>CM067381.1:49131375-51762429 GCA_034510155.1 Eucriotettix oculatus
AAGATAATGGATAAAATTTGGAAATTCTTTTCCCAGGAACATTTCAGCCGAAATGTCGTGCTGTATAAATTTTTGTTAAATTTAACTTCATTTCTGAGTAATTGATTACTCATTAATTTATTTTCAAATACCCAGATCAATATAGCTCTTAATGCTAATATATTTGTATTAAATTCAGATAAACATAGCTATTAATTTTATTCATTTGTTTTTATAATTAAATGTTGACTTTAAAGTCTCTAGCGATTGCACAAAAAGGAACGGAATACACCAGAATATCAGTTTTTAACAAACATCCCAATAATATAAAAAAATTCAGATCTAAGCAGGTTGCTTTCAAAAATGAATTTAGGCCATTCCTACTCTATAAACGTGATTTTTTATTAATAAACTTGTAATCGTTGCAATTTAGTATAAATAGTGGTAGCGTTTCATTAATAATAATTTTGCTAATATAATGTAAAATTTCAATTTAAAATGTTGTGACTCTTTTACATTTGTTAATAATTAAACTTTTTTAAATGTCAAAGTTGAGATTTATTGGTTCCCACACATTTAAATATATACTCTAAATTTTAAAAATTATAAAAAATATATAAATACAATGCCACAATGTTTTGTTGTCTTCTTATAAATTACTATTGTTATTATGTAAATTAAGTTACTAATCAATCAAATATGGGTACAATATAATGCCTCCATTCATATCCTTAATGCTTTCCTTCTCATGAGGAATTCATTTATTGTTTTCTATTCAGATATTTTTATGTAAACAAAATTTAGAGTAATTATTACATTCAAATTATTATATCAATTTATTTTTTGAACTTGGCACACAAATTTTGTCGTTTTGATTAATGGCTTACATTTATTAAGCGATATCTTAAGACGGACATTGAAAAATTAAAATAAATTCCGAAAACCAATAAACGGGTGAAATGCACAGGCTGTCCGGGGATTATTAACAGAACTTACAATCAGGATTTGGCGAGGGGGAAAACACTCACAAAGGCATCGGCCCGAGCTGAATAAAGGAGAGAGAGAGCGGCCCAAAAGCAGCGAAAACAGTCTGCAGCACATCATAAATTGTTAATAACGCCAATTGAAGGAGCTCTCTTTCGAGGCCCCCCACAAATTACCATTGAAAAGGAACTCCTCCACTCCTTTTCAGCTCACCGCCTCCATGCCGAGTAATTTATTATGTTTGCAATGTTAGTAAGGAATGGGGAGAATACACCGCGAGAGAGTTCAGCCATTTCCAGGCGCATATTTTTCCCCAAGAGGACGAATAGCCTCAAGTCGACATCTCAAAAAAAAGGAGAGAGAGATATCCAAGTGCTAGTCCCGTCATAAATACTCTACATGCAAGTAAATCTCACCCCAGTTGCAGTCCTCCCACTGGGAATCTGGCTTTCATTCTCCCTTTTGACTTGTCCCAATACAACAACTTTCTACAACTATTGGCATACGGTTGCCAAGAAAATGTTGCAGTGGCAAAAAAAGTAAGCATTGAAAAAGAATCGGTCTGAGCAGCAACGAACAGTGTGGCGAATATTGTAAACTAGTATCGGATGAAAATCTTATTAAATTAATTTCATACTTTATCTTTAAAAATATTTTAGTGGCCAACAATTAATTTAAACATTCACATATATAGTATAATTCAACTAGAGAAATTTAAGGGATTTGGAGTGACACAAAACCAGTAAAACGAATCATAGCTTTGATTTTTTATAAGTCTTTAAATATTGCAATTGTTGTCTGTGGTTCCAAAATGCAAGGTAGATAAAAAGTTATAGATTTTCTTTTTTGGAGTATTTATTTAACACAAAGCGGCAAATCATAACACTCACGGTCATTCACAAATTGAATAGAGTAGCAAAACTATCATTTTTCTCAATTATTTCTCAAAATTTAGTTTAACTCGTACCGTTTAGTTTATTTTCAAATATGTACTCTTGTTCAATAAAATCAACATTTTTCCATTCCGCCTTATTTAACAGAACTGTTTTGCAAGATACCACGGAAATCATATTATATAAGCGTGTTTATAGGGAACATATGTAGGATTCTCTTGTTTTGTTTGGATAGATTGTTTCATCGATTATACGCTTTGAATTTGTGTATCAGGATGGTTTACTACGCACTATATATATATATATATATATATATATATATATGCGAACAATACGGTCCATGCCAAACAATCAGGTAATAATATGTTCAGAATCAATGTTCTCAGTACGGCGCCCCTCAACGGTTTACTAGTGCAAACTGATCACCACCAACAGCTATTATTTATGGTAAAATACAAGCAGGAAAAGTAACCACTTCGTTATTACTAGACGATGACCCCACTAACAGTCTGAGACTACAGTATTTGCTTTCAATCTTAGTTCTCAATAACACCACAGCGTGATCTGATTCACAACCAACGTACTTCGTAATAATAACATAGAAAGGAATATAATTGATATGCATGTGTAAGTATAAAAAATATTATCATGAAATAAATGAGTTTAATCATCCTCTTTGTCAGCTTTCCTATAATAAAATATTTAATATTACAACGTTCCATCTCTCATTTGAGACATCTTCAGGTATAAAATTTAGCTGTGCATGGAACCTCACTACATTTCTACCAAACGAGTCATGGAGTGAGATTTTATGCACAGCTAAATTTTTATTTGAAGAAGTCTCAAATGAGAGACGAAACGTTGTTAATATTTAATTTATAAAAAAAACAGACCAAGAGGCTGCTTCAACTCATTTATTGTATAATTAATTGTCAGCTAAATTATATAATATCATGAAATAATTATTGTTTTGTAAGCTTTACTGAAAGATGAGATTTAAATCTATAGCAAAGATGACAGTATGAGACTTTATTTGTAAATTCTGTAATTTCAAGAAGTGCGTCTCGTCTTCATTGTCTATGGTTTATTAACCTGAATATATGTTTCATTGGAGGGACAAGTCATGTAGATCGTGACCGTGACAGGCGACGCGTGCATTTAATTGATCACAATCCAAGCTACTGATATACGATGATTGTGTGGTTCTTCTCTTACCACATATAATTACGATTACAGAAAATTAATCCACATCGTTGAAAAATTTACGCAAGGCCAATTACTTTTATTGTAAGCCTATATTAATTAAAATATAATTACTAACAGTAGAATTCAATTAACTGACAACATTGAGTGGTAAAATAAATAACATACAACGTTTCTGCAATCCTTGTTGCTTTCATCAGGTGATTAAAATTCGTATACACCTGGTGACGATCTCAAATTAATAAATATTTACGCTCAAATTATTCACATATTATTATATGACATATATTTATATTATACCTACAAGACCCTCAAACTGTACACGAATATGATTTAAATTATAATTGAGTGTTATAAGTTGGACAAACATTACAGCTTAAAAGGTTGCGTTTTAAACAATAATTGATACCAGTAAAGTTTCGCAAAAGCGTCGGCTCCTTTTGAATGAGCAATTTTCCTAAATATATTTCAGTTCTGATTGAACACAGCGTTGAAACTCCACTGCTACTTGAGTTGCTCCCCTCATGCCATCGATAAAACCCGCAAAGCTCACCACAACATTAGATGCGAACAAATGTGCTGTGTATCGGGGAACTGGCATTGATTCAAGTTCCAGATCGGATAACAAAAGGTCGGACGTCTTCACAAGAGATAAATGAGACGGCGGGAAGAGTTTAACCGCAGACCCTGCTACTGTGGCTACTTCTATGCGCGTACAATACAGCAGGGTGTAATACCTAGCTTACTTGATCAAGGTCGCTAATACGTTGGCTTCCTTTGTCATTCAAAGTAGGGCGAATAGCTGTTGCACCACATATCGAAGTTTCTCTCAAAAGATGAAAAAAATAAACATATAACTTGAAATATTCCACAAGTTAGTAGGAAAATATTTTTTATAAAGTCGACGTGTAAAATAAGAAATTAAATAACACGGTAAAATTTTTTTAAAAAACATTTGCGAAACATTCTTGGCTTTTTTTAATGTATGAATAACACTATTTTTCTTCGAAAAACTTTTGCGCCCGCCAATTTGCTTTACTGTTTATCCTTCTGTAACACTAAAATAAGACTGAAAGCCTTAGTCTTAGTTTTAAGAGCTTTTTCTGCAAATTTAGTCCTCAATTTAAGCTTAAATTTATACAATATATTTTCTGACCCCAAATAGTTGATAAAATGAACCCTTCCTCTTCTTCCAAATCGTATATAATTCTAAATTATATTATAAACCATACCA
This sequence comes from Eucriotettix oculatus, assembly GCA_034510155.1. Taxonomy (NCBI): domain Eukaryota; kingdom Metazoa; phylum Arthropoda; class Insecta; order Orthoptera; family Tetrigidae; genus Eucriotettix; species Eucriotettix oculatus. Next base: position 49,135,669 of record CM067381.1, read on the forward strand.
ATAAATAAAATTGAATTGTATGTCTGTCCGTATATTTGTCTCGAATAGGCTCAGAAATAGCTCATCGGATTTCAATGAAAGTTTGAGGGTGTAAAGAAAAGGCAATTTAACTTAAATATTAGTGAATATTTCATTTCTATGTTGATATTAATATATATATTAATTCTACGTAAAGCTTTTTTTCTATACGTGCGTTAAAATATCCAATTATATGCGGGTATTCTATACCCTTAATCTGTTTATACTTAGAAACGGCTTAACGGATTTCAATGAAAAATAATTTTAACTTAAATTTTCGTGTACGTTTCATTTCGATATCTTGAAGAGTGGAGAAGATTTTTATATAAACATTTATAAATTAATTGAATTACCGTGCCAATCGCTCATTATTACTGGCTCAGAAACGTATGGTAAACCAACTGCGAGTTATAAGGTTTGTCCTGAAGCGATCATAAATGGATGATACCGTACTTTTTATATATTCTATGTATTCAACTTTATCAAAATTCTGTACCTGTTGTTTTGTTTTTAGGGAAATAAAAAAATAACTATTACGGCGCGAATGAAGTGACGGGGATTAGCTAGTCCAGAATACGATTATAATGATAAAATTTTACTATATCAATTTGTGTAAAAATTAAGCCGGATATTACTAATAAAATGCGGCCAGAAAAGAGAAAAAATCTCCGGAAATTTCCTTGGGTCGATAGGGCTAGACGGAATTATAAACAATACATCATTTCTTATTTATGTACCGTGACTGTTTTATTACGTCTAATTCTACACCGATATAACATTTAATTTGGGTTATTTTCAGCTAGAGACATTTCGCCTTGTCCTTTATAATAAAGACTGAGGCTGCAAAAGTTTCTTTAGGTAAAGTCCATTGGTCATGGGTTAAAGGAAATCTATCAAACAGTGAAAAAGTTGAAATCCTAATAGCTTTAAAAATGTTGGCATCTGCAAATAATTTTGTTAGTCATCTTCAACATTCTCAGAATTACTTAAGAATAAACAGAATACATTTCATCTTTATAAAGCAACAGATGCAAATAAATTAGAAATTTTCCATTGAGTAATTTAGAAAGTGTTGATGTTGACATATTTTCAATCCTAAATAGGTCCAACAAGGGCTCTAATAATTTACCCTCTTCAGGAAAATAAATGTAGGTTAAATCTAAGAATGCGTGTGAAGTCACTGTTTTTTTTTGCAATTTATGAAAATATATGCAAAACCATTTTACAAGAAACAAGGGTTATTTCGAGAAAAATAGACCAAACCAGTTGCACTCATTTTAACAGAGTTCTACTGTATTAATTTTTTAATTAAATAACGAAATATGGATTTCAGATACTCATAAAACGACCAATCTAGTATTCTCTTTTCATCCACTTTATTTATTTAGCGGCCCACTTCAAGTTTTGTCATCATTCTCCATATTTTCAAAATTTCACCGTGTTTTCAGTTATTTTGTTGGAATAATATGTATAGCGTGTTCGTCTGTCTGCTCCGTTAAAAATATAACAGTTGTTTTAGTTTAATTTGATTGAGTACTCATATTGTTTTCAAAATTGTTCTTCAAGCTTTTCCGTTGATCCAAGAACGTATCTCAGCAGTATCATGGTCTTGAAAAAAAAGTTATTTTATTATAAGATAGTAAAAATATAATATTGTAAATTAACGAATAGCGAACGGATAAGTTTTGATATAAGTCATGCTTATTTTTCGTTGAGCACGAGATACAACTGCTTTTGAGTGTTTCCGAGAACAACGGCTCTTCCCGTCACTTTGATATCAAGTTGTTGGCAATATTTCACCCCTCGCTCCCTTAGCCCTAAAACAATTGGACGGGCCGAGCGCCCTTGGTGGATGAACAGAAGCAGCGACGGAAGCAATTTCACAGGACCGAGGATGCTAGCAGCCCTAATGTGTTTACTGCGAGTAATTGGTGTACAAACACAGGCGGCTTTACTCCTCTGGTCGATACGAAATACAGCCACCGAGGCGCGCAGGTTCGAGCCCTGGTCTTCGTGCCCTGAATTTTGCAGACGGCGCTAATGCGATAAGCCCATGGATATGTTTTCGAGAGACCATTTCTCGCGTTGTGTCCAAATCCGTAGCAAATTGTATCACAAACATTGCCATTGCATGTGTGATATTTGAGATGCAAAAATACTAAAATTTTATCCATTGAATAACTTTTAAAATATTTACTCATTTTTTTAATTCGGCAACAATACAATTTCAAGTATGTATTGAAAATTATAAAAATTATCAATTAACTATAAATTACCAAAATTATCAGGTTTCATAATAAAATTAAATCAACATTAAGGAAAATTTATAATCTATTAATTATAATAATAGATGTTTTACGTCTGTTTTAAATTAAAGGAAATTTAGATTTAGATTTATTGTTGTTTCCATTAATCCTCTATTGAGGAAATAGGATACGTCATACATTAAAAATTAAAAATGAACAAAATAAAGTACATAATTAAAGACAAATAATCTTAAATTAATAAAAGAAAATGTATATAGACAACAGTCAATATAAACACAACACGGACACACGATGTCACACACACACTGGGAAACACAAACAAGCACACACTGAGGAGTTTTAACTACTTGGAGCTCTGCGACCAGGAAACTGTCCTTCCCTAGTAGCTCCAGGCAATACATGAAACAAACAAACAAAAGAGCAGAAAAAACTGAATAGAAATTTTAAGATATGTGATGTGCTATTTTATAAGGCAGCTCATTCAACACTTTTTGCAGGAACCTTGATTTAAATACTAGAAGGACGATTAAGAAAATCCTGTACCGAGTAAAACGCGCCATTTAAAAGAATAGTTTTACTCTGCTTCACGAAGCTTTTGTAGGTACTATTTCTAACCTCTGGCGGAAGGCTGTTGTATAAAATTATCCCGGTATTGTGAATACTTTTCTGGTGTAGAGCAAGGCGATGCTTGTCCGACCTTAGAGCTGAACGATTTCTGGTCGCGTATTCATGAAACTCGCCATTTGTTTGAAACAAATTAGTGTTTCGCTTTACAAACTTTAATATTTCATAAATATATACGCTTGGTAAAGTAAGTATTTGCAAACTTTTGAAGAAAGGTTTGCAACTCGATCTAGAATTCGTGCTAGAAAGTATTCTAATTGCACGCTTTTGCAACAAATTTTTATTACATAAACCGACGTTTCGTCACCTCTTTGTACCCTCTTCAAATTTTTTTGACTTCTATCGTCTCATGTTAATTATTTGATTTCACAGAATTGTTAACCTTGAAGAAGGTACAAAGAGGTACGGAAACGTCGGTTTATATAATAAAAACTTGTCTGTTAAAGGTCGTTTCATTAATTCTCTTTAAGAATTATAGTTACAATTGTATGTGATAATTTAAATACAATACATAAGTTGTACGATAATTTCGTTCCATATAACCAATGCTGTTTCATCAATGCTAGCTCTGAAGTAACAAAGATTTTCGCTCAGCCTGTTTTCACGTAATTAAACGACTCCCCAATTAGTTCAAAATACTAACAAGCCCATTAGCAATGTGCAGGTATAATGAGAAACACTAAAATTTGCTAAAACTTATTGGAAATTCTTTCTTGTACACATTTTGAAAATGAATTAATTGCTTAAACATTGCTTTTTACGTCTGGTTTACAGTAAAAATATTACTTATTTAAAAACAGTTTCAAACAATTTCTCGAATTGGACTTCATAAAGAATTCTGAGATGTCTGAGGTTACCACAAAAATCCCTTAAAAATTCACTATAGAAACACTTTTTACGTAGCCAACATCAACTAGAAATTAATGTGTATTTCACTCTGTACTGATTTATTTTCTAGCAACAGCTATTTAGCCGAAATCATGCGGGAATAAATAGTGCTTTTTTCTCGGAAATTGTTAATAATTTTTGTGGTAGTCTTGGCCAAACATCACAGTTTATTTAATTAGTTAAAATGTACAACGTTTTGGTATGTATTTATACCTTCTTCAGAATTTTATAATTAATAATTTCACAAGTTTGAAATTTTGTGAGGATGGCCTAAGTGTCTATAAAAACTCGTAAAGATTAATAATTTGTGAAATTATTTTTTCATTTATTGGTAATTAGGAAAACTGAATAAGTGACAAGTACATAGAAAAACGTAGGTTTTTAATTAATTAAATAAGCTTGATACGTGTCTATAATTTATTTTTGAATTAATAAAAATCTGAATGCAGTTTTTCATCGAAAATTGGTCTTTAATTTATAGTTACACAGTCAAAGATAAATAATTTCTATATTTTTTGCATAGATTGTGTTATAAAATTCTCGAGCTGTCTCAGAGTAATAATGGAACACCAAATCGTAAATGGCTGCTTCTTGTTCAGTAAAAAGTGACTGGATTTTTAAGGATAACATGCAGATTGCCACGATATAAAAATTTGTACTGACTATACTTAGTTATTTTTCGTCAACATAGACCTGCGCTTAATTTCTCTAATAATTATTTTTTATCAACTTTACTGAAGAGAAGACAATTAATTTTTACTATAATTTGTGTTTAAGTTTTACTATATTAATTAATCTATGCGTATTGCGTCAGATAATTCTTAACATGTAATGATACAGTTTCGTCTTCTTCGTTACGATCTAAACTTGGTGCTCTTCCTGACGACAAGACCAAGTTGGGAAACTTCTCTCTTTCAAGGTAAATTATTTTCCAGCGGTGTTTTACCGTTCCCTACCTTCGGAGGTCCTCTACGGATAAAACAAGAATGTCCAGGATAATAACAAACATATTTTCCCTCTAAGGGATTTGATTCCGTGTTACAAAAGGGATTTTGAGTCCTAGAAGATGATGATGGATGCTACCACGCACATATTTTACCGTTGCCTGGGATCTAACCCGAGACCTCGCTGTTCTGAGGCAACGATCCAAGAATTTACACCTCAGGAGATCAAATTATTTATAATATTAGATAACTATATTTTATTACAGTATTCTCGGTTGTTACTCGGACTATTTTACTTCATTTTTCTCAATAAACATTCGATGATAATAGATGCAAATTTAAAGCATTTCTTGTCCTTGTGGTTCTAACCCTGACTATAAACGTAGTGTCCATAAATTATCAAGGATCCGGAAACTAAAGCCCGGGTGTTGGGTCAACTTACCACCGAGTACTCGGCCGAGCGATATTATGGCAAGTGGTGACGCGCACAGAGGATAAAAGCTGTCATTCATTAAATTACAGTACCTTCAGCCATAAAATTAATTTAATTCTCTTCCAGAGTTCTTCAGCTTTCCTTTTTTCTTGATTGTGTAGATCTTAAATTTTTAACTTTTTCACTTCTGGCACCTCAAAGTCTGATGGACCGAGTGTAACACCCAGTAGAGTGCCCAGGTGGAAAAGGAGTGAGTTCCCTAGGCAGAGTGAACAGAAAAACTCTTGTGTCCACTATCTTGGCCGAGCACTCGGTAGGTGTAAATACTGGCTTAGCCCGCAGACCAGTCCACTGGAAATGAAAATTTCCATGTTAACTTAAGAATTAAGCCGTGATCATGGGCTCAATTCCATCCCTGTCAATATTTTTATTTATTAAATTGAAGTTTATTTTTTATGAATATAGCCTGTAAGTAAAATAAAACCTTCTTGGGCTTATAGTAGCACAAGGTTCTGAGAGATTTCTACTAAATTCGGTCTTCCTACATAATTATTGTACTGGGTTAGATGCCTGAGGACCATTTGTTTTATCAGAACCGCAGCAATATTTTCATTTATTTTTAGTTTCCATCTTAAAAATATCTTTTCACTGTCCCCAGACCTTCGGAACGAAATAAATCAATCGAAATCCTTACTCAGGTCTTTAACTGGGAACTTTCACATGTGTCACTTCCACGGGCGGCCGGCAATTACAGGGTGAAAAGTCAGCAGCTGTCGATGTCACGGGAAGGAAGCGTGTATTTCACCTTTTTCCCCCGTCGTCGCACCTCACCCTCCAAAGAGCGAGACAGAAATCGGGTCACCTGTTGTGTTGTGGTTCCCTACGGTACGATGGATGGTAGGTGTAAAAGGCGGACAGGTTTATAGCCGGTGGCAGTTAACACGCCTCTTTTACCGCCTCCTCCCTCGCCACTCTCCTTTTCAATCGATTCATCCGAAAAGCCGTGGATAATCCGGAAGAGGAGAGCTCGTCCGGATGAGCTACTGCTGTTAAAATCGAATTCCCGAGACTCGGCGGCTGGGTATCATCATTAAGTGGACTCAAGCCTTCCTCAAATTGAATTAATACTTTCGGTGCTGGAAATGAAAAATTTTCTGACATATAACTGCAATAAAACAGGATTTATGTGAACGAAGATGTCCGAAAAGTCAGTATAATAATTTATCTTTCAACAAAAGTAGGGGATTGAACGTAAAATTACAGCTCAATCAATCCAGCGCCATCAAGTCCTATTTCAATTTCATGATGCCTTTAAAAATTGTAAACACTAAAATACAAAAATAAATTACCTTCAACCCGGTCCCATACAACTCCGATGAATTTTATTTACTTCGCTATCACACAGGAAAATCATTTTCGTTATCTCAATCGAGTGTGAATATGCATCACCAGCCAGAGAAAACAATTTTTTGGCACGTGAGATAGAGATCCACGTGTCTGATTAACCATCAATCAATTTTATTTTAATTTAAAGTGTCTGTTTTTTATCGCAAGCAAATGTATCGCGGGTTATCGTTGTAATGAAGTTTTGGCGTTTTTAAAAATGAGTATGGTTGCTAGCCCTTAAACCAAACGTCGAACTCATCATTTATTAGTATATGAATTTATACAATTCATTTCTGTAATACGTCTTCTTATTTGCTGTCGCAAGAAGAGTCACATCATTAATTTCCATTTTCAAGTTTGGTTTCAAAATTATATTTGTGGCAATTAATTGCTACTTCGAGCATTTAAAATTGACATAAATATTTAATACTATTTTAATGTTGGTTAATCATATGTTGGTAGCCATTCTCATCCCTGTAAGTCAATTATATACTATGATTTCGTGTTCTCTACGCTTTGGTGAGTGAACTTACATAAAATGAAGCTTTGAGAAGCCTCGTTATTTTTACCTCTCTCGGATTGTTGAATATTTTAAATAATTTTGTTTTAATCCGAGATTCTTCTGGGTGATCCCCAGTTACTCTTCTTACAAAATAAATAATTATTGGAGCATTGGGTTACAAGGGAAGACTCCTGCTCATATAATCTTAACGCAAAACATTAAGGTTTCCAGAGTATTCAATTGTAATTTGTTATTAAATTAATTGGTAGTTCATCGTGAATTGTCTACTTAGGGCCTCGCAAGACAAGTCAAAGATTAAAGTTAAAGGCTCACTATTTTGCAAATAAATGTTTTTATTTTCCGGGTATATACAGTGCATACCTTTAAAATAGTAGAAAGAGAACAAAGTGAATATTATAATTCAGAAATTATACCAAAAGTGCATTACTCAGTAATCATCCTTATCATAGCCAATAACAGTTGACTACACCGTCCAAATACCACTTCTCATTTCTTGTTGCATTTTACTTATGGCTGTCTCTCATATTTCCGACAAGGAGTGTATATTCTTCACAGCACAATGAACTGGCATTTGCGGCAGGGCTGTTCGAGCGCCAGGTAGCAAGACCTCTGCCTAACCCAAAGTATCACGGATACACGAGATACCAAACTATATATAATTTCCTGAATTGAATACCAATATATTAGCTATATTTATACAAGTTGAATACGTCATTATGCATAGATGTTTAAATTATTAACGTAAATTATATACTTACTGATTTATTGAGTTTTATTACGAATGTAGTAACTGAATTGTTACCCGATATTTTCTATTTCAATAATTTATCGGATTTTTGATATCATCATCGTGTATAGAATTAATTTTTATTAGATATTTTTAAAAAAATCAAATAAATCGTAATTATTCATACAGAGTAACGAGGCATGTGTAGGGCCTTTCCTAATTCTCTGGGCCAGGGGACAGGATTCCTTCTACCTACCATTCCGACAGTCTAGCTGCAATACCTAGTTGATACTATTACAGTTGTCTTCGTTTTGCAGCACTTTGACTTTGTTTCTCTAGTTATTTTTCTGCGTATTTAATTGGTATTCTAAGCAATGATGAATCTAATTCACTTTAAGAACGAAGCTTGCAACTATGATAAAATTTCTCGTCACTTTTTCCCCTCACTGTTTCACGATTTATTTATTTTAAATCGTGGATGTTCCTAATAATCTTGAATACTTAGCCCTACTGAAATTATTTTGATATAACATGATTAATTTGGTAATATTAGTCTTGGCATTTTACATAAAAGTAGATAATCACTTTCTATAGTTCATTGTGTCCTGCTTTTATTCTTTATTCAAACAAATTGTGATATTTGAAACGCGTCGGCTACTAACATTTTGAAGTTTTTAATTGTTAAAGTATAATGATCTACTATAAAGATAGTAAATATTTATTTTTCTTGGTTCATTTTTACTCTCAAGCTCAAATATAGTTATATTGCTCTATATACGAGTATCAATCAAACTCATTGCTTATTCCTCAATTTAAAAATATTTAAACGGAAAGCATAGCTAATTTTCTTTTAGCTCTGGTAGTTAACGGGTTCTTTAATATCCAGCTCGGATCAATAGTGAGCTCAGTTCTTTCCTTTTCTGGGATGAAAGTCGCTCGTAACGGGCGCTTTGTTATTTACATCACCCCGTGGGAAATGAACCTGAAGCCTCGTTCGGTCTCCCTCTTTTCACACCTACCCCAGACCTGTGATTGGCCGCTATGTGGCCTGATATCGCCTTCGTTCCACATCGGAATGAGAGGAGCGAGGTTCCCTACAGGGATTTGCCTCCCCAGGGAGCGCCCAGCCACTAACAAGAAGAATGCAAAATGCCTTCACGCGCTCCTCTGTGGTACATAAGCGGCAGCGGACTGCTCCAACACAATTGTTTTACTTAGATTTTTACCATTTACAACTATCTTAATACCGTGTGACATCAAAATATGTGTCCAATAAAATTATTGCTAATATATTTATATATAATCATGCCGGGCAGAGCCACCAATGTTATGAACTTTGTTCATGTTCCGAAGTCGATTACTTAAGTATATAGATTGACTAGGTTGCCAGGTAATTTTTGAATCATAATTACCCAAATATCCTTTAAATAAAACTTTATTTTGTGCGATGAATGAGAACAGCCGTCATATAAAACGCGAATCCGTGTGACGTCTCACTTCACTATTCCGGTAGCGTCTTCAAGAACCCGAGTTCTCCTGCAGTCGCGACTTCTCGCGAACCCGCTGCACACTTACGCCATCATGACTCGTCGTCGAATACTATCCTTTTTCGCTCATAGCGCGACTTATCAACAATGTACCCTTCTTTCGGCGTGTCTCAAAAGAAGCCGCCAACAAAAGTGTCTCGAGGTACCTGTCAGTGACTATATATCGATAGAATTAAAGAATTCCATTTATTATATTTTATTACTTACTATATCTATTTTAATAAATTTTAAAATTCAGTTCGTCTCACATCAAACGTTTTACAATATTTTTAAATATTATATTCACAGATGTTAATGAACAGCATATATAAATTATACTCAATGAAACTTTAAATTATGTGATACTAGCAAACTATTTTTCTAAAACGTATTTCGTATATTCAGCTACAATGCTTCAGCAGAGATTTATAAAAAGTAATATCATGGTGAAGTTATAATGGACTTACGAGATTAAACGACGCGTAACAAAAGCGCGTGTTATTTATTTTTCAAAACGTGAAACTGGAGTATCAGCCCCTATTCCTCCACGAGCAGGTATTGGCTCTTATCTGCCTCACCTTTCGCCCTTTTGTATCTCCCCGGAGGGTAACTTGGCAGCATTGCATTGTCCTTTTGTGTAACATGCCTAACACCCAACCACTCCCCCCTCACTCAGATGCAGATCGCATTGTGTGAGTCCGCCTTCCAAATTAAAGAATTTTGCTCTCAATCAACTTGTAGCTGTCCACATTCACTACTCCGTTAAAACGCACAACTCTTTGAGCCCGGCTGATAATTAACTATTAACGATATAATATGTTGATATTTATAAACTAGTATCTTAATTGTATGAGCAGTCAATTTTTATAATGCGGTCCAATTCGGTATCAGTAAACATATAAAGTAAATAATAGGCCAGGAACGTCCAAAATATCTCAAATTTTATTCAATCCATTCTAATGTCATCTAAATTGATTTTTTACTTCAAAAAATATATTTATTACAATTTTGTAAAGAAGTTCCATTTATAAAAAATATATTTTATTTCTAGCTAACTTTCTCAAATGACTATGACATATTCTACTGCATAGCTTTTAAATTAAATAAACCTAGCAATGTCTGATTGGTGCTTGCATAGGAAATTACATGGTTGTCCTTGATAACTGGATTATGATTGGAAAAGTCTACTACAGTTTTACAATTTCATAAATTGCTTTCTCTCCAAACGCAAACTCTTCACTCCAAAATCTCTAAAAATATATATACCCCATGTTGTGCCTGGAGAAAGTTGATTCCTATTCAACCTCTTTTTATCTCATTTAATTAGTTAATGCTTTATTTATAGACATAAACACTGAAGAAAGCAATTTAACGTCACATTTTTATGTATTCTTTTCGTGCAAGACTCGTTTAAATGCTGTTTATAAAAGAAAATGTTTCTATTCACATGTATTACAGAAACAATCAGTAACGAAATTCGGAAACAATCCAACAGCTTCTATTCGTATCTATTTTATAAGAAAATTTTCGATAACGTTATCTACATTATTAAATGCTAGACTTTAAAAGGAACACAATCCGAACTTAAATCTTATTATACGTAAAAAATTAGAGGAGCCGATAGAGATGAGCCTTTGATACTTAACGCATTTCTGCTGTTCCTGAATTAAATTTGTTATAAAACATGAGTATTACTCATATAGATATTTTAAAATAAAATTACATACTTATTATATTAAATATTTATCATTTAAGGAATTTCATTACAGTACAATTCAGGCGTTATATTAGTTAATTTTCGTGCTTGAATTCAGCCAATAACATAATTTGTAAATAAATTATTATAATATCCTATAATTATTCTTATACTTATCGAAATACATACAATTTTTGAAATGCGCCATAATAACATTTAAAGAAGTTTTATTTCCATGACAATCACATTCTGTGAATTCATTTCCCAAAATATTAAATTTATTTTTCACCTTCAACAATTCTCTGAGCAAGATAATTAAGGATACAGTATAGTAATTACACATGACTAATTATGCAAAGCACACAACAAAATGAGAAATCAGAAACAACCGACTGAAGCATCGCAGGAAATTATTTAACATTATCCTTATATGCGGTGGAAGAAAATGAGAAAATAACCCGAAAAAAATAATACAGCATGGTATTTAAGTCGGGAAATGTATCCTTTGGACTTTTAGAACAGACAAAAATCCACCATGTAATTATCGTTTGATTTTTATAAAGAAGCATATTGAACTCATTTATAATTTGTTACTTCCAGTGAATAATTTTAATTTTTTCGTAATGGAAGCAATTTTTCAATAAATTTTTTGGTTTCAATTGTGGACTAAATGTGATATTTATTTAATTACATAATTTCAAATATTCTAAGTCATCATTAGGTGGGTTATGTTTCTTGAAAACCATACTGGCTATGCATCTTATAAAAACCTTTACGACATAATTGTGTGTCGTTCTTTTATGAAACAAATGTATTAATTGTTCAAATACAACAAAAATAATTTTATTGTCTTGCCGACGAACAGGAGAACTATAAAGGCTGTTTCTATAAAAATACAAAATTCTATTATTATTATTACAAACATATACAGTGAATTAATGGAAATGTTAAAAGTTTTGTGTAAATAAATAGTGTCAAAGTTTATTGTTGATGTTTGTATTGGTCCAAGTCTTGTGAGCTGCAACTTTTTTGTCAGAAGATGAATTTTTATTTGGCAACTAGGTCACGCGATGTTTCCCAGAATTTACACTCAATATATTGAAGGCCCCTGTTTCCTAGTCTCGGCATGAGCTATTTCAGAATACTTGGAAATGGTTTATCGCCTGGCGAGATATTACGTTTCTTGGTGATGACTTCTAGTTTCTTGCATTTAAACATCCACAATGACCCATATCCTACCTCGGGTTTATCTTCGTACACAGTAATAAAAAAGGAAGGAGTAAGGAGACGAAGAAGTGTCGTTGGCCGTTCTGTGGAGCACTTGTGTCTTCGATTGGTTTACGAGGACGACATCAATTTTTACTCGCATTTACATTCCAAGGCTGGCTTTCGAGTTTATGGGTTTTAGTGCCTCGTAACATTGAAGTGCCGCTGGCTGTTGCACTTACAAACTCGGTTATGGAAAGCTTTTCCTGTGCCCACATTAGGTAATTGACATTGGCAATAGAGACCACAGGATGACGCCATTTTCCTACAAATGGAAACCGAGACAACAGGAAATCAAAAAGACAAGGTCATTACGTGCCTGTATATAAAATTCATTTCCCTCTGATGTTAGTAACAAGGGTAAAGGAAAAATCGTAACAATAAAAATGTATAATGATGCAACGATAAAAAGACCATAGTACTTCCCGTTTTAATTTCTTGAAATATTTTTCTGAATTTACATTTTGATCTATAATGACTTAACATTTTTAATGTTCTATATTCGAAATTCTAACGTAATATTAGTTAATGTTTAATGAAACGGACAAGATATTCTAAATTTCTAGCCGTTGTTTCGTCAGATAATTATCTAATATGATTGTTTACTTCACATATCCTTAAATTCTACCGACGTTTAAATTTCTCTTTCAATGCCGTAATGTAAAGAACCAAACATTTGGGTATAAAATTCAACAATCGGTAAGTTTTCAGACGTTGAAATTATATTAAATAATAATCGAAACAATAGTTCCCACCTTTAACCTTAATTTTCAATTAAATAAATGACAGACTAACACTTTAGATCCATAAAAATGTAAGTTTGTTGTTTATTTAATTTTATTTAACAAAAATTTAAATAGATAAAAATATAAGCATATTATTCTTTAAATTTTGATAAATTAAAAATTATACTTTATAATTAAGTATAAAAAATTAGTATTGATTTTAAAATTGTTTTCTCTAGTTACCTGAGAAGATCCACAAACGTGCACGAAACTTTTCAAATATATTGACCAAATATTATTTTTTAAAGCATTGCTAACTATATTTGTTATCTAAGTTAAAGTCATTACTTATTAAGTATTTTAATGATGCTGTGGCTGTAATTAAGATAAATTATTAGGGGTTCGCCAAAGAATTATATTTACCTATGAAAATGAAGTAGTTGAGGAATGATTTGATTTTGACAAAATGATATATGTCAAATGTGATATTGAGTTTGTCTAACAACCCTTCATAATTAATAATACAATATCACAATTTAATAAATAAAAGTCAATAATGATGTTTTTTGAAAAAGGAGAAAGCTAAGAATTGTTTTGAAGTTGCTGGATGATTACTGGTACCCAAAAATTTTGATTAATAAGACATGGGACATTAAAGAACAGGGTAAATTAAATAAAATATAAAAGAGAATGTGGGTGAGGAGAATAAAACAAGGCGGTATTAACCTGGGTAACGAACTGCACAGGTATTTTCAACCAGTCGGAGAACAGAGAAGGATGAAGAAAATGGTAAAGTAAATTATTAATTTTGGAGAATAAGTTTAAGTGTAGAGTATAAAGGCATGACATATATTAAAGAGAGAACTGCCACGACTGGGAAATGTTTGAGTATTAATGATTTTAATCAGATTAAAACTTGGAGTGAAGTCAGTAAATAATAATCAAGGATATATGAGTAGCATAAAGGATAGGATAAGTAACATCTATGAATTATTGAGGAAAGTATCATCGTCATGTTGGCAATAATTTTGCCACCGACCTTTTTTTCTCAAAATTCGTGAAAGAAATACAGCATGTAAAAAATCCAAACTTTTATTAAAGCATTCGGAATTTTATTAACATGTAATATATTGTCAATTATGTTTACAATTCATTCCTAATTAATTCAATGTAATTAGCCATTTGATTTAATTTCAAGTGCTTGGCTCAATCCAAACGTTTAAATTTATTCAATAAACGAACTAGTTAACTATTTAATTACGAAAAATATATCGCTTATAATGAACTCATTAATTATTAATGGTTGTCACGTCAATATCTAAACAAATATTTACTTGTTTAATTATGAAGTACACATATTTATTTAACTAAGGTTATAGAAGATGCTCAGAATTACAGCTCTGGGATTTACTAGGACAAAGGACAAAATTTATTTGTCAACTAATTGCAGGGGTTTGTTTATGACTAGAATGAAATGTATGTGCACTAATTTTTCTCTCAATTACCTTTTATAAACAATTTTTGTGCTCATTTCATTTCCTATACATTCTGGCGTATTAATATCTATAAGTTTTGTTTTGTTATAAAAACTTAAGTTTGACACCATTCTTCAATGTTAAGACTTATTTGAAAGGCGATTGTAGTAGAAGAAATATTTTTCAGAATGAGTTCTGTTATAAATAAGTGGGACAGAAAACTATAGCGTCTATTTCTACAAGTTGTTGTAAAATTGTCTCAGAATACAAATTTCGTTCACGAGATCTTTCTGTCAAAAGCATAAAACTTCAGCGTTTGAAGAGAATGTAGGTCGCAGTATTTCACTGTCCCTTGGCGAAATTCTACACGACAAAATTGTCTTGCAAAAGTTTCTGCTAATGCACTCATCTTAACAACGCGTTCCTCATCTGCAATACGAAGTTAAGATGTGACTCAGTGCGCATAAGGAACAAAAAAGGAAAATTTGTTGCAACCACGAAAACGAAATATTGGTCGCAGTCAATTCTCTTAGCTTACAAAGTTGCGTCCTTTCCTGTTTTTCTTGCAGAATTCGTCGATTCTTCTAGTCCATGGTTTTAACTTTATGACCGCCGAAAATGTTTGGGTCATAAAGCGGCAATACTCGGTGTTGGGGGAATAGGATGGCTGATCGAAGTTGGCTCCACGCCATCCAAATTGTTGCCACAATCCTTTCTTCAACTAAGGAAGAATGGAGAGGAGGGCGGAGGGTTGGAAGAGATGTTTGCAATCGGACGTGGGGATTGTTTTACTAGAAAGTGAAATCCGAGCGTGGCGGAGTAAAGAATTGCTCTGTTAAAGTAATGTTTCAAGGCTACATCTTCGTCACTGTAAACTTGCAGATTATTAGTTCACTTGTAAGTATGAAGTTACGTTCTTTTCGTTAGTTTATTAACCCGTCTGAAGCAAAGAACCAAGATGATGGAGTCAACACTCGATTTGTCCACAAACAAAATTAATCCAAAGTTCTCGAATATAATAAAAAAATCTGTATAAATTTTGTAGATATTAAAATAATGCAGGAATAGTTCAACGTTTAAAATTTGTACTTAAATTAACCATTTTCAAATTGTAGCTTTGAACCCTAACTGTGTCCTTACATGATCATGCGTTCCAACAATTAAAAACTTCGTCTTTTGTAGACAGGTAAAGAAATAACCGATTTAACCTCAACCATTAATTACAAATTTCTAAAATTTAAAAACAAAACTGTACTAAATTACAATAGAATAGAATATTTGGGTATCGGAAATTTTTAAAAGAAGAGGCTTTACAAGTTTGAGAGATTTAAATTAAGGATTTCGTCCCCGCCACCGAAGTGTATTAAATAATGGAGTGGGTAAATATTATTAAAACCGACCGAGCACAAATTGATTTTTTGATAGTAAGCATTAAGAAGTTGGACGTAAATAATTAGTAAATTGGAGATTGAGAATTGTCAATGAGCTTATGGATGACGATGGATAGTGAGAGACTTAAAAGGTTATTAATGGAGCGAGAGAGTGGGGTTTGGAGTTAGGGTTTTCGTTTCTAAATCTGCTGCTATGAAAAGGCCCGTAAGTATGACCCGAGAATAGATCTCATTTTTTCATTGTTAGTTTTTAGTAAATTTAATTTGTATAGAGTAAATTTTAATTTTTTAAAAAAACCTGCTCCATAAATAGAATTTAGACAAAAAGTTATTGTAGATTATCATTAAATAATGTAAATTTAAAGTATATATATAACTTTCTTTATTTAAATCAATATAAACCCAATAAACCCACAAATTCTTTTCAGTGTCCAATTCCTTCTCTTTCTGACTGCTACTAGTTCAATATTCCTTTTATTTTCGTCTTTCAGCGACAACAATTTTTGTAATGTAAGACTTTTTCATATTTGATACTTTTACCACAACCAAAAACGTAAAAATAGCTGCTTTTATTTGTCGTTATCACTAGATACGCAATATTATTGTTTTATGTGATATTTCATGTGGCTATTAAATTGCTAAGGATAATTCATAACTACTATATATTATATTTTTTAAATGTGGCAATTTAATGTGTGTATGTATAAATTCATTCCTGGCTTGGGCAGTCATGGTCGCGAAGACCGGGTTTAAGACTGCTGGAGAATTGAACGCTGACCACGTGTCACTCCAAATTTGGAATTTGTCACGCAAGATGACAGTCGGTAGTCGCCCCGGTAGGCCCAGGACCTCAGTGGGCTGTAGAGACAACGGAAGAAGAAGATGTATATATTCGTAATTCATTAGAGTTATCAAACTGTGAACATAATTATACATGATTGGTTGAAACTATAAGTTTTACATTCTCTACTCATAAGGAGAAATGAACTGGTCTTAAAAGATTGAGATCAATGTTACTGAAGGTTTAAAATATAATCTGGAGTATCAGATCATTGATGAGTTTATTTAAAAACTCAAATCATTGATGTTTGTGACACTTAAAATGGTATTTATTGTTTTCTGGTGGATGTACAGAAAAGGAAAAGGTAATTTGAGAAGACCGATCCTTCCTAGAATGTAAGGAACGATTAATTTTGTGGAGTTCTCTGTCCACCTGTTGTCCCACCGCTGACATTCCTGGACACAATAAGGACGACAACGCGGAGGCATCTGCTCTGCAATTCCTGGAATGCCGCAAACTATGCAGACTGCGATTCCTCCCTTACTCTAACCCTGCTTTTAAATAATTCACTGGCAAGCTTTCCACCGCCGCAGCCGCAGATTGAAGCTGGGGAGGGTTATTATGACACATACGGCCGCCATGAATAATGGACGCGGTTAACACGGCACGCCAATACTGTTTAACATAGCTGATGGTGCGTAATCCGGAACCCCGAGTGCATTCGGGCTAATTGTGAGATCACTACTCGGGACATGCGTAATAATTATGCTCGCCCACATTGTGGTGACACCAGTAAAGCTTTGTTTGATGTAACATGAAGCCGCGATTATCATGCAGTCAGTCGTCTGCTGAGCTATCTTGAAAATCTCAGTGTTAACCTGGTATGAGCTGAGATCTATGGATCCAAATAAGTCTTGTTCAACAGTAAATCTTGGATGAGGAATATCCTTTATCTGACAACACAATATCGGGAAAGTCAAAACCAACAAATCTTGAATAGGGACTTTTGTTCAGATGAGATGAGATTCAATTCCAATCTACACATTTCCTGTAAAATCTCAAGTAACATTGATTGCACTTGTAGCTGAACTAGATAATGTATCAGGCGCATAATACACGATCATCAGTAAGAAATTATTATCAGACATCTGAAAAAAAGCAATATTGGATTATGGATAGGAAGGAGATTGATCAAGTTTGATGATTTTTAGAGATTTTGTTAAATTTTTTGATCAACTAAAAAATAATTGGAGACTGATTCATTATTTAATTTTGAGAAATTTAAAAAGAGAGAATGAAACAGGGACTGTTTTTATTGTGCTATATTAATATTAATATGTGAATACTAAATTATAGACTGATGCTAGACCCCAATTCACCATCGAAGTTCAAAATCCGTCTTTGATCAACTTGATGTAGCCCTATTTTTAAAACTGTAGCTGAATAATGAAAGATAAATGATTTTGGGATATTAAAGAATAATTGGTTTTTCTCAACCATCCTTTTAAATTTTTATTTAATTTTTTACTTCGTCCACTTCAACCAAATATTCAAGCTCTTAATGACTTCCAGCTCTTCATACGTGTACTGCGCAACAAAAAATTAAAACGAACTCCAAAAAAGACTTGTTTGACCGTGACCAAGACTCCATCTTAACAAAGAGTCGGACCAATATTAACAAGGCTGAGACAACGTGACAAGTTTTTCCCCCTCCAAAAATCACATCAGAAACCATTTTAATAAACCAAGAAGCATTGATAGCAAACGGCGGAGTTGGTGGCGGAGAGCATGAGGCAGGCAGATATTACCTGAGACGGAGTACCGATATGCGCTCGACACGCGGTATATAAGGCATTTAAAAGACGCAAACCCGATTATGGCCATCGTGGCATAAGCCAATATTGACCCAGTTGGAAGCCCAAGAATTATTTACACAAAAGTCGAATAGTTAATAGAAATAAGTTATACCAAATAGTTTAACGGTATTGATGTCTTTATAGGACTGGCATACGTAGTAGAAATGTTGCCTGTAACAAGCCTCACTTTCAGAAAAATGCTTTATCCTTCTTTACACATAAAAAATAAAATGATCAGTATGTACTCAATAACATAACTCGAGGATAAATATTTTCACTTTACTGGAATCGTTATTGTTATCAATGTGACCTTACATTCAAGAGTTTTCTGTGGCATCAACTGTCTTGATATATTCCGGATTTGGAAGAACGTGTGGGTGCGATGTAATTACACCATTCATAGTTTCTTTATAATTATAGCAATATATCGACAACTTTTTTCGTTGCATAATCCTTAACTAAAAAAACTGATATTTTGAAGATATTAGACTTTAACATTGTAGTCTCAGTTTCCTGAATCATCACTCGCTTCATACACACTCACGAACATAAAAAAAGACAGCATTAATTAAACCAGTCCTTGATGTTAATTTTATGTTTTTAAAAGCAGACGACCTTACAAGTGCTTATCTGGAAACTTGTCAACCACCCATGCTTCGGATGCAAACTTGTCTAAATTCGGGAGGTTCCTCTGCTGGGAGGCTAATTAATGAGTCAAATCGCTTCGTTACGCCGAGCTCTTAAGGCGTTCAAGGGAAACGTGGCCGTGTCAGATACAAAGCGGGTTATTTGTTGCCACTGCAATTATCTCCAGGCGAAAGACAGACTGTTCGTCTTGCAGGCACTCACTGGTGAGCTTAATGCGGGTCGTAGGCGATACATCAATCCTCCGACTGCCAACAAACCCGAGACTCTGGAATTGCCATTACCCTGCCTAATGCATCGAATCTACCATTTGTCCCCGTGACGTATTATAAGTCTAAAGAACGTAGATGGAAATAATAGTAACCGAATTCCCTGCGGTAATTAATTTATAGGTTTCCATTGTATTTGATTTTGAGATGATTGAAATTTGACACTTCAATAAACGGAATTTTAAAAAAATTAAATACTGTAACATTTGAGCAGTCCTTGAAATGCGTACATTATAACACAATCAGTAATGTATACAATACTAAATAATTAATACGACAAAAATGTTATTGTTTCCCTATTCCATATTAGTCTGTATTCCTTCCTGCTGGTTACCAATATCATTCTATAGACTCATATGAGGACAGTATATTTTCCAATATAGGAATTCCACCGGGAATTGAGAAAC
Organism: Eucriotettix oculatus; assembly: GCA_034510155.1. Taxonomy (NCBI): domain Eukaryota; kingdom Metazoa; phylum Arthropoda; class Insecta; order Orthoptera; family Tetrigidae; genus Eucriotettix; species Eucriotettix oculatus. Next base: position 49,155,516 of record CM067381.1, read on the forward strand.
ATTCGGTTTGTCCTCTCATATGAAACAAAATATTTCACGTTTATAGCCAAAAGACAGGCATAAGTCGAAGATGATGTATCTGAAATATTGTTATAGAATTAATCAGAAAAAGTAAGTCAACTACAAATGAGCACGATGGAAAAACCTCAACTGGACCTCCGCTTCATACGTGAATATTTCTGACTACGATTGAAAAATTTTTCTCTATTATCGAGTTAATGTTGATTTTAGAAATAATACTTTTGAAACAAAATTGTTTCATAAATATTTCATTGTTATTTTATTTTATTATATGTTTTATTGAGTTTAATCTAATCACTAAAATAACTAGATTAATTTTTTAACAGTCTTTATTTATAAAATTATAACACTTGAGTGATTTACACATTTTCATAATCATTATAACACAACAGAAGTATCGATCATATATTTAAATATACAGTATGTCAATAATTTAAGTTGTGCTTTAATGATTGTAGCCGTAAGGCAGAAAGTTATCCAATATTATAATTTTTTACATAAAAAATTTGGAACTCTTTTAATTATTATTGGCGTCACAGAAAGATTATACACTATCACTACAAAACTTTCCTTTCTTTTTTATAAATTCTCATTTTGACATTTATGAGTTTCTAATACAATATGGATTTATAATTTTTTTTAAACTCTCAGTCTTTTTTAGTCTTATGTTAATATATATGACTTGGGAAGTCTCCTCCGCATCCCCCCTTTTCAATTCCCTTCCTATGCTATCAAAGGGGAGTTGCCTGTTTCAGGATCACCCTCATGTAGCCTGTTAACCAAAAAAAATCCGAGTTTTTATTATGCCTATGGAACATTTGTGTATATAAATCTGCGAATTGTTAGAAATTAAGTTCGTAATTCAGTTAAAATCTTAAAACTTTAACTCCACTTAATACATACGTATATTTATTAACGTATATTTCCTTGTTTCCGTTGTTTGGATTTAATTGAACTTAGTAACATAGAGCTTTTCATTCTTTAAATGCAGAAGCAATTTTACGTCATTTCATTGGCAATCTGAACAAAAAAGACATGTGCTTGTTTCCCCACAAATTACGCCCCAGGTTTGTCACCCACTGAATTCAAATATGAATAATTATACATTAAATCATAATTAAAATCTATCTCATTTGCTTATCAAATATTTCAGGTACACCCTTAATATATCCGAAAATAAGGTTTGGTGTTTGGAAGGAATTCATGTAAAATGTTTTCGTTTCAAACTAGGTCTTCCCATTTGGATGTATGAAGTAAGACGGAGATGAGAATTTGCATATAAGATGATTGGTGCACAAAAGAATTCCTTTCCGCTTTTTTACCTTTCATACATTTACTCCGCTTTGTTTGTCACTTCTGTGAGTGGCTCAGAGATAGGAGTACAATTTATTCTTCGGTGAGATAAAGTAACAAACCTGTATAAGCCCTCTCGCAGTGAATGACTTACCATCAGTGGAATAGCTTCTTCCAGCACCTGCAAGATAGGAACGACTCTGCTGAGCTGTGCTTCGAAGGAAAGTGGTTCTTTTCAACAACCACGAACTATCGACAGGGACTTCTTGCAAGAGAAGAAGTTGATTCCGTGCATAGAGATACGAGGAAAGAGACTTCTTTCAATACATAATGCGTTTCAAGTTCTTTTTATATATCTGGAAACCTGGCAGAAAAGTTATTGTTAAGAATTTTTGTTTGCATACTCGCATCTGCCATATTTCATTAATTTTAAATAGGCATATAATTATTTATTACAGCCCATATCCCCATAATCACATGTATCCATTATACTACATTTGTTGAATTTTACTTTATTTTGGATTCAAATAATCAGCAGAGTAATATACCTGGTGACGGTTACAATTTTATAAATATTGGTGGGATACGTTACAGACAAGAAGAGAAAGAGCTAGGCTACACATTTTCTACAGAGATTTTGCAGGTCAAAAACCTTGACAGGGAATCCGAGATAGAATGAAAGAATCGACTCGGAAGATCACCTGTTCAAATTAAAAGCAAGGAACCAAAAAACAGCCGTTGGAAAATACTCATTCCTAAATAGGACAATTAATGACTGGAACAATCTGCTTGCAGGAGTGTTTGGGGAACTTCTTCTAACAGAAAAAAACATTCGACTCTAAGTTTAGTGTAGTGTAGTGCAGTGTAGTGAAGTGATCAGTGCTGCGAAATCTCTTAAAATATACTACAATGAAATATATTTCCAGTTTTTTTGTTTTGTTTCTATTTTTTCAGGCAAAAACAATACTATTCTTTTTTTAAAAAAATCATTCCTGATTCCACACTTATTTATTTATATTGAATATAATTATACTTTCAACTATACGTTAAATATGTATCTGTATCTGCCACCGAGCATCTTCCCATTTGTAGATTTAATAAATACAATACAATATAGTATTTCTGTTAAAAATCGAAGGTTTTCCCGGTGTATATCCTGAATAAACAATTCTTAAACGACGTTTCGATGGCTTAAACTCCATTTAACCCGGGTATTGCTGTCTTCAAGTTTCGATTGGTGACATTCGAGCTATATTACTGATTAGTTATTCATGTATATCATTTTGGCCAAAATTTTGTTTAAATTTCTCTATTATAATTTTACAATTAATTTATCATATATGACAGAATTATATGTTGATGTGGTATTCAGTCCTAAGACTGGTCGAATGCAATCCTCCATGCTAACCTATCTTTCGCAAGCCTAGCGTAATATATAGCGTGTAAAAAAAATCAAATGGATTTCTCATATTAAGTGAAGAAAACAGTACTTGACGACATGATTTGTGTTCTGCTAAAACGACAGAAACCGAGAACACGGGTAAATATGTTGAAAATAATATTTATTTAACCTTAATGTTGCTTAGCAGCCGAAAATCGTTACCCGTCTCCGTGCACGCATTGTTGCAGCCGGTCAGGTTGTATGCACTGCACAACGCGTTTTTATTGTTTTGGAGGCTCACTGCGCAGAGAAGGAGATGCTTGAATTTAGTAAAAATGGAACATTTCATCTGATATTTGAACAGAACCCTTTAACTAGTCAGTTGAATCTCATACAAACCGACAAGGTACGGCTAAGTACTATCCAGATAAGAATATCAATACCTCTTAATAAGAGGAACCCATTTCTGAAATATTTTCGTATACTTTTATTACACCCTGTATTTTTGTCGTATTTTATGAGTTTAAATGTAAAATAATCCTAATACAATAATACTATATGAATTAATTTTTTATTTTTAATTACAGTAGCCAAAAAGGTCTCAATTAGAACTAGTATTTGCACTTTCCGTAAATAAATACGCCAACATGTAACTGTAGCAAAGGGTTTGCTTATTCATAAAGATAATAACAACCATCTATTTGCAAAACATTATTATATTTAATTACTATAAATTAATGAAAACATTATATAATTTCAAAATTAAAGGTGGCCGTAGTATCCTCCTAAAAGCAATTTCTACACAGTTAGAGTATGTCAGACCATCGTCGAAATATAAATTATACGCTGCCCTTTGGATGTTCCAGTGACACGTCTAATCGCCATTCATCCTGACCAAAAACATCTAATCGCCAACAACTTCTAGCCACTCGATTTCTCTGGAGCGCAAAATCTCCCATTTGTCAAATGAAATTGTGTGGCAGCCGAAGTTTAAATATCTTAAATGTAAGATTTTCAAATTTGGCCAATCATAATTGTTTTCGTGTCTGGGTCATGGATTATAAGTTTTTTTTTAGACGAGCTACGTGTTTGCCGACCACGTCCGTCGATTAGTCATGCATTCTCTTGGCTTATCCAAATACAAGAAAATTATAAGAAAGTTTAAAATTCATTAATAAATAAAATACATTATCAAATCCTACATAACGTTAAGTCTAATGTAAGGTTTACTTATGACATTGTATAAATTCAGCACCTTCTTCCTTGTCACTGAAGCCCATTCAGGGCCTCAGCCTACCGGTTAATTCAACTTATCTTTTTAAAACAGCCAGAAGATCTAATTAATAACTTAAAAAAGAGTTAATGGTGATGTTATATAAACATAAGAAGTAAGTAGATAATTAATTACTTGCAGGGAATCTTATTTTAACGTTAGACTTAATAAAAAAACCGCTGTTGAATTTCATTGTTTTTATATCGCGATTATGTTAAGTTAAAATCGGTACTATGAAATGTTCTCACTCTAAATAGCTTAAGTCTTACTCATAAAAAGACAAACCCTCTAAACTTTAATGTTTACTGCAGACTAAATTAATAGATATTTTTTAATAAATTGGAAAATTGTTTTTTTGAAGGAACGGAAAAGGTATCATCAGAATGAAAAATTATTACGTTTTAATGATTAAAAATGTTCAAGTTTTTGTGTGTGAATCACAATGTATTTCTACATAAACTCTGAAGAAAACATTTCCTCTATTTTCGAGGATCGTATTCTGTTTATATTACAGAATCAATTTCCCAGCAGCCGTCAACTCTTAAGGAGAAATATTCGCAGCCAGAAGAGATGAGGAATCGATCTAAAACAGCAGCACTGACTAGAAGCTAAGGCTGCAGGCTGTGTATTTCATTTCCGTGTTTAATTAAGAAACCTCTGCTAGAGCGCACACATACAGTTTTGGTGCTATGGAGCACAAAGCTGGGTGCCACCAAATATAATAAATGCTGTATGAAATTCGTTTGAGTTCTCAGTTACACGCGTTATTAATGAAATTGCATCCGCTCCATTGTCCTTAGGCTACCAACTGGGAATTCTCTACCAGCAATATCCATTACCTTAATTTTCCCAGCTCATATCAAACTTAATAAAACTAACTAGACAGTTCTTCAGGAACAATATGGCTTCCTTCTATTACAAATTTGCAGAATTTTCCCATCCTCTCGCTGTTACGCTTTTGTAAACACACTCGAGGAGAAATTATTTACTTTGTATAATCTGGATGATTGTTACCAAAATTATACTTCTACAGCGGTCCTCCACAGAAACGATTACAGTGAGACTGATAATTATAGCATAAAATAATAGATTAATAATTTTCCTACTTTAAATAAGTTGAATCTTATTTTATTTTGTATGAGGTGCGTTTTTTATTTATTTATTTATCAGTAATTATTAATTGTTGTACCTGAGAATATACTCTTAATATATCTTATATTGAGATTACTTATTTAAATACTAATATTCTTACAAAAACAATGATTCGTCAATAACTAAATAATGACAGTTAAAATTAATGCTTCTGTCAGTTGAAAAGAGAATTACCTCACATTTTATAAAATTTATTACTTTACTGTTATACCACATTATTTGTATTACTATACAATTACTTTCTGAATGCTGCAATTAATGGATGCATAACTCCAGCGACTCCGAGATTTCTCTGCCTTGATACTTCAGCCCCATTTAATTTAATTATAAAGATTTCCTTTGTTTCACGGAAAACTTAAATTCAATTTTAAAATAAGTTCATACGAGAAAGTATTGCACCACTTTTTCTTTATCAAAAATTAGTTATTGAACGCAATGAAACTTATACATAAGAAAAGAATTATGTTCCTTCTACACTCCCTATTCTTCAACGTAATATCCTTCCCGTTCCACGGCCTTCCTTTATCATGTACAATGGCGTGTATACCCTGTTGGTACTACTCCTTGTTCTGTTTACGAAGCCATTTATTCACTGTCATCATCAAAATGTCTCCTACGAAGGACATTCTTCAATGGCTCAAACAAATGAAAACCTGAGAGAGCTAGGTCATGGCTTTATATTGGATGAGGTAACACTGTCCAACCCTGTTTCGTGATGTGTTTCTACATCCTCAAAAGTTGTATGAGGGCGAGCGTTATCATGTTGATGCAAACATTCACTTTTTTTTCTCATGGCTTCCAAGTCGCTGGAAGCGCTTCTTGAGTTTGGTTAATATGTTCACATATGCCTCAGAATTAATGCCTCTCAGCGTCACATGAATGAGTCGTGGGTGGCCTCCTGACCGCTCCAAACCTTAGAGCCCTGCCGAACCGCTTTCTGATGGTCTCACCCTCAGTGTCAAGCGAATAACCGTACTTACTGTAAATCGCTGATGCTTCATAAACTGCACATATAGGTTAGTAAATGTTTCCACAGTGAGAAATTCAATGACGACACGCTACTTGTAACGTACATCATTTACAGACAACATGTGGAACCAAAGATATCTGTCTGAAGAAACGAAAACTTTATGCGCGTCCACTCAAAGCTTCAAGGAATTCATAATTAAAGTTTCCCATTCTTACCATTTTTGGGATATGAGAAAAAAATTGTGATGCATTAGTTTATGAAATACCTCCGAATTTTTCTTTTAAGCCTCGATTAAACAGTTAAAATAAATACAAACATGAACTAATTAACTTTTTACTTAGCAACTCTGTTGAATAATTCATGAAGTTGAGTGTATCTTAGTATAGACATTAGCATTGATATACTGCATTGTTGAGACACTAATATAACACTATAAGATATTACTAATATTTATCAATATTATATGTCAGCTACAAAATATATATCTTGTCTTCCATGTGGTACTTAAGCATATTGTAAGTTAACCGTAGTCATATGATTCTAAATAGTAGCATAGAGTTAATAGTAATAAAGCATTCATAACTCCTTCCAAATCCCTAAAAATCTATTTCTCTATGGGATCAATGGAAAATGATTTAATACTAATACTCTCACGTCATATATTGTTTTTCTTGGATAATGAATTATTTTTTAATTAGTGTGAACGTTTCTCCGTGTAGCTCTATAATTTTCTCTCTTTTAAATATCGAATTTATTTTAGGTTTTTCTCAAATTCGTTTTTCGTTATTTCAGTTGTATTTACAGCTGTTTATTTTTTATAAATGAAATATTATTTGAAACGAATATAGTGGAACATAAATCCTTAATTATTTATTAATTGGATAGTTTAAAGGAGGAAAGTCGCACGCACGAGTTAAAAAATCAATATTACATAGCAATTTAAATTTTTAAGTCATATTACCATTACATTTTCAATTGTTGACCAACAGTTACGAAGAATTAAATAAATTTGCAAGCGACATGCAAAATACTATTTCATTCAAAATAATTCAATTCGCATGGAGCTATTCAGGATAGAATATTTTTTCCCCTTTCATTTACGAACACAAGGCCACGAACTGGGATACGAAATTTAATAGCGGCAGTCAAGCGAAATAACGACAGAGGAGTTACTTTGGCAGAGCATTAACACGGCATCGTGAAATCCATTTGAATCGTCAAATGCTGTAAAAAAATTACAAGCTTTTTAACTCGGAATGTGGAAGTGAAGTTCGCAAAAATTTGCATTTAATTTTAGATTAAATTTGTAGGAAAGATTATTCCGCGCAGTGAGAACGTAGTACAATAACAGATTTTAATTCGCACGGAATTCGTTATAGAAGTTATTTTGGTTCAAATCACAACTAGTTTATTGTGGTAACCAATCAAGGTGAGCGTAATACAAGAAAATCGCATTCCACAACGATAGTTATTTTTATCGATCTCTGAATTATCAGATCTGTGTTAGATTTACTCTATGTATCCAAACAGTGGTCTTAGGTAGGGAAGGGAATTTAAGGAATTCTGATATTCGGAGTAAATAATAAGTAGGGATGGTAGAAGTATAGTAGATATAAAGACTAGAATAGCACAAGCAAGGATGGATTTAGCAAAAAAGAGGAATTTACTTATCGTTAATGTAAGTATGAATATTAGGAAATCATTACTAAAAATGTTCGTATGGAGTGTCATAATATTGGTGCGAAATGTGAACAATAGGAGTTCCTGCAAAGAAAATATGGCATTCGTGTTTTTAAATAAACATTTTATAATTTTATTGTGGTTAAATATATTTAAGACGAACAAACGTAAAAATAAAATAATGTAAAATGGAAATAAGAGCTTTATTCGGTAAAAGAACGATGAAAGCTATTATTGCAAAAGGTAAATTTTATTTTATAGAAATAAACTAATGTCAAATAATGTTATTAGAAATAATGACCTGTATATCAGTCATATACAAAAAATATCATAGAATTGAAGAGTTGTAACGCATATAGGTTAAGTTTAAAATCCTTCAATTTTTTTATATTTATAAATGATATTCCTATACGTTAATTGTTCTTTTAATAGAATTGGAATATAACCTTGTGATGAATCATGGTGTTTATTAGGACGTATAGAAAATTCCTTAAGCTTATAGTTGAAGGCATAGTCTAGGAAAAGTTTTGAGTAACAACCCTCTTTTGGATCATAAATGTTTTCCACAGTTGTTACTCATTTTCAGTATTCTTTGTGAAATGTTTATTATTTTTTCCGTCATCGTTTTATATAAACTAAACTAGGCTTTCAGTTTTAATAATAATTACAAGTAAGAACACATACGTTTCATTCCAGTTAAAAATGTTATCAATAATATAAACATATATTTACGCTCTTCCATTGGCATTAATTTTAAATGTTTCTGTTACTCGTTTCATAAAATTGCAGGTAATAATGAAATATTTCACTTGATTTATTACAATACGTTGTATCGTTGATTGGCGCACCAAGAAATTTATTTTAATTAGAGGCAAAATTTACTTTGTTAAATCAGATCTCCGGGAAGTGTCCTAGAAATTGTATCGCTGCTAGCTTGTGGCAATTACTAGGAATACTCACAGCACTTGACCTAATTTATCCAGCTGCAGAATTTGTTCCGCAGGCAATTGTAAAGGGGTGATTATTTACCTTTATTGCGCACGGATTGAAGAGACGCAGGGGATACTTCCAGCTACAGAGTTCTGTTGGAGGAGTTTCCATTTATCCCGCAAATGCAGTCGGATAGAATACTGCTTGGAAAATAACGAATACAACATCTGTACTTTCAATACTCGTACTATGTATGTTTCTATATTTTTCTCACAAATTATTATAATTGAAGATACAACACCTCTCGGGAAGACTTGAAAAATTATTCCATATCAGATGTACCATAAATCTGATTAAAAATAATTTTAAATAATTGGGTAGTTAATAGGATTTATAAGTTGCAATGTACCACAAAATTCAAGGAAATGAGAAATCACAAAATGAAATTCATGACTGTAGATGTAAAGAATTTTACACCAATAAGAGCGGGTAGGTGTTGAAATGTAATAAAACAAGCTTTGTGTATTAACAAAATTCTCTTTCTATTTTATTGGTCCATCTGTCATTTTGTATGGAACGTAACATCTTTCAAGTATCCGTCACGGCTTCTCACGGTGGCATAGATCCGAGTGGTCACATTTCAATGATCCGGCTGAAATTAAGCAATGGCCTGGGTTATGTTGACTTTGATGATATCAGTAAATTTCGGCTTATTGGCATAGAAAACCCCACAATAAAAATTCTAGCGGGACGAAATCGCACGATCTTGGTGGCCAATTCACGTCACATCTGAGAGAGATAACCATACCCTCAAATCGTTCATGCAGAATCTCCATCGTGACGTCCGCTGTGTATCACGTAGCGGCGTCCTGCTGGAACAACATGGCTACGTCCAGATCGTTCAATTTCAGCCGAAAAAAATCGGTAATCATCATTCTGTAGCGCTCGCCGTTGGCGCCGATAGCCTCACCAACTTCGTTTTCAAAAAATGTCCGCTACTGCGATGTTCTCGACCGATCTAGTTTTCCTTTGATGTACGGATGCTGGCTTATTGTTTACCGAACCGGTCGTCTCGAGTTTGGCCACCAAACGTTGGAGAGTCGACTTTTAAGGGCCACTGTGGTCTGCCGTCAAACAGAGCACAACGTTTGCACTAACGAACACTTGTTTTTATGATAGAATGTTATCTTTTGGATGCGCTGCTCAATAGTGTAAGTTACTATGGTGATTTGGCATCAGTGACAAATACATTTTACTCACAATTCAGGAGAAAAATTAATAATAAAAGGATATTTCAAATTTGGGAAAGTGCCCATTAAAATTTTGTTATTATTGACTACCTATTGTATCAGATCATTTTCTTACATTGTGTTTCTTATCTGCATTTTTGTGGGCTGAGTACACTTTTGTCAGGATTTTATATTTTAAGAGAACAGCAGATGTAAAAAGGAATAATATTTAATTATTAGAGTACAGTCCTTTAATGAATGCCGACTTTCTATATATAAGTTATATATATACATATATATAATACACAAATTCACAATACATGGCTTCAAATAGTCATTTCCGTTTAGGTCGTATATTAAGGGATCCAAACCCGCTATAATCTAAATTTTGTCTGTCCCTTTTACTTTGTTCATTATTCACAAGAAAACGGTTGGGTGATTACAATAAAGCTGTTTATATTCAGACTCTTGCAACCTAAACAAGATTAAAACTCCTCCAAAGAGTAACACAATAATCCCACTCGGCACACATCGATTATTTGTGAAGCTTCTCACTTGATACAGACTAATTTAAATTTCTGTAAACAATTTGTCTATACTATATCATAACTGGTAAAATCCATAAGTTGACGGTTGATCATTTTATTGCTAGTAACAAGTTGTAACAAGCAGAATGAATCCAAATATTTTAATATGAAAGAATGAGTTTTATATAACGAATTTAATAATAAAATCTGAACCATATTATGCATAGTTGCAATCTAAATCTTTTTGGCGGTGGTCAATAGTTAATGTATTTAACTAAATTTCAACATTATCCATTTGTGTATTACATATTTATCCTTCCATCTTCTCATGTTTAAAAACAAGAAAACCATGACTGAATTATTACGATAAAACTATTGAAATGGGTATTTGTAATTAATTTGCTTTCTTTTTAAAAGTGCAGATTACGATAGTCCTATTATTAAGTATATTTTTATACACTGTGTCATGTTGGCAGACTTGTGTTCCCCTTCGTCCCTCCTCGCAACATCAACAAACACGAGTCCCGTGTGGAAACCTGGGAGCAGCAGAGAGTATGTTGACAACAGTCGAACGGCCTACAGTAGGAATATGAGACCGGAAGAAGAAGTCGAGGAATCTCTGCGGCCTGGTCATATGGCTGATTTGATACCGCTCTTTGCTTGTCTTCATAGTTGTATTTTTATTGTCAAACTGAGTAAGTACATTACTCTTCGCTACCTAGTGTTGTGGTGTTTGCTTTCGGGAACGCGGGTGACGAACGATATAATTGTAATAAAAATCGCGAATCAACGAGAATGGTTTAAATGGAAAAACTGGGAAAAAATGCCGCTACCAGATGTTAACAAGGGCCTGGTGACGTCGTTCCTGGTTTGCCGTTGCCGGATGTTCCTTTGCTGGACACGTCTCCTCTAGAGCCTCTTCTTCAGGTTAAATCTCCATCAAATGTTATCTTTTTGTTTTCCGTACTCCCATCAAATGAATCTTCTATCTCATAACATGAAGAATTTAACTTTTACGCATGTTGCTTCTTCAGCGCCTGCTCTCTCCTCCCGCCTTTCTCAGGACAGCTCCCCGGACTAACTGTGTCGAATACAATGCACTCCAGGCAATAAATAATGTTGTAAACGGCGACGTTTCCCGCCTACTCGGCCTCACCAAACCACCCTCGTTTTTCGTCCTGCTGTACGCAAATAACAAAAACTAAATTATTTTTGCTTTACCCGTTCAATGTAGGGCTCATGAGTCACCACTGTGTGATTCTTTTAAAGCGAATCCCCAAGTATTCCACTAGTTGCGCGAACACGTAGCGACAGTAATAATGCACTATTTTAATGTTAAAACATGGAAGGTATCTAAAAATCCGTTTGAGGGATCCACTATAATTGTTCCAATACTTTCATGTAAATTTGACTGGTTCTGGGTTTTGATTACAGAAGTAAGCAATAGCGAATGTAGTGTTTTGTACTGTCGTAATAGTTTTCTCATAAAATATTGTTTCCTCGTTGCAGAATGATCGAATTAGGAATAATAGAAAATAAAACTGTTGCAGCATAATAATAAAGGTAGCAACTACTGGAGAGTAAAAGGTTTTTTTTAATATTTAAAAAAAATCGTTTCAGTATAATTAATTGTGAGGTCGGGTAGAGCATTTAGATTCATGGTGAACATCCGGGAAATACCGTGTGACTTGTCAACGTATGTCATTTTATTTATTTTCGCTCTATATTTCGTACTGAGAGGACAAGGGATTGCTACAGTGGACCTGAGACGGCAGATGTTTTACGGTTGGCGTCCCGAAGGACAGCCGGGCTCCTCCTGCGTGATTGATGGGGATGCATAGCAGACGGGAGCTTTCTCTTCGTCTCTCCCCGTCCCAATACACACTGATGGCGTCTCCACGTAATCGCTCTAAGTGAGCACTTCTCTCTCGCGAAACAGAGCGCTTCGAGTGTCTCACTAATTGTGCCTGTTCCGGTCACAAAGCTATCACGAAACACCGAAAATTCCCTCTAAAAGTCACACATAAGGACCAAAAACATAACTGCGATCTGATGATATATCTGTACCCCACATGATCCTAAAACACATTGTCACTTAACTTTAAAGAGTTAAAATTTTGATATAATTATTGTGTTGATGCATTCAGAGACTTTCAAATGGGTAGAAAGTTCTGGCTGGATAACGGAACTTACAATTTCCATAGAATAGGAGACAAAGGCTTTTATAAATATATGTAGAACAGCTTTGCGTAGAATAGCATGCTCAGTGTCACTTTGGAACCGACAGAATTTTAATCAAAAAAATGTAAAAGTTGTTCCCTTGTGCCCTTAGAGAGCATGTGTAAGTAATAGGTAGCTACGAGCAGTCACCGATCGATGTACGTCGTGATGAATCTTTGTGTGGGTACTATAACATTTGAAGAACGTGAAGTAAGTTATTAATGTTGAAAGCAGAGAATAACTCTGCGAGGACCACAGACAAATTTTTACGGTCTCATTCTAGACATTTAAATATAAGAATTATTTTTATAAATAATCTGCGCAATTTTATTCATATCATGACAGTACAATAATTTTTGCCATTTTATCTCCACATTGCGAATGACCCGGAGGCAAACATCCATGCGATGTTTTTGTTTGTTTGTTTTAAGAATCGTACCACCAAACTGTTTTTATTTTACACTAGATGGGTGCCCAGTGATTCCCGATTATATTAGCCCACTACAGTATTTAAATGGACAGTAATCTCGTTGTCAACACGTGATTTAACTATCAGTGAGACGGTCACATTTAAAAAAAAATCTTTTTCACGTCCATGAGTGTAATCATAACAACCGCGATCACTCCGCATCTTAATAGAGTCCGAGGATATTCAGGTACTTAAAAAAGCACAATAAATTAAAAAATCTGAAAAAACATATAATACCTTGGGAAACTAACAGTCAAATATATTTATTAGAAGATACCAGAACCATATCTTCGATCTGAATACCATGAATTTTTTTATGGATACTTATACATATTTTACATAGGCCCTAGTTGCGTCGTGAAAATGGAACTTGAGGCGGCGCAAATGTTGTGATCCTCAGCTGTGCTCTGCCGTCGGTTAGTTGAGCGCCAGGTAATTTTAAGTAAAATTGACCAAAATTGCTTTAATCACAAAAACTTTATTCTCGAGCAATTGGTTTGAAAAATATCCCCAATGCGTGGTCACTAATTCTGGACCATCCCTACCTGCAGTGTGGCAATATGGCGTCTCACTACCATCAATTTTGGTAGCTAGTTCGATACTCAACACTCCCTCCTACAGTCGCGAACCCACTACGAAGTATTGACCATGGCTGGATGTTGTTAAAATTTCCACGCACATCCCCTATTTTGTTTCCCTTTCGCGGCATACTGCAATGTCGGTTTTTCTCAAAGAATCCGCCAACATTCCAGTCGCGGAGTGGCCCAATACCTTTAACCACGGAGCCGTAACCTCATATCACAATATTTACGAGAAATAAAATTTAGTGTCTGTGATCCGGATGTTTAAATAATCAATCTGCACTGCGACTTACAAAATATCTTTCATATTTATAAACTAGTTAAACAATTATCAATTAATGATTACGCCATTGCCCATAAGGGCAAACCTTATTATTCGCAGTGTATTTGAACATGTTCAATGTATAAGGACTGAAACCCGTCACATACATTGCATTTTATTTATACGCATTACAAGAAGTCTGAACACGCGATATTGTCTGTAAGAGTTTTTTATTGCGATTTCTCTGGTATTTCCTGGATTGATAATTGTATAACCAATTACCGGTATCATTTAGGAAGACATAGTTTAAATATATTTAAAGTTATCGTTATAAATTAAAAAATGACTACATAATTAAGTAAATATGGCTATTTAAATTAAGTAAGAAAAAATAAAGTATCATATGATAATTAGCTTTAATATAAACAGAAAAATAATCGAAATGATCGTTAGCTTTTTCAGCGTTGTCTATTATTGGTCTCTCATACTCGTATATAAAAAAATATTGATGTCGGTTCTTATAATTATTGTAGTGATCGTGTAATAATGTGGATAGTAAATTTTAGGGAAAGACGGCAAGTAAGACGTCTGAGCTTAAAATGGGGTGAACGAAATATTTTGATAAAAAAATATTTCCATGACGTGAATTTTAAGTTATTTCTGACGCAATATATTCATTGATTAATGTAAGGGATAACTTTCATCATTTCATTGATACGTATATGGTTTTGCGTGTATAGTAGAATTATCAGCGCCAATACTGAATGGAGAACCGGTTGATACCTGCGTGGATTATCTGTTTTTGGGAACATAAGCTCAGACATTCATCACTGCCGAGCTTTGGCTCTTGGCATTCGTACTCAATTAGCCCAGGTAACCCTCCATCCAACAAAGTAGTCCACCGGTTTATAGCACACACAGCGCGCTCGTAAAATGTAGCACGTTTTCCAAACAATAATTAATGTAATCGGCTAAGTGGGACGAGAAAAAAAAACACTTAGGCATTTACTGGCGTAACTCCACTGTTATAAAGAAGAGAATTTCTTTCGACATTCTTAATTTTTGTGGTTGATATAGGAAATTATGACCGTAAGAGTTTTTTGGATATCTGTTATTAATAGTTGTCACGGATACTCTACACCTAAGATTTCTAAAAGTATTTAACATTTCATATTGCCAACAGGACTAAAATAAAACGACAAAAAAGTTTAGTTTACTAACATTCGATATTTATACAATTATCATTCCTCGTACAGTAGTGAGACGGTTTTTTATACCGCTGGCAGAATCGGTATTGTGATGACGTCATGAGTTACTTCTTATTCTCATTATACAGGCAGAAAATTGCTAACTTTGTGAGCCAGTATTCAATCGTTCCTAATGGAACCCACATAAACCCAGATAAGTCTTACTCTCATACGATTATTTTACTTTTCAATCCTCAAAAATTTCCCTTATTTTTAATTAATTCTATTTCTCGACTTACAGAATGAAAATAATTTTTCTTAAAGCAAGATCCACTATTTAATTTTCCAAGTAAACCCGGATTACTTAATACTATAGTTTTTCGAATTTTTTGCAAAATAAGCTATCACTGAATATTTCGCGTTAACGAATCATTATGAATCACCGTGGACTTAATATTGTGTGTCATAAAACATAGTTACATGAATTTTCAAAACTGCTCTCATGAAGCTGAGAATAATAACGACCGTTTTCCGCTGGCACTCACGCCCTCGTGTTTGATATTTTCAACTATCTCTCGTTTCGTCGATTTTTATCAACAGAAACGGCTGCTAAAACAGATATTTCGTCATTACACGAGTACAAAAGGAAAGCCATTATAATGGCAGAAAATTGCTAACTCTGTCGGCGAGTATTCAATCGTTCGTATTGGAACGCACATAAACTAGCTCAGTCTATTACTCTCTAACGATTATATGTCACTACACAAACAAAAAAGAAATTTCCTCGGTTAAGGAAAATAATAATGGATGTTTAAAAATTAATAAACATATTTAATACGATTTAAATAATGTATACACATTAATTCAATTTGCCATGGATATGGTTCCACGTTTATCAAAACTTTGTTGATTAGTTACTCTTTAACGTGTAGTTTGTTTAACCACATTATTAACATTACAGCTTTTAAAGATCCAAAATGTCCTTTTTTGGGTTTAATGAAATTCTTTAGACCATTTTCTGAATTAAATTAGAGCAGAAATAAGGTTTCAATAACGACGGTTGGGAACGAAGTCAACGACTCAAAATTATCTATGTTGTGTAATGGTTTCTTTTGTATATAAAAATTTACCTGATGAATTCCACAAAGATGGACGAAACGTCGTAATAGTAATTATATTAACTACATAGTTATTAAGTGATTCGCTGACAAATTTAACTGTGTTTCAATTAGGATAGATTACGACCTCTCGTAGCGTGTCAAGCAAGATGTTTATATATCTGAAATATAAATAACAATTTAATGAAGTAATGATATTTTTAATTGTTTCACGAGCGTCGTCGTCGCTGCTGCACGAATGCAGCGAATAAGTGACTTTTAGTTGTTCGATATTAGATATGGTGCACCCGAGACTGATTTAAGCACGTGTAGCAAAGAGAATATTGTCCATGCTGGTCTAATTGCCGGATGACCAAGACATTATTACTGATTTCAATACTGTTGCGTGTTAATATAAACAAATACCCGATTACCTCCGGGAACTCCGTAATAATTTAAATTAGTTTCATATTTTGTATTTGATAGAATTTGTATGGTTTATTTGTAAAATTACATCATTCAGATATCGTTCGAAAGACGCCCATTATCCACGTTGACAAATCAGAGGATATAAAGAATATTTATTTTGTTAAAGTTTTTTTATTATTATGGAGAATATTACGTGATATAATTTTTTTATAGTCTCCTGTCAATCTGATTTTGTCATTAATTGCAAGGTCATAGTGAACATTGCTAAATAATGACGTCATAATTATCGTTTGATGAAACGCCGCTATTCGACCATTATTTTCCAGTGATCAATAATTTATAATTTTTCATTTAAGTTCATTAAAGGTAATGGTAAACGATATTATTATAATATAAATATTAACGTAAATATAATGTAAGGTCTTATCACCATCAATATTTATTGTATATTAGGTAAATGTGATCTACGATGGAAACTGAAAAATTAGGAAAGGAAATAGAAGATTTGTTTTCTGTTAATGTAATGTTTCACAATAATACTAAATCGTGAGAATCAAAATAAATTAATTGGAGAGTTTCACTTGTTACCAAGGTTTTTGAATAGGAATTATGTTGGTGCTATTTGACATTATATAAATTATGTCGATTTTTGCAACTTCTACTTAACGGTTTTAAAAGGAAAATTTATGATCATGTTCCGAATTGAATAACTTCACTCCTGAGGTCGGTTTCTGAATCGACTCTTCTTAATTTTTGAAAAAAGAAAAACTTACTTTTCTCTAAATTTACTATCGTCAATTTAAATATCGCAAAAATTAATTTAAGAATTAATGCCATTATTTTTAGTAACCAACTATATTAATTATATTCCGAACAATATTAAGTATTTGAAAACTAAACTTTGAATTCACGGACAGATTGAATTCCTCTTTTTTTCAAAACCAAAACTATAGTATTATTACATAGAAAATTGTCAATAACTACAAAACAAGCAAATATTCTCTCACGTACCTTTACGATTCGGTCTGCGGTTCCAAATATGAATATAATAAAGGTGAGTCTATTCAAACTCCAGTAGAGATCGTGATCGTCACAACTTGAGCATCTCCACAATGGTTTATATCTCACGGTCTGACTCAGTGGCAAGTTGTTGGTAATCTCTCAGAATTCCTGTCACTCGGTGGATTGTGTTTCTGATCCTGTGCACTGCCATCTTCGCGCCTGTGATAATACCCCGAGTAATTAACTGCAGCTCCTCAAAGCGGAAATGGAAGGATTAGGGATTCAGAACAGCACCCACATAACGTGAAATATATACGTAACACAGACTATTAAAGATGATATTACATCCTGTTTATAGATTCACAATTTATATACAGGTCTAATATTTTATCATATATATCATCAATTTATTAGACAGATTAAACCTAACTGTAATATCACATAAAGATAAATGGCCGTTTCAATCTCTGCTTTTAATCTAAGTATCATATGATGTCTTTTCTAAAGTTCTTTAGCTTCAATGAAGTGATGAATACGCCCATAGTCACGCTAACCGTAACCTAGCAACTGTAAAATGAACAATAGTAATGTAATAAAAGTGTGTAGTAAATACAGCCGATTCGCGGCTGAAAATTTGTGTTTACAAACGAGTCTATTATACTTCAATACTGGAAGATAAATTAAAGCATATGATAAAATAATTTACATTTCGACGTATTAATATATATATAGGTTATACGGGAAAACACCCTCAAATGTTTTTCTCATCTCAAAATATTTTATATATAAACTGTTAGCTCACTGGTCATTGAGACAATTTACAGTAAAATACGACGGGAAGTCGACGGGCTAAAGAAGACCCGAGATTACTGGTGGTATTGCGTGTTGTTTCAGCAGGTCAGTTTTGTGTCCTGCATTTAGAAGGTATAATATATTTTCAAAGGTGGCTGTCGCAAATTTTTAATAAGTTTACAGTATTATGTCAACATACGAAATTCACGGTATACACACGTATTCAAATTATTAAATTTATCATGTAAATAAAAATGTTTTCTCTTATAAGTTACATTGAGTTAGAATTTTTAAAAATATGATTCCGGAAATTAACTATTTTAATTTTTTTGATTCCACCAAACATTTGTCAAATTTTCTATCGCTTTATAAAGTATATTTTCTTTTAACATAGATATACTGCTAGCTTTTTCTATTATAATAGCGGAACATATGGTTCACTCATTTACTTCAATGTGTAGATGTTTCTTCCATCACATGTTTGACAAGCAGTTCTTCTCCATTCTTGTCTCATGCATCACTCTATAATCTACTGTAACAGAAATTACATATACTGTACAAGTTTTATGAGGACTGATTAACATTTTGTATTTTTTCGGGCTCGATATGAAAAATCAGGTTTTAATGCATCACGCCAAACAAAGCATATGGTACATTTTTCTTCAATGTTATTAAACAAAGTTTCATACACCGTCATAAGAAATTCTTCCAGAAATTCAATTAAAAAATGAACGGTCTTGTGGAAAATTCTCTATCTTCCAGCAGAGATAAATCATAAAGATTTCTTAAGGACCTCTAACTCAAGGTGTAGTGGAATAAAGGTATATATTTATGCCCACGTTTTATGCCTACTTTCAGAATGAGCCGCTCTTCCCTCCCTTTACCTTTTTATACTGAAGAGTTAATTTGTGCGAGATAGGTCCGTTTAATTCCCCGAGGGAAGTAACTGCAGCTTAGCCATGGCGTGGGTGGATCTGTGCGTGGCTATTCTGCACTCACCATGAACAAACATTCCATGCTTAGACTTTGCATAATAAATTTTTATAATAACCATATAAACAAAACCTACATCGTCTGTGTCACTGGGAGAATTTTCTTCTGAATGCTATCAAACAAAAAATAATTTCAAGCAATAATATTTGAATTTTTAAAATTAATTTAAATTCTGAAGTAACATTTCTATGCATTTACTCATGTTCACGTTTATTTACGCTCTGTTTTCATTTACTTCATATAGTTAACCTAATAGCGAAATAATTAACAAAAAAACATGAAAGCAATTCCTGGCGTAAATTCATAGTTGTAAAGAGACTATTTCGATATACATAATTTTTACGCTTTTAGAGATTTTTCTTAGCAATTCTTTTTTATTATTGTTGGTTGATAAAGATATTCCTATTACACCAAATATGCTATATATCATAGTATGTACAGAACTATAATCAAACGATAATTAAAATTTGAAGTAAAACATTTTGTCAAAATTTGCCGCTTGGTGTGTGTCAAAAAAAATATTTTCAATTCGTTGCACTTTGCATCTTACTGAACACTATTACTCCTCTTAAGAAAAGAATTTTTCTTATATTCTTTACATTTTATTATATTCTTAAATTCTCAGTTCACTATTTAATCAATAAATTTTGTCAAGAGAACTAATATTACATTATAAAATTCCTCTTTATATAATTACATAATAATGAGTAAATTAAAATAATTTAGTATGTTCAGAATATAATCTTGACCAACTATTATTATTTAAGTAATGTATTTTCTGTTTTCCAATTATTTTACTGGTAAATCAGAATGAATTTTAACGTGTTGAAACTTGTATAAGTAAAATAATGTTCCTGGTATATTTAGTAGTGGTGACTAAATATGCAATACAACGTTCCCGAATAGTTTTACGGGCTCTCAGAAGAGATTTTGTAAAGGTTTTTACACTACATGATTTTAAATCACGTGACGAAAGCAACAAGTATTACGGAAACTTTAGTGGTATTTATTTTATCACTTAAGATTTTTCTTTAATTGACCATTTCTTTACCTATGGTTTATCTCGGCTTAAATCATTTAAATGATATATTTACTAATACAAAGTTAAGTGATAAAATAAATGCCACTTAAGTTTCCGTAATACTTGTTGCTTCATTACATTATTACCAGACCTTTACTTTTAACAATATTTTTTAATGAATTTGGTTATCAATAATAATCTTAAATTTATAGTATCTGTTAGAAAACAAAATAATGAATTACATAGTAATTCAATTAAATTGAAAGATTTCAGGACTTTATATTTCACACTTTATTGATTTATGTTTTATATTAATAAATGCTTAACGAAATTGGAATAAATAAATAAATTATAAGATTTTATTAATAATAACACGACTAACGTCTTTGTGTATTAATATAAATTTTTATAAATAACTCATGCCATGAATTTTATTCATTTTCGCTACAAATATGTGTGCAATAAGCATGCTTAGAAATTGTTTCTTTGAAATTTAATGAAATAAATTATTTTTAATAATAATATTTGCACCAAAATAGATTTCAAAAAAAGAAATTGTACGTCATATTGCTTTTATTAATAAGTTCTCAATGTTTTAAATTAATGAAACTTATTTGTGACTAACTTGGACGTTGATTCATTTATTTTAATGAAGCCGTATAAATTTAGTTTTTTACGTATATCTCTGTTGAATATGCTTCCTTGTTTAATTTTCGGTCAGAATTCCTTTCAATGATTGATGAACAGGGTGGAGACAATTTTATGACTCGGAACTGATCGGAATTTTACTTATTTTCGTCGAGGAAAAATAATATAAATAGGATATTTAATATAGTACGGCTTCCAGCGGGAGCCTCCCGACATGCGTTGGATTCGGATGCTGCTTGCCAAGGCCGAATATCTTTTCCGATATTTCGAACAGAGCGGCAGTAGACATAAACCGTCGCGAAATATTGCCTCATCTCAGTTGGCTGCCCTACAAGAAACAATCCGCTACATTCGTGAGGGATGACCATAAATTATAAGGTCCATAACATACAGTTTTCTGTTTTTCTGCGCCCGCTCTGCCACGAGACCCGGGGATGGGGGTGGAATCATGATTCTTTCATCCCCCTCAGTCAGCGAACCTCTGGAAAAATTCAAGAGTACAGCACGACGAGTTTTTAGTGCAGACTTCAGCGCGCTGCTATTATCCAACCGCAAGTAGCAATACACTCCGGGAATTCATTGTCGTGTGTGAGGTTTATTGCAACTTCTGCTTCCATTGGCCATTAGTGTATTTCCAGGAAGCGGGACTTCTATTTTTGACGTCGGACATGACTTTGAAATTTAGTTGCCGGTGCGTGCTCGAAACTTTGAGCGTAAATTTCTATCGCTTATAACACTACTCGAGCGCCAGAAACAACCTGTAAAAGTCGTTTTGTTAAGTGTGAAGTTTTTACAATTGCCAACATCCTCACAGCTCAGATACATATTGATTTAATCATGTGTTACAATGACAAATATCGAATATGTCTCCATTTTGATAATCTTTTTCTCGTTTAATAGTTAGCTGGTTGTTCCTCTAAACTCACCAGACAGAAACGATAATAATCCTCAAGGTCTAAATGCACAGTAATAACATAACAATTAACGAAAACTACGTACGGATCGTAGCACTCACGCCCCAGGAAACTAGGTACCATAATCGTTTAGTCTAAGTTAAAAAAATCTAACAAAGTATTAATGTTCCATCCTGAGCATAAGTGGTGTTTCTAACGGAGATCCTCAACATTACTAGAATCATGCTATTATTATTACTTAGCTGCTATTGGGCATTTGCTCGGTGGCAGCTATACACAAAATAAGCACAATGTAATACAAATACAATGAATTACTAATACAATTTAAACTCGGGAACAATTTCGTACTGTCTTATGATATTTTAACCTGAAAGAAAAAAAAGTCAGGAACCACACAGAATTCACTTCACTATTTTAATGCTTTGATTACGAATGAATTTTACACTTTACTGTTTAATTTCCTTAGTCTACCCCAAAACTAATTATCGTTACCCGGAAAAGTCAGTACCTCTGCACGCAAGGAATTCCAATCGCGTATTGATCTATTTACAAATGAAAATTTTCCTACGTCTGTACGTTGTCCTTTTTCTTAAATTTTTAACGTGTGATCATTTTTAGAGAAGTCGACGCCGTAAGATGATTATTTCTATCCAGGCCGGTTCACCTGTATAAATTTTATATATTGCGCACAACCTAGCGTGATTCGTCCTATCATTAAGATAAATGAAAATAAAAAAGAATTAACATCCTTGGAACGGTATAAACCTGGATCCGGGTGTATAAAGTAGCTTAAAGAGACTGACCCACAGTTTAACAACAATAAAACATGGTAGTCCTGCAAACTTCCTAGAATGAGCGACGAAGGGAAAGCCAGATGTAAGGAACTAAACAAATTTAGCATCCTGCTACTACCGAGCAATGGCGGAATCCGTTATGCTCGGGAGTTCCAGAGTGGGAAGAACTGAGTAGCAAAAGTGGAGGAGCGTGTAGGAAGATATAGGCTTTAATAAAATCGCATGCCTCCTGCCTTTTGAAGAAAGAGCAGGAGACAGGATGGCGAGGAGGAGGTTCCTCGCGCTTCTCCGCGCACAAACTGTCAGCAACGAACCTACTCGAACAGCGTCTGTTCGAAATTATAATATTAATATATAAATTAATGTAACACAAGGCTGGAAATGTAATACAATGAAAGGGTATAATATAGTCTTGTTGCAAAGACTCACTAGAGTAGACGAATAAATAGATTGTATATTAGACTAGATATTTGTAGAAACCTTAATACATTTGCTTAGTAATTGTTTATTTATGAATTATTGTAAAAAATTATTGTAGTCTGTGTAAAAAAGCCCTACTTTAGACTCTAAGTAGTAGGTCGTTAGTTAAAATAATAATAATAAAAAATATCATTAAGAGCATCCAAATTCTCATGGGGGTTGTTCGCGAATCGACCGCCAAACATTCTTTCAGCCTGTTTTTGTATTTTTCCCAACGCTATAGTGTGTTCATTTTTATGTGGGTCACAGTATGTTAAAAATTGGCCCGACCAACGTTTTGTTGCTTTTCTTATGATTTTCCTCAAGACCCTGTTTACAAAGTGAAGCTCCCTGCAACTTCGCTCCCTTGATTATAACAATTTAAATATTTACTAATCGTGATCCCAAGATATTTGCAGTAACTTGACTCCGTAACTACTTCGTTCCACGTTTTATATCGAGTTGGTGGAACGTTTCTCATTTTTGTAAAAACGATAACCTTACTCTTCGTTGCATTTATTTCTAGCTGACCATTGATAAATTTTGTCTGTCAGTCTGCAGAATCAGTTCATCCTCTACGATTACAATTTCCTTATATACCATACAATCTCAGCAAACAGTTTAATCTGATTTTATACCGATTGTTAAGTCATTTATTAATACAAGGAACATAAGTGGATCAATCACATTTCCTTGTAATTCATAGCAGAAATCTCGTACAGGAGTTCTTTCACGTATAGATACATAGCAGTCTAATTTTATATTGTCTTGAATTGAAAATACTGGTACATCTATAATTATTTAGAAAAAGCATAGACTTCTAAGCAGAATTAAGGAACATTTTGAAATTTAAATCAAACTTTCTATAAAGAATCTGTTTAAACAAAACATTTAAACGTGAATAACAACGGAATTGATTAGATTAATACAATAATTTTTCATATAGAATGTAATTATCCTCGTTTGGTAAAGCAAAATGCTACATATCAGATCCAATATAAATTCATTAATGTGAAAAGAGAAACACAAGATTTAAATTTCACATGACTTAGGTTAATTATGATTTTAAATTACGTATATTCGAAATTTAAATTCTTGTGCTAATAATCAGTTGCTGCAATGTAAGTTTTGTTGTGCGTTTCGGATTTGAAGTTATTATAAGAATTCTATTTTTTCTGTTAAATTGGTTCATTTAAATTCATAACACATTTTCTTACTTACTTAACTAACCAGGGTATATTAAATTTATTTATTTGTTTGAAAGTTAAGTATTATCTTTTTTAATTATTTTTTATTAATTTTTGAGAAACAATTTAAAAGGTCCCTGAACATATGTAGTTTGTGTTATGTTATTGTAATTTTTTTATTCTAATTAGTTCTGACTTTCGGCAACTATTCAATAATTTTAGTTATTCAATTATGTATAATTTGAATATTTCAAATTTCAAATTCCAGCCCGTATTTTTCTGACGACCTATCTTCAACACTTACGGTATATCTCAACTTTGTTTTTTAATATTGATTCTTCTCAACTTTATTTATTTCTGATATGAAATTTTGTTTACTTAAATTTTAATTCATTCCGGTTTTTTATATATTTTCTTTAATTCGTCATTTCTAATCAATACGGAAAAAATTATCAACTTTTTGTTTTATTCGTGTTAATTGATCGATAACCTTCCATCTTTATTTATTTTCCGTAATTTCCTGCGCCTGTCAAATATTTATCTATTTTACGAGCAACATAGTATTGTAAAAATATTAGATATTCAGAAATTTTATTGTTTTATAGTATAAAAATAGGGTATAAACGTGGTGGCATGACAGTAATGTCCTGGTGTGCGTGTTTGCCAGAAATTTTATGTGCCAGAGGTCGGGCATTCGATCGCATATTCTAATTCCGATGGAACCCTGAGACGAATGTCATCAGGCTGTTGGAGACGCGCCAACATGAATTGACGCTTTTGTCTTTTTGCACGTAGGAACGTCTCAAAACCGCTACATTGACAAACGTGATCTTCTCTATGTTGAGTACGAATTACAGTTGAGATTATATAACTGGAGTACGTTTTGTATGTTCCACATAAATGCATACCTATAATAGAACCGAGGAAACTTTTTTACTTTTGCAACGAAATGCGGAGCATTCAAAAAGTCTAAAACACTTATTTTTCTAAATTTAAACATTTTAAGTGTCCACATAATTAATTTTGAACTTTATAATAATTTTGTTTCTTAAATTTCAGATACCTGAGCAATATTATTAAAAATGAACGTTTTCTAAAACCTTCGAGGCCGATTATGAACCATGTTCATATTGTATCATAGAAACTTCATGCCTGTTTTCTTCATAAATTTGGTTGGCATACTTTAAAATATTACGGTATATATTTTTTATTTATCTAATTTAATTTTATCATTTATCTAAATTGTATTCCACACGCCATAAATGAAGGAAAAGTAGCCTTTAATAAATATTTTACCCATAATATTTTAAAAAATAAACACAAGCACGTCAGATTCCATATATGAAAAGCAAACGGTTAATTTTTTCAATGAGCAACTGCTATCTCAATTTACAGTTGATTTATAATCCAAAATTATTTTTTCAAAACAACGACTAGCAATAAAAAGTGGCACTTCGCTCAAAATTTGTGAGTAATCGTAATAGTACAGTGGAATAAGAGATTAAATATCCAGAAAATTTTTAATAATAAGATCTTTTTAGTAATTATTATCGAAATACTTAATTAAATACTTATTGTGTACACAATAAAAGTAATATAAAAACTTGAAATAAAATTAAATATTTATAAATAGAATGAAAATTAATATTAAAGACAAAATTATCATTCAAAAAGAGACAATAGCAAATTTTATCACTCGATTGGGAATTTTATTTTTAAATTTATTTTAGTAATTTATCAACGAGTCATTCAACTAAGATTATTTAGAGTCCTAGACCACAGTGCATGGCATTCTTCCATCTGTTTTAAGTACTTGTTAGCTTATGAAGTATAAAAGCTTGAACTAAAAGCCTAATTTAAACTTTAGTTGTGATTAAATTTACGGAGGGAGGAAGGAGACAATGCGTTGCATTGACACAATGGTGTAGTGTGTGCTTTCACGAGATACGTCAGCGCTGTGATGATATATGCGCGACGAAAAGTACAGCTCTCTCATCTCCATGATGTCGTACTAAGAGCGTTATCTGACCTCGACCAAGACCCTTAACTTTGTACTAATTCCTCTCCATGACGGCGTATGATGGCTACGAGTATTTATGACCCATGAAAATGGATTGGTGAGCGTTTTGTGGGCGAAAGCTTGGCGCTAGAGTGAAGACACATCTGCATCTGACAAGAAGCCTGATAGATAAATAAATATTCTAATAAATAAATTTACAAATATCAATTAAATAATATAAATTACTGACTGAAGCTTTTTTTCTTAGATCGCTTTCCAACTTATAAATTTACAAGAAATTTAGTGGGGTATGAGGGTGGTAAACTATTGATACTACTCTTTAGCGACATTTTTATTATTATAAATATGAAAATACACAGTTAGGCATTAATTTAATTATGTAGTTTGAATTGTGCCACCCTGTATTTGCTTACTGACTAGTCTGCCCAATGAAGCCTTATATTTTTCAGATAAGGTCTGTGAACCCACACTCTGTACTCTGTCTTTATACCATCTACATTACACACAGCTTGTTTCCATTTATTTAATCTTCTGACAAAGTGTTGATTGTCAAGAACTTATTGAGCCACTGGGTTAACGTGGAGTTGAAACTTGGCTTCATTCTTTCCAACATACTTATCGGGATTGATATTTCGGATACTGTTAAAAAGTGCGACGCGAAACCCCATAAGGGATAAGAACCCTTTTTGGCCACATTGTATGTTCCACAATTAATTGTATCCCGCTATTTAAACTCTTACAACCATTCCTCTCTTTTAAACCGACCGCGACAAAATACAGATCGGTTTCTAAAATTTCGTCCTCTTTAATCCTTGTAGTAATGAAAAATAGCTGTGGTGGCACACAATTTACCATTCAGTCTGAAAACTACTAAAAATTAAATAAACAGCATTAAATCTCCAATGTTAATAATATAAAAACAATTTCCAATAATATTCTACAGCGTATCAAATTGTTGCCTACACATTTAGTATTTGGATCCAGTAACGTACGAATCCATGGAATTAACAACTGAAAACTAAATTCTGTGATCAAATTCGGCTCTATAGCTATTACAATGGATTAAGAGATTGGAGATTGAAAAATGTTACTTAAATTTTGCTTCAACGTATCTGTGCAAGGATTAAAACACACATTGATTTATTTTGAAACTACGTTTACTGATATGAATTTAGTCTTCTGTGCTGGAATTTAAGTTTGTTGTGAATAATGAAATAATTTTAATTTTTGGACATATAAGAACTCTTATAGCGCAACAGATTTCTAATATGAAATAAGTGAAACGACAGTATACGATCAAAAATAATAATTATTAATACGATTACGTTATCTTGGAAAAGAATTGTCTGTATGTACAAGGAATCCAAATAGGACTTTTAATTCTTACAGAAAATAATTGGCTCTGTTATTCCAGTACTGTACTTGAGTACCTTTATTACAATACCGGTTTGTCTTATTTAACGAATCTAATTAAATACTGATTTTTTCTGATTAAATCTATTGAAACCGTCCGATTTGAATTAATCAACGACAAATGTTAATTTCTTTAACCTCCCATGTCCTATTTTCATTTTTCGAATAAATGTCTTTTATTATGTTATAATGATCCAAGGAAAATTTTTACCTTTATTTGGGTGTGAAATAGTATTGTTGAAAAATTCTTCATTTCATGATCTGAGATGATGCGTACTTTCTGTTCATGAAATGCAACTGCACGCAACGTGTAAACCTAAACTTCTGGCATAAACTCATCCCGCGAAGGCTTTGTTAAAGTTGTCAAGTTTACTCGCCTCGTGCTTCGTGTCGTGAAATAACCTTATTATTCTGCTCAGCGCTAAACTCGCTAAACGTATTCAAGACACCAAGCATGTACGTGAACGTGTAAGTAGCGTATCCTCCGATATAAACGACCTACTTACATTCGTGACGTCGAATATGAAATATGTGATTTCATGAGTGTGTTTATATATTTTATGGAATTGGGAATAAATTTAAAGCTAAGAGGCAATATAATTTTTATAGGTTCCCTCATCCCCGTTACCAAAACTTTGAGTACAAATGATAAATGTGCAACAAATCGACGTAAGCGTTGGTTATAGAGGTTCCAAAATATGTGTTTCGTCTCAACTACGCTATTTATTTGGCTTTTGAAGGAAAATTTATGAATGATTAGTGTTTAAATAATATCAACTCACTGTTTTCTTTGGTTTATTCTGTATATTATATGAAGTACGACTTTCATTTTCTGTCTCCACTGACTTCGTCGCCCATTATTTTTGACTGCGAAAATTTATAACCCTTTTTTTTCTTTTAAAATGTTATATTTTATATTTATTTTTGTAAAAGATTGTGTGTGAGAGAGAAAATCGGGAAATGGAATTAGAAAACGACATGCTTCGTAGTTTAGAATTACGAAAGCGTCACTCATTAATAAGGATAGTTACACAAGTAAAAAATTTCTTGCGACGCTAGATGGCCAATTAGTCGTTCACTCACCTATGTGATTTCCTTATCGGTATATTTTATGTAATTTCTGATATGTTTATTATTTTTGGCCCATAGACCAGGAGAATTATTATAATATTCAGAGAATGGTCACTCCCTGTGATAGCTTCGTATTCACGAAAATATTAATTTGATAATAATTTTAAATCAGGGTTACCCCACGCAATTCTTTATCCCCTGACCTCGAAACTTCACATCAGCGTATTTCTGACTATATTCACCAGCTTTAACGCCAAGCTCCATCGTACGTTTGGTAGCTTTAATTGAATAAACAAAACTATTAAAAGATAACATTATATAATGTTCAAACTGTTTAAAAATTCAATATTTAATTTTGTGAATCTAATCACAAATATGGTAAACCTAAATGGAATGTTACAGAGAACGCAAGTGATGTTATTATCAACGAATCTTTCCTATTCGCTTTGTGTAAATTAACAATTCTCCAAAAACAGAATGTATGCAAAGAAACGATTTTCGTCTCTTCTTGAAGTTAAGTATCTCCGTCTATAGTTTAATTTCCTGGACGGAATTAATTTACGTTTGTGGTACATGTAGCTTCTTAATGCCGCGGTTACACCGTTGGGTTATCTTTATATAATCCTCAATAACTAAGCTTTCCTTCCATTTTAACAGTGTTGCAAAGAATTAACACTTCATTCTCTCCCCATGAAATAAGAAAAATGAAATCCGAGCAGAACGATGAGACGAGTCTAGCAGTATCTCGCAGTTCGTGTCGTGGGCAGGTGTCTCGAATAATTAATTCCACGCTTCAGAAGCCGAGTTTCCGCCGCAGGTAACGCCTATCCCGTGTCTAACCCTCCCCTTTACGTCTTCTCTGTGGGTATCGCATTTCATAAAGCGCTAAGTGCAGCATCATAAAGCAGCGACCATTTGAAAGCGTCACTTAAACACTACAAACAACTGTTATCTTGGGTCTCTCTAAAATACGCTTTTAATGGTTCTAAATGCTCTGCTGTAATGATGGTATTGATAAAGATGAGATATTGTTGCTTCACTACATTGAATTGAAGTATCCTATTTAATTTCATATTTTTCTGTGTTTTGGCCTCTATTAACCGTCCTCAAAGAAAAAACTTAAAAATTAAATTGAACTCAAGGGTAACAAATATATGTAACATATTAGTTCCGGAGGTAAAAACCCGCCTTACTAATAAAGAAACTGTAAAAATAAATTATTTAAAAGCAGTTACAACAATTAAATACTATTTCGCGTATATTTTGAATGTACTAAACAGTCCCTTTGTTTACCATTTTTATTTCCTAAAAGAGTATAATCATCTAACAAGTACACAATATACTTCAAAATTAACTCAATAAATTGTAAATAAAAAATTCAACTAATTTTCCAGCAATATATTTTAATATCATTACGACGTTTCGTCCATTTTTAGTGGATGTCAACAGAATAACTTTTAAATGGATAAAATAATTAGACATGTGGATAATTTTGTGTAGTGGACAGAGTCCAGCGACGGGTACGGCCAAATGGAATAAATTATACCAATAATTGAGTATATGTCCTCTATTTTGGCTTTAGAGAATTAGTTTACTATTATCAGTATCTTCTCAAATCCCTCCTTTACTTAGAAAATTTATTTTAAAAAAATTAAAAATTTGAAAAAAAAATACATTTTTCATCAAAAGCAAAATTAAATTAATTACGATTGGCGAAAACACGGATAGACGTTAAAAGACAAATTTATTCCAATTAGCGTCACTCCATCTGTTCACCCTTAAACAGTCCCTATTATTTACATTCCAAATCCAACATTACCAACACACATAGTGTTAGTTATAAGAATTACTAGCAGTCATCTTTCGCCTACCAACATTTTATGAATGAAATATTGAAAGTTTTCCAAAATAAAATTATAAATACAGATTTAATTTTTTAATAAAGAGCTAACGATGGCTTATAATATATTACCACTCATATTTAAGACAAATTTTATTAACTAACGAAAGACTCTGTAAAATAAGCCTATATAATAAATTTCAATATTGGTGACATCTTATCGTAGCTTATTTTTATGACCTTCAAAGTTGTGTATGACTCAATTTACATTACATAAATTGTGATAAACCAATTAACCTCACAACACGCCCATTGATTAGCAATTCCGTCGCCTCCGGTTTGCGGGAGACCGAGCTTTTAATAACGAAAGTGGTTCTTTGTAGCCTCCTCAGGTTGTCGTGCCCGCTAAGAGGCATCAACGTGAAGACAAAACCTTTGATGTGTACTCCGTCTAATGAGGCAGATATGAAAATGGACCGCCAATTCCTCTGTTTTAGGTGCTGTTCGTTGGCGGACTCGCCACGCAGAACTCCACTCTGTCCGAAGAAGACGAAGACAACGGCGAGTACTTGTCCAGCCTTGACGAACTGGAACACGAGTTAGAACAGGTGAGTCCTTACGTATCTAAACTACACACACTTAAGACTTAAATTCCAGAGACTGTTAACCTCATTATTCAACATTTATAAAAGTAGTTGTGATAACTCTTGGTGTCCCTTACAAATTTCCAAAGTCTATCTACAACTTGAGGTTGTTGGGTAGATCATGATATGAAGTTTGATACCTTTTTTTCGTAGAACCAGTGATCTTGTACATGAATTTAGAATTAATAAGTACAAATCTTGGAAAAAACACTTCTCCCCCAAAAGCCGAAAAATTAATAGTAGTTATGGCAAACTTCTGTATGTTCATATAAAGCCACACAAATTTGTTTAACAACCTAAAAAGAAGTCAAGAAGACTATTAAAATCTCATCATTTATATTATCAGTCAACAATTCGTATATACATTTTAAAAGATGAGGGCATAAAGAAAAATACTATTTTCGTGGAAATTTAAGGTATATTTAATTTGACTAAAGAATTTAAAGTAACACATTTTTATCAAAAGTGGTAATTTTGGCCAACTCTGTCCACCATGATAAAAATTCTTTCTTTATCAGTAAGATATGCACAAAATATTACATATGACTTCTATCATCAACGATTCGACTATTCCTGCATTTATATCTATATATAACATTATATATATAGAAGAAACAAAATAAGTCCATAATTAAATGACTTCCGAAGTGAAAGATCAGAATGAGATTTATGCTATAGTAATAAGTATTCACTTTAATGCATAGTATACTTAAACTCTACATAATGGTGAGGTAACGTGAAAATGAATATAAATATTTATAATCGCTCGGTTAATGTATTTATATTCAAAATAGAATTAATGCTATTGAATAATCAATAAACAATTGGTAATTTTTATCATTTAAAACTACTAATATATATATATATATATATATTCATTTTATCACACCGCCCCACGTTGGG
Organism: Eucriotettix oculatus; assembly: GCA_034510155.1. NCBI lineage: Eukaryota > Metazoa > Arthropoda > Insecta > Orthoptera > Tetrigidae > Eucriotettix > Eucriotettix oculatus. The sequence continues at coordinate 49,187,918 of CM067381.1, forward strand.
CGCCATTTATATGGGAATGAGGGGTTTAAATTTAATATGTTTACTCATTATTTAAATTAAGATAAATATTTACAAACAAAAAGATAAATAATGAAACTATGGCAAGCCTGCCATCAAATATCTCATAAATATTCACCCCCTCTAGAGGTGGCAAGGATTCCTCCCGTGTGCGTGACGGATAGACACGCTCATGGGAGGATGAGCGAATACCTCCCCGTTGTCTTTCCAGGTCCTCTCTTTATCACCGATAGAAGAAAAATATTAATATCAAACGACTCATGAGGCAGAATATCCGACTTAGTAGACTTGTCGCTTTGAGAAATGTATCGATTTTATAATTCTCTTTTCTCGACCTTCCTGGACCACAAAATCCCATTGGTCAAGGCAATCACATTTTTTTAGGTTGTTTAAAATTTATTTCAGCATCTTGTTCCTACGATCTGGCATGTCGGGAATTTGCCCCGTTTGCAAACTTCGGCTCTAGGGTTTAACACGGTAACAAGTTGGCACCGGCAAGAAGGACGTTAAACTAGTGAAGTTCTCAACCCTTGCTCATATTTCGCATAAATTTGAATGTAATATCAAATACATTAAATAATTATTAGAGTATCACGCTACAGATTAGCAAGTTAACAAAAATATATTTATGTAGCGGTGACAATTCTGTCAAAAGTGATAACTGTATATTATTCTTACCTATAGGCTTATTTAGAAAAAATGGTAATTTATATTTAATGAGATTTAGTTGGTGTTTTGTTTTCTTTTTATACACCGTTCGTCGAATGAAACTGGTTGTTCGTATCAATAAACATTTGCTAATATGAATTTCAGATGTTATGAGCCATCTTAAAACAATAAACACTCCACTAACATCCAACATCAATATCAGAGATTTATTTCAAAAAATGAGAAAACCTGTTTTAAAGTTCCAAAACTATTGGGTATTCGTCATTGCCGTGAACATTGCAAACTATTTTCATTGCAAATGGTTAGTTACCCACCACTAAACGCACAGCCCGGCGTTGTGGGAGCCGATCGGGTGTTGATTTGACTTCCCACCTCACCCTCCCCTCCTCAACCAGTGGAATTCCGTACGTTAATTACATTTCAGAGGTCATTTGAAATCATGTTGAAATATGCACACCTCACTCCACTTTGACGTTCTTTTAAAATCGATTAACAACGTTCCTGTGAGTAAAAATTTGTTTTACAAGTTTCCAATATTTATTCCTCATTACTTATTTCTCTCTGTGGTCCTCTAATATATGTGCGGGTTTGCACACAATTAAAGTGAAACAGAATTTCATAGTGTTATAGCCTGTGTGGTGAATATATGATCAGTAAAATTCGTAACAGTTTTTTTTCACTCTTTTATTCTGATTAAAAATGTCGAAACATCAAAAAGTAGTAGCAGTTTCTTGGTCACAAAATGAAAATAAGTTATCCAAATCTATATTTATTCAACATTATATGTCGGAGGTTTTGGATGAAATTGTCGTCTGTCTACTAAAATGGACAAACAAAAACCGAAATGAGGAACATGTTTCATCGGAAATACGGAATTCATATTAGTCTGGGTGGTTCATGGATATGACAATGTAAAAGGTGTTAAATCATGTGTCTTACCAAATTCGCTAGCCTTGCAACTTGCCTCAATATTACTTCGTTTTCAAGTTTTTTAAGTGTAGTTATTAATTAATATATTTTAGTATAAAAACTTGTGTACTACTGAATATTTGGAACTGTTACTAAATTTTTTGGCATGAGTTTGTCGTAATTTTTTGAAATTCTAGTAACATGCACCTATTACTTTCACTTTGATTGAAGAAGGTTAATGATTTCAAACCACAAAGCCGTTTCCATGCATCTACTCTTGGGAGGGCGTGTCCTTAGTTCGAATGAATTTTACTCTTGCTGAGGTAACAGGAGCTGCGACCAAGTAGAAACGTAAAACAATGGGTGGATGTTGGTTTCGTTTGCATACGGATCTGTTTTACGGGAAGCAACCTCTTTTATAGTCACGAAGCCGAGCTTAAACGTGTTCGAGTTGGCCGCCGTATGGCAAGCTGACTGATTGCCAACAGGGGGCGGAGGCGAAGTGCTTTTAGTTACTGCCTCCCACCAGAGGTGCTCAACTAAATTAAAAGAAATCCGTGCCGCCGCTGCCCCGGACAACGAGGCTGTACCAATTAATTGTCTTACGACTGGATCCACCGCCTTGGCTCGCCACCGACTTTGAAAGCCCCGTCAACAGTTCCACACGACCGACCACTCTGGAAGTGTTTATAGCATTTATATGCAGTGAGGTGTATTTTCCTTCTATTACAATGTACAGCCAAATTATGTCTTTGATATTCACTGGTATGATACTTTTTACATAATATCGTTATTTATAAATGAATGTTTCTCAGCGTCAGTGCAAGTTCATCACCTTTTCCATAGATTAAAAATAAGGCTCAACCATTACCTTTGTTAGCTTGGCCATCGTCAAAAAATTTTCCACCAAGTCGTATTTCAGTAGCTCAAAGAGGTAATAATCACAAGAAAAAGGTCTGTAAGGAAGGAAGGTTGTTTTAGAGACATTCCTCTCATTCCCTGCCTCACTAATGTCTTGAGGTGAAATCAATTTATTTTCTTCCTGTTCGAAAGTTACTCGCAATATTTTTCTGGAACGTTTTTGTAAATGGACTTCCTTTACAAACGTCGTACCATGACTGTTATTAGTGTCAGATTTGGGTGGAGGTTAAATTAAATTATCAGTGGAAGAGAAGTAGTTTGCATAACAGAAGTGTCCTTCTCTGTAGTGTTATCAAGTAGGGATTGCAGCAGGGCTGTCTTAGACCCAGGTACCTAGCCATCTATTTACTCACAGGATCTAAAATCACTTAACTATAGGACGCTTATAACAGAAGTGTCCTTCTCTGTAGTGTTATCAAGTAGGGATTGCAGCAGGGCTGTCTTAGACCCAGGTACCTTGCCATCTATTTACTCACAGGATCTAAAATCACTTAACTATAGGACGCTTATAACAGAAGTGTCCTTCTCTGTAGTGTTATCAAGTAGGGATTGCAGCAGGGCTGTCTTAGACCCAGGTACCTAGCCATCTATTTACTCACAGGATCTAAAATCACTTAACTATAGGACGCTTGTTGATGAAACGTACATTTGTTTTATTTCATACTTCATTTAAACTATTCAATATGTATCAGTCACAACAAAAATGATACCAAGCAATCTATAATTTAATATGTAGGAGCGCAACACTGTAACCTGCTACTCGGGAATAACAAACAATAATTATTTATGGTTCAGTTTGGATTAGGGCACGTATAATCAACAATTCAGACATTTATTGGTGGATTAAATGCTTCCAAAAGCTCGTGAATATTAAAGATGTATAATCAATCACAATAATGCGCCCCACTCATTCCTCCAATCATACCTTTTATACGAGTCAAATCCACTTACTGTGACGAACGCTACATTACCTCACCGATTTATCGTCACCCTTCAGGAAACCACTCGAATCATCCTTAATTCCGCCCAACTCTAGTTTGTTTCGAAACGTTCTTTCCATATCGCCTATCACACTCTTTTTTGCAACAGGCCTCCATCGTCTTCAGTCTCCCACTGACCTCTGTCCAGTTTTTTTGAGCGTCACAGAATAGGTAAATTCTCGTCTTCACACAAGCTTCAGCCTCCACACTCCAGAATTTCGTCAAAGTAGAAATTTGGTATCACTTTTCTTGAAAGGGTGCGTTAAATTAATATATATTAGTACAATAAACTAAATAAACTAAAGTTTGACTGACAGAAATCAGCTGGGTTCGTTAAGAGATGTGTCCCCCTTTTTAATCCTCTAATAAGCCGGTAGTTAGCTACCTGGGTCTAGAACAGGCCAGTCTCACTCCTTATTTGATAATACTATGGTAATTTTAAAACGGAATTGCAGTTTCTATTTGAGCCCCCTCCAATTTCTACTAAAAAACCAATTTTTTCTATGTTTTTATCACTATATTCACTTAATATTTATGAAAACATCAATTTATTCTTCACGCACTAATTTATTAATCCAGCTAGATAAAATCCTCATTTCTGACCTGAGGGAAGAATAACGTCCTGTACATAATTGACTGATATATTGTCCAGGAAATGTGAACAGCATTTTAACATAATGGTGACTGTTTTTATTGACTGTCCTACTTTTCTGTGGTTTATTATTAGGGCACCGCTCTTAAGTTGCAACAGTGGTTGCGAATATTCCAAATTTGAATGTGGCACATTTTGCCAATTGCAATGGAGTTTCCTAATGGGTTGGACCTTCCCGGTAATAGCCGTACTTATCGGAATCCTGTTGCAGGTAGGAGGGCTTCTCCGAACTGCGGGGGAAGTTGGGCGTGGAATTCCATTAGGAGCAGTTTGCTGTAATTGGGGCAGCGGGATGCCGAGGTGGGTTTGTGCATCGAGTGCTAATTGTCTAGTGGCTAACGGTGGCGAAAATGGCCAAACGACTTCCTGACTAGGGTCAACCCCTATACTGTCCCATGCGGATAAATTAGCAAGCCGTTAAGCAAACGGACACACGTTCTTGGGACATCGAGTGAGATGGGTCCGTTTTCACAAAAGATGGGGACTAACTAGAAACCTACAGAAAAATAGAGTATCGTACAAAGAATCCCTGGTGCAGGACAGAGGCTCATCCTTCCCTTCTCTCCGAAATTTTTCATTATTAACTTCCTTAATTGTTTGCTTTAACGACCCATTACTAATTATAGTCATTAGGGCCCTTCATACTACCACCTTGCACTCGCAATTACGACGAATTTGCTGAAAAATTGTAGTTGTAGATCCAAGAGAATTTGATCCATTTTATATATTTTCTAATAGCTTGTTATCAGCCACAAACTTGAATAGATATTTTATCGCTCTTTCCGAGTGGGTGAGTTCCCCCTCTTTGATCTGTTGAGCTCCAGGGGTAAGTGCAAGAAAAGCATCAAATTAAAATCCAGGAAAATTGTTTATGGAAATGACACAAATTCTCAACATAACCTACAGGAAAATCAGTAAACTCCTCTAATAAGATGTTTTACTGATCCAGACGGTATAGCAAAGTTTCTTAACCCATAATAGATGTTTTTGTTGTTTTTATAATGCCTTATTTGGCGCTTCTCTTAGAAGCGTTATATACGGAAACCTTTAAGTGTTCACGTATTTATTCATATAACGTTGGATTACGGTTATAGAGAAACGATTGCTATTAGTTAAAAAATTGTTTAAAGTGAAATTAGGGTATATGTGACCTTAATCCTGGCTTTGACATAATATGCGTATTTTTAGTCTGGAGACCATCAATCCTAAACATAATTCGTTTTAGATTTCATTTTAATTGGGATATTCCAAAACATGTGCATTTGCATGAACAAGACTCAGCGTCATGGGTGTTTGACAGTGACGAGACAGAAAACTTCGGGTAATTTATAATGCTCCCATAACAGTTTGAAACAACTCAGCACCAGTTGCATGCAGTTTATTTCACTAAATGAATACTACTTATGTTAAATATAAAAAGCGTATCCTTAGACATCTTATTCATTTCCTTCGTCCTCAATAAACTGTGTAAAATGTAGATATTTGTTTATTTTGCAAATATACTAAATAATATAAAACCTTATTCTCTAGAAGCTGAAATCAAAAAATTTTCGAATTTAAATTTTTCACAAATAAAAATATTTTGCTTTGTGTGTCATTCATGTCTCTTGTATACTATTACATCGATTAAACCGTTGTTTCAATAACACAACTGGTAGATAACGAAGTGATCACGCAGTGCTCTCTATTTGAGTTTGCATTCCGTCCAGTGATTCGATTTACACTCGCAACCAATTACGATGTCGCTTTTATTTCCGCAGTGTAACTCGTTCGTATTGTTTCGGGGAGGTGTCCTGGACAATAGTGGACTCGGCGATCATTATTGGCCTGGAGATAATTGTTATTGACAACAATTCGAATGGGAACGGAGTGAATATCACGAATTGTATTAATAGGACGACTCACCGCGATAGCTGAATGTAAAATAATCTGATTAATCACCCTTAACACTCAATACTTTAGAGACATATAATACTAAAAATTTTCACCTCTTATAAATGTCAAGGTCAAAAAAGTAACCGATTTAATTGTCCGCAATTAAAGTAATCAGATTTATTTGGTAACAAACTGTATTGATATTTTACACCAGAGAATTTACGGAAAGAAAATATATATTAATTGTTACATTAATCTGAATCCATTGAAATCTGTTTATATTAAAGAGCTTCTTACGTTAACCAAACAAAACGCTCTTTAAATCTCGTATCAAGAAACGCATAATATTTTGAAATTCTGCTTTCAAAAGTATTTGATCGTGATTAAGCATTATTATTTAAATAATCATAAATTTTATTTGTCGAAATTTGTTAAAATTTCAGTTAAAGAATACACTTATTATAGATCTATGAGTGAAATGTTACACATCAGATGCAATAATTCGGCCACTAATGAGAAGAATATACCAATAATTTTAATAAAATTTATTATTCCTTGTTATCATGAATCCATTTTCCGTGTAATACATTGTCAATTTTTCATTATGAACAAAAAACAATTCGGTTAACAGCCTTACGTTTATAAGTCATTTTGGCAGCGATGTTTTTTGCGTTGAGAACACTCAAAGTTGTAGGTAATGAACAATAAATTAACACGTAATAGTTTCATATTATACATATTATTCTTAAAGGAAAATAAATTTAATACGTTAAATTTTACAATTATGTTTTATGATTTCTACAAATAAAAGTTTGAGAAAATTTTAAATTGCAAAATTCTACATTGAATTGTCAACATTAAAAATTATTTAAATAAATTCACATTGCATAAATTGTAAAAATAAAATGAAAATACCATCAATCAAAACTAATTTTTAATGTAGACAAAATACTGTAGGATTCTGTAATTAAAAATATTTATTTAACATGAATCATTGTAGAGATTATTGTAGAAAAATTATTGGCATGAATCTTTATATATTTATATTTCATGTGTTTTTAAAGAGCAGAACTAAGCTTATGTTTATGTTTTTGTAAGGGAAAAAATGTTAAATGCTACCTCGTTGAATGAAACGTAGTATAAAAGTAAAATATATAATTATAAAACATTATGGTAATAGTACATTGGTCTCATACAGGCAAATCATCTACTTTTACCTTTCGTCAGTAGTCTTAAACAAGCCATTAACGATTCCTGTGATAACGAAACGATCTGTTCTGATACGGGTTGTAATTTTTTGAGACATTCTATAGGATTGTATAACAAATTTATTATGGCCTGAGTTCGCAGTAACAGATGCTACAGGTCAAAGTAACAGATATTATAAGTAACAGGTGAGTATATTTTACGCTAAATGCAATTTGTTTTTGCGTTGTTATTTCGCTTTTAGTTCCCTGCATTTTAAAGAAACGCTTCTGTTTACATGCAGAGATTATTTTAGTGATGCAAACAGTTGCACAGTACTTTCTTCTGGTACATATATTCCATAAAATCCTTTTGTAGTAGGTATCACGGAGAAACAATGATTTTATTGGACTCTATTTTACTCATAACACAGTTTTATTAAATTTTACTTTCTATTGAACTTCTTTATAACTAAGAACGATCTCATTGTACATTTTATGATTGTCAGCTGTACTCATAAACATAAAATTCAGGTTTTAAACATTGATGACGCAAAACTTTGAAGCTTGGAGAATTGGATAAAGTTTATAATAACATATATATATATATATACATATATAAATACCACGGTCTCCTCCCTTTCCCTTTTAGAGAGTGGATAGAGGAAAAGTTTTTGATTAGCATTTGACAGTTTGAACGTGGGGGCGCTAATGGAACAACGATGTACAGACCGAACCCGGAGAGACTCACAGGGGGAATCTGCATTCGTAATGTGTAGCATACCCCAGTTATGACAGATCAGCTTCCTGCATACAATTAAAATGCATCATTGTTAAATGTAATCATATTTACACGAGAACTGAATGGACCAATCGTCGTTCTCCAAAACACTGGAATATATACTACATTTTAAAAAATATTTCATTGCATCTGGTGAACTTTCACTGAGAAAAAACTGAGAAATGTTTGTTTGTGACATATATAAAGGCGGTTAATAGTGTTTGAAGTAAGTCCTTAAAAATACAAACTCCCGGAAAGCGGAATGTGTGAGGGCTGCAAAATTCGTCTTTTAAAAAAAATTAGAGTAAGTAATGGCTGCTACTTTTTGATCACTGTTGTATATGAAGACAATTATAAAGTATTTTATCGACGATCCTAAACCCGAATAAAGCATCCTTTTTCATCAAGTTTCGTAATATTCACGACGGATGAATATCCGTAACCAGATTCTATACTACCGATCAAAGATTTAGACGCTTCAAGGTCACATACCAATAAGCGTACCTACCAATAAACCTTACACAGCTCCATTTCTCTCTTTGCTTACGTCTCTAATGTTCTATTCGGGAACTGCTCTTTATGTTTACCTGTAATATCCCATCCAATATTCAAAAGTTCTTTACCTTTAAATACGCCTTGCTCGTTTTGAGAATCAAACAGTGATGACGTTATCACGTTGCATCTTCGAAATTTTATGAAGTCTCCTTCGCTCGGTGTTAACATTTCCAGCCAAATAAATTACCAAATCAATAAATTTCTTCATAAGGTTTAACAAGTATGTGAATCATCTTTGAATTGTCCAACACGGTCAACCAAGTTTACCAATCATAACTGTAGACTCGTGAAGTGATAATTATCCGTTATTCACTGTTCTCTGCTCCACAGTAAAAAATTCTAACAATATCTTCTATTTCCGAATTAACTCTCTCGTTATATTTTTGTTTCAATTAGTAAACTTCGTTCCAATATCAGCATCCTGATCTGCAGAGAGCCACACCCCCGCTAAAGCTAATGTCGTTTATTTGCATTTTGCCAAATATATTTTTCTTTTGTAGGGTCATACTAAATACCAAAATAAAATAGAAATCACTTCAGATATTAGAGCAGAAATTACAACCTAACACATCACTTGGTACTTAGGAATTGAGTTTATTTCTTTGAAACGTCTTTTCTTTACGCCTCTATCCTGTTTTTGACAATAAATCAATGAATATAAATGTTGTTTTATCAAAACCTAATAATAAATATGGACTGCCAAAGGAAACATCAATATTATTTTTTGGGACTACTTCCCATATTAATATTTTATGTTTGTCTGTAGTACGAAATAGACCTTTGGTTGTAAAATTCAAGAAATAAGTCAATTACTTGGAACGTAATACTATGAACCTGTCATATTACAAAGCGCTAATGCTAAATAACGGCGATGCTAGTTTCTTTTAAAGACACTATGAACCAATTATTAAAAAACGTGTGACAATAACTCACCATTATGACAAAAAGAATAGGGGGATTATATGTTAGAAATGCAGTGATCACGACAAAAGAAAATGTAGTGCTTAAAGTATCACACAGGGTACTTTTTTTATAACTTATATATTAAAGAAATTGGGCGTTTAGCTGAAAGCGACGTTATCAGAAGATTTAAAACTTAGAGTGCGTAGAGTATGAGAATGGAAAGACAAAAATATGTCTAAATAACCAAACTCCTCCAAGTAAAAACGAATTGAACAAACATAAAGGAATAGACTAGTAAGGTTGAAATTTATACAAAATCCCACAAACTAATCTGTAAAAAAAATCAAACTATAACTTTGAATTAAAAATTAACTAATCTACAGTTAGAATTTGTGAATTATAATGTGAAGAGCACAATTTTATTTTCAGGATATCATAATACGCTTTATCTTACTAAATTTTTGATTAATAATCGCATCCTGGTTTGTCTTGTTACGAAGTGATTTCCTAAAGAAAAATGAATTTCCTTGGATGTTACCATAATTCCATACCTCAATGACTATGATGTGATGGTTATGAATAAAATGTAAAAGTTTCTCTGGAGCGTTGAACCTAATAGCTCATTACAAAGCGTCGTAGTTCGTCATATATCATGGCGCTTATCGCTAGGGTTACAGTTAGCAGCAGACAATGAGACTGGGTTACTTCTTTAATGGTCGAAAGACTCCATCCGGCAGCACAAGGAGAGTTTTCTCTGACGAGGATGTAATCAACGCTCCATCGGAGGCTGTACTAACGGGGTCAGCTAATGGCGAGCCCAGGTCTCCGGAGAGTCGTAATTGTCCGAACACGTCTGGAGAAACTCGCTACGCCAGACAGACCTCCCTCCAAGAGAGAAAACAAAAACAAAACAATTATACGCCTCAGAAAAATCGTGTTAATATTTCGACGCCTAATATTTATTATACAAAAAAAATGTTATAATTAAAAGATAATTACGCAATATTAGAAAGACACTGAAACTTTCCCAGTGCGATAACTTTTCATTCACAAAAACTAATCACTTGACATAACCAGAAATATTATAACTTATATGTATTTTGCGATTCTAGATATATCATACATATTTACACTTTTTCCTCAAACTTTTACGCTCTGTCTCACGAAAATAAATTCTCGAGGTTTCTTTCCTAGATAAAATAAAGACAAAATAGGACACAGATTCCTCGTAACAAACATTGATCGCCCCTATCCTAATGCAACACGCAAACACATGTACTGAAGTAGAATCATTGGTGTTTTTAAAAGGTACGCGTCTGGTAAAATTTAATAGTTTGGTTATTATTTGCATATAGGAAAACAGAAAAAGTTTCACTGTAATCACTAACACCATACGAGATTTTTATTCATCTTTATGAAAAAAAGATACTGAATATGTAAAATAGATCATGTTAAAGGAATCATATTGCAATGAGAAGAAATAAAAACCCCTACGGTTTTCCGATGATATTAAGGGAGTCAGAAGAAGACTTGGAAACCATAACAAATGACATGAACATGCTCCTGGAAAAAGAGTTCATTATGATGATTAATAGACGGAAAACCAAGGTAGTATAGTGGTATTCAGTCCTAAGACTGGTCTGTTGTAACCCTCCATGCTAACCTTTCTTGCGCAAAATTTTCATTTCTTCATAGCTGACCCATCCTCCCTAATCTGCTTAGCGTATTACACCCTTGACTACCTCTTCTGTTCTTACCGCACACACTTCCCTCTATTGCTAATTTTACAAGACCCTCATGTCGTTCTCATTGTTAGCTCTTCCCCTATTCTGTTTAGAACTTCCTCGTTAGTGATTCTATCCACCCACCTGATTTTCAGCATTCGCCTATAGCACCACATTTCAAAGCTTCTATTCTTTTCCTTACGCTTTATTATAAAGACGAAAAGCAAATTGGAATTAATATTTGCTTAATATAATTCACACTGCAGTATGGGAAAAAGTGGAACAACAAAGGATATTAGATTAGGAAGGGATATTTTGACGGAAGTTAAGGAATTCTGCTACTTGGGCAGCATAATAAATAGGCATGGTAGAAGTAAAGTAGACCTGAAGAGTAGGATAGCACAAGCAAGGAAGTCTTTCGCAAAAAATAGGAATTTACGGTTAATATAAGTATGTATATTAGGAAATCATTAATAAAAATGTTCGTATGGAGTTTGGCGTTACATGGATGCGAAACGTGGACGATAGGAGGTGCAGAAAGGAAAAGAATAGAAACCTTTGAAATATGGTGAGATAGGAGAATTCTGAAAGTCAGATGGGTAACTAATCAGGAAGTACTGAGCAGAATAGGAGAAGATAGAACAATTTGGGGGACTTTGAACAATGGAAGGAATAGACTAATAGGCCACGTTTTAAGATATGAGGGTCTTGTAAAATTAGTATTTGAGTGAAGATGAATTAATGTACCATTCATTTAAGACTGCATATTATTTAAATTTCTATTGGTCCAATAGAATGTTAAACAGATTTGGCTCAGAAAATTACTCAGTCTTCATTCATCGCTGTGCTGGTTTCGAAGCAGTGCTAGCCTGGTAGAAGTTTCCTACTGTAGTGGTGAAGTCCTGAGGAGTCGTTACCGAAGTGGGTCCCCGAAGACCACCTCCCTGATCGGAAACCGATATTCTCCTCCTCTGTCGACCGCAGCGCTACTCCCACCAAGACAATGGTCAGTCCGGAACGGCCACGTCTACCTTCCGGAATGCTGTGAAAATACGCATTTAAACTTATTTACTTTAATGTAACTAGCACAGATTGTCAGTATGAATTATATTAAGCAAATATTAATTCCAATTCGCTTTTCGCCTTTATAATAAAGCGTAAGGAAAATAATAGAAGGCTTTGAAATGTGGTGCTATAGGCGAATGCTGAAAATCAGGTGGGTGGATAGAATCACTAACGAGGAAGTTCTAAACAGAATAGGGGAAGAGCTAACAATGAGGACGACATGAGGGTCTTGTAAAATTAGCAATAGAGGGAAGTGTGCGCGGTAAGAACAGAAGAAGCAGACAAGGGTGGAATGCGCTAAGCAGATTAGGGAGGATGGGTCATGTGTCAGCTATTAAGAAATGAAAAGTTTGTGCAAGAAAGGTTAGCATGGAGGGTTACAACAGACCAGTCTTAGGACTGAATACCACAACAACAATATCAGAAGAGAAAATTGTTATATGAATTATACATCTTACATAAATTTCGTAAAGTTTGTACTCGTCAGTATTTTTTATTAATAAAATCAACGTAAAAACTGCTTTACCATACCTTAGTAATATAAATTAAACAACCATTTATAAGAATTTATAGAAAATAATAATAAAATAATGTAGATAATGTAGCTGTATCCGCAATACGACTACTTGCATTCTGTAACGCGAAATAAATTATACTGAAAATTATATATATATATATAATTTTCAGTATCATTTATTTCTATATATGTATAGAGAGTGAGTCAATAATAACAGAACAAAAATAAAACCAATTTTACCCTATATAATAAACAACTGTAAAGGTTGAATCAATAACTTATATAAGCTCTAGCCGAAGCACAGGGTGTTGTTCGGGTTCACGCAAATAATAAAGCAGGAATATAATTAAAGAGGAGTTTACTACAGTACTTGTGGAGATACTGCATTCATAGTTGTAATCCAGAGAGATCACTGTTAGCTAGACGGGCGTGTAAACACTCTTTTATATGCTTTTTAACAGCCTAAAACTATTTTCAATGCTAGGTTGTGTAAATGAAAAATCGTCAAAATGCTAATATTTTACAGCGAGGTGTCATTTGGACCAGTGATCAGAGAATAATTGAGTGGATTCAAAATTTCCATACACCACGTTTCCTCAGAATTTTTCTAAACCCCTCAGTTTTTGAACTGCTGGGGCCTAAAAGTTGTAGAGGTTCAAATCAATTGTTTATAATTTTTTTAGCTGAAGGTTGGTCCACCTTAAAAGAAAAATATTTATTTTTTGGACTCGGTGAGACAAAGAGAATAAGCCCTTACTCGTTTCTTCAAGGTTTGTAGCGACTGCTAGTGGCTGAAACCCACCGAAGAAAGAGGCAAAAACGGAGTATTGTTGACGTTTTCACTTAGATAACTTCAGAGTATTTAAAAAATTTAAAGATCATGGGGAACACGTGTGCCAAATTTGGGCAAATTGGGACCAGTAGTTAGGACGCTTATAGCTGTGACATAATGACGGAGGCACTAAAAAAGGTTTTTAGTATTATACTTAATGTAAAATATAACATTTCCTACGTAGACATCGTTTTTTACACGCAAAAAACAACATTAAAATGTGACCTGAGAGAACATTATGCTAATTTTAAAAAAACTGTGTCAACCCTACAGTTCTGAACTTCAATAACCAAGGTTTGGATTGAAAAAATGTATCATCATTAGATTCTGAAATAAAATATGAAGCTACACTGTCTTAAATGTTTCACAATAAATATAATTTAAGTTAAAATCTATACAAATACTGTCAGTGATATTTATAACTATTCGTAAATAACCTCTTTGCTCTCTTCTTTAGTTTTTCTTTTTTTCTTTTTATTTATTAAGGTCGCTTCGACCTCAGCTACAATTATTTGCATATTATTTTACAATTATTTATTTACAATTGTGAATTTCCTAAATAAGTAGTATATCTTTGTTACATCGTCATTTTATTTTATTTGTAGTGAAAACGTGATGAGGTCTATGGATTTGGGAATTATTTTCTAATTAATTATCATCTAACCTCCTTAGTCATTATATATTATTAAAATAAAAATCTCAGAAATTTAATTCAATGCTTAGATATTTTGGAAGTTTGTATAACAATCTTGTCACCCACGTGATAACAGATATAAATATTATGTTTATATAGTGGCATTTTTAGTTCATCGTTCTATAAATTGCGCCTTTACAATAAAAAGTTTTCAGTAATGATCGGCACATAACGTTGAATGGCGCTAATTTATCGGTGTATTGGTTATTTTGTTATTATATGCTCATCTCAAAAACAGATGTTACATTTGTCTCTTGCTTCAAAAAGAGAGAATGGTCTAGTAAGAAGTTGAGTGCTCTGAGCTTTATTACACATTTATACAGAAAATCAGGAGCATGGCTAACTGCTTTGTTAGAAGGCTATTCACGGAACAGGTTTACGGCAGCGTTCTGAAAAGATCTGACGGCACTTTGCTTGTTCGACGACCGGCTATCGTACTTGATGTGGCGAACTGTTAGATAAGGCGGACACTTCACTGTAATGGCAGCCATCCAGACTTGTAGAAGCCGCAGGTGTCGATAGCGAGAAAGGTAGCCTGCATTACGTCTCGACGACGCCCAATGGAGGGAGGAAGGACCTCAAAGTCGCTCGCCTCAAAGCCATAAACAATCTACGGTTGGATCACCATATTCCAAACTCCGTCTGCGGCAATTCGTTTGATGAACCAAATGGATCTAGTATCGCACTGAACGTAAGATAATATCCACTTTAAAGACTATCGCCATTTATTTGGCCAATATAAGGAAATTCATTATATTACTATGTCATACGGTGTAAACATCACACAATCATACGCATTAAACCGGCTTACGTCTAATTACACTACATAAATATCCGGATTATTTATTTCCATTATCATTTATAATCGTTTATATTGCCATTTATATTGTTTATGGGTATAGAAAATATATTAATGAGAAGAAAAATAAACTCTTGAACGATTCCTAATTTCTGTATTTTGCCTCTTGCCAAGAAATTCTGTTCCTTATTCACTGACTTTATTTCCTTTATTTCTTATACTCTAAATGCAGTCCTCTCTCCCCCTCACCCCCTCTCTCACCCCCTCTCTCACCCCCTCTCTCACCCTCTCCCACCCCTCTCCCACCCCCTCTCTACCCCCTCTACCCCCTCTCTCCCCCTCTCTCCCCCCTCTCTCCCCCTCTCTCCCCCTCTCTCTCACCCCCTCTCTCACCCCCTCTCTCACCCCCTCTCTCACCCCCTCTCTCACCCCTCTCTCACCCTCTCTCACCCCCTCTCACCCCCGCTCTCACCCCCTCTCTCACCCCCTCTCTCACCCCCTCTCTCCCCCTCCCTTCTCACCCCCTCTCCCCTCTCTCCCCCCTCTTCCACCCCTCTCCACCCCTCTCCCCTCTCTCTCCCCTCTCTCCCCCTCTCTCCCCTCTCTCTCCCCTCTCTCTCCCCCTCTCTCCCTCTCCCTCTCTCCCCCTCTCTCCCCATCTCTCCATCGCCCCCTCTCTCAATCTCCCTCACTCCCTCACTATCCGTAGCTGCCAGTAATATATTAAATTTAAATTAATTAATATGACCCTGAAACAGAGATAGAGTAAACGTCCGAATTGTGTCTCCACGTCGGATAATAAGAAAATTTGTAACGAATATTACTTACGCGGGGCAACACCAACGTGTTTTTCCACGAAGTTCACTATTACAATTGAAGAATTAGTTTAATAAGGAAAACGAACTTCAAAACTGATAATTCTTCAAAACATTATGTAGAATTTTATATTGATGTTCTGACGGTACTTATATTTACATATTCAAGCTCAATAAATTTCATTTAAATATTCTCCATTCACATAGAAAGTTTTTAATAATATTTCTTGGACGTTTCCAAATTCAAACGTCTCAATCACTTGCACACAGTCTGTATTATCTGTATTCTACAGGTTACGAAATAAATAACTGTCACAACAATCTTTTTAAATAACCTTTTCCAGTTACTTAAATATTTCAAATATTTTAATTTATTGTGGAGTAAATATTTTAGTCATGAATTGGTGGTGAATTGTTACAAATCTGTTGTAAAGTGCCTTCAAACGACGCTATTAAAAATCGATTTAATGAACGATAAAATTGATTGGTTTCGCCCAAATTGTGTTAAGCGAGCCATGAGTGAGTTATATAGCCTGCTTAATTTAGCTTGAACCACCGTGTGAATCACACCGTTATTTGTTGGAAAAAGTTTAAATATTCTGGACATAGCGGAAAGACAATAAATGGCGCTGTCGTACGGCTTTTACGTAGGCGCTAAATGAGTTTCGATGGCTCGATTTCGTAGCTGCCAAAAAATGGCGAGTATTATTTATTCAATACGTTCGCAAAATAGATTCATTCATCTGAATATTTTACTCTGCTCTCTTCCAGTAAAAAGGCCAGGCATTAATATTTCATGTGGAGAGGTTTCAGGTTCACTTTATCCTTTTGTGGCATTGAGGTTTTGATGCTGAAGGGCGTTTGTGTGGGAAAATTCATTGAATTATGTTCCTGAAATGGCTTTGACGATTATTCGTGTCAGTTACTAATAATATCATAAATATAAAATGTATTTAAAAAATATTATCAAACTTGTCTATAGTACATATGAATATTTCATACTGTTAAAACAACTAATAAAGATATGAAATCGTAATTATTTATATTTTCAAATGTTTGACATTCTCAGCATTATTTCTAGTCATTGGAAAACAATATTTTATGCAGATCAAACTAATTAAACCTAAAAACAGCTTTAAAATCTTAGTAAACTAATTATTTTCAACCGCGAAATAAAAGTATGTTACGAATATTCCTTTACATGAGAAAATAATTTGGAAAGGAAATTTACAAAATAAAATTTACTCTCCCAAAGATTTTAAGAAGCGAGCCACTTTTTCTATTTAGGTTCTGAAACCTAGAAATTTCATTTATTGAAATTATACCTTCCTCAAAAATAAATATTTATAATATTATCATGATAATGTGCCTTAAATGAGTGTTATAATGAACAAATTACATTTCGATTAGTTATATGATGACATATAAATGATTAGTTCCTGAAAATAAATTTTTAAATTCGAGTTCCAATAGAAATGCGGGAAAATGTTTTACGTGCGGTTTATCCAGAGCAATGTTACTCGATAATCCGTTCAGTGTTAGCTATTTTCAGCTCGTAGAAGTTACAGTGGGTGTTGATCAGGTTCTTCGCTAGTCCTATCAGATTGCTGTTGCAACGTTGCTGGCTATCTCACTGTATTATCTATGGAGTTAATCAATCACGGCGTGCCAAAATAACTTTGTGTTCCGCTTTCCCCACTTGGTCGATAAAGCTATATTCAAAGTTCAGACTGCCTTATAGGAAAAGAGTAAAGTCTACAATTGAAAAGAAATAAGAATAAATTATTTTTATGTTGGCGCAAATGCATTATTTAGAAGTTGGGATGGAATAAAAACTTCCATTAAAGTTTCTGAATAATCAAAAGGTCACAACAAATACGTAACGTAGGAAAACAAAGAGAAAAAATGCATGATTTGAACCACACCCTTAAAGCGAATTAAATGTTTTTAGTCTCTAATTTGACCAAATATTTCATCCATCAAAAATTAAACCCAGTTGTCACCACCGATGTAATGCGGAGTTTCTCGTCTCGTTGTCTTTTAGTTAACGTGTATACAATAATCAGGAAATATTTGCAAATTTTCTTTTACGTGCCATAAGGAATGCTTTGTTGTTGTATATTCCAGAGATGAAAGAAACTAATTTAGAACAGAGAACCTTGGATTGGGGTGATTTACAGCTTAATTGATTTATTGGTTAAAAAATTAAATACCAATAAGCGTATGACTACAATAAAACTTGAACTAATAAATTATTAAATTAGAAATTAACTAAAATATTTCCAATATTAGTAAACAACGAGTAATAGTTCCATTCACAGAAACTTCTTTAGCGACGTCCATTTTCAATTTAATCGACGTCTTAATCTGTGATTTTAACGAAACAAAAATATTATAAAAAGATTTTATCGGGAAAATTATATTTACATCAAGGTAATGGTTGACTCATTGCAGTATATATACTGTAACATGCAAGTTACAGCCTTCCATTTTATCACATTTTACACAATATCTTAATGTACATTTTCATGTCCTATAATAATCGTGTATAAATATAAATCCAAAATTTCACTGTTCATCTTATCAAAAATAATAAAGGATATGCCAATCCATAAGACAAACGTAAAGGTGCCCAGACGATCAATATTATTGTCAAACTTTTTACTTGATAATCGACGGAGGAGCACATTGTTATTTATTGATCCATATTTCCATCAATGTGCTCCTTCGTTAATTATTGAGTTAACATATTGACAATAATATTGTTCGTCTAGTGGCACCTTAATATTGTATACAAAATATCTTGTAACGATTATCAAGCACCTTACATAGGACAGGCTAAACGAACCTTAAAGAACACAGGTCAAATTATAAACGGTCAATAATTAAACACTGTACATCTAACAACCATTATAAAATACATATATCTGATGCAATATTTCTTCCCAATTCTCTGTCATTTTTTCTATTTATAATGACGCTGTGAATTTTGGAACTGTAAGAAGAAACGCTGTAAAATACGACTGTAATTTTTTATTCTTTTACTGTCAGTATTGGTTATTAATTCCGTTCTGAAAAAAGAGCAATGTTGATTAAGGAAATATATCCGGAGTTTTTATTGACAGTAGAAAGGTATTCAGAACGATCAAGAAATTCTCTCACGAAGCAATAATCACCACTACTAAGCGGGTCAGTATTCAGAGGAGTCCTAAATAAGTTGATTGTGTAGTGTTGCAAGTGGCAGAGAGGTAGAGCTACTTCTGCGACATAACGACGCCGTCTGGATGCCGTGCACAGCTCCGAGGATCCTGCAACTCCTGCACGCGCTCCCTCGAGTGTCCTCGTCACAGGACTCAAGATCCTCGCTATTATCCTCCAAGCGAGGCGTCGTACCACGTGCCTGGCCGATCCGCCAACGAATATTTTTCCCTCGTTTACTTTGCATCTACATTTTAATTCAGAAATAATCTCATAAAAAATTCATCAGGATGGCGAAAACACTCCGCAACGAAGCTGCGGTTTGAAAACCATAAGGAGGCGCCGTGGAGAGACACTATTTTAATAAACAGAATTATCCACTTCATTCACTCCCAGACACGCTGCTCTACCGAAAATATTTGGATTAAATCTTCCCAATAGACATTCAAATTACTTTCTTTATCATATGTGTAGAGGATTAAATTATATTTCGTCGTTGCAGTGTCAATGGACGAAACAACAACACATCTCCATCATGCGTGACAAAGCACTCGAATAAAATTGCAAATATAAACCCATTTACTGAATCTCTTAATATTGTAGTATGACACTACACACAAAGACTGGATGACAAATGTCAAGAGGAGAGAGAGATTATCTTTGGTGATCGTCCTGTTGGCTGGAGATGGGAATTATTTTTACTTTTTGAATGGAAAAGATTGAGGGAAATGACTTGTGAGTGGGAAATATGGAGATAATTTTTTTGATTGGAGACAATTGAGCAGAAAGATTGGATTATTGTTTTATAAATTGGCAAAAACGTTTTATTGGTAAACTTGAGTATCGTCGCGTGCAAAAGTGTAATCTTGTTCAATATATTGTTTACAATTGTGTAAACTCTGTTCATTGAAGTTGTAGCAACTTATTTGATTGCCTAAATCACGTATTTGAACCCTGAGAGAATAATTTAAAAATATATCTTATACGTGGCGTGATGACGTCATCAATGTTTGTTTCTAACAGCAAATAATACTTAAACAGTTTCCTTTTATAATTAATTGTTATAATAAGAAGAACAAGGTTTTGATGTGAAAATAAGTTCAGAATGATATACTGTAGCCTGTAAATTATTGAAAATTCCTTTTGATTTTTTGGTAGTAATTCTTTCATGAATGGTTTAATATAATTTCATTATTTGTGTAGGTTGTGGTTTCTTTAATAACTCATCTTAATTTCATTTATAGTCCCACCAACTGATAAAGGTCGGTAGCGACTGTCTTCAATTAGAGTAAAATATTTCAAACAACGCAACGTCCAAGCCCTAACCAGGATTTGAACCCGGTCCTCTCTGGTGCGAGGCTGACCACTACACAAATTAAATTGCTTTGTCTTTTAACAAAAAAATGAAAAATACTACTTAGAGATAAGTAAAATAATTAACTACTTAAAGCTTCCCGGTAAATGTACTAAAGGAAAACTTAAACAATATTTATAGTTTTTTTTAAATTGACATATTTAAAATTAAACAGTTAAACAGCTTAAATCCGTAACCTGCCATTCTCCCACAATATACCTATGGTATAATTAATTAAAATTTATAATAAATATTAAATCCACAATTTACCTACTAAAAAGTCTAGTAGTAAATTGATTGGTATAGTTCTACCATTTTAGTAATCATGCAATATAAAATTATTGACTTGATTTATAGTTATAGTATCGTGATAATTTCATATCTAGTAGTAATTTAAACTTAGTCAAAAACAATTAATATATAAGTACCATTTCAGACAAGCTTAATGTAGTTAGATATTGTTTAGACTCTAAGGCTTGTTACATAAGCCAAACAAAACGCTATTAAAAACTTGTTCCTGTAAGATTAAAAATAATTTTAAATTCAGTGCAAAGAGCAACTTATTAAGTTCAATCATGTTTAAGTGAGGTGATTTCATATAGTAAAGTCCTTCTGAATTGCAAATTGGAAAAGACAATTTAGAAATTTTGGAAACCTGTTCTGGATTTCCGTTGAATGACTCGTACTTGAAACTGATGAGACATGCAGAGATGAAGTGTAATATAATCATATAACCGAGTCAATTCGAGGGTTAGATGAATCTCTATACGTCATGAACATGGAAATTGTTCCATTGCCGTTTTTCTTTTTTATTGTCCATTATCCATGTTGAGACATTTTCTTCAATATTTTCCTTCCACTGTTACGACTCGCTATTTCTAATAATTTTTAACTTCATCCTTAGAATTACATAATTAACGTAAAATGGATGTATAAAGCAGCAAATATGTTTATTTCTTTACAAGTAAACATTAAATTAGTTTTTTATTTCAGTGGTAATATTTTGAAAAAGTAAATACTAACGTTAACTAAACACAGCGTCAGCAACAAGTGTATCTTTTTCCATTTAATAATTACAATAACCTCTCACCCGGAGCGGAGTAGCTCAGGAGAGAGAGAAAATGTGTTATTTTTATATTTTGCGAATAAAGGCTCGGTAAACGGGTTATGTATACAGAGCATAGCTCTTGAATAACGCAGCCACGAACCTTGTCGCCAGGATGCGTGACCATGTCATTTATGCTGTACACCAGAAACAACAGACACTGCAAAATTAGTGGATACACTACATGTAAACAACTCCCGTCTCCTGTCGCGGAACAAGATCATGCTTTCCACACGGTCCTCTGTCAGAGAGCTTGATCAGCAATTCCTGAAGCAAGTCCCGGATAATTGTAACAAGAATCAAACTACGATTAACTTCCACGGTGTTCATATTTCATGTAGACGTATGCTGGTAACTCCATGTTGAACATTTGCATCGATTTGATAAAGACTACTGATTTACTTATAATTTATAAACGAAGCACTGGTAAATTTACTTTATGTCAATATCGATTGACCAATTCGCTTTAACGAGGGAAATATTGTTTAAAGCTGACCGAACAGCTCAACGATAGTGAAGGTAAAATCATAAAAATTATATTTTTAGAATATATCACCATAACGTATTTCTCTACTACTTTTCAAAGTTAACGTACTTCATGGGTGTAGGGCCCATTATTAATACATATACACGCATGTTATTACGTAAATATAAATATAATGTTTAAACTATTTATATAAAGGAAAATGTATGCAAGTAAATATTCAAGGGAATTATTTATTAAAAAATTACATTGTTCCAGTTTGGGTTCCCGCGAGATATAAACCTTGATCTGTATTTGTGATATTTTCCCCAGATATAGATAATTATTCTCTTTTGATTAATGTCGTGGTTGGTTGATTCTAGTAAGCCTAATATTTTAAGTATCGTCAGAAGACATCCAGGATTCATGAGAGTCCATAAAACATTCCCTCTACTCGGAACTAAGTTTACCTTCAAATTTTTGTTTACTATTGTGACTCGTTTAAATTTTGTCGTATATTATTTATCTAAATTAATTTACAATATTAAATCTGATGAAGTCTTCATGGTTAACCAACTGGGTCAGGTTTTTAAAAGAACACAACGTTTCTGTGGCCACTGTCTTGAGCCGTAGAAATGTTGCGTTCTTTTAAAAACCTGACCCGGTTGGTTAACCGTGAAAATTTCATCCGAATTATTCACCGGGAAAGTTTACGTTCCTTAATTACAATATTAAATATTCTGTACTAAGTTTCCATAGATAACAGATCCTGAGATATTCGCAAGGGTAAACCCGGCAAACAAACACAGTCGTAAACTTTAAGTCTGACAGGCGCCTGAATAACCTCAGTCCTTTGCCTGCAAGTATTTTTGAGACTCTGTGAAATACCCAGGTCAGCAAGGCAGTTGACCCCCTGAAGATGGCTAGGAGTGGCCCCTCCCAAATTTCGAATTTTGGAAGAGGAAGGCTAATGACGCCAACCCTGGGTAAAATATAAAAAACGGGTAGACCAATGAGTTTTAGGTGGAAATGACTTCTAAATTATTTCTTTCGGAAAAAAAGATTGGACTCAATGTCACCAGGTAAAAAAACTGGAAACCAGAAGAAAACACCACTGAGGCCTGCCGTTACTCAAACCAACCGGAAGCTGCCTTTGCGTTGAAACCAGGACTGAG
Organism: Eucriotettix oculatus; assembly: GCA_034510155.1. NCBI lineage: Eukaryota > Metazoa > Arthropoda > Insecta > Orthoptera > Tetrigidae > Eucriotettix > Eucriotettix oculatus. The sequence continues at coordinate 49,211,106 of CM067381.1, forward strand.
GTCAACCAGGAAACGAGGGGAGGAAGAATGCGAACTAAGAAACAAAAGGAAATAATCTGTCGCTCTGTTATTTGTATAAACACATCATACATCCCTGAGATTAAATTTACTAAAGTCTCTTGCTATATTATTTATTTGGGTTGGGTTCAACTGGGCAAATAATTCATTAAAATAAATTAATTGTAAATATTGTAGTTTGTTGAATCTTTTACATTTTTTATAATAAAACTGCTGTAGATGTAAAAATTGAGATTGTCACTCATCATTTAAATTTATACTCTGAATTTTTTAATATATTTATAAATTAAAATAACCACGTCACACTATATCCGAAGATTAGGAATGTTATCTTGTTGATACCATGTCATGTTGTCGTAGTTAGTTTTTGGAAGAAATAATCAACATCATTGTATACAGAAAATTATAGTTAAAGCTCCGTTTTTCAATTTATAAATTATAATAGCCTGAACTAAAATTACTGTAACATTCATAAAATATTTGTTAGAATTACCCTGGGACAACAGTAGGATTCATCACTAGCTGCTCCCTCTGCCCTTACTGACCATTTACCTTCTCAAAATTGTGTGGAACCAAAAATGCACTTAATTTCACATTGACTGAGCCACTGGTTTAGGTCATGGAATCATATTTCTGTGCTACGGAAATATCTAACAATTATTGCCATCTTTTGTAAAAAAAAAACTCTCGTGTAAAGATCAAATTGTTTCTGAATTGCCCCACTATTCCCTCCAAGCACGAACTATTCTTGCATATTGTTTAAAAGCAATATTGATTTTAAACCAGATCTTCTTTATGATACAAGCTATTTAACTTTCGATATAGTGGGTTTACTTATCGCCCAAAATACCTTATAATTATGACAGCTTTTTGGCTTTTCAAGTAAATAGATAATCTGCTTCACTTAAAAGGTAATGGGTAATAGATTGACAAAATCTTTGATAGAAACAAATCACAACGCGCTTTAAATTCCAGACAATTTGAATACAGACACAGCGAACTACATTTGAGTTTTACGGTACGATATCAACACTTCATGCAGAATCGTTGCATTTTGATATATGTATTTGGAACGCGATCTTCCGTCTAGAGGGCTTGAGGAGAGGTAGACAGAGATGTAGACATAGGATAGGCGTTACCTGCGGCAGAAACCGAGGTTCCTGACGCGGAATATTAATTATATGAGACACCTGCCCGTGACGCGTGTGCAGGGAGAACCGACCTGGCTTCATTCTATATATCTAGAGGGAGTGTGTATAGAAGTAGTAAACAGCCTCTGTAGACAATAGCTGTAAACATATACAGAACCATAATTTACGTTATGTGATAAGAGGCATATCCGTTACTAGTTCGTACAACAACGTTAATGTGAAAGCTACTGAAATGGTTTTGGAATACGGAACTCGAGAACAGGATTTAAACGCATGAACACCATAATGAATTAAATAAACTAGGTTCTGTGACTTCAAAACTATTTTGATAAATTTTTATTCGCAAAAAGAATTTTATTACATTGGAATAAATTACCTACAGTAATTTTTTATTAATTATATCTTATTATAAAAAGTTAATATAAATAAATGGAGTACTTTTGAAAATGTTTGAATAAAATATTAAGGACTTATTAATCAATGAAAACTGTTTGAACCTAATTTTAGTTCCTCTGAAAGCAGTTATTTAAAAAATTATTTGGAATGTTTATCGTTAGCCTTTTACACCGGATATCATCGGAATTAAGCCTGGTAGTAGTTTCAGTAAATTCACTCACTCATTCATTCATTACCTAAAATAATTGTAAAAAAAATCGCAGTTAAGCCTCAGAATCAAAAAACAACATTGAATAGAGAGAAATAAAAAGCTCCCTAAAGTTTTTGATAACGGTCCTTTTTTATAATCTCCTAAATATTCTGCAAGATATGGAAATGAAACACACGAAAACTGAAGTTAAAATTCTTGTTTCAATCTCTGAATTGTTCATTGAAATCCGTTCAGCTGTTTCCGAGCATAAACATATCAAGCAACCCGCATCCCCTGTTTGGAGTTTCAAATGCACGTATGTCAAGCAACCTTCCGTAGAATTTTTTCATATTATGAGATTTTAAGAACTTTCCGTGCAATTTTTTTAATAATTTAATTTTATGCATAATTTTCCTGACATCAACCAACACACTACAAATAATTACCCAATTTGGTTCTGTCGTTTGGAAACTATGCGCGTACATACATCACTATGATTCATTTTCATATATGTAGATAGATATAAAACCAATTACCAATATTACTTCAATTGATTTTTGTTATTGTATTGAATGTTGAATTTCGGCTGTATCTGTTATTAGATACAGTCTAGGATAAAAAAATGAGTTCATTTAATTTTGTTTGTGCATTATTTCGATTGTCACAGTTTTTTATAATAAGGAAACGTGTGACATTTTCATTGAGTAATTACCTACTCTGGGCCATTAATATAAAAGGAACTATGTAAAATTATAGGGAACTATTCATGAAAAGTAACTGAGGATTGTAAAGGTACTCAAAACTATGTTTTAAAAATGGTATATTTATACCATCAGTACTGTATGAACGTGAGAAAAGAGCATCTTTAAACTATCATAATTTAATCATTTAAATTCACTTAACTATTTCTATCTTTTAGTATTGAGATCATTTATGCTTTCATTATTTTTCTGTCAATTATCTATATCTGTCTGTATGTTTGTCTCGAATAGGCTCCAAAACAGCTCAATTGGAATGTTTAAAAACAGGAGATTTACCTTAAATATTCGTTGCATATTTCTTTTCAATAATTTAAGAAGATATTAATTTCTTTTTCGTAAACGTGCGTGCATTCAAGTATCCATGAGACAGAAGGCGAATATTTTCACTCCATATATTGTTGCAGTAGGATTCCCGCCGCTAACTCCCTCAGAAATTATAAACTTCTTTGGATCGTCAATACGAGGTATAACGTAAATTGGTATTATTTGTCGCGTCAGATAAATTTTATTATTTGGTAATTGCTCCTTTTTTTGGTAACAGGCTACATAATACTAAAACTGGCAACTCCCCTTTAATAGCATAGGAAGGCAATTGAAAAGGCGGGGATGTGGAAAGGAAAGCAAGGTAGCCAAGGATTGACTATGGCCTTTGGCTCCGAAACGTAAACCAAATGCGAGTTTTAAGGTTTGCCATGAAGCGATCAGAAATAAATAATATCGTACTTTTTTTATATTCAATGAATTCAACTTTACCTAAATCCTGTACCTCTTGTTTCGTTTTTAATGCAAAATAAAAAGCACTATATCCCCGATAACGAAGTCGTGGGCATAGCTAGTTTATTAAGAATAAAGAAATTTTGGTTTTCATTAGATGCCTCAAATAATTTGTTTGCATCAATTTTTCAAATATATATATATATAAATTTATAGTCAAACAACGTAATTTATTAGAAAGGTTCTCTCGGTAGTATTTTTCAGGAAGTGAATATAAACTGGCCAATACATCTCTTGAATTGATAATTATGCGTCTCAGACGTTTGCTAATGTCTTACGTAAATAACTTTGATATTATACAGCTGTGGTTCTTAACAACTATAAAACAGTATTTAACTCTTAATGATTCTATGATTGTTGTTTAAAGTCCGGCACGAACGAACTTACAGAGCAATTATAGACTCATTAGCGTGGAACGTCGCTACGATTGCGAGAAAGAGGTGTAAAACGTTTTAATGGTTTCTATTACCGCACTCTCATATTCGAAGGCAGTTACCAATAAAATTATTTCAGTTCGCTTTCCTTCAAAGAGAAAAATCTTTTCTTTCCTCAAAGCTTCGGCCCACGCACGCATCAGTAAGCAGCTTACGAAGGAATGAAGTTGCGAGCACGTGTGTGGCACGTGGCGGGGAGCAGCGTGAGATCAAACATAAATAACAAGAGCACAGAGCGTGCCCAAGGAAGTGTGGGAGGAGCGACAAACCAACTTTCCCGCTGAGCAGACTCGTACAAATCACAGAGGATTTGTTCGGCCTCTCGGGAGCCAAGAGAACTAACGTTATGTCACATACCTTAAAACTTATTTTTCACAGAATTTTCAACACACTTTTCCCTAATATTTCCAAATATGGGTAGCATTTAAAATTAAAAGTTGCTCCCGAATACAAGGAAGCAGTACTAAATACGTAATTACAGAATCGGTTTCTGATTCAGAAAAGTCTTGGAAATAATCACAATATTATGGCTACAATAATAAGTCTGTCGATTAATTAAATAACGTTCATTTAAAAAAAAGTTGATAATTTTTTGTAACAAGTGGAAAATGCAATGTATTATTTGACTTTTAATATTTGCATAAAATACGGCGCGCAGAATTCTAAAATATAAATATTTTATTTCATACTTCTGCCAATAACATATCTTCTTACGTAGTAATAATTTCAGTGATATATAATTTATCATCAAGAGATCTGTGATTTTACAGATTGACAAAATCTTCTCCAGGTCATTAATATAATTAATAATGGCCCAAGAATACTGCCTTGGGGCACTCCATGTCGGACTGTTAGTTCATCTGTCAATGCACTGTTGGATATGACTCTTATCTTCGTATTCGACAGATAATCTGTAAACCATTTAAATATTATGCCATATTTTTCTACTTTTCTCAGTAAAACGATCTGTCGACTGTTGCAAAGTGTTGTAAGACTACAAAGGAAACATCTTTGCCTAAGACGGAGGAAGAAAAGATATCACCTTTGGCGTCTCTGGACACCGGGTGGAGGTTCATAAATTGAAGTTTTCTGATTTTGATTTGATAAGGAGAGAGACGATTAATAAATATAATATATTCGTGTAAATTTATTGTGAAGCATATAACAATGAATCCACCTCACCACCAGTAAAAACATTTGATTCCTAAATTTTGTCAACTGTGTTGGACAATTTAAAGTTGGTTAATATATTTGTGAAAAACTTTTTTGGGGGGTTAACAGGCTACAGGAGGGTGATCCTGAAACAGGCAACTCCCCTTTAATAGCATAGGAAGAGAATTGAAAAGGGGAACCTTATTCATTTTGTAGTGTAGCAGTTTATTTGGTTGCAAGTGAAACCAATTTTTAACCCTGAGATAAATATTAAAAATTTTATTTCAGATAGTGTTGTATTATGACGGCATCGACTTTTTGTTTATAATCGCATTTTTTAGGCCGGGCATAAGGATACAATAACTAAACTGTAATATAGGAATATAGCTGCGAGGCTTAAAATTTATTATAAAGACCCTCTACATATCTGCAAAGATCATTGTCAAAGTCATTATATAGCAAACACTGAAAAGCAGTTTTACAAATGTAATATTTAATAAATACTGATTGCTTTAAAATCTTTAAATAACCATATATCGAGTATATTCCTGATCTTTCTCGTATTATTTCGTTTATTATTTAAGATACATGTTTTCCATTTTACAATAAATAAATAAAAGTCCAATAAGTCGGCAATAAATTTATTAAGATTTAATATTATTTCGACCATAGACGTCGAGGGAAATGGTCCACGATACCATTCATAATTTATCTGAAGAAGTTGAATGAAACGTAGTATTTTTATAATTAAATATTAATAAAATTATTGCTGACTTATTGGTCGTCTTTTGATTTATTGTAAACTTAAATTCAGATAATTATGTTAATATTTTCTGTTTTACTGGGCTGAATATTTCACATTGTATACCACTTTGCATACGATCTAGATCACTGCGGTTTTCGTAGTGTATTTTATCTAATAATTTTCACTGTACACTGAACAGTAAACCCCAATTTGTTGACCCAAGTTCCTACGTACGAAAAAAGAGATGGAATAAAATATTAAATTCACATTCAAGAATTATGAGTGAAATGTTATATATCAGGTGCAAGCCTCGAGCACCCAATTTCAAAAATGATATCAGTTAGTTTCACAAGATTTTGGTATAATACCTCGTAGTTAAATTCTTCTTCCATTGTTAAAATTTAACGGCGTAAAGCACTCGTTGTAACATCATTTCGGCCGTAACCGTTGTGGGATATTGTCAAATTCCTCTAATGCAAATATTTCATACATTGAATAATGTGTCATCCTTTATATTTTAACAAATTTTAACATATTCGAAATTAATTTTGATTTTATAATTTTTTGGTTTATAGTTACTTGAAGTTTACGAAGTTGGATGAAACGTGCTATTTGTATTAATTAAATTATTTGCGGACTTCTAGACCTCCTTTTCATTTATTTACTTTATTCAAAGTTTCAATCGACTTACAATCCATTTATATGTTATAAATATCAGAAAGTAGCATTGTTCCATTTGTATATAGATATACAAAAATCTGTTTTTATAAAAGTGGCTTGATTAAGAACATTGCATTCTTTTATAGCAACAACCTCTGAACCGGCCGGGAAGGGCGCAAGGTTGGTCTCCATGGTCTGCATGGAGTCCTTGTTCCAGAACTTGTGATGGAGGAGCTTCTTCACAGTTACGCAGATGTCAGGCCTCGTCCGGATGCAGAGGGGAAGCAATTAGATATAAAATCTGCAACATGCAGGTGAGTTCATAAGGCACCCTCATTAAGCATGTAACATTTTTTGTAGGTGACCGAATTTTAATTTAATTTGGTTCTGAGGTAATTTCTCCGCCACTTTCTATTGTTACAAAAATGTCCATAACTTAGAGCGCTTCTTTTGAACAATTCTTCGAAACTCTACGTTTTATATTTATTTAGTCAACTGTTTTACCACTCGGTACGAATTCTGTCATAATGATGTCCTGAATATTGAACTTCGAACGACTCATCACCAAGTTTTTCTTAAGAAAGACAGTGATTTGGTGATTGCTTTCCACACAGGGCAGCAAACTTAGACAAAAATATAGAACTATCGACACTGCTCAAAGCTCACTGCGGCGTGACTTCCGCGATGACCCAGCATGCATCTGCAGTTATTGTACACGACTCATCAACCGTAAGAGTATTCTAAATTTTTCCAAGCTACAAGCTGTTAACGCGCTGTACACATACGCATCCGAAACTTCAAGTGAAGCCTAAAATAACGGTTATATTCTAGAACTCGCCCACTGAAACTGTACCGTTCATTCCAGACGTTTCTTATCATTACGTTAGGTCGAGTACGGTAATCCCGAAACTCAAAAAGGAAAATAGTTAAACAGTCTTATTATACTCTGTCATACGTCTATATTTTGTTTTTATTATAAAATAATTGTGTGGTTGAAACTCTAGAGCTTCTAAACATTAATATTATATCATATTTAATATCTTAATGAATTTTAAATTTAATTTGACTAATACATAACTTATGGATTTTTTTGCATTCTGTTCTCAATGTTTTATTAGTCCCTATTTCAATAATAAAACTAACAATTTTTTAATATTAAGTTTGAAATTGCTTTTGGCACTATTTCCATAATTAACTGTACAGACAAAACTTTTTTATAATTTTTAAAACCCATTTTCCATTTAATAAGAAATCCCATTTGTCTAATCATACAAGCCTTCAAAATATCTTTTCTTTCCTATAATTAAATAATTACAAGAATCATTCTGATACGTAAGAATTCTCCAAAGTTCATATATGTGTATCTTGAATTAACAAATAGATTTTGAGAATTATATATAATATTTTCTACAGAAACAATTAGATTTAAAGAATAAATTACTGTACAAAATTATTCATTAATTTTCTAATTAAAATTGTGACAGATGAAAATATTTGGTATAGAATAAAAAAAAATGTTTCTGTCCTGATGATCCTGTAAGACCGAGAAGATGCTCTGGCTCAACATACAATCTTTCGTGCAAAATTACTGTTTTTTCAAACTGGAAAATGAGGAATATATAATCGCCGTATCTCCAGATATTAAGACGCAGAAGTAACTGAAGAGGTAAAGTAATAAGGGTAGTTGAAGAATATGACAATTTACCTGCAGTCGCCTTGCTCTAAAGACAATTACTTGCATTTAGACAAATTTCGAGCAAAGCCGATAAAGAAAGTAGGGCTGTCTGTTGCTTACAGGCTGGAGGCGCGACTATGGACGAAGACTACCAATAAATAAATGAAACCAGACGGCCCAATTGACAACCCGAAAGCCGCCTGTCAACTGTAATGTAAGCAGAGTCTTTCGCTGCGAAAACCGCACCAATCAACCGTGTAGAGATGCTATTCTCAGCGACATTCAGTCGAAAACACTTCCTGGAGAAACGAAAGCTAGTCAGGAGCAGTAAATCTCCCCAAGTTCCGCCTCTCTCACGCGGATATCAATTTCCATTCCATCACCCGCCCGCTACGAAGAGAGAAAAAACACTCTCTAACCAGCCAGCTACCGTCGGACATAAATCAATTCCTTTTGTCGGCCTTGCTGTTCCTCCTCGGGCTTTCGGGACGAGGCCTCGGGACTCGATTGAAGAAGCTCACAGACGGAATAATGTAGTGATTAGGCCTTGGTTCCGCTGCTAGACACACAGCAAGAGAAAGACAGAACTTGGTCTCCATTTAGGCCGTGTAATTTCAAATGACGTCGCTAATGAGACTGTATCTTTTGACGCAAAATTTTATGTTACTTATTTTTATTATTTCCCCTAATGGTCATTTCGTAGACGTTTCCTGTGAAGAAATAAGCAGTGAAAGAAACCGGCGGCGCATTGAAAGTCTCGTGATGCCTTGAAGCTAAACGGATTTTCTTGGCCCAATTAACTGGTTACAAATGTGCACAAAGACTTAATCAACGTGAAAAGGAAAGGACGTTTAGATTTTTTATTTGGCTGAAAGGAAAAGTAAACTGAAAACGCTGCAAAAATAATAAATAATACATTAAATTAATAGCATTACAGTAAAATTAGTACTTAGAGACCCAAAAACATCCGATTTATTAAATTTTATTTTGCATTAGTATTATTTCCCCAAAGTATAAGCGCCAAATTATGCTTCGAAGAAATTACAATGTTATTTTGTCAATGCAGCTAATTACATCTCTCCATTATCTGTATGCTATGCTGCTACAGCATATGTTTGTAGGAAACATCTGATTGGGAAAATGAAAGAGAAATATAAACTCACACCATTACTTTTCCTTGAAATTTATTTATTTTCCTTCTGTTAAATCTTCGTTTTAACAAGAAAAAGTAATGGTGTGTGTTTATATTTCTTTAACTTAGCTTAACTTTAATAGTGAGACACAAGAAACAGCCTTCTGGGTTTACTAGAACGGCTTTTGGTCCTGAGTAAAATTAAATACTTAATTAACGATGCTTGTATATACATTAATTAATGTATTTTCATATGACTTCCGGCCTGTTGTTCCGAAATGCAACACTTCACAGCATCAATGGTATAAACTCGACCTCCGTTATCCGGAACGGATTCCGAAGGACCTACAACAGTTGTAAGCCAACAGTGGAACCAAAATGATTCTCGAGCTACCGTCGCCCAGGAAAATCGCATCCTAACTCCACCTTTCACTTACTTACAATAATTTGACTTTAATATTAAGCATCAATAGCAATTAACAGTTTAAAAGCTATAAGTTTTAGTTGAAAAGCAGATTAATGCAGAGACTCTCAAACGTCGCGGTCCAGAGGATACGTTTCCCTTATAAATGCTCTCTACTCTGAAGATTCCAAAAATATCTTTATATCAATTTAGCTATAACTTTTCATCTGTGACACTGAACTACTTCACCAATAAAATTGTCTCTTTATTTCTGTGGGACAAGCTTGCTATGCCGCCCATACCAACAATTACGTTTTACAAAACAACGTCAAGAATACAGTCTGGTCGAACTATAATGAGTCTGATTTTTTAAATGGAAAAATAATAATTGAAAAGTAATTAGACTGGTTAAATTAATTGAACGATTAGTATTTATTTCGATTACAATATTTGAGTATAACAATGTATTCGAGTTATAGCTACTGAAGAATCAAATAATCTCCAAAGCTTTTCTTGTAAATATAGTTTATTATTGAGGCAACTAATAATAAGAATCTGGTTTGTGTGTGTTTGTTTCATACTAAATAGTAGGCGGAAATAGCTATTTAGTGGAAGTGACGAAATTTTTTCTATGGTACAATTACTTAGAAACAGCAAAATGCATACTTTAAATACTGAACACATCTTCAGTTATAAAGCATTAAGTTAATTATTAATTTCATTGGATTCAACTTGAAACTTTATTCAGCTGATTACATGTAACGAAACCTGGAAAGTTCAATCTGATTAATAATTAACAGTAAATATTGAATTTCGTATATGATTCGTACATTTGTAATTTTCAATTCTCTATTATGTTTGTAAATACGATATCTATACAGATGTACTTTCAAAGTTTACAACCAACTTAAAAATAGTCACTGAAGAGGAAACGCCCAACCACTGGTTACTACTAATGCAACTAAAGAATTCCAGAAAACTTTATTCGCTTGCACATACAAATCTGTAGGAGAGCGACGCAATTTTGTGTCAACAACAGATTCGTCGTCGAGTTCAAAGTCAACCGCGTTATTTGCTTTTCATTTAGTAGCAGGCTGTAAATATTAGACCTATGTACCCTTTGGTAGAGAGAATTTCAAAGTAGAAAGAAAACATTTCTTTCTTCTATAAATGTATTGGTTTCATAATCAGTATAATGCTACAAGTCTTGCAGTCCAGAAAGATTTTTCGTTACTAATGTAAAGCAAACATTTGAATGTATATATTATACGAATTGCATAAATGAAAGAGAGAAAAGTTTAAATTCATTCACTCTAAATTACATTTTATAATTTTAAATAAGACTAAAGATCATAGAAATCAATAGAAACTCGGAGACAATAGTTTCTTTAAATCACTTAAGGACTTCTTATTTAAACTTGAAACTCAGTCACCATAGCAATGAAAACTGATGTATGAGAAAAGTAGGAAATTCCTTATGTCCATGAATCGTCAAACCCATTTCCTCATTCTTCTGGTCAATATTGAGGGACTTTTGGCCACAGACTTCACAAATGGGTCAATAAACGTCAGCGGCTCACATATTTCTTGTATTCAATAACTAGATAACAGGTCATATTTCACCAGGGAACAGAATGACATGTTAAACAAGCCAAACATACATAGCTGGGCGTCCATACAATAACGAACACTGCTCATTCAATATAAATTCAATATGAGAATTACGCATTAATTCATATATATCTAGCAACAGCGCAAAGCTGCAAATAAATATGCTTCCTAAATCAATCTATTGTATGTTCTTGCATTATATATAAGTAAATTTTAATTAAAAGTCAGGATAACAAATTGAATTGTTATGGAAAGAGAAATAGAAAACAACCCTAACTTACCTTAAATTAATAATATTTGGGAGGTACTAAAATGTTAATTTTCCATAAACTAAGCACGTTTCTTCAGACAGCATGTCTGAACACTAAGGCAGACAGGTTGCTAAGTTAAATTTATTACTTCCCTGGCAGTCGAAAACTATTATCAATTTATGGTAAGTCAACGGGTGTGTTTTTTCTCTTTATTATCCATTTCAATTTTTTATTTATGTATAAAAATTAATAACATTTCTACAGAAAATTCTTTGGAGAATTTCACCCAAATGTTTCATAAATACTTATGAAAATTAAACGTTTTCTGACTATATGTATATTACATAATCGTCCTGTTCCCGGAACATCGTGTCTATAGATAGGACACTTGGCAAGAATAAAATTAGTATATATAGTTATATGAAACTGTCTCAAAGCTTATTGTGGGAACTGTAGACTAAGTTATTGTCTTCCGCCAAAGCTTATGTCAATATTTAGTAAAGCCAGTTTACTATTTGTGTTGCAAGGTGAATCTTCTTTCTGGTGAGAAAAATAGTGTTACCTCTCAAGGATGCATATCTCTCTGGTTTTGACTCAAGGTTCCCAAACACCGAGGCACATCGGACTGTTTTAAGATCTGTATGTTCTGGAGTCGTAGACCTTGAGCATATAGAAGTGTTGCACGATATTCTTATTGGAATGGTTGAACAGCTGTCTCCTAAACTGGCATGGAAGGACTTGGGATAAGTGCTTATTGCCTGATCTAAACAATGCACGTTTATGAGTTTCACATTTAGACGAATTCCATTTAAAACCTTTGGCTACGTTCATCTTCCTTCCAAATTCCCTCTTTTAAATTCTCTTCTGTGCAATTAGAGGGCTTAAGTAACGACCTGGATTATCCTAATGTAACCTGTCTTCACCCAAAAAAGATTTTGAGTTGAAATAATCTGTAACGACATTCTGGACATAACCGCGTGATGTTTTTCTTTCAGTGTTTTGAAACCAATGTTTAATAATTTGTATTAAACACTGTATCTCACTACTGCTAATAAATTTAAATAATCACTTGATTATAAATTTTTAATATTATTTGTTGAGGAAAACACATGGTTCAATTTAAAGATATATTTTGTACATTCCACTTTGGACCAGGCTTTTATACAATCTCTATAACATTTTGTATTTTCCAATATAAAAGCAGCTTCGTAGTTTATTAACAATGAGCAATCTTACTTGATATCCTTTCTACTTGGCTTACAGTATATTGAAATCATTGGCCTAGCAGAGATCATCTTCAATGACAAATTCTAAATTTTTTTTAGTGACAATTAGTCATCATAGTCATTCTCCTTCAGTCTTATTCCAGTTTTCCAAATCATGACGAGCATAAAAATCTCTCCCGTTCCGGACTTCGAACCCTTGCGATCAGTACGCCATATCAGGTCTTTACAATGAGGCATAACTAATTAAGTTTGATTTGTGGTATACAAACGAAAAACTATTGACAATAAAATGAACATAAAAACGTTCTTTCCCTTTGAGCATCGCTTGTTCATGGCATATTGGGAATTACTCAGCGTGACACAGAATCACGAATAACCGACGGAGCGAGCCAGTTAAGATTCCTCCCGGACCTGGATGCTGATAGGATTGTGTTTTCCTTGCTTACAAGCCGCACTCAAAATGTTTGCCTTCCCAATCCGACGTCTGTGTGCCCTTCCCTGAGGCACGGGGAACAAATACTTCCCTGCCGCAAAGTGGATAGAGAAGGGAGCTTCCATATGGTGGCATACTCCAAGGCAACTTTACCTTCCTGCTTCGCCAATCAATACCTCATTTACAAGCACGGCACAACAATACATACTAAAATACACACACACACACTAAAATGTGCTCAGCGGTCAGCCTAGTTCCCCAAATCTAAAGACAATATACCTTTGTTGAAAGCCAGCATACCTCAACAGCTAAATAGCGAAACTCCTGTACACGAATGACTAATAATTTGCAAAATCGCGGAGTGCAAACAAATCCAAAGTGTATCCTAATTATACATTGTGTAATTAATAAACATCTTAGCATTCATCGTCGATATCTTTCAACATATGGAAAGGAAGTGTTCTCCCTCTAATTATCAAATTAAATATAAATTATACAGTATACACATTAGTGCTATTTAAAGATAAAAATCTGAAATGTGTTAATACAAAACAAAAATATTTCTCATTGTAAATAATTATTCGTCACACGTATTTATAATGCTATAAAAATTAGTTAGCCGGCCTCTGTGATCTAGCGGCTAACATCACTGCCTCGTACCACAGAGGTCACGAGTTCGATTTCTGACAAGGGCTTGGGTGTTTGTGTACGTCTTTGAGTGCTGTTGGCACATTCGAATTTATAACTGATTAAAATATCTCTCTACCAAACACCTCAACACCAGAATATAGTAGAGAACAAAATTAAGAAAGAAATAATAAAAATAAGTTTACGGCGATAATTAGCAATAAATCATAATGAAAATGACTTTTATAGAATCTTCAATTGTTAAACATTTAAATTTGAATAAATATATCAACCTTCATTGAATGGCTTTGTTATGCTAGGTATCGACTACAGATTACAGAGCAACCCAGTAACATTTTTATATATCCCGTGGATATAACGGATTCTGAGCGCTCAAATATTTTAATTAAAATATACGCGTCGATACGATATGACAATATGTGGAGTACTGATGTTATTGTTTCTGGAAATACAGTGGTCGGTCGATGTAGAATTGTGAATATTACTCCAATTTATTCCCTTAGAAATACAGGTTATTTTATTCGTAGTTAAACTTTTGATTAGATTTATTCCATTATTCATAACTCTTAGAATCTACAATCAGAAGTTTAAGTGTATATAAGCAAAAATCGGGACATCCAAATTTACCGGTCCAAAAAACTAAAAATACATCAGTAATATTGTTAACATATTGCAAACATTGTTAACTATTTCCTTAAAATATGTAATAGTTCACTTTTTTGTTCTTATTGCATAGGATACAATTACAGATGTTTTAAATACAATTTTCAATTCTCAACCAGGTGCAAAGTTTGCTTATACAACGTTTCGACATCAAACTCATCCAGACTGCCGTCTACCTGACGACTATGACGTAGCTTGCTGTTGAAACGTTGTTGTACTAAGACCAATTCACCGGGAAAGCCTTCGCTCTCTATTACATATTTCCGAGTTTTTAGCTTTAATACTGTTGAGCTATGAAAATTGGTAGGCGAAGGATATGACATCGTTTCAAACTATTAGGAAATGAGATCATGGTTAATAGTACTTTCATAACTCAGCATTTTCTGGATAAACTACAGTTAAATACACTAGTAACTATTTCTTAATTCGCACTTACATAAATCAGTTACTTGGGATTCAGCGAGGATCATTAAGTGTCATGGAAAGGAATCAAATCAGTAAAATGTGTAACTAAAAGAAATAATAATTGTTAGTATTTTTGTTTTTGAATAATTATAAAAAGTACTATTTTAAATTAATATTATACAATTTAATCATTTCATTACTTTAAAGTTTTTCCATCTATAATTACAATATTGGTGTCAAAAATGTGTAAATTAATTTTAAAATTACATTAGAAGTTAGCATAATATAAATTTCAAACAAATTGGAATTATTAACTGACATTCAGTAATATCGAACTAATTTTATTGTGAAGATGTAAAATCAAATTGGTTTGTGGATAAAAATAAATAATTTATCAAGCATTAGTTGAAGTAGTTGTGATCGATTTTTATAATGTGCAGTAAAATAATTGATATTTTAGTGATTATGGCTCTACAGTCGGAAGTTATTAATACCAAGGTCTTTCAATAAATAAAGAGACTGATTGATTAAGAAGTTAAATAAAATAAACGTTTCGTAGGTGGTGATTTTACCTTCATCCTTTTTGGTCCCCATTACTGTGATGAGTTGAGATCGCCTAATAGATGAAAATTGTTTCTTATAACCACAATATTGCATTTAATGATGGAGTGTCCGCTTGAAGTTTTCACATTAGCTAAACAAGTTCAGTGATCCCGCTTATGATTTCTAAAGGGGAAAACTGGATAAAAAAAATTCTTTAATGAATTTCGAATATTTTGAGACCTTTGTGAACCGCGTTAATAATTATAACTGTACAGCATAATTAAAAAAACTCTCAAACGACTGTGATACATAACATTCGTGCTGGGTTGAAAACCGCATAGACCACATTATTCATGAAGATCGACGACATACTTTTGAAGACACAGCAAAACCCTTGCAACAAATGTTGCCATAGTTCAGAGCTTTATCAATAAAAAGCTCTAGTGCTGAAAAACAAGACAAAATTGTATCCGTAAAGGGTTAAAAACAAGATTCAACGTATGCAAACTTGAAATATAACACTATAAAAGAAAATATGACATTTTTCTAAACACGATTTTGGATTCATTCACTATTTTGAACCGGAGTCCAAAAGATAAACCATGGAATGGAAGCACACCAGCTCACCTGTCCAAAATCAGAGGTTTCTGGGATTTCAGAGTTTTTGACTTTTGTGATTATTTGTAAGATTAAACAGTGCTTCACTGATCAAAACAAAAAATCAACAATGGGACAAAAACTTCGCGTAAGTCAAAGGAAAGACAATTCACGACAATCCTCCCCCTAATACCACCAAGATGACCCAAGAAACTATGGATGTAATGGGTTTGGGCATGCTACTTCATTCTCCCTACGATCCATATTTGGCTTTTTCCAATTTTTATCTATTTGATCCACTCAATGAGGCATTGCGTGAGAAATAAAGTTAAACAACAACGCGGACGTGAAGGATTTCTGTGAAATTATTTCAAACAATAAGACAAAGACTCCTTTGTTATAGATATAAAAAGAAAATTCATCGTTAGGACAAGTTTATTAATATTCCTGGTGATTACGTGTCTCATTTTATAAAAATATGCTGGTTTTTCTACATAACTTTGTGTCTTTAATTTTTAATGTCCCTCGTAATAATAAAAAATTAAATTGATACCGTGGTTTGCTTTATATACATATATTTCAGTAACACTTTAAGTCTTAAACTCTAATGTGTACTCTGTAATTTTTTGCATAAGCATCGTTGCAACAGTGCAAAAATCTAGCTCGTTTCATTTCTTATCCACGACTGTCGCCGTGCTGCTAAAAATTGTATTCGGCGAAAGTGAATCAAATGTTGATATTTTAAAATTCTCGCTGAATCTGAGTGGCTGAAGTTGTTTTACAAAGGAGATAAAAACGTAGTGCTCTCAGTTCGTACAAAGGAAATTCTACTTGTGTTAGTACCAACACATTCAACTTAAAGACTACATTAGGTAGGGTTAGGGTTGGAATTCTTCTCAGACTGAGCGTCGATGATAGCGACTAAAGGAATGAGATTCCCCGCTGAACGAGAATCGTCAGGCGAAACTCCACTGAAGGGGCGTTCTGCCTCTCGCATCACATTTCCATTTCACACATTTCTTTCCCCTCTTAGCCGTCGGAGAAAGGTTTACATGCTTGGTGAGGAAAAAGGTGATGATAATGTTCCTATTATGGAATTTACATCAGAAGTGATCATTGGAGGGACGACGTTAGTTATTTCTCTTCGATTCGAAAGCGAGGAGCACAAAGAGCCAGCGTCACTTTCGCACCTCATGACTTCTTCATGAACGTGGAAAGGAGAAAAGGGAACTCAGAATTGACGTTAAAGTGGAACATAATCGCTGAAGAGTTGCTTTAAATTGCGCTTCGTCGACTACTTCACTGCTGGTTGAATTCTGCGACTTCTACAAACACCTGGACATAAGTCACTTGGGATTATTCCGGTCTCTGAGAAAATATAGTCCCCTCCATTGTCAAACACTGTGAGTTATAGCGGACCTAAAACTGAATCCATATGATACTTCAACACTACGCTTTGCACACAACTCGCAAAATTTTGCAAATAAATACTAAATTAATTTAAAAAGTTTATTGATAATTAAAGACAACTCATTTTCCAGTATCGGATATATAAGTAAGCCCAATTTAATAATGATTCAGTTACTCACATCTTCCTGTAAATATAAAATACGAATTAAAATGTTAATAATTAAAATTAGAATCTTCAAAGTGAAATGAATAAAGTAAAAATATTACCTTCAATTAATGACACACGTTTCCATAATTCATAACTTACTGCCTAATATTATTGCAATAAGTATATTTTAAATAAAAATTTAAAAAGATATTATTGAAACCAGAGAAATATTTAAATAAAAAATTATTTTTGGAACTTATTTCAGTAAATAAACCTCTAGAAATAGAATATTAATTAAAATATACTTAATGACAACTCCAGCATTTTTACAACGTAACAGACTTATTTTACTCCGATTCCGGAACAAGTGTTCTTGGTAAAACTACTATGCGTTCTTTTCTAAAAGTGTAATTTTAATTCATTAATTGTAAATATGTTAACTATAAATTCAATTTCTTTAAACATTTAAAATAAAAAGCTTAAAAATTGATTAATATCATTTATGTAATACAATTTGGCGTTAGTGAAAGTCTAAAAGTTTTAGTTAGTTCAAATTACTTATTTTGTTAAAAAAATTCTATCCAGTTTCAATTCTTTGCAAGTAAGTACATTCTTTTCCTTTTCTAACTTAAAAAACAGACAACGGTCATTGTTTTGTCATTATACACTTAAATTTAATTCGCAGAACGAACTCTACAATCAGTTTGATTGTTTTGTATCGTTTTCGAAAGAAGCATATTAAATTAAATTGATAACGACCAATTTCCCACACAAACCATTATTCAGTTCCCTCGAAGTGTCGTCCTCACATTTGAGATTTCATCAGGTAAGTTTATTCAGTATTTTAAATTTTGAAGATTGTGGATAAACATTAATTTAAAAACAATAGAGGACAAAATATTTTAGAATTTAAAAGCCTAAAGGAATTTATCTGATGAAATCCAAATGTGAAGACGAAACGTTATAAGAATTGAATAAAGACATTGTCTTTGAAATTAATTGTTTTTAATTTTAATTTTTTTTATTATTTCAAATTTAAAAATTTTTGCCAATGCTTAATATTTAAATTTATTAAAATGAAATATTTTATATATAAATTGAACTTTGTGTACAAAACAAAGGCAATTTTAAACGTGATTTTATACTTAATGTTAAAACAAATAACGGTTCTTAACTGTAATGAAAAGTAAATATCAACTGGATCTCGAATATCGCAGAGAGTATTCCTCTCTCTCGATCTGTCGAGGTCAATCATGAGAGTGTTTCTCGGTGAAAGCTCTCTGGCGAAAGGGGAGAAACAGCACGCCACAAACACACCAATCAGATTTGAGTGGGAGGAACAAATTCGCCCTCAGATGTTTATCTCAAAGTAGTTTCATCGCTGACGAAGGGAGAATCGGAAAATGTGTCTATCAGTAGACGATACTATCAGACAGCGAGAAACGAAATAAAATAAAGATACTTTTAAATTCTCAACAAAAAAATTAGTCTATCAGCAATGGAATCTGTTTCTTTATAATAAATAAAATTATAATATTAACTGTCAGGCGTTTCATATGACAAATTCGACAACTTTTGGTAATCCTGATCATATTACTTGCGCTCAGTTAATTAATATTTAAGACAATAAACTGGTAATAAACTACCATTTATCCATGTATTACTTTAATAGAACTAGAGGTGAAATTAAATGTTGAAAAATAAATAACTTAACATCTCAAAAATTATTTTATATACAAAAAATAATATTCCCTACGTAATGTAGTGTACAAAATAAATGGTATATTTTGCTATTGACGCCTAACAAAATATCAGTTACAGCTATAATCCAAATTTTAAAAAATATATTTAATTCTTCTCTGTGTATTATTGCGAAACATATTTCAGAAACAAAAAGTTTTCCGTTGCTTATAAAGATGCAACTATAAATCCTGATAACTTTTAAACTGCAATTAATATAGTATCTAATACTGTTTAATGAGCAAAATTTTTAATAAATTAATAAAAAAACATCTACCTCATTGTCTATTCAACAACGTTTCAGTTCGTAAAAGTTTTGAAAATTTCCAAATTAAATTATTTAATAAATTAATACATTTTATATTTATAAAATAAGTTGCTAATTATCAACTGTAAACTACATAAGCTGTATCAAATATCGAAACGAACAGTTTTCTGTTTAATGTAATCAATTAACTACAATAAACCCATTCTATTATTAAAAAAATGACGTTTCAGTTAATAATATTTGACAAATATAGAATTCTAATTACATTTATTCAATTTAAATATCGCTGCCACCGGGCAAATGCCCAATAGCAGCTAATTAATAATAATAATAATAATATATGGTGTTTTATTTTACAAGGGAACATATTCCACACTTTTGCAAGAATCTTGTTTTAAATATTAGAGGGACGATTAAGAAAATCCTGTGCAGATTAAAACGCGTCATTTAATAGAATATTTTTGCTCTTCTTCACGAAACTATTGTAGTTATTGTTTTTAATCTCTGGAGGAAGGGAAAGTAATCCGGAATTTAATAATATTATAATACTACTATATTTAAATTTGGAATTTATGAATTATATCCCCGCAGTATATTTAATCAGTCTCAATAAATTATTTTAACACCTGTTAATTTTTTTAATTTTAAAGAGAAGGAACATTTGCCAATAATTTGGCTATATTCATCTCCACCAAACATGGTCATAAAGTTAAATAAACATTTATATTTTAATAATTCATAAGTACATAATTTGCCATCATTAAATAACATTCTTGTTATCATGAATATGTTTTAGACTGACGTGTCTCTTATGTGGACGAGTACGGGAACATCTATGGCGAAAATAGGAAACGACGAACTTAACATGTTTCTATTGCATATTTTAAAAATAAATATATTCATTACACTTTTGGTCCGCTTCATGTGTTTCTCCATTTTCATATAATCTTAAGCTTTTTTATCATATTCCTTTTTTACTCAATAACGGGAAAAAATTATTTAAAGTACATCTTTATTTTATTTTTTAAACGTCACAGATCATTTAATTGTGAGTATATAATAAAGCATTCGACCAAGTTGATCAATACTATCAATAGTAATAGTTATAATAAAAACGGATTGAATAAAAGAAATGTTAAGTCATAGGTAACTGGATTAGGACAGTGAACAAATAATTATGCAACTAACCAAAAGTAGATGTGGAAAGACGTAGTGAGATTCTCCTCATTTAAGTATCGACGTAATCTAATTAATAACATATTCCAATTTCAACATGAAAGAAGGTTCTTATTATTTTATCTACAATGGTGTATTTAGACGATATGCCTATAAAAGCACTTAGACACAGTGCAATTATTAAATAGCGAAAGTAGGTATTTTTTGTCCGGATTCTGAGCCAGGGTTTGTGGGTGTGAGCGTCAATAAATATAATTTTTTTCTCCTCGCAGAAAGCTCTTATCAAAAACACTCTCCTGATTGACCTGGAAGTAAAGATGGAGAAAAAATTCCCTTTCCTTCCTTCAGTGTGAAATACTTTTCTCTACTCTGAACATTGTCAAATTATACTCAAATTCCAAATACTTTTAAGATACTACAGTTTTTTCAGTTTACCAATACGATTTTACCGCTTATATTATAATATATAATACATAAATCCATCGATTATGTTTCATTAAAATAGGTGTAACAAGTTTTTTTTTCAAAATTTTTATTTATCTTATTTATTAATTAATTATAATTTAAATTATTTATCTTTTATATTTTAATATATATTTCCTAACTAGCAGCTGGCAAAATGAACGCTACTGTTATAATTAATGAAAACTAAAAGTTAAATATTTTCAGTTTTATATCCTTTGTTTGTTACTGTAAAATTCATACAATTTATTTTAAAAATAAGGTTTTTAGAAATAACTTTGTCCCCTGGATAGACGTAACAATAAAAAAACAAAGTATTGCTTAAAATTTAATAACATAATAGTTTATGTTCGTATAACATAAATTGATTACTTTCAGTAGGCAATTACGTAATATAAAAAGTTGGGATCCATTATTAAAATAATTTATGAAACTATCAGATTTTGATACTTAATAGATGTGCAAATGGGTTTCTTCACAGATTATTGTTCTTATTCGTAACGAAAGGTAAATCATGATAAATAACTATCTTTCTAGACAACGAATTCTGTCTATTTCTCCTGGTAATTATTTTAATATATGACATTCGAAATATTTGTCAAAATTATTTATTAAAAAGCACTCCTTTGGTATTTATTATTCTTCAGTGACTAATTAAATTACTGACACTTTCTCTTAGTGTGGCGGTGAAGAAAACTGATAATTAAATGTTATAAAAGAAGCCATGTTTACCCAAAGAAAATGTTCATTCTACATTTTATAGACATTTTTACTCTCTCAATTTCAAGTTCTTTGGAAATGCAAGCCCCATATACATCCCTACATATAATTTTAGTTTCTTAAATTATGAATATCGTCACTCAATTGATCGAATGTAGAAATATTTCAACTGAATTTCGGCATTTATTACTCTCTTTCTGAAAAGATTAACGAGTACTAAACTTCACACGTCTTGTAAAGTAACTGAATTATTTTAAAATTCGTAAAATCATAAGAATTACTTTTCCAAAATACTCTCACTACTCCCACTGTTCCCTGATAATGTATTTTCTGTATTTGAATCACATCATTTTCAGCGGATTTTTTAATTGTTTGGGATATCAGAAGAAAGTAGTCGGAGTAATATTTTGAGAGCGAGATGCTGATGAACCATGAAAATACTTATTTTCCGTGAAATGCTGAATCATTTTCGGCCTATGGTTGCCAATATTTTTGATTTAACTCGTACAAGATTGACGAGCGGACCTTTTAGTAAATTCAGTTAATATTATTCAAAATATTATTTATCTCAATTTATATTAAACATATTTTGGGACCTATTTACCGATATTTTGAATACTTTCACGCTATTATTTGTTAGTCTCAAAGAAACGAGTCCTAAGATATAGAAGCCTACTTTCATCGTCATTTTCGGCCGACTTAGCTTCACCAACATAATCAATTGCAGTTTTTCCTGGTACATACAGTTCTTGAACTGCTTTTACCAATATTTTACATTATTATTCTAAACTTCTCAATTATTAATGTCCAACTGATTGGACTCGTTTACGAAGGAACAGCCAGCTAAGACTCGTGAGACAATCTTTCAGGCTTCCCTTTCAAAAACACAGTCTCATCGTCATCTGAACTGCTGAAAGATTTCCAACAAATCATGGAAGGGTTAATTTGAAAAAGAATGACTCTAAATATAGTCAGTTTTGTGACTCTTATTCCTATTCCACGAGTATGCAGCGTGTGAAATTAAACTAAAGTTTTCACTAATCTAAACCAATAAAAAAATTAATTGCTTGTCTGACTGTATGTTTTTCTCGAATATGATCCGAAACGGCTCAACGGATTTCAAGGAAAACTTCTGAAAACAAGAGATTTAACTTAAGGATTCATGCGTGTTTCATTTCGATGCATTGCAGAAGATATTAATATTAAACAAAAACCTTCTACGGGAAAGGTTTATTGACAATCGCGCGTTAAAATTTCTAAAACATAAATGTGTATTGCGTATAATTTTGATCTTCTTATGCTCCGAAACAGATTAATGGATTTCAACAAAAATTTGAGGGATTGAAAGAGGAATGTTAACTTAAATTTTTGTGTATGTTTCATTTCAATATCTTGCAGAGTTCATAGGATATTAACTTAAATATTTATCAATCCATTTAGATGCCTCGCGAAAGGCGGCGTGAAAACCAACTGCGAGTTAAAAGTCCTCTTAGGCGTTCCTATCCCATTCATCCCACTTACTGTTTTATTATATTCGTAATTTTGGTGGCAGTATGAGAGAGAGAGGGAGGGAGGGCCAGTATCATCACTCCATCTGTTGTTGCATTAACTAACTCCCTGAGAATTAAACTTCTTTGGATGTATACGTAAATTGGTTCGTTAGGAAAATTTTAATATTTAGTAATTGCTCATTTTAATTGGGTCCGTAACGTGTGAAATCGAGACCTGTTCAAAACCAGCTTTGCCCTGAAGCTATCATAAATAAATGATACCGTTCTGTTTATATGTTCTATGAATTCAACTTTATCAAAATTCTGTACCTGTTGTTTCGTTTTTAGGGCAAAATAAAAAAGAAGTGTTTCCGCGAGAACGAATTAACGGGCATAGCTGGTATTTTATAATTATTGATTGAATAAATTTAATATTATTGCGTTTCCTCTTTGCTCTGTAGGCGTGTCCCGAGTCCGGCGACTTCAGAGCGCAACAGTGCGCTGCCTACGACCAGGAACCCTACGAAGGCGCCCACATGACGTGGACACCGCATCATGACGAGAGCGAGCCCTGCGCCCTCACGTGCCGAGGAGAATCTTCCACTGGAGAGACTGTCTTGACGCAGCTGGCAGCCAGGGTGCAGGACGGAACACGCTGCCGACCTGGCTCCCTCGACATGTGCATCAACGGCAAGTGCCAGGTAATCTGCAGCTGTCTCAATTTCATGCATAATGACAAAGTTTAAGAGTGTTACTTCGTAAGTTTTACTCTGCCATCAACCTCAATTTTCAATACCATTTCTATTCTAATCAAACTTTGAACCAAAGATATAGTCACATCGAAAAACACATGCAGTATTATTATTAAATTCATTAGTCCTCGGTTGAGGAAATTGGATACGTCAAATATAATATTACAAGAAATTTACAAAATTTTACAACTAAGAATTGACAAGAAAGGAAAGATAAAATTCAATCTTCAATTTTCAGTCGACGGAGAAGGCAGCAGAAGACCGTGCGTAGGTTCCCGTCGAACATGAAAAAGAAAATAAGTCAGCAGTTAAATTCTAGTAGAGTATAGTTGTAAAATAATAGAAGAATTTGATAGGACACCAGCAAACTATTTTAGTCCTTCCTACCTACGAACTCTTTGAGTGAATAATACGCTCCATTCATTAACAAAGATTTACAACTCTTTATAAATGATTTTTGAACCTTTAAAGCTTTTATTTCTTCCGGGAGACTATTGTATAGATTTATACCGGAATAATGAATGCTTGTTTCAAAAAGACTTAGACGATGTTTTTCAACACGGAGCTGAGAGCGATTTCTTGTGTTGTACGAATGGCTTGAACCGTTTAGATCATATAGATTGATGTTGCTCCATACAAATTTTAAAATTTCTAGAATATACGTGCAAGGTAAGGTTAAAATTCCAAGTTTGCAAAACAAAGGTTTGCAAGTGGTATTCGTAGGCCCGCTTTTGTAGTTTAAAAATGTGAAGCGCATGTTCTTAAAACTCCAGACTGTAAAAGCAACCCTCAAAATATGTTTCCCTGCCTGATACTTAAATCCAAAATTATGCAAAATAGGGTCGTCGACCTGGATTGATTCCTAAATCATCTTCTTTTACTTCTTTTTTTTAAAAAAAAAACAATTTCTTCGACGCAAACCCCTAAAATAACCTCACCCTACCAAATGCAGAATTACTGTAAATAAATACCACGTTTCTAGTAGCCATCTTGGCTGCCTCGCACCACAGAGGTCCCGGGTTCGAACCCCCAACATGTATATAAATTCCCCTAATCGTGCTCAGTCGCTAATGACCTTTCAGTTAATGTGACTAAAAAAAACACAAAAATACCACTTTAATTTCGAAACTCCAACTTTAAGCGATTTCCTCCATATTTAATATTAATTCTTTTAAATTGTTCTGTTATTAATACTTGAGGACTCGTTTCAAAATAATGACTTCATATCAAATATTATAAATTTAAATAAGTAATACTCAATTCGGGGCGAAAATTGTTCGGGTTGTCTGAAGAGAGTATAGTTTTGGTTGATAATGAGACTATATGGATTTATTATTCATGTGTTCCAGCGTGTGGGTTGCGACCTGCGCATTGGATCCCACAAGAGGGTGGATGCGTGTGGTGTATGCGGGGGCGACGGCTCCTCCTGCGCTCAGCCTCTCTTCCACTGGGAACACACAGCAGCCTCTCTGTGCTCCGCCACCTGCGGGGGAGGTGAGTACTTACAACGGTTACAATATTCCCAACTGAATACTACCACAACGCAGAGCTACCAAAATAGGCACTAAAGGATATTACGAAAAGCGGGGCAACCCCTTCGGACCATCCACTTACCATTTAAACACGTAACACCTTCAAAGTCAGATAGTTTCATTCTACCAGAACTTTAACTTAAGTTTCTCTTCCCTCATACATTTATATAATAATCTATGCAACAATTTCATTATCTAATATTCACTTTTTATAATAACGAAATGAACATAAAAAACAAGCCTAGGTCTGTAGAATGTTGAAATATAGTATACGCCTAACAATATTTAGTTCTAACGAATATTTAAATTTTAATAATGTAACCATTGTTACTCCGCTATTTCGTTTTTGGTTAACAGGCTACATGATAGTGATCCTGAAACAGGCAACTCCCCTTTAATAGCATAGGAAGGGAATTGAAAAGGGAGGATGCGTAAGGTAGAGCAAGGTAGCCAAGGGTTAACTAGGGCCCCCGGGCTATGGTTTAAGGATCCTACCAGGTGTTTTACCTAAAGAGATGCAGGGAAAACCCTAGAAAACCTGCATCAGGTAGGTCGGGCATTGGGTACTATTCTCACGCCCTTCCGAATGACGGGAGACGAGTCTGTTGTGGGGACGCAGCATTCCCTTCTCCGTGTCTCCACCAGTTTCAGGAGGCAGTTGGCCGACTGATCCAATGGGATCAACCGACAGCTCTTGCCATATGCCCAAGGTCTTTGACCCCGGTACATATACCTCCTAAAATAGGTGAAGGTGTCTCGGCATATGAGAACTTTGATAAAAAATACCCAGAGAGAGTGCGAGGCATTCCCGACATGATCAATTCAGTGTTATCTATTTTCTGACATCTACAGTCGTGGCTGTGAGAAAAATTTGTTTTATAACAATTACTTCTCTCAAATGACACTTAGCATATTCCATCCTTGTCCTCTCTCTCTTCTGTTCTTACCCTCATCACATCCCTCTAATGCTAATTATACAATACCCTCATGTCTCAAAACGTGGCCTATTCTCTTGGTCAAACTCCTCCAAATTGTTCTCCTATTCTGTTTAGAACTTCCTCGTCAGTTACTCGATCAGTCCATCTGATTTTCAGCATTCTGTTATAGCACCACATTTCCTTGCTGCTAGTTCACGTTTTTCACCCATATAACGCCAAACTAACTTATACGTTAAAAATCTTAAATATGCTTAAAAGTATGATAAATTATAATTATGTATTGATTATGATTATAATTATAACTACTTTACATTTGTTAAAATAAAAAATTAACACCATGAAGAAATTTCTTCTCAAAATTAACAATGTAATTTATTTTATTGTTATTCTGTATCTGTCCCTAAATAAATGATGAAGCGTTGTGATATGTATGTAATAAATAGGTAAGTAACAAATTGAATATTTGTCTTGTTTTAAGTTGGAAAGTTTATAATGGCCCTTAACTTATACATACTATTAACTGAGTAATTTATAAAGAAGGGATTTCTTAAGTATCAAGAAGATCATCATCAACCAGAAACTTTAGTTCTAATTTTCTTCGGGTTAGTTCTGTAGTTACATGGCATCTTTCCGACAAAAATATGTACGTGGCATACACTGTAACAAAAATATGGTGAAATATTGCAAAAGACGACTACTTTATGCCACCATCATGACATTCTTGCAGTGCGTAGTGCATGACTTGCAGGCGGGATGACGCACACATTCGTATTGTAGAATGGCCACAAACAGTAACATGCAGCAATATTTAGTCTTTACCGTCTTATATGCACTGATAATTGCTACTCTCACTCGCAGTCACGGTTACACACTACACCGAACTCGTTTGTCTCTCTCATTGTCGTCCTATGACGCGTTGTCATCCCAACAAGGCTATAATCTATAATAAGCGACGTTATTTTTCAATCGGACTCTCATCACTTCAAACCCGATTTAGTCTCTTTACTTCTTTAAAGAACTTCCTCGGTTATTTCATAATTCCTAACAGTTGTTTCGTCTCTTCATTGAAAAAAGTCCAAAGTTATCCATTGGATCTATGGAACTTGTTATATTTTACATACAGTTCAAACGAATCGAAATTGAGCCCTCAAATTAAGCCGAACATCCTGGAATTTTCGTCATCTTGATATGTATAGATTAGCGCGTCAAAGAATTGTAAAATAATAATTGTCAGGCAGAAATTTATTATTCTTTGGCCAGTAGTTTCACTGCAGAGTGTCACGAAACAGCAAAGTTATTCCGATCTTCAAACGATGATAGGATGTCATTACAGACCGAATCGGAAACGTTTCCGCTTATACCAAACTGAGCCTATAAATCACGTCGATCTTGCTCCATTCTTCTTTTTACATTTCGCCCTTGCTATGCTTGGCGTTAAAGAAGTGAGGGGAAGACGGGAAATGTGCTTTCCAGTCATCACTTCAAGCGAAGGAGGTAATAAATGTTCATTCGTATTCAGAAGCAGAATCGTCTTCTATTATTTGTATTTCTGAGATTGGGTCGGTTTTAGCCGGAATTGACGCAACCTTTAGCCGTTGTCAGGCCCACACCTGACTCCATTCCCACGTTTCTAATTTCCAAATCAGTCCGAGGTCGCGACGAGGTTTTCGCGTCGTAAATAATAAAATCCGGCTGCAGATACTATCTGCCCAGTGTCGAGGTCCCCCTTCCTGTAGGATTACCTCCAGAATTTTGTGCTTGGTA
This sequence comes from Eucriotettix oculatus, assembly GCA_034510155.1. Classification (NCBI taxonomy): domain Eukaryota; kingdom Metazoa; phylum Arthropoda; class Insecta; order Orthoptera; family Tetrigidae; genus Eucriotettix; species Eucriotettix oculatus. The sequence goes on from CM067381.1 coordinate 49,239,374, forward strand.
GGGATTATGCAAACAAGCCGCAGAAACTGAAAACGTTAAACAAAATCGTCCTAAAGAGTCTCCATTCTTGTACATATTCCTATTAATCTTTTTTTTCTCCCGAGCCACTTTCTTTACTTTCGGGTTTTCTCTCCATTCTCTGTCATAATAATGAGGACAGAAACAATTCTGTGGACGTCGACGAAAAATTTTTAAATTTCAAATCAAATCACAGTGTAGAAAATAATAATAGCCCTTCATTAAAATTTGAGGTTGAGTCAGAGAGAGAATATAATTTCTTGAAAGCTTCAAAATATGTTTACTAATATAAGTCATGCAAAGGGTATATTCAAATATAATCATAAATTTTAATTTCTAATAATTCATTTTTTAAAGAATCTGCTATACAATTATGACTCAAATTCCATTAAGCATCTAAGATCAAAATAAATTAAGAAACTAATATCGTAATTATAAACCATAAGACCCTCAATTCGGACGAGATCATTTTTCAGATTATGGTCATATATATATAATATATAATTAACTATTCAGTGAGTGACTGAAAATGTCATTGAAACAGAAATATTAATAACAGTAAATAGGTGTTTGTCTAGCGTAGACTAAATATGTCATATTTATATGCATCTATAATCATCCCTATTGCTATATATATATATATATTTATAAAACATACCTGTTTAATGCTCTTCGTGAAACTATTGGGACGCGTGGCTTTATCTTCTTTAAAGAAACTTCGGCACAGAGAGTTCACTTCAGTTCAAAGTAGTTATCTAGTGTTACTTCTAATTTTATAAATTAACACTGATATAAATTAATCTATTCATGAACTGAAACTTAATATCATCATGGAAATAAATATCAAGTATAAACTTTTTATTACATAAAACCGTGCAATGTTAATTCCATAGATTCTTATTTATGAAGTGAAACTAAATATTTCAAACTAAAATACGAACACACGTATTTATTATCATAAACTTTCCATACGTTCGGTTCACTTATTATCTTCCCTCTTTCTTATCAACGACAACGTATAGGATTTCTTAAATGACGTGACGAATTGAAACCAACATCATAATTTAAGAACGGTAAAAGAACTGGAGCAGCATAATTTCATCCTGGTCAAACAATTTTATGCAAGATAAAAACTGAATCCCTGCCTATATTCGAAATCATTACAACAATGTAAATAAATGTTTATATAACTCTTATGTATAGTATCATCAATAAAAAAAATTATTATCCTCAATATACTAGATCACTTCACGGAGACGACTTAAAATAAAATTATAATAAAATATTCGTAGTATTTGATTTTATTTAAGTAACTTAAATGCTAATTAATAAAATTCATAACAGTTCTAAACAGTCTCCAGTTATTTTAAATTTAAAAATATTTTTAATATTTCGACAATATGACAATCAATCTTGTTAAATGAATAAGTACATAATTTACTTTTATTATAAATGTACAAACACTGAAGAACAATTTTTTACATAAATCTGGATAACTGTAAATATTATATACAAACAACACAAGTATCAATATAATAAAAATAATAATTTATTTGAATTTCAAAATGATTTTGTAACATTTGTAAGAAAGAAATTGTTTCTAAGCTTTTGAGAGAAGACGGAATAACAATGCTACATGAAATGTAAGCTTTCGTAAGAAATAGCTAGGTTATTACATAGAATTTTTTATTAAATTCAATTATTTGTGAAACTTTTTACATTTCGTTTTCAGAGCAATTCATCATGTTCATGCATTCCCAATAACGAATAATAATATAGCATTTTCAGTAGCCCGATTGAAAGGCTATATCCGTAGAACATAACAAATATTTATTCAAAGGGAACCGATAAAATCCTTCCATAAGCTCCGATTCGCGAGCCACCTGTGGCTTTCGTTCCACCAGCAGACTAAATCACGTGGTCCAATATCGGGAGTGCATTTGCAAGGTTTTCTTTTCGGCGATCTTAAAACATTTAAGATCTAACGCAAGGCGTTTGGACGTTACGTCTTTAAAGACAGTTTCTCTCCTACTCCATTTGACTCATTGACATGAATGGGATATGGGAAATATTAATAAATAATGTACTAATAATGCTACGATTTTAATAATTAACTTCATATAAGATTTATAATTTTGGAACGTACATAAATGTCTGTTTTCTCTTATTTGAATCAAACCGTTTGGCGCATGCTATTTATGGTTTTTTAAGGTTTTATTTATGTTCCGAACTGGTTTTTTGACTCAAGTGATGGGTCTTCTGTGAGCCACGACTCGGAGCTCGCATTTTGGTAGAGCATTGTTTTCAGTTTACCGAATTCGGCAAGGTTCAGTGTATTAATCAGCACTACAGATTTTGGCTCAACAAAATGCTTTTTCATGTGCACAGGTCGCAAGATGTCGAGACCTCTTTGTCGGAACAGAGTGACTGGAGCAGAAGTGAACGAGCAACTATGTAATGCGTCACAAAAGCCCCCAAGAACTATACTTCCCTGCAACACCCAGCGATGCCCTGCGAAGTGAGTATAAGAAAAATAATTCCATCTTAATAAATATTCATATGAAATTCTTACATGCCTTGTAAAATTGATTAAATAACTTTAGTTCCGAGCAAAAGTCTCTGTGTCATTATACGAATTCAGCATTCACAAGGTCCAAACTTGTTGTTTGAAGCTATATACAGATTCATGAGACGTAAGACAAACTTTTGCAAAAGCTGAGGTATAACTAGCAAACGAGACGTGTTTGATGTGAAGAGAGTAGTTGGAGCAAGCTACTTTGCGTGCCGAGTGTCCTTAATGACTTGAGGGGGAGAAGGGCTGAGAATCGTGGAACTAACTCCACTTGGATTTGACCTGCGTTTTGGTAGATATAAATGACAAAAAAAATAAAGCACACTCATAGAAACGGAAATGGGTAAATAATTCAAGTTCCATTGTGTTATACTTAGTATTTTTATAACCAACTGGCGACGTTCAACAGTTCCCTCTGTTACAATGGCGATAGTTTATCATTTATATATATTGTATTAATTGCAATAACCAGTTCAAAAAAGAATAGTATTTTGCAGAGGTCCGTCTATTATGCATCTTATAAGAAAATACATTTGTTATTATTACACTACCTTTAATTCATGAAAAAAGCTGGGTTTCGAAAAAGTGAACAACTTCAAACGTAATTAATAAACCACCATAATTAATCCATAGTTTTTCAAAATATACTTTGGTGGGCCACAGAATGCTTAATAATTTCAATTCCACACAGTTTCATTCAGTGGGAAAACAAAATATCATTACATGTAATTAAATAAAGAAACTGTTCAAAATTGTAGTTCTTTTATTAAAAATAATTTTTGATTCAATATTAATATTTTCATACTTACCAGCGAAATGGTTGGTCCATTTATTGTCAATAAATTAGGTTAATCTTTATTTATTATTTTTGTTTATAGATGGTTTGCAGACGAATGGGGAGCGTGCTCAGTGACGTGCGGAGGTGGATCAAAGTTCAGGAGAGTGAACTGTGCCCAGGAAATTAATGGAACACGAACTCAGGTAAATATCTTTCATACCCGACTAGTTCATATTAAAACGTCTCTATTAAGCTGAGTTTCAATTAATAAGCATGAGTGAATATTTTATAGAATCAAGAATATTACAGGCATAAAATTATACAAATTATTCAACTGAGTTGTATGGAATTGTCCAATTAAAGAGCTAAAAATAAGCCAGCTCTACAAAACATAGGGTGAATGTAGTTGGGGAAGTCGGGGTGGAACGGCACACTTATTGTTTAGCAATTTTTGTAAGATTATGGATAAGGAAATATGACTTCATATGAATATAAAACATTATTTTAATATATAACCTACTTAATCTAATATCAATATAGCTTAAAACAACGAATTTAGGTTTTTTATAAATTTTTAAAAACAAACTTACAAATTTCCCGTTCTGCCCCACCCCCGGGGTAGAACGGGATTAGATTAATTAGTGTTATAAAATTCAATTTAAGAAAAATCTTAACAGCTTTTGTGTTTTCTTTCTTATAAATATTTAGCATACGATTTATCGATTTATAAATTTTTTCTTTCCGAAACGATACTTTTTGCTACTGCTCAATATTTGCTAACATTTTTCCTTTCTTTTCGTTCCACTCTTTCTTAATCTATTCTTTTTGCGTACAGTATCCTGTAACTCATTCTTATAAGGTGAGTCTGCCTGTTTTCCCTTTTTTCTTGAGGAACAAATTACATTTGGCCTTATACCGTAGTATCCCGTTCCGCCCCCAAACACTATTCTTAGTTTAATGTTCTTCACCGAGCCTTAATACAGGCTGATTTAAACTTTATGTGTAACTTATACGCAACTCAAGACACCTAGTTTAAGAATGTGTACCATTAAAGAGTTAAAAGCGAGGAGTTTTTTATTTACCTTCTGTCGAAATACTGCAAAGTCCTATTTTTTCTATTAATTTTTATTGATAGAAGTAAAATAAAAGTACTAGCAAATTCACAGATGTAAGATGCGACAACAAAGTGCAGTCAAAACCTGGTCAAGTCAGCTGCCGGTACTTCTTTCTTGACCAGTTACAATGTTCCACCCTCATTTACTAACCTTCAGCACTGTCCAATAAAAAGATAAGGTATCCTGTTCCACTCCGACTTCCCCCATTATGTACTAGAAACAAAAATTAATTATTACACAAATAACAAAATCTAATTTGAAATTTTATTCCACTTTCCAACAACACTGAATTACATGTCACTGTACCGACTATAAACAATTTATCCTTTATGATAGCTGTTCTTATTATTTATTTATACTTCAAATAATACCATCTATTTACTGTTCAATATTCACGAGTGTCACACTTAACTCATATTAATTCTGGATGAAAAAAAGTCTACATTCGCTGGTATTTTTTAAAATTATTTTCATCTGTCTACTTCTTTTGTGAAATATTCCTCCATTAATACAGTTATATTTAGAAATTTCCTCCAAACTCTGCTACCATATCGTTAATTACTCTGTTTTATTTATTATACGTTATCCTCTTTTTACTGGCTGATCCCTCCTGAGTTATTTGTTAATAATATTAGGAGAAACGTACTTGAAATTAATTTATAATAGATATTTTCTTCAGTTGTATAACTAATGTAATGTTCTATGCAATATAATAAAAATGAAACAATATTTTCTAAATTATAAATATTAAATAAGATATACCAAATGGGGAAGACAAATTTAAATGTATGGCAGAAAATATATTATGCTGTTATTCGTACCATTTCATTCTTATAAAAGTTGTAAATATTAATCAAATAAAGGTGAAGACTAAGTGGTTATGTAAAATCTGAATGACAAACTGCTGTGGTTTGTCCTAAGAAGAAGTTAGAGTGTCTGAATCGTGTAGATGCAGCTGCTATTGATGATCCAATTTGGGGCCTCCCCAATAGGTGTAGGAACAGCGTGGATAAATGGCTCTAGATGGGGGAGGAATTCAGGAGGTTGTAAGTATTCTCCATCGATTTCGACTTTCCAACTTTGCTCCTAGCTTCAATTACTAATTCGCAGGTATTATGATGTTGCCTGTACGTCTTCCGTGGAAATAAATTGAATTGGATCTCCATCATTTTCCTTAATACGTATTTATTTGCAACTATGCAAATTATGTTTCTGTAAAAAATATATAAACAATATATTTTAATGCATAATGTCGAACAAAGTATTAAGAAAATCAGCATTAATATGAAATAAAACCACTGATGTCCTACAACTCTATAATCATAAACGATATATAACAAAGGTTCAGAAGACCACCAACAGTTCCCACTTTATTCTAAAATCAAGAAAATAATAGATAAAGCAAACATACAAATCCATGATATTCAGGTTGAACGGAATTGTCAATTTACAATTTAATGTGCACAATAATATGGTTTATAGTAGGAGCAACGCATATAAGAAAGTATTGAACAAACTAAGTAAGAGGATGATTTAGATTTATTGTTGTTTCCATTAATCCTCGATTGAGGAAATAGGATACGTCATACATTAAAAATTAAAAATGAACAAAATAAAGTACATAATTAAAGACAAATAAACTTAAAAGAAATTGTATATAGACAAAAGTCAATATAAACACAACACGGACACACACTGGGAAACACAAACAAGCACACACTGAGGAACACGTAATGGAGTTTTAACTACTTGGAGCTCTGCTACCAGGAAACTGTCCTTCCCTAGTAGCTCCAGGCAATACATGAAACAAACAAACAAAAGAGCAGAAAAAACTGAATAGAAATTTTAAAGATATGTGGTGTGTGCTATTTTACAAGTTGGCAGCAGCTCATTCAACACTTTTTGCAGGAACCTTGATTTAAATACTAGAAGGACGATTAAGAAAATCCTGTACCGAGTAAAACGCGCCATTTAAAAGAATAGTTTTACTCTGCTTCACGAAGCTTTTGTAGGTACTATTTTTAACCTCTGGCGGAAGGCTGTTGTATAAAATTATCCCGGTATTGTGAATACTTTTCTGGTGTAGAGCAAGGCGATGCTTGTCCGACCTTAGAGCTGAACGATTTCTAGTCGCGTATTCATGAAACTCGCCATTTGTTTGAAACAAATTAGTGTTTCGCTTTACAAACTTTAATATTTCATAAATATATACGCTTGGTAAAGTAAGTATTTGCAAACTTTTGAAGAAAGGTTTGCAACTCGATCTAGAATTCGTGCTAGAAAGTATTCTAATTGCACGCTTTTGCAACTTAAATATTTCATTACTCCTGGATGCAAAACAATATGGAATATAAGATGGAAAAATTAAAAGCAGGAAAATATGAATGACTTCGTCAAAATAATTGGAATCGGGCATACAAAGATAACACATATCCACATCTTAAATAAGAACCCCCACGAATATGCGATGCTTGTAATGTGCAGCTAACAGCAAGCCATATTATGCAGATCTACAGAAAATATACGATCAAAACAGAGGTGATGTCCTGGCAAAAGAAGACCTCAGGAAAATCACCGAATCACATCGTACCAGAAAAACTTTGTAAAGTTCTACTACATTGACGTTTAACAGCTTAGTAATTTTATAATATATGTAATTCAATTAATTATAAAAGATCCATAAAATCTATTCACGTTCATGACTCTTAAAAGCTATTAGAAAATATTCTCTTGGACCTATTACTATAGTCTGTTAGAAACTCGTCATAAATGTCACAGATTATCACTTTAATTGTTAATGGGACGTTAAAACAATAAAAAATGACGTAGTTTTTAACGCCACATAAAACAAAATTTTATAAAAATCTAATTATACTATTGTCAACGGATGTGAATTAAAGTTTTAAATTTACATGGTTTAATAAACCAGGTGTAAATTGTAATTATTTTAACTGTCATTAAAATACTCCTTAAATTCTATCAAAGTTATGTAAATAATAACTGCAAATTAATTACATCTGTACTGAAGTTTTTTTTAAAGAAAAATGAGATATGGGTAAATGAAGCCAGTTTGGTAAACAAATTTATATTTTAAACTGTGAAAGTGTAACAGACTATTTTAAGGGTTTGTTTTGTACAAAATTTTAACAATAATATATTTCTGTCTTTGCTACCCCCACTCGCTCCTGTAACCGTTTTGGCATAATCTACTACCATCATCGATAATCTCAGTTGCTATGTGTTTGTCTAAGAATAACTTCTGTGTATTGGCAACGACCTGCTCTGTGCATGCAGAGAGATAATTCTTATCAGTGTAAGGTAACTAGGCTATCTGGCTTCCTGCCACGCCGTACCCTGGGGAGTAGCTTGGCCCGCAGTGCCTGGTGCAACGCCGCGCTCCCGCAGTGTCCTTCCACTTCCCGTGTCCTGTCTAGCTTCTCTGACTAATTCATACAGTAATACACCAGGTCTCCATTGAATTACCTTAAAATCATCGAAGTCTTGACGAAAACATTCCCTCTGGACAACACAGTACACACGACTTCGATTTGTGCTCGCGAAATACTGCAAAAATAATTGCCACCTTCGAAGTAATTTTCATCTCATACACGATAATGGTTTCCTACCCATGCAATCACTCATTAACCATCTAGTCAATTATCGTCAAAACATGTCAATCTCAATTCTTCACTATGTTTGCAAAACTGAAATTAACCTTATTAATTAAATTAATCTGACTTATTACAAATAAAACACAAATAATGGCCAAAAGTCAGAAATGGAATAATTTATTTATTTATTTTATTCAAGATATGTTGATAGTATTTATTGCATGATTTTTCACTCTATAATGACATATGGTATAATATTCTGGGGCAATGCATCAGGGAAAGATAAAATATTTACACTTCAAAAAAAGGCTGTTAGAATATTATGTCAGTTCTCACCAAAAACATCTTGTAGGGGACTTTTCAAGAAAACTGGAATACTGACACTCACTTGCCAGCATATTCAATCACTCATGTTATTTGTTATTAATAACAGTAACCTCTTCACACTAAACTCAGAAATACATGACTTTGATACCAGAAGTAAAAACAATTTACACAAGGAAGGGAAGTCTCTAACCGTAATACAAAAGGGTGTACATTACAATGCTATTAGCATATTTAATAAACTTCCCACCTCCATTAAACAATTAAAAATAAATCCAAACAAGTTCAAATATGAACTAACTAAGTTCTTACTAAGCCACTCCTTCTACTCTGTTGAAGAATTTATGGAGCTGAATGTATCATAGGGTAGATATTTATAATTATGAAAGAACATTATTAGAACACTAATTTTTTAGTATAGGATGTAAAAATATTTATCAATTTTATATATAAGGTACAAATTGTATGTCTTCTGTATTATAAGTTAAAAATTAATGAATAGTTACAATATATTCTAATATTAATAAAGCAACCTATGTAAAACCTCTGACTCGTTCCACATCCTTGAAGCTTGTGCTTCTCTATAGGATTTATGGAATATGATTTTATACTTATACTTATACTGATTCCAAATTTGTCAATACTTTTCTTAACTTACACGCGAAATATAAAATTTACTTATGAATTACGAATTATTAATCCTACTAACTTTTTGAAGTAACTAACTTTTGTCATAAAAATAAAGTATTCGCTAATAGTTTCCATAAGACTACCTACTAAAAACATTCCATTTTTATCAAAATCACCCCCTCGAAGGAAAAAAGAGCTATGGTTTCAATATGGTAGACATAGCTGCTATCAAATTATCTCACCACAAATACCACTAGAAGAATTTGGAAAAAAATATTCAACTTTTAAATTATTAATAAATATGTTAGAAGTAAATTAAACTCGTTGACATAAGATAGTTAATCTACAACTGATAATAGTAAAAAATCTATGGACTTCATTTGTTGCAATATTTAGAGAAAATACAAAATTAATTAATTAATTTGTTTGAGAATTACGGTGTTTGGGTAATATTTAGAAATTTTAATACTTAAAATTTTGTGATAAAATGTAAAGATTATATATAAAATTTCGATTAACAAAATGGTATGTATAAAATTCAGTGCTTAGACTGCAAAGATTGTTATGTTGGTCAGACTAAGCTCAAGATTCAAACCTGAATTAAAGAACATTTCTCAAACTTAAAACAACCAATATATAAACAACAGCGGATTGATTGGAATAATGCTATAATTTTAGATGTAGAAAGTACCTATTATACTAGACAGCGAAATGCTTCACATAAAGTGAAATAATATTAAACAGATACGCAAAATTTAAATTCAGTACATAACTCATTATCATTGTGATTTACTCATGCATTGTTAATACTGTAGTTTTAAAATTGTTCCGTTGCTACGATGTGAACTTTGCGATTAGTACAACAATGAGTTTTGTTATCTGTTTCCTTGGCATTGTTTTCGGTCATTTCGGCCCTTGGCGTTGCCGGAAGTAGTGTCGAAATGTAGAGTTTGTTTCGTAATAATTGTAAACGTAAGATATGGTTTGTGTGGAACTCACTCCAGAATCACTTATGGAGCGCGTTAGAGGCCTAGAGGATACAGGAGGATATTAGCTACCTTAAAGTGTCTGATTTAATCTAGTCGGATATTGGGAAGTGTATGATAAAACGTAACATCATGTTTCAACAAAACTTTGACTTCGTCAGAATTTTAGAGATACTAATCTCGTTTTATCTATTACCCGTTAAATGCAGGAAATGAGTAACCGTATGCCTCTAGTATGTTATAATTTAAATTATGTAAATTGGACAGATGAAAGGGGCAAGAAAACTATTACAATAATTTCAACACATGGTTTCTTTCACCATTAAACTTTAAGTTCAGTACGATAATAATGAAAGGCTCAATAATTACAAAACCAAACTGTTTTAGTTATCCTAATATAACGTACTTTATTGTATTGATTAACTAATGAATATATTTTTCTCATCAGGGGTAAAGTTTCAAACTTTGAAACTATTTGACTGTTAATATGTAAAAGAAATGATGCACATTGATATAAAAAATTTAACAGGTAGAAACACGATGACTTACAGGTGATTAGTATTAACAGTATTGTGTAAGAGCTAAAGAGTCAAAATTAATTAAAATTATCATAGACTATACATCCTGATTAATGGCATTACTGAAAAGTACCTTCAACTAAATTTATCTTAAATTAGTTAAATGAACTCTTTTTTTATGAAAGAAAAATATTTAACGTAGGCACTTAGACACATATATAACTCATACATCAATTAAAGTCTTATTTAGTTAAAAACTGTCGATATTAATTCTTTAGTACGTATCTCGTATGCTTACGTTGCCGATTCCTAATATATTGATAGACTTAAATAATGAAATTATTAAAAATTAGCTTATTGTACACATCAAGTAGTAATGAAAATTATTATTTAAATATTTCTCTCCAAAACACTTTGTCCATAAAGTGAATACAACGATAGTAAGATTTTTAAGTAAAACAATGGCCACAATTTTCAGCTATTGTGACTTCGGGTCCATTCTAGTCATTATAATAATTTTCTCATTTGTTTCACATGTTCTATAACAGATAAGTCAGCAGGCATTGATCAGAACATCGGGAAATCATTATTGTAATCCGATCTTCCTGTCATCCATCACATGCAACGCGTCACTGAATGAATACACAGGCAGGCAGTTTCCAAAATCACAAATAATGTGTTGTGGTGTATCCCTTCACATATGTCGATATCTTACATGTCAGACTAGCTAAAATAGTTTGTCAGATACGTACACAGTAACTTTCTGAGTGTAAATTCATTTTTACTGGCTACTATTCAGAATAAATATGTCATATTACTTGAAATATTTCACAATCGTGAAAATAGCTCTATTTATTAAAACAACATATTTTTGATACCCGTGATTTAGATAGGGACCTTATTACCTAAGTTTCACTATAAATTAATTTAATCTCGTAACGTTACATTTTTCGCTCATAAGGAACTTTCGACTAATTCTAGCTATATTCATCTTTCAAATGCTAACATATTACCACATTTCAACCTGTTGGACTAAGGTATTATGTTAATATTTCAAAGATTTCCATGGCTAAAAATAGCTGAAAGATTCTTAGAAACGTAAAATGTTGTGAGAGTAAAATAAAATTCTTGTGAATCCAATTATTTAGTAGGGAAAAATGTCAACATAACTTTAAATTATCATCAACGGATTTTGTAGTATGATCAAAAAGGAAAAATATCTTTTCCCACGTACGAGGAAGAAAATATATCATCTTTGGCGTGGACGTGTGTCATCTCTGGAAATTAGATGACGGATATTTTAATAAATCTTCCCTGATTTGAAACAAAAAAGAGAAGAGTCTTAAACGGCAGATTGATGGATATACTTTGGTTGAGAACTCTATAACAGTGGATAATCAATTACAATCACTTCAGCAAGGGTAAAATCGTTTGATTTCTATAGTGTGCCGATTTGTGTTGGTTCGTTAAAACTTGTTTAATATATTGGTAAAAATTCATATAAATTTTATTGATTTGGCAACATAATAGTTTATTTATTTACAAGTGAAACCACGTATTAACCCTGAGAATAAGATTTGAAATTTTATTTCGGATACGTGACGTATTAAGACTTCATCGGCGTTTTGTATATAATAGCCCCTCTAAGCACAACCCTGCTTTGCCACTAATAAGGTATAGAGTGCTACGAATATTTTTTTCCGTTCGTAATAATTTCATCCTATAAATGGAATCGATCGTTAAACGTCAATTCAGTCAAGGGTTTGCTTCTCAAATTTCAGCATAAAGTGAATAGCCTCTTTTTATTAAACCTTCAATTTCAACCGTACCATTTTGCCTCCCTTCTTTTTACATGAATTAAAATCTCGGCAAAGGTTGGTAAGTGCTAATCAGTTCTCAAACATATTTCAGAGCTCGTAAGTTAACGGACCGTCGTCGTCTTCTCTTTAAGCAAATACAAGAACCCGCAAATAAATGCCCCCTCTCCACCTTTCACGGCAGAACCTGCTTAATCTCGTTGCAGGGGCTGCCACTCACCCTCAGGGCTGCCAATCGTATTATCGCGCGCGTTTATTTGACCCGCAAACACGAGAAGCTGAGGCGCCTGCAGCCATCCGCTTGCACAAGCTATATGTGGCGAGCTGAGATAGGCGACAGTACAAAAAAAGACATTATATTAACAGCCAAACACGTTGATAAAATTAAGAAAATAATTGATTTCCTATCTGTGCACTTTTATATATTCGTAGTCAAACCGGCAACATTGTGACAAACATTAGTAATTGCCACTTCAGCATTGCCCTATAAATTTAATCAAGCTGAAATAAGGAACAAGGAGTCGTCGACAATGAATAACCGAAAATTATATTAAACAAATACCCTTTACATCATCAATTATTTTGCTTTTAATAATTGCTTTAAATTATTTGCAAATGCTTCTCCTTTACTTCTGCAAAAATTGAGTCTCTAAATGCCTATAAATTTGTAGGCAGAACTAACTTTCCGAAAAACAGTTGGCCCTCTATGAGGTTGTTCAACAAAAATCTATCTTTAAAGACTCCTCTATTTTAGAGAAATTGAAAATTAATATTTTCCATACATTCAGGAATATTTTACAAATTTTGGGAATATATTAAGATAAATACTAAACAGCTTAAATAGTCAAAAATTAAATTTCATAATATATTTATAAAACAATTTAGGATCGTTTAAAGACTTTATTCTTTAAAGAGAGTAAATATTTACAGTGAATTAAAGCCAAGAAAGATTAAGTTAAACAAAACTTAAAATTTACACGGAAACTAAAATTTACCACAACCGTATCAAAACTCAACATTAGAATAACATAACGTCATTGTAAATATTTCCTCTATAGGAATAAAACCTGAAGAAAGTATGAAAATATGCTGAAACGTAGTTATTAATTAAAGTTCAAGAGTAAAGTCTGTAAAAGACCATAAATAGTTTTATTATATGTAACAGACGTTAAATTGAAACTATTCAAATAATATATTTACATCACGCCGTTACGTTCCTTTCATTGTAACGTCTTCTGATGGAATAATAAATTACTTTAAATTTAAAAATATGAAGAACACCAGAATGTAGAAACATGGCACCTGAGGAGGATCCATTCAAAGAGTTGTGATGTACTAATTTTTTATTATTAAATTTTATTTTATTTATGACTACCTATGGTTTTTACACCTTCAATTGCAGAGACGTCAGATCAATATAAATATTATTATTTCGTAAAACAATGGAACGATCAATTTCAAGCCCTGACTATTATACAATCTTTATTTGCAAACAGAAACCTGGAGGTAATAGCAAAGAAATTAGTGTTACGTGTCTATTATTAAAGGACTCGTCTTCTAGTGTTAACTGCTTAGCTTAAGATTTGTTTTAAATTATGTAAGGATTATACGAGTATTTCGGGAAAGGATTTTATGAACGGAAGACGTGGTATTAGGAACACCGTAAAAGGCTAATGTTTCGTATACTTATGAAACTGGGAAGATGTTCTGGGATAATATCGGTGAGAACCTACGATGGACCAAAACGTGGTGATGTATGCGTAAGGCCTCCAGAGAGTTTCCAGTAAGAGAAATTTGGTGTTTCAAGATAGCTAGAGAAGATAGATAGTCCTTCAAGATAGACATTTGTAGAATTAATTTATATTTTTAAGTTAGAGTAGTGAAACTAAAAGCTACCGTAATTTTTACGAGTAACATAGAGCAGAACTAGGGCTCAACAGTAAATTATAATCTGGAAGTCGATTCGATAGGTACCGTAAATGATGTGTGAACATGATTAAAAATTTTATTGTGTGTTAGAATACCAGCACAGATAGTTTATCCCAGAATTCCCTTTCAATGTTAAATTGTAAATTTATTTTTTTAATTATGTTTTTGACATCGGATGGAATGAATTATTATTCAAAACCTTCAATATTTTCCATCTAATTATTCCTAATTCCGTCTGCTATGTAACTTGGAGAAAAAGCTACCAATCTGTAAGGATCTTTTTCTTGTTTCAGGTGGCTGATTACCAATGCAGAGGAACTCCGCCGCACCACCAGGAACCCTGTAACTCCATGGACTGCCCCTCGTGGAACGCGGCGCAGTGGTCGGGGGTGCGTTCAGTCTGCCTGCCGGTGATGTCGTCCTTCCTTGTAGTATCTACCTTGCATGTTCTCATAGGTAGTCTCTAGAGCAGTGCTCCTCGGAATAGATTGTCTGTGATTAATCGAATTGTTTGATTCCTACGTCAACGATTCCCAGGTTTAAATCGATGGGGAGACGCACGACTTGTCATCAACAAGTACTTAATCAAGTGCCTTGGCATGCGGTTTCGTTTGTTTGGTCTGTTTTGGTATTCAACATAGCTTCGGATCATAGTAAGCCATTGCTATTATTTCGTCCAATGAATATATGTTTATCGAAAGCGTCATAATAAAACTCTAGCACTCAACATCGATCACTCGCCGATTAAATCTATATCCGATCTAAATAAAGGAACCGTGTTTTATTTAAAATAAAAAATACACTAAACTGGACACTTTGTGGTCGGCAAAATAACAAATATCTGGAACAAGAACTATTTAAACAGTGAGTAGCCAACCATAGAGAAGGTAAACTCAAATATTTGCAACCAAATGCGTTAACTAAAAATTTTCCGAATTTTTAAATAATAATTTACTAATGCGGCCACTTTTATTAATCAAATATATTTAACGACCATTACTAGACTAATGACATTTATAAAAAAAATCTTTACTTAACAGCACAACAATGTTTATGTGCATATTTTTACTGTCAAGTTAGCTGACCGAAGTGTTTCCTCAGGCAGGGTACAAGTATGTACAGAAACGTTGTTGTGCTCTTAAATAAATCTTTTTTTATAAAACTTCAATGCTTTGTCAATTGTCGTAAATTATATTTGATTACGTTTTAAAATTAATCAAAATATTAAACATGGCAATACACTATTAAAAAGAAGAATCGTGCTGTAACCGACAGAATACAATCCATACATTGTATAAGTACATTTAATCCCGGATATAGTTATTACTGGCTTAAGATGACTAAGATGAAATTAATTCTTACTCCCCTCGCACAGGTCGTCACGGAATTCCAAATACACGTTTCTCAAGCTACGTCCCTTAATACTGAATTGTATTAAAATACTATGAATATATCAGACATTTAAGATTTCCCGGTGTTGAAAAAGTAGCTCTTGGGATTCCACCCGACGGGGGGAAGGCTTAAGCAACGACTCAGAGGGGGTCGGGCTATAGCACCTTAGGCCAAGAGCCAATCAAATGGAGTATAAAAGCGGCGTGCAAACTGCAGGACAGCACTTCCCATCGAAACGTCGTGGCTTAAGCTTTCCCCGACCTGACTGGAAACTCAAGAAATACTGATTCAACTGTAAATGTACTTCGGACTGTTAAGATATTGTTTTGGCAATAATGTTATTCTTTACTTATAATATCAGTAAGAGTTCTGCTGCACTGAAAACTATAATAATGATACTGACATTTTAATAAATATTACGTAGTTTAAATTATTCAGCTTAAAAATCTTCATCGGCGATTCCAAGCGGTATACTGAAAATAATTCAAGTCGCGTAGAGACTTTTTATTACTTCAATGTAAGATTAGAAAAATTAAATTAATAAAGCCTATTATAATTATTTGAATGCCATATAAAAATACCACGATTGTTGCTCTATTTCAGGTCTCCGTGTTTCCAATTTCCAGTCTTCTTATCATTCAGCCAACTAGAAATCATTTAACACCAAGAAGAGTTCCATATTTTCTATATTTTGTTAGTCAAAACTTTAGTCCACATTGACGATTTAGCATAAAAATTGTAGAGGAGCACTGTTCTGTTAAACTAACTTTTATAACACATATTTCCTGTCCAACTAACCACGAAAAAATTAACGCACAATTTTAAAGCACATTAACTGTTTGCCAGCAACCAATAGCTAAAACGTATTTTTTAACACCAGCATGATTTGAAAAATATTATAACTTGAATTAAAACAACCTACCATCAAGTGTAAATAATTGCACAAGCATCATTTTATCTGCTGATATAAAATTATAGTAAAATAACTTTCACTCATTGTGCTCTTAATTAGTAGATTTTAATTATTAGTATTAACCTTATGACAGGTTTCTTCCCAATGTTTGACTGAGAAGTTAATAGATAGTAGCTTTTATGAATTCTTTAACTGGAATTAATTTATTTTAATAATTATGGATCAACTTAAGATATTTTATTAACGACATTATATGTATAGTTCATAATAAAATTAAATGAGAAGTAAAATTAGCGTAGTATGGCTTCTTGGGAGTAAAATATTGTAATTACTAGAGGGATAATAAACATATTTAAGTTGGCGTTATAAGCTGTTCACGAAATTTAGCTACCTAATGAATTCGGTGAAAAATAATATAACGTAATAAATTCTATACTCAAAATTATTTTTGGAAGTTGAAAACAGTCTGATATCATGGCCAGTTACTTAGTAGAATAAAGCAATAAAAATTATAAATTTTGTTATACAAAATTTTATCAATTGAGATTATGATGGATTGCATCCATTTTATTAATTATAAATTTTGAATTTCGCTGTGAGTATAAAAGATCATAAAATAAAAATGCGCAAAATTTATAAACTAAATTTGAACCGTTACGAAAAAACTTCGAAAATATAAAGATTAAAACGAAAATTCGTTTAGTCAAGTTTCAAATGAAATTTAAAATGATATATTTTACATATTATAAAAAGAAGCATCAGAAAAAATTGTAATCCACGAGAGGTATGTCTTTGTCAACAATAATTATGGATTTTCTTTAAGAAAGTGTTTATGCCACAAAATATAGAACCGCAGCCGTTAGATTTTGAGGGAATAATAAAAGAAGAAATACAAAGAAGCATGGCTCCCCTTTCGAGGCCCGAACCAGCGTACGTCGCAGAAAGACCACAGATAAGTTATGCTGCCACGATCCGTAACAAACCGAGACAGTCGTATATCGTGCAATCCCGTCGACAATCCTCGAGTCAACAGAAGGAATCACCACGACGACGAACAGATGTTTGGAGGACTACAGACAATACACCCGTGTGCTTCCATTGTGGGCGTCCAGGCCACGTGGTACGTTACTGCCGTGAACGGAGGCAAATCTTTGATGACTACTACGCCGACAGACGTCAACAACCAAGAAGACAGAACGAAGACGACGAATACAGCCGAACCGCCGATCGCAGTCCGTCCCCACAAAGAAGCAGATCACCTGCACGCCGCGGACGTTCACCGTCACCATACAGACGATCCAGCCGTTCATCCAGCCAGGAAAACTGAGATGGGCGACCACCTACGGAGGTGCGGCCGCTGCTGATAAAAATCCTCCTTGGACGACAGTCGCTAGGATGACGGGGAATTACGTAAATATCGACATCGACGATCAGCCAGCTAGAGCCCTCGTAGATTCTGGAGCCTCCTATTCTGTAATAGCCGATGCTTACCGCCGACAGTTCAAGAAGACCATGATAAAAGACGATAGAGAAATTACGTTGAAGACCGCCAACGGAAGTCAGGTACGGTCTATTGGAACCTGTACTTTTAGAATCAGTATTAACGGCCAGACTCAACCATTTCAATTTATAGTCATCCCTGAATGCAGTCATAATGTTATTCTAGGATGGGACTTCCTCGAGGCGTCGCAGGCCGTCATAGACTGTGGCGACGCTGTACTCTACCTTGACGAGGCAAGTGAAAAATGTTCAGATGTACCACAAGGTGTGAGTCGGATATTCGTACTAGAAGACACGTTTGTTCCGCCTGCATCAGCAAAGCGAATCCGCTATATAATACGTGAAGAATACAGCAATTTTAAAGGAAACGAACAAAACTATTGTAAATGCCAAAGAGAAAACATCAAACTACCGTAGATTATTACCAACGGTTTTTGATGTTCTGAATTCTTTATGTCAACCAAAGTCTAGGATTAATAGTAATATAGCTACAGAAGTCTTGGTTTCTTTTGTACGAATTAGTCTCTAATATATCGGTATTCAATCAGGTTTATGATATAAACCCATGGAAAAATTGTTTAGCAATCATCAACTAAGGGACCTTATACTTATCTTGTTTTCCAGTTCTGGTTAGCACTAACGTCGCAGTATTTCTCTAAACAATGGATTCAGTACGCAAAATAAATCTATGACCTTGACCTAGCTTTATTTCGTGTAATTAAAGAAAATTGGTCAAAAGTGTTAAGAAAATAAGCGAAATTGTATGGAGAAAATAAAACATTTTATTCAAACAATTCTGAATTTTAAAACAAAACGTCGTAGGCAAAGTTTTCTTTCTCGTATTTAAAGCATAAATGTTGTTAAAATATTTGCGATCTCATAACTTACCTCAGCGATAATATAAAATAATAATGAATAATTGAATTCGTAAATATAATTGTAATCACTACCTAAAATATAAAAAACAAAGAATTTAAATGTGACAATTTAAAGACGCATTTGGTAAATTTCTTTTTGTTATTATTATTATTGTTTTATAATTTGGTATCAAAGCTGCACTGTTAGACGAGATGAGTTTTTAATCGTGTAGCAATTTTAACAAAAAGTTCTGTCTTATAAATTTTAATACATATATTTGCTCGATGTAGTGAGCAAGGAAGAAAAACGTTCGGGTTTCGTAGGGTGATTTTTATATTAGGGAAATCAAAATCAAAACGATAGGCTGTAAATAGTTGTGTAATTGATTTTCATTAGTGTTATTGTCTCAAAATACAGCACCTCACAGCCTCTCTCAAATACAACCAAGGCGGGAATCATCCTCTGGTCCCGTTTTCACGTTTATTTCGGGTAAGACAGGAGCCCGTCTCGAGAAGCAGGAACCAGGATCATTCTGGAGCTTCCGTTACCCAGGAAAGCCTCCCCAAAACATCACTCTGCTGTTACCCACAGGAATTTGACTTTAACATTGAACTCAATTCTATATTTACATCATATACGAAACTTTAAATTAACATTCCTGTATCAATCCCTGAAATTTTCATTGAAATCCGTTGAGCCGTTTCGGAACATAAACAAATCAAGAGCATAGGCAACCCACATTCACATTGGAGATTCAAACGCGCGGATATAAGGTTGTTTTTCGTAGATTTTTTTTCATATTATATAATTTTGAAACTATTTCGTACGAATTTTTAAAACTTTTCTTTTATGCAAAACTTATCCTGACAGTAACGAACACAACAAGAAAATAATTATCCAATTTGGTTCAGTCGTTGGATAGTTACGCGCGTGCATACATTACGACGATTCATTTATATATCTCTTATTTCAAACCATATGTTGTCGAATTTAAGTCCTATTTTTTCTATTTATTTTTATTGATCAAAATAAAATAAAAGTCCTAGCAAATTGGTAATTAATGTGATCGTAGAAGGAATAAAAATCATGAACTGCAGGATTACTGGACTTTGTAGACCGGAAAAGATGGCTTTAAGTTTAGCGTGAACTCTTAGTTATATGGGAGTAAGAACAGTTTGGTTTTTTATGCTCTCCAGGGTTATTACCCGGTGTGTTGGTTGCTTTGTAACAGCGCAGAGTGGTACAGAAGTCAGTTTCTCGTGACTGTGAGGCATAAAACGCCGGCGTCTGGAATACGACCCCTTGGCGTTCACTTTACACAGGATCAAATCAAAACCTCTAGTTTAACACTTCTCACTTATTCGTCTGACTCCCGCTTGCCACGTAGGACTTCTGTAGTAAATAAACAAGAATTGGATGTTGTTCTCTCACTTCATGACGACAACAACGGGCTCCATAAACTCGGTCTTGCCGTGTATTTCTGTAATAAACTAGAACTTATGAAAAGGGCGTATTATTACAGGTGTAAGGAAATGCGCTTTATGTTCCAACGTTATTCAGAACGACAGGCACCGTAGCTAATAACTGTGATCCAAAAGAAGTAGACATATTGAAATACGTCATTAAGTACGTTTTAATAAAAACTAATTGTAAATTTTAATAGGGGAAGCATTTAGGCAGAAAATAAATTTAATGTACGTGAACGTTTCGACGCTATTTTATGTCTGTTCAACTGCGTGTGACATTGGTTTTAGATCTTTACTCTAATTATCATCCTATGTTCATATGGCGCAAAGTAGTCTCGAAACATTCAACTAAATTAATAAATTTTTATATTTCTGGAAACAGTCTAATTATTAATTTAAATCAGACATATATATATACATATAAAAGATAATTTTTAAGAACTCATATGGAAAAGTTTTAAAGTCTCATAATATTAAAACATTCTACGCATTTGAATCTCCGAAGTTAAAATGGATTGCCTACACCCTTCATCTGTTCTGCTCCGAAAGGGTTCAACGGATTTCAATGAAAATTTCAAGGATTGAAACGTAAATTTTAGCTTACAGTTTCTTGTATGATTCATTTCGATATTAATGTAAATATTTAATTCCTGTGCGAAAGGCGGCGTATAAATCAACTGCAAGTTAAAAGTCCTTTTAGCCGTTCCTATATCATTCATCCCACTTACTGTGTTGTTATAGTTATAATTTTGGCAGCATGAGAGAGGGAGACCAATATCACTCCATCTATTTTTGTAAACATGAGTAATTGGGTCCTGTTCAAAACCAACTGCGACTTTACCGATCATAAGCTCAACCACTGGACTGGACGGACGTGTTCATACAGTATTGATATATTGGCATTCATTCGCATTCAATTAGCGTTTCTTAGTGTGTTTAGAGGTTTATCGTTGTATTATTTATCGTTAGTGATTAATAAAATGCCACCAAGTTGAAACAGTAAATAAATTTATTAAGATAAAAATAAAAATAAATTTTCGTGGAAAATTTTGTATAGTACGCAAAATTTTAGTTATTATATTTCTAAATACAATAGCAACACTTATCTTGGAAGAATTACTTCACACAATTATGACCATAATGAGTTATATGTACAACGTAAACTAATTTACGTATTACTGCATTTTTATTGCTCCGACGTCTTAATTTTATTTGTTTCTAAGAGGTTACTTTTCTATCCTAATAATACTAGGATTTTTACATTTTAATTCAAAATTATATAAATTTAAGATCTGAAAGCCACAAAATTTCAAGTCAAATTTTTTTTTAATTTTTTAAATTAAAATATACTATCGCATAATTACTTGTGATGTCATTGGCAGGAAATGTTGAATTAGCTACTTCTTCGTTCTTTATTTAATGGTATATGACGACCGTATATCCTTAGAAAATGTAGTAGTAGTATTTGGTAAATCATTTACATATGTATAATAATTTTAGAAAATACGAATGATAAATTGCGAGTCTCGCATTTGAGAGGCCTGGGTCTTGAGATATCGAATAAGCTGAACGAAAGAAAGTTCGCCGTAGGCAGATTTTTTTTTCTCAGATTTCAAAACCTGTGGAATTGACTGCAATCGATACCTGTGCAAACAAAGCAGTGAGGTCCGCGGGGAAATCACAGGGGTTGCAACCCTACTTGAACGTTCGTCGCAACTACAGCATAAACATGCTGAATGAAAAAGCGAAATGATGAAGAATCTTCTTTTTTATCTTCCCATCAGAATACTCAATGCTTTCTTTTTTCAGTTCGGCTCACAATATATCTTTTAACATCTTTTACATAGAAATATGTTTGGATTATAATTATTAATAACTCTATAATATCTCTAATAGTCCAAAGTCAAAACGAGATTGTTAAAACATGTTTATTCTACGTCTTCCTGTTACATTGATCAAAATCATTTTCTTCATTTTTTTCCTGTTTCATATACTTAACCAAAACTTGACTTGCGAATTGGGGGAGAATTCAACTTACTTATGTAGAAGTATAATTATGTTTCTGGGCGTTTTCTTCCTTACTTAAAGATTAAGTAGTTCGCTGTTGATTTTCCATCTCCTGAGTATTTATGGAATGTTAAATTTAAAAATATGAGAGTAGTAAGAATATTTCATTAACCCGTATGAATAATTAAAATCCCTGATTAAATCTCAAAGATTAAATTCTTTATACCGTTTAGTAAACTAAAAAAATTGAAAACGGGAATCATCCATACGAGAAATATAGTTTTCCATGTTACCAATATTATGTTTAATTCATAATATTGGCTTTCCATTAATTTAACGATAGTCAAATATTAAGGCTGTACACACATGTTTGATCAGAAACTACATTTTGTTTATTATTGCGCCTAAATTCATAACTGTCCTCTCGTTGGCAAAATAGTTCATCAATCGTGTTTCATTCTCATTAAGATGATATTATTATTATTATTATTGTTCCTCTATTAACATTCACGAAAAACCCACGTATGTGTACAGAAACAAAATATCTAATGAAAATACAATACTTATTGAAATTTCCAATACAAGCTATGGATAGTAATTAATAATTGTATTTTTACATAGTAAATAAAGGATAATTAGAAATAAACAACAACAACAACGTCCTCGTATTGTATTCTCACTTTATTTTGTGTTCGTCTGACATTAAGTTAAGAATATTTCGACTGATATAGTCATATTCATCAGGAAATAATTTAAAAAGCACTCCATCATCTGAAATATACATAGGAGATTAACTTTCTTTGTGACTCTACAAAATTATATATTTTCCTGTTGCTTTAAAAATATATACTCAATCTCAATAATTGTTCAGAACAGTAAATCAGCTTCAGTCTGAAATATTAAAACTCTACTACTTTATTATTATGTAATATATTATTTTGACGACTGGTTTTCTTAATCGAATATTAACGGATCATTAACATTTTTTAAATTACGTTTTAATACATTTTTCAGTGTCTTAACATTTCAAGATTATTCTAATCAAATTCTTTTCTTATTTATAGGTATTTACAGCACTGTTATTTAAAGTTTAGTAATTTCATTTTGCTTTCATATACGCGTTTCGTTTGGCATATATAACATTTTATTTTAGTGCATTCTTTCATCTATGAATTAACAAAAAATATCATGTAAATTTCGGAACTTGTCAACATAAGCCTTGAACTAGAATTGAGAGCAGAAAAAAATACTTATTTTATCTTAAAAAAATCATATCATATTTGTCTGTATTAGAATTATTATAACAAAATATTTTTTAATGTAAAACATTGTCTAATCTAGTACGTTTACTAGTAATTCTAATAACTATAAGCGCTAATGTAGCATCCATACCAATATAAACCATAAGCAGTCTCAAACATTTATTCGTTATATATTCTTGAGTCTTCGTAAAATTTTACCTTCATTATGTGAAAAAATGTTATTTCCACCAATAAAAGCATTTTCAATTCGGTTTTACCTGTCATACGAGTTCCAAGATTAATGCAATTTATTTAAAAAACTGTTAATTTACCGTAATAACCGTGAAATTAGAGAAAACGAGTTCCCCTACCGTAGTCGCTAATAACCATAGTAGTTGATGCGACTATAAATAAAGATATATAACAACAGCAACATGTAATTCAAAACGGGAAATGAAAAACTGATAAGCATTACTAAGCGAATTACTAAGCCAAAATATTAATTTTTATCATCGTAACAGTTGATAACCATGTAATATTAATGAATCGTAGTTTGAAATCGTTAAACTGGGATGTTTCAATGGAATTTTAAAGTGAACGAAGTACAGGGAGTATCATAAAACACTAGATACTACTTATTTCTATGAAATCGGCCCCATTTATAGCTCAAAAATAAATAACCTGACCAAATTTAATAAATGAAATAATATTTTATGTACGAAGTCCACGACATAAAATTATCCATATTGTGTAATGTAAATATTTGCCTTTTGAAGTTCACAAAGATGTAAAAAAACGTCGTAATTGTAATTATATTAACTAAATAGTAATTAAAGTTTTCTGACCATTTTTTCTGCGTTTCAATTATTATTAATCATTTATAGCTGTTCAATATTTGAATTAATGTGAGATTAATAAAAACAAAATACCCTAAAAAACAGCCAATAAATCAATTTTTCTTATATTATTCAACACGTATTTTTCTTTTCGTCCATAATTTTGGAACTTCTACGGGTAAAGACATACGGCTCAATTTTTACTGTTGTTAAAAAAATTTAATGGATGGAAGTACTTATTAATTAAACGATAGAGTCCAGAAAGAGAGACAATTTTCTCCTCGACTGCGTCCGATGTTCGATATTTGTTTAATAAGCAATTTTAGCAACTTCATTCTTCATAAATTTCATTTTTTCTATAAACTTCCAAATCAATTGAAAATCAAAAATGTTCATATCTTACGTGCAGTGTATTGTTCAGTTAGTCTTCGTCTGTGTACGCCGCCAAGTTTGAGCCTATTTTCATTTTATTCTGACCAACATCCATTTGAAGATATATAATTATAAAAAAATTATTTTAGTAAAACTGTGGAAAATTAAAATAAATTCAATAAAGTCATAATTTGAATCTTAACAAAAATTATAATAATGGTTGCTAGCTTCTAAACTAGTATGAATCACACGCCAGAACTGTTGAGGAACTGATTTTTAGTTCATAAATACAAAATCCGCCTCTTTAGTCCACTGGCTAGCGTCACAGCGGTCCCGGGTTCGATTCCTAGCAAGGACCTGGGTGTTTGTGTGTGTGTATTCAAGTTCCCTGGCCAAGAAATAGGATATAAGTTACCTATATCGCGACTCGCTAATGATTTCGATGTTGGTGCGACTATAAACACAAATAATAATAATAAAAAATACAAAGCAACAAGATCGACTGAGTCTTCGAAATAATTTAGTCTTCGGTTAGGTCTCTCACCGCTCAAAATATTTAGATTAATATTTCAGACAGTTCATTCTGGAACGCGAAATAAAAATGTAGTTACAAAAATAAAATTCAGTCAAAATTGTTAACATTAGTACGTAAGACCTGAAGGTAATTTAGAAGAAAGCAAGAATGGAAAAATGTCTACCGGACCCAGGACTTGAAACCTAGAGGTTAAGTGTGAAGAATGTGATTATTAAATTGTAGATGAGCCTAGCTTAGATTTACAGGAGTGAAGGGATGTTAAATCGATCCTCGGGACGTTCACTCGAACTAGCTCAGTGGTAGAGTCCCTGCCGGAAAGCGGGAGGTCCTGTGTTCAAGTCCTAGGTCCGGTTGACATTTTTCTATTCTTGTCTTCTTATAAATTAGCTTTAAAGTCTTTCTTTACCTCAGCTTCATTCGAAGCATTTCTACTTCCTTAGAAGTGTCAAATTTCCCATTTAATAAAACGACTGAAGTTTTTCATGACAAAAAGTCTTAGATTGCCAACAGTTAGATGGAAACATTCTCCCTCCACCAAGAAGTTAATGATTAGGCAGTTTCGGTTCAAATTTTTTTAAATCTCACTTTTGCTAATGGAGTACTTATCTCGTTCTGATAAATTGCTGTTAACATACCATGTTCAACTGTGCTAGCTTACGGTAAATCTCGCAGTATCAAGGATAATTTAATATGTGGGAAGAAATATACCTAGTGGTTAATTTATCGACGACGTTGCTAGAATTCTGATAACATTGCTCATCTCGAAGTAATGTAAAAGTTGTCTGAGCATAAATTCAGTCTTTGATATGTTTGTTCCATTCCGTATTGCAGACGCACAAGAAGTTATTTCTCGTGTATCTTAATTCGGCTATATGTGGGAGGGTTTATCGGGAGACGTGCCACGTGCTGCTTTCCCGCCTTTGCGGCGCCGACGCACTCTCGGCATGAAATAAAAACCACCGCTGCCTCAAGAGATTCAACCACGGAGACGAAATTTTGACACGTAATTGCACTACCTGTTATGGATGGAATCGGCGTTTGTTAATGAGAAATGTATATTTCAGGAGCACGCAGATGGCGTGATCAATTTTCTACAACAATAAATAAAATTGAAGTTTCTGTCTTCGACTGACTGTCTGTCTGTCTGCCCGTATGTTTGTCTCAAATAGGCCCCGAAACGACTCAACGGATTTCAATAAAAACTTGAGGGTTTAATTTCGATATACTTCTGAAGTTATTATTATAATGTGAATATAAATAAAAATATTTATTATACGGGAAGATTTCTTGGAACTGCCGCGGCGTGTAAACCAACTGCGAGTTATAAGTCCTATATCATTCATCCCGATTACTATTTTTGATACGATGTATGCATAAATTGATAAATTGGTTTTATTTCTCGCGTCAGGTTAATTTTAAAATTTAGTAATTGCTAATATGAAAATAAAAAGGAAACTATCGAGTTTGGTGTCGAAAAATGCGAGTCGCTGTGTTACATTATGACATTTAACATGTGTTTTAAGTATTGCTATTGTACCGAGGATATTATGGACACACTGGAGATGCTGGAGTATATTTGAGGTTCATATTGTGACGTTTTCGATGTAGGTTTAGTTATGCGTTGGCCATTATTAAATAAAGTAACGGGAAATATAAATAAATATCCGGGTAACGCCGGGTCCCCAGCTAGTTGTAAATAATATTTTTTTAAATCATCAGTTTTACCTTCCAAATAATCTAAAAACTGGCCATTCCATGTCAAGTGACCAAGGGATCCGCGCGCGACCATTTCCGATTTTTATTAAATTTGGACAGTTTGTACTATGAAGCCTTAGATGAACATATGCAAGCTTTCAGTTAAAAATATGTATTTCTGGCTTTTTTGTATATATATATCCTTTGTACCCCGGAGTGCGTGGCAGAACGGGAAATATGTAATTTTCTTTTTAAAAGTTCATGAAAAATATAAATTCGTTGTTTTGAAGTTATATTAATATTAGATATTAGTAGGTAATATATTAAACAAGTATTTTATACTTTCATGAAGTCATTTTTCTTTTTCCATAACAAAAATTGTTAAATAATACCACTCTTCAATTGTCTTAAAGCAAGAAGAAACATGGGGCCTCATTTAGCCATCGGCCCTGAAATGAAATGTTTTGTATCCCCTATAATCCTGGGTTAAATGTTGCCTGGTGATATGGAAAATGTCCAAACGAAAATCATATTATTTATTTAATTCTTTACGTAAAAAAAGGAGAATTAATTAATAAAAAAGAAAAATGTATGTCAACTTTTGGACTTCATTACAGTTAATAAAATTCAATAACACCTTGAAGAAAACCTAAAATTTTCCAACTTAGTTACCTTCAAAATAATACATTTCTCATCTCTACGCTGTAAACTGTTATAATTTAGAAGTTTATCGGTTACAAATTATCTTGTTAATCAGCCTCTGTTCTCAGTCGGTAATATGAAAAAAGCAAGTATAATATTTTATTTGCTTTTACAAATTAGCAAAATTTTACTAAATATTAAAATTTAGCTGACGCGAAAAATAAAACTAATTTACATATACACCGTATCGACGATCCAAAGACGTAACTTTTTTCTCTGGGAGTTAATTACGTCGCAAAATGTTTATAATTTTTAAAAATATATATAGTATTATAGATCAATGTAGGTAACCCGCAAAATTTAGGAGATCTCGATGCGTGAATAGAACACGAAAACTTTTAAGTTTTTCACTTTTTTCACATACATAACTTCAGTACATTTAAAAAAAAAATTAAATATCATGGGTAGCTTTGGGCCCTGAGAAACAGGTGTGCCAAATTTGGTCAAATTCGGAACAGGAGTTATTACGTCTTTAGCTGTGACATACGCACTGACAAAGGTTTTTAGAGTTATAGATTATTGGTGGCATTTACAAAATCATCTTAGTTCTAATTTAATAATTGGTGTATTTATCCATAGGTGTTTTTTCCCCTTGGTATTTACAAGGT
This sequence comes from Eucriotettix oculatus, assembly GCA_034510155.1. Taxonomy (NCBI): domain Eukaryota; kingdom Metazoa; phylum Arthropoda; class Insecta; order Orthoptera; family Tetrigidae; genus Eucriotettix; species Eucriotettix oculatus. The sequence continues at coordinate 49,267,797 of CM067381.1, forward strand.
TTTTGAAAGCACACGTGAAATTTTAAAATTGATCACAGTTTTATCCGGTTGAGCAATGGGAAAACAGTCCTGACTGCTCTATATATGATGGAGAAAAATATTTGGAGAATCATTGGATATAATCGTCATGAGAGGTAGCGTATGCGATGGACACACAGATGAGAATTGTACAACCAAAATTAGAGTATCCAATTGGCTGGCTGCGTTGGACCTACCAATTTTGAGCCTGCAGTACTTCCACAGTTCACTTGGTTGTCAACGGCTTCCCAAAATTAAATAGTCTGCTTTGAGATTCTATGTAATTTAAAGAATGTTTGTATTTTATTGTGACGTGTTAACTTTTGTTTTCCGGTCAAGGTGTTTTTTACAAAAAAAAATTCTTCAGACACTATTGGAAGCTGTAAAATGGATATGGCTCCCTACACTACTAAACATTCAGCACTTGACAACTCACGCTACTGAAATTTTCTTAACCACCTTGGAGACCTGTACCGCGATTCGATCTCTGTCCCTCCGTCGGCATTCACCGCTGAAGGGTAATTTTCTCCATTTCCTCGTGGCGCTTCGTGCGTGCTTCATGCGCGTCGAGAACAGTTTCCGCTCGGGACATTTCAGTCGTTCTGAAAAGGAGGAATTCCGAGTGTGCTGATTGAGTTTGCAGCTTCTCACGCTTTCTTTTCCTTTCTTCTCCGATAGCGAAAATTTGATTTGGAAAGGTGGAACCGGAAATTATAGCATTGTGCTGCTGCGAGACAGCATCGGATAAGTTATCGGTTCCTTGCAAGGCCCGCGTTTTCCGTTGTAGACGAATAGTTACAGCATTCCATTAAAACTGTTAACTGGCAACTAATATTTACAAAATAATATTGCGATATGTTGTCCTATTTTACAGCAGTAAGATTTTCATAGCTCTATTTCTAATTATAGTACCATTATGATATTAATAAAACTTCTTGAACAGACATTAGGGTGATACCAATGTACTACTGCATTGTTTTTTACACTGAGAAACATTCTGTAATGTTAATTTATTCGGAATGGGATTAAGTTCCAAAAAGGAACACTCTGGAAAAATTAAGATTAATTTGCATGGTGTTTCAATAAAATCTGATCCTGTCTATTGTATGACCTATCCAGTTAGGACAGAAAATAACACGCCAAATGGTCTTCACAGTTGGCACCAAAGATTATCTTAATATTAAGATAGCGTGGCAATAGCGGCGCTCAGAGAATGACTGTCAATCTCGCTGCTCTATGATCAACTATGTAAAAACAGGGCCTTACGAGTCTTAAAGGAACCAAAGACAAATTAAAATGGACTATTTATTTACACTATATTTTAGTATTTTCAAATATGTAATGTATCAACATATATTTATACGGAAGATTAAGAAAAGTGACCATATTTATAAATCAAAATTGCGAGTTGGATGAAAAGTTATATCAATATATTTCTCAAATATAAAAATACACCATTTTTTATTTGCAAATTTATAATTTACAAATATATTAATATCTTGCACAAGCTATTACATTTTCGCATAACTACCACATCCAACATCCTCCCAAATCTGCTTAGCGTATTCCATCCATGGCCTCCCTCTTTTGTTCTTACTGCACACACTTTACTCTAATGATAATTTTACAAGACCCTCGTGGTCTATTAATCTATCCCTTCTCTTGGTCAATGTCATCCATATTGTTCGCCCTTCCCCTATTCTGCTTATAACTTCCATGTTAGTGGTTCTACCCACTCATCTGATTTTCAGCATTCTCCTATACTACTATAGCTTCTATTCGTTTCCTTTCTGCTACTCCTACCATCCATGTTTCACACTCATATATCGCCACACTCCATACGAACATTTTTAGCAATTATTTCCTATTATTCATACTTAGATTACCCATAAGTAAATTCCTGTTTTTAGCGAAAGCCTTCATTACCTATGCTATCTTACTCTTTATGTTCACTATACTTCTACCATCCCTAGTTATTACGCTTCCCAAGTAGCAGAATTACTTAACTTTCTTCAAAATATATCTTTCCAATCTAACACAGTTTGTTATTTCACTGTTCCCCATTCTATACTCTATTACTTTGGTTTTCCCTCAATTAATCCTCATATTGAACTCTTTCTCCTGGATCACGTTTATGCCATTTATCATCTATGTTCTTAAAATAAGATAATCCCTATATCCTTGGACAGTGGCCTTTAAACTGTTTTATGTAAGTATAAAATTGTCTTTTTGAATTTTGGCTTCTGTTGTATTTTTTTGCAATCTGTATTTATTCTAATGCTATAAATGGCTTGGAATAAATGCAGATTGCAATAAAGACAACAAAATCCGGAATCCAAATAGACAATATTATAGTGCCTTAATACAGTTTAAAGGTCACCAAGTCCAAGAATATATTTTATTTTAAGAATTTAGATCCAAGGAAAAATTCATAGGTTCAGTCATGTGAAGAATTTAGTATTGCACACGGACCACTCCAACGACGGTTACATATGTAAAATTATGAAATGTCATTTTATTTCACAACTTTCAGAAGTCATAGTGCAAAATGCACTTCTTTGAATCTGTCATCATTGCTTTAAAAATGCTAGTTAAACTTATTAGCATCTAATTATCCTCTGTACTTGGAACAAATATAAAGACTGGCTTTACTTTAAACATTGAGTTGACAGTGAACTGTGTTGAACACTTATTAGAAGGTGCACACTTTCTGAATGTTCGCTATGATTTCTACCTGATCAGAACTCATTCCCTCAGCTTATGAAGGAAGGTACTAAATGAATGTTAAAATGGGCAATGTTACATAAATTACATTACATTAATTACATAATAAACTCTGTTATCAACTTTCATGATTTTCAGCAGCCATCCCTGTTACCTGTGGAAAAGGTGTATTCAAATACTTGCATGTCGAGCTTCTCAATTAGAACTTTATAAATTCACAGTTACAATTTTGCATGGCTTTCACCCACTTCTTGAACATTAGACAATCAACATCATCTTGGGTCTTGTTTCCTTCAGACTCCACAATATCCCAGCATTGTACCTACTGTTATCTGTTTGTGGGCCCCTTATGGATTTGATTATATTTTATTGTCACTTCTACTACAATCCTACAGTTTAAACAAATGGGTTAAGATTTACACATTACTTACACATGACTTGATTGAATTTATTATTAATGGAAAATGAAGAGATACTGGCATGGCTTATGGAAGTACTAAAGATGAATACCATGATGCACAGAATATGGAATTCTCTCTCCCCATCTCTCCCTCTCGCCCTCTCTTTCTTTCCCTTCTCTACCTCACCCTCCCATCTTCTCACAGTTTCCTATCCATATCAATTTATTATTAGTATTGATCTGGGTATGATTTATTTTCAATTTACTATTCAGATGCAGTATTTTAACTCATTCTTTGGCAATGTAGCAAGAATCAACTGTATTCATGCCTTCATGATTGTTCCAGTGCTCTGTATCATGTGGTTCAGGATTCCAGACCAGATTGGTGTCATGTGTTGATGCAAGTGGTGAACCTAGTGACTTATGTGACCCAAATAACCGTCCTTCCCACAAACAACCCTGTCATACAGGTGTTATTTGCCCTGGCCCTATTTATAGAACAGGTAAGTACTTATTTTTACAGTTAACCAATTTTAGTTATATAAAAGTTATTAATAGCTTTTTAATTTGAAATTTCCATTATCAAATAAGTGAAAAACTTAAATTATACAAAGTTATTTCTACAAATTTCATTAACACCCATCTTCGTGTTTTTCATTATATTTCAGAGTTGTCATCATGTAAAAGTTATAATAATAATAAATATTCAGTATTGTTCAATTTGCATATATATATCAGGATGGAAAAATAACAACTAAAAATCAGTTTCATGACCTTCATGTCTGATCTTCAATTCAAAGAAATTCTTCTGTCTTGAATTATGCCTAATTTACTACACTAATTATTCTACATCCAGAAGCCTTCTGACATTGAGTATTCCATAGATTTTGCCCTAAGCATTTCGAAAAATATATAGACACTCATTAGATATATCTGACAAGAAAATTACATTTTTCATAGAGAAGATCCTTGATAAGTATCATTAGTTCTGCAATATATATTAATCTCTTGCGATGTGTGTCATCAAATAACAGCTATTAACAAATGCACTTACAAAATTTTGCAGAAACTAAGAAACAAAAAGTTAATTAAAAAACCTAAATTGCTGATAATCACATACAGTCTATATATGAAATAATTCAATTCACTTTAAGAAACAAATTTAAAGAAATATATTCTTTTTGGAGTCTTCAGTTTTATGGCTTCTCTATCCTTGGTTGATATGTGTATATGCCTCATATTCAATAAAATATGCCCTATGGCCATTACAAATTTAATATTACATCTTTTGCAGGTGATCTCCCAGAAATACTCCCAGGCCAAGATCATACACAGCCATTGGTTATGCCATATCCTCCAGCAAGTGCAACTCATGATCGTTCAGAATCACCTGATGCTCGGTAAGTTTTATCCACAGCTAATTTTACAAAACTGAAGAATTATCATGTTAAGCTACAGCAAAGCAATAGATTCATTAAAACAGATAAGGCACAACAAAATAATGTTTCTTATTCTTCACAGTTGTCTTTCATACATAAATACCAGAACTCTGTACCAAAAAGTAACATGAAATGTCTTTATTAAATTGTTTACAGTGTTTCCACATAAAGTAAAATTACAGTGATCTCTGAACAAATAAAAATGTTGAATTAATTAAATTTATTTTAAATCTTAAAATTTTTGTAGTAATTCCAAAATGAAATGCTACTGATCAGACCTATGTGTACACTGACATTTAAAATCTAAAAAAAAAATATTTGTTTTATTCTTTTCTTATATAGGGCAGGTCAATGTTGAAATTTTGAAATGGAATGAAACAAGCTGAGTGAGAGGTATCAACAAATTCCTTTTTTATTTGAAAAGGAATGCATGGGGCCTAAAAGAAAAAAAAGTAATTTTATTAATACTACACACAGTTTGTTTTATTACATTTCAAACTTTTAACCTCAGCATGCCCTCATTGAAAAACCTTATAGTTTTCCCAAACAAACCATTTTTAATATTTAAGCTATTTGTTTTAGTATGCATCTGAAGTTGAATTCCCTAATTAATGTAATAATGATTTATTAATGAATTGTAAGTTATTATACTAGTGACTTCATGGGAAATAGCTTAAAGCTAAGACGTTTTACTGAGTGATAGCATTCTCTTATTTACTACTCAAATAAATGTGTTATACATAGTAAAGAATTATTGCTACATTAGTAAGAAAAATTGATGAAATTACTTTGCCAAAATTCTAACTGTTAATCAAAGAAAAAGATTTAATTATTTTTGCAATTAGTAGTCGTTTTTGTTTATAAATCATCAATTATAAAGTTATTCTTGAGGGAGGAAATCTAAACCAATAAATACATCGATTTTTGCTTATCTTACCTTAAATCGAGAGTTGACATCACCATGCCACATAGTAAGGAGCATGCCTAAGCTCACTTTCTCAATACAGAATATAAATGAAGAGACTGTCCAGCCAGCCATCATATGGTCCAGTCCTGTTCAGTCTTGAGAAAAGGAGTGTTCTCAATTAAAGGCTCTCTATCTCTATTCCCTGTCCATATTAATTAATTTGACAATATTGCATCATCCATAGTTGCTTTGATATATATACAATTGATTCAGATAGGATGGAAATTTTCAAAATTTCAGAGGCAAATACCTCTTCAATATGACAGTAGGAAATGTGTTCCAAAAGATGGCTGAATGTGTACAGTCCACTTACATTTATAGTGAATAAAGATATAACTAAGAGAGAAAAGTAGAATTGAACTTTAAAGAAGGCATAAGACTTGGCATATAGATACACTCAAAACATAGACAGGAAACAAAAATATTCAGCACAACCAGGAATTGATTCTGGGGCCTTAACTATAACCACTAAATACTTGTAACTATTAATTTAGCATACCAACACACAACTTTGAGGTCCTGGGTTCAATTCCTGGCTGTGCCAAATATATTCAGTGTTTCTTTCTGCTTCCTTTCCTCTATATGGTTTGAAAATGTGCTTTTTAAGCATATTTCTATGCCTGAGCATATGCTCAGAAAATTACTTCCTATCTCCCATATTATACTCACTACCATATTACTAAATGTGTGTGATTTTGTCTTGATATGATATCATTTTATATATCAGTGGTGGCTTGTGAGGTGGAGCCATTGAGCCATGGCACTGCTAATGAAAAATTATTTTATTAAATTAAATTACAAATAACATTGATTTTACTGAGTATATTTTGATCAATTTGAAGTATCATGCAGGTGAATTTGTTCCACTTGAAGAAGTGTGTGAGTTGGTATGCACTCTGTTATCACTTTTGTGTATTACTGAGCCACTTGAAGACTGGCACCATATAGGCAATTCCTTCATTCGGTAGTTTGTAGTTTTGTGGCTAGAATGCAATAGCTCATGAGGAGTTGCATATGATTTTTGCTCATAGTGTTCATTACATCACATACAGAGATGTGCTTGTTTCTACTCTTTGCTGAGATTTGTATCTTAATTTTCTTATGTATCTCAATTGAAAATTGAAAGACCACACACAGGCATTTCAAATAAAAAGTAATTTTGTTATTACTTCACACTCACATTGTTTTATTGCATTTCAACATTGCCCTTAAATCAGATACTTAAATCATCAAGATATGGCCTTGAAAAAATAAGGGATTTAACTGAGGCACTGTATGAAACATATAACAAGCCCGTTTTGCTAGTCATCCAAAATTTTAATATATATATATAGTAGAATTGTATTTGCTAGTACCACTAACACTTTGCTTCACTGACCACCACTGATATGTGATGTATATAATACCATTAATAAGGAAAGGAAAGAGAGATGGAAAGTAGGTGACTTACCTGAGATCCACAGATGGCAGGCACCTTGTAAGGTTTGGAGTTCTTTTTAATATTTCAGAGGGACCGCCCCCTTCATCAGAAATATATATGAAAGAAAGACCGAAAAAAGACAGCTTGAATTAATAGTAGATGTCAACTGTATACATGGATGTGAAATATAAAAATAATTAATATGGATATGGAAGAGATAAAGTGACTTGGTGATCTTATGGCTTAACTAGGTGGTTTTGTGACTCAAATTAAGTCTTAGTATTATCATGTCAGACAAAAGCTGGTCTTTAGTCATGAAGATTTATCTCATGAAGAAGGGAGGCTAGCATTCGCCCCCTATACATCCAATTGCTATCCATAGAAAATATTTTGATAATGTCACATTACACATACTTTGTTAATGTACAGTAGAAGAAATTCCATTTTATCCTCCAAATTAGTAATACCATGTCCAGTTTATATTTTAAGTGTATACATTTTATCTTTATTAAATGAAATATTGATAATGTGGCAATCAATAAACAACATGTTAGTTAGCAAAAGATAGATATAAATTATGGTATACTTGATGGTAGAGTATTCAAAGAAAATAATTCAATATTTCAGAGGTCTTAATCCTCTCCCTCACGAGTTAGTTTGCACACTTACTTTGAAAAACAAGTAAAATTCTTCCATTTTCCAGAGTCAGTTCAAATTTAATATTAGGACATAAATTATACTATAATCTTTATGTTGAATTCTATTCCTATTGTTTTAATATTTAATATATAGGGTTTTTAAAGTCTTGATGAATTCTCAAAGTTACAGAAACCTTGAAGTCTCATTTATATCCACACATCTGTGTTCCTTAAAGATGGAATTACTTCAGGTCCTGTTTCTTGTCAGATTGTGTGAAATTAAAATGAGTAATAATTTTTATTCTTTTAATACAAAGAAAAGTCTAGTAATAATTATGTATAAACTTAGCTGAAATTAGATTAAAATAAAAAATATGTGAATCTTATCAAACTTAAGTACTTGGTAGTGATTTATTCAATCAAACTTGTAACAATACATCAAATAATAGGCAAATGCAATGAAATCTAAGACAGTTTAAGGTAAAATAATCAAACATTAATTTAACAGCCAAAGTAAAGGCATTGAAAGAAAATTGTACATTTCTTCACAATCTACAATTTCAACTTGCCTTGGTATGAATTTTCAAATGATAACAAGAAAGAATACAAGTCTTATTGTACTGTGCATCCACTTTATTCAAGATGTGTTCATTAATCTGAATTGCTTCCATTCTGAAATAAATAGCTTCATTATAGAATAATATTATGTTTTTTTATTACTAGTTAATATTTGCACACACTTAATGTTGTTCTTACATGTAGCAAGTAAGTTAAACCCCATTTTCATATAAATAGTGTATTGATAAATTTTAATATAGTTAAATCCTAACTGGAGTAAAATGTAGATTGTATTTTTACTACTATGTGTTTTTAATATTATTAGAAAATGGTGTATCAGAGTTACAGAAATTGAAAGCACTACTTTAGTCTATGTACCGTTTGCTTTGTGAAGCACAATGCTAAATGTCTATTGCAGTCATTTTATTTTCATTAGTGAAAACAGGCTCCAAAGTTTAATGCTTATATTTTAGATATTTCTAGAAAATTAAAGGCACAATTTAATCTCAGTTAAAACATTTTCAAGCAGATTAAGATCTTTAGATCAGTATAAGAATGGATTAGAGGAATAAATTATAATTTTGATCAAATTAGCAATGTTTTCCAAACATTATTTAACAGGAATTAGGGGGGGGGGGGAAAGAAATTTGCCAATAATTTATTAAGTATTGAGATGAGGAACAATACATTGGAAAATTAAGGAAGCCTGAAATTTGATCAATAAAATCAACCATTGCATGTCTACTATAAAAATTGAGTTAATCAAGTATGTAGGATAAAAAAATTATTTTACAAAATTTACTTCCATTTTAGCAGCATAGAAAAATTAGATTTATTACACATTGCTATAACAATTTTCACATCCATAATAGAAAAATATTTTCCAACAATAATCATAACAGTTTTTATTGTCTATAAACCAGAATATTTATATTTAGTTCAAGCTATTATTATTATCCATAATGTACTCATAACACATTCCCCATATTACTCTATGTAAAACTTTCTCAAACTGACTTTTTGGTAACAAATGCTGGGTTGGGTTTGGTGAAATGGGACCTTTCACTTGTGTCTATAAATAATCTCTACTACTTATCGGAATGCTTTACCCTGAAGGAAAGCAGAGTTTAACTCTTACTATTTGGAACATGTTTTAATATCTCTCATCTCTACATCTTTGCTGGGATGACCAACTTCTCTATTAAATTACCTGCCCTTTTATCAATATACTCCCTTACAAAATCACCTTCCATTCCCACCAATAAGACTGAAAAACAGACTGTCAAAATTCTAACTATATCCACAACATTGCCAAAGAACTGGAAATTTAAGACTGTCAATTTGAGAGCAAGTCAGCATTTATATATTTGATCTGCTGCATAATTGGCTATATTGTCATATGCACCAAGATGAGTAGCTAGTGATATGAAATGCACCAAAGCACTGAATGGAAAACACAATACATTACAGTATGGTATTAATTTGAAACTTTGTCCCAAATGTATTAAGTATTTCCTTTTATTAGAAATTAAAATAAATACAAAATATAGATGATTATAAAATACCATATTGACTATATTCTTACTCTTCGTATTTCCAATAAAGATCTAATCAGAATTTTGCTGCTTTTCTAATTTATTTAAAATATAAGCTTTGTGTTTTTGCTGGTAACCAGTATTGCACATACTTTCTTAGATAAATAGAAAATCAATAGTTGCTCATTTTTGTTTCTTGCTGCCTCTCCCCACAAAATTATTGTGTTTTCTTTTAAAAGTAATGCTTGGCCACTTTGTGTGTAGCTAACTTTGGCAAAGTGTAAGTGGCACACACAACCTTAACCTGAAAGCCTTCTTCCATTGTGATTTTCAGCCATTTCGAAATGTTCTTTGCGTGCGGCTGGTTGTACTTGAGGTACAGTATGTCAATTCTAATGATCAGTCTGTGCCTTCTCTCATTCACTTCACGCTAACTCTTAAGAGCACTTCACTATATTACAGCACATGAGTCAGTTATTTAAGTACAACAATAATTTATGACAGCACTTTTCTCTGCTTTCTTTAGCTCACCTGTCCACAGTCTGCATCTTGGAATCATTGATCAAACAATGGTATAATGACTCCGCATGTTAAATCTTATTTATGACTGAGGGAGTGGAGTGAGACTTGTGAATAGTTTAGGTCCAAAATTATAATGTAGTTACATTAATTTCAATGAATGGAAGCACGGTTTACTACAAAATATTTATAGGACAATAATTATTTGGGCATGCATTTACTCCTTTTTTTTATCAAGAATGTTAACATAGCATCCCCAATTTTATTCCTTGTAAAATAATATATCAATTAAATTGAAGCTTCTATACTCAAAATATCATATTGCCAACTGAATATCAACAAGAATTAGTAATCTTAATTGAACAAAAAACATTATATTTGAAACATTAATTATTTATGATCTATAATAGATTTATAGCATGAACTGTTTTCTAATTAAATACATTACATATATTATATTAAATTAAGCAAATAGAATGCTTTCAAATTAAATGAATAAAACTGTATGTATACATTTTACTGAAATGCACTTGAATCCTTATAAAATCAATATTAAATATTAGTGGCATACTACCTAGAGCAAAATCCTCTCAGGCATAATGAATATTATTAGATGCTTATTATGTTACTTTGATCTTCATATGAATGCTTACTTAAGTAGCATGGAGATTGAAAAAAAAAAAGCTTGCTGCTCAAGCACAGCCTATTCAAAAATATATAAAGTAGTCATATTCTTCAACTCATTTCATGGAAATTGCTAAATGGATCCATTTACTGTTTAATTGAGAAAATAAATTATTTATATCATAGTTTAAAACAATATACTGTAATTATACTTTTAAAAATGGTAATTTAATACAACAAAACATAATGTATAATCATAAAAATGAAGAGGTGATATGATTTATTTTATGTAGAGTTAAGTACATAACACAATAAATTATTAGTTCTATACACAGCACTGTAAAAAATTATTTTAAAAAAATGTGAGTACAATTTGTATTGTTCAAATTAATCATCTCTTCATTTTTTAGATAAATTATAAATATAATTAAAAGGTTCATATTTAATTTTTGCCTTATTTTGAATATTACAAAAAGTTTAAAATTGTTGGCAATAGGTAAATAAATAATAATGATCAAATATTGATAGATTTACATATGATTAAATTATTTCAACAAGTGATTTATTATACTTTATTCCTAAATTTGAACCAATATTTAAAAGCAGTAATATTTATATTACAATCTTCTTTTCTACTCTTAATCACACATTTACTAGATGATTGGTGCCTCAGTTACAAAGAATATTCTTTTAGTTAAAAGGCGTATCAACAATTCCATTGTGTAACTAATGGTTATGTAGATAAAAAAAATTATAGCACTTTTAATGCTACATCAATCTTCCAAATGAAATAATTAGAACAAATTTCATTTTAAATTGGGTCAAATTCTATTTGAGAAAAGTGATAAATCTCTTTCCCTGAAGGAATACTTGGGCTGAAAATATTGTAGTCACACTTAAGTAGTTGCTTTTACATGATGAATTATTGAGCCAAATCAATGTTGTAAATAAATTCATTGATTTATTTGTATTTATAAAGATTCTCAAAATATATAGACAAATATTATTAACAAATTATACTTCATCATAACTGAAACATCAATGATGTGAAATTATCTCTCCTCTCCTATATTGTAAACCTAGGCTCAATACAAAATAATCTAAAACAGTAATATTATGATTACTGCTCACAATAGTAGCTAAAGTACACATTCACTGTTTTGCTCATTTTTTATTATGTCATTTTCAGGACTTTTAATTATTTCTATTTATCTTCCCCTATTTTATTTAATGATGTCTTCTCATGATATCATAAGAGGTGCCAATGTAATTTTAATGTGTCCATTAAACTACATTACAACCTCTACCACCTTCCACTGGTGAAATTATTATGTATATCCTCTTCTAAGTTTAAGGTCACTATAATTCAGTAATGAAATCAATTGATTGCAGCTTAAAGTAATTAATATAAGATTTAACCGTGTGTTTCAAAAATATTCAGGTAACTGTTGTACATACTTTCTGGTTTATTTCAAAGCCAAGTTATATGAAATGTAATATTAGACACAATACAATCTTTAGTGGTAATACAACTCATTGTTAAATTAGAATAATATCTGAACTTTGTTAATGTCTTATGAACTATTTTTACACTAAATTTTTATTATATCCAATATCTACAAATTATGAGCATAAAATACTTTAAATTTCTTTTCTTTGTATGATACATTATCATGTAGCCTTAAATCTTGACTTTACGAACATGTACCTTGAATGACAAGGTATTAACACCTAAGTTCTGCATTGCTAATATGCAATTTTGTTATGTTAAGATGATATGAGACATTCATGTAGGTTAAAACATTGGATACTATTAAATTTTGAACGTTTTTTCTGCATTAAATTTAGGTATTTCAATCTCCAAATAATATAGGTCTCAAAAGTGGTGCAATTATCCTGAAAATAAAAGTAAGGAAAATGCTTGATTTGTAAGTAAATTTGACAAAGACTTAACAATTGACATTACAAGTCTCTTTTTCTCAAAATAAAAATAAAAAAACTTTAATCAGGAGACTTCTAGTTCTTGCTTCATGCTGATCTCTTGTAAAGTTTTGGGGTTGTATTAGCATTGATTAGTTATTTCAACTCTTCCCTATTATATGATGTATAACATTATAGTGTTTCATTCATTTAATGTAGATACTTACTTTCTATATGTTATTTCATTACATTTTTCTTAATTTGTTTCTCAGTTTTAAAAAAAAAGACAGGTTTATGTTGCTTAGGACAACACTACTTACAGTATTATTAAATTAATACAATAAAGTCAATTAGGAACTGAAGTTTACTTCTCAGAATGAAGTATAATCAAACAATTAATTCTCTTGTATTGCATCTTATTGAAATTCAAGTTTTGAGTATGTTTTCCCTAGAATATTTTGTTTTGTTTCTAACATTATTAAATTTCATGAAAAATGTAACTTCTAAATTTCTGTATAAGCAGCACTAAATTATTACACTGCACTGCATTCACTTAAAAAATTGTAAAATTAAAATGAATCCACCACATTGAAAATATTAACAGCAAATTATATCAATTTAAGGATATGATTCATTTAGTGTGGATAGAAATAAACCCTCTAAATACATATGTTCACCACAAAAATAATTGTTTATAATCAATTGGAGATCCTACAACATAATAAATGCAGTATTAATTTTATATACAGATAAATAAAAATAAGTTCCAGTTTTTTTTAGTTTCTACACTAATTACTTTTGAGAGATTTAATGTCTGACGTAAAATTCATGTGGTGGCACAATTCATATTGGCAAAGTCTACCATTCATTTTAATCCATTATAGATGATGGTTGAGACTAGAATTCTTTGAATACATTTTCATGACTATTTCCAGATACTCCCAGGTGTTCCAGCAGGGGGGAAGCAACAGCAATGTATAGTAAGTTTCCTGATTGCGTTTTTTTATTATTTTTATTACATGACCATTTTCCTGTATATTTTATTTTTAGAATTTATATACAGTTTGTTAATCTTTGTTATAAATACATTTTGTTTGTTATTTTCTTTTAATATATTAAGGGAAAAGAATTGTATTGTAAATTTAAATTCATTTCTGGTAATTTATAATGATTCATTTTTAAAAGCTACTCATATCTTATTAACAACAGAAGTGTTGTATCCTATTCAATAATGTTATAATGAATCTGAATACTGAACCAAAGATTCAAAGTGAAAATTTATCAAAGTTAGGAATATCAAATAATATAAAATAATCCTCATTATTAACCCCCTAGTCCTTCTGGAGTTCTCCCTCTTACTCCCACATAAAAACTCTTATAAAAATATAATTCTACAGAAGTTACAACCAAAAAAATCTTATAGTAATGATTTCCTCTTCTTATGAAGAGGTAAATGAATTAAAAAAATTATCATTATTAGGCACACCAAGGTGAAATAGAAGATAAGGGATTTCACTAACTATACATTTGCACAGAATGTGTTTACCCTTTAAAGTTTGTAATAGGAGTCAACTGGAAAAGTAAATAGATGGACACTCTTTGAAAGAGGGAGGATACAGCTAACAAGAGTAAACAAAATGGTCTTATTTGGTTAAAATATTTGTAGACCAAGCTCTCCTGTAAGTTTTATTTATCTAATTTATTGGTATCAGCTCCACAATTTCATTCCACTTAACCACTTATAATTAATACATGCTCATTTACTTAATTCCTCTTTATATATTGACCAATGCTTCACAGTACATATTATGTGTCTGTGTCATTTTATTACTGATGCTTAAGATATTTCCTTATTACATTTTGAATAGTTACATATTATAAATCATCAGTAACAAGATTCACTAATAGTTATCACAGCTACAAAAAATTATATCTAAGTTGAATGAATAAATTAATACTTGAAATTCAATTAAATATAGTCTAGTGAAAACTCTTCTTTGCCTGTTTGTATTGTAATAAATAAACAAGTGCAACTAATTGGTAAATATTCTAAGGAATGACAGACAAACTATTATTTTATCATTTGAAAGATATGGCCAAGAAAATAAATACTGTAAAATATTTCCACGGCATGCTAAATTGTTTGACATTGTATTATTGTAGCAGAAAATTCATTGTAAAAATATGCTAAAAATATATAATCAATAGACACCAAGCTTTTGAATAAAATTTTTAATATAAGAAAACAATTAATTTGATAAATTTTGGAAAAAATTGAAACAGCAGAAATCTATTTTTTTACATTGCTTTGAATATAAGCTGACACCAGAATTATTCTCTGAGACAATGGTAAAGAAATAAGTATTTCTTTTCTTTAACTACAAATACTTTCCCCCATCTCAACATAAAAAATAAACTGAAATTGCATAATAAGTTTCAGTAGACAGTCAGAGTAGAAACATTAAATTATATAGAAACAACTAATGAATGACTGTTAAGTTCTAGTAACATTTCGCATATTCATTTTTACTCTCTTTTCAAAGCTCAGTAAAATTAATCAAAGTGTTACTTTGATTGTCTTAGTGAAATATTATTGATTAATCACAGTCTTACTAAATTGGGTATTAAAAGTAAGAAATTAAATAGGTCAAACTAGAAACTTTGATTCATGATCTTCAAATTGGCCCTACCAATAATTAAATTTCACGCACTAAATGTGAATTAAATATGTTTCTTGCTATTTCCATGTGCAGTGATTATTAGTTCTATATAGTGAAATAATTATTTATATGTATTAATTTACTTAACAAGTTAAACTGAAAAGTTTTTAATCTGAATAAACATGTTTAGTACCTTTGTTAGACTGATTTGTTTGAATAGTTAGTTATATATACTCTTTCTAGGTACTCATAATTGGTAAAGGTATTATTAACAGGAAGATTTGTGAATTATATGCATTACTCACCACATAATTACAACAAAATATATGTTGTTCTATTTTGGAGATAAATAAATAATTATTTTCTAGATATTGTTCATATAAAATATTTATATTTTAATTAAAATTAGTGGATGTATTCAGATTATAAGAATGATTTGAAAATACAGTCACACAGTTGTAGCATTTTGCATTTAATATCTGCAGTATTGCACTATTATTAGTGCAACTAATTGGAAAATATTCTAAGAAATGACTGGCAAAACCATTATTTTATATTCTATTCATTGTCATTATTATTGTTAGTATCTCCTCTTATTACATATCAATGTAAAACTAAGATTATTACTATTAAATACCTTAAGAAAGAGAAAACCATTCTTATGCTTCTTATGACAGTTTTACTACTGGAAAATGGAGTGAATGTAGTGTGACTTGTGGGAAAGGAATTCGCACAAGAGACGTACTTTGTCAAATCTTTCTGGAGTTCTCCGAGACAATGGCAACCCTTCCAGATGCCATGTGCACAGGAAAAAGACCACACTCAAAGGAACCATGCATTCATGATCCGTGCTCTGATGATTCCAGGTATTGTACCAGGCAGAGTGATAAAAGACAATTGTATGAGTGATAACATTTTTGACAAAATTAGTCTTTATACATATATGTAAGATTAAATCTCTTCTTGCATTAAATATACTAAACAATTAAATTATAATTACAGCTATTCACTGAGTCAGTCTCATCAAATCTCTTCATAACATTTATCAGTAGTTACAATTTATTTCAATATGCCACTTATCAACTGTAATAATCACATTCTCTTTTATATTTCCAGCATGTTCCAAAATAAAATGTTCCTTGTATCCCAAATGAATGTTCCATATCCTGCATGCTCTACACTACCTCAACATTTCACACTCATTTTTTATATTTAACACCTAACACTCCAACCAAAGAATAATTTTAATTACAACTTCCCAATAATTTTTAAACATTATTTGGCAACCGTAAGTGTCCTTAGAGGTATGGAAAATAATATAAAGTAATATAAATACTAACAGAACATTTTAACGTTGAAATATATTATTGTATTAAAAGTAATATTTAAAGAAATCATACATACCATAATAATAAGGAAAGTGACATTTTCTCATAACTGGCTCTGATGTCAGAGTGGATTTATAAGAAGTTAATTAAATTGTGATTCTGGTTTATTTTCTACATGTTACTCAAAGGACAGGAACATGTATTATAGTAGATGCAACAAATTAAAATATAAAAATTAACTTGTATAACTATAGATTAGAAGTTTTAAAGCTTTCTGCATACAGAACTTAGTGAATATTTTGTGTAAATTAATAAGTGTGCATGGCATGCCTTTGAATGTTTATGCACATAGATTCCCTTGCATGTGTATATTATTATAAGGTTAAGTATGAAAAAAATCAACTGAACCAATTAATTGAATAATTTTATCAACATAAATCCTTTTTATGTGTCATTTATGTTTCTATTTATTATTATATATTTTCTGTATAAACATAATTTCAAATATAGAAATTTAAAAATATCAAGAAATTAGTTCTTAACTCAGTTTTAGGTTATTTCAGTTTCATGTGATATTACATGTAACTATTCCTAGACTATGCATTTAAATTTATTTTTGAGTTAAACAGTTGTATTAATTTATTATATATATATCAGTTACATAAAGTGATGCATAATTTATTTTCTGCATACAGCATTGTTTTGCATTACATGCATTTTTTATTGCCCTTGATTTAAGAATAATTCATAATTCTTCAAATTTGTTTTTTAAAGTCAGCATACACCTATACTAGCATACTTTTATGTTAATAACACAATTTTGTTATCTGAGGTACAAAATCTTCAACATAGGGATAAAGAGTAAAAGCTTTATAAGGAAAGCCTTCAGGGTTATATTATTTATTTTTAAATGTGTAATTTAAATGTAACCCAAGTAAAAAAACTTGCATGAAACTGTTTCAGACCTTCAATCCCACTGGGTGATGGAACCCAAAGTCATCCTGGATTCCACCCTGATAACACCAATGTTAAAGTAGCTCCTGGACGTGGAAGATCAGGACAATCATATTCTTGGAAACCTCAGGGATTTACCCACTGCAGTGCTTCTTGTTTAGGAGGTATACATTCAATATTAATATTACACTGATAATAAATAGGATTTATACATTTGAAATAATATAAATTATAATCATAAAAACATTTTAAAAGCAGTATGTTTTAAATATAATTTGTAAATGGGTTAGAAGCAAATGACACAGATGGACTATTTAATGGTGAGACAGAGATATAGGAATCAGGTGCTGGACTGCAAAAATGCCAAGGAGCATATATGAACTCCGGCCATAACCTGCTGATTACGAAAAGCAGATTGAAAATGAAGAAACTCAAGAAAGGAATTAAAACAATAAGATGGGAATTATAAAAACTGAAGTTATCCTGATTAGATTAATAGAGTAAAGGGAAAGAAACATTATAGAATACAAATGAGCACACTTGAAGGAATAAATTACTACATCAGGCAATGAAAAAAATAGGAATAATAGCTCAGACCAATAAGAAATCATAGATAACACAAGGAATAATAAAAATGATTGACAAAATACACTATAAAAATGGGAAAGATGAAAATGGTGAAGGTTGATAGGAGGACTGATGGGAAACCAATCATGGATAAAGAAGAAAAGGCAGAAAGATGAAAGGAATATCTAGAAGAGTTCACAGAGTTGATAAGATCGTTGGGCAAAGAGGTAATATCATAGCTGTTCAGAATAGTTTGGGACTTGGACTTAATTATATTGGTCAGACTGTCAGAACTAAAGAGGAGAGGGGAAAAGAGCATGAGAAAAATATCCGCCTCAAACAATCCTGTTTGCAATCACAGAACATTCCATGCACATGGAGCACAAAAAACAATTCAAGGACACAAATCTGAAATTTATTGGGATAGTGTTTCAATGGAACCAGTAGCAATTAAAACCAGCAATTTCAACCTCATGAACCAGGACCAAGGATTTCAATTTAGTAAAGCCTGGGATCCTATATTGAGGAAACTTGGATTCGCAGATAAACTAAATCCCAGTACAATAATTACACTGCCAGATCTAGAGCAAGTTATTTCATGAACCTGGCCAAGGGGCCCAGAGCCAACAGAGAGGACAGGACCAATCAGGACAGGACATGCACCATGCAACCAAAGGATGGAGTATAAAGGTGTCGCAAAAACTACTGGACAGCACTTTCACTTGAGAAATATGGCAGGGTACACCATCAAAATGTCATGGCTTAAGTTTAATTTAACCTGGGTGGAAACCCAAGAACTGTTTATCAAATCTGTTTTTCCTGAAATTGTAATTAATTTAAATTTCTTCAATCTGATAAAAATTTTATTTTACTGTACATCATTACATAACAAATTTTTATATAATGAGTAAAGTAAGGTATTAGGGATCTATGTTTTTTATTTACTTTACTAACCTTAACCAGAATTTAATCGCAAATTAAGAAATTGTTTCTGATCTAGGTGTGCAAGAATCATTGATTTCCTGTGTTCAAGATGATAATCAGAAAACAGTGAGCCCATGGTTGTGCGATAAGGAGACAAGACCAGAAGTGCTTGTGAAGACATGCAATGACCACCCTTGTCCTCCTAGGTGGAATTATTCCGATTTTCAACCTTGTTCAAAGCCCTGTGGCATTGGTATTCAAACCAGAGATGTAACTTGCATTCATGAAGTGACAAGAGAAGGGAGTAATGTTGTCATTGTGCCTAACAACATGTGTCCTCAGCCCCCACCACCAGATAGGCAATACTGTAACATATTGGACTGTCCGATAAAATGGCGCACACACAACTGGTCAAAGGTATGATTTTACTGCCTACTCCAACCTTTAACAATGCAAAAATATGTGACATAAAATATCCTTTGTAAAAAAAAACAATACAAAAGTCAAATTTAATTTTTAGCAGTAAGACACTACACAATATGACACCAACCATGATAATTAATATTAATTAACAATAGTTATTTTATCATTAATTGTAATAAATACATCAATCTATTGTAGGCTTTATGTTATATAGAACATACATAAACAAATTTAGCTTGTATGATATTGGGTATGCCAATGTAGGTGATGTTATCAAGAGAACAAATGTTCTATCATTTAATAATGTTTGTTTTACAGAAACTGATGGAGAAACTTTACAGAAATTTATGATCCTGATTATTATATTTGCTACCACATGTAAATGTTATACTAAATATAAATATCTTTTAAATGTTTAGTTGTACTGCAGTATAGCAATGAGACAACACTTCTAATTCATTCCAAAAATAAAGAAATTATATACTATATAAATTCAAAAAAATTTAATATCATTGTCAAGCAAGACACATAACAATATCAAATAAAACATATTAATATAAAATAAATTCAATTTTCATCAGATATTCTTAATTCAATTTCTTACCTTTTGTCTAAAATATTTTTGAATAGCAGTTTTGACAATTATTTTTACTTTACTCTTATGAAATACTAGTATACAAAATAAGTTTTTATTTCAACATTTATACTTAAATTATTTGTTACAAATAAAAGTTGTAAACAATGTTGAATATAATACATTCATTTAAGTCAATTTAAACTATTATTATTACTACTACCAAATGAACTAATTTTAGGCCACTTGTCCCAATGAAATGTAATGTAATGAGGCATATATTCTGCTTTTTGATGACTGTTTCTGTAATCTGTTTAAGGTAACTCAAATATTTACAACACATTTAAAGACCATTATGGAACATTAACATAAATATTACTTTTAGCTTTAAACTAATTATTCCCAAATGTTTTATATACTGGAAATACAACAATTTTGTCTGTTAATATTTGCAGTGCTCCAAGACTTGTGGTGGTGGCATCAAAACAAGAAATGTAGTATGTGAACAAGTAATGGCACAGAACCATGTGGTTTCACGCCCGGAGAGTAGCTGTCCAACAGCAAAACCATCAGATAAAAAGCCCTGTAACACCAAATCTTGTGTCATTGAATCTGACAGGCCTATAATTGATACAGCAAATATTAGTTATGTACAACAAAATCCAAATGAAAAAAAAGTTAATCTTAAAATAGGAATGCAAGCTGTAGTTTTTGCAGGAACTCAAATAAAAATTAAGTGTCCCGTGAGAAGATTTAACAGGTGCATAATAAATCTTATTATTGACAACATAGATTGACTTTTGTGAGTATATATTTCATTATATATATTAATTTCATTACAGATCAAAAATAGAATGGGCAAAAAATAGTACACACATTTCAAATTCCAAAAAGTACAAAATATCTAGGAAAGGAGCTCTCAGAATTCAAGATATAAGTTATTCTGACAGTGGGGTATACACATGTATTGGTATGTGGTTACAATATTAAAACTTGCCAATAATAAAAGCATGAACTTGTAAACAACTTTTATATAATTTATAATACAATATCCACTAACCATTTTCAAAACCAAGTCACCTTTTCAGGTGCTGAAATAATTATTTTCACTATATTAAAACTGCTGTTAGTCATGAAGGAAACCTCAATTTCATACTTTTTATGTTACATGATAAGTTAAAGCTAATCATTATCATAAACTATGTCTAAATATATTGTTTTATGTTAGGATTAAATGAAGTTCACATTCATATATAAATTTCAGCTGGTCGCTCCTCTGCTAATATTAAAATATCTATAAAGCCAAAGTTGGCTACAAGCTCTGAAGAAATGGAACGTCAGAACAACAATCGAATACGAGATCAAAGTGGATTAAGTGACAGAAATACACCTATGGCAGGTATGCAGATTGAAGTTTTAATGGGAAGTAATACGTATTGTGTCAAAATAATTTTTTTAAAGAAAAGTAAAAAATACCTAATTAGACTTCTGATTCAAAATAGAAAATGAGAATGAAATTTATATAACTATGATTTAAGGAATATACATTGTAGACCTAATAAATTTACATATTAAAGTCTGTATAAATTCTTCCAATATAAAAATATTATAGTTGTTTGGAAAATTGTCATTTAGTTTTAATCAAGATTAAATTTACAATTACAGGCACTGTGAGCAAAATATATTTGCCAAATGTAGAAGACAACAGCCATGAATGGTCTGTGGACAATGCTAACAAACCAGGATCAACTAGAACTCTGCGTCCAACAGCTCCTCCATCACCACCTCCTCCACAACCACATGGCAATTATGGAGAGGTAAATAGGAACAGTGTGGAGCAGTGGTCACGGCTCAGCAATAATCACATGTCTGATCAACAGCAGGTACTTCGAAGATCGACAATTTTCGTTAAATAAAAGACATAGTTCAACAAAGAATTTCAGGGGTTCAATTTTACATTTGAGCCCATATAATATTAAAGATAAATGGAGCAATGATGCACAAGAAAATTAATTTTTACATACAGCACTTTAAGCTAAAATTTTATGTCTTTGTAACAATTGAGATTAACATGATGACATTTGCAAATCTATCAATTTACATGCTTCTCCTATGAATGAAGAATGTACTTATGGATTAAAGTTAATTAAACCATCAATTTCCTGGCATGAAGCAGAGACAGGAAAAGTTGTAAAATTAACTCTAATCTAGACTTTATAAGTAAGTTAACATTTACTGATCCAGTTGTGACTATGCAAGCAATTAAGTAATTCTATAGAAGAGTAATGGAGATAAAAAGTAGTGTAAATACACGATTGGATTGAGTCAGAAAATATGTTTTACTATTAATTTTGATAAAGAACATAGATCATTGTTACTGTTTCCCATGGTAGATTATTTCAGTTTTCAATACAGCAGAAAAATTAACTTAATAGAGCATAGTAATGTGAATTTGTGTGACATTATAATTAATAGCACAGATAGTCAATAGATGATTATGTCATTCAAAAAAGTCCCTTTTAACATATTACGTTGTAGAAACCATTAACTATCTATTTAGAAAATCCTTCAATATTATATCTTTAATTCTCACTAATAATTCAGTATATCTTTTTCTTTCCATTCCTAGTGTGAACTTTATTAAATACATGCAATCTTTTTCTCTTTTTCAGAAAAATTAGTAATGGTTTAAGAATTTGTTATATCTTATTGATTACACATTTTATTTATAATTCTCCTCTGAAGTTTCAATACCTTTAATCCATATATGAAGGCAATTAAACAATTACCATTTTAAACAAAAATTTTGTACATGTCATTACTTGTATTATTATATAATAATATAATGTAGATACTATTATATATACTATATCTTATATATTTTATATTCCCAAATATTTCTATTCTTTCCTTCTATCCCAGTATCAATTGAGTGAATTCGTCACTTCATCCCATAAAATATCGTCTTTTAATCTTCCTAACGGATGCTCCTAATTCTTCCATCTCTTCTCTATCCCATCCTACTTGAAAACCTAAGATATAGAGACTGAAAAAATCGCTCGCCTGGTCATCCGTCGATGTGGTGGCGGGATAATATATTTAATTTATCCTAACGGATGCTCCTAATTCTTCCATCCCTCTTCTCTATCCATCCTAACTTGAAAACCTAAGATATATAGACTGAAAATGCTCGGTTGGTCATACTCGATGTGGTGGCGGAGTGGATAGACGCACGCCCCGGCTCTAGGGGTGATGCACTGTTGTTTCGTGCACCCAGGTTCGAGTCCTGGCCACATCGAATTTTTTCAGTCTTTCTTCCTTCTTCCATTCTCTTCTACGCTTGACATATGTATTTCCTTGTGCATGATTCCATGCCGTACATATGATTTAATGAGCGAATTTCCTGCCTTTCTCCCAAATATTTCTATCTTTCTTTCTATCCAATTATCAAATGCGTGACTTCGTCACTTATCCCATATATATATATTTAATTTATCCTAACGGATGCTCCTAATTCTTCCATCCCTCTTCTCTATCCATCCTAACTTGAAAACCTAAGATATATAGACTGAAAATGCTCGGTTGGTCATACTCGATATATATATATATATATATATATATATATATATATATAATGTTTTAAGTTCTACTGCTCATGTATAATTTATAAAACAATTCAAGAAAAAAGAAAATAATAATAAAAGTAATGGCATGTACAAATTTCATATATATATATATATATATATATATAATTTACTTAAGGTAAAGGTATGGTTGACATATTTATTAATCCCTTCATATTGCATACAGCCTTTCATCGTTTATCTTTCAACATACCTCTAAGTAGAGACTTGTAAATTCAGTAACAGATATTACTTGTGCTATATTTATTGATCATTGCTTTCAAGATAGAAATGTATAGTATGCTATACATTTCAGCAATTACTGTATTTAGGGGTGTATAAGCCACTTGCAGTATAAACCACATCTGATGTTTGAGACATTTGTGGGATATTTTTTATTAATTCCCATCGTAGACACAATGTAGATACATTCCACAAAATGTCGTATTGTTATACATTCCTAAGCCACATATACACTGAAGTTAACAAGTTTAAGGAAAATTATATAATTTGTGGCCAATCAATTTTTCTGTTCTGCAAATCATGACAGCAGCAATGAGGGTGATAAGTGTCAAGCAATGATGTTTGAATGCAATATGTTGTAAGGTATGTAGATACTAATGTTTTATACTAGTAAAGAGTTCTGATCTAAAGGGTGTGTACCATATTTAATTTTAAAAATTGAGTATAAGGCAGATCCCATTTTTTCTACATATTGTTACCGTAAAAAAAGTGTGGCCTATATATACATGCCTAAAAACATGATCTGAAATGTTTATAATAATCTTGAATTCTGATACATATATGGATATTCTTGTAATATTTATCTGTACTAATGTATATAGTCATGTTACTTGCTTTTACCTCTCAGAGGCATATAAAAATTTTCTGTGCATGCCTATTATGATTCTTGGTGATGGTCTTTCTTCCCTTTTCTTTACTTGAACAGGGTGAATTTTCTTCTGCTAACATACCTGGAATTGGCACTAATAGGCCTCCACCTGCTTCACCTCCTCAAGTACCAGACTCTTTGGAAGATCCCCCAACAACATGGTCAAGTTCTGGGGGATCTAGACCTATGCCTCATTTCCAGCAATTGCTTGCTAACTTGCAGGTGAGCTACATAATTTTGCACTTAGATGGTATAAGCTCACATTGGATCAGTCGGCCAACTGCTTCCTAAAACTTGTGGAGATACGGAGAAGGGAATGCTGCAACCCCACAGCAAACTCATCTCCCGTCATTTGGAAGGCCATGAGAATGGTACCGAATGCCCAACCTACCTGATGCAGGTTTTCTAGGGTTTTACCTGCATCTCTTTAGGTGAAGCACCGAGTAGGATTCTTAAATTATAGCACGGGGGCCCTAGTCAACCCTTGTTCTACCTTCCTCCTTTTCAATTCCCTTCTGTTATCTGTTTCAGGATCACCTGCTCCCCCCCCCCTTCCCTATCTCAAGAAATGGAGTTAGTTACGATATGATAAAATTGTTAATCTGTAAATTTGTTGCGTTATAATCAGTTACTCAGATGTGTACTGCTCTATTGTTGTTGTTGTGGTATTCAGTCCTAAGACTGGTCTGATGCAACCCTCCACGCTAACCTATCTTGTGCAAGCCTTTTCATTTCCTTATAACCACATCCTCCCTCATCTACTTAGCGTATTCCATCCTTGGCCTCCCTCTTCTGTTCTTAACCCACACACTTCCCTCTAATGCTAATTTTAGAAGACCATTGTGTCTTAAAAACTGGCCTATTAATCTATCCCTTCTCTTGGTCGTCATCCATATTCTCCTCTCTTCCCCTATTCTGCTTATAACTTCCTCGTTTGTGATTCTATCCACCCATCTGATTTTCAGCATTCACCTATAGCACCACATTTCAAATGCTTCTATTATTTTCCTTTCCCCAAATCCTATCGTCCCCATTTCACACCCATATAACACCATGCTCCATACAAAAATATTTAGCAATGATTTCCTAATATTCACACTTATATTACCCATAAGTAAATCCCTCGTTTTCATGAAAGCCTTCCTTGCCTGTGCTATCCTACTCTACTTCTGTACTTCTACCATCCCTTTTGGTAAATTAATGTTTGACAGATGCATATAAGTATTGTTGTTCTTGGTATTTTATGAGTAATAACTTTGTGTATGTATAATATCTATATCTTACAGTTGAAAATGGCTTCTGAAGTAATACAAAATTGACAACTTAAAGTGGTTTTATTTTATTTATTTAATTAACATTTGTTAAATTTGTTTTAATTGAATTTAGTTTTTTTGTTTTTAATTTCTTAAGTTAACATTAACTTATTGCATAACTTTCTACAAAAATGTCAACTCATATACATTGCATGTTGCAACAAGATCCTTGAATACTAAAATGAAGAGCATTTCCAATTTACAGCTTTCTTGACTATGAAACTTCAATTTCAATTGAAAAATATTTCATATAAATTTGAGAAATTTTAATATTTAAGTTCAATATCTCTAGAAATATTATTTCTATCATGTTATTTAACATTTATGCAGAACAGGTGTAGTTACATATATGTTACTTTTTTTGAGCCAGTGGTTTTAGCTTTGAAGTTCGGAATACAGATTACCAAAAATAATTTCTAATAATTTTGATTCCTGGAACTATGTTTTATTATATTAAACTTAATTTAAAATTTGCATATATGATCTTATAACATATGTAGAAGAAACTACACTTAACATATGCATTTCTCTGATCATAATTCTATGCATATGACTTAAAGCAAATTTCCTATCTTTCTCCCTCATATATATATATATATATATTTCTGATGAAGGGGGCAGTGCCTCCAAAAATTCAAGAACTCCAAATCACAGAAGGCATCTACCATCCATGAATCTCAGGTAAGTCACCTACTTTCTATCTCTCTGCCCTTTCCCTATTAATTGTTTTATACAGTAAAAAGGATAGAGACCATCACTTGGCTAACCTTAAATCAATATTTAACATTGCCAGGTTAGGAAGCAGTATCATAAAAGTTTTGTAAGTCTCAGAGCCCTTCTTCAGGAAAGTATCTGATCAGCATGGCAGCCAGGTTCTCAGCCCCATATATATATATATATATTATATATATATATATATATATATATATATATATAATGATTCAGGAAATGACATTGTCATACAATTAAAAAGGAAAGCGAGAGAGAAAGTAGGTGACTTACCTGAGGTTACCTTGTAAGGTTTGGAGTTCTTGAATTTTCAGAGACACTGCCTCATTCATTAGAAAGTTTCGAAGAAATTTCCAGTGATCGGCTAGCCGACGACTGAGCAGCCAAAATTTGCTGCACTGCTAGCTTAGGTCATAAACAATTGACCCTACCAGGTCACCAATTTTCTCTCTCAATGAGGGTCTGGGAAGAGGCAAGGGCTTGATGGGGGTTGGGGAGATGTATACTAACATGAATCAAGTTAAATAAGCACTGTTTTATTTGTCTCTCTTTATCCACTGATATAAGATCAAAAATAACAAAGAAAACAGAACGTTTGGCCATTTCAGACATTCAGTAACTCAAGGGGCCATCGAATGGTTACGGAGTCAATGGAACATGAACACAAGAGTGAAGAAGATGATGATGATGATGCAGCAGAAGATGAGTTGGGGCCAGTTGTGGTTTTAGGAAAAGGTAATCATACTTAATATAAAAGGCTGAGCTAAATTAAATAGCAATTTTATAGCAATTATTTATTTACTATCCAGCTTTTATTTGATAGGCTATAAATCTTCCAATATAGCATCAAATGGTCAATATTGTGAGAATACAAGACTAAACAAATAAAAATCTTCCATATTTGATGGATTAAATTAGTCAGCCAAATCACTTAATAAATTCATAACCATTTTTATTATTTTTATGTTTGATAAATTACATTACATTAATAAAATAATATTCTTTCAGGTAGTGCTGAAAATTTGAAGTTTGACTGGATGATTACAGATTGGTCACAGTGCTCTCAAACATGTGGGGGAAGTGGATATCAGGTTAACTTTTACATAATAATTGAATAAATTTTAATTATAGTCATTTAATTTTGTGTTCTTTTCTTATTTTCATCTTACAGGACTACTTTATAATAATTGTTCTCATTGTGTAAATTTCAACAAAAACATTTGTTATTCTTGTGGTATTCAGTCCAAAGACTGGTCTGATGCAAACCTCTGTGCTAACCTATGTTGAAGCCGTTTAATTTTCCTCATAATTAGCACAACCCCTTATCCTCCCTAATTTATTTAGCATATTCCATCCTTGGCCTACCTCTTCTGTTCTTACCCCACACATTGCCCTCTAATGCTAATTTTACAAGAACCTTGTTCCTTAAAACATGGCCTATTAATCTATCCCTTCTATTGTTAAACATCCTCCATACTGTTTATTTTTCCCCATTTCTGTTTAGAACTTCCTTGTTAGTTACTCTATCCACCCATCTGATTTTCAGCATTTGCCTATAGCGCCACATTTCAAAGGCTTCTATTCCTTTCCGCAGCTCCTACCAACCACATTTCACACCCATTTTAAGCACCTATTTCCTAATATTCACACTTATATTACCCATAAGTAAATTCCTCTTTTTTGTGAAAGCCTTCCTTTCCTGTGCTATTCTACTCTTTATGTCTACTATACTTCTACCGTCACTAATTATGCTTCCCAAGTAGCAGAATTGCTTAACTTCCTTCAAAAATCCCTTCCCAATCTAACATCCTTTGTTATTCCACAGTTACCCAAACTACACTCAAATACCTTGGTTTTCCCTCTATTAATTCTCATATTGAACTCTTTCTCCAGGACTCAAAACAACATTTAAAAGATTAAAATTCATACATAGTAAAAAAGGTTCCATGAATTAAAGTTTTTGTTGTTGCTGAATTGCTACATGTATGATTACCTAAAAATATTATTCAACTTCAATTTTGTACCAAAAAAAATTATGTTTACTGAAGCAGGTTATTGCTGATGACTAATAAATTTGATTATGATTAATTAAATCTACAAAGTGTTAGTGTGACTTTCCCTTACTTTATAAATTGCATCTAAATTCAGATTTGTATTAAACCACTACACTACACTGTTGTAGTGTAATGAACAGCATCTCAGAGGTCTTGGGTTCAAAACACAGCTTGGGCATAGATTTTTGTAATTGTCATATTCAGGGAAACTGGTGTTAAGGCTGACTGAACAGGCTGCTGTGTCACAGAGGGGAAAAAGAAAATTACACTAGAAGTCACTTTTTTGTCTATTAGTTTTAAGCTGAGCCCCTAGGATATATGTTGATTCAACAAGTTTATTTAAAATTGATTTTATGGTTCAAATTGTTTTAATAAATCATGCAACATGTTTAGACCTTAATTGTTTGAGGTAATAAAATAATTTCTTGTGACTAAACTTCTATTTCTATGCATGCCTTTGTTATACAATTAGAAGCACCAAAAATCTGTGTTCATTTTCCACTTCATGACTAAACTTCATATCTATTGATGCTACTTTCATTAAAATATTAATAATGATATTTTTATTTCCTATAAAATTGTACTGTAAAACATTAGAAATGTCAAAATGATAAAACAATAGAGTGTCACATTAAACAAGATCAATAGTAAAAATATAATTCATGAATAAAATATGATAGAGTAGAACAAAATATAACAAGAGTATATATGAGGGTTTTCAAAATGGGCATATTGATGTTTAAATGGAATAAAACAAGTGTGTGTGATGTAATAACAAAATTCTTTTTTATTTGAAAGGTCCATGTATCTCCTTTCAAATAAAAAAAGGAATTTTGTTAATACATCACACACATCTTGTTTTATTTCATTTCAACATCAATCCACCCTTATTGAAAATCCTTATACATACTCTGAATAACAATTAGTTCTTAGCAATAAATTAGTAATCATTAATGTTATATATCACCCTTTCAGCTAAATATTTTTTCAGGACATTTATAAATGGTAATTAATTTGTAGGTTAGAGCAGCACACTGTATGGTCAGTCTTAACAATAATACACAAAATGTGGCTAGTAATTTATGTGAAGATGCAGGTTTACTTACTCCTCCAACAATACAAAAATGTGGCCTTGAAGACTGTCCCCGTTGGGTAACAACTAACTGGTCATTGTGTGAGGATTCACGATGTTTCACTTGGAACACTGGTAATTCTTTTCTCATAATATTCTTTTATTAAGATCAACAATTCTTTTTTGCATACATTTTTTGCAATAAATAATACACAATGAATTTAATTGGAATAATTCCAAAATTAAATTACTTCATTAAAGCATAGTTGTTTAGCAATATTTTTAATTAATTCAATGTATAATTTTTATGGCAGCCATGCAAAGAAGAGAAATCGCCTGCTTGCTAAATAATGGAACAGAAGTTGATATACATTTGTGCAGTGAAGCAGAAAAACCTACACAAAGGCAAGAATGTTATAATGATAAGTGTAAAGGAACCTGGAAAGTGGGAGAATGGTCTGAGGTAATAAATTAACCTCATTCTTATAAAAATAAATTATTTTGTATTATAGGTACTTTTGATCACAAGCCCATTCAAATTATGACTTCAGTTTGATCTGAAGAAATAAGCCTACTGGTGTACATTAAAAACTACACTGCAACACAGTTTAATTTATTTATTGATCATTTACATTTTAACTGTACCATTTTTATGAAGATAAAGAGCATGACATTTTGACTTAAATACTAGAAAATGAAATTAGAAAAGATTTCTAAGCATTAATAAATTACTATCCATAAAATAGAATTATAACTAGACACAAAAAATTAATTGAAATAATTCCAGTAAATAATACCAGGTACAAACATTTTTACAGGTTGTTTTCAGTAAATTTTGAAACACTGAAAAAACAGGTTCTTCGTCAAGAACAGGAGGTTGTTTGGTTTATCTCTGTATGGATATTTTCTTTTCTTTGAGAGACGTGGTAGTAAAGTTTAATTCTCGGGTTAAACACTTTTTATGAATAGTTGTTGTACTATGTTATAATTAAATCTACACATTGTTGAGTAATATATAGGTGTGAATTTCACTGTGTCTTCTTCAATATTCCACTGTAAAATTATGATAGAATGGATTGGAAATAAGTATTGCATCTTTGTAGGATGATATTTTCACTCATCTTGAAAGTCAAGCAGTCAGATAACAGTTTTTACCCAGATTTTTATATGTAAATTCTATTATGCTTCATTGGATCCACAATCCAAGGAATTCAGTTACATCTACAAAGTTATATCACAATGGTTAAGTGAGTGAAATGAAATAGTTATAGCAGGAATAATATTTGTAGTTCTTAATATTACAGATTTTACAAATATAAGGAGCAGACAAATGAAATAGAACACCCGCTACAAATGGTAATAAAATTTGTTTTATTCAAAAGTAGGTGCCAGAAGTGTCTCCACTGGGGCATGAGACAATCAATCCCAGTCTATGACAGACCACTACCTCACCCACTCTTGCACTTCTTCACCTAACATCCTCAAATGTCTTTCTTCAGATTGCCAAAAGTCACAAGGGGAAAGATCTGGGCTGCTGAAACATTTCACAACCAAATCTCTTAGCTTATCCCTCACCAGATTGGCAGTATAAGGATAGATGTTATGCAAATCTGCCAATTTTCCACTGTCACTTTGTAGAAGATGTTCTGTTTTCATTTGACCGCTCCTTATATATTTTCACAGGGTTAATGTGTTTAGATAAGCACAATCTAGAAGCCATTTATATTATAGATAAGAATATAATGTCAATCACAGGAGACATTTAACCAAAAAAAAAACTTCCATAATAAGAGACAACCTCTGTAAGAATAATATAAAGAATTTCTTTATTTTTTCTCCTTGGCTCTACAACCCATTGAGGGCCTTGGCCTACCAAGTCGACTGAGGACTGTCATATTGCATAACACATTCCGAGTTTGGAGTGATACGTGGTCGGCGTATCAAACCTCCAACAGTCTTAATCCTGGTCTTCGCGACCATTATGAAACGAACATCCAAGCCCATGACAGGATTCGAACCCAGGACCTCTGGGTTGTGAGGCATAATGTAAAGCAATAGGGTTAACCATTTGCTAAGTAGTGTGTCCAAATACAAATCAGTTTGCTATTTATTCTACTCTAAAACAAATTTAACAAAATGATTTTGGCCATACATGTAACACTTGAGAATACCTGTTGACAATTACAAAAAGGAATTGATGGAAATTAAAAGCACTTCTTTCTGCTTGAAACACAATAATTATTTCTACATTGCATTATACACAAGGCTACAAATAATATTTATATTTAATTTTAGCCCCTCTTAATTATATATATATATATATATTTAAATACGAAATTATAAACTTTTCATCACAATGACAGTGAATTTTTTAATACTTTTTGTACTTCTTTGATCTATTATTCAAAATATTGTTCTCCAAACAAAACTACTGGCATTTTTATATGAACCTGAGTGAAGTATTGAAACAAATAGTCACCTTAGTTGAAGCATTCAATTCTGATTCTTGTAAGTCTTCACAGCATATTTATATAAATTATTTCATTTATAGACAATCATTCCAATTATAATCACCTTGCCATTTGTATGCTAGCAATCCCTGTACAGCATGCATGCTTTTCTTTTGCCTGCATGTGCAGTGTGCAGCATCCTGTGAAGAACAAGGCATCAAGTACCGCATTCTTCAGTGTGTTTGGTATGGCACGAAGAAACCAGCTGGAAATGCTTGTCGTGATCAGCCTAGGCCCTCAGTCATGAAGGTGTGCAAGGGCCCACCATGTGCCCAGTGTAAGTTCTTCCTGATATTTGAGAAAATATTACCCCATACTTTTACTTAATATTACTTTCATAAATTGAATCTTCCTTAACGAGGAACTAAAAGTGTTATTGAGAATTTAGCAAACTTTTTTTTTCTTTAAATTCTAACAGAAACTTACAAAATATATTTGGGTTACATTTTTCTTACCAACAATATCGCCAATGAAGCTGACATTCAAATTATACTAATTTTTTTACTACATTTCATGCCAGTTTTTGTTTGATGACAGAAAAAAATAGTAATGGTTGGCCATTAAATGATGATTTTGGTCATGAATAGAAATTATAACATACTGCTGCTGCTTCTGTTACAGATTAAAATATTTTTTCTTGAACTCTTGCATAGTTAACATTTGCTGAATTAATTTATTTCATCTGTTGAAAAATAAACTATAGATGGATTCTCTCTCACTCTACATAATTATGTGCAACCTGAATGCAGCTTCTTGAAGCATTTTTTAAAGATAATTCTATCTGGAAAAGTTTTAATTTACAACCCATTTTCTTCAATTTAGATAGATTGGAGTAAGCCAAACTTTTTTCAATGTTGAGTATTTTATATGTGTATAGTCAGTATAATTTGAGACTCTAGGAAAAGAGTAAGAAAGGGTAAATTTTTAATATTTTTAATGCTTTTAGAATAGCATGAACAGAAACACAGTTAAACTTTTATAAGTATAACTGTGTTAATTGCTTTGCATGATTTCAATGGCTTTTGCTTTATAACTTTATTGCAAATGCAAGTCCAAGTAAGTTGCAACATTTATACACAGTAAATTATCATGCCTCATCCTAATCATTTCATTTTATATATAAATATGCTGCTTTCAACATCTGCTTTGATAAAATTTTTGTATGTATGTATGTATGTGTGTGTATATATATGAAATATTTGTAACATGATTAAATCACACACATTGGATAATTTGATAGTTAGGATGGAATGTGGGGAAAAGGTAGGAAATTCACTTTAAAACAATTGCTCAGCATAGAATTATTCTCAAAAAAGACATGTTAAGCATAGAGAGGAATATAACAAGAAAGAAAGACTGAAAATATTCAGCACTGTCAGGGTTTGAACTCAAATCATCACAGCCACAATGTGCTTTAACTAGTTCAGCCAATGTGCCGTATTACCAAATATAGTCAGCCTTGCTGTTAAGCTTTTAGATGGGATTAATATAGAAAAGGGATAGAAGAGTATGAAGAATGCATTAAGAATAAATTACAAATTAATGAAATGTTTCAAACATGGTTAACCAAGTGTCATTCCAAAAGGACAGCTATGCTGTCCAAATTCAGGTCTCACAAAATTGATATGGGATAGGTAAAGCAAGAAAGTGGAATGGAAATATAAAAAAATAAAATATAAATAATTTAAGATAAGTCAACCACTGCTTCCTGTCCATATTAGTTTACAAACATATTTTTACAGGAAAGATGAACAGACAGTGATTGACTCAACTTAAATTAATAGTAGGCATCACCAGTCTGGGAAGTAGTAACATGCCAAATTTTTGAAGGCCCAAGCCCCCTTGAAGATAGTGTGTCTAAATAAGTGGTGGTCGGCCGTTCAGTGTCAAATTCAAACCCTGGCACATCAGGAATATAGGAACAACTGACACCTAACAACTCTCTCTCTCTCGCAAGGAAAGGTCACAACAATGGAGAAATGAAATACTATTGCATAGAAACTACATACACAAAAATTAAAGGTGTGGAATAGCAGTTAGAGGATGTGTTCAAAATAGATTTCCCAAAGGCAGAGTCAAGCATCTTATGAATAGGGTGTGAGGGAGATGTAAAGCTTTAGGGAGGGTCAGTAATAAGTAATAAAACAATTAATAACATCAGGAAAAGAGATAGAATTTTGAAGTGTAAAGTTGGCATGCACCATGCAGAGTTGGAATTTTTGGTGGCAGCCACCCCTCCTTCATCAGAAGATTGGGAAAACCATTCCAAGTGAGGGCCAGCCATCAATTGAGCAACCAAAATTGCTGCATAGCAGCTTTTGCTATCAAACAATAGACCCCACCAGGCCTCAACTTTCTCTCTCAATGAAGGTCAGGGTAGATATAAATAATTGATGGGAGCTGTGGAGTTGCACACATACAACCACACATTAACTCTGATATAAATCCATGTATTAACACACACACATGCAACTACACATTAATGCATACACACACATCCACATCTTAACACATACATTCTACAATGCATGTACTCTTGCAATTATGGGTGGTCAGTTTTCTGGTGGGGGTTCTATCTAGAAGATGTTGATCCCAGGCTCAGCTTCTGAAGAATCAGGAGGTAGGGCTTCGAGGATGGTTAGTGTGAAGCATTAGTTGAAATTATTATTAGTGTTGTGGCTCCAGACATGGGCAGCTATGGGGAATTGGGTTTTTAAAAGTTTGACTATACTGTATACTGCGGTGGCTGGCATTCTGTTTTCTCTCTCTTTCCTGTCCTTGTTAATTACATAAGCTGTATGTGTACACTAAATTCATACAATTTCTTTACTATTGCAGCAGAACATAATTAACAAGTTTTCTTTTCTTTTTCTAACAAGATGACCTTAACTTTATTTCAGTGTCAGAGTGTAAAGATCACTCGAAGTACTGCCAAATCGTGAAAACAATGAAGGTATGTGGAATGCACAGGTATCAATTTCAGTGCTGCCAATCATGTCGCCATAAAGGCTGAACTATTGAATATGTTGATTCAAATACAATTCGAAAGAAAGCAATATATCTAACAGTTGTAAATATAAAAATATTGCAGTTGATTTGACACTAAATATTTACAAGACAAATACTTGTGTACAGAAAATTTTGTTTGAAGTGTGTGAATAAAGATTGGACTAATGCATAGTGTAAGTTCACAAAATGGTTGGGTAGTGTTATGTTAAAGAAAAGACATCAAAATAAACACATTAATATTTATAAATATAAACCATCTGTATAATAAATGGCTTTGAACAATTGCCACAGCCAATAATATAATGTAAAATGTGGTTTCTATAATCCATTTAAAGCATAAGCATAAAGAGCTGTGCATGAAGACTGAATAAAATAAGAGAATTAAGCTTGTTTTGTCATCCTGAGTTTAGTTGTGCTATTGCTCATCCAAAGTTTTACTTTACAATGTAAGAACTCTAAATGCCATTCTTACTATTAAGTAATACAGCATCTATAACATTCCAGATTTAGTTAGTTAATTTTATTTTGAATTTAGCTTTTGTATTATAATTTAGGAATTCATTGTATGTACAACTGATAATTTGGACTTGGTGAGTCTAAATAAGTGCTTTGTAGCACTAAGTGCATTTGATATTTGTATATAATGTAGGATATGTTCCATTGTAGAATATTTGTACATACAATTATTGTATTTATAAAAATAAAAACAAGAAAGAAAACACCTATTTCGTAAGTTGAAAATTCTTGTGGATATTTGTGGAAAATCCAACTACCAAATATTTTTAAAAAATGTTAAATCTGTTGAAAATGTACATGCAATTTTTTGTTTTCATTAGTTAAGTTACAATTTTCATGCCTACTTATCTAGTTGAAAATAAGAAATAGAATGGAAAATTTTGTAATACTTTTATAATGCTTTGAATGTAAAATTATTTCAATACCAAATTTGATGAACATTAATTTTTAAGGACTAAATACAAGACAAAACTATGTAAATATAATTACAAAGACGTTATTTATTTCCATTGTTTGAAAAATTATTTTCATAATACTTGAAATAAATTTCCAATTCCTTTGGTTTGTTGGTTGCATCTATAGTGCCATGAAAAAATATTTTGTAAGAATACTCACACAAATTTTCTTATACTAAAGTACAGCATATAATCCACGATTTAAAAATACTTATTAATTCCTGAAATATTTTTCCCCTTTAAAATTGAAAATGTGTTGTGGAAATACCTTTCAAAAAACTACATTCATTTTGTACATAGAAATTGTAATTAAAACGTACATCTCAAAATAAATATTACATTAAATTTAAAAGTAACTAAAAATCTATTAAAATTAATTATTTAAATATTCTAAATTAATTAAAGGTAATTTTTTAAAAAGAAATTTGAATTTGGGAAGTGTCCTTGTAAAGTGGCATAGTGAAGTGAATATTTTAAAAGTTTTTATTGCATTTGCATTGAAGAACCTGAAGTTTATACTTTTAAGGACTAAAGGTCAGTGATAAATAAGTTTAAAATATTTTACATGAATCAAAATCAATAATTATTTCCAATAAGAGGAATAAATATATTGAAATTGTTGTTAAATTTATCTAAATATTTTTGTTGTTTACCTTCATACATAAAAGCACTTTACAGAAATAAGTGTTTGAATATATAAGTACTTGTAAATTCTGCTTCAAAAGTGTAAATAACTGTTAACTTGTTGAATACTTTTTACAATACATAATTTTATTCAAAGTAATGCTTTTTGAGAACAAATCATTAGAAAGCATGTAACTTTCTCCAGTCATGGCACAATAATTAAATTTATTTTCATATAATTAATTTCAACTTATACTCAACAATATGATATTTAATCATTGTTGTGTTACTTTACTTGCAATAAATAATTTAAGTGCATATGAATTATGAGTAATCCTTGGCTATAATATTTGAACATAGTGATGTGAAATTCAAAATTCCACATTTCTTACCATTCTCTTACTCTCTCCCTCTCTCTAATGTGTTAATTTGTTTCAAAAACAATATTCAATTTAGAATGTTTGCTTAATAGTCCTAGTAATTCATTTAACACCATAAATAAAGACTTTTATTGAAAAGTATTGCTTTACTTCATACTTAATCTCTCTCGAATTTATATGATCACACCAGGCGTTTATTTCTTATTTAATGCTTACTGCAAAAAAATTGACACCGTATGTCCCCAAAAAAAATCTTTCCTAATGAATATGCCAAAAGTAGTTCAGGAAAGAGTATTGTTTTACAATGAATAGTGTTCAAAACTAAGTCTAATATTTCATTAAATGCAGAAGCAACTGTGAGGAATAAAACTTCATTTTTTTGTAACATTTTATGCAAAAATTATCTCATAAATAAGACTGCATTGTGCAAAAAATACAGGTTTAAATATTACTGTATTGTTCAACTATGAACACTTCTATGGAGTGTTATTGCAATATAATTTATAAACTGTATATCTATTGTAAATTTAAAATATTGTTAATATAATATCATGTTTATTTTACAATAAACTGTGAATTCTAATATTTTCATAGTGTGAAGATAAAACCTTCATTGCCATCATCCATACCAATCCTTTGAGTCCGTCATTACATCAAGTTTATTTTACAAGAAACTCTGAACTGTCAAATTTTCATAGTGAGAAGATAAAAACTTCATAGCCATCGACTATATCAATCCTTGTAGTCTGCCACATCTCACAAGGTGTGCATCTGCATGTAATCACAGATAAAGCTAAGTTCTCACACTCACCTGTACAGGTCATAAGATTTAGTATGGTGTGTTGGTTGCACACTAGAAGAATAGGTGTATTGTCGCTAAGGATGGAGAGGTGTTACCTTGTACGGTTCATGAGATTCTACATGGCGTGTTAACATGTGCAGTAGGGAAAGTAGAAGAAGTGTATTGTCACTTGAGGAGGTACAAGCCATCCGAGTGGCTACAATCATTGTTAAGAACATTGTCTTCAAATAAGCAGGATATGGAGTGTGTGACAACATCTTTTAAACATATGTTATACTAATTATCTATTTCATATTAAGGATGCATTTCTTGACATACAACATATCCTGAACTGACAGCAATATATTTCATAATGCCAATATTTTCAGAATTGCTTTTACACTACCAACTTGTCTCAACAAAAACCGGAGTAAAAGTGAGCTGATATCTACACACACACCTTCAATAAGGGCGGAGTTGTCCACTGCACATCACACATGACAAGCTAATTCTCCTGAACTATAGCTAATAGTATTTTTAGAAATAGTCACTTTATAATTACCAATGGAAAGTTATTTGAAAAGAATATGTGTATAAATCATCTTAGTCTTTGCGGAATTAAATAATCTAACATCTGTTAGACAATTCTCCGCTATTTTCCAACTATATTATTATTCTTCAAATTATTCCAACCACATTCAATGAATGATAAAAAGTTAGTATTGGCCACTTTTGTTGTGGATAGCTCTCACTGTATTATAAGTGGCATATAATGTATCAACATTATCCACAAATTATTTAGTCTCATTAATTTGGGCTTCTTTTTGGTTACTTCTGAAATGGAGGAAGTTGATGTGTGACAAGTGGTCAACAGCACCACAGTTTAAAACTTTTTTTGGAACATGACACAAAATTTCCTTGTTCTGTGTAAGCAAAACATAAGTAGTCTGTAATTGCCATCTATTTCTCTCATAGTCTATATTTTTTCTTTTATAGTTATTGAAAAACATTCAGGGCATTATATCAATTATCGGAGGTTACATTTCTGCCAGTTTTCA
Organism: Eucriotettix oculatus; assembly: GCA_034510155.1. NCBI lineage: Eukaryota > Metazoa > Arthropoda > Insecta > Orthoptera > Tetrigidae > Eucriotettix > Eucriotettix oculatus. Next base: position 49,307,005 of record CM067381.1, read on the forward strand.
AAATTGGTTCCCATTAGATGTACAACATTATTCTAAAATTAGACTACTAAGCCCATATATATATATTGAGAATTATTCATATTGTAAAATGCTAATGGAGGACCTACATTACGTTCTTCCTCGTTCTCTTGTCATTTTCCCAGCAACTACTATTGGAATGTGACCTTGGCATAGCATTGTAACAGCATCCTTCTGAGATGTCATTTAAGTTATGACACCATTCCAAACAAAATCTTTAATTTAAAAGAAGTCTACTTAAAACTCCTCAGTTCTTATAACAATGTTACCCTGTAATATAGTTGGATACATTACAAATGTAACAAAATGCTACTGAATAACATCAATTAGAAAAATTCTGCAGAAGTAACCAACGTGCTGTAACACTTAGCAATTATCAATACATCATCATCATCTCAAATATTTTTGAAATTGTGAAAACTGAAGTGTCGGCGTTTTTGCCAATAGGCTTAGGGAACCTTCGCGGCCGCTGGAAGGTAGAGAAATGGTCCACGCATGGTGGAAGATCTTCTTCCACCATGCGTGGACCATTTCTCTTCAACCATGAGTCCACGTGCCTTGGGTTTGTTGGGAAGAGGGGGGAAGGGATGGGAGGCGAAGTGACTACGCCTGACTTAAGGCGCTATTCACACGGGAATTCTTTGCCTCACACAAGACTTGACTAGACTACCACAAGACTATCGTGTGAACGCGCCTTTTTTTTGGGGGGGTTGACGGGTTACTTAATTACTTTTAAGAGATATCTTGTTTTTTCACTTCACCACCGGGCGCGATGGTCAGTGGGATAGAAGGAGGCAGCAGCGGCAATAGAGGTGATGGGAGCGCGACGTTCATCCCCTCCACTGTAGATGTAACTCGCTCGTAGGCCCATAAGAGCCAATGTAAAAACAGCGCATTTAAGTCCGCTGAGTCCTTCTTAAAGCAGAAAAAGACAAATTTAAGTGGACTTAAAAAGCGCTGTTTTTACATGGGCCTACGAGCGAGTTACACCTACAGTAGAAGGGATGGCCGTCACGCTGCCACCTTTAGGCAAGACCTGGAATACTCTCTGAGGTGGAGGGGATGTGTTGTTGTTTGACATGTTTCGTTGAGCCAATTAAATGGGTGAAGTGGCATTGACGTGGCAACGACGAACTTGATGGAACGATTCAGTTACGCAGGCATCCGTGAATAAGGTACGTCTCATCATGCGATTTGCCCGATTCAAACAGAAACTTGACGATGCAACTCGTGTTCTTTAACGCAAGGCTTTTTATATTTCTTGTGCACGTGTTTTATTGTAACTTGGTTACTATTACAGAAATATATTCTTTATTAAGAGACGTCCTCATGTCTTAACTAAATAGGTGCCTTGTAAAATTCTGCACATGACATTAATTCATGGGGAACTGTGGAATGAGCTTTATCGACACAGTTTGGGAACTCTTCCAGTTCCATATATAGGGTTTTTCGGTACGGACAGGTCTTTGTTAAAATGGAATAAAACGTGTGTGAGGCATCAACCAAATTCTTTTTAATTTGAATGGTCATACCTGGGCCTTTCAAATAAAATAATTTCATTAATATCTCACACACTTGTTTTATTCTATTTCAATATTAACCTGTCCTGGGTACTGAAAACTATTATTACAATCTGCCCAGGTGATCCTATATACATATTTATCCTTGTAACTATATTATTAATTGGGATAATATTCAAATCTCCCTTACCTTTATCTTTAATTTTATTTAAATATTTGTATAGAACACTTTTCCTCACACTTCTTGTGTCAAGTCACAATTCCACTAAATTCTGCATCTCTTCTCAGAAATTATCTATTCAAACTTTTATGTAGAATTTGTTTCAATTTGAGTTTTCATCCTTTATGACTGATAGTCCTTTTGCTGTTCAACAAATTATTTAATATTTTCATGTCATAACTAACCACTCCCTTTGCTGTTTGACGAAGTATTTAATATTTTCATGTCATAACGAACCACTCTAAGGCCTTGGCCTCTCCTATGATCATAGCCCAATCTTGCCGATTCTCAACTTACTTCCTCCATCTTCTGACTCCCATCTTTTGTAGGTTGTCCAGCTATCGCTTCCATGGTCTTCCTTTGCACCTTCTGCCACCTGGATTTCCCTGTCCTCTGACATTCACTCTACATTGCCCAGCAACCTGTCTGTTACTCTTTATTTCTGATACTATATTTGCATTCCCATATAGTTCCTCCAGTTCCCTGTTTCTCTGTATTCTCCATGCCCTGCTTCATTTACCACTCCAAAAATTTTCTTAATATTTTCCTTTCCCATTTTCTCATACTCTTCTTCAGTCAGTCGTCTTCCAGGTTTCCAAGTCATACCTGAACCAGTCTAATCGTTTGAAACAGTCGCTTTCAATTTTCTTTTCAGACTTGATGACCTGAGTAAGCTATATTTCCTGTTGCAATCCTTGCTTTTATTTCTTCATTTATCATTCATTACTAGTACTCCCAAGTACTTATGCTTCTCACAGCTCTCATAGTTAACTCCATTCAGCTTCATGAATTTGTTTTTCATAGTAGTGTTTCTCCTGGAATGGAAGAGGTATTCTGTTTTGACCTTATTCACTCACATCACCAATTCTTGTCTCCTTTTCAAGCCTGCCCAACCCTTCCTCTGGCTTATTCAGTTTTGTAGAAAACGTGCAAACATCATCCATATGCTAGATTCTGGTTTTGCGGGTAAATGGTGCCTCCTGGATTATTGATCTCCACTGTTCTCGTCACTCTAGTACTATGTTGAAAAGTAATGTGGATAATGCATCCCCTGTCATCATCCTTGGTAAGTTTTCCTTGTAATTTAACATTTCATTTTGTGCTGTTGAGAGCCATTTGTATTAGCCTTAACAGATTATATGTACACTCAATCATAAGCCTGTTTAGAATCCACAAACAGCAAGTGTACATCTACATTATATTTGTAGCACTTCTCCATTATTTGTCTTATAGTGAAGATATGATCTGTCAATATCTATCCTTTCAAAAACAAATCTGATGATCTCGGAAGTTCTTCTACCAGTGGAGTGAATCTTATCAATGATATTGGTTAAGACTTTGTACACCACACTGGGTAAAGCTATACCACAGTAATTTTCATGTTTTGCCTAGTCATTCTTCTTAGGAATTGGGCAGTCATCACTTCTTTATCCCATACTTTGGTCATCAGTTTCTTGGAATATTTCATCTTTTCCCACCTTTGAGAATGAAGCTCCCCAGCACTATCTACACATCTTGCCTTTGTATGCCTTCTACTTCCTGTTCTAGCTGCTCATAGAATTCATCTTTCATTTCATCTTAAGCTTCTTCTGTAGGAGCATAGACCCATACAAGTGTGATGCTGAAGAGGTGAGCCTTCATTTGCAAGGTGCATATTCTTATGTTTATTGGATTAAAGTTCAGGATTGCTGCTTTATGCTTGCTGTTTACCAGAAAACCTGTGCCACTTTGCACCACTCTCCTCCTCGATAAAGAATTGTGTAATTGTTGTGTCAAAAGGTACCACTTCCTTACCATTTCATCTCTTTAATTGCTGCTACTCTTGTACTGTATGTCTTCTCGCTTGTTTTGAGTCCATGTAGAGCTCCAGGTTTAATGTTCTGACATTGCAGGTTGCAATGTACATATCTTTTTCTGTTTGCATTTTCCTTTTCCTGTTTTTGTCCTTGTGTAGGTCGTACATCATTATCATCTTTGATTTTCATATTGGAAGGTTTCTCTGATATGGATTTTTAGCCCTATGATCAACCCCCAACCTGGAGGGCCAGTCCAGCTTTTTTATTATGGTGGGTATTTCCCCACTACCCCTAGACTGTTGGCTGCTGAACTGGTGATGTTCCCCCAATTTCAATAGGGATGTGCCTGGCAAATCCCCTCTTGGGTTTTCATGTCATACCTCCTAAAATAATTCACAACTGGCAATAACATTTAAATTATTTCCAAAATAAGACTAAGTAAGAGTGAAGAAGTCATCACAAGTGACTTCCAGGACATTGCTGCTTGTTTCATAGTTCATATGGATAAGCTTTGATTAACAACATTTGTAGTGTTGTTTCATATAATTCAGTTACTATATTAATGTTATAAATTCTTTAGTTTACATATTAAAAGGTGTTTAGTTTGAGTGCATTGTCCTTCTCATTAGGTTTTGCCCCTTCCCTATTTGCTCAAATGTTATCAGAGAAAATTTTGTATCAATAAGTAAAAAATTTGTTTATTAAATATAATGCCAGATAATTTGTCAGTGTTGTGATTTCCTTTGATCACTCGGCTTAGATAATGTGATATTTGCTTCAAGGTATTAAATGTTTATGTTCTATTCTTCCCTTCTGGAGCTTCTAAAGGCTGCTTTGGTTGCATTTAAAGTGAAATTTGTTTTACCTTTGTATTTTAGTGATCTTTCTGTTGATATAAATGCTGGAATATGCATTATTTCCAATCTGTTGAACAAATTCCATATTTATCTTCAAAACAATATTTTTCCTTATTGTTAAATCATTTATGCTGTATTTAGTTTTCATCTGTTCTCCAGAGATGCTGATTAGTTATGTATATTCTTGAAAACAATTGTCCAAGGTTATTATAAAGTGATTGATGTGTATCTTTTCCCTTTCAGTTGAGAAGACAGAACCTGTGGGTGGGATGAAGGAAGAGTCCAGCTCATGATGACACAGTAATGGATAGAATAAAACTGTAGACATTAATTTTTTAAAAAATTTTTAGATTGTATAGTTTATGGAGTTTCTCATTCTTGACAATATATTTCATAACAAGTTTCTTATTAACTTTATTGCTTCATTTGCCTTATTTCATTCCTCTAAGCCATAAGTGACTAATTCCTTTGAGATACAGATTGCTTTTCCCCAAATTCTAAATTATATTATTGTAAATATTTGATAGAATTGTTTTGGTTTTCTTTTGAAGTGTTTTAAACATTTAAAAAATTTACCTTAGCTACTTAACTTGCTATGTTCTGGTCTCTTATTTAACTTCTGACTGATTCTATGCTAGTTGATTTAGTAGATTGGCTTTTGGTTTTATTGAATTCAGTAATGTCTCAAAATATTTTTTCTTTTTGCAGGAGTGATTTGCAACTGCTGTGGAGCTTCTTAAAGACTGCTGCTGAGTATTTTGCACTTGTACAATTTTATTTATTACCTTAGTGTGAATTGTATCTTTACTTTGTACTGTTCTTCCTTCTGAGGGTTCATATATGTTTACCATTGATTTCTAAGGCCAATTAAATGTCTAAAAACTTTGTTTGAGACATTGCTAACCTAATGATGTGCTATATATTATATGCTGATGGGAATAAAGAAAACAATTATATATATAAAATTTATTGTCTTTAGCAATATACAAATGTTGAAAACCTTTCCTTCATTTAAAAAAAAAACAATTAAGCTGGTGGTTGGACCAGCATGCTGGCGGCAAGAGGGCTGTAAAAATCGCCCTAAGTCCAACACGATAAAAAAGCTTTTCTGTTCAACGTCGACACTTTTCAGATTCCACAGCTTCCCAGTCCAGCGTTTTGAGGAGCAAGTGGGCCAAGGGTTTTAGAGCCCCCAGTCTACAGGCTCCTCAAAGGTGGGTCTGCAAAAATAAGAGCAAGTTATATAAAACATCAAATAAAATATAAATGGAAACCACAATAGGAAAAGAAAGCACCTACACTAGTGGAAAAACTTCATAGTGTCAAAAGCTGGAGATAGTTTATTTCTGAGAATCACAGTGGTGGGAGGAGACCCTTGGCAAAACCTTGATACTATACTTCATAATGGATAATTTGGAGATAGTTTATTTTTGGACTTGTGAAACCACAGAGGAAGGCAGCAATCATGTATTGAAAATGAGGATATTGATTCATAGTAATGAGAGCTGGAGATAGTTTATTTTTGAGAATTGCAATGGTGGGAGAAGACTGGGACAAACCAGGACTAAAATTTCTGAACTTTGAACTGTTAATTTGGAGATAGTTTATTTTTGGACTCTAACCACAGATTCCAAGAAAGGGAATGACCACTAAACATGTTAAAAAACACATGTAGCATTATAGAAAGCTATACAAATTCAGAGAGTTGGAAGAGAACTGAGAATTAAAACATGGCAGAAGTAGAAGGGTTAGGCAAGACCACTACGCAGGAAGAGGTGGTATTTGAAAACAAATTATTTTATTTCTGGAATTCATGCAAACTACTATGGCTGAAAATATCTCTAAAGAAACAAACACCATAATTCTAATTATTGACCTATTACAGAACAATGGTAGAAAAAGGTTATTAAAAAAAGAATATAATCTTGGACTTCATCAACAACTATGGTATGCCATGAAAGAGGAATCTGGCTCAAATGTTATTTAGAAAATTGTGATTCTACTGCAACAAACACAATATTCGACAGACTGACAAAAAGTGTTGAGGATGATGACAGAGTAAAAGATGTGAACTAATGCATTCAACAGAATGAGGAATTGCTTGTTCAAGATACAAGTGATCTGGTGCTCAATATTAGAATCAGTGATGCGGCATCCATTCACAAAAATGGGTCAAACTGAAAGATTTTTAAACATGTACTCTGGATTTCTTCAGCAAAATTAGGAGCACATTTGAAATAGTTCCTAATTAGACAAGACTTATTTTTTAACACAGAGAAGAAATATCATTGGCAAAAGACCGAAGTGTTTTTGAAAATGGGAAAGGTGAGCCAACTTTTAGAATAATTGCAAATAAGCCAAGGGTTTCTTTACTGAAGTCGTAATATATACTTTCAGACAAGTTTTGCCCTGGTAGAAATGAAAATTGTTCCAAAGAGTCACAAGGTGAGGAATAAATGGATTAATGGAAATTACAGTCTGTAATAAGAACTAGACCTAAGCAGTGCGGAAAGAAAGCTTCAGAAATGAGAGAAAAAGACAGTAACTACGCTTGTCTTAAGAGATATTGAAGTAAGTAGTTAGGGAATACAAAAAATTATGCCAGAAACAGAATTAAGAAAAAATACAAAGTAGCAAGGAAACAATTACAGAGTGTTTGGAGTGACAATATTCTGAAATTAAGAATGAAAAGGAAGTGTTGAGGAAGAATGTGAAGAATACTTTTCTGGACTCTTTAAAAAGTAAAGTAAAATTGGCAAAAAGGCAAGAACTACTAAGAACCCAAGCAGATGTCGGAGTTGATGGAACAAAGGAAACCGTACAAAACCTCCAATGCACTGAGAAGTGTAACTGATACATGAAATGTGTGACGATATTGTACAATCCAGAGAAGAGGTAGATATGACTTTGTGTCTCAAAAGACAGGAACTGGAATGGGGTGAGAATTAAGTCCATTTGAATATCTGGAAAAGAATTCACAAGAAAAAAGGAAGACCCATACTTAAGAGTGATGAAAGAGAAGTAAGGCTACAAGAGAGGACCACATTCCTGTAGAAATACTAAAGGAAATGGGAGAAATTGGTCTGCAGAAATTGACCAAATTTATCAACAGAATCTATGAAGCTGGTGAAGGGTCAAAGATTTCCTCAATGTGACTACAAAGAAAAAACCAGGAGTGAAGAATTGGAGAATGTGGAGCCTGGTGACAAAGGATGCCAACTGCACAAAAGAAATAACCTCACGAATCGCTGTGGCTGAGAGAGCATTCATTAAGAAGCGATCACTTTTGACCAGTAAAATACATACAGAATTAAGAAAATAACTCATAAATCACTGTATTTGAAGCATTCCTCATTATACTTGGTGCAGTATCATGGGGAAAATGGAAGGAAGGACCAGGAGAGTTTTGAAATGTGGCGCTGGATGAAAAAGTTAGTTGCCATGACATGGTAACAAACAAGGAAGTTCAAGTCTGAGGAGGAAAGAAAACAGGATTTGACACATTTTAAGGAAAAACTACCTTATTTGTGGTGGTATAGAAGATAGTAAGCTGGGAGTATGTGGAAGAAGATATTAAGAAATTAAATCAAATGATTTGAAAAAGCAATCTGATCTGGTCTTGGTTAAATTTTTATTTTTCAAAGGGAAACCAGAATTAGAGTGAGCGAGAATGTAGACACAGTAACTTATTTTGATAAATTTGAGAATAGGTGTTTGAAATTGAAAGTTTACAACTTTTGAACAAGGAGAGTAATAAAATCAGTTAAAGATAACAGGGTACATTGAAATGTACAATAAAATTGGAAAAGAAATGGTAACAGCATAGTAATGGCACCAATGCTGAAGTCTGGAAAAATGAAAGAAATAGCTAATGAGATGATGTGATAGCATTACAAGAAGTACGATGGGAAGGACAAAGACAGACAGATATGCTATACAGTGGATTAGAGAGAACAACAGGTCAGTATGGAACAGGATTCATAATAACAAAAGATGTTACAAAAAGTGTACTGGAACTTGAACATATAAACGAAAGAATTAGCAGAATGAAAGGAAAATTCTGAAATTTAATGACAGAGGAAGCAGAAGAAGGAATGAAAAAAATGTTCAATGAATATCTTGATAGTGCACGTACAAAAGTATGATCTGACTAGTTATGAGAGAAGTTGGGCAAAATGAAAGTGGAACAGTATCAGGGAGATACACACTACACGAAGAAAGTAATGAGAATGGAGATATGTTGTCAGTTTGTTGCTAGAAACAATTTAATTTGGTAAAAGAACAATATGCCAACTCAGTTATCGATGTATGTATGCAGGGGCTAAAACTGTGATTATCATCATTATGTGGGAAAAGTGGTAGTGAGAGAGAAGATATTGGTAATGCCTAAAACTGGAATAGTAAAAAAGCAAATTGTAATACACAAAGGCTTAATGGCCCATAAGTTGTAAAAGCATACCAAGAACACATCAAAGTTGCCCTGATACCCAACGGGAACACACAACAGATGAATTAGGATCCAAAACATTGTGAAAGAGGAAACAGAAGAAACAGTTGGAATGAGAAGAAAGGAAAGAAATTAATGGTTTGATGACAAACGACATCTAGCAATAGATCATAAAAATGCAGCAAGACAGAAAATGCTACAGAGAGACAAGAAATAATGTGCTATATAGGAAATTAAAATATAATGCTCATCAGATATGCAAGACAAAGAAAGATAGAAGAACTAAAAGAACAGAATGAAAAAATAAAATTCTCTCAAGCTATGGGAAAGATGAGAAAAAAATTTCCAACCGAAACAAAATGCATGTAAAAATAGAAACGGCAAGATAATCAGAAATGAACAGTAAATATGAGAGATGGGCATAATATTTAGAAGAAAAGTTAAAAACCAATCCATATCAGGTTTTAGGAAATACACACGAACAAGAAGAGAATATAAGGAGGCATGAGAAATAGGAGGGGAAGTTTAACAATGATAGAGGTGGAGACAGTAATAAATACATTGCTTTGCCGATGACATTGTAGTGTTAAGGGAGTCAGAAGAAGACTTGGAAACCATAATTAATGGCATGAACGTGGTCCTGGAGAAATAGTTCAATACGAGGATAAATAGAGGGGAAAACCAAGGTAATGGAATGTAGCATGGGAAACAGTGTAATAACAAAGGGGAAGGGATATTTTGAAGGAATTCTGCTACTTGGGCAGCAAAATAACCACATAGCACAGGCAAGGAAGAGGAATTTACTTACGAGTAATATAAGTCTGAATATTAGGAATTGTTGCTAAAAATGTTTGTGTGGAGCGAGCCATTATATGGGTGCAAAACATGGACAGTACGAGTTGCAGAAAGGAAAAGAATAGAAGCCTTTGAAATGTGGTGCTATAGAAGAATGTTGAAAATCAGATGAGTGGGTAGGATCACCAACAAGAAAGTTATAAGCAGAATAGGGGAAAAAGAGAACAATATGGAGGACTTTGAAGAGATAGGCCTCATTTTAATATATGAGGGTCTTGTAAAATTAGCATTAGAGGGAAGTGTGTGGGGTAAGAACAGAAGAGGGAGGCCGAGGACTGAATATGCTACGCGGGATTATGTGGGATGTGCTAGTTATGCATAAATGTAAAGGCTTGTGCAAGATAGATTAGCATGGAGGGCTGCATCAGACCAGTTTTAGGAGTGAATACCAAAACAAAAAACATGTTAATCATTAAAGGAAACTGTACCTGGAGAAAAATAGATAACTTTTAAGCTACTTTTAACAATTAAATACTTTCTGCTTTCGTATCATGATGTAATTCCAAAAAAAAAAAGTATATTACAGAGACACAAAAAATGCCACAAGATTCAAATAAAATATTTTTTGAACCAATAGAAGACAAGTTAACTTTGCCGAGAGTGAAGACCTACTTACCCCAAATGGATGCTTGTTTCCTCTGGAAGGCTTCCTTCCTGAAGAGCGTCATCTTGTGCAAGTTTTGCTAAAATAAGAAACAAACATTCATCACACAAATTAGATTCTTTAGCCTGAGAATGGCAGAATTGATTATTACATAAAAACAGTATTTGATGATAATTAAAGTCACATAGCTCACCTAAATATTCTTCATTGTGTGAGAGTAGTTTCTAGGATTTTTCCAGCAGCAAAATAGTAAGTCTGTATCTGTTGCATTACAAGTAGCAGCTGCAAAGAAGATAAAGTGATTTTAGAATCACAATACTATGAAAGTAAATAAACTGGAAGTCTTATCAATATAAACTTCAGACCATGTACAATGCTTTTACTCTAAACTAAAACAAAAGATCATGTTAATAATGTTATATATTCTGCTTTTTATATTTCAACCTTATTAAGACACCAGATATGAACATGTTTAATACCTTGAATTAATCATTTCATACCACTATGGAACAGTCTGTATTACCCCAAAGGACAATTTCCTCAAATAACACTTTATCGTCAGTGTACTTTGCCACCCCCCATGATTATTGCTATCAAGGTACATATGAATAGTCATGTGACATAACAGAGATTGCAAATATTGTTACAATTTTGAAAATGTCTCTTGAACGTGAAATCTTCACAAAACATGACACAAAGACTACATTCAATTTTCATAAGTCAGGACTTCAAATTTTAGCTTTATAGCTTGTTTACAACTAGATAAAAAAATTTAATGGTAAAATCTTCTTAGTAATGCAATTCTTAGATAAATGCAAAGGAATTTAATTGTATTTTATGATATATGAATAACAAAATTATATTTCCGATTACCGTGCGATGGCAATTAATTATTTTCTTGTTTTCAGTTACTTAATTTTCTAAAGTTGCAATTTGCGTTACTTTGTTAAAACTGACAAAACATAACATCTTACAAGAGTTCACCTTCATATCATTCTTTCGTGTAGGTATTATATTTTGTAAAGTGAACCTAAACATTTATAGGCGAGTAGGTGCAATATACTAACTACTTCCCAAACGCTTCAGGAATCAAACTACTCACCACTGTTCTCAACAAATATCCACTTACTCCAATCGCACACTAAACCAAACTGCACGCGAATTGAAAACACAAAATACAAACAATTTCCATCGCGCAATCAATTGTCTCCACTTCCACACTGTTTACAGTTGAAAACTGGTCAACGTCCAAGACGGTGGAGGGGGTACGCCAGTCAGGCCTGACACACTGTTTACACGCTCCAAGAAAACTGAGGCAGTGCTGTCGTTTTATGGAGTATAAACATGTCAGTGCAGTATTGACAACACTGCACCTCTTTTTCTGGCAGTGATGACAGCGTGGAAGAGATGACTATCTGTTGCGATGGTAAACAGAAGGTATTTTGCGTTTTCAATTCGCTTGCAGTTTGGTTTAATGTGCGATTAGAGTAAGTGGAATTTTTTGTGAACAGCGGCAAGAAGTTTGGTTTAGCAAGCATTTGGGATAGTTCGTATTTTAAGGTTAACTTTCCAAAAATAATTATTGTCCAGCCGCCAACGGCAAAAAAACTGTGAAAGAATTATATGTACTACTATCACACGAACTGAAATGAATTCATTTTTTATTCAGTAATTGACACCTTTATGGGGAATAAAACAATTTAACATTGAAAGCCAGCTTTAAAATACAGGCGCTGTTTTTACTATTCCTTAATTTCTGTAGTAATAATTATACAAAGCAATATTCCTAAACTGTTTTCATTTTTACGTGTCTGTAGTGTAGCGTAATATTGAGTTTTACTTTTTCGTGATAATTTAACGAATCCTTCCTAATTCTAGCACAAACACAAAGTGATTAGTTTCCGTTTATGAAACACGGAAATAATGCGTGTGCGAAAAAACAAAGGGGGAAAATATTCGAGTTGACAAATATATCGATACTATGTAACACCAACATTACAACCGGTTGTAGTTGCCAAAAAATGTCAAGTATAAACATGTATCAGAGTTCTGTAGTGAGGACAGCGCTTCCACAGTTGTCAGTGAAAAGGTGGGCAGTTATCTACCCACGATGTAAACGGCAGGCAGTGTACAACCAACCCAACTTCGACGAACATCACTACCCATGTAAACCTACCTTTAGAAATGTGTTGGCAACACTGTCGACATTGTTGGTAACTTAGTTCATTTAGTTTAAATCTTATTGCATTGCTTTGTGCCCCCTCTCATTATTGAGCTATTTATTTTGGATTTTAATTTTTCACTTTTAAAAATTAGCCACATTAAAAGTCTGATAATATTAGTCACACTAGCAGCATTGTTGTACTATTAATAGTTTACATAGTTATCGTACAAATTCATACAGAGATGTAGCAGATAACTGAAAACCTCATGAACTGGCATTGCAGACAAGTTATTAATTTGAATAATTATGATTGGCAACCACAGCAATATCACAACCACTTACCTTTCTTAAATGCCAATACAGAAAATTGGTCTGAAATTTACATATCTGCATAATTAAAATTTCTGTAATTGTAAGAGGAAAATAGAAGTATTTGCTCATTTATTTATATAGCAAAGATACATTACTTTATTTTGAAGACATCACTTTCAATACAAGATATTTACTATAAAACACAGGTTTTTACAAATCACTTTTCCAAATGAAGTAGCAGTCTTAATATAACATATGTAGAGAAGATTTCACATGTGTTTGCAGTACTTGTAATATTCCATATTAAAATTCCTAATATACAAATTTATACAAAAAGGTCTGATTTCACAGCAGAAATTGTTTTTCCCAAGTGCATAGCTATCACTCAGAACTAACTTACAAACAAGTGTATGCAAGAGATTACAATCCACATACTTGAGAAAATCTTAAAATTTCATTCCACCCAAAAACAATAAGGTCTCTGTGGACCTGAGGGGGATAAATTTGTATTTTTATAAAATATTACGATATTCACATTAAATATTTCGCGCTTATCAAAAGAATTTTTTCTATGAAAACTCACAAGCACAGCAAGCAACAAGGGCACGACAAACACAAAATTGAACTCAACTGCAAGCTACTCATGTAGACAGCAATTAAGACCAACCCGGTGGAGGTCCTCTCATACCAGGAGGGCCCATAGGACCTCCTCTTCCCATAGCCATTCCAGGAGGCAGACCTGCAAAAAAAAATTAAATACTCCTAAAAATCAATAATGCAGCATAAATTATATCAATGGTTAAGAAAGGAAATAAGTTTTATGTAAAATAATGCAAATGGCAGCAGTCTTTGAAAATACACCAATTACAAAATGTAGCAGTCAAAAATAAGTGATAGGATAAATACCACACAACATTTCTGAAATTATTGTAGTACACAGACTGAAAAATAAAAAACCCAATAGAAGAACACACTTCACAAACTAAGCGACAAACTCAAATGCAAAGCTTAATGCTTTACGTGCAGAGATGGCGAGCCTATGATATGCACAACAGGTGACAAATTTGTTTTGATTCACATGTTTCCAATGCTTCATTGATGATTTAAAGACAACTTTCATATTTTCAAGACACCATTCGGACTTTCTTGTTTGTTGACTTACGACCTAAATTTAAAAGAGCAACAATACACCTAGTTCAGCATCTTACCATCCAATTTGCCTGTTGGACACAATGGGGAAAGTGGATGAAAGACTTATCTGCAACCACTTGGTGGCATTCAGCAAAGCAGCTAGGGGATTGTCAACAGACCAGTATGGATTCCGGAAAGAAAGGTCAACATTAGAGTGTATCAATGTTGACATAGAATCAACAAGCAAGAAGTACCATTGCAAGAATTATGCCGAACATTGGTGGACCTTGCCAAGACCACCAAGACTCTTGACTCGTGTTGGCAGGTCAAAGATGGCAACGAAAGCAAGCGCCTGAAAAATGACAGCAACATGCACCAGTACGTCTTGTAGATCTTTAGTAGGGTTTCATATGAAGTAGCTTGCGCGATTGCAGACATGCCACCCATCATGATTCTCTAGAATTAAGGTGTGTAGAGTGTGATTAGTGAATTGACAGGTGAGAACTAGTTTAGGTTTACAGGAATGGAGAGATGTTGAATCAGTCGTTGGACGTCAACTCGGATCAGCTCAGTTGGTAGAGCCCCCAGCTGGATGTCGGGAGGACCTGGGTCGGAGTCCCTGGTCCATTCTTGTCTTTCTTGACTATATGCTTTACTGAGCTTCATTTGAAGCATTTCCACTTCCTAAGACTAAAATTGGACTTAAAACCCTACATAGTGCCTGCCATCTGTAAAACTCAGTTAAGTCAACAACTTTCTATCTCTTTCCTGTCATTTTCCAATCCCCTAATGAAAGCAACAAGGATTAAGATATATTATTTATTTTTGTCTGCTATTTGGCTACTTTGTATAATTCACTTTAGTATCAACCCTTACTTCTTTGTCATACTAATGGGAACTGAAATAGGTCTTAATCGACACCTGGACTGTTGTTAAACATCTTAGTACAAAAAAAATGATAAAATGTATTTAATAACTATTTCTGTCTTTGTATCATTGGGGACACCAATTTAGGCATTCTATCATAATTTATTATCGAATCAGATCTAAATTACATTGGGAGACGTGACCCTAAAATACACCCAGATACGTTTTACAACTAGTGTACAAAGTTTAATTGAAATGGTTCAATGAATTTCAGAGTTTTTGTGGCAAACACACATGTACACACACACATTATATATATATATATTGTAACATGAAAAAAGTTACACTTGACAATGCAGGCCAGCTTGCGAGTTGCAATTGTTGAGGAACAACGCAGCCCAGGCCAACAATGTAGTCTGGCGAGACGTTGGTGAGTCGTCATGGGGTAGTGGAAGGAGAAGGTTGTGTCGGCGGGACGACGAGAAAATGACCACGCCCTGCAGATATAATTATTTCTCATGCTCAGATTGGAATTAAAACTACTAAAATCCATTTTTGGCGTTTTATGAAAAATACCTGGCGCCCTAAAAGAATTAGAAAGCCTCGAATACGGAAGAACGACTTATCTTCTACTATATATATATATATATATATACATGTGTGTGTGTGTGTGTGTGTGTGAGAAAATGTTCATTCTGTCTGAAGTGACAGCAAGCAGATTATTGCACCAAAGTTGCACATATCAGAATGTATTTTACAGCCACACAGTTGCACACCCAACACAGAATCTAGTAAAAATTCACGAAATAAAATGCCATGTTTCAAACACAATAAACTAATTCCATATAAACTGGAACTAGGAATAGGATAGTTGATCCCTTAATGTAGCAAGTTTTCAAATTGAAACAACCTATTATAGATTGTCACAGAGTGCAACTTGCATGATAAAATAAGACATTCATACCCATCATCCCTGGTGGTGGACCCATCATTCCAGGTGGTGGTCCTCCTACAGGCATCCTAGGTGGTCCTGGCTGCTGAGGCCTCATTTGAGGCGGCGCCGAAACTTGAGGAGCACCCCTTCCAGCCGGAGTCATGACCTGTTGTGATGGACCCCCTACGCCACGGACAGGCCCTTGCAACCCTACAATTTTTTAATAAGCACAAAATTAACTATTAAATTTACAATCAGAAATGAATATAATAGTAATAAATAAATACCATTTACAATCATACAAGAGTTGCTACTTTGTATAAATTAACAAGATTTATTCAGAAAAAATGTTCACTTAAAATTTCAATATGAAAACAGTTGTTCCAAGTTGAATAATCTAATTTCTTAATACAAAAATTAGGAATAGGGTACTTGGATTTTATTTAGCAAGCATAAAAATTGAAACAGTCCACATCACCAGACTGTCACAGAGTGCAACTTGCTGTATGCAGGTCATACACATTTCACCTCAATTACATGATCTAGCTGTGCTCACCTGAAACCATATGACAAACAGTAAGCTACACAGTGACTTGTGACTCAAGTGTTTACCAGTCTGATTATGTGAAAAAACAAAGATTTATTAAAAAACTGTCAGCAAGGGAAATGCCAGAAATTAAAATTGTTACTACACAATGTAGGCCAAAAATTAAACATGAAATTTAGATTTTGCTGCAAATGACTGAAAATTCTATGACACACCCAGAAGGGATCACACTATTGAATAGTGAGCTTAAGAGGCTCTCAAAAAACAACGATGTAATTATCCTTAGAAACAATTTTTTTTGCCTGTTGGGTGCATGTAGAAAAACATTGAAGACACAACAAACTAAAATCTTGATATTATAATTAAAATAAAAAGTTTGGCCAAAAGTCAGAAATAAGAATTTTAAAACGCACAATTCACTGGGTTATTGGTGCAGAGTGGTGACAAACTTTGCATTTCCAAGTAAGCAGTTGATAATTCTTTTTGAAAGGATATTGCAATCATAATGCTTATGAGGAAGTAAACTTTTCCCAAAGTTACATCTAAGACTAGCCAGAATATATGCTACCTGCAGGGACTCCTGCTGCACCAGCTGGGACTCCTCTACCAGCAGCACGACCCATGCCTGGTCCTGGAGCAGCTCCTGGAATCGGTACTCTAGGCAACCCTTCTTCAGGAGGTGGTGGTCCTTCCAATGTAATTGAAACAATATTTTCACCTCGTAATAAAACAAAGCCAAGGACTCTCTTCTCCTCTCTTTCTGCCGTTTTGGAATTCTTTGGCTTTATTCTTCGAAACTCCTCACAATCTCCAAGAATAAGATTCATATGCTTGTCAAATGCTGCAATGATGAAAGGACAAAGTAAAAGGTGTTGAATAAATTATGCTAATCATTCCAAATGGCAAACTCCATACCCTAAACATATGTGAAAAATTAAAAAATCCTGCAAGATTTTACTTACACAAGGTGAAAACACCATACTATAAAATAATAATTTAACCTTAAACATACACACAAATTTAAAATGTACTGATACAGTTGAACTATATTTACGACCGAATGACTAGTAAATTCGTTAATCTAAAGTAAGAACAATAAATTTACGTTTATGTATAAGCCAGTATTCATATTGCAAAGATAGGGTAATTAAACTACCTTTAAAGGTTCCAATAAATGTCCGAGAATCTTGTAAAATTATTCGAACCCTATAATTGATATGTTGAAGCATCTTATTGTTCTTCCCAATCGTCTGAAACAAAATTAGTTTTAGAAAATTGCCATTTAAGCCGGTAAAATATAAATGAAACAAATCAATCAGAAAATTGCTCAATAAGCCGGTGAATAAATAACACAATTCGATCTAATAGTGTCAATAATAATCACATTTTAAGATATAAATGACAATCACGAAACGTCCTTACCATTTTGAAATATGATGGTTAGCTTCTCAGTCGATAAAATTCGAATGCCTCAATTCAAAATGTACGCTATATAATACAAGCCAGTCGTTGATAAAGGTAGACTTCAAAGAACATCGTTAGGACTGCACACACCAAAGAAACATGTTTTTATTTACATTTATCTTTGGTACACACAATCACTATGGATCCAGTTTATTCAAGGTAATATGACATTTAGCAATTATATGTTTTTTTTAAATATATATATCAAATTAATTTTTATCTTATATATTTCAATTATATAGACGTTTAAATTTTACATTTGACATGAACAATTTATCATCTTTCACAGACTAAAGCTAGGTTTACACGGGCAGTGATGTTCGTCGAAGTTGGGTTGTCTGTGCACTGCCTACCGTTTACATATTGGGCAGATAACTGCCCACTTCTTCACTGACAATTCTGTGCAAGTGCTGCCCTCACTACAGAACGGGCAGGGAACTCTAGTGAATGTTTACACTTCTCTGCTATTTTTTGGCAACTACGACCGGTTGGAATGTTGATGTTGCATAGTGTCGATATATTGTTTATATCAAGTTGAATATTTTTCCCCTTTGTGCAGGCATAATGTCCATAAACAGGAACTAATCACTTTGTATTTGTGATAGAATAGACGTAACGAGGAAGGGTTCGGGAAATTCTCACGACAACGTCAAACTCAGTATTACGCTACTGTGCTGTAGATACATAAAAATGAAAACAGTTGTTTAGTAATATTGCTTTATATTATTACTACAGAAATCAAGCAATAATAAAAACAGCATATGGGCTTTGAAGCTGGTTTTCAGTGTTTAATTGGCTCGGTTTCTATTACTTGTTTTATTCCCCTTAAAGTTGTCAATTACTGAACAAAACGAAATGAATTATTTTCCATCACGTGTGATAGTAAGTAGTATGTTTGTAGCTATACATCATTATTTTGCGTATTTTTTTCCAGTTAAAGTTCGTGCCGTTGGAGGCTGGACAATAATTATTTTTGGAAAGTTAACCTAAAAATTTTATAGGCTCATAGGTGCAACAAACGAATTCTATCCTAAATGCTTTCTGAACCAAAATTCTGGCCGCTGTTCACAACAAATATTCACTTACTCCAATCGCACATTAAACCAAACTACACGTGTATTGAAAATGCAAAATACAAACTGTTTACCATTGAGCAATCGATAGTCAACCTTGCCTCACCGTTCACAATCGATAATTGACAACCTTAACTGCCACTAACTGGCCTCCCATGAGGGCAGCGTCTAGGTCGGTGGAGGGGGAACGTCAGTCATGACTGACATGCTGTTGACACGGTCCAAGCAAAGTGAGGCAGTGCTCTCGTGTCAGCGATGGATTGGCAGTTGTCAGTGCAGCACTGACGTATGTTGACACGCCACTGACATCACTGCCCCTCGTTTTCTGGCAGTCATCACTGCCCGTGTAAACCTAGCCTTAATTTCCTTAAATTTAATTATAAACGTCTCAATTCTTTATTCTGAAATATAGGTATACGCTTAGTCATGCGCTGGTACTTGGCCTTGTTCTCATAGCGGTTCCGATGGATCTTTAGAAGGTTTATTTACAATGACTATATGAATATATTTCTGCTCGTTTAGATTTATGCTCCACCGTTTATCCTTGTCAACTACTACTTTCTGACTTCTAGAATGCAAATATCGTAGTGTCATATCAGTACCTCAGTTACTCCGAATGTTGGTACGTCGTGGGTATATAACAGGTAGAGGATAGGATCCAATAAGTTACCTCGGGGCACTTTCGACCTTATTTCATTCCTATAAAAGTAAATATCTTCGTGTTTAATTCTGAATCATCTGAGTTGATGTTGATATGCATACATATTGCCTTGTTAGCATTTAATATACTTTGTCGAAAGTTAATTATTTATGAGAAAAGTATTTACATACTGAAAACCGACACAACACCGAAAATGACTTAAAATAACTATTGAAATAATTATGTCATTAATTGGAGACCAAGATAATTTCATGGGTTAATTTGTAAAATTTACACTATAGAATACGTATGAAATTACTTAAACAATGGGCACCAGTTCGTAAAATGAACAAAAGAAACTATACAACTTCTTCATTAACTTCGTAGCTACTTCACGCAAATGTGTTACTTTTAATGTTCTCATATACAGAATTAAAAATCAATTAATGGATTAAAGGTTATCGTCAGAGCTTCTTGCATTCTAATATACTGGTTTTTATTGCATTAAAAAAGAGTTCAGTTTCGCGCTAACAATTAATTTTCTCTTTAACGAAAAGGGTTTCAAAAATTCTAAATTTATATAGTTAAAATTGGTTAAAATAATATACTTATATCAAAGAGATATATAAACATCATATATGTTTATATATGTCTTTGACTTATATAATATAAGTAAAAATCGTTGGTCAATGATGGAGCTAAAATTATATATCTTTATACAAATTATTTCTAGCATCTTTGGATACATGTGTTCTTACTTATAGGTTAGGATAACCCTAATTAAATAATTTTAAAGTCTAGTACTTCCTTCGGTGTGTAGTTTTTTGAAATTTATTAATCTCCTGGAATTTTTTACCCAATTTTTAGGTGACTATACATGTTTTACGTTGAAATTTTAGGTTATTTTAAATAAGATTTGGTCAATAGTATTTGAAATTCTCTTCCAACTTTTTAGTGTTTATTTGCATTTTCACTTGATATTTCTTTGGATGGGATATTGTTACTTTTTTAAGAAATCATCTATTGGTTTTGATTGAAAATGAGCCAACATATTACAGTATGTTTCTAATAATCAACAAGTGTATGTTTGTGTCGTTTATTTTAGTTCATTATTATTAAAATTTCGTATCATTAAATCCCTCACCAGATTTATTATGCACAATGCTCATTATTCTTTATTTTATCCGTCAGGTTGAACTTGTATATTTAAATCCTGTAGTTTATTAAAGATAATTTCAGGGTTTAAAGACTGGTTTGCTTCAACTGCCACTTGCTTCCAGAAACAGTCTTGTTTATATAAATATGTGTTATAATTTTCTATATTTGCTTTAGGTTACCAAGTGGCAGCAGCTCCATCTGTTTTAATGTCTATCAATAATAATTATATTCTTCAATTGGTATTTTTTTAGAAATAATTTCCTAACCTTGTAGTAGTACTGCCACATTTAAAGCCCACTTTGTTCTCAGAATAAATTAATATTGTACTTGTAGTTTGAAAATATAAATTGCAGACTGCAGACACCGATTAACATAAATAGGTGCCATGCAAGAGGCTGCATATGACATAATTAACAATGCAAATTGCACTCTTTATTTGTTGAGCTGCAGCATCAGCTGTGTGAAGGAAACATCTAAGACAGTTCAAAATTAAATTTTAATGTAAAAGAGGGAGTATGTTAATTTTCAATATACTCTCATATTTAAATTTATAATAATTATAAAATGTGAACTATTTTAGGAAAGAAAAAATGGCTACATCACTAGCAGAACAGCTGAAGAAGTTAACAGTTCCACAAGTGCTTCCTCTAATCCATGAAAAGAAAAGAGCATCATTATTATTTGATCACAAAGAAGCTGCCAGCTTTGATAGAGATACCATATTTGAACTTGGTGAGGAATCAATAATGATAATCATAAATTGTCAGGGTTATACTAAATTACTTATTGTTTTCTTCTTAAATATGTACAGTGAATAGATTTCTACTGAATATGGTCAATAATTTCAATTATTTAGTGGGTACAATGTTGTTTTACAATTGTGCCAATATGTAATTTTTGAAATGCTATATTTTCTAATTGAAGGTTACCCTAATTATTTTTATTTATATATTTTAGGTATTGATGGACTACAGGAACTGAAGAATTTAGATCCTTCATTTTCTGAATTTGAGAATACTATATTTAGTGTATTATCCAAATCAATAGAAAGATCAGTTTTGTCTCAAGAAAACAATGAAAAACTGAGCAACAATATTCAAAAATATTTAATCAAGCTCTCACCATATTTTCTATTGAAGCCTGCCCACAAAACTATAGAATGGCTTATAACCAGGTGAGATTAAATGTATTTAATACATATTTAGTTATATTAATTTTTCCCTTATATTGAAAGTGGATTGGTTTGAATTCTGTTATTTGTATAGGTGTATTTTTCTTTCATTTCAGGTTTCATATACATCATTATAATGTAGATGATTTATTAATGCTATGTTTCCCTTATCACGATACACGCATGTTTGTGAAAGTGATACAGCTGTTTAATTTAAAGGATCCTGCTGGTAAATGGCATTGGCTTCAGGTTTTACAAAAACCTGGAGTACCACTGTCAAAAACTGCTCTTCTGAACCACTGTGCTAGCAATTCTGGTTTCATGAGTTTTGTGTGTGATATGACTTTAAAAGCAGTTAAAGTGCACAAAGACAAGAGTCATGTATTGGCAACCTTGTTTGCTTTCACTTGCACAACACTTATGGGAGCTCTTGAGCACAGTAAATCTGTATCAGAAGCTCATATTATGCACATTGTGAAATTTTTGTTGAAAGGTCTGGATTCTCCAATTGCAGATTTTTCTGCTGGAGCTTTCATGATAGTAGCACAGCTAACCAGGAAATGTCAACTCTCTGAAAAATTGTTGAAATCATTTATAACAAAGATTTCCAAGGTATGGATTTTAGTTTTTATATTCTCTATATTAATTGTGGAAATGTATTTTCTTTGGAGCTACCAGCTTCACTAACTTACCAATTTTGTTTGAAAACATTATCATGCAACAAGTGGCCACTAATTGGAAATGTGTACTATAAACTAGGTAGCATCACAAAGCTTCACTTTTTCTTCAATTATTTTAAATTATTGAGACTAATGTTTGGTTTTATTGTATATATATCTTTCCCTAATTTTTTTACATCAGTTGCTGTTTTTTTAAATGAAATGTATTAATAAATTCAAAATTATTAAATTTTGTCAAGAGCAAATTTTGACTAATTGTTACAGACTTCTCCAAAATCTTCAGTTCATATACATTGTGTTCATCAGTATTCAGTATAATACAAGTCTAAGGGAATTCCAGTAGTACATTGACTAGATTGTCCAGAGACAACATAAATCTGTATTAAATTCTACATAGAAACATTGTTTTTCAAAAAATTATTTTGATTTTTCGATATTGACTCATCTAATTATATTGTTTCAGTATCTAGATTTAAAGAAACTGTTTAAGCAGTCCCAAAGTCCTTTTAAAATTATAACACTCAAGAGCATTTGACCTTACGTCGTAATCATTCAAATACAACACAGGAATAAACTTGTATTAAAAGTATTGGTAAATGACTTGTCAATGCTGTAGGCATATAATCACAACTGCTAACATTTCAAGTCCTGTACAATGTTAGTGCTATAAAATTTGCAGTTTCCTTATTATCTTTAAATGTCGCCTCCATAACGGTGCTACCTTCACAGTAATTGTGGGTAAAATTGCTGCATGTTTTTAAGTGTGTATGCTGAACATACACAGAAGTCCATTTTTTTATTAGGAGATTAAATTAGATACCATACATGTTACAAATGCATACTTGCAAGCCTTGGACTCATTCATAGTTTAATTGTGTACTGTTTTATTGTTTGTAGAATTGAGGCATATGAAAATGAATTCAAATGTTATTTACATTTTGAGGTTTCATTAAAAAAATTAATGAAACAAATCAAGATTTTAATGTCATCATAACCCCACTCCAACCAAGACCCTCCACCCTGCTGTATTGTCTGTCTCTCTTTACTGACATCACAGTGGTTCATTATGCCACTACCTTCATTTGAAAGGAAAAAAGCCAAATAAGTTTCTCATAGCAGAAGTCCAGTGTGCAAGTTAATAATAGATATGGACACTATAGTGAGAATTGCCTTACATTGAAATATAGGGACGGTGTCAGAATGTGGGAATTTTCTTGGTGCCGCATGATGAATTAAGTCGCAAAAGCTCACTCTGTCCACAATTGCCCCATGTATTAAGTTAAAAAAAGCTCACATCACCCGCAATATCTCCATGTATTAAGTTGAAAAAGTTCACCCCAATAACATAATTGTATACAGAAAAATTTTATACTACTTTCAAAAATATACGCTCTTAGGCATTACAATTTTGGCAACTATATTAATGTGTAAATAAGTTCTTTTGAATATAAACTAATATCAGTTTTGGCAACTACTTTTGAGATTACAATAATTATAATGATTTGTTACAGAATCCAGTACCCACGTTGAACTCTGAAGTGGTTCTTCTTCTTACTCAAATATACCAAAGCCAAGAATCTTTAGAAAGTTTTCCTGAGACTGCTCTCTTAAAAATAGTGAAACGAAGAGGGTTTGAAAGTATCCTGGGACAACTCTCAATGAGTGGAGCTAATGTCATTCCACTTTTCAATTGTATCTTATCACAATCTTTAAGATACATGATGGAAAACAAAGAACTACTTCCAAAACTAAATAACTTCATAAGTGGTCTTCTGACTAACATTATTTTTGAAAATGATAGAGTTGAAGTTGTTATTCAGTAAGTCTTGTTAATCAAAATTTATTACATTGGTTAAATTTTTTATTTACAACTGCTTTGGGCAAGCCCAGTGCAAGTGTCTTAATAAATATGCCAAATTATTGTTAATACACTGGTGTACATCTCTTTAATTTATTTTTAAAACTTTCAACACTTGAGGGCAAAGCCTCCAGGACTTCTCCAAGCAATGTGTTCTTATTTTCAATCCCATCTGGTTTTTTCCTTTAAGAATGAATTTTGCCACGGTTGTCCTTTCTCCTACTGTAGGTTTTCCCCTCTCAAAACCTTGATAATGATGCATAATCTCACCTGTTTTCCCTGAAACATTATTTCCTTCAGGGATTCCCCTCATAATGAATACAATTGATGAATTAGTATTTGTTTATTGTGCTAACCATCTCAAATATATTGTACTTTAATAAATATCTTGAATTGTGCATTATTTTTTATAAAACATTTCTATTTAATTGATTTTATTTAGATTTTAGTTTCTATAAATTTGCTTTCCATTTTTTTATCACACCTGTGATGATTTTACAGAGGTATCATCCAAACATTTGAAACTTGTACTGATTCAAATAATGAAAATGCTTTCAAGTCATTCTCAGAAGTTTTGAACATACTAGAGAAGCAGTACCCAAGCAAATTTGATTCTGTCATTAGGAAAATTATGAAAAACTCAGATACTTCTTCAAAATGTAAAAGATTATTTCATTTTATTCCCAACACAATGCTGAGAGAGAAAAGTACCACATTATTTGAGAAGATTAATGATCCTAATGAATACCGTAGAATAGCAGGCATTCAATTTTTGGCTGCCAAGATTACAGCCATTGAGGTATGTCAAATTCCATTGTAAATTTCTGCTCTAAATTATTTTTCATATATTCTATAAGTGTATACTTTTTGCAGGAGACTGATAAAGAACTCTTAATAGATAGCTTACAGAGTCGTATTGCCGATGATTGCCCTGAAGTTATTTTTGCTGTATTGGACTCATTTCCAATTCACTTACTCCTTGACTTGCTGGGACAAGAAGTTCTGCTGAAGAACCTTTTTCAAATCTCCCAAAAGTGCTGCTCTTCAAAAGATAGATTGCAAAATTTAGCAACACTAACTGCTAGTGTTCTTTGTTCTGAACCAGTTGTTACGGCAGCTCCAAATGAGTTCTACATTTTGATAACAGTATTACCTTTTTTAATTCCCACGCATTCTTCGCAAGTTGGAATAGCTCAAAAAATTTTGTGCTCATATTTTGGGGAAAAAAATAAGTTTCTGAAATCATTGAATGTTGGTGAGTAAAAGAAAAATTTTCGAAATACAATTTTCTTGCTTTATTTATACATGAAACAAAAATTATAAGGTTTGCTGCTAGTATTGTAACATTTTTTTCAAAAGAATGCTTATT
Organism: Eucriotettix oculatus; assembly: GCA_034510155.1. NCBI lineage: Eukaryota > Metazoa > Arthropoda > Insecta > Orthoptera > Tetrigidae > Eucriotettix > Eucriotettix oculatus. The sequence continues at coordinate 49,332,690 of CM067381.1, forward strand.
TCACAATGTCTTATTTTAATAATCTAACAGAATGTTCCAATGCATCTTTAGAATATTACCTCTTGTCTAGTAATAGTACAGTTTTCTTGTGAACTATTTTCAGCATGTTATTTCAATTCAGGCTTTGAAAAGAGTACTGAATTTGAAAAGAGTATTGTGAATGTCATAGAATGCCTCAATTTTTTATTCATAGTAACATATGTATTTTGGATTGTGAACTGAAGGCTGTAAAATATAGACAGTGTCTAAAGTGAATATGAAATGAAAAATTTAAAATTATGAACTATAAATTTCAAGCCATAATTCCCAAAATTTAGATGGTTTGGATAAGCCCAGTCCAATGTGTTTCATGTTGTTGACTTGGTATGATTATTTTAGAAGCTAGCAGAGAACTGAATGCCCAGCTGTGGCTGTTTTCAGGAAGAGAGAAGTATAAAAAGGCTTGACTTAAATGACCACACTGTTGAAATGTCTCTGGGCTTGCCAAGCAACATTTATGTGATTTGATAATTCAAGGTCACATCCCTCTTGTGCTTTAATGGCCAACAGACTTCTTATTTTAAACAGACTATACTAAACAAAAATAAAATAATTTCTGACCACCTTTTTCAGACGGTTTTAAAATCTGTTTGAAAAAGTTGTTGGAAATTATTTTATTTTTGATTTTTAATATCAGACATTAATTGATTTAATTAGACTATACTAAAGGTTTCTATTTGGAGCAGGGTTTTGTATGGATCATAAACCTGTACTTAGAGAAAGAAGAAGATATACCTGGAAGTTTTGAAATGTGATGTTTGACAAGAACTGAAGAAATAAAGTGGGCAGAAATAGTAAAAAATAAAGAAGTTATTAAAGATCAAACTACAGTTTTTAACAGAAGAGCAAACTGGTTTGGATGCATCCAAAGAAGTTGTTTACTGCACATATCCATCAAAGGACACTTGGAGGGAGCTCCAGATTGTAGAAGAGTGTAACTGGTAGACTACTTTAAGCTAATAGCACATAATATGTGATGAAGGAAGCAGCTCAGTTCACGAAGTCCAAGCACCTGCTGGTACATTATGGACTTTTCAAAGCATACGAAATTATTCACTGTTCAGCAACTGTACTATACAGTTTCATCTTTAGATATTAGATAAAAAAAACTAGTGTCACCACTTTTTTTGTTGAAATTTTCCTTTATTACTCAAAGAAATAGTTTTATTAAAACTTGTTTACTAATACTTGATTGTTAATTTTATGTTGTTGATTTTTCTCTTTACAGAGGAAAAAAATACCAGATACAAAGATCTTAGTTCAAATACATTTATACATTTATGTGAAGGAAATAATATTCCTACTCTGACAGAAGTAAAGGAAGCGTTATCAAAACTTATGCCAGAAAACCTAAGTGCTACAGAAAAATTTTTGAGCATCATATTGTTGACATCATCTTTGAAGGATAATGCTACTGTTGAAGAATATCGTATAGTTTTAGACTTTGCTTTGAAATACATTGAGGATTTAAAGGTAATGGATACTTTTTTCACATATAGCACATTTTAATTAGTAATGCTTCAATTCTACTTATTCCATATTTGTTATTGCTAATCACAATGGCCCATTTATGGTAAATAAGTCTTGGTCTTAAAAGCCTTACCAGCTTAGAATATGACATTTATCTGGACGGAAACCTGGGAATTATTTATTCATCAAATACAGCCTATTTTGCTTATAATGAGAAAGTTAAACCAAAGAATGAATTTGTAATTGGGAAAAGTTATAAACAATGGTCTGTGCCCTCCTTCGTCAGAACATTGTCATACTGGCTTTCCCATGTTGTTGAATTCAAACTGTGGCACACCAACCATTAGACAGTAACAACAGACACCAATAAAATCAATAACTCTCCCACCTCCTCTCCCTCTTCCCACCACTTTTCGTCTTCCCCCTTTCTCTACATATCATATTACAAACTCAATACACACAAACTATAGGAAGAAGGTAAAAAGTTAAGAAAATCATTGTGATTGGTGAAAGGTGGTTGTTGGAGAATTCTGAGTCCAGGATGTTGCCTGGACTATAGGATGTGGTGAAAATAGAGTTCTCAAAGATTGAATTCAGTATCTAATAGATCAAGGAAAGTATCTCATTTATCTTATTCATATTCATTTATTTTGAAGTCCTATTATTAACGGTTTTTCAATCAGGGTAGTTCAATGTTAAAATGGAATAAAAGAAGCTATGTGTAAGGTGTTAACATTTTTTTTTGAACAGGCATATGTGAGCCTTAAAAAATTGTTAATACCGCTTATACAGCTTATTTTATTCCATTATATAGGAATCTATATATTACTTAATAATGTTAAATAAATTATTTTTGCACTGAATAGCTCTCACCAACATTATTTGCATGTTGTCACAACTTATGAAGTCAAAGTTCTTTTTAAATTTTACAGGTGATTGTTATTAATGACACATTTCTTACCAAAGATAATATACAGAAGTGTCTTCAAAGATCACAGAGACATGAGCTTCCACTTGAAGGGTTTAGTTATTGCATATCTGTATTGATACACAAGACTTCTCTCCCACCTTCATTGGTTGATAATTTATGGTGGGATTTGAAAAATGTAAGAGATGATGCAAAAGTGGTAGAAAGTGCTAAATTAATAACCAAATTATTTGATATTATTTTAAAAGGATGCAGCCTGGACAGAAAGGACATCAAACTTGTTTTCATTGAACTACTGAAACAATTTTTCAAGGTAAGATTCTGTGTCACTTTCTTTTTCTTTATCTGAACTCTCATTGCCTTTACTCCGTCTTTCCCTAATCATCCCTTTCTCATAAAGTATTGTTGTATTAAACATATGAGAATTTTAACTGCACTGTTGTTATCCTGCTGTATAACATTTTCAGGTAACTTATTTGTAATTTTTTGACATTTTTCAGAAGTATTTTCCTGATCATCGGTCCCACTTCAGATTCCTTTGTAATTTCTGGATTGGTCATGAACTGTCCGATATAATTGAACCTCACTCGAGCGTGGTGAGCTATGAATTACAGCTCCGCTCATTGTGCTTTGCTACTTCTTTGCTCCGTCAATCAGACAAGTCTACTAGCTGGATGCTTGAAAGAAATGAAATGATTGTACCTGCTCTTTTAGTGTCGCTGATGTGCCCCCTCTCTCAGATTAGAGATGCTGCTCTGGACTGCCTTTCCATTCTTGGCTTGTCTATTGCTAGTGCAATTAGTCAAACCAGCTACATACAATTACTTGATGAGCTATTGTCTAGGAGAGAAGAGCTTCTTTTAGATTCAGAGTGAGTCTTTCATTTTGTTATAGTTATCTCAAATTATGTATTAAACAATGGTTTATGCTACAACTTATTTTCAATGTTACAAATCATTTTATTGTTGCTCTTAATGTATCATTAAAATCCTTTCCCTAACTTTATAGGTGCAATTATTCAAGTTTTGGTTAAATGTTGGTAGTTTCATAGCAATCATGTTTACAATTTGAGATTTACTAAAATGTAATTAACACAGCTTGTTTATCAGTTATGCTATTGTATATGTGTTGGTGCTTTCATAAAATTAATTGAACAATGACTATTAATTATTTAACTAATTAAAGTATTAAAATTGCAAGATAATGCTGTGTGCTTTGAAAATTTTAAAGAATCCTGTTAACACTTTATTATCAAGACTAGTGTTTTATTTAATTTTTTTACTTGTGCTTAATATCAAAATTTACAGTTTGAAAATGTTGTTGTTATTATTATTATTATGTGTGTATTAACAGAAATTTATTGTCCCTTTGCTTTGTATTCTAATTTCATATATTTTAATTCACAGGCAGTTGCCAGTCATTATGTACATTTTATTTTCGGATGATGCGGTTGTAAGAAGCTTGGTTAAATCTAATAATATACCTCATATGAATGGCATTTTAGAGTCTCTTGTGAATTGTGTTGTGAATGTGAACACCCCATCATATATTTCTGCTGCTCTTCTCAGGATCTTGAGTAATGTGTCATCAAAGGTAAGTTATCAATATAAAGCAATTTTAAATCTTGGGCACAAATTTAATGACGTAATAAATGTGCACAATTGAAATCATTTTCAAATTACTAATAGATTTTGAAGCAAAAGTATATTTTCTGTTGAAAATGTAAATAGTAATTTTTTAACATAAATTACTTCACTTTTAACTTAATTTTATTTTACTAGTTTGTAATTATTTTTTCATCTGTGTGTGTGACTAAATTTTGGTAAGGACAAGGAAATGTATTTATGCAACTGCTAATGGCATACTAGTGCTCCCAAAATTTAATTTTTATCACTGCTTGATTAAGGGGAAAGTTTTCATTAGTATCAGTGAATAATAAAGCATTGTAACAACAAGTAAATCCTAGTTTGTGGGGCACATACCAAGACAATTGATTTCAATAACTATGTAGTAATATGTACAGTGCAGGGCAATATAGAGAGCAATACCAGTAGAGTTCACTAGGAAGTGGATTTGACATATGCAAAGTACTTATTAGTAATATTTTTAAATGATGAGCAGAAAATTTTTCATGCAGCTAATAGAACTCAGTGATGCTGTTCCTGTTAATATTGCCAGTTATGATAAAATATTGATGGAATTAATAAATTGGAACTATTTATTTTATTACATTCCATGTTTCATGTTGAACAGAATGTTCATGTTCATCACAGTGTTATATTTGTTAAAGTTAATGTTTTTGGTGTGTTTTAGAATGTACTACAGCAGATTATTCCATTGGGTCATAAAATAATTGAGGAATATGAAAAAGATAAAAAGGAATTTGATCAATATTCATCTGAAATATTAAGAAATATTATTTCACGGTTGACTGACAATACTAACGATTTCTTGAACCATAGCCAAGGACTTCCATTATTAGAGACACTTCTCCTCAGTAAACATATTTTGATTGGAGATCGTGATGGCAAAGGACTTTATGCAGCTTGTCTTGTTCTGAACCAGGTACTTTATAAAACAAAGACTATTAATTTTATTTATAAATTTTACAGAATAATGTTTTTTATTACATTTGTCTGACCCTGAATTAATGTTTTAGATCTGCTTTTAATTTATATCAAGAGCATGGAAACTTCTTAAACTCTTGTATCATTAGTTATGCATGTCATGTCATGTAATAAAATGCCTTAAAATATGGTAGATAATAAAGTTTTTTCAAAATAATATGGAAATACTGTACTTGTTTTGTTAAATTCACTTCGGTTTACAATTATTTAAATATTCATATACATTTAACAGATATCAAAGGATGTATTTGAATCCATATCACAACAACAACGGCAACACTTGTTGAACATCCTCATTGAAATAGGTACTGACAATGATTGCCCTGAAATTGTGTCTGCTGTAGGACAAGTCTGGAAAAGAATTATTCTTGATTCTAAGCTTATAGTAGTGGAATTGGAGAAGATGAGAGATGCTAAACAAGTAACACCACCAGGAAATGGTTATTCATTACGAAAAAGTAGAAGGTTAGTTAAAATTGTGTATGTGTTACTTCCCTTCTTGGATACAGAAATTGTTTTGGGTTTAGTTTGTTTGATCAATACTTGACGTTCCTATTTCGTAATTTCACGGCTGCTTAATGGAAGTGTAATGAATAAGTTAAGCGCTTTATAAATATGAACGGCAAATGATTTTAAACATCACATTAAAATTTAATTTTAGCTGTGCTCACAATTGATATAAAGTAATGGTCGAATCTCATGAATGACATGATCACTCTTTCATTCATTCAAGCAATCATAACTTATTTGTAGAAACATAGTTCATCTTCAATATAATATAGTTTTAATTAACATTCAGCTATGCTTCTCCTTACAAGACAATATTTATCATTAAGTTAGTGGCACTGATGTGGGCATTTATATGGCACCCTCCTATGCCAACCTCAACTAGAACAGTAACATTTGAATTTCAAAAATTAGCTTCATAGATATTCTTATTCTTTGGACCAGGTGCCCTTTCTGATTTTATACTTATCCTAAACACCAAATTCCTTGTCAAGTTCTAAATCACATTCCTCAATGTTGATATACACCTCATTTCTGGTCTAACCACCACTTCTGTCCACATGAAACACACAAACCCCCTACAGCACCTTATTTTTACCAGTTACCATCCCGAACATACCAAATGCTCCTTCCTAATCCTACACCAACTGCATCTTCATTGCTTTCATTGATTGAAAATATCCCCTAGACCTCCTCCAGAAACAAACGTCAAATTGGTGTTTGAATAATAATGTGTATCTTTATTTCAATTTAAAGGATTTTACATGCTGCTCCATCAGTAGAATTGCTGAAGTCAGTGCACTGGAAGAGAGGTGTTACTTTATTAGAGTTTTTGCAAAATAAGAAGAAATTAAATGATGTCCAGTTTATGGTGCCAATATTATTTGATATTCTGAATAGGTATGATCAGTATTATTATATCAAATACTACCTTATATAATTAAATCAGTGTGTTACATAACAAAGTATGAAGAAAAGGGTTGTGAAATTAAACAAATTTCAATCAAACTGTAATCATTCCTTATTAATTTTAAACTATTTGCATGATAAATACCATGTAAATTGTTAATAAACATTTTTTATAGTTTTTTTTTCTTATTAAACTTTTTTGCACATAACCAGCCTGGAAATTGTTTCAGTACCTCCTGCATATGACGTGCCCAATTGGCTCATTGTCATTACTCAAGTAAACTGCATATACATGTTCCTTTTAGACTTAACATATTTGGAACTGTATAAAGGATTTTTTTATTCTTAAAAATGTTGGGTATATTTGCTATAATTGTTTACATTTCCTTCATATTATTTCTATATATTTTTAGTGTGTACAGCAAAATACATTTTTTGACACATAGAAACTTATTAGTGTTATTATTTTATAGGTGTCTAGAATTTGAACAACAAGCTCCAGTTGAATATATTAAACAACTACTATTGTCATGCATTTTGCACTGTTGTCAGAAATTATCGCCAGATGGGTCACGTTTGAAGCAAACTATAAACTTCAAAGATGAGATGTTAAATGTTGGCTTAGTTGTACAATGTGTAAGAGGTACCCAAAATCCACAAACTCATCATCATGCACTTTTGCTATTGTCTCATTTGGCTGGAATGATTCCTGTAAGTGTGCAAATATTAATTAGCAATTTTATAGCATTGTTTAAATGTTGGGGGGTTCTTATTTTGCAGATACTAAATATATTAATAATGCTTGGTGAACCTAAACTGTGACCTGTTTAGCTTGATCTATAGTGGTTATTAAACTTCAAATGATATGCTTTTTCCAGGATCAGGTGTTGCATAATATTATGGCAATATTCACTTTTATGGGGTCCTCTATTTTACGGCATGATGATGCATATAGTTTCCAAGTTATTTCAAAGTTAGTTGAGACTATAATACCAGTTCTTATAGAAGTAAGTATGATTGAAAAGAGTATTTTTTTTCTTCATAAAACATTATATAGTATAGCTGGCAATAACCACGAAGAAAACTGTATAAATTGTTGATGTGATTGCAAATCAATCCACAGACTAAATATAGCTATTTTTTTTTTACATTGTCATAATGAGTATTAATTGCTTACTCACTGTGATGATTCAGAGGTTTCAATTTTTTAAGATAGTAGTTTTGAAACCTATTTCTTCTGTGAAGCGATGTATAATTTTATTGATTAGAAATAACAAAATTGTCCTTATCCTTTTTTTAAACTCTGTAATATACTAAAATTATGTCAGTAAGTTTTGGCTACTGACATGAACTGAAAAACGTACAATTACAAATTGTAAAACAAGAACACGTTTAAAATGTGAAAGCAATGTAATCAATACTAGACAGTAGTTATTTTTACCCTATTATTTTTATATGTGGCAATTCTTTTATCATAAATAAGACAGTAAGATCAAACAAAAATTATCTAACATTGATTACAAAGTTTCAGTGTGCTATTGTGATGTAATATGTAGTTGCACATTTTAATGATTCACAATGGTGGTAGCTGAAAGCTCCTGTCATAATTCATGAAATTTATAGCAAATGGTTTTATAAAACGAATTGTCATTTATCAACTAGCCATGGCCATTTCGTTCTATGGGCTAATATTTATGTATAAAATAACTGGCTTTTAGGAGGCAAACCCTTTTACCATATTGTCATTAATTTGTTTTGATTCAAATTTGTAAGATACATGAACTTAAAAAATCTTTGCAATAATTAATTTGATTAATAATAAATCTTAATTATGGTCTATTGTTTGTTTATTTTCTTCTATTTTACTACTCTTTGTTTATCTATTTTATCATTCTTTATTTCAGGCAGGAGCTTCTGGTTCTCTTTCTAAGAAAATGAATTCAAAACTTGAAGATGTTATAGCAAAAGTTATGCGTGTTTTTGTTGATGCAATGTTAGACATTCCTGAACACCGTCGTGTTCCCCTTTTCTATAAATTGTTGGTGACATTAGATGCTGAGAAGTTTTTATGGCTTTTCTTGTGTTTGGTGTTAGAGAATCATATTTTAAAAGGCTCAGAAGCTGTTCAGAACAAAAACGTAGGTAAAAAGAGTGTTGAAATGCCAAAAAGATTAGAATTTCTCATGACAATTATGAATACTTTTGATCCATCCATCATCGTGAGAAATTGCATTCAAGTTGTGAGTTACTTAAGGAGCCTCCCTGCTCAAAAAGGTATTAGTGTTTATGATCTTTTATTTGTATCAAATTATGGTACACAGCTATTAAAAAAATGTCTATTTTCAGAAACCAGTGTGTCTCATAAGAAAAAATCTGCTAGAAAATCTGCATTATTTGATATTGAAAATAATACAGATAAACAGTTACGTCACTATAAATATACACTAGTGACATTTTTATCATCTCTTCTTTCATCAACAAACTTCATTACTGAGGTAATTTTTATGTTATGATACAGTTTTGTAAATAATTTTGTTTAGTGTTTGATCAATTTTTATATTTGTACTTAGATCCATTCTTTTATAATTCTTATGTATACATAGGGCAAAATAAAATTATATACACAAGCATATATCTAGGTAAGTATGTATTATTCCTTCATTGAATGTTAAACTGTTGTTATCTAATGGCTGGTCTTCCAATGCTAAAATTTGACAATGTGACCAACCTGCACAACATGCAGTCCTGTTCTGTCCTGAGAAAGGGGAATAAATAACTTCTCTATCAGAAAAAAAATTCTTAGCAGAAAATTTTAGTTTTTTTGATAGAAGTTTACTATTGTATTATCTTTAATAGGTCCAGAAATGTACTTTCTACTCTTCATTCATATACTGTATTTATCTACAGCTGTAAACAGTAAAGTGGAGTAGTTTTTGGTATATTGTTGTTTCTATTTTGTGACAAGTTTGATAGAAAAACAAATGTCTGCTTTTGGAACTGAATGTTTGATTTATTTAGTGTTGTTATTTTTTTGTCCAAGTATTAAATATATGTATTAGTAATTCCATTAAATTCCTATTCATGCATTGTAATAGTTTATGTTTCTAAATGCTCCAATACTTTCTCTAGTAAGTCTGGTTTTTGTAATATTCTTCATAGTTGGTAATTTATTTTTATTGAAAAAAAGTGTACTACATTCTCAAATATTTTTCAAATACAGTAAAAGAAATGAATAGTAGCAGAGTAACCCAATTTGGGACTAATAGCATCAATTATATATTTCCTTGACATTCCATCAGATTCTACCAGTGTTTCTTCTTTAAAGATTTGATATTTTCAATTCAAGTTGTTAGTTGAAGTTTTAAATTACATTTATATGTTTTTGAAATATGGAAATAGCTGTAGTCAACAATATTAATTTTCAGTGTTAAATTTCTCATCAGCCAGATTTACTGCATTGCTATAAAAACTTGTTAAATAAGCATTTTGGTTACTTCTGACAATTAAAAATTACTCAAATTCACCTTTTGATTAATTTTTAAAATTAATGGTATGCCAGATAGTAGTAAAGAGGAAAAGTAGTCATTTGCAGACATGGTTAGTGAAATGATAATTTAGTGACATACAAATAAAAATAAAAGGTTTTCTGGGTGTTTAAAATTGGCTAGTATCTTCTGAAAAAAAATGGTGGAAGTATTTTAATTATGTTGAGGAATATGTATATTTTGTGTGTGGTCTCTAGGTGGCAAAGTTGAAAGAAGAAGAAGTTATGGAAATGGAAATTTTGTACAGAAATATGATAGAGGAAACTCTTTTCTTGATACAGTCAGTATCTCGTGAAGCTGACTTAAATGCTGGAAAATTATCTGCAAAGTACTGGAAGGTTATGCTGAACCAATGCTACGATATTTTGGACAAGGTAAGACTTATTTATTATATACTATTGATTCATTATTATCTTATGACTGAAGTGTTTCTTAAGCTTCTAGAAACATTTGTGTTTATGTTTTGGCCACATTTTATTCTACTACAATTTAAATACTCGAGTGATAAATTGCTTTTTCAAAAAATTTAATTTCTACCCACTAGGTGAATGCTCTGTTACCAAGTACTATGTTCCTGGTAGTGATTCAAGGATTAACAGAAAGCAATATTCCAACCATCAGAAGAAAAGCTCTTGAACTGTTAAATACAAGACTACAGTATCAATCCTCATTTTATACATCCTGTCAACCAGGAAATCTGCTAAGCATTCTACCTTCTTTGCTTACTATAATTAAAGAAATTTCATCAGAAGGAAGTTCTGCACCAGAAACTGAAGTCATACAACAAACAGCCTTGTTGTCTCTCAAATTGCTAGCTCGTGTTTTAGCACAGGACTATCCAAAAGAATTTAAGAAGGTAAAGTTTTTATAATTACAACTGTTTTAAAATTTATATATTAGTTGAGCAGTTTTCTAGTCATCCTTTTTATCATGAGTGAGCTGAGGTTTTCCTGGTGTAGTTGATGCAGAAATAGTTCTCAGGATTTCACTCAGGTGCAGGTGCGATGAAAACACGACGTTTCAACGACCAAGTGCTCTGAACTAGTTCTGCATCCTTTTTATCAGTTCAAATAATTTGTTTCGGAAAATTATTTCCCAGTACAATTTTGGATCTGTAATGAATCTTGTATTTTTGACGTGCAGATATCTATGGTAAAATGCAAAAACAGCCAGCTCTCTCTATTGGATTGTATTTTGAACTTAAAGGAATGCTTTAACTCTTACACTAGCTTTGATTCCTACCTTTATTGTTGAAGGTAACATTGTTGTATTTTATTGTCACAATGTTTATTTACTCTTCTATAGATCAATTGCCTATAAAATCAGTACCAGTTGAAAATTATCTCTGATAATAACTCTTCACAAATTATTTTGTGGCTTATAATACTTGTTTATGGTAAATAAAGTAGAAGTTGAAGATTTTATTTGAAGCTGTAAGTAAATGTTTTCATTCCAATTTGTTTGTGTTTCAGATTCTGGAATTGGTAACAAACTTAATTTCATCTGATTTACCTGATGGAAATATTTTGGCATCTGTGCTTTTGTGTATAGCAGAATTATGCAGTACTCTTCGAGCTAATGCTATTGGCTATCTTCCCAAGATCATGCCATCAGTTATAAAAGTTGTTAAAGTTCAAAATCGGATTGGCAGGTAATTTAAAAAATAAATTTTGTGCAAGGAATTTATTCATCTCAAGAGATCATGCCATCAGTTATAAAAGTTCTTTAAGTTTAAAATCCAAAATTAACATTATGTTTTAAACATTTCAGCTCGGACATTGTACTCCTTGGGGTTGTCACTGCAGTACAAAAAATCATTGAAAATCTTTCCAATTTTCTTAGTCCTTATATGGATAAACTTTTGCTGGAAATTTGTGGTATTTCTGCTAAATGGCAAAGTGAGCCTGAAAATTCCAAGGTTACGCCCATTGTCCAAAAGCTAAAGGCTATCAGGTGAGTTTTTAGAACAATGAATAACACTGAACTTCCTTTAAATTAAATTTAAATAATATGAACTTAGGTTTTTAAAAAAAATTCTTCACCTTCAAAAGCTTAAAGGAATGTGTTTTATTGGGCCATTGATTCCTTGTGTGAATGAAAATTAAGCAAGGATTATTTTAAAACAATTTTATTGGTTGTTTTTTCACAACTCCACAATTTCTTCATATACATTTTAGGTAACTTATAATTTTAATTAGTCAAAGAAGCCAAATTACTAACTGATAAATTAAATATGATAATTCAAAGCCAGAATAATTGCTTTCAATTATGTCTCAGCCAGAAGCCATTTACAAGCAATTAAAAATATCAGAATGGAAAAATCTTAACTGGACCGGAACTCAAACCTGGAACCTTCCACTTTCTGGGCAGATGCTCTTCTCCCATCTGAGCTAATCCAAGCTGACTCATTCCTTGTATGTCCGAAGCTCAGGCTCACCCTCAAGTTCTTAATCATGTTCTTCACAATATCTTAAACATTACAAGTGATAAAATAAACATGATACAATGTTTCTGTAATCCTGGGTGCTTTTGTCAGGTGATTCAAAAACACAAGGAACACATTGCTTAAAACAACCGTGTGGCAAACTCCAAAACTTGTCACCTGGTTTGTGCAGTTCTTGTATTTTTGTATCATCTGATGAAAACAACAGAGATTGCAAAAACATTGTATGATTTTGAAGAAAAACTTCTTGGGAACCCGAGAAGCTTTTCTTCATTCAGTTCACCAGAAAAGCATTTTATCATTGTGTGATATTTATTTTGTCCATAATTTGACTACTTCTTTGCCTAACTAGCATATTTTTAACATAGGTTTTTTATAATTTTAAATTTTCATATATTGTTTCCTATTTTACAATATAATTGTTTAGTAAATTATTGTTTTACCTATTGTTACCAATTATGATATATTCAGTTGACAGATATTTCTTATTTGAATTTTTCAGGCAGAAGCTGTCCACTGTACCATCAAGAGTGTTAGTTCCATCTGTGAGCAAATGTTATTCGCACATCTTGGACAAAGGAACACTTCCAAGTCTTGGCCCCCTTATGTCTATTTTAGGAGACAGCTTCTCGGAGATGAGTGCTCAGGAACTTGTCCAATTGATGCCTGACCTTACAAATTTCTTCCAAACAGCTTTGGAGCTTAGATCCAACAATAGCTTAGAAAAACAAGTATTGTGTGAAGCAGAAGAACATGTTGTGTTGGGACTGGTGTCATTGGTTTTAAAACTTTCTGAATCAACTTTCAGGCCACTATATTACAACCTTTACCACTGGGCTACAAGTGCAGATGTTCATAAAGAAAGAACTATCACATTTTATAGGTAAATTATTTTAACATAAAGTGTTGCATCACTATTATAATAGGCTCTCTTTTTCCACATTTTTAAATAAAAATGAACTAAATTAATGAAGAAAAACTTTATCTCAAGCATTGACATATGAATCCCTTTTGGGAATGGTTGAGTTTACTTTCCAAACTCCACACAAGTTTTGTTTCAGCAGTTCTTTCGTACACTTTGCAATCTTGTTAAACTATAATTAGACTGTTCGCGTTGCTATCCGGTGTGGTAGCAACATGTCAGAGAATACGCTATGCTTCAAAATCTCACCTAGAAACTGTCAGATATAAATCAGCTTACAGTTGCATGTCTTGTTACTATGATGACAGTAACTGGTTCAAGACCTGACTACCACCACAACATCTCCTTCAGCTGCATCTTGTTGCGAACTCCCTAACAACCTTTTCTGGACAGCTAATTCTCCTAATTAACAACGCTTTTGCTGTATCTAGTGGTATATGACAATAGAGCCTTCTAGCGGCTTGTCTCAAAAGCAACTGCCAACAATCTGTCTGTGTCGGCTTTCCAATCACAGACAGTGGATCTGATTTCTTCTCTCTTTCTCTCTCTCTCGTCTTTTTTTTTATGGGTTAACAGGCTACATGAAGGTGATCCTGAAACAAGCAACTCCCCTTTAATAGCATAGGATATTTATTAATTTCTATTATGCATTAAATTATATCCAAATATCTGCAAGTATTAGGGAAACAAAAATTAAGTGTTAAGTCATCAACTCTTCAAAGTTAAATTATGACTTTCAAAACCAAGGTCAGTTCTCAGTAGCACATATTATTATTTAATTATCCAAACTGAAAAGTTTTTAAGTGTGACCACAGCATTACACTGTTTTTAAAACCATAAAAAGTGAAACAACTGTGTCAAGCATGTACTACTTAAACAAACAATTAGTCCAATTGCAGTAAAATTAAGTGATAAAATAAATACTCCTTAATGTTGCTTTTGTCAAGTGATTGAATAATGTAAGAGCTGTAAGATATGTTGTTTATAAAATTTTTAAATGACTTGTGTTTAATTAACCCCCTTTACTTAAAATATTTATTTAAAAGTGAAATATTTTACACTTGTGTATTATTTCAGATTGTCCAGTTGCATAGCAGAAAGACTGAAAGGTCTGTTTGTTCTCTTTGCGGGACACTTCATAAAACATGCTGCTTCAATGTTAGATCAGAACAATATTGTTAAATCTGAGAGCTTATATTTTGGCTCAGATGATGATTCAAAGAAGAAATCGATGGATTTGTTGGAATATGTATTGAAAACTTTACATAATGTCTTCCTTTACGATGGTCAAAGTTTTATGAATGGTGACCGTTTTGAAACTTTGATGCAACCAATAGTTGACCAGGTTAATTATTTTATAATTATTATAGAAGTAGAATTTGAGTTCAAGTGATGATTCCAAAATTATTATTAAAATTTATATGCTCAGAATAAGAGTTTTAAGACATTATTTTTGTTTCAGCTGGATAATACATTGGGAGGAGAGGAAGCTTTACAAACGAGAGTTAAATCGACAGTAATGCCTTGCATTGTGCAATTAGCCGTAGCAGCTGGTGACGACACACTGTGGAAGCAGCTTAGCTATCAAGTCCTCTTAAAAGCCCGTAACAATTCTCCTCTTGTAAGTTTCATTCTTACTGTATGGTTTCTGATACTTGTTTACTACATGCTTACAAAATTAAGTTTAGAAACCAAAAGTTCTCTTGTAGTTTTATAATGCATTATTTTGTTCATTGGTAATTTTTAATTTGCTCTTATAATTTTTCATAAAGTGGATGATATAGAATTTCAAGTTTTTTCATGCTCAATTTGGTTTTCATAAGTGATAAGTACATAAACACTATAATTTTCACAGATACGTTTGGCTTCTCTTGAAACATTGTGTGAGATGGCGAAGAAACTAGGTGAAGACTTTTTGCCACTCCTACCAGAAACAATACCCTTCCTATCTGAATTACTAGAAGATGAAAATGAGTTGGTTGAAAAGGCTTGTCGGAAAACAATTCGAGGACTTGAGGAAGCTTTAGGAGAATCTCTTGAGGAATATTTCTGATTAATTTCTTCCTGTACATAAGGATTTTAGTACTATTCTATATTTGAATGTAATGTATATATTTTTTTATGAAAAATAAGCAATAAAAATTGCTTTTTAATTTTTAGAAAAATCTTTTCCTTTTTAAAAAGTACCGATTTTGTTCCAGTAATCTTTCTTTGTCTACAAATCAATTTTGAGTACCTATATCATTTCTCTTCTTATTTTATGTAACTTGTTAATATAGAAAGAATTATTGTTGTAAATTCTCGTTGAAAATCTACACAAATTAGTACCTGAAAACTCTTCATGTTTTTCCTCCATTATTATACATTTCTACTAATGTTGATGAAAGAAGATAATATAAAATAATCTAAAGTGGTGAAACTATCAAAGAAACCGGGACTCTTGCATAGAAAAATGTTAGTAAGTTACTTTGGAAGTATTTTGATTAATGATTGCCACAGCTGTTAAACGAGCAGGTTTTGAATGTATTAGAAACTAACATTAAGAAAATGAAATCTAATTCTTGAAAGTTTTCATGGAGAAACAAGATAGTCTGAGATAAATGAAGAAGCTAAGGACAGGGCAAGGTGGAGAACGAAATGTACTTAGTCCAAGGGCCGTTGAGTAGATGGAACATTTAATAAAGTTACAAATTTCAGTAAGTGAACATTACTTTATTAAATATGGCTTTATCACAACAATTTGCTTACCAATTTATTAAAAATTACTGTTATTTGTATGCCCCCCCCCCCCCCATTCTTATTTGAGTTAACTATATCTGAATCAGCAATGGGCTGCATAGTTATGTACCATTATTATTTCTTATACAACCAGGTTTAACAATTGGTGTCTACTAGTTTTGTATTTTTTCTGAATGTCAAATAGAATGAGAGTTAGGAGATCAGTTTGGTTTTAGGAGGACTGTAAGGACATGAGAAGCATTATTGACACTTTGAGTCTAATTGTAGAAGACAGGAGAAAAAAAAACAGGCCTACATTTATGGCATTTGTAGATTTAGAAAAAGCCTTTTGATAATGTGAACTGGAACACACTATTAAGTATTTTAAAGGGGACAGAAATAAAATATTAAGAATTAAGGCTTATCCATAACATCTACAGAAGGCAGTTAGCAGTAATTAGAATTGAAGATCAAGAAAAGGAAGCAGAACTTGAGAAAGGAGTAAGACAATGATGTAGTCTGTCACCCATGCTGTTTAACTTATATATAGAACAGGCGATGAAGAAAGTTAAAATGGAATATGGAAAAGGAATCATTCTGCAAGGAGAAGAAATGTAAACCTTAAAGTTTGTTGATCGTATTGTGGTCTTAGGGGAGTCTGAAAGAGATTTGTAATGGGCATGCCTTATTTGTGGTGGGGAGGGTCCAACTTGTAATGTATTACATTCAGGGAATACTATTCCCCTCAAGTCCAAATATTTTGTGACATGATTTGAAACAACTTCTGTCACTCTGATGTGCAAGTCCACGTGTTTCACAACATGAATTAATAATACTACAACATCTACAACCTGTAATATGTTACATTTGTAATTTTTTCTCCATCACGTGTAATATAAACGAAATTATAAAAAATATAAAACCATATTGGCACAAATTCCTAACACAACACTATTTTTACTTATTACATATTTTAAATAATGAAAGTTAATTTTAGGAAGAAGTCACATATTATGGGAATATTGCATGCAGGATCATGCGGTAATTTTCTCAGAATTATGGAAGTATTCGAAGTGCCGCCTGTTAAACGTTTTTTTTTATTAAAAATCATTTTAAACTGTACCCTGATGCTGCCTACAGCTGTGTCAGCAAGCTCGCTCTGACGGCACTGTGCGTTTGGTAGCCCATATTATTACTGTATCTTAGATGAGCCGGGGGGTGAACCGGTAACACTGCGCAAGCGCATTTCTCATTCCAGACAAGTTTCTGGTGTTATAAATAATGTAGTCATGATATATATCGGAGGGAGCGCGATGGTAATTGGGCAGTTTATAAAGTCTTTGAAATCAAATCAGAAATTCACACTCTTAAAATACTATTATTTTAGAGGTTCTTAAAATTACAAAACAATTAATTTCTCCTAAATTAATTCAAGTGTTGTAGCACATATCCACCAGCCGCCACTGCCCTCATGTCTTAAAATGTGGCCTATTAATCTATCCCTACTCTCCTCTGTATTGTTCGCTCTTCACCTATTCTGCTTAGAACTTCCTCGTTAGTGATTCTATCTACTCATCTGATTTTCAGCATTCTCTTATAGCACCACATTTCAGATGCTTCTATTCTTTCCTTTCTGCAACTCCTATCGTCCACGTTTCGCACCCAAACAAACATTTCTACCAATCCTAGTTATTATACTGTCCAAGTAGCAGAATTCTTTAACTTACTGCAAAATATCCCTTCCCAATCTAACACCCTTTGTTATTCCATTGTTTCCCATACTACACTCCATTACTGCGGCTTTCCGTCTATTAATATACATATTGAACTCTTTCTCCAGGACCACATTCATGCCATTTATTTTGGTTTCCAAGTCGACTTCTGACTCCCCTAATGCTACAATATCATCGGCAAAGCGTAGGGTTTTCATTTCTTCTCCTTGTAGTTTGATTCCTTTTCCATATTCCATTTTAACTTTCTTCATCACCTGTTCTATATATAAGTTAAGGAGTATGGGCAACAGACTGCATCGTTGGCTTACTCCTTTCTTGATTTCTGCTTACTTTTATTGATCTTCAATTATAGTTACTGCCCTCTGTAGATGTTATGCATAAGCATTATTTCTCAATATTTTATTCCTGTCCTCTTCAAAATCCTTAATGGTGTGTTACAGGTAACATTATCAAAGGTATTTTTTTTCTAAATCTTCAAATGCCATGAATCTAGGCCTGTTTTTTTTTATCCTGTCTTCTAAATTAGACTCGCGTCAATATTGCTTCTCTTGTCCCTACATTCTTCCTAAAACCAAACTGATCTTATCTTAACACGAATTCTATTTGTCATTCCATCCTCCTATACACTATTTTCGTTAATATTTTGCATGCATGAGATACTAAACTAATTGTTCTGTTCTGCGCACATTACTAAGGTATTTGATGCAAATGTTGATTATAACTACTGCATATTATGGAATAAATGTTTGTGATTAACGAAGAAATTCTAGGATTATTTACATGAGTTGGATGAAGACAGATTGTTTGGCAAAACGAAATTAAAATATTACGGTAATATGGTAAGCAATATCTCAATTTCAAGAATTTAATATTTGATTCGAGAAGAAAGTCTGGGTTTTACTGCATGAAATAACCGTGAGAAGTAATAAGAGATTCTTAAGATGACCTGGTGCAATTTCCAAGTCGTCGTGTCTCGCTCTACTCAAGTTACGACACAAAAACTCTATTTCTGCTCGATTAACTCAGTTGGTTTTATCTTTAAAGTCACCTATCCTGGGGAACAAAAATTAATTCCCCCCCAATGCTTTCATGAAATTCAAATGTGTGAGTCAGCTACTGCAATATGCGGCCCCCTTTGTCCGTACCCTTAGCTCTGTTCACTCATCTGACATGAGTCGATTAAAAAAGTAATACTGCCATGAGCCCATGACCTACGACAAAGAAATATATGATATCCCCGATATGGGATCTAAATCCAATTTCATTTGCTTTTGTCCGAGTATGATCCATGTTCGTCTAATAATGTAAATATAAACAAGATCATCATTCCAAAGTAGAATATTTTTTTAATATATATAGAAAAGAGGAGAGCGTTGAAATGAAGCATACGAAATCGACTTATTTTGGAAAACTATTTCTATTCCTTTGATTTAGACTTCTATTAAATCCAGGTGATTATCCTAGCTTAACTAATAATTCAGTTATATTTTTCTAACAGTCGTTATTACCCTAAAAGACGTTTACGAAAATAGTAAAACTTTTAGTGTTCCGTAATCAATTCAGAGATAATACAATTCCTGCGTTATAACGCAATTATTCTACAAATCAAATCAAACAACGTACCACGCATTACATCATTCAACCCTTTTAATTTTTATTCAGCTTCATAATTTTAGTTTATTTCTGTCACTATCAATAATTGTTTACGTGCCGGGTCCATTTATATAGGTTGTAATACAACTGGCTTCCTGCCACCATTTTAATCAAGAATGTGAATAAAATAATATGTAAATTTATATTTACTACGTCGTTGGAACGGATAAGCATTGAATTGTAGAAGAAAGCTTGTACAAGGATTAAATTAATATTGCAACTTTCAAATATCTTTTTAAATAGGTTCGAGATGTAAGCATAATGATGTAGGACGTTAATGATTTGGTGATTTAGTATTAGAATTTGTACGTTCGTGGTAATGCATTATTTTTATTATAAATTTTTGAGGATATGAATGTGTTTGATAGTTTCAGTAAGACTTTTATTTTTCACTTTCACCATCCTATTCAAAAAAGAAATATTTTCGGTACAGTCTAACAGATATTCTTTTAACCCATTCTAAGTATCACACATTCTAACAGCTGTTATATCGTTTTCAATTTATTTTTAGTATTACTACGTAAACAGAAGGCTTACTTCTGTATCCCTTAATTATCATAATGATTCTTTGTCTTACAATATTATATTAGTTTTGTACATATCTCTGTATTATCTATGTTTAAGGCAAAAACAATACTATTCTTTTTTTAAAAAAAAATCATTCCTAATAATATGATTTTTTTTGGGTTAACAGGCTACATGAGGGTGATCCTGAAACAGGCAACTCCCCTTTAATAGCATAGGAAGGGAATTGAAAAGGGGGGATGCGGAAGGTAGAGCAAGGTAGCCCAGGGTTAACTAGGGCCCCCGGGCTATGGTTTAAGGATCCTACCCGGTGTTTCACCTAAAGAGATGCAGGGAAAACCCTAGAAAACCTGCATCAGGTAGGTCGGGCATTGGGTACTATTCTCACGCCCTTCCGAATGACGGGAGACGAGTTTGCTGTGGGGACGCAGCATTCCCTTCTCCGTGTCTCCACCAATTTCAGGAGGCAATTGGCCGACTGATCCAATGGGATCAGCGGACAACTCTTGCCATATGCCCAAGGTCTTTGACCCCAGTACATATACCTCCTAAAATATGTGAAGGTGTCTCGGCATATGAGAACTTTGATAAAAAATACCCAGAGAGAGTGTGAGGAATCCCCGACATGATCAGGTAAGCCCCGCAGTCACTCTGGGCTGAAGCGTCTACGAGAAACTCTCGCAGCGCCTCCTATCTATAATATAATATGATTCCACACTTATTTATTTATATTGAATATAATTATACTTTCAACTATAGGTTAAATATGGTCCTTACGACCATTTTATTAATTATTGTTTAAGTTCTATGTATCTGCCACCGGGCATCTGCCCATTTGTAGATTTAATAAATACTTAATAAATGTCCCCGGTAGGACAGAAACATACTGCAACTCTGAAATGAAGTAATAAAATAGTCAATGTCTGCTATTGGCTGTTTTATCATTAAATATTCTACACAATTGATAAACGGAAATGAAAAACACGCCACGTACAAACTGACTGATTTGGATTTGTAACTGCAAAAGGAATTTTTGGAATTGTGTGGGATTAAGTGAGTGTGTGTTAAAATATAAAACAAAAAAAAACGTTAAACAAATAACTCTCCAGGGAAGTTCGCCTGTGTTCATGTTTGTCCTTTCTACTACTCTCATAATGAAACGTTACGATCCCCCGTATAATCCACCTTCCAACTCTGTATCGCATAAAAGATAATGATGATTTAACCGTTCTGGGCAATTCTAGAGCAACCCTCTCTGGATCACGTGTCTCACAAGATCGCTAGCTCCAGCCTTGTAATATGCAATCCATTGAGGGATCAGCGACATTGTTCCGAGCACCAGATGCGGCCAGTGGGGGATTTGCCATGCAATTAACGCGGTTATGTGCTGTCGTGGAGATCGATCGCTGTCCCGGATTTTCAGCTACCTACAAATGCTGACAGATGGTCCACTGCACATTTTCCAAGATCGTTGCTGTAGACCTGAATGCTCGGAACTTTGCTCGGCGGGAACGGCAAACTAGACGTGAAGATCTTGATGGAAATTCGAGAAAATAAAAACAAATATACACTGGCATGCAAAACTGGTTGAAATTGTAGGACACCTTACATATAAGGAGGAAAATCAAATAAATGGGAAATTATTTCATCAACTTCATCATTGGCTCAACAGCTCGGCGTGGGCCTTGGCTTTCTTCATTCCTTTACGCTCATGACGACATTCCGCCAATTCATCACCCCTAAGGTTTTTATATCTTGAATCTCTCCAATTTCCCACCTCAGTTTGGGTCGTTCCTTCCGGTTGGAAAAACATTTACGTAGATGAATTTATGGCGCCACAGTTTAATACTACCACGGATTAAGAGAAGAAAATTAAATAAAAATTCTACATTTTTCCAATAAATAAATAAAAAATGACAGTTAAAAATATTGGTGACTGCTCCAGCATGAGATTCTGTCAAGGTTACAGTGTTTCGGCATGGAAGCTCGAAATGAATTTAGTTGTAAAAATTAATAAATTTAGCGTCGCAAAACTTCAGGAAAGAGACTTCCGACGACTTACCAGAACAGGATTTCTGCCACAAGGCTGGAAGCAAAGTCCGGTTCAGTCGTCCACGTGTTCACCCATCTGATCCTTTCCGTCTCCCAATATGCTTACTCTGTCAATTCTGACCTTTTTGCGTAGCTGTCATCTCTTCTCCATTTTTCGTACAGTTCACTTAATTGGCGGAAACTGGCCTTAGCACCACCATCCAAATCTATTACCAATTTACGGGAAATTGTGTATCTGTGGACTATTCTGAGCTGGAAGATTATTAAGGAAATTACTTACCTGTACTTTGCGACGCTTTTAACAGACGTACATAATCAAACGAGAAATGTGTGATGATCAAATTATTTCATCTGGTAGACTTGCGAAATGTTTGAGCAGGGCCAAATGATAAACAGGTTCTATTTTCTGCAGAGAAAATGACGGCCAGAATACGTTATTATGGTTAATTTTGTCATTTAGGTATAATGTGCTGCTAAATATCAAATTTTGGAAGGTTTTGAAATCTGACAAAAGCCTTTGACACGTATTTAGTTTGAGGAATAAATAAGTTATTCGCTCGTATGAAATATTGGTCATACCCATTGCTGGTTCATAAAATGCTACAACTGAAAAGAAGAAAATGATTCCGTAGTGTCAGGCGCACAGATAAGAATGCATATGGAGCGAGAATGATTTAATAAAATTTGGCGCAAGTGATTACAGGTTTCAGAAATACTGTGCTTTTCCGTCAATTTATGAGTTATTATCATATAATTTAATGAAAGATTAATGTAACCAACTGTTGAATCGTCCAATGGAAACAGCAATAAAGACGAATAATTACTTTTTTTAAAAAATTTATAAAGGTGAAAATACAAATGTATACTTCCAGTGAAATCTTGATTTACTCATTTTATTTTCCCCAGAGGGTGATTCATAACTCCTCAGGGCTTTGTCTCTCTCACGCAACTCACCAAAAGTAATTAATTGCCAAACAGTTGCGTGATCTGCAAAGGCTTAAACGAACGAGAATGGATATAACTGTAATAGCTATACTAAAACTTGAATGTGATCTTTTTTAACGGGTAAAAAAAATATACTCAATATAATCGCAGGTAAACCGATCATCTGCGCAAGTATATTAATGACTAGTAGATTTATTGTGTCGCCGTAATATCCGGTTGCGTGATCGCAGGATATTCATAACAGTGATGTTTCGTGTTTCAACGTTCCTTCATTGAATATCTTTTCAGAAGTATAGAGAGGAACTTTCTTCTGATGAAACTTCCCCCAGAATTCAAACCGACAGAGGTTAGTGTGTATCTCCAGAGATGTGTACCAAACATCGCGATCGGGATGTCACCACCCTCTCCCTTACACAGGCCGTGTGCATTGTTTAATATTCTGTGAGTAACTCGGGTTTATGTCCAAGCATTTTTTTTTCAAAATGTATGCATTTCATCACAAAGAGACGAGGTAAGTAATATAGATAATTTTACTGAAATTGTAAACGAGAAATGAACGCAGTTTCTTTGCCGTACGACCGAGATTATACAAGTATCTTGAATGTTCTTGTATGGAAAACATTTATTTTTAAAATAGCAAGTTATTTGGAAGAATGGAATTTTATGAAATTTCTGTTAAAAAACGTGGATAGTAATAAGCTGCAGAAAGCACGGAAGTGAGGCAGTTTGTTGAGCTTTAGAATAGTGCAGGGGGATGAAACGGACTACTAACACTGCACATTTCTCATTAAAGTGAAAGCGAGTATGCTTCGAAATCGTATAGAGGCTCATAAAATTAAGAAAAAAATAATAATTCCAAAAGTTATTTGCGTGTTGTAGTACATTAACACATATACTAGCCGTTAATGAATACGTATATACTATGACTTTTCTTACGGCGGGTATTAGATTGGGAAGGGATATTTTGAAAGAGGTTAACGAATTCTTCTACTTGGGTAGCATAGTAACTAGGGATGGTAGAAGTATAGTAGACATAAAGAGTGGGATATCACAAGCAAGGAAGGCTTTCGTAAAAAAGAGGGATTTACCTACGGGTAATATCAGTGTGAATAGTATGAAATTGCTTAAAATGTTCGTATGGAGTGTGGTGTTATATGGGTGTGAAACGTGGACGGTCGGAGTAATAGAAAGGAAAAGAATAGAAGCCTTTGAAATGTCGTGCTATAGGAGAATGTTGAAAATCAGATGGGTTGATAGAATCACTAACGAGGAAGTTATAAGCAGAATAGGGGAAGAGAGGAGAATATGGAGGACGTTGACCAAGAGAAGGGATAGATCAGTAGGCCAGGTTTTAAGACACGATGGAAGTGTATGGGGTGAGAACAGAAGAGGGATGCCATGGACGAAGTACGATAAGCTGATTATGGATGAAATTAAATGGGTTGCGCAAGATGGGTTAGCATGGAGGGTTGCATCAGACCAGTCTTAGGACTGAATACCACAACACAACACTATATAACTATCACTGGACACTTTCCATTGGCTTGACCCGAAGGATGGATTTAATAAATGATTCTCTGTTTATCGACTGATTCGATTTTTATCTGCACACGTATCTCGGTAGATCTGCACCAGTCTGACGACGGAGTTGAAAGTCTTTTGACAAAAAAATTTCATACCTCAAAAAACTGATCTTGACCATTACGAGATGGTCGGACTGAAATCAGGACGTGGGTCGCGAATTCCCATCCTTATTCCTCTCAGTACATATTCTTCAACACCCTACGTTTATGTATACAGGATAAGAGAAAACAGATCTACGTTCATGGGCATTTGTAAATTTAGAAAAAGCCTTTGATATGTAAACTGGAAACCACTACTAAGGACTTTGAACACGCAAGGTGATTTCTTTCCCTGTGCAGTTAATGCCATGCGTAATCCAGTCTGCACTGACCACGCATTATTGCATTCGGTTCGCCGTGACCAAATGCCGTTCATCATTTGCAACCACTTCTCCTGGAGTATGATTGCTACCTGCAGCTCCCAAACGAATGGGATGTGTCAACATAAGCGTAAAGTACGCGCCGTTTGCACGCGATCACGTGCGTCAGATCACTGTTCGCCCATGCGGCACTAAACGCGCTATTGTTGCCACTTTCGGAGGAAGCTTCCCTGGGGGGTCTCCTGTTGGACAAAGCCGCACTCTCACATGTCCAGGAATTGGGATATCTCCGGCCGTTGTCATCGATCGAGGTCCTCCCTCTCCGTCCCCGTGTGAAAGCACGTGATCCAATCTAGCTACGTCCAACTACCGTTCAAAGTTGATAATAACCTACTAACCGTAAGAATGAACTAAATATCAAATCAATCGCACAAAAACTAAACTTATTTTTCGAAAGAATGTTCGATCTAGATGTAAACACTACGGCAATGAATAACCTGCGACATCAAGACCAGCCCTAGTGTTTTTCCGTCATAGGTAAAAGAAAAAGATTGGCTCTGATAGATGCGGTCAGGACAATTAGTTGAGCATCCCATGAATGCAAAATATTATATAGGTTGATGGAAAGTCAAATAGAATGTTAGTTAGGAGAAGATCGGTTTGGTTTTAAGAAGAATGTAAGGACAAGAGAGGTAATATTGACTCTGCGTCTAATTTTAGAATACAGGATAAGAGAAAACAGGTCTACGTTCATGGTATTTGTAGATCTAGAGAAAGCCTTTGATATGTAAACTGGAAACCACTGTTAAGGATTTTGAAGAGGACAGAAATAATATATCGAGAAAGAAGAATTTTCCGTAACCTCTAAAAAAGGCAGTCTGCAGTAATTACAATTGAACGGCAAGAACAGAAATCAGAAATCAAGAAAAGAGTAAGACAAGTATGCCTTTGCTCTTTAACTTATATCTAGAACAGGTGATAAAGAAAGAAAGAAAGAAAGAAAAATATGGAGAAGGAGACGAAATGAAAACCTTAAAGTTTATTGATGATACTGTGATATTAGGGGAGTCAGAAAGAGATTTGGAAACATGAACGTGGTACTGGAGAAAGAGTACAACATGAAGATTAATAGAGGGAAAACCAAGGTAATGGAGTGCAGTATGGGAAACAGTCAATAACAAAGGGTGTTGGATTGGGAAGGGATATTTTTAAGGATGTTAGGGAATTCTACTACTTGGACAGCATAATGATAATAATAAGTATAGTAGACATAAAGAGTAGGATAGCACTGGAAAGAAAGGTTTTTGAAAAAAAGAGGAATTTACTTATGGCTAACATAAGTATAATTATTAGGAAATCATTAATAAAATGTTCGTATGGAATGTGGCGTTATATGGGTGCGAAACGTGGACCGTAGCAGGTGCAGAAAGGAAACAAATCGAAATGTGGAGCTTTAGAAGAATTCTGAAAATCAGAAGTGTGGATGAATTTACAAGCAGAATAAGAGAAGAGAGAACAATATGGAGGACTTTGACCAAGAGAAGGGATATATTCATAGGGCACGTTTTGAGACATGCAGGTTGTGTATTATTTGCATTAGAGAGAAGTTTGAAGCTTAGAGAGAAATTAAAAGCCTTGCGCAGTCTAGACAGAAAAGTCTACAACAAGCAAACCCGAAAAATGCATCCAAGCTTCAAAAGATTTAAAATATTTGAATAAACAGGATTATAAAAGAACCACGTTATCGAGAAGAAATGCAAGTGAATTAATACAATAATACGAATACAAACAAATTCATGGAAATTTATTTTATTCAAAATCAAATATTTACTTTATAATGAGTTAACGTCAATGAAACTACAAAGTAAAACTGGTACCAACTATTTTTAAAGATAATTTAAATATACATTTAAAACAATAAACAAAACTACGTAAATAATATGCGAAGTATAAAATTTAATTAAAGCAATCTCTTTCTAAGTGTATTTCCTGCAAAATCGCGAATTATGACTTTTAGACCTAATTTATTGATCAATTAACGTTCAGTGGCCAACATGGCTAAGCCGAAAAGGCGTTTTGGGTCCTTAAATTATCATTATATTGGAATTAGCAGAGGTTCTTTCGGACGTAGCCACAGTTATAGTCGATGTTACCAAAATGCTTATAGCAATGTTGAAATTTGACCCAGTTATTAAGGACGTCAGCTCGATCTCCTTCTTTGTTAAAAGTGAAGAAACTCGTCATATTTCGAGAGTAACATGGTAGGAATAACCATCTGTCAAGACTTTTCGAGATTCCTCTCGTGGTTTTGCCGCAGTAAGCAGTCGCCTACCGCCCAGAACCTATAGCATTATATGATAAATATTGGTAAATTAATAAAAATTATCATCAAAATAATTTCTGCTTTTATTGCTATGATTTCGTGGAATGTGTTAGATCTATGTAGAAGCCGAATGCATAATTTAATTTGCAATTCTGTATTTCTGCTATAAGTACGATTTCATTGCATGTAAGTTACCAACAGTCAACACCTGGCCTGACTCTCGTTAAGTGAGTAAATATACGGCGCTTTATTGCTTTTCAGGTTGAGTAATTTATTGTTCGTTAACAATGTGGGACTGAGTGTTTCAGGAACAAACAGACGTGTGGCATGACATCGGTGAATGGCGAGTGCAGCAGACGCCAGGGATTGATGACATCGCATTGGTGGGGGAATAACCCAATTCCGCGTTGGCCATGTGCAGGGCGTTTCCAGTAAATCGCAAAGTGACAATAGCAGCGGCCTCAAGGGAGCAGCTGTCCGGAGGACCTCAAAGAGATTAGTCAGCGAGGGCGCTTCTACCCCAATTTGAGGAAATTCGGAGTGAACTGTCACGCACAAACGCCGTCTCGTCAGGGAGACAAAGGAAGGTTTAGTGGAAAAGCGGCCAACATCGCTGTGGCTATTTATGAGAAGTTCATTACGATTAATTTATTTTTAATCAAAATACCTCAGGAAAGATTATTACAACCACTTTCTTTTTAATTTTTAACTCACTCCACGCTTTTCAGTGTCATTATGTATTCAATAGCAAAATATTTTTCCAACTTGGCAAAATAGACGTTTACTTACGATTCTACATCGCCATTCGAAGCAGATCGTCAACCAGCAATCCATCTCTTTAATTTCGAGAACAAAATAAATCATTTGGAGCTGAATCGTGCGAATATGATGCACGTGGAACCAATTCGTAGGGGGAGCAACAACTGAAGACAAGTCTTTGTGAAAAATAACTTTTTTTTCTTGTGGTTGATAGTCGACGTTTGTCCTTAACATCTCGCTTAAATTACTCAAATAATACCGCTTAATATTACCTTTTTCGAAGACAGTCCACAACTAGAGCCTTCAGCCACCTGTTCCATTGATACTAGGACCTAACCTAGCTTTTGTTGCTGTCGTATATGTAATGTGTGTAAAAATTCGTGAAGTGAAGAATTAAGTCTGCGACGCATCTTTGACTGCGTGTGGCCTCACTTTGCATTCGGACAAGGGGTACGACACCCCTTTTCTTTGGCTGAATAGAAGAAAGAACCCTTTTCACAAAATGATGACACGTTCCTAATTTAGAAGTCGGATGCTGCGTAAATAATTTGAAATCTCAACGCAGTAATGTGAAACATATGGGATGTTTACGCCCTGCAGCTGAAATTTATAGTTAGCTGCAAATTGTTGAAGTGCAAGCTAATAGATGCTAATAAGAATTGCAGCCGATTGGTTGTCTGAATTAAGTAGAAGGGCTCAAGGATTACCGCTGAGATTACGTGGGAACTGATTTTAGACGGAAACAATTGTTGTACAAAAAATATTTCTAGCCGCCGAAAGATCATCTTAAGAGGACGGCAAGTGTTGATTAGAACAGTAAATTTCTAGCCACCGGACGAAAAAACTGAAGTCTCCACTAATTCTGGGTCAAGGAGTCCGCGATTCAAGGGGATTCCCGTCTTCTTGCTAGGAGTTTTTGGACAGTAAAAAGTCATTTATTAGAGAACCATATTTGCCATAAGACAATAATACTAATACTGATTTACAGAAAATTTCATTTTTAATGATTTAATGACAATTAACTTACAAAATAAAATTACAGAGATAATTTATATATAAAATCAAAACAACAAACAAAATTAGTTCAATAATACACCAAGTCTAAGCCAAATTAAAACAATCTCTTTCGAAATTTATTTTCTGCAAAATCGCGAAGAACTTCTTTAAGATCTAATTTATTACCGATTTCTTGTTGAATTACCAATATGGGTAACATATGAATACAATCGGGGGCAAACATGGTTCTTAAATAATTTTTTATTATTTTCAATTTGTAAAACGTTCCTTCGCGAGCGTCAGCAAGATTATTAAAGCAATATCCAATTTTTACTAAATTGTAAGCGAAGTAATGAATTTAAGAACGTCATCTGGATCATCTTTCTTTGGTAAAAGAAACTCGGTCTTTTTTTATCAACTAGTTCTAGAGCGTTAAGATTGCAGGAATCACCATTTTCGAACTTGCTTCCTGCCTAGGGCCAGTCCTGCTGACGGAAAAGTTTTAATCTCCTTCAGACCACTTCCAGGCGATTCAAACTGAATTTGGAAAGATGTATTGAAAATCAGAGCAATGTAAAATATATTTTTACAGCCGTCATAAATAAATGAGTTAATAAAAAATTAACTAAAATACGTATTATTTCACATTTTACTCGGAACCTAAACGCAAGACTTTGGTTGATTCGAAAATATATTTTGCGAAACTCATAACTACTGTATACATGTTGTTCCTATCACGAGTAAGTTTTCTTTGTCGACTTCAAGATCTTTAAGGGTCGAGTAATGGAAAATAGATGGCATGTGACCCTAATAATTTCAAAGAATCAGACTAATTACAAATTTAAGAATTTCCTGAAAACAAAATTTTTATGTTCTTAGTACCTGAAAAGCCAACGAAGAGATTTATAATAAATTTCTAGTCTTGGAAAATTTTATTACAAATCATTACAAAAAATTGGTAATATTTACAGCTAAATATTATGCTTGTCGTAGATGGTGGATCAGTTCATAGTGAAAAGTTTTTTTTAAAAAAAAGGCGCTCAAGAAGATGTAGAGAACTTTTTGCGTTTCTTCTACCGAAAACAGCTTACACGTCACTGGAAATGTTTTATTATTAAATTTAATTATGCATAGGCATTCTCTTACACAAGATCAAACATCAGAATTTGTTATTGTCATATTTCTGTCCATTGACTTCTTTGTAGCAGTGTGTACAAGGAAGCCCTCTAAAGTAAGGCAAGTCTGACACGATCTAAGCCCCTTTAATGACTTCAGTATGGTGTCCCATTGTTGAGTCAATTGGAAGGTCCTCATGCTTAACATTCTTACAATGCCTCATTGTTATACAACCACGGGATACAATAAACAATTTTTTTTTAAATTATAAAATAATGTGAATGCTTGTCGGAATAAGAAAAGGATCTTTACAGGTTTCTGCACTTGAATGAGGATATATATTTAATTTAGTTACCTGTAACACATCTCTAAGTCTGTTAAACCTAAAAGCATATTCTTGTTTTCCATCATCGTTGCTTTTTTTTCCTTGATGGGGTGCATTTGAGAGAGATCGAGTGGGTTAAAAGCAGAGGCTAAACTTAATCAATAAGGTGATATTTCAATCGCGGCAGTCCACGTTCACTATTGGAGGATAAATCAATCACTTTCCTCGGGGACTTGCTGTCTCAGCTAAGGCAATGAAATCGCAGGTCATGTGGGTGGAAGGGGACCTGGTGGGGATGAAATGTGAAATGGTGACGCCTAAAGGGAGAAACTTTGCGCCATAAACGGCGAGTTACGAGTTTTAATTATGCTAATGGCAGAATCTAGCTGAAACAGTAGATACAAAAATGTAACACCAGACTTTGTTCACTACAAACTACTGAATATTAAGTAAAAATAGTAACTTATAGCGTTTTACAAAACCCATTTAATTAATTTTATTATCTATGAAGCCACAGGGAATAGTTTTACATTTTTAGGATACCGGGAAAATTAGTTTCTCTTTTCTAAGATACTGGAAGTATTTTTTACTCTAACATTGCCTTTATTATTTTCGACTTTATCAAGATCACGGCCACTCCAGAGTATTTGTGATACTTTTAAGAAACCGGGAATACATTTTAGTGTCTTAAGTAGGCGGGATTAGTTAGGATTCTCCTTAAGTTCTGAAGAGTTTTTCCTCTTTCAAGATACCGCAAATAATTTTGTTTTCCTTGGGGTATCGGGAGGATTTTTACTCTCTTAGGTTACGGAGAGTTTTTAGATTATTTTGTGGTACCCGCAGTGTTTTTGACTCTCTTAAGATTTGGATAGTAACCTGGGCCCTCTTAAGGTACATGTAGTTTTTCGTATCTCTTAATGTATTGGTATTATTTCCATTATACATTGGTACAGAGTGTATTTTATGTCTCTAAAGGTACCTATAATATTTCGACTCTTTTCGTGTATAGGGATTATTTTTTATTCTAACGGTTCCGGAAGATTTTGTGACTTAACGGTTTCGGGAGCAGTACTCTCATTTCTAGGAAACCGGAAAGATTTGAGAATATTTAATATACGCTGCTCAATGCTCATGGAGTATTTTGGAATACTTTTTCTAGGGGACGATGGCCCATGAAAATTTTTCTAGGCCCCCTTCCTCAGTAAATGCAGATCCCGTGCTCGTGGAAACTAAATACGATTGGCAAAAATACGTCACGTGGGGTGGCGTTTTTCCATAGAGAAGGGAAAGGTAAGATTGGCTGGGAGGTTACAAAGAGGTGAAAAGTGAAGGTTGGGGGGTGGGAGTCAGTGCTCGTTTAAAGGAAGAGAGAACTTAGGGAGAGTAAAATACAGTCAATGAACGTTTGCTGTTATTATTTATTGCTATCTGGAAAAGTCATTGCATTCATCAAGATACCGTGAGGATTTTGGACTCTCTTTAGATCCCGGGATTGTTTTCGTTTGCTCTATTAAAGTGCTAGGTGAATTTATTACATTCTGGTGGTACTAGGAGTGTTCTCGCTTCGGAGTATGAAATTTACCAGAATTTTGATACACTGTTAGGGTACCAGTAGAATTCTTTATTAAATTAAGGTATTTATCATATCGGCATAGGTATGGGAGTGGGCTTTAAGAAGTAAATTAATATAAAAGAAATTGGTTGGATGCCGGTTAATTTCAAGATCACTAAGTTGAATTAATTACTTTCCGTAGCTAATATAAATAACGCTGGGCACTCTGCTAGTTATATGGAGAAGTAAAATAAGTATGCAAATAAGTTTAAAATTTCCTGAGGGCAATGTTGTCTTAATCCGAAATTAAAATAACCATTAGATGGATAAAGGCTCAAGAGAAAATTGGAGTAATAAGAAAATTGTGTGGCAACGTCAGTTACATGAAGACACAGCAAATCCGTTTCACGCGTTGCGTGCGCGACTGGAGAAAGCTATTCCAGAGCACAGCCCATAAATTCAACTTCACAAGCCGCATATGCCACGCGTTTTGACAAACGTTTGTTGTAAATTACAGCCATCATAGACATGCTGTCTGTCCGGTCTGTATTCTGCATACACACACAAAAAAGTAATTATTTCCTCGCGTACGTATCAGTTGACGTTTGTCATATATCCCGTATCGCATTCTGGGGTTTATTCGTTTTTATTAATTTCGATTTGAAGGTTGTTATACAATTACCACTGCCGCCAAGGATGAAGAGATGGGATAAGACTAGTTCATATAAATTGTTGCTGTTGAACATCTATACTTGTTTTTCATGGTTATCCAATAAATGATAACTACCTTGTAATAGAATGCAACGGGAAATTGAAAGTGGGGATTCGAAATGCAGAGGAAAGCCACCCATGTGCGAAAATTTATATTTAAAAATAGTCGTTTACTTTCTGTATTGGAAAAACTTATCACCTCTCTTTTAATCCAAATGTCATCCATTACTTTTACGATTTTTTAGTGTTACTAAAATCTTTGCGCCTTGTGGGTTCTAACTTGTGGTAGTTTTGTTACATAAATGCTTTAAATTATAAAGTATGAATTTATTAATAAATTGTTTTTAAACATTAAGTATAATAAATTAATTACAGACAAATTTACCAGCAAAACATTTAATTACTGTTTAGCTAATACAATTGCAATTCGACGTTTCGCCCATCTCGGTCGCAACCGTCGCTGGACGAAGTCCAGTTCACAAAATTATCCACGTTGTGTAATAGGTTCTTTTGTTCATTTAAAAATTGTAATTATGTTAACTAAGTAGTAATTAAACTTTTACTGAAAAATTTGGCTCCATTTCAGTTGTTCTAAATTAAATTTCCCGATTCCGTAACGAATTAATTTTTAAATTTGGATTAAAAGCGTGAGCCACCGTTTTAACGAAAAACAATAATTCGATCTAAGATATTTTAAGTTGTTAAACAACTGTATTAAGTGCACTGAATTTAATTTTATTAAAAAAAACGCAATGAAAGAATAATCGAGTGGAGTACTCCAGGATTATAGTGGCGCCAGTCTGTCGCGAAGAACCGTTCCTGCTAGACGTATTACGTGGGGTGGCATTTTTCCGTAGAGTAGGGGAAAGGAGAGAGTGCTGGGAGGTGACAAGGAGATGACAACATCAATGTGATCGGAGCCTTTCAGAAAACAGGAGGCTACACAGTGAGTCCAATCACCAGAGTCCGTATTTTTATTGTTGTTATCTCTCATTCTCTGTTCCTTTCTCAGAGTTACTAATCCAAAACAATGCTACACATGACAACATGTCCCAGATGGAGAGAAAGAGCGTCTCGAGCCTTTTCCCCTTCCTTCCTATAGAACTTCCTCCACATGAAGTGGTCTGGACAGTAAATTTTGAGGGTTCACTATAGTTGGCACTTTTAATCTGCCTTTAAGTTACAATATTTTTTGCTAAAAAGAAATTAAACATTAAAAACAGAAAGCAAAAGTTTAACCTCTCGATGGACTGCTGATCTAATTTGGTGTGTTAAATATTACCTATACAGTAAACATGAATATAAATGTGCCAATAGCAAGAATGTATCAATTGAAATCCAGTCACGTCCCTCTGCAGTTTATTTCTCCGATCCGCAATATATATTCGTGTTCTTTCCCGAAAGGGAATACAGAGATGGAAGGAGGGAGGCAGGGAGAAGAAGTAAATAATGCTTGTCCTAAGGCGCCTCCAGGCGTTCGATAATTTTAATATCGCCGTCGGCAGGAGCTACGGTTCCTCTCCTCTTCTCGCCTTGCCCACCGACGAGGATGGCTTCTGAATGCCTTGTGTTTACTCAGAGCTCCGACAGAAGAGACTTTATAGATATACGGCTTATTACTGAAAGGACAGCAAGAACAAACCAATCCCTTCTGTTGTTCATTCTTCCTCTCGCGTTAAATTATGAGGGATAGATTATTACAGAGCTTTGTTGGCTTGTCTTACAGTATTCAGGACTTTAGTTAGAGATTAAGCTCAACTGACAGGATATTTATTTTCTTGAAGGAAGAGAATTAATCTCATGCTTAGCTTAAATGAAATCCTTTTACATTTTTAATTAGGAAGCCATAATTTTTTCTAAAAAGTAAACAACATTGGCTGACTTCACATTAACGTTTCAGCATGCACGTTATTACAATATTAGTCATAGCGTAAAATAGCAAAAAATTATACTCCAAACAAAAATTAGAGTAAATAATTTAGGACATACATTAAATTTTACATAATAATAATATTGTATATCGTTGTAAGAAACGTTGCATGGTTTCCAATATTTTCATTACCATTAACTGTTTTCTGCAATAATGCTTCTGTTAATTACTATAAGTTATATAAAATTTATTATTTGCGCTTTAATTTTGCTTCTCGGCTTAATATCTATTGTTATTAAAATCATTATGCCATTTGAAAAATTATTTGTTATTCCCATGATTTGTGAACAATAGAAAAAAAATGTTATATCAGTCATTATTTTACTGGTTTAGTATTTTGATGAATAAAGTTTTTTAATGCCCATAAAACAATTTTGAAATTGTAAAATTAATCAAATTGGCTGTTTTTTTAATATTATGATGGGCAAATACGAATTTTCTTAGCAAATTTGCTTTACGAATCATCACCATTCGTTACTGTTTCCAAATATAATATTAGTACATTAATAATGTTTTACTAAACAATATTTTATTTGTTTGTGTTTTCTCAAAATTTATATGAAGGTGGTCGAGGCACGGAGATGGGAATGCTGTCATCCTACAGCAAACTCATTTCCCGTCATTCGGAAGGAAGTAAGACAAGCATCAAGAGCGCTATGTAACTGATGCTGGATTTTAGGGTTTACCCTGCTTCTCTTTCAGCTAAATACTGTAGCCCTTGACTGCCTTGTCTCCCTTCCTCACCCCCGCCCCTATTTCAAATTTCCATCATATGCTGTAAAAGGGTAGTTTTCATTTATCTGATCAGCCTCATGTAGCCTGTCACCCTTAAAAGAAAGTGTAATCTGTAAATGACCAAAAATAAAGGTATAAATATAAAATTTCTCGCCATGGACAGTTACAACCTAAAGAAAACACTTCTTCATTGCATGCCAATATTTAAAAAAAGTATATTTCGACTTATCAGTCATTTTAAGTGAAAAGAGTGCACACATAGCAATGTGATTGACAATATGATTAAAAATCTAAAACTGCTTGTTTTAAATATTGAAATGTAATAATTATTAATTTTCCACAATTATGAGGACGTTTTAATGGTAATTGGGATCTGAAAATTCAAATTAAAAAAATTGTTTTAATACGTGTAAGCTGTTGTTTCAGTAATTTCCATAGTTCCCTTGAATTAAACCGCATCTGTCATTCATTACACTTAATGAATGTTACTCCACTTCTCTAATAACAAAGAATTTAATTTCAAAAATTTTCTACCTGCGTTATTATGTTCCTTGAGTATTTACATCCAAAGATAACTGAAGCAATGTGTTTTTCCTTTAATTTTAATAATTATATAGATCTTTTCATTAAGTGATGTAGCTGTGCTTGCCCCGTCAATGGATTAGTAACACTGCCCTTCGTAGAATCTTCTCAATTATTCAGACTGGCTGCGCGCTTCGTCAATAATGCAGTCGTTTAATTTTGTGATCATCCGTGCAAATGCTGGGCGTTCAGGCATTCAGTACAAACAAGTGGCACAGACACACACAGAGAGAGAAATAGAGAGCAGCATGACGTACGTAGCAAGTGGACAAAGGAAATGTCGATCGATGATGGAAAGAGAGCGAGAGAGTGAAGGAAGAGAAAGAGACACAAACACAGAGGGAATAGAAAAGTATAAAATCGAAACGTTTCAACAGCTGCACACTGTGACTGAATAGTGAAGACCGACAGAAAAGCGTAAAGAACTAATTGCAAAAAGGATTAACATGGCAACGAAATGCACGAGCAATCGAGAGCTGGAAAATGGAACTGAACTGTGTTTATTTCAGGAAAGGAAGCGTTGATTACGAACTGACTGAAATGCATACAACCTGCGAAGAGAGTGGAACAAAGATGAAATATATTTCTTGTGACCCTTTATGTTTCTTAAAAATGAATGAATACAGTGTACTCATTTCGATTAATAAAAATATGCTTACATAATTGATGCATGAGTGTATACGTTTCCCATACACTGTTAAGTGCACGACGTAACTTCAACTAAATTTGTTACACAATTTAAGGATAACCACTGTGGCGGTAAGACACTCCTGGCACTCGTATCGTTGTTCAGGAGGGTGACATTAAAAAATGCGAACACGATTGAGATTGTTGTCAAGAGAAATCGTTCACAATTGGACACATTAGTTTCGAATCCAACGTTTTCGATGTCGCTAAAATTAATGATGCGAGTTTTGATGCCGTTGAAGTTATTCTCGCCCTCTACAAAATGGTGGGTAGGTGTTTGCAGGGCAGTAGGATAGTCCTCAATTTAATTCGTATTTTAGGACGATTATAATCCAGAAAATTAAATAACATTCAGAGACAGAGAACATGAGGACAGTCCAAAATTATAAAGGTGGCAGACTGTCGCGAAGAAAGTGCTTTCCAATAGGTGCAAAGAATTAAAGATGTTGTCCATCAAGGGACGTTGACCCATGGAAGTTTCCCATCCTTCGTAAGTGCCGATCCCGCGTTTTGTTTTCCATAGGAAAGGGGAAAGGAAATATTGGCTGGGAGGTGACAAGGAGATGAAATAAGCAGTGTGTGTTTAAGTTGAAAGGAAGAGGAAGTAAGAGATGAGAGAAGGAGCAGTGTTGCAAGAAAGAGGACTTAGGGAAAGGAAAATGCAGACACATTACGTTTGAAGTTGAAAGGAAAAAGAAGTATAAAGAAGAGAAATGGAGACGCTTTTAGGAATTAGTAGAAATAGAACAAAACAACTGCATAACAAAACTGTGATATTCCAGCCAAAACTCTGCTAAGGCACGAGAGTCCAAGAAGCCGAAGTAAGCATAAAGTTAAATCTGTTACCCGTTGTAGCCCCACAGTAATTAACCCTGATAAATTTCATATATAAGAATACCCTTCCCTAAGCCGCAGCTAATTCAATATTTAAATTTCCCCTTAAATATCACATGTGTTGGTAGTATAGATAGTGTATGACCCAACCAGAAATTCTTGTTTTAATATATAATTAAATATATATAGCTTGTGTGTGTTAAATCAAAGCTAGTATCCGTAAATGATTGAATATAATTATAATAACTAATATAAATAACAAAAATATGTTCCACAAAAAATGAGGTAAATGTAATACAATTTTGTAAACAGAAAAAAATTAGTGTAAGCTTCATTTTATAAATATCTTTGATCGGTGGCGTTGCAGCCGTCTTTCAATTTCCGCCTCCGATCCTATCTGTCTTTCGCCTCTCTCTTCCAGTTCCTCACTCCCATTAGTTTAGATGTCAGATATTTCAGTAAAAATCACGCTAGTCGAGGGAATCTCCGGGGATTTCTCAGACCGGAGTAAAATATGGACTTCTTTCATTCGGTCAGGTCGTTTATTTGAAGGTTTACTGAGGTGGGTTTACCGACCAGCAACAGGGGTTGGGGACTCAGAAACGAGCACGTGATAGCGAGAGAGAAGCCGCTACCCACTATCATAACAATATTATCTAGCCCATTGTGCTCTAGAGTGTATGAATTAAGATTAGGACTATCTGCTGGGATTCACACTAAAAACAGTCGGCCAAATAGAGGGCATTAGAAAAATTTTACGATGATGAGAAAGTTAAACACTCACATTGGAAACTTTATTGATGACTATTTTCAAATCGTATGAAGGCCAAATATTTAATTTGAGAATAGTGGCATTTAATTATTCCGAAAACTTTATTTCCGAAACCGTGTTTTAACGTTCTGTAAAAAGTTAGCCAATGACGCTTTCGAAAGATTTCTCCGCGTCTCCACATGTTTTAGGAGGCAGTTGGCTGACTGAGATCAGCAGACAACTCTTACCGTATGCCCAAGGTCTATCAGACCCGGTACATACACTTCCTAAAATAGATGTAGGTGCCTCGGCACGTGAGAACCTTGAAAAACCAAGCGAGAGTACGAGATATCCCCAAAGGTAAGCCCCGCAATCAATCTAGAGAGAAATACTTGCGGAGAACTCCCACACAGTCTTTTTCACCCACCGAGAACTAAACAAATACACTGCGAGTTATAAGGAGCTCTAAGGTTTCCCCTTAAGCGTCCCGATTCCATTCACCCACCACGTGTTTAGCGTTTTTCATAATAAAAGGATTCGGTCAATTTTTTGAAGATTTGGGATCCTTTCTTTCATCCCCTCTCAACCCAAAACTTGCCACGTCAATCATTTTCTTTGCGACTCGTTGTTTGTCCCTTATGACATGGAATACCATTCTGGCGCTCGAGGCGGTTTTTTATGTTACTAAAAGTCGAATCGCTTATGTGACAACCGTGAAAACAGTTAAAAGTATATTTACTTAAATAAAGTGTTATTTTACGATAAACATAATAAATAAGCATATTACTTCAATTTAATCAGACCAAAGACAATATAATATATATATATAATATTTAAATTTAATAAAATAAAGTGTTATTTTACGATACACATAATAAATAAGCATATTACTTCAATTTAATCAGACCAAAGACAATATATATATAATATTTAAATTTAATAAAATAAAGTGCTATTTTATGATACACATAATAAATAAGCATATTACTTCAATTTAATCAGACCAAAGACAATATATATAACATTTAAATTTAACTAATTAATTAATTACTAAATATGCAAAATGTTTTAAGGGAAGATGAATGAGGTTTGTTATGTAAAAACCAGGGTCGTACACACCCAATTTTTTTTGTAGATGTATATGTGTATCTACACATATTATTTCACGCTTATCTGGCGAAGAGATGGGTCAAGTATATTATTCTTATAAATATAATTTGTCCATTTTTCTGTAGGTATTTGCTTATTTAAGGTATCAGTAGATTTCTTGACACGATTAAGATGCTGCGTCATCGCGGTGGTTATAACATCATAAAGTAGGAGCGTGAAAAGGTAAATTTTCAAAAATGTGACTCTCTCACTCTCGCGATAAATAGTTTTTATTGCGTGATGACAAAGAGATGACTGTCGAATTAAATACTGTAGCTGGCTAATGGAAATAAATTCCTGGGCATCGCCGAACATTCAGCTAGTATATAAATAAATATTCATTTTTTACATTGAGAAATAATTCCATGAAATAAATCATATCCTAAGTCTTAATTGTTTACGTTTTCCTGATTATGTTTCATCCACTTAGGATAGTAACATGTGGTTGCTGATGTTTCCGAGTCATGAGGAAAGTTCCAAATGCTAATTAATTCAGTGGTTCGTGAGCAATTTCAGCTGCAGCAGATAGCGATGAAGTGCCTGTCGTAGTATAAAAGGTGTGATGAGAAACATGGAGCTCCCAAATTCTACTGGACAAAGCTGACATGAGGACATCCAGCATTTTGTTGTGGTTGTTTGTTATGGGAGCGATGGCTTTAGTAGTCTCTGAGGATTGCAAGCATAAGGCGTTTGAAGTCATCAAACAAATTTACGGGGAACTGGAGCTCCCGTGTCTCAACGATTGCCCTAAACTTAATTTGTCTTCAGTAAGTAAAGCATATCATTTACATGTTAGTTTTAATACTTCGTTTCAGCTTAACAAAGCTGTGTATCACCATTCTTTCTTTTCAGCTGCACCATGCAAAGTTTGTGGGCCCCTCCTATGATAGAACATCTACCTACAGTCTGTGCCCCTCTAAATTCGAAATGGTAGACGACGTTCTGCAAGTTACGTGTGACCTGACGAAATATTCGATCTCATTTGGAAGTTGTGTGCAGTTGGAGAGTGTGAAGTGCAACGGGAAACGATTCTTAATTGGGTGTTTGTTAGAATACAATATGCGATTACAGGCTAAATCACCAAAAATTGGTTGACTGATAAACTTTCTGTAGCAAATACTAAAATCAATAGATTTCTACTGTAATTTGCGGGTTGTTTTTAATATGAAAATATATAGTTGTTTTAGTTAATGACATGGATGGATGTTAAATTATTTGTGATTATTGACTAATGATAAAGTCATGAAGTTTCGTATTACGGTATAAATTAGTAGACTTATGCTTCTATTTTAACCACAGATTCTATTTAATTGTACAATAAATCCATAACCTGTAGTAACATGCTGATACTTCAGCTGAACAGTTAGCAATCAGATTGGCCCCGCTATTGAACACATGGTTCATGCGAAAGAAGAGTTATATTTCCTACAGTGTTTTTCAAATAGGAGCCGTTCTGGCTCCCAGAGAAGTAGAGAAACATTGCCAAATCTGACAACAAATCCTTACTGGAGCAGCTGCGTGGAAAATAATATGACAACGGCGCTTGAATTGATTTTCAAGGTCAAATCGGCTCCCATTTGAAAATAACAATGGAAGCCGAATTATCTATAACTAAGGGAAGCTATTCTTCGAGCAGTTCTTTATTT
This sequence comes from Eucriotettix oculatus, assembly GCA_034510155.1. Lineage (NCBI taxonomy): Eukaryota > Metazoa > Arthropoda > Insecta > Orthoptera > Tetrigidae > Eucriotettix > Eucriotettix oculatus. Next base: position 49,373,744 of record CM067381.1, read on the forward strand.
TTAACTATGTATAAACTTATTGTTAAACATAAGTATTCTCTTTACCAGATACTTCATTTTATACAATATAATGTATTTGTTTATTGAAATGATTAGTTGAATTGATTTTTAATAAATGAGACATATTGTCCCTATCTGGATTTGTTTATTGAATAAAAAATAAGGTAACAAATTGAAGCTTTCGGCCAGTCTGCCATTTTCAACAAGGAAAATAAAACTAAAAGAACAAAATAAAATCGTCAAAATTTAAACAAAAATATATTATTGTGTAATTGAATTAGGCTGTTTAACTTAAATATTGAACAGGCGATGAGGAAAGTTAAAACGGAATATGGAAAAGGAATCATACTGTAAGGAAAATAAATAAAAACGCTACGATTTTCCGATGATTTTGTAGTATTAGGGGAACGTGGTCCTGGAGAAAGAGTTCAATATGAGGATTAATAGTGGGAAAACAAAGGTGATTGAATGTAATATGGGAAACAGTGGATTAACAAAGGGTGTTAGATTGGGAAGGAATATTTTAAAGGAAGTTAAGGAATTATGCTATTTGAGAAGAATAATAACTAGGGATGGTAGAAGTATAGTATACATAGTAGGATACATAGTACATAGTAGGATAGCACGGACAAGGAAGGCTTTCGCGAGAAAGAGAAATTTACTTACAGGTAATAAGTCTGATTCTTAGGAAATCATAGCCAAAAATGTTCGTATGGAGTGTGGCATTGCGAAACGTGGGCGGTAGGAGTTGCAGAAAGGAAATGAATCAAAGCCTTGGAAATGTGTTGCTATAGGAGAATGGAGGAGAGAAATGATAGATTAATTGGCCACGTTTTAAGACATGAGGTTGTAAAATTAGTGGGGTAAGAACAGAAGAGGGAGGATAAGGGTGGAATACGCTAAGTAGGGAGGATGTGATAGTTATGCGGAAATGAAAAGATTTGCGTAAGATGATTGCATCAGACCAGTCTTAGGATTGAATAGCACAACAACAGTTGAAATAGGCAGACTTACCGAAAGAGGTGTTTTTTTCGTTCATGTTAAAATAATATTATCGGATAATTTATTGTAAGCACTGAACATTATGTTTATCGCAACTTTCGGGGTAAACTTGGCGACTATCTTCCAGAGGATCTCCCCTTATTTCTGCCTCCCCCAACTCATCGATCCGTAGCGCTTCGATCACCAGATAAACGTCGCGGCGTCCAGATTCCATTAATATGTGCTACGCGTCTAACGTTCTGTTGTACGTGACTTAATTGTTCCGAGATATCTGCTTCTGTACGCACAGCAAACTGGGACTCCCAATTATGAAACTCGTTAGCGGTCTCTAATGGAAGAGGACACAGCTACTGCGGCGGTTGATTCATTCATGAACATTACTATCCTGAATATCGCTTATAACGGCTTGGAATAAAACAAGTAAACTCTATCGTTAAATCCGATCGTCGTTTTATCCATTTTATCCACTTATCAATGCCTAGTACTTGAAATAATTGACATGTGTGATACTTTCCTATGCATACGATTAATATCACTAAATTAAATTTGAAAGTAACAAGAATTCAGTTTAAAAATTGTATTTTTATAATTTAATATTCTATATTCTACTTAAAATCCCACTATTAAATCATATTCCATATTAAGTGACTCCGTGGGATTTTCAGAGCGACAAAATGCGAATACCCACTTGCAAACCTAAATACTTCCGAATATAACGGTTTATCCGAAAAATGTCCAAGAAATACTAAGAAGAATCGACGTGTCATATGTATTATTCATATAAAATGTATGTTTAATAATTATTTAGTAGTTAATTATTAATTAATAATATGTTTTATTTTTATTACCAGAATCGTCTTAAACCAAATGTTTTAATTTATTTAATTGACTTCGTAAAGAAACAGGAAACGGAGGATTAATACATAAAACTATTCCTTTCAATTTATAAACATTGAGGTAAGAGTCGTCGAAAGACGACAGAATTGTACATTGAAGACAAAATGTACACAATTGTGCATACAAATAAAATTAATAAGTTTATCATACTGGAAACTAATTGTAAAATAACACATTGCAGTAGTTATAAATTAGCATTAGTAATTCATAATAAAAAATAAAGGTTAGTCACTTTACATGATGTAAGCAGATTTCAACTAAAAATTGATATTATTTTAATATAGTATTCCTGTTGTAGTCAACAGTGAACCAAAAAATAAGATAATTTTGTGTAATCAAAAACATTATATATTATTATCACTAAATTTCAATCGAGGTAATTGTCACTTAAGACTTGTATTAAAATAACACAGTAGGCATGTAGAAATATATTTACGAAACAAAGTAAACTATTTTACAATTTGTAGAGAAGCTAAGACTTTGTATAAAGATTGAATAAAATTAATTAATAATTTACCAAAACGTGTTCAAGGAAAATGTTTTCATTTTATTTTAAGTTCTCGTTCATATCAGTAACTTTGAAATCATTAATCCATAAATATCTGTTCAGAAGTAGTGACCAGGCGACGACCACTTTTTCTGAAGGAGATTGAGTTAGAATATATATATATATATATATATAACCATATATATATAACCAAATGATTATGACTAAATGAGTTGAAAGCTTCTGAATTTGGAAATGAAAGAACACTCAAAAAAAGTAAAAATTATTTTTATTGAGGACGTTGTGGTAAATTATTAATTAATTTTACTAACTTATATTGATTTCAATTTACTCGGTACTCATTCGTCTCTATTCTACTACTGCTACTACTATCTCTTATAAATATTAATAGAGATCATCGTATATTTACTTCATCTGAGCAACTACTTCAATCAAGATTTGTGAAATAAAAATTTTAATTATATTTCGTCTTTAACTTGTGAAAATATTACAAGACGTATACATTAACTTTAAAAAAGAATATTGACCATGAATTTTCCGCTACTACTTCTAATTCCGCTATATTAAGTCATTCGATAAACACACACACATAATATAAGTGAGATCCAGTAATAAATATTTTACTGAATTCTAATATGTGCTGTATAGTGAAGGATTGAAAATAACACCAGGTATTTTTTGTACTCCCTTACCATTAGCATTAAATTTATTTATTTGATAAGTATTTCAACAATCCATATTACGTAAACATTTTCAGTACTAATTAATGGCTGAATCAAGAGACCTAAGGAAATTTAGAAATTAACTCGGAAAATAAGAAATGGGGCCAGAAAAATAAGATACATCAACAAAATGGGTGCATGCCTTCGTAGACGTCCTCTTCTGTCTCTAATACTTAGTAGCCGTGTCTCTAATTTACTAGTTGCTTTAATGTGGAAGCAGGAGCGTCGGACGACCTGAAGCATAACTTTTAATTGGGGGGGAGAATAATTGGCTTCTCCACGTTACGACCTCGGTGACCCCATAAAACTGACATAATAAGAAATACACGTCAAGGAAGACAACATTGCACAACGGAAATTTGTATATATTACTTGCTAGATTTTATAGTGATAAGGTATCAGAAATAACTTCATTATCTTGAAATAGTAAACAAAACAATACCTTAAAGTATTAAGAAAATCTGGATATTTTACATTTACCACAGAAAAAATTAAGAACTATTTAAATGAAATTTGATGTAATATTCTCCAAACATTTAGTTAGATAATTTAGTTTGTCATTATATTGGGGAAATTATTCCATTAAGCTGACTCTCTTTTAAGTTACAGTTACTGTTAATAACTTTTAAGAATCACAAATAGATTTTTAAGCGAAGGAAAAAGGAGTTTTCAGAAAATTTATTATTTTATAAGTTTAAGATATAATTGCAGCTTATGATAATAGTGCCTAAATTGGTCCAACAATAAACATAATTCAGTAATAGTGGTTTTATCATCTCGAGATGCTTATAATAGAAATTAACAACGTGAAACATTTATTTACGTATAACCACCAACACCACATGTTTTGTTATATGGTAATATTTCATCAAATTATTTTAAAATTATTATGACAGGTATTTATCGCGTTTTTTTTACAAAATGGAGTTATATTGTTTTACAATTAAAATGTAATTGTAAAATAAATTGCGTCTCTGCAAAGTTATACTCCAGTGACTTATTTAGGACGGGAACTAGTGAACAGTTGGAGACAGAGGAGACTGGAGGAAAGCTCGAAAATGATTGTTAAATAAGACCTCTAAAAAATAAAGCAGACCGTACGAAGTGGATAAATAAATAAAGCTTGGTGTGGTTTGAAGAAGTGACATAGTTAATCGCCGAGAACTATTCGAAAGGTTGTGTCACGTCACGGTAAGTAAAACTACTTTATGTATGACGTAGAATCAGTTTCAGAAAAAAATATTAATGTCTCAGTCATCAAGTCACGTAGACGCATACTGTATATTTTAAATCAAGTTTAATTTAATTATATTCTGACTTTTAAAATTATTTTCAGATTCTATTTATGAAACCTATTCTGAAATTATACTCCAATTAAGCGGTCCTGAGAGTACGGAATTGAAAAAGAAAGTAGTGATCAAAAGAAGCTGAACCAAAATAATTTTTGTGGCTGTTATCCCGGAAAATAAAAATTGATTTTCATTTATATCTACCGCAAGAGAAATAGTATCTTATAATATAAAATTAATACTCAATATTTAAATATAGTGGAAATAAAATAATAAATATATTAATAAGCTGAATAAACCTGGGGAAATTTCCAAGAGCTTCTACCAAATTCAATGTAACTAAAAATTAGTTAAGTGAATCATTACAATATTTTTGTACATTAGTACTAGTATGAATCTATTAGAGTATAACATGAGCATGTAACAGCGAATCAAGTTGTCTTTTACCAGAATTAATAGCCATTTGTTGTAAGCTCTTTGTACGAGTAAACAGCTGAGGGGCGCGGTACTGAAAACTGTGTTATTGGACAACATAGGAACCAGACTCAATAGAAACCGTATTGTTGGCAAGTATATAACGCTTCCGTACTAAATCATCCTGATAAACGTATCCAAAGTGTATAAACGATCCATCCATCGATCCAATCAAAAGAACACAACCGTAGAAACATGATGATTAAAATGAAATAAATTCAGATATTTTAAATAGTCTGTAGTCATATCTTGTGTTTACAGCGATAGGGGTTTTGTTTTAGCTGAAATATGTTTATAGTTGGGGAGAAAAATTATCGAGCCTTTGGCTTTTTACATAAGTGCTGTGGGGTGCGTCTCACTTGCGTGATCTCGGAAATCGTTTGTGACTTCCGTATCTCCACTGAGCAAGGCACGGAAGGCAATTAAAACACTTTACCCCACGAAGGATAAAATTAAAAAAAAGAAACTACTAGTATCCAGCAATTATTGAAAATTTACAACTCTTTGAATTATTAATTGGACAATATAACCTAAAATAAAGTTTTAGATGCTTTCATTTGAAAGAAAATTTCAAAACTTTCTACAGTATGTTAGTTAATTTTGTTTTTTTAAGTACTTGGACCCGGTTAAGATGGACTACGATATTTAAAAATTATAAATAAAAGTTAAAGTCAAAATGGACCTCATTACAGGTCAGTTTATTATTTTTTAAATTTTTTTATGGAGATCAAATGCTTTCCCGGTGAATTAAATGACGGAAGATTCTCGGGTTTCTACCCGGGTAATATCGAAGAACAGCGATGTTTCAACTACTTTCACTGCCATCGTCTTCCAGTTGTTTTTCGATATTACACGGGAAATTTATTCTAATATTCCAACACGTCTATAAAAATGTCCAAAACGAAGGGAGAAGCAAAAGATCGAGGGGATTGAGTAAATGTTCGCTGTATATTTAATTATTACTTCACTTAGTTATAACTCTGCCTTGTTTCTGGATTCTCCATAACAGTGTTATAATCACATGTGAAAGGTATTAGAAATCCTCCCTTTGTTTGAACAAGTCTATTCGAGAAGCTTCTCGACTAGACCATTCATTTTAAACCAAGATACCTTTGTATAAAAAGATTTTTTAGATTCTTTAGTCGTTAAACGGTTTGTATAGAATTACAAGAAAATATAGATCATTTGCAGGTAGTTGTTTTAGATTTTTTCAAAACCATTTCTGGATACTATTTTATGAAACCCTGAAAAGAGATGTATTACATGAAAGCTCTTTTCAACAAATTTAAAATAAAAACAAGTAGAACTCTCCCACTTTTTTCACGGCTGCCTACACTTGAAAAAGCTTGTTTAAAAATTATATTATGTTGCGGATGTAAACAATCATGTAATTTTGATCGTGTATTTAGTATCGTTGGTTTGTTGTGAAATGTCGTCATAGTGCAATTAATGTATTTTAAAATAAACAGAATTTAATATTTGATTTTTTCAGCATAACGCTGTGTAAACAGATCTGAATTGCGAGTGACGATTGAAAACGATTTAAAGTTAATTGAACTTCGTTCACAAAGGTAATTTTGAAAATGTTTAGGAAAAGCGTCCGAATAAATTTAATTGATCTGAGGATTGCACGTTTGATTATAGGCGCTCTGTGGGCAAAGATAAACACGTTATGTATACATTTCTTCAAAATTAATCTGAAACGGTAAAGAGATTCAATATGAGAAATATAGAAATTTTCCGTAACGAAAACGCTCTCCAAAAATAATCAGGAGTTTATTAGTTCTTTCAAAGTGAATTAATTTTTCATATGAAGAAAGAAAAACTAAAGAATTCTCTTTTCGGAAAATTTTTGTTTTAAATATTGAAGATTTATATAACTTGTAGGTGTTGCCGAGAATAATAAATACGACGCGTAAGCTCACTTCGCGGTTCTGCAGTGGAGAATACTAAAGCCCAACATCGGTCAATATGCAATTCAAATTAATTCGACCCTTGCAGCGAGTTTCCTGTCGTCCGTGTGTAGATGTTATCCACGGTCAGAGGCGCGGCGCGGCAGTGTGAGTGTTGCGTGGGAGGGAAACGGAGATCAGAACACCAAACAGAGCGTGACCGAAACGTGGAACAGCTGCCGTGGGCTTGCGAAAACCAGATTTGGCTTAGTCCTTTGATCGGAACTCCGCACAGAATTAATTTATTGCAGTAACTATTGCTGCTATGATTGAATAGACCCGTTGAAATTCACTGCTCATGAAACGTTTGATTAGTATAAATCTGGGCAGAACTACATTATTAAACATTTGGTGGAAACTGTTTGTTGAGAGAGCTGGTGAATAACATTATGATATAATTATGTTCTAAAGAATAATGAGATATTTTAATTTAAAAAAAATAACAAATGATAGGAAGGCCAATAAATCAGAAGAATTATTACATTTAATGACATCAGATCAAAAAAATAAATTAATAAATGATAGAAAGGCATTTAAGTCAAAATAATTATTAAATTTAATGACATCAGTTCATTTCACGACGTTTCATCCCTTAGTTTAGAATCTCATCTGGTGTTTTAAAGAAACAATAAATTCAAACAGAAAACATTTTGGCCATAATATCACACTAACGTGCTGTTTAATTTTTTTTGTTTCTTTAAAACATCAATGAGGTCCCAAAGCAAGGGACGAAACATCATGTAATGAACTGATATCAATAAATTCAATTTTTAAATGATTTATAACAGACTCTGAGTCAGTTATTATTTTATTTAAATAATGAACTATACTAAGTTTCGTTTCTCATTTAAGACTTCTTATGGTATAAAAATTAAGCTTTCGATGAACCTTCGGCCGAAGGAATCTTGGAGTCAGGTCCATCGACAACTAAATTTTTACACCAGAAGATGTCTCAAATGGGAGACGAAAGTAGTATAGTTCTTTAATAAATGAGTTATATCAGCCTCTTTGCCAGTTTTTTAAAATTTAAATGTTACAACTTTTCGTCTCTGATTTGAGACTTCTTCAGGTAAAAATTTAGCTGCACATGGAACCTCACTCCATGACTCCTTCGGCCGAAATGAATAATAGTTAAATAGTTTATCTGACCATTACATATATATAATAAATGAGTTATGTATGCCTCTTTGTCAGTTTTTTAATTTACATGTTAAATAATACTACGTCTCGTCTCTGATTTGACACTTATTCAGGTCTTTTCAGTCATGGAGTGGATATTCTGCCTACTTCTTTCTGTAGAACTTTGTGTTTTCCTGATTCATTAATATATACCACTAAAGAGCGAAAGTATGCAGAATAAACTAATTCTCTTATGTAACGTGACATAATTATAACAGCAAAGTTTGCCGGGGCACAGTTTTCTTAGATTTTCATTACTATTATCCTTTATTGCTTGTTTCACATTTCTCTTGCTACTCTAATTTACTCTTATTTTCAAGTAATTACCACAATATTAATTTTTAAACGATTTCATATTATTGGAATTAATTTTATGATTCTTCTTCTTCCAATGGTTCAACAGCTCTCTTGAGGGCTTAGGCCTACCGAGGCGACTGCGGACTGTCACCTGGCGTGACACATAATTTTATAATTAAACTGCTGAAATTATTGAAGAATTAAAAAAATTCAGATTTATAAAACGCATGATACTTTTTCAGAATTTAACTATGCTTTAGTAGCGATAATTTAGTTCTCTATATTATTTCTATCCATTTCTATCTATTTTGCAGGACATATTTTGCAATTCTCTCGTTTTTCAGGTGATAGGTCTGAATATCCTATAAAATTATTTTTTTTCCCGATATTTATTGGAAGCAAAATTAGCTGGATGTAATTCGTATACTCTATAGAACCACTTTTACCGTCTTTAACGCATTTAGTTGCAATATCACAGTATGTCTATGTTTTGAAATTGATGCCAAAACTTTCGTACCTTACGAAAACTTTCATCGATCAAATTCATTACTTTAGCCCCATTTAGTGCATATTTATTATTATTCAAATTATTATGTACATATTTTAGGATCATAGTATAGTTTCTTAAAAATTATAAATTGTAAAAAAGGATAACGGATATCCGTCATTTCGTGGAATGTTCAATATTTAACTGTAAGACGTATTTGTGAATCATTAAAATGATATCTTTTTGATAAAAGTGATGAGCGGGGGAATTATTCAGACATTTAATGACATATAGGCCTTGGATGTATCCCAGTGGATTAATTAAATAAACGGATTCGTCTTTAAGAATTGAGGTTTAATGTCTCAAATTTGTTTCTCCGCCCGAAAGTGGTGTTTACGTGCCACGGGATATATTCTCATCTGTTAATTCAATCGGAAAATTGGATCCGCTTCCACATTTACGTCGACCGTATGCCTGAGTTGTTTACGACCCTTCGAGGTTCAATATTCCTTTAATCTGAGGAATATAATGGTACTCTCCCCTATCAAACCCTCCCACTTCCAGGACACGTGCGTTTCTCCTCCGAGCTTCCTGCACATGGCCGTTCATATCTTGGTGGTGAGGAGGGAGTTACTCTCCTTTTGTTGCTCTCCGCACAGATGGAACGGACGGCAGCCTTTCAAAAGAAGTATTAGACATGATCGTGGCACTATATACTGGAACGACCGCCATGGGGTAACGTAAGCCGAATCGGTGAATAAATTCATCTGATTGCGACGCGGCACGCGAGAAGACAGGAAATATTTTACTGAATATGATTCACGAGTCTTATATTTTTGAAAAAGTCTATTTAATTTATAAAACTTATTCGGCACAGCAAGATGTCAGTGAAGTAAAGATCATACTCCAAATAGAGGTCTATCACAATTTTAATATTATTTTTAACATCAGGTAACACAGTAACCTTTTATTAAACCGGATACAGACAAAGTTTTTGTAGTTAAATCGACGTTTCGTCACCATTTTTGGGACTACAGATAATTTTTAAATTTTGATTAAAAAAATATATAAAAATTTAAAATTGACTGCCAACAAGTGCAGCTTCAACCGGGTGAAGTATGGATTTTTTTATACTTGGCATATTTTTTATCAGAATTTTGAAATATAATCGTACCTAAGGAAGCCCAAAATATGGAGATGAAACGTCGATTCAAAAGCTTTATCTGCATCCAGTCATTAATATATTTAATTAATATTGGTAAAACCGACCATATTTGATTTTATATATACAGCCTTTTATTAAAATAATAAAGTATAGAAAGTACTCATTGGTTTTTAAAATTAAAAAAAATAGTTCTAGTATCTACTTACTGCTAAGAAATGAATGAAAAAAGTCAAATTTACCAATATAATTTAATAACATTAAAATATAATAAGCATCACGACGTTTCTTCCTCAATATAGATTTTCGTAAAGCATGCATTGGGTTGGAATATTTTTAATATACAAATCGAAATCAAAATATTTTTAAACAATTGTTGACTTAATTTTTAAGTATAAAACTATATAAAATAAATTTAGCTTCAAAGACAGAATAATAGCTTCAATCTCAGTCGAGAAGGCCGTGATACTGAACTTAGAAGATGAGAATGGAAAAAATCTCGCCTTGACCCTTGGCTGAACTTTAATTGGTAGGAATTATTCTCTCATTGATTTTACATCATTACCCTTTGATTAATCAATACAATGTTCATCACTCCACCAGAAGATGATAGCAATGTCCACTATCGAAACGTCGTGGAATTGCTGTATTTTCCCCCGAGGAAACTTTGTTGAATAAATTTATAGTTTATCAATATGTCACAATAATAATTTATTAAGTACCAATAATGGCTTAACGAAGGTGATATTTGATAACTTGAGTGTACGGATAGTAATACTAATAATTATTATAACTACTTAAAGAGATCTTTGTCAATACTGTAATTGTATTTCATGCACCAGAAGATTTGTTCCGCAATAATTTATTTTTGGGTTTGCATTTCCTTGCCTTTGTTAATATAATAAATTAAAGTATTAGGTAGATATTTTTATATTATTTTGGAGAGAAAAAAACAAGCGAATTCTTGTTTAGGAATGTCTCTTAACTATCCAATTCTTTGGCAATGGCTTCAATTAAGATAGCACATATGCGACACTCAAAAATTATATCTATTCATATATAGTTTATTTCAAGAAATTAAATTTCTTCTCACATAGTTGAGAATTTTCCAATAACACAAATTTCAAAATTTAACATGACGAAGTCTAAAATACGGTAACGAAACATCGACCTGTCTGTAGTCGTTAATTTAATTGAATACACAATAATAATTGTCAATTGAAGAGGCATTCAAAGGGTTAGAAATAGTTTTAGAGAGAAGAGTTATTCTGAATTTATTCTAATGATTGTTAATCATGGAGTTGTTTATAACAATCATTTACAATTTTTAAAACGTTTTTTGATAAGTAATTTAAGAAGTCTTTAAACTCGTCCACTGAGTACGTTATCAATCAGTGTGTCTGCCCTCTTCTCTTCTTTAAGTCTCAGTGAAAGCCTTTCTGAAAACTTCTTCTCCAAATGGCGAGCTTGACGTTCTCTACGACGAATGGACTTTGTTTATGCATAGGCCAGCTGAAACGTTAATGATGCCGCTTCACTCCGTGCAAAACTTCTTCGGTTCCGTTGCCACTTATTTGTGGTGTTGGTGTTACTAGCTGTTCGTTTTTCTATCCTCCTTCGCATTCCTCTCTCCCAGTGTTCGCACATAAATTAGACTGGGAGAATTGGACCTCTACTTCTTCTTCTTCCGTCTCCCTTATCACCGCGCTTCGCAATTATGTCCTCCAACTCCGAGTGATGAGTCGGAATCTGTACAGACGTATCGACCTGTGGTTGGCTAGCAGCCCAGATTTTATCTTCAAGAACTGTCAGATATTTCTCCAAAATAACACTTAGACGAAGAAAAGAGTAGAATAAGGAAAACGGTTTTAATAAAACTTACTGCCATTCGAAAGTGGCTAAAGAAAACTTTGCAAAATACATTCCAACATCTACATGACACAAGACTTGATTTATTTAAAATTTCTATAAAACTTACGAGTGTTCTATGTAATGCAATGATATATAGGCTGTCAATTAAAAATTATCCAAGAGTTGTTTTAAGATTACAGTTTTCAATAAGCACATGCATCAGAGACAAAAGCAACTTTTTATGCTATTTACCGCACCGTGGACTTTTGGAGAGGACGAAACGACGTCGCCAGGTCTAACCGCTAATATCAAGAATCGCTTTCCAAACTTACTTTGTTACTTCTATTTTCCTTTTGTGGCTCTATAAAAGATCGTGTCTTCGTTCCACCACTACCTATTACTTTATCAGAGTTGAGACACAGAATTGATGAGGCAATTAGCTGTCATTACTCCAGACTTGTTAACTAAAGTGTGGGAAGAATTGGATTTTAATAAATTCATTTTGGCTGTAGCCGTCGCGAGACCAAATTACTCAACCCATTAAAAAATTTATCTACAGAAGTCCATAATATAACGTAGATTTGTATTAATTAAAAGTTAATTTGATCTTATCTACTCCGCTGGAATTTTATCAATTCCTGGCGCTTTACCATTGGTTAGGTCTGTCAGCGCCCTATCAAATTAAGCTCTTAAAATGTTGTCCCCAAACTCTTCATCATGCACCTCCTCTTCTTCTACTATTACTAACTCATCTATATTTCCACCGTGATACAGCTTTCTAGCTATTCCTTCCATCTTGATAGTCATCCAGATGAAAGCCTGGGTTTTGCAAATACAATATGATACCAAAAAAATTGCAAACATACCGGCGCAAATATGGAAACTACGAGATGTGATTTGCGGAAACCTTTGATGAAGGAGGATTTGGAGAGACAAACAAACGCAATGTTGTGATATGGATTTGGAGAATTTAGGTAGTGCGAGATAGTGCACATATTTATGGTATATACAATTATATATAATGATTCAGTGTTGTTGCCCCCGGTACTGCCCTTTACATTTTCCTTAAAAATAATAAGATAAGATTTATTGGATCCATTAGTCCTCTATTGAGGAAATAGGACAAGTCAAAGAATATGTTACATATAAGAATACAAATATAAGAAACAAAATATGGATACAACATATAAGTATAGAAAACTATGTATACAATGATAAATAAAATAAAACAAAGCAAAGCAAACAAAATATGAATACAACATATCAAGAATATGAGTACAAAACAATAAGAGAGATAGTAAAAGAAACTATGTATACAATGATAGACAAATAAAAGAAAGCATACATAACATATACAAAAGATATAATTTCTGGATAAACAATGTCAATTTGGAACACTATATCGGTATAATAGATCCACGCACTTCACACGCATAAACACTTCACAATACACTAAATTGTGAAACACACGTGTGTAGATCCGTGGGAAATCAGGCTCCAGCAGATCTTGTCAATTTAGGTCATGAAGCAAAGAAGAAAAGACCGTTAATGAAAGGATAACGTATAATATACACCTGATATTGTTTGCATATGATGAACACTTTTGCAAAAATAGACTTTAATTACTTTCAGACTGATTTATAAATTCAGGAATAGAATAATAAACTCCTTCTAGCAGGAGATTCTTGCATGCTTTAGTGAACTGATTATAACTGTTTAAATTTTTTATGTTGTCCGAGAGGCTGTTGTAGAGTTTTATTCCGGAGCAGTGGATACTGTTCTCGTAAAGATGAAGGCAATGTTTATCAGCTCTGAGGACTGATCGGTTTCTAGTACCGTGTTGATGATAATGCCCGTTGCTTTGGAATAGGCTGAAATTACGTTTTACAAATTTTAGAATTTCTAGTATGTAGACGCACGGAAACGTTAGGATTCCTAAGCTTTTAAATAGAGGTTTGCAATGTTCCCTACAATCTTTCGCGCATAGTATTCTTATAACTCTTTTTTGTAACTTGAAAACGTCAGAACTTCGAGGGCAATTACCCCAACTCGTTATTCCGTAGCACATATTTGAGTGGAAATAGGCATAATAGACCATAATCGCGGTTTTAGGATCAACTTGCTGCATTTTATTGAGTAGCACGCGGAACTAAGTTTGCCTGTGAGTATTTCGACATGACGATTCCACCGTAGGTTATCGTCAACTTGAGGGCCAATGAACTTGGGTTGAGTTATCAGTATGAAAGGAGCGGATTGCAAAATATATTTGGCCACCTTCGGTAAATATAGACAGTATGAGGGTATACGCGTTAATAATAATGAAATTCCAGGTATAAGTGCCAAATTAGTGCGATGGTCAAGAACACATTGGATTTCGTAGCATCCAACTGACCGTGGCCGTGTTACGTCATTTTTTCTCACAAGTATTGACGTTGAATTCCATCTACATGTTTTTTCTTACGGTATTTTTATGAATATTTGAAAGTTTAAATGTGATTAAATTCATTTAAGCGTGCATAATATAGCTTTCTATCGAGCAAGTTGGTAAGGGATACTCTAGTAAGTAGATCAAAGTGTATTCTAGCGTAAGAGGATTATGGCGGACGACCTCAAAGTTTTTAAGAGGGGGATAAAAGCGGACTAGGTGAAGAGCAACTCTGTCACACAATGAACACGTTACGCGACACATGTGATACTCGAGTTTATTGAGCCAGTGGCGAGGAGCAATGGACCGCGAAGGGATGGAGGGTGATCGGCCTCCCTTCTCAATAGCTACCCCAGGGAGGGACTTCCCCTTGGGGCAAGGGGTAATGGAAAACGTCGGCTTCGGGATTAGTAGCGCTAGAGGTCGGGATCAGGTCTCGGAAACATTGCTCTCGACATGCAGGTACTCCCCAATAGAGGTCACAGCGGAGTCTACACCACACCAGAGAAGTATCACCGGCATTTCAAAGACGAAATAAGTAGCTGCTGCCAACAGCTGGTTGTACTACGGTACTTTCTCATTCATGATCGCCCACAGTCAGGAGCCAGTGACAAATACAGTACGCCGGTCATCAAACAAAATCAAATATGTCTACCATTCTCATCTATAATCAATAAATAAAAAATAAATAAACCACGATGAAGGACTATTTTGTGCATTAGCCGAGAACTATTTTATAAGGGATTGATCCCATCACATGATTAAGAAGGAGGCACCTAACCATTATTCCCCAAGAAATGCTCTCAATTACATCACAGTATCAGATTTTGATTATTTCTTCAACGCTTTCAATATAAAATTCTCCGCAGAATAAAACAATTCATAGCGACCTAGCTATACTTACAACCGAAGAAGATGTAGACAGATTCAGCACTAATTACCTTCAAAATCTCCCAGAACTTCCTAAAGAGGCGGCCAGACGTCTAGCGAATGAACTTACAGTACATCGTAGATCGAAGAGGAAACATCCAACAGACATATAAACTTAATTATATGAATATTATTATTAATAAACAACTTTTATAGGTTCACATTAGTAAACACAGCACCACTTTGTTAGTTGTCACTTTATTTAAAAATTATAAACAGAAGGTTTCGACTATTGTCATCATCAACTTGTTAAATTGTTTAAACTCTTTAAAAAACAACTTATATCATTTTCAGTTTTATTGGCCTCAACTGAGAACTCGTTCGATTTATTTTATACGGTTACGTCGTTGCTGTATCTGTAAGAATATAATCGCCTACAGAAAAGAAATTTCCCACCCATAACATGGCGTATAAAAGAAAAGTACCCTATTTAAGCGATTTACTAAAACTATTCTAAGAATTTCTAATATAGACTCATAACGCATCTAAAATCCTGAAATCTAACAAGACTCTTGCATCAGTGGATGTCAGTAGAATAGCGCTAATGAAATATATACTCAATTGTAGTATTGCAAAATATTTATTTATATATGAAATCGATTAGTCGAATCTTTAAGGTTGTTAATAATACTCTTAATTTGATCACAAAATTTCAATACATTATTTACGTAAATTCAGTTAAATAAAAAACTATTATTTGTGTTGATGAAATCATATTCATAATTATAATAACAGGTAATCGAAGAACTTTAGGGAAATTATTTAGAATGAAAAGAAAAATTGTCAAGTACAATTTTATTAAGCGCAAATATTTTGGACACACTTGTTTCTCTTTTTTAAAAATAAATCCTGATTTAACTGGCAATAATATTTACTCTCAATTCATTTCACCTGCATTATGCATTAATTAGTATTATAAAACCGAAAAGATGAGTTTATCGAAGATTTGACGACGTATTTCGTTCACTACTAGTTCAGCTATTATGAAAGAAATCGTGATCCTCAGAGGCCCATAGATCCAGCGAGCTGCATGCAACATTTACGCGGGGAACTGGGTCTTAGTGGACCCAGAGGAGGTGAATTTGATGAAAAAATCAAGAGAGTAACCATCCCTCCACCGTACATCACAGCTGAATACTTGATGGAAATCGAGAAGTGAAAAGAGGAACTCGTGGAACAACCCTCGTTCCGCCGCCGTATATATTTATTACCTTTTTAGTACATAAGATTTTATGAGCACAGTGAAATTAAAAATTAAAAATCACGATTCATGGTTTAAATAAAGTTAGTCATTAATTTATTTCATCTATAAATTAGTATGTTTCTAAGTGAACAGTAATATTTTATTTGCCAGAATTCCGTATTTATTTATATTTGTTAATTTTTCAGAATCATTGAGAAAATGAAAGACTAAACGTTGAAATTTGTTGATGAATTCAGTGTCAGGTAACCGCATTCATGTTCTGCAAAAAGTAAATAGGAGTTCTGTTTTCACATTCACTACAGGCAACAAATTAAATCATTAAGTATCCCAACAAAGTATTGCGTTATTTGGATTCATGTTAGTACGTTTTACGTATATTTTGTTTTCTTGCTCTTTTGTAACTTTTTTTTTTCATTAGCAAATACACGACACCGGTTTGATTTCAATAACATGAATTATCGCAAGGGAAAAAATGTTTAAAGTCGAAGACATTTATTCATATTTTTATAATAACATAATACATTATAACAATAATAATAAAAGTCTATGATTAATTTATGAACAGAAATATTTGAGTAAAGAAACAATCAAAATAATTGCTACTAGCTATTTTCCCGCATTATATTCTACCAGTTAACGTAGCTTTATTTTAGTTTGTTTTAACGTCCGATTAACAATTAAACTCATTAGGGGCTCCCATACAATCACCTAGCTAATCGACAATAGTTGCAATTCCAAGAGAATATTTATATCTTTTTAATAGCTTGTAATGAGCCAGAAACGTGAACAGAAACTTAGTGGCTCTTTCCGAGGGGCGAGTTCCCCCTCTCTGATCTGGTGAACACGAGTCAGGGTGACAGGTATACAGCAGTATGTGCTTTATCGTTAGTATGTCTCCACATCCTTCAACAAATAGGTCGAAATTCCCTCTTAAATAAGTAGGCATAAGTAAGCATGGAGTTACCCGAAAGGTTTTTTGACGAAATGATCTGCTCTCTTATAGTTAGGAGAAAATAATATGTGGGGCGAAACGTAATTTGTATCGGTTTTATATTTGATGAAAGTTAAACAACAAATGACTACTTTCTCTCCTGTCAAAATATTAAAAAGTTACACGTATTATATTAAACGCGTCCTTTGCATTGTCAATGAAGTTCTGGTCATATTTTACATGAAGAAGGCCAGAGCTTAAGCAGCTCTTATAAAATGTAGTTCCTCTGTGTCTGGCACAAGATGTTGACTACGCGAGTGCAGTTAATTTAAAGAACAAAGGCTTATAAGTGAATTGCCAAGAAACCCGGTTCTTTAGCCGGGGTGTTACTAAGGAGAGGTTAAACAATTTAATTTGCGAAACACAGAACGGACTAAAAATGTTTTTCTTCCTCTAAAGTTGCACAAGAAATTAATTTCGCGCGCATAATAATACAAGAGAAAGTATAATAATTTTTTATGGGATACAATCATGATTTTTTTATACTTTTTTGCGTTAACAGCCTACATGAGGGTGAACCTGAAACAAACAACTTCCATTCAATAGCACAGGAAGGGAATTTATAAAATAAGAGCCTAAGAGATTATTTCTAATTAAAATGAGTGCAAGTAAAATCTAACTACGCCATACAATCAAAAAGGAAGTGAAGTATTTTACAATAATGTGAAGAATTATTAAAATAGTCAAAGTTTTAATATTTTATCAATTCTATTGAATAACGACTCAAAAATAAGTCCTTATGCAAAAAGTCTATAAGAAATCGTAGTTAAATAAATATCAAAGAAATAATAGTTTTGAGATATATATAATTAGGATTTACAAGTTGTTTACATCAAAATGTATAGGAATAAACGCTACTAATTTACGGGTTCACGTTGATGGTTCTTAGCTATAGTTGGACCCGGTAGTCAAGATCCAGAATTTTTTTAAATTTTCCTAACAACATTTATTATATATTTTTCGTACTTCTCACTTGAATCCAAAATTTTTCAGCCTAACCATTTGAATAATCAGTGGCTTTTCGCTTATGCATCAATACAAGCCCAAGTTAATTGTGTCGTAGCTTCGCATTGTTTTGACATTTCGTTTTCGGAAGCTGGGTTCTGTTATGTTCCGTCTACTGTAATTGCGTGAGAAAAATTATTACCGAAGTATTCGAAAACTTAGTAACAATTAAAAATAGTAGACCAATTGAGGCATCAAAATTGAAAAGTTTGAGAGCCTTCAACCAATATGAAGTGGTATTACAAGAATCTACCAAATCAGTACAAATAATGTCACCTGCTAAGAGCTGCTTAGGATCATCACAATTGGAAACAGTTTTTAAGTGTTCAACCGGAAATAATAATATAATTTCTGAATGTTTGAATATCTGCATAAAAGCGCAATGAATGTTTTCAGTTAGAAACGCGAGTAGAATTTACGACATGAATAGTAAAAAGCGAGTAGATAATAATTTATAAAGGCAAACAATCCGATTTAAGTCCTAGTTTGTTCCACTTTTAATTAAAGAACATTATCCGGAAACCGAGCGCGTCTTTGACAATCCGAACACACACTGACCCAAGCGATTTAAGGTAACCAAGCCGCTCTCATTAAGTCTGATTAATAGTCACGTGACCGAAGGCAGCTATTAATTAGCAGGAATCTAGTCCCTGGCTTAGTTAGCGCTCTCATATGACCAGAAAAGAAAACCGATTTTTGCCAATTAGAGGGCACACAAAATGCGGATGAATACATAACAAACCATTTACAAAAAAAAATATGACCACAAAATTGGTTCGAATACTTCCATTCACTAACGTTAATAATATTATAAAATATTTAATAATTAACTGTATCAAATTTTATAACAGTTTTTATCAAAACATCGCAGATCTAAGTTAGTTCGTATTTATACTTGGTTTGATTGGATCATTTGGCTAGAAAAAAAAATTCAATATAAAAAAATTCCCTAGAATGGTATGAAGCTGATGAATATTTTCTATACAGCCTGAAAGCTTGTTTTTCGTGAACTTTGTAACTCTTTGATTTAAGGAACTTATATGCAAGACAAATGTCTGGTAAACTTTAAAAAAATGTAGCGTATATTTGTCTGTCACTAGTCTTATTTTATGGGATAATTTACCATTTTCTTGGGTACAGTAAACATTGGCTTGTGATTCAATAATTTAACAGTTAAAGATGTTAACCATTTACGTCCAGACTCAACACAACTATTAAGAAACTATTAAATAAATAATTAAAGATAATTTATTATTACAGTTTATTATTATTTCAGTTTTAGCAATGAGAAAGGTTATGCATTTCAAGTTGATTGTGGTTAACCACGAATTGATCCTGTACAAGGGTCGAGAAGGATGTTTTTAAATTATAATTAGTTGCCTGCTGTCATTCATAATTACCCAAGCAGCCTGTGTTTACGAAGAAATATATATTATTGGAAACGGTGCGTTCATTATAGTTAGCAAATGTTTCCGAGGATTTGAAATTAATTCGAGGCTGCAAACATAATTAAACTCGGAACAACTGTTAATTAATGATATGAACTCTAGTTTGACATGTTTTATTTTTACATTTCTAAATTCACCCACAACACAGGTCTGTCAGTATGACCTTTATATCACAACTGTCGAGAACATAAAAACTGAAAATTCCATTAAAAGAAGATAATTTGCTATACACACAGTCTAGAATGTTCACATTTCACATTGAAAAAAGTTCCTTAACCATGTTATCTGAGAATTTAAAAAACATACTGACCAAACTAAAGATAGTTATCTAATTCATTTTTATTCTTTTATTGTACTTATTATTTAAAAATGAAACTTATAAATGTATTTAGTAATGTAATTTGACAATGAAATGACTTTTACTTGAGTGTTAGTTGGCAGTTCTCCTTTTTCACTATTTAAATTTATTTAATCGATATGTATATCAATATATTATATAGGTATAACAAATATTAATGGTAATTTAGAAAAAAATGATTAAAGAATGGGTTTTATTGCAAGTTCTATTCGGTCTGTTTCGTTCGCGTGTTGAAGCCATGGAAAAACTGGAACAATGGGGGAAAAAATCTCGCTCTTCACAAATGCGTCTCATGGCTTCCCACCATAGATAACAGTATCCTAAAATGATCTTTCTATATTATTTTCATAAATGTCAGTCAGGAAAAAGTATCAAGTGTATAATAATTTGTATTTTAATAACTCATTATTTATTATCTTTAACGAACAGGCGATTCGTTAATCCGCTATTGAGAGGCTGACGGATTTTCAGATTATCGTTTTAAATTTATCAGCTGAATCTCGATATTAGCTATTTAATACAGTCTGGAAACATTTGCTGTACTCTACAGGATTATGTATAAATCCTGTGTCGGTTCAAACAAGCATTGGTGAGGCGCTTTGCATTTGAAAGCAAAAAGTGAAATTTGTGGGATTAAATTCAAAGCTACGTCCATTTCCCTTCCTAAAAAAACAGTTTCTGCTAGACTACACAAATAATTTTTGTTCTGTGGAAGAAAGATAATATTGTACGTAAAATTAAAGATTATATTTCACGTATTCACAACAAAAATTTATGTATTCTGCCTATGAAGAGTTTTTATAAACACATACATGGTGAAACGTTTCAATTTTTATTAACTATAATACTGTAAACTTGAAGGATTATTATAATCTTAATAATTACAATAACGAGTTTTATTAATATGTAATAGTTTTATTTAAAGTATATTTCGTTGCAAAATAACATATTAAGCGAAAATTTTCCGTCTTATTAATTGCATTTAGCTTTTCAGTATACTTTGTAATATTTTACGTAAAATTAAAGATTATATTTCAAGTATTCACAACAAAAATTTACGTATTCTGCCTATGTAGAGTTTTATAAACACATACATGGTGAAATGTTTCAATTTTCATAAACTTGAAGGGTTATTATAATCTTAATAATTACAATAACGAGTTTTATTAATATGTAATAGTTTTATTTAAAGTATATTTCGTTGCAAAATAACATATTAAGAGAAAATTTGCCGTCTGATTAATTACATTTAGCTTTTCAGTATACTTTATGGACTAGAGAAAATATTTTATATCATAGTTAATCATAGTCGCATAACTAAACGGTATCAAAAGTGTGTTTCGTGTTGCATATGAAAGCAATTTAAATTTTTGAAGACGAGTGGGCATGTGCCAGAAAAATGAAAATAATTGTTTATCTGTCCATCACGAATTTAATTCTCTTCGACAACTTTTGTTTCGTTAACGGACGAACCCTAAATTTATTTTAAACTCTCATCGAGATGAAAACTGTAGGAAAAATAAATACATTACGGAACATCGTTACGATACATTGTTAAATTTTCTGAAACAATTTATTGGGACTGGTAAACGTTGTTGACAAAATGAATCTTCATTAGATTTTGATTACAGAATTCATTACAATGCTAACTGCTTGTGTGGCAGTTACCAAACTCATTTGTTCCTTCTAAAAACCAATAATTTGACAGCGGCAATAAGGGATAATTATGTGATGCTGCAATTAAATGAGACGTGCTTTAATTGATGGTGAAAGAATTATTGTTGTGAAGCGACACTGCACGCAATTCACCAGCGTGACCCAGAAAGTACTCGGCCTGATTGCGCAATCACATTACACATTAAAGGGGAAATAATTTGAATAATTAAAACCTGGAATTATCGAGCACACACTCGCGAACAAATAGCAGTGGGTTGTTCGATTCAAATTAATTTTCATCTGATAAACTAAAGCATAAAATGAATATAATCGTGTAGCTAGACGCAGCTGTTATTAATATTTACCCAGTATCTGAAGATTAAATATTGTAAAAAATTAAAACGGGAAGCTGGATGTTAAACTTCAGATGGTACTAGTGAAAAAAGTGAAACTATTTAGCTCACGGCGAGTTTTAACATTATTTAAAGAAGGAGTCTTTTTCTTTTACTTCTTACTTCAGTACCCAATACGACTGGAGTAGAATGCGAATCGTTTTAAGCACGACTGCGATGAGATAACCCTTGTACTACATGACTCACTGGCGAATACCAACCTAAGTTAATTTTTTGCCCCCTCCTGACTTCAGTGACTGAGTCATCTGTATCAAATATATTTCTTACAGTTGATTTATGATGCACAAAATGATCTCAACGGATATAGGCCTAATTTAGTAATTTTAATTTTTAATAGATAATCTTGAAATTTTGTTTTCATTTCGGGTCAGCGTATTAACCAATTTGTGACCGATTAAATATAATTCAAACAGAAAAGACAAAGAAACATGAGCGTAAATTAAATATTTTGTGTCGTGTAATAAACATGATAATTTTAAAAAAATGAGGGCAGAGCTTCAGGTATGTACCTGCTGAAGTACCCGGCGTTGTTCGGGTTGACGTAAATAATAAAGCAGGAATGTAATTAAAGTTAAATTTATTATAGTACTTGAGGGTTCACTACTATCTATCTGTGTTGTAAAATTCCACCTATTTTCAATCTTAGGTTGTGTAACTAGTGAAAAATCGTTAAAATTTCCGGTGGTCTGAGAAGAAATGGTTATATGACCAAAAATGTAGGGAATCGAATTTTCAACCGACTCCGTATGCTAATATATTTTCTAGAATTCTCGGTTTTCAAGCTGTAGGTGCCTAAAGTTGGAGGGGTTCCAAAATTGAGGTTTTTATTTTTTTGCATCTCGGGAGGAGGGGTGGGGGAGCAATGTGGAAATAAAGATATTTACTTATAGATCTCGGTGAGACAAAGAGAATAGACCCTTACTCGTTTCTTTAAGTTGATTACGGACTTTGCTAGAGGCGGAAAACCACCGAAAAAAACGGAGTTTGTTGATATTTTCACTTTTTCTCATATATACGGTAGTTTTGTTTTTAAAATTTATTTAATTCAATATTTTCACTTGTTACGTCACTATCAAATAAATATTTTATTTGCTTTTATAAATGAGCCACCTTAAATATTAAAATTTACCTGACGCGAAGAAAAAAAACGTAAACATTGTATCGACAATCCAAAGAAGTTTATTATATCTAGGGAGTTAGCTCTCTGCCTGAGAATATTTATAATTAAAAAAATATATAGTATTATAGATCAATATTATAGGCAACCCGCGCTCTTTATTAGATCTCGATGAGTGTATGTAAAACTTTTTTCATTTTCTTCACACATATATAAGTTTAATATTCCGGCCCTGAAAAACACATGTGCTAAACTTGGCCAAATTCTGACCATGATATTTTGATTTCCTATACGCAGAGAATAAGAAAGCTTGTTACAAAATGTTACCGAAAATTTTTGGTTTTCTAGTTATTGCCTCCAGAATATTTTTCTGGCTTTACAGAGGATGTCCAGCTCATGCTTGAATACAGGCATCACATCGATGTCTTGGCTGTACGATTACGATTCCATATTCCAGGCCTATTGCCACAATTCGATCCTGAAGGTATACCATGTTAGGCACCGGGGACGAATACATCAATGATTTTAAATGGCCCCACAATTATAAATGTATCGGGTTCAAATTAGGTGAGTGTGGGGCCCAAGAAATTGGGTTATTCATCGATAACTGAGAAACCAAGCATTTCCAGACGCATGTTGTAATTAACTTTTTTTAATTTTCTACTTATGGAAAATACATACCTGAAATTACACCTTCTATTTATAACACTCGCTATATCTAATTTGTACAGATTTTATTTCGTTAAAATAAACCTTCTCTTTGCTGAAGCTCTGTTTTTATTAAAATGGGAAATTCATCAACTTATTCTAATAATGGTTCATTCGTATTTTATATTTTATTTGAAACTGAGAAAGAATTGCGGAAAACAGAAATATTTGTATGCTGTAGACGGTAATGTAGAGATGGCTCAAGGGAGCTTACTTTCACTAGGAAACCATGAACAATGAACATTCCGCATCGTATAAAAGGGAGGAAGAAAATGAAAATATGAGCGGCTAATGTTCTTTGTTCTGCTATATTCGTATAAAGAAATGGCGAACGTGAGCGGCTTCGCAAATGCCTAGAAAAGAGAATAAAATGTAAGATAAAAATTTCAGGATGCGCAAATGAAAATAAATAAATAAAGGCAACACGGGCTTACAACTCCATTAAGTCTGAGACTTATGACTTTATTTATATCTCTCAAGATGATTAAAACTTGCACTTTAATTATAAATGTTTCGTGAGACTTCCCCTTATTTCGTAATTACTATATCCGACTACGCGTCAATTTTCACATTTTATAAAGTATCCTATTTTTTTCTACTTAGATCTGGTTGATGGAACTGATAAATTTTGATACAGTATTCTCGTAGCAATTATATTAAATTAGACATAACGGTTCATCACTTTTAGTATTGTCCTGCTAGGAAGTTTTTCTAGCAGCATAAATTTATTATATAACGATGTTATAGCGATTGTTTATTTAAATAAGTTGTAATTAAAGATTGGATACCCTTTTATTGAGTCTTCATTTATTGACATAATTTATTGCAATTAAGTATCAGTAATATTTTTAAAAAACAGGATTTCTGATTAGAACACAAGCAATTATTTTCAGGCTCAGTATTACAGATGAATATGACTTATTGAGCCGTAAGCTCCCGAGAAAATGACTAATATTAAATTGTAATAAATTATATCGTTAAATGTAGGCTGATTAATAGGGTATCCAATATTTATTATTTACATTCAAAATAATTTCTGTATACTGCCTATAGTGTGTAGTATAAGGAAATTCCCATTTATATTTTATTTCATTTTAAAAACTTCCTCTAATTTAGAAATAATGCCATTTGACAAATTGTAAGTTTGGAGCATATAGTATACAACTTATTTATCATCATTGAGAAAGTTTGATGACTATATCCCAAATTTTTAAATTTTTAACAGGTATTTAAATCCTAGAAGATTTAATTGGCTGCTTTATAGAATTCAATTTATTTTTTATAAGAAAATATTAATTTAAAATTTTTGATGAATATTTACATGAATTAAAAGTGAAATTTGTTTATTAGTAACTATTAGAATGTGTCGCTAAAGGGTTGTAATATGTTAGAAAATTTTAAAGCGGAATAACAAAGGTCTCTTTTGGCTATTTCTTTTATGAAATAATTTTTTGGGTTAACATTTCTTCTCTATAGAAGAATTTAACCTAATTTTCATATTTTAATCACACTCTGATTTTAGTTTAATTTTCTAAAACGTTGTAAACGACGAATGACGTTTATTAATGTTTGTTTAGTTAAGTCTAACTAATATTATTTTGACTTTGCCTTTTCCTGTAAGTGAGCCTGTAGAATACAAGTTACCTATTAAAAGAGGTCCTTTTTTATGTTCCCATGTCGACGGTGAAAGAAAATACACGGTACGTGATAAAGCCGGGAGTGAGCGTGTTCTTCCACTGTTTCTTAAGGTCGCTCTTAATTGTGTTGCCTCAGAATAATCAGAGCTTTCTCATGCAGAGTTAGTTCTGACACGAGCGTAACTTCGCTCGACTTTATGCAAACTAAGCTGGTCGGGCTTAAGTTACATTTACGTTCTTACTGTTGTTCTCGTTTTCCGCGAAATAAGTCATGCTTTCATTCAGTAGATGAGTGTTTCAACGGAAATTTAATGTTACTTCAATATCAATTTGTACACGTTAACAGCGCAGCAGGGAATTTTAAAGGGAAAAAACTTAAGAACGTTTCGAGCGTTTCACCGCTTATTTACCTCCTAAGGTATAACATTATATTTCACGGTCACTTTAATTTTTTTTACCCAAAACGTTCTCAGAATAGATTTTCAAGTTCCACAGAAAATCCGAGAAAATTTTCAACGAAAAACTTCAGAGCGTATGTGTATTTTCTTTGGTTCAAGTGATTATATGATGTTAACACTTCCATTCTGTAATATCTGGTATTTATTTTCTTAATTATGTTAATTATTGGACATTTTTATAAAGTTAATAATTCCTCAAAAGCCTAAATAAATACTTCAATATATTAATAACTTACTGTAATTCCGTATTATTTGGATGAATATGAATATTTATTGAATTATAATTTCACACCGTTTTCTGTTTACGCGTACGACGTGAATCGACGCAACAACTGCGTCACGCAGCGGTACAGAAGAGAACAATGTTTATTAATAACACGTCTAAACTTTAATTATTATAATAACGACGATTGTAGATAGCTACAAAAATTACATTTATGTGTCATTTTTCATTAAGTTCTCAGCACATTTAAATGTTTAGTTAGTTTGTATTTTTAATTTTGTATTTTCTTGATTCACGTATTCTGTTTGCTGTTTCGAGGACAAAAAGTATTAAATTATAAATATATTATAGGAAAATGATCGGAATCGCAAAAATTACTCCGAAAGAAAAGCGGCGCAAAATTAACAAACATTCTAACTAAAAAGGAACAGCACGAAAAGTGATTTTCGAATATGCTTGACAGAATAAGTTGTTAATTTAACAGCCGCTATAGAAACATATAAAGATCATTTTCCTATATACCGGTGGCTGAGATAATACAGCCAATAGAGTCACAACTAAATTTTAATTAAAATTAAAACATAATAAAAACAGCACAACATGTTATTCCTTTTTTTGGAATCTCTTCAGTAGCAAAAGCAGTTTATAAAAAATTTACATAACCAATTTGAAGAGAAGAAACGTTTTCTACTTTAATTATGTGTACTCTTCAAACATTAAGCACAGTTAAAAATTTCTTCTCATTAGTTTATGAGATAAATTATTTATAAAAATGTATTTCTGTACCTGAGGTTCCACTGGAAGGAGCAAATCTTTTAATGCTTTTTTTCTTGTTAAGAAATTATTTTAATTAATATTTAATTCTGATTAAATTTAATGTGTTATTAATTTATTTCCCTGAAGTTAGATAAAATTAACTATTAATCGTGGCTGAGTCATTCTGCCTTATGAAAATCCTATGTAATGAGAACTCGTATTTATTTTACCCATATCTGTCGTCAGCTGGACTAGTTTTCCAGAAAACTCCTTGAGAATTTTAGAGAATACAAATTAATAAATAAGAGACCGAAGTGAAAGCCAGTTGATTGATTTGTGGGACTTCCCGGCCATGGACATGACGCGAACCATATTGATGAAACGGAATTGTATGAAGAAGAGACTGAAGAAATAATAGCCTTAATGTATAAATTGAGTCAAGTGTGATGTAGCTAAATACATGTGTAGCAGCAATAAATTTCTCTTCCGGCACAAGATCATCTAGTCGCTGGTCCTTGAAGAAAAAAAGGATTTCGAAGGAAACTAGGAACTGTTGAGGTCCACTTAGCAGAGCATATAAGTGTATCAAGAGAGATTGTTTGTAATTTTGACTGACAGGCTTCAGATCTCTCTAAACCTATATTTTCGTATATTGAAGCCTAGAGCAGAGAACTTCGTTGAAACCGTATGAGATGACGCACTTGATTCCTAACCAGGCAAAGGACATAATTGTTCGCTTCCTGGCAACAATTAATCAGAAGATGACTCCAAACCGACAGACAGGTCCACATAAGACAAAGATCCTCCATGATTTCCAACGAAGACTTCATGACGAACCCTCCTATATACTTTATCTTCCGATACAGCTTGATTACGCTGGTCAACATGATTTTTGCCTCACGTGTCCCTATAATTGTACCTGATGTTGTTTCAAACATGTGTTCGGGATTTCTGAAATACACACTGATATTTTAAATTAAACTTCAATTCTTTTAAATTAACGTCTGTGTACCAATTGTACTCAGGAATAAAATTAATTTTTAGCCTCGGAAAGAAAAATAAGTGATTCTGACAGAATTATCTCTCCTGGATTTAAATATAATGTCGGAATTCCCCCACCACGTAAATACTGGCATTTATCATTTTTAGCACCGTAATTTTTCCTGCGATCTAAGCTTAAATCATTCTGACCGACGAAAACAACGACTTTCTGATACATTTCGCATGTGGAGCATCTCTCTTGACGGTAGAACAGAAATGGACGAGCATATTACGATTCAAAAAAGTTACTCGCAGTGTTTTGGGGAATCTAAAGGCGGAAAATTATCATATTATTGTTATCGATCTTCAAAAACTTTTATAAAGATTTGATTTAAATGTATTGTTGTTTTCTTTAGTCCTCGGTTCAGGAAATAGGATACATCACACATTACATCAAGAAATGAGAAAGAAATAAAATAATATAATTAACTACAAAATATCTATAAAAACATAACTACAATTTTTTTGGTACAAAATATGGAATTAAATCTTTGGAAAAGCGACACGCATACGAGAGAGCATGAAAACAGTGAAAAGCACAAACAAACGCGTTAACAAGGGAGATTTCACTTCTTGGAGCTGTATGACGAGAAATCTACCCAAACAACAAAAGAGCAGAAAAAAAGTTTTAAAGTTATTTAATGGGACAATATAAAAAGTAACACCTTCAACACATTTCCCAGGAACATTAATTTCAACTACTAGGGGAACGACCAAGAAACTCGTGTTTAGAGTAGAATATATTTACACTGATTCACAAAACTTTTTTAGTTATTGTTGTGCTCAACCTCTGAAGGAAGGTTATTATGTAAAATAATCCCGGTATGGTGAATACTTTCCTGGTAAAGAGCAAGGCGATGCTTGTCCGACCTTAAATCAGAGCGATTTCCAGTCGCGTATTCCTGAAATTCACCACTCGTTAGAAACAAATTTACGTTCCACTTTACAAACTAAGATTTTACGAATTTATTCGTTGGGTAAATGAATGCTTTCAATTCGATCTAGACTTCATCCTGAGTGGTATATTTCGTGGACTCACACCTAGATTTGTTCCCGGAAATTCTTGAGCGATGAGCATGAAGAAATGTTTTTGTCAGGCGATTTCAGCTATGGAAAATAAATATCAAGGTAATTCGAATCCTAATATGCTAACTGATTGTAGGAACATTTTTTTTATATAAGGAAATGAATTTTAAGAAAAGATTAATTTCGAAAATGTTTTATATTGATACATTTACTGTCAATATGAAACACACTTTGCAAGTAAATAAATTATATGATGGTTTATTAAATTGCCTTTGTTACTTTTACCTTTTGGCTATTCTCTGACTGTATGCTCTTTGTGCTAATATCTTCAGTTGATTTCTTTTGTTGACAAGGACCGCAATGGATAGTCTTAACGTCTAATTTATGTAAAAGTTTGTCATATGCGTCGTTAATTCTCCATTTGATATCAAGAGGAATGTTCCAGAGGCGGAATGTAGCAGAAAATTGTCATTTCTTAATTTTTATTTGAGTTCGAATATTGCGTATAAAATATTTAGATATTTTATATTTCTGTGTAAAACCTTGCGTGAGTAGTAAAATCCGATTTCATATTTGAATTAATCACATACTCAACTATCTGAAACAAAAAATAATATTTTTTGTTCCTCAGTGCTAATATTCTAAATTTGGATTTTCTAAAGATTTATTAAATCGATTTTGGTTTTGTACTTAAATTCTCTCATTTGATTTTTTGCCTTATAATTAACTTCCATACCTCTTCGTGAGTACGCGACATTAGTTGTATTGAGACGAGGAATCTTCGATAGCCTCCATCCCTCATCCCCCATCCCATCCCCTTCCCTCTCCTCTCCTACAGGCTGACGATATCGGGCCGGATGTCCCGCGCGCCGCGGCGGTGAGCGATATCGAACGGCGGCAGCGTGTGCTTCAGTGTGCGTCCGGCCATGGACCCGGGCGGACCCAGTGCGTGCTGAGCAGACACGCAGCGTACGCAGACCACGTGTGCCATGCGGACGCCCATGCCACTCTCCTTGTTGCCGTTCCTGCTGCTTCTAGGGGTCGCTGCCGCCTACATAGGTGAGTTCGCAAGTGCGGCGTGGGGAAAAAAATCGTGTGCAAAACTCCAGTGACCAAAGACCGCGAACCATCTCATCCAACAAAATTTGGAATCATCGTTGCTGTGAAATCATAGTAATAATACGCGGACTTGCTTTTTTTATCGCAGAAAACTCTTACCTTTGATGATATCTTAGAAAGAAAATACCACGTGTTCTGACGCCTAAGTGAAAAAAAATCCTTCCGATCGTAGATAATTATTACATTTAATAAAAAATTCTGCACCATCGTTTCAAGCCTTTCGTGGGAGAAACAAAACTCGTTTATTCGCTGATAGACATTAACTATAATCCCCCTTCAGTGTAGGCCGCGTGCCAATGCCCACAGGTCCAGACATTGTTACAAACACCTTGAATGGAGATCAATTGAGCCTACACGATTAAATCTCACAGTACATACAGTATGTCCAATTACGAAAATATAACCTTAGCAATCGATACTGAAATGCAAATACTAAAAAACAAATTACTCTTTGCTAATCTGTGTGATTATTTTTCTCTGTATTAAGCTAAAAATTGGAGTGAAAAATAACGACATTGTTCATTTATGGTATTAGTGCCAGTGAAACCTCAATCCACTTAGCAACGAGAATCTAACGCTAGGAACATTAAAACATTATTAAATAAATCTCGTATCATTTAGTTCTCATAATTTCAAATATGGGGCATTAAATAACTTCCATATATATTAATAATTGTTGTTGTGGTATTCAGTCCTAAGACTGGTATGATGCAACCCTTCAAGATAACCGATCTTGCGCAAGCCTTTTCATTTACATATAAATTTACATCGCACTTCCTCCCTAATCTGCTTAGCGCATTCTATCATTGGCCTCCCTCTTCTGTTATTAACCACACACTTCCCTCTAATGCTAATTTTCCAAGATATCCGTGACACAAACGCGACCTATTAATCTATCCCTTCTCTTGGTCGACATCCTCCACATTGTTCGCTCTTCCCCTATTCTGTTTAGAACTTCCTCGTTAGTGATTATATCCACCGATATGATTTTCAGCATTCTCCTATAGCACCACATTTCAAAGGCTTCTATTCTCTTCTTTTCCGCAACACCTATCATCCACGGTTCGCACCCATATAACGTCACGCTCCACACGAACATTTTTAGCAACGATTTCCTAATATTCACACTTTTATTACCGGTAAGTTAATATATTCTTAATTATAACGGAATAATTAATTTAGCAAAGCACGGTTTGAGGAAAGCCATGTAAAAGATTATTTACCGTTTCTAAACGTTTAATGTGAGTGCGTAAAAATTGAACCAATATTAAAGTATAGGTCTGTAAAATATAAAATATAAAGCTAAAAACTCTTAACTGAATTTAATTTTAATATTTGTAAAGAGCTATTAGTTTCTTTTAGCATATTTATTTAATTACAAGATAAAACACAGCTCATAATTTTATAAAATTAAAAATATAATCTCTTTGATACACCTACATAGAAAAAGACTATTCACTAATATTTTCAATTATATTTCACTAACTACCACTAAGAAACGGTCCAACTTGCTGACAGTAAACAAGCATGTCCAATTTTTTAAATATTTTACAGACTGACAATAGACGTGTATGGTTCGAAAGCTTCTATATATTTTTAGTGGTTATTAATGAATTTTAACAGAAATTAAAAAATGCATTTATTCAGACAATTCATCAAATGTTCCAAAACGACTGAAACAGACTCATTCTCACTATAAAATATGCTGTTATTATTACAACAAGCAAATATTACACTGAAAAGAAAGTGTACCATTATTTGTAAAGTAAACATGCTTACTAGTTACCAGGATTGTTGATGTGACAATGGACAATTAATAATAATACTAAAATATTACATCGACAGAATCCTGCACATCTTTATCATCTTCTCTAATCCATATGTAGGATTCAAATCTTGTCAGGATTTTTAACTTTTATAATATTCGAAAAAGTTATTAATAGGGCAAAATAGTCAAAAATTTAACTTTAATTACATTTTCATTTTTTACATTTAAATATGAGTGTACAACTACCATACTCAAAATTTTTTCATTCTTCATTCATAAGATGTGATAAGACATTTATTTAAACGTTTGTAGGAACGATAAGTCGTGGTAGTTTTAATATATTATAGACTTTTAATTAAAAAATTTTCTTACTAACTGGCTGTGTTATTCATTTATTTCACTGAAGTCAGATAGTCGTAACTATAAATATTAGAAAATAATATTAATTATCTGGTGAAAAATATTCCTGATTAAGATGCAAAGAATGGACAATCACAGATTCTAATCCAAAACGTTGTAGCTTTTGTGAACGGCTCTCAGGTAGATGTCTCGGAGATATTGGTAAAATTCATGGTGATATTGGTGCTCAAGTTGCCTCCTTAATTTTGCAACAATGGATAATCCAACGGCCTGCTCACTGTGCCTCTTCAATCACAAACTCTCAGGGACCAACGTTCTTTTTTTTTAAAAAAAAAGTCATGCGTGTAAACTAATGTCCTGTCCAGTACACACCTAGACTGAAAAACGCCTCCCGTTCGTCAAATTTTCACGCGGAAAAATTAAGCTGTATAATTTTTTTAATTAATTCCGTAAAACGCAAGAAATTTTGTAGTTTGTACGTCAGCTCCAATAAATCAGTGAAAGGCGTTGAAAACTTTTCTGGTTCGATGGGTATTAATAGAAGAGGTGAGGAGATCCGTGACGTATCTTGAATAGCACGGAAACAATCTTGATGTATCAGGAACATTTAAAAAAAAGACAGTGCGTACAATCTTAGATTTTATGCTATGATTCTTTGTGGGTATGTTCTTCGTGAGGATAATATAAATATTCCTATTTGAATTATTAATTCATATATACAATTATCTCTGAAATGTTCAATTCTATACGTGTTTAAATTTTAATCGAAGTTTGAAAACATATCTAAAGAGGGTTTTTATCACTATATTGCTACATTATTTCATACCTACGACGAACTTTACAGATGAATTATTCTTACATTAAATATATCAATTAAATGCAGTTTTAAAAGACAGAAAGCTATACCTAATAAAAATATGCCTTTAAGCAACTCCAGTTCTACTTGACTCATGGTATTTTTGTTTTGAACTAATACATGTTTTACTATTATTTGTTGTATTTATAATTTATTTTTTAGTATTAACGTCTCGATAGAAAATTTTTAGTTAGTATATAAAGTTCAATTTCCTGGATTAAACTCCTTCTAACCAGTATGTTGCTAAGTAATAAAATCTTGTTTATTCAATAATAAATAATCATTTCAAGTACTTAAGAATATTGCGGGAAATGAAACGATGTATTTGGTAATCATTACTAATTTTTAACACAAAGTAGACGTTTTGATTATCCATTGTGGTCCTTGTCAATAAACTTATTGAACTAAAAATATAACACAAAGAATACATCACAAATTAAAGTTAGAAATGGGTCAATTAAGATTATTGGAACAATTAACGTTTTAGCATATAATTATGTTGGGCTTAAAAACCGTTGGTTAGTTAGAATTGGTTCTCAAAAATATATTGAGCCTGAATATTTCGTACTTGATTTCAGCTGAAATTACGAAACGTATTGAATAAGAGTAAAATCTTATTACTCGAAAGAAGTCTTACAACAGTCAAAGGCATTTGAGGGGACTGTTTCATAAGTAGTAGCCAATTATTCAGACACTTCAAGCTAGCAAATTTTATTTTGATAGATTTGGGAGTGCTTGCAATTTACAAACCTAGAAATTGCGTATTAACGTGGAAATTCCAAGCAGCAAAAGTATATAAAGAGCAACAAAATTTTAAAACCGATCAATTTTCTTAAATCAAGCAACAAAATATTTTTTTTAGGTAATAAGCTTGCCAGTCATAGCTTAGAAGCAATTAATGCAAATAATATAATTGAATGCAAAAATTAATAAAATCCCTTTCAGAAAAAAACATTAATAAAACATTATATAATTGTACTCGCGATTTTACGGTGTTTCATGCGAGACTATTTGTATCCGTCCTACTTTAATGACATATAGAACTTACTAGAAGGTACATTATGCTATTACGTAGCCTGCGTGTATGTGTGCGGCGGCGGCGGTGACGACGTTCGCGAGAATCAGAAAGTATCGTAACTTAACTAAAATGTTAGTTATATTTAATCAATAATATCCCAGGCATTACCGGGCACTCAGCTAGTATATTAATAAATCAGCCAAAGTTATCAAAATTATATTTAATGAAATAAAAATTATCACGACATATTGTTCCATTATGGATCCTCTTCAGGTGAAATATACAATTATTATTTTTACAGTCTAAAATGTGTGAGTAAAGCTACGTCATTTAGAAAATTTCACCACAAAATTTTATTTATGCGTTATGTTTAAAAAAATAAATCATTTTCAGGGTTGTAAAATTGTTACATTGGCACCTCAAGGGACGTAATGCTTATTTTTATTCTATTATATGCCTATTTTTGTTTTTCATTAAATATATTTTCGACAAATTTGTTTGGTTTATTTATTTGTCAGTATTACACATTATATTTTTTAATTAAATAACTGGCCTTTGATGTATTTTATAGTGTACCTTCCATTAACAATTACCAAGTTGTTTGGAAAAGATTTACAAGTTGTGTTCTTTGAAGTACTGCATTTCCTCTACTAACATAGCACGTTTTTCTTAAAATTCGTTATGACCCGAAGTCACCATTGTGTGGAAACTTTTTAACAATACGAGCGAAGAAGCCGCAAAGGCGAGAAGAAAGAGCGCCGAAGCTTGGGAACAACTTCAGGACAGAAGCTACGAGGCTCTGAATAACACAGAGCAATCGATCAGCGAGGTATTCGCAGTCCTGTATAATCCCGCACTGGTAAAGCCCTCCGTAAGGACATGATTCATAGCCCACGTGCAGTCAGATATCAGGGCACAGAGCTCAGCCACCGGCACGTACTGTTAAAATTTTCCAATCTCCCATTATCGTAAATTACGTTTCTTACCATTTTCGTAGAAAAGTGAACACATATTTGAAACTCAACAGAATAAAAAATCAATTTTAACTACAAATTTCTCGGTTAAACTTTTTAAATTTAACATCTTCTTTCAATAATACGCATAAATTTTTGTACAGCTCAAAATATGGCCGCCAAGAGACAAAAATTTGGTCGATAACCTGTCTTTGTAACGTTTCTAGAAAGTTACGAATTCACAAAATTTATCTTGCAAGAAAAGACACACTTCTTAAATGTCCGTACGTAAAAATAACCCATCTAATTAAAAAAATGAGTGTATGCAGACCTGATCCCTTATATCACGAGCCTCATTCATGATGAGTTATAAAACATTTCTCCATATTTATTAAGTGTTTAAAATGTATTATTACTTAAAGAAAATGTTCGTTACATTGAAATATTATTTAACGCTGAATATACCGAAGAGATGGTTCACTATTTTTTTAAACAATATTGAGTGTTTGTGTTTGTATGTATGTGGAAGTGATGCTAAAAATTTAAAGACTAAATTTTATTCTCGTGACCCTCCGAACCGTAAACATGGGCCTGGTGGACGGAGAAAACAGGCCGATATTTTTGTAGAATAAATATTTTTGGGGGCAATGAGATTGGTACAGTTTCTATCAGCGTTTTCTGTGTATCATTTCGACCACATTTGCCATGGAGGAATGCACTTATATAGGCGGCGGTAGATGAATCGTAAAAATAACTATTAAAGAACCGAGATTGGCTTCGTCTCCGGGGGTTGTCTCTTTATGTATTTCTGACATTCACCATGACTGTTAAGTTGCAGGTAAGTCCCTAGAAGTGGGGGTAGATGGGGGTAAAACAAATCTCTACGTAGATTCTCCAAAACGTAGAACTATTTCTACGAAACGTTTTACTCATACTACTTACGGTTCAGGAACACACACTGGTTTGGTAAAACATCCATAGCTCCTATACGGATAATACCAGCAGTATATTTTATTCTCTTATCGTGTCGGAACTGTCCAAACGTTCCGCGAGTATTTTAGACACTCAAGGTACCGGAAAAATTTTAAATGATATATTTTCCAAGCTAATATAAATGAATTCCCGATAAACGGTGGAAATTCATATATTTATGAATAAAAAGTTATTAAAATAATTTACAAAGTTCATCATAATTGAAAAACGATATTTATTGTGCCGTGTTATTACAAAAAAAATTCTTATAAAATTTAATTAAATTTGAAACAGAAAACTTCATAATTATATGCCCCGAGATAATGCATTAATAGATATCACTAATTTAAATTAAAGTGATTAATTTTAAAATGATTCTTTTTTAGTTTATATATAGGAAAGTTTTTTTGGTAATGTGTGATACATTAGAAACTAATTTTAATGACTTAAGAAATTTATTCTTGTACATCCTATCTGTTAAAAAATAACGATAACTCATAAAAGTTAAAATAATTATTTAAATGCAGTTACATTGAAATCTGGAGATTTAGAAGGTCAAAAGAAATACTGAAATGATCTCCACCAGCCTTCCAGAAGCCAAGCACTAATTTGAAGGATCTCGGAGTAGAAGAGATTAGATTATATATATTAAAATAAACGCTGTGCTGCTTTGTTTTGGTGAACAGACAATAACTTTATTTTAATATATATTTGAGTATCAAAATATCTTTCTCCTTTTATGTACAAATCCTTGTATTATTTTGTCCTAGCTTTGAATTTTAATATCCTACTTTTTAATTGACCAATATTCTGCGTTAATTGAACAAAAAGTTTCTGCAATACCTCCTATTGACGAAATTTTACCGAGTTGTAATTACTACGCCCCTTCATAAAGAGAACTTCAAAGCTACAGGTAACTCAAACTTGAGCTCTTTGTGAAAGCTACTCTTATCTGAATTACTTTGTACTGAACAATAGGTTAGCTAATTTCCAATTGACAAGTTTTTAATTGCTGAATTCTGTTTGATAATTACTTTCGTAGCTTGTTTGTAACATAAGTTCTTAATTAGAACTTTTATTGAAGTTAGTGCTTTACTGTATGTAATTAAAAGAGTATTCAATTAATTATAGAATAATTGCATTCACAATTGTTTTCAAGTAGCAGCCGTTCATCCTTTTAGGGAATGAAAGCATACGTGCAGAGAAATACACAAACGCCGCTAATAGTTACAAGACAATGATGGATGACAACAAACCCTTACTGCAGCACAGTTGCGTGGACAATATGTGACAACGACGGATGAATTTGGTTAGACGGAATAAGGTCTAGGAAAAGAGTCACTAGTGTATCCAGTTCTTTTGTATTCAGTGTCATGCTTAGATAGTTTATAATACTCAATGCATTGCATAAAGCACAAAAAGAAATCCCTAACTTAGCGTGTGGGCATGTTTCAATGAATACAATTTTTTATATATTTTTCTTTCATTTTTACGGAAAATGGTTCCATAATGGATTTTGAGCCCTTTTACAGACACTTATACAGACGAGTTTTTAAAAGTAGTTTTAATGCTGCACAATCCCAACACAAAAAATGGATTTTACTATTAAATATATTTACAAATTAATAATAACTAAAAGTTAGTAAAAAGAAAATTTATGAAATGGTTTGATTTAAAACCTTCCTACCCTGGACTTTGGTTACTTTAATTTAATAAATCATTTGAAGTTTCCTTAGTACAGGAAAATAACTGAGGGACAAATATTTGGAAGACAAGAAGAATTGACTGAACAGATAAAAATTATGATGAAAATGAGGATATTTTGAAAAAGAATATGGACTATTACTCCCGATTATGATCTCTACTGTCATCTCAACGATTTGTTTTTAACCCTTCATTAAGCGTCTAAACGAACTGCCAAAGAAAATATAATGGATCAAACGTTTCCAGTTTTAAGGTTTTTACTCATAACCAGTTCATTAAAGCGCCCGTTAGTTACATCTGAGCTGCAGACTATACCAGGACATTTCACGGCTGGATCTCAGTCCCCAATAGTCCGTTCCTGTGTGATTTCACAGCTCGCTGAGCTGTTATTGGCATCAATTATCTTCAAGTGCACTGATAACGCGGCAGCAAAGTCGCCTGTTGACCTTTCACGCGACAAACGTTGTCGGAATTCTAACACATCTCAGCAAACAGTTGCTGACTTCCTTGCATCATAAAGTAAAACTTTCTCACGATTTATTCGTCCGCGGAAGATCAACACGGAATGACGAATTGAACGGCTGAAAAAAAAGCTGTAAACATGTATTGTTTAAATCTCTGTAAAGAGTATCGAATCGAAAACCGTTATAATATTACAACTTTTTATTGGTATGGTGATAAAAACATTCACATTTACACACTCGTGAGTAAGCAGCTATTAAATATATAACTGGAGAGTAAAAGGTAGTCGTCTCAAATTACGAATCGCAGTCGTCGACTGTATGGAGTTGTAGTTCAACGCGATCTTTTGTTGCGGCAACTTTGTAGTAAAAAAATTATTCTGAAAAGTTTAAATAAGGGAATATATTGTTTTCAGGTTTGGATATGTTGCCTGCAAGAATCTGACCCACAAACGTTAAAATATCATAAATACCGTGCAGACCATTCTCTGTATGTGTTTCCCGTTCCTACAATATAAGGAATGTTAATATCTTATTTTATTATATTTAGGGAAATTAAACGACCATTACCAGATTATTTTAAAAAAGTTTTATTCAACTACCACGTCGTTTAGTCCGCTATTTTGGAAGTTCTTTTACAAAAAGAAGAAAGTTATTCATATTAGAAAATTTTTAAACTATGCAATTATGCCTATATCTTGTTGAAAAGTACCGCTCAAAACACCATTTTTTACATCATGGATTGCATCAACTGTCTGTTACAGCCCAAAACCGCTAATGGAAGAAGTAAAAATTTAAAACCTGAAGAAAATTGGTTTATTTCTCCTTTCTAGCTGATGACGTTCCAAAGTTGTGAACTAAACGATGATGTAGTTGAATAGAAGTGTCTGTAAAAACAGTGATTTAATTTTCTGTTCATAATGAACGATATTGAGAACGATACTCCCGTTAC
Source organism: Eucriotettix oculatus (assembly GCA_034510155.1). NCBI lineage: Eukaryota > Metazoa > Arthropoda > Insecta > Orthoptera > Tetrigidae > Eucriotettix > Eucriotettix oculatus. The sequence goes on from CM067381.1 coordinate 49,413,123, forward strand.
GCCAGCTTCCCTTCAATGAAAGTTTTCCCCTGACTACAATTCTCCTCTCCATCTTCAACCTTCTCCTACTGCGTCTTTCCATTTCACTTGAGTTATACGGTAATTGTTAGAGTTCCTTTACTGACTTAAAATTTTGAAAATAATTTAATAATATATGAATGTTGGATGCATATTCAGAGACATTGTTTTGTTATTTGATATTTTTGGACTCATGTAATATATCTTCCCAAATTAAATTGTTCTCTGTGAGACATATGTAGATAGTAACACAAAGTATATATCATAGTTAATTTATTCAATTATCATTAAATCCAAGCTCACGAAAACGTGTCTCTGTGGGAGCCGACAATATAACCTCTGACCAAAGATTATTAACTATAGCTTACAGTAGGATCCGATGTCAAGAATTCTTCATATAAAATGATTGTAAAGGTAATAAATCTATTGATTAAATAATAATCTACATATTAAAGAAAAAGTTATTTTCTCTAATGATTCGTATTAGCAAAAATTCGTCAATACTAATTTACACCAACTTATGTAATGTGGAAGCCCTTATTAAGGAAAAAAATCTTTCAAAACTTTTACAGCCTGTTTAAAATAAACCACTGAGATACGCGAGATACAGATTATTCGGGGAAGTAAAATAGAAGCGTGTAAACTGAGCATATGCTAAAGTATACATTTTATTTTATGTTCCCCGAGGAGATGAAAACAGAATTTTGTTGTTCCAGTATAACATAATGGACCTGTTGTTTTAATTATACTGCCGTCTGCATCCGTTGCACACGCGTGAGCTAGAATTACGGTGATAGAATTACCGTGTGCAACTTTTATACATAAATGTACGGCAAATAGATGCATCCGGTTTGCACATCGATGTGGGGTTCCGCGTTCCATGCCTGGTCAGCACAGGGGTTAATTATTTCCAACGTGCAACGAGCCTCGGTCTCTCCGTCAGAACATTTTGCAATGCAATGCAAAACACGTGCTGGGATAAAAATTAACACACTATAATTAGCAGCAGGGTGCTTTTAAAATACGTCCGAAAACGTGAAAATTGTACTTACTTGCTGATTAGCCGTTATTTCAGTTAATCTTTAACCTTGAATTTGTCTAATTCATTTATGAGAAAATTCGGGAAACATAAAGAAAACAATATAAATTTGAAAAGTATCTGCCATTGTCAAATCCCCAATTTTTCGTGGACACGGATAATTTACAATTATAATCTGCTATTAATATGCATCATTAGGTGGCTGGGTTCTTAGAAATTTATTCAAGCCTTAAAACCTAATCTATTTTATATATATATATATATATAAATTAAAAATTGTAATGTTTCAAATTATATTTTATATGATTATGGCAATTGCCGAAAGCTCCCAATAAAATTTTGAAATTATTACGTGACTGATAAAAACAAGGGAAAATTATCATCATTAATAATTATTTCCATTCGTACAGCTTTTATATCAGAATGTTTATGGAAATAATTTCCTGACAATAAGAGTGATACGCATAAATTTAGCAATCCTCAAATAGACTCAAAGAAGATTAACTTTATTCGCCTTCTACGAACAGATATTAGCATCTAAAGGAGATTCCATATGGATCAGTCAGAGATATGTCAATTTATTTTCCTCTCCCCTCTGTTAGGCGGAAATAACTGAATTCTCTGTCGGAAGCGGGGAATGATAACAAAGGATATAGGGAATAAATTTCCTGCCGTTCATTGCGAAGTGGAAAAGAGCTAATCATTCCACCAATGTTGTTTCAGATCAACGAATGCCCAAATCCAAAGTAAAATGTAATAGCCCGCAGTCCATAGCTCCAGGGAATAAATTTGTTAGAGTCTCTACCAGGGTTCGTGGCTCTTAATATAACGCCAGCTTTAAATGTGAAAGCGACTACCAAGCGGAAATTACGCCAATATGAAAACTGAGTGGGAGGTATTCGGTAACTGCGTAAAAACCGTATACATAAGAGGAAATGAAAAGGAAGAAGATATACAACTATTTCTTTGTAGCGAGCGAGAGAAGAGATCCTGATGTTATGAGATTGACACATATTTAAGACTATCCAACGTTTTGTTTCCTATTAAGGCCACCACTAGAGACGTATCGTTCAAATGATTGTATTTACACTACTAGAAAGTTTTAATTTTTTAAAAAAGGTGCGAATTTCAATAAAACAAAATAAATGACTGCATATCAAAATAAATTTCATTTGCCTCGAAAAGCGATACATTTTTACATATCAACTTTCATATAAACTATTCTCTATCCAATATAATTATTATATTATTTTTTAAATAACTAGCAGCATTTTCCTGGGTATTTATTCATATTAGATTGCAAAGGAATTAGAAGTCTGGCGAACATCGAATATTTTGCAAGTAACTGTGACTACCAGAACACCGGAATCTTGGATTATTTCGTGTTATTGACCTTCGGCATACTCAAACTTTTTCAACGGAGCCGGAATTGAACTTAAATTGCAATTTTAAAGATGGATGAAACTGAGAGACTTTCATAACGTCGGAATAGACATAATCTCAATTTCTTTTAGTCTATTTTTATGAAACACCGTTCCCATAATGATTTGGGTTGAAATTATACACTATTAACTTCGTGGAAAATACGATGAACGTACTTGACACTGAAAATATTTATTATGCTCAAATATCCGTCGTTTATGCATGTTTTAAAAATATTTTCCCTCCATCCTTGGAGTGGTAGCATTGTTGCACACATAGAGAGGAAGGCACATTCGTACAAAATTTGGTCGAAATTGCTCCACCCGTTTAATATCCAGCCCCTCTTAGTATGGGGAACTTAAATCGCTTACTGAATGTTATAATTAAACCTGGTGACTTCTGTCTCGTTTTTTCTTGTTATTTGTATGAGACGTCCCTCCAAACGCTCATTTATTAATCCTCCCGTCCTATTCTAAATGAGGTTGAAGTTATACGCAAAAATTTTGAGGAAACACCATCAAAGTAGTTGACCCCGAAAAACTTAAATATGAAATCATTTCATAAAACCTTTATGGAACAATTTAATGTAGACGAATAGGATTTGAACTTAAATAGAAGGAAAACAAGTAAGAAAAGCTGTAAGTTCTCCTGGTTGTCTAAAACAGGATTGATTTTCACTACTAACAATTATTGGGTTTCGGAATGATAAGCATAAAATAAGCAAGTTTTATAAAGTTTTTGTTAATAGCTCTCAAATTACCTATTCCGTTTTTTTTTAAAAAAAATATTTCACTCTTCCACTGTGTAACGCGGGTTATCGGTGAAAGGCGTAAAGTGTAGAGTTGTTCACGTTTATTTTTTAGCGTCACTCTAAAATGAGGGATCTTTTCGTCACTCTGTTTCTCTTTTCAATGTGAACTTATTGCATTCTTTGTAACTCCCCGCCCTCACCCCTTACCCTCTCTGAGATTCCGATGTCACCCGAGTTCGCACGATTGCTCTGCAGTCTTTCAAGTCGGAAGATGAATTTGAAGCCGTGTAGGAAAGAATCATAAGTAGTAAGAGTAAATTTCAGTCAGAAGAAACACTAACTTGGTTTGTTTCAGTAATAATTTCAAATTTCAAAGCTGTACGTGTAAATTAAATTATAACATTACTGCATCACTCTGTCACTCTTAAATTAATATTCTACTTGTCTTATGAAATACGTAACAGACTGTACATGTTTATTTTAATACTGCTCTCGCTCAGCATCATGGGATGTTTAATATATATGATTTGCAATGCAGTACAAAGTGTTTCTAACTTAAAAGGAAGCTGATAAGTTCTAAAGCGCCATAACAAAAACATGAATTCAATTGAAACCGATCAGTTCACGAGACTATTATTTTATAAAATTCAATTTTAGACAAATAACAGTAACATTCCTTCCAAGTTGAAACCGCACTGTATGTCATTGAAAATGATATTGAACGTGAAGGGATGGAATTGCGTGGTTTTGAAGTTGATATAAATCTCTATGACGTAGTTTGTTTATTTATGGCCGTCGCTTGCATGGCTGACTCGTTACATAACGTCAATAAAACTGTAACAGAACTGATAATGTACTTCTAACATAAATGTTACGGTAAATTTCTTATTAAATCGTAACGGTAACGTGGTTATGCTTGAATTTCCATCGTAAGAGACAGACGTAGTAGATCGGGATAATTGGCTTTGTAATATTTTTTAAATATCTCTCAGCTATATTAATGTTTATACGATGTATACTTATGCCCGGTTCGATACTTTTCTACGACAAACGTTATTGACGTCATAATACGTCACGTATCCAAAACAAAATTTAAATACTCTTTCTCTCGGTGTTCGAAAATCGAGAATAGCAATAATATAATTTGAAAAATATTATTTTACATACCTTTAACACATATTGAACAGAATAAATTTAAAATTTCTTATAATATCACACAATTTATTGCCAATTTATGAACACTCTTGTACGCTGTACAGAATCGTCTACATCCCAATCAATTCCTTTTTGGAGATCACTCCTTAAAGCATCATTGTAGTTTTAAATATTTTCCAACTAGCTTTCAGCAAATAATAATCTTTTTAATCTCCAAATAAACAGGACGGTCGTCATGAAACTCTCCTTCCCCAAATATCTGTTCTTCCACGTATTAGACAAAGAAGACTTTCATTTCTACTCAACTACAGTCTGCGTCATGTGTACTGTTTTAGAAGAAAATCATAATTAAAATGAACTTCATAATATTTTATTAAAAACATCATTATGCCAATACCGAAGACGACTGACTAATTCGAACAGCACAGGTCATTTATTTTAGTATGCGTGCAAAATATTAACGAAACGTAAAAAAAATGCGAGTTAGGAGAAGATCAGTTTGGTATTACGAAGAATGTAGGGACAAGAGAAGCAATATTGATTTTGCGTCTAATTTTAGAAGACAGAATAATGAGAAACCGGCCTACGTTCATAGAATTTCTAGATTTAGAAAGAGCGTTTCACATTGTGAACTGGAACACACTACTAAGGATTTTTAAGAGCGCAGTAATAAAATATCAAGAAAGAAGGCTTATACGTAATCTCTTCCGAAGTAAGTCAGCAGTAATTGAATTGAAGACCAAGAAAGAAAGCTGAAATCAAGAAATCTGTCGCCCATGCTGTTTAACTTACATAAAAATGAAGAAAGTTAAAACGAATTATGGAAAAGGAATCAAACTGTAAGAAAAATAAATAAAAATCCTACACTTTGCCGATGATATTGTAGTATTAGGGGATTGTAGTATGGGAAACGTGTGGAATAACAAAGGGTTTTAGATTAGGAATGGATATTTTGAAGGAAGTTTAGGAATTCTGTTACTTGGGCAGCATAATAACTAGGGATAATAGAAGTATAGAAGGCTTTCGCAAAAAAGAGGAATTTACTTACAGGTAATATAAGTGTGAATATTAGGAAAGCATTACTAAAAATATTCGTATGTAGTGTGGCATTATATAGGTGCCAAACTTAGACGGTAGGAGCTGCAGAAAGTAAAAGAATAGAAGCTTCTAAAATATAGGAGAATGCTGAAAATCAGATGGGTGGATAGAGTTACCAACGAAGAAGTACTAAGAATAATAGGGGAAGAGCGAACAATATGGAGGACGTTCAACAAGAGAAGGGATAGATTAATAGGTCACGTTTTAAGCCACGGATATCTTGTAAAATTAGCATTAGAGGGAACTGTGTGGGGTAAGAACAGAAGAGGGAGGAGGGGATGAAATACGCTAGCATATTAGGGGGGATAAACTAGTTATACGGAAATAAAAAGGCTTGCGCAAAATATGTTAGCATGGAAGGTTACATCAGACCAGTCTTGGTTCTGAATATCTCAACAATAATTTGAATAATCCAAGTACACTTAGAATAGAAATGAACGTTAATAGGAAAAATTCCATTTTCCATAAGTAATTGAATAATATAATAATAAAAACCATAAAAGTTAACAGTATTAACAGTTAAGATTGTCCTATTTCAGTGATTTTGACAGAAAACTTAATGAAAGCAACAAAACCGTTTTTATTTTCTTTGGAACTCCTTGTGCAAAATCTCAGGGATTTAAAGAGAAGAAATTTGAAGTTTTCACAAATATTTACAGTAGAAGCGTTTTAAAATGAATTTGTTAGTGAATCGTTTCATTGTTTTAAATAGAATTCAACGTTTTCGTTTTCAATTCTATGGCTGCTGGTTGTTATACATAATTATAACAAATTCGTGGAGCAACATTTTACGTTTATATTTTGCAGAACAAACGTTTTCATTGTATTCTATTGTTGTTTAAAGTCTTATAAAATCCGACCGTGACCGGCGATGCGTCACGATAGAACAGGTCCATGAATTTCATTCAACTGATACAAGATGGAGTGTATGGATCGTTGGTCTGTGACCACGAATGATAACGGTAATCGATTTTAAACTGCTTGTACTGATAGTCTCATGGTTAAAAAACCTAGGCACACTGTTCTATTCCTAAATGAAATAATACATATTTATGCTCCACATGCTTTGGACTTCAAAGTTTATAACTAATTTTTGCTATTTAATACGTGTTACCAAATGGTTATGTACAATTCTTTATTGTTATGTGGCAAAATGCCTAATAATATAGTAGTACCATTAGTTGTATCTCTTCAACTTCAACTGTTAAATCCTCTTATGTAATATTTATATAATAATGTAAATTTATATAAGTTACTTAAATTTTATATTGCTATTTATTTAGTTTTGTAATTTTTAGGACATAATGATTCGGTACTAATAATTAGTTATCTTTCATACTTCTTCTTTAATTAACTCCTTCTTAGTGGAGGTAAAAATTAACAAAACAACGCACCATTTGCAATAAATAAGTTAATTTATGTATTTATTACAGAATATTACATATGTTTAAAGTAAAAACCAAAGATCAATATTTATTTGGCAACGATACTTACTCTTCTAAACGGCAATGTGATATAAAACATTGAACTAATTATTGTCATTTATGAACCAATAAATGGTCATCTCTTCGAAATTTGGAAGTACAAAATTTTAAAATTATTAAAAAAAATGACCTTCACGTTAATCATTACAAAATATTCGACGTTAAAGTATTTCTTCTCTTCTTGTGCTACACATTTTCATTGTTCTTAACTGAACGTATTCGAACCCCACGTGGAGCGCCATATTAATTCGGTGACAATAATAAATATTATCTTTTATATCACTTCTGTATTTAACTCCAGTTTGTCTCGTCTTAGAGGGGATCAAAAATATCAGAGATAATAAAACATTTGCAATAAATTAATTAATTTTTAGTTACTAAATGTTACGAACATTGAAAACAGAAACCATATATCGAGGTCTGTTATTAACAACCAGCGACTCTTGCCGTCTTATCTATCGCCTAAATATCAAAGAGAGATAAAATAATTCATTACAGTATTGTTCCTGTGAAAGTGCCATTTATTTTAGTAAAGAACCGTCAGTTATAAAAGATTGTTGTACAAATATTGCATAAGGTAATTTTTTTAATTGTATGATAGTGTTAAAATGTGAAATAAAGCGGATTGGAAATGGAAACTTTCAAAACGACGCTAGTGCTGTGTAACTAGAACAGTTGGCCCTTTTACGAAAATTGAAAGGCTAAGGGCTGATTGTGAGAGAGGATCCGTTATAGAGATCAAGTTGGATGGAACAGTTCCATTAAATTATGGAGTCGGTGGCGCATTGTCAACGACAGTGGCCATGGAGATCCCGAGTGCCGCATGATTGCATTACGAATTGATGACGGACTGCGGCTTTGGACAACGGAGCCCGTTAATCATGCTTCCCCAGTCGGATTTCGTAGCCTAACGAAAAATTGAACGTGACTTCCTATGAGCCAGAATGTGACATTCGTGTCCTGTCATCCGCCAATCAGACTCAGAGCCATGATTATTTCAGTTGACGAAACGACCGTCCCTCTATATGGAAATACTGAATGAACACCTCGACTGCCTTAACTTTCACGAACAAAAATATCTATTTATAAGAGTAATATAATTACTTTGTAAATTCCTAATTGTTTTCTTTATCCCACTGAAATATTACTTTCGTCTAAAGAAACAAATATGAAGAGACAGTTTTAAACATCGATAACATATACTTTGAGTCTAAATTACTTAATTTACTATCTCACTTCGGATTATTACTCTATTATTTATCATTTCTATCAACAGTTTTACAAAAGTGGTTTGAAAAATCCTTACCTATCTACGGGTACCTAAAATATACCTTAGAAGAACATACTGCATATTTTTCTTGAAATAACGACCTAAAACTAGTTTTTAAGATCACTAGTATTTTTAATCATATATATACATGTATATACATATATATATACTATCTGGGTACCCGATGATTTTCGGCATTAATTTATAATAGCCCGCTGCAATATTTAATTCAAAAGTAATACATAGATCGTAACTTTTTTGAAAATTTGCCTTTTGACACTCCATATCATCTAAATAGCACAAATGAATACTGAAAATAATATGTTTTGTTTCGGAGGCTAAATGAACATGTGTATAAATCGTAATTCAAACAATGCTACTTTCACATTTGCACAAAACTGAAATACGCTTCATTTTCTCAATGTAGAGGTAATCTATACCAATAAATAAAATTGAATTGTCTGTCCGTATGTTTGTCTCGACTAAACTCCGAAATGACTTAACGGATTTTAATGAAAATTTGAGGGTTTAAAAAAGGCAATTTATTTAAAATATTCGGTTATACTTCATTTCGATAATGATATTAATATATACACACACACACACATATATATATATAATATTAATTTTACGTGAAAGTGTCTTCCATACGTTCATTAAAATCTCAAAATGTATGAGGACTGCCTATGCTCTTTATCTGTTTATGCTCCGAAAGGGCTTAAAGGATTTCAATGATAACTTCAGGGATTGAAACAGGAGTATTAACTTAAATTTTCGTTTATGTTTCATTTCGATATTTTGAAGAGTTCAGAATATATTTATAAATCCATTGATTGCCGCGCAAAAGGCTGTGTGTTTAACTAGCTGCGAGTTAAAAGTCCTATAAGCCGTTCCTACACCATTCATCTCACTTACTGTGTTATTATAAGCGTAATTTTGGAAGCATGTTTGTGTGAGAGTGAGAGAGAAAGGGTGAGCATTATCACTTCATCTCAACTTGAGAAAGCGGGACTGTTCAAAACCAACTGCAAGTTATAATTTTTACCGAAAAACGATCATAAATAAATGATACCGCACTTTCAAAATAAAAAGAGCTCTTTCCGCGTGAACGAAGTCGCGGGCGTAGCTAGTCAAAAACAATTCACTCAGTATAAACGCAATATATCAGAACTCGTCAATCTGAAATAGAAATGTCAAAACTATGCCAAGCTTCGACGCAATGAACTTGCTCATATATTTATGCCTTAGTTATGTACCATAGGTTCATCAAAATGTCAGACTGAAAATTTGGGTTTACATGTTTTCTTAGGTGAGAAACCCGAAATAAAAAATATATTTAAAAAAATAGGTTGGGAAATTAGAAAAAGAGTTCTGCATCTCATCAACAGCGCTACCTACCAACTATATCTATGAACCGTCGAGATGACTCCATAAATACAACAAGAAAATTCTTTGAACACAGTCAAGCCGTTTAGGAGGAATTAAAAATTTTATATATAAATGGTCTCGATTTAAAGATTTAAAGCTTTTGATCTGTTCGATCATAATCATATTTATGTAATAAGAAACAATAATTGGAGATTTTTACTTTCAGTCAGATAGAGATTTTTATAGTTGAGTAATAAAAAAGCATACTTTCACATCTTCGCTAAAAAGTCACTAATTTGTTACACATTCGAACAGACATTCACGTCAGAAACTTCAGTAAACCATATATTTATTCATTTCAATACTTCAGCTTTTGGCAGTGCACATCATTTGTGTTTCATCTGCAGAAAACGTTTCCTGAACTTTATTTAATTAGACTGCTCAGGAGTAATTCAGTTATGATTAACGGTGCTTATTAAGTTTTGTGAAACGACATTTTGACTCAGACAAAAGCAAATATGATGAATTTAAGCGGCAGCTGCTAATATTTCGTAATTGGCACGAAATGTTTCCTTTGCAGAAGTGGTTCAAGTGTCTGGTTGTCATAACGACAGTTTGAGGCTGTCGTGTCGGCGCCTCGACGCAACCATCGCTATTTTAAATGTGGAGTATTTAACGAATAGCAGCAAGTGCAGCAATGGAACGCAGACGCACACATCGGCGGTAGACGACTACGTTATTCGTCCGAGCTTGAATCGCAGGTAAGATAACATAAGACACTTTTCCTGTAATTTATTCCATTAATTGAAGATGTTGGAATTAAATGATTCTGTTAACTACATAAATTTAGTCTGGCTTAAATACATAAGAATTTCATGGAGAATTCTCTTTCTCTTTTTTTCGCAGAAATTGTAATGATAGATTTTGAAATTTTATGTATTACATCTTTAAATTTTAACCCGCAAAGCTATTAAAAGAACAATTAAAGTCTATGAATAACATACAAATGAAAAATGAACGACCCCTATGACAGACATTTAGACAAACATTTGGAAGTATTTTTAATATGAGCGGGAAGTTTCGACCATCTATTTTGGTTCGGTATATTGATTATTCTTTTTTTAATATCATTAAAATCCACATAGATAATTAACTAAATACTTTTGATAATTATCACCGTAAATTAAACTTTACATTCTTAACTTCCTTGATGTTTTGGTTATTGTTTCTAATAATCAAATAATTACCAATACGAATAAGAGTCAAAAATCTGCGTACTCTGGAAGAATTCATAACCACATGTCCGATCACCCATTATCTCATAAAAAGCTATGGTTTATAATATAGTAAATAAGGCAATCAAATTATCTCATCATCATTATCATAAATTTAATCTGTCAAATGTGTAAATATCCTTAACTTGTATCCATTCCAATTTATTCACAAATATGTTAAAATTGGGTTTACTAAAATGAAATGTGAAATTAATTTTTACCTGTCACGTTACCAAGTAACAAATTTTTATAAATAGTTCTCCCCTTATTTTAATAATATTTAGTTCAAAACTATCGACTTGTGTAAAAATTATGGCATACTGCGTTCTGAAAACTTTTAATAATTTAAATTTACTTAAAACTATTAAAGATAAAATTAATAATTTCGATGAACATAAGGTTGTATAGCTAATTAATTGTTTAGAGAGTTATATTGGTCCAAAGAAACGATCATTAACTACGTGCATTAATGACCATAAAATAATTAAAAGTATAATGTACAAAATTATTCAGTTTTGTCGAAGCATATTTATGTATATACATATATCCATTATATTATATATATATATATATCCATTAAATATTTTTTCTAGATTGATGAGCGAGATGCATTACATCAGATCAAACAATTCCGGCTACTAATGTAAAAACAGATACCAGTAATTTCAACAAAATTTACGATTCGTTTCTTATATAGACTTGGTGATTCACTTATTGCTGAGCTTACCTTTGTTATCTGAATTCTGACAATACGTTATATAGTTGTTTGTTTTAACTGTCATTTCGCCCTCTATGCTCATGAGACATGCACGCCAAAATTTCCTCTGTTTAATTTTGTAGTAGCCTCGAATCACAGAAGTCCTGGGTTCGCATCGAGCCATGGGTGTAGTGTGTGTTTCTACACTGTGAAACTAGAGAAAACGAGTTGCCCTACCGTAGTCACTAATAACTAATAATAGTTAAAACACCTGATGATGTCCCAAACTATAGCACGAAAGGTCGTGTAATGAACTGATGTCAATTAATGTAATACTTCCTCTGACTTACGGGCCTTTTTACCATTCATTTTGAAATTTAATTTTGATATACACATTTAATTATCCATTTAGAAACAGAAATATTCATTTTATGCTAAGATGTATTGGAAACAATTCCTATTGTTTTTACCTTAACCTTTGGGAGAGCGTTTACAGCATTCTTTTGACTGGCATTTTTATGGATTTTTCCACTCGTATAAAATAGTTTACAACCCTATGATCGCATAAAATTATTTGGTCAGTAACTGCTCATTATCAGCTTAACGCGTTTTAAAGCTTGAGCAGAGAAAGTTAACATTTGCGTTCGAGCGAAATGTATTTCATTACTGGTGTACGTGGGAGAGTTTAGCAGCAGAGTGGGAAACTAATTATTCCGTGACAGCAACCGTAATTAGCTATAAAATTTTTATCATCCCAAAATTACACTGTATCACTCACTATTGTTTCGCCGAAATAAAGCAACGACCTGAGCCTCGCATTTTACAGGTAACCCCGCAGTTTAGAAACGAGAAATGAAATTACTGTCCACAATTAATTGATTTCTTTTGTATTTTACTTATGGAGAATAACCAGAAAGTGACTTCGAAACGGGTCGTGAGAGAATTTACATGGCCATACAAATACTAAAAGGGGGCGATAGACTTTCTCTCCCGTACATTCAACTTCATTACCCATGAATTCTATCTTCAACTTAAACTCTTTCGTTTTCATTATTCTATATTTCAATATTTTGTAGGAATATGGAAATGTGTTCTTGGTGATATTGAATTGATTCCACAATAACACTTTCACGGAAGTAGATGAATTTTGGTATTTGGGAAGAAGAATAACTATTGACGGCATAAGAAAAGTAGATATAAAAAGCCAAATAACATTAGGAAGGAAAGTTTTCGAAAAAATGAAAAAAATTACTTACGCTTCAGATTTGAAGACTATAAAATTAATTCTTGCCTGAAGTCTAACGTGTATAGGAACGATACTTGAAGAATCATCTATGTATGTATCTAACCACAACCTTGAGTCGTCGGATAGGCGTGGGACATTTAGAGAGAGCCCAACCCACAGGTAGCCTCGGGTATATCATTAATAATTAGTTGTAAATAAAAAATGAAATTTTAAGAAAGAGATACTATTTAATTCAATTAAATTAATTTTAACTTATTTTTATTATTAAAAACTAAAGATAAAATATAATTAATTCACGTCAAAAAGGTATGTTGGCTACTTCTCAACTCAACGGAGAGTAATAATTCTTCTCTAGGGATCTAGTAGGCATAAAATAAAAATTGGCATCGAATTTGACTAACACTCAGGTAACCAGAGGCGAGAAACGTGAATCTTTGTATAACACCGTTCAGGATTTTGGCGCAGATCGTGGATCATTGGTCAGCTGCAGTCGCCGGAAACAGTTACTCGTTATTGTGTCGAGCATATTATTACATTTTCACCTAATATACACAATAATTTATATTACTAATACGCAATTTTTGTAACCCAAGAAAACCTTGAATCAAGAATTATTGAATATTTTTGACACATTAATGTTCCTATTCCCCGTGTCTATCTTCATATTGATGAATTAAATCTTGACTTTGGCCATTTGTAGAACCCGTCGCAGGTGACGAATTGCGTCCATATAAATTATAATCGCCGTAATACCAACCCCTGAAAGCAGGTAGAGGGTGAGAAGAAAATAAAATTTATGTTAGTGGATAGTTTACGAGTTGGTAAATTTTGGCGTGCCTCGTTAGCCAAGTGGTAGGGGAGGCTGATGGTAGTGAGCGTGGGAGGATCGTTATGGTGACGTAAAGCAGAGGCAGTGGTCTCGCTCGCCCCCGCATTGGAAACTCCGTTTGGAATTGTCATGACGCAATCAGGCGCGACTCGAAGGAATCGTTAATGGAAACTCAGTTAATTCAAAACGTAAGCGCAACTCAAACAGTCTTAATTAAAGTAGCTCCAGACGTAATCGGAACAGAGTATTTCATTATTTCTCAAAGGAATTTCAATGTTCGTTATATTATTTCATCCGAGCCTCAGTGAGTCAAGAAAATTATAATACTGCTCAGAACTTCGATATCTTAGTTATTGAAAGAGATAAGTTGGTTATAGAATCGTAATTTTTATTAAGTCAATCTGATATACAGTTGAATACTACTTATTGTTACAGAATAATTATATATATATAAGTTTATCTGACAATTAAATATACATTAAATGAGTTAAAACAGATTCTTTGTTAGTTTTTATTTTTTTAAATATTGAAGGAGTGAGGTTATATGAACAGATAAATTTATATACCTTAAGAAGTCACAAATGAGAGACGAAACGTAGTATAGTTCAATTACTAATAAAATAAAAACTGAAAAAGAGGCCGTTTTAAATCATTTAATAATTATACATTTTTAAGGAATGTTTTAAAAATCAGAAAAGACCGAAACTGAACTATAATTTTAGCGATGAACATAATTGAGAAAATTTTTTAAACACAAGAAAGAATTACTGTATATAAATGTGTCAGGTAGGGATGACAGAGACGGTAGATTACTTGGCGCATTGTCTCCAAAACTCTTACCAGACTTACTGGTTGAGATTACCTTCATTATTATATTCAATAATAGTTAAATACCTTGTCAGAGATCGAAGTGTTCGTACTTGAACAAAACAATTCCACATTATTTTATGATAATTACAGCTGCTTTTGAGAATAGGTGAACAGTTTCCAGCTCCATTATTTGGAATTTTTATTTTGTGTGATTTATCGAGTAACAAACTTGTTTAAAACTTTAACTAACAAGAAAAATTTATTTCTCATTTCAGTCTTCAATAACACACTTAAAAACGTTTTTTCAATATAATTATTTTTGGTAATGAACTACTTTATATTAAATCTTGTATTGTCTTAATTTTGTGATATGTTTTGCTGATAATTCTAGGAAGAAATAGAATTGATTAGGAAGAAACTAAGTCAACAAATAAAGTCATGTTCGTGTCTCAATATTTAATAGGGAAATCGTAAAAGGGAATAGTAGAACAAAAGCTTTGGGCTTTGAAATGTCGTCAAGTTTTAATTTTTAATATCAAGACGGTATTTTGTATCGTGAATCATTAGAGCTAAATTATATACGATGACAGCCGTTTCCCTATCATTTTACTTAGCCATTTCATAATTCATTATATCTTCATAAATTTGTTGTTACAAATTTCAGCCTTTTCTAAGTCTGATCAATATTCTCTACATACCCTAACAAAATTCAACATCACACAGTTTCCTCTCAAATAACTGTTAATTACTGAACGGAATGTCATTAACTATTCATAATATGTGATGCTGAAACAGTAAATTATCCTGCAAATACCTCTACAGCTCTCGTAGTTACGTAGCTTACTAAACCCGAGCCTTAACTCGATCTCGATTATCGTGTAATTTTAGTTGAAAGTTTCGCAACTATTGAAGCTGGTTATGTACACATCTCGTTTGTTATGAGCTTCATATTACATGTTTCGTGCATGTTCATTAACCCGGCATCTGCTTGTTCTGTAATATAGAACAATGTGTATAAACTACAAGAAATTACAGTTTCAGTTCTAGGGTAAATCAAAGCCTGTTTTATTATAGGGTGCCAATACTAAAATTCAATAACCAGCCTTAATGAAACCTAATCGTAAAGTGAATGTACAATAAACTTAAAATTATAATTTTATAATTATTTTAGTTTTAAACGTTGTGTATTGAACCGATGCCAATAAATTTATTAATTATTATGGCTTATAGGCACTTTTAACCGTTTATTAAAATTGACATTTTATAATTAGATTAATTTTTTCAGTTATTAATCACTAATTTTCAGTTATTAAGTTGAAAGGAATCATACTGCAAAGAGAAGAAATAAAAACCTTACGCTTTGCCGACGATATTGTTGTATTAGGAGAATCAGAAGAAGACTTGGAAACCATAATTAATGGCAAGAATACAGCCCTGGAGAAAGAGTTCAATATGAGGATTAAAAGACGGAAAACCAAGGTAATGGAGTGTAATATACGAAACAGAAGAGTAACAAAGGGTGTTCGATTAGGAAGGGATATTTTGACGGAAGTTACGGAATTCTGCTACTTGGGAAGCGTAATAACTAAGGATGGTAGAAACATAGTAGACATAAAGTAGGATAGCACAGCCAAGGAAAGCTTTCGCAAAAAAGAGGTAATTACGTACGGGTAATATAAGTGTGAATATTAGGAAATCGTTGCTAAAAATGGTATGGAGCGTGGCGTTATATGGGTACGAAACGTGGACGATAGGAGTTGGGGAAAGGAAAAGAATAGAAGCCTTTGAAATGTGGAGCTATAGGCGAATGCTGAAAATCAGGTGGGTGGATAGAATCACAAACGAGGAAGTTCTAAACAGAATAGGGGAAAATCGAACAATATGGAGGACATGAGGGTCTTTTAAAATTAGCATTGGAGGGAAGTGTGTGGGGTAAGAACATAAGAGAGGCCAAGGATGGAATAAGCTAAGCAGATTAAGGAGTATGTGGGGTGTGCTAGTTATAAGAAATTGAAAGGTTTGCGCAAACTAGTCTCAGGACTGAATACCACAATAACAATAAGTTGAAATAATTAACATATTTACCGACATAACAGCACCATAATGATTAGAAATCAACATTTTTACCATGTATTTTTCAATTTACAGAATTTTACTGCAATGGTATATTTATCTGGATATTTAACAAAAACAACATCTTGAGCATATTTTCCTTTAATTTATTAATCTTTGGGGTCTTCTAAAGCATTACTAAAGGATGTCACGACATATAAGGACTGTAAGTTTAATAAGGAACTATTTTCTAAACAACGAAACCAAACTAACAGCAATAGTACGCTTCGAATTCATTAATCCTTTTAATCATAATTATGTCTCCCCAAACTTTTAATGTAACAATTATAATCCCACATGCCTTTTACAGTTTAATGAAAGCCAGTTTTTTCTTTCCTATTATATCGACGTAAAATCATCATTTTATGCATTGCGGCTGATATCCGCTGCGGAACAATGTTGTTACGTGACGGCAGGTTTTTAGGGGCAATCGTACCGATAAGCCTCTACCACTGTGAAAATTTAATAAACCCGCTTTGTGCTCCCGGTAATTAATGACAGCATCAGGTCACACTAATTGCAGTTGCAGTCGAACCTATAACAGGATAAGGCATAATTTACCATCGCATCCAATAGGATTAATAGTATATGATGGCTTGGGATTCTATATATGCATGTCCCTTTACCATAATACCCTAACATGCTTATATTTATACCCTCACTTTTCTCTGTGTAGAAACACATTTAGCTGGGAAGTATTTTATCCAAATTCAATTAATTTCTTCGTGACGGTTATTGACGTATGAGATATCTACACTAATATGAAATCAATAACTCCCAAAAGAGGCTTATAAAGGAAAGTTTGTAAGGATCCTATTGATCGGCGAAGGATTCTCTGCTTTGAATTAAATAAGGCCTTGAATAAAATTGAGTTTTTACACGCAAATTTGGAGGCAGTTATCAAAACTATTCCAAGGTTCTCGTTGAACATGGAAAAATCATCCCATTCAAATCGACTTTTACTATATTAGGCATTAACGGTTTTTATTATTGAGAAAACTATTGACTGTAATATTTTTACATTTATGTATTTCTCTATAAGATTATATCAGATATGTATCCTATTCCTCATAATATAAATCATTCTAGTATGTAGCACATTTTCACTACAATGATCGTCATTCGTCCAGTTTTTTACGTCTTTGGTCATTCCCTCAGTCGCTTCGACCCATCTAACTTTATTTCACTCACATCCTATCAAAAATATAATTATGATCTACTGCGCACATAGTTTTCGTGACTTAGCCACGAATTTAATTGAGATGTTTCACCATACTTTGATTGTTTCACAATTATTGTGCATAAAAGAGTTCATATTTAAAATCAGTTTTTCAATGCATAGAGCAAACCTTCATCAAGAGTCGTATTTTTTCGTTTCGTTTTCACGTAAGACAGAATGATTTACCTCCGTGGATGTTTGAACGTTGATTTTGTTGCCACATATGGCTTTATAATTATTTTCTAAATAACATGTAATAGTGACTTATTTTAAAAAGCGGAAAAAATTGAAATCAAGTTTTAAAAATTTCTAACACAAAAGTACTTTCCCTTCGTATACAACTAGATGACGAAAGCTAATTTTAGAAACAAGTCAGACAGGATAGGAGTATTGTATGAGGACCGTACCGTATTTTTCTCAGTGTCATGAGAGTCTTTAAAATACCACCTCATAAATGAATTTTTCTTTAAAATAAAATTTGAATAATTCAAATAACTTTTATTAATTCTTTAAACGCATTGAAAACAGTATTCTGGTACAGCCGACTGTCTGTATAACGGCACGCCCCGGTTTCTGTACACTACCTCGTTCGTACCACTGTAACGCAGACGTTTGTCGAGATTTACAGGTGGAGCAGGAGGGAGGAAACGCAACACTGACGTGCGAATTTCACGTTCTAGACAGAGATTGTGTGCTACAAGAGTACGTATCGCCGACATGTCCGATCGCCGCTAGACAGACAGTTTGAAATCTGCGAAATCGAATCAGAAATTCATACTCTTAACAACATTTAATGTAAAGGTTCTTAAAGCTTCATAGATGCTGTCGTACATGAGCACGCATGCAACAGTCGACACTGGTCATCGACCAAGAACCCATATCAGTCACCGCGTATCAGTAGGATAGTCCATGACCTCGGGAATTCATGTAAATGTACTATAACGATGCTTGGTTAGTTACGATCTCGTTGTATGAAAATAACACAATTAGTTATTGAAGATGTTGGGCTGTAAGTGTATAAAAACGATTGGACAAGTTGCCTCCAAGTAATTCGTGCGTTGCATCGTGGGAAACAAATTTTATGCCATCTCATCTACCATAAACCATTTGAAAAAATAAATCGTAGATATTAGTCTTCCAAATTTACTTTTTATATTACGGGTTTATGTTATTGGTAGTGTAATGAGTGTATGTAGATATTGCCGTTTTATTTCCATCTGTGCCAATACTTGACACAATCTGATTATAAGAATGTCCCATTGGTGACAACCTGGAGGGAATATAAACTAAACCCGACGGAAATAACAAAAAAGGCGACAACAAGGTGCCAATAAGCGACCCGGATGTGTTAAATCCACAGTTTTGCTGATTAAGGAACATTTACCTGAGCTGAGATCATTCAGACCGGAAATTTCGAAGGAAGCATCTCCTTCCTCAAGTTATGTAGGTAAACAGCGTGCCAAGCTGAAAATTTGATTGGGTCTGGGAGTCATGTGATCCGCCATCCACATCATGGTGGGAAACATGAGCGAGTTGACCAAGTGAAGTGGCAGAAATTGATCAGTCGGAAATGGAACTTGCAAGAAAGAAAATGAGTTGATAAATAATCTTCAGAGGAAGAACAGTATGGAAAGAATCTTGGAACGAGAAAGCAGTTATTCAGGAATGAACTTTGAAGCAGCAAGACGGGGAGGATTGAGAAAAGTTTGTTTTGAATCTGGAGGCAAACTGAGAGGAGACGGCGGAAAGTGAAATCTCGTTCGCATAATTTTCTGGTGTCGAGGAAGAAAACCACTGGGTGGGACCAGCCGCAATTCCGAGAACCCATTCCCAGGAAACAACAGCGAATCAACGGAGGAAGCAGCCCCAAAACACGGAGACCCGGAAGCCGTACGCATGAGTGCAAATTAATCGAGGTGCGTATGTATGATTTCCTGCTGCACGAAATGCCCACAAAATTACCCTTGAATAGATAGAGTTTCACAAAAAGCAATTTCAGCTAGCAGTAGTAATTTTAATGGGCCCTAAATTTAATATTTACTGTGATTCCATTTAATAATTTTTAATCTGTTCTAAATCTAACTTAATAACTTGCTTATGATTTAAATTGAAATTCAATCTCCCCAGTGATAAAATTTTATGTGATATTAATAGTTTCAAAAGTAATTAATTTATTCAATCATTAGTTGAAACCGTATATAAATAATTTCGTCAAAATATAATCCTAATCGTAAGTACTGTGAACAAGTTTTTTTATCTCCATTTCAGCACAGTCCACCAATTAATTTTCATACTATACTTTAGAATAGAAGGTTATTAATACTGAATGAAGCCAGCTAACGATGACTTGAAAAATTACAAATGAATTAAAGAAACAAACACTTTTTTAACTTAATTGCCCCAATTGGAAACATGATATACAGCCTCAATAAACTAATTTATCTTAACTGTTCGTTGTAAAGTTGATTGCCGGCTGTTATTAGAGTGAAAAATTAGCGGTGTCTCGGGGTGACAAGCTGGGAGGTGGTCAATTGACCGCGAAATAGCGCCTGAGGGAGCGATTAGGCTAATAGACCAAGTCCGGCCCTCGTCACCTGTCACGAAAGCTGAGGAGCTCAAAGTGAACCACTGCACGATTTTTGAGAGAACACGGAAAGCGTCAAAGCCTCCAATATTTTCCCATTTATCAGCTCACATCTTTTAGTTTCTAAATACACCTCATCAATTTAATAACACCGGCCAGCAACATGAAAAACGTTCACCTGTTCATTGAAACATTCCACAAAAGTTGTAGGTGTGGTTAATTTTATGAAAAAAAAATGTATACAGTGACTAGAGACGTAACACCGCAAACTATTTCATTAACAGTGATAGTTATTTTTCTGTAATTTCTAAGGTTTTTTTACGCAAACCAAAAAACTTATACGTAACACGTTTATGATAAATAAATGAAAAGACAGACAATAAGTAAGGAAATAATTTAATTACTTGAGTCCAGAAATTCATAGAAAGTAATATATTATACTTATTTGTCATCATTTATAGAAGCTTTCGGCTGTTGTTTGCATTAGTCATCTTGATTTATATTTATGTTCTTCTCGTACCTAAAATATAGATGTAAATATAGATGACACCCTAAAGATTCTATAAATGATGACAATGAAAGTATAATATATTACTTTCAATACAAATTCAATGTTTCATCCAACTTTGTGAATTTCTAAAGGTAAATAGTTCTATCATTGAATAATTTACATGAAGAAGTTTGATGAAACGTTATATTTGTATTTATTAAATAGTAATTAAAATATTTGATGACTCATGACTGTCTTTTCATTTAATGATTTTAAAACTAAAAGTCATAAAATGGTGTTTTAACCCTTTTGATTTTAAGTTTTTATTCGTCTCCTCCCATACCTTTTCACATTTATTTTATTTTTAGGTAAAATTTTGAAAACATCTGTATTATTTATGTTAAATACGGTTGTCAGATTTATGGGTATCGTTTTACGTTACTCTTCCAGAAAAGTTAAAGAAAAGAAATACGTTTTACGTCGATGGTAATTGATAACTAGTTCTTTTATTCGTACTAAGGATTATTTACTTCTGTTTAAGTCACATAACAATTTTTATAATGTTCCTGTTCCTAATATAATCCTTTACAGTTGTTTTTTCTGAAAACGAGAAAGTGTTCCGCATTTAGAAAGTTAATTAAATCTGATTAATTAAAGCCTTGAGTCCAGAAATTCGTAGAAAGTAATATATTATACTTGTCATCATTTATAGAAGCTTTCGGCTGTTATTTGCGTTAGTCATCTTGATTTATATTCTTCTCGCACCTAAAGCATAAATGTAAATATAGATGACTATGGAAAATAACACCCTAAAGATTCTATAAATGATGACAATAGAAGTATAATATATTACTTTCTATAAGTTTCAGGACTCAAGGCTTTAACTAATCAGTAATAATCCATTGTCCTGAAAAAATTTCCTACTGAGTTAATTATAACATTTACCACTTTCACCAGTCTGTTCCCATTATACAGCTACTCGTCATCAAGGGATGAAGTAATGTTCATTTTCCCCGTTTAATTATGTAAGTTATATAAACTAAATCTGTTCGAAGCTGATGTCAGCTGCAATAGAACAGTATACATGGCCCACCTTCTTTTTTGTTTTGGTGTCTGAATCGTGTTATCGCACTTCAGACGCAGAAAAAAACTGACAATATATCGTCTATAAATTCTGGAAGAACTTGAACTTTGGACTGTCAGAAGATTAGCTTCGAATCGTCGATCTGTGACACGGATGAGTTTATCCGCGCTTCGGTACTTTGTTAACTGTGCAGTTTGGATATCACAGAACGATAACAACACAGTGGAAACTGTCGGCTCTATAGTTCGCAGTTAGCAGAGGAAGCCTTTGTCCCTTCCCACAACGCAAACAGTCTCCAGAGATAAGCTTGTCCTCAGAAGCCACAATCTTCAAAACTGCGGAAGCAAGGTCTATGACATACGCATTATACGCATAATCCTTTAGAGCACTGAAAAAAATTAACTTGCACGCAGATTTAAAAAATAATAATTTTATGAAGTACTGAGTAAATGTTCAGCTTAAAAATGAAATTTATAGCCACAAATTCTGACTAAAGAAATAAGCCTACTCGATAGTACGATGAGTACGTCTAATTTTTCATCCACTGAATTCTCCTGATTACACTTAAAATCACACCTGAAGAGGACCTACATTAAGAAATACAACATAGGGTATACTACTATGTTTTAAATGTCTATTATTGTTATTAAAGAACTATACTGACCGTCTTATATATTTAAATACAATTCAGCACCTGAGCGTTCAAATAACGTTGGATTTCTCAGTGTATTGATTAATTAACCATAGTATTTACAAATAATTTCAGTATAAAAGTAATAAATTGAAATATTAAAAAAATATTTTAAGGAAATCTGTCCCTGAGTTTAGGATCTTGTCAACTCGTGGCACTATATGATTAAATCTAAAAACGTTTATAATTGAAACTTTCCAAATTTGCTTATTTCAAATTTATGTAAAAGGTTAATGAAGTTGCAAAATCCAAAAATAAATTTTCTGACATTAAGTAAAATAAATAAAATGACAGTCAAATATGTCAGCAAACAACTTAAATTAACCCAACTTTGTGGAATTCTTCAGGTAATTTTTAAAGTAGATATACTAATCACTTTCAACGTATCCGCCGCTGGGCACCAAATTACTCAGAATGTAATTATTATTTCAATTAAAAATTTACCACAAGCCCACAAATACGTTTGAAACGATCGTTGGTCATTCAATTTGTTTGCTGACAAATTTTGGCCGTATTTTTATTTATCTAATGGAATTAGTCAATCATTCTGGCATGAAATAAGTTTTAAGATACCATCAAAAATAAGTACAACAATCTGAGTAGAGATCTTCATTTAATTACTTCTTCTACGCATTTTTAGTGAGAGATTCAAAGTGACTAATTTTTCTGAAATAGTTAGCAAAAAAATAATTGTTCATTTTAATAATGTAGAAAAATAAAGTATATTTTTACCATATTATTCTTGGTAATAAATTTGTAATTATTGTGATTATGTTTGTCGCAGAGAAATAGTTTCTTAAGCTATGTTCAAGATTTCATTCCAATAGCATTAGTTTTTTTGGAGATATTGCCACCCAAATATACACCATTGTAGTTAGCAGGAAAATTAAAATTTTTATTCTTGTAGAAGTCTCAAATGAAAGACGAAACGTAGTATCGTTCATAATGTAAAATAAAAACTGACAAACTCATTCACGAGGAGTTTTATTGTTCCATGCTTTATTTTTAAAACATACCAGGACCATAATATTCTTGAATTTCTAATTTATGGTCTTAATTTTGCATCTTTTTGTTAAGTTCCTGAACTTATGATACCAGCAGCTGCTTTGTTTGCTTCGAAAATATCTTGGATAATTACTTTTCTAATATTTCTCCCCAAAATATTTAAGCTTATAACTAAACGTTTTACTCGTAACACGTTACAATCAGATTTGGAAAATCAATATACATTAATAAAATTCATACTTATTTATAAATGCAAAATTTGAATTCCACATAACAAGTCAAATACATTAAAAAGGAACATAAATAAAGTATTTATATTCGCACATAAATTGATTACACATCTTATATATAATTATTAAAACAGTTTTTGAAAAAGAAATAGTAAATTTAAGCAGTAAATACAAAAAGCCCAATAACAGACACTTTTGGAAAACAAATTAAATTACCTTTTAAGCTCAAAACATAAACAAACCGTACATCAATGAAACAGGTATCAAATTCTCTTTACAATGAGACTAAAATTAAACATTCAATATTTTCTATATTGCCACGAACAGGTGACTTTAAGAATTACGTGTTCATAAATTTAAATTTGAACTTAAATAATTGAGAATAACTCTTCACTCGAAAAATTATTTTTATAACTGATTAAACTATATTCAGGTCTATAGATTGAAGTTAGTTAAGTGTTTTTATCAATGTACGCGAAATGCTTTACGTTTCATGTGACCTCTGAACGAGAATGAACACTGTTACAAACGACAGGCAGCAGTTCTGTGAAATTTACGATATCATCGCACGCTACAAGATTCTTTCATTTAATCAAAAATAGCTCTATTCGATTTAAATTAAAGATACCAATTCTGTAAAAGTCATCCGGAATCCACTGCAGATTTATAGCTTTTATATGTATAAGATATTAATAAGGTCAAAGCAAAAAAATTATAAGCAGTAAATTATAAACAATAATTTAATTAACGGCATGTCTCTAAACGAATGAGGACCCTGATCAAGTTAATATTGAAGATATTAAAAATTATAGACGTAACTGTACAAAGATAATAGACAATAGACATAAAAATATGAGGTAACGATGGTGAAAAACATAAAGGTTACATATCATGGACTAATAATTTATAAATACTACTAATAAATCAGTATCAATTTTCACTATAAGATAAATAGTGTTACGCACTTTTAATCGCTTTCTTTTTCTCAAATTTTGAAATTATCCCAGTCAGAAGTGTGGTTGGTGTCTAAGATCTGTTTGGAAATGACAAATACTTCAACATTTGGAAGCTTATTGCTTATGTTTCTTAATACTGGTAATGATGAATCTTTCCGTTTGGCCTACGTATAAGGATTACGTTTTAATTGGTAAACTACGCTGTAATTTTTTCAACAACATCGTATTTCAAATATTTTATAACGGCGGATAACTGATGGAAGAATTTGGTAATAAGCGGAATAATATAGTTTCTGAATAGTTATTTTAATGAATTGTGAAAAAAATGGTGGACTGTAATGTGATAAACTAATAATTTTTTTTAGGATTTGTGGCCTTTCAACTTTTTTCTGTTACATTGTTACAAGAAAATGAGCAGTAATTCTTCACTTTAGGTGATGTAATGTATTTCAGATAATTTATTGTCATCAGAGGAAACAAACGGATCTGCATTTACAAGTGTCGTTACAAGTGAATCAATACTGAATCTGAAATACGTTTTAAATTCAGGTCTACAAAATTAAGAAACCGGCTTGTCAACGGTTTTTCAACGATTCAGTTCCTTACCCTTACAAGAACTTTAAATCTCAATGATGGTAAGGAAATTTCGATTTTTATTCTATGTAGTGAACGTGCTTATTACTTTAAAAATCTTAACACTTATATTAATTACCTGTTACACTGTCTTTTTGGGTAATAATCAACAATAACAAAAAGTAATACATATATTTTCCATTATACCATGATGCATGAATAAAACCTCGCGTAAATAAAACGTAATTTTGGTTAACATTCCGAAATTTGATATTTTATTGTTATTTGACGTGCCTGTCAGATAATCGTAGGGATAGAAGCTGAAGACAATGGTCAATTTATCACTATAATTTTGTAAATAAGTAACAGCGGTAAACTCGTAATTATTTAGGTCTCCTATTTACAAGAGTAGCAGCCGTACATATATTCTATATTGTGAAACTAGAATCACGATCTCGCCTGCGGCTTTCATTCAGAACTAAACCTCAGTAAAGTTTGTTAGAAGGCTGCTTAAGTTAGTGCAGGAGAATGTACGTCTGCTACAGATTAGCCAAGGAAACTCTTGGATATTCATCGCACTCGCAGGCACAAGTGTCCATTGACGGCTTTCCATGATACATCATACCGCCCTTCCTATGCTGTTAAAAATCACCCTCGTGTAAGCCAGTTATCCCCCCCCCACACACACACAAAAATTAAAGACTAGTACATTAATTATATTGAAATAAAGCTGATAATAAATACGATAAAATAAGTATGAATGATTTAACTTAACATATACTCCTAAAAATCATCTGAAATTTTCAGTTGCAAAAATAATTCGTTATCAAGAGTATTATGTCACTATGGTATATTTAACTTTATCTATCGTCGCAGATAACGCGGAAGTAACATTACTACGAATTCCAAAGAACAAGCTAATATATATATATATATATATATATATTGTCTACCATGAAAAAACGCATGAATTCTTCCTGTAAATATAAAATATTATTATCTTAACTGTTAGCACGCTGATAACTGCAACGTATGCTGCAAATTGAATGGAAAATTGACGTGTGTTAAAAGAGTGATTCGTAATTAGTGTACTTGCGGCATGACCTAAGCAGGCCAATTTTGTGTCCTACATTGAGCAGGTGGAAGTCATAATGGGAACGGTCTAATGAACAGTTGTGACTGTTCGGTAGTAAAGCTGTAACGACCCTAGTTTACACCCATATTTTCAGAATCAAAGTAGGGTAGTTTTATGTGGTTTTGCAATGTATGAAATATAAGCGATTTTTAGGATAATAATGTTTGGGAGCGAGATGAGTCGGACGCGTCTCTGGAATCGATCCGTCGGGGATCAGGTAGGAACCAGTCGCCTTAGCCGATGTGCCAGGGGATCAAACCTGTAGACAGTCGCTTCAATGGGACGCAGGGCCAAGCTTAAAATGAAGCCCTTCCTTTCCCTATATTATGCCGGGTGATTAGTTTTCGACGTGTTTGTGAAACGTCTGGTTTGGAATATAATGAGGGTCTTCTGTTTGCGGCTAGTTTATTTAATTCTTGTTTCTGAATATTTGAACCAATGATCTTGAAGGAGTCTTATTTGTTGATTTTAAACATGATTAGAGGCGAAAAATTTGTCAAAAGATATAGTTTTGATCCAATATTTACACCTCTATCAGCAGTATTGCTGATGATCCTCGTCTAATGTCACTTCGGTGTCACTGACGCAGAAATACTCATGACGATGTACAGCATGTAACTTCAAAATTCATAAGAATTGTTAAATACTAAAGGATTTACCATTTTCTTTCATTTTACAATTTTATCATGAGCTTCAGTCAATTTTTAAAATTATTAAGTATCTTTGAATTTTGATAAAGAAATTTCAATAAACCCAAAAATAGGAGAGTACTTTTTAAAAAGTTATTAGACAAGAAAAATTGAATGTTGATTGACATTCGCTATTAAATTTCGATAAGACGTGAAATATGTTTTATTGGTTATACCTACTAATAATTTTATTGGAATCGTAACCAAGACTAATTCAATTACTTACGCAATAGCTTTTCTGTTAACAACATACTTCCGTAAATCTGGAGGACCTAAATAAAAATAGATTTTTAATATGAAAAAGAGAGAAAGCCACATGGAGAAAACTGTGCGCTTGACGATAACCCTAGGGAAATCAAGCTGGAAGTTTTGAAGCAAAAAAAGGGCATCTGCTAACTGAAAATCCGGAGAAACACACGTGGTTCACACAACAAAAGAAATAAAGCCGCTTCCGAGCTGAGGAAAAAAATGTCAGAGGAGAATTCTGTTAGATTTTAAACGAAAACGTAGAAAAAATATTTGTTTCTACGGTGGGGAGTGACCTGAAAACAAATTCATGAGCAGGACAACCGAACAGACGTATGATCGCGTTATGGAATGACCGTCCGGCCAGTTTTTAATTATACCTCTTCCTCTGTCGATTGAAACGAAGTTCACAAAGCACTGAGTTCTCATCTGTGTATAATTCTACATTTGAGTTAGCGCAAAAGCTGAACACTCATTGTACTTTGACCTCTAGCCCCGAGCAGAAAATCACTCAACCAGAAATCATGACAGGGAGAATTTCATTCTTTGATATTTGTTCGCCCTAAAAGCCGGATAGTGGGCAAAAACAAACCCGAGGGACGATCCTGATGTGACTTACTATTATGTTTTACAATTTTATAAATACTGAACAGCTAAAAAACGAAGATACCTCTGCTTGAAACACATTTTACTATTTCTTCAAACCCGATGTGTATAAAAAGCGGATGTATGTAATATTTTAATTATTCAACCCCCTTACGAATTTTTTATAAAGCATATTATTGCATAAAAGGTCTGTAAGTCAGGATAATTAATAAATTTATTAATATCGTTCAATAAACGTCGTTTTGTCTCTTGGGGCCTCATCGGGTGTATACTCACAGGAATATAGTATTGCATAATACTTTTTAAGTCTAATTGACCATCTGTTAAAGTTGTTAATTAAATATTGTCTACTATTGTATTTAATTGATATATATATTCTTTTGATTTACTAACTGTAATATTATGCCAGAATTAATTTTAATCAATTCTTCACAATGAAAGTAATCCATCATTTAACTGTCACTTAACTTTAATATTCATAAGTATTGAATTAGGTTGCCGAAATCATAAAAGCCGTGAATCTCTTAGTAATTTTTGTATTTTGAGAACAATATTACATATATACTACATACCGTTGCATTTTCAATCAGTATCAGGAATATTAAAAGCTCAATTAATAAACATATATTTATTGCGTTCTTTGAACCGATTAAATGTTGATATAATGGGTAATAAAATTATTTTTCGGTCACAGTTTTTAGAATTATTTTATTTTAAAAATGGTAGCTTTCGGCAGTTATACTGCCATATTCATCCTTGTACTTACAAACTATTTTATATTATCCCTATTTTCCGTACAAAGTACGTTGTTAATATTTAAAATGTTTGTGTTCTTTTACACGTCGTTCTTTACAAACTGACTATCTGTCATCCATAATCAGCCCTGAAAAAATATTATTTAAACCTTTTTAAATCCTATACATATAATTTGTTAAAAATAAAATTTTCTTTTTAATATACTAAAGTAAAAAGACCTCCATTTAAAAAAATATGTTTAAAAAATATTCTTTGCATAGTTAGAATGATAAAATCATTACTTCAATGGTCTTTTTTGAAGTTTTTAACAAAATTAATAGATAAATATTTTAATGCAGTTTTTAATATTATTCAGGTTTATTGAAAATCTATGGGATTATACTTCATAATTTCGATATTGATTTACAATAATTTAAGAGATAAAATACTGGGGCCAGTTACGTTTACGAGCTTTAAAGCAAAACTATTTTGCTTACAATTGTGACAAATGAAGCTTCTAAGGATTTATCAGCAGTTTAGAGTCCGTTTTTCTCATGCATGAAATCTGTTAACAAATTATTAGTTCAGTTACGGAGGCTTTCCTGGTTTGTTGATACAATGATGATTCACGGTTTATCAACCGAGTCTATCCTTTATAAAGCACAACGCTTTTGCTAAGTACATACCATTTTTATCATCAATGAAGGTCATTTGTTGACGTCCGATATGCTAATCCCCTTCAATATCATGGAATTTACGTTTAATTATTCTGTCGAGTTATTCATTATATTTTATTCTCCAATTGCCATCGGCTTCTCTAAATGTATTTTTAATTCAAATGCTAGTAATCTTTTTCATCAGATTTTTTAAAACTCCGATTTTATGATGGTCCAATTAAATTTCAATTTGTCACTTTTGGATATTGATTAAATATTAAATAAAACTAAACTTGATTTATATATTTCTTTAATTGTGTCACCGATGTTAAATATTGATCCTAAAAATCGAACCTGTTTAATTTCCCTGGCAATAATTTTAAAGCTCGCCGCCTTTGACTATTGTGAAATTTTATTATTGTATATTTCTGTATGGAAACTTTTCGAAAACTTAATTAATCGTTGAGGAAATAATCTTCGGAAAAGAAAAGTAATCTATTTGTGCGATTTGATTTTCAAAAATTATTTTAATTTTTTACATACGTGAATACAAACAAAAACGACGAATAGAAGACTTATTGAATTAGTACTACGTTTTTCTTTGGGGCTTCATCAGGTCAAATTTGAATGATTTTGGTTTTTAATTTTTAATTTTTTGTAGTCATAAACGTCGCAGAGACGAGCACGAAACGTATTAATTGAATAAATTTTCTATTTCGTTGTTGAATTACTTATTTATATTTATTGTTATATATATTTTTTAGAAATACAGACGTTAAGTAAAATATTATTTATGACTTCTGTTTATTTAATAATTCATTTCAACAATTGTGTAAGAAATAACTAGCTTCTTGTTATTTACGACCGTATTTCTTAACTGGCTTCTGTCCTTTCTACCGATATTTCGTCACACTACAATGGTATCAATATCTATCTACATAAGAACTCATTTTTAAGTAACATTTTTCAGGCTGTCAAATAGTATTATTTATTTGCGTAAAATTAATTTTGAGCACAGTCGAGTAGCTAGTAGTCCATTCTTATCACCTAATATATATATTTATTAAATATCTGCCTCTATGTTCCAAAGGCATATTAAATTTTAATTCCAGAGGAGCTGCCGTATTAATTCCACTGGACACTTATATTGTTCTGTATTAGCGTGCATACCAGTCACCAAATTTTCGTCATATTTAAATAAAAACAACGTTTAGCCCACGAATTTGTTTATAGTGTTCGTTTTATACTTTTATTGCACATGACACCAAAGTAAACCTCAGGAATTTCAATCGATGCCTTTGTTGGTTTATTTAAGAATTTCATTTGTGTTTATTCCGAACGCAACCAGAGACACTCTGGCAGTTTGCGCCATAAAATCCCAGGCGATCCGATGTCACCCCAAAGGAACGTGCCCTCGCATTGCCAACGGGGATGACGGCGTAAAAATTCAAGCCAGCTGCCTGTAAGAGGGGGTGAAAAGTAGACGGCAACTGATCTGGCGAAAAGAACGACCATTAATATACGTCCATTGCGGCTCTAGATGTTGCTTTGCGAACACAATAGCGGAACACCGCGGAAAGGGGAGCAAAAATATTGATGCAAGCTGCTTAACAAAGGTGACTGTCGGATACGCGACTCGAAAGTCCCGCTATTAACACTGAACCGGTAGGAGAAAAGACAACAATAGTTTGTCAGATCATTTTGTGAGCTCCTCTTCACGAACATACCTGAATGAAAAGCACTTACGTTCATTTCAACAACAATTTTGACGAGTTTCACGCACAAAAGTATTATTTTCGCAAATTAACTTTCCAAAGATTGATATAAAAACCTATTTGTAGGTTGAGTTATCTGTCTACTGAATTAAAAATAAATTTCATGCGCTACGAAATTAAGAAAAGGATTACTTCTGTAAACCTGTACGTTCTAAACAGCTACCTTAAAGAGCGTTTTCAAAGAATTCCTGTTCCTTATATTGCTTAACGTTAAAGGGCATTTCCTCTCAAGAAACAATACACTAAGTTTTCTAGAGAACGTAAATATTGATTTTTTTTCAAACCCGATTCGGTTGAATTTTAATTCGGCAATTACAAACAGCCTCCATTTTTAAAAACATTCGAAAGTTTTCAAACTTACGTCACCACCAATAATTAAAATGAGCAGTGTTTATGTTAACACAATACTTATGTATGTATTTATTTAATATACAAATGGGCAGATGCCCGGTTGCAGATACATAGAACTTAAACAATGATTAATAATCTATATTTAACCTATAATTAACAATATAATTATATTACTTCAATATAAATCATATATGCACCTATTAAATATATATGGAATCATATTATTAGAAGATAAAATTTGAAAAAATTAAATATTGTAATCCGATTTAATTTTCGTTCTCTTCTTTCAGTACTGATGGCACAATAATTAACCGGATTAAAATTTTATTGAATTGTGTTAGCATAAATAGTGTTAATTTGAATTATTTATAGTGACATCAGTTCGAAAGCTTTTAATATATTTAAAATAATATCTGGAGGCTGTTTTGAACGATTATGAACCTTTGTTAATTACAAAATCTATTATTTCAACGTTCTCATTAAAATCAGGTAGTCTGAATTTGGTTTTGAACTAGCTGGGTGCCAGTTTTTATATTAGCCCGGAAAAATTATTTAGTACTGATCTCTAGATCAACAAGTGATTTAACTGTCATTTACCTTTTCGCGTCCCCTTCCCTCCCTATATCGACATATTTTTATTAAATCATAATAGGTATGGTGACATACAATTACTTAGTAGATTCAAGTAGTCTACTTGCTCATTAACGCTTAGAATGTTTAAAAATCAGTACAAATTTGAATGCAGTATCTTAAGAAATGCGAAAATATACAAATCTCTTTTACCCTAAAATATATATACGACGCAAATATCGGCGTCTTGGCATATTTAAAAATTTCAACCCCTGCCGCTCGTGGGTCTTATTTGTGGTCAGGCATGTACAAAATTGTATTTGGTATTTGACAGTTTCTATTTAAAATATTTAAAGTATAACAATTACACGCAACACTACAAGAAGAAAGATACAAACAATCTACAATTTACAAATGGGATGTTACTCCAGTCTTACACCCATAGTGTTACCTCGTGGGGCGTAAGGAACATGTGTACAAAATTTGATCTACATTTCTCTGCGCGTTTAAAGGAGTATGCGGAACATACGAATATACAAATAATTTATAAGACTGCTTAGTTCTTTATTTCAAGGCATGGATTTTTCAGCAGCTGGTACATGTTTTCTAAGATAATAGTCGTTACTGAGCATAAACATTTGGACGCAATCTACAGATAAATTGTTTTGTTGACCAATTATAATTTGAATATATGTTAATTAAAATACATGTACCAAAAATTTGTATTAGTAAAGGTAAACAAAATTATTTTCTACTTTTACATGAATAATGTATTTATAAAATTAAATCGGGAAATAGTATCGAGTTTTACGTTGCACTGTAGAGAGAAAAATTTCATAGTTAAAAACTTGGAATATTTTTGTTATATACTGTACTACAAAGCACTTTATATATCAGAATATGACGCGCGTAAAATCACGCCACAGTCTGCGTAATCAACATCTCTGAGCACGAAGTTCAGAGCTTTTCTCGATGCCATTAACGTACCTATGTCTTAGAAAACGCAGAGAATTTCACCAGCAGATCCATTTAAGATGATAAAAAGACTTTAGCAGGGAAGTTTGTATTATAATTACTCCCCGAATCCATTAGGTAGAGCGCTCCGCAAATGAGATTTCTGGAGAGGCTAAGAAACGCGAGAGAAAAAAATTTAAATTTTTCATCCATTCGCATTCTGAAATGCTCCATTTTGGCGTTGGCACTCCTTTTTACTCCCTAATTGAAAACCTGCGAGGAATATAAAAAATATTTCGTTACAATCAACTTTACAGCCGTGTTAACGTTCAAAAAAGAAAGGTGGAAGTACTATAATAACGGGACTTTTTGAAATTGCGATAATTCGTCACTATACTTCGCTTGGAAAACTCTTTATTTTTTGATAAAAGACTAAATTTTACTCTCTCGATTTTAAGATATTTTGTATACAGACGTGCTTTCTGTTCCCTTCATTCAGCGTCATATTTTTTATACTCAAAACGTATGGTAATAATTTTTATATATCCTGCTTTATATTACTGTTTACTCTTAGTATACGTCTGCCTGGCTCGTTGCTATTCTAAACAAACATTTCTGACGTCATAACATCACACATCCGTTATATTACTTATTTTATCTTCCTCGGGGTTCAAATGCGTGGTTTTTGCAATCAAATAATAAGTTACCGCTACAAAAGAATAAAGTTCACATACATTTATTTGCAATATATTGAAAAAACAAACCTTTTCACATCACAGCACACAAACGAATCAAAAGTTGTTTGCCAATTTGTGAAAACAATAAAAAGCTGTCTTACTACTTAATCATCTTAATTCAAAATATTTCTTTCTACAGATCATTCCTTAATACATCATTTCGTATAAAATATTTTCCAATTAAATTTCAACATGTAATATTTCCTCTGTCCAACTAAACAGGACGGTCTCCAGAGAAGATTCCTCCGTCAAAGATGATAATTTCTTCTTCTCTTATGCAAAGATGTTTTTTCTTTGTAGTCATACTACAGTACAGCACACTGTATCTTAAATTATATTTAAGTTAAGTTATAATTATTACTTATAATGAATGTTGTATTAATAAGTTAATGAAATTCTAGTGCACACTTATTATCTATCTAGAACGTACAGCGTACAAATTATCTTTATAGATGCATGAGATATTGAAGCTATCCTTTTTCCAACTGTTGAATTTAAACTTTCAGGAACTGTAACTGTAAATAATAAATAGCGGTAAAGTAATATTTTATTTACTAATCTTATCAACGTGTTTTTAAATTTTCATGATTTTTCTAAATCAATTATGTAAATACTGAGATAAAACCTCATTACAATATCAGATCGAATTCTTCCCTAAATTTTTTAAATTGTAATGGGAATTAATGTTAAGACTGTGAAGAATCAGAAAAGTGGTCATGGATTTCTCCTAATCCAGATTGAGGATAATGCGACTTTATTGTCTGTAGCTACTAATCCAACATGAATTGTAAATAGCAATAAAAATAAATAAATGCATTAGCTACGAAAATCTATCAATAATTCAACACTATTGCGATTACTCTTCCCGAAGAAAATTGCTCGACAAGTTTTGTTCCTATAACGAACCGTTTCATTTAATGGGATGAAAAACTTATAAAGATGACGATAACGGAATTTCCCTCCGACGTGTATTTTCTTACCTCACTTTTCGAAAATAATGGTGTGCCTCCTGTCGAACGTATTGTATCGAAAAGATCTTCGACCTTGTTAACGGAATGCATTCACAGCTCCGAATTGCCTTCTAATATGAAGTGTGGAGGAAACATCGTATGGTATTTATAATGCTCTTTTACCGATTCACCATGGTGCCTCGTAATAAAGAAATTCAGTCTTTGCATTTATAGAAACAAAATAAAAGAGAATCACGATATTTCAATATATAGTTCTCATATTAAATAGAAATACACAATATAATTTATTAATTATACACATACGCATAAACAAATAGTTTAAAAATAGATTAAAATTTATAAAGTAGTTTTTAGTTTTATACTGACATTATTTTACAGGTCACGAATACTTCAGATCGTCATTAAAACCAAAATAAATTCAATTATGCATTAACATTTAATAATTATAAATTAGATAATATATAACAATCCCGGTTTATATTACTCTAAAAATAATAAAAAGACATCATGTCAGATATTTTTGGGTGACATTCAAATAATTAAATTAATAGCAGCCACCGGTATAAAATTGTTTCCATCTCAAAATGCAGGGGCAAAAAGGAAATATATCATTTTCCTCATAACCTTATCGTTTTCAACGCAGAAGAAACATAAAATCAAAATATATCGTATAAACTTGATTCATTTTAACTGAACATAAAGTAAAACACAGTCGTGCACGGAATAAATTATTGAGAAATTAACGAAGAACCAAACAACATGGAACATTAATATATTGATAGTGCAATTACTTTTAAGAAATAATTATTGTATTAGTTGTTGTTTATACAGAGCTGTTCTTTTCTAAGTTCTTTATAATATTTTAATTTGAATATACAAGATTTGAGTTCATAATTGTCAACATGTTTATAATTATTTAATAAATTACACGGTTATAAATATAAATATCTTCGAATGTTGTCTGTAATATAATTTTTAAGAAACAATTAAAATATTTATACAGCCACTAATAATTCATTCAAACAGTTTAAACAACAGGAGTTTTCTATTGTTTCACCGTACCCGATTGCCTAGACTTTAAAAGTTAATACACTTTTAATTAAGTCAGTTTAATACTGATGGATAACAGTTACTTAGTATGGGTTAAGTATATTTTTATTTCTGGCATTCCATGAATATAATCTTACCTAAGATTGAAAGGTTCCGGGGTTAAACTGTATGAATAATATATAATATTAACTGTATCATCGTTTTAACCGTTTTTTAAAAAATTTACATTCTGTAATTTGTGAAAGTTATCATAATTTATGTAAATACTAGCAGAATTTCAAGTAAATAATTAAGCAGGAATGTAAATAGAAATAATTTTATTACAGTAGTTGACCGTCCACTACGTTCATAGTTCTACTTCAGAGGGATCATTAGAAGGAACTGTTAACACTCGTTTTATATGTTTTGCGACAGTCTTATTCTATTTCTATTGTCAAACCAAGCCTATTTTCAATCCTAGATTATGTAAATGGTGAAAGAGTAATAAAACGGTAGTTTTTTTCATAAACTTGTCGTTTTAACTCCCAAGAAACGATATATGACCAAAATTGTAGAGAATCAAATTTCCAATAAACTACGTATTCTCAGAATTTTTCTAAAATCTTCAGTTTTCGAACTACAGGGGCCTAAAATTGGAGAGGTTCTGAAATTAAGTTTCTTCACCTTGGAAATAAAGATATCTACTGATAGGTGTCTGTGAGACAAAGAGAATAATCCTTCAAGTAAAGCAACGACGTTGCTAGCAGGAAAACCACCGAAAACACACCTTCAAAAAGTGCAAAAACAGAGGTTTGTAGACATTTTCTCTCGTTTCACATCTATACACTTTTGTTGTTATTAAGATGTATTTAATTTAATTATTTTTCCTGTGATGAATGTTACTATCAAATGCATAGTAATTTATTTGCTTTTACAAGTGAACAATTACTAAATATTAAAATTTAACTGACCTGAAAAATTAAATCAATTTAAGTATATCGACAATCAAAACAAGCTTATTGTTTCTCAGGGAGTTAGTTATCTGCCAACGGTAGATTAATTACGATGCGAAATATATATAGATTTAAAAAATTTAAGTATTATATATCAACAATATAAGCAACCCGGATGCACTTTAGGAGACAAAAAATAGTTTTACAGGCAGGGATTTTTTCACATATTTTACACGTGTGCCAAATTTGGTCCAGAAGCTTGGACGCCTGAAGCTGGGACATGCATACCGACGGACGCCAGGACAATTTTTTTTTGATATATTGATAGTCTTCAAGGCATAACTATAAATGCTGCTTCCCCTTAATGATTTGAATAGGCAACGCATCAAACACATACGAGATGGTAGCTGCACTTCAAACGTTTCATAGGCGCATTCTTATGGCATTTCATACAGCAAACATTAGTAACATTTAAGTAATTATTGTTGGGGATTAAGTTCAAATATGATATTTTATTACGAAAAAAATATTATCTGCAATTTTTACTTAAGGAATCAGCTTATAATAAAATTATCAATGTATTGTAACTTATCATTTTTTAACTGTTTTGCATTTGTGTTACGAAATTAATTCACTTAAGGATTTGAATTATTTTACTAACAAATAAAGAAACTGTCTGAAAAAACTAATTTATTTCACCATTATTTAGCTCATAAAAGGTCAGCAGGTGAAACCTGGTATACGGGAGTACAGAAGTCTAAATGGATGCCTTTGTGGTAATAAATAAGCCTTGTCTCATATAATTACGAATAAAATTTCAAACAACTTTGATCTATGATATAAATGTTTGAACGTTTTAGTTTTTTCCAACCAGTAATTTTTCACGTGCTCAGAAGTTGAAAGCAGCCAATAAAATTACAACTTCGATTTCCGATCATTGTTTGTAACTACGACACTGGTTGTTTGCCGTTAGGAACAGTTTATGACGTCTGTAGACATTGTGTGCTAATGCGTCGTTTGGTTGCGTGCAACAGTTCCGCCTTCTGTAGGAAGCTTCAAGATTCCACGATACGGCACGAGTTCTGAAATTTACGCAACTCAAGGTCCCGGCAGAAGCACGTCTGCAAAATACTGTTCTACATGCCACCCATTATCACTGGTTCAAAAGAAATTATAGTTATTTATTCCTACAGTAGAGTTCGTACTTTAAAGTTGGGTTGGAATAATGAGATTTTTATTCACGTTATCTGGGACTTAAATACACTCAGTGTTATTTGACAATTAATACCAGTTTCGTATCTCTTAAACCAACTTATAACCAAAACTTTAATTACCATTAATAAAATAATAAAAGTTGAAAGTTAAATTTAAATATGATTTTTTTCGCTGCACTAGAAATTTAAAATAGGAATTCCTAACGTATTAAAGCAAATATAAGCTCGTATATTCTTGTACAATAAGAAGGATTAATGCTTATTTGTTTCCTTCTTATCTGTACAGATTTAAACATGTGGAACACTTGAAACAAAACTTGGTACTTATATTCTTAAAAATCAGGAGCGGGGAAGGTGAGAAACTCCTAGCACAAGCGTAGAAAAAAATAGTTATAAATATTGGAATATTTCAGAATGCAAATGTATATAACGTCGATATGGATTGACCCAGATATATTTCCAGTAAATCAGCCGTATTTAATTGGAACTAAATATGCCGTCTATTTGTTTACACTGTCAATTATACGAACACAAGGCTGGATGATCATAAACATAGGTTGGTGTGACAAGATAATTGTTCAAAAAATGTCTGGTTCGATGCCGGTTAAACCACATATTGATCAATTAAATAGTGTACCGGGCTTATATAAATTAATCCTCGAGCACCGCCAAGCACCTAGTAGAATCTTTATAAATATCATAGGTTCCAATTTTGGACAATTAATCCGTATTTGAGTTGACCTAAATTTACTTAATTTTTTTCAAATTAGTTTTTTGTGTTGGTATGAGAAATAAGTATAATTTATAAGGCATTATTAGCCGAATTTATATTGCACAAATGTTATCATCCCAGTTCGTAGTTATATTTATTTAAGTTTTAACTTTATAGATCCTTTAATTACCCAACCGAGACAAGGCGTTGTGAATTTCTCACCCATAGTGGCAAATTAATTAATTCGCAAGATTTGTTAGTCCGTACAGAAGGTTCATTAGCACATGAATTGCGGCATCATATATTTTTATGTAGGCAAGAGCTTCCTCATCGTCCTATCTCCATTTTAAATCGTGACATAAATTTTATAGTTCTCGGAGGATGTTCGTGAATATTAAATACTATGTATATAGCATAACTACAGCGAACTGCAATCAAATTAGGACCAACTTGCAACTGTCTGATAATCATATCACGTTTACTGTTAGACGCGGTCTTTAATACACTTATATAATGTCAGTTTTGCTTAAAGAAAAATTATTAACCCGAGTTAAATCGGTTGCTTTATACAACTTAAATAAAATAAACTGAAATATACGTTAGTAATACGAAGTTCATGCGTGCATAAAAACTGGAGGCAATTGATACCATAATTTTTTACTTGTATTTTGTGTGTAACAATCTCCGACAAAACTTAGAACTCTATCAAACATTGAATTAGTAGTACTTGGCTTACAATCTTGACAGTTGCAGGACAAACTCACAAATTACTGATAGATAACGTCTGGCGATGAAGGCTGTCGAAACGTTGATTGATTATCCAAAGACGTCCCGGATTGTAGACCGATATCAGCCTCTAATATCGGTTCTTGATTCAATGATGACATTCCAGTGTTTATAACGTTAATGAAATAATTTGAACGGTTCTAAAAATTATTAAGGTATCCACATGAATATGAATTATAAATTAAGTGTAACCATATGGGGATATAATAATCCATCAGCACACAGTACGTCTCAGCCAGATTTTGAGAATCGTAATTCGCTCACTGTCCAATCGATTCACGATTGATGCGAGAGATGGATTTGATTGGCTGATGTATTGGGACAAGGATGCGCTCCTAGCGGCATGGGATAGGATTACCGAAATGATTTGGGATCATTATGTTTGCATGCAAGGGATTTCAGGATTACAAATTCTATGTTACGGAAATCAAACTCACAGTTTTTTTACATTTCGTGGTTGAAACTCTATTGAAGGTTTAATTTATTGGGTCAAAAAGATAAATAAGCATCTATCTGACTTTAAAATTGATGACTATTGAATCTAGTCATATTAATTACTGACTGATAATTTTTTTTAATATGAATGTTAAATTTAAATATTAAATAGTAATCCATTCATAATTTATTCAGAAGTGTACATTTATTTATTAAAATAACTTCAATTAAAACAATGCAAAAGATCCAAGGAACAACATTTAAATATGTATTAATATTTAGCGTCAGCCTGGAAACTTGATTTTCAAGGCGCATTAACAAAATGACTTTTTACATATCATCCGATTTTTGTCTCTCTTATACTTTTCTTCAAAACCTTTATATATATAATTGGTATGGAAAGGAAAGACAATTGTGGAGTCTTACCTGATATTGAATACATGCGCAACTTCAATGAGTCGGTGCTTGTCATTGTTTCACATTTCGATGATATTTTCCGTGTACTGGAATTGCGTGTATACTGAGTGTATAAGCTTTCTATTGATTCCACATTGAAAACATTAAGTGTATTTGAAGTAATATTTTATACAAATGGGAAATGTGCGTTGTTTGAATTATGATTTTGACACATGTTCATTCGGCGGAATTACATCAATACTCCTAAATAAAACAGTTTGTTACCATCTTTATTTTGTTCAATTCTGATGACGGGGTGTAAAATGTAAATTTAAAAAAATGTGGTTTAATCCAGTGTTGACAAAGAAATTACCGTCGAATTAAATACTGCAGTTCTCTCATATAAATCAATTACCGGGGAACTCCGGGCACCCTACAAGTAACTGATAAAACATTGACTAATAGTGGGGGACGAACTACCATTACTGAATTTAATATCATGCCATCTATTTACGTGACATGCGGAATTCCTTGAGTTTATCCCAGTAGCTGCCTCTATGTAGTTTTCCGTCCAAGAAAACTGCCCTCTCTGCATCAGGTAACTGATCAGCACCTACTACGTATTTTGTAATGTATTCCGGAATTATTTGTGTATTTATTCTAATACTTGGTGTCTCTGTTTTGACAAGTCACTAGACTGTCACCGAGTTAATTAAATTGCCGACAGCTAGCTCTATAACACAGCGATTTGTATTTCAAAATTACACCATCGACCCGCAGTTTAATAACCAGTATTGATTTTTTCGTAACTAAACACCCCGCTCCTAAATGTTTCATAACTCAAACACGCTCCCATTTGATTAGATCCTCTTAAACCAGGGATACTGTTTAAAAAACATGAAGAATATACATTTTAATTTAATTATTAAAATACCACAAATTTGGCATAATATATAAATAATAATTTTTTAGTTTATATTATAAAAACTGCAAATATTGTATCAATAATTTATATAAAGCCTATAAAAATTTCCTGTAAAGAGAGGAACTTTTGTTACATGGAACAAACAAATCATTACTTAAAATGTCGGCTTGCGGTACATATTTCTATTTTAAATCAACCGTGTTACAAACATTCAGTTCTTAGTAAACGTGCCAAATCAAACAACTAAAGCTGTGATGAGAATAGTGGAGAGAAGATACCAAATAAAAATATCGAGAACTGGAGATACCAAAATGACACAT
Source organism: Eucriotettix oculatus (assembly GCA_034510155.1). Lineage (NCBI taxonomy): Eukaryota > Metazoa > Arthropoda > Insecta > Orthoptera > Tetrigidae > Eucriotettix > Eucriotettix oculatus. Next base: position 49,454,723 of record CM067381.1, read on the forward strand.
CTTAATATTCTAACAAAAAACTCCACACCGATATGTGTGACCAGCGCAGTATCCAGATTATGTTAAAGATCTGTTCGAAATTTGATGATGAGAGAAAAGAAACTTTAAAAGAAAATAACATATTGAGATTGTGCAAGAGCAAATTAGCAAGAAAATTCTATCAAGTTCCTAAAAAAACTTAATTCTACCCCAAATTGTAATCGATAATTGTATATTAATACGTATATTTATATTTTACACCTGATAATCTAATGTAAAGCTAAAATAGTATTTAAGTAATTCAAATTTAAAATTGCAAATTTAATATTGTATAAGTCACTAATGACTATATTTTTGATGCGACAAAAAATAAATTAAAATTGTTCCAATATCAGTTCTGAAACCAAGTATTAAGCAAGAGTAATGCCTGAAAACGGTACATATTGTCCATCCGTTAATGGCAATACTAATAGACTCAGCTGCATATATGACCGTGTTTTCAAATTCATATCTTTACATATTTTTATATCGTTGCGTCAGGTTATTTGCAGTGCACACCTATGGATTGTGGAAGAAATGTAGGGTGTTGGAAATTAAAAATGTTAATTTTTATCTCTTAAATTGAAATAAAAGAAGTGTCTAAAATAGAATTAGAAAACGTACCGTGCTTGAGAACAAGTATTATGATGACATTAAATTAATAATATAACATGTATAAATTGATGCGTTATTTTGTTAATTTTAAGAATCACATAATTGATTTTTGAAATTTTATTTTGAATAATTAGAACAATTTTTTTAATTTCTTTATCGTTTTAAATCGAGGGAGAGTTTGCAAGATGCAACCACGTCACAGTAGGTTGTTAGCAGCTGCAATCAGGGGCAGAAAATCTGATCGGGGTTAATATTTGTCTTGGACAAGCGAGACAGATTGCCTCACTCTTTTGGTTGGTTCCAAATTACTGCACACGCTGCCGCCAGTTTTATTTTATTTTGCTGTGCAGAAGGGGCGGCGAGACGCGGGACAAATGGCAATTAGCGCGGGGAGGGCTTCTTGTTCTATTTGCGTGGCTATCGACCCACAGGGTCGGGATGTCCCGTGGACGCCACGCCGCTAACCTACATAAGGAACACGTGCGAGACACCGAGTCTGACAACACCACAAACTCTTCCCTAGCAAAAAACGCACTCAACCACGAGTCTAAACTCAGATACGGTATGTTTGTAACGTCAATACCGAAATCAGTGAGGTAACACGCCTTAAAAACGTATTTATCCTCTAATTGTATGAGCAAAGACGAGTCTTCCGCGAAATTACGTACGAGTGAACAATTTCATAAATAAAATAATTATTTTATCTTATAGTACTTAAAATCAACTGATTTTAGGTTCCATGCAATATGGGAGCCCGAACCGATTTAATTTGAATTTCTTTGTTAGGGACGTTTTCTTTTCACAAGATAACGGCTCATCCTAATTAGATAAAACTTGTTTAAAAATTGCCACTAGAAGCCACGAGAAGTTCCCTTATCTGCAATCTATTAACGAAAATGCGTATATAGGACGATAGAACGTATGGTTTTAGGACGAATGTAGGGAAAAGAGAAGCAATATGGACTCTGTCAAATTTTAGAAGACAGGATAAGAAGAAACAAGCCTAAGTTCAACATTACTAAAAATGTTCTTATAAAATGTGGCACTGTATGTGTGCGAAACGTGGACGGTAGGAGTTGCAGAAAGGAAAAGAGTCAAAGAATTTGAAATGTGGTGCTATAGAAAAATACTGAAAATCAGATGGGTAGATAGAATAAGTAACCAGGAAGTTCTAAGCAGAATAAGAGAAGAGGGAGCAATATGGAGGACTATGACCAATAGAAGGAATAGATTAATAGGCCACGTTTTGAGGCATTAGGGTCTAGTAAAAATAACATTAGAGGGAAGTGTGGGAATAAGAACAGAAAAGAGAGGAAAGGATGGAATATGCTGAGAAGATTAGGGAAATGTAGTGGTTATGTAGAAATGAAAATGCTTAGTCAGAATAGGTTAGTATGTAGAGTTGTATCAGATCAGCCTAAGGAGTGAATACTTCAACGTCAAAAACATTATTCTTGCTGAGGCTTTTTAGAAGGAATAGATTAATGGGCGACGTTTTGAGGATTTGTAAAATTAGCACTAGTGTGTGTGTGAAGTAACAGAAGAAGGAAGCGAAGATGCAATACGCTATGTAGAAGAGGTAGAAATGTAGAAATGAAAAGGATTGCAAAGTGTAAGGACTGAAAAATAGAACAAGAAACTGATAGCCGTGTAAGGACAAAATTTCGGACGTACCACGGATTATTTATTTATCTTCGGAAAAAAAATAACTCAACGCATTGGGTGTCTCATATTTCAATCAAGGTATTATGTTCAATATTTTGAGGTTTATTTATTAAAATTTGGAGTCGAAAAGTATCACTGTGCACTTTGTATTCTGCAACAACCTGTGTGACTTCGTCTCTGCTTGCGATGCTAATTAAACGATTACACTGCAGTAGACTGATTGATCGATTTTCAGACCTTTCCCTTTCTAAGTTTGAACGAAAGAACTCCTCTTGAGCAACATCTGCAGTACCCCAAGTGTCACGCAAGTAAAGTAATAAGAATGTTCTTTCTGGAGGAAGGCTTTTTGCGCCCAAGACATTTCAAATGCATTGACGTGTGACCTCGTTCTTCGGAGCTGTGTGACTCTCCCGGAATTCTTAAGCGGTCTGGCGCCTTCGGCCAGACGACGTTTAGGAATTTCTCTAATTCTGGACGACTTAATTAAGGAAAAAATAAATGTTGAATTAGAAACATAAATTGGCAAATGAGTATTGTATGTTACAAATTAGTAAAATCATTTGAAGAGAATCTATATAATAAAAAAGATGTTTGTATATTCGTATGTTTGTAATTCTCGTGAGCTGATGGCGACAAAACTCGGTGCACCTATTTTTAAAACTTCTAAGAACTTCTAAGAAAAATAACCTCCAGAAAAATAAAATCATTTGAAGAGAATCTATATAATAAAAAAATGTTTATATATTCGTATGTTTGTAATTCTCGTGAGCTGATGGCGACAAAACTCGGTACACCTATTTTTAAAACTTCTAAGAAACTTCTAAGAACTTCTAAGAAAAATAGCCTCCAGAAAAATAAAATCATTTGAAGAGAATCTATATAGTAAAAAATATGTTTGTAATTCTCGTGAGCTGATGGCGACAAAACTCGGTACACTTATTTTTAAAACTTCTAAGAAAAATACTGGAAGGCTGAGTAAACTCCAGAAAAATACAATCATTTGAAGAGAATCTATATAATAAAAAATATGTTTGTATATTCGTATGTTTGTAATTCTCGTGAGCTGATGGCGACAAAACTTGGTGCACCTATTTTTAAAACTTCTAAGAAAAACATTGGAAGGCTGAGAAACCTCCAGCAAAACACGGAAGAAATCATATGTTAAAAAATAAACGTATGTGTCAACAAGTTTATTATCATCACTGAGGCAGAAAAATACGCCATATTGAAAAAATCAAGCCACGGTGACAGATTTGAAACTACGTTTGCCTAATAAGAAACGTTGGAAATATCAGTGTGTGATAACTTAGATATTTTAATCATTATAATTTAATAGATGCGTAGTCAATTGATAAAGGAAACGGAATAAAGTACCATTTTTTTAAAGCCAAGTTTTGAGGTTAGAGTTATCCGTCTAAGTACATGGATTGCTCATTTACGAACAATTATCATCATGAAATATATTAATTTTTTATCGTACCATAATTAGTTTTTATTAGGTTGTGTGTATTTCTGTGTGCTTTATTTATCATTGCCCCACTAAATAGTTTTGACCGAAATTCATTTAAGCATAAAATACAGTTAATACGTGTTCGTGATAATTCAAGTGTTTCGATTTCATCTTATATAACAAAATTAATAGCACATGATGTCCAATTTGTAACCAAATTTTGAAGATAGAATAACATAATTAAGTGCAAATTAATTTTAAACATTGTTTCTGATAATATTATTTATAAATACTTGGTGCAGAATAAAGGCGGCTTCTGAGGAAGCTGTCTCCGAATAAACCGCGACATGTTTAGTTGGTGTTATGAAGACCTGCTGTTTGGTGGTCCATGTGATTGAGATAACTGTAAGAGAAAGAAGCAGATTTTGTGATCGTGGGCATTCCACAGATGTTACAGCTCAGCTTCATCACCAACGTCCTCACCAAGAGGCTACAGTGGAACAATCTTACATGAGCACTAACCTGCCTTTTGTAACTAACTTCCGCCTCATCTCACTGGCCCGGGGGTCACACAACTCCATGAACTTAAAATTCGCCTCTAAACGAGGACATTTTAAGACCAACCTCGCCTCTCTCCAAGGTCGTTGGTGGTTGACATCGAACGTCGAGACTGCTAAGCATTTAACTTGGTGACACTCAAATATAGTGATTCAACACCCGTGTGCATAAGGGCAACAAGTTTGGTCAGAACACCTCCATTTGTTTCAGATAGTACGTGGCCTTACAATTACACACACATACGAGGGTAGTCCAGAAGACCGGACATAACAAACAAATCATAAAAATTTGGGGGGAAAATATCTACTCTGCAGCCTCGATGCTCTGTGTAAAGTGGAAGAAATCGTTGCAGACAAATCTTCTATCAACGAGCCATTCGTTGAGAGAACGTAATCCTAAGAAGCTAAATCTGAATGCTTGAGGAAGCAACTTATTGGTTCTGGCCACCGCGATGACGGATCTTGTGATGAAACAACACTTTCTTGATTTCGTCACTCAAACACTGAAAAGAGTTCGCGCAAAATCTTACCGTGGTTTGTTTTTCCTTTCTTTAGATGTCAGTATACAAAAGGAACGATAAAATAGTTCCAGCATCAATATTACCGTTGAAATGAGTTCAGTGGGAGGAATGTTGTCATTGTTACTATTGGAAAAACTGTCTGTCGTTTCCTCTGTAGGATTCCATTCAAAGTTGTTTGGTAAATTAATTTAATAAAATACGATTCCCAATACGAGATATTTCAATAATGAGCAAAACTTATGAATCAATTTGGCTGATACCTCTGCGACGATTTGCTGATAAAGTGGAGAAAATCGTTGACGGTCTCTATCCGACTGCTGAATTATAACTGTTTTCTCTCGTTCTATACGGTGAATGATCTCAAATACTGATCACTATCACTGATTTTTAACTGCCTCTCTGACAGTATTTGAATAGTCGTTTCTCCTTTCATAGCTCTCACTTCTTTTGTGTGTCTTGTTTCCATATTTGCACCCACTGCCATGTTCCCGCATATGTACGTTGATTCAAAACCTTTGACTGAATCCAAATGTCTTTAGCAGCAGCTGTGCAGTGGGTATATATGGTATATTCCCAAAACTTGTTTCAGATAATTATCAATCAATGCGGGCTCCTCGTATGATATCTGCCATTCCGCACGCTTACTCTTTGTCCATGCACAGCACTAAAATGAAATTAAAATGTTAAATTAAATAAATTATTCATCGGTCCAAAGTCATACGAGTGAATTACACTCCAGGTTTCTCATGGAAACTATCTTTGATTATAAATAAATTATTTAATTTTTTGATGTGGATGTCTACTTTTCCTTGAAACGTTTGTCTCTGGTAAGAAACTTTGCGTGAGACTCACTCGTCACATTTTCTTGCTCCAGACCACAGCTGAGACACTTGACGTGGCTTACAAAAAAAATGTCGTCGCCGGCTGCTGAGCTTCCTGCCAGAAATAATTCATTATTATTCCAGTGTCATTAATAACCTTCTTTTTTACTGCCAACTTACCCTAGAATTGGTACTGTGGTATTTAAATTACTCTCCGAGTTTGATGATGATTGTCCAATGATATTAGAATATTTAATTTAAATTTGATATACTGATAAAAAATATTAATTGTAACCACATTGATTATCAAATATTTTATAGAAAAGCGATGATTAAGTTACGACCAACACATGCGATTAATATTAAAGCATTGAAGCTGTCACAAGAGCATTTTTCATTATCAATATTTTTCGTTTAAACGATCCTTAGGTTTATTTACCTCCCCTTTAAAACTGTCTAATTCTTCCCTTCGTCAAATAGTAATTGAAAACTTTATGTATAAAATTCGAGTGCGCGTTCGTTTATAATAATCTAAACGGCTCGATTTTTGTTGTTGTATTTAAAGGATCACCTGAATGATTATTAGCTATAGTGGAGCCCGGCGCTGTTGTCAAGATACAGATTTTTTAATTTTTCAACCAAAATTTTTTTAAATAATATTTTTTGGATTGGTCACATGACATACATGTAATCCAAAATTTTCAGTCTGGCCGTTGCAATATTCTGTAGCCTTTACCTTACGCCCCAACAGATGCACAAGATCATTGCGTCGTAGCTTGGCATTTTTTTGACATTTATATTTCCGGTTGATGAGGTCTAATATTCCGTGTATTCTAATTGCATACACAATGAGTGAATTATTTATCGTTTTATTCGACCTTGAGCAAATGAAATGTATTTGAAAGAATGTTTTGTTCAACGTGAAAGATGCATTGTTTTAATTACGAATTATGCACGTGCTCATTTGGTGTCCTTATTTCTAAATAAAAATTTTTATTTTCCGTGTTAATTTGTGCGGTTTCGAGGATGAAACGTGAAAAGGTAAATTAAAAAAATTATGATGGTCTGTCTTATGGTTTAATTACTTGTTGATTAGTGTCGAATTAAATACTGAAGCTGGCTAATATAAATGAATTACCGGGGAACGCTGGGCACCTAGCTATTATTTTTATAGATTCTTTTCGGACTGTTTTCATTTAGTGCCAGAAAAATCAGAATTCTAATATTGCACATATTTTAATAAGAATTTTCGTCGGGTCTGAAAGAGGTTCCAGTAATTCAACTCGAATTACTCATAGAATATATTGACGTGGTAGTGGAATATAATTAACCAGGTACCTGGTGCTGTCGGGTACAAGCCCTAAGGGCGTGTGATAAGCTGTCTGTCAACGTCGACCTTAAAGGCATCACTGCGTGTCACGTCTCCACGCTCCGCTAGGCTTATACCGTAAATAAAAGATAGCGCATAGGAATAGAAGGGTAAGAAAAATGAAACTGAATATAAATACAAATTTCTTCCGAAAAAGCGAAGGCTGAATTTTTTAACATTCACTGTAATAGCATTTAATATACAAGTTTTTTTAAAAGATTAAAACATCGGATCTTTATTGCTAATTTAATTAACATAATTTATCAACAGTTCACACATTTCATTTTTGAAGTGTCTCAGGTTGCAGACACATAATTATCTTCATATTAAGTTTAATTTTAGCGTGAATTAACAATTAATTGGTACAAAAGGCGAAAATATGTCGCAGTAGTTAAGAAAAATAATTTAAATTTCAAATATTTCAGGTGCTCCGGAATAACAACGTGTAATTTCCGTCTACTGGAAGATGTTCCAGAGGCTGCTTCCTGGGGACCAGGGACACTGGCCATTACGTACGCATGCCGAAATGGTAAGTTGGCTTTGTAAACAGCCCAAACTGAATTGACATGACTAATTTTAACATGTTATATCCTTTAAATAATTTAGATTGTTGTAACAGGCGTACACAGAAGGGATTAAGTTAAAATTCCTGATTAATTAAGCGTCAATATTTGGCCTAAATCATTATTTTGAGTGCCACAACCAACACTTTCATATCCTCGACCATATTGAGCTACAAAATTCAAACAGTGGTTGTAAACATACAAACAGCAGGGTAAATTTAATTTGGTCACAGATTCAGTTCATTAGTTATACGGTATAGCTAAATACATAAGTTTTGTTATTCAGAACGCGACTTTGTTCCCTTCCTAAAAATTGAACAGAATTGATTTCCATAAATGTAAAGATTTTTTTTGCATTACTCTTTACCTCTATATCGTCTCTACAAATAAGAAATACGGTTAAAGGTACAAAATTTTTGCAATTCTGAACAAAACGTCGGTCACTTTCGTTAAGAAGCACGTGTGAATGGTATTCGCATCATATGTCCTGCAAATAAGAAACTCCAGCTAATAATCCCCACTGGCTCGTAGAGCTCTCTTACCAATTTATATATTATTTATATTTTTCTCTCCAGATATTTTAAGCTTCTCATAGTGGTTTTCCATTCATTTCAATATTCCCTCTACCGTCTTCACAACTGCTTTATTCTTCTCCTCACTTATCTGAATTCCAATAATCTCAATACGCTTGATTCCTTACATTATTTTTTACTTCTATTTTATTTTCTTTCAATACCACAATTTTATCTGCAAAGCGTGGGTCTTGGACAAATAGCACTGATGATCTCCTTTTTTGATCAGTTTCATTTTCCGGTTGACTCCACTGTTTCTTTACACTCGAATTAATTGTAAGAGACACTTGTTTGTTTCTCTAAAACATTTATTGAATTCCTTTTCCTAAGAATTCACCATTTCCAAAATCTTCGATGCAATAAACCAAAAGTATCTGATATAATTAAACTGAAATAGAATCTATCCTTTTTATCAGTAAATGAAATCGGCAGTTAAAAATTGCACAGGCAATAAACCAAACCTCATATTGTAAAAGCTTCATACGACAGCAGCGCCAAACCAGGTCAAATGAAACCAAACTGATAGTCCCTGAGAATTTTCTACTCCACCCGGCTTCGGCATGTTGATCATGATACTCGCTAAATAGCACTAATAGGCATTTTATAAATGTTATATTCATAACTTCTGAACTCCGCAAGACATAAAAATGGAACGAACACAAAAATTTAACTTTAAATTTAAAAAATAGTTTAAATCCGTTGAGCCGTTTCGGAGACAGACAAAAATTCTAAAAATTGTATTTATAATTATTCATCGTATAAATACCAGTTTTCACTTAAATTTTGGCATCTATTTTCATCTAATCACAGAAGGAAACTTCAATTTTATTAATTGGTATAGAATAATGACTGAAATAAACATTTGGATTTAGTTACTTAAGAATTCCCCTATTTCCAAAATCAACACTACAATCATTGTAATAGATTTTTGTAGTAAATTAAATCAACAGTTAAGACTGACATGGACGAAAAATCAAACCTCAGACTACAAAATCATCATACAACAGCACCGCCAGAAACGGGTCAATGAAACTGTCTGTCTCTGAGATCTTCTACTCCAGCAGGCTTTGGCGCGGCAATTTAATGGATTTAAAAATATTTATATTAATTTTCTCCGAGCCATGCAAGATATCGGAACAGAACACACACTGAAATTTAAGTTAAAATTTTTCATTGAAATCCGTTGAGCCTTTTCGTAACAAAGTTTCTGACAGACACTTCGCTTTTATTTATTTGTATAGATTTCATCCATGGCAATGTTGAAGAGTATAGGGTATGATGCTGTTTCTTATAAGGGATAATCAGGAATCGTTTCACCTAGTTATTATGCTTAGTGAGATGTAATATTAAATGAACCACATATCATCGTAGTTGTGATCTCTTTTTCTTCTGCCGCCAGTTGTATATATTTGCGTGTAATGTCATATTGTGTCCGCTTCGTTAATTTTCCTTTACATCTGCCTCTCATGTGTGTCTGTTTACGCTGAGGCGTTGTCTGAAGCCGTAACCACGTACCGCGAAATTATGAATACATAAACATTACTTCTAGGAAGACGTACTCATACGCAGCAAGGCTCCCCGTCTTTCTTAAGGCGTGAAATCACGGAATTCCATGCAAGTAAATCAATTTTTATGTTAGCGTACTTTTTAACAGCGGCTTTCTTCAAAGCTTTAGAATATCACATCTCAGGTAAATAACTCAAAGTATTGATTGACATTTCCGAGTTAAGCCGTTGTTTTCGTTAAATAGTAATTCTGTGTTTGAAGTACTTTATACTTTGTCGACTTGATTTCCTTGATGTACCCTAAGTAAACGTTAGCTGCAATTAATAAATTTATATATTGGGTTTCTCAGAACCTAAACAACGTAAAGCAAGAGAAAATCATGAATAACAGAGAATGAACGTGGAAATAAACTAACTGTATAGTATTTACATATGTTCTACCTGAAATATTGTCACTCAATACCGTTACCAACTAAATAGATTTCTCTCTAACTAAATACGTATATAAACATCATAGCTACCTTAGAATTCCCTTTGTCTAGCGCTCCATCACATTTCCATATACTGCACAAATTAAAGTTTAAACGTAACTAAATATTTCACATTTCCTTCCTCTTAACAGGCGTTTTTTGTCATATATATGAGTGTGTGTTTAATAGATTAAAACCGGTTTGTATCAAGAATTTGCGGTTATAATTATTAACAGAAAGAAAGCATGCCTCATAATGGCTGGGTATTACATTACTATTCCCGAAAAATGTCTCAGGTAATTATTAATAATTTCCCACCAAAAATATAATCATGTATATTGTTTTTACAGTATTATTGTTTGAGTATTAATAGTTACCGATTATATACATGTATATCATAAATTTTAACGATTATAATTTATTTGCTCATTAAATATAAATTAAACAAGCCAAAATATTTTTCCGTTAAATTAGCAAAGAACTTTATTTTAAATAAGCCGTTCGAAAGTTCCTAATTTGTATACTTCTCATGTCTGCACTGTGTGTTTTACTCTTACGACATTTTAAGGGATGCAACGAAGGTAGTTGGGACGCCTGGAATTGTTCTCAGCTTCAGACCTGCATTCCTTCCTCCCATTTATAGCCGCCCTTTCTCTTCCAAAAACTGCACATCAGCATCCTGTCATAAATATGTGAACCTTTACATATACACTTCAATATCGCTCCATATGTCAATTGTCCTCTATTATCTGCGAGCATTTTCTACTTCCATTTTCTATCCTCCTCCAATTAGAATCGTCTTTTCCGACGGACTGACATCCATCAATATATACAAGCGAATTACTTTTGTCTAGCGCTCTATCACAAAGAGCGTGACCATATGATGCATAAATTATTTTAATTCCTCAAAAAGTCCACGATTTACATATCTTAAGGGACACGGGGACTTAAAGTTTGGCCAAAATCTAAAAAAACTGATTTTTTAATTTTTTCGAATTAATATGCCAATAAATTAAGAAAACTGAAAAAAGAAGCTTCTAAGCAAAATAAGGAAGGTGTAATATGTGCTTCAGGACAATTTAAGTGAATATGTTTGATTCTAAATGAATAAATTATTACTTTTTCAGAAAAATGTGTTTTGCTCAGCTTCGTGATTTATTGTACCAAAAACCTTCTATGCGTCACAAATATTAAGATATTGTCTTCAGTTTTTGTACAAAATTTACATTCTAATACCTTGAAATACAAGTATTAGTTTTAGTATTCTTCAAGTAATTTGGGAGAAAAAAATTTCAAAGTGCTGAAAAGTGCCAATTTTTAATTAACCGTATGAAGCTCTTACTAAAAAATTATTTTCTCCCCACAGTTTCATTCAATTTCAAAAATTATTCTGACTATTGATAAAAATGGTCAGCCCTACATATTAATGTAAAAAAAGCTTAAATATATTCAAGTACGTAACGCAAGGATCATTTTGAAAACTGTCAAATTTTGAAAATAATTGTCGAAATATCTCAACAAAAAACAAGATTACAAAAACAAAATTTTGTACATTGCTACACATGTGTGTTTTTAACACAGTTAAATTTTCAGCTCAGTATAAATTAATTTACAGGAATTTCAAATTTTAGTCCCCGTGTCCCTTAAGATATATTATATAATTTGTCTCACCTAGAACTCACTAATTTTTCAATTTCCAATTCAGATATTCAGCAAATTCCTCGTGACGTCAATTATAATCGTATAAGTTAACAAATTTTGGCCAAATTATTTGAGGGCCTGATGCTTAAAAACAAGTTAACAAACCGTAGAACTGAATTGTCTAAGCTTGGAGACATACCGGCCATCTTATGCGAACCTCCATCATGATTCACATTTCCTTTCTTCTGATATTTTTGACATTTTTTGTTATCGTATCCTTTAACAACGAACCTAGCGTTCTGTCTTATAGCTTGACAGGCTCCTTTGTCTCTTTGTTTCTATCTCTCTCTGCCCCTCAGACGCATACACATGTAAAGTCAGTGGACAATAACGGAAGGAAAGTTGGTAAGAATTTTAAATAAAATCTTCGGGAAAACTAAGGCCGTTAGCGTATAAAACTAAATAATCCTGTGAGTGGGTCACATCACTTTTCATCTTCGTTTGAAGTTATTTCTCTAATGCATCAAGATTTCGGTCAATATCTTAGACCTAAAATCTGTAAAATTATGCTAATCTTCTCTAATTTCATTAACAATACCATTTAAGTAATTGTTCAACAATAGCTTGAAAGTTCATCACAGTGTCTTGTTCACTATTATCGGATAAACATTCTCAGATTTGTCAGACATCAATTTTGTCGTCTCACATATTTTCCTTATGTATTATGTATGTTTGAATTCACTCGACTCAGCTCTATAAACAATTTCTTTGACCACTAAGGTGCAACGCAGTAACGATGAAACAATCTCGTGTGTTTTATAGGTGACCATCACCCTGTTAATTAACTTTAAATTTATCTCACGTAATTAAATCACAAACATGTTATACGTTTCACGCTGGCATTCCTATTTAAGTCCTTGGAAATATATAGCGTTTTTCTCTGCAATTAGAGTGCTATGCAGGCCCTTGTGGTCGATAGAGGGGGAGGGGACGGTGCACGGGGTGAAAACTGCAAGATGACGTCACAGCGTCCCGCCCGCAGCACAAGGCGCCAGAAACGCGACGCTGGCGCCGACTCGCCCGGAACTGCAACGCCGCACTCGGCGTCTGGCGCGGTTGCCAAAATCAACTGACAAGTGGTGTGCTGCTAAAACACGTGTCCGAAGCATTCGTGTAACAGAAACCAATGACTTCAAAATTTAGTGATATTAAAAAATAATAGCCTATTTATTTAAATACGCCAAATTTCATTAGGTTCTCCATTATAGTCAATTAATAGGCATTATAACTATTCATACATCAAATTTCAACTAAAATTTTTAATTAAAATTCAAGGACGTTAATATTTATTCTAAATTAAACTAAAATTCGATATTACTGTATAATCTCTGTAACCAACTTTGTTATTAACATTTTTCCTTTGCGGAGTAATGGCATTAAATATGTAATAATTAAATTTTCACGACCAATGGTAAAAATTATTTATCAAAAAGTAACTACTAATTAAATATTTTTATTCTACAATGATTCCGACCTTATATTAACACGTGTCGCAATTTAAGGGAACTTACTATATTAAAAAGCTTGAAGGGATTGAGGATGATTACATATTTATATATAATTATATAAGTTAACTTTAATTATAGACTGACTTAATTAGCAAATAATAAAAGTTATAACCGTGTCTTTCAAATTGTGAATATCTGACATCAAAGAATAAAACATTTTGAAGGGAATGATTAATTTAATGTATCACTAGAACGGACTAGGTTTTAACTAAAAATATTGTTGTTCAAATCCCATTTCGGTTATTTTTATTTTGGTCTTATATTAGACCGGAGTCGCTTACATCTCCGACACCGAAAATTGTCAAGAAAAAGACGAAAGGCTATCGTTGCTATGACGACGGGTCTCCATAAACCCATAATGCGGGCAGTAAGTTTTAAGCTTCATACTTCTTCATAGACTGAATACTTCTCGGCAGAAAGTCTACAGGAATTGTTCAAGTTCATGACACCGATGTGTTGTTTTAGTAGCGTAAATGATTTTTCATTTATGTTTGAGTTGTTAAATACGTTCACGTGTATCTTTGGCTCGCTGACATTTCCGAAATGGGTTAAAGTTCAGCAAAATAACAACTTCGTGTTGTTACTATTTATTCAGAGCAGTGAGACAAACATAAATCGTAAAGGGTAAACAATTCTAGCACGGAATCGATGTGTCTGGAACAGTAATATGTATTCATGCGACGGTTAATAGTAATCGCATCCAACGGCAGATATTTATAGAACCAACTGAACTCGTTCCAGGTAAAACAAAGCAGGCGAAGCACGCCACTTCGTCAACGAATGCTATTTGAGTGGTTCGCTGAACTCATTTTCAAATATACTCCCACCTCCTCACGACACTAACTTCTTTTTACTTACCCATTTATTTAATAAAATGCTTAGCATTATCTGAATAAGGACTTATTTATTTTACGGGACTTTTGTACGTAATAAAATTCCAGTTAACATTGCCTGAGAGACAGTACACCTCAATTGTGTCATTCTCCACAGATTTTTTATAAAGTACTGTTCACTGTTGTATTTAAATGATGCAAACATCTTAGCTTTTAAAAGCTTATAAAAGTCCGAAAATTATAGTGGAAAGGAAAATTGAAACTAAACGATGAACATTATTTACAATTATCTGGATATCTGGCGATTCCCAGAAAATTAATTCTTAAATATAACCGACATTTTACTTAAGTAATGATACTTTTTTGTTTCTCGCGAACGTCGTCGTCGCCGCCGCCGCTCGTATACACGCAGGCTTTGTAAGGGCATAATGTATCCTGCCATTAGGGTAGGATGGATACTAATAGTGTCGCGGGAAGCACTGTAACAGTAATTGACACCGGAAAGTATTTATTCGACGCAAATATTGGCCGATTTGGAATATTTAGAAATTGACGCCTCCTCCACCACCGCCCCTATTTATGGTAGCCGTGTCTTAACACGCTAGTGCTGCTTTTAGATCGCAAATAACTTGTGTGCAAAATTTCTCCACGCGTTTACACGTATATACAAGTACACACACGAACGAAATCAGAGCTCTTTTTAAATATAAACAATGAATTTCATTAATAAGTAAAACGTAATTGATCCACCTATTTGATCTCTTTACCTCTAAATAACTTGTAGATTTTATGAACGTTTTACTTAAGTAACAATACTTGTTAATTATTTATAAAATATACAAAAATGTTTTTCTCTCAGTGCTGCGTACACGCTGCGTCATATAAAAGCAACGCGTTGGGCCGTTCACAGTTTTTTTAAGATATTTCTTTCACCCAGTTTCGAGTCAGTCTCACGTCGATTTTTCTCGACAGTAGTTCGAAAGGTCTGATTATATGTGACGTAAAAGGAAAATTTTCCTTTTAACAAATTCCTTCCTCCTCTTTCCCAACAGGTAAAGAAGATGAGCTGGAAACTTCAGTGAAGAAATCCATAAATACCCTGGTGAAATAGTTCTTCCTTTCTCCGAAAACTGCTGGCGTGGCAATAAAACTTGTGTTACGAGAAGTTGCTACGATATTTTTTTATTCCATGCATAATTTACCTCTTCCGTTATTGGAAATAATACTCTAATAATTTTATGCATAATACTTATAAAAGTATTTGATACATATAGTATGTTTTCCCCATAAATAATTTATCAATTCTGTATTATTGGTCATTTTAATTTAGTTTCCTTCATAAATGTTTCGAATTTAAATGTCATCTCTGAAATATAAATACTGTTTGCCGTAAATAATATTTGTAAGTTCATTCACTGGGTAATTCTTTTATATAATTGAAATATGAAACTTGACCGTATAAAAAATTATTCACTGCCTACAGGATTGTATTTGAAGACGAATTCATTTTACGAGAATATAGAGACATCGTCTTCGTAAGGCGAATAAAATACTCCTGACATTGTAACAAAATATGATTAAAATTTATTATTAATTAGAAACAACATTTGAGAATTTTTATTTTATTCGTTTCTTGTTCACACGTTCTTTAGTATTAGCTTAGGTCTTTTTGTTTTTAGATATAACTATTTCAACTTTTGACCATCTGTTGCATTATTACTGAACGTATTGATATGATATGGACTCTTGTCCAATTGTATTTTCATAGTGCACAGTTACACATGTATTACTTCAAACATCATTCTTTGACTTTAAATTAATATAAAAAATAAAAACACAGCCAAATAACTTAGAAAATATATTTAATTAATAAAAATACAACGCTTCGTCCAACTTTGTGGACTTCTTCAGGAAAATTTCGGCCGTAACAAAGCGGGAAATTTTCCGCGGAACAAAATTTCTTATAATGTAAATAGTTCATCCATTTAAAAATTTACCTGAAAAAGTCCATAAAGTTGGACGAAACGTTATATTTATATTAATTAAATACTAATTAAATTTATTTTCTGACTTATTTGGCCCTTTATTTACATAGCTTAATTGAAATATAAAAATATAGACCAGTCAAATTTTACGGAAATATATTTTAATAAAATTAGATGATATTAATAAAATAAAAACTGAAAATTACACAAATTTTTGAAGGCTGAATGTAGTTATTTATTTTTTTGAAAGTAGAAAAAAATAAAACTTTGGGGAAAGAAAGAGTGTGCGTTACCCTCACACTGCAGCATTTCTCCACAATTTTTTTTCATATTTCCAGAAATAAATTATATTCAGAAAAATAAATTTTTAATAGTTGTGCATGAAGAGGTATTTTATTTATGTGTTCTGATTTTTTATTTTATTGAAATATACCTTCTTTATTGAACAATTACTCATACATGCTAAACTCCGACACGAAATGTATTGGTGAAGTAAACTTTTTCCTGTGAACAGATGTTTCTGCAGAATCTATTTTCTATTTATGGAGGACATGTGGTATTTTGTATCACTCACGCGACCTTCTAGCGCTTATGTAAACCGTGCCAAAAGTTGGAGGAACAGTTGGTTTTCGTCTCTGGGGAAATAACACAGACAAATAGCTGTCTGGTCGAGTGGTATCTGTCTATTCCCAACAGGGGTTTCCCTTCAGAGGTACAAAGCACTCTAGAAATACGATAATTGAAACAAACCCCACAGTTAAAAGCATTTGAACATAAAATTTCTGGATGACCAATACCATTGTATGAAATAAGAACACTGGCGAAAATGAATATTACAATTAAATTAAATTACCACTGTAAAATATTTAATATTTTAGTTTACTAATAACAATAAATTAAAAAAGAATATACCCCCCGATTGTGCCAGAAATATAGTAAAATAAAAAAATATATGTGATGTTTTAAGGGGATTTTAATTCTACTTTAATTAATAAGTAATAATAAAAATTAGACTTAATTATACATTTAATAACATAAAAATAAATAATAAAAACTATCTTTCTACTATTTAAAATAATATGCATTCTGAAAAATGATTTTACAATTAAAATTAAATAATAACCAAACTAATTGATTCTTTTTCTCAGAAGATGACGGGCTTGAACAACAGGCATTTATTATTTCGAACACTAATTGTTGGTAGCGATGATCACTGTGGTATTTAGTTGGTGGCTTTGACGGATTTATAGTTAATTTGTAGTCATTGATGCGGCAAAGTTTCTGGTACTCCACAACTACTGTCTCTATGAATTCTTCATCCCGCTTCAACCACTTCTTAACGACAAGTACTTAACTCGATCTTTACAGCAACCTCGAAACCTCCGATTTCCCCTTCCCCATTCAAATTATCCACGACTTTGGCCAATAGGAATTCATCTTATATTTCTGATTTCCCAGTACAGAACAATAGACATAATTGATTTTAATCAAAAAGAAACTGTGACCTTACAGTTATGTATATATAATTTAATTTTCACGTTTTCTAATATTATCTATGAGATGTCGGAAATTCTCACTACCCGCCGAAGAATTTCGTAAACGTTTGGTATATATTAATCATATTATTGTAGAAATAGGGAAATAATTCTGAATTAGCAGTATAATTATTTATTCGGTCTTATCTCTGCTTTTTAATATACCAAAATTTATTTCACTCCGAAAAAGTAATTAAATCCAAATATTTACCCACCTCTTTAAATCGTTGAAGCTGCTTAAAGTGAACTCTTTGATTTATTGATAAAGTAAAAAAATATATTACTTTGTTAAAAATTGGAAACTGTAAAGCCAATGAAGGCATTTGAGTCTGCGCCGGCTCCGTTTAAGATATTAACGCTTCAACTCTTAAGCAGGCTGCACTGAGATTCGAGTGGAGGGAATGGTGTAATTAAAGTTAAATATTAATTTAAGTTCTCCAGTAACTTGAGTAATACTTGGCTCTCCTAAATTGATGGGGTAATGCAAAAACCACGAGGAATTCCTATCACGATTTCCTTCCAGATAAATAAATATGAAAAGGGAATAATTAAACGAAATTGAAACAACTATTTATTAAAATATACTGACACATTATTTTCAAATATATTCAGATAAATATAAAAATAAATACATGCACGTATAAATGCTTTAAAACTATAGTAGCGAATTACAATTTGTGAATCAGTAATTTAGTTTAAGTATCAGAAAATAATTCGAAAAGAAGGGTATAATTACTTAATTCACTAAATAAATAAATAATTCCCAATTAATTAATTATAAATTATGAATTTGTAGGCACTTAGTTCACTTTTAAAATTAATAACGATTTGAAATATGAATTGAATAATTTAATATTACATTTAAATAAATTATTATTTTTACCAAATTAATGATATCCTCATTCCAAACACATTTAGCATTTCCAAGTACAACTGTTTTCAAATAACATTGCAAGTCATTTAATTCATTAAATCATTTGTGTCTAGGATTACCTACAAAGAATTCTTAAAAGTTATCTAAGTAAATCTTACTGAATACAACTATGATGATAGTAAAGGATGACTTGGAACTTAAAATTTGGAAAATACTAACACAACATAGAATTATTTGGACTAAGCATATATCAAATGTTTAAAATGGATTCTTTAACCATCAAAATAAATTGTAATAACTCAGGATATCATACTATTGTTTTAAGTATAAAATAATTCCAACATATTTCATTCCTGACACTGCTTTTTATAATTCATCTGTAACTAACTAAAATTAATAAAAGCTAAACTCATGAACATTTCAATGCTGATCTATATATTGTGACACGGTAAAGGGTGATCCTAAATAATATGTATATTTAATAGGTATAATCGTAATTGAAAATTGTAATGTATAAAAGCTAAAGGAAATAACGCATTGTAAATTTTATAATCTAGAAAGATAGATTTATTACGTTACAATGGGCTGAGCCCGGTGGCAACATACATTTAATATTCCAATAAAGGAATATAAGTTAAAGAAATAAAATAATAATAATAATCAAATAAAATTATACTAATATAAACAATCAATATACAAATACTTTAACACTAATTCTAAGCCTCAATAAATTAAGTTAAACCATTTCCCTAATTCTGTCCCTAAATAATTTTACACTTTTCGGAAAATTCGCTAGTAGACTTGCATTCCAGTCTTTTACGGTCCTATTTACGAATGAGTATTTACCCACGTCCGTCGTTGTCTTCTCTGATAAATTTTAAATGGATGATCATTTCTCGCTACGTATGTTGGTAAATTAATAAGAGTTTTGATATGACTCCAGGCCGGTTCGTCTGTATACGCTTTGTACAGTGCACAAAGCCTTGCCCTCTTTTTTCTGGTTGCTAGAGCCTCCAGATTACCCGTGTCTCTAGAAATATTTGCTTTTCCTGCCCGGTTTTGAACCCTGTCCAACGCATTTATCTGATCGGTTCTGTAGGGATCGTAACACAACGCCCCATACTCAAGGATAGGCCGAACCTTAAGGATATATGTATAATTGATTAATAATTTGGTCCGATCCTGTTTGTTTATTAATGCCATTAATTAAGTACTCAATTCTCTATTCCTAAGTAATTACTATGTGGTCACGTATATGGCACATCTTCATATGTGGTTGTCAGACGTGAATAAAATAATATACTTAATTCTAACGTTGAAGACTAAGAGCGGGAATCTGTTGGGAATCGTTGGCTCCATCTTACTTAGGCTCAATACATCAGATTGTAATAATTTTTCCCTCACATGCCGTCGAGGGTGAGCAACCCCCTCCAACGCAAGTGCATGGGACATAAATAAAGAACATTATCTAATTATATATTGATGCATAGCTCCGCTCCCGATCTCGATAGGGGATTGTGTAGATCCATCGCTACAGTAGGATTAAGAATACGTTCATGGGTGTAACTGATGTGCACACAAATCCCGGGAATCAGACGCAACCTCAGAGTACCCCGTTACATTAGAAGCGATTCCATAAAGAAGCCTCTCAAAACATGGCGTGCTGACGTCTGACGTAATGGCACAGAAGATTGCACCCTCATATATCTGAAGAGCTGGCTCGCTGCTCAAATCCTTAGGCAGGACGTTAAACTCCAGAACCCCATCAACTCTTATATAAGGCAAATCGCTATGGAGTCTCTTGTAGTTCAACACACAAACCAAACCTGAATACACTTGCGTAATTAAAACAAAATTATAAAGAGCCATCAAAATAGTCTAAATTTATTTTAAAATGTGTGCAGTTTTTTTATTCGTGAACTTCCTTTTTGTGTAACAAATTATTAAAACCTGCAATATAACTAATAATAAAAATTTACAAATTACTGACCTGTACTTGGTGATGGCCAATATAATTAAAACCTAAATTATTATAAAAACAGATTATTTTTAGTGGTATGTTTTGGGAAAAGAAGAGGTTCCGTCCTAACCGAGATTTATCTAGTTCACTCCTCCGCCATATTAAGCCGGATAGTCGAGAGTCTACTGATCCTTTGCCGTGAAAACGTTTAGTACTCAAAGTTTGCATGACAAAGGATTATTGCTATATAACTTCAATTATAGGGCTGTGTTAAAATGTTTAATTCTTCAAGAATTTACATTGTTTCAAATGACTTTGATAGTTAACAATATTTAATGTCCGAGAAGTCAAAAAGTCACTAACGAATTAATTAATTACGGACCAAAAATTTCTACTACACTTCTAATTTTTCTGTTTTATAACTGATGAGGTTCATAAATTGCAGACGAAACGTAGAGTACTAGAAATATTGGTCAATATAATAATAATCAAGTAACTAACTTTTTGGTAACAGCTTTTTATAACTGTAATACTCTCATATTTTGTAAAACAAATTATAGATTTTTGCAATCGATTGATTTAGCACCCATTCGAAAGTGATGTTAGAAAAATATTAAATTTGGTTTTAAATAATTATATTATGGAATGGTATAGATTTTAAATATTAATTTTTATATTTTTAAATATAGATCACTATTGAAATTAACGAAGGCTACTACTAAATTCAAAATAATTAAATAATTTTAAGAAACTTATTTAAATTTTTTATATATTGTTGCCTGATAAAAAACGTATACATTATAAACATAGCACAATAAATCAGTCATAATTATTATATAATTTGAAACATTATTCTTATATTAAATTTTCCATGTTCTCAAATTTGAGTCTGAGTAAATTGTTTTTCAGATATAGATTTTATTTCAAATTTAAAATAAGTCTTACTGTTAATAAATTTCAAACTTCGTGTTTCGGATCAATATTGTGTCGTGAAACTTCTTTTGCTGCTTGAGTTTAAGATTTACGAGTACGAAGAGACTTCGACAAGAATTTCTTGGGCAACGAAGTTTCCATACTGCCAGCATAAGACTTGGTGTGGAAATAACGAGGTTTCGTCTTCGGTATAGCACTTCGCTAATTTGCTCACCCCCTTGTCGTTTCCCATCACTGACGACGCAGAGATATTATACACTTCCCGCGATGTTCCCTTTCATATCTCTGATTACTCAATCTACATTGCTGAGATTGATCCTCTTAGAAGCGAGTAGAGGAGTAAATGGAATACAGTAAGAACAAGTAAGATGCCATTCCAACTCAAATAATATCTAAAAGGCCGATTTATGCAACCTTAAATGCATTAGTTGCATTTAGGCATTCATATAAAACTTCACCAAAAGTATTCTGAGTGTGCGATATTTTTGGAAGATTTGGCCAACAATATTGTGATCGTTAAACGTTCAGCGATCGAAGGAAAGCAATCCCCGTTCATTATGCGATCACAAGGTTGACTGTATTTTAAATAGGAGCAGGAAATGTCACTTTGAAGTCTGCAAAAACGCCAGGCATTTGTGCTTATAGATGAAAGCTGTCCTCTTTGTAAGTATAATTTTCCACTGGCTCGGAACAAAGAGTATTAGAAACCTCATCGGGACGGAACCTCACCCCTATTCCCCCCTCTATATATCACTCGCATAATGGCAGCATCCATCATGTGAATCCTCCATGTCACTAATATCAGCGTGAAATTCAATTCAAGTGCAATATGAACAGCAGCTGAAAGCAAACGCGTTTGTATTCTTTATAACGAGTGGATCATAAAATTTACTCATGGAGATTTTCTGACAATTTTTAAAAGTACAGAAGGTACACTAATGCGCTCTATAACAGGCTCTTTTGGGACGCTTGGACTTTTATAGAAATTACAAAACATTATGTAGTGGGGAGTAGATAAACGTCAAGACCAACAGTGGATTTACCGTTTTTCAACATCCAGGAAAGGTCTACTGTTGGGAGTTTGTGATTGAAGATGTTGACAGGTCTGTTGGTCGTAGAATCGATTGGTGAGCAGTAAGAATGGTGACCTATTTAGACCTCACACTACTTCTCCACATAGCCACCGCCGGTATTCAGCCACTTGTCGTAACGGGAAACCAGTTTATGTATGCCTTCGTCAATCAAAAATGCCAGCTGTTCACACAGTCGGACAGCCATCGTGCATATTTTTACAGGTCTCGTTAAACTGTCTAATCCACTTCTTTATCATTCTATCAATCAAATTCAGTGCATTGAAAAGACGTATCATTGATCCGCCTTCAAATGCGGCGGGCCATTCAATTGTTATAAATATTTCGAAGCGCTCTAACAAAAAGGAAAAACAGAGTTGTTTTCTAAAAAATGGAAAATGTGACCGCGCATGCTCAAAGTCGCAACTGCAGCGCTCCAGCGACAAAATATTAAAAGATTTATTTATTCGTTCCGTTATTTCTCTGATGAGGAAATAGGAAAAATCAAAGTGATAAATAAAATAAGTGCTTGAATATAGTAAATACATAGAATGTACATAACTAATAATTCTATCACATTACAAAAAGTAAATAATCTATACCAATAAATAAAATTTAAGTGTCTGTATGTTTGTCTCGAATAGACTCCAAAATGGATCAACGGATTTCAATGTAAATTTGCGGGTTTAAAATTAGAGATTTAACTTAAATATTCATGCATATTTCATTTTAATATATTGAAGAATAGATTAATGTAGTAATTTATATAAGTATAAGTATAAAATCATATTCCATAAATCCTATAGAGAAGCACAAGCTTCAAGGATGTGGAACGAGTCAGAGATTTTACATAGGATGCTTTATTAATATTAAAATATACTGTAACTATTCATTAATTTTTAACTTATAATAAGATTTTCTTAAGTTCTATACAGAAGACATACAATTTGTACATTACATATAAAATTGATAAATATTTTTACATCCTATACTAAAAAATTAGTGTTCTAATAATATTCTTTCATAATTATAAATATTTACCCTATGATACATTCAGCTTCATAAATTCTTCAACAGAGTAGAAGAAGTGGCTTAGTAAGAACTTAGTTCATATTTGAACTTGTTTGGATTTATTTTTAATTGTTTAATGGAGATGGGAAGTTTATTAAATATGCTAATAGCATTGTAATGTACACCCTTTTGTATTACGGTTAGAGACTTCCCTTCCTTGAGAAAATTGTTTTTACTTCTGGTATAAACATTTCATCGTATACGTGCATTCAAGACTCCAAATGTGAATTCGGGTTGCCTATACTCTGTTTATGCTCCGAAATAATAGCTGGGACCTGTTCAAAACCAATGTGAGTTATAAGATTTGCCCTGAAATAGATGATACCATACCTTTTATATATTCAATGAATTAAACTTTATCAAAATTATGTACTTGTTGTTTCGTTTTTAGGGCAAAATAATAAGAACTATTTGCGCGTGAACGAAGTCGCGGGAATAGCTAGTACAGAAATAATAGGCACTATATGTGAAGCAAGAATAAGAATTATTGTATGTAATATAACATCACTCCATAAATCCCACTGCACAGCATGTAAACACTACACATCTTCTCCTGAATAATCTGTCTGGCAGTTCTGGTCTGAGAGGTCAGTTTGCCACAAAAACAGTTGTCGTGACATACAAGGTCCCCTTTCCTCCAATTACATGACAAAGTATTGAGAAATCAAATCTCAACTCTTCGCTCAAAACCCACAGTACTGTTTGAATAACGAATCATAGACCAAGACGTAATGTTGTTACCTGAAATTAAATTTGCCGTTAATTCCAGGGAAGCAGTCTGACAATTATAACGAACAATATACGCGTAAGTAGAAGTACAGTGACGTGATCGTCTGCTAAATCAGGAAAATTGTGAATTTAGTACACGATTTGATCGATGCGGGATGGACAGAGGGCCACATAAATCCATGATCCTCCATGGGTATTAATATACGCTGAATGGACTTCGTGAAAATCTTATCCTCTGAAATGATTGCCAGGTCGAAAGTTTGTCCCGAAGTAACTTGCATCCAGTTGGAGACGATCTTGAAGAAGGAATTAAACGCGTAGCGGAGATTTCTGGATTTGAGTCAGTAGGCTTCCGTGTCTCCAGGGAATTGGCACACTTGCGACGTGCACGACCCGGAATAAAAGTTTTCGCCCTTCTCGATACAGACTGCACGCGTCCCCTCGTCTCCCGCCCTCCGGCTGCTGCGTGAACTTCCATTTAGTCTCTGACCTGCCCCACTGCTCCCCTCCTTGGCCTTCTTCACGGCTCTCGGGAGAGACGGGAACAAATGGATTGCGTCATCGAGTGAATGGAAGAATCAGCTGCTACGGGTCTCAGGGCTCACTACATAAAGACGCATCGAAACAATTTACACTCTATATGGCCTGTTAATTTCTCCCCCTCTCATGGGATGGGACATGTTAATTTATTTACCAAATCTCCTTCCGTAAAAACTCACTCAGCCTCCGGGAGCGATATTTCGTCTTTGGACGAAGCCTCCTAAAATGGCGCATAGTCTCTCGAAACAATAAAAATGAGGTCCAGTTACAGAAATCACACATACGATATGTATTAAATCGAATGCGAACACTTCTTTCGGGTGTGCCATCATTCTTAGAAACTCTTATTTTTTAATGATGTTTGATTTGTCGTTGCAATCTCCATAATTTTATCTCTTGATCCTAAAGGTAGAGAAAATTATATACAGTGCTTTGTTCGACTAAGAATTTAGATACAAGGTCAAAATGAATGTCAATGGAATTGGCAACGACAACCAACTGAATATTGCCATTTTCACTGTGTTAATGACGAAGAAATAATTTCCTAAAAACTGCCACTCCAGCGACTGACGATTAATTAAAGCGATAAAAAGATTATTGCACGGCTGTTTTCATAGTAAGTACCCGTATTTATTTAAAAAAAACAGCAGACCATTTTCCAGATATTTAATTATGTACAATTAATTCCGGTCTGAAGCAGTTGTGAAGCATCGTGATACTTTTGTTAGAACGACCCACCGACTGTGATCTCAGATCAGGGATTCATTTTTATAATGCAAGGAATTTTATGAATGCCGTAGTGTGAGGCAATATGAGTGGTGGAATGGTGAAGAAGTGGATACGACATTGAAAATGTGCTCGATGAGCCGCGGTGTGCAGACCTGGCTATCACAGACGGCGTTGTAAAACATCTGGAAAATAATATTCAGATAGCTATTTTTTAAAATAAATGCCGGTACATACTTTAAAAGCAGCCCTCGCATCCACGACTACTCTTTGGGATGCTTTCCATTCTAAAAGGTTAACTTTTTGACAAATATCATTCTGTAAACGTGACATGGTATCAACAAATTCTCACGTTGTTCCTGAATTATTTTCCATATTTATCTGGAATTTGATCCTAATTTTGTATAAATCCTGTTTTATGCGACCTGGAACTCGGATTTGTGCTAATTACATGGCATCTGGGTGCCAGTCATTATGTGGAGATCAGTGGACGTAAAACATAATATTTTTACCAAAAAAGTTGTGATGAATTATTGACAATAAGTTTGAACAGCGTTTTGAATTGAACTCTTCAGTGAATTCCTAGCCAATTGAAGACTTGGCACTAAAACGAAGTAGTCAGACCTCGCAACTATTAAGAGGTCAGACGTCAGAACAGAAACAATTGTTCTGCCTACTTCAGAATCAGTGTAAAGAAGACATGCAGGCTCTCTGGACATGGCTGTTCCCCTTTCTCAACTTTCAGAATCGCGGTGTGTATTAATAATTAATATCTGTTTCACTTTCACATTATCATTCCTGTACTGGACATGTTTTGGGAAGGGAAGTGTTGAGTGACGGGCTGTGAAATGAACAAAATTATGTTTTGTAACGTATGATGATGTAGTTATAGGTACAAACATTTTGCGAGTTAAGGTTAGAGTCTTAATAGTAGCAAAGAAGAAATAAGGTTGAATATAACCAAATAGTTGAAACATTCCAAAATGAATTCTGCTAACAAAAACTTGGGAACTGTTTCTGGTTTTTTACTTCATTCACCAACACATATGAATCCTCTTTTGACACAATGAATAATAATTTGCTAGTAAAATTGACGTTTGACTAGCGAAAGTTTTTAACTTTCCAGAAAATGCTGAACTTTGCTTTGAAAATAGCCAAGATTTTTTGGGGGTATTAATACATGGGGATTGGTCACTTCACAACTGTGAATCAGTCTCATAGATCGTCCAAGAAATTATAAAAATTGATTCTTTCAATCTTATTTTTACAGATTTTGCCGTAGATAAAAAGATTTCCGATTTGATTACTTAAAATTGAAGATGTATGTTCTTAATAGATAACTTTCCGTTCATCTGCATCGAAAAATTATTATTATTTATTAATGCCAGGAGGCGTCTGAAGTACCCTGATAAAGATCTATCGTCAATCCAGCATAAGATCATTTACAGAGAACGCAGATTTATAATTCACCGGGAATAAATTCTTGAGTTAGACTTTTTAACCCGAGGACGTGGAATTCGGAGACACTACGTCTTGTTCGTTTCGTATATTTACATTTGTAACGGGATAGATTAATGATTGTTTAAGATATAGTATACCATTTAATTTTATTTGTAATATTAGTAAAGGTTGACAGCTTCACAGGTCGTAACAAGTTTCTTGCCGACGCCATTTTGTCTGAGTTTAAACACAAACCGGACAGAGGTGAACGAGATGATTCCAAAACGTTTAAATTTTGGAGAACAAGTGATTGCTTTGATGAATGGCATTTTGTGGTCCAGGGAGATCGACCAAAAAGGTTGATAAAATGGATACTTTTCCGCATAACCATTGTTTTGAGAAGAAGAAAATTCTCCTGCTCCTACGTGTAGTTGTAGTGAGTTACGGGCATTTCTCTTAGAAATGTGATGGAGAAGTTACAGAGGCGACTATGAGTGTAGCTGATCCACCGATGCAGCGTTCTTTTAATTTATTTAATTAACAATCAGGTTATATGCTATCGTTTAGCTAATTTGATAACATGTACAATGTTTATAAGTTTCTCGTGCTGATGTAGAGAGGTGAAGTTTCAACAACGCCACCTCATTTTCTACAGAATTCTATCGACCAACATCTCTTCCGTCTTCGGTTTTTCAGAAGCCGTAGTAACAATTCTAGTAGTGGATTGGGATGGGCTTCTAGCTTCTTGTGATGTTTAAGAATTTTATCTTTAATTACGTCTTCAACATATGGAATGTTCAGGTCAGTAACTATGCTAAAGGAAGCAAATGTTGTAGTGCGAAGAATCTTCGATTGTACTCATTGCATAATGGCAATGTGCGACTTGGCTGCACATCCCCAGAGTTCTACTCCGTAATTGCGTCCAACCAATTCTATTTGCCTTATATTTTTATTGATATGTTCCGTCGATTTAAGCTTGGTGTCTTAAGTGAAGATCAAGATATTTTACTACTTCTACGTTTGGAATTTCCACTTGATGTAGCCTGTGTTCTTTTTTTTAAAGAGAAACTGGTATACGGGATGATCAATTTACATTTGTTTACCATCTTTTTATTCAGGTCTCAATGGTTGAAGATTCTGTATTGCTGTATTATCATAAAAGTCACTGGTGTGTATTTCTCTTAAGGTTGGTAAGTTGGATGCCTTTAAGAGGTATAAAAAGAGGGCCAAGTATGCGACCCTGAGGGATCCCTGAGAGAATAGAAACGGTTAGTGTGACGACGCAAACAGATGCACTAAAGGAATACTTCTAAGTTTCTCAATTCTTGACGCACCTAGAGATAAAATAAATACGATTATTTCTGCAGCAAGCCACATTTTCATTCTTTAAAAATTTTCCTTAATTTAAATACTTTTTTAATAAATACCCTTAAACGATCTCCTTTAAGCTTTAAATACTAACAAAAACCACACGTTATACATTCTAAATTCTTCATCGGCAGAAACAAAAAGGTAAGGACTGAGTGATATTAGAACAGAAGTAAGAAAGGAACAGACTAATGATTGTTATAAATGAGAAGAACGTGAACAGAAACTCTGGTCTTTCTACAGAAATCGAGAATAACCATAATAAACCGCTACATTTACCTAAAATCGGATACTCATTTTATAGAGACAAAACTTGAGTCTTCTCTATCATTGTGAGTCATTGTTGTCAATAATGAAAACATAAAAATATTGAGCAATTTAAATAGACTTACATCACATTTCTTCTTGTTCACATTGCTACGTTTTCAGCGTAAATTTTTGGCGATTCCTAAAATGTCTGGCGTCAGATTGCTTGTCTGGTAATATACATTGGCGCCTTTAGCCGGGATCAATACACCACATGGAGAGTGTGTAGTCAAACAATCTTCGAGAGTTCTTCAGCCTTAAGGGTTAAAAGCGATCTATAAGATCCTCCTCGCTCACGTTCAAGTTAAAAATCAGAATGCGCTGTAACGAAATGTAATTAGTTTTAAATAACGGTAAAACACATGCTTCACGTTATGATCAAGAAAAATTTTGTGCCTTGTGATTAATATGATAAATGTTTTTATTACGTACTAGATAATCCACGCGATTTCATTCGCGCCGAACTAGTTCTTTTTATTTTGCCCCAAAAACGAAACAACAGGTAAAGAATTTTGGTAAAGTTGAGTTCATTGAATATATAAAAAGGAAGGTAGCATATATTTATGATCGCTTCAGGGCAAACCTTATAACTCGAAATTGGTTTTGAACGGAGCCAATAATAATGATTAATTATTAAAATTTACTTGACGTGACAAATAAAACCAATTTACGTATACATCGTATCGACGATCCAAATAATTTATTATATCTCAGGAAGTTAGCTCTCTACCATCAATAGGTTAATAACGGCGCGAATCCTACTTCAACAATAGATGGAGTGCTTCGGAGCATGAACAGATCAATAGCATAGGCAACCCGCATTCACTTTGGAGACATGCGAGTATAAGGTATATATATTGAAATGAAATATATACGAATATTTAAGTTAAATCTCCTGTTTTTAAACCCTCAAAGTTTCATTGAAATCCGTTGATCTGTTTCGAGACAAACATACAAACAGAGACTTCAATGTTATTTATTGGTATAGATACGGCATTTCATCTCAGACCTTAGACAATGGAATTTCACTCCTAGTCATTTTACCGGGCCATTGAAAAATTGTTTCCTTTGTAGCTAGGTCTCAAAAATTTGTGCATACTGTCATAATCGATTGTTTAATATGTATTCATTTCATTCCGAAATAAATATATTCTTGACAAATGAAACCCTCTTGGTGTATTGTAACGTTTCTGGGATTTTATGAGGCCATGTAGTTATACTTATTTTAATCAAGTAGACGTGGTTTAAAGTCTTAACTCTGAACAAGCTAACTACATACACAAGCGTAACGTAAAAAATTGTATAAATAACTCTACTTCTTTTTAAAAATGAAAAATTGATGGTATAATTTCTTTTGAGTGAGAAAATCATTATAACTCAACATTAGTCACTACACTGTAATTTCATCACGAATTTTCAGTCCAGATTCTTTACACAGCGAAAACCGCGTTTCCAGAAGAGTTGTGCTGGTGTATAGAATTTGAATCCACGAATCCGTCTTCAATTATTATCCAGAAAGTACTCCACCTGTAAAAATTAATTCAGCTGTAGTTAAGTGGGGCGAAAGAATTTAATAAGTGTCAAAGACTTAAAAAAATTCTTAGGTTTCTCCTCGTGGAAGAAATACAAAGAAATTTCGTTAAACGAAGACCATATTATTATTCGTCTCCTAGCGTCACGGTTTTATTTTAACATTTTTGTTCAACAGAATCTAAAAACTTGTAATTAACGAATTCATATTCACACTTATTTCAATTATATAACATTAAAAACACTAGAATAATTAAATTGAAGCAAAATAAAATTATAATAGCTAAAAAATAAATAATATATTTAAAAGGTAAACTTAAACAGATTAAAAAATAACAATGAAACATAAAATTATAGGTTAAAACAATCACCACTAAAAAATAACAAATACCGCTACAAGAACTATTTAATTAAACAAAAACAATTGAATAAAAAATCAACAGAAAAATTGAAAACAATTCCATCCTAAAATTTATGTGCAAAATATTAAATTGGATTTGTTATGTGTATTGCCAAATAATTTTATCCAATAAAAAAGTGAAAAATAATTTCATCCTAAAATTTACTTTATATAATTCTATAATTCTCTATGATTTTAAACACGTGCCCATTTAAACGCGAAATTACGTTTTCAAATGCAGGGAGAAAAAATTCGCTGGGCACATAATGGGAATAAATGATCAGGTTCACATCATACAACATTAATTTTGATTCTTGGATTTGTAATTTTCATTATCATACTAAATACAATAAACTATAATGTTAATAGGCGTGACCGATTTCAATTAAATATAAGTAATATCAGAAAAATAAGAATTAAATATCAGTATTAATTCACCTCTACATTACTACGAATAAACTGGCAATTCAACTTATTAATGTTTCTTCGAAAATTTTATTGTAGTTAATTGGGAAATTGGTGAATTAATTTATAGCATTCCGTGGAATTGATATATGTATGGTTCTGCGGCCGCATTTTATAAAATGTATCTCGTTTTGCGGATGCTAATTGGACTATCGAAATATTTAAGTATGCCAATTAACTGCTCTCAAAAACTTGAATTGAAATTTGCAATTGTTTGTTCATTGATGTTTTCCTCGTGTATTATATCACGTTGTTAATTAGAGTACTTCACATTTTTCGTCGTACGTTACAACGAAGGCTCAAATAAAAGTAATGTTTCAGTTCAACAGTGAAACAACGAGAATGAGGCTTACACAGGATTTTCAACGAGAGGAGAGGAGCTTAAAGGTAAAAATCCTCCGGCAAGAGGGAAACTTCACTCTGTTAATGTTCTTTGCAATTCAAATAATGCAGAAATGTGTGCTGCTTTTAAAAGGAAGCTTTTCATAACGTAGAAATGGAAGGGTACAGGTTTTAATGGATCAATATATATATATAATATATATATATATACTAGAATGCCGTTATTATTGTTCATTGACAAATTCGATTGGACCGTTATAAACTATTTATTCCCAGCTAACTAATTATATTTATTTGTAACTAGCATTGACATACACTATGATATTGCTCCGACTTATTAAAGAATATGCACTTAACAGACAATTATATATAGGTGTGTATAATCTATATATATCAGTATGTATGTCCCAACTATAGGCCACCAAACTACTGGTTCGAATTTGACCAATCAAAATTTCTATTTCCGATCCCTTTCGACAAAGGTCGCCAACAAAGAAATTTATTAAAATTATACATTTTTCCAAGTATTAAAATTTACACCAAATTTTGGGAAATCATCGTCCCATTTGGTTGGGATACGGGCGCTATAAGCATGCTTCCGTCAGTAATTCCATGTGTGTATGTATTTGTATTTATTGTTGGTCTACAATTGGGCTTAAGCCCGATAGCAGATACATAATGAAATTACTTATACACAGTATTCCAAATCTAAAAATAATCATTGTCCTTTAAAATGTCTATACCCCTGAAAGAAAGAAAAGAGAAACACTACAAGACATATTAACTTAACACTTCACTTCAATTTGGCTTGAACATTTAAATTCGACTATAAATTTATATTATTCAGAATAAACACTTCACACGTATTCTGAGATTTGTCCTAAATTTATTTTCCTTAAGAGGATTTCCCCCCAAACACACCCACAGGTAAACTATTTCAGTCGTTGATGCTCTCTTCTCGGAATGAAAATTTGCCAACATTTGTTTTTTGCTTTCTACATTTTATTTTGAATTGATGATCTCATCTACCTATATGACTGTGCTTTTACATTTTGGGGCTAATTCCAGTCCATGGTTTTTGCCCCGTATAAGCTTTGAATAGCAAATGCAGCCTTACTTTCTCCCTCCTTTGTGACAATATCTCCCAACCTAGTTGTTTTACCTTTTGGTTCCTATAATCCGGCCCTACTCGCGAAAAATTAGCAGCCTTTTCTGAACTTTCTCTAACGATTCTATTTGATTTTATCTATAGGGATCCCAACAAGCCGCCACATATTCCAAAATTGCTCTAAGGATAAATATGCCACCTTCTGCGATTTTGAACCCCTCTTTTTTAAGCTCCTCATAATAAAATGTAAGGAATTCCACGCTATTCGTCGCACCCAAGTCTGTTGTTGAAATTTATCCCCAGATATTAACAGTTCGCTACCC
This sequence comes from Eucriotettix oculatus, assembly GCA_034510155.1. Taxonomy (NCBI): domain Eukaryota; kingdom Metazoa; phylum Arthropoda; class Insecta; order Orthoptera; family Tetrigidae; genus Eucriotettix; species Eucriotettix oculatus. Next base: position 49,487,596 of record CM067381.1, read on the forward strand.
TATAGTTCCCACCTATTCTATACACTGTCTCATTTAACGACGTGCGTTTTTTAAATGAGATTGAGCTGCGTTTCTTTCCCTTTATTTTTATTTTATTTCCCTGGGCTCAGCTATTGACTTTATATATATCTACTTGTATTACTATCGCGTCTTGCTCGTTCGTTATCTTTCTGTAGATGATGCAGTCGTCCGCGTAAACCTTGACCATGATTTTAAATAGGTTGGTAAGTCATTAATAAATATTAAAACCAATAGAGGTCCGATTGAAGAACTTCCGACGTTACAACGCCTGATTCCAAAAATTGTTCCCCTCAATAGACATTTTGCAATCTGTCGCTTAAAAAAATGTACCCATAGTACCACTCTTTCATCTATGCCTGTATGTGTTAAATTCTATCTTTGATTTATTTTTCAGGTGGAAACCTGAGCCGTGCTTGCAATGCTGACATCATAGCGGACAAAGAGGGGTTCTTGCAGACCCCGGCTTACCCAAATTATTACGTGGGGAACCAGTCGTGTCTGTGGACTCTGAGGGCGCCCCGAGGGTTGCACATTAGGCTAGCCCTCTTGGACGTTTCCCTCAAGGGTGAGTATTCTTCAACGTAACAATAAAACGCAATAATATCACACAAAAAAATTACATGCAGAGCTTAAAATAGAAATTAAATTATTTATTATTCCCCCTCATTTCGTTGGAAATGAAGATACGAGACAAGGAAATAATAGCTAAGGATAAACCAAAGGTTAAAGTCTGTTATTAATTAAGTTTCTAAAGTATTAAAACAGAGTGAGAGTTTTATTATTCGCTTGTTAAAACGGATTCCAATTTTCATGCTAGAATTGTAAAAGAGATGTGTCATCCGAAACAAGTGTGAAATTTCTCACAGCACGACAAAGTTTCGTGGGAAAAGTGCTTTTCCGTGCTGTGTGGTGTCTGGCTGAGAACAGGCTAAACTTTTTTTCAGATATCGACTGGGAACCAAGTCTAAGCTTGCAGAATAATATCCGTTCTACAATAAAGAAGAATTTCATGATTCAAACCTGTCGTTGTTATTGCTTCTCGGAATATATTTTATATTCAGAAGAAGTTTTGAGCTTATTGAAATTTCTGATAGGATAAGATTGTCTTTTGGCATGAGCCATGGTAAGATATAACCCCTGAAAATATTAATCTTGATGCACGACGTTCTGTAAGCGAACGGTTCATATAAGTACTGAAAAGGTACTGTCTTAAGCAAACAAGCTAGACCAAATTTTCATCACAAAAAAAAACATTTTTACACGCTGAACCGTTCAGAGAATTTTATTGATATCGTTTTAGAAAGTAAGGACGGGTTCACACTAGAGCGATAAGATACAGATCGTAAGCAATGTACGATAATTGACTTGTAAAATACGCTAAATTAGTTCACAGCTGTAGAATTGCGACACCTGTCGTAAGATATTGCAAAGGGAGAAGATGGCAAATTCACAGAGTGTGGACATTGGCTTATGGATTTTTACTCATTTAAATAGAATAGCATTCAGGACTCATGAAATTAGACTGTGGCGAGTGTTTGCACACACACACACGTAAGAAAGACACCCCCATTATAACTGTTTATTGAGGTTTTTAATTCTATGTTTATATACCGTAATAATCTTAAGAAGTGGGCTGGATTTCTTACCAAGCCAACGTCAGAGCAATAATTAACTCGATTGGTTAATTTTAACATTTATTTGAGATAATACATATAGCCCGACGAAAGACGGGAATCTAGTACCATTGGCTGAAATATTTTGAAAAGGAAGACTGCTAGGAGGGCCTTGGAGGCCTAAAAAATGGACACTTGTAAATCAAGAGTAACTGCACGTTCACATCCCTTGCAACAATAGGCAGGAAGGGTCAGGACGTGGAAAGGGTCCGAGTGAAATCGCCGGAGGAAATGAAAATATTAGGTCCCGCTAGCCATTCTTTTCATGCCCGAAGATTCCGGGACACTTTCGCAGCCTGGATATCTCACCTTCACCACCTCCGAACCCAAGGGTTGGTCAGACAAGGTCACCATGAACCAGCGAAAGAGATCTTTTCAACGCCGCCAGACAGACGAAGGCGGAGTAAAATTAATAAAAGACAGAACTGAGAATATTTTCGGTAATTTATTATTATTTGGAGATTTTTTGAGATTTTCGATATATTCAGAGTATCGAGTCTGCAGGATTGATTGTGGGCGATCGAGACGAGTGGCTGTTTCCGGGGGACCACAGATGACGAGGAGCAAGAGATGCACCGATTTACCAACTGATTTACAACAGAGCGGTGATATACAAATTCACGTTTCTCGCCCCTGGTTATTTTGAGTGTTACTTAAAAAATTCGATGCCAAGTTTTGTTTTTATCCTCACTAAATTCCTAGATAAAATTATTGCTCTCCGTTGAGCTTAGCAAGTACCGGCCCAGATTTAAATAAAAAAATTAATTTTATGTATAACTTTCATTTCATTTGTTTTAAAGTTTGTTGTGTAAAGATTTTAATTGAGTGAAATTGTTTTTTCCTTTTTTCATTGAAATTATAATCCTTTTTTATTAATATTATTTTTTCCCAAGCCCACCACAAGACAAATTAGACAGCTCTCTTGTCTGCACCTTAACTGTGTTCCACGTTAATTAAATTGCATGTATGCAGCCACACTTTTCTCCTCTGTCCTATTCTTTTCACGTACCAATATCTCGCAATAGCTACGCTGTGACTCGACGACGAACTCATGATGACTGACTAACCTCCTACTGCAATACTTTACGCTGACTCATGTCTTATCGCCTTCGTCGTGAGCTTCACGTATAGTAGAATAAACCTTTTTCTGCGATAACGCTTTGGCGTGAACGATTCAATTGGAACATAATATCAACTGTAACATTAATATCTCATAATTATCTATAAAAGGCCCAAATTAATTAATTATTCGAAAAGTCTACGTGATAACCACGGGAACGCGCACGTGTTTCGGGCAATGTCTCTTGTCGTTCTTCAACGTCAGCTTTATACGTTACCTAACGTAACAGACAAGCTTTTGTTATTTCTCAGTCAAAAATTAAACGTGTCTTATTAAATAAACAGCGAAAACTTAATGTAATAAAAAATTAATCAGTTTTCTGTCATTTGTAGGTTCAGGACAGTCCGAATGTACTGATGTCCTGCAGGTGACGGAGGGACCGAATGTGCTCCTCTCTACTTGTGGAGAAATCAAACACCAGATGGTGCTGTTGTCAGACAAGGACTCTCTGAATGTTAGCATAGACATCAAGAGCACCCCAATACATCCCAAGAGGGGAGCCCTGTTCCATTACAAAGGTAAGCTCGATATTTATCTCTTCCTGAACAAAATACCATTGTACAGTCTCAAATGAAAAACGACAAATACAAATATATTACTTATATTACCCTAGAAATAAATAATTCCTACATGGGTCATTCTTTGAAATAAACAGACTTTTAATTTCTTTTAACTTAATGATTGAAGTGAACTCGCCGAGTAAAAGCCTGGTGATATTTGGAATACATGTAGTCTACTGACAGGGCACAGAGAAAATTGTACTTATAAATAGATTAAATCTATATAAATTGAGAAATTCAAAGCGGTTGAAGAAGGGAAAATAGACGCAGGTTATAGGAAAATCAAATAAACATTCGGAGAGAGGAAACTATTAACACGACCATCATGAGAGCAGATGGGAAGCCAATTCTGGATAAAGAAGAAAAAACAGAAAGATGGAAGGAATATCTATATCATTATCATTGTGGAAATCATTATCATTGTGGAAATCAAGATCAGTCAGTAACAGAAGAAGAAGTAGAGGTGGATGATGAAGAGTTGGGGGACATCATTTTAGGTCGAAGTTTGATAGGGCGCTGACAGACATGAGTAATTGTAAAGCGCCAGGAATTTAAACATTCCAGCGGAGTTGATAAGATTATCGGTCGAAGAAGGAATATCGTGGATGTTCAGGATAGTTTGCGAAATTTACGAAACAGGAAGAATACCAAAAGTAACAACATAATAGTACCCATACCGAAGTAGACTGGGGCTGATAAATGCGAACAGCACAGGATAATTAGTTTCGTATCTCATGTGTGCAAAATATTTTTAAAAAAATAGTATATAGGAGGATGGAACGTTAAATAAAATGCGAGTTAGGAGAAAATGTTTGGTTTTATGAAAAATGTAGGGACAAGAGAACCAATATTGACTTTGCGTCTAATTTTAGAAGATAGGATAAGAAAAAAACGGCCTGCTTTCATGGTATTTGTAGATTTAAAAAAAATCGTTTGATAATGTGAACTGGAACACACTATTAAGGATTTTGAAGAACACAAGAATAAAATATCGAGAAAGAAGGCTTATACATAATCTCTGCGGAAGGCAGTCAGCTGTAATTAGAATTGAAGATCAAGAAAAGAAAACAGAAATCGAGAAAGGATTAAGACAAGGATTCAGTCCGTCGCCCATGATGATATATAACAGGCGATGAAGAAAGTTAAAACGGAATATGGAAAATGAATCGTACTGCAAGGAGAAGAAATAAAAACCATACGCTTTGCCGACGATATCGTAGTATTAGGAGAGTCAGAAGAAGCATTGGAAACCATAATAAATGGCATGAACGTGGTAATGGAGGAAGAGTTCAATACGAGGATTAATAGAGGTAAAACAAAGGTAATATTGAAAAGAGATATTTTTGAGGAAGTTAAGGAATTATGCTACTTAGAAAGAGTAATGACTAAGGATGGTATAAGTATAGTAGACATAAAGAGTAGTATAACACAGGCAAAGAAGGCTTTCATGAAAAATAGGAATTTACTTACGGGTAATATAAGTGTGAATATTAGGAAATCGTTGCTAAAACTGTTCGTACGGAGCGTAGCGTTATGTGGGTGCGAAACTTGGGCGAAAAGAATAGAAGCCTTTGAAATGTGGTGCCATAGGAGAATGCTTAAAATCAGATGGGTGGATAAAATCACTAACGAAGAAGTTCTAAACAGAATTAGGGAAGAGCGAACAATATGGAGAACGTTGACTAAGATTATTGTAAAATTAGCATTAGAGGGAAGTATGTGGGGTAAGAACAGAATATTGAAACAAAATATAATGTACTGCTTGCAATTCTATGTACAGCCCTTGATTAAAAGCTATATTTCATGAGAATTGATGCACATGCTAAATTTCTCTGAACAACTGACTAATTTAATGTAAAACAACAATTAATTTTTAAGCGCATATACAGTAACCTATTCAAAATTAAAATTCCACTGATTGGCATGTATGGGAATGAGAGGGTCTATCTAGTGTTTATCCAACCAATTCAGATTCAACTACTGATATATATTTTTTTGAGCAAGTTAAGGAATTCTGCTACTTAAAAAGTGTAATGACTAAGGATGGTAGAAGTATAGTAGACATAAAGAGTATATATATATATAATGCACAAGGAAAATAGAAACAATGATACTTATATTTTCATATCTCACAAGTTATTGCATCAAAATCATCTGGGAAAACAATAAGATTAATTTTTCTCAATTTTAATCAACATGTCTATTGCTAGACAGAAAGGACCAAGTTATAATTAAAAGATTGTTTGCTGTATTACCTAATTTGTAAAATAATTGACATTTTGATCTTCACAGCTGTTGGGTGTATTGCACCTCCGGCTCCTGAAGATGGTTACCTGGTGTACAAGAACGAGACCCATGCTCATTACATGTGCTGTGTTGGATACATATTTTCAGACACTAAATTAAGGGAAAGGACCCTTGACTGCAGTGATGGAAATACTTGGAATAGTACATTACCACATTGTATAAGTAAGTGTGTTTAGTGAATAAATATCATTATATACTTTGTAATAAAACCTGAAAAGAAGACCAATAAATAAATAGATTTTAAAATAATATAAGATATACAATACATTACTGCCCATAATTGTTTTAAATATTGTACTATGTTGTTCTTTCATAATTATAGTTGCATATATTTTGGTGTAATTATTTGGACCGAGAATATTGTTAGATTTCTAAGTATAACAGGGTAATAAACATTGTGTTGCTTCTAGCATCTATTTCATTGAACATCTTTCTATTTGATTAATCATATGTGCTATTTTGCAGATGTTATGAATGAAACATGGGCACTTCTCAAAATGAGGAACGCAGAAAACATAACACGCTATCAAGTAGCAGCAGCTATTATGAAAGAATCAGATCTTATGTTTGGTAAGAACATGATGATTTGATATAGTTTCATTTTCTTCCCAATACAATCAAAGTATATACAAATAATCAATCTACTTAAAAAATATGTTATGAATTTAATTATATTTAAGAGTATTTAAAATGGCAAAATTAGCACTCAATTTACTAATTTTCTTCCCAACTCTTATGAAAAAATGTTAAGAAAGAGTATAGATGACTTACCTAGAATTGAGTCTTGGCATTGCACATTGATTAGTATGAGGCAAGTCAAATTTTCAAGGGCTAAAACCTCCTTGCTTGAGACAGAACAATAGTGTGCTTTGTGGCAGCTAAAAAATACCATTACATACAGAGTATGGAATGTATAATGGAAAGTTGGATATGAATTTCATGGGGTAGAGAAATTTGTACCCAAATGAGGCAGATCTAATAACCTGCTGAAAGAGGCAGGTAAAATCTCTATGAAATAAGTTTTTACAGAAAAAAATAAGTTAATTCTGGCATGTAAAAACATAATATAAGAAGAAATATTTTCTGCAGATAATATACAACCATGTTAGATTTGTGAAATGTTTATTTAGAATAGAATTAATATTAACGTGAGCTTTAAATTTTACAGATGTTCTGCTGCCTACCATGATAATATGTGTCCTATTGGTTGGAAATGGAGTCATAATATATGTCATATTTCACCTGAGAAAGAGGTACTTCATAGTTATCACAAAATAATATTTTAAGGCTAAAAAGGGCAATATATATAACCAGGTATTTAATTTACAGAAAACTATCCCATGATGGCACTGAAGAAGAAATGGGTGCAATTTGTCAACCACAAGATGCTAATACAAATGAAAAGGGAATTTGTGTATGAAACACATTTCATGACATTGACATATATATTAAATTTTATTAAAATTTAATTTTATATTTTGTACTAGTCTTCTGTTTCTTAAAAATTTGTTTAGTTCAATAATTGTAAATATTATAAATAATATGAGCAACTAATGAACTCTGAATATATTAATAATTTAAAGATATATATACTTAAATGTTTGTAGTGCACTCAGGGATACAGAAAAAAGAGTAAAAATTTAATGCACAATGATTATTGTACTTATAGTGTTCATTTGTAACAGACACTATACAGTTTGATTTCTGGCATCTATTGAAGGTGAAAAAGTGTGTCTAATGCTGTGTAAAATGTTTTGTTTAATATTGCTTTTATTCATATGTGCCAATACCCTTGTAAGGTGATTATTTAACTTTTCTCACATTCATTTTTTATACATGATATGGTTCCTTTTTTTATCAAACATTTTATAAAACTATTATTTAAATGTCTATTAAACTCAAAACTGTCTTCTGAATAAGTTTTAAGCTTTAACACAAAATAATAAAAATTGTAATGACAGTATAAATAAAATGTCAATTACTTGCATAGAGAGGGGCCTTTATCACTCACATGTATCAGAGCAACAATATATTAAACATATACTGATTTTTCATTCAATCTTATATATTTTATGTCATGTTAGAATAATGCTGTCAAGAAGAAAGCATTCCATTATGGCCCCATAAATTTAAACTGTTAATGTAATTAGACTTTATAATAAAAGTTTTCTTTAACTAGCAGTGTGTAAAATCTGAATATGTTACCCTTTTCCTATTTTGTAAGTTTGAATTTATTTTTGATTTCCAATCAGAGTTATGTAAACCCTCTACCTATCACAATGCTGCATGACAGTATTTCCACTAACTAATTGAATATTATTGTGAATTGCTCTTCAATCTAGAATCTAGAAAACTACAGCAAACCATTTTGGATACATTAATTTACAATAATTATAAACAAAAGTAAACTCATGCTTAGATTTATGAACATATTATTTTGAAGGGAAAAGTTAAATTGAAAGGAGATTTGCTTTTTCTGTTGCAACTCAATGGTACTTATTTTTGGACCTTTTTTCTATTTTTATTTATTTTCATACTTGTTTAGCTTAGTTTGTCATATTAAAAATTTCAATAACTAATTTACCTTGAGATGAAAAATACATATTACACCTTAAAATATTCATAATTCTATTAATTTTATTGTACTTATTATACATAAATAAGTAAAAAACTATGTATGTACATTTTTAAAAATATGTGCTATGTGAGGGTTTTCCACATTTGTGGCTCTCCTACAACAACATAAGAATGGATGGAAAAAGAGAGATATGGAGGGTAAGGCAACGTAGCCAAGAGTTGACTAGAACATGCAAGCTGTAGTATAAGGGTACTACCCAATGATTCACTTGAAAGCGATGCAGAGTTAACCTTAGAAAAACTGCATAGGTAAGGAAGGCATTTGGTACTACTCCCACGTCCTTCTGATAACAGGAGACAGCATTTGTTTTGGGGATGCAACAAACTCGACTCCATGTTTTTACCAGATTTGTAGGGTAGCTGGATGAATGGAATCAGTGAACAACTCTTACCATTTGTCAGAAGTCTACAACCCTGTAGCATACACCCTTCAAATCTGATTAAAATAATCTCAACCTGGGGCATCTACAGAATGCAGTCAGCAGTAATTAGAATTGAAGATCAAGAAAAAAAAGTAGAAATCAAGAAAGGAGTAAGGCAAGGATGTAGTCTGTTGCCCATGCTGTTTAACTTATATATAGAACAGGCAATGAAGAAAGGAAATATGGAAAAGGAATCATACTGCAAGGAGAAAAAATAAAAACCCTACAGTTTGCTGAAGATATTGTAGAGTTAGGGGAGTCAGAAGAAAACTTCGAAACCACAATAAATGGTATTAACATGTTCCTGGAGAAAGAGTTCAATATGAGGATTAATAGAGGGAAAACTAAGGTAATGGAGTATAGTATGGAAACAGTGGAATAATAAATGGTGTTCGATTGGGAAGGGATATTTTGACGGAAGTTAAGGAATTCTGCTACTTGGGAAGTGTAATAACTAGGGATAAGTATAGTAGACATACAGAGTTGGATAGCAAAATCATTACTGAAGTTCTAAGCACAACAATATGGGGACGTTGACCAAGAGAAGGGATAGATTAATGGGCCACGTCTTAAGACATGACGGTCTTGTAAAATTAGCATTAGAGGGAAGTTTGTGGGGTAAGAACAGAAGAGGGTGGCCATGGATGGAATAAGCTATGTAGATTTTTTAGGACGTTGAAGTTATTCAAAAATGAAAAGGCTTGCGCAAGATAGGTTAGCATGGAGGGTTGACTCAGACCAGTCTTAGGACTGAAGACCACAACAACAGCTTTGATAATTATTATTGTTATAATTGGTACAACCTTTCAATGTTTTTAATACGTTAAGTCTTACTTTTATTTTACAAAATTCAGAAAATGTAAAAACACGCAGGTACGAAGAAAAAGCGCCGTATCTCTGTAATGATATGCAAATTACTTTAGTTCCCGGATGTGTGGAAATAGTCGGTAATGGTCAGTTACTAGTTGTAAAACTTCAAGCATCAGCTACACTTTCGCAGTTAAACGTTCCAGTCTTTGTATTTTCGATAATAGGTAAGTAAATAAAATAAGTAATTATATTCTTTCTCTTATGTGTTTTTCGTAACATAATCCCAATAGTAATTGAAAGTTGATGTATTAAAAGTATTACTACTTTAAGAAATTTAAAATAATTTTTTATTAAAATTTATTCTACCGCCAATATTACGTCTATAATACGGTGAAAATAAAATCCAAAACCACAATCAAGAAATATTTCAATTTTTGCTTCTGCCATAGAATCAAGTGCTTTCTCCATTTTGCGAGTGGGTTTCCAAATCTTAATTTTATTTTCATTTTCCTGCAAAAGAGGTAGTTTCCGATGTGATTTTTTATTTTGTAAGAAGCAGTGTATGTTTGTTATCCTTACGATAATCTACCAACGTATGCATATCAAAGTTATCTGGATGTTCATTCAACTTGTTTATTTCATTTAATAAATCGCTTTTAAATAACTTTATTTTCATATAGTTATTTAATATTTCATCACATATTTATAAGCTTGCTTCTGTTACAACCGCAAATTAATTATAATTCATTGCAGAACCATTTTTATCCTTATACTCTAAAATTGTATAAAGAAACGTATTTTCTACCCAATTTTATTTTTTCATTATATTCAATAATGTAAAAAAGTTAAATAATATCATCACATGTCCTAAGAAGTTCATTAATATTCTGTCGCTGTACCTATGTTCAGTAGTTCAAAATCTCAGTAATAATTATGGAGGCTTGAATAGAAATGAAAGAAGAAATGAGTATGAAGTCTTTCGTTCATTCTGTTGTTACCAAATCCACATAAACAGTTGTAACGTCGATCCTCCACTCGATCATGAAATCCTAATTTTGTATGATTGTAGTCAATTTTTCTAGAAATTTAAATTATGAAAATGAAGCCTTATACTCGTATTTTACGTTGTAATTTCTTGAAATTCGAAATTTAACATTAAAATATTTTGATGAAAGTTGGTCAATAAATATAGTAGGCAATTGCGTTTCAGTATCTATTTGTCTAAAAATGTATACCATGTAGTCTAGTTATATTCGTAGAGATGGTTAATTTCGGAATTTTGTATAAAAAATGATGACAGTAGAATACGAAAATATATTTTACTTCAAGGTTCTTTCTGATAACCAGTTACGAAATTCCCCCGCAAGGGGCTTTATCTTCAACCTACGACGTTCAATATTGCAATGTCCGTTTTAAAATTACCTGATAAGATGGTTTTTCCCCTAAAGAGCTTTCCCGTCTTCTATTGCAAATAACATATTCAAATCATGGGCCACATCTGTTACTCTTATCATATTGATTTCTTCACAGAGATAAACACATTATAGTTCCAAGTGAAGTCGAAAACGTCGGAGCATGAATATGTTCGATTTGATTTGGCCTAAAACTATTTGGTATGAAAGGAATACTTGGCCTAAATTGATTAGTCAGCGATGATACTAACGCAACATATTATTTAATGTGGAAGTATCACTCGGAACATCTGTGATAGAGAAACTTTACGTGAATGTACTATCATGACGCGTCAGCGGTCACGCTTAATACGACTTTATGCATAAATTAATATCGTATGAGTAGCAATATATATTACGTATAAATTATAACAATTTTAAGGCATTTTTAAAATAGGAATGGAATTATCAGGACTTTAGAGCCCGCCTGTTTTACTTTAATTAAATTGTCAGAACCGTTTTCCGAGTAATTGTCATAAAGCTAGAATCATAAGTCATTATTATGAAATAATAATGTTTTAGAAGAAAGACAAGAATGGAAAAATGTCGACCGGACCAGGGACTCGAACACCGGGTCTCCCGATTAGCTAAACCGAATCGATGTCAAAGGATCGGTTCAATATCCCTCCATTCCCGTAAACCTAAGCTAGGCTCACCTACAAATAAATAGCAACCTGTTTATACAGGGGCTTGTGGATAATCTCAGCTACAAACTCTTCACAACAATTTGGCACAAGGACAACAAATTAAAGATACTACAGAACAAAATGTCAAGAAATGCGAAAATATATTTGGAAATACGTCTTTTTTCGATCCAAAATAATGGAATGACAATAAAAATCCTCGTTTTGGAGAAATGTCAGATTTAGTAAATCTTCTTAACGTCAACAATGAAGAAGTGATATTAGGTTCCATAGAATACAAGCAATGTGCGGGGTGAGTCATTCCAGAGAAATTAAAAATTTTATTTGCGCAGTTCCCACATTGGTGACAAGCAATACTGACTGTGAAAGAGGATTCAGCTGCATGAACATCATATGTACTAAACTCCGCTCGCAAATAACAAGACATATTTCAGATCTCATGTTAATATTCAAGATTGGTCCCCCCAATAAACGAATTTGACCCAGGGTCGTATATAAAAACTTGGGTAGGAAAAGGAATTCATTAAAGGGAAGGCAACGGCAAAAAATGTGGTAATTACTACTTGGATGTAGAAAATATTAAAATTATATGATTTTGTATGCGATTTTCTGTTATTTTTAAATTTTTGTGCTTATTTACAAATTTCTGATTATTTACAATATAATGGTGATTATATAATTATGAATCTTTTTTTTGTACTCAACAAAATGCGTTCCGGTAAGACATTTTTTATAATTTCACCCCTGACTACAGCCGAGTTCTCCTTATGGCTATATTTGAAAATTCAAATTAAATTAAGAATAAAAGTTGTTATCGTACTAATGTAACAAAAAATTACGTTTTCATTGTAGCAGATTTTTTTTGTATTTTGAAATAATAAATTTATTTTTATTTCGTTTTTTTGATTTCAGAAACGGATTGCTCTGTGTTTCTGCAATGTACAAGGCAATTTACTCCAGGAAAGGAGAGATGAAGAGGAAGCTCTTGATGGAAGCTAAGCTTATTTTAAACATAGTACCAAAAGAATACTTAGGCGATATATACTCTCATCTGGAAATTCACAAAACTGACCCAAAGCGTCTGCTCCGGGTTGCAAATCTTTTCATTTCCAAACATCTATCCAAGAGTGACAATATCCCTCCAGTGCCAGATAATGAGTTTAATAATTCCAGCCAATCACCCGGTAAGAAGAGTCAAAAGATCTTAAGCCCAAGTTCTGTTAATAACGTAATCGATAGTGAGAAAAATATCGAAACAGTGGATCATGAACTTAGTAACTCCAGTGAATCGTCCGACATGAAGAGGCAAGAGATCCCAAGCCAAAGTCCAGTTTGTAATGCTATTGAAAACGAGAAGAACAAGGCAACAGAGGATCAAGTGATTGAAACGTCGCCTAATAAAGATTCTCATGTCTCAATCAATTTTCCACGCACACTGCCTGAAATCCTTGGTGAAGAGGATGTACTCATTCAGAGGAAAAAATGTTACGACATTCTTTTGAAAACCTTTCCAGACGCTCAGCGCAGTTTCCTACGGCAACTTTGTTCTCAAAGGAAGAGCTGGGCCGAATGGTTGAATGATACTGTGTCATACATGCTGCAAAACGGTTATCCAACCAGAAAAGTGATAAGTAAGGTACGATTTAGACGCAAAAATAATTCAACCGGAGAGATGGAAGACATAACGTTAATGAAAAACGAGCTCACCGAATGTTCGCATTGCTTGTACAATGCCCCGGCCTGTGATATTGTTACATGCGGAGGCGGACACATGTTCTGCAAGGATTGTGTGCGGATATACGCCCAGAAAAGGATTGATGATGGCGAAACTTCATTCCCTTGTCCCAACAACTGCGATTCCGAATTTAGCACTGCAAATCTCAGAGCTGTGTTGCAGCAGAAATCGCTTTCATCTCAGCTCCAACAGGACAAGATGACCTATTACAAAGAAAGTGAAGCTGATCCATTTTGCGCTGGAGCTTATTTTAGTGATAACGATAAAAAGTATCATCCCTGCAACTACAGACGTATGACAAAACGATGTCGCTGCTGGAAATCACCCTGTAATCTGGATTACAAAACTACACCCATGTATGATGGCTTTCCAGTTGCTCTCGAGGACAAGTTTTCCAAAGAAGCTATGGCAGATTGCTGCAATTGCAAAGGCTCGAGCTGTAATATTTATCCTTGTGAATGTGGCGCTCTTGTCTGCCACTTTTGTCGGTTGCCAGTTTTCCCAAACTGTTACTATTTTGATAAGATCAATCATCATTCTCACATCTCATCCGTTGAGGATGTAATTGATAGCTCACATGAAAATATATTGCAACAGCACAGTGTGTCAATGGCTTACAGAAAGAAATCGTTATTTTGGAAAAGGGATCATGACTTCGTCGCTGATATATATTCATTCATTTAGATCACTAGAAAAATATCTCTCAGACAAAATTGAACCAGGAGCACAAATTATATAAATATATATATTAATTTTGAGGTTAGTTTTCAAACAAATTGACAAATATTCTTCTGAAAAAGTAATATATCCAAAACAAAGTAACAATTCCACATTTGGAACTCATGTCAATTTGTATTTTGCTAATTGCGTCCCATTTGTCACTGGTCTTCCTCGTTGACACTTAAAATTTTAACACTGTTTACGGTTTAGAATTTCTAGAGCTTTTCACAAAGTAGTTCGATATTCCAAAACTTTTATTCACAAAAAAGCGAGCTTTTTTGAACGCCTAAAATGGAGACAGCATAAATTTGTTCCAAAATAATATTAAATTTTAAGCTAATAGGTAGATTTTCAGATAAAAACAGAATTTACATTAGTTCATTATACGGACGAACTAAGTTAATTCTGCTTATTATCAAATGAAACAGCAGATTCCAACTTCTATTACATGTGTCAACAGAACATTGCGATTTGTATGATTCTGCAAATATTTCAAGAAGCAATGTGCGCTACGATACAATATCCCCAACTGTTATAAGGGTCCAAAATGGCTTTCTAAACTTGAGAAGTACAAGTTCAAGTGAAGCCCATATTTTGTTGGATCCTCTCCTAAAAAGATATTTTTTAAATAACTAAAAATCCATTTAATAAGTTTCCCTTTCATTGATTGAAACTAAATTAAATAGTACGAAAGTGTGATTCATTCAGTCTTCAACACTTCTCTTTACTTACAACACTGCATATAACTTATAAACTTGTCCGACTAACTTTCACAAAACGAGGTCATATTTTTTGGTTCATAGTAAACGTTTCATCATTATGAGTATTAGAATATACGTTGAAGGATGAATGATGCGAAAAATTTATTTCATTGAGGGTGTCAAAGGAATAAATTGTCTGAGGAAATATCTTGTGATTCAAATAATTATGTTTGTAATTAATTAAATAAATCATGTTGCTGTGTCTTTAAAAATGTTGTCAATGTAAAAAATAACCAAATTCAATTCTAGTATTTATGCAGGAAATATGAATATAGGTTAGTAACAGTTTTTGACACTAGATAAAAATTATGTATAAGGTGGAACATTAAAAATAAATTTAAAATTAAGCGAATGTTTTATTATGACTTAAGGTGAAAAATAAAGGAGTAAACAGCCATAGTCAGAAAGTGATATTATTATAATAATCTATTTTAAAATAATCAGATCAGTATTTGGATTAAGATGGAAAATATTCGATGGGAATCGAATCCGGATCAATTGAATACTTGCCATCTTATTTAATAATTAACCATTATCATAAAGCTTTCTTTATAGCTGATCTTTAGAATAAAACCTTTTAATTGAAGATATAATGTAACCTCTCTGGTCCCTAATAACACTGCAGTTAAAGGGACCTAAAATAAAGTTATATATGTAAGCTATATTACAAATGTATGAGGGATTCTCTTCAAAGATGTTAATAGAAATTTGCAGAACTATTTTTCATTTTGTCTGCCTCGTTGTACGATTAAAACACGACCTTAGGAAACAGTAAAATTTCAAATACCTTCTTTCGGTATACGTTAAATAATTTCTTATAAGATTATGATTGCGTCTGAAACAATATACATGTGCTACTCCTTGTGCATTAAATTTAAAACCGCACTTCAAGTACGTTATTTCGCTGTTATTCGACGAAAACAAAAATAATTTTATCTGACACCAACGCGCTTATCAGAATATTTATCAGTACAGAAAATACACGAGGCAGTCATTTCACGAGATATATCCAACGACTACTAGCAGAACTGTAAGTCAACAATAACACTACAAGTAATGTTTAAAAATACGATTGTTGTCGTCATATTTCATAGTACTAACTATTTTGCTACTTAATAAAATTCACTCTATTTATTTGGGCTTCCTTGCACTCTGCTATTTAATACTTATAGCTAGCACCTGCTAGCTACAAATAATTTTGTAGAATCTTACAGAATGACACAGATAAGCAATTCACATGCAAATATGTAAAACGAAAAGACCCATTTCACTAATACCAGAAAAAATGTTTATTTCAGACAACTTATTGGCTCTGCTTTGTTCAATAACACACAAACAGGATCTATAACCATATACAAGTAAACTCTACTAATCACACAAACCACAGACCATTTTCGTCAAAACATAAAATTCTCTACATCCACAAATGATATAAATATTTTTTTAAATACAGAGAAGTATATTACAGATTCATCATATATTAAACAGATCACAAGAAACACTATCTTACTACGTTAATATGTCTATAATTTTTTTAAGAAAATCTGTTCAAACCGAAGTATTCTTTATACACCAAAAGACGTGTCGATAACAAACATAACCTGCTGAAAAATCTGCTTTTCGGTCTCACGAAATAGTTATGCACTTTGTAACAGGTATACGTTCTCTTATGGTAATTATTTCATCGCACAAAACCGGATCGTGATAGATATTTGAATAACTGTTCATATGCTGATGAATCAGAATGACTAATGTAAAAAATAAATTATTACTTGCAAAAATAGTAAAATACAATGTTATTGGAATTGTAAAATATTGGTAAGTTGTTTGTGAATTAACATGGAAAGTTTGAAAGCAATACTTAAAATATAGGAATTGTGTAGAGCAACATCATGGTATGACTGTGGGAAGGAAACGGAGCCTTAAAAAAATTGTTCTCCAATTCACTGCTTCAGCAGAACAGAAAAAATAACACAAATGCAACATTAACATTATTTGGGACCGACGGACACTCTGAAAACTATTTATAGTAGAAATCCAGGTATGTTATTCCGCAGATTCGTCTTCTGTTTCAAATCTGTTCAGCCTTGATCAGATAAAGAATGTGTGACGAAAGTATTATTAAATAATGGATTAATAGACATTGATGAAGATTGGATGTCAGAAGACTGGTTAGAAACTACTCAACTGTTGACTTAAGCTTTTATTCGTGCAAGGAGATACTTTGTGAAATGAAACTAAACTTAAAGAAAATCTAAAACTTTAAACAATCAAGCAGTTGGTAATTTTAGTTCAATTTACCGTTCCTAATACGCTATTTATTTCATAATAGAAATGTTGCCAGATAGTTAAATTACTTTTTGTAAGTGATGACTTAAATAATGTCTTTCTTACATGAACAGAAACAAACGTAATCTTTTTCAACGTTCATTCTCTCCATATTCCCCAAAAGAAAATTAGATGAAAGCAGCATATCTGCTAGTATTAATTAGGTATTCTAATATCTGAGAAAAATCATGAAATAAAAGTAAGATTTACATGATAAATGGTAGTGATCCTGGACAGGAACAAAATTAACAATAACAAAAAAACGTAAAATATGATTAAACACAGATTGAGGCGTTTTGAACGAAAGTGACAGAGACGAAACAATAAACCGGAAATAAGTAAACAATGCAAACCTGAAAATAGAGGTTGCTCTAACATTTCGAACAGTATAGAAACAATCATTAGGAAAATTTGAATCTTAGAACTAGAGTGTTCAGTGCTTTTTTAGGCATGTATTTACTACATGCGGCGTAGCCCTAAAGAGACAAGATATCTCTATTTGATATTCTTTAACCTAAACAAGAACTTTTAAAAATAAATATGACTGTATGAGGGCAGGATAACTAATTACATTTATTTTATTTCAATTCATTCTTAAATGTGTTGTTATTTTAATTTATTCCAATTATTCATGAGTATTTTATGTACCAAATGTCTGTTTCTATTTGTTATATATAACGACATAATCTAATACCATTATTAACTAAAATTTGTATATCTGGCAAATTTAAAATAACTTTAGCTTTTAAACTTGGATTAGTCTGTAGTATCATCAGCATTACAAATGTTTCATTGTCAATTTAAAAATATATATAAATTTTTATGAAAATAATAAAAAATTATTTCAATACTAGTAATAAAATAATAGTTTAGACGAGAAATGAATAAAGCAACTACATATTATCTTTGTGATATTTACTTGGCGCAGTACATATCTTTGGATTTCAATGTTTATCAACTGTCAAGGAGCTCGTAAACGAGCAACAAAAATTTCACATTGCCGGCAATATTTCTGAAAACTATGGCCCTGCCTTATTGTGGGCAATGCGTATCCCACTTACTCGTAGTACAGAAATAATGGCCGAAAATTAATAAGTTCTTATTAATTGTGATAAGAAATTAAAAAAGGAGAACCTGGAATCGACCTTTTTTTAAATAAACGAGAAACACTTCACAATTTAAGCAATGAATTGATTCTTGACAATTATATAGTTAAAAACTTCACCTTCTATGTCGAAAGGCAACTTTGAATATTTGCTTAAAAATTGAGCCTATTGTACGGAAAAAGGATACGATGATAAGGAATGCAATACCGATATATACGAGATTGTCAATTATACTTCGATTCTTTCGACGGTATTGTCCTATAAATCTTTGACGTATTTATTCAGTGCCCGACCGTTAGTTTTCGCATGTTTATGAAGTATGTGTACGTTTAATGGAAGGACAAGATTGCCAGGTCATACGTTCATATTGCCAAAAATGTTGCTGGATTTAGAACAATATTGCCCGGCCATGATTTCCGGCCACATATTGCCGTAAAAAGTTGCCCGTTTACAGGCCCTTTCAAAAACCACGAATCGTTTATATTATTTTTAGATAAGTCGGGTAATGTAAATTTGACTTTAGCAAGAAAATCATACATTTGTAAATATGTGTAGATTTTAAAATTATTATGTTACATAGGTATATTACAGATGATATGTATATATATATTGAATAGGCATTATCTACACTGGTAAATTATAATTATTCCATGTAGCAATATTAATACAGATATTCAAATCCTTTCCGAGATACTTTTTTATCTTTGGCAATTATAAAACAAATTACTGCCTGTTAATATTTCGGATGAGATGATAAATTTAGTCCCAAATTTTTTATTAACTACTTTCCTTTCTACCAGATCTAAATATGGTTTAGGTAATTTTCAAAAATCCGTGTGATTGATGTAATATCAGATAAAATTTGCAGGAATTAGGTAGATAAAATGTGTGATGTTGGGGCCAAAACATTGACAACGATCCGCCCACCTTCATGTACAAAAGATGAAGATGAAACTTCATCCAAGAATGATCCAAGTGTTGACAAAAAGTTGGTTGCCTTGAGAAGTATATTGGAGAAAGATATCTGTAGTGCAGATATGAAATGGAGTTTTTTTGTAGCTGCTTGTCAACATTATCGATATGATTCTTGTTTAAAACCTTTTCCATCAAAATATGTAAAAGAAGATCAGAAAGATATTGACAGTTTGGTGAGTGAATATTGAACATATTTTTCTTATGTGTGCAGTTAAATAGATCCCACACTTTTGTTCGCTTGGTGAAATTGTTTGGACTACAATATATTATTACTGTACTTACAAAGGTGTTCTGCAGTAAAAGCTTCAGATTGATAATTATTTTTAATGTATCCAATGTTAAAGATATAATACATTATTTTCTATTTTTAAAATAATTGAAAGAATATATATTCCTAATTATGATATTTAAAACACTGTGCATTTCATGAACATCAATTTGGCATCCATATTTAAAAACCAATGTAAATGTTACTGAACAAATGTATGAATATGTTAAGGTTACAAGGCTTTAAAAGTTGTTGATATTTTAATTTGTTCATGTGTACAAATATACTAGAAGCTGTTACAGTAACTATTGTGGAACTGGACTAGTTGAGATACACCACTGATGTCATAACACTACTTTGTCGTATCAGGCCTTTTTGTTTGTGTAATTAAGTTAAATCCTATGCTGAATGATAAATATTTGAATAAATAAGTACTATTGAGTGTATTATATATTAATAATATATAAGTAAGATATATTCAGTGTAGTTGAAAATAAATATTTATTTTGAAGATTGTCTGTCATGAAGGAACATTTACTTAGCTTGGTTGGTATGATGTCCGTGGGTTATCTCAACTTGTCTTCTGCCAAGATTATGTACATTGCTTCTGTCTTTAAAAATATTTATTAAAAAAGTTTCCAAGTTCTATTTAAAATTATTATTTTTGTTTATGTATATAGAGAGAAGTGCTGGATAAAACACCTTCACTTGCTCTGCTTTCACAATATCTTAATGATCCAGATGTGTATCGTACAAGTTCTGATATTATTGACCTGTTGTATTGGGTTTTAGCACTTTCAAAAGATGCAAGATTGAAATCTATACCAAAGAATGAGGTGTGTTTCTTACATCTATTATTAATTATTTGTAAGAGAAATATATTATTTATAATTTATCATATTATTTTTCAGTTCAAGTCAATACTAAATATGGCAAACTGTAAAAAGACAACTGAGCCCCCTAATCACATATTTCAAGTGATGTGTCCCAAAAGAGAAGCCAGGTGGACTGAACTCTGTTCAGGAAAAAGATCACTGTTTGCCTTCCATGGAAGTCGGTTGGAAAACTTCTATTCTATTATCCATCATGGACTTCAGCAACATATGAACAAAGTAATCTAAATAATAAGTTTTCATTTTATTAAATATTTAAAAGTACAAGAATAATCATTTATGAAGTAATCTATTATAAATCATAAAGCTCTCAAGTAATATATTTAGTGTTGTTTATTATGGTAAAGCATTGCACATTTGAAAAACATTCATTGTTCCATATATACTGTTGAACCATTCTCATCTTCTTTGCTTTCTTGTGTATGTATGTTAGCCTCTATGTAAGGCTTTCAATATATTCATATCCCAATTGAATTTGTTAAATTATGCTTATATCTTACTACTCAAATAAAAATGTATGAAGTAGCCATTAATATATTGGTTTGCAGACTTCGGTGTAATGAATACAAACCATAAATTCCTTTAATGAGAAATTGATAGGAAATTAAATATGCTAATATACAAATGTATATTTTTCTGTACATTCCACAAAAGCTTACAAATGATTGCTGAAGCAGGAAGTAATAATGTCAGTAATTGTCATGCAAAGTCTACACCTTTATCAATATGTACAGTTAACAGAAATCTCAGTCAGACTGAAACTAATTGTCCTCAAAAGGAAAAGTTGATTACATAGTATTTTCCAAGTATTAATTTATTAGACATGAAACTGATCCCTCAGTTACTTTGAATATTTCATTTAACCTTTTCACTTCAAATTATATGATTTCATTTTGTTTAAATGCTCTTGTTTTTTCTTTTGTCAGAATGCCTTGTTTGGAAAGGGGATTTACTTGTCCAGTGAAATCTCTGTCAGTTTACCATACAGTCCAACTGGTCATGGATGGGGTAAAAGTGTTGTTGGTACTCAACTAAGTTGCATTGCTGTTTGTGAACTTGTGGATCATCCCGATGTAAAGTGTCAAGTCAAAGGTATTTTACAAACATCTTACTTTTAAATTGTGCATGTGTTAATTATATGATTTAAAACTAATAGTTATTAATGTCTGTAACGTTAAACTAATATATGTTTCTGAAGTAGTTGTACAGAATTTGCAATTTGCCCATCTAAAACAACTGACATTACCTATTAATAAATTTACAATACATTGTAAAGTAAGATTGTAAATTCAAGTTGATGTGAATAATTTAAAATAAATGTAATTGGGTATAATTTGCTGTCACAGAACAAAATAAATATATTATTTTGTCAATATTGGGGTTTAAAAAAATTCTAGAAACCTCACTTTTCAAAAAATTCTATTGTGACTAAGAATGATTATTTTTTTAAAAAAATACTTAAATTTAAAGTTTGAAATTACAAAGAAATATGTATAATAAGTATTGTATTGAAGGAACTTATTGTAGAGTACCATAATTTTATTTTACTATCCCTATTTACATATTGATCTTAAAATTAGTAATTAAATATAGTTTTATTTACATTTAAATTGACTGCTATTACTGTGTAATTAAATACTGGATTTTTCATTGTTATTGCAATTGTTATTAGAATATATTTTGCTACATTAATATTTTAAATGACAATTTTTAATATTACAGATGGTAAAAGTCCAAAGTCCCGTGCAATTGCTAGTGATAGCCTTGCAGGGGAGGTTCCAGAGAAGTATTTTGTTGTTTGTAATAGTGATCTTGTGCGAGTTCGATATCTTTTGGTGTATAGTGGGCATTCGTCACTGTGCAGGTAAATTTATTAAAGATACAACACACACACATTTATAAATTCATTTCAGCAATGGCTTGATATTTTCAGAGAGACATTAATCTTTGTGTTTATTTTTTACATGTTTGATAATTCTTGTTAGATAATTACAATCATTTATGTTAAGCTTAGAATTGTTAACAGTAATTTATATTTCTTAATCAATAATTAGTAGAGAAGTCTGCAGCTAAAGAACTTACAAAGTAGCAAATTTTTATTATATTTTAATATGCCAAATTCTGTATAAAATTACTTTAATATATAGTAATTTGATAAAATTCTGAAAATTACCATTATTTCTTTTTTTCCTTAGAACACAGCAACGTATATCATTGTTTGGATGGTTCCGTCAACACAAACTTCTCACCTTCATAATGGGGTATATGGTGCTCCTGGCAGCTATTGGTCTGTCTCACAGTCCAATTGCTCAAAGATACTATCGTGGACTTTCAGGCCGTATTGGTTAATGAAAGATTTTTAAATTTTATGAGATCTATTTATACATTTTTTATATCAAATAATAAATGTGCCATATTTGCGACATGAGCCAGTCTTGTCTTAGCCAAAGAACACTTGTCTTGAGAATTTTTTTAAAAATATTAACTGTGTGATATAATTTTTATATAAATCTCTTTATGAATTGTAATATTGTGTAATAATTAACAATGTGAAAATTGTGCTGGAGTCCTTTTTGTACCATTTGTAGTAACAAATATAGAGAATCATTAGCTTGTTACAAAATTATGCTGTTAATGAAATTGTCCTTTGGGAAAAAGAAGTTTCCTTGTACCAAAGTTGTGCTACATTTATTATACATTGAAGTCAAATACTTTCCATAATACAATTGTATTCCAATTGTGAAGTTCCTGTGGCTTAATCTTTTTTCTTTAACAAATAACATCCAATTCTTTGATTCTTGTATCCTTGTTTCTCAACTGCTGGATCATGACATAGTTAGGCAATATATTAATTCTAGAAGAAATAATATAAAATAATGTGTAGTCAGAGTGTTTGTGTTCATACTTCTGTTTAGAAGTAATCTTTTATAAGATACATTCAAATGTGTGATAAATGAGTTAAATGGTATAATTGCTGACAGACATATACTAAGGGTACCAAAAACTAGGTGTAATGTATGGAATGGATGAATAAAAGAGGATGTACAGCTGGTGAGCAAGCTTATCTGCATGGCATAATGTCTAGTGTTAGATAACATTGCACATGCAGATGGGACAGAAAATTCGTACTTATAAAATTTGAAAATTTCAGTAAGCATTAAGAATCTACCTATTTCATTCTGAAAGACATTTGAACAGAACTATACCAAGCTAATTTAAATAAACGTACTATCAAATGAGTTTTGACATTTAAGTATGTTTAATACTCGAACCAAACCATCAGAATACAAGTTCCTATATTTTGTAAATGAGTTTACTACTTCCACATGGTTTATCCAAAATCGGTATAACTTTAAAAGCTATCGCGGTTAAGGAAGGGGAAAAATTTTTCTGAAGCACGTGGTCAAGACGAAAAGTGATTTTGCGCCTCCCATATCGAACTCTATGGAGTCGATGACATTTGTCCTAGGTCTTCGAGTACTCCAGGAAATTTAATTAAAATCAAAACTACTAATCGATAACTTTTCCGTGGTATTGTTAATCTATTGTTGAAAACGCCGATGAAAGATATGGCATATATTGACAAGGAGTTAATTGCAATGTCATATCTCTGAAAATAAAATCTTTTGCTTGTCTAGGATAAATGAAAATATAATGACGAAATAAACATATAAATTTGCAACATTCAATTTCATACAGACAATTTATTACGAACATTGGGGAGAAAAAATCTTGAAATATATGTGGACAACATTAACGAACTGATATGATATGACTCAAAACTTGTTCCCGTAGTATGAAAGAAAATATTGAAAAATGATTTAATATTATTCGATAGCGTTTGAAGTATTGACGAAATATTAATTTCTTTTATGGTTGTCACATGGTATAATTATTACTTTGTTATTCTAGTTTTTATAAATATGGTTATATACTTTTTTTACAAATTTATCACTGAATAATTCACTTTTATACTTTCTAATAAAAGTTACTAATTGATGCGTCCTCCTAGATAATTATTCGCATTTAAAACTTTTGGTAATATATTTAATAGCTGTAGTAATTCCACTAATTCCTTGACATTTACAGAAAATACGACAAAGTTATTTCTCAACCATACGTAAATATAGCTATATCCATTAATTTTTGTTGTGACACAGTTCTTTCTCTCTTAATTTGCCGGCACATCCTTGACAGGTGTTGTAAACAAGTTATGTGTTTACAGTTATCCAGAATGGCCAAACTACGTACATTAAACTCTGGCTTATTTCTCACTAGTTTTATTACTGTTGTTGCTCCCTTATGTATGTAACGTAAACTTCTGTTCTACGAGCGGTCAATGTATTGATATTTTACTATCTCCGACTACTTCCTGAAAACAAATCATAAAATAGACTTTCCAGGGGCGTTTGATATAAATTTGATAATGCTTATTATATTTCATACTACTCAAATATGATGTATCCTTTCTTGAATCTTCTGGGTTCCTATTGGGTATTTTATATAATTTTTATTGCCATCACTGTAAAATCTTTATTGATAGTATTTCTTCACAGTTTCTTTCTATCTTGCACCAAGGTTAAGTGACAATGCCATGCATCTATTAATGCATGTAAACATCGTGCTTGTCAGATGTTTGAATCCGCCTTTTAGGGGAGAACTGGAGGGGGAACTGAACGAAACTTCAGTCGGAAGTGAAAACCCAGCCGAGCAGGAACGTCGCTGCTCAGAATGGGCTTCAAACAAATGTTTATCGTTATAAAAACTATTCTTCTCTTTCTTTCAACGCAGCTAGAAGTATGCGAATCGTACAAAGTAGAAAAATATTCCCTGCTGATGCCAAATGTACACCCAAATACGGTGAGTAACGATTTCTTTACCCTGAACATATGGCTACGCTTGACAGATCCATATTCATTTTCGAGACCCACTGTCACTTGTAAAATATCAATGTTTCTCTTTAACGTAACTCAATCTCATCGTATGACATTGTCTAAACAGTAATCCACCTGCGTCTGCAGTTTTCGGTCGTGTATGTTTTTATTTCTCTTGTAATGCAACAGATGTTAGAACTTTGTTTTGATGTGAAACTTATGTTTCTGATATCAATTTCAGGTATAGCATTTCTTTGAGAACAATAAAACGACTTATTTTTATACAATAGATGCTTAACACATGGATCCGCCGTGTAAATATTTAACAACCTTCAATATTTGTTCAGCTGCACCAATTCTTTGTTCGATTTTTAAAAACAGACAGTACAGTATAATATTTTTTGAATAGGAAACATATTTATCAGTGCGGATCATACCAAAGATAATGAACAAACCATTCTTAAATTGCGGTTTATTTCTATTATTTATTATAACAATAATTTCCTTTCTCACGAGTATCCAAAGAAAATTTTGTACAGTATGTTCTGTATATTTATTGAAGAAATTAATGTATTTATTATCAGCCCACTGTCATAATTCTAGTAAAATTATATATTTTTATTAAATGACATGCCAACTAACGGGTCCTCTTCAGTTTATTAAATCTTATTATAATTTCGTGCTGTTACCGCATCATGCGGGGTCATTCGTTATATTTTATTTATTTATTAATTCAGATTAATTTAATTATTTAATTTATAACTTGGGAGAAAATGTTCCTATGCTCAGGGCTGAATATGTCATCTCTGATAATTGTTTTAGTTTCATTTTAGAATTCAATAGCACAATACACAAATTTACTGATCATGTTGTTCCAATTCTTTTAATGAAGCTTGATAATACTTTAATATCTCCGAATCTACTTCATTACCGGGGCACTTACTAAGTTTTTAACTCGCGAAATTGGAAACGTAACGATTCTTGATTTAGATGTACGTCGAATAAAGTGTTCTCTAGCGCAAAAGACAAATGTGGACTAGGAAAGTAAAATTTAAAAATGAAATAACTTTCTCATAAGACCTGGAAATTAATCTGGAAGCAGGTATTTTTATTATTCGGAGACATATACATAATAGATTTTAAACTTTCCTGTTAATTTCATAAATTGTCCTGAACATTGTGTCAAAACCTTAAATTAGCCAAGTTATTCAAATTAAATTTTAAGCAAAATTTCTCCCTGCTCTGTTAAATTATTCGTGCATACAGCCAAAAGCCGGTATATATATATATATATATATATATATATATATATATATATACTTTAGTAGTTTCCATGTCCGCGGATCTTTCATCTTTATCATGAATTTTGAACATCGATGCTAAAGGAATTGTAAAATCGATTAGGTTCTGGGATTTATGGATGACTGGCATCAGACAGGTTGGGCCATTGGGTACTTGTCTCACGCCCTTCCGAATGACGGGAGAGGAACATAATATTCTATTCTATGATTAGAGAGGAAATGGTCGGCTGCAAGATCGTTTCATGCAATGACTTCGCAGAACGTGACCTCCGACCAATTTATTTTTACCTTTTGTTTAGACAGAACCTCTGGTAACTGTAAAGTCCCCGCTATGACAAGAATTCAAGTTATTCTACTTCGGTAATAGTGGTTATATGGTCGATAAAGCCCAAATTCATACCAACTGAAAAAGGATACATTTTTAAGATGATATGAAAATTTGAAGCTTCTTATTAATACCTTAATTTAGCTTCAATTTATGAGGATTGGGAGGGAACAAAAGTCGCAGAAATCTAACTGATTTTTTTTCATAGCATAAAGTTTACTTAAAGGTTTAAATGCTTCTCACGTATTTTTTCCCATTCAGTTAATAGGTTTATTAATGACAAGCTGTGGTAAAATTGCAGTTTTCTCTGTAAAATAGCAATTCGATTTTAGGCTTGGCTTAATAACTCTTTTTACCGGCAATCTACTTAAAAAAACACGGAAAGCAAAGGAACGGTCGTTAAAAAAGATGCAAGCGTGTTTTCAGAAACAGAATCCTAGATAAGCTTGTCACAGAAACTACAGCTTGACAATAACTACATTTACTAGCAGTAATAAGATTACTATAACCTTGTTTCTCAGTGGGTTCTTAACTACACTCTTTGGTTCCCTAGAAGTCTTAAAAAATCAAACTAATACGATCTTTATACTATTTTTTTCTAAACTAATCTAATTAGTTTGTTTTTTACGCGTGTTCGTATATTTATAATCATGCCACCATTTTTTTACGTCAGGGTAAAGAATTGAAGACAAATGCTCCAAATATAATTTATAAGTGTTCTTGGCGTATCTATTAGCGTAAGCCTATATATTTTCTTTTCTGAAAATATAAAAACGCCTGCATTAGTTATGAATTATTAAAGTAGCAAAAAATGGTCGAAATAATGGGATAAAATAAATATTACACGATTTTTTTCTGCAAACTTTGTTACTGTAGACGAGTGTGGCTTTTGAAACTTTTTTACATACTCTCGGTGGATCTGTGTAAATTTTAATAGGTATTTATTTTCTTCACCCAAGGAAAGCATCAGTGTTTTCAGAAACGCAGTGTTACATTTTTTAATCATCTTAGTTTGTGTACTTATTTTTTTAACTTTTATTAATTTCTTTTCTTCTGAACATCTACTAGTAAGTCGAAATCATTCGCCATTTACCACTCCCAAAGAAGAATCTATTTTCTATCTTCATCTCGATTTATATGAATTTACACTCCAATGAAATGTTACTTGTTTTGTCATTTATTTCAAAAATGGATCGAATTGCGTGAAGTAGGAAGCAAAGAAAAAATACTAGTAAACCATCTATCCTTCATATTCCCCTTTCAATACCCTTCCTATGTTCTTAATGCGGAATTGCCTGTTTAGGACCACCCTCATGTAGCCTGTTACTCCTCTTCCCCTAAAAAATCTATTTACCCATATTCGAAAGGATGTGTAAATTGGTATAGTTTTAAACGTAATTACATAATCTGATTGTGAATCATTTCCACTTCTTCTATTTTCCTTAAATCGTATGATTTGATGTATAATGCAACAATGATTAAAATACTTTAGTCGTGTAATTAAAAATTGATAAAAGTAAATGAGTTAAAACAGCCTCTTTGTTAGTTTTTATTTTACTAAATATTATAATGTACTATGTTTCGTCTCTCATTTGAGAAATCATGTGGACTATAATGAAAATTACAATGGATTACATTATAAAAAATTACCTGAAGAAGTCTAGAATGAGAGACGAAACGAAATATATAAAACTCATTTAATGTATATTTAATTGTCAGATAAATTATTTATTTTAAAATGGATAAATTTTATGTATAGCCGCCTCAAAGATAACTTCTATTTCTGCCTTCTTTTTTATTTAGAAATTTTCGCCGTTTTTATGTCTAGCCTATAAAATTTTAGCGATCCGTTCTTCCATTTTATCTGAAACTATATATTCACATTGTCAACGTTTAAAATATTTAACCTTAACGGAGTTTTTGATGCCGTTTTAAATACTCTCTTGCTTACGGTGCACCGGATAACCTCAGAAAACATTGTTTTAAATCGGTCGTGGCAGTGTGAAATCTAAAAAAGATCCCTGTCATACGAACAGGGATTGTGAGTACTTGACCAAGAGGGTCGTGTAGAAGTAATCTGCCTTCATTGAGTATTTTTTTACGACAGATGTGCTTATAGCGATCTCATTAGCGTCGCTGATAAGCTGTGCGGTTTAGGAGATAACAGCTTCTATTGCCTGCAATATGCATCAATTTACTTCAATTTATTTTTACAATCGTTCTTTGCTGGTTTAATATTTGAGTCATTTCTCGCAAATTATATACGTTCTCTTACCATAACAAAAAGGACATGACTTTTTTATTTCGTAATAAAAATTGTGGAAAGTTGGAGAAAAGCTCATTATGATTAGCAAAATTGCAAAAGTGTCATTTTCTCGCTATTTTCAAGAGAAAACGTTTTTTGGAAATATTATTACATCATGAAATTGTCTCCAAAGGGCTGTATGATTGAGCGGAGGCTTATGATGTGACTTTAAATATGGACTAAGTTCCATATATCTGTAAAATATTTTTATTTCCCAAGTTAATTCCTATTTTCTTAATTTTGCACATTTTCCTATAAAATTTCCCTTACATACATTTCATTTTACAAATATGTTTTTGAAAAATCCTTCGTTCAATCCGTCCAGTTGTTGCATTATTCCTCTTCCTCCAATTTAATATAGTTAATCCTTTCTATAAATGAAATAATATTCTTTACATCGTAGCCATTGTTATTTTTAATTTAATTTAATGATTTATTCGAAAAACAAGTTGATGGCCCTTCTATTTCATCCACAATGGATCTAATTGGCTGTACTGCTTTATGGGTTTTTTAAATCCATGGTCTATGAAATATGAAATCTCCAACTTTTTCTTTTTACCAATAAACTTGCATTTCATCAACATTTTAAAAATACTTCTGTATTTTATGGTACTCCTACTGCAAGAGATTGGCTGAGGTATCTACATAACATACTCTTTTGTCGTTCAACAATTTATGTGCGTTTTCATCATAATTTTTGTCTTCTACGATTAATAATGTTTTTGATGTATCAACTTAAATCACTCAGTTTCAATCTCCATTTTTCTTAATAAAACCACTATTTTTCTACTTTATTTATAATTTCCTATTTTATTACTATTACTCAAAATCTTCTTCTTCAGTGGACGAATCGAAGAGCGGTTTTTAAGAGAACTATTGTGTAACTTTTTACTGAATTTGTTTTCCTTTTGCTCTGCAATCCTCTACAAATTTTTGAACACCTTGCTGATAATGGTAGTAATAATAGTGATGGTGTCGTGTTATATTTTATACATACGAAAAATAAACATACAATTAAGGAGCGAAGGGTTTCCCGGTGAATTGTATTTTAAACATGCAGTATTTTCCATCAATGGAAACTTATAGTGCAGGTCTTTTTAGCCGTACAAAATATTTTTTCTTAAATATTAATCATTTTATTTTTGTAACAAATGTAGCAACATAATACATATAGCGGGGTATTGTTACGTAGCACTCCTCAGATGTTCTATGGAAACACCTTATAGCAAATACATTTATAGACGTAATAGTAAATCTCAAAATGATAGAAAATAGAAACATTAAAACTTTGTCACCGACAGGTGTTATAAAATTTTTGTTCTTATTCGTTTAATGCTACGCATTGTATATTTATTTGGATTTTTCTCAAGAAACTGA
This sequence comes from Eucriotettix oculatus, assembly GCA_034510155.1. Classification (NCBI taxonomy): domain Eukaryota; kingdom Metazoa; phylum Arthropoda; class Insecta; order Orthoptera; family Tetrigidae; genus Eucriotettix; species Eucriotettix oculatus. The sequence goes on from CM067381.1 coordinate 49,518,209, forward strand.
CGAGATCGTGATGGTTGCTGAGGCTGTATTCGCTTCAATTTAAATTGAAGACGTAATTAACTGTTCAGAGCAGTGACGGGGACGAGGTAAATGCCCTTAGCGATCAGTTAATGAGGCCAGGGAAGCGGATGATTGACCCCGTCTCCAAATAAGGTAGCAGACAAATTGTATCCAGTAATGCGAACTTATCTCTAGTCATTCAGAAGGGCGTAAGACACGTACCCAATAACCCCATCTACCTGATGCTGGTTTTCTGAGGTTTGCCATGCATCTCTTTCTATACTATAGCCCCAGGGCACTTGGCTGTCTTCCACATTCCCCCTTTTCAATTCCCTTTCTATGCTATTTAAAGGGGAGTTACCAGTTTTTGAACACCCTCAAGTAGTCTCTTAACCATAAAAAAGTATCATGTCATTCTAAAAAAACTCATTAAATAATTCGTCTTTCTTATTGCTACTTACAGCTTACAGAAAGTTAATTTGAATGAAGTTCGGTTCTTGTGATGAGGAATATTTTGGTTGTCATACGAGAATATTAAATTCTAAAGAAAACAGATCTAAGTAACCGTTTGTTTATCCTCGTTGGACCCGTGGACATTATTCTTTGACGTGACAGGAAGTGGAAATGTGCGTTAGTTTGGATAGTTTAAATCGCAATTAATCGAGATTTGAGGGTTGATTGTACTACCAGATAAGGTAATAGAACCAATAAATATCTTTCCTCTAATCTAATGATTTTCAGATGCAATTTTGGTGTTATGAATCGGTTCTCCGCCCTTGTTAGCCTTCAGTATTTCTTCACATTCATATTCACCCTTCAATTGCATTGAAGTTTTGTACTTATTTTAAATGTGTAGTATATTATAGGGGGTAGTTATTTAATAAATTATTTTGTACTTTAAAAAATAATTATTTTATTTATATTAAAAACAATATTTTTATGTAGTCCTGCGCATTATTTACAGTTATATATATATTTGTTAAAGGGGGTGATTGTTTAAATTTCAATGGGTTTCTCTGGGTTAATTATTGGGGTAACAACGTGCAACAGAGATTTCGCGTTCGTGACGAACCTGTTTCATCTTCTCTGCAATTCCGGTAACCCTCTGTGTGAAAACTGTATTCTTTCACGTGTTGACGTCACGCAAACACTCGCAGTTCAAGTATATAATTCTACAGAATTCACTTTGCGCCCGCATGTCTCGGACTGGAACAGGAAATACAATTCAGATACAGACAAAATGGCGGAAATGGTTGTGGCATAACGATTCTATTCAAATGTTCGTACCATAATGAGCTGGCCTGTTATGAATTTGAAGTAGTTTGATACAATTAAGAACATAAATCGCGGAATTCTTTATGACATTCATCGCATGTATTTGGTGAAGTGTAGAAAGGTCCTTTCCAATGCGAGACCCTAATTTTAACTGTCGAAGGGAAGGACTCTGCACTGAACCTGATAATACGCAAGGTAAAAGTAACGTGTTAAGAATTGTTTAAGTGGACAGTAACGAATGCATGGATAAGGAGGACAACAAACGTGCGAGAAAGGCAGTTAATCGCACTAGTTTATGGCTGAGAAAAGTATCCCCAGTATTTAAATAATTTATAGACCACGCGCTTATCCTGCGCAAGCCTTATCATTTCTATATAGCTACCACATCCTCCTAAACTGATTACCGTATTCCATCCTTGGCCTCCCTCTTCTGTTCTTACACCACACACTTCACTCTAATGCTACAAGACCCTCATGTCTCAAAACGTGGCCTATTAATATATCCCTTTTCTTGGTCAAAGTCCTCCAAATTGTTCTTATTGGCCTAATAGACCGTAAACTGTAGATTGTTTGTTATTATTCAGATTATACTAAAACCAAACTACACTTTTTATACGTTTGATGCTACAAAGATAGTATACAATCGTTTTAAACTGTTTTCGCATGCTTTGATTATATTAATCGTAAGACGGGTTCCGGCACAAATGGGAGTCATCATTGGTTCAGACCCGGTTTAAGTGTGGTAACGATTCTTTTCAATTATCTGGGAATATTTTACGAGTTTCAGAATTGCCCTGCGTAAGTAACCTGAACCAAGGCCGTTATGAAGCGTTCGTCATCGACCTTGGAATAACCCATGACATCATCTGAGGCTCCGATTTTCAATGTTCCCCATATCAGCCCTTTATTTCAATTTCTGGAATCATAACTATAATATTTTCAGTATGTCTGAGTAGCCTTTTTTTGGAAGCATGCTCAGAATTGAGTCAGAAACATAAGTTACACATACAAGAAAGGAAATAAAATGCCTGGACTGATTGGAAATGCGGTCTAAGAAACTAGAGGGCAGAGAGGTTTGCAAATGAAATGTTGCTATATTCATAACCATAAATTAACAAGATTGTTATTGACAGCAGTTTGAAGCATGTTTAAATATTCATGTCGATAGCTCGTAGTGTACACTCCTGACTTTCTATTTTATGTAAAAATGTAACTTATGTGTATTTACAACCTGTTATGTTTCTGAATACAACTGATAACGCGAACTTGTTTGCAACTTCGATTTGATCGATCAACGAAATTATCGCAACAATTAAAACAGTATTAACGAATGAAAAAAGCCATCAATTTTGAATTTCAGATTGCTTTTACGTTCTTTAAACAATCAGAAACTCAACGCTCGAAATTATTCAGACGGTATTTAAATAACCGTAATTTCGATAGGCAAAGTAATACAATTTTATTTCTGCCGAAGGAGTGAGGACCATGAACAGCTACATTTTTATACCTGAAGAAGTCTTAAATGAGACACGGAATGTAGTATGCTTAATCTTTTAAATAAAATAAAAAAACTCACAGGCTATTACAATTCATTTAATTATTTATTTAAATGCGAGATGAACTACTTATCCTATAATTCAATGATAAATGTAGGAAATGTTAATAATAATTTACATAGAATTTAAGAAAGTTTATTATTTCTATTTACTTTATCGTTTAATTTATAAATAAATTTTATTATCAATTTTAAATATCAACAGCATTGCCAGTTATTAAAAATAATAAACCTTTATCAATACTTATATGTTTATAAAAATAATTCTTGACATTTTTACAGACAAATTTATTTATCCAATTTAAAGATAAACGACGTTTCAGCATATATTACACCTTCTTCAGGTTTTTATTTATAATATACAATCGTTGATAACATTTAACATATTGAGTTAAGGTGTTAAAAACACCGAAACGTTTCTTTAAATTGGACAGATAAATTTGTCTGGAAAAAGGTCAAGAATTATTTTTTATTAATTTATTGTAGTCTCAAAATGGAGATGAAACGCCGCTTTTGTGAACTAATAGTGATATATTTAATGCTGACTATTTGGCCGTCTTTTTATTTATTGTAAATTTTAAAGTCAGAAAACTATGTTGTAATTTAAGTTAAGTTGGAAGACTAATAAATACGAAAAATTGTAATCAAGCTGAATAAGTGATGACTCACCTCCTCGAGCTTTCAGAATAACCCGATGAATTATATTTGTAAATAGGGAGTTGCAGATAGGTTTTAATGGAGAGAAGAACAGGCCTTGGACGTACCGTAAAAGATAATGGTGTGAACTGGAATTTATCTGGCTTTCTAATCCATTTATTCCTTCTAGTATATAGAACGTTCTCCTGTATTTTAGTTAAATTTCAATATACATGATTATTAGAATCCGAATAACGAGAGAAATTTAAAATTATTGAAGTTCATCAAGCAAGGATGCCTTTGATAGTTCACGTTTCTAAATGTTATAACAATTTAATGAATAAGGACACACAAATATGCAATACAGTACTGGCTGACTCTATTACCTCCTAATTTTCACGGATGCGGACTCTAATAAAAGAAAACTTTTAACTGCAGACTGATGCAGCGTGACGTTTAATGACGGTTATAAGTGGCTTTCAAATTCTCTTATCTTGTCACGAGAAGCTCAACACGACAAGTTTGACAGTTACTCTGCTTTTAACAACCGTGACTCCGTATCAAAAGGGAAATGGGTGTTAAGTTGTGATTATTGTGTCCCGTTGCTTATAATCATGATCATATTAAAGACTCTCCAGAGGATATCACGTGTTTTGAGATTTGTGCAATCCGAGGATTTAATGAACTGACCACCAGATACAGTGATGAAAAATGTCTGCCGGACCAGGGACATTTTTCCATTCTTGTCTTTCTTCTAAATTAGCTGTTGGCTATCAGCGAGCTTCAATTGAAGCATTTCACTTATTTTCATTCAAATTTCATTGTGCAGTTGAGCTTCTGTTACGAATGAAGAGGTTGGTTCGGTGTGTAAAACATTTTACTAACAAAGCAATCATGCCATTTTGAGTTATACGATATCTTCTTGCATCTGAAGAGCAATCCTTCTTCGGAGAGTTAATTTGGTATACTGACAGCTTGGAAATCAGATAATTAAGAATGTAGGACGAAAGATTCAGAGTGGAACAACGAGGTTAAAGGCGTCTTATTTGACGTCTTCATTGTGGACGAAGTTAATTAGCAGTCTGATTGTTCTCAAATCAAGGGAACAAAGTAATCAAGTACTGAATATCAGAGTTCAAGACTTGAATCATGGTCAACCACTTCACGGACCAAATAAAGTTTGCGGGATTTCTTGAGTTCCATATGTATTACCATTTGTAAAAGGAATTATCCAACGAATGAATTCCCATAAGACTAATGTTTATTTTTATGACTAATAGAAGGTTAACTGATAACGACTTGCCTGCAGTTCAAGGCCCTAATTCCTCAAGTCTGAATCTCTTTCCGTTTTCCTCATTAAATCGATTTATTCGATTCATAAAATGTATCATACAATAGGTAATTACTAATTTTTATGAGGTTTGCTGAAGTTCCAGCTAATGATAGTATTCTAAATTCATTAAAGGCAAATCCTTCAAGTTTTGTGTCACGTATTTGAAACGTAGGCCGACGGAAGTGACTATGGTCAATTGGTGGTGTATCAAATTGGCGAATAGGAAATAAATTAGAGACATGGTCCCAGTGGCTGATCCTGAGTTTTTAAACTTATGTGCTACATCACCCCAATATGAAGATAATTACTATAACAGCTAAGGGGTTGATAATACTCTACGACCCTTAAAGAGAGATAACACTAAAACATTAAATGATTCGAACGCAGTTGACAACGAACTTTACGTTCAAGTAAACGGGATGTTTAAATTCGGACCAGTCTTATGACTGAAAACCACAACAACAGAAAGAGTGGCTAACAGTCAGAAACGGAATAATTTAATTTGAAAACGGTTGTCCCCCAACTTTAGGGATCTCCTCAATTCTTTAATTAAAGCGTCAACATGAAATTTTGTAATATTTTAGTTAAAGAACTGAGGATGTCCCTAGAGTTGGGGAACGAAACAGTTTCAAATTGAATTAATTACATTCCTGACTTTTGGCCATTCTTGGTATTTTATTTAAAAAAAAGTATACATTTGTAAAGTAGAATGTTGATCGTTGTGAGACGGAATGAAAACTTTCCTATCATTGAAGACTGTTAGAACTTTAAATATTTCAGTTCCTTTAAATGCGTAAAATGCATTCTATGAGCTGTCACGTAATTTATTTTGTAGAGAATTGAAGCTTACTAGTATGAAGCCTGTTCCTCGCCCGCCGTACTTTGTCACGTCCGAAATATTGACATGTGAAGCGGAGAGCAGTGAGTAGGCGTTTCATTCAGAAACTGGGAGGAAACTCTTCAGCTGCTGCAGCTTCCATCGACCGGGAACGCTGACGTAGTCGGCGAGGCCATGACGTCACTGCAGAATCTCTGTTTGCTCAATGGGTTTATTGGAAGCGACTTGCCATTTGTGTTGCGAACTAATCCAGTTCCGTGCGTGGGCAGTCGTTTCTCGTTACGTGGGAGGGAAGTCTACTACCCTCTCCCGATCTCGCACCAATGTTTGTAACCAAAATAGCTGGAAATGCCCATTTATTCCTAATCAAACTGTAATCTATATCATATAAACCTAATTTTTTTGAGTTATAGGATAGTCCACAACAAAAAAGTCTGTTCTGGATTTTTCGAGCGTTTCCGTTCAGTGAGGAGATATTTTAGGAAGTACTAACCACAGGTTTATTTCCTCCTTCCGTGGTTCATTGCCGATCCGTAAAACTAAGCACTTTTTAAGGAAAGGCTAACGCGATTCAAAGAATAAACAAATAAAAAAACTACAATAAGTTGTAATTTCAAAGAGTTTTGAATTGTACACTGAGGATGTAAAGATGTGTACCACTCTGGTACTATGTTTGCTAAAAATGTTATGTGAGATAATTATTAAAATATACAGTTGAAAATGGCCATGGCCTAAAGCTACTGAAATTACAAATATGGAATTGACAACTTAAAGTGGTTTTCTTTTTATTAAATTATCATTTGATTAAAGTTTTTTTAATTTAAGAACAAACATATTTCCTGAACCTTGACATACACAGTGTGTTTCCTTGATTTCTTTTACAACTTAAATCAGTTTCTATAAAAATTCTAGAATTTTATTCTCCATTCAAATAACATACATCTTTCCAAATTCTGAGCTTTGCTATACTTTTGCTTTACATAGTATAGTGACAGTGGGACTTACTTTTTGGGATGCCTCGTTCTCTCTCTAATTTCAAGGTTCTCACATGCCGAGGCACCATAATCTCTTTTAGGATGTGTATGTACTGAGGTCAAAGACTATGGGTATATGGTAAGAGTTGTCTGCTGTTCCTATTGGATGAGTCAGCCAGTTGCCTCTTAAAACTGGTGAATACATGAAGAAGGGAAAGATGTGACCCCACAGCAAATTCATCTCCCATCATTCAGAAGGTGTGAGAATAGTACCTAATGCAGGTTTTATAGGGTTTAACTGCAACGTTTTTAGGTGAATCACCAGATAGGATCCTTAAACTTTGGCCTCGGAACCCTAGTCAATCCTTGGCTGCCTTTCACATCCCTCCTTTTCGTTTCCCTTCCTAAGCTATTAAAGGGAAATAGCCTGTTACCTCTCCCCAAAAAAAAGAAGAGAGAGGAAGATACACTTGGCTTATCAAAAAGATGAGATAAAATATGAATTTAAGATTTTTTTGATATCCTCCTTTCTCAAGAGAGACTGCTTTGTCCTCCTTGAGCAAAAGTGAATGCAGTTACATATATTTCCTTATTAATGTATGTAATTAACATACCAATTTTCTTTTTAAATTTCAGCCCGAGCTATACCTTTGCACTCCAATAAAAGTGGACCCTTCGAACAGTTATTATATAGGTGAGTCTTTTTACACTTCTATTTCTTAAATATCTTTTTTCATTTATTACCATAGGTAAATAATGATAATTATTATTCTTACAGTGGGTTTTGAACCAAATGCAACAATGGCTACAGCTCACCATATGCTGCTTTATGGTTGTGAATCACCTGGCAGTGACAAACCTGTCTGGTAATTTGTTTGAATATTACATTTGTTAACTTAATAAAACAACTGTATTCTGTTGTAAAATATAAATTTCCATGGTGAAAGACTAAAATAATATGTAGGTGTCCTTGTGGAAAATATTTTTAAAAATTCATATTCTTATCTTCAACTGAAAACATTATCAAATAATGAAGTCCATACATATTCTTGGGAATATTTTTGAGTAATTTTTGTTTTGCGTTTTAGGAATTGTGGAGAAATGGTGAAACACGATTCATCTTTGGAAACTGCGAGCCCCTGTTCAACAGGTTCACAGGTTAGTGATACAAATCATTCCATAATTGCTTATTATAGATCGAGATTTTCTAGGACAAACATTTGCTTTAAAGCGTTTACTTAAGCAGTCACATTTGTAAATCATGTAGAAAAGTAAGGTTTTTGAAAATTTTGAGCAGTAATAATAAAACTTCATCTGTTCTTTAAGCCTTTCAAACATGTATAGTTAAAAATTTGTTCATTTACACATATTTTCATATTGATTGATAGCAATTATTAAATAAATAAAAATATGCTTACATTTGTGATTTACCATGGATTAATTATTCTAAAGTGATAAGTTTTCAAAAATATAAATTTATTACCAGATAATTACATTAAAGTGCAATAAAGCGCTGGTGAAACCCATATTAATATATTTACAGGTAATATATGCTTGGGCTCGTGACGCCCCAAAATTAGAGTTACCAGATGGAGTTGGATTTAAAGTTGGTGGCAATTCGCCTATTCAGTACCTAGTTCTTCAGGTGCACTATGCAACAGTAAATAAATTCCAAGGTATTTTAAATAATGTTTCATTTGCCAGTCTCTTGGCAAACCTAATTTGGTTTATAGTAGTACAATACATATTTAAAGTTACCTTTAATTAATAATATACTAGTATTGTTAATAACCATTTGAAAAATTTATTAACTTTTTCTACTTATACATATATATAATTGTAAACAGAGATATAAAGATCAGTATCCAACTAGTCTATTTTTTAAAAATATATTAATATTTTATTTTTGTTTAGTTAATTTATTTTTTGCTATCTTCTGTTTCCATAATAAAATCCATACTATCAGATGGAAGCACAGATGATTCAGGAATATTTCTTCATTACACTCAACGACCGTAAGTATATTACATTACTATAAAGGGTTAAAATGAAAGTGCTTCAGGAAATTTTGTATTTGCTTCTATTAACTTAAGTGAATTTTAAAATGTCTCTTTCCCACATTACACATCAAAAGTTCATTCTCCAAAATATTATTAAGTTATATAATTTATCTTCAGATGTTATAAATGTATTAATGAGTTTGCAATCACAATTTTTATATCAAATAAGAACATTTTCAATGTATTATTTTACAGAACAAGGCTAATATTATTATACTCAATTTTGCATTTAGACTTGACAAATTGGCTGGTGTTATCTTACTTGGAACTGCAGGAGCGATACCACCAAAATCAACTGAGTACATGGAAACGTCATGTCTCATAAAGGAAAAGAAAACCATTTTTCCATTTGCCTACCGCACACACACCCACAGTTTAGGTTTGTCTAAATATATGTCTTAATGTCTGTTTTACATAGAATTATAAGTTAATGACTGAAATTTACAGACAAACCAAGTTTTTTATATTTCATCCATAATTTTGTAACTTTTTCAGGTAAAGATATACACAAGCAAATTTCTTCAGACTCATAAAAGAAAATACAACCAATTGTAGATTTAAATTTATAAATTTTGTTAAAGTAATAATGGTTAATTTTTTAATTACATTATTAATAATACACTTGAATGGATACAAATATGTTGCATACGAATTGAACATTTGAGGTTCAAAATTTAACAATGGTAATTGAAATAAATAATATCAATCAAATTAAATAAGGATAAATAAAATTAAAAATTTGGTTTGTCTTGTATGTGAATTGGTTGTAAATTAGTTCTATTTTATCCTTTAAATGCATTAGTTAGTGACTTTCTTCAAGTAGTTTTCACTCTGCTTGAAAATGTGAGTAAAATGGAATTACCATGTTAATGTAAGTGAAATAAGATTAAAATAGTGAAGTTTATATATTTCTGTAGTAAACTCGCAGATAAATAATATACTTATATTAGTAGCATTATATCACTTGTTTACAGTTCGCAATGATGCTTTAAATGAATCAAACATTGATAATAGAATTAAAATTTAGAATGACTCTTGTCAATACTATAGTACTGCTTTTATTTAATTCACCTTCCATTAATTCCAATGTTACAGGAAGGGTAGTTTCAGGCTATAGGGTCAGAGAAGATGAAAATGGTAAAGACAATTGGACACTTCTTGGAAAGCGTAATCCTTTAACTCCACAAATGTTTTACAAAGTATACAACTCGGACCCAATAAAACCAGGAGATCGTCTGGTAAGTTTAAAATCAAGTAAAATAAAATAAAATAGGTTTGTATGAAATCAAGCACTCTAAAATATTTGTATGTACCATAAACTTAAATTCTCCCAAATAGTGACTAAATATACAAATATACCTTCGTTCCTGTTAGATGAAAGGATGTATAAATATGAAAAAAGTTACTGAAAAATATAAAACCTTGAAAGTTTGTTAATAATATTGACTGATTTTTATATCTTCATTCAGGCTGCTCGATGCACTATGGTGAGCAACAGGGATAGATGGACTGAAATTGGGTAAGTAGCTTTGAAATTGTGTAATAATCAACTAGGACTTTTACCAGTTACTACAATAATATATTGGTGTTTGTTTCTTATTAAAGGCCCACGAATGAAGACGAAATGTGTAACTTCTACTTGATGTACTGGGTAGAGAATGGAACGCCATTGGATAAAAAATATTGCTTCAGTCTAGGTCCTCCAAATTACCACTGGGAAACAGAAGACCACTTAAATAATATTCCAGACACAGCCAGTACTATATAATTGTTTAGATTTAATTGTGATATGAAGTGGAACACACGCCACATACAAAAAACTAATTATGAATGGGTGAACTTGTATTGTAACGAATCAAACTGATTAAATTGTTTAAAAATGGATACATGAAATATTAATAAATCAAAGCAAACAATGGTAATGCACTCTATGAAAACAAACACTTTAAATTATTAATAATGTTGTAGTTTGTCTACAATAACCTAACGTGATATTTCAAAAATTTTCAATAAGCTTCTTTTCTAAATTGCAATTTGAGAAGAAATTGCTTAAGTAAAATTGTTTATTATACTTAGTGATTTCAAATTGAACTAACTCATTATGCTTATACAACTTTATTAGTTCAAATAAATTCTAGTTTCATTAAGGAAATTATATAATTTGACTGAAATATCTATCTTAAATATCTGTTTAAATTAAAGATATAATCAGACAATAATTTAATTACTAATCGTGAGTCCATTATGTAAACATTATTAATAGTTTTCAGAAACTTGACAAGATTGTCGAAAGGACAATATTTAATCACCAAGTATTTATTGACATGGTGGAAAAAATGAACCACAAAGTTATGTATAAAGACAGGTCTTTTACATGGATGTAAAAATTAACAGTTTTTTCTTTTACTTATAAGATTTATGTTTCATCATAAAAGTCAAATGATCAAATTGTCATATCTAGTGACCTATAATAAAACATAAATAATGTGTGCAGAATAATATAATAAGATAAAATTGAGATAAATTTATGGAATGCTCATTGACCTGTTCATTAAAATTGAAAATGCTTTATACTTTTTAATAAAGTTTAGACATAGATAAATATTAAGATCAACTATAATGAATGAGTTGTAACATAAAAAATAATTTCTTATTTTGATCATGACTGTAATTTTTATATTCTTTAATGTCATACATTAAAGTGCGGCTTGATGATCAGAAATTAAGTACACTTCACAATAATGAATTTACATTTCAAACAATGTAATTATGCTTCTGTATAATACTATAATCAGTTTGATTTCTTACATTCAGGTTTATAGTGTTGTATATATATAAATAAGAATGATATGCTGTATGCATATTATTTCACAATGGAAATATTTTAGTAGAGCTTTTCTGGATGGTTAATTTTGTATTGTTTAAAATATAAAGTTTAAAGACATGAGAAGCGCACAATGGCAGCCACATAATTTTTATGTAATTGAATGTTTCCTATTTTATTTGTATTGAAGTTAATAAACCAAATCTTTATTAGTTAAGAGTGGAGGTACTAGTCAAAATTATTAACTGTAAATAAAACTTGTTGGGAAGTTATCATATTTATTTTTAAAAAAAGCTTGTTCTGCTGCTTCTCCTATAATAAGAAATTAACATTAGTAAAGAAATTGTCACTTTGGACTCCAAATTTAACATAATTACGATTCAATACACAATGGTTTGTGAAGTTTCATGAATCAACTTTTTAATGTGCTAACCATTTCAATACCTTTAACCCATATGTATTTATCAGCCCTTGGTTTGAAATAATTTGTTCATGTATGAAGGGCTGAAATCACAACATTGGTACACAAATAAATGGCATTGTTCCAAAATTTCATATCTTAAAATATAAAATTGCCTGTTATAAGGAACCCAAATCAAAATATTTTAGATGAATTACAAAATGGCTAGTTATGATTATTAAAAATGAGGCAATTCATATACCTATTTGACATTCAATACTAAGAACACACACAAATAAAGTATGATGTCAATGTTATTACTTTTGTTTAAAAAATGATACAATTTTTTTTGTACGGTGTCAATATGGAGGACCAGTTAATTTTTAATTATCTACCATTTACTATTTTTTTGTATTGATATCTTTGTTATAAATTATTTGAAACAAAAATTCAACTACATCTAGAGTGTCATCTTTAACATATCAAGACTTATGGATGTATTTAAACTGTTCTTCTAATTACAATTAAATTGAAATGACTGAATTTGACACAACTTAGCTTTCTGAAGACAATGCAGCTTGTTCCTATTTCAAAAACTTCAAATATGTAACTTAGAAGTTGAAATTAAAATTTATTTTTATGCTTTTGATTGTTAATTAATAATTGTTCTATGTTTTATTGTAACTTAATCAACCACAATTAATGTTCTACACTTCAATTTCTAAACTTCTCAAGACAAAGTGAGGAACATGAGTGAATTCACATATTTTGTGTCATGTAGAATTAAGAAACAGATATAGTAATGCTTAATGGAGTATATCTTTCTATGAAAACTGTAACTTCACATAGAATTTTCTCAAAACTATAATGTAACTTATGTTTTCAATACTGAAGTGTGATACTTATTTTATATGTTTACAATACTAAAATATTTAAACTGTTCCTCACTAAAACTGACAGTAACAAACACAAAAATGTCTATTTTTTCTTCTTGTAAATGTCTCTGAAAATAGTTACATTGCAACATCAGTATTTATATATATAATATACTGTGTAAAAGTTAGATTTAAATGAAAAATAAATGTTATTTATTTTTTCCTCTATTGATGTAACTATATTCTTGTAAACAAAATAGCTCTCATATCAGCAAAGAAATTGTATGTTTGTAGTTGAATTTCTGTTTTCTAGAATGGTTATACATAATTTATTATATGAATAATATTTTGAACAGTAAAAATGTTTTATTCAAATACACCTTCCAAAACTATCTTATTTTCCTGAATATGCAAATAACAAGAAGGGACTTCTTACATGTAAAACCCAATTTTATTAAGGAAAATCCCAAATATTTTCTAATAAAGTGTTATCTTCAATGAAATTAAAATATATAGGCTAGTGTTTGAACACTAATTTATAGCTTGTACTTTGGCTACTTCCTTTTGTAATTATAATAATATTGTACAAGATGACTCATTTGACTGATACAATACTCCATTGATAGGCACTAGTGGGGGAAAAGTAATGCCTGGCTTGATTTGGAATGCTATTTTTTTAGTGTTAATGATCACAAATGGAAAAACATTATGTGAATGATAAAAAGTTATTTCACTGACCACTATGTGATTACTCGATGTAATATACACTTGAGGAAAAAAAATAGAAAATGTTTTATCGTCAAAATTGTGAAGTGTAATGATAGGTAGACAAAGCTAAGTCACACGAGCAGTTAAACAATTTTATTGTTCACAGCAAATTTTGGGAAGACAAATATTGCAGGAATACAATGTTTACAATATATAGTGTCTGAGGCAGGCAGCATGAACATTATCATTTTGATCAGATAGTAAATACTCAATATATTCATTAGGAAATAACTTTGTATAGTTTCCTATAGCCAAAACTGACACAAAATAATTTAATATGTTTCAAATGGATATATGTTACACTACTGCACAAGTTTGAAGAACTTCCATTATAGTTGGATGGCTTTATGGAGGCTTCAACTTCATTAGTGGCAAAATGTAATCCTCATACTGTGCTTCCGATAGACAATTGCCATTTTCAATTTGAATTTATATTGCACCTGACGAAAGACAATGATGTAACATCAAGTGTTTTAGCATATAGTACATTTTTTTATCTGTTCAATTGGCTTTTTACATTAACTAAAATCTTAATAGACAAAGAATTATCTATGAAATACAAAAACTTAAAACATAAGTAAAAGGACATGACCATAATTTGCTTCTTATTGCCTTAATCTTTACCCACCTACCACATTGTCACTGGATTTATCATTAACTTTTAAATTAAGTGAATGTCACCCATCATTAACAGAAAACATGACATTGTGAAAGATGCCACTCATTTCCCCGTGTCCATAAAAACTTAACACCTTAAGTTTAAAATTACAACAAAGTTGAAACTCATTGACATAATGAAGAATGTTATACCTGAGACCACATAAGATATTACAGCTTCTATTAATGCATGGTGATACACAGAAATAAAAGGGTTGTGAGCTAAATTAAAATTTTCTATAAAAATATGTGAAGGTAGACAATAAAAATATCTTTTGAGTTAATAAAGCAACATACATTTATTTCAATCATTCACACATTACAAAATTAACTTATCACAACAACTGTGTGCAATTTATTGTGTGACATAAATTGTTCAATTGTTGCATCAATTATTAGGAACATTATGAGAGAGCTACTATTTTAAATAAAAAAAAGTAATATAGAAGAAAAACCATTAAAGTTTTTATAAAAATAGCCAATCATGTATTTTTAAAACTACACAACATTCATTTCTATAAAAAATATACACACTTCAGTGTGCTTAAACTCGATTCAACAAAAATGTTAAATATTCTTTTTTCCTTAAATTTAAGAATGCAATAAATATTTTAAATACTCTCATTTATGCTACCTAATAAATTGATTAACAAACACATACTGCCTGAGATTTCATGTCAGCCTCTGCAAAATTGCAGCATTGAGTATTCCTGCCTTATCCAAGGTTTCTGAATCATCTGATAGTTGCTTACTGGGAAATGTTGTCAGCAATGTAAAGGTTTGGTGTTCATATTGTGGACGAGCTCTAAATTACATAATTAAAGAAAATATTGGCAGCATTATAAAAAATGGTTAATTTTAACACCGTACAAATATATATATGTAATGTCAAAATAATTACTTCCTTTTGATAGAGAGCAGCAGTTGACTTACCTGAAATCAATAGTAGGCATCCCAGGGCCGGGAAAAAGAATCATTTCAGGTTTTCAAGGGCCTGAACCCTCATGTTCAAGATTGTGCATCTGAACAATTTGATGGCATATGACACAGTGTTGACATACAAATAAACTGTCTTAAAAGTTGCAGGCTTTCAAAATTTTGATGTTACTGTTTCCCATTCTGGCAATACCTACAGAGCATTTATAAGTCATCAGCTCTTTGTTCCTATATGTAAACAAGGGACTTCATTCACACAGCAACCTCACCTATTATTCATATAAAACATTTTTGACTTTGATATTATAATACACACATGATTGAGCGGTTGGCTGCCAGACTGTTCAGGCACATACTGCCTTGAAGTTTAGGCTCCTGAAAATTTGAAATTTTACTGCATCTCTGCCACCTGACAGTACATCAACTGCAGTTAATTTATATGTATATAATAACTTAAAATGGAATGGTAACATAAATTCTTAAAAGGATACGCTGTTATAAATCGTCTGATGTCCGCAATTGTGTGTGAATGATTAAATTGCCCCAAAAGCCTTGATCCATCAGATAATCTTATTTGAATCGAAGTAGTTGGAAGAGATGGATCAACAGCTACAACTTCCTTAGCATGTTCTTCATTAACAGATTTATCCTTTTCATCCATTGGTTTTGTAATACCTATTGTAGCTGGAGAAGGGCTATAAAATTGGAATTGTGCATATAATTTAAATGATATTTAAAAAATATGTATATAGTAATTGTAAGTTGAAAAATAATTAATATACATAGATACACATGCCAGGAAATGACATTGTCAAGTTAAAACAATTAATAAGGACAGGAAAGAGAGAGAGAGTAGGTGACTTACTTGAGGTTTGGAGTTCTTTAAATTTTTGGAAACACTGCTCCCTTTATCGGAAAGTTAGGAAGACATTTTTAGTGATAGGTTACAATGAGTAAATTCTTTCTGTTCAGTCATCGGCTAGCCGATCATTAGAATTGTCTTCCTAACATTCTGCTGACATTTAAGAACTTTAAACCCTACATGGTGTCTGCCATCCGTGAACCTCAGATAAGTCACCAACTTATATATCTTTCATGTTCATGCTCTTATAGACACACAATTTAGAAAATGACATTATCAGGTTAATTAAAACAATAAGGACAGGATAGACAGAAAAAAATCAAATTTTTGTACTTCCCTGTTGGTCAACACCTATTGTGTCAATTTATGGCCAGTTAATGACTCTTTCCTATGCAATTTATTATACATATGAACATAATAATTTTAATCTTTGGTTTTATGTAATTGATATATATCTTAACCATTTAAAATCTGAATGCCATGGAAGATGGATACCAACTGTACTGAATATGTTTAAACAATTTATAGGATCAATTTACTCCATAGTATAAAATCTTGTTTCTGGTAGTTCACCTTACAGTTGATTTGTGTAAAATAGATGGAATACTATAAATAATTCATGATAATAACAAATTTTACCTGCCAAGTAAATGACCCTTTCCTGTAAAAGCTCGTACTTTTGATTTAGGAGTTACATAGTCTTCATGTCGGTGGTCTTCCATGTTAACATGAACTTCAGACCCATTAGCTTCGTGTATCAATTCCATTGGTATTTCTCTAAAAGTGAAAAATGTATTTCAATTTTGGAACTACCAAATAACTTATAAATGGGCTAGTTAATAATATACCCATTATGAAACATTAGTTTATTTATTATGTGATATACAAAAAATGTTGAAAAATAATTGTAAGTTTAACATATTGGGTCTTTAACAATAAAACCATACCCTTTACGTATAGAGTCCAAAAACTCTTTGTTTTGAGGATCAGCATATTCTCTGACAGGTCCATCATTTATACTAAATCCTTCTCTCCAAAGTTTAAGTGTAATGTCCGTAAAAGAACTGCGAGCACTGGCAGATGGGTCTCCAATGACTGAAAATTTCAATGATTAAGGTAAAATATTTTCACATAGTTAAGGATTGAAAAATAATTTTACATGATTGCCAAGATATTTCAAAGAGTATGTACAAAACAATTGGAAATATATACTCCAAAAAGAATAATACTGTCTGCTGCATCAATGTAATTGTAATGAAGATAAATTACTGTAAAATAACATTTTTTTAAAAAAGAGAACAAATTAAGTAACCTTCAGAGTCATTGCTTGTTTGACCCAGTCTATAACCAGTACCCCCAAACTTTGACTTCCTGCCTGGCGTTGGATGCTTTGGATCAACAACTTCTGCTCCATGCCTGAAGAACAACAATGAATTACTTTATGAAAAGCAATAGGAATACATTTATGTCATCACAGACCTTTAACATATTTATCATAAATCACTCAAATGTTTTTGTTTCACAAGTTTTAAGACAGTTCATATCTGAGGGTGATGAGGAGTTAGTTATAAAGTATCTAAAATAGTTTTCGAGTTTATCAGTCCCAAGGTGAAATGGTTTTATTCTGAAGATACCACAGATTATGATGGAACTTCCATTTAACTACTACAAACCACAGTCAAAAAGTGTCAATAGTAATATTTTTTTGAATTGTATTTCAGCTCACTATGTTTCTCTACATATTTATACTTAATGGATTCATGATTCATTGGGTAATTGTGATGGAGTAAGTGGTGAAATCACAGATTGACAAACTTTTATTTGCATATTTATCTTCATAATTACAAGTATGCATTGAAAAATATTTTTTTTCATCACATATTAGAATCATTACGAGTAACTAGAAGTGGTAAAATATAATTAATTTCAGGATGTTGGTATGAAAATACATCAGAGGTTTACAGCATTGAATTGCAAATATCTTTGCAACTATGAGTAGGCCCTGAAGTAGACTTTATAAATGGGTCTTAGTAAAAGTATAATTTTCCTCGCTTCATACGAAGCTCACTCAAGAGCTTCACTAAATGATAAAATGACTTACTCTTGTACAGACTTAAACATTTCTGTTACAAAATCCTTCTTCTTCTTTCCTGGTCCTAAAACTTGCTGGCCACTATGCTCAGAGCCACCAGCATAAAAGGCTTGTCCCTCCTCTTCATCAGAGCTATCACTCTGATTTAAACTTGCGACAGTGGCAAACCTAAGAATAAAATGAGCTACAGTTTCAATTAAACAAATTGTGCTAACGTGTCCTTACCTTGAACCAAACATAAAATTATGTTGCCTCCAAATAATTCAAAGGAAAAACTGACCTTGAATTCGACTTGGACTTCATCTTTGGTTTTGATGTTTCATCCATTTTCACTTGAATGGTCTCTTCTTCTAGTGGATCATCATCTAACACTACAGGATTGTCATCACCATTCTCATAAAAACTTGCTAATGCAACCTACAGATTAAAAAAAGGTCACTTTCTAAATAAAACCTAGGCACAATGACACAACTTAGAAACATAACTTCAGATAATAGTTTTAAACAATAAAAAGTAGATTATAATGAACGTTCAAAAACGATTCCAAAAGACTGGAAGAAACAGTACTTAGTTATTAATTAAATGTACATATTATGTTGTTATGAAACGAAATGTACACATGAGACTATAAACTAATTACTGTTAACTGTTGTGTTACAAACTGAGTAGTATTGTATTGTTACCTCTAATTTCCACGCCGACGATTCTAGGTAAAATCGCGCTCTTTCTGTATCCACACCGGTTACATCAGCGAATTGAGATATTAATTCATCTCTGTCTGCCATTTCTTTTTACAGTAGTGTAACAATTTTGAGAGAGCCAAATGTAATACTTCAATTTAGCCGATTACAATTTACGTTACTGTCATTCTTGGCCAAAGGTTACACTACACCATTCTCTTTATGAGAAACACTGTCGTACACAACTGTTTAATGACGACTCAAATGTGTTGTAATATTAATGTTATAATATATATTTTCAAATTATTGAATGATTACGAGCAATAAATTTAAAATTTTTAATTTTATCTTGAAATATAATTGAAAATGCTTTTATTGATTCTCAATTTCATAGAAAATTTATTATTATATACAGCAAGTTACATAAATTTAGATACTAGTGAAAACCAAACACCAGACAATGAAAAATTACAATAGATCGATTGTAAATTATGTATGATATCGAGTATTATTTGGATCTATGGTTTCTGCTGTTGTGTTTGGTGCAGTTTGTAAATACAAAGTTTTGTTTTAAATAAATACGATTTAAAACTTATAAAAATATGAGCAATATATATATTCAAGAACCACCAACCAGCGGAAAGGTAGACCCTACCAAATTCTAAATGTTGCTTAAATGAGCATCTTGGAAAACATTGTTTAATTTATGAATCGTCCCTTCTATTTAAAAAGAAAACAACAGCATCAAGTTATAAGATTGTGTCCATTATTAGTAACTTCCATATTTCGTTAATATAAGACATCTCAGTTACTCTCAATTGAGGTGCAGTATTAATATTAAACATTTTAGTTTGTGATGATTTGCGATTATTTTCAGTCATACACTCATCTGCAGTTGACTGTGCATCATGTAAAGTGCCCATAGCTTCTATGATTTATCTAGACAAGTAAATATTTAGTATCCTAATACAAAAATATGAATTTTATTTTATGATTTACAGGTTCTTCTAAAAACAACAGTTGGTGATATTGACATTGAACTGTGGGCCAAAGAAACTCCTAAAGCATGTCGAAATTTTGTTCAGTTGTGTTTGGAAGGGTACTACAACGATACAATATTCCACAGGGTTGTGAAAGGCTTTATTGTTCAAGGTGGCGATCCTACAGGAACTGGCACTGGAGGAGAAAGTATATATGGTGGACCTTTTAAAGTAAGTAATATTATTTACTCTGGCAAAAATGTATAAAGTATGATTGATTTAATGCAGTATTATAGTTTTCAATGGGTCTTCACTAGGATGAATTTCATACACGGTTGCGATTTAATCGTCGAGGGTTAATAGCCATGGCCAATGCTGGAAAAGATGACAACTCATCTCAGTTTTTCTTCACAATGGGTTCTGCTACAGAGCTTCAAAATAAACACACAATTTTTGGCAAAGTTACAGGTGAAACAATATACAATATGTTGAAATTGGAAGAGGTTCTGGTAGATGAGGTACATAAAATATTAAGTTATCAATAGAAAGTTTGGAGATTTTGCTTGGTTCCTACACATCAAAATATTACAGGAAGAACGACCAGTCTATCCTCAGAAAATTATAAAGACTCTGGTTTTGAGTAATCCATTTCCTGATATAGTTCCAAGGCAGTCGTCAAATGAGCAGCCAGTCACAGAAGCTAAGAGAAAAGATAAAAAATCTGGAGTTAAGTAAGTGGATTAAAACTAATTTCCAATAATTTTTTAATTGCTGTCAATTGTTTAGTTAATCATTCTAATGTATTTTTACTCCTACTAAGGAATTTTAAACTGTTATCTTTTGGTGAAGAAGCGGAAGAGGATGAAGAAGAAAATGTTGTAGCAAACAAAAAATACTCTGGCCGAAGCAAATCTACACATGACCTCTTGCAAGATCCAAACTTAAGTTCACTTCCAGCAGTTGATATGAGAAGTGATTCCCAGAAAGCAATTGAAGATGAAAGTGGTGATTCTAATACTGATGGTGGAGAGTTGGCTTTAAGTGGAGATGAAGATGTGAAGAAGAGAGGTTGGGACTCTGGTGGTGAAGAGTAAGTATATATACCTGTAAAATACTCAATTTAATTAATGTAAGATTGATTGATTGGAAAAAAAGTGATTGCACAGTTTACAGATTTTATCAACATTTTTAAGATTCTGTATCAGAACCATGTTTTAAATTTGGATGACTAAAATTAACTTTCACTTTTTTATTTTAGGGATGACATATCACACGTAAGAAAGAAACTGAAATCCAAATCAAATAAGGTTTCAACTGATGTAAAAGGTGCGGAAGATAATATCAAGGCTGAAGATGATTACTATTTAGGAAAAGGATTTGATGATGAGAAGAAGAAGAAAATGTAAGTTATTTTAATGCTTTGTTTTAATTTAAGTGCATTGTTTTGAATTATATAGAGGGTGATAACATGGGAAAAACTGTAAGGGGTGATACGGATTACTAAATCATACATTTTTTGTTAATAATGTAAGGTTGGAAGTGATGCAGGAAATGAATTAGAAGTGAAAAGAAAATGAATGTTTATTTACATCATTACCAAAGTGTGACTTTCCTGGATTGTTTACAAAAAAAATTGTAATTCTTGATGCAACAGCTCAAAAATATTGTGGTAGGGCTTATGTCTGTTTGGAAAGTATTCCTGATACAGCTATCCTGCCGCTTTTCCGTTTCCGTTAGCAGCATTAGATGGATGTCTGCCTTTTCACTATTCATATAATTGTCCATCACACCTGAAAGCACTGCTGCAAATGATAATTTCCTGCAGATTCATCAGATCACAGATGGCTAGGACAATACTCACAAATTGCCAGTCAATCACAGCTGCCTATTTTTTTATTATTATTGATGATCACAATTTTGTGTTTATGCTTCAATGCGTCATTTCCAACTATACATTCCTGTATAAAAATGTATGTTTTAGTAAGCTCTACTACCCTGTATGGCATTTTATTAGATATAATAAAATTTGAGATTGATAATTGCCGACTATAGAAACATATATTTACCTTATTTGCTCTGGGAACTTTTTGCCAGACATTTCAAATTTCCTTTTTTGAATTCTTTGTATTATGCTAGTTGGGATTCAAAAAATCAGAAGAAATTTGTGTCTTTAATATTTCAATATCTAGATGTCTCATATACAATATTGGATAAAAGCTCCAGTCTTTGACTTTTTGACATACATTGCTGTTTATTTATTGCATTGGATAATAAGTTTGAGTTCAAATAAGCATTCCATTCTATAGAAATTTATTTAATATGACTTAACTATTCTAGGGAAGATATTCGAAAACAAATTAAAAGTCTCAAGCGAGAATTGAATAATGAAAAACAAAATAAAGAAATAATAAAGATTGAGGAACCTGTGGACACTAAAACAGAAGCTGTTGAAGAATATGTGGCAGAAGTGCAAAAGTACAAAACTATGAAGCAACAAATGCCTAAAAAAGGTAATTCATTTTTAATAAGGAACATAAAATGACTATTAAATTAATATAATTTAATTTCAGGACAAGGAAGAGAAGAATTCACCCTTGCCTTACTTTCCAAATTCCAAGAAAAATTGGCTAATGCAAAGGAAAATGCTACGGAAGATGAAGAAAAGCCACATGAAGAAGCTGACGCAAATGCAGTCAGTGAGGAGGATGAAGGATGGTATGCATATTTTAAGAACTATATGTTACGGTAGTTATGTAATAAGCATTTAATAAATGGTTTATGTTTCAGGTTAACTCACAAACTTCAATTTGAAGAAAAAACACCAGTTTTGGCTAAAGATGCTAGTACCAAAGATGATGATTGGTTTGAAATTTATGACCCAAGAAATCCAATTAATAAGAGAAGGAGGGAGGCTAGCAAAAATATAATGAATTCTAAAGAAAGGAGACAGTGAAAATTGGGAAATGTATCCATACAGTAGCTGAGATCTGAAAATTATTACTATTAATGGAATGAATTAGGAAAATAATTGAAAATAGTCTAGGAATTGAATATTATTGGATTACTATAGGTTCTCTTCATAATAGTATGGTGAATATGACAACAGGTTCATTGAACTGTAATATTTTTATGTTTAAAATTAATTTACAAACTTTGTAATTATCCTAAAACTAGAATGAATTTAATTTTGAAGAAGATAATGTGTGGCTATGATTTTTTTTTGTTGCAATCTTCAGTCATATAAGTAAGAAATTTAATATCTCACGGTGCTATATTTTATTATTCTATATCTTAAAAAGAATTTGAAGCTCCAATACCTATCTTTAAATGCTTGTCTTTTTAGTGTTGAATTAAAAAGCATTTCTTAATTCATTAAATATGTTATATAATAACTAACATTGTGACATTCCCAAAATAATTATGGACAGAAAAGAGATTGAGGAAATTGTGGGGTTACCTTAATTGAGATGGGTCTTGCAGCACTGTTTAGATGGAGCATTTCAAATTTTCAGAAGCAATAATGAACCACTTTCCTTAAGAGAAATGGATATTGCTCCAACCACACAGTGTGCCTCTGAAATTTTGAAAAGTTACTTCCCATTCAGTATGGGGACACCAGGCTGTTTATGTAATGCAATATACGTATTGAAGTTAACTACCAAATTCATGTATTTTAATAAAATGACAAAATTAAGTGATAAATTAAATGCCATACAATGTTCCTTCAACAATTGTTGCTTTTCACATTTGAAGAAAAATCATAAAAGGTGTAAGAATGACATCAAACAAATGGGAAGACTAACTGCTTTCATGTTTGTCACTTGATTTGTTATTTTTCACTTCTTATGATTTTTTTCATCTTATGATAAGAAGAAAGAAAGCATAAACATGGTATGGTTTTTAATTAATCACTTAACTTTGATTATTGGATACTTCGTTATGTTTGTTAATTGTAATCTAATACTATTATTGTTTAACTCAAAGCCAATTAAAGCATTTCAAATCATGATAATTGTGTGTTTTAACACAGTTTGTTGAAGTGTTTAAAATATATAATAAATTATATTTGAAGTTGATCTTGTGAATTTTAATTTCCACACAGTATGATTTACTTATTTTTTCTTCACACTCTTAGTGATATTTGGATTTTTTAATAAATAAATAATAAAAATGAAGTTTGATATGTGTAAGAAGACTGACAACTAAAATACCTATCCCATTTTTTCAATACCTAATTAATTCTGTAGCCCATATTATTAAAACAATATTTCTATATAAGCCAGCATTTTATTTTCTACACCTTCATGTATGTCTCAAATTTAGTTTGGCTTAAGATCTTTTCCACTTTTAAAGTAACAACAATATAAAATTTGTTTATGAAATGCTGGCAAAAAAAATGAAGAAACTCAAGAAAGGAATTTAAGCAAAAGGATGGGAATTAGAAAAACTTATAAAAAAACAATTTTAATGAAATTGTCAAGACTAGATTAATAGAAAAAGGAGGAGAAATGGACACACTTGAAATGACTAGAGCATTCGACGAAATAAAGGCTCAGATCAATAGAAAAGCATGGATAACAAAATAATTGATGAAAGGCATAAATATCAGTTCAGATGCTTGAATAAAATAGGTGCGAAGTGCAAAGCAGCCGAAGAGGCTTGGCTACAAGAGAAACATTCGGAGAGAGGAGAAATATTAGCAAGGACACCAGGAGAGCAGATGGGAAGCCAATTCTGGATCAAGAAGAAAAGTCGGAAAGATGGTAGGAATATCTAGAAGAGCTGTATGTATCATTGTGGAAAATCTAAACCAGTCAGTAATAGGAGGAGGTGGGTTATGAAGAGTTGAGGGACAAAATTTTAAGGTTGGAGTTGATAGGGCGCTGACAGACCTGAGTAATTGTAAAGTACCAGGGATTGATAACATTCCAGCGGAGTTGATAAGATCATCGGGCGAAGAAGCAATGCCGTGGCAGTTCAGGATAATTTCTGAAATCTACGAAACAGGAAGAATGCCTACAGATCTTAGTAAAAACATAATTATACCCATACCGAAGAAGAATAGGGCTGATAGATGCGAACAGCACAGGACAATTAGTTTCTTATCTCATGCGTGCAAAATATTAACGAAAGTAGGATATAGGAGGATGGAACGTCAAGAATGTGAGTTAGGAGAAGATCAGTTTAGTTTTAGGAAGAATGTAGGGACAAGAGAAGCAATATTGACTTTGCGTCTAATTTTAGAAGACAGGATAAGTAAGGATGCAGTCTGTCGCCCGTGCTCCTTTAACACTGCAAGGAGAAGAAATAAAAACCCTACGCTTTGCCAATGATATTGTTGTATTAGGGGAATCAGGAGAAGACTTGGAAATAATAAATGGCATGAATGTGGTCCTGAAGAAAGAGTTCAATATGAGGATTAATAGAGGGAAACCGAAGGTAATGGAGTGTAGTATGCGAAACAGTGGAATAACAAAGATTGGGAAGGGATATTTTGAAGGAAGTTAAGGAATTCTGCTACTTGGGAAGCGTAATAACTAGGGATAGTAGAAGTATAGTAGACATAGAGTAGGATTAGCACAGGCAAGGAAGGCTTTCGGTTAAAAGAGGAATTTACTTTCGGCTAATATAAGTATGAATAATAGCAAATCGTTGCCATAAATGTTTGTATGGAGCGTTGCGTCAATATGGGTGCGAAACGTGGACGTTAGGAATTAGT
Organism: Eucriotettix oculatus; assembly: GCA_034510155.1. Lineage (NCBI taxonomy): Eukaryota > Metazoa > Arthropoda > Insecta > Orthoptera > Tetrigidae > Eucriotettix > Eucriotettix oculatus. The sequence goes on from CM067381.1 coordinate 49,543,673, forward strand.
CTGAATACCACAACAACGACACATTATTCTGGATTTAAATACATTTTATCAGTGTAATTATCCTTGAATTAATATAATTCTGGAACTCCTAAAAGAAGTTACTTCATTGAACATTTCAATGAGTCTTATTAGTGGGATGATAGAAAGTCTAAACGTTTTGAATTTAGAACCAATTTATGTTCTTGGTATTATATTCGCAGAAATATTTATTTCCTATTGTCACTACACGATAATTTCACCAATATTATTTGTAGGCGTTTCGAGTTAAGTACGAAAAAGGAACTTCTTTCAGGATTGGTCCCCGTACTGTAGAATTGGTTAATATCTTCGGAGCCAGCTAATAGAATCATTACATCAATTTTAATCAAAATTGGACTTCCACAAGGCCATGAAAAGTTTTTTGCTGTGTTCATTTGATTATGTCTCCTCTTTATTTTTTTATTAAAATACTTCCTGATGAGATTTCAAAATTGGATCGAAACGTTATTCTGTTTCTTAAAATTTTTATGAGTTGTAGTTCTTTAATTCAATTGTATTTAATTCATATTGTTTTATTTAAATTTGTATTCAATAATTAATAAAAAAATGAAGAAGCTTTGAATTTTGTCGATTAAATTTGAACCATGAATTTGAGTTAAACCATTTACACTTATTTAGGGTTATGAATACTTCTCATATGTAGTTGAAAGACGCAATCATGGCCGACGTAGAAGAAATTCACGTCCCCTCCGAACAAAATACTCCCTAAACAATTCTCAAATCCCATTCTGAATTCCTGTTTATCGCTGTTTACTTCTATTGTGTTGAGTCAATTAGAAACTGTACCGTATAAATCACGCGGCGGTGGATGTCTTTGACCCCGGAAGGTTGTGAACGTGTGGCCCAATTGTAAGCAATTAAGACATGCCAGAAACTTAATTGCCGCTGCAGTCGGCAGTGTTTTATTCCTAGACCTATTGTCCACTTGAGCGCCGATGAGTTTGCCTCCCACGCAATGCAACTGACTCCAATTTAACAGCGTGTGTTTGTTGAAAGTAACCGAATAAATTGTGCGTGCGATAAAAGGGTTGACACCAATTACCTGCTCTTTCATCTATTTCACTGTGCTAACTAATTACTGTGGTTTTCGTCTATTTGTATTTTATTGATTTTATAATTATTAAATGCCTGAATGAATATCAATTTTAAGAAATTAAACCTTCAAATTCTAACTGCGATTTCATTTTTCTAAGATTGAATAATAAATTATTGAATTACATGACGAACTTGTTCAATAACCAAGATAGCACACACTTAAAGCAATTTCTTCAACATTTAATAAACATTTAATAAAAGTTGAATAATATAGAATTCTCTTTAAACCTCCCAAACCAGAGATCGACCGACTGTATTTGGAAAATTTTGATTGAATTAAGATTACGATCTTTTTATGAGCCAAGCAAACTATGCGTCATTCAGATTTTAACGAAATTCTGTTGACAGAATATTCGATACCATCCCATTGTTCTGGCTGTCAGAAGATTATGTATTATGTGTCTTGTCAAGGATCTATTGATTTGTTTACATGTTTCAAGTCGCTTGAGCCTGAAATAGATCTTAAAATTTAACTTGTGGTTAACGTTAATTTATTTTGAAGAGACATGTAATTTATTGACTGATTATGAATTAATATCCTACATTTCCCTTCGAAAGTTTTTTAATATAATTTGATTTTTTTGTATATACATTATGCCGATAGCTCCTTTCTAAAAGATTAATTGTAGGAACAATTGACGTCTGTGATTTTGAACGTAAAGTAAACGTATCGACCTTCCACTGTGGTCGTTGTCTGTATTATTGACCACAATGGATGCTCAAAAATATTATATAAGTCTGTTATTCGGGTCGTTAATTCTTCATTTGTAAAAATTAATTATATTAATAAGTACTATTCATTAATGAATTATAAAATTGAGATTTATTTAAAACTTAAGGAATTCCTGTCACATTATTATACTAGCTTTAAATCGTTGGATATTTTCCGAAAAGGGCAAATTTGACCGCTGATAATTGAAATGGATCAGTTTTGAACAGTTATATTCCAATGTAATTAATAAATATATTAAACATATGAATAGAAAACTGTTGAATAAAAAATGTAGAACAATGTGTTATTAGTTATATAGATAAATAAATCAGAATTTAATAAAAAGTATTTTTGTAAAATATAAAATTGATGCCCTTAAAAACGCCTTCACTTCTACTCTTTACTAAACTTTTTAATTATCTTCGTAGTTAATATAAACTTCAATTTGATTACGTTGCGCCCTCAACATGCAGTATGCGGCGAGGTGAAAGACCAGGGAACTGGTTTACTTTTTAACAATCGTATTCACTGTAATGATTTTATCTATGCAGTAAAAAAGATCCAGAGGATTTAGAGACATCACGTAATCTGAAAGATTAAAAGAGCGAATCAGAGCTGAGGTACACAAGCTGAAGGAACTGTCAATATTTTTGAGGTTAATTTTCAACTTTGCGTGTCCTTTCTGCGCAAAAGTAAAATTAAAGCGTCCATTAGTTAGAATGTTAAAAGGAAAATCCATTGGTATAAAAAGTGGTTAATTTTCTCTCCCTTTATTTCAGTAATAAAATTAACAGAAACAATTTAAACGGCACCAGTGGCGGTAATTTCTGTAATACCTCACATAATCGAGGATTCGTGTTTTCTTTCGGCATTTTTGAAACCTTCTCATTCTTTTCGTTCTATGTCCAACAGGTGATTTCTCATTTTGCGCTTCAAATCCAAAGTAGTTCTCTCCGTTATGAGCGAATGGAATTTAAAAGTCCTAGGGAGCTAACGTCTTAGTTTTTCCCAAGATTCTTTCCAAATCGTCTCCTACGTGTTGGCGCCTGGCATCACTACTTGGAGAAATCCTTTCAGGTAGTGCTTTGCCACACAGCGTATTACACTTCAAAAGAATAAAAACATTGTTGCGTTATAGGTGAGTGATTTAAAAAATGGAATAAGGTACCTCCGCTCTGGTCAGTTCAGGTAAAATTGCTGTTAAAATCAGAGATGACTTCACTTGGATTGTCTTTTTAAACTTTTAAAAATAAGAGTAGAATAGTGTTTAATTTATTATTAATTATTCACCACAGTAAGCCCCACGTTGGTGGAAGCCAATTTAATAAATATGATGTGAGATAATTTTGTTATTAATTATTTTTCAAGTTATTATATTTATTAACGGTAAAATTATAATTTGAAGGAAAATGTAAAGAATAATGAGAGAAATAAATTAACAATCAAAGAAAATATTTATTTTAACAAGAATAAAATTTAATTAATAAAACTCGTAAAACCCTTAAGGAAAAAAAATGAATTTACATGAAAACGGTAGAATAATAATAAACTTGAAAACTGAAACTCTTTAAAATCATGCCGTCTGTGGGGTGAATCAAAGTTTTATATGGCAAATAGGTCTGGCCGTATTCCTTGGCGATTTTCTTAGGTCTGCTTTGGATTGACGATTTAGAAGCGCCCGAAGTCGATTCTCGTTGGCTGCATGGGTGCCAACTGAGGCCAAAATAGTGGAAACTTCTACCAAAATCAACAACTCTTCAGGTCTCAAGAGCTCCACCCAACTCTCGCCAGCAACCCCACATTTCTCTCCATTTCGCCTCGGCAGGTTTCGAATTTTCCTCCTCCCTTTTCCAATAACCAATCGAAAAGGAAAATTTTTGGCTGCTTGTTGTAAACGAGTGTCCTAACATATGTTTTGCGTTAGTTACGGGCTGTAGCTGTTTCTAATTAGTCACACTTAACTTCCGACTTTACGGAAGGAAATTCTTCGTGAATTAGAGACGGACGACAGCTTTTGTCCGTAAAAGCACTCTTCCATAAATCTGAGGAAAGGCCCGTTTTCATTGTCCGAGGGTGGGTTTAACACGAAAATACGTCGTAGGCCTTCAGACCTTTTCTAGCGCGATTTTACTACATTACAAACTTACTTTTGAAACTTTGAAGATCAGAAAAGGGAAATATTTAAATTTAAATTATGGTTCTCAACCAATGAATCAACTGTAAATGCTTCTTTATTTGATTAATTCTTAGGCAAAAGTACAAGCATATCACTGAGTAACTCATGGCGTGAAACACGAATAACAGTAGAATTGTGTTTTGTAAGTGAGAATCATGAATGAATGAATTACATTAGTTATAATTAAAATCGCTGTAATTTGTGAACCACGCCCATCAAGAACACTTGTTTCGCCAAGAATGAATCAATTTTCTTTTATTATTTTGGAGATGTAATCAGCAATTGGGTGTACTGATAATGTATTTTGCGAACCACAAAGATAAGATGTTTGTTGCTGTGCCGAGATTCAATGTGAGATAACGAGCGTTACGTGGCCATGTCTCCACACGAGTAGAAAAGCCTTTCGGCATTCTAGAATGTATGATATTCGTTACGAGGTTGCAGACAGACCTCGCCGGTTCCGAGAGATCCGTAAGCTCTGTCTATCAGATAACCTGTTTCTTTTTATTGAAGAAGGCCTTGAACGTTATTTAAAAAATAAGTCAACTAATACTTCATGCCCCTTCTAAATTTAAATTAGTTTATTTCTCAAGTATACAGCAGAAAAAGTAGAATTTTAACACTACATACTGCCCTTTAGAAAAAAAAGAAATGAATCATCATTAGCAATGGTTACAAATACTTCTTTTTCAGAAATAATCTTCTCACACGGGAACAGTTGTGTCAAACAACGTTTCATAAGGCATTAGAAAAAGCCCGACCTACTTGTTGCAGGTTTTCTAGGGTTTTCCCTGCTTATATTTTAGGTGAATCACCGGATAGGATCCTTATGCTTTAGCCCCGGGGCCCTAGTCAACCCTTGGCTACCTTTTCCCTTCCGCATCCCCCCTTCACAATTCTCTTCCTATGCTATTTAAGGGGATCATTCTCATGCAGCCTGTTACCTCCCCCTCCCCCTCCCCCAAATAATTATACTAGGGGGAGACGACCTGAAGGATACGTGTATGAACAAGGTAAGAGATGCCTGTGGGTTTTTTCTCGAAGGTATTTCTCCCCAGAGTGACTGCGGGGCACGCCTATGTCGGGAATGCCTCGTACTCTTTTTTTTTCAAAGTTCTCATATGCCGAGCTACCTTCACTTATTTTGGGAGGTATATGTACTGGGGTCGAAGACGTTGGACTTAAGGCAAGAGTTGTCCGCTGTTCCCATTGGATCAGTCGGCAAACTGCCTCCTAAAACTGGTGGAGAAGGGAATGCTGCGACCCCATAGCAAACTCGTCTTCCGTCATTCGGAAGGGCGTGAGAATAGTACCCAATGCACGACCTACCTGATGCAAGTTTTCTAGGGTTTTCCCTGCATCTCTTTAGGTGAAACACCGGGTAGGATCCTTAAACTATAGCCTTGGGGCCCTAGTCAACCCTTGGCAACCTTGCTCTACCTTCCACATCCCTCCTTTTCAATTCCCTTCCTATGCTATTAAAGGGGAGTTGCCTGTTTCAGGATCACCCTCATGTAGCCTGTTAACAAAAAATATAAAAAATTCCTCGATATCTCTCTAATTTTAAAAAAATATACTAGGTATATTCAATAATTTAATAGACAATTTGTTCTAAAAATGAGCACTTCTAAAAACGAAACTGTTATTACAGTCCTACTCAGCGAATATTAATTCTAGCTTCTATATATATATACTTCAACCTTCCTACAGCCTATATTTGCCTCCCTTCCATTTCATTTGTTTTGCCCAATTAATGAGTCATTACGTGGATTCAGCAACAACGAGGGGAATCAAAGAATTTATATTACATTATATTATGTAATATATTATATAATGTAATAAATCTATTTATTTAATTTATTACTTATATATAATGTATCAAAGAATTTATATTACATTATATATATATATATATATATATAATGTAATATAAATTCTTTGATTCCCGTCGTTGTTGCTGAATCCACGTAATGACTCATTAATTGGGCTAAACAAATGAAAATGGAAGGTAGCCAAATATAGGCTGTAGGAAGGTTGAAGTAGTATCGCTCAACCCATTGATTTTAAAAAGTTTCCTGGGTCTTCTTGGAGGTCCTAACTTGTATTCCTTTTGCTGTACTTGAGCTTGTTACTGATATTGTTATGAACTGTTCCAATACTCGATGAAACCTTTTTTGTTGTATCCTCAACAGTAATTCGCCGGTCTTCAGGAATAATGTAATCAATTCTGGTTTCGAGAGGAGTTGGAAAGTTCAACTCGCCAGCCAGGACGTTGCGCGTCAGTCACTGAGGTCCGACCATCTTTCACCATGCTGTAAAATCATTCGTGAAAAGATCTTAGCCGGGTTTTCACTTTCAATAATAAAAACAACCGGATCAATGAACGTTGTTCAACCAATGTGTAAACTTCAAGCGGACACGCCATCGTTAAATGCAATTTTGTGGTTATAAATGAAAAATTTTTATCCGTCAGGTGTTCTCTGCTCATCCCAGTGATGCCAGCCGTAAGCCACAAAACCACCGAATACCTTTACAATTCTTTTTGTCACATCAATTTGTCTATTAGCATATAGAGCCATATCAACCAAACATTGATGTTATATAAATAAATTTATTTTACTGATATTAATAGAAGAATTTAATTTATGTATAATACTCAGAATCCATTGTATACCTGATGAAGTTCTGAATTCAGGACGAAATACCGTGTTAATTTTTGTGTTATTCAATTATTTCTGACAAATTAGATGTTTTCATTAATTCATGGTAATATTGAAATCAAATAAATGTAAATATTTTTAGAATGAGATTTGTAAAGGTGGTTGAGCCACGATAAAATCATTGTTCATCTTTGCAATTTATTCGTTCATAAAAATTGTTCTGAAAAGAATAGGTAAACATTTTCTAAGTTATCACTTGACCGACATTCTAGTTGATAAAAGACCGTAGCCTCACTTCCAGCCATCCTACATTAAGATCAGCGGTGGCAAACAATAATTTGGAAATCAAGAGTCAATTATGATATCTGGGTTAACTCCGCGATCGTCTCGCTGTAGAAATGTTACACCTTTGTATGTGAAAGACGACTTGAGTGTCCCGGCAATCTCTTCCGGCCTCTCTACAAAGCGCTGCTATTCAAAGCTGATGTTTGAGTGTGTCAAGGATAAGATTCAAGTATCGGAACCGATGTTTGTCAACACACTAGCAATACTTTTTGTTTTACGGTTAGACGAAATTAAGACCCAGATTTTTTGAGAAACCCTCGTCTGTGGTTTTTATGAACTCTAAATAAATTGTAAAAAATAAAGAAAATTCTCAAGTTGGAAGAGTGATGTTAAAGGAGGAATCGTACACTTTGGTGGGTGATTATTAATAAGTATTGCTGAATTGATTTGATCATTTAAAATGGAGTAATTTAACCGCAATTCATTTCTTTAAATTAGTATTTTTGATGCTTGTCAAAAAATATTTACTCGAACTCGTCTAAGTAATGGATGCCAAGCAATAATTGAGAGACAAGTAAGACTGGTTGTTATTAAAAACTATAAGTTTAATGAAAATAGTCAGAATTGGGTTTTAGGATGCTACATTTGTTGATCTCGGTATTTTTGGAGGGCGACATTTGATATAAAGACCCAGGAGCCAGTAGTACAAAGCAGTTACCATGTACATATCAGATAATTACTGATCAGTTATGTACGCAGTATTGATACCAGAACAACGACAGTGTTTAGATCCATTATTATGCTTGCAAAATCAAAGCGTGAAGCTTGCTGATGCCAACAACAGTTATAAGAAACGACGCCTACGACTGCAGGCGGAATTACCAAAAACCTATCCGATTCAGTAATCCATATAAGGACAATGTTTTAATACCATGAGATTCGAAGCTCATTTCGTTTCATTTGTTCTGTAAACCTCACGAGAATTTTATCACCGGGTCAAAATATTATTATTCTTGTGTTTTTGAACACATGAACTATGTTCCCACATTTACGATCTCTGGTCTAGGCTATCCGCACTTGTTTTTTTCACCGAACAGTAACGCTTGATTACTATTCAAGACTTCGATTTTAATAATCAATTTATGTGTTCAATGTTATTTCATTTTGAAGAGTCTGTGACCTTCACTTCAGACGCTCGAGCGAAGTTCGCAAATTTTATCTTTGCTCAGTAAATTTCAACAGAAGGACGTGTCAGAAGAGGTTATGTTCTGTGAGGAGAGGATTAAATGATCATTTCGCACTTGCGGACTTTCCAAGAGCAAATATAGTTAATTATTACTTGATTCTCTTCCAAGTGTTAAGTTCGTAAAGTGTACTAAAATCGTAAATTTCTGAAAATACAATGTGTACACCATATGAGTAATTTAATATGAGGAATAAGCATGTTTTAAATTTTTTTGATGACTGGAATGTAAATAATTTTTTTTCACAACATATATGGCTAATAACTCAGTTATGAAATAATTAAATACAAAGAAAAATTACTTGCACATTATACTGATGAAAAATACGAATACACAATCCGTGCAACTTATTATCTGTGCACTACATAAGCTGAGACCGAACTTATTATACGACAATATGGACATAAATGTTGAGATTATTTTAACATTAATTAACGATGTGTAACATTTCAAACATTAATGTCTCATTATATTTGGTTTATAAATCTAATATTGCTACATTATGAAGTATGTTCAAAATAGAAAGATAAATTTATATAAAACATATCACCCATAAAACGTTTCCTCTTCGACTGACCTCATCAGTTACTTAAAATGAATCTAACAATACAGTAACAAAGAAATTAAAAAGATAGTATAGTGTCATAGATCAGACTTGGACTGGATATTTAAAGTAAAATTGTTGGATTTTAAATTAATCATTTCAGAAACTATCCAAATATGACACCTACTCCCAATTTTGACGTCTTCCTAATCAAACCAATAGCTAATAGAAACTATGTTTCGGGAAGACATTGTGCTTATATTCCGGGATAGGTGCGATGCTCCTTAATCTTATTTTTTAAGTCTTGATTTGTTTGACCGATGCAAATGGCATTGCAACAATTACAGTCAACCTTGTACTGCTTATCATCAAGGTCTACTGGATCTTTGCTGTTCTTAATCATATTGGGTAAGTCGTTTGTGACTTTAAACACAAACATAAAAAGGTTGAGTTTTTGGTTAATGATTAATAAGATGTTAATAGTTATTATGCTTTTAGGATTATTAATAACCATTTTCCTGGGAGGAAAACATATAAGCTTGTTTAGTCTTATGATCAATAAATTGAGAAGAATAAGAGTTTGCATCAAGATGTGGTTATTTGAGTTGACTGGGCTGTTTCAAATTAAAACCATATTCTTTAATGCCCTCTTTGTTTTTCCTATGTAAACCTTGATTTAGATTTATTTAGATTTATTGTTTTTTCCATTAATCCTCGATTGAGGAAATAGGATACGTCATACATTAAAAATTAAAAATGAACAAAATAAAGTACATAATTAAAGACAAATAAACTTAAAATAAATTAATAAAAGAAAATGTATATCGACAAAAGTCAATATAAACACAACACGGACACACACTGGGAAACACAAACAAGCACACACTGAGGAACACGGAATGGAGTTTTAACTACTTGGAGCTCTGCGACCAGGAAACTGTCCTTCCGTCGTAGCTCCAGGCAATACATGAAACAAACAAACAAAAGAGCAGAAAAAACTGAATAGAAATTTTAAGATATGTGATGTGGTATTTTATAAGGCAGCTCATTCAACACTTGCAGCAGGAACCTTGATTTAAATACTAGAAGGATGATTAAGAAAATCCTGTACCGAGTAAAACGCGCCATTTAAAAGAATAGTTTTACTCTGCTTCACGAAGCTTTTGTAGGTACTATTTTTAACCTCTGGCGGAAGGCTGTTGTATAAAATTATCCCGGTATTGTGAATACTTTTCTGGTGTAGAGCAAGGCGATGCTTGTCCGACCTTAGAGCTGAACGATTTCTAGTCGCGTATTCATGAAACTCGCCATTTGTTTGAAACAAATTAGTGTTTCGCTTTACAAACTTTAATATTTCATAAATATATACGCTTGGTAAAGTAAGTATTTGCAAACTTTTGAAGAAAGGTTTGCAACTCGATCTAGAATTCGTGCTAGAAAGTATTCTAATTGCACGCTTTTGCAACTTAAATATTTCATTACTCCTGGAGCAGTTTCCCCAATTAGAGATGCCATAGCTCATAATTGAATGAAAATACGCGAAATAAAGCATTTTGACGTACTTCTTGTCAACGTGTTCATTACAGAAAATATTATCTACCATATTATGTTTATCTAAATTATTGATACAATTTTTATAATAAATGATAAAGAATTGGTTATTTTATAGGTGATGCCAATGTTGTACTATTTAATTAATTTATAATGTATATAATTTATAAATGGAAGAACGATAATATTTTCGTTACATCTTCGTTTCACTTTATTTGTAGTGCATACTTAATGTGGAAAGAGACGTGGTGTATTAGCAATTTTTTGTCAATATAATGCTGAAGTAATAATTTTGTTTGTAATTAATTTATTTATAACCGACGTCTTGGAATTTTCAATGTCAGTTATTTTAAAATAGTGCTAATTTTACAGAAATTAAGAATATATATTTTGGGGTCTTAACAACAGATAAAAAATGAGACATTTCCGTACGGTACAGTAGACTCATTCGAATAATCTAGCCTGATTCTACGTGACACCATGGTAAATTATATTCCATAATATTTCAGTGCAATAATAATTTCGTTTATTTCATTATGGAACGCCATGGAATATTTTTTACTCGTGTTTTTCCTCCGCGTGAGATATGACGGACACTTCATGACAGGTTTCCTGTTTTTGATGACATACCTTTAATTTTCGCTATGAATGGAGTGTCAGCTCTCAGAAAGGACTCATACTCTCGTAACTATTTCCACGAAAGGAAGCCTGTTTGTTTCTTGGTGAGTTATTGTTATGATGGACAGCTGACTTGGTGTGTTATCTTCCATCCAGGTCCTGCCTTATCAGGCTCCGCAGCCGGCGCTCTCTGGTGGCTGCCTGGGGAAGTTCGTCGCTGTCGTATTTCAGACGACGTCGCTATATTAAGCAGTTGTTCCCAGCCTTGCGCTCTGATCGGACGGACCCTTTCAGGCTCAAAGTTTCAAGTCCACGGTCTGCACGCGGGTCCCCGCACCTTTACACAGCTACAGTGATTCGAAGACTTTTCCTGCTGACGGGGGAATTCGCACAGTCAAGCTGAACGATGACAGATGATTTGCCGCCGCAAGGTAAAGTGACAAGCTTAGGCGTCACACTCAATTAAGAATAAGTGAGAAGGGTAAAAATGAAATGTTAGTGTTCCCTGAAGCTGCCGTGCAAGACCGAGCATCGTGAGGTTCTTCGTGGCTCTTGTTTAAGACTGGGAAAACAACAAACCACACAGTAATTTAGTAGATTTGGTATAATAATTACTTATTTCACTGTGGAAAAACAAACGTTCTTTTAGGTGGAAATGCCAAAATATAAATTTGTCACAGTTAAAGCAGAAAATGCGGTGTCCTGATATGAAAGGAAACTGTTTAAACTGAATTCGAGTGATGGTGAAAGACGATTCACAATCCAAATAGGGGTGACCTTAGGAGTTGGTATTCTATTGTAGGAGTAAGTGAAACAAACATAAGCACAATTTATTTTATACCAAAGTAAACCTTATGATTGATATAATTCACTTAATTGACAATTATGGTTACTTGATTGTTTTTTTAAACAAAGTAGGTTATGATCCTCTCATCTAGATGACCGTTATCAGCAACTAAACAATTTTGGTTAAGCCACGTCAAAAACTGTTCAATTAATTCCCATTGGGACTACGCAGCTGGTTTCTTAATATGATTTTTCAATAAATCTCCAACGACGTTTGAGTTAGAGGTCAAGGAGAACAGTTACCAAATTTGGAACAGTAGCATTAGCTGAATCTTTTAATTTTTCCCCTTTTGACGAAAAGATTTTAGCGAAGTTGCATTAGCCCTCGGTGTTTCCGAACGAAACTGCTGACATCAGTTTCTCCGAGACGCAAACTTGACTAAGTTGCATCAAACACGACCTTGGGCCTCAGATACTGACTGAATTCTTTAAAAACTAGTATCTCCAGCTTCACGTAGCTAAGTAATGCTTTGAAGGCTAACTCGTGTATTGGCTCCACATGTTGACGCCGGATGCTGAATGAAGCTTTTGAGTATTTCTACCTGGAGTAAAGCCACTCTGTTGGTTCTAAATAGAGTAACTTGTACCTCCAAACAGAGTCATTTGTGGTTTAAGTCGAAGTGGGGACTTACTAAAGATAAAGCACATACTGTATACCTGTCACCCTGACTCGGATAATGGTGTTCTTCAGATCAGAGAGGGGGAACTCGCCCACTCGGAAAAACCAATAAAATTACCGTTCACGTTCCTGGCTTATAACAAGCTATTAGAAAATATATACATGGTTCTACAACTACAGTCTGTTAGCGTCTTGTTATAAATGTTCCTGAGAGCAATATGATCGTACGGTAGCCCTTAATGACTACAATTGTTAATGGGACGTTAAAATAAACTAAAAAAGCCCTCTGTTAAGTAAATGTTGTGTAACGGTTAGGACAATCTCAATTAAGAGACTGTAATATGGCGTGACAACTTCTAATTGGATCTGAAGCCCTTCATAAGTAACAGTTTTGACAGGTTGTAGACATTTTAGAGTACTTTGTTGGTAGTTTGTTGTCACGTCACAAGTAGCATTCTCGAGATCATCCAAGTAGTTAGAACAAATAAACTTAATCATTTACCTTTCTGAATGTCTAAAATTATACACATCTAATTGCCGGGAAAAATGTGTAAAATTATTTTAATCCTTTACCTGAGTAATACAGCCAATTTAGTCAACATTTAATATCAATTACAATAAAATTTTTAGAACGTAATTAAAACAACACAACGTTTTGTTTCTTTCTTAGGAACCATTGGTAGAAAAATTAATACACTAAATTTGTCTCATAATTTAAACAGTAAATTGCGCGTAATGTAAACACATTGCTACCGAAAGTGTTGCTTGCACTTCAGGCGGTTCCAAGGCGTTGTACCGTTTTAGTAAATGTCCTTATTTTTTATATTAATTAAAATTGTATTCTGACTAAATCGGTTGTGTTACTAATTTATTTCACTGAACCAACTAATCTTGAATTTTAACCCTTTAGTATAGGTTTTATTAATTATTGGTTCTATAAGAGTAATAACATTTATTAATCCAGGCTCACAGAATGACAACAGATTGTTGAAATTCATTTTCAAATGTATTTTTCGTACATATTTTATTTGTAATACAATTTTGATATAAAAAGTAGGAGATTTTATGATTGCAAAGAATAGTAAGAAAATAAAAGTATATTTTTTAAATTTATTCTTGATTTTTTTACATCCCTAAATCTTGGAACCGTATATTTCCTATATTTTACCCTGTATCTACTTAACTTAAGAAAAAACATAGCCTTATATGGTCATTTCAGTTAATTAAGGGTATTATGGTACATTAGAGATCAACAATACTGACAACCGTTTCGTAGTATCTAAACTTCTCGCCTTAAACTTGTCCTAAGACTCCATCTACCGACACATTCACTGTGATTAATTACTCTTGTTGAATATTCTTTACAGTTAATCTATATTTAATTTAGGAAAATGGCATTATTGAATTCATTATGCATATGTAATACCAATTTGCCCCAAAGTTATTGAATAAATAACATAATTGACCCAATTCTCACTATACCCATTAAAATAAAAGTTAAAATTCATAGAAACAATATGTGCACAACAAACCTACTGCCAATGATGAGTACAGACTACCATTAAAGGGAAAGAAGAGTTATTTGTAATAATTTATAACATTTTACGAGCATTAAACTATCGGTGCCATTTGTCATAAATTAAAATATTACGTTTCTATAATTAGATGAAATAGTTAGAGAAATATAAGAATTTAACTTAAATATATCATGTCGAGGAAAAGAATTATTGGGGAACTTGAAACAAATCCATAGTTTTCGTTTCAAACTTTTAACAATTAACTCGTTATTCTCTAGAAAAATCTATAGTTTGGATGGATTTGCTAAAATTTAGAAATTAATTTCTTTACATTATATTTGGGTGAATTAAACTTATTTCTGTTTTAAATATTTAAAGAAATATGAACATAATAACCTAATCAATTATAAAGAAAGGTCATTGTAGTCCGTGGTAAACATTATAAGCGGATGTCCCCATAAGGATTTGCTGATTGTAGCCACATCCGCAAGAGCAGAATAAAGATAAAGATGTTGGAGAATAGAAAGCTGTTCCACTTGTAAACAAAGGAAATGCCCTTCCTCGCAACAAGTGAATTTCATGTAAATACAGACAGCTGTCAGTTCTTGTTCATTAGCCAACAAGGCAGATTCGTTAAGATGATTTTGAGTGGACATGACTCTTAAATAATTTATTATTATTTTAATTTAGAAAAGGTTACACCACCAGTATAGTCATTTATGGACAACATCATCAAAATTCTTAAAGCAATGCTCAAATTTGGCACAATTTTAAGGGAAGTAATGAATTTAAAGAACGTTAACTGGATTTTATATCTTGGTTATAACTCGGCTTATTTCGTCAGTTAGTTCTAAAGATTAAGATCAGAGAAATAGCCATCTGTATAAATATGTTTTCGATATATTTTTTACTCTAGCTTAGATGGTTTTGCCGCCGTAGTCAGTCACTTACCATGTTTACCGCCTAGGCCGGTCCTGATTAAAGAATGTCATTTTAAGTAAGTAAAACTAATGTTAAGTCACCGACAGTTACACTGACACCGTGTGGTGAATGGCCACATGCTTACAAGTTTTCTATCTTCCTTTATTTCAGAGTAACAGTATTTTAAATTTCTAATTCACTTTGAGATTAGTCTTACAATTCTATTAACTTCACTGTACTTAAGAATCATGTGAAGGAAGTGGGTGATTCGGGATTTCTTCGTCAGTTCTCAAACTATAAGATAGGAGAAATCACCATCTGTTAAGATATTTTCGATGTATATATTTTTTACTCTAGCTCAGACGGTTTTGCCACCATAGTCAGTCGCCTATCAAACCTAACGTCTTGGGCCATTTTTAAGTAAGCGAAAATACTGTTACCGACATCTATATTGACACTGCGTGTGGTGAATACTCGCTTGTTTACCTACTTTCATTTCAGACTAAAAAACATTTACTTTTCTAATTCACATTGGGTTTACATGTCTGTTAACTTCTCTCTCAGGCTAGACGAGAGTAAATCATGCAAGAGAAATGAGGGATTTTCAAGGCAGAACAAGGTAGCCAAGGGTTAACTGGAGTCTCTTGGCTATAGTTCAAGAATTATGTCATGCATTCGCCTATATAAGATTCAGCAGGTAGGTTGGGGTCTCGGTACTTGTCCCACGCCCTTCCGAGGGTTGAAGGTGGGGTTCATTCTGACAGCTGGTCGACTGAACCAATGGGAGAAGTTGAAAACAGTTCATGAGTGTATGCCTATGATCAGCGACCTTATAAGAACTTTTATTCAACAAATGGAGTCAAAATAACCGGGGATTCCCTTTTCATCACCATTCTCCGTTTTTCCTTATCGTAGAAAGAATTCGAGAGAAGAAATAGCTGTGGGGGTGATAGGTAAATGATTTATTGACGGTTTATTTGAATAACGACGCCGAGAAGGCTTACGTTCTTGCCTTTTGGAGCGTGTAAAATCCGCATTTCAACTTAAAAGGCTTCTCGAATGGGAAGAACGTCAACACTTCTCCCTTGCCTCAAACTCAACGCATCGAAAGACTAAATTGGTCTTTGTTTTAATATCATAATATAATTGCCTGTAAGATCGGTGTTTTTTATCAGACACGCGCGGGATTCATTATCAGATAAGTTTCAGTCTAGTACAGGGCGTCAACCGTCAGTTTTCATAGGCCCGATATAGACAGGCAATCAATTCTACTGCTTATAACATCAAGATAACTGCGTGTGGCCGTAGATTTTGCACCTACTGATGATATACAAATGGTACACGTGCACTTACGAAAAACAAATAATTATTTGATGCATTCCTTATCCTCATAATCGTTTATTATTTTGCTGTAGAGCTTTGAGGAAAACATAAAACTGAATATTGTATGTCATCAAATTAATTGGGTAATAAGGCATGAGTTTATCGTTTTGCATGTGGAAACATGAGAGTCGGGATTCTTGTAAGAGAACATTCCTTTTTGGTTCGATGGTTTCCAGATGATAGTTTTTGGGTCAAATACTACCACCTGATAACGAATCGGTTTTAAGGTTCATGGTCTCGGCCTTGGTCAGATTTCTGTTTAGACTGCAAGGGACTATATTTATCCTTTATCACAGCAGACAAACTTTGTGGTTACATTTCAATTAAATATTGAAGCACATTGTTGACTTTGTAGAAACTCCTAACAATAAGGTACAAGTTAAATATTTTTCGACATTTTTAGCAAACCGTGTATGATTGTTTTCTATATTTTTTTAATAGATTTTTGTCAATATGCAACCCTGAAATCATTTGTAACAGCTATCGAGGTCTACCGAATTCACCAAAGTGTACTTTTTAATATAATTTTTCTACTATCTTTCCGAACCTACGAACGTTAATAATTATTTAATATTTTCTTACCATTTATTGACGTCAAACAATGATCAATCTATTATAAATTACTGTCCGAAATTCTTAAGAATGTGGTGAAATTTATCTGACTTCAACATGGTGATTTAATGAATGAAAACAGACAAATTAGTCAGAAATAATTTAATGATGGTGAAACGTTGATGTGAATAAAAACTATTTTTTATGTCTATGATATTAAATAATATGACAAATTTTGTTATCGTTAATTCATTTATTTAAAAAAATATATAAAAAATCTTGTAGGAAATTTTAAAGCTTAGACACAGGTTTCGGAGCTCATTCAAGATTTGTCAAGTTTGGTTTCTCTTTCCCTCAGCAACATCTAAAACTTCTTGAGAAGTTTTGTGATAATTTTGTTTGGAATACAAACCCGTTTCCACACTTACAACGCGGTAGACAAAGTAGGCGACTGACTACGGCAAAACCGTCTGAGCTAGAGTAAAATATACATATATCGAAAATGCCTTGACAGATGGTGATTTTTACGATCTTAACTCTTTAGAACTAGCTGACAAAATAAACCGAGTTCGCAATTGCATTATTGGCGTTACTCGGCATATAAGAAAATATTTTTGGGTTCCTCTGAATATGTGTTTATTATTGTAATAGAAATTCAAAGTTTATTTGAACGAAAAACGTTTTAGTTGAAAGATAAATATGACGACTGCATCGAAAGTGTTTTTCTGCCAGTTAAACTTGTCATCTTGTTTATTTGTCTCCTTCCAGCCTCTTTTCAATTAACGCCACTCGATCTCCTGTGGTTCTGATGTCAGTGCTTATTACGGAGGATTGCCGTTATAAAGAAATATTATGTCACCGTATAGTTGCCAATCTGTAATTCAACATGACACGTACATTATTATACTCCTCGTCATTTAGCTTTTTATTATTATTTATTATACCTGGAAAACTGTGTTAATATATAAATTTACGATAACGATGAATTGTTTTGTTACGACAGTAAGGAAAGGTTACTAATGACAGAAATTTGCTGACGCAAGCTAATAAAAAATTATTACTCAATAACTTTATTGTTAATTTATGGTTACAAAATTCGTAAACGTTAGGAATATTTTACTTAAAAGCGACGTATGAATCTTATTTATTTAATTCATCGGATTGCCTTTTTAGGGTGTTCTGTAAAAGACAAATATTTTCGTAAATTAATATATCATAATGCGAAATGGTTATCAATCGTAGTCTAGGATAATCGGTTACCAGTACAATTTTAAATCAAATTACAAAAATTCACGTTCTTTTAATTGTAAATTTAAACATCAAGGGAAGAGACGCCAGAGCCTGAACTACTATACACTAAATAGGATATTTATGGCCGAGAGATATTGTTTATAATAGAAAACAATTAGAAAAAATTAAAACTTTAATAGACTCTTTGTCTATTCCAAAAAACAATTTCGATGAGGTTGGTTCATATATTTATATACTGTTACATAAATCATATTTTATAAAAATCAGATCCTAATAAAATATATTATGCACCTTCCGTAGAAAATACACCAGGTAATAAGCGGTTCAGGGTTAATTGTAATAACAGGGATGAAAACATTCGATGTAACGTTTGATTTCACGTATTTTATTAATGAACACTTCTTATCGGAACACTTTATTAAAAAAACATTTAATTAATGATCACCTGAAAAATGACATTAACATTAAATTTAAGGTTTTCATTTTTACGATATTTTACTCAATAATTAAACAATTTGCTTCCATATTCATAAAAATGAATAATAAAATATCTACTGGCGGCTTTAGTTACACTTGCACAATTTAGTCTTTTTAAATATTTAAATAACATACAAAAAAATTATTTTTCAGTTGCTGTTTACCGAAATGTTATTTAAAAGACACTAGGAAGAAAATTATTCCTTGTAAGAATTTCCAAGCTACTTCTAACCTTAAAATTGGATTTACAATTTTTCAATTTCCATTTTCGTTTTCCCATTAAATTAACACCTAAAATTTAAAAAAATGTAAAACACGTGTTGTCTAACTTCGAAGTGAAAAATATTTTCTTAAATTATACTGCGCCCAGCTTCAGGTTTTTTAAAAGATATTAAGTTTTGAGCCGACGTTAAACAGATTTAATTAAGAACGCTTTGGCCATAAGTAGCTTCCAAAGTATCCAGGCTTATAGATCAGAAGTGGAGAAAGGTTTACGCTAAATTGAAAGGAAAATTAAAACAAAATATTTGAACAATGTTTCATTACGCACAGTGATTGCACAAATCAAATTGATCTGTGTGTTAAAATTATTCTTTCAGGAGTTTCGAATTTCCTGCTACATTATTATTCCCTTATATAATTTGTTTTTCCTCGTATATAAGGCGTTTCAGATAGATTCTTCCGATTTCAATAATTTATAGCTATTCAGCTTTTAACCCTTTCTGATTAAAAAAAATGTACTGTTAAAAATGGGAAACTGTATTTTTTTTTTTAAAAAAAATAAACAGCTTTCTCGACGATGAATCGATTGTACTGGATCAAATTATTCCGCTTTAAAACACAGGCCTCCAAGGTCACCTGACTGAATTGCATGTGATTTTTTCTTATGGGGTTTATAAAAGATTTAGGTTATAGCCTTAATTTTCCATGAACATGGTCGAACTTGTAGGACCGCGTAGCAGCAGCCGTGAAAGCAGTAACTCAAGACACACTTATCTCATACACCGTGAATCTAGACGGTGGCATATTTATGACCTTCGAGTTGTTATACGAAAACATGTTGTGTTTATTATTATATATTTCCAAATTACCCTTGATTTAATAATATTATATGTTCATTATTATTTTAAAAATAAATGCATGCCAATTCGTGAGTGTCTTTTGGCATCATCCTGTTTATTACACGACACTCGGAGAGGTCTTTGTATATATTTTCAAGAGTCTGGAAACTGAGATTTAGAAATCGTATCGGTTGCATTATAATCTGGGTTGTAGGAAGCTATTTATTTTCAAGGTGAGGGAGGCCATTCATCTCTTTCAGATATCTCGGGCGAGATATATGTTTCTTCATTGTGGGTTAATGGTTTATATTAATTTTCTTTCTTTCAACTCAATCCGAATGTAGCGTCTTATGCACGGAATTCAGCTCGGAATTCATTATAACAAATTTTTTGCTGCCTTGTTAGTTCCCGAGGAGTGCGAGATGAGTGTGTTTCACACAATATCACACCGCTCGTGTTAGCCGCTGCTGGGCAAAGTTCCAGATGGCACACTTCTCACAAAGGAGCGAAGTTGTTCCTCTGAAAGTGTCCCATTCCTTCGGTTGGCGTCACGTGAACTTTTGCCCGGCTGTGGCAGAATCACACAAAATCTACATTTTTATTAACGGCGTATTTCTACCTTTTCAGACTAATCATTTTTATCTATGAAAAGTGATAAATTGTGAATCTTACAAAATCTTCCTGCTGCACCAGATGTTCGCGACCGTCTTAGATCAACAAACATCGATAAGCAATTGTATTGCAGGGACTGTGATACCAAGTTTCTTGAAGAGGAAAGCAAAGATTAAATAGCAAGCTAAACGATAAGATAACGAATGGGAAATAACCTTAAGTTCCAATTGGCAAGAAATTCGTCTGGATATCTTTATTAAAATATCCTATTTCAATCCCCTAATCTTCTAGTGGATGCGATTTTCAACTCTTTTCTACATTTTTTCCCACATTGTCCATTTTGTAAAAACTTTCCACGCTACAAGCTCAAATATCACCACAATAATCACGAGTCTCAAGACTTCATATTGTTGAAACATAGAATGTACTTCGTTAATAAAAATAGATATGCTATCCTATTGGACCAGTCGACTAACTACTTCCTAAAATAGGATGCCTTTGGGAGCTTTTTCAGGCAGATATATCCCCTTCGGGGATGCCTCATTCTCTCACAAATTTCAAGATTCTCAATTGCCAAGGCACCATCATCTCTTTTAGGAGGTGTATATACTTGGGTCGACGACCTTGGGCATACGGTAAGAGTTGTCCACTGTTCCCATTGAATCAGTCGGCCAGCTGCCTCCTAAGACTTGTATAGAAGGGAATGCTGCGATCCCACAGCAATCTCCTCTCCCGTCATTCAGATGGGATAGAGAATGATATCTAATAGTTGACGAAATTTTTTTTTAGGATTTTCCCTGCATATCGTTTAGGTAAACCACTGGGTAGGATTCTTAAACTATAGCCTGGGACTCCTAGTTATGACTTTACTACCTTGCTGTTCCTTCCACACCCATCCTTTATATTCTCCTTCCTAAAGGGGAGTTGTCTGTTTCAGGATCACCCTAATGTAGCGTGTTACCCGAAAAACTTGGCCAACCCTTAGCTGCCGTTTTCTCCCTTCCGCTTCCCCCCTTTTTCAATTCCTTTCATATGTTATTTAAGGGGAGTTGCCTCTTTGTGGATCACCCTCACATAGCCTGTTACATAGAACTGTACTTACTACTTTACTACATGGATATGTTTATTCTTCTCAGAATCCACGGAAATAATCTTAAAAAATAATTTTCTAAAACTGTCTGATTAGTATTACTTATATTGCATGTCCATTTAATACTGTAACAATTACATTGTTTGAGCATTGAAAGTGCTTTTAATCGAGAACCTTATTTGCTTCACATTTAATGAGTTCTATTACTTTCTTTCATGTGTTTCTTTTGGAGACTGATTAGTTACGTGATGCCAGAGCCCCTTTAATAGCTTAGGAAGGGAATTAAAGAAGGGATGCGGAAAGGAAACCACGGGGTTGCGGACTAAAAGTGATGTAGGACCAACATCAGAACAATAGTTTCTTGTTACTTCTCAGGTGCGTGGCTACCGTGGTGACGCAGCATTCCATTTTCGTAAGTATAATTTCATTATACACAATGAAATTGAAGACTATTAAGTTTTATCAAGGACTTCAGTAAATTGCGAAAGACACTGAAACTGATAATATAATATTTTACATTCTGTTTTTGAAGTGAACATTATTTCATACGTCTGTTTCTCGATGTGGCAAGTGGGAAATAATTGCGAAATACATTTTAATGAATTAATCAGAATAATGCAAATACAATTATCTTGAGATACAGTTAATCAAGACCGTGGAGATAAATCTTCGGCGACTCTTCGAAAATTCTGGAACAGAATTTAGCAAGGTGGAAATTGCATCGTATGAATCATATACGCTATAAAAATATTTTTTCCTACAGGGTTTTGCTAAGCAGCAGTGATATTGGAATATAGGATGTGTCAGTGATAGTTAAGTTCATAATCTTCAGATAAATTTCTAAGCTTACTTCTCAGTCGATTACCGAGCTAATATCCAGTACACGTACATTTCTTCACATTCTGTTAAACACTGCTTCTCTTATCTCCGAAACAATGTCGATGTAGTGACTGAGACCTGAAATCAGTAAGTAATTCAGAACGGGGTCACTTCTTACATATTCAATGAACGAGATAAATGGTTCCGCCACATTTAGAAAGACAAATAGATACAACAGGGATCCTATTAAGGAGTAAAGTTTATGAATAACCAGTTTGTACTGCTCCAAAATAGATGTGTGTGCACGTGAGTTTGACAAGTATTTTTCCTGTTCTTGTCTGTTTTGTGAATAATATTTCGTTCGGCATTACGCTTTATTCGAGAATTTATGAGGGCTGGCAATTTGTTCATTTTACTTTGTATTAAGTGCATAGATGGCCACTATACTATATAGAAAAGAAATATTTTTCTCGTTTTGCCACATTAGAATTAAATGTCCTAAACGATCTTACTCAACGACACTAATGACGCCTCCTCCAGCAACTTTGGCTCATGCTTATTGCGACATCCCTTTTCTTATGTTTTCCCTACACTTCTCTTTTATAGAATAAAAAATTATTTTACGTATGTTCTTGGAGGACTTTGACAAAGAGAAGAGATAGATTAATAGGCCATGTTTATAGGCATGAGGGTCTTGTAAAATTAGCATTAGAGGGAAGTGTGTGAGATATGACGATAAGAGGGACGTCAAGAATGGAACACGCTAAGGAGATTATCAACTAAATTCAATCCTTTAGTCCTCGGCCGAGGAAATAAGATACCTTAAAGATTACAAGAAATGAATCAAATTTAACTATTAGAAAGTTGAAAGACAAAAAGTGAATATAAATTTTGTAAGACAAAATAAAAAATTAATTATTGAATTAGCCATTTGACCCTGCAGAGAGATCGGCTTCGTGAAATTGCAAAAAAATAGTTATATAATTTGAAACAACGTTAAAGATGCTAGCATAACAGTAATGAAGGAAATGATAAGTTAATTAATTGATGGTATTTATAAGAAATAATTATGATAAATTTGGTACCAACTCAGATATGAATTAACTTATTTCAAGGAATAAAAATAAGATTTGTCTGCTGGTTGCATATAAAGAGGTGTAATATTCCAGAAAATGTACTTTTAACAAACTTCTGTTACATCCTCAAAGAATTTTGAAGCAATATAGTTAGTTGCACTGAAAAGTAAGCTGAAACATTTTCTACTTAGCCATTACTTCTACTCTGTGAATGAGCTTTTAAAAAGATTGTATTTATTAATAATTTTGAATTATTGATAATTTGGTGAAAGTAGTTAGCATGAAATATTGGAAGTTTTTGATTTCTGAAATATTCGAGAGACTACAAAATAAAATTTAATTTCAATCATTTGATAACAGCAAAATGAAGGTGTTGTATTATCTTATTATAAATGATTTAATATAAAATGAGCTATTAATTAATTATATGTTGGTACAAAGCAATATAGGATGTATGACTTTTCCCACGTTCTTAAATCTTTTCTTCTCATGACTATCTATAGAAAATGAATTTATTCTACTTTATTCTACGAGGTACCACATCGTAACGACTGTAATATACATAAACGAATCAGAATAAATGAAGAGAGAACAATATGGAGGACGTTGACCAAGAGAAGGGAAAGATTAATAGGCCATGTTTTGATACATGAGGGTCTAGTGTGTGGGGTTAGAACAGAATCGTGTTAGGTAAGGAAAACGGGAATAATCAAAATAAACTCCAACGACTTTCCAAATAAATTGATTACAGAGAAACGTGCGTTTCGGAGGTGGTCGTCTCTCTCTGACCTATACTCATATATAAAGTCTGTGTGTGTGTGCGCGTAGTCCGCTCAGAATTCACTATTTCTTCGCATCAGTCAATTGAACATCAGACAGTTATTCTCCTCTCTGAAATAAGTTGCCATAACGGACACATCAATTTACAATACTTCCTTGCTTATAGTTCTGATATTTCGCCAAGCAAATTCTTTGCCCTTTTGGCAGTCACCATTTGCACCCACTTCTCTGCCAACTTGACGCTGTTTCTGCAGAGACTATTAACAATGAATTATTGATCACCTCATCTAGAATGCCCGTAACCTTGTGCATCTAATTTCAGCCAGTTCCTGGACTGTTGACAGCGTAAAAGTAATTACTTGCGACACGTGAACGCTGGTTCGTAAACAAAATAATAAGTTAGACGCTGTCGTAAATTTTAAGGTGAAAATAAGTCTATTTAAACCGAGCATCAATTTTTGTGCGAGTTCTTTGTAGCTGTTAATACTTTTCGTGTTTGTAAAGGTTAAATTGTTTTTAATAGTGTAAATGTATAATATCCTAATTCGTAGCTTCTTTAGAATCATAAATGTCCGATTATGTGTCATGAAATATGACAGTCCGCAGTCGACTCGGTAGGCCCAGGCCCTCAATGGGCTGTAGAGCCAAGGAGGAAGGTAGGAATTTCCGATTACCAAATCTCCCTAACATTTTTAGACACAGCGAGGCGAGATCAGTTGTGAATTGAACTGGACAGTCTATAAGATAAGAGTTGCAGATTGATTTAATGCAAATAGTTAAATTATCAGATTTTTATATAATTATTATAAACCAATGAGTGAAACCATCATAATTCATTATAAATAATTCAATAACATAAAAACGTCAAAAATTAACACGTCGTTTTTGGTTACAACGAGAATTAATTTTTTTTGGCGTAACAGGCAACAGCAAAAATTCAAAATTACTTTAGTAAGAAGAAAATTAACATGAATTTTCCTCCTGTACTATTAAATTTGATTTGAAACATTATAAATATAAATTCACAAATAAAACTTAAATTCTTCTTTTAATATCAGTTAAATATCGATGTTGTAATGAATGTTGTGAAGAAGTACATGTCAAGGCTCCTTAATATATTTTAGGAGGTGTATGTACTGGGCCTACGGTAAGAGTTGTCTGTTGATCCCATTGGATCAGTCGGCCAGCTGACTCCTAAAACTGGCGAAGACACGGAGAATGGAATGCTGCGCCCCCACAGCAAACTCATCTCCTGGAAGCGTGTGAGAATAGTACCCAAAAAGCCGACCTACCTGATGAAGGCTCTCTAAGGTTGTCCCTCCATCTCTTTTAGGTGAAACACCGGGTAGGATCGTTAAAAATATAGCTCGGGGGCTCTAGTGAAACCTTACCTTCCTTGTTTTACCTTCCACAACCCCCCTTTTTAATCCCATTTCTATAATATTAAAGGGAAGTTACCAATTTTAAGATGACTCTCCTGTAACCGTTACCAAAAAAACAATAATTTTTAACTGATATTAAAAGAAGAATTTCTTGTTTATTTATGAAATTATATTTATAATGTTTCAAATACATTCTCATAAATGCAGGACAAAACATCGTGTTAATTGTTATGTTATTAAAATATTTTTAATCACTGTTATTTTTAATTTTTGTAACTATAATGTTTAGTGTCTTCAAAACCTCTTATTTCCCAATGATATATTTTAGGTCAAATTTTGTTTCATTCGGTATGTCTCATTGTCGTATTAGAGGTTCAATGGTACAGTCTCACAATTTAAAATATTATTTCCCTCAAGGAGTTGGCTTAAATTAGTTATACGCCACATAAAGAAATCAAGAATCATTTTTCCCCTTATCGATTTTATATTAATCATATATTTACTTTTTTACATTGGCAAGAAACACACGTTGCAGAAATGTATCTCATGAAACATTAGATTTTCAAATATTTAGATGGTTGCTTAATATTGGAAACCATTTTAGGAAAAATAATGCTAAGCAGAGGTGATTCCAAAACGACTAGGACTACGAATGTTTTTTTTTCATATAGAGTTGACACTTTTTAAGAAGCTTGGCGGTTGCCTGGAATTGGTCCAACTTTCTGCTCCTAACGAAACGCCTTGATTAATGGTACGTCCTGTGTCTTAATTGCTTCCGTTTAGACGAAAGAAATGGCTATTGCGGAGTCAGTTACCTTGTTACGGAAAAGTCCGAAATATTTCCTTTTAACAGAAGCCGCATTAAGTCACCGGGGAATTTATTCTCGGTCACGCGACACCTTTAATTTAGACACTCAGTTTGGCAGTTTACGCGCTGAAGTAGACACGTGGAGCAGGGGAACAAGGTCATGAATAGTTCGATTTCCTTATAAGGCAATTTTTGTAGCGTGTTATCTACAATGAGAAATTAATCTGTGCGTCCAATTAGGTAGACAGACCCCGTCCCAAGAGATACGTTTACTTATGGGGTTTTTGAAGCATAACATATCCTGAAATGAACACAATATGTTTACTTGCATCATTCTTCTCAGAATAGCTTTCACACTACCAAGTTGTCGTAATAAAAATTCGTGTTAAACTGAGTTCCGAGGTCTATTCCCACTACAAAGGCACCACTGCGCTTCGTATTTCGACAGGACTTGCTAGTTTTCTCCAGCTATAGTCCCAGCGACATCGCACAGTGGCAATTAAATTCTGAGTTCCGTTCATAGGAAAAATAAAAAATTAAAATCTGGATAAAATTGACAGTCAGAATATTTACTTAGAAAGATTAAAAAATTGCTTACAACACACAAGAAAAAATTTCACGTTAATTTCTTTCCATTGTCCGTGGACCTCTTCATTTAACATAAAATAGTAAAGGGAATCAATCCGAAATAAATAAATCAAGTATAGTATACTTACTTAATTTATTCAAGAAACATTTATAGATGATACTAATTTTTAAACTTTAAAAATCAATATTTTGGTGGATTTTTATTTGGATTCCTTACTTGGCCGAAATGTGAGTAAAACTCTTCACAGTTGTAACTGAATTTTTGTCATAAATGAAAATAACATTCAAATATACAATAATACATTATTTTAAATCACAATAGCACAGGAGCTTATATAGAATTTAAATTTTGTGTTACATATTTTACACAAACTGAATTTATACTAGACCTAATTTTCAACATTTCATCATATGTGTATAGTAATTGCACTCGTCTTCTAAAATCATTACATGGATCCAATCTGTTTGTTGTTTAAGTATACACGTTTAGTTGTAGAAATTTTTTTTATAACGCATGTTTTTTATTTTAGCAATATGTTCTTAATAATAGTTTGGAGTTTTTGTATTGTCTGACAATATAAACATTTCATTTTAAATGCTACATTGTTTCTCCAAATTTTGAAATACGTATTCAGAATTTCTTTAACAAAATTTTATTTATTATGTATAAATATTCTTCCCTCTAATTATCAGAAAGGTTGATTCATTTAAATGGTATGCTTTATTGAAATACTGAAACAAATTGCTCAAAGGTTTTTACTATTTTTGGTTGTGGGTTAATTTTTTAAAAAATAATTGAGAATCTACTTTTAATATATATATTGAGGAAACTAGCGGAAATAAATTTTCTGTCTGTTGGTCACATTCTACGAGTTTCAATTTGATAAGTATGACTACCTTAATTTAAAAATAAATATTTTTCGGTTTCAAATAATGCCAGGCATTAGTATTAATTGGCTTTTTTTTTAGAATTTTCAAAACTGACTTACTTCTTCTTCATTAGAGAAATTGTATGGAAAATTTTCCCGTTTCTCTCCATCGTCGTGAGATGACGGATTTTTCCATCTGACGTGAAGCCAAAAACATATTCATGTTAAATAGAAATCTTTTTTGCTTGACTATCTCATGATCGATAGGCAAAAGTTTATTATACTAAATTTGAACCTGTGATATCAAATCGAATTTCTACATGGTCTAGGCGTCTTATTTATTTTAAAGTGGTATTAATTACTTTCACATCGAAAAACGTGTATGCTGAGATTACTCTTGTAAAAGTCTTGTTTGCATGATAGAATTGTCTACTCATCTCTACTTGAGAAAGTCCATCTATACTGCAACTATGTGTGTACCTACTTCAATACGGAACATGTAAACTTGTTTATTGGTGACAAATGAATCAACGCCTTCTTCTTTGCAACCAGCCCGTGTTTGCTCAAGGAGTAGCCGTATCAATTTGTTTCTTATCACACGTGCGAGCAAAAAAAACTTTCCACGGTTGCAGCAAGATAACGTTTCCCAGTTGATTGTCCGATGAATGTATACTGGGGTCTCAACTTTACCTGCAATGACGTGTCAGGGGCCACACGTGTCGCTGTCGCTTGTGACGACGCATTGTTGGTGGCCTTTGCCAAGGTCAGGGAAGTTGGATTCATCTTCCCACTACTGGTGCGTACGGTATGACAGTGGGCGACGGATAGAAGCACGACGCACTTCGGATTCGGTGTTTCTACTTTCGTGAAATGAAAACAACTATTTGCTCATATTTTTCTAAGCTGCCGTCATTGAATGAAATGAATAAAATAGCGAAATAAGTAAGAAATAAATTTAAATAGATTTTTATTAAATATTATTAACCAGCTGAACTAATGCTGATATCAATGTAGAACATTAGTATCTAGGGTGTATAGATTCAGATATCTTCACCTCTGCTTGTTAAATTACATACCTATCTTTTATCTAATAGTGAAGATGATTTGGAAAATTCTAAAATGGATCAACTTGATACTATAAAAATTTACAACTTGACAAATATAGTCACGATTAATTTACTTTACAAAAATGAATGACACACTTCACATGTTACCTTGAACTACTGAGGACTTATTTTCAGGAAACTGTAAACAGGAGCGGCGAATTGAATTTTTAGGTGAGTAATGGACAGTAAGCTTTACATACCCCCGAAAAACAGTTTGGTGTAAACGAAAAGAGATATTGGAAGCGTAGTTTTGAGTTAAACCGAAACTATCAGTGAAAGTACTTTGCATGTCCCGGGAAGTTCCCTTTAATATATCACAAGTGCGGAATCTCAGCTCAGCCACCTTTAGCTACTGAGGTCAGGTGTTTTTAACACGTGTAAAAAGGAGTTCTAAGAAACGAGAAGCTCTTTCGGCGAGTGTATTTATAGTTCAACTTGTTTACCGAAGTCTTTCGACGGCAATAGATTTAAGTACTGGTTCTCTAGCCCGGTTAATTTACACGCACTTTTCGGTACACACACCCGTTCTCTTTTTATCGATGTCGGGGGATTTTTCCACTGGACCACGCCATGGTTTCGTGAACCTGTGCCAAAGGATTGGTGCTGAAACTAGTGTGTTTACCTTCGAAGCCGTATGTTTCACATTGTACTCAGAGGCTTCTTGGCGTCGAAGCTTCTGCTCTAATTAGGCGGTACGACTCAGGATTCGTCTCAACTCAGTGAGGATCTGCTATCAATTTATCAGATGAACTGAATGCCGTGGTTGAGAGAAATCTAAATGATAGTAAGGTCAGGTGGGAAAGATTCTTAAGGACGGGCACAACACTGGTAGAATATTCTATCATTAAAATTGCTCTTACCCCCCTCCCTCCTCCACCTGTAACAATTGAAATTCTTTAAATGCTATTACTTATTTGCTGTAGCAAAAAATTGAAAATATTTCTAAAGAGCATCGCTTCCAACAACCTGTAGCGTGATAGCTGATATTTCATGAATTCGTATGGTTAAGTTAGCGAGGATTGGGAACTGGAATTAGCGTCAGTAAACTACTAAACCCCGGGGATGGCATTTCAGCACGTAGGGATATGACCTGTGGAATTTCCGTAACCTCTTTCGCGTAGGAATCGAGAGCCAGGAAAACACGGAAGTATTTAAATACCACGTGGTTGACTCAACCAATGGGATTTCTTGGCCTAAAGAAAATCAATCTTTAAGGTCGATTTTCGATGCTTCTGCACACGGCTGTGAGGTTGTGTAAATTCACATTTGCTAAACTAAATAACTATGAGGAAACTAATTCGAAGCCAATGAATGAGGCTCATCAGATCCGGAGTAGTATTACATTTTAACAAAATTATCACTTAGTTCCTATTTGATTTTTCAGTCTGGGGATGTTTAGTAGGTGGATAGAGTCAGGTTTATTAATTATAATGAACGTATAACAACTAATATGTATTTCTCATTGTTCTTCAGTTATTACGTTTCTTCGAATAAAAGATCGTCCAACTAAGACGAACAAAAACACCAATTCCTCAAAGCAGCTGTTACGATCAAGCCACGCAACGTTCTATATTTCCTCACAACAGGAAGCAACGTTTGGGATAAAATGTAGAAGAAATCTACGGGCCAAGTTCCAGCATTGTGTCGAGATGTTGAAGTCACATTTTGCGACGCTATGGCCTTGTAGACAAAGAAAGCGATTACATGCGTCACTCACTCATTGTCTCAGCTACTAAACGTTTGTTTCTATAATGTTTCTCACGCTTTTGTTTTGCCTGCATAAATTGATGTTAATTAGATTGCTGCAGAGACCAAACAAACATTTTTGAATCGTAATGTGAAGCCTTAGTAGAAAATTCGTCCGTAATCGTCGCTGGAGGAGGTCCAGCAGGGCACCAAATTCTTCACTTAAATTCAATAATCTTTACGACTGTGGGAGTCAGGGAGTAAATAGGATGTATTACTAAATTTTAAGCCTGAAGAAGTCACAAAATGGAGATGAAACGTCGCTTTCGTTAATAAATAATTACATATTTAATGCTGAATTTTTTGGCCGTTTTTATTTATTGTAAATATTTAAGTCAGAAAACTATGATGCAAGAATGTTTATAAATAAACTGAATATGTTATACAATAAATGCAACTATGTAAAAATTCGTAACTGCAAATATATTTATATGATATGTTATTTATTATTGTAAAATAATTATTGATTACTAGCTGGGAGCTCGGCGTTGCCAACTACTTATTTATGTTAGCCCGGTACTGTATTTAACTCGACACTAATCTATTGGCCAACACTTAATTTATCTGACATCTAGCACGTCATTATTTACCATGTCACGTCTACCTATTGCGGCGAAATGTTTAATTTATCGCAACAAGCACGATGACTCACAGTACTTAAATAGAGTCAAGAAATCTTTTAGTACGTTAAATAAGCACGCTACCTTTAAAGAGTTTAAAGAAACCTGGTGCATCCCAGGTAGAAAAAATACAAAACCCAGATTCTTAAGAATTATCATTTAAATTACTCCGTCAATGTATAAATACGATAATTCAAAATACACGCTTGTAAAAATTATCACTTATAATATTTCATCTGTCTTAGCCATTAAATGATAATGTATAAAATATCTGTGCTATGGTTTTGATCACCGTTTGATATTTCCTATAGTTCATATCGCGAGAGTTAATTGGGAAACGTCTACCGTTGGTTCCATGAAATATGTTACGTTAAAAGGTGGTTCTACGTGGAACGGAAATACTAGAACTTACGTATTTAAAAATATCTTTTGCGTTTTTTTATCATCCTTATATCTCTTCCCGGTGTTCGTATTGCAGTATCATATGTGAGCGTAGCAGAATGTAAAAATCAGCCATACTCGGATATGCGGATTCCCCTGTATTCTGTCTCGTTGCTCCGTGACATCATAAATTTCCGTATGTTGACGCATTCACATATTTTTTTAACTGTAAGTCCTTTCACGTTTGGGTTAGGGTTTTCTTCCCTTCCCAAATCCTCCAGTCTCGTGTGTCAGGTTGTTTCCATTTGTCCACGCGTTTAAATCTGTCGGAAGAATAAACAAATATTCAGACATCAATTATTTTTTGTTACACAGATATATTATTTTAACTATGTAAGGAGTACTTCTTAAAATCAAAGGAGACGATATTTATTCTATTGAATCACACTATTCATAAATAACCTGAGTTTTTACGCATACTTGCCCTATTGCTCACTCTGACCTCTAAACAATGTGACTAATTTTATAGAGAGTCTTTCTATAAGGTAGTTGTATGGCAGCTACGAAATTTAACTTATTCCATGCTATAGTTTCTTCTCATAAAAAGAACGGAAAAGCGACTGTATTATTCGCGTCATTAAGAAATAATACCTCTAGCTAATTTTCAATTTTTTTGAGAACCGCATTTTCTGTATTTTATAATTGAACTGGGCCTTATTGTGAGCTATAATTTACATGGTTAGTGAGCTCTCAAAACGTTGGTAGTAAGTGGTTGACATTAAAAGATCTCATTAAACATCAGACATCGTCTGTTGATAAATGACAAATGCCCTGTAATAGGACCCAGTTGGTTAATTTCGCCAGTTATGTAGGTTATGTAGTTATGTAAGTAATAAATGAAACCAGGGTATGGGATAATTCAGCAACGCTTGAGACGCTGTTTCTATCAGATGATTTGTTTTTCGTTTTGCCATGGTGATATATTTCTGGGAAACGTAATATGCTCGTTCATCTTTCAGGACACATGGGCATTATCGGTTACATATGTGGAGATTTTTTAGTACAAATTTTTTGCGTCGTATACTTCAAGTGGTTATCATCACACCTATCCTTTTGTTCTGCTGCAGCTAAGAAGGTATTTGACATGGAAATTTGCCAAGAGCCATAAAGTTTCCCTCGGCACTATTTGTGTTACACTTAAATAGGTCGAGACGATGCAGGGCGTTGCACCCGTCCTAAAGAAAAATAATCGACAATGATTTCTGTGTCGGACAATCCACTACTATTATAATAAATGTTTCCAGAGTTCTTAGTAATATTAAATTATGACAGTTTGCATCTCCCGGACTAATCGCTTTTCTTGACTCTGTCTTCCCTATACTTTTATACTTTCCTGGGCGTTTGGTTTGTTTCCATCTGATCTGAAAATTTACTGTCTCTTTACAACTATTTTTAAACTCACTCAGTATTCTTTTTTGTTTATTATCGGGTTCCGTGCATTCAGCCTGATTTGTCCAAACTTTTCGAATCTACTGTTTGATTCATCAGACACCCTGTTGTTAAAAATATCCAACGGAAATAAACTATGCAACATATGTTTTCTTTTGTTCCCGCTGCTTATTGCTCTCCAGTGTTTATGAAGACGTTAGCTAGGATTAGTTTCAGCTGAGATCATGTTGTCCTCTGGGCTTTATACTATAGTGTGGGCTTCGTTAAGTCCTAGGTTCCTTCCGTTGACTTTTCCTGTAAAGATATATTTTAATATCATAAAAAATCCGTAAGATGTTCCAAAGAGAGGAACAGGTGTCTCAGTTGACCGTTTGAGTAGACTTCACGTTTGCTCGTAATCTTTTGTCCCAGACGATCTTCCGAAAGAAAGCATTTAATTTATATTCGAGTATCAACTAAAGAGCAGGAATCTCCTCCACAGACCTTGTTGTTTGTGTTAGCAGTTGTTGACCTCGTGATCCACGTGACCACCACATGTGTAAGTTTGGAGGTCATTCTGAACGGAACATATACTGTACCGGTTGTAAAGTCATAACGAATCGTATGTTACTTCAAGATACTAATAATACGCCCCGTATTATGTAGAGAAAATAACTCTAATGACTTTACCGGGATGGAACTTATTTGTGCTAACGTAGGAAAATATTAATTTATGAATTAACAGTGAAAAAGATCGGATTAAATTTGATTGTAACAGAATTAAAGAGATAAATAGCTTAAAAGCATGTGTACTTTTATTTTATTTTTGAATATACGTATATTTTTTGTTTTAAATAAAAGAGCATACTAATAATAGAATAATGTAAAAATACTAATAATGAAATAATATAAATAATTCATTTTCGGTGAATAAGCTGATGGAATTGTTTAAAATTGGGTGTTGTTTTTAGCAAACGCCATCCTGTTGCAAACTGGAGAACAATTCCAGCAATATAAATAATAGTAAAACAATGTAATAATAATATTATTTGTAAAATATTATTATTAATAATATGATATATACTAACAATAATAAAACAGTACTTTTCCAGTAAGGAGTACCATATCATAATGATTTTAAATGCTTTTATAAATATATCTTTTATTTTGTTTTGAAATTTTCTGACAATGGCGAGATAACTTAGTCACGATCACCCACTCCTCAGTATACCAAGGAAAAAAACATAGAGTAAATAAAAAAATCAACCTCCGTGCCACCTACATCTTAATTGTATCCTTAATATGTGTCTCTGTTCCACGTAACTATCTCTCATGACTGCTGTTACTGCGACATAAAATTAAAAAAACATTATTATTTTGATTTTTTTGGATATTCCATAATCTGACAAAAGAAAGCGGAGAGATAAAGGAGCAAAAATAAGGAAACAAAGTAAAGAAGCGAAGAAAAAGAAAAGAGCAGGTTTAAAGGAATGGAACAAGTAATTAGGTTTATTGCGCGAATGTGATGAAGTGATCAACCGTCTTGAAGGAGAAGGAGAATGATAAAGAACTAGAGATTACTCCAAAGTTTCAAACTAAAGAAACTCTGTTCATCAACAAGTACACTTGGATAATGGAATACCCAAAAGCTGTATAATAATGTCTTTTTTTGCATGCACAGAAAAAAAATCTTAATATTCAATGCCATATTACAAACAAAAAGTTTGGCTATTATTAGCAATTTTATGGAATATGAATGTTCATAGGATATGAAACAAAACTTCTGTATGCATTTAGCAAGTTATCCGCAGTCGGTAGGACTCGAACCTAAGCTCCCGGAGGGAATCTGATTTCTAGTCAGACGCCTTAACCACTCGGCCACGACTGCAGTTTACTCCCATTTTGTATTAGATTAAAAAATTAATACAGTGATTTATTTTATGAGCTAAGCAAATGAGTTTAAGCGGAATCTGTTAATAGTTCCAGCATAAAACATTGTTATTTTTGGGGTAGCAAAACTTTTACGTTTGATTAGAATTATAATTATACCTTCTGTGAGCGCTGGATTAATTATTTGATATATAATGAACCTGTTTGTTTTATCTGGAAGTTATATTATTATTAATGATAGTTTGCAATCCAAAATTAATTTCTGATTCGACAAATTCAGAAAATTAATTACGCATTAAATTGAAATTATAATCTTATACTTTTTTAACAATTATTATCACACTAGTTTTTTTCGTAAATTCCCGTTAAAGTGTTAATTTCTCAGATTTATTTGTATTAAAGCTTATTTTATAACTAACTGGGTGCTCGGTAATGCCCATGTACTTCAGCACAGAATTTATTTCATCACTAATGTAGTTTAAGCTTTATAGAGGTCGTTGTCAGGTCTCTCTATGCCCTGTTTCTAGGAACTATTTTAGAAAGTCTTGTTAACAGACGGAGATATATACAATGATAGTATGTGAATCTTTTCTTATTTGCCATTTGTAGATACTCATCATGATTCCAGTAACGTACTTTTTTTCAATTCCTACTCGTAATTACGGAGATGTCTCACTGTTATGTCACTTTTCACTTCGCTACATTCTCTAGCCGATTACATGATGCCCACTCAAAATTGTGTTTTAAACAAATTTGCAATTTTATTATAGTGCCAAAGGTATACAATTAAAAAAAAATTAAAATACACACATAACCAAGTTAATCGGAAACTCTCAAGTATTCAATTGATAAAAATTCTATTAATTTATAATGATTAAAAAATTAGGTAAATGTGGTTTAAAATTTCCGTGGTTACTTGAAATGACGGAAAAATTTAAGGATTTAAGAAAATCTTTCGTATCATCATCCTATCTTTTCGTATTTTGGATGTGATATATTAAGTTTCAGTTCTTAAGATAGGTAAATAATTTATCGAATTAACACTGCTAAGTTAAATAGAAGCAAAAGTTTGTACTTGATATTTATTTCGATGATGATATTAAATTTCAGTACATAAAATATGTTAATTCATAGAAGTGTATAATTTATAAAATCAGAAATAACAGTAATTAACTACTTTGAACTCAAGTGTACACTCCGTACTGATGAATCTGAAGCCAAGCGTAGGCGAAGTGAGATGATCGTTTCACGAGAATCAGTGTTTCACACTTCATAATGTTTTCGTCTTGAATACTGCAAATGAAATTGGATTATTTAGTTTGTTTGTTGTTCTTTCAGGACCCTCGGCGGGTCCCAGCGGCCAGAGGCCGGAGCAGCTCCAGAGGCTGCTGTCGCTGGACATGACCAGGCGGCCGAGCACGGCGAGACACACGCTAAATAAGCGAGGGAGACATTCTCTCAAAGGACCTCTGCGAACAGTGCGTCTCTGTCTTCTCAGCATCCTTCTTCCTGCGGCGCTCGTGGCCGGACCTCTGTACTTACGCTACCACGTCTATGGGGAGTCACTGTACCCGGCAGCGGTGTCCGATATGCGACTTCTGGACTCGAGAGTGTCTACCACATGGTGCCAGGTACGTCAGAATGTCAGTGATGTCTAAGTCGCAGTCATTTGGAGAGTTTAGAGATACACATACTTGACGTGACGGTAAATGTACCTTTGCCTCTACAAATTTGAGACCATTCTTGGAATTCACTTCCTTTAAAAGATGAAAAGTCGTTCATCTATGCATGAAGAAACTTAGCTTATCAAGTTTAATTTTCTCTCAGGAAAAGTATACACTGTAAAGTGGGAACGTTAGAAGTTTTGTATTTTTGGATATGTTGACTGCGTGAGCAAACACACCAGCATGGTGCAAAATAAACCTCGAACTTTTCTTATCACTAGCCGCTGTTCTAGAAGCTTCCTGAGGGCTGAATTGCAATAACACTTAGCAGTCCAAAGTTGCTGAAACGACGAACCTTTTGGTTTCTTTGACGTTCTTCATGTTGCTGGTTGGCAAATCTTTATTTAGTGCTTATTATTCATACGGGATCACTCAGGTTCCTTCAGCTGCGATTCCATGCTAATTCGTTAACAATATTCATAAAAATTTACAGGTGAATTCAACATTTTAGATAATACCGATATTTTACACTGATTACGTTTATCAGTCACTCCATTGTTCGTGATTCAGTGATAATCTACATCTTTCTAATTATTGTAAAATTGGACCATGGGAACGAAAAAGTTCCCAAACGAGTTCAATAAAATAGAATTCATTTACACTTTAAACGCTACAGTACTTTAGCCCGATAGTTGGAATTCTATTATTTCTTAATGTTAAGTTAGCAAGGTTTGTAAATTTGGAATTGGCGCCAAGTCGGGCTTGGTTCCGTCTGTAATCCCCTGGTATGGCTTTTGGGCACGTACGAATCTGACCTGCGTAATTCCCGATAACAGATTGCATGAGAATCATGGAACCAACGAGTTAACAAAATTTTACATACCATGTGGTTGCCTCAGGAAATGAGGTTTCGTGGTTAAAAGAAAAATAGATTATTAATTATAGATTTCCAGGCGTTTGCACACAGCAGTAAGGCTGTGTAATTATTTGGCTCTGAGAACTTGAAGCAGACGGAAGGGAACCAACGCTAGATCCCGGTCATATAAGGAGGACAGCTTGGCCTCCAGAGAAGCTGGCGGCCAGGTGACGCCACACTACAAACTGTTAGGTTTCCATTTGACGTCTAGGAAGGGTATCGCCTATGTTTTATCCTGAGATCTGATTTCTTCGTCGAACCTCAAATTTTGTAAATATTTCCATTATTGATTTTTCTTAGTTAAGTTCTTTTGTAAATAATTTTCCCATTATCTTTTAATTAACCTTTTAATTTTTCCTCTCACCTCGACCTACAGTCTATCCTTTCAGCTGAAAGGTGATGGTATTCTGTGGCTAACTGGCCGAAATAGACGAAGCTGTCTCAGAAAAGATTTCACTGGTTGTCCCAGAATTGACGTAGTTGTTGAGACCACGTTTTCGTCGTAGTACCTTCGCATAAGAATCCTGAATCACGAACTTAAACTTCAGTCCATTTATCACAATTATGAATCCACTTGGATTTCACGGAAGCGTTATAAAAACAGACCAGACCGAAGCTTTTCCAAGAAGTGCCAAGAATGAAAATTACAATCATTCAGATAATCGAAGATTGAGACTCAGAAGTTGAATACGTAAAAACCGAACAACATCCATCATTCAACTTAAGACCCATGATGTATTAAACATGCCACGACATGTGAGGTGTCAGAAGATAAATTAGAAACAACGCTAACAAATATGTCATTATCTATGAAACGTAGCGACTCTTTTATCAGCTTTCTCAATCGTTACAAAAATACATTTAAACAAAATTCAAAAATCTGTTTTGCTTCCATTAATTATCGAAAAAAAATGTTTTCAATGTGAATATAGACTAAAGCCAGCACAAAGAATTTTCTTCGCTTAATGTATTTAGATATATGAAGTACTGCTGTGTTGATAAACCTTAAAATTATAAGTATAAAATTTATTTTAAACAGTTTGACCTAAAAGACTTGCAAATGCTAAATCTGATACTTCATCTTCTACTTATGGAGAAAATGTAATAATTTGGATGACAACCGGCCATATAAGGCAAATGATGTTTATTATTATTATCGAATTCAATAAAAGTATTTAGTGACTGCTCAAGTCCCAGCCAGAGAACACATCGGTGATAATGAAATGAAGCCAATCTATTTATAGCGATGTTGCTGTGCTACGATACAGTCGCCAGCTGCTGCTTCCTTTGTATTATATATTTATTAAGAAATTTGTGAAACAATCATGATGAATGATTCGATTTTTCCTATAACAAACAACTAGTGAAATTTCAATCAGGCGATTACTGTAACAAAGAAACGATGAAAGCTATTACGTTACATTACATCACTTAACCCGAACATCACGAGACGTTGTTAGAAGATTAAAGGCGGCCTTCAGGGAACATTGAATATCAGAAATGCAATGGTTCACTTCAACTGTGCAAAGCGATAAATTTGTAGCAGTTATTATAATGACGTTCAAAGCCAATTATGTCGAATCTAGAATTATTTACATTAAGCGACTAATTCGTAACGATGAAAACTTGACACGTGTGACTTTTGAAATAAAAAGCACAATTTCAAAATTCATTTATTAAGTAAAATTTTATCATATACTGTCGTTTCATTACCTAACGCTTCGCTCTCATTTTTCAGCACCATTATTTTGATTTGGCAATGGGGTTATTTAACTTTTTAAACATTACTTTATTTACTACGCTTCTTACTTTATCATTATGTATACTAATTTTTGTTGTGTTGGTAAATCTCCTCCTAAGCGGCTTGACCGATTTCGATGATTTTGTTTCGTTTTCATGGGGTTATATAAAAAAATATAATCTCAAATTTGCAGACCGATAGTTTGAAAAATCTGTTTCATTTACCTTATATGCAAGTTCTTTGCGTCGTAGCTTGACATTGTTTTGTCATTTCAATTTCGGATTGCTCAGTTCTGATATTTCATGTAATTGTTTGCATACCGAGTGTTTCATTTATCGATTAATTTGACATTGAACAGTTGAACTGTGAAAATGTGGCTGGTGTTATAATCACGTGTTGGCAAAAGATTACTGCTGAATTAAATACTTCAGCGGGTTAAGATAAATTAATTACCGGGTAACGCCGGGAACCTAGGTAATGTATTATATTTTTGTTTGTTGTCAGCTTGTAGTGCCTAGTGTGAAGTACTCATCGTCCTATAGATGATATTGTAACTTAATATTCTCCAGATCGAAGCTGTAGACAAGGACGTAGTTGTCATAACTATAGATGGTTCTTAACCGATGAGGTAATAGTTCTGTTCCACACACTCATACACAAAAAGAAAAATTCTGTCATTGACTATTCCATGGTTTATATTGATTAAACCATTTTTAGGCGATACAGTCATAAAGAAGATCTAATGTGAAAAATAAACTATTGCCTCCTTAACCCCTCTTTTTTCACTGTTTGTTTTTAATGATAGTTAAATACTTGATTTTGCTTCATACATCTTGTCAATATTTTAAGTAAAATGTATAACTTCTTAAACCAGTTTCTGATGAGTAAATTAAGAATTCATGCAAAAGTGTTGACTCAACCAGACACAGTCTTCAGATTAAATTTTTTATTATCAGTAGGAAGCTTTCGATATTGTCATTTTTAACCCCTTGAAATTATGTGTATATTTAAAAACAGTCAAAGACGACGACTTCTTGTCAATTTGACTGTTTTTAAATATACACATCATTTCAAGGGGTTGAAAATGACAAGTGTCGAAAGCTTCTTACTCATAATAAATATTTTAATCTGAAGGCTATTTTTGGTTGACACTTTTGTACTCTGTCTTATTATTAATGGATGAAGTGTTTATGTATTAGTCAAGTAATTTGAGGATTCTCGTTCGTTGAAGTTTAGGTTTACTGTTCAAGAGATTTACCTTAATTATGTGGGAGGTTTGTGAATATAATAATTTGGTTGAATTGTACTGTTTTAAAATAACGAAAATCCTGTAGTTGAATTGAACATGAATTTAGAAACAAAAAGTTGTGCAGATGTGTTTCTTTTCAAAATTTATGTACGTATTAAGAAAACTAATATAGATATTTGCATGTGAGGTGAACTAAATTCAGTCTATAATCATTAAATATCTCTTAAATTCCGATCTCTGTCGAGAGGTTAACAGAGAAATCTAATTGATTCTATAGATAATTGGTTTCTTATTTTTGTGTTTTATTGTAGCGTCAGCTGGTGAGAGTTAACACTACATTCAACGCGTTTCTTCTTCCGGAGCAGCCTCAGGTGGAGCCTCAGCCTGTCAGGTTGTCCATGACGCGAGACCTCACTCTCGAGGACGACATGAAAGAGTACTGGGCCTACTATCTCCTCCAAAACTCTACTATCACCGTCTCAACGTGCGTCAGGTGAGGTCATAACTGTGAATACACGAAACATGTGGTATGCGATATCTAAGGAGAGGACAATTTGTTACTAATGATACACAAATATAAAATAAGGAATTTTGTTTTGTTCGCCTGACATTTAGTAATAATTCGAAAGAAATATTACGCCAATTGTATCTTTCTTGCCCCTTAATTCTATCCAGACTGTTTCAAGAAACAATCAGCCGTCATCCAACAGAGAACAAAGAACTTGAATTAGATTTATTAGGTAAATGTTTTTACTAACCAATTATATTTAAGTCTCTAATACGCTTATTTTTATAGAAATGTTTCCTA
Organism: Eucriotettix oculatus; assembly: GCA_034510155.1. NCBI lineage: Eukaryota > Metazoa > Arthropoda > Insecta > Orthoptera > Tetrigidae > Eucriotettix > Eucriotettix oculatus. Next base: position 49,584,797 of record CM067381.1, read on the forward strand.
GACGCTTTATATTACTTCATAGAATAACAACAAATAGTAAATCAATTTTCAGTTTCAATTATTTATTCTCCTCAGAAGCATCAGGGCAGAGTCCAGATATTAAAATTATTCTTTTAAATTATTTTAACATTTAATTATTTTTAATTAAATGATCAATTTAAGGAAAATAAAATACTCAAATTCCTTAGTTAAACCACTTTTTAAGGTATGGAATTTTTTAAAATCCTTTTTTAATAATTTGTTACGAAACTTTTTGGATAGCTTAGCCATATTTTTCTGTTGTATTTTAGTTTTAAAATATAGACATAGTACTACGTGGCTTAGTCAACATATTGACAAATACTCCTGCTGTGAGACAAATTAACTTAAAAATATATCATTTTTTGATGACTTAAAAAAGTGTTTTCACTGAGATGTTGACTTTGCAAAAGCTTTTTTAAAATCCTCTTGAAATATAAATATATAAAATATGCAATAAATAATACCTACGTATAAATATTATTGATGAACTTGGTTGAACAGATCGCGAATTCTTCATAGAAAAATAAATAGAATAATTATCCAATTTGTAAAATGAATAGACTTAAGATTAGGTTCTTATTTGTTATTCTATGAGGTAAATGCTTGCTTTAAAAAAAAAACATTTTCTCACTGACGATAGTGTTTATTCAATTTTTTTTGTAAATTTAGTTACAAGTACTTGGCGCAGTTGATGAAAACATTGCGTATTTCTTTTTTAATATATAACATAACTGTTAAGTACGTTTGCTTATTTCCACATTATGAATTTTATTAAAATCAAGTCTTATTTTTTGAAAAAGGAACAAGAGTGAAGACGGCTCGTCTAATGCAACTACGCCCTTAATTTTCCCTTGTAACAGACCTTCACGTGTTGAGACAAGATGTCTCCGTTCCTTTATCGATCAGTGACATTGAAACACAATATCTCAGTGTGTACGCTTTTAATCTAGACGAAGTGCGTCTGGGATCTCGAGATAGTAAGGAAGAGAGAGGGAGAAGTGGGGGAGGACTTATGAGGCTACACGATATTAACCAGACGTGATCGATAAATATACAGAATCAAAGGGCACAGCTAATTCCAGGACTGTGGACTCGGACCAATTAAAACTATTCGACACGAGCAGGAGTTCTAAAAAATAGTTATTGGACGAAAATCAATTACTTAGTCCTTAACACATTTCACTCACATAATCGACATTCTTTGACAAAAATCAATTCTCCTGTACATGATTTTATTGGTTTTATAACCTCAAATTGATAAAGTTTACGTAAATTTATATTAAAAATTCTTGTTTATCTGTCCCTATTGATAGAAAATTATATACCCCACTACATATACTTTTTAGGTACAGTAATCAACACAACAGTTATTTAAGTTACTAATAGTTATGTCAGAATTATTCATTACTTCTGTTTTCCATTTTGTATTTTTTTTATTTCATTCTAGCGTATTTCGTTTCCAAATTTTTCGTGATCATTTTTCACTGAAATGAAGATTTGGCCAATAATTATTATTGACGTTCCTCTGTTACTCGGGAACGTTTCTCTCTCAGTTTCTTGGTGAACTGTTCACAACTTAGTCAAAAAAAACCTTGACTCCCTTTCTCTACCTTCCACATCCTACCTTTTCAATTCCCTTCCTATACTCCTAAAGGGAATTGCCTGCTTCAAGATCACCCTCATGTAGCCTGTTACTCCTCTCTCACCTCTCCCAAACCTATGGATTTCGTTCTCTTAGCGACCCGGATATTAATAAAACGCTGTCTTGTACGATGCATAGGTTGGCAAAAAGTCTTGTTCGACACCCATCGGAATAACAACTTCACTTTTCAGAAAAAGAAAACAAATAAAGATTATTAAATATAAACTATCAATCATGCTTGTTAAATAGCGTAAGCAACATTATCTCCTTCACTCGAAAATAATAATAATACATTTCTTTTAAACCCATTGTTTTTTTCTTGAAAATCATTTATTTTGATCTTGTGTATCAGGAAACAAGATAAGAATCAATAGTCTATTCATCTTTTATCTGGTTTATTACGTAATGATTAACTGTAACAGATTTTCTCACCAAATTTTGATAAGCACAAAACGGTTGGTTGGCAGTTTTTTGCTATAACTTATATAAAAATAAATTAAAACGACTAATTTACTGGTAATGCCATTACGTTTCATCATAGTGTAAATAATTTTCTTCAGGATTTCTTTAGTTTGAAGTATGTACTCAATATTACTTTCGAAAAAAGTAGGAGTCCCATTATAATTCCTTATTGTATCCATGAACAGAGATGTGAAATATTAACTAATTTGGAGAAATGTCTTGAATGGCGATTTCAAGTAATTTCACGAGAAACCGCATGTTTATTTAGATGACTTCAGTGAATTTTATAAAAAAGCGTACTTCAATGTCGAAAGGTTCAGTTACTCCCAATTAAAAATTATCTTGCAATTCAGAAATATTTGAATTTTGTAAACTAAATGTTTATGATAATAGGTTTGTTGAAAATTATTTGGTCCAATAATCATTTGGTGTGATACTTTTTAAATAAATACATTACTAATATTTGATGCCCTTTATATTTGTTTCGTCATGGACTTCGTTTAGACATGAAAATTCGGTATTTTATTGGATTGTATTCTGTAATAAAAGTAAATATACGAGAAGAAAGTTTACTTCATTACTGGAAAAAATCGATGGCAAAGAAATGATTCGAATATAAATAGTAAATGTAGGAGGTTATATTTGGTTTTGTTCCACTTTTTAGAGAAAGGAAATGGTGAAGTAAATCTGATAAATCTGTTGAAAAGAATGCGACGAATAGCTTCCACTAGAAATTGTAGGAACTTGTGCTCAACAGCTTGCAAAGATTTGCCTTATCCAGGGTGGATTAACTCAGTCGAGAAGCTCCTAAGCTGTCTATCCAAGATTTGCGCTGTTATTCGGATTATGCTTTATTCGCTTTTCTCCTAATTAATGGGCAAAGATGAAGGGGGGATTAGTAGTGTCAGGAATGAGCGCTTGAGACCGACAAAGAAGAGCGCCATTTAAGTTAAACAGCCATAGTCAATATTGTCTCTAAAGTGAGTAATGTAGCCTTGAGTTAGTCAACTGTGGGTCAAAACAAACTCTGAATTATACCTAATTTTGGCTAGAAACGATTAATAACCATATTTTCAGTGTTATAAATTATTAGTTACTGAGTAAATTACATGTTTTTAGTTAAAGAAGAAAGCGTGATTGTATTAAATAATACTGTATATATGAATTCAAGATGAAAAATTACTTTACTTTGGGAAGGAGAAAATCGTAGTGCAGTGAAAAAAAGACATGCCATACATAAAAATTATAAACCAAATACTGATACTTGAATTAACTTGTGTTTCATGCGTGAATCATGACTGCAAGTGTCAATAAGACAAATGTGCTGTCAGATTAATTTTCATGAAACAGAAAATCAAGAACAGGATATCTAGGAAACTTAAAAAAAGTTACTTTAAATTACTTAATGATTGTTTGCTTAATTTTGGAAATATTTTTAATGCTTTTGAGCTTTCCTATACACAATCGGTGTTTTACCACAGACCAACTGTGTTATATCAAGCAAATTTTAGTTTTCAATTGAAGTCATTGTCTATATGTATAAATTGGCCTGATTGTAACTAGATTATAATGAGAAAATCTGTCGATCATTGGAAACTTCCTTGGAGTGGCAGACGGAAGGGTGTTTTAAAGGCGCCGAAACCAGTCTTCAAATAAAATTATTTCAATTAGAAATATTTTGCTGTTATAAAATGGAGTGAGTGGACGGACGATAGGTGACATGAATAAATCCCATTTAACAGATGTTTATGGTCAGTCAGCTGAAATGTTCCTCTGTGATTTTATAACTGCAACAATATTTCTAATTGAAATAAATTTGAGGATTTGAATACGTGACAGTCACAAATTTGCACCTAATATTCACTAATCTTGAAACATTAATTGGGACCAAAATGATGAATATTTAACATTCATTTCTCAGCCGGATAATATTTTTTATTTGGTTATTTTAAAGAGCCGAATTTTTTCCTGCCCTTCATAGGTCTGAGAATGAAAAAAATTCTGTATCAAATAAGCTCGTTTGCTTTTATCAGTGAAAAAGTTGAAGTCGTAAGAGGAATCGACCCCGGCGTTAAAAATGTTGTATTTCCAAAAATTTGGATTCCTATCTTGAACAATTTCAACGTTACTGAAGAATAAACGTATCAACATTTCGTCCTCTGAAAACAACTTGCATTAAACGAAAATTAGGAATTGCTACTTGAGAAATTAGATATTGGATTAATGCAGTTCCTTCCTCTGTCTTATCTCGCAGGGCAAGAAGAATGATTTGTCTTATTGTTTTGTATAAACATTTTGCATTTCAGGTCAGTTCAGTTTTGGATGTAATTCAATTATTAATAATAAGACGGCGTATAATTTTTTTTATATCTGCGAAAACGAAACCGTAAACCCAGATATAATGAACCCCGGTTATTATAAGGAAAATCGGAGTGTCCGGTCTTTAGTAACGAGGTCGACTGTATTGCCAACATCTGACCAAGCGGCTTCAACAAAGGAATCTCCTTCTTACTTCACACGAAGTATTTGGTATTGGTCATCCTGTTTGTCAGTACACTGTTTGTCGCGTCTTTTGATAAGGGTATCGTCTAACCTCTGACGGGAATATAGGATTTACAACGTCTCTGTTCAAAGAGTCTGATCGGGCGGGAGTGGGAGTGTTGGACAATTAAAGTTCACTGGGCCCTTGAAAAATATTAGCTATTGATCTGGAGCTCCAGTATACTCAGTGTTACTTCATCGTGTATCAATGAAATTCCAACGAGAGAACGTGTAATCTACTTTGGCATCTGAAAGCTAATAAAATTAACAAAATGAAATACATTTTATTATCAATTACAAATTTCAACTCGTTTCGGTCCTCATGTCGTCAGGAACAGAAAACCAAGGATATTGATAGAGAAATGTGCACAGGACCAAGATCTAACTGCAGAAAAAGAGGAATTCATAATTATAATAAAATGATTATATTAGAATATGTATTTACGTAGTGAGACTAAAAATAAAACTTATAATTCCCTAAATATTGGGCTGTAAACAATTTTTAAATACATTACATAATTTATTTTTATAAACAGTGTCCGTACTGTAAATTACAGTTGAAAGATTGTACATGAAGTTAGTGATTAGGCTAATATTTTCATTGACATGGTATATTAATAGTAAACTGATATTTTGTGGGGATGTATTCTTTTTTTTTGGAATATGAATTTGTTTCTAGAATACGTTTCAGAGTTATATAGTATTTTGAGTGATACTTAATAAGGGCATCTTTATATTATATCTTTGGTTGCAAAGAGCCTACATACGTTCCGAAACATGTCGAAATTTATAATTAATTTGTCTGCCTTTGACTCTTATTTAATTAAATTTATGGTATTTAGGTATGGTAATATATCTTTAAAATTCTAAGAAAATATTTATTGACGTTCAATTAATTGAGATTATGATTCAAATGACAACCCTTAGGATAATCAATAAAAAGTGTTTAAAACTTTGAAACTACCTCAGTTGCGTGTTGACATTAATAAGAATATTTACATATATTTCGAACGACACTCTGATAAGATATAATAATTCCAATAAAATAAACAATCAAAAAGAAATGTTAAGAAATAATGTCCATTTACCAATTACAAAAAGGAATAATTGTACCATCAGTTCCAAATAGCGGACAGTAATACATTTTAGGTCATACATATAGGTATCTGATTCCCCAAGAGATATTCTTGATGACATTAGTAGCTGTGAAACCAGACATTAGACAGATTGCTTCATCTTAGTTCTCTTTGTTTCTTCGAGAATAAAATGGTGTCCGAACGTCAGGTACTCTTTCTTCACTAATTCTCATCAATGAAGCAACTATTTACTTTTGCTAATAAATAGTTATATATTTAATTTTGACTTTTTTGTCCTTTTTTATTTATTGTAAATATTTAAGTCAGAAAACTATGATGCATTTTACTTATTACTTTGCTTTTATTATGAAATTTCCGTCTAGCAACCGTTACTTTTTGAAACGTTCGTATCAGCCTCAAAAGAGTTTCCAGCCTTCAAATGTTTCTGGGAAGTATCTAGTTTTCTTATCGTCATTATTATCTGAAAATAATCTCTACTTCTTCAAATGGGGATGTTTGCTCCAGTGAACTTTGAACACACTGCAATCTTGCTCCCATTCCGTCCATTCCATAAAATATATGAACAATAGTTTAAATCCTTTTTCATACACATTTATAAATGGCAATTTTAAATTATATTTAATAGATTAACTGAGGTTTGAAGCATCAGAAACCGGAAGGCTTAAAGTATTACACAACCACTTTCTCGTGATAGGATCGTAAATGTTGCGATTTAGGTCAGGTAGAAACTTGACTCTCGTATTTAGGTCACGACCGAAAATACATAAAATGACTATTAACTTTCCATGGCAAAAATGTTTTTCATAGTGAGATCAAGTGGATTAAATAAGAATTGGATAAAAATAAATATTAATTTCACTTCATGAACACAGCATCAAGCACGTGAAACTGGTTTATTGGAAACAATTATTTTATTATTTTCCTGCGCATAAACGCCATCGTCTATAAGATATTTCTTAACAGAAATCGTATTTGATTCTTAAAAGTTACAAAAGTTAACTTTTCTTCAGATTACTATTTTTCCCATTTTATATTTATCTTTAGTTAATATTCAGTATAATTTCGGATTTCTGAGTCCTTATATATTCTGTGTATTGTGATTGCATGCATACTGAGTTTATTATCTATTCGACATTTGACAAATGAAGTTCCCAAATGTGAAAGGTGAATTGTTTGAATTACGATTCATACTCATGTTCATTCGGCGGCATTCAATCAGATATAAACATACTCATCCTGCCAGTTTTTCATTGCTTTTATTAATATAAATAAAATTAAGAAGGTAGATTCAAATTAATTTATGAAAATATTCAATTTATAAATGGAAAATAATTATAAAATTTGTTAATTTCAGCATATTTTTAACTATTTTTTCGGCTGAAAGGAAATCTGAGAAACAAATTGTACAAAGTTAATGATAATTTCATAACAATATTAGGGATACTATCTGTGTTTTAGGTGAACTTCTATTAGAGTTATAAGATTTTTTTAAACATAGCTATGATTTACGTATGCCCTGATAGATGTTTTGTTCTTATAAAACCGCAATAGACTTTTTTGATATCGTAGGTGTCTTCCTTTAGCTTTACCTACCATATAATTAAATTAAACATTACAGACTTATATTTGAGATTATTTCAGTTAAAGGCAACGGTGATCGATACACAAATAATAATAATAATGCCTCACCACTCGCTGTCAGTAATTAATTTCAATATTTACATTTATACGCCCGTTATAGCCTTGGCTACCTTGCTCTACCTTCCGCATCCCCCCTTTTCAATTCCCTTCCTATGCTATTAAAGGGGAGTTGCCTGTTTCAGGATCACCCTCATGCAGCCTGTTAACAAAAAAAAACAAAAAAAACGTATAGCTTTCTAGTGTCCGAATCACCATCATGCAGCCCGTCACCCAAAAATAAAAAATCTGGGAATATAAATAATTGTATCGGATTGACTGCGTTGGAAATGCATCGAACTCTCCCTGGTTTTTTCAAGGTTCTCACAAGTCATGGCGCCTTCATCTATTTTAGGAGATGTATGTACTGGGGAATACGGTAAGAGTTGTATGATCCCATTGTATCAGAAAACTCATCTCCCGTCATTAGAAATGGTGTGAGAATAGTAACCGACAGCCCGACCAGATGCAGGTTTTCTAGGGTTTTCCCTTAATCTGCTTTAGGTGAAACACCAGGTAAGATCCTTAAATTATAGCCCGGAGGCCCTAGGAAACCCTTGGATACCATTCTTTACCTTCAGCTCCCCCATTTTCAATCCCCTTCCTATGCTATTAAAGGGGAGTGATTCAGAATCACCCTAATGTAGCCTGTTAACCAAAAAATATGTATTGAAAGTACAAGTAAATTAAGGTCGCTTATTTTACAAGTATGATGGATCGTGTTATCTTCAGTAATTTATTTTTTATTTCAGGTACCCGGGTGCGTCCTTAATTGTGATTCGAGGACATAAGCATCTACACGAATGCGCTTACATAGGTGACGACTCATCTGAAGAGGACGAAGAAATGAGAGGTGGAGATATCAAAGAAGAAAATATCACGCCAAGTAGTGGTCGATGGCCCTTGCCCTCCGTCACTGCTTCGCCGGAAGAAGTCGTGAGAAACGATAATGAGGATGAAGACGACGTGAATGCCCCTGACCGGATGCGCCGTGTACGTCCGGGCGTCGTCTTCCACGCGACTCACACGCCCCTCGAGTCGCACGAGCTTCTGGAAGGACACCCACACCACGACGACGAAGATCTTACCCACGTAGTGGCTAACCTCTTCGGGCGCGTCCAGAAAAGCAAGAGCAGCGCGCAATCATCGGAAAGGCCATCTACGCCCGGAGAGGAAGATATGAGCGCTGACGCACCTCGTGACGGAGTTGTCAATGGTGGACTCAACAGGCTACGTCACCATCAGAAGTCCAGCACTGAAAGTTTGGAGTCGAGGATAAACCTCTCTAGTGCTGAGGAGGAAGTAACGACGACTTTCCCCTTCAGCAGTAGTAGCGACAACAGCAACAACTCGCCCTCCACCGCTTCTTCCTCCGAGGTATTCGATGAAGTCCTTAAGAAAATCCAGAAGCTCGGCCCGCGAGGAGAAAAAGTCTTGCGACGGCTTAACAAACAAATAGGAGCCGCAAACAGCCACGACGAGGCTGTTCGAGAGCGTCAGGAGCACTTACGAAAATTGTTCAGGGAGATGTTGGAACAATACGACAAAGACACTCGGGTAAACCGTACGAGTCGTGAGAAGATGTTGTCAAAGGATCAAGGTGCTGAAAAAACCAAGACGGAAGGGTCTTCAGGCCTCGATGCACTGAGGAGAGGGCGACGCCAGATTACTCTGGGTTCACCACTCGCTGAGTCACTCAACAAGGACGACGAAGAAGCTGACAAAGGGATTGAAGAAGTAGTACGTACTCCAAAACTTAATTCAATATGTTACGCAATTGAAGCTTATGGATGAAGTTAGATGATCGAAATACTATGTTGCCTCTTACGGATAATTAAAGTTGTGTTCGGATACCACCGTACCATTTTGGGAGTAGGTCGAGGAATTGCAGACTTGGTGCATAGAAACCGAATGAAGCCGAACATTATATTCAGCAGACTGCAATAATTTAATAGAGGGTAAGCCTAATTTCAGAATCCCACACTCTAAACACAATAAGTTATTATTATATAGGAGGGTTTGTATTAGAGACGGAGGATGCCGCTTTGGGTACTTTTTGCAAAAAAAATGTACTTGAAGGACAGTTAATTTAGTTTCTTGTCACTTCCATTACACCATGAAAAGTGAAAATTCTGCTGTTTTAAACTCCCTGCGTTTCGAGGAATATAATGTAGCTGATTCCGGTACGAATAATGATCTTAATTTTGTGCAGACATGCTGTATTCCGAACACGACAGCTTGAAAGCCATGAATATTGTTCAATGCTGTACAAAGTTAACCATATGGCTCTAGTCTAAAGCATCTAACACACAATTTTATAATTTTCACTTCCATCACATGTCTGGGAATCAGGATATCGTATTTCTATTATTTGTATATTGAGAGAGTGTCTTCTGGAAGTGTGAAGCAACGACTATTCTTGAGATGAAAATGAAGCATGGATAATTTTCGTATAATAGGATTCACGTGGAGAAACGATCTGTTTTTAGTCTGTTAAAATGTATTGCGATTCATTGTTTCTTTATAAAATTTTTATGGGTGGCTGAGAGGGTTTATGTTACTTGCAAAATTCTTGATCAAATGGAGTTAATTGGATCATGATAGTAGTTAAATTTTAATTGGGAAAATCAGGGATAAGGCGATGGTTTCGGCAAATTTAATTATGAAATGTTTTCGGTTATGAATAACGGTTAGAGTTTTAAATAGTGTTAGGTACTTTTTTGTAAGAAATTACCTGAGTGACACCAATTGAATGTGGATTGTTTGTCAGGATCTCCAGGCCGACGGCATCGCGGACCACCACGCCATATTGAATCAGACTGATCCTCTGGACAGATCGCACAGCGAGTTCTGGTCGTCATTCTCGAGCAGCGAGGAAGCTCTGCTCCAGTGTGCTGGATTGGTACTCAACTTGCCTCTGACCCCTCACAGAGGTTGCCAGAAACATCACAGCGACAGCGTTCTTAAAGCTGCTGGACACCACAACACCCTCACATACAGGTATGCCTTCAGTAACTAAAAATACGAAATGCAATATGGCCGACTCGTTATGCTGGGTTTACTACAGTAATTAAATATAAAATAAATTAACTTTGAATTGAAATTTACTCGATAACATAATAGCATTTAAACAAAGAACTGGCATGAGACTTGAATACAGGATTACCAAGTGATTTAGTTTGCACAAAGTGATAATAAATTGCGAGAATGTAGCAGAGAATTTCATAGACTGAGGGATTTAATGGTACTCAATCTTGTTTCTTCATCGATACAGGCAAACTGCGTCCTGATGTCAAGTTATTTGCTGTGTCCATAGGTTGACTTGGAGTTTCAGGAAAACTGCCCTTTCGCCCTTTCTGAAGTAAAGCTGTTTCGAGTTCTTATATAAGCCATGAAATAGTTCACTTTCAATTTGAAAGTGAGATTCAATTTTCCTCCTGATACAAGTGCTTATTGAAACTGTTCGCTCCGTTTCCAAAGAGCTAATGCAAGACACGTTCTCCTGATTTATAGCTCTGCTCCGACCACAACAATTATACCACGTCTTTTGGAACCTTTTCGTTTGACTCGGCGTCTGCGATGAGTTTCTTAGACAACTCTCAAAGTTACTTTTCGGGGTTGACGAATCTTTCTTCACAATTCGCAAGTTTCGTCTGTTCTCCAGTCCAGTGAGATCTCTGGCTCGCTAATCCTCAGTGCTATGTAAATACAACGTACCCCTTTCCGAAGACGCTACATGCTGGAGTCAGGTCTTTACCTGGATAATTAAATAGTAAATTATTTATTAGAAACATTTCATGATTTCATTCTTGATTCCAATAGTACGTCTTCCGTGGCTGTTAAAAATTTGTCCCGTGAGAATTGCTTCTCCCAACAATAAATTAATTCCGTTTTATGATGTTGTGATACGTATGTATTATAATGAGCGCCATTACATCTATTCCATTCCGAACTCTCTGCTGCACATTTTCTTTCCCTTGTTGAGAACTTTTTTTTAAAAAAAGAAACTTACATCGACCTCTTGAAGTCATTCTAGTAGTTTCATCTGAAATGCACCATGTAATTTGACCTTAGTGGCATAATGTATCTTGAGTGTTTAATTTTTGGGAACTGACTTCTGAGTGTAATACAGTAGAGAGTGGTTAAATGATAATGATGAAAGTTATAGACCCACGTTTTGAAACATTAAGTACTGGTCATCATCAATACGTAGGAGTTAGTGCAAGTTTAATTCCGTGCCAGTTGGACGTCCAATTCAGACTAGTTTTGAAAAACAGGACAAAGCTACACTCAAACGTGTATTATTATAATTAAATCCATCATTGTTATTCTTTTTCACAACATAATATATATTTGAACACGTGATTGTGTCAAATTTATCTTCCCATTTCATGGGAGCTGTCAATGAATCAGTTCACTCATCACCTGATAATGTTTATCTATCACGTCGTGTTACCGTGTTCCAGAATTCCAGCCAATGGCTACTACTTCTTCGTCTTCAACAGCGAGAACGAGGTGCAGACAAACTTCCTTCGAGCTCACTTCGAACTAGACAAGCGGGTGTACAACGTGTCAAACCCTCTGGATCAGTGTGTCAACTCTACGGAGCCTTGTTCACTGCCTCTTGGGTTCTTCTCCAGTCAGAAGGTTGTTCTGGAACTTCCGGCTCCATTGAAAGTCAACGACTTGTCGTGGAATCAACAATACGTCGTGAGGTCTACGTGCGAACCTCGGACAGCGCTGTATCTGGTCTGCGTCATTTCGGTGCCTTTGCTGATTCTAATATTCGCCTTCCAGTAGCAGCCGGCTTTATTATACCATCTGAAGCTCACACAATGGCCGCAGCAGGGTTGCGGTAATGCACCAGCACTGAAATAATTTTGTGGTATAGTTTTTCTTTTCAAAGAAAATAAACTGCTGATCTCTACTACTCAGATGAACTATTAATTGACGCGAGACTTTCCTATAATGGTAGTAAATTGTGTATATGCATAGAAGGGAAAAGCTGTTTCACTTGTGAAGCAATGGTATAGATTCCAAAAAGAGGAATAAAACAAATTGACCACATTGCCGTGTGTAATCTTGTGCAATAGTGAACGGTAAAATGCTTTTTGTCTGTGGAAAACACATTCCAATTATTAACGTACCAAATGAATTGTGTGATTACCTTCAGAATTTGTGATACTCAATGTTAGTGAACAAACTAACACCACCTATGCTGTGTTTTAATAGTTTTGCGCAAATTTTGATGTAACTATACAAATATTTCCCTCCGTAGCTTTTCATATAATTAACATATTGAGAGGTTGAGGCGGTTATTTATATTATTGTGCCTTATAGTTGTCCTAATGACGCTGAAGTGATCTGAAAAAAAAAGTAAGTGATTTAGAGGAGTGCAGTTACTAGACAGACATTTTTAACTCGGTTCTTTCCATACGTTTAAGAAAATGTCTTGCTCTAGATAAAGCGTTTTACGAATATACGTAAACTGCATACAATTTTAGTTTTAAGCATTTTATGTTTTTTTTGTACCTGATCCGTACCTGAAGATATTTTGTCAGTTTCCAGCAGCTTACTCCGAGAGGTTAACTTTTTCTGCCCTTCAGTAAAATATCTACGTGACGTTATCTCAGTGAAACCTCAACTTACGTAATCATCCGATGAGCTATTACGCCAGATGATACACATTTATGCTTAAATTCTCATATTCCATTTTATATTTCACCAGAAAGATATTTTAAAATTTCATCTCTATTTTTACAAAATCGCTATTCGTGTAATAATTTGCTTTACAGGTGGGGAGTTAAACATTCTTTTCTCAACAAATGAGAAGACAGATTCTAATAATTTATGTAAGTCGTATCTCTAGAAACTATATTCCATATTACCTTAACATTTTTTCCAAGTGAACATAATACAAATTTTTTTTATAATCATCTGTACCTTACTTGTGCAATCTATTTTTTTGCCATATTGAACTAATGATTACTGGTGCTAAGATAACGTCGGAACATGTCATGATTTAGTTTGTAATCTTCTTAATTGTTCGGGCATTGACTTGCCAGCCTACGTGAAAAATCATAGTTTGGTTATCGCAGATAATTTTTTGAAGGGGACAGGCGATAAGACTGACGCGTGACAATTCAATGTTTGAATTGAACATTACACGTACACAAGTATGCACTTTAATGAGGGTAAAATACATTAGGCAAGAAATCAAGAAAAATTATTTAAAAAACATTATTATGAACCATTTTAATATCTTACAACATACTGCAAATAAATTATTTGGCGTTATACGGTAAGGAACTGATTAATTTGGTCTAGTTAGAATAATTAAGTTGTACATGTAAACAAACGCATCTATCAGAAATATTCTGTTTCCTATTTTTCATTTATATGAAAATTTATACATGCCAACTCCTGAGAAAAAACTGTGATAATAAGAAAAGTCAGTTGCGTCAGTGATAAGGTGGATCTGATGTGATTATTGTATTTTATTGTTACTTGTGTGTGGAAAAGCAGCTAAAATTATTGCCTGCACAAAACGCACTTTCTGGTTGTGTACTTTTTATAAAATAAATAATATTTAAATGTTGTTTCGAATTGCCTTTTCTTTAAAATTTTCTTTGAATTTTGCTTAACAAATATTTTTAACCTACTCTTATATCCTTTATAGGGGCAACATAAGTCAGAAGCAGAAGAATTTAATTTGAAAACGTTTCGTCCACAGCTCCTCAGTTCATTAATTAAAACATTATAAAATTTCCTGTTCTAACATTAATTTACATTATTTTTCACTCAAATTAGAGACACTTCATACAATAAACGAATAAACAAATTGTAATATACTAGTCATGCAATAATTAAGTGAAACGAAGTAAAAGTAAAACTTTCTCTCGTTCTTTGATAAGCTCCTATTTTAAATTAATCGGGTCATTAAAAGTTGTTGCGAATAATACGTGGATAATACATTTGAATTAGGAAATTATAACATTGAAAGATATTTTTTAGTGGTCTTTCATTGCATTCTCACTTAACGTTAAATGATTTACTCATAAATATCAGATTATGAATTATTTTATAAAACATACTGATTTCCATCGTTAATTAGTTTTTGATTCTCAATAATCATAAGTTTCAAAAAAGGCGATTGCAAATAATAATTATAATTGTATAATTGTTCATGAGGATATGTTCCTTATTTACGCCAGGTATTAATTATTATTCAAATGCTAATATAAATCTGAAGTAATTAGACCGGGAAAACTTGTAAAATAAATTAACTTCATTGCTTCAACTTTTCATAACAACCATGTAAAGCAATTTGAAACGGAACATTTCATTCCAAACCTGGCACCATCTTTCTTCATTAATAGCTGTAACGTTTCACTCTTTAGCCGTTAGATGGCAGCAGTATCTGGTTTTACATCAGTCCTTTTTGCCATTATTATAGATTGTTATATACAGTATTTTTCCTGTGGCAATTTTGATTGATTACATATGTATATTGAAATTAAATATTTATATAAAAGTAAAACTTCAATGTCATGCTGTGGTGTGACCAAAATATAAACTTTGAAGGAAATGTGTATCTCAAATATATAACTAAGGAAATCATCTTGTACTCTTTTCGCAAGTAAAATACTAAAGAGCAGATATCCACGTAAATCACGATTTGGTATCCAGGAAGGATAATGTGCCTTGCAATATCGTTCCGTGTTCTAATTATCTTCTCATCCGATGTCGAGAGCACACATTCGAACATTCCATGTTCAATTACAGGATGCTTTTATATCTCGCAGTTTCATCATAAATAAATTCAAATCTTGTAAAGGCGGCGGCGGGTCCAAGATTTGTAACTCATCTATCTGGTTTGTTCTCTAAAATTAACAACGGGTCTCTAAGGCGAACCTGCATGCGGCTACTCCAATGTGAACAATAACTAGCTTGGGAAAATAATTTTATGCGTTTCCTCTAGTAATCAATGACAAATCAATATAAATAAAAGTGTCATAATTTTTTTTGGTTAACAGGCTACATGAGGGTGATCCTGAAACAAGCAACTCCCCTTTAATAGGAATTGAAACAGAGGGATGCGGAAGGAAGAGCAAGGTAGCCAGTGGTTACCCAGGGCTATAGTTTAAGGATCATACCTTGAGTTTCACCTAAATAGATACGGGGAAAGCCCTATAAAGCCGAATGACGGGAGTTTTTTTTTGGTTAACAGGCTACATGAGGGTGATCCTGAAACAGGCAACTCCCCTTTAATAGCATAGGAAGGGAATTGAAAAGGGGGGATGCGGAAGGTAGAGCGATGCGCTCTGGACTTTACATACAAGGCTTCCTTCAATCAAACTGCGACTTTTAATGGTTGACCTTATGCGTCCCTATATTATTCAACCTATTACAGTGAAATTTTCGTGTTTAGAGATAATTATCCCACAGATTGTTTCCGTCGATCTTCCTTCCTTCCCCCGAAAATGGTCCTACCCTAAATATATGCAGAAAGTACTTTCACGTAACCTGTAAAGTAAGACGACTATATATTTAATAATTGTGAAATAATGCTTACATTTGATTTATTTTTAATTGCTTTTCGCAAACGTCGGAGCGAATAGTGACTCTGGCGCGCGAGACGGATTTTTTCGTAACTAAAAGTCACTTATCCAGTGTGATGCTCCCGTAAACAAATAAAAATATAATTATTTAAATATTAAATAATGTTATACTTAACATCTACATAATCGCTAGTAATGATACTTATTACTAGATTTTCAACAAGCAAAATATTTTATAAGTTGTAGTGGAAACAAGGTTTGCACACACTCAATTTCATTTTTCATAAATATGCTTTTGTTTCTATACACGTTAATTCACTGTAATCAGATCAAAGACAGGGTTCTAGTAATTTATGATTATAAACGCACTCGACTGTTTCAGTGTTTTTTGGTGAATATGCCGCATAACGTGTGGAGCAATTTTTGACCCAATTTTGTAAACGTGTTCCTTGCAACTGGAAAAAATCAATGCTTGAAGGGATAAGACACTATTACCACCCCTAGGGGCGGAGGATGAGGTTACGGAAATTTTAAAAAATACATAAACGGTAGATATTTGAATGCGAATTAATTTTTTCGTGGTTAGTGAGATTGATAATGTCTCTCCTGGAGTGGTTTGTATTGTGAATATTTTTTCAGATCTTTTTAAAGTTACTGTGCTTATTTAAGGTAGTAGGAGATTTATGGACTCAATTATGAGGAAATTCAGCTTTCATGGAGTAGTGGAGTGATAAGGTAAATTTTTTTAAAAAATGTGACGCTCTGGCTGATGGTTTAGTTACGTGTCGTAAAGATATAACTGTCGAATTAAATATTGTAGTGGGGTAATATAAATAAATTCTCGGACAACTCCGGGCACCCAGATAGTTTTTAAACAAAACAAATATATGTCGATATATAAATTAACAGTAGATTAATATTTTCAATGTATTCATTATATTTCTATCAATAATTTTGAAAGTATTTATAAATAATGCCAATAAATCCTTCCAGCATTTGGAAAGTAAATACGAGAAAATTTTGTGCAAATGTATTGAAATGTTCATGATGAGACTAAAATGCAATTTTTCCATTATGCGTTCGTACTTCCGCAGCTTTTCCTGAACATCGATCCTCTGAAGTGTGCCCGTCTCCCTCTGACTCGTGCCACATGTTTGAACGAAACCTCATTAATTTCTCAAGTGTAGCGCATCCCTCATTCGTGTCCGTCAATGTGACATTAGTAAAAAGAGGCGACACATTGACAAACCCTGGAAAGAAATCCGAAAGAATAGCCGGGTGGCGGCCTCAATAAATATTTCATGAGGGGTCGCCGTGGGAACGTACGTGGTCCTGGACTAGCTTCCAGGATTAAACAGGCAATTAGGGAGCGCGTGCCTGTGGTAAGGGGATAGCCACATAAGCACCCTGTGGTCTTCAGACAAAGTCAATACGCGTCTGCGAACACTCAAAGTCTAAAGTACAGTGGAACGGCGCGGAGAAAACTTGGGCCTAGCAGACTTTATATTTAAATTTATTTATTTAACTAAAGTTAACCAATCTTATTAAAAGTTTATGTGATTATTGCAAGAATCAAGCAAGCTTCAGGAATTTTTGAAAAATTGTGGATTTCCATTGCAAAATAATAACAGTATCAATATAACATTTTGTATGAATAAAATTAATTTTTGATTTTATTACTACATTCACATCAAAAATACTGTTTTTTAAATAAATATTTTAGAAAGATATTTTTTCATAGAAATTTGTGATTTTAACTATTTAATTGTCAGTTCCTTGCACCACTTGAGACAATAAATACTGTAGAAATGAAATAACCCCACGAGTTTCACAGCTCGGAAAATTTTGTTTAGCAAATTTATTTAATTAAAATGAAATAAAGTAACCGCCTTATAATTTATTAAACATATATATACTAAAATAGTATCCTAGGAAATTAAAAATATAGATTAACCCCACGAGTTCCGCAGCTCGGAAAATTTTGTTTATCAAATTTATTTAATTAAAATGAAATAAAAAATCCCCTTATAATTTATGAAACATATGTACACTAAAATAGTAAAAATATAGATTACTCGGTTACCCAGGGTTAATAATTTGCAGGTGAGGTATGTCATTTTCTCCTTACAAATTCCGTTCTCGGAACTCATTATTTCTGTCACAGTACATCACATTTCTATTTTCTTGACTTGTCTTATGATTCAAAAGAATAGATATATTCATGAAGGGGATATTACTAAATTAATGTAAATATTACGTTGCTGTTATTATTGGTATCTCTCCTCCTCCCCTTCCGTAATGTGAAAAAAAAACGAAATCATTTTCCGACTCCTAAATGGAACTCCCCCGAACATTATTTTTTTTAAAGTCGTCATTACTGTGGCACAGAACCGCCTCACTTATTGTACTTTTTACCAACGAGTATTTGTGAAAAGACTGATATCACGCGTTCAAATAAAAACTGCCAAAACGCAGTGTTTGGAAAGGGAGCACAGGAGTGTTATTACCTCAAACGAGTTTTAGTTGCACCACCCCTGTGGGGTGAGGTATAAAAGGGTTACACGCGTACCCCGTTTCTAAAATCGTGCCTAACTTTTGTCAGATAATGTAGTAATAAATCCTAAAATGCTATAAATGAGGACGAGGACGTGAATGTAAAGGGGTGAGTATAGACGTAAGGAGGGAAAGGGATGGGGGACGAGATTGTATGCAACTAAATGATATACATCAAATGGTTGTTTCTGTTCACTTTTATCCCTAATAATTTAGACACCGAAAATTTGTTGACAAGTGAAAAATGGGTAGCCTTTCAATCCAAATATTACCCTGAACTATGTGAATTTGATGGTAAAGCTGTAACTATTTTAGTGAACTATTTTATACTGTATGAGAAATATGTATTTATAGTTCAGAGATAATTCCGAAATAATGTGCAGCCAAGCAAGCGAAAAAGAAGAGAAACAAGATTATAAATGCGCGCTATGACCGCCACGCGGCGTTGTAATGGAGCACCCTTATCGTGAGCGTGCAGTGGAGGGGAGAACCGAGGGAGGAAATCAATTTGCCAACCCTCTTATCACCGGCAGGCAGGTGGCCATCTTGTTCGCACCCTCCTATTGTATCATGAGGGTGGGAGTGAGGGAAAAAGTCCATATCCATTTGGATGTTATTTTTTTATAAATTGAAAATTATTAATTGCAATATATTCGTTTGTGAACAAGAATTATGCTGAATTCTGATTTCTGTTTGATTACAGACGATATACTAAGCTTATTGCAATAAAAAAGAAAACTGAAAATATAGAAATCTTAAATATCCACGATATGGAAGTTCGCAACAAAACAATTGGAGACTTTCTTTACTTTCTCTACTAATCCAGGTAAAAAGACCTTCCCTTGCCTAGTCTAATAACACGTTTTTTAAAATTTAATGATGTGATTTTTTCGAACTATAATATTAATTAACATTAGCGTATGACGATCAATATATAGAAAAAAATAAAAGCAGAAGTTTTATACTTTGAAACGAACGGAGTAAGGAAAGTTAATTTCTAAAGTCATTACATGTTACAGACTTAAAAGGTCACAGCGAATGTTGTTATAACGAATTGGGTAAACATGAATATGACACCAGAAATCTTTTACAACCGTGAAGTTTTAGTAGTCAGAAATAACGTAATTTATTAGTCAGACTCGTAAAGAAAAAAATAAATTTTATTCTTCAAATTATTATTTAATTTGTGAGTGAATAGTTAAATCTACATTTTCACTTGTGCGCTAGTTACTTGTCCTGTTATATTATTCAAGAAATATCTTGTGTTTGCTTTGATTTCTACGTGTATGTAAAAAATGATGGGACGTTCCTTTCACGGAGAAAGTCTGACCGAGTTAAACATGTGCAATATCTGTTTCAGTTCCGAAAATCTTACGGTCTTATCGTACATAATTCGTGGTGTTAAATTTATTTTCATTAATGATTAAATTATTTCAACTGGAGGTAACTTTCTTCTCAAACTCTCATGAGAAGTAATATTAAAATTTAATTTTGTCCTCAAATTAATTATCTGTAGTATCACATTAAAATTTATTAAAATTACATTTATCATATTTTTTATTATGTCGTATAGTCAACTGAGATTTTATATAACTGTTTTACGGGTATAATCTGTATCAGCAGATAAATTACAGTTTCGTTTTAAATTTCGCACTACTAACAGTTGAAATTTCTTTTTAATTGGTAAAATTAAATTATTCACGTTATTCAATGAAAAACATTGCTATTAAAAATCTCAGTTTCTCAGTTAAACTTACTTTAGATGACGGAGTTGAATTAGGTAGATCAGGAACGTCCCATTTCTTTGTCAAACTAATTCTAGATTGACATTTTATAAGTAGATAGTCATTATACTCCCGATTCCACAGTCAAACTCACTCCATAAGAAGTTATTAGTCACTTTAAGATGATGGAGTTTGAGTAATGATAATCAGAACTCTGTCATTTCCGTCATTCTAACTCTAGAAAAACACTTTTTATAAGTAGTCATTTGAGTAGACGGGTTTTGATTACAGAAGACCCCTGCTCCATTTCTCAATCGAATTAGTTCTTGTCGAAGTAGGTAGACTTTTCAGATGACCAACATTGCCTACGGAACATCACTGCCTCTTTTCTCAGTTAAACACACTAGTCAGGTCTCTTAAAGGACCAAGTTTGACTAAGGATTCCGCCTAGATGTCTCAGTAGAATCTATTCCAAAGGGTATTGACAGATATTTAATGAGAAAAAGTTTAACGTTATCTGGGCAATGTGATATGTCGTAGAGTAATGGTTGTATTTTGTTGTATATATGTTCTCAAGTATTGGGAAAAATATAGGCACAGCAGTTGGGACTGTAGATACGAATAAAAGCAAAGTCATACCATTTGGTAATAAAACTTATGGTAAAACCATTTTTTTCTACGTTGACCTGTAAACACAGGAATAATTTGTAACTGACCTGGTTGGCGCCTACCAATTCCAAGCTAGAGGTACGAGTGAATGATTTGCACGCCTAAGTTACGTGTGAAATTGCCTTGACACGTTTCACATGGCTGGACAGTGTCGTGTAGGGAGGCGATGACACCCGGGGCGAGAGGCTTATATTTTACGGGCCAGCGCGTAGGGCGTCGATACTGCGGACCGTCAATCCGATTATGGAGCGGATCAGCAGGCGCTTACCCAGCCGCATGTGGGCGTCGAAAATCAAAATGACCTCATTTAACAAAAGATGATAAAAATCAACGAGAAATAATAGTTCGTATAACTCACGATAGTCTATGAAATTTCAGCAGAGGAATAACATACTATATATTAATGGTTAAAACCCTTATATGTGCAGGAATTATAAGGTATAAAAAATAATAACTCATATATGTGAAAGTAGTCAATCATATTTATAAATAAAATCAAGCTAGTCATGTTTAATATGCTGAAAAACACAAAGTATACCAGATTTTATTTTTATATGATCAACGTCTTTCAATATTTCTACTATCTGTTCTGGAATCAATTACCGATTGTAGGGAGGAAATATTTTATGTACTCAAATTTATTATACATATTTGAAAACAGACAATAAGATGGAAGAAGGGTATTTGTTTACGCTCCAAAGTGATTATTCTTTTGAGGACAAGCTGGAGTTGTTCGGACTTACCTGAGATAAAATAAATAATTAAATTTTTCAAGTGTCTTAGATGCTTGTGCACGACAGCGAGGAAGACAACTAAGTTTATTACTACTTCTTTATCTTCTTCTTTGGCTCTACAGTCCCTGGAGGGTCTACTGCATAGCACATTCCGAATTTGGTCAGCGTATCGATAAGTATATTACTAATTAAAATAAATTAGCGTTTAAGAAAATATTTCAGCATGCGGGGTATAAGAGTACTATATATTTGATCAGGGAAAGCGAGTAAGAAAGAAGTCAGCTGAGAATTTAGATGGTAATTTTGAAGGAAAAATGTTGTACAGCCTGGTGGATAACCCACAAGCAGTTTAAATAATTGAATAAATCTACCAAGAAGTTTACTAGGTTTTGATAGATGATCTGTGTTGAAAACTAACGGGAGTTTTGTGTCGAACCATGAAGTATTTCTGATTATGTACTTACGTACTTCTCTCCGAGTTCAGATCTTCGAAGTTCAACAACCTCGGCGTCCTCTTCCTAGCGTGTTGCTGGGGAACCATACGTAAGAAGACCATTGTCGTACTGTATCGAATAGTAACCTCCAACAATAGAGAGAAGTATTTCATCATTTCACACCACCGGCTCATCAGTGAAATTTTTCTGATCACAGCGTTGGATATAAATGAGCCATTTATGTATATTGCAGTAGTTACCATGGGTATTTCGTAAAATAGAATAGAATAAATTCATTTTCCATAGATCCTTATGAGAAATACAACTTTAAGGACGTGGAAAGAGTCATACATCCTATATTGTTTTGTACCAATATTTAATTAATTAAGAACTTACTTTATATAAAATAAATTATAATAAAGTACACAACATCTTCATTTTGCTTTTATCAAATGACTAAAATTTAATTTTATATTATTCATTATCAAGTTTTCAAAATTATAAATACATACATTTTTTTCTAAAAACTTATTCATAGACTAGAAATAATGGCTAAGAAAATTTTTCAGCTCACATTTGAGTGCAACTATGTTGCTTCATAATTGTTTGATGTTATCCGTAAGTTTATAAAAAATTAATTTTTTATGCAAGCAACAGATTTATAACTCATTTTTATTCCTAGGATTTCATATCTGAGTTGGTACCTAATGTATCATAATTACTGATTGCAAATACCATCAATCAATCAATTGAGTTATACTGTTATCATTTCTCAAACTACTGTTATGATAGCATCTTTAACGTTGTTTCAAATTATATAACTATTTTTTTTGCAGTTTCACGAGGCCGTTCACTGTATAGGGTCAAATTAATTATTATATTTTGTCTTACGAAATTTGTATTCATGTTCTTCTATTTTATTCTTCCAACTTTCCAATTGTTTAATTTTCATTCATCTCTTGTAATCTTATATTTGACGAACCCTATTTCCTCGGCCGGGGAATAATGGATGGGATAATAAATCTAAGTTGTCTAGAGTAAGCATATATGATTTATTGAATATCTCACTTTGTGTTTTCTTACACTATTCTAACTCGCGCTTTTGGACTACAATGACTATCTTTGCCTATACGCTACCTCAAAATATAATTCCGTATGATATGGAGAGTGTAAATACTCCATAAGTTCTAGTTTTGCAGATATTGTATCATTGTAATTTGTCATAATTCTGCGTACGTATCTTGCTGAGCTTATTAATTAATACGCCCTTTCTAGTAAAGTTTATCATCAAGTGAAAGACCTAGGAATTTTGCACTTACTTCTACAATAATCATTTTTCTTTGTAAAGCCATTTGTTCTGTGAAACTGCACAGTGTGTGTTCTATTACCCTTCAGAATCAATACATTTAACAGCAAAAGTTTATTACAGTGTTGAATTTTTTGCCAACTTTTAAAGAGTATCTTTACTGTATTTTATTAATATTCTTGTATCATCTGTAAATAGAATAGTAGTAGAGTCCGAATTAATTAATTCTGGCTAGTTATTTCCATACATTAAAAATAATGGCGGACCCAAAATAGAACCCTGTGGAACGCCAGCCTATTCTATTCTTCAATCTTTGATTTCTGGTTGATGAATAGTAACTAAAACGCATGAGACATTTTCTTAATTCCATAGTACTTCATTTTTATAGCAAACTATTGTGATCTACATAGTCAAGTGCCTTAGAGTAGGCTTATATGCTCGATTATCTGGTTTAATGTTGAATCTTGTGATTAAGATTCCATTCTGTTAAATATTTCAGACCAAATAGACCCAATAAATTATTCACTACTAGGCTCTAGACTTATAATTTTTTACCACTTATATAACCGGTCATGCTGGTTATATTTACTACTGCTCCCCTTCGTCAGCCTCACATAAAAGGGCGGGCAGACGTCGGAGCTTTTATTTGTTTAATCCCGGCTAGCGATCGCACGCGACCTTACATAGCGGTTTTAAAATAGCTGCTGGATCGAAGCCTTGTAAACTGTGCGAATTAGAGCTCCATGGCAGTCCTTAATTCTGCTTAAAACAACTTAAATGCAAAGCGCGGCGGATGGATGCTGGGACGGCACGTGGCAAATAACGGCGTACGTCCGCATTCAAAAGGAGCAATCAACCTTAAATATCACTCCGACTCTTGAACAATAGTGTCAAAGCTGGTCGCATTGACGCCGTCACCGAGAATAATACCGCCACCTTTTTATTCATCATAAAAATTACATTCAATAAATTAAATCCGACTACTATTTCTAAACAATTTTTTACTTAATACTATTATAAACTAAACGGAAGTCATACTCATGTACAGTTTACATTACGGAGAAATTTTTCAACAGGCTACATGCATTTATAGCGATAGAAAAAAGGAAAATTGTTTAACAATATCACGATTCAATTTACCAAAATTTTATCGATAGATGAATTAATAAACTTTGAATATTCATATTTTCCTCACATACTGCATTTTAAAATAATTGCAGGAACCATTTAGAAGCAGCGCTCGATACGGTATAAAATTCCATTAAACGAATTTTTTCCCTGTGCAGAGTTAACTCGTTCACTCGAACAATATTATTTTACTAATTCAAACTTTCTTAATCTTTAATCAGCTTAAACTTTCTAAGCTATTCGACAAATCCTCGGGATTACGGAAAACATGGCTTCATAATCCTCCTGATTAAAAGTCTTTAGCTGCCCATTTTACAAAAGTGTTTCCGAGATGAATGCGTCGGGGTTGAAGATTAAGAAACTGCGGAGAAGTGAGAAATTTAATAATTCGTTCAGGAGCATGGGTCAATAACGAGAAAACTTTGTATCTCCAGCTCTTTTATGTCAAAAACTCAATTACAGATCTCCAGTACTCATTTTCAACGTTGTTATATATTTGCATTCATGTACACATATACAAATTGTATTAATTAAATAAGAAGTGATTTATTAATTATAATGATATATTCACTTTTAATTTTTTTTAATAATTTCATTATTTACAAACCATTTATTTAATGCTAAATATAATAAATTTAACTACTCATTTTGTCAGGTTAGGTATCAAATTGAAAATTTTTATGTTCTTGATTTGAACAAGGATAAATGGATAAAACGGAAAATCACCTTCCTCCGAAATAGTCACGTTGAAAGATTAACTATTGTTGAACTATGCACAGTCGTATACGTACTGTCACTGCCTTCTATATTTTGTCAATTTCACAGGCCCCTTATAAGATTCTTTGACTCACATTCTGGTATTCTATTAATTTTGGGAATCGTACAACCAGATTGTCCAAACATTCGATTCATCGGATTAATTACGTCGTTGTTGTAAAATAAAATTCTAGCTGTAATTCAATCCTTGTGTATCTTATACTGTTTATTACCAAGAGATTAGCCTTTTCTGTACCCATTCAACTATAAAGACAATAAATAATATTTATTTGGAGGTTTATCGTGTAAATGATCATTTGATCCGTTTTCATACTACATCCTTCGATACGAACACTTACATTTATAATATTTAAAACACGTTGATTTCGCTGAACACCAGCGATCCTCTAAATCCCCCAAAGACATAATAACATTGACTCTGACTCTCCTCCGCTTTCAAAGATTCACAACACTTCAAATTTTGTAACTTTTCATAGGGGTTATTACAAGGGGAAAGTGGGGCTCGTGGCAACACAAAATACGTTTATAATTTTCATTTAAAATGAGGTTTTACTGACAATATAATAATTACAAATCAATGGAATATTTACTTTTTACTTGATAATTTAAAATTGAATTCCAACATTTACATATGCATAAAAAGTATTACAATGTGGTCTAACGTCTCCCAAAAGAGGGGAAAGTTACATCACTTTCATCAGCTTCCTTTCGTTTCCACTATAGTAAAAATCTGCACAAACATAATCAATCATCATTTTCACACGACTAAAGTGATCACTGTTTATATTTATATTTTAACTTGAGTAGAAAATATGATCCTATATTTTTACTACCTAATATTTCGTATTCCATTAGTGTACGGAACTGAGGTTATAATGAACTATCAAAACGAACTCTAGCTCGTATATAGTGGCTGGAATTAAATTACATATTGAGTCGAAAAAAAGCTGATTGTTTCTTTTGTTTCATTACTGATAGCATAGATAATTATATCCCAAGAATTATTTTTTTTACTCGAGGTTAGTCTTCTACCTGAGCTACTTTCGCATTATTTCATATCAGGAACTAACTGAATGAAGAAAATTAAGTTTCTTATTGAATTCACATCCTGATTGTTAGAAAATTTATTTAGGTTGGCTCTACAAAGTGTATATTGTGAAATGATTTGTGCTTATCATAATACAGAAACATGCTATCAGATACAAAACCCTCTGTATTTCAAATTGTCACTGAAATTGTACATTTGAAAAATATATCATATTCTCCTCTTTTTCAGCAGAGGAGACTTGGGAACACAAACACACACACAGGGAGAGAGAAAGAGAGAGAAGAGAGGAGTAAAATGTTTTAAGACAATAAATATTTCAGAGGTTGTTTATTAATTTTAAGCAATGGTTCTGTGACTTTTGCATAAAATCTTCCAATTTAATTTCAACATTTTTTATTTCTTGTCACCCTTCACATCTCAAAATTTTTATCAATGATACGTCGCTTTATTAATGTTTATATAACTTCTTTGGAGTAAAACACGGAGAAAAATGCAGGTAATTCGATGTTTTCTATGTTCCTTTGTTTTATAAAGCGTAAAGAGAACACTACTTTAACTTCAAATTAGTGAAATATACTGATAGGGTATTTTTGCCTGCCCCCGTCGGATAGTCCTGTTGATAACGAGGTCCTCACAGGGTTCCTTTGTCTTCTTGTTAGACGTGGGTGGTTGACTGTCAGTCAGATCTGCGACTCCCAAAGGACCGTGTCACTGTCAAGTGGAAACCAGCGGAAACAGAAATCTCATACCCAATCTTCTTTCATTCTCTAAGTAACATAATTTAAGAAAGTGTAGAGTTAAATAATTTATTAATTTCGGATTACGGTCTGGTCGAAGTTACCTGAAAAGTATGTTTTGTTTCACAGTAAAGTATACTTATAAGGAGGTTGCGACGTTTCAGAAAGCTCAATGGTGTAATTTGGGTAGTTCTTATGTTCAAAGAAATGAAGTAAGTTACAATTTACAGCCCTCTATTTCCTTTATATACTATAAATATAGGCTAAATAATAACCTAGTCTATGATTATCATTTCTTGTCATACTAGTTTTCCAATCTGGTACAGGAAATATTTAATTTTACTGTATTTAATAATTTTCTTTTGCGCTGTATTATTTTAATTTCCTTGATATTTCCATTTATTGAGTTTCCACATAATTTTAATAATTGTCTCATTATTATGGTCCTTTCTTTCATAACAAATTGTATTGTATGGCATCTATTTTAAACATGACTAGTAATATTTATTCAAAGATAACAAGACTGATGAAATTTTATCTTTTTTGTTCCAGTGTGTGTTCTAAATGTAATTCGGGCTTACAGTTTTCTAAAGTGATACTCTACTCTTATAATAATAAATTCTGAAAGCCCCCTTAGCCTGAATGCTATTGAGATGTTGAATGGTCAAAGTGCCTCCGTTTATGAAATGAACTTTTTTGGAGAAGCATTGCTCATTTCTCAAAATATTTCATTAAATTATGTCAATATTTCCACCGCTCATACCACATTTTATAAATCTTATTCTGTACCCGTAAATGAGAATAATTTAAATGAAGCACGATTCATATTTATTACAAAACCAAGTCGGGATATTTTGACTCTGGCGGAATAAACTTACCAGACTTTCAAATTGAATTCTTTGTATAGGGTTTTTCAATCAGGGCGGATCGAAATTTAAATTTAATAAAAGGTGCTGTGTGTGGGGTAATGACGAATTCTTTTTTTGTTTGAAAGGGTTTACATGGACCATTTAAATAAGAAAAAGAAGTAATACAATCGCACAAAAGATTCGGTAATTATTAATAACAACTCTGAAATGAGACAAAATAAGAAACCTCTCTCCCTTAATTAAACACTTATTAGAACAAATATTTTGGGAATGTATTGATTACTCATCTTGGATTTGTTTAGTTTATATATATAGTTGCACATGAGGAACTAGTTTGTCAGAGTGTTATTTTTTAAGAATAATTTGTTTCTACTAGTGATATACTCTCAATATGTAGAATCACACTCTTATAAGATACTATAAACATACTTTGTTGCCGTGTCTTTCTTAATTTACCATTAAAGAACGGAGTCAACAGTATTGACATGCTATTACTCCGTCGCTCTTGTTGTCAACAATATTTTCTTTATTTACTTCCAAGGAGAAAATGTTTCAATGAAGAATACAATTTTATGGAATCAGCTGCACTTAATAAATTATTTTATAGGAAAATTTGTCTATAAATATGAAACCATTGACTAGTAGATAGAATTTATGGAATTTTTAAAGTTTCACCAGAATAAGGTTTCAATCATGTACTGATGTTGGGATGCTAAATTAGTATGATTTGTTTACTAACGAAGAGGAATTTTCGCCATAGTAAATTTTGAAAATAAAAGGCTTATACGTCGTTATTATATTTTCTCCGATACTGAGTGACCCCGCAATTGATTTGGACGTTGGCCTAGTGTTATTTCCTGTCGCGGAAGTAGGATTTTAATCAAGCTTGAGGGGGGGCGTGTTGTATACAATCCACGCCCCCTCCAGGATACGTGCTATTGGCTGAAGCAAAGTGGTGGGGAGGAGGTGGATGCTGGGTTCCTGATCAGTTCACTCAGATTTGGCCCTGGAACCTTCGAGGTGTGTGAAAGTCTGCAGCCTGCAGGCCTCATCCTCGTAGACAAATGGTAAGTGGAAATCTATATCGGTAAAGAATAACTCTTATCAATCATCGTTGTTCCAATCCTCAAGCAAAGCTGTGAAATAATGATTAGAAACATGTAACTTTTGGAAGAGAGAATTTTTCTATAATTTAGTGAGTTCTGGTTGTAAGACGCCAAGTGGAGGACAGAGAGGGCCAAGGTAGAAATATTGAAAGGAAACAAACATACTAAAGATGGCATGAGGAGGAGAGGTCACTTGATATTGACCGCGTCAATACAGACCCACAGCTTCACAATCGATCGATTGTGTCAAGGATATTCACCACTATCTAAATGTTATAATCTTGGATGTTAGCAAATAATATTTTGATCTAGCTTCACCCTATGTTATATTTCTATATTTTCCCACTTAGTACTGTGACTCATAAAAAACAAGCTCATAACCAATCTTATAGATTTTTAACCAAAATGTAGTAATGTGATTTAAAATTGAAAGTGGCCGCAAATATACTTTACATTAAATTGAAAAACAAAAACAGACTAATACCTTACTCTCTAAAACCACTCTAATTTTTTTTATTAAATAGCAATTTTAAAAATATTAATAAAACTGATTATATTTTCTGGAAAACCAGCTCGCGAGGAAAAATGGCCTTCAATCATTAGTCTGTGAAAGATTTATGAAAATGGACAGGAAATTGTTTTTATTTACTTACGTAACAATATACCATGTTCGCGGTTTACAGAAACTTGTTTTGCAATAGGAAAGAACTAGGTCAGACAATTAAAGAGTGGTTTAGAAATTCGGTGTAGAGTAATAACGACATTCGTTTAGATATTTGAATAATAGATTTGATAAGATGTAATTGTGGGGAAATATTTATACGAAATTACATATTGCTTCAATAAGAGTAGTAAATCTGTCGAAGCTTGTAAATTTGCGGTTTCGCCAAGTTTATATAAATATATATTGGTGTGAGTGTAATAAGTAATTATTGTTAATTTTTCAGCGATATGAATAGCCTCTACTAGTCATAAATAGCATTTCTAGAAAATATTCTAACGTTCCATTTGATTAACTTGAATAGCACTAAATTATTTACCGTCTTCAATAATTTTCCACAAACATAAACGGTTTTATGACTTCGACAAAAAACGTTTAAGCTATAATTACTATTACGCAGTTTAATGTGAGTCTAATATAAGCTTTCAATAACCTAAATAAAACTCTTGAGTAATCTGAGAAAATTATACTTATTTTCCACGGAAAAGTAATGTTTAAACTTCCTTCACAGTTCATATTATTATTTTTTTGTTTAACGATAAATTCATGGGAAATTTTCCCTTTTTCATTGCAGGTTCAGCATTTACTAAATTTTCGATTAATGATAAACAAATGAACTTGTATTCATAATATTAAGTTATTAGAATGTTTTATGAAGGATACTTGGAAATCGTTTTATTTAATGAAAAAAAGGAAAAGAATATTTTAGTTCAATAGCAATAATTCTGTTTATATTAGTTTTATAAATATAAATTAAATAAATACCTGGCGTTGAGTCAGAAAAATTACAATGTCACTGACCAAAATAAAGTGCGTACTGAACGTAAATATCATCAAGGAACTGTCTTTTCAAAGTGTTCCAAAATGATTTTCATTGAGACCTCAACATTTTTTCTTCATATTCTTACGAAAATACTAATATTAAAATGATTTATTTCTATACTTTATTATAATATTTCAATTGTTTTGATTTGGTTGAGTTCTAACGACTCCGTTCATTAAGTTCTCAGTCATAAAAATTATTTCTCAAATAATTTTTTACTTAGATATAACAATAAAGAATAATGTTGTTTTATTATCTAATTAATAAAATATGGAGTATGAAACATTGGCATTTTAAAAACAATTGTTTATCGTTAATTATACTGATTCAAATTACATATTTACTGTAATTCCAATGGTTTTTTAAAAATATATTTACTGGTTTCAAGATTTCATATTTTTTGGAGTAAGTAACGTGAAGTAATTTTTACAATTAGTATTGTATCACATAATTTTGGCGTACTTTTTAATGTCTCTACAATACAGCTAAAGATAATGTAAAAGGATTGTGAATATATGAACGCAGACAAACGATTATACGCAAACAAACTTCCTCGTAAATAAATAATATGCTAATTTATATGAGTGATTTATGTTTTTGAATTATTATGAAATATTAGGAATCTAAGGAATGATTTCTTAGAATTCAGCAGCAGAAATTATTTTTTTATGAATAGTGTTTGTTTTCTCATAGCCTCGTTTTTCCTCAATTTACGAAGATGCTTGGTTATTGAACAATCAAAATCTAGTTAGTAGGACCTGCTGTTTATTTTTAAAAAATAACAAATTTACTTAGGACGTAGATATTACAAATTTTATTTGTAGTTTAAGTCTATAATAATAATATTGCATTGAAAAACAGCCAAATCACGTGGTTTATTATTTATAATGGAATGTTAGGTTTCAATAATCCCTTAAACTTGTTTGCTATCCTAAACCAAGACAAGAAATCTAAAACTGGAAGTAAAACGAACATTTTATAAATATATTTAAAAATCATATCACATTAAAATTATAAGTTTGATTGCAAATTGTTATATTTTTAGGATATTTGTTTTTTTTCCAAAAAAATAATTTTTTAGTTTTGAAAAATAAATATCCTTTGACGTTTATTAGTTCTTTTGTAAAATTTGTACAAGGAATTTGAAAAAGTTCACATGAAAACCGTGAGACGACTACGACCTAAAATTTGAACTTGTTTTTATCCTATTTATTTATGGGCACGATGATAAAAAATCGTTTTATGTCGTTTACTTACTGGTTCAGAGTATACTAAAAATGTGAAATACATATAATTTCTCAAAAGTTAGTATAGAAAGCTTCTTTTCTAGAGGACTATGATTACGCGTAAGAAACTTAAAGACTCGTTTTTCGAATATGAAATCTGTACTTATGAGATAAAACACGTCATTAGCAGACGATTCACTTTTTAGATAAAGAAAATAATTTTTATTTAATTTAACTTTCAAAAAATATATAGAGTATTATTTTCTTTTATTACGTTCACAGTGATTAATAGATGGAGAACGGTAGAACTATTTTGTCTTTTTTATTCTCTACAGAATAACAGAATAAATATTTTCCAAGTAATTTAACACGTCTCGCTTAATGTAATTCTGGATCGTATGTTAAAAATTACAGTAGAAATTTCATTATTAACTGGAATTCTTATAGAAGTAATTAGTTTAACCGCAGTTCTAATGGTATATATACGATTAAAAGTAAGGTTTAAATGTTATTAAAATGGTGGTTATGGTTACTACGAATTCAATATTACTGAAAATCGCTTTGTGTGTGTGACTGTAACTTTTGTCATGCCAATTAAAGAAGTAGATAAATAAGAAACGGAAATTCACTAACCCTAAATGCACTGTTTTATGAGACATCAGTGTAAATTAATTCACAGACAAGTACATGATTATGAACGTTACTAATTTATTTTTACGAGCGTTGAGAGTTTCTCACAATGTCTTTATAACAACGTGCTCGAATATATGTAATATTTACAAGTTTATAGGGAAACAACTTTTAGCGTAATTCGAGCTTTAATGGAAATCAACAAAAATATTTTGCTGTTGATTTGTCAATTTAATTTTGCTTTAATAAAGGCGTTACCTGAGAATTGATTTATATTAGACCAAATGGGAATTTATTCAACACTAACCCGTGTTCATTTATAATATACTTTTAAAATTCCCGCCGGTGTGTTAGGGGTGCGTAGATGTTTGTTCCTTCATTGTATCAAGTTTGGTAGAAATTGTTCCACAAGTTTAGAGTTTGCGCCCCGAACCACAAGAGAGGCAAATAAATATCATCGACCCCGAATGATGTTTTTTATTCAACTGTAAAATCGATCATTTTAACAAATTTTTAAAATGTCACATCGTTTATTCCCACTCCCGAGATTATTCCAGGATCTTAAGTAACATGAGTACCGATTTTGACTTTAACTTAAAAAAATTGTATAGTTACATCACACATTACCACGTTCGTTTTTACAGCGGCGGATCGTGACTTTTCATGGCCCCAATCTTCAATTTTAACGAGGATAACTATAATAATAAAACTGAAACAGAAATAGTGTAATCGATACTGGGCAGCAAATGACCAGACCTGTAATTTGCTACGTTTCTAATTCCGTTTACAGAGTCTAATTAAAATGTTAATCCCAAATTGACGCATTATTAATACGAAATTATTTTTCATTCAGTCATATTTCAAATAAGCCAAATAAATTCTCAGTATTATATGCGGACCGTGCGGTAGGTTTCCTGTGCTAGTCTTTGAAATGACGTACCTTAAATGTCTTTTTATATAAAATAGTCACATTAATTTTGATAATATAAACTACTTAAAAATAAAATGGTTCAAATAATATTTCGATTGCGCTGTATATTTCGTCCCCTAACCAAGCTCTGTGTGTCACAGCACGTCACGGTCCTATTTTTACATGCTGACTAGTTAACGTAGATAGTTTGTTGATCTTACCGGGAGGTGAAGAGGAGTTAAACGGAATACGTCACATGCTCATTTCTTTTTTATCACATCAAGAGTATAGTCATTAGCGACTAAACAATATTAAATTTACAATTAGCTATACAATTTTAACTTTACATTTATGTATTCAGTTGTTTAATTAAATATATATATATATATAATTATAGATTACAATTGAGGACATATTCAGGTTTTTTAGAAAGTTGATTAAATTTTCTTGGACATTTGTCCCTTGCAGTCTCGTTTATGTTGTTTTCTTTTAGACTTTATTTTCTCTCATTATCATATTTGGGACATCTTTAACAGGTGTTCAACAGTAATCTGAATATTGCAGTGGTGGGTGGTCTTTTATTATAATGTAAAGATGCATCATATTTATATGCCCAGTTCTTATTCTCGATAAGCTGTTTTGGTCTCTTCTCTTGACTTTTGGGTTATGTTTTAATGCATTAAAGTCGTTTGTTTCATAATGGGTCTTGTTTACTTTAAATTATTTCAATTTTTGTATTCCACTACTGTGTTAGGTTTCGTGGGCTTTTATCCATAAATCTTTAAAGGCATTTGGTGATCTCTGTGGCATTGTTTTTGGTGCGAATTTTCCACGGAGGGTTATTGCAGTTTTGTAGTGGTTTAATATCTAGCATTGCATGCTCTTTTTGGTGATCAATTTTGCGGAATCTTGTAGAGAATGTAGCGTACCATGTTGAACTGTTAGTGAAGGTTTGATACCTGGGGAGGTTATCATTATTTATTAACTGGTTGGGGGAGAATAATGCTTTCAGTACATATTTGACTCATAGGGTATCTCTTATGTGTTCTAGGGCGTATTCTTGAGCTTCCATGAGGATGATATCTTATTCCCGATAGAAATCATGTGTTCCATTCTTGGGCACCTGTTTGCTTTAGCGGGAGCGAATGCGCCGCTTGGCGGGCAGCTTATAGTATTTGAAATTGAAGCATATATTCAGACTATTAAAACACAATTAATATTAGGTTACTACGTTACGGAAAAGTGAATTTTCCTGAATTAATGTATGTGCTGTAGTGGATGAGCACTTCTTTATAAGCCGCCACTGTATTTTTACATAAGATTCCAGGATGACGGATCGTGAAGTAATCTTTTTCAAACGACTGTAATGAGTTGAAAGCAGGATACTGGTACATACAGAAGTTCGTTTCGGCCTGAGGTAGCGAGTGGAATTAAAATTATTGTTACCCACCCGCGTTGGCGGTTGTTGGAATTGGTTCGCGGAGGGGCAGGGGAGTGAATACGAAGTCCAACGAGGATATTGTGGCGGGTAAACGAAGCGAGTGCACCAGGTTGGGCGCGGATGCTGTTATCTGAAGTCGCAGCTATCAGCCCACGTGCCGCACAACCCCCCAGCGCGTGGTGCCCTCTATCCGGACTCGTCTCGGGAGGGAGTTACCAATTATCAGTCTTCCGGTGCGTCGGACGCCTAGCTTCCTCCTCGCGGCCATTGCGGCTAACTTCCCCTCCAGAAGCGATAAACACTGCAGGTGGCTGCTGAGGAAAAGCAGACAACTACACTCAATAAAGCTGAAGAACTCTTATATCACGTTCTTTTCTTGTGCATTTACTACATTTTCACCCGTAAGCATCGAGCATTTCACGAAACTGCACTCAGGTCGAACTAGTTACACCCGGAGACTGTTTCATAAATCTGCTGGACAATTCTAGCCACTACACTCACAATGTTTCGTTTCTGTAGTATTCAGTCCATGGACTGGTCAGATGTAACCCTCCATGCTAACTATTCTGCCTAAGACTTTTCATTTCTACGTAACTGACCACAACCTCCATAATCTCCTTTGCGTATTCCATGCTTGTCCTCCTACCCCACACACTTCCCTCTAATGCTAATTTCACTATACCCTCATATCTCTAAACGTGGCCTATTAATCTATCCTTTCTCTTGGTCAAAGTCCTTCATATTGGTCTCTCTTCTCATATTCTGCTAAGAAATTCCTGGTTAGTTACTCTATCCACCGATTTGATTTTCAGCAATCTCCTATAACACCACATTTCAAAAGCTTATATTTTTTTTCCTACCGTCCACGTTTCGCACCCATATATCGCAAAACTCCATACGAAAATTTTTCGTTATGATTTCCTAATGTTCATACATTTAGTCATAAGTAAATTTTTTTTCGGAAGCCTTCTTTGTCTGTGCTATCCTATTCTTTATATCTACTGTATTTCTACCATCCCTAGTTATTATGCTGCCCAAGTAGCAGAATTTCTTAACTAATTGCAAAATATCTTTCCCAATCTAACACCCTTTCGTATTTCACTGTTTCCCAAAAACCTTGGTTTTCTCTCTATTAGTCCTCATGTTGTAATCTTTCTCCAGGACCACATTCATGCAATTTATTATGTTTTTCAAGTTTTCTTCTGACTCCCCTAATGCCACAATATCATCAGCAAACCTTAGGGATTTTATTTATTCTCGTTGCAGTACGATTCCTTTTCCATATTCCTTTTTAACGTTCTTCGTCGCCTCAACTATATACAGTTAAACAGCATGGGCGACAGACTACATCCTAATCTAACTCGTTTCTTAATTTCTGTTTTTTTTTCTTCTTGACCTTCAATTCTAATTACTGTAGACTGTCTTCTTTCTTGATATTTTATTCTTAATTGTGTTACAGTTTACATTACTAAAGTCTTCTTCTAAATCTACAAATGCCATTAACGTAGGCCTGTATTCTAAAATTATACGTAGAATCAAAATTATTTCTGTTGTCCCTACATTCTTCCTAACCAACTGATCTCCTAACTCGCATTCTATCAGACGTTCCATCCTCCTATATACTATTTTTAGATTGTTTAATTCTACTATACTCCGGAAATATATATCAAATATTGTATAATTTCCTTTTGACGTTACAGAATCTCTGTGGCGCAGTATTTAAGAAACGTTACCCTCAGAAAAAAATACTTTACCTATTACATATATTTCAGTAGGCCTGTTATTACGTTGCTCAAGATCTCTTATAAATGAACCACAAAACCTTTACCAAGTGTTACAATTCGCTCTCGCGTTCTTTATTCCCGCTAACAAGCATTTTAAGAATATCTTGTTTTGCCAATAATAACGGTATTAGAATTAACTAAAAATGACACAAACACGCCAAGGAGAGGTCTACTAAGGAGTAATAAAGAACAGAACAGCGTATGTCTGAAAATTTTTAATGTAATTTTTTTAATAGTTTGTCGTACACGATGTTTCATTCCTAAATTTAAAACCTCGTCTAGTGTTATTTAAAGCCAAAAAATACAAAATAAATAATTGAAATGTAGTTATGTATAATACAATTATCTTACACAATGAAAAATTGCTTATGGAAGGAGGAAATTAAGAAGGATGAAAATTAGACGTGCATGTCTCACAAGAGTAGAGGCCGAAATAACAATTGCTCATGAAAGTAGATCTATTGTTAGTGTTTAGAATAACGATGGAAAATGTTTTAATAATGAGTGAAGCGGAGATTTTATAATATTAGAGAAACATAAATTTTACTATTTTAGAAGTTTCGTTCCTGCTTTAGAACCTCGTCTGGTATAAAGGAAACAAGAAATTACGGATGAAAATTTTGACAAACACATCAAAATTTTCATCCTTTTATTTCTGACTTATACTTACTTTACTAGTTATTGATTTCCAAACAGTCAGAGATTGTTAAAATATGGCATGTATAAATTCCTTAATTTATTTGTGACATTTTTAGCATTAAAACTCGAATTTTTACATTTGATATGAAACATCTCACTCATCAGTCAAGAATAAAGATTACATTCAACATTTAAAATTGTTATTTTTTGCTAAACAATTTTATTTGTTATGACAAAACTACATTAGGAACGAAACGTCGTGTACAAACTGGTGTTAAGAAAGTTTGTATTGATTTTTTTTTACTTTTGGAAGATTTATTCATTTCTAAACAATCAGATATTATAGTTAATCTAATAACGAGTATATTGTGTTTTAAGAAAAAGAAAGCTAAAGGAACGGTTCGACGACAAAAGAGAAAATGCAAAGCAGCCAAAATTTTAAAAAAAAGTTATTGATCAAAATAACAGAAACGGAAATATATCGGACTGTTACAAATAGTTAATACAATCTCATTTTCGGGCAACAGAGAAGTTACAGTGAAAGAGGGAAGAACGTCGATCGTTCTGTAGCAGTGCCGTTTACGTCGAACGAATAGAGGTTGAATTCAAATTAAGTGACTTAAATGGGTGAAATTTGGATTGGACTGTTTTAACCACTTTGGGATGAACTTTTCTTGAATTCCCGTTCACTCATCAAATATTCAACAATATCCGATCTGCTTCCTATTATTATTCTATACTAAAGAAAGTTGTAGAACTAAGCTAAATGTGGGTAACAAACAAATACAGTGTGTTGCAAAATTGATCTTTCATCTCGGACAGGCCTTGTCATGCTCAGAAACATATCAGAATGTATCAAATCTGTCACAAAAGTCAACCCGTTATTCCTGAACACTGAACGTCACTCTTTAGGGTTTCTTTTTTACGGTGCAACCTCCTTTTAAGAAACAATGTATATGCGTTTCAAACCCTTCTTGTTGTGATTTATTGTTCTACGAAATAAGTTGCGCGTTAAATTTTATTTAATTTCGGTGTCGAATTAATTACGTTTCATTCATTCTTATTATTACATTTCACGACCCGAATAGATTTAATATAAGTGTTTAACCACGTACGTCAGTCTCAGACACTGAACTGTGTATTCCAAAGAAGATTCCAAAAATAACTATGCGCCTTCAGAAACTGGATTGAAATTCGTTCAACGTCATAGTCACATTGCGGCAAAGCCATCAATTGTTGCGTATGTCAGCAAAAAATTATCTTTACATGAAATGCCGTTCCACGAGACTGTCTAATTAACGAATTCTTTCACGTGAAAGCTCGCGGCGGTTCTTGTTAATGTAAAATTAGTTTTTTATTTTATTTACTATAATTATTTTATCCCTGCTTTTTCAGTCAAAACCTAAATACTTGTACTAAATTTTCCGCAAGTATTAATACAAAACTCAGTAATTAAGGAAATTTCGGCTAATTTAGAATAAATGCATGAAAAAGTACAAGTGTTTAATTATCGATTGATAATCCAGGCGTAAAAGTATTATAGTAAATTAAATAATCAGATTTAACAGGATTGTGACGCCTGGAATTTATTATTATTATTCGGTTATGATTTTGAATAACAAGAATTATATTTAATTTTAATAACAGGATTATTTAATGTTTTGTGATTTATATAATTTATTGAACATGATCTTTATAATTAACGTTTATATTTAAAGCAACATATAATGAAATTAGTCTGTCGGTAGAGTAAAAGAAATAGTATCTTAATTAGGGTGTGTTGGTATAACTACGTAGTAGAGGCATACTTTGGAAAACGTCATACATACAACAAGAACCATTTCCAATTACAAGGTTCAGAGATGCTAGTTAATAATATATAAGTGAGAATATAAATGGCTCAAAGTCCAACCCGAATAATAGATGAAGTGTTGCTTACATATGAGGGGGGATTTACTAATTTTCTTAGTGGAATGAGATCAACATTCTTGACACAGAATAAAAAGAAATTTTAGGGGTAGATCTCATACTGTGAACGATTACTGAAACGCGATTTTATTCCGCTGGTATCCATCTCCTGTACTATGTGATTCCTATTACAGTCTTAGACCCTGATCAAATGAGAATGTTCCAGAAAGCAAGTCTCAACTGAGACATGATTCCCCTGTGTGTGCCGCTGCCGGGTGTCGCGATGCCTGAGCAGCACCTGGTGTTGCAGCCTCTGATCACCTTCTCGCCGTCCATGTTCGAGGTGGAGTGGGACGGTGACGCGACGGACCACAGCACGACGTCTTCGCCGCCCCCGCAGTCCGCGCGCCGCCTCCCGCAGCAGCCTCACATGTCGGAGGACGAGGTGATGTCGGACGACATCTCGCTGCCCGACTCGGAGGACGCCGAGGACGCGGCCACGCCACGCATTGCCGTCAGGAAGATGTTCACCAACAGCCGCGAGCGTTGGCGGCAGCAGAACGTCAGCGGCGCCTTTGCAGAGTTGCGGAAACTGGTCCCAACGCACCCACCCGACAAGAAGCTGTCCAAGAACGAGATTCTACGCATGGCTATACGGTACGTTCATTTCTTTCAACACACATACAACGCCATTATATGTAAAACTACGACAAATATTGACGTTCGAAAACTGTTTCTTCTTATTGAAGAAATAAGCCTACGAAAATTAAATTTTCTTTATTTGGAATCGACAATTTCGTATTACACAGAGTACACAAAAAATAATACTAAACAAGTAAATAGAGGTTTAATTTGTAGGCCTGAATGAACTGAAAACTATGTAGTTTGTTTGAAAAGGATACGTCAACACAGTCCTGGATAATTTAGAAAATCGTAGATAAGTGCAAACGTGAAAAACAGCATGCACGCTACGAAAACGGCGGCCATTTTATGAACCTGACACAATATAAATGAAACAAAATTAGCTTTTATCTGCCAAAACATGAGGGAATTCGCGAACCAAATATTATTTTTTTCTGAGATGGTGGGGCAACCAGTACCGGACCACTTGTCATGGATTGGCCCTGCCAATGATATGGTCCTTGGATCTCTGCAATATGAAATTTAAAAACAAAATGTTCTTTGATACTCTCTCAAAATATACGATGTAAGGAGTATTTATAAGTGAGGAAATATGTTGTTGTTGTGGTATTCAGTCCTTAGCCTGGTCTGACGAAACCCTCCATGCTAACTTATTCTCCGCATGCCATTTCATTACTACGTAGCTACAACATCCCACATGCTTCCAAATCTCCTTAGCGAATTCGGTCCTTTGCCTCTCTCTTGTATTCTTACCCCCTATTTGCCACTCAAAATCCCCACTAAATAGTACCTCGGGGGAAAAATTTGTTTCAATTAAAAAATTAAATTTGTATTTATGTTGTCTTGTTAAATAAACTACTTAAATACCACAACAATTTAGTCTGATCTTGTAAAGAAACCTTGAATTACAAAACAAACATAACAATATATAGATTCATAACTATTTCCTAATATTCATACTCATGAGGAAATATAGGTGAAGTAAAATTAAAAGCAGAGTTAAGTGTTTTATTGTTTATTGTGTGTGTCTGTGAAAGTGATCTCCGAAGGCGATGGAAAGGAAGAATTTCAATAAAATTCTGGACTACAGTTAAGTCAAAATAAACTTTTGATTACAGAAACTTGGTCCCATATTTGCCACTCAAAATCCCCACGAAATAGTACCTCGGGGGAAAAATTTGTTTCAATTAAAAAGTTAAATGTGTATTTATGTTGCCTTGTTAAATAAACTACTTAAATACCACAACAATTTATCATGTAAAGAAACCTTGAATTCCAAAACAAACATAACAATATATAGATTCCCAGGCATAGCTGGGCACCCAGCTAGTTATAAATAAACAAATTTAAAAAATGCTATAATTTTTGTGCAAATTTTCAAATGTATAGATAAAATTAGTAAGAGCTTTTGGAAAACATTAAGTGATCAGCACCGAATTCAATTGAAGCCTGTCTTAGTTGCGTATTGTCTCGCCAAAGTACATGTTTGTGTGTTCCCAGTTATATTCGTTTGCTGACAAACGTCCTGGAGTGGCAAAAGCAACAGCAACAGTTGCAGCAACAGCAGCAACAACAGCTGCAGCTGAACAACGCCAGCAGCCGTAACAACGGCGTGCCGGAGGTGAAACGTGAAGGTGGGCTCCTTGTGAGGGACCAGAACGGGAACAGCGTACTCCTGCTGCCGCCCCCGAACATTAAGTTGGAGCGGGAGGATACGGGGGAGGAAGAACTCCGCCGCCCTCACAGGCATCGTAAGGGGCGTCCTCTATGTTGGCCCGCACACCAAGGCGCCCTCGACAAGACGCCTCCCGCAGGAACCACCAAGTAATAATACTGCGTGACCCAAACACTTCTGTAACCATCCCTCTCTGGCTTGAAACGCCAATGAATTATTCTCGACGTTTTGAATGGTTCATGAAATTCTGTTAAAGCTTTTATTTAACAATTTAATTTGAGCCATTGATCGCTAGTATCAAAATTACTAGATCACGGTTGCCACTGATTGTATTAAATACTTCTTAATCTCAGACATGATCGGCGAAGTATTTAGTCCTCGCTGCAATTTTGTTTCATCATCTACCTTCAACAAAT
Source organism: Eucriotettix oculatus (assembly GCA_034510155.1). NCBI lineage: Eukaryota > Metazoa > Arthropoda > Insecta > Orthoptera > Tetrigidae > Eucriotettix > Eucriotettix oculatus. The sequence continues at coordinate 49,626,698 of CM067381.1, forward strand.
AATGGTCCTTCATGAGAATTTATTTATTAGAGTTAAACGAGTGCGCTGTCAGTGACATCTACTGTATTCAAAAGTTGCCGTTTCCTCGAGGTATAGCAACGAAGAGAGAGATTTTCACAGTTATTCATTCTGATAATCTGCTCCTTGTCCTTCGCATTTTACCTACTTAGAAATTCAGTGGTCACACAATCAGAATATTTACAGTTTGGAATAGAGAAATGAAATATTTCTGCAATATTAATTACTATCAGGAAGGAAAGTTGAAAACAAGGATAAAACATTCCGCGGGTGTATTTACTAAATGGTTAACCACAACAGTTGTTCTACAACATGTAATATTTTGTTATTAAATAGTTCAATTTTTATGCAAATAAACCCCATATTTTAATATGAAGTGTATGTCTGGCGTCTTGTTAGAAAGAAAGTTCACAGCAGCAACGAATCCATTCTGTGTGATTAACTAGTTTACACTGAAAGTTAATAATTAGCGTTTCAGGGTTACATTTTTTAAGTTATAAGATGGACTAAACATTAAATTGTATTTATTACTATCGGCTCCACAATACTTCCACGATTTGTTGAGCGACGTGTTGGAAAGAATGTCTTTTGCTGCTGAAAATGCATCGATAAATTATATTCTCACTGTATGGAAGTGACTGATAAATGTTTGATGCATTTCTAATTATATATGATTAAAAAATTCATCTTTTACAACTACGATTTTGCTAATATTCACCTAAAATCTAGTTGTTTATTGTTCTAAATTGATTAATTACGAAAAGAATAATTATCTATATGAACCGTGGACGAGGAAATAACGGAAAATTATCCAACCGTTGCACTTTATTAGGATTTTATGAATCCTGCAAAAATTATTTGTTTGTTGATGAAAAGTTTTATGTTATGATTATAAAATGTATCACTATTTTGTCAAAAATACATGTAAATACCAGACGGAATTCACAATATGAGTTTTGTAAATATTTAATAAACATTCAATTATATCTTGATTATGTGTATTTTATTTACAACACTAGGACAAAAGATGATATTATTATTGTTATATTTATCTGAAAACAAACCAGTAAACAATTAACAAGTCAGAGGCAATTTAATAAAAAAATAACACGTTTTGTTACATTCATTAAACTTTTTCAGGTGTAACAAATTATATCAATTTTTAATGTTATATTTGTAGAATTAACCAATTCATATTTTTTACACCTGAAAAAGTTCCAGAAAATGTAGGAAACGTGTTTTTTATTAAATTCTTTCTTACTTTACAATGAATTATAATTGTTTTTTTTATAACTCAAAGGTAGTGCCAATCAATATTTAATGTAATGAACGGATATTTTCTTCAATAATTGCATTATTATCATTTATTCACAATGTAATCGTTTTAAACAATCATTTCCATAAAATAAAAACAAAATAATTTTGACACATAATATAATGGTTTAAATGATTCATTTTATATAAAAGAAAATGACAGATGCTATCTAACTTGTGCATTGTTTTGCATTCAAAAAAGAATACATGGATAATTTTTTTTTTTTAAATTTCGATTGAAACATATTTCTTCGCTCATTGAATTGTTTAACAAAATTAAGGAATTTCAATATGGTTTCAACTATTACGGGCGCTGCTTTGCAATCGATTTACTTGAAATAATAACTTCGCATGGTGCTTCGCAGATTTTTTATTTAACGCTATAATTAAATATTTTAATGCGTTTCGTTCAGATTTTTGCATGAAGCTTTTGGTACAACCTGACAGCTTTTTTCTGTAGATTAAAACTATGTCTTCCCCTGATGCATTACCCCAGAATATTATATCATATGTCATTAATGAATGAAAGTATGCAGAATAAACTAATTTTTTAATGTTTAGATCACTTTATCTTGACATAATGCTTACAGCAAAGGTTGCCGAGCCTGGTTTTCTTAGCAGAATATTAATGTGATCTTTCCAACTTAATTTATAGTCCAGAGATATAGTTATTGCTGACATTTTGTTAATGTGCTTAATTTACGATCATTTCAAAAATCCAAAGTAAATATTGAGGGTTTTGGGAATAAATAAATTATATTTTTCAATTTTTGCAATTTATTTCCACTTCAGTAACTAAATTATTTTTGTTAAATGACATTGAATCTAGTGAAAATTTGTAACTACAATACACTATCATCTTTTTATCCAATCATACAAAAATAAAAGATAGCTGTCATTCTGGAATTTTCTTCATACACATTTTCTTCATATATATATTTAATGTATTAAACTCAATAATTTGGTTAAATTATTTTATACATTAATTTAAAACTTGGAATATTTATAACATGTTGATATAAATCTTACTAACTAAATTTGGCATAATGTCTTCACATCACATGTAGTATTATGTACATTATATAATCAAAGCAAACTAAATATTACAAGAAAATTGGCCCATATTAAATATAAACTGTGCTCATCAATAGCAAAAATATATACTTCAAGTAAGTACTTATTAGGAAGGGAAAGTTTCAGTCTTGTTAAAGCTACTTAAGCATTTAGAAGAGTGGTTTGGAAATGGGAAGGTATTACTATATGTATATTTATATTTGGCAATAGGTAAACAAAGGCACTCATATTTACAATCACAGTTTCTAGGTTTATTCTAACATTTAACACTTTCATTCTTACACGTCTAACACTTCTACCGGATGGAGTCTTCGTTTTCTTAAATTATAATTCTTTTACACATACTTACACTTGAACACCAGTTTGAAATTCTTATTTACAGCTGAGAAATGTCATTTTATGATACTGTGAGGAATGATATTTTCTTTGCCATCACAAAAGTATCAATAAACAAAATATAATTTTTAATCTCATAATCTACCTTGCTGTTATTATAAAATCCATATAATCTACCATTGTGATTAACATTTAAGGAGGCTACAAGGTGAATCATTCAAATTTATGATTTGAGACTTTTGATTTGGTTCAGCGATATTTAAGAACAGGTATACATAGACTTAATCAATTCTTTCTCAGTTACTAAATAACATTAATTGTTATCAACATATAATTCTGACTTCTACTTCATAAAACTATTTGTTGTACATAGAAAAATAAAGATTATTTTTCAACAAATAAAAACCAAAATACTTAAATGACAAAACATTGAACAAAAACTTATTGCTTATAATTAAAATAAGAAATGTGATTATTGAAAAATTAACTGGATTATTGAAATTTTATATAATAAGTTGTGTCAAAATATTGTAAGAAATAATTTTGCTGACTAAAGCAAATTAATATTTGACACAGACAAAATATCTATCATATATTGTAAATTATTTAATATCATACAATTACTGTGACCACCTCTTTGCTAATTTTGTATTTGCATGAAATGAAGAATCAATTAATTAATTTCAAGGTTCTGAAATATATTGAAAATTATTACTGCAGTAGTAATCTTCATTTACAATCGAAAAATATATAAATGTTTATTAACACGACATTTGTATTTAAATTTATTTTATCTGCTCATGAGTCCTACAAGACACGTGTACTCTACAAATTTATATTTTATCAAATAATCTGATATTTCCTTGGAGTGGCAGCTCAAAACACGCTATACAAGATAATTCTAGAAATATTATACAAATTGGGGATTAGTTTCAGGTTTGATTTATAGTATAAATGTGAAAGAAACAAGTTTTTGACTTTAGACATTTGACACGATAAATACAACTTACTACACACTAAGTTTGTAAATTGCTAAATATGAACATTCCTACGACCAAGTGTGGAGAAAAAACTTAAACTGGTTTTTAAAGAAATTGATCCAAAGGGACCTGATTCTCACTGCTGTTGACTTATATCTATCCACTAACATTTTTATCGGTATTGCTTGGGACGGACATGTAAAGGTATACCAATCATGCTCTGTGGAGAACTAGTTAATTCACTACAGGTTTCCAAAAGGAAAAATATGATTTACTACCATCAGAAATCTAAGACAATTCTCGGAGTACATTTATAGAAATATTTCTTCTTTTCATTCTCAGATAGAGTATAAACAAAGTTGCTACCTTCCAAAACTACCACATTTCAATACATTTCATAATAATTACTGGACTTTAATTAGAATGCGACTCAGCCTCCAGCCATTATTGTGGAGCACGGAAGAGTGACAGTCATCTAAATTAAAGTAGAAGACTATTTTTTAACGATTATCCGTCATTGCTACTTGAAGGACAGAATTTATATGAGTAATGTGGATGGGATTCCTACCTTAAAGCACAGGTGATAGAATTACCAAACTGATTGTGACCACATTGACAAGAAATAGAAAGAAACGTAATGCATACTTCCTATTATTGTACAAAATGTCAACAGACAAGGACCTAGTTAAGTGTGTAATTTTTTGAGACTTTTTCTTACATTTCATCTAATATCGTAGTTTGATGGGCTTTATGGAGTTTGATAAATACGAAAGAAATGGTCACATACAATACCTAACGAGCCTCGGCATATTACAAAGCTTGTTTCGACTTCACCGCATATTGAATCCTCGACTGAAACAGTCTCCTTTGATTGCTTACACATGCGATGAACCAATTGAACCTTCAAAACTTCTCGCCAATTACAACTATCAATCATCTGTCATATTCTCTGAAGGGATGATAGTTTCATTACGTATAATGTATCACTGAGCACTTCTCGCGCTGTTGGTGGTGACGCTGAGCATGCGCGAGGCGTACTCAGCCACGTGAAGGACACCCCATTGAGGACTAGCAATTCGAAGGCTGTAAGCGCAGACCCTGGAGTTTATCTTGGCTGTGTGTAGTTCGGCCACCTGGCTACAGCATGCCGCAGCTGGGTCTCCGGAGGCAGTCTTCTCGCCGAACCAGAACTCGTTACCGGGAAGCGCGTTCCCGTCCCACGCGTAGGACACGACCAAGAGCTGGCGTGGGTCTTTCAGCCTCATCTGTGGCTCGTCCTTAGAAAAGTGGACCCGGATGTGCCCGATGCGCCCGCCGTGCCCGACGCCCCGGATCTCCGTCTCGGAAAACCAGGCGAAGCGCAGGTCGGACACGCGGCCAAGGACGGGTAACAGCCTCTGAACGCAGCTGCCGAATGCATCCAGGAATTGCCGATCCTGGTGAGGGGAGAGCGACCACACGCCAAGACCAATGCCCACGACGTGCACGAAGGCCGTAGTACCTGCAACCTCAGCCCTCGACTCAGCCTCCAAGAGCAGAGTCTCAAAGGACACGGCCAACCTGCGCTGGTACGCAAGATTGTCGAAGTACTCTTCTGCAAACAATTTGGAGTAACGTTGTGCTCCTTGTTTCCTACATGTGTTGTACACTTCCTGTGCCTCAGAGTATAGCGGAAAGTTGGGCTGAGCTCCGTAAAAATTTGCCCACATTTGTCTCCACCTGAACGCTGGTGACTCACTGGAGCCTAGATGACCGTACCCTCTCTCTTCCACGTTCTGCTGTTGAGTCACCATAATTTCCTGATACTCCATGACGTTTTCCCTTTCCATTCGTGTGCCTATCAGGCCCACAATCACGCCGAGTCTTTGAAATGATTCCAATTCCTCCGTCTCGATGCCCTTGTTGTTTCTGCGGCCGTCGTTGATGAAAACAGTTTGGGACGAAACCGAAAGAAGGGCAGACAGTTTCATCTCATCGTAACTCAGGCAGTTTCGGAGCTGCAAAGGTTCCCTTTCTTCGACGGTACCTACAGAGTCCCATCCACCATGTCCCTTGGTCCCGTCCTGAAGGAGGAATCTGTCAGAGGAACCCACAAACGCTGCAGATCGGCGTTGGAGGAGACGGTCTATCAGCTGAAGAACGTCCATGTCACCGTACAGATCTTGCTCTACACTCGATCCCCACTGCCGTTTGAAATCCAAGAAACTAACCAGCAGATAAAGAGCCTTCTCGTGAAGAACTGGGTATGCAGAATTTGCATTCCTGAGAACAATAATTATATTTCAAATTAGTCAAATCAGAAACTGGAATCTCAGAGATACGGTACTCATCTTAAATAACTATAGGGTTTTCAATAGGGCGGGTCGATGTTGAAATGGAATCAAACAAGCTGTGTGTGAGGTATTAACAAATTTCATTTTTTGCTTGAAAGGGTATACATGGGCCTTTCAAAGAAAAATAATAATTGCATTAAATACTCACACACAGTTTGTTTTATTTCGTTTTGACATTGACCCACCCTTATTGAAAAGTTATACTTATTCTCTGGACAACTATCAGTTTTCTTTGAATTGCATGAATGAAAAGATTGTCTTTATATTTAAAATGTTTAGATATAAATAGAATATATTAAATTGTATCCTATTAGCTGTGCTAATATACAGACTGGAAATAAATTAATAGATGGCTAAAATTGACAAACAAAAACTATTTTGAAATTTTTAATTAGGTAAAGCTTTTGAGGGCAGTTATATTAAATGTGGAAAATAATTGACAGCCTAAGTTTAGACAAATTGAAAATTGATATACAGTAATAGAAAAGAATAACAAATGAAATACACACACACATATCTTAAATTGAATGTGAATACATATGATGTGGGGCGGTAATATATTATACATTTTAGCATGTAATAATAATGGAGACCATAATAAAATTTAAGTGATAGCAAAATAGTATCAAAATCTAGAAATTATGGACAAATTGCAAAAAAGTGTAATAGTGATTGAAAGTGATTTGTTATCCAGTCATGTTACTATGAAATGTAAAGTACTCTGACAATCCTAGTAATATTAAATGAAAGAAACACTAAAATACAGCAGAAATGTATAACTCAATTAATTAGCATAACCATGTATACTAAAATTATTAGACATAAAATTAAATAGATGGAAAAATGTAAAATATATTATTATTATTTGCATTATAACACTTATTCAACATTCACTCTGTCTTTCATGTACTCATCAATCAAATTCTTGACAGTGAAGTAATACTGTAAGTAACAGACAACACAATACTTAAAATCTAAAATTGAAAGTTTGTATGTCTGTATTTATTATATGATATACCAAATTACATTAAATTATCCCACATTTATATTTCAGGTTTGCTAGAAATCAGAATTTAAAAATATTATTGTTAAATCTATAGTACATTGGTTTCATCAATACTGAATAGTGTCATTTGAAACCAAAGGCATTAATGATTATTAAGTAACAGAATAAACCTACTGATTGTTCTGTCTGACGCTTACTCGAAGAAAGATTTCCACAAAGAGGGGAATCAACAAGAAATGTTAGAGAATGTCTTACAGTACGACATAATCCTGCACTAATAATTATTTTAACTAGTTTCTTATTTAGCTTTTATTTCTCTACTTTTATTACATGCAATAAGTATTCAGTCAAATCAATGCCTTATAATTAAATAGATGAAATGAAATCCATTAGTAAATTTAAATGATATTTTATACTGATGTCTCTACTTTTTTTTCTTAAAAAAAGTCTGTTTTTATAGTCACACCAACAATAAGAACATTAGTGACTTGCTACTTTAGGTATCTGATTTTACTCTTCTCTGTCAGGTATAGTCAGTTAGGGCTTTTGAAAACATTGACAAACAATCAGGCCCTTGCCAGGAATTTAACCAGGGACCTCTGTGATGTGAGGCTGTGACACTAGCCACTAGACCACAGAGGTGACCTCCCTACATTTGTTTCAGATTTAACAGAAAATATAAATAAGTAACAGACTGAATTGCATTACTATCAATAAATTCAAAAAACATACTTCTTCTATTTTCTTCTTTTCATTGAAATTGTTTAATTATTTAATGACCACTGTACAAATTCATTTTCCATTCACTCTATGGTTTATCCCTTTGAAACATTCGCTTTTTCCTTTTATTAATGATTTTATGAGCTTGTAAGACTAAAAGGATAGAATACTTAATATAACTTTGAAATTGAGGACTTGACAATGATATAAACAAAAAACATCATAGATCTGGATGTGAATTTAGAATAGCTTGGTTGTAATTTAAGATCTAATTTAATGGGTTATAATAAAAGGAATTGGATGAATTTATTTGAAATGATACATATGTAAAATGATTTCATGTTTTAATATAATTTTAGCAGATACAAAATATACCAAATATAATTATATCACATAAATTACAATATTTCCACTGAAAAATAAAAACCATGCTTAAAACTAAAAGTTTACCAATACTTGCAGTAATCATATTAAATTCCTCAATTCTTGAATCATCAAACATTATGTTGCAATACATAAGCAGGCTCATAAATAAATGAATTAAATTAATCTGTTCTAATATTATACATAAAATACAAAGAATGGCTGGAAGTCAGAAATAGAATAATTTCATTAAAAAATGTTTCATCCCCCACATTTTGAAACATCCTCTGCTCATTAATTAAAATTTAATAAAATATCATGTTCCAGTCATTGTCTGGAGCCATAAACTGTATTTCAGTTAGAACAGAAAAATGGTCTCACACAAAACATAGTTTTTTCTGTGATAGCAAGAATAATTATTGAATTAATAGTCTTGCAATTGTTGAACTGAATACATTTTGACAAATAAATGGCTATTCAGATTCACATATGAGTATTGTATAATTACATATTAAGTATTCTTTAACTGTTAAAAATAATATCACACTTCCTTTGAAAAAAAAATTTAACATCTTCTACACACAAAATATGTGTAAAATTGAATTAAAGTATAATATTTACGAAGTTTTTCTTAAATGATTTATTCCCTGAATTGAAGTAGTTAATAAACTTATAAAAGTTTGTGGTGCTATTGCCCAGCAAGGTTTTTCTCACTCAGCTTCCTCCTAGCATATTCAGCAACATGTATAACACCCCATTCTGGACAAGCCAAATGAAGATTTAATGCACAGACCTTGGCTGGATTCACTTTTGCATTGTGCAACTCTGACACTTGACTACAAGAAGCTGCTGCAGGGTCACTAGATGTGTGCAAAGTTCCAAACCAGAATTCATTTCCAGGTAATGCATTACTGTCCCATGCATAAGACACAACCAGCAATTGACTTTGGTCTTCAAGCCGAGTCTGTGGGTTATTATTGGAGAAGTGGATTTGGATGTGATCTACTATTTTTGGACACAGTTGTCTACAATCTTCAGAAAACCAAGCAAAGTGCAGATCCGTAATATGTGTAAGAATGTGGGCAAGCCGCTTGACACAGCTAATGAAGGCTTCAAGGTACTGGCGTTCCTGGTGTGGTGCTACTCTCCACACGCCCAAACCTATCCCAACAATGTGTACAAATGCTGAGGTATCTGCTTGTTGGGCTCTTGTATGAGCTTCCAATAGTAGAGTTTCAAAAGATATTGCGAGACGTCTTTGGTAAGCAAGATTGTCAAATATTTCATTGTCATAGATCTTAACAAACCTTCTATCACGTGTTATCAACTGGTTTGCTTCATGGTATGTAGGAAAATTTGGCTCCACTCCATAGAAGTCAGCCCACATTTTCCTCCATTCATAAAGTTGTTTTTTCTTACTTGGCTTAAACCCATAACCTGCATTAACACTATTTTCAGGTGTTATTAGCACTTCTTGAGCTTCCATTACACCAGGGCGTGGTAACCGAGTGCCTATGAGGCCTATAATTACTCCATGACGTTGAAAGGACTTAATATCATCAGCCTCTACACCTCTGTTTCCTCTGCTCCCAGCGTTTATGAATACAGTCTGTGAACTCACAGAAAGGAGAGCTGACAACTTCATTTCGTCATAGCTCAGACAGTTCTGTAGTAAAAGAGGCTCTACTTCCTTTTCTGTGCCAACTTCATCCCAGCCTCCACATCCTTCAATTTTGTTTTGCAGCAAATACTTGTCATAAGAACCAAGAAATGCAGCTGACCGCTTCTCCAGGAGTCGTTGAATCAAACCCAGGATGTCCATGTTCAAATATACACTCTGTTCTACTGTAGTACCATGTTCTTGCTTAAATTTTAAGAAATTAACTGCTAGGTAGAATGCTTTCTCATGCAAGACTGGGTATGCAGAATTCATGTACCTAAAGTCCAAACAGTACAAAAGATTATTTATAAAATGGGAATCTAAACTAAGAAATTTATATATTCTGTTGTCATATTCATAGTTTGTAACATGTTGAAGTTGTTTTGAAATCAGAAAATATATTTTCAATTAAAACATTGTATTAATTTAGTTTCTTATATTAATTATTAATATTTATTCCGAAATATTACCAGTTCATTTTGGCTGTCACAAGAAACTGCTGGATTATAATTTGTTAAAATGTGAGACACTGATAGTAGTTTCAAATATCTAACAAGAATATTTTTCATAAAATATTTATACAGTTATTCTGAAGAAAAGAACACTATGTACAATACTGCATTATGGAGACATTAATACCATTTATGCTTCCTTGTGATCTCCAATACTAATACTAATAATAAATAAAAATATTAAAAATTGCTTATATATTTTGAACCTGATCTAAAAAAATAAATGCAAGTTGCATGAAAAATGCAGAAAGAAGAATCTTATGTTTCTTAATATAATATAAATAAAATAATTTTAAAAATTCAGTTCAGCTGACAATGTATGCTGCATATTCTTGCTATCATTTGTGCATACATGAATCACATAAGCAGCCAGGATATTTGAATACACAATAACTTTGAGTGAAAGAAAAATAGTGTGTGTAAAATTATCATTACATTTGGAGTTAGTTTATTTTTCATAAACTTGATAAAATAACAAGTTTTATAATTGTTTAGAATAATTTATATTCATAAAATCAATAAAACACAGATCTGCAATGTAGTTAAGAATTCAATGAAATTTTAATATTTAAAAAGGATCATTACAGATACTAAGAATTAGAAGGAGTGAGAATATTGAATTACTGGTATTTGAACTACTAATTCTCATGCAACTCATAATTTTTTTAAGGCAACAAAATAAACAATTTCTGGAAATCCTCTGAATATGATTATTTTTTTCCAATTTGCAATGGACTGTTAAGGGTTATTTAAAATACTCCTGAAAGAAAAATGGTAAATTTTAAGGAATACAGCCTTGGTAGATAGAATTTTAGCTGAATAGCTAAAATAAAGGAAAGTTTTAAAACAGCCTGAAAACACCAATGAATAATGATTTTTAAATAGTATGATAGCTATAGTTGTGGCTTAGTTATATTTTGTGCTTCCATTGTTAAGGTTTCAAATGAGACTATAAGCCACTTGCAATAATCCAGTGAGTCAAAAATTTCATCTAAGAAAACACAATGTTCCAATTTTCCACCTTTAATGTATATAATATATGTGATTCCATAAAAATTGGCCAAGATCTTTACTCATCATTCTCATAACAATTCTAGACCTTTTTCTTTTAGGATCTCTTCCCATTCTCAAAGAAAACAGAGTACAAGCAGGCCCGACAGCTTCATGTCATAACAACTCTGACAGTAACTAACCCAGAACTTCCAAATTGAATTATAATTTCCTCTCTATCAACTTTCATCTTTAAATTTAAGGAAAATCAAGCTTTTATTCAATATCATTGTAGAGTCAGTCTCAGTCAAATTATAATTTGGATAACTATCTTGCATTGATTTGCAAAGGTGGAAACATACCTTATCACAAAATAAAATATAAATCAATAACAAATGTGAAATATTTCAACAGCTAATTTATACAACCTGCCTCATGTTCTTGAATGGTTTACCATTTCAGTAGAATATTGACTTTGATTTTATAACACAGAAGGAAGAACATTCTGAAAACTTAAAGTTAAAATGATCACGATTTTAAAGAACACTACAAATATATTAATAAAATTTCTACAAATACTCTACTGTAAAACATACACTAGAAATGTAATTCATCAATCAATAATTTGAAGGTTTAATGGAATTATCAAAGATTTTCTGTATCAAGAAAGTCATTTTATTTACAAACTTGAATGGAATAGTGAATTCATGATTTCCTTCTTGAAAAAATTATAAAATTAGTTTCAATATAGGTGAAATTGAAGTTCTATATTCATAAATTTTTGACTTGACACTTAGCAAAAGAAAAGATTCCCTGCCACCAGAAAATGCCAACATTGTTATTATATGAAAAAGAGACTTACAGAATAATGTCGTAATGAAATTCATATTAAATTGAGGTCTGTAAATAATTGGCAAGAGTCTTTGATGGAGGAGAATATGGCAGAGAAAGAGTAAATGTTAATTTTGTCAGATTATAAATAATTATTATATTAAATTAAATATTTAAAAATCATATTAAATAATAGTTTTTATTATTTAATATATATATTTGTACAATAGGCATTTAATACAACAACAAAACATAATGACAACACTCATGTTTAAAATTACAATGTATTCTTTTGAAAGCATTAACTTATTCTTCTACTCCTGTTTAGGTGATATATTTCCAAGTTTTTTCTGTGCATATTGGGCTATATGTAGCACTCCCCACTTTGGAGATGCTATATGCAGATTTCTGGAGCAAACCTTGGTTTGATTGATATGTGGGTTGTGCAGTTCGGTAATTTGGCTACAACAAGCAGCTGAGGAGTCACCAGTGGATGCAAGCCATCCAATCCAGAATTCATTTCCTGGAAGAGCATTTCCATCCCAAGCATATGAAACCACAAGTAGTTGGTCAGGTTTTCCAAGCTTGGTTTGTGGCTCAGCTTTAGAGAAGTCAATGCTAATATGTCCAATGCATTTACCCTTTGGCACTCCTAGGATACTGTTTTCTGTAAACCATGCAAAACGTAGGTCTGTTACGCGTTGTAACACTGGAAGAAGTCTTTGTACACAGCCACCAAAGGCATTGAGAAATTGCTGTTCCTGGTGTGGAGATGCTTTCCAGACACCAAGCCCAATTCCTACAACATGGATGAAGGCTGTAGTGTTTGCCTTCTCAGCTCGGCTTTGAGCCTCGAGCAACAAAGTCTCAAAGGATATAGCGAGTCGTCTCTGGTATGCTATATTGTCAAAAAGGTCCCCTTTGTTTAAGGCTGTGTACCTCTCAGCTGCTTCACATTCCCTACAAGGCTTCATTGCTTCAGTATAGAGAGGAAAATTAGGTTCTATTCCATAGAAGTTGGCCCAAGTTTTTCTCCACTTGTAAACATCCTCATCTCCTGTTCTTCCATAACCTCTTTCACTAATATTCTGCTTTGGTCGTACTATTACCTCTTGTGCTTCCATAATATTTCGACGGGTCAGTCGTGCGCCAATAATTCCAATTATCACCCCCTGACGTTGAAATGTTCCAATGTCAGCAGTTTCATTGCCTTTATTCTTTCTTGTGCCATTATTGATGAAAACTGAGTGTGATGTGACAGACAACAAAGCTGACAGCTTCATTTCATCATAGCTAAGATAATTCTTCAGAACTAAAGGTTCCTTTTCATTGTCAGTGCCTACAGCTTCCCAGCCACTAAAACCCTTGACACCAGTAAGCAGCTGATAACGGTCATTGGGACCCAGAAATGATGCAGCACGTTTGTACAGGAGCCTGTCCACTAAGTCCAAGACTCCCAAACTGGAGTACAAGTTGCGTTCTACTGATGATCCTGAGACTCGCTTGAAGTCCAGAAAGGTTATAAGTAGGTACAGAGCTTTCTCATGTAGCAGTGGATAGACAGAGTTAGCACACCTGAACAGGGAAATAAGGAGACCAAAATTATAACACATGGGTTTGACAGTAACACTAACAGAGGTAAGGTGAATACTGGACAGAATTTGACAAAATGTGAGTGAGTAAAAAGAAGAAACTAAAATATTAAGTAATAACCGAAACTATTACTGATAAATTTATGTAATTTTTAGAGTAAGCCATTCATCTTTAAGATACAAATCTTTCGATGAATAAAATGTACAATACATTAAATTATTCCAATAATTTCAAGTAGACATGGGCATTTTGAATGAAAATTTTGTTAATACTCTACACACATCTTGTTTTATTCTATTTAAATATTTCAACATCGATCTACTCTTATTGAAAACTGCTATATATAGAAAAGTCCTTGCTATATTTGATCAAAAATAGGGTTTTTGATTGAGTCAAGATACACAACTCATGGATATAAGAAAAAGTAAGAGGAGAAAAGAAAATGTGCCATAGATGAGAGTGTCAGGTATAGCAAAGCCAGCAGCTAGAGGACTGTAGGATTTGTTAGTAAGAGAGTTCTCAGTAGATATCAGCTGAAAAAATGTATGGTGGTCGATTCGCGAACAATCCTTACGAGAATTTAGAAGGTCTCAATAATAGAAGGAAACATGTGAGGTTTTGCACAACATATAAAGCTTATAAGGGTGAGCTGGCCTGGAAATAAATAACAATTATTTAATTATATTTCTAAAAATGACTACTCGTTCAAAATTTTAAAAAAAGGGTTACGCACTGACGTAGGAAAATTTTCATTTGTAAATAGGTCAATATGTGATTGGAATTCCTTGCCTACAGATATACTGATGACTTTTCCTGGTAGCATAAATCAGTTTAGGAATAGGCTAAGAAAAGTTCAGTGAGTAGTATTTTTTTAGAATCAGTGAAGTGATTTTTGTGTGGCTCCTTTCTTTTCTTTTTCAGATAAAAAACTTCACTTCAAAATTCTTCCTTAGTGTAAACTTTTTGTAATTGTATTTGTGTTTTCTTTGTATATAGCTGCCACCAGGCATATACCAAATAGCAGCTAAATAATAATAATAATAATAATCTGAAAAAAAGAGGCCTTTAAGATAGTATGTTAATTAATAACAAATAGTTCTTATCCAGTTGTTCTTTCTTCAAAAACAACCATGTAACTTTATTCTTTGGGCATCTAAGTCATTTAATATAATGGGTATCACATTTTGATCTGTGTTAATGTTAAAATTCTTTTCTTAAATTCTTATATAGGAGGCTCTTTTTTTTAAAAGTCTGAGTCATTCATCATATTAAATACTTTTAACTTGCCTAAACACAGAGAGTATTGTGCTTAAGTTAACTAGATTTAAAAGGTAGACAATATGTTGTACACTTGTTAATTACAAAAGATGCAAATTAAATGTTCATGCTCAATAACTTTTCAGTAAAAATTAAAATGTCATCAATGCTTTCAGTATTATTGGATTGATATTAAATATAAATAAGTATTCAAAGCTCAGCTTACTGAAATTGAATTTATGAAATAATACAGAAAATACCCCAATGAGTATTTTCTATTTCATAAACAACGTATTCATGAGGAAAAAAGTAATATAAACTATTAATAAACAGTAGTACATGATGTTGTGTTGCTTAGATTTGGAACATCATCAGGTGTGATTTTAAATGAATAAAGATGCTAAAGAGGATGAAAATTTAGACATACAGAATGCACAAGCAAAGTGCATAAATGGGCTGTTGCATTATTTATTTATTTTCAACCAGCCAGATATTGTAACTTTTTCTATGACATTGCAACCTATAGGGCCTCATTATATTATGTTACTTGAAGGACGTTAGTAAAGTATACATTCCAAAGAATTTGAAATGTATTCAACCTACTTAATTAACGAGAAACAAGGAATTGACTACTACTATTACTAGATCTCTAATAAGTCAGGATTGTCATAATCCATGCAAAATGATTTAGTATATATGTGTGTGAATGGTTAAATTTAGAATTGACACTCTTTATTAGAAACATTAAATTCAATGTATTCACATGTTTTTGAGCAATACTGTATCCATTATCCATTAAAATTTCTTATATATATATGGGATAAGTGACGAAGATATGTGTGTGTGTGATAAATTTTCCAAAATTCCTTCTGTTACAAGGTTGTGATTTTGCATCTAAACAACAAATAAATCAAGTCAAATGAAATACTCTTAAATTATTAGAATGCTATCAAAATGCATCAAAAAGTGCTCAGACAGAGAACCACATCATATTTTACTTTATATTGAATTAGATCCATCATAAGAATTTATAGTGTCCAAGTTGACGATCAGAACACTTCACTCATTGAAGCGCTTAGATTTTTTGAAAATGTTTGGTGTTTATAATTAGCAATGTAGTCTAACAGTGCACAACTCTACTTTTTAATAAGGAAATTAAATTAGTAAAGTGTGCTTCCTGTTCAAAAATTATCTAATGTTCTGGTTGTCTCCTGTCACCTTTTAGAATTCATATACAAGATCATTGGCTCTGTGGAATATCACTGCATAATCTTATACACTAGCTAACTTTTCACAGAAAGTTGTGTTGTTCAGCTCTGAAACTGATAGCAGAAAACCTTTAGGATTATATATTGTTAAATTAGTTTGTAGTATTGTTGTAGAACATTTTACAGGTAATGCAGATGTATAACAAGAATTTGATTAGAAGAAAATGAAGAATTAATGTCTTCATTCTGAGGGTCACAAATTCAAAGGCATGTGTATGAATTTGTCAGAGATCAGCTTCCTACATACTTCATTTAATCTTAATACGGTAAAGGATACATACATATTATGACTGGAGTCCATTTGAAAATAATTTTTGAACGCAGGTAGCAATTGAGTGGGTGTAAAATGTTCAGCTTTGGTTAGTTCTGGTGAGTTAGCGAAAGCCAATCTAATTAAAATTTATTATTACCTCTGGAGTATGTCCTCATTTAGATCGGGCTTGTTGAGCAAGTGGGAGCAGCGGACAGTGTTGACGGGGAAACTCAGAGGGAACGCCGAGCTGCGTGTGATCAGTTCCGATAACGGAGCATCATCAGGTGGCGTCACGGAAGCGCACAATTTTAGTTGACGTTCCACCGACGAGTTTGGCAGGACATCCGGAACACTGGGCAACGCTGACAAATCCCCGGGAGCAGCACGATACGGCTCGTCCAGGGCGTCCTGAAAGTCAACCAGCATTGTTGGAATTATTATTTTACTTACACTAACCCCCTTTTCTCACATCGGCGCAACTGAAGAATGGGTGTATCAAATACCACTCAAGTTCAGTAAGATGTCCAACAATCGCAGAATAATGTGAGAGGAGCTGATGCATCTCCAGACTGAAGATGAGAGGTACGTAGACTCTTCACTCTTTGCCCTCTAATCATTAACGCTTAGTCGTCGATTCAGCTACCACCACATCCGTGAATTAAGCCCATGATTGTCATTAAATGTCAAATACAAATAAATTTTGTTACTGCTGTCTCGGAAAATTTTGGGCAGCCGCAAGTCGAGAATGGCTGACACAACAGGAGTAGTCGAACGTCTTTTAATTTTAGGAGGAATATAAGAGGGAACTGCAGCCACAGCCTCTCAATACTGTGGTGTCAGTTAGGGCAACAAAAATTGTAGATCGATTATTTTTCTTCTTTTAAATTCAAGTGTTCCTTTCATATTTTACCTTTTATTCCCATATTGACGAGAAGAAGATCCAGGTTGGAACAAGAAGTTCATTTTTCTTGTATCATTATTATTATTATACTTTATGACATCGCACTAATAGGTTATTTATAAATAAGGTCTCATAAATACAGAACGATGAAGGCACAACTTGCGGATTCAGTCACACAATTCCCAAATGATCGGAATGATAAAATATATTTTATAATTTTACGAATATGCGACTATTCTAATGGTCAGCTACAATAATGATCACTAATTTTGTGGTAGTATTCATCTTTATGACTTCTTAAGAAGAAAAAAAAGGAACTGTGAGGAGTTTCTAGCGACTGCGCTCAGCTGGCGAAATCATATATCGATTTAGAGAGCTACGTTATGAAGTTTTGCAATATTACACCACCATCAAGGGAAAATTTAAGCAATTAAAAATGAAAATGTTAACTTGTACCTCAAAAAACTATATTTCATTAATAGTATGTTACTGATTCTTCCACTGATGTAAGGCACTCAGCGCTTATTATGAAAATAATATTTCAATTTATTATCACGAATAATATATTTTCTATCGTAATAAAAAATTTAGAGATAATGTGTTACAATAAATCTGGATTTCTAAAGATACAAACATACTAAATATTTTCTAACAATCACCATCGATAACTCCGTATGATAAAACAACAGTCGTAATTATACAAAACCGTCGTAAGGTGGAGATGAAGTTGAAACAAGTTCACATTAGTTATTATCATAACGATATTCCATATTTAAAACAATGACTTAATGAATCCTAAATCTTCCATTTTTATAACAAATCAATGTTATATCAAGGAAGTTTCCATTTCTTATTCAAGTGTATTCCGTTTAGAATATTAATTTCTGTAGTTTTACAATACAACATTTTAGCCAGTGGAAAATTTATTTGATATTGTAAGCCTGAATAATAATGCATTATACGAATTCTGATGTGTAGTTTGTCGTCCTTATCTTCTTCTCCCTCCATAAGACGAAGAACTAATGCTCGTTTCTGCATCACAATCTTAAAATAGGAAGAAAAGAGCCCCTCATATGCATCTCAGTCGATGAATGTCGATTTCTCTGGAGCTCCCATTCTCTCTGCCTCTTCTACCTCGTTGGAGAACTTTATGGTAGCTGCTACATATTTTATTCTTCTCCACAGTTACCAAGGTGCTGTTCCACGACGAAGGAAAGTAAAGGGGGTGGAAGAGGTCGGAGGAAGAGAACAAGAGGAGTGCTTCTCTTAACTGAACATGGAAAGCTGTTAACGTCAAATATCCCGAACAAAACAAGCCCCTTCTAAGGGTCTTTTCGCCCCCCCACCTTGTGAATTTTTCACGTCTGGCGCTTTGCAGTGCTCCCTGAAAAGAAACTGGGCTAGCGAGTTAATTTTAAGCTTCGACCTCGGTCTTCAAATAAGGCAAAGTGACTCAATTCTGTACTCGTCATAATAAGCCACCTCTTTAAGTCATCACAATTATTTCAATGATTATTTCTTCAAGAGACAAATGAAGTTGAAGTGTTACGAGCATTATTTAACAGTATCCCATTAATTTGTTTTTAATAAATTATGGAACTTAATTGGCACTGACATGAAATGGAAACGCATACCTTAAGAATTACTGTAAATCTAAAACGTCGAATGTCGTAGATTAAGCCTCTTCAGGTTTTTTTGGTTAACAGGCTACATGAGGGTGATCCTGAAACAGGCAACTCCCCTTTAATAGCATAGGAAGGGAATTGAAAAGGGGGGATGCGGAAGGTAGAGCAAGGTAGCCAAGGGCCCCCGGGCTATGGTTTAAAGATCCTACCCGGTGTTTCACCTAAAGAGATGCAGGGAAAACCTGCATCAGGTAGGTCGGGCATTGGGTACTATTCTCACGCACTTCCGAATGATCAGGTTATTCCGGGACTTGAATTATTCGATCATTTTGTCGTATTAAGTATGAGTAATTTACGTGACGATCTCATTACGATTTTTTCATATATTTTTAAGAATTATTTTTGAAATAATACTTCAATTTTAAGCGATATTACCCTATTCACTAAAGAATTTCACTGTATTTTCCACCGCGGTGTATGTCAAGCCATGAATTCATCAGTACTAACATTATTTAGATATTTAAAGCCACGCAGAATATAGAACTCGAGGAGGAACAGATAGCGGGGTAAAAGGTGATACCCCATTTTGTTTTACTGGTTTGTGCTGGAGGTTAGTAAATAGGGGTGGAACATTGTAACTGGTCAAGGAAGAAGTTCTGGTAGTCGACTTGGCCAAGTTCTGACTGCACCTCTTGTTTTGGCGTTTTACATGTTATAATTTATAATTTTTTCAGCATTTTGACTGAAGACATTTCACAAAACTCCTCTTTTTTGATTCTTTAATGATATATATATTTATTCATAAATTATATATCTTTATCTGCATATAATTTACGTATAAGGTTTAAATCTGCTTATATTAAGGCTTGGTCGAAAACCTTAAACTGAAACTAGCGTGGGGGGCGGAACGGGATACTATTATATAGGGCAAAATGTTATGTGCTCCTCAAGAAAAAAGGAAAAACTGGCAGACTCACCTTATAAGAATGAGTTACAGGATTCTGTACCCAAAAAAGAATAGAGAAAGAAAGAAAAGGACCGGAAAAAAGGGGAAAATGTTAGTTAGCAACGACTAAGCAACAGCAAAAAAAAACTTTGATCAACTGTACGCTAAGTATGAGAAAGAAAACACAAAAGGTGTTAAGAGTTTTTAAATATAAATTAAATTTTATTGCCTAATTGTATATAGAAAACATACTATCTAGTTTTACCCCGGAGGGTGGGAAATTTGTGTTTCTTTTTAAAAATTCATCGAAAATCTAAATTTGTT
This sequence comes from Eucriotettix oculatus, assembly GCA_034510155.1. NCBI lineage: Eukaryota > Metazoa > Arthropoda > Insecta > Orthoptera > Tetrigidae > Eucriotettix > Eucriotettix oculatus. Next base: position 49,647,002 of record CM067381.1, read on the forward strand.
ATTTTAACTTTTATTGCAATTAGATTAAGTAAGTAATAGAATAAACTAATGTTTTATAGTTTTATTAAGTCATTTTTCTTTTTCCATAATTTTACAAAAACTGTTAAACAATAAGGGATCTGATCCGCCCCAACTTCCCCTTATTTACTATGACTTTAATACTTTCGAAAATAAAACATTCAAGCTATAAATTGGACATAACTCAAATAACGTAATAAAATTGTGACATAAAACTTTCGTATTTGACCTTGGTACTTCCTCGTGTGTGAAATCTGTCCTATGATCAGTTCAGCTGGAGAGAATATACTGATATTAGGAACTGACCGTGAAAGCAGTACCCTTTAGTTTACTGAGTGAAGAGTTCCACTTGAGCTATTTCAGAGTTTTAGCTTCCAATACACTAAAAATTTCGAAAACAAAATTGAGAACATTACTTATACAAGTGCCGAGTGAAAGTTAATGATTTGTTTATAAATACGTAAATATGTATCATTATTTGTGCTCTAATAATTTCGTTAGTTAAAAACTTGCCTGTTCTCTTATTGTGACGTTGCTTATGAGGTCACCGTGTAGCAGCAGCAGTTTGACTGTCTTGCTAATAATATTATTTGTTTTGGGAGACGAAATAACACCCTGATGCTCAACTGACCTTGTTGACACAAGTGTCCATGGGACATCCGTCCGACTTGCCTTTGTGTACGTGGAGAACATATAGACAGGACAGTAAGGATCTTGGAGGCGCCACGGAATATTTAAATCTTGGTACAGTGACCAATAGTCATAAGATTGGAGGCAAAGCTAGTTTTGCAGAAAACGTGCCATTGGACTATCCACACCGTAAATAGTTTGTATCTCGTAGTTTCTATCTAATATAAATTTAAATCATTATATATGTAAAACAAACGTAGAAAAATGGAAAATGCTTAATTAATTCAACGGAATAATGTTGTCCTTCATTGTGATGTAGGAAATATTGGCATTCTGTAGTTATATAAATTAGAAAAATCTTTTACGTCATCAAAAAGTCAATTTTTATTGAAGTATTAATAAAGGGAAAGTTTCTTAAGATCGTATGTGAGCTTCACGAATTGGTTTTGGGTTCAGTAACGCCCGTGAAATGTACACTTAGTCAACTATCGATCTACGACGCAACAACAAAGAAAATGAGACTAGCCTGGCCTAGTCTCACGTGAACTGTAAATAGATGCGGGTCGAACGTCGATTTCCAGCTCCAGCAAAGTAACGATTGAGTTAATCAAGGTTGAAGGTTATCGGTATTATAATCTCGTCAATGGCTGATTTAGGAATTACCAAAAATAACATTTCTCATACTTTTGAATGAGGTTTGTTGACATTAAACTAGGCTGTATTTTTCTCCATTGTCTTCCTTTCTAGAACGCTTGCTCCATAATGATTTTTGACCTCCACTCGACTTGCTAATAAATTTGTCCACATAAATGCATCTTCGTGTTGGCAGCTGTGCCGCGATAACGGGCTTAATGGCTATCCTCTAATGATACCTCAACTCCCCACAATGCTCATCGATTCTGTTGGAAAAAGAAACACACGAGGACAATAAAGCATCCTGCGTTTTAGAGTGGTTGAATTTACTGGGCCGTTTGCTCGTTATAAATTCAATGAGATGAATAGAGATGCATGAAAATTGAGTACGGCTGATAGATCATACTCGGCAGAAGAGTTCACTTACAACAAGCAGGCTGATTATTCTCAAAAACGGGATATTTCCTTCGTTTATACTGTCAAAAAATGTAGGAACAACAAAGTTTGATGTATTTCTAAAAAATTGTTACATGTTATACTGGGATATAAAAATTGAAAATTAAATAAAACTGATTCCGTTTCTGAGTTATGCGTCGCTTTGTATAAAAAGATCACCATTTAATTAAAATTCATATAATATTCATTGTTATAACTCAACGAAACAAAATGAACTCATCTCTTTTTAAATCTTGAGCTTGAATTCTTAGGTAGCAGTTATGGAAATAAATTGTTCATCGTGAATCCTTAACAACCCTCGCTGCTCTCGCGATGACGCCTCTTTCTTCTTGACGAACTTGAAAGTAATCTTCAGCAATTGAATCTGAATATGTAGGAGATGAACTACACCACACTCACGTAATTTTGTAAATTACAATTTTGTTCACTGGAAGCACCCCGTGGATGCAATATTATTCAGCCGAAGGACGTGCCTGCCGATCGTATCCGGAGATTAGTCATGTGGCTTCTTGGCACCATTGAATACAAGCGACTCTAGCAAATTTCCTAATTATTTATAATAACTCTAATGATTATTATTTGCAAATTAACGGAATTTTCTATATATCTCATTAGAGTCTACATTCGTCAAAAATTGTTTGAGTCGTTACTTCTTCTCCTATATGAAATATTATATTATGAATATCTTACGTTGAATAATTACTAATTTAAGTAAGTTATGAAATATGAATAAATTATGAATTGAACTCAGATGTAGTGGTCAACCAGAAAAGAAACAGAAATTGAAGCTTATGAAAACCAAACTATTGCATTTTTAAAATAAATCATACTTATAATTCAGATTTTTCCAACTGCAATTAATCTAGAAAAAATAAAGAGGTAAATAATAGTTAACAAGTGAAAGCATTTGAAAATAAGCAGTTTTCCATCTGGAAGTGTAGTTTTAGTGGAGACAAAATCAAATACGAAGTCATATGCATATAACTCATGATTTTAAAAGAGAAGTGGAGTTTTAAATCACATAATCAGAATACTTTTTTTGCAAGATTTTCAATATAGACACAAGCTACTATTAAATATAATCTATATATTAATAAATTATATGCTTGTTAACAGAGAATTGTTATCATATTAATTAATTAATAAAAAATGTAATATATTACTGTAACAGTTTTCATCTCATTATTTTGAGTCTTTTCCTTATCATTTTGAACCCCTTACCTTTGGAATGAAGAGCTTGAAACATGACATGGTTGGTTGGTCCCCTTTAAACTCTTGCAGCTGACGTGAGGTTCGACGATAAAGGAAATCTGTAAACAAGACATCTGTGAAATAGTGGAGGAAAAGAAACGACAAAGTATTGACATACTTAGGGATTTCATTCGTAAATAATCACCGGAAAAATTATGGGCTATAAATATATAAGATAAACCGGTAAGTTTAATTATTTATTATTTTCTACTGTTATTATCTAATTATAAAAACCAGAGAAATAAAATGTTAAACTAAACAACTATAATAACTGATAAAGTAGTCACCTACGAAGCCATTAGAATTCCTCAGAAGGAAAAATCGATGTTCAATATTTGATTTCAGGGTTCAATTCAGACAATTCATTTTAGTCGTAATTGCATGTTCGAACATAACTAATGACATTTAATTTTCCCTTATTTGTTTTACAAGTAATTTTCTCGTGTATGGAAATAAACATAACAAATTTGTATAATTTTGCAAATTCGTGAGTGAAATAAACAACGCTAATAAATTAATTAAGAAAAATAGTCATTATAAACTGACGCCGTAAGTTTTAGTGCGTTCGTTTATATCACAGGAAGCATGACATCATCCTGCGTCAAGCAAGTGAACTTGCACTGTGGAGAATACTAAATACTGTGATCCAACGTGACTTCAAATCTTAATGTAATTCAAGTTAGCTCATATCAGTTCATATCATAAAAAAACCAAAAATTTACTTTAATAAACTAGAGCATAATGATTTCAGTAGTGATATCTAATATGTAAATAAGTGTCATTCACTGCTTTTTGGTTCAAGTCCGTGATGTAGAATTAAATCGGCATTTGTTGGTTTCATCTGACAAACGTGACGTTGTTAGACAGTTTACTTAGTAAAATTAGCATTATATGTTGATCAAATTACAAAATAACTATACGCATGTTTCACGAATATTGTATTAATAAATGAGGTTCTTGAGCAAAATTACGTCATTAGGAATTCTGTGGGTCACGAAACTAAACTACCTGGCTTTCTAGAAGGAGAATTTCTGGTTCATTATGCAACAGAGGCAAAACAAAACAAATTATTTGGTGAAATGTATAAATAAATGATAAAAGCTGAAACGTGACTATTAAATTACTGTGTACAGGCATTTTTTTTCTAAAATCTTGTACTAAGAGAAAGGTGTAAAGATAATCGGTTCTAAAAAAATTGATACACACTCCACAGTCAAAAATAAAGAAGGCCCACCTGATAAAAAATATATTATAGAGAATGAGAGTAAATTTCAAGCCTAAATCATAGCATTCAAGTTTCGCATGGAACTGACTAACCAGGGCCTTCGTACACGTTTCAACGATGATAATATCACCACGTTCGGTTTAATTTATAGCAATTGTGAATAAACGTGGTTATAAGACCATAACAACCATTGTGTATTATAATGATGGTTTGTGTCCGCGGCAATTCACGTAAATGTACTATCGTGGCACATCACAGGTGAAGGAAACCTATGCATGTTAAAACGGTTAGGATTTACAACGAATGAGTCCTAATTAAGTCATTTTTTGAGTGACAGTAATTGCCTCTTATAAATGCCATTCCTCACTATCCTGTTATCGTCGGTACTTATCGAATTGTTTGCTTATTTCAGAAACTAAACACCTACAGAGTTGAGAGGGAATTCCGAGATAAGCATCGACCTTCAAAATAGATTAAGAATATGAAAATTTCAAATGTTCGAGTCGTAATATATTTATCATCTTCAAAGTAAGTTTTCTCTAAAGACGATTTATATAAAAAAATTCTTATACCTAATCAAAGTGGTTATAATAAATATTTATCTATTCGCAACCTTCGTAAAACAACTGCTCCAAGCCAAAAAATTAACATTAATCGTATACCAAATTAGATTAATAAATAGCCATTTGGATACTTCTATTTCTAATTTTGTATAGTTCTAACAAATGGTTTCTGAATTAGTTCAAGCATTTTACAATAAGTTGCTAGCGATTCGTTACATTAAAACCTGGTGCTATATACTTAAGAAAAAGGTACATTTTATATCCATACTTTAACAGAGGCAAGCAGAAATATTTTTCATTCCCTGTTGGTACCGGGAACACCCACGATTCTCTTACCAGGATTAATCTTCACTTTCTCTAGTTTTTACTCCATTAAATTATTTTGGACTGACTTAAGGTATTACTTTTATATCCTTTAAATAACAGGGTCTGTCCTTTTAATTATTTAATGTAATTCTCTTAGTTTACCTGGAAAAAATTTTATTCTTTAAATTACCGGGTATGTACTGGGAATTTATTAGTCTCTTAAGGTAGCATGATAATTTAATATACAAGGAGATTTAAGGTACTATCAGTCATCATACCGATTATTTTGAAGCTAATCCCAAATAGAGGGTCCAAAACAATAATGGTCTCGATACCATCACGTGTTGACCTACAAATTGTTGTGATATAATTCATTTTTTGGGGTTAATATAAATAATCACTCAGATAGATATCCTATAAAAATGAGATTGTGTATTGTTAAGGTGGATGTAAAAATATGGTAAGGGTAGTTGCTTAGTAACGAGAAAACGTTCGTTACAATTAACTAGCCTAGAGAAATTAGCTTGAGAATTACCCCTGTGAAATGTTACCAGTTTAATATTTTATAAGGTGAATGAAGTAGTTGATTTCATATTTATTAGGAAAAGAATTATGAGCGCAAGATAAACGTCAGCGAGGAATTAAATGTGCATCATCTATAAATAATGTCCAAATTTTCTCTTTTTCCTAAAATACAGTATTTCTACAATTTTGAGGCCGCAACTCAGAGGGAAGATTTTACTTGTGCTGATGTTAATGAAAAGTAAGACCTATTAGATTTTGCGGTGTTATCAAGAGACCCGCTGAGCACTCGGACGCTGAATAAAGACGCGCGCGCTCCTCGCATCCGGAGTCGCTCAGCGTGAGGCTAGACTTGAGTGGTCATAAAGGCTAGCTATTTCTGACACGGAGCCTGTGTTTATGCCTTCAGCAACATCGGAAACACTATAAACTACACCGCAACGTAGAGCACTTTGCGTCACACCGGAAGTGCCCCTTCTGGACGTTCTCCTAACCTGAAAAATGGTTACTACGCAGTAGTTTCCGCGTTAACAAACAAACAATTTCTTCGTAGGATATTTCCATTGGAAGTTTACCAAGTATCCCGAACTCTGAAGCCACATGTGCTCAATTCATTTACTGACTTCTTGGATTGTATTTGACAAAATCTTTCAAGTTGTGCTCAGTCTTCAGAGCAATAATTAATGTCTTGTGGACGCTTTATTGATAAATTAATGAACTATTCTTTGAATTTACAATTACATAACAGTTCCCCTCATAACTTGAAGTTACACACAATTTCATTAAAACATCATTTCAATAAAATTTGCTGCATTTCCCGTGGTTATAGTGGCTAACGTGGTGTTATTTTCCCTGGATAAAAAGATAAACTCCACTCCAGCAATGATGATGTCTTCGTAATGATTACAATAGAAAATGAACCTTCAAGTTTGATATCAATCAGATGTCTAACATCAACTTTATATGCCTTATATGATCTAAATTTTAATACCATAAGAGTGATTTCATATCTGTAGGTTCAGGAGTACATCAAGGTTGTATTCCGTCACCGACTATATTCTTGATTGCGATTGATGCTGCAATGCGGAATGTGACGCGAAATGTGAAACGTGGTATTTAATAGGCTGGAAGATCTAGATTTTGCTAGCGATTTGTGTCTCTTACCTGAAGCACATTATGAAATGCAATCAAAGCTTGAAGAAAGTTGTCCTCGCCGGTGAATCTATAGAGGATGTGGATAGCTTCACTTACTTGGGCAGTGCACTTGCCAAAGATGGAGGAGCTGCATGTAAAGTATTGCAACGCATTCAAAAAGCTAATGGTGCACTTGCACGGCTCTATCCGGTGATTAAGAACAACATGATATGTACCAGGACCAAGCCCCACATTTTCCGAAGTAATGTCAAGCCAGTTCTCCGAGACTTGGAAAGTGACCAAAAAATTAACTCCAAGTTATAGACCTTTGTCAACCGTTCTTTAAGAAAGATTCTGAACATCTATTGACCAGAACCTAATCTCCAACCACGAACAATGGAGAAGGACGGGAGAAACCGAGATGGACTTACAGATAAAGCGGCAAAATTGGAAATGGATCGGACATACATACACCGAGAAAGGCAAATGAAGCCACTGAGAGAGAAGCACTGGACTAGAATCCGCTAGGTAAAAGGAAGAGAGAGGCCCAAACGAACATGGCGAAGACCTGTACACATGAAAGCAAAGCAAGAAGACAAGAGCTGGATACAGGTGAAGAGGCTGACTGTCAACAGGACCAAATGGAGATGCTTTGTTGATACACTATGTTCCATGAGGAACAACACGATGATGATTACATTTTATTTAATGAAATTGTAATCGATTTAGTTCATGTCAATATTACTTATAAGAAAATATAACCCAGCATGACGCTAAAAGAAATAATTTCAATCGAAAGTAAATAGTTAAATCACATCACACCTACACTTGTGGTTTCCGTTCGTGCGACAGGATGAACACCGGCAGGTTAACTTCCGTATTCTCCGCTTTAATTTCCTGAAACCTTAGTTCCGTCTCTCCCTCTACGGTTCAACTGTCTTCTCATTTTTCTGGAAACTGGTGTAACTATTTCCCTGTTTATATAAAATAAAACATCTAGTCTCAGCTGGACCCTAACTTAAGCCTTAAGCGGTTTTAGGCGCCTTTTCACTAAAATAAGACAAATATAACTATTAATTTATCTTATATTAATTTTATCTCTTTAAAAATTTACCTCATGAAGTTTACAAAGACGGACGAAACATCATCACTCAAATATTAATTAATTTTTTCCTTACATGTTTGGCTGTATTTGTATTTATTTTTATTAATATTAACTCAAGTGACTTAATTGTGTACCAGCATTCTATTAAATGGATCGCATTTTTTCTCCCGAGTGGTTCGTAGGACAAACGGCAAAATTTAAGCTTCTGTCCCAGTAGGTTACTGTAGCTATGATTAAGGGATGGTCGACAGATTTTGAGTTAGCTTCGCGTTGCAACTTACTGGTTGGAAGTGTGAATTTACTGCTGATGGCCACAGGTCAAGAGGTGTTTCCTTTGATCCTATCTATGCCGTTACCCATCTATCTGAATGATTTTGCATTTTAAAAACATAGGCCCGAACCAAATTTATTCGTTCCGAGTAGTCTTGACTCGTTTAAATTAGGAGCCCGAACCGTTGTAATCATTGAAGAATGTGGTCCGGAATATCTTTGCACGTTCAAGAATATTCTATTTCAAGCACTTGGGGCCCTAATAATCTTCTCTGTCCTCGGTTTTCCTTTCCGTCAACTCTCTCATGACCTTTCTCTTCCTTTCTCCGGCAATTATAAAATATCTGCCCCTTTAACCAGCCCAACTTCGATGTCTCCTCCTATCTTCCCCTCACGGGAAACATTTTCACAATTTCCCCCTGGCGAGACAAATTATTTTTTCGTCAGCGTCCCAGGATCGGACTATTGTCTTAAGATTATCTATATCTAGCCGTCCCGACGTCACAGTAAGTGCTAATAAGTACTATACGGAACCTCGCCGCCGAACAACTATCGGAAATGCCCACAATTGTTTCATTTAAGGCATTACACTGTTCTGAGCTGTCTATCTAATGAAGTCTAAGAACCTATTATGAAACTGTCTTGCGATTTTCAGTAGAAATTTTTTAAACTTTGGCTATTTTATGCTATGTATCAACTTTTTTGACTTCTACTTTTCTTTACTTCCAATTGGCCAACGTATAGGGCCAATTACTGCCACGAAATTGCTCATCCAAGAGTTAGTTTTTTCGTCGTCAGTGAATGATTACTATTCAAATTGTGACTGGGAGTCTGGATTGTAATCTCTCTGTCTCTCCAGCGATAAGGGCCGAGGCATCTAGCATCTGTTACGTCGGACATTCTTCGATTTTATCACCTGGGGATTCCTCTCTCGCCCACTAGCCTGTCTTCAAGCTTGGAAATCCCCTTCGTCATCGATGTTACAGAGGGAATTCTACATGCTGTTTAATTGTGCTCTACATTACAAAGAAATTATTTTGATTCAGCATACGCTCGTTACAATATAAACCCATACATATTATTCATACTCTGTTCCCTTAGATCTAAACTGCCTTGGACTTCGTCTGTACTTTCACATCTTCTTCAAATGAACTATTAAATACAAGCAGACTAAATTCATTGATAAAAATTTTCTGACAACTTTGTTTTTCCCCACTTAATTATCATTCTTTCATTCCTTGCTTTCGACAATGCAGTATAACCTTACATTTGTTGATTGTTTTTGGAGACTGAACACTTCAGTTTCACGCGGCCGATTACTGCAATTGTCAGTATTATTCGGAAAGAGATAAAAAATGTCATTCGGAAGGGCGTGAGAATAGTATCCATTGCCCGACCTACCTGATGCAGGTTTTGTAGGGTTTTCCCTGCATCTCTTTAGGTGAAACACCGGGTAGGATCCTTAAACCATAGCCCGGGGTCCCTAGTTAACCCTTGGCTACCTTCCGAATACCCCCATTTTCAATTCCCTTCCTATGCTTTTAAAGGGGAGTTGCCTGTTTCAGGATCACCCTCATGTAGCCTGATAACCCCAAAAAAAAGTTATTTATAGAATATTGAATATTATGACTACAGTTTCTATTTCAAATATCGGATCCCGTTAGATCATTTTCAACGCATAAGTTTAACTTGAGAATGACAATGGGTCTCATATTCCAAGCTGCATGGAAATATTTTGTTATTTCAAAACCTACCATACAAGGAGTATCGTGTTCCCCGATTAGGGAAACTGCTTACGTAGTTTAATTTCCGGTCCGCGGACTTTCAAAGAGCCACATTCGAATTACTGTCACCTCTAATGAACCTCAATCCAATTACATGTATGACAAATTGTACCGTGGGCTAGCAGAAAACAAATCCAATTTAGATGGAGCCAATCCAATCACTGACACGGCAGTTATTGAATTTCAGCTGCACCGCTAATTCACCGAACTTTCTTTTGGGAACGTTACACCAATACCGCAATCGGTATAGAAACTTGCAGTTGCGGGGAAAAAAGTGGCTCCTTGAAAGAATTAATATTAAGTAAATTTCAACTTAAAATTGAACATGTATTTTTAAAGTATAACCAGAAATGAATGACACATCACAAATGATTTCACTTGAAATTTTAGTAGAGCGTACAATAAGGTAAAAATATTTCCGTGAATTAATGAAAACTTTAAGGGAATGTTTCACTGATGGCAAAACAATAAAAGACAATTAATTATTCTCATCCAGCTTATTTCTATTATGAATTGACCACATTCAAAGACTCGTTCAAAAAGAAACAAACTAGATTGAAATTGTAAATGTGAATTCTGTTACAACAAATTAATAGATTATAGCAATATAAAATACTGAAAGAAATATTCATTCTACGAATGAAATATTTTGTATTTATATTTATGTTGATCTTCAAAATTTAGAAAAACGTACCACATTATTTGTGCTGAACCCTTAAATTATTAGCAGTTTTCAACTCTGCACTAATTAAGTAATTTCAGCGGAAAAAAACAATACGAATATGATATTGCCTCATTTCCATTAAGTTATTGCCTTACATTATATAAAAATTGAAAACTACTGTGCAAGTTATTTCGTTATGTCTGTATTGAGCGAATGGAATAAATTAATTGTACGAAAATCGTAGCTCAATTGGATTATAAACTTAAGTATTTTTATGGATATTTTATTATTCAATTTAGAAGTAGGTCCTATACAAAAATATTAAAACATACAATTTTATGACTGATCGCCGGTATTTGAGTGAATTTTTTTCAGTTTGTTACATGGTTCTTCCAGATGTATCTGAATTACGTTTAAGTTTCTAATGGTATTAGGGTCTGTTCCATAAAACTATTTCTGCCTAGTTTTGTTGCATTAATTCCAAAAATCTTTATGAATAAAAATCCACTTCTTTAATGTATTCTCGACAGACTGTGATTATTTCAAGTAAATATTCCCACTACTTCTTGAGGGAAAGGGAGGTATTTTTTGAAAATGTACGTTTTGAGAAAATGAACTTCAAATCAGAACGCGGAAGAAACAATTAGATGTTTGTTATCATTGTACCAGCTTTGAAGGCGGAAAATACATTATAATTACTCAAAATCACAGTTTCATACGTAGAATAATTTTTTTAATGCTACAAAAAAATTAACGTCATTTAGATATACTTTAAATTGATTTTGCCAGATTTTAGCTCATTCGATTTGTGAAATAGCCTGCAGGAAATTTGAATCTGTATGAAAATTTGAAGACTAACAGATTTTGCAAAATAAATAGTGTTCCAAATAGTTGGGTTCGTCTTTCAATTTATTCAGTCCATACAATCCCGACGTTAGACTTTATTATTCCCTGCACGACTACCTACCTTTTCCTTTGGTATCACTACCGTAGGCAGAATTCAGCACAATGGTTCCCGTGAAATACCTTTCATTTTAAATTAATTAACACTGAAATGATCTCAACTCTTGAATAGGTCGCCGTTTTGCTCGATATCTAAAACAGACGTTCCTCTTGGTGAATTGGCCTTTGTTCCACCCGCACTTGTTGGAGAAATTCGGCCAGAGAAAGCCCATTGTCCCCGGTTTTCCTCCAACTTCGGTAGTTAGGGAGAAATGAATATGCATTCACTGCGATTAATTTAATTCTGTGGCGTCTCCCTTAATTCTATCGCCCTGATGTAGAATATAAACGAGACATCCGAGCGAAAAAGCATATTGCTTATAACTTTAATGACAGCAACAAACAGCTACTAAATATATATACACTGAAGGAACGATAAAGCATCTTTCAAAGTAGCACTTCTAAGTTGCTTATATGGATTAATTCCCACTAATATCTTTGTAGAAAATTTCACAAATCAACCTCAGTAAGAGTTTATAGAATGTGATAATATTCATATCAACTATCTTTGATACCTTTACATGTATCTTCGATACCTTAATTTGTACAGGAGAATATAATAATTATCATCTGTATAATTAAAATTAAATTATTAATAAGGCTAAAAGACAATTAAAATTTTTAATTATTTAAAATAATGACATTTTTATATAATAATGGACCGTCATCAGGTTAACAGTAAAAATATTTTAAAAAATTTATAGATATAACAGTACAAAGATATTAGATGACAGTCAAAGGTGATAAAATAATGAATTAACAAAGATAAATAGTACTAAGGCTGGAGGATTAAATATTAAAAATCAAATTATTGTAATACTACTTAACATATTAGTGTCTGTCTTTACATTAAGAGAATTTATTGTTTAATTCGTAGAATTTCAGTAACTTCTGGATTTGAAATGTCTGCCATTAAAATTTGGTAACTGTTCCAGTTGAAAGTATGATTTGTATGTAATTATGGCTCTTTTGGTTTTGACTATGTATCTGGTTTAACAATCATTGCATTTTAATTGATTAACTGCGTAAGGAAATTTGTTTTAAAATTTTGTATGATGTGCAATTGGTTCAGATCTGAATATTATAGGATTTGAATACAAAAGGGTAGTAGAGATGAAACATGAAACAGAAAACAGCCATTTATGAAAACATTTGGAGAGAACAGCTAGGATAATGAAATATTGTTCGTGAGTTTTTTTAAAAATAGCAACGACGTATTTGAATTCCAAGTATTTTTTCATCCAATAGTATAAAAATAAGAAACAAAAGATTAAGAAACTGTCAACCAATTTATATTAACACATCACTTAAAAAGAATTAAATTGCCGTATAAGTGTATGGTTTCCATGTTTTTCATACATTTAACTCTTGCGTATCTAATATTTTATTGTCTATTTGTATTCTCGGCTCATCCTCCTCGTTGTACTATTTACTTTAATATTTTTGGATGAAATAAATTGAATTTAACCTAATTATAATTCTTGAATTTCAACCAGAGCATTGATTACGAACCGTTGTTATCGGAAAAATTGGCTTATGTTTACTTCTGAGAAATATGTTAAAAACAAATTGACATGCTAAACATTAGACCGAATCATATGAATTTTGTATTTTACTTTAAAACGCCAGTGTATAGTTTAAGAGGTAAATAATATTTAATTTTAACTGCAATTCTCATCTCTGTTGTAATTTTTCGTATCAATTTAAATTGACAAACTATGGTCATGGTTGTCATCATCTCAGGGACAAAAACGTTGGCCGACTTCCTGTAGAAAAACTTAGCAGGAAATACTACGTGTTCATGGTTTGACCTGACACATTGTTCGGAGGAATATGATAGTGTGGAATGACCAGAAAATTGATCGAAAAATATAACTGAACATTGTAATGGCCACTTTCAAGCGTTTCTGTAAAACAGTGTTCATAATTATGCATTACAAGCCACCGAGAAACTATAGAGTAGATTTAAAGCTGTGTACCGACGAGTAACAGTTTTATAATTTTTGCAGACAAACAATGCAAAAAAGCGACATAAATTCTACAGACATTTCAAAATATTGTTTTTATTATTAACAAATGATTTTCTGTCTCAGCGAGTAAAGCGAGAGTTGTTTAGAAAAAAAAACTTGATTGCTCAGACCACGTGAGTTAAAAGACTTGATGTTTTCCTGAGGTTAGGGAATACGTTTTGCGAGGTCATATATTCATCTGGGACGTGCTGTGAGGTAGGGTAGGACCAGAATAGTAACAAACCGAAAGAAAGTTAGTGTCTTTCTAAGAAAGCACGGAAAAGCATGATTTTTTTCACTAGAGGATGAAAGGTTATGTAAAAAAATCCTTGACTTATTCTTTTGTTACATAAAAGCCTCAGATATAACTATTATACTAAATGGAAGCTCAGACCTTGCTCAAACAGAAAACCTGAAGAAATTTTAAATTTTGATTTTAATAAATTTATATAATTTTAAGTATTTATTTAAAATCCACGACATAAGTAAAAATGATGCAATTATAAAGCCTATTGATTACGTATCCACGAAACCTACAGTGAAGAATAGTCTAATTGATTTTCGTGTAGCATTCGATCTCTAATGGAATTGTCCTGTCGTGCTTTAATTATTCGGAGATCCATATCTGCCTAAAGTGGATACATATTTACAGAAAAACTTTAAAGACTGGTGCAATATCTCCGAAGATCAATTCTTTAACGAAGTTATAACTGTAGGATGCATTCATTTGCATTCAAGGCGAATGCTGTAAATCTTCCGTGCAAGAACAGTTGACGATGAAAACTAACAAAAACTTAAATCAGTAGTATTTAATATCTTTCTATTGTGTTTTTAACTGGAAATTTATCACAGAAAGACGAAATTATTTCTTTTTAGTAACTCTATATTGTAAAATGAGTATATCGTCATGGAGTGAAATTGCATGTACAGTTAAATTTTTACCTGAAGTAGTCTCAAATAAGAGACGAAACGTTGTAATGTTTAATATCTAAATTAAAAAACTGACAAAGAGAGTGATTTAACTTATTATTGTATATTTAATTGTCAGATAAACTATTTATTGATTTATTTATATTAAAATTTTAAGACTGATTTAGACTGTTTTTTATTTAATTTAAATACAATAAACAGTTTCACTTGTTATCGGATAAATAATTTTATCAAGCTGTCGAGGTTGACAGTTTTCTTTTGACGTTGACACTGTACACAGCGAGTGCGTTGACTTAAAAACTGTACATAATGACGTACGACTCGCTGGTATTTCGACATAGGACACTTATGGTCCAAACGGTCACGAAATGCCCTAAAATTGAGCCACAAGCTCCTGTAACGTCACAACCGCACCGCACTATTTGTCCCTGTGGTGGATCCATACTAGGCGCATGTGCACGAGTACACGTCACTAATTACAGTTTTAAACAGTTACCGTCTTCACCCTGTTTATGTTTAAAACTTGTGAGCGTTGCGAATGAGACTAAAGACCGTGGATGTCCAGAAATAATGAGATGATTGAGATAAGCACAAAGAAAAAATGAAACAAGGTTCTCAGGAAGAACATAATTCACGGCGTAAACAAGACAACTAAGGTCAGAAAGTGCAAAGTGATTTCCCGTAAGATTTTGGCGCTGTTGATGTGCCATCAACTCCAAAGCGAAATGACCTGTAAAAGGCAGAGTCTCACCCGTTGTCTCTCCGAAGTGAGTGATTCACGTCCTCAGCGAGCTATAAAAGCGACGACGGTCGATGGTGGCACACACCTCAGCGGTCTGGTCCAGAGCGAGTGTTTCTGCAGGTGAAATATCCAGGGCTTATCCCCTCCGCCTCCTGCCACGAGGCGCAGAATTGTTGGCAAGTGACTCATCCAGCTCCACGTCGCTGTAGTTCCGTGAATTTCGCTGCAGGACGTGACGTCACTTAGGGCCTTTTCCTTATCGCAATAAAATGAAAACACTGCAATAGTTGCGCCACTACTGATAAGTTCAGGAGTTTCTCGCGTCCTCTTATGATTCGTAAACATTGCTTATCAGCTGTTAGATTTGCCAACTATGCTTAATACTTGAGTAATCTGATGCATTTATGGAACCAATAAACAATAAAATAACAAATTAACAACAATAATAATAAATATAAAAAACCGGTATACTTCAGCTTGACAATTATTACAATTGGTAACAATATCATCCATCTTTCGCATTAGGAGCTAATATGGTTTTCAAAAATGTTTATCAAGTAAAAAAATACTGTATATACTTAAAGTATAAATAATCAAAAATATAACCATAGTTCAGTCTTTACAAATTTTATTAATTTATTGAGCCAAACTCTCATCAGAAGCTTTCGACCATATCCTCGTCATAATCATCTAAAATAAAGTTGTCGCTTCACCAAAACATAAACCGTGTCATTTGTTTAGAAAAAATGCTACCAATGATTCACTAACGCAGTTGCTTCACAGGTTTTCAGTTAATGGATTGTCAATTGTGATAAGTCTCATTTCGTGCAATACTGAAATAAATTCTGTAACACGCACAACAAGCATTTGTGAAAATTTTTAGGTATATTTGTAGACAGTAAATTAAATTGGAAAGATCACTATTTTTACTACAGCTTAACGCAAATTGGGGAAATGAAATTTCTCTCCTATGCAGATAATAATTTTCTAAAAATAGATTGTTTTATGTGAGTCAACCCTTGGCTACCTTGCTCTACCTTCCGAACTCCCCCTTTTCAATTCCTTCCTATGCTATTAAAGGGGAGTTGCCTGTTTCAGGATCACCCTCATGTAACCTGTTATCCCCCAGGAAGGGCGCTGCGGGAGTTTCTCTCGCAGGCGCTTCAGCCCAGAGTGACTGCGGGGCTCACCTGATCCTGTCGGGAATGCCTCGCACTCTCTCTGGGTATTTTTTATCAAAGTTCTCATATGCCGAGACACCTTCACCTATTTTAGGAGGTATATGTACTGGGGTCAAAGACCTTGGGCATATGACAAGAGTTGTCCGCTAATCCCATTGGATCAGCCGGTCAACTGCCTCCTGAAACTGGTGAAGACACGGAGAAGGAAATGCTGCGATCCCACAGCAGACTCGTCTCCCGTCATTCGGAAGGGCGTGAGAATAGTACCCATTGCCCGACCTACCTGATGCAGGTTTTCCCTGCATCTCTTTAGGTGAAACACCGGGTAGGATCCTTAAACCATAGCTCGGGGGCCCTAGTCAACCCTTAGCTACCTTGCTCTACCTTCCGCATCCCCCCTTTTCAATTCCCTTCCTATGCTATTAAAGGGGAGTTGCCTGTTTCAGGATCACCCTCATGTAGCCTGTTAACCAAAAAAAAGGAATATTGTAATGACCATCTGGAACGCTGATCGAGAGAAGAATGAAATTATTTTACAATGGTCAAAATAAAAATATTACATAGAAATTTAATAACGATCAATTCCTAAGATTCCTGTAATCTCAATCTCTCTACTTCTCTGTAAATTAACTATTGTGAATTTCAGCGAAACAGAGCTCCCAAAAATATTACTTTGTAATATTCTGTGTCGTCTCATTGCTCAACATCATGGCGCCTAATTCTCAGAAAGCATGTTTTCCCTCGCGTTGAATCAACATGGGACTTGACGTCCAAAGCTTTCTCTCCCGTAACTTAGTGCAAATATGTATAACTATTTAGAATTCAAAGGTACGTTTTAACAACTGCCAGACATACGAAACGTCTAACTCAAAACGTTTGCCTACGACTGTCTGTGAGGACGGAAATTCACCTAAATGTAATATCTGTTCGAATCGTCGTCCTCTGTTCCGAATTATGTCTTACACATCCAAAGAAAAATATTTACTTTTATATGTTTAAAGACTGAAGAGTGAATTGAATCTTCTGACAATAATATTAATAACCGTTCAGTTGGGCATCCATGAAATTCATATATGTAATAATTTCTCTTCATAATAACATTAGAATTCGCAGAAATACCAATATTATTACATTTCCCGTATAGTTTAAATTTAACAAATTGTATCACAATGGATATGAAGAATCTGAAAATAATGAGACCAATCGAAAATTAAATTTGATACCAACGAATAAAAATATTTACGTTCCGTTGAATGAGTGTTCATTTTAAAATTTACAATAGCATGTACCTCGCACGAGTACCAATACTTCTAAATAAAGAATCTATCGGCCTTATACGTTAGGATGAGAACAGTTAAGGAATTCTCAAAGGATCTGATGTAAGCCTTCAGCTACTTTGTAGGAGGGTCAATGACTCTCAAGAGAATATGTTACGGTCACTGTACGAAGAAACCGTCTTGAGAATAAAATTGGGGGCATTTGGTTAGACTTAGTTTATTTTCAGATAGTCCATTCCTCTAATAACTTATTCTATGAAGAAGCCGAATAATTTAACTAAACGACCTTCAATTCACCACGTAAATTTACATAGCTTTACAATTATTACGATTTTTATTCAAAATTTTAACAATTCTATGGTTGAATTGATCAAATATTTCAATTAATCATATGCTATGAGTAAAGTTGTTTACTTTTCACATTTATTGGATTAAATTAAATCAGCGTATGAGTAATACTAAGACATAACAATAACTAATATCAGCCCATGATTAAAATCATTTTTGGAGATCCTAGTTTTACGAATTTGAAACGTGGAATTATCATTCTTAAAATGGATTGTCTAGGTTTTCCTACGATTAGCTACGTTAGTGCAACTGAAAAGTAACAGGATTGCCGCATATGACTTATTTTACAATATTTATTTATTACAGTGATTGATATTTATACATTTTTATCCGATTACATTTACTTCAAGTTCTTTCGATGCAATTAGTCACAATCATTTGCAATTTATTTACTATTAATTGTAAATTATGTGACATCCTTATAGTTGAATCATCGTCCGTACGGGTACGGACATTAAAAGTTCATAACGGTGAATTCGACAATTAAGAATATAAAAGTGCAGGCAGTAGTAAATATATTTATTTGACCAGACCAGTAGATCTCCAATCCTGAGTTCCGCCTGTTGCCAAACCCAACACGAGACTGAAAGTGCTCCAGGCAAGTATCTGGACACTCCGTGTAACGTGTTAGGAGGTGGGGATGGGAGTAGGAAAAAACTATGTAGTGCAGGTCTTTCAGTAAAAACCATTACAAAATATATATTTTTATTAATGGAAATTTATTGTTGTCTGAATTTAAATACCATTCCCAACACGTAGATTTATTGAAGTGTAATTTTAACCTTCTGCGAACTATTTATTGTGAGTACCAGAAGATTTTATAATTTTAGACCGAAGCGTCGAAGTACACAATTTTTCAGTAAACGATTTTTTTTACTTATGTTCATTAATGATATCTTATTTATTATGAATAACGTAAACTAAATGGCCATTATAGCAGATATTTTAGGAATATCGTTAATAATAACAAGTAAAGAAACGGGCTTATATATATATATATAAATTTACAATAAATAAAAAGACGACCAATAAGTCAGCATATAAATTTATCACTATTTCTTCTAAAGCGACGTTTAGTCTCCATTTTGAGACTTCCTCAGGCGTAAAATACTGACTTATTGGACGTCTGTTTATTTATTGTAAATTTCAAAGTCAGGAAACTATGTTGGAATATATATAAATTATTTACCGCAGTAGATTGATATTTATATATATTTGGCTAAACTCCACTGAGAACATGGCGACTGCCTCAAACAGTTGAAAATTATTTTCTTAATATTAATTAATGAAACAGTAAGAAAACTATGAATTTTTTGGTAATATTAAATTTATTGTAGAAGATATTTGAATCATCATCTTCGAAGCGTGTCTCAAAATAAATAAAACTTGGAGCTCTTACAGCATGTTGACTAAAACAAAAGGTAGAAAGATTAACGCTAACAAGATTTCAGGCCCACTGTTTTATTAAAACTGATTCTCGGACGTGGTGGAAGCCTTTAATATTTAAAGCAACTCAAGAGACAGACGATGAGTAGCCCTGCGTCGAAACAAAAGGCAATGAAATAAATGGAAGCATCAACGCGCGCCTTCTTTTTCTCCTCTTCCTTTCGCTACGCAGTGAATGACGTAAGCTCGTTTGTTTGTGTTGTGCCTCGAGTTTTTCGCTTGTCGTGCTGAAAAGCGCAGCTCTGCGCACTTTTAAACTCATTTGTATGCTTTTTAAACATCTAACACGGAGCTGGGAAGTGATATTTTAATTACAATTTTAGTAAAATGATCGTCAGCGGAATGAGTATCACTTGCAAATAAGCTTCTTCTACAAGAGAAACGTTCTTCGAATCAGTTGAACGAATTGAACGAAGTAAATAAAATATAGAGTTATTATCTAAGGGAATTTTTGTTGCTGAAATTTGATCACATATAATTAAAAGTAGTTCAAATTATAAAATTATCAGAATTGAATGAAAATAAACCGGAGGTAACCAAATACCCAATAAACAGACAACACTAAGTGATACAATGCAACGTTTCTGAGGAAACTAACGAACACTGCAAAAGTATTGTACGATATTTATTTAACAACTTAATTTTGTCGATTTATTGACTTATTAATATTTAAGAAGTAGATTATGAAGAAGTCAATAAATATTTTTATTTTAATTTCAATTCATTTTCACGACACGGACGTCATATATTAACAAAATATGAACTCAATACGCCATAAAAGAAACAAAAATGTATTGACGTTTTTTGGAATGCCCATTTTTATGTTAAAAATGAATAGTGCTAAAATAATTTTTTCAGTCATAACAAATAATCATACTGAAAATATAAGTGTGGATCATTTACCTTCAAAAGTTAAACTATTTTAAACCTCTAAGATGTCTGTGAAGAAAGATTGAATTGGATAATGATATTTTAATTGTAATTAGCAACACTTGGAAGTGAGTTCTCTTTGCTGGAGAAACTTTCTCCAGAGCAGGTTGATATCTTAAAAGATAAATACAGTATAACAAAAATAAACAAAAAATATAGCGTTCAATGCGGTCTTAATAATGAAGATAATTTTTGTTCTGGAAGTTTTATTAAACAATAATAAAAATGGATGAAAATATAAATGTATCCGTATTGTATGACAATTAGACACGAACTTCCCGATATACAATAAAATTAAGGAGTAATTTTATAGAACGTTTCAGCAATATTGACAAAAAATATTTTAATTTTCTTAATTAAATATAGTGTACTGTAATACATTAAAATTACGCGTAGTTAAAGTCTGAAGGGCTGCGACGCAATATTTGACTTTACACGAGCAGTAGGAGTCAAGTGTCCCCAATTTGAGAAAGGTTTGCTCCTGTCGAGCCGGAGGTAATACGTAGCAAATTAAAAACGGTCAAGGGCCGGAACTAATGCTAAACACATGCAATGGCACTTGTTTACATCCTAAAACTAAAAATTTTGCTACTGGCTACAATTATGAAAACACAAGCCAATGGGTGTCATTTAGAATTGCAGCCGATTGCCTATTGGAAATAAGTGGAGAATTTTGGAAACCTCTCGAGGTTACGTGGAGAGAGATTTTGAGGTGGAGTAACACATAATTGCGAGCCACTGGCAAGAGATCAAAAAAATTAATAAACCTCTCCACCATATTTTTTTTACAATTGTCGCACATCTGTGGAGCTTAATTGATTAATCATAATAAGAAATACACCCCAGCCCTATTATTATTACAGTACTAAGAATAGAAAAAGTTCTTTCGGTCGGAAAAAAATATCAATCGGGAAATATAAGCGAGGGAGCTTTACCTTCAAAGAAGAATGATTAATTTTTACAAACGAATTCTATGGTGCAAATTTCGAAAGGAGTTTATAATTCCTTTGTCCTTTGCACACTTAGTAGCACCATCTATTGATGAAATTGTTTTCGATTACTTAGTTATAATCGCTTCATTCGGAAATAATACCTTTTATTATGTCATAGGAAATACTTTTTTTTAAAAAAAATTGGGTCCTGTGAAAGTTGATTTGAATCAGACTGACGAATAACTGAAGTTAATCGTTGCAAAATAAATAAGTTGGGACATATAAGTTCATTGACCCCGTTGTGAGGACAGAGACTGTTTCTGTGTCCCATTATTAGAGACGAGCCTGTTTTAATGAACCGTTTTTTATTTCCAATTATAATTCTTGAATGAAATAAATATTAATTTCCTGTAATTTGAGGAACCTTTCGTGGAAGCTCTAAAGGAAATGAATAGAAAATTTTTAAAGTATTAAAATGGCACTAGGAGACTGGTGACTTCATCTTTATAATTACAGCCACAATAACATCCAATTACTTATTACAGAAACTTTCATTTCATTAGATTATAGTTACCTGTAAAACAATTTTATGACGGAACAGCAACTGTATTACATTTTACACCAACCAATCGAATCAAAGTGTGCGTTACGATACAGCCCACAATATTTTAGTAATTTTAATTCTTAATTAAATACAGTAAAAAATACATTTCTAAATAAAAAATACTCCGTCAATTAGCTCTCATATTCAGTTTTAGTATCGCATGAACTCTATTACTCTGCCTTGGTTTCCGTGAGAAATTAAGGAAACCTGATAACATTGTGGGTAAATATGGAAAACGTGCAGATAACAGTTCACTTAAGCGGTAGGTAAACTATGAAATCCCGATTGTTTTATAATTACGTGACTCAATCAACAGATTTTTGTGTGATTAAATTAATATTATATTCATCTTTAGATGAGTGAAACTCATCTTTACAGCCAGTCATGAAATGCCTATCTTTTCTGAATTAAACTGAAGTAGGAGGACGAGAATTTTTAAGACATTGAGAAACAAAACAGAGAATTTATTTACGTTAGAAATAAGGAATATTTTAAATAAATTTACTTATTTTATTCACCTTGAAATTTTATTAAGCAAATCCCCGAATATTTTTCTCATTTTAATAGGTTCGTTTTCTATCGGCTAGCCAAATAATACAGGGGCAATTTATCAAAAGTTGCATTGATTTTATTCACCGCTATAACGAACTGAAAGTAATTATCTCCCGGCTTTATGGAACCTCCGAACGAGTTGTCAGGCCGACAGTAATTTCATATCTCCATCGCTGCCATTACAGTAATATCAACGGAAATATTGCACGCCGCTTCCAATAAATGTCACTCGGTGGGTTCGCAAACTTGGCTATAAGTAGAAATTCTGGCCCGAGCTCGGAAGGATATAATATTGGTCTGAAAACCTGAAAAGGAGATCGTCTTTTATGAAGAACTCCATCTCTGTATTCATAACAAAAATATATGAAATGTTTGTTGACAAATAATAGAGCAAACAAAAAAAAATTAAATTACATAAATAAAACTATTAGAATGTTTTTAAACCGTATTAATCGATCTATGGGGACTACAAATCTAATTCAAATAATAAATGTAAATTTTGCAGTTTTTTCTTCAGAACTGCACGGAAAATTATGAATGTGAAAAAATATACTCATTTAGAAAATATGGGACTTTTTCTTTGGTTTGCCACTTCAGTTGACACCAAGAATTAATCGTCGTTCAAACGACAAGTAGGAAATATCATTGGCTGATGACGTCGCATACGTCGAATATTGGAGTACAGAAAATAAGCATCATGTATGAAAAAAAAACAATTAAATTCCTCGCTTGGAGAGAATCGAAGCATGCTATTGACTGAGGAAGCCGCATGTACGTATTTTAATTACAGTTATTGTCTTTTGGAGTGCAAGCACGACCCACTGATTAAATGACAGTACAGGAAACAAACGCGATTATTTTGCAATAAAAGATATGTACGGAATCGAAAATATTTAAGACTTACTAAGACTTTTTCAGTTTTTCATTAAATCAATTGAACTTTTTATTGAAAAACTTGCAATTTTTTTACAAGAAGGAAATAATTGCCCTTAAATTAAAATAATATTTAAACTGATTATTTTCTCTGTTTAAATACTCCAAACTATCAATTTATCTAAAATGATTATTTATAACTCTCCAGAGAAGTTGTTGGTATTTAAAAATAAGTAGCATGATATAAAAAAACCACATTTTACAAGCTCAAGTAATCTCTTGAAAATTAACAGCAACAGTTCAGTTCAGGAAGTTAATTTGGAATGGAATAAATATTGAAATTAATTAAAAAATAATATTTCATTACGTTATGCATTGTAAGAAATATTTAGTCACAAATACAAAGTTACAAAAATTAAATTAATATAAGAGATAAATTTTATAATAATTAATAGAGAAATCAAAATATTTATGAGGTTTTATGCCAAGAAACGTATCAATTATATAACAAAAGTATTACTCAATTTTACTATTTTATTATAAATTGCACGTACAACATTTAAATACATGTCGGTAAGCTATTGGATTATATTAAGTTCCTTCAATTTATTATCACATATTAAGTTAGTGTGGTTTTGGAATACTTATTGAGTATTACGCAAGTCTTTAAAGTAGTGGTATAAATTAGTGGTAATTTTTTATCAGTTAATATCCCCAACTTTTTTAACAGCGCATACTGCATAAAACAATATTCTAGTGTAATAGAATTATTTGCATTAAATATCGATCAAGTATATCTCTCACTGAATCTGGTTTCTGTGTACAGTAAAACCCACAACACGATCGTTAGATCCTCATAAGGGCGATATTTTGGCTTGTGTCTACAAAACGAAACAAGCAAAATTAATTATTTTGCAGTCTGTAAGACATCCTCATCGATAAAATAATCAACGACACGAGTAGCCGTTGTATATACTATTGCTGAATTGAATATTTAATTGTTTAAAAAGGATAAGATAATTAGTTTCTTTTAATTCTGATAAGCTTCATTCAAGAACTAAAATGCACATGGTTAAACAATCTACCCCTTTTTGAGCTCGAGTATCACCCTATTAAGCACATTATTTCACGTTTAATAGCTATTAACTTTCATAATGGGGAAACTACTAATTTAATTGATAAAAAGAATAACAATTAACTGCAATTTTAAACCAAAGTTCGATTTTTAATAATTATAATAAGTGGTCATGTAGGGTTGTTGAGAATGCCAAACTTCACTTTACGTGTCTTATTTCAGTTCAGAATGTTGTCAATCCGCCAAATGACGGCAATATAAAACTTATCCGTATATATTTCAAATATCTATATTGATTGAGCATTTCAATGGGACGTGAATTCAGCTAAATTACGTGTTGAAATTTTAACGTTTACTCCGAAAATAAGAAAAGCAGTTTCTGTGCTCGGAAAAATTACATGAAAATCATTTACGGCGTTTAAAACTCTTTTATGTATACTAATATTAATTACAAGATTAGAACCAGTCTAAAATGCTTTTGTGGCGAGATTATTCCTGTCAAAGTTATATTGAATTAAAAACATATATTTTCCAACATTTGTCCCTCTGATTAGTTAAATGACTGTGGTCGTTTTTCGTAGAATAAACGAGCAAGGCTCTAGATACAATTTTAATTTCCTCTCGGTCCTAATGGATTAACTACATCGAGTTTGTACAACGGGTAAAGACTGCTTCTCTCTTTCTCCGTTCCGCGGTTCTCTCTCAATTAACTCTTGCGTCCTTCGTCTCTACACAGGAAAAAAAGCTACTATTTTACTCCAGACGTTTCTTTTATCCCAATCAAGGATTTCACGTGATTCACTTTTTTGAGAAATCCAAACGGAAACGTACTTTTATAATGAGAACCAGAAAAAAAGATTGAAGCTTGTTTCTTCTTCAAGTAAATATTCCAATTTAAAGACATGAAAATCAAGGAACTTATGTTTATCGCAAAGCAGACTGTTTCCCTCTCCCTTCAAACTGGTACCCGCATATTGAGTATCTGAAATATGAACAGTAGCATTTGTTCTTTAAAACCCTCTAAAACTAACGTTAGGATTATCAGTGACTGTCAGAATATATACTGACTAAACGAACCTTTAGATTAACTAGTCTTGATAGTTTATCTCTTGCTATATATGTAGCATAGCCCAGTTTTAATGACGCTTTGCAACACTCCAGCTTACCGACATCACGAGTTAATTTATGTGTTTAGATTTTCTAAGTATATACTTTTTATTTGTCAACGAACAACGTAGTCGGAAATACCAAATGACACAGACACATATCTCTTCCAATGTGTCCAATATAATAGATGAGAGTACAAAAAATACTGATTGATTTAGTGATGATCCATATTTGGCATTAAATTGATTTTGACTGTGTAATCGGACGCTGTACGTCCTTCACAGTAAAATATTAAGGCGTGGTGAACAAAGTAGCTGGGTATTAATTAGAATACAAAAAAACCCATGAAAAATTCATGAATAGAACTGGCAGAAGAATCACATCATCAACTAAAATATATTTTATTTAGCTTAACATAAAATGTCCTAATGGTTAATCTTTGGGAAATTTTCCCAATGTTTCATTTTGGAACTGACTTTTGAAAAAGAGAAGCATACTTTAACAAACTCATTTACCACCACTCCACAGCGTGACGTATTAAGTGACAAGGTGTTATGGTACGTGGAATGTGGTCTGACAATTCAGTTCTCGTCTCTGTTACACTAGGATTCAAATAATAGTTTCGTTTAAATTGTAACAATGGAACATGCTGCTTAACCGAGTACCTCGACATAATGAAAAAATAGAGAGGAAAACGTGGGACTTTCGAATCGACACCGGGACGAGGAGTTTTATTGTGGAATCAACATAATCGTAGATTAGATGACATCATCGATTGACTAACCTTGCTAGATGTCTCCGAGGGTTATTGACATGTCTCGCCTCTGACAGCGAGTAGCCGACTGATTCACTCGCAACGCCCAGTCTTGGCACTTGTTGCTTTTGCGACAAGCCGCAGTCTGCGTCCTGAAACTAAGCTGCTGCTAATCGGGCTGACGAGTCCAGCTCACGAGAAACCTACAGAGTCGTTTGAACTCGCGACAACGCGTTCCTCCCGTGGTTTCCTCCGGACGGTTTTCGACGCAGCTATACCTCTGACCGTCTCCTCCTACCTCACAGTTTCGCCGCGACAACACTAGCGCGATCTGTGAGCCCTGTACCGAAGCTCCAGTACCAACAGGAGGCCATCGATTGGGTGACACTTCGACTAAAAATTCTCAAAAAATTAAGCAATTGATTTTTTAAAAAATGGGGAAAAAGCTACAAACCATGGCATCATAACTAATTTGTTTCCTCACTTATAAAATCATCACAAATTTATTTTATTCCCGATATAATCTTATATATTTGCAAAAAATACTGCTTCACGTGTTTCGCAAATTTGATTATATATCCGACCTTCTCGTCTCTCTAGTACCAATTTCAAATTATATCCATCCAATTTTATTAAAACTATGTAGATTGTAATAAATAAATATAAATATTCTAATTTTCAGTCTTTGAAGTTACTAGAAATTTATTTTTATTTACTGATAAATTACAATAAAATTTATTCACTTCATTCTGTAATAATCATTACTTGATTGAATTATACAAATAATATATTTAAATTAATTGAAATAATTTAAGAGATGAAACATTAAAAGATTGTCATTTTTCAAAATTAAATTACCTGTAATTAATAAGAGGGGAATTTTACTTATTTAAATATTAAGAAATTTACTTGGGCTTTTAACGTTATTTATTTTTTAAATATTAAACCACCATTAATTTTTTGGCTCCTGTATGTACTATCTATTATTATCAACAAGTCTAGGATTAATGGGAATTATATATTTAATCAGCAAAGGCCTATCTCAAGGTTCATTACTGTGGGGTTTAAAACAACGAACCGATTTTAAACTTCTTTCAGTTACTCTCGTGAAGGTACAAAGCGAATTCCTCGTAGATGCAGGTAGACAGCAGGCTGTGACGACCCTTCCTCCCTCAGAGTGTTATTCGACATGCGGAAACTGGAGATTTCGCACCGTTGGGCGTCGAGGGAAACTAGGTTTCCATCTCAGCGATGTAGTTCACGTCTCAGCCGAGTTTTGGCTGGGATATCGTAATTTTGTTATGCAGCTTTTGTGTTTGCTTTCTACTAATTATCGAAAGCGTCTTTCTCTTCTTAAGTTACTCCTCATTACAACTTTCGACCGTAGATTGATTTAGTTCCATCTAACTTCAAACCTGCACCGGTGGGATTGCTTCTCTCCCTAAGCCCTCTTCTTCCCAGCTTCCGAGAAAAACTGCTCCTTTCCTTCTTCCTCTTATTTTCAACTGCAAACACACACTGACTACTTCACCACCTGGTCACATCCCAGTGAATCTCTGCTTTCCCTTCTCTATGGAAAATCACCATCCCACGTGACGAGTCTTCTCCGATCGTCATTAACTTTTCGCCAAGCGAAGGAAGGAGTCGGACTTGAGAAATTTTCAAGGTTACCGTCCCCTGGTGAATAAACATCTCTATCCCTTGTACCTAGCATGCAGGCACGTTTCTTCACGACAGTCTGACACCTTTTTAATCCTGAATTTTCTACATCTTGTCTGCCTGTCTCCGAATATTCTTATTTAATTTTCAGAATTTAATTCGTTATAAAATACGAATTAAATAATCTCCTGACTCCCCCAATATTATCGGAATAGTAAAAAATTAGGAGAATTACATTAATTTAAGAGCCACCTCGTTAGACAATTCCCATTTACATGAAAAGGTTCCCACTTTGTGTCACATGAAAATTTTTGTGTCGGTCGTATGTTATCATTAAAGTCGTCAATCACATCAGAAATATCAATTTACTTTGACGAGTCGGAAAAGATGTTTCATTTGCGCTAGTAAGAAATAAATTAAATTTATATCTAAGATTGTAAAATTTTTGAATTTACCAGAGTGACACATTCGGATATATAAATTGGTTATGAAAAAATGCAAGCAACTATAACAATTCGTTACTTTTACTTTACAATAAACGTAGTGTTTTAGAATACAATGAGGTTGAAATATATAAATTGCCAATTGTATTTAGATAAAAAAAATCGTAAATATTTATAGTGTAGGAATAAAGTTAAAATTGATAATGACACAGATTCATTACACATTATTCTTCATTAACGATCCGAAAAATAACATAAAAACCCGTAGTAATTATAAACAGCGCAAATAAGCACGGAAAATTGTTCTGTTGCAAGACGCTTATTATTTTATTCCTGGATCTATTAAACGCTGTGAGACTAATTAAAGCCTATTTCCTGAAATAGTGCTGAATCAGTATAGAGTAATTTAATCTTTTATAAAGAATTAATATATTTAGCTGCACTGAACTAATCTTACGTGCTTTCTCTTTTTTCGCATCGACGGAATTTCTTCCCAGTTTTAGAACTTCATATTATTATTAGTTACATAATCTGATTGTTTGGAATTAATAAGTAGTAAATCGATCTATAAGTCAGAACAAATTCAATATAAGCTCTATTATCACCGGTTTATTAACTTTATTAACATGGCGTTTCGTTCCTTAATTTGGAACATCATCTGGTGAATTTTAAGGAATCTAAAAATTTGAGAAGATGAAAAGGCCGAAAAAGATTTTCATGTTAAATTTCTTGATTTCTCAAACTTCACTTGGTGAGATTCCATATTGAGGATCAAAACGTGTTAATAATGTTAATAAAGATGATAAACTAATGTTAATAAAGTTTATATTTTTTTCTGACTTATACGTCGATTTAGTTCTTATATATTATTATAATAAATTTTCTCTTGATAAATTGTAATGAATAAAAAATAATAATAAACAATTTTCATACGAACTAGACATCAATAATTTACAATAAAATCATATGAATGCAGCGCATAGAAATAAAAAACACAATTTATTTTCTCTAATAATCATTAAATAATAAAATGTGGTATGGAATCTTTGAATGAGTGTTGTATATACAAGGATAAGTAGTTTTAATTTTTAATACAAACAATTAAACAAATTATTATTGCTCGTTGAAATGACTGATAAAAAATCATAGCAACGTAATGTAAATTTTTAACATTAATAGCTTAATTTTTCTATATTAAGAAAAATATTTTAATCGATTTAAGTTAGAAAATTGTTAAAAGAAATTTGATTAAATACGAATGTTACATGAGTGAAATGATATGAACATTTAAGCTTGGAATCAATAAATATATGTAAATAAAATTGTGCTTTTTTCTGTACATTGTTAACAATAGAGTGATTTTTGCAGATCTTTTGCGTTTCATGCGTTTCAGGGGATCCGAAACCGATGTCTTCTGAATTCCTGTTGTTCTTTCTGCTTGTCACGCTTTATTTGTTCGCTTTTCACAAGAAAAGAGTAGGACTAATTTTGCTGAAACTTGGTTGTACAGACCATTGTTTCTTTTTCGCTTGTTAGAGTCAAAAGATCTGACCGATTTCAATTAAACAATTTATCTTTTTTTATTTGAGTGTGTAAAAAGGTTTATCTCATTCATAGACTATATGGCGAACGCTCCTAAACTTTTTTGGAATTAATTTATAATTAATTTCAGGTCCGGCTGAGCTTAATATATTTTTTAATTGAACGTGAGATAGTGACAAATGCAATCTGTTTTCAGGAGAGTCAAGATGTTTTATCGTATGGCAGAGACTTTGTTAACTGCAGAGAATTACCCTTTTTTCCTCCGAGATACGCCAATTGCTTCCATTGTCTGAAGATCAGGGTTGCCCTCGATGCTGATTCCAGGAATTTCATTGGTTATCAGAAGCTATCCTCATGATCTCAGCCTATTCTCGTTAAGCCAAAACTATATTTTCTCCTTCAACGACTTAACCAAAACTGCTTTTTCTCTATGAAAGCTGATCCACTGAATCAAAACACCCTTTCTCTCCGCAACCTGAGCTTGAACTGAGCCTTTATCGTTCACTTTGTCTCCCTCGAAGGTTAACAGACGACCTCTTGTCATTGGTCCGATGTCACTCTCCAATTTCGCCAACGTTTCTCTTTTGTCCTACCGTTCCAGCAAAATTGTTCACAGGCTACCCGGTTTTGGGCTATTCCTAGGTATCTTCAGACAATGGTACAGTCGTCGCCCTCACGACGCCTCAGTTTATAGCTTTTCTTATGCTAGTAGTTAGAATTTCCCTTATAATTATTTTGCGACTTGATTTTCACGTCCTGAATGTTTATGTTAATTGTAATAAAAATACACGTCACAGTTTCTTAGCTACTATGGTTGTGCCATCCAAAAAAGGCTTTATAGGTGGATTATCATACTTAGTAAATCAATAATCTGACATTATCTTCAATTATATATACAAAAGTACCAGAAAATTTTTCAGTAAATAATATACGTATCAACGACGTTTCGTCCATATTTATGGACTTCATCAGGTGAATTTTAAGTGGAGTAACCTCTATGCACATGCGGGTAATTTTGCGTGGGTGACTGCGTCCGGGGACGTTTGCGACGAAAATGCTGGTCTGATGCAACTCTCCATGATAACCTATTCAGTGCAAGTGTCTTCATTTCCCCATGACAACCACATCCTCCTTAATCTACTAAGCGCATCCCATCCTTGGCCTTCCTCATCTGTTCTTACCACACACGCACTTCCTTCTAATGCCAATTTTACAAGACCCTCATGTCCCCATCATATTGTGACAAATATTTTCCCTTTTCTTAACTTAACCAGAATTCTGCAAAATTCCATTAGACTGATAGAATAATGTGGCTGTCTGGAAATAACGTTATAATAAACGACAATAGCGTCTTGTTTCAAGAAGACATTTGCAGAATTATGGTCACGTTCAGTTATAAAGATGGACTTGCATAAAATCAGATTTAACTAGTAACGTAGGGGCCCCTCGGTCCACACGTGACTGAATTTTATATTGACTTTATTACATTGACAACGGATGGGAAGGTGATGGGGACGGGCATTACCACCGAAGCTTTCAAAGTTCTAAAGCAATCATTCTATGTTCGTATTTTCTTTTTGTAAGCATGGCTAGGCTCCTGAGCTCAGTATCCTGTTTTTTAAATTTATTAAACTTAATATTCAGTACCATTCTAGCGTCTTTGATCCCGTTCAGATTTGGACGGTTTAGTAAAAAATCACACGCGTTGAATCTTTCCTATTATCTATCCTGAATTCTCTTCCGTCTATCACTGAAGAAGGGACGACCGTGTATATTTTCATACGTTCAACTCCCTTTCAATTTGATCAATTCCTGTCCTTGGCTAATAACTCAAATTTCAACATCAATCTTATTTTGGTTTTCTCAAGCTTTAGGGAGGAACAACTTGTAATCGTAAAACGTGGCCTATTAATTTATCCCTTCTCTCGTTTAAAGTCCTCCATATTGTTCAAGCTTCTCTTCTCTTATTCTGCTTAGAACCTTCTGGTTAGTAACTTTATCCACCCATCCTCTTTTCATCATTCTTCTATAGAACCATACATCAAAAGCTTCTATTCTTTTCCTATCTGCACCTCGTACCGTCCACGTTTCGCATCCATGTAACGCCACACTCAATACGATTATTTTTAGTAATGATTTACTGATATTCATATATTAGCCATAAGTAAACTCTTCTTTTTCTGCGAGAGCCATTCTTGCATGTGCCATCCTACTCTTTATGTCTACTATACTTCTATCATCCCTAGTTATTACGCTACCCAAGTAGCAGAATTCCTTAACCTCCTTAAAATCTTCTTTTCCAATCTAATACCCTTTGTTTTTCCATTATTTATCATACTTCACTTTGTCACCTCTCTATTATTCCTCATGTTGTACTCTCCCTTTAATATCTTGTTCATATAATTTATGATGGCTTCCAAGTCTTTTTCCGACTCCCCTAATACGACAATATCATCAGAATACTTTATTTCTTCTCCGTGCACTTTTATTCTCTTTCCATATTCATTTTTAACTTTCTTCATCGCCAAGTTAAACAGCATGAACGACGGACTGCATTCCAGAAGCAATTGCAAATGATTAATTCATTGCCTGTACTATTCTTCTCTTTATGTCTACTATACTTCTACCGTCCCTAAATATTAACATTGTTTGCTGACAAATTGGTTGATTTTGTATTCATAGTAGAATTATATAACTTGGACTGTCAGTTTATATTTAAGTGTACCTTAAATAGAAACTTGTGGTAACCCAGTCCTTGTTTGACCCCAGTTGGAGCTTGATGATTCCTCTAGCAGAACGTTTGTGTGGCTCGTTTTTTCTGACCCATTATTAATGCTACAACCTTTATTTTACATATTACATTTCCATATAATTTTCTTTCTGGTTATGTATTGTGAACCACACCTTCAAGCTATTTAGGAAATTTTTAACAATTTGTTTGAACATCATTGCCAATTTTCTTGAAAACTGGAAGTAGATAGTAGAACAACTTTTATTTTGAATAACGAGAAATGTTTTAATTTAAAATTTTGCTACCAAGTTTGAGTTGTATTTGGCGCGGCCTCTGCGACGCCAGCGGTACCTATGATCGGCGTGGGGAACTGCGTTGCCCTTCTTTGAGACGGCCGACGCGCTAGCCTTGGCGCCGCACATTCGCCTGCTGCCTTTTGTTGAGGCAGAATCGTGAAACAGCAGGAGCAACAGGTTCACCGCTCCCGGCCGACGCTACAGTGAGAAGTGCGTGCGTCTAAACAAACTCAGTGCCACGGAAATTTTTACCGAAGGATCTGGACAAGACTTCCGTCAGCAGCATCGACACCACAAGGTTGGTTGACGTCTATTTTCTTCTTTTGCCAGTTGTTTACGAGGTTGCTATAGCGAGCTGGCTCCATTTCCATGGCAAGTGACGCTTTGCTTCCGTTCGCTGACCTTAAAGTTGTTTTTATTCCTCAATGGTTTACGCTTTACCACTGTTTAGATCCTGCCATGAAATATTCAACGGACACCAGTTCCTAAAATTAATTTCCTTTTTCAGTATTTAATTTTTGTATAAATCAGACGGGTTCCTGATCCGACCTTAAAATCCTCCAGAGTGTTGTACTAGCTGCGTCTACTCCAGCATGCAATTTAATTATAAAACTGTGACACCACAGATTCGTAAACTAATTTCTTGAAATTTTTATTTATTTACCAATTTTTAATTATTTTGATACCGGCTGTAAGGTACGTCAACTTATATCAGGACTTGGCACTTGGCTGACTTTGTTTACTACCGACAAAATAATTTATTCTAATTTTACAAGATTTTATTTATATTTTACTTTGGATTGGACCGATCACAGCCGATTCAGTTACCAATTTCTTTCTGTAAATTCAAATAACTCAAATTCACAGTGCTTCAAAAATAATACAGTTTAAAACGTTTCAAATTTTCTACTTTTGGGGCTTTTTTTGATTTAATAGAATTGTTTTCTGTATGTCGGAGATAATGGCATCCTCTACATGTATTTATTTCGTCACACAAACAATGCATTTCCAAATTTTAATGATTTTATTTTCCTCTGAATTGTACTGATCACCGCCGATTCAATTGCTAATATTTTTATGGAAATTCAAATAACTCAAATTCACAGCGCTTCAAAAATAATACAATTTTAAACTGTTTCAATTTTTCTACATTTTGGCATTTTTTGGATTTAATTTATGTATGATGAAGATGTCGGTATCCTCTACTTCAAATTGTATTTATTTCCTCACTTACACTAGAATTAACGAATGTACGCCAATTCAAAACAGCTTGTTTAATTCCATTTCAGCATCGACTTGCCATTATTGAAAATTTTACAAAATACAAATTTGTAATTAATAAATAATTAATTCTGCCGCCAAAAGTAGAAAAGCAGTAAGTAAAAATTTCCGACTTTCTGAAAGTATATCATGGGTAAATGTACTATAATAAATTTATAAAGACAAATTCATATTTCTTTGTCGGTTAAAACCCTTTTTCAAAGAGATAACGGGTTTATGTAAATGTCCAACCTCAAAACAACTTTATCCCTTGATTTCTCATAAGCATTTTTTAGACTTACTGCCTTTCTCCTTTGCACGGCAGGATTATTATGCACACTGCTATAAATAACAAAATTTGGTACAAATTTGTTATTTTTCGTGTGAGAGACTTTAGTATTTTCCCCTCCCACACTCCTTTAATTTTTTTTGATGCATCATGCTTGATTTTCTACAACTTTGCTTTCTCCTGAGGTTCGTAGATAAACTGACTTCTAGTCAGTTTCGCATACACCATTATTTATGTAAACTTTTCCTCTGATACAATTTGAAACTCAAGCGCCGATCAATCAATTTTGAATGATGTACGTACAAATTTTTCTAGTTTTTTTAGGATGTTTAAAAAGTACATATTCTGTATGTATTTGTCAAAAAAATAGAAAAAACTCCATAATATACAGAAGCTTAAAGCTATATTCGCAAACTGGGTTGCTGTTAACTGGTTGAAGGTTTGGTTTTAAGTCACGATTCGTCTCTTACGTTTCAGAAAACTCACGGTCGGGTCGCAGGTCAGACACGTTTGTTTATCTCAGTTTTCCTGCTTGTGCTTTCAACATTGTGAAAAAATTACTCCATCTTTATATATCTAACAAATTTGGAGTGTTGTTTCAAAACAAGCTGTAAAAATTGGAAGGAGTTGGTAAATGTGTTACCTTTGAACATACCTGTTATGAAAATTTGGAAAAACAAAAACAATACTGGTGCGGTATTAATTACAATATAATTTAAGGAGAATGATTGAAACCTCTTACTTAACCATGAAAATAATTATTCGAGAGACAAATAAAAATTTATAATCAATAATTTTTTTTGTTTTATAACTATATGTATTTATCACTCGTACTGCTGAAACCTCTTTTTAACATACATCAAGTAACTTGAAATATATTTTTATAAGAGTCTGACAAATTTTCCGGAGTAAATTATGAATAGAACATTCTCTGGTTCCAACCGGATTAAATATTTATAGCAACAATTTAACTGACGACGATGGAAGCGCTGTCTACAGAAACGTTTTGTATCAATAAAATTTTAAGTCGTTTGAAAACCCGAGAATGTTTTATTTATATACTTGTATTTCACATTACTTTTTTCTCAAAATTAAAATATATTTGGAGCTGCCAATATACAGAGGACCCATGGAAAATAAAATGTCGCTTCTGAATAATTTTTTCTTATTCTGGTCGTATTGAAATTTTCATGAGAATTGTGCAAATTTAAAATTTCAACCATTCATATTCCTTAAAAGTTTTGTTTAGAACGCATTTAAGAGTAAAAATGTGTGTCCTAAAATGTTTTAATATCCTATAGTTTATGTGTATATATTTATCAAATTTCTTGAAAGAAGAGAACCTATAAAATAATTTCTATTCACTTATCAGTTATCTAGACTTGGAGTAGGTCGCGTGTCGATTCCTATTCGCGAATCAACATAGTTTTAAGCAAAGACTTAATCACAGACTTATTAGCAATTAGAGTCGTATAATTTTTCACGAAAGTTGTTACGTATCAGTTAATTATATCTCGGATAACTACCACGGTGAATAAATTATATATATTCGGATACGTTCATAGGTATAATTACATAGTACCTCGTTATCAGTTGAAATCTTTCCAAACAGAATTGAGGGTTCGAATTCGACAAACCACCAAAACGTTTTGATGAAAAACTGACCCACAAACCGATTCCTATTTCATTTTCAAAATGTCCATTGGCAGATCTGGAGAGTAAAGTCCACATGGATGAGAAAATGCAAATTTTTGGACTAGACTTCAGCTGTTGTTATTTGTCATCAAAATCTTAGCTCGAACCGTAGTCAGATAGAAATTATATTTTTATAAATATTATAATGGTTTTTACTTTGTAAACCTGATGGTTGTGAAAAGGTTCAGTTATCAAGCTTTAAAACTACACTGGAGGTCAAATCGTAAGCGTCAGATTCAGTGCTATTATAATTATTATTTAAAGGCACGATTACTCGACGACTTCGTAACTATTGTGAAACAACGGGAGAAGGGACGAAAATCTAGTTTAATTGCTGTAATACTATTTATTTCTAGTGTACCACGAGATTTGATTCTAAGCCAGCATTCGAATCAGATCCCCACAATTATTCGTAGTGAAATTTGGTATTGAACATCACGTGTTGACTTCCTCGTTCTGTAATTACTTAGTATGTTTGCAAGGGAATAACTTTCACTTGGTACTGCTGGAGCAGCAGCAGCAGCTGTCTATGGACGTGGACTGGAAACTCCAGCACACCGGAGTCGACAACCTTGAACGCAGCTCGCCGTAAAATCGCTGCCCGAGGTTTTTTTTAAATCTTATTTCTCTCTCTCTACGCACTACTCTGTGTTTATCGTAAGCGTAGAACTTAATAGCCGCTCCCAAAATCCATTGTTCTTCTGCGAATCTTTCGGGAAAGAATTTCAGCTCACCTGAGTTTGGGTTCTTTTCAGTACATTCGTAAGATGTAATCCGCCAGTTGAAAATTAAAGCCCGGAAGGAAATACAACTATATATAACTGGGAAACAGAAGCAGGAAACCGTCAATATGATAAAAATTGTAGCCATCAGCAGTCAGCAGAAATTATAAAGAGGGCTAAAAAAAATCAGAAATCAAGAAAGGTGTAAGATAAGGATGCAGTCTATCACCCATGCTATTTAAATTAATATAGAACAGGCGATGACTTAAGTTAGAAATGAATATGAAAAGGGAATCAAAGTGCAAGGAGAATAAATAAAAACCCTAAAGTTTGCATATGATATTGTGACATGAGGAGAGCCAGAAGAAGACTTGGAAACCTTAATAAATGACATGAACGTGATCCTGGAGGAACAGTACAACATGAGGATAAATAAAAGGAAAACCAAGGTGACGGAGTGTAGTATGGGCAATAGTTTAACAACAAACGGTGTTAGATTAGGAAAGAATATTTTGAAGGAAGTTAAGGAATTCTACTTCTAGGGCAGCAGAATAACTAGGGATGGTAGAAGTATAGTGGACATAAAGAGAAGAGCACGATAGCACAGGAAAGGAAGTCTTTTGTAAAAAAGAGCAATTTACTCACGCGTAATATAAGAATGAAGATTATGATATTATTATTAAAAATGTTCGTATGGATGCAAAACGTGGAAGATAGGAGTTACAGAAAGGAAAAGAATAGAAGCTTTTGAAATGTGGTGCTATAGGAGAATGCTGAAAATCAGATAGGTGGTTAGAGTTACTAACCAGGAACTGAATAACGGAAGAGTAGGGAGAACAATATGGAGGACTTTGACCAAGAGAAGGGATAGATTAATAGGCCACGGTTTGAGACATGAGGGTCTTGTAAAATTATAATTAGAAGGAAGTGTGGAAGAAGAGGGAGAGAAGGATTGAATACACTAAGCATATTAGGGAGGATGTGGAATGTGTTAGCTATTTAAGAACGAAAAGACTTGCGTAGAATAGGTTGTAATAAGTAACGTTATAATAAAATAGTATATTTGACTTATCCTGTTTCCTCAGTAGAATACTAATGAAATCCATAACATCTAAAATATTTTAAGATAGGTTGACGTATTTTTTCAGAAAAAAAGAGAACTGGATTATGTATATAGGAAATAAGTTCGTAATTTATAATTAGTTCGCTTTTTGTATCTCGTTGAGTTAATTGAGCACATTTTAAAAAGTTCATTACACAATTATTTATTTGAACTGTATAATATAAAATACCGTTACATTAACAGCTACCAAGGCTATATTTGTTTTAATAATCCCTTAAAAAGAAAATTATATCGACAATGTACTTTCCATTAATATTAATGCAGCTAACAAGAACATAATGAAAATCTATGGATAATAAATTATACGTCAAATATATACGAATTTAAACACCTTTTAATATTTACATATCCATGTTTTTTAAATGACAAATTTTATATCTTTAGATTTATATCATTGTAGTAGGGAATTCTTTC
The DNA here is from genome assembly GCA_034510155.1 of Eucriotettix oculatus. Lineage (NCBI taxonomy): Eukaryota > Metazoa > Arthropoda > Insecta > Orthoptera > Tetrigidae > Eucriotettix > Eucriotettix oculatus. Next base: position 49,685,499 of record CM067381.1, read on the forward strand.
CTTTCTTGACACACTGAAATATTTTTAAAGTCTATGAATCACGAGTTTCCTGAACGTTTCGTATTTACAGAACTGGCATGTACAATTTCCAATCATTCGCAAAGAAACGCATGAATCCTTCTTGGCGGCGAGTGATACCGAGGAAAGTAAACAATAGCTGTGAAGCCCACCTGAGGTACCGTTGAACTTTTACCATAGCGGAAGAAGATTTCAATTGGTGAAGGTTCCGCTTTCATTTCCCTGCCCCAGTGGTCAATGTGAAGATTCAGCGCAAAGCGGTGTTGTCCAATGGCAGACGTTTTATTTGCAAACAGTTCATAATTATAGAATTTTCTACATCGAAAGTTTCTCAAAGCTGTTCTTTGGCTGTGATTGCCGTGAAAAATTTAAATCATTTTTCAGTCTTCGATTGGGAACCATATTATCAAATAATAACCAGTAAGTTACAGATTAAATTAAAAATAAGATTTTGAAGAAATGGGAAGAGTAAAATTATTTAGGGACAGAACTAGGGAAATGGTTTAATTTAATTTATTCAGGCCTATAATTAATGTTAAAGTATTTGTATATTGAATGTTTATAAAAGTATTTTTTTTCTCTTTAACTTAGATTCCTTTATTGGAATATTAAATGTATGTTGCCACCGGGCTCAGCCCATTGTAACGTAATAAATCTATCTCCAGTTAATTTATAATACCAAAATTTTTCACGTAATATTAATATTGAGATTTAGAGTTAATTGATGCTGAAGTTCGAACAGTATACAGTTACATGGTCAGTTTTTATCTGCTTGAGGAACACTAACGAGTAGATAGTACTATTACTGTTTGCTCAAGAATGAGGAATTAAGAGTCAGAAAATTAGAAAAGAGAATAGGTAACTAGAAAATCGTAATGAGTAAGTAGTGACTTCAACTTCGTTCTTGGAGATTAGTAATCTGCCCATTTCAAAACCAATATGTCGAAACAGCAGGCATGAAGATAATTGTAGAAAATTCAATAGTGAACCTTATCTGAAGTCTACTTGTTAAGTACGACCAAGTATTTCTGACCATCCAAAAATTCGAATACAGCTTTAGAAAACCTGGAAAAGTCAAAATCGGTAGTATTAATCTGATCCATCAAGTTTTACAGAGGTTTGTTATGTGGAGTTTATTTATAAAATCGGACTGTTAAAATTGGTGCTCTGTTTATTAAAAAGTGCTGATCTGCAGTGAATTGACCAAGTGTGATAGTCTTACGAATTTTCAGTTTTGTCATTGTAATTTCCCTTCTTTTCCAGTCGTTCTTGTAACCTTTGCAGAATGTTTACCAGATCAGATTTTACTAATTCAGTCACTCACGAGTACGGTCAGTTCCCTTTCTTCGGGTCTGGCCTTGGCCAATTCAGCCCTGAGAAGCGGGACAATCCATGTGGGATTGCGGGCAGTGAGTTCTCACTGAGCTGGAAGAAGGCGTGGGAGTTCTGATGCAAATCGACCTTCGGGCGGAACAACCTTACTCGTTCCGGGGGATTCGTTGGCTAATGTCTTCTTCACAGGTTACGCTAGTGTATGCGTTGATTATCTTCACAAAATAAATACGTGTAGTCGCAACTGCTATAGGGAGCTATTTTGAGTGCCCAGAAGATTGACCTGATACATGATTTTGGCTAGGGCATTGACCTGGACTGAAGTGCGTGGGGAATAAAGGAGTGCCTCGAGAGGGACACGTAAAGCTTAAACAACACCGATTGATTTGGGAAAAGAAGAAGACTGTCGCAAAATTAGAGTGAGATTGAGTTAATGTTAGATGGTAGACTTGTTGTGGGATGACGTAGTTGAAGAATCAACGGAAGGAAGTGTTTGGAAGTGATTAGGTACTTTATTCAGAACGGACTCGAAAAATCTCGACCGGACCCGGGTAATTAGTTACAGTAATAGTAGGAACTAAAAAGTGAAATAGATTTTCTAAATATTTTCCTGTCTTTTTACCTTCAGCCAGCCGTTTCGGAAATATAAACTATTTTAAATTCATAGTAATTCAATCTCGACTACAATGTTAAGCCGAATAATTATCCTTTAAACCAGAGTTTGTTAATTATCAACGTGGTGCATTTAATTTAAATTTAGAATTATCACCTTTAATCTGTAACATTATTTTATAATAGTATTTAGCAACACTTAAAAACACAATTTAATTAAATATTGTTTCAAAAATAGAAAAATAAATAAGTACATTTTTTAAAATTTATTGAAATGTTAGTTCTGAACATGACGTTCAATTTCGATAGTCTGTACGTAAAGGAATGGATTAATTATTTAATTATAAAACAATTGAATGGGATTTTGTATTTTTATTTAATTATATATTTTAACATGAATGTGCGATTTAGGTGAAATTATATATTGAATTAGGAACGTTTTAGCTCATGGTATTCTTATATATTAGATTTATCAGGGTTAATGACTGTGGCGAAAGAACGGGTTACAGAGATCTCGCTTCTTAAGATGAAAATTTTTTCTTTCTTGCCTCGTTTCTGAAACTTCTCCTTTAGGTATCCGGGTTGACTTCCTTTCGCGAATTCCTCGTGGACGGTAGGTAGGCAGCACTGCTCCTTCTCTCCTCTTCTGACCTCCGATTCCTTCCGACTTCAAAGCCACGCTGACCTTTTCCATCCTTGTCTCCCCCAGCCATTCTCTCCTTTCCCCTTCTCTATGGAAAATGCCACCCCACGTGACGTGTCTTCCCCAATCGTCATTATTTTTCGCAGACGCCGAATGTCTTGGGAAACGTTAATGGGTCTGAGGTACCTGTACAGACACCTTTAAACCCCAAAACCTAGCTAATAGGCATGTATCTTCGCGACAGTATAGCGCCTTTTTAATCCTGTATTTTCTCTGCTTGTCTCCGATTATTCTCATTAAATTTTTCGAATTTAATTCGTCCTAAAATGCGAATTAAATCGCAGAAGGTTCTTATGCGCTACAAATATGAACACCAAGCTTGTAGCTAGTTTGCTTTTCAATGTTTTAAGGATATAAGTAAGTTTTACTAGGAATGAACTTTATAACACGTTGAAGGAGTAAAATCTCAAATCTTTGTGGAATTATGAGCGACGTCACTCAAGAGGCTGGAAATTGCTAACAACTGAGGAACGGTCGAACTATGCATTCCATGTTTACGCTAGTGTTCCCATTCTAATAGTACCGTAATGGTTGTAGAGCCAACATGCTAATCAAAGGTGGTTTCCGTCTGTTAATAAGAATATTGTTGTGCTTCTAAAGTTCATTGCCTTTTGGACGTTTTCACCTCGTCTCGTGTGAGCGAATGTAGTGGTAACACGTAATTATTCGGTCTGGTAAGTTTTCCAACTTTCTGACATCATTCTTATATATGACCACATCCAGAAAAGTGATTAATTTAGTCTCTCTATTTCACGGTTAACGTCCTTAAAAAAACAATTTTCAAGATTAACTGATGTTTCCTGATTTCACCGTAAAACCTATTTCACTATGGCGAATATGAAGGAAAGCTTAACTCGTTACGTAACTTAAAAATATAATGATAACCTGAACTGATTTCTGTTTCTTTATTTCATCTTTTAATATCAGTAAAAATATATTCTTTTTTAATTTACTAGACATTTAAAGTAACTCTTCCATTTTACGTTCGATTAAAAAATATTTATTAAGAAGAATCAAGTAATCTATTTCTTTCATAAACTAGCACATTCTGAAGTCTAGCTAACATTTCTTATATATAAATCGGTCGAAAAATTTTTCATTTCGTATATATTCTAAAACCGACCCAATTTACCTTAATAAAATTCCAACTTTTGTCATATATTGAGAAACGAAGAATCGCTTTGGAAATAATGTAATATTAACTTCTTGTTCTCAAATAATTCTATTTCTTACTTAAGAAGATTGTGATTTTGTTCACGTTAGTAACTTTGATTCTAAATCTACTTTCCTCTCATAAATTCCTTTGTTTTCAGCTTCTCCCGTCTATGTTTCATCCCAGAAGGTACATTCAATGGCAAGGATGTAATTAACATAATATTTCACTACGGCTAGCCAAGCATGGCGTTGGCAAATTCCGTGAAAAGTAATGATTAAAAAGTGATATTTGGATTCCTTGGAGACTAATCTCTAATTATCAGAATTCATTAAGTTGATGGCAACGTCAAACTTATCGTTCATTAATTTTTCACATTAGACGCGGAGAGAAAAAAAGAATTTGTAATTATGAAATAGCTTCTCTGTTTCTTATTTTTCGGGGATTTTAATTGCCAAGTTTAATTGGTAATAAATTTCGTACAAGCAATCCATGCTTCTATTTACCAACTCGTTCATTATATTATAAACATTTAATATTACAGAAACTGACTGCTTTTAAGAATAAGAAGTACAATAATAGTGTCAAAAGTATACGAACGTGTTGATGCATTTAAAAATAAAATAAGCAATTTTTTCAATTTTCTCTCAATATTCGTAATGTTTCTTATCATTAAAACGCAAATAAGCCGCGTCTAATAGATCAATCTTAAATAATAAAATTTTGGAAATGTATTCATCACAATAATAAATATAATTGTAGAATGGCCAATGGAAAAATGGGTTGTAGAAAATTCGAGGAATACCCTTTTCAACATTGCTTTAATTTATCTCAGCCTTCTAGTACCTCTAAGGTCTCGTAGAGTAAAATATTTTATGGTGCCAGGATGTTTTAAATTGAAACTACCAAGATTAAAATAAACAACTTTGAATTTCCTCTCGAGCAATGAGACAAAAGTTTCCGTTCTAAGAATAATAATATTTATATATTTATCAGGTTTTATCAAATGTTAAGTCTTCTAATTTGTAATATTCTGAAAAGTCCAAATAATCTCATAATTTTTATAAGAAAAATGAGCACCAAAGTATTAACATATTCGATTGAAAATTTGTTTGGTTTGCGAATAGATTTGATGTGCTGACGTCATAACTATGAACAAATTATTTAAAATTCTGGAAATAAATGTTTTATAGAATTAAACAATCTGTATGATTCTTTTTGTGTTTTTATGATCATCTTAATTTTTTTTGTGTTGTGGTCTACTAGTTCTCAATAGGTTCTTCCTCATTATTACTTCACTGAATGTTATTTTTCATCGTTAGACGTAAAGGAACAGTTACTATGGTGTATATAGGATTCTTTGTTTATAAGGATCTTCCTTACGGTGACAATAACAGGAAGACTGACTTCCTTTTCAGTAACCGTAATTTTCTGGAGGACGACGCATCCGTCACAATTCATAAACAGAAGTCCTCACGCCACCAGAACATGGACGGGGCAAGAGGGGAATCTGAGTGTTGACACTGCATCAATAATTCATGAGGACTTTTCCTAGGTTGGGCGGCGGGAGAGTCTCGTGGCATCATTACGAAAAGGAACACGTCACAGTGCTTCCGAGACCTGTTAGAAGATTGGATCTCAATGCACCGGGTAGAAAAGTTCTGCAGTAGAATGGTCAAAAGCTGGTTTATCTGATTCAGTTACTACTGTAAATACAGCCGAACTTCAAGGATACGACTTGGATGATCTCACATGAAATCTGGTCACTTGGATTAACATGATTGGAGTTTGGTCACAGGCTATGATTACTTCATGAATTACTTTCAAACCTTTTAATTGATTGGATCAGTAGTACTGATACAAATCTGCAACATATTAAATGTATTACTGTAGTTGTACTGTTTTCCAGAACGCCATAACATACACATGATCAAAAACTTGATGATTCGGTAAGCTGAGGATTGATAAATTAGGCTCATAGACTTAATGTTTAAATCCCTGAGTTGTTACTTAATTTAAACAATTATTCTAAAATATCAATGTTACACTACTAGCACTTGGTATAATTTGGGTCAGTTAGGTTTGGACCTTGAAACTATATAACCCAACTGAACCTAGTAGACAGCTCTGTTGCTTATCTTCGTGAAAAAAAATTGCGACTTACTTCTCTACTGAAAAAGAACTTCCAAATTTTCGCAACATTCCTTTTATTCGTTTAGCTGATATAATTTCTCAGATTCTTTTTTGGGTTTACAGTTTTACGAATTAGATTTCAACAGCTACAAACAGGTGCTACATTATATTTTATATACGAAGCAAGTGGAATTATTAATTCACTACTCGATTACAGGACGAATACGAAATCAGAGCAAAGTTGCAGGATCTTGACTAAGATAAACCAAACAAGGCATGCGTTGTTACATTTCGGTTCCAACTATCATTTTTACGTGATTCTCTCTCAGACTAGAAGTTACTTTTTATTTCAATTTGATTGAATTTTATATAGCTTGTGATAAATCAAGAAAACACTACCACGGCGGATTATATTTGAAAAAACCACGTCCGTAATTCAACTTGATTTGTTTTTCAACACCCGCTCAAAGGGGTTCATTTGAAAACAATACTTTTCATCAACTCTTCTCTTGTTTAGGTTAATCATATCCGTTCCGCACGGATGAAACTTTTCGAACTTATTTCAAACTTTCAGGCTTTCAACGGCATTGAAAGAATCGTTAATAGACCCAAAAAACGAATCCGAAAAGTTTGAATACTGTTGGTATGGTTGTTTAATTAAAAATACGAACGCGCGTCTAGTTCCGCATGTTCCGTCTAGTTCCAAAGTAAAATAATTGCTATTTGTTGTAAGCCCGAACGATTAACGCGTGAGTTGAATACGCTTTATGAGTTGGGCATGTGCAGTGTTGAAGGGCAAACATGGAAGGCCGAACCTTTCTACGACGTGGGAATAAAGAGGTTCGTTGTAAAGAACAATAACTCGTATAAGACAACAAAAAAGACACTACGCCACAGTCATTCTTGGTACTTGCAGATCAAGAACCAATCAAAAAACCTCACGTTAACTTCTAAAACGAAAGGTATATCTTAATGGAATAGTAAAGCTAGAAATACAATACAGCGTTATACATTTTGTATATAACTCTTTTCCACAGAAACAAACCCTATGGTGTACGTTTGTCTGCCAGTTGAAATGCCTAGTCAAAATCGTTGGAAGATCTTTCAAACAACATTCATATTTGTATTATAACTTTCTCAAATTAAAACATGGGATACAGGATTTAGATCAAGAGTGAGGCGTTGGATGAAACTCAAAAAATATTTGAGTTATTGGACGTGGATATCACCATTGGCTTTGGGTGAACAAAATTTTCTTTGAAAAACAATTGGTACTTATTTATAAAAGATGTAACTGTATTCTCTTTGGACTTCTACTTTGGCTCTACAGTTTATTGAAGGTCTGGGCCTACTGGGTCGATTACGGTCTGTCATTTCTCTTTGGACTATTATGTGTATATTTTTCGTTGAGACGTATATTAAGAAGAAGGACTTCGATACAACAGTAGTAAACATTTTGAAAGTTATGAGATATACTCACATACGCATGGTGGAACAATGTTTTCCTTCTTCACTCAACCGCAAAAAGTAGCATTTTCACGATTATTTATTTTATAAATCTGGGTTGTGGGACATTGGTCTTATAATTATAATATTTTTATCTGTTACCAAAGTATAGGATGCAGAATGTACATAAAACGAATATGTGGCAATATTGGACAACAATTAACCAATAGATATCATTGGGGTCATAAATGGAAAATAAGTGAGCTGAGGCTTTTCCGGAGTAGTTGATGCAGAAATAGTTGACAGGCTTGAAGATGACGACAGAGCACTTGGTCGTCGAAACGTCGCGTTTTCATCCCACCTGCACCCGAGTGGAAACCCGACAACTATTTCTGCATAAATGGAAAATGACAGCAAAATTCACTCAAGTTATTGTCCTATCTCTGTTGCTATTAAAAATGTAGACGGATCTTCGAAATCAGTCCGATACTTTTTCTCTGCAGAGATTTAAAAAAAAAGTACGCGCACCGTATTTTGAATTCTTGAAACGAAATAGTTAAGGAGACTAGCTAAATGGAAGAAACATTCACTGCCAAGTGATGGAGCGAACTGTGATATTTGTAGCGTGACTCAGGTAATCATTACAACGTTCCAAGAATGTGCATGCAGCCGTTCAATCCCAGAAAAGGGCTGCCTGGAAATTATTAGCAGCAGAAGGAGTAGAAGCACTTGAAGTCTCGGAAATGCTCCAGTTTGTAAAATTTATTTCAACCTAATATGAAGTAGATCTAGTACCATAAATTGACTGGACTGCAAATAATTAATTCCCCACTTACTTGATTTTGGACGTTCTTCTTCATTTTTCTGCTTTAAGACGTACAAAATATGTCTAATCTAACCTCCTCTTTGTGATTGTTCAACAAATACTTCGGTTCTTAGTTATTGTTCCCATTACCTAACTTCAGTATACGAAACGTTACTTGGGTGTTCAAGAATCGTGACAGTTATATCTGGCCACGGAAGACCTTAATCATCACATCTATATATAAATTATGGGTACTCGTAGAAATTCTCTCCTGTTGCCTATATGATCCCAGTTTCTACGTCAAAGGCAATTACCAAGCACCAATCAAAAACATTCACTTCAACTGATAAGCTAGAGTTAATAACCCTATGATGGAACATAAAACTAATTGACATTGCCAAAAGTAAGAGTATTTTTTGGAGAAATAAAAAGAATGAAAAATGCTACGTCTGTGACCTTCTCGGATTTCTTATCTGCACGTAGAGAAACACTATGTTTCTTTTGTTTGTTTCTTAACGTTCATTGTGTCTGAATGTGTCCATACTCTGAATTATCGTTAGTAAGGTCCGATATCGATAACAAGGGACGGTGTCACCTCATGAACCCACAGGTGCTTGCTTTCTGGGAGTAACAAGTGACTAGGTTGTGAATAAGTTCTAATTATATTGTGTAGCCTTCGCCATAGTTATTAGGCACCTTGGACGGGAACCGTTAGAACCTTGATCCTCTTTCTGCTGTGACCCCGCTCTCTGCATTTCAGGGTCAGTACCATTGGTAATACATCTCTAGGTCAGATGGAAGAACAGTGAAAAGCAGTTGGTGTGAGCTTAGCAGGGAAATCGACCAAGTCCTTAAGAGCAATGTAAACGATCGTAAAAATGCTTTACGACTTTCCCTCAGCCAAAGATTCTCGGAGGCGGTAATTAAGGCGAGTGAGTCTAAATCACATTTCACATTACTCTGTCTTCGTCGTCTCATAGAACTATTAAAATACGACAAATCTATTCGTTAATAATGAACAAACGTCGCTCTTTTGGCGATAAAAATACTGTACGCAGTGCTTAGAGGTGCTTTGGCGTGAAGTTCTATCCATTATACAACTGAAAAGCTTGGGTCTATTCATTCAACTTTTTTTTTATTTAATCATTTTAAGCGAACTTTATAAGAAAGTATTCCTGCCACCTTGGAAAATTAAAGTGAATTGAGCAGACTGAATTTTCAAATGGTGACGACTAATCATTTATTTACCACTTCGGAGAGAAACGGTTACCCCGTTTTCGGATGACAGATTTAAATTACTGAGAGCATTCTGACTGCTCTGTATAACAACAAAAAGTTCCACCCTAATCAGTCCGTTCGTTTGTTTTAGAAAAGCGAACAAATGTGACCTGATAGTTTGAAGTAGGTCACCGATCTCTTAATGCACAACCGATCAAAAAATATTATTTTACTTTTCTTCTAGAAATATGAATTTATTTTGTTTGTATTTTATACCCAGAGGTTTTTGTAAGTCACATTTCGCAAAAAAGAAAACAATTTTATAAATTTCTATTATGTTTATTTTTGAAATTTGCCTACTGAAAACCTGAAAACCGCTGGAAATAAAAATTCAAATGAGGTATGCAAAAGAACAAATATTTTATCACGATATATTGAGTGTGTTTATGGTTAGACAATTACTGTGAAAATTATAATAATGAGAAATAATGCTGTCAATAATTTTTACTGCTGTAAATTGAATTGTGTTACAATTGTATAGATGACTGTGGTAACATTTCAGAAATACCCAGGTAAATTTTAAAATAAAATGCGCTAGATAATTATTCCATTATTATCTTTTATAAGAGAAGTACGGGGAATAACATACGTTCACAGTATTATTTTACTGGTATAGAAAGGTTTGAATAAAACAAAAGTTGTACTATTTATGGTAACTAATCGTTTTCATTACTTGTCAGTAGATGCATTACTCATAATTGTTCTCATGTAAATTAATTTTCACTTACGTGATTAATTGACCGTTTTTGGAAAACAATATAGCACTGCACGGTATCAAGTACCCATACATTTTTTTGATCTATGGATAGTAAAAACCTGTCTAAGAACATTAAAACATAATCTTGTTCTTCTAAGTGTGTTTTATCAAACATAATAAATAATTAGTATTTTGACGATTTAAGGGAAGCAGATTTAAATTAATTTCCTTGAAAAAAATTAAACTCAACTTCACTGACGCAAATATATAATGAAAATTATGTTAAAACGTTGCTATATGAGGAAACTCGTGAGAGTGTTAAATTGACTCTGTTATTATACGGATTTAAAATAAAATATAGGAGAATTCAACGAATCGGAAGTTGTTTTATTATTTTTTACTTTCCTCAGGCATGACTATGAATATTATCTATTATACTTCTACGAGGGCTATTATTATCGTTAAGAAACACTTTTTTCCAGATATTTTATTATCAGTCATTAACTTCATTCGTACTACTTCTTCACTTGGTCACCATCGATATTCAAGCACTTGTCGTAACGCAAAATCAATTTCTGTATTAATTCGGGAAAGAAAGATAATGGCCATGCACACAGACAGTTTTGTCACAATGCTGTTCCTCGTGCACATTTTCACATCATTCATTACAAACTTCTTTGTCAATTCATCAGTAATTAATGCTCACACATTCACCTCACACAATTGTATTTGTTGGTGTTTTCTTGCTGATTTAACTTCACTGTCGACAAGTCGCTCAATTGCTTTAAAAATCTCTATTTGCTGCTACAAAAGGAAAACACAAAGTGACGATGCTTCACAGCTGCGTATGGCTTCCTAGTGAATGGAGGACGTGATCTCACATACTCAATACCGCAACTGCAGCGCTGCAACTGCAAAATATTAAAACGATAATTACCTTTAAAAAAAACCTCTTACGTTATCAGACAAATTTATTCTCACAACATAAAACTCATTGATATGAAATCTTTTACTTATTATTCAGCACACGGTTTTATTTTGGTTAATACAGAATTATAAGTCAGTTTGTAAATTTTTTAAGAGCAGTGAATCATTTCAAAATACAGATTTTACAAAAATTAAAAGTTAAAATATTTTTACATTACTGCTTACAGTTTGTAAATAAAAAATATTATTCGGGTGGGAAAATATGCTGACTTGTGTGTTGGAAAAGACACATACTTCATAATCTAAACACGATCATAAAAAAATTAATATATCACTTTTCAAGTGATCAATTTAGTTAGAGAAGGTGGTGTTAAACATTTAATTTTTCTTTTCTACAAACCACTTGGCTCCAGTTGACAGGCACATCGTCTTTCTTTTTGTCTAGCAGACGGACGGTCTTCCCCAACTTGAATCCGAGAAAAAAGGAACCACTTGTTGAGTTTTCGTAACGAAGATAGCTAATGCTGTGATAATACTTAACGAGTGTCGCAGTTTTGTGCGTGATGGTGCGGGTCGAGTAGTTACACAACCTTCGCATTCCTCGCTGTCCGCTTTCTCCGCCTATTTGGCCGTTCTCTGAGAAATGCTTCATTGGACTTCTGAAATGCTCATTGCTATGACCCTCACACACGAGGTATTCCACTTGCCAAATTAAAACCAGTGACTAGTACGATGCGAGAGAGAGAGAAAGAGTAGTAGTATTTGTACATACGAGAGAAAACCGTGGCAGATGATTCCTCAGGCGATTCGTATTCAAAATTTCCTTTAAGAAAAAAATGTTACTTTGACGAACTATGCAAATACGAAAAATAAGCAATTAAATTGTTTATAATTGCAAATGATCACAAGGTTCGTGTGATAAATAGGTTTAAAATAATTACTTGTAAGGAATAAAATTATGCTATATAATTCCTAAAATTAACTGTATATTTCTCTACAAGAATGTCATTTTACCTTGCGAAAAGTTTTGTTTCGTAACATATAATATTTACTAAGTGAAAAACATATGCAACCCTGTATAATAACAGAAATAAAATTAACGAACTCCTGTTTCCTCCAACAGTGCAGTTTTAGTAAATTTTTATGCGTTCCTCTATCACCAGTGAAACTTTAGTTATTTATTAAAGAAATGAATTTTTCTGTTTAATCACAAAGTGTCTTATTCTCTACACTTTATTTTTATGAACTTTAAAGTCTCATAAAATGAATAGCCATGAAGGATTTTATTACTGTTCACTTAATTAATTTGACTACATATTCTTGACTAATATTTATTAAACGAAATATACTTATTCTTTAAACATTTAATTTAATAATTTAAATGAAAAATAGGGAAATAAATGCAAATAAAAACATGTAATGCAATAAAAGTATACGAGGAAATGTTTGAAGGCCTGCGAAGTACTTCTTGTGTGTGGGTTGTGCTTTGTGGCGGTCAGTGCTGCAATGATGCAATGAGACCGACGTTTCTTCATACAAAACGAAAGAGGGCTTTTACTGGCAATCGTTGTCAGTCTCTTCAATAAATAACATCCATTAATAAACTAATAAAAATCTGTTTCCTTCAAGTCACACGATAGGCGTAGATAATTGGAACCATCTAACTCTAAAACTAACACAAAACATACGTGAGGACATTTTTTTTATATCGGCGACTGAAAATTTTCCATTTGGTTGCAATTTTGCGAATAACAACCAATTCATGTTATTTTAAATTTGCAGCTTATTTGCTCTTGGAAAAGGGAGAAAGAAAATTCGGGTCCATACCAGGTGAAATGGAGAGACGTTTGGTGTAAATATGATGCAAATTTCTGGCGAGAGAGACCTCAGAAGATGTAAATTTTTGGTAGACGTTTCCACTATTTTGGCCCAATGCGTTATCCATGAAGCCAGATCATTCCACTGCAGTCAACGAGAAGCGAATCATCTTAGCCGGCACTTCTGAGTTAGTCAACCCGAACCTGAGAAAACAACTGCAGTATTCTGTCGGCATCGTTGACACAAAATTCCTAAATTTCACATTTCCAGACCTATTTACCATAGAAACTTTGCTTCTTTTGGTTCACCCCTCAGGTGACCTGATTTTAATAAGTTTAAGTATCTAAATTATTATTTCTCTACCGATTTAAAGTACATTCATTTTTTTATTCTAGGTTTCACGAGTTTAATTCATTAAATTTTATTCTCGTTAAAATAAATGCCTACTTCGATTTTAAATTCATTTCTGTCATTGTTAATTGTTTATTTTTCAAAAATATTATTTATTATAATTAATAATTGAACCTCTTTATTTATCAAACTTGTTGCCCAACTGTGGGTGTTAGTTAATTAAACATAATAAGTAAATTAAACCCTTCCCCCTTTATTTATTACAAACAATAATCTTTTAACCACTGAAATTAATTATCTGTTTTAAAATACGACACAATATTGAGGACTTCTAATATGATATATAAGTGCATACTTTTTTAATGAAGGTAATTTGGTATGTAATAATAAAGTTTCATTGTTGAATTCATAATTACAAATGCGTATCTTGAATTCTTTATTATATTCGGATCTAATCTGCTCAGAAAACATAATTCTATGGCGGTACACTATTTATTTTATTACAATTATTGTACTTCACAAAAACTTTCAGGCCTGTATATACCTTCTTAGTTTGTCACTGGAGAAAACTAGATTTTTTTCTTCTATATTGCCCTATTTTCTACAACATTCCGTTAGTCGAAAACTGATCATGCACGGATCCTTGACACGTACTGCAATAAAATTGAATTGCTGCTTATTCTGATATTCGATCGGTAATCGTGAGTGTGACCTGATCGTTACAGCTGACTGAGTCTGTGGTTGGTACACTTCAGGTCAAAGGAATCACGTATCGTTAAGTAGCTTCCAGTTACCACAGCGCTTCGTTGCGTATCCGAGAAAAGGAAACAGCAGGTCAGATCTCACTTGATTCGAGTTCAAAATCGGGTTTTAAGTCGTAGCGGAAAGGAGTAGTTTCTAAAATGCTCCAGTCTCTGATAAGTATATGCGGGGATTACAGAAAAAAAATATAAATACTTTTCTGAGATTTTAGAAGTAAATTCCAAAAAATTTGTGACAGTCTATCTCGTTCGAATTTCACATATAAAGATTGAATACGAAAATGATTGTTGTTATGTTTCAGTGTCTTTGTTGTTTTCAGAATTTAGAAACGTTTGTAAATAATTATTAACATAAAACCGCGTTCAGCCTGAAGTAAAATCGGATCACCAGAGACAGTGAGGTAATAACCCTATCCCAAATTCAAAATTACTTTAACTTTAAACGTGACCAGATCGATCTTATGCGAAACAAAACGTTGCTGAAGTCATAATGCGTCACGTAAATAAAAATTTTTACTCTTTCTCTCTGGCTTCAAAATTGTTGTTTTGCTTGTAATCAAATAATTTAGTAAATCAACAAACGAAAAAAGTTTTCATACCTTGAAACAATATATTGAACAAAATTACACGTTACTGAACGGCGGATGACAATAATACGTTATGTATCCGAAATAAAATTTCTAACTCAGGTTTAATACGTGGTTTCACTTGCAACGAAATAAACTACTACGCTATCAAATGAACAAAGTTTACAAGAATTTTTACAAATATATTAAACAAGTTTGAATGAACCAACACAATTGACACACTAACGTTTTTACCTTTGGTGAAGTGATATCCACTGTTATAGTTTTCCCAACCAAAGTATTTACAACAATCTCTGCCGTTTAAGATTCGTCTCCCTCCATATATTTTTGTTTCCAATCAAGTATTCGCCATCTGATCTCCAGAGGCGACACATTCTTCCGTCAAACGTTATATAATTTTCCTCGTACGTGGACAAAGATGTTTATTGTTTTTTCTTTGTAGTCATACTACAATACAGTTACATGAAACATGAAAACAATTTTCCTTTCGAAACAAGGGACTGCTACATTCAGTGCGTGAAATATCGTCCACGTCAACATGGCTCAGGGAATATTTAGGATATATGATGAGCGTGAGTGTGTAATTCTAACGCTGATGAACAATTAAATGTAAATGAAGGAGGTCCCATGTGAGGTGTGCTTGGTAACCATGCAAATGGCGTTTGTCGTTAGCGATCGCCAGCGGTGGAGGAAAGTTGAGAATCGGCCAGATCCTTGAAGCATATCTCGAACGAAGCGGAGGTAATGGTGGGAAAGGCTTTGTCGCCGGATTCACAGAATCACATTGTTGGGTGGCGATGGCCATTCGAGTGTAGCCCGAGGGCCTTAGCGGGAGGTAACGGTACCCGAACCTTTGCTCACAACGGGTACCCAGTTTGTCTAGTCCATTAACTGATGTTTAGAGAACAATGCTAACTGCGCCGTATAATTCGCAACTCGTTTGATGTCGCGGCGTTTTAAAACCACCTTTAAATAACTACCACGCAATTACACAACGCAACGTTAACAGCGTGGAACACTTCAACTTTACATATCATGAATGTATCTCTTTGCTGTGTATCGCAATTTCAAGCGATGTTGTTCCTGCAAAACCTGCGAAATAAGGCGTTCTGTGGCCTTGAAACGGCTGTCGACCAACTTGACAAAGTCGGTGGAACGAAGTGGAGGTAATATAAAAATGTGGCACGTTAACACCTTGTATGGTGTAAGGTGAATCTCCTTGGAATCTTACAATACACGAAAAATATTTATCAGTACTTAGTTTGAGCGTGTCTCACTTAAAATAATCCTCCAGAGGTTTCCTGCTGTTGATCCTTAAAAATAGAGTTTGATTCGCACGAGAAGATTTCCCATCAGCAAAGGCTTATACAAAAACAAATTTACAGGTTTTCTACCATTAATATATTTTATTGAATATTAAACTAATATAACAATCAACTGCGTTCCACCAGGACAATAGTACAATTACGTAAATTTTCAGTGTTGTAGACCATCCGACTGAATCAGGGAGGCTGTTTTGGCTTTGTTAGTTTAATCGCTATTTCTGCTAATATTGGCTGAATGATGCATTATAGCCTGAATCCAGACTAGCTTTTGTTATAGCTCTTGTATTTTGTTTAATGAAACAGACTAGGTGAAACAGGTATGGTTTCTATTCATTGTGAATGCTCTCATGTGAGGAGGCTAACGTGGAGACTGTTTAGAAGACATCACGATTTGGACATTGATAAGGTTTCTGTCCAGTGTGAATCCTCGTGTGCTTCATTGGGTCCCCAGATTGACTGAATGGTATTCCACAAACTGGTTTCTATCCTGTTTCATTTAAAATTAAATTTTCAGACTTGCGGGCACATACCTCAGATTTTGAAAATTAACACGATTTTTGTATAATATGATCTGTCCTATGTTTGATTAATTCTCCAGATTAATTAACGCACTCAACACTGACAGAGTTTTCTTCGGGATAAATTATCATGCGTATGTTAAAATAAGCTGACTCACTGAAATATTGCTTTCATACTCTGGACATTTCTATGGTTTCTGTCCAGTGTGAATTTTAATGCACCTCGCTAATTGTCCAGTCTGGTTAAAAGATGCTTCACATTCTGTACACTGTTAAGATTTATGTCCAGTATGAGTGTTTGTATCTTGTTAATATTTGCCTCAGACACTGGACAATAGTATGATTTTTGTGCAGTGCGAATTTTAATATATTGTTGAAATTATCGAAGGTTTATGCTACTAAGCTTTGCAGAATATTATTTTAAGTGTAGAAATGCTAGTAGAAATCAAAAATCTAATTATATATGACTATATTAAGACCTATAGTAACGTATGGATCGGAAGGCTTGGCGATGATTGAAAAGGAAGAAGGTTGGCTTTTGAAATGGGAAAGAAAGATGTTTGGAACGGTGAGAGAAGAAAGACTGGATATCAATATCAAACGCAGAACTGAAGACACTTTTTGGATTGGTGGATAAGCACGGACGGATAAGATGGTCCCGTCTTGTACAGAGAATGATTGATGGGAGATGGAGAAGACGAAGCCTAGGAAAAGGTAACTTAACGACATAGAGGAGGATCTGAAAACAATGGTAAAATAATTGGAAAAGGAAGGCTATGGGCAGAAGTGAATGGAGGCCTATGCTAAAGATGACCATAGTTCTACAAGAAATGTAGAGCCGACTTAAAAGAAGAAGTAGTAATTAAGAGATAAAACAAATCCCACAGAACGTTTCTTACGCCAGAAGCACTGCGGAAACGCTATGTAACTTATTTTACCAGTTAACTCGCTACTTCTTCATATAATTAGTAGTTTATATTTAACTCAGTTGTTTTATATTTTAGAAACTCAATTGTGATCCAATAGACAGAGATCAAGTTATTTAATGGAAATGTGGTAAATAAAAATATCAACTCACGCCGTACTTTCGAAGGAAATGATAAATAAATGAATACGTCCGCAGTGTAACTAATTGAAAAATTAATATATTTAAAAAAAATACGTTATGCACCCTACATTATTTGGTACTTATATGTTTTACCTATTATATATAATTAAAATTAAATTTCTTCTAATTCCGCATGAAACAATATAATTCAAACAAATGAATAATTTTGAAAAATGTTTAACAATTATTTTTCCTGTTTTTCAGGTCAGTAACGTTCCTAATTTTTGTTGGAAGTCAGCAAATGATACTGTAAAATATTCATTAGTAAGTATTCCACACTTTCTCATACGATGATGTTAACTTATGATAAGAGTCATATTATCCGTTCAGATCATTTAGAATTTTGCTTAATTTAGAAAATAACATAATATACAAATGGCCTTCATAAATAATTGATCTCGAGGTCGTTTCACAATTGTGATCAACACCTGATGGCGATCTTTAAGTTTAGAAGTTAATGAGGTTGTGTAAGGGTTGTTTACACATGTAAATGTTGACTTAGCTTTCGTGTGGGCTGTCATATTGCGTAATTGGCAATTTTCCAGTCTGGAACAACTAGTTATTCCAGCTCCTTGCTGCGCAGCGTGTGATTTAAAAAATTCACGACATGATTCGGTGTTCTGTTGACAATTTTCTTGCGGTCCGTAATTTCAGACCGCGTCAATAATTTGCGGCCAAAATATAGTTTCAATTTAAGAACGGTTTTGAATTCTTCCTTGGGGCTATCACAAAAATAACTGTGATTTTATTTCACTGCAATTTCGCAAGGAATCAAAAATTGAGTTCGATTAAATCATCTTACGGATTATGTAAATTTGATTCCACCTCTGTATTTGTCCTAAAAATATTTTTCACTTTCTTAATATTATTCTCTTAGGTAATCACAGTAATCAAAAAGTTAATTGGCGATCCTCTATTTAAGTGAACATATAAACATATTAAGCTCAGTTTTATTTCAAACTAATTTTCAACATAAACATAAAAGACTCCTATAATCAGAAACATCAAATTGATAATGATAATTAAAAGCTGTCACGAAACTAAATAAACTATTTGATGGCTGGTAAATGGATTTTTGTTGATCAACTCTTACTGAGTTGAGGCATATTTCTGATCTTTAATGGTTCAGTTTCTAAAATATTTTGTTGATCGCTAAATATTATCTTATCCGTTATTTAAAACTCAATTTAATTACAAATAGGTTTCATACTCTTTACACTATAAAATATTTGTCATTATTAGAAAACAATTTATTTAAAAATGATCTGGAATAAATCATAGTCTTTTCTCTATTATTAATATCAATTCTATGAATTTATTACATAACTAATAATTATGATCAAAATAAATAATGTGGAAAAATTAAATTTATTTTAGGCCAAATATTAGACTGTAATTAGATATTTCATTGTTCTTTTTCGACTTTATTTGAATAATTAGTTTATTATTGAAAGTTATTCGCACTTTCCTCAAAGTTTTATACGAAATTTATATTTTTAAAATAAGAATAAATACATAATGGGAAGAAATTTAACCAGTTACTCACGAAATAATTTTACAGTAGATATAATTAAGTACAATTGGGAAATTATTCGTGTATCAGTAGAGGCGTAATAAAAAATAAAATAAAAATACTTACAACCAATCATATTCTGAATATTTCTGGAAACTGTTTAATTGACTTTGGTGGTAATTGAATCTGAATAATAGATAATTAATGTGTCTAGCAAAATAGACGTGAAACTGTTGAGATATTGTTTATTGACCAAAATAAAAACGATCTCCAATTCACCTAATAATGACCCCTGCTCGGATAAAGAATTTTTATTTCAAGTAATAGACAAGCTGGGTGCCCAGAGATTTTAATGCTTAAATATAACTAAGATTTTTACTAAGGTTACGATACTTTTTGTTTCTCGTGAACGTCGCCGCCGCCGTATGCTTACTACATTCGGGCTACATAAGGGTATAATGTATCCTATTGTAAGTTCTATATGCCATTAGGGTAGGACGGATACAAATAGTGTTGCGGGGAACACCGTAAAAATAATTGACCCCAAAAATTTTTGATTGGGCGGTAATATCGGTCGATTTTGCATATTTACAAATTTCCGCCACCTCTACCTCCTCCCCTATAGGTGTTAGCCGTGTCTTACCCAGAAAGTGCTGATTTTAAAGAACTTGTCGTTGTTGTGGCAACCCTCCAATCTAATCTATCCTGCGCAAAGAACTTATGACCAAAATTGAGTTGAAATTGCTCCAAGCAAAAAAACACACGTTCGAAATTTGAGCTTTTATACATAAACAATGAATTTCATTTATAAGCGTGAAATAACTTGTAAATTTAATGAACGTTTTACTTAAGAAACAATATATTTTAAGTACTTAAAAATTATACAATAATATTTATCTCTAGAGTGCGGCAGACGACGCGTTGGACCGCTCACTGTTAATTTTATTTTGTTTAAGATTCCTTTAGATAATATTTAACTTAAATTTAATAAAAATATTTTTTATTTAAATGCATAACTTGGACTTACACATAAAAAGTATTTCGTTATTACTTCACACACATTTTGTTTTATTTAATTTCAACATCGACCATCCCTTATTTGAAAACCCTATATAATAACTTTTTATCTCAACAGATATAAAAATTTGTTACACAGTAGTGTTGAGGTGTTTTACTGATATTTTTTGCTCGGCTGCCTTCAATTATTAATATTTCGTTTAATGTAAGTAAAGCAGACTTGTTAGTATCATTCCGTTAACTTTGTGTGTTTCACTCTTTTCCATTGACACATAAGTCACTATCAAAGTATGTCACCGAATGGTTGGGAAGATAACGTCGTTTCTTAAGGGTCCTCGGGAGACGCCAGATGGCCTTTCTGTTTTGTTTTATTTCAACTATATTTTGATCTCTGTGTGGCCTCGTTCGCCGACTACTTGAATGGTGTGCGGGTGAAGAATGGGTTCTGCTTTGCACGCAAGGTGCAGAACCTGTTTTTGCGCTGTGTCTGTGCTTTACCAGTTGAGAGCCCCTCCTGTGGAGACACAAAGGACGCGATGACGCGCTGTGTCCGTGAGAACACGTGCATTACAGGTGTACCGCGCCCGAAACGCCCACGTGAGAGTATCCTGTCCCACCCTCAGACACAAGCCATTTGTTTCCGCAGCTTGCCTCGCTTTATTTTGGTACAAAGTTCCGGCGGGCAGTAGTGTAATTGATGACATTCACCGTTTCGGCTCATCTCGCTTGAATGCTCCACTTTTTCCAATCGGTGAGTTTATCAAGCCACATCGTCAACTTCGTTTCACTTAATGTGAATTACTTTGATTACTTATTTTTAATTCAGTTTTTGATGTGACGTCTCGCTGAGCGGCGTTGAACCTTTTCCTGTTATGAAAATTGCCTTACCATCCTCTTTTACGGCGTTACAGAACTGAGTGAGCTATGACCTCCGTATCACCCCATTTTAAACCAGAACAATACTTAAGTTAATTTTCAAGTACTGCATCCGATCTCTTCCATGATCTTCCGCGTCTCGTCCTTTCCTACATCTTTCAATGCAGCAGCTTCTTTTCCACGTTTAACCTCTTTACACCTGGTGAGATGTTGGTGAGACTTCATCAATCTCATTGGGTCTTCTCCTCCGAGTATCGTTTCTATTTCACTGCTTCTTCTAATCTCCTATATTACACCCTCTCCTAGTGACGAAAAGTTGGGCTGAAACTGAAGAAGAATCGATACGTTGACCAGCTACAACTCCAAATTCGGAATGTGTCATGGTAATCTGGTAGGACAAGACGCTAATTAGGTGTGGTACCAAAAAAGAAGAAGGTAGAAGTTGACTATAAAAATGAGAATAGCTCAAGCAATAAATCTTTTGTAAAAAATAAAAGAAAAAAGTTTATAAAAAGTTTGGTGACTAAGAATTAATTTATAAATGTATTTCTGTGATGCGTGGTGTTTTTTGGCAGCGGAACTTGGAAAGGAATAAAAGTATTGAAATACGGCGCTACAAAAGAAATGGTAGGCTGACAAGTCAGGAAGTCTTGAACAGAATTGGCGCGTAGGGAACATTATGAAAATTTAAAGCACTAAGAACTTGTTAAACTACTGTTAAGGAGTAGAGGGTGAAGTTAGAATAGAAGAGGAAGTCCAAACATCAAACCAGTGTATGTCATGACTACCGCAACAGAAAATTGCCACTCAGATAAATGCCCTCAGCATGCGCTTTACGCAGTTCTTCAGTCCCCGTATGCGTGTGCATGTACTATAACCACTCAAGGTGGAACTTGTCTAGATCTCTCATTCGCTCTTTACAAGACCATAGAAACTCATATAATATTATTAAAAAAGCAACAACATACAATACTAAATCATTCATACATGTGGCACAAATTCTGTTTAATTCTCTTCAAAGTTTAGATATAATTTTAGTATGAGTGAAATATAATCAGAATTTACTTATTTTAATTGAAATGAAACGTTGTAACATCATAAACACACACGGCGATTCGGTTGCTGATTTTTTGCTCAATATTTTTATTAATACACGTCGTAACAAATTAAATTCAACACTCTAGTATTTCTCATATAAACTTAAATCTGTTGATGGTAGGTATTTTTGCAATATTGGTATTGTATGGAATATCTATAATGAAGTAAACAGGCCTTGTTCGTAATTCAAAAATTTCAACAGATATTCTGTGATAAACTGAGTATTCTTTAAATATATCAAATATTGTGATACGAAAGTCTTAGAGAAGTAAAAAGAAACTAATTTTCCTTGAGCTAATTCGTCGTTAATCAACAAAAAACAATGTGAAAAACGACGATAGGACGATGTATGCCAAGGCAGATATTATTATTTGCCTATGTATATCCTATAGAATAAAGGACATTTTCTTATCATACAAACGCAAATTATGTGCGTTCGAGTGTCAAGTTTTTGCACGTTCCTTTTAAATAATTACGTGATCAAGAATTTTCAGAAATATAAGAGCGTTGAGAATCCCTCATATGATACGTACACAAATTTATTTAAGGCATGTTTATACATATAGTCTCTGCGTTGACATAAATATTAAAAACAAATATCCAAAAGAAACTTCTATAATTAATTCAAGAACTATGTTTACCATGACAAACATTATCATATATAGGTTTTTACATCGCTGGATGACTTAGCACGAAGAAATTATTTTGAAAACAGATTCTTTGTTACATAAATTTTAAATGAGAACAAGCAATAAAATGATATGGGCTCTACTTCTAAGTACTTGTATTTGCTAATGGCAGGAGTTCGTTTCAGTTCCAATAATGAATTCCGTTTCACGATTTTGTTTTCCACGTTGTGTGCGAGAAATGTGGGTCAGCTAGAACTAATTGAAAACTTCATTCTTGATTCACTTTGAGCGACAATTACCAACCATCAATTATCTTGACATTCTGATACATGCAATAAAATTAACGACTGACCTACATGCAGTTAAAATTTCCTCTGATATAATTTATTATGATAAAGCTTAAAAAAATGATAACTTTTACCATTTTTTACTTAATTACGCTCACCACATAAGTTAAATATCTGTTCATATCTCGTTCTGTAAAATATTTCAAAGTTTAGAATCTTATATAAAATGATGTTTTAGTAATAATCAATAAATTTAAATGGTTTCATCCACTGTAATTAAATAAAGTGAAACTTAAATTTTATTCAAGCAATATATTTGTAATATTATGTTTGTAGTAAGCCCGAAGAAGTCTCAAAATGAAGATGAAACGTCGCTTTTTTAAATAAATAGTGATATATTTAATGCTGACTTTTTGGCCGTCTTATTATTTATTGTTACATTTTATTATTGAGTTTCATAGTTGAGAAGTTTGTATTGAAAGTCTTTCTAGTTCCTGTCGGGTATTTTTTAAGGCATTGGTCTCTCTAAGGTTCGAGAAATATGAGTCAGAAGAATTATGATAATATTTATCAGCATAACTATATTTTTCAGAGTATTTGCTCAATTAAGTCTGAGGTTATTCATAAATACGAAACCAAGAGAAGGTAAAAATAACGAACCTGCAAGTTCAGTTTTTGTCTTCCATTACTGTTGTGACAAGTTCCTACCTGATTGATCAACTCAGTTTCAGAGGGTGAGGGTTGATTACATAAGTGCTTTTACGCTCCATCGGATATTAAATGTGATCAGCGCGTCAACATCAAGGTTTATCCTGAAACTGAAGTCTTAATCTGGTGATGACCCTTGGATATTTCCGTACGACCTTCATTTGTGTTGTATAAAAAAATTACATGGTAAGTCTTGCCTTTTAAATAAATTGGATCATACCTAAAACAGATTTACTTGAGGTTCTTTAATAAAATGATTCGATTTATATAATATTAAGACAAAACCTGCAGAAGAAGCGAAAATAGGATATAAAAATGTCAAAGTTTTTACGTTATTACAACGCAGAGAAGTTAGTTTTCGATTTTTTGAGATAAGTACACTGCTTTTCATAACCACTTAATCGAAAATGTTCTTAGCTATGGCCAAGATCAATACATTCCATGCCGCATTCAGAGCCATTGTTGACCGATGAAGATAATGTCAGTCCACTCTGGTGGTTAGTACAGCACAAAGGGTATTTAGGTGCACAGCTTGTAAATTGCCTCTTCTCGTCAAAGGCCCTACAAATTACCTCAGCACTAATTGCTGTTTTAAGGTCAGAGATACGGTGTAGTCATTAACAGGTCCTGGTTGCAACGAACAGTAAATTCACAAAAATATGAGCTTCCTGTAATGGTTGTGCTACCATTTTCCGCTTATTATCAACACAGCATATGTTACAATGTTTGATGAACCTAGATTTACTCTACGGGAGATAGTAAAAAGAGCGTGTTGAAAAATTGTGTGTTCTTCATTGCTGACAGAAAGGGGAAAATACTGATCCAATTCCTCATATCATCCGATGGATGTTTCAGTCAAATATTAAATAACAGTGGCTCTTAGCAATGTTGTGTCCACTTAGGGACCGAGTTTCTTATAACTTTACCAATGAAGGAACGGTTCTGTACCCTGGGAGCTTGGTAGAGGATGATGTAAAATCCCTAAGGATACGTGAAGAGGCGTGGGTGGCGACAGAAACTCGGGGGTTCAAGGTTACGAAAGACATGGTAGGGTCAGAAGGCCGAAGTACACACGAGGCTCCAAGGTTCCATCAACAAGTACCTTCAAAACCAACAGCTAAGGACACGTGTGACGTTATCATAAGCTACATCATACCCTCAAGTACGTGGTGGTCGAACTTTGCAATTGATCATAAAAGGTGACAGCTTCCTTTTGGTGTATCCCATTATTTTTATTTTTATAAAACAGTCACCGTGTTAAACGTTGCTAATGGAAAGTGATGAGTTTCGTATCCTCTAACTATATCTATTTGGCAACATTTGCCACCTAACGACGTGACAAATACTGGATTACACGGGTATCGCCGGGCACCCAGCTAGTTATAAATAAAATTGTAAACGTCAAATCACAAGTATCAAAAGTCAGAATATACTAAAATTTACATTGACATAAATCTCTTCCTTCAGTGTTCAGGAACCTCTGCAGGTGAATATAAGGAAGAAATTTCAATTATAAAATAGGCTTATTTAATTTCGTACCTAATTTTGTTGAATATGTACAACTGAAGAGGTCCCTCAACGTAAGGAGAAAGCGCTTCTTTTTAATGCAAATTTTAATTAGTCTTGACTTTTTGATGTTGTGTATACATTAATTTTATTAACAAATAATTATAATGTGTTATAATAAATTCTGGAAAATTCATGTCATTACACACTCTCCATGCCCAAATTATTTATATTACATGGTTTTTAAAATTTTCTCAGGATGAGGCTAATTGAAAAATTTTATACTTTGAGGTCAAGTTTTGAATCCAAATCAACATTTATTTAGACTTGAAAATGAGTCATTCGTTTCGGAAACTCGAGTAATTAATCAGAAACCGCAGCGTGTAAATATGGACTCGGGTAATCACTACATTGCGTGCCTGGACGAAAGAAACTGCTACTTTCTGCTAGAGCTTCAACAAAGAGCTTGGATATTATCGATTACGATCTTTGCGTAAAGCTCAGGTGTCATTCAACACAATACTCGTGACAGCCTGCAAAGAGGGCTGTCACGCTGACAGGAACATGGACATCATTCTTCAGAGGGTTTTCTTTTCTTTAATAAAAACTTCGTGACGGGTAAAATGTATGAATCCCGTATTGGCGGGTAAAATCACAGTACTTTAACAGCTTCAATTTGTGACTCATAATGTAATATTGCAACATTTATTAATGCGTTCACGTAAGTACATGTTAATGTTATTAGTAACAAATTTGACAATTTGAAGTAAATTAAAGACTAAAGAAGTTAGTCTTCAAACTTGGTTTAATTTTCATCTGGCTACTCCGCTTCCTTGATTACGTTGTACTACGTAACAGGCAGGCAGGCCCTTGGGGTGCTCGTTTGTCGCGATGACACAACTCGCTTTCTTTCCACCTGTTCTACTTGAATCCCCCTGTGGAACCCGCTATTACCAGGTGAAAATGGCTCGTTTGCGAGGTCTGAGGGTTTGCCTCTACACGCCAGCTGCTAGCCTGACGAATTGCTCTAGAAACATGGAATGTAAATTCAACATTTATTTCCATAAAATATTAATTTTTTCCAACCTAAACCTTTTCAAATTAATCTTTTAATTCCTTAAAATTTCTACAATAAACAATGCATTAATTTTAAATATTTATTGTGTTAAATCCGTCATTAAAAGGAAGCTCCAACTTAACTTGATGTTGTGACGTGGTTTTCATTAAATTTATATATATATATATATATATATATATATATATATATATATATATATATTTAAATGGGTAGGCACCAATAAATATCAACTGACATTTAAAAAAGTTTTAGTATTAACAAATGTAAAAGATTCAATAAATTACATCAGTTAATTTTAATGAATTTTATTTGGCCAGCTGAGCCCTAACTAAAGAATTAATCTAGCAAAAGCCTTAAGTAAATTTAATCTACTTTACTCAGGGCTGTATACGCATAGAAGGGCAAGAGGTTATTGTATTTTGTTTCTTACTTTGACTCGCAATCCTGGATTAAACGCAACGGCAGATTCCGGATGGCGGCCGGCCTCTGATGTGGTTCAGGAAATGTGTCACCTCCTTCGTTTTCTCGTGATTCTTGAACCAGCCAGGTCACCTCTCCTCGCTGACTCCTTGAAGCCCTGCCAGTCCGACTTTCCGTTTCGGTAGTTCTTCTCTGACCTCTCACCTCTGACTCTCTTTTCCAAATGATCTTTTAGAGGTCCTCTCCACCTCGAACTAACCTATCCTAAAAACCTCATTGGTCTCCCCGATTTTATACCTTCCCTAGGTCTTTCAATGGAGTTGGCGTCTCTCCCCTTCCTCTTAAAAAATTTCAAAATTTGGGAGGGGCTACCCCTAGCTATATTTTGGGTCAACCACCTTGCTGACTGTTGTTTGCCAGGTTTACCCCGGAAAGGTGCCTTGCGAATATCTCTGCAACTGTTCTCCATGGAAACTTCGTACAGAATGCTTAATATTGTAAATTAAATTAAGAAAATAAAATAAAAAATGCAAAGGAATTAATACACGGAACAATGTGGAGCCATAGCAAATGACTTTAGAGGAACAATTTTGTAAATATTATTTTTTATCTGTACATTCATTATTCTCGTAAGAAGTTTTAATTGTTCTTGGAATAATTTGGAATATAAGCTAGGTTTTTAGAACGTGTTGAAAACTTTTTTTAAGATGGTTTATTACCGTCCTACTTTTCATTCCATATAATATAACATAATCTGAATATTGTATGCAATTGGTTGTATAACTTTATATTGTATGCAGTTGAATCTTAATGTTTTAAGGGTGTAAATGATAAAATTTATTATTGGTTATATCAATAATTTTAGTATCCTTATATTAGTAACTATAAATTTGGCTGATTCATGTTTTTCTTTTAATGTTTTTTTTGGATATTGTCTTATTATATATATATATATATATAGTTGTAAGCGGACATTTATTTTTTAGTTTGTATTTATGTAACATTTAGCATTATGATTAAAACTATTTTAGATTAATTAAATGTTATACTATTTAAAGATATAATATGTTTTAAGCGAAAGTTGGTATATATTTGTTAAAGAACGAAGGCTTTCCCGGTGAAGAATATGTAGAAACGTTTCTCGGGTTTCCTACCGGGTAGTCTCAGTAAACAGCGACGTTTCGACAAATAGCAACTCCGTCATCTTCCAGCCTGGAAGATGACGGAGTTGCTATCTGTCGAAACGTCGCTGTTTACTGAGACTACCCGGTTGGAAACCCGAGAAACGTTTCTACAGGTATATATTTGGTTTTCACGTGATATCGAATGTCATAGAACGAGTTATTTAGCTTTCTTATAGCTCATAAACTAACAGATTCTTTTAAAATGATTAAATTATATGGTTAACAATTTGAAAAGAATTATATTTAAACAACAAAACGCTATCATTTCTTATTGAAGGCCATATTAAATGGTTGCCAAATTTTCATTTCGATTCTTTTATACTTTTAATGTGGGCTAAATAAATAAAAGATTCTCAGGTGTCCAAATAGTGGGGTTAAATATTTATTAATAGTTACATTTATGTGACAATAATTTGATAAATAAATATGTAGAAAGGTCGAAAAGCCAAAAGAGTTTAATAAAAAAATAACAATTAAAAGAATCATACACAGACCTCACTCAGAAAAATACTGTCAATCTCACTGATCCCTAAAATTATTTATTCGGAGGTAATATAGGTCATTTTTGCATGCTTTAAAATTTTCACTGCTCCACTCCGCCACTACGGGTAGCAGTCTTGTCTTATACACTTATTCAGTCAAGATTGGCCCACGGATTTAAAATTATTAGCCGTACGTATACACTAAGAGTAAATTTAAGCCTTGAGGAGTATTGCAATAACTTCTGATAAACTCACACAATCTGTAAGTAGCCGCAAACAGTTGATAACAGTAACACAAGTAATTGCAATATAATTAACTGCGCTAGTAGAACATGCCAAGGAAACTTTCAGTATTTATAAATATTTAACCCGGTTGGAAACCCCGGAATGTTTTATTTACATCGGTAAAGCTACCATAGTTTAATTAATGCCTACGAGGAACTGCATTAGTAAAACGTATAATATGTAATTCTTTGATGATCATGCGTATGTACGGAAAGCTTATGGTGCATTACATTTTATTTTATAATTATTTCATTTATACAAAGACATAGGCCAACACAAAGCCAAGAGTTGGAACTTTTGGGACAAAGGACGACGCTGGAAAATCCCGAAAGAACAGGCTAAGGATGGGTTGATGGGTTTAGCCATAGGCTGACCAATAAGAGCATTGAAAATGTAGAGAGGAAGGAAGGAAAGATTACCATGAGATTACCTTCGTCTCGGAGATTTTCTGGGACATGAACTTCTGGTAAAGATATGGTCCTGTTAGCCCCACAGAACAAGCAGCGTCTGAGAGTTCCTTTTGGTAAGTGTTGGCCTATGTCTTGCTACAAATGAAATAATTATAAAATAAAATAATGCAGCATAAGCTAGTTTGTAGACATATTATTTACCTACGTTAAGGTATTTTTCAATTGTGTATGTACTTTATTATATATCTGAATCGACAGGGAGAGAAAAAATTCTGGTATAATGTTTCTAAAAAGTTATTCAAGATTGTGCTACCTGAAATATTTCACGTGTGGCGATTGAAGCCTGAATTCTGAACGTTAGGAAGAAGGAAACACAGAGAGAGATATTTATTGCGAAATGTGCTCTTCCTCGGAGCTGAGAACTTTTCCGGTATGAAGTCAGCGACTCGTGACTGTTTTAACAGCTCGCAATAGGAAGAACTTTTCGTATCACGGCAGCAGGGACGAGCGTTTGGAATAAATAACACCTGGTTTCCAGGTAACGGCTGTAAGGGGTTATGGGGTGCTTGGCCAAGGGGACTCATAACGACGGTTATGGAATATGCAGGTGAAATATCCATAAAAACAAAATGTACCTTGGTAAATGTGTAATCACGCATCACAGCAAGAGGTTCACTAGAAAATTAAAGATACCCACCTTAAAAAGTTATTTAACTATATGCGCTTCTAAAATTTTGACACTAATAAAAACTGTATTAATAGCAGATATTCCAAAAACTGTAATATGCAAACATTAAAAATCAATAGAAAATAAATTTCGGAATGACGATCTCGCTGGCTTTTAACATAAGCATGTCCGAGTTAAGGTTTGTGTGACATCAAAGTCTTTAATTGTCACTGGAGAAGAAAAAAGAAATTTGTCCAGAATACAGCCGTGTAGGGATTTTTTGCTTAAAAAACATATAAAATACGGAAAGCATTTATTATTCATATTGGAATACGCAACGGAATCACAAACCATCACAACAGCTTCTAAAACATACCGTCCCATTTAGAGTGTATATATTTTTATTGTATTTGATGTATTTACAGATATATCATGGCAGACTCGTCCCGAGTGGATGATCGATTATGAAACCACCATGACACTTCAGATACTCGGATAATGCAACTCCAAGTGCTCACCAGATCAGAGAGGGGGAACTCACTCACTCAGAAAGAGCCTTTTTGTTTCCTGTTTACGTTCTGGCTCATTACAAGCTATTATAAAAGATAAAATAGTTCATATTCTCTTGGTACTAAAGCTATAGTCTATTAGCTATTCTTCAAGGTTATTGTATGAAATACCTTATTGACTTCAATTGTTAATGAGACGTTAAGAAAAGCTAAAAAAAACTTAAAGTGGGTTTTTAAGAAATACACATGTTGATTGGGGTCAGTATTCAATACGAAAAGTATATTTTTTTGAACTTTTGGTCGGTGGTCAATATATCGACCATTATCCTATGAAGGGTTAATATAGTAAGGTGTTGGTGTAACTGTACTGAGACTTATTTCTACCAACTGAAAGTGCGTCAGGACTAACGAAATAATTCTTTTGTTTATTCGTTCACTTGCAGAGTCCCTAGCTATGTTGAATGGATTGTGTGCTGCTTGCTCGTGCAGCTGGAAGAGGAGCCAGGTGTAGGGGCAGCCAAGCGTAGTTAGGCAGGTCTGAAACCGCTACGGTAAAGATAGCACGGGAAAACCAGCACAACCCAATCCATACAACACACACCTCTTTCAATATATATAATACAAATATACACATCACGAGTCAAAATATTGTTAAACCATAATAAAATATTTAACAAATGCATATTTCTAACTAGTAAGAAAAACATGGACTGGTAAATTTATTTAGAAAATTTACATTCATATTGACAATATTAATTATGGTGAACCTGATTTAATTTAATATATTAAGGAAGACCATGCAGCACGTTTCACAAATAAATCGGACGATGAAATACAGTAGTCATAAATGGCGGCAATTGGAATTAATAATTTCTGAATACGTAGATTGTATTTAATATTGATTCAAATTTTTATTAGATTTTAATGACGTTTTATTAATTTTATAAGAAAAAATTGGAACATGAAACTGATTGCTAACAAATGAAGAAATGTAGTTTTTTTTAAAAAAGTGACTGAGAATAAATATGGGGCTATATAATTAAGAAATCAACAAGAATAACAGTTTGAGCTACTACATGGAAAATTATTGATTTTAGAAATTTAATAGGGGCTTGTTTTTATTTATGACTATCTTGTTGCTTGACGATGTCCGGGAATTCAATTATATTTGGGTGACTATCCGTCCCCGTTTACCGGTCTCAAACCTCTGTCCCTGTCTGCGAGGTGTATTCTCTGTTTTGTCTCCGGAAGCCAACTTAAACAGTCCTGTAATAACAATGCCGTCTCAACAATTCCGTTATCTCCAATGAAAATTCCTGCTGCAGCAATAGATGGGGTAAGATTGCTCGCCCCCCCTCTCTCTCTTTCTCTCTTATTACACTTATGATAACACAGATGCACCCTCCCTCCCATCCACGCGGTAAAGTTGTCTCTGATCGGCAAAAAATAATATGGTCACCGTATTTGTATTAGCCCGCTACAAAATACAATTGTGTGTGTTCGGCACGGGTTTTTATATAGTCGATCTGCATTGCGACATATAAAACATTTTGTATTCATGTTAGTTAAACTTTAGCGTTATTTCAAACTTATCAGCAAGTTGATTACCTCGTTTGACTGGCTTGACACGCGAGGGCATAAGATATACTATTGCAAGTTCTATGGGTCCTTAGGGTATGATTTTTTTTTGGCCTGAAATAGGGGTGGGGAGACAGGAACATAAATTTTCAAATGATTGACGGAAAACTTCTCTGGGACGATCAGCGCTAAACACCAAAATTTCACGGTAAATTTTGTACAGCTCCGACTTACGCGCGCTATTTCAATACATTTACAAATATTTACATTAATAACTTCTCAACCCTGTATGATATCGAAATGAAACGTACACGAAAATTTAAGTTCAAATTCCCTTTTTAATCCATCACATTTTGATAGAAATCCTTTGAGTCGTTTCAGAGCCTATTCGAGACAAACGTCCAGATATACACTTCAATTTTATTTATTGGTATTTCTAGCTGAAAACCAGGATTTTTTTGTCCAGAAAATTATTTATATTGACAGTATTCTCTATAATAATACCTAGTAGAATGTTAAAAAATAGAAGCCATAATAGGCGCCCTATAAATATGTCCTTATATTCTTTTCTTTTTACTCCTTTAAGATGTAGCAGAAATGCTCACAAATACGTTCTTGTTATAAATTTAAACTTTTAAAAACTAAAATTACTTATGCTAGTCGTTTCTCGCACCATCAGTATCTATCTCCGGATTTTCAAGAATGTCATTGCCAAGTTTTCTTGGTATTAATTAACGCTTTTAAATTTAAATAACGAATTTACATGCATCCTTTCTTATTCAATGGAAGTAATGGCATTGCAATTAAAATTCAATATGGCTTTATCAATCATGTAATAACGATATTAAACAATAACACATTAAAAACTTAAATACAACTTAAATTAACAAACTTATCTTTGGGAAACTAATAATATTACAGAAATAAATGATTTCTTCAGCTTATCACTCTTCTGATTAATAACGAAATTTTATTCAAATATAAAAACGCGAGTCTATGTTTAAGGTATCATATGGTCTCCAACAACAGTACGATAATCGATACAGGGAGCTTGCACTTACGAACCTCGTCCTTTTCCTCGCTGTAGGGTAATGTAACTGTAAGGTAAGAAAATGACACTGTTTACACTGGCTGCGCAGAGAGCATGGGTAATTTTGTTGGGACATGGACGAAGTAATCAGGGCTTGTTATCCAGGACAATTACGAATGCCTCGAGACCAGAATATTTGTCAACCAAAGCGATGCCGAACATGCACGAAGTCTCCGCTCCCAGTTTACAGGAAATCGCTAGAAAACTACGCGGAATGCCGGTGAAAGTACTCTATCCAGGTAAAACTTACGACACTCGATTGTTAGAATTATATTTACTATAAACATTTATTCTACAACGTAACTAAACTTGGAGAAGTACGTTACATACTAATTATGAGTAATAGCTAACAGTAATTGATGAAATTCGTCGCGTAAAATATTATACTGAATTAAATTAATTACATATTAAAAAAGTAACATGACTCAGGGTACTTAAGTCAGGTATTCAATCGGAGAAGTTTAATTACTCAATAACACGTCACGTTAAATTTTGCACATATATTGCTGGCAGCATCCTCTATGGTTGACATAAATTTAACAAAAATCGATCAGGCCGTTTTTTCCTTATAATGGAGAAGTTTACGCCGAAACGTAAAAATTGGCATTTTCAAACGGATAAATCTCTAGAAAAGAGTAAGGGAATCGCAATCAAATTTCGCAGGTATACTGCTCTCATCACGCTATATTAAATGACAAATTTCATGAAAATCTATCTTGCAGTTTTTTGCATGATATTGCAGGAATTTGTGCCGAAACGTCAAAGTTGGCATATTTAAACAGATAAATCTCTAGGAAGGAGTAAAGGAATCGCAATCAAATTTCGCAGGTAGATGCTCTCATCACGCTCTATAAGTGAAACAAATTTCATGAAAATGTATCTTGCCGTTTTTTTGCATGATATTGGAGAAATGTGTGCCGAAACGTCAAATTTTGCATTTTAAAACGGATAAATCGATATGAAGGAGTAAACATAAATTTCAGAAAAATCTATCGAGGCGTTTTTTGCACATTCTGTGGAAATTTACGTCAAACTAAGCATTATTAATTGGATAAATCGATATGGAGGTGTAAAGGGAGGGCAATGAAATTTTGTTTATATATTGCTTTCAGCACCCTTTAAATTTTGATCGACGTAACTTTAACTTTGTCTTCCAAAGCCGTCGAAAATTTGACGTACATAGGACCGATTCAACATTCCCCTACTTTAATAAACTAAAGCTAAGCTAGTTGGTAGAATACCACACTACTATTCAGTGCAGACTTTGTGATGGTATCTTTCGAAGATTTTAACCTGCCCTTGCAAGAAAAGCTACGCTCATCTACAATTTACTAATCACATCCTTCGCGTGCTAATTTATAGAGAATTAGCTAATAATAGACTAATTCAATGGTAGAGTATCTACCCGGAAAGCGCGTATCCGTGGCTCCCTCTGACATAAATGTTATGGTCCTAATGTGGACCTCATATAAATTCAAAAGCATTGGTTATGTGATGGGTGTAAATTTCGACGTGTTTTAGATATAGATAGTATTAATAAATCCAAATTGTTTTCTCAATTGTTCTTAATTTATTGCAATGACCATTTAATTAATTTTTAAGCCAACAGATTTTTTCAAGAATTTGTTCATATTATTTTTTAAGTGTTCATAAAATTCCAAGTTAAAAAATAATCTTTATTTGAAAATAATATATTTTTGCCACTTATTAGGTTTTAATTTAAGTTACTACAATCTATGAGGATAGTTGCATTGATTTTTTGTTTGTTGATGGTCTACGTCAGGTCCTCAGCACGTTCTACTTTTAATTAAAATTTATTTAATTATTTTCTCTTTTGGGTTGTCAATTTTTTAAATTATACTACAGACGGAAATAAAATAATCTATCTTCTTTAGACTTGAAAATCCTTATAAACTGAGTGAAATTGGTGTGGAACAATACCCAGGGACACAAGATAGGTAAACATTTCTTAATGCTGCAGTTTCCTTCACAATATGATAAATTGACACTAATATCTTACTTTCCGACAAGAAATATATTCACATGAAAGTATGGCTCATAAGGCACAGTAATATGCAAGCGGCTATTCTGTGGCCGGTTAAGCGACCCTCAGGAAAAAATACACAGTTACGTAAGCAAGAATAGAATTTCTTTCGTTGGCGTTTTAACGGAGATGAAATCCCAGTCAGGCGCCTCCGTGCCCGTTTGTGTTGGCTGGATGAATACAAAAACGCCAAATAGCGAGTTAATTCTGTAACGGGATTTGAGGCACCTGTTCCAACTTCCAGACCAGGCAGGCGGGGTTTGGCAATGTGGGTCGCGGTCCACTGCCTTCAGAAATCCTTCTTCACACGTGGAGCTTTCTACTCGCCGTTCTCTGCCTCACACTCCCGCTAAACGAAAACAAACATATACGTTTTGATCCTACGGAAACGAAAGACTGTCGCGTTGCAAACCTGTTTCTTAGTGTCCGTCGTCGGAAGAGAATCAGATCTGACCACACTCAGCGATCTACTGTTGGACGCTGTTAATTTGAAAATTGTAGCACGTTGCCTTGTAGGAACGGCTAACTTTTAATTTGGAGCTTTTGAGATTCACATACGTAAAGCAATTGGTCTATATTTCATCCGTTTACGTCCTTTAATAGTAATCAGTATTGGTAAATGTGAAAAGTATATCAAAAAATTTAACTAAATGAATTCCCTAGTTATTTATTGTCTAAGAAAAATTATATTTACTTTAAATACGTTGTTTAATTACTCCGGCTTTTCTTTTATTACAAAATCTTTCAAATACATACACTTGAACGGGACCTAAGATAAATGTAAAATGAATTATGAGACTTTTCTCTCTCAGAAGACTCAGAGAAGCTGATTGAGACAAATTTGTGGCACATAAGTGAACGGAAGATGTAACGCATTAGGCATTTTCTCGTATGTTGCTTGTAATGCACACGTGAAAAGTGCGGAGATGATGTTCGGTGGTGGCGGTGGACTCTAGAGTTTTTTGGAGTCGGCCGAGTACCTCACTCCGAATAGCAGCTTCTTTATATTCTATATTACCCAGCATCTCTATCTAAGCGGTGTCCTGGTCACGGAAACGAGAAGGTTCGTCAATTAGGGTGGGATGTGTTAGAAAAACGACGACAAAATTTACGTCTCGGGGGTCTTTTTAAAGCGTACGCAGGCCAACAATCCTGGGAAAATATTGCATCAAAGTTTTTAAAACTAAATTATTTCAGTAGAGGGGACCATCATTGTAAAATTGGGCAGAGTTGCTTTAAAACTGACGTTGGGAAATTTTCAATTTTAAATTGCACTGTAAGGGAAGTCTTCGAAACATTCCCTGCCAATAGCAACGTGTTTCAGGGAAGAATTAGGAAGTGTAGTGAAGTGCAAGTGTAGTGAAGTGTAGTGTAGTGCGCCGAAACAATATATGAATAATGGGTACTTTTTTTATCTTTTTTGTTATTGTAAATTAGTGTAATTATTATTTGTAACATATGTTATTTTTAAGTTTATTCTTTTGTAACTGCCACCGAGTGCTACTCAATTGCAGTATTAATAAATTCAATCTCCGGCGGACTGACAAATCGCTCTTTTATACAACGGTAGTTTTTGAGCGTTTTCCCCTACAAAAAACACGGTCATATTATCATTTTTGGCCAAGCGTTGCCCTCAAATTCTGGGATTTTAGATTCCTTTGTCTAACAAATTGCCTCCGGCAGGATGTTTTTCGTAAAACCACGTATCATTGAAAGAAACTAAATTTAACTTTCTTCCCGTGCTTTGCTTATCCTTGTAAATCCCTTTTAATGTATTCTAAGCATAAATAAAAACTATTTATTTTAATAAATTCATTAAAATTAAATACGCACGTTACAAAATCCATGGGATTTTTTTACGGAAGATACTGCAAGTTCTCGAGTTTGTTACTCTCACAATGTTGGGGGTGTGATGCAATTAATTTTGCGTTCCGCATAATTTTGCAACGAGAGCCAAGATAAGGAAAATAATATTTTTATAAACGACTTACAATGGCAGTATGCATGATAAAAGCATGACTACGACATAGTAGAGAGACAGAGTACAGATGTTGAATTCGAATTTACTAAACGCACCAATACAAAATAATATCAAACAATCTGTAATTTACTGAATTTGAGCGCAACGTGTTAACTATGTTAGTTGTAGAAGTAACGTTATTTATTGATTACTTGTACATAAACTTTTAAATACAAAATATTCTATATCCTACAAAACGTATGTTGCTGTTTATATTATAAACCTAAAATTTAGAATGAATTTTTAATAAAATTATTTGATAATTCTACACTTGGAAATATTAATTATAGACTAAGAAGCTTACTTATTTCTTCTGAGTATTATTTTATTAGCATAAATAAACGTTTTACAACAGTTCTTAAGATTTTTGATTTGTATATTAATATTTAATATTTTAATGGCATAAATAAGATTTCTAATCTCTTCAAACTTCGTGGTTCCCTATAAATAGTTCTCTAATGTTTCTGGAGACTTTCATAGTTCGTTGAACTTGCAGATACGTTCGCGTCTGTTAGTTTCTCTTAGAGACCAAGCAAATATCCGACTACGGAAGTGTGGAGTATTGGCACTTTTCGTAACGTTTGTTTACACTCGAAGGAAATTTGTATGTAGCCCTCATTTGTGACTGACTTTGGGATCATTGTGAAAATTGCGTAGATATGATTGTAAAAGAATACATCATTTTCACAGCATATTGTTTAGTTGAGATCGGTTTGACAGAAGAGTAAAGATTGACTAGTGACTAGAATGAGCGGGAACTACAAGTTCAGAAGCGGTTTTGAACCCGAAAAATTCCGCAACTTGTCATCAGACAAGTTCATGTCAATCGATGAAATATAAATGGAATTTCACTTTCTGGATGATCATAATCTCCTGGACAAATATATATTGATATTGTCTCGTAAAATGTTCTTATAATAATGTTTCAAGTTACATAAATTATGCAAGATAGTCGTTATTTACAGCTTCATTCAGTGAGACGAATCAAGTCTTACGACGTATGTTTTCCCACGTTGTTCCAAAGTTCTTCTGGACAGGAAGTCCCTTGACGCCGATCTGTTGAATGACTAGTTTTTTCTCTCCGAGATGCACGCTTGACTTCTCTTAGCATAATGGAAGTCTGTTCTGTAACTTGCTTAGGTCCAGATAGCCGAGGCGGAGTTTTGTTTCTCTGGTGACGTTGCGTAAGGGAATTCCACAGCTAGTAGGTGCGTACCGAGCAGGCTGTAGAACTGTGAGGAGGAAGAAACCGTTACACAGACGTTGTGGTATGTGTTAAAGAGATGTTATTTCACGTGTTCGTCTCCCATATACTGTCAGGAATTATTATTTAAATTTATGTTTGCTGGGTTTCTCATGATAATGGTCTGAATGTTTTTCTTAATCCAACCAATCCTTTAAATTTTATATAATTAGCAAATCAGAAAAAATATCATTTCTGTGACCTAATCAGTTAGCTTAGGAATTAGTTAAATAATTAAGGACTAATCCAAGGGAAGGATCTCTTAGTTAGGAGTGCGGATAAATTGGTATACGTCCTCCTAGACTTTTGCTGTCCTGTTGAGTTGAAAGTGGGGGGAGGGTTGGTAAAATTAATATTAACAAAAGAGAATTTAAATGTTAATACAAGATGAAAAACAATCTTATTCAATTAAAATTTAACAATTAATTGTTAAAAAATTAAATAAAAAGTAATAATTAAATTACAAAATAATAATAATTTATTCAATTAAATTGGAATGGTTACTTGCGGAGAATAATGATTCTATCAAAGGGATTAGGTGGGGATAAAAACAAAACTTGGCATCGATTTTTTTCAATTAACACTCAAAATAACCAGGGGCAAGAAACGTGAATTAGTGAAACACCACTCTGTTGTAAATCAGTTGGCTCTGAATATCAGTGCATCTCGTGGTTCTCTTCAGCTGCGGTCGCCGGAAACATCTACTCGTCTCGTGCGTCCACAACCAGCGATGTGGATGAAGAGAATCCTACAGATAATTTCCGAATACTCAGCAGTGCTGCAGACTCGATACTCCGAACGCAGGGAAAATCTCAAAAAAATCTCCAATAAATAATAAGTTTAAAATGACCAAAAAACTCCTCATTTCCGTCATTTATTAATTTTTTCACTGCCTTGTCTGTCCGGCGGGGTGAAAACGATGTGACCTTTGTCGCTGGTTCGTGGGTTTGCAGGTGAAGGTCAAATTTTCAGGCTGAGAAAGTGTCCCGTAATCTTCGGGCGTGAAGAGGGTGGCCATCGGAACCTATTACTTTCATTTCCTCCAGCGACCTAACTCAGTCCCATTCCATGTCCTGTACCTTCCTGCTCATTGTATGTGCACGTGAAATTGCTCTTGATTTACAAGACTCGCATTTTTTACTACCTTAATAGCCTTCCTTTCTAAAACATTTTATCCAATGGCAGTAATGGTACTGGATTTCCGTCTCTTGTCTGACTATATGTATCGTCTCAATTCGATGTTAAATTTACCAATCGCGTTCATTGTTGTTGTGCCGTTGGCTTGGTAAGCTGCCTAGCCCGCTTATTAAGATGGGGACGGTATACACGTATAAACAAAAAATAAAAAACTCAATACACAGTTGTAATATCAGTAATTGTCTTTATTTTATATGTGGCTGCAAACAGTCTGATAATATTTCACATTGGGACCGAAATATTTTGTACGTTAATGTGATGCAAGCAAAACCATATCCTTCCTCTTTGTGACATTCAAGGCATAATACTTCCATTGTGCAGGATATTCCTCCTTTATTATGCAATTTGTTTCCTGTTAATTTGTCTTAAATCGCAATGACTAGCTGAGCGTCCATGTGGCAAGAGGTCAAGTATGTTCATTGTCCTCAGTCATTTTAAGCAACTGAGGAACGTCTCTGTGATGTTATAGCGCAGGTTTATTATCTCATTAAAGTGTGTGTGAATATTACGGCGACCTCGTCCTGTTTCCTGATTTCGAAGCAAATCCCCACCTTCTCCTCCTACGCTCCGCGCGCGCACGCCAGTGTCTGTCGAAACGTCGAAGGCGAAGTCACTACGCTCCGGGACTGGTAGTAATTCTCACTCTTCGTGGGATGAGAATCGTAAAGGGAATATGAAGAGCCGTGAAGATGTAAGTGTACGAACTATTGAAGTGCTTCTTGCATTTTATATTTCACGATCTTACTGTTTGCATTAAACAATACTCATAAAATATAAAACTTAAACCTTCTTTAGCATATCTTTTGAAGACGTGTGTATGAATTATTCACTCTATCTGGTGAATAAAAAATTGTAGATTTTAGCCCTGTGACTTATTAAAAAGTGGGTGTGGTACGAAACAATATCCATCTGTCTTTCCCCCAACTAAATCCGAAAAGAATTTAAGTATGATGAACTTGTAGCAAAAAGGCGTTTTACCTAATTCCGTCAAAATTTGTATTTAACATAACTATAAGATATTAGTAATTTTTTGTCAATATAATACTTAAATAATTTTCCTCGTAATTATTTAATTTTTTCTTTCTTTTTGACCGCTATAAATTATGTCAAGTTTCTCCAGATTTATTGCAAAATAATAGTTTCAAAATCTGTAATAACTGGCAGCATATACTGTAGAAACAAATATTTTCCTTACTTTGATTATATTGTTTGCAGATATTTTTTAATGTGTTGTGAAAATAAAAACAGGGACAGGAGAATGTAATATTCTTAATTATTCTGTAGATAAAATAAAGAGTATTCGCATTTTTTGATTCCACTTGACCTTACTATAAACCAAGGTAATTTTAATAAATGAATTTGGACCGGTGCAGGGGGCTAAGTTGTACGTCTATTCGTGATTGTGCAAATAATAATATTTTGGGCACTAATTTTAAGTATTCTTCAAAATTAATTGTTATTGAAATCTAATGTAATATCTTATGTGAAAATTAAATAATTAAATTAATTGGAGGAGTCTTAATTGTCAGTGTATTTATTTCCTATTTTTTAAATTTTGCGACGTTTAGTTTCCCTTTTTGAGACTTCCTCAGGCAGACATTTAAAAAAATTTAGCAATGCCTGCGTTTCACTCCATGGCTCCTCGGCCGAGGGATGAAGTGGAAATAAATTTAATGACAAAAGACTGTCTCGATTAATTTATTACTGAAATCAGTTGACGTCCGTAATGTTGTGAAAAATATTTATCTCTTAATCCTAAACTGAATAGTAAAAGTGATTAAATCGTATATGAAAACAAATTAGGTTGTAATAGGTTTTATATCTTAATTATTTTCATGTATTATTATAAGTAGCATTTCTGAAATTAATATGGATTGATAATTTTTTCAATATCTAATATTTTCAATAAATATTGTGACTGAATAAAAAGGTGAATGTTTAGAGGAACCGTAGAACTACTTTTGTGCACATGTAGAATTTATAGCTATTGCTTGTGTGATTAATTTAATTGTAGAATTTAACCCATTCTTCAAGCAACATGCTATTGAAAACTTAGTTTCTTCGTATGCATACTGTAATTTTAATAATTTACACAATTCAATTTAATATTAGAAAATTGATATTGTTTACTTCATGCCGGAGTTAAGGACGGATAGGTCCCTTGATTTCGTCAATAATTTAGTTTTAGTGTATTACGTGTACTAGGCCGTATTTTATTCATTCATATATAAATAAACCGGAAACATTCAATGATTCATTAATGTTACAATCTTTGCGTTTACTAATATTATAACTGATAATTTGAAATTATTCAATAAATATTCAGAAAAAAAATACAAGCAAATGTAGAAGAAAGTTCAAATAATTTGAAGCACAGAAGTACAGGTAATAAAATGAGCAAAAGGCTAAGATTGAGTTTTTTTAGTGCATTGTTGAGTAAGGTAGCCTAGCGTCTTAGGCGATAAGTCTTGGATCCTCGTTCTTGGGGCCACTTCCTGTCCACTCTGTTCCCTGCTGGTAGTCAGTAAGGTCGGGTGTGGCTGTAGCCGTTGTGCAAGCCACCACTCGTGCCAACCTAACAGGTTGAGAAAAAGCCGATTCATCTAGCTAATGAAGGTCGCTTACGTTCTCCCGCTCTCAAGGCAAACTTCCGGCTGCGAGTTCGTGTGACTCATTACCGTTCTGTAATAAAGTACGACAGTCAAAACGTAGGATTCCCCCACGTGCGTCTGCTGATAAACATAAGAAATTGAGACTGTTTCAGCTTCTCATTTCCAACAGCAGAACAACTATTGTCGTGAATGGGGAAAATGCGGAATCATTAATTTAAAACAATCAGTTACCTCCCCTTCCAATTTAATTTGGACTCTTAAAGCCTTGATAACTGTCACCACCTCTTGATTTCACAAATGGATCATTTCCGGAATGATCACATTACAAACTTTATTATTCTACATGTTATCAAGACACGTAAAATTGTTTGGAAATTCCACTTTATTAATTCCTAAGCTAGAGGCGTAGCGGGGGAAGAGGCGACAGAAAATTTTCACAATAAACAATAACTTGTAACCTGAACTAAAATTTTGAACTCTGCGTAATACAAAATGACAAATTTAATGCTGCCTAAAAATTCTTTAGAATTTCTATAAATTTTGGAGCGTTTAGGTAAAGGGGTGGCGAAATTTGCATACTCCACTGTCCTAAGTACTTATGAATTAGATTATTTAAAGAACAGCAACTACTAAAATTATTGCTATCTTAATAATAATCAGTTGGGTCCAACCGTTTTGTAAATAAATTAACTCAATCAAATTATTCATACCTAATTTTTTTATAAAACACAAACGTCAATTTATGACTTTAAGTTTAAAATAATTAAATGAAAAGACGCCAGTAAATCAGTAAATAATTTAATTACTTTTTCATTAATACAAATACAACGTTTCATCCAACTTTGTGGACTGTTCAAATAACAATACACTAAAAATATTATAAAACCATTGCTACCACAACATTTCGGCCGGAACCGTCGACGACACCAATTTCTCTAATGTTAATAGTTTCATCCATTTAAGAATACAAGTCAGTCGTTTATTTTACTTTATATTCGTATTTTAAGAAATTTTTCTGTGTCCGAAATTAATTTTAATTTAATATTTTTTTGGGAGTATAGTTACCTGAAGAAGTCCACAAAGTTGGATGAAATTCTTTGCTGACTTGTTGGCCGTCTTTTCATTTATCTTTTCATTTATTTATTTTATATAAAATGAAATTTAGCAAGCAAAATTTAGTAAGTCTTTGTGGTTAAAAAGTTTGAGCCTAGAGCAAATTTAAAATTTTTGAATTTATTTTTAGTTACCTATTATTGCACCTGAGGAGTGAAAGGAATGAAACGTCGAGATCCACTAAAGCTTTCTTATTAAATTTTATTTTATTTCTA
This sequence comes from Eucriotettix oculatus, assembly GCA_034510155.1. Lineage (NCBI taxonomy): Eukaryota > Metazoa > Arthropoda > Insecta > Orthoptera > Tetrigidae > Eucriotettix > Eucriotettix oculatus. The sequence continues at coordinate 49,728,852 of CM067381.1, forward strand.
GCTAGATAAGCTGTCTACTCAATTAACTATATTAAAACTTTTTACCAGTTTATATTTCTTAAATCTATTTATATTATTTGATTATTGCACCTTAAGGAGTTCCAATAAAATTAATGCAACATTGTGATGAACTTAATTCATATTACTAAATATTCCTATTTAAATTTAATTTAATTTCTACCTAGTCTGTTTAATCATTTAATTTCTGTCACAATGTTAAGCACATTCAGATTCTGAAAAGTTCCAATAAAAGGAACGCAATATCGGGATCAAAAATTTTGTTCTTATAAAATTTTATCCCATTTCTGGCTAACTAAGCTGTTTACTTATCTAATTTCAATTAAGGCAGATCAAAATAACTAATTATATTAACAAGAGTTGCAAGAATATCGTCACTTTCGTTGGAACCGCTTCGAATGTAAATAAACTTTTATGTAAGTCAAAAAGTTCAACGACATAAGGTTTAACGAGCACGATAATGAATGTATGGGACATTACTTACAATTTATCTAATGAATTTTAAAAAGAAATATTCTAAACGGACTTAATGTACACACATTGCAGCCAAAGAGACTAAAGCTGTTGTGCGTATTGGTTATTTGCACGTGGAGAGATTTCAAAGAAAGGATCGTTACGTTGTGCTATTTTTATGTTCTAATTTCTTATTAACATATATTTATAATTGATATTGTTGAGTTATTAAATGATTTCACTGAAGCCAGATAAATTTAATTATCAATTATTTTGTATTCAGTAATTTTGAAATATATATTTTTTGTTTTGTTTTCAGGTACACTGTTACACGTGGAAAATAGCTAATCTACTGGAAATCCTAGTCAATTAAAAGTAAGAAATTGGGAAATATTTTAAAATAGTTTGAAAATTCAATTCTAATGTAGAGTAATTGCTTCAATTGAAACCAAGCTCAACGGCCATGAAAGTAAATTTAGAAGATAAGAATGAAAACATGTCGACCAGAAGCGGGAACCGAATCCGGGTCCTCTCGCTTACCGCAATTGATCTAAAGTTTGCAATTTCTTTTGACAATGGAAACTTAATTACCACGTAAACAATTTTGCATCTCATAAACTGTAAAGAATGTAGTGAAAAACAATAGTTCGAAATATTTTTTTATATATAAAAATTCTTAATTTCTTATAGAAGACCGAAAAGTAGACAGTGGAAGCAAGGTTATTCGCTTTAATGACTGATAAAGAGAAACATGGACAGAGTCTTGGAAACCATTTGTAATTTGCTATATTTTTTGTGTTCAAATATTAAACGCTAAGAGTATCCCAAAGTGAGTTATTAAAAAGCTGTCCAGAGTTTCAGGAAGAATGCAGTACTTTGCGATATTTTTACGTTCTACCACATTTACTTTCTCTTATAACTTCAATCTTTATGGCCCATTAACAACAAGGAATTTTCTGTTACAGTTCTTGCAGTTTGCATGACTATACAACTATAAACGTAGTTTGAACACTAAATACTGGTTAGTAATGAGAAATTACAATTACCTCTAAGATACATTTAAATATCTTTGTAGAAGTGAGATAATCACCACAATCACAGAAATTATAGTGATTTGATTCATTGATCCCATTAGTCCTCTGATGAGGACATAGGACGAGTCAAAATAATTATACTGTAGATAACAGTCAGCATCGGCGTATTAATTAAATAAAATTAATTAAGATAACCACAGTTGTTCCGCTGAAGTATTGAAGGTTCAGTCAACACTTTGTTTCTTGCCTTCTTGGCTTGAAAAATTCTGGCCTTCTGATACTCGGGGAAGTGGCTAATCTTCTTCCGGCGGAAAAGCTTGCCGGTAAACTAACATCTAACCGTAGATGTTCCTTCTTAAGATACTTCTTTCGTTATTTCACTGCCTGCTTCGGAGTTCAAATTCTTTCAAGCCACGGGAACCAGGACTATTCTGTAGTTTTAATATTAATTAGAAAACCCTGATAAGTTTTACACAAGTAATGTGATATATAACTGTGATGAGATTACGTAATATAACAATTATATTTAAGAGAAACATTCATATAATTAACGGTTTTAGGCTGACAAAGTAAAATATTTCGTAAAAATTTACGACTGTGGTACATGCTAAGCCATTTGATAAATATGCTAAGCTTGCATTGAAACGTTGAACTATCTAATTTTTACAAAAATCGTTCACTCTATTTATTAAGGTTTGATTGAAGAATAAGGTCGTAGCCCTTGTTATCATAAAGAAATACTTAGTAAAATTAAATAATAATTGTTATAGGTGAATTTATGTGACATTAGTTGATGAATAATTAAGTAATATCTCAAATACGCCAGTATAAAAGTATAAGATAACAAATTTGGTATTGTTGAACTGTAAAGACTATCTAAGAATTTTAAGAAATCTATTTTATAATTTCATTATGTCCATATAAATTATACCATCAATATTTTAATTTTTATAATGTTTATTTATATTAATTACATTTGATCGTTAGCAATTTGCTAAATTATATTCGGCACCTGAAGGAATTGAACGAAACGTTTATTGATTTAATTCATTTTCAAACGTTTTGATTTTATTTGTTAGTTATACTTATTTTATTACATTACCAAAGAATCGTCTATTAAGTATTTTATTATTGACAGTTTTTTGACATGTTTTGTTGCAGTGTTTGTTCGACTTATCAGCAGTTATTGTATAGTAAAATGATTTTTATTAATCTAAAAAATTAAAAATTATGGTTGTAAATAAAAATATTGATTGTAACGTCATTAATACTAATATAAAGTCAATTGTGCAAAGACAAAATCTGATATTCAGCTTCATAATTTTTAAAAATTCTTCACTTCATTATAAGTTCTGTTTCTGTTCGCGAGTGAGGGATTGGTTGTTGAAGTTGTCAATGGTTTGATTATAATATTTCCATAGCAAATAATCTAAGCATTATACGAAAGTGTAAATGTAACTGCTTTGTAAAAAAAAGATCATTCATAAGCCTCTGATAGAACTCGTCAAGCATCTGGGAATGTTAGCTGATCAGTATGCAACATTTTACTATTTACAGTGAATGTTGGTACAAGCAAGAGATTAGATAGCCAAATGGTTCAGATGTACAGACTCGATTCGTGGTACACTTTCTCGATTGCTTGGTTTACCATTGAAACACGATAAACGAGATTGTTTCTTAATAATTTGACAACTGATGACTTGGATTATTTCTGAAGAAGTCATTAATATGTGTTGTCGTACGAGTCATATTTCGTGGAGCGATTGTATATTTTTTTAAAGGCTGGATTCATGTTCGTAAAAAAATGCCATAATCCAATACAAACGTACGGGTTTAATGCCTGGTTTTATAATTTAAATATTATTCTATTAGTAGCCTTGGAATTTCATTAGTAATACATTTAACTTTAATAGTTTTGTTTATCTGACTTCAATATAAAAGAATGAAGACAAATAATTTTGTCAGAAATAATTTAATATACAAAAATTAGCTCAATTAGGGCTTTATCAGGTATACAATAGATTTGGGGAATCATAAATCTAAAAGTCCAAATATAAATTATATATAAAAATATAATTAAGTACAAAGAATAGCCAGAAGTAAGAAATAGAGAAATTTAATTTGAATTAAAACGTTTCTTTCCCAACTATTGGGACCTCCTCACTTCATTAATTAAAATATAAAATTTCGGGTTGCTGCCGGAACGTCCGCGGCATTAATGGTATTTTATGTGTTAAGTCAGATAAATTTAATTACTTAATTTGAAAATAATTACATTTGCGGCACAGGAACATTCCTTACGGGGACAGGCAAAATGATCGAAAAGAACGCGTGTAAACCGAAATTAGGATATTACAGTTCTAACAAGTATCAATCATACAAACGTTATCGAAACGATTTTTCTACATTATTAATGACCCGTATAACTGACTTACAAACAAATTTTTGAACATAAAGTAGACGTTTCTCCCATTCATCGTGGACCTTGTCAATGAAATAAATCCACTACAGACAATAAATAACACTGTACAACTAAATAAATTATATGATGGTTTATTAAATTTTCTTGGTTAATTTTATCTTTTGGCTATGCTCTTTGTGGTTATCTTTAGTTTATTTAGTTTGTTGAAAAGAACCACAATGGATGGTCAAAACGTCTGCTTTATGTTAAATAAATTCAAAATTTTGTGTATAAGGTTGTTATACTGGTTGTTAATTCTTCATGTGTAATAATTTTGTGATGTTTCTTACCACTGTACAATTTAATACGAAAATTAGTAAAGAGCTTAAGCAATTACCCGCAGGTAAATTAGCTTTTAATCTGTATAAGTTGAAATATCTAAGTTTTGACCGTATCTTTATTTCAAATGAAAAAAAATCAGATTACCATTAATTGTATTTAATTAAGTTAGAATCAAATGACTATACTAATCTATTATTGTCCTTGGATGCCGAGCAAACGTTTCAAGGCGCTAAAAATTTACAGATTTAAAGTTTTTCTATTAAACATACTTTACAAAAAATTTTCATCCATCGTATAAACAATTTGTATGTTCGGAAGTGAACAAATGATACATACATTCAATCAATTTGTTATCCTAATTAATAAGGAAAAATATTTAGAAACAATATTATCACATATAAAAGTGCAAATTTCTGTACACTATAAAGATTTGTGTCGCATGTGCCAGTATATTAGCTCCATTGTAACTACAGTGCATTAAGAACTGTCATTTAAATTAGTTCAAAATGCATGATTATATGCGTAAAAATAAATTAATGTCGAAGAAAGCCAAATCTATAGAATAATTTACAAATTGATATTTAACATACTGTTTTTATTCCTATGTTTATGTTCTCGTTTATTTTAATAAATAATTAATTCTATAACTTGTTAATTTTCTTTTATAATATAAATTAATAATTAAGTGGAGGCTACATGGCAGCCCAATCGAGCCAAAACCTTGGAAAGTTGAAAAAAACTATGTGGCCTAATTAGAATAATCTCCATCAACTGACAAATTCTCGTTGCACCCCTGACGAGTTTTGGGTCGGTGCGTAGATGCTAATGTATCATGGATCAACCACTACGCTCCTGAGGCAAAACCACAGCTTTAACTGACGGTCTGAATCCGTTAAACACGGCGAAATCAGCCAGGATACTCACAGAATTATCCATATGGCCCGTTTTGGAAAAGGAAGATTCACTGTACTACTTGCTAAGTTGAAAAAATTGTTCTCTGTTAATACAGTAGATAATTAGTAGGTGAGGGATATGCTAAAGATAAAGCACATACTGTATATCTATGTCACTGACACGGATAATACACACACAGGTCTTCACAAGATCAGAGAGGGGGAACTCGACCTCTCAGAAAGTCATAAAATATCTGTTCACGTTCCTGACTCATTACAAGCTACTTGGAAAGATATATTTTCTGGACCTACAACTATAGTCTGTTAACAACTCGTCATAAATGCCCCTAAGTGCAAGGAATTCCATAATGACTATAATTGTTAATGGGACGTTAAAACTATCAAGAAGATAGTTGATGAATCAAGCGAGTATTTTGAGGATTTTCAAGAAAGTTACTTTTCAGGCTCATTCAAAAAACGGGGAAACGAAGGGAATTGATAAAGTAAAACTGACAAACCACAATCTTGACATAACCAATTTATTTTAATGTATATACCTGAATAATTATCATTCTTTTTCTCGATTCTTATTAGTTTGTTAATCCTTGGATATTGTAAAGTGCACACGCTAACATTTTTATTTAAAGAAATTAATTAAACGACCTTTAACAGACAAGTTTTTATTACATAAACCGGCGTTTTGGTACTTCTTTGTACCCTCTTCAAGGTTAACAATTCTATTTTCAAATAAAAAAAGTAAATTAATCAATAACTTACAGGGATTAACAAGTATTCCAGACACTAACAGTGGCTATTTCTTCCGAGGCACAGCGTGGTACATAGACACTGAACAACCGTTGTTAATCTTGAAGAGGGTACAAAGAGGTACCGAAACGTCGGTTTCTGTAATGAAACTTCTGTGTTAAAGGCCGTTTCATTAATATCTTAAATAAATATTATTTTATGGTTTTATATTACCAACTTGTCGTATCCCCTCTTGACCTATTTTTTTAAAGATCTTGCGTGTTAACGCCTACTTTTGGATATTTGAAGAATGAAAGTGCTAACTATGTCGCGTCCTTCATGAAAATACGTCAACACTTCTCGCCAACGCAGCAGCGCCCACGAAGCAGACTACTTAAGGTCCTTTAATGACTACAGAATTAAATAAAAAAATTTCCCCCTTTCCCGTCATTACTTTCGACCAGAATCGTGACCATCCGCGGATGTGACCGATTCCAAGGAAGAATTGTTGTGTAGTAGAACGGCGTGAAACCTGTTTACGAGGACTAAAATACCGAAAATCTGTTTGGTGTAGTTTCCTGGAATCCGGGAAGGGGAATTCGATGACGTTGTGCGTGACGCAGTGAGTGTCCGTCCTAGAGGCTCAGAGCTTGTTATGAATCACAGCCTTCAGTGTTAACCCAGCAGCGATGGTGAAAGGACAACTGGTATGTCGACCTAGAGATAGTACTTGATGTTTGTTTCGCTAAAATTGAACTTTTCACGGGGCTTCAAAACTGCTATTAAAAACAGAATAGCAACACTATTCACATTTTTTCTACATAAAAAAATTGTAGCTGGACCAAAATTAACCAAAAATACTAGTCCTAGTTTCTTAATATTTGATATTCGATTTTATTCTATTAAATTGTTGCCGTACGATAGCAGATTCACTTGGTTGAATGCTTCTTCGGTCTGCAGCAAGTCAAACACTTTTCTCAAAAGTTTGCAGGTAAATATTTTGATGTTTTAGGACTTCATCGAATATATACAACCATGTGCAGATCTAATAAAAATATAATCTCCACTTTAGGTAATCCGAGTTTACGAAACAAAAAGTATTGTTATGGTATTGCGAAAATTTTAGCGAATTCGGTAAAGAAATAAGAGCGTTTTATATAGAGTAATTTTAAATTTTATTCAATTAAACCTCATTACAGGATGTAAGTTGTTTATCATCGTATGCTCTTAGTTTTTTTGTTTGTATTTTCTTGAAAGTTGCTGGTAACATTATTTATAAAATAGAAATTTCTTAATGCAAAATAATGGATGCAAACGAGATTTTAACCTAGTAAGATATTCTTGTTTCGCGATTTATAAAAGTCTTTAAAATAAAATGTAAAAAAGAATTAGTGTATGTTCTTGTTGAGATTACGTCGAGCAGCATAGGAATTCTTTGCTTCTGGAACGAAATGGAGAAACATTTGGGCCATTCGTTTAGTGTTAGCTGGAGTAGAGGATAGTTTTGCGGAATAAATTTCGCCACCTTAAGATTATTCTTCCTGGTCAAAAGGAAACGTTGAAATGCTGAGTAAGCAAGACATTTCAAGGTGATTCAGCCTGCTCCGGTTGAAGATAACTTTTATAACAAAATGTCGCGTCTTTACAGATTGTATTTTATGGCTATTCGAATTAATTGCCACAATACATTTTTTTTGGGGGGGGGATCGTGTATCCCAAATTACAAGCTGGAATATTTGTTTATTTACGTCACGAAAATATAATGAAATCAATCGATTAATACGGTATTTAATTTATTGAAGTGAAAACTGGATAATGGTTGTGAGTTATATAAAATAAAAGCTACTTTAACTATATTTTGATTCCTAGTAACCTGTATCTACAGTGCTTAATAATTTTTAGATTTTTTATTACGCATTTTAATTGGCATATGCAAACATGACAATTTGTCTAATACAGTTGAGTTCTTTGAAGACAAATTAAATTTCTAAGGCTGCTAATTGTCTTTAATTCTTTTATATTCTCACTATCAGTATATTGCAGAAATGCTCAAACCCATAATGTTCGGAAGGAAAGATTGCATGGCGGGAAACACTGGGATAGTGTTTCACGGACAGTCTCTCGTAGTAGTATGTGAAATAATTTTAGTTAAATCTTCAGTACGCTATCCGGTAGGAAATTATGGTGTGTAAACAAGCGGAGTTGTTTAAAAAAAATGGCCAAAAATCGCTGTTCTTAGAACGGAAAATATAAAAAAATTGTAAGAAATCACTAATTTTGATGATATACGGACTTCAAAATTATCGTAAATTGACCTGGGCGTACGGTAAGAGTTGTCCACTGATTCCATTGTATCAGTCGGCCAACTGCCAGCTGAAACTGGTGGAGACACGGAGAAGGGAATGCTGAAACCCCACAGCAAACTCGTCTTCCGTCATTCGGAAGGGCGTGAGAATAGTACCCAATAGTCCGACCTGCCTGATGCAGGATTTCTGGGGATTTCCCTGCATCTCTCTAGGTGAAACACCGGGTAGGATCCTTAAACTATAGCCCAGGGCCCATAGTCAACCCATGGGTACCTTCTTTTTCCTTCAGCAGCATTCCTCCTTTTCAATTCCTCTTGCTCATAAAGGTTAGTGGATTGTTTCAGGATCACCCTCGTGCAGTCATTTACCCGCCCCCATAAAAAAGCAATAGGTTTTCAACCCAGAAAGTTTCCTAGACGAATCACTAGTAGAGGCTAATAGTCTCTCTTGCATACATCGAAATACAACAAACACTTGGAATTATGCGTTTGCTAATTTTTATTCACTAAATATATTTTCCATAAATTATTTTTGTTTTAAAAATATAAATTTTACTATAAAGTTTATAAAAAGATTTCATAATTACCCCCTTCCCTAAGATTTTACAGCTTGCGTAACTTATCAGTTGTTGTTGGGCTAAACGTTTCATATCAGTTAATTTATTTCGAATTTCCTAAAGCATGTCAACGTTATGTAAAATAAGGATTTTATGGGGATTGAAATGTAAATACTACCACCGCATAGGTTAATTTGGGTTTAGTTCCAAAAGAACATGTACAGGATTGACAGACTCAAAATTTATTAAGTCTCAGATTTGAATGTCAAATTTCGCTTTAATTGATGTTTATACTTGGAAAATATATTGGGATACGTCGTAGTACATTTCTATATTCAGGAAAAACATTATCCCCCAATTTCGTTCAAAGAACCTTTAAGAAATATATATTTATCTATTTAAATTTGTGTCCCAAGGGTAAAATATACAGATTATTAATGAGGTTCATATTAGAAATATTTCAAGTTATTACCGTTAATAAATGTAGGGATAATCTAGTCGTAACTAAAGCCATACTAGTTTGCATTTTTCATTGTTTGAATATTCTTCTTCTTTGTGGTAATGTAAGCGTCTGTCTCCCTGTATTACAATGCCTGCTGTTTCAGAATGGGCATCAGTATTTCAATAAAAAAAATTATGTAAGCAGCTAGTTCCCCGCCATTGAAATTTCACGTCTTCTGTAACATCCGGTTGTCTACCTCCATATATATCTGTCGTTTCTCTCATTCATAAGCTCCATCCCTCTTAAATATGTAACGACTAGTGTTTTTATGAATCGGACCTAAATTTTACAAAACACGATTAAAAAGTCTCGCTTCTATTTTTCGTAATAATGCCAAAGTTCTTTTAAGTTTTTTTTCTTTTGCAGAGCATTTAATCTGAATACCTCCATACAAGTATTTTATTCTAGAACTTCTTGAAATACTATGCATTATTCCATTACGTAAACAAACATTCAAAATTTATTAATAGCTAATTTATAAATTTGAGAGTAATTTTAACGAATAAATAAAATTCTCGAAAATTTTACAACACACACAATATTAATATAAAGCCTTTTAAAATGTAACTCTCAAATTAGGTTATCCCTTCGTTGATTGGACACTTACCGAATTTTTCAGTTTTAAGTAATTGACGGGGTAACTTCCAGAGGTTTTCTTCTGCCATCTTCAGTATAACATTAGACGACACAGTGGAACTTTAAACCATATCGGATTAGACATTAAGGAAATATTCTCCTGGCCGCGTCAACAATCATTAGTCCATCAATACGTCAACAAATTTCAGAATGCGACATGCATTGTTGAAAAATAGTGTCTCAAAAAATCAAATATATGTAATAAACATTGACAGGTCATTGCCACATTAATAAAACCTTATTTAACAGGACAACATAGTTTTCGGATTGTGTGGGACTGAAACGTTTCATTAGTCTGGCTAGGAGTGAATACTATACTGGTTAGAGTCCTACTGAAACAGAACTTCAAACATATTATTCCGAGTAATACACAATACGAGTTTCTTTAACTTAATGAGTCTTTTATTGATCACTGGTTCTAGAAGTATATCTATTAGTGGGTTTGATTGATTTTCTAAGTCTACGTGATGTTTGATGGCTGTTTTATTGATGACTTCTTCTACCGTTGGGACTTTTAAATCTGTATGAATTGTGGAGCTCTTTATGCACCATGGGACGTTTACAATTTGTCGGAGGATCTTTGATTGGCATCTTTGAATAATTGATATGTTTGATTTTGTTGTATATCTCCATAGCTCAATCCCATAGGTTTGATTAAAGCTTTATTTATCAGGATTTTCTTCCTATCAGCCATAAGTTCTCTTGTCTTCAAGTTATGGAATTCTGCTACTTGGGCAGCATAATAACTAGGTATGGTAGAAGTATAGTAGACACGAAGAGTAGGATAGCACAGGCATTAAGGCTGTCGCAAAAAAAGAGGATAATGAGTATGAATATTAGGAAATCATTAATTAAAACGTTCGTGTGGCGTTACGTGGACGATAGGGGGTGCAGACAGGAAAAGAATTGAAGCTTTCGAAATGTAGTGCCACAGGAGAATGCTGAAAAGCAGATGGGTGGATAGGGTAACTAACCACGAAGTTCTAAGTAGAATAGGGGAAAAGAGAACAATAAGAGAAGGGATAGACTAATAGGCCACGTTTTTGTAAAATTAGCACTAGAGGGAAGTGTGTGTGGGGGAAGGACAGAAGAGGGAAGCAAAGATGGAATACGCTGAGGAACTTAGGGATGATGATGTAACTATGTAGAAATGAAAAAGATTGCCTAGGATAGGTTATCATGGAGGATCGCATCAGACCAGTCTAAGGATTGAATACCACAACAGGTCTCCAAACTACAGCCCACGGTCTAAGTCCGGAACGCAGCAGGGCATAATTAAAAAAAATATATTTATAGATGTTACTTTTCAAAAGAAATGTATTTAATTTTTTTTCATAAGCGTTTATTTTCTAATAATTTTTCGGAATAATTTAATTATTTTAATTCCCCATGTACTGTCTCACCCAACTTAAGATAGTTCCGTTTGAACTAAAAAATTCCGTGCTTAAAAACTTGAATGAATTTATTCCTACTTTCTCAAGTTTGAGTTAAGCGTTAAAGGATAATACAAGCATTTCAATTATTCTCTACATTGTTTTTCCCTGAATCACTTTCATTAGTAATGATGTTGGTACTTGTTTATGAAGATTATGGTTAATAGTTCCTTGATGACAGGAACGCACAGTTAGTAGTGCATTAAGAAGATTCCAATTTTCCGCGTAACCCATCGGAAACAGGTTTCTTGGCTTCCACACATCACCCGTTTTCATATAGTGCTGTTTGATACATGATAATGAAGACAGTCACTGGTACACACGGTACAGTAAATCCTGTTTTTCGAGTATGTGAACCAACCCGCTTTGCCACGGAGCCGTCGACCGCAAGTTGGAGATTTCGCGGGTAAAATCAACCTCCCCCCCCCCCGACCTACTTGCATACCCGTACACAGCGTGAATATCCTTGAAGAGTATAATTAGAAAGGAACGGTGTAGGAGAACGGTTACGGTCACAGCGGGCGATTGAAAGTGTCCTTTCTTCGTGGCCCTCGGAGATGCGACTGTGAATGGTGCTGCATCCGGCAGGTAGGTCGATAGCTCACGCAGAGCGGTGTGTGTATGTCATGTTCAGGTTCATCGACCTTGCTGCTCAATACACACAACCGCGTGCCCATTATGCCGACAAAGTGACCCCATTTCGGGTAAAACATCCACACGACACTTCCTAGCAACCTGTGGTTGCTAAACATTGCCACGTGAGAGATACATCAACTTCGTCAACCGGAAATTATAATTATCCTCGAAAACCCATTTTTCGTACCATGGCGAGCTGGTCATACTCTGCAAGTAATATAAAAATGGCCACTTATACAAGAATAGTCGCAAAGTACCGAACCTATCAAAGTAAACTTCAAGAATTTGGAGAAAAAAAAATTCATTTCTGTACGTAGACTCATTTTCCCGTGATTATTCAGTAGCTTTGAGAAAAGTGAGAAGAACAGAACTTCTCAAAGTAACCATAAACTGCAAACTCCACTTCTTTGATGTTGGAAAATATTTTAGTACAGAACCATTCCTTAATTTGGAAAGAGAAAACAATCCGAGGAGACAATTTAAACTTTCTCGTTTATTGTGGCCATCGCAATAATGGTTCCGTAAACTGATATATTATCGTAGTAAAACTTGATTTTTTCCGATAAATGAGGCCACTGTTTCTCGCTTTCCTCACTCGAACGCTTAAAGTTCTCATTGTATTATCGATAGTAATTATTCTATGCGAATTCCAAAAAAATTGATGAAATGACCTTGCCAGCAGATGAAATTTACTTTGCCTTCATTGGAGCCATTTTCCCCTTTTTAACCTCCTTTTTAGACTGTTCTTTAATCTCAGGTGTAACGATGGACCCTCTTTTAATCAATAATTTAGAAAGGAGTTGTAACTATAATCTTGTCTTCCATAATTATGAATTTACGTAGAAACTGAAATTGTTGTGATGCACCCCCACATTTGAAACATTCTCACGCTGCCAGGTTTGCTCAATTTTAAGCAAATCTGGCAACCATCTGGGTACAGCTTTTTCACATACCTAGCTTTGTTTGCTATCTTTTTGGGGTAGAATATACTTCGATTTTGATATGTATTGAACTGAGATTTTTGAAATTAAACTACCTGGACATACCCCGAAAATACTTTGATTTTCTCATTATTGACTGGAAGTTGTATCGTCAGTTTGTCTTCGTTTCCTTCTTTTAATTCCAAACCAAACTGATGATAAGTAGCGAAGTCTTGCTCAAATTAAATGACATTTTCTGTAAATAAAATAGGTTCGATCTCTGATCTCTCCTGATTCTCGTCCAGTGTATCGTTTTATCTATCGAAATGGTACGCTATTTTGATTAATTAATATTTTACCTATTAAAAATTAAAAATTTCATTACCAAACCGCATTTTGGATACTGTCTGAATTAACGTTAGAATAGTTACTGATATTTTTTAAAGAATGTCTTATAGGTCCCCGACACTTAAATTTTCTTAATTTTATTTCAATATACTCTTGTTAACAGTTAAAAGTTTGTCGTAAACTTCGGAAATTGAAGCGATTTTCGGTATAAAATTTTTACTTCGTGTTCTCATTTATTGCAGAAACAATCTTGGTGCAGTATGTAAAACAATTTATAAGTGTTTCTGATATGAATTTGTGCTCTTCTCACCTGTTAGTTCGAGAAGAACCTATTGTGAATATCAAGCCACAATCTTGTTTATTCCAGGTGAATATATTACACCTACCCTCTTCCCCTTCTTCGTGGTATGGTGGTCAGTTCATGTTTAATGCATGAACTGCAATCGCGATGATATGGGTCGGTCGATAGGGAAGGTAAAGTTAGTCCAACCACCGAAATGTCGATCACTTTCTGATTTCTCCGTCCCGGCAATTGCACGCTATGTGACGCATAATACCGGAAAAACTTGCTTTTTAAATCCTACACTACACTTTTCGCTATAGCAAACTAGAAGTGTTTTTTTTTCTCTTCAGTCTTTTATACCTTAGAAATTTCGAGTGGTCATTTGGTTCTTAATATTTGAAATAAGCATCTTCGTGGGGAAAAATACGTTTATATCTTTGAGGTATGCTTATGATGCTGCCATCAATTTTATTAATATTTTTAAGTCCCAATGGCCAATTGTTAGGGAGTGAATATGGAGGTAACCCAAGCAAGTAATATTTCGTGAAGATGACGTCGGTTGGAATACTTGCAGACATTAGAGCACAGTTAATTGCCTCTGGTGCAGTACGAGGCGTGGGAGACTTGAGGTTGAACATATCGTGATGGAGGAGAAAGTGCGTCTTTCCCAGGCAGTAAAGTCTGCGTGATCGCGTGTTTCATTCTCTGACTGCATTGTCGCTCCCCAAGTCATCAATTCTTATCTGAAAAGGTCAGTTGCGGAATGATAGCGACCGTGCTGCTCCACTTGAATAATCGCAATCCTTCCGTAACTAGAGCTTCTAAGAATGCTGCAATTACTCTCACAAAGAAGAAGACTAATCCTGAGAAATATACTTCGAGAAGCAATGTCTGGGTGCAGTGTGCTCGTTAATAACTGAAAACTACAAGAGGAGGAGTTATTTTCGCGTGCCCCAAAAGTTTGATATTCATTGTGGTCAGTCGGGGAATTTGGGAAACTGTAACATAGCTAACACTAATCAGAAGCCGCCACGTCACTGTGATTACAGCTCTGAAAGCGTAGAACAATCAGTCTTCACTACTTGTCACAAACAGATAATAAACAAGCTGCTGTGTTACTCTTTCGTGCGTCACTGAGAAATTAATAATAAATTTATATACAATTTATTTGACGTAATCTCTCGCCAAGTAATCGCACTTTGCTTTCACCACTTGGGCTCAGATGTAGAACAAACTTACCAGAGATTGATATAATAAACCAAATACATTTCAAATTTAATAAATAATACTTTGTAAATCAATTCAGATTTGTTTACAGCCAAATTAAATTGTGCTTAAAATCATTCGCATTTGAATTCTTAATTAAATGGGTTAAACCTGTATTATCAATTTTATTTCCTCGATTTTTAATGGAAGAAAATTAAAATTAATTTTTTATGACTTGAAGAATTAATTACGAAGGGTACTTTACTGTATTGAATTTAAATAAATTAAAATAGGAAAATTACGAAATTGCAATTTAATATTAGAAAGTTTAAATGCCATTAAAACCACAAATATTTAAGACAATATAATTTTAATTATTAATGAGTATCATTAACGTAAAAATTCTTTAATTCAAAATTATTAAAATGCAGAAATAAGTTTAACTCTTAAAGTTTATGAAAGTTGAAATCAAAATAAAGTTTAATCCGTTCAAAACCATTAAATTATTAATTCAGAATGAAGTTAAAAATTTGAAATGAAGTTTCAATTTTTCAAAATTATTTTTAAATTAATAATAAAAAATCTCCAGGTTATATTTTCATCAATCGTTCCAACTATATATATATATGTGTATATTATAATAAGGACAGGAAAGAGAGATAGAAGGTTGGTGACTTACCTGAGATTCACAGATGGCAGGCACCATGTAGGGTTTGAAGTTCTAAATTTTCGGAGGTGTCTTCCTATTATTCTGATGAGGGGGGCGGTGCCTCCGAAACTCAGTACTTCAAACCCTACATGGAGCCTGCTATTTGTGAACCTCTGGTAAGTCGCCAACCTTCCATCCCTTTCCTGCTCTTATTGTTTTAATTAACCTGACAATGCCATTTCCTGATGCTTTGCTTACAGTGCGCATAGTAACATTGCACCAATATTTGTTTGAATAATGAGTAAGTAGAACGTCCTAAATTATAATTTATGTTCACCCTCGGGAAAGTCATGTTCTCGGCGCGGAATTTATGTTATAGGTTTTCAGGTCTGTCCAGGCTCTGTCACATAATCCTCCAATTTACTACGCACCAGACTGAGTCCATAGTATTACGCGTGCATGTTTAAACTAGTAAAGTTCTCAGCCCTCTCGAGATACTAAAGATATACAGAAATTGTAATATGCTGACGTGCAACGGAAGACTGTCATACTTGTTGATGAATATTTAAGAAAAACAAAGATGGAAGACAGCTTCCAGTTACTCCAATATTTCCCACAATGTTTCCAAACTGTGTACTGTGCTACTGAATGTGAAATTTCTATTAAAGCATCAACGCACCCAGTATTAAAGCGTTATTGAAATGATTTTGCTCAACCAGTGATTCTGTCCTTGAGCTGTGTGGACAATGGATGTGGACTGACGTAATATACCTTCGGGATTCATAACCACGCTAATTCGTGATGCAGCTCTCGTTGCAGATTCCAAATACGAAAGAGGACGACGATGACGCAGCCTGGCTGTTGTATCTGCAAGCTTTAGCAACAGCGCTTTCCATATCATGAAGAAAGGAAAAATGTTTTAGTTTTTTCAGTACTCTAACAAATTTATTACTTTATAAGACACGTGTTGGAGGTTACAAGTATCACTGAATGCCTGGTGAGGTTAACATTCTTCCACACATGTTTCTGTAAAATTAACTTCAGTTAACTGTACACCTTTTTTGTTACTAGTAAATGATTAATTGGTCTTAGGATAATTCTATACAGATCCAGAACTATTGACCAAATAACTACATTACGTGCATATTCTGGTTTCTACTCGCGAAGAAAGTATCTACCCGGGACTACAAATATAGTTCTTTTTTTTATTTCATATGAAAACTTATGATTATTTGGTTAAAATTGTTGCTGCAATACATATAAGATTAAAATGATGTACATAATTCACATCTATACATGAAAGTAGAATAATCCATTAATTGGCCTAGTTTGGCAGATGTTGATTGTTCTTCGCGTGTATCTGAACGGTATACGATTTGGGATTGTGAGGATTGACAGGTGGTGTATAAATGATTGGAGGATATGTGAGGATGGGGTCTGCGGGTGTGATAGTAAGGTGGTTTAGAATATGCCTGAATGTTCTGGAGAGAAGGACGAGATCGTCGGGGGAGGATTGTTGAGTTGTTGGATCATGGGCTTTTGTTTGAATGAGAGCGCTTTTAATTAGGGAGGTTATGGCTTGATGATTAAGGAGTTGACTTTGTGGCGGGTGACAGAATTTCTGAGGTACCAGGGACAGTTTGTATTGGTGCGCAGGATTATGTTTGGTTTAAATTTTGGTTGTTCCCCATATGGACGAGGCATAGAACCAGGTGGGTTGTATTATGGAGAGATTTGAGGCATATAGAGCTCTGAATTGATGGTTAATTTCGGAGAGAAGATTAATGTGAGGATTTCATTGAGTTTTGAATCGAAGATGATTCCTAGATAGGAGGTTTCTGCTTTTATAGGCATTAATTAATTGTTTAGACAGATGTATTTGGGGAGGGGGTTTGTTTTGGTTAGTGTGAATGAAACAGTTATTTATTTAGTGGGGTTGATACTGATTCGCAATTTTTGGACCATTCGTTTCGGTTGTTGAGCGCTGTTCGGAGAGGATGTATATTGGAAACGTGGTTTAGGATTTCATTTTGTCAGTGCGTTATATTTTCTGTTTGTATTGCAAGAATACGCTTCCTCGCTTGCTTAAGAAATCACATTCGATCAGTGTTTACACTTGTCATTAAATCTGGAAAAGGTTGGTTAGATCCAGTCTAAGTCGAAGAAGAAACTTTCTTTCCACATGATATAGGAAGTTTTAAAGCACAAGCATTGTTGACCCATGTTGAGCTCCATGCGTCTGTACAATTGAGATTTACAAACTGGTTGTCCTTCAACTTATTGTGTTGTAAGCGCGTTCCTCTGAACTAACGACAAGAATGTATTTTCACATCTGACTATATCGTAATATTCTTGTGTGTTCTTTCTCATCATAGCGTAATGTTTTCAGAATCATTGTTTGAGCACGTTAGTTTTTAATTCTTTTTCCCATGCTAATATTTTCAACAAATATTTGAAGAAGAAATTAGTCCTTAACTTCCTGAAGCTCGGCAATTTCGTATTGTTAATTCATTTTGTATTTTCTGTTTTAGACTTAAATTATTTCAGCAACTAGTGAAATTGGCGTGAATAGTGCTTGTCTTTTATCATGAAAGTCGGAGAATAAAGTCGTACAAATCGTGATTGATTGGCGATGCGCCACTATAGTACAATTACCAGTTTACGCTCAGATGTTTGTCTTCCCTTAAAACTAACCAGAAACAAAATGAATATTTCAATTATACTGCTTCAACATACGTAAATGTTATACTGTTACCGCTGTTGTAGAAACAAGACTTAACTACTGATTTATTTCGTCTTTTGTACAGTATTTAAATTATTGATCAAAATATCGGATTTAGCTGAGCTAATAATTAATATAAATGTTTTCTTTTATAAACATGTATGTGTTTATCTTTTTTGGGTCTTTTTTACATTTTTTTAATATTACCAGTTGCTCGTTTCCTAGAGTAAATTATCTACCACATTAATTAGTAGTTGTCGCTAGTTACAAAAAGTTAGGGGTCTAAATTATGAACTAGTGCTTTTATGTTGTAAAGATTAACAATACTAAATACACGAAATTTATCTGCCTAGGATTAAAAAACAAGCGTGTGGTGCTTATCTGTAATCTAGCCCAGAAATGCATTAGATTCAAATCAAGCTTTTGGTTAATTCTCTTTAAAGCACGATTTTATTCCTCTGCTCCTTTATTCCGTCCGAAATTTTACCGATTGTCTATATTCAATTACTTATTTGCGAAACGATTGTCTATATTCAATTACTTATTTGCGAAATGATTGTCTATATTCAATTACTTATTTGCGAAACGATTGTCTATATTCAATTACTTATTTGCGAAATGATTGTCTATATTCAATTACTTATTTGCGAAATGATTGTCTATATTTCAGTTACTTATTTGCGAAATGATTGTCTATATTCAATTACTTATTTGCGAAATGATTGTCTATATTCAATTACTTATTTGCGAAATGATTGTCTATATTTCAGTTACTTATTTGCGAAATGATTGTAAAATTTCAGTTACTTATTTGCGAAATGATTGTAAAATTTCAGTTACTTATTTGCGAAATGATTGTAAAATTTCAGTTACTTATTTGCGAAATGATTGTAAAATTTCAGTTACTTATTTGCGAAATGATTGTAAAATTTCAGTTACTTATTTGCGAAATGATTGTAAAATTTCATGCTAAATTTATTTGGCTTTACCAATTTATTTTTCAGGAACCTTTTAAATAGATTTTGAATTACCTCTGGATTAACCAATTTCATTAATTATATATTACCATTTCTGAACGGTTTCCATACGCGCTGGTTAGGTCGCTCTTCCACTACTGTTTCGTATTCTTGGACCGTATTATTGGTTGAGTTGGTACTGAGGTAAAATGAAAATTGGAGCAAGTGGTGACGTACTGTCCAAATTTGATTTTTAGGTTTCGGGCATTTGTCAAAAGATTACAACTGACCTATTCATATTCATTATTTCAGCATGTAAAGTTTCTTATTAAGACTGTTTTTTAGGTTTTGAGAAATGTTAGCATGGCTTAATAACTTAAATATAAAAATAATTTATAATAAAATGAGTTCTCCTTGTATTGTCCGTATCTTTTCAATGATTAGGATTCTTTTAGTAATTTACCTTTGTAACTGAATTATCTATAATTTAAAAAAACCGTTTTCAGATGGCTTTGTTGCCACTCCTGCTGCTGCTCCTGACCTTCCGGGGAGCGACGCCCAAGTCTGACGGCGCTCCGAACAGCGTCTGCGACTCGATGATGCCTCATCATCGAGGCCTTGCTCCGCAGAAATCACCATCACCGTACATAGTTTCGCCGTCGGCTATGCATGTTGCAGCCGGAGACCGCATCAATGTGCTCATCTATTCTCCCTCAAAGCTGCCCTTCCACGGCTTTATGCTCCAGGCTCGGACTTCCGACGGCTCCGGCGCCGTGGGGTCCTTTACGAAGATTCCAGACTCGGCCAAGGCTATTCCATGCAACGGAATTTACGCAGTAAGCGAGAATTGGTTGCTTATATTTGTATACAACAGTGCAGTTGATTTTATTCAATAATTATTAATATGCGCACAAAGAAGTCTGTATTATACAACTTTCCGAAACGGAACGAGTTCATAAATAGTACTGCACCAAGGATGTCCTTAACATTGCAATCGAGGGGATACAGGGAAAGTTTGATATGGTCAGGTTATATGGAGGATTTACACACCATTTATAGATACTAAATGTCATGCATTTACTAACTGGCGAAGAATCCTAAGATCATTCAAATGTATTTGAGATTTATTTACTGTCCTGTAATGGAAATAAATAATGGTTTGGCAATGTTAATCTTCAGAAGCTTTCAGTGTATAGTGTGTCTCATTGCCTGTAGTACCGCATTCAGAGTGAAGTGCCTGTCAGTCTCTAAAGACTTGATTTGCACAATTTGGCAAGATTGTTTCATTGGAGTCCTATTCTTTCTTCTATTTCCATAGTCTTCAAATTTTTGTAGTTTCTTTTCTGCTTATGCTGGCAACCATATTTCGCATTTATCATTACTCGTTAACCCACAAGACAGTCTCATTCCTTTAAACTTCTTTCTAGAAACCTCGTTATTACTAGGATCTTTCCTGACTGTGTATGTACAATAATTTGGTAACAGATTCTAAATAGTTCTTGATTCTCTATCGTGTTTTATCTTATGTTGTACCATTTCCTGTGTGGTGTGTGCCAAAATACATAAAAACTGTATAATCTGGTATGACTTTTATAAAAATTTATTTTTGTGTCAATAACTACTAAAAATTTTCACTTTGGTGTCTAATCATCACATTACTTCTTATTTAAAAAATGATCTTATCATAGGGGATTCCTGTGGGAACTTTCTGTAACAAGTATTTTTTCCCAGAGTGATTATGGGACTTGCCTTTTTAAGGTTATCACATGCCAGGGCATCTTAATCACTTTTGGAAGGTGTATGTCAGGGGACACAGACCTAGGGAATACAGTAAGAGTTGTCCGCTGATCCCATCAAATCAGTCTGCCAGCTGCTTCCTAAAACTCAATAAAGCACATATAAGGGAATGCTATGATTCCACAGCAATCTCCTCTCCAGTCATTAGGAAGGGTGTGAGAATAGTACCAAATAGCATGGCCTACCTAAAGCAGATTTTCTAAGGTTCTCTCTGCATCTGTTTTAGGTGACTCACTAGGTAAGATCCTTAAACTGTAGCCTGAGGACATGTCGACCCTTAGCTACCTTCCACATCCCCTTTTTCAATACCCTTCTTATGCTATTAAATGGAGTGACCTGTTTCAGGATCAGCCTCATATAGGCTCCTACCCAAAAAAAGTATTTAATGATGCATGCCTTAGGTTATTAATATTTTGTGCTGGGTCCAAGATCAGCGTTAGATGCAAACCCATCACAAGAGAAAGAGACTAGCGCACTAGATATATATAAAATAATGTAATATTGTGGATCAAATTTATTTCCAACTGAAAGTTTAATATGTAGATGAAATTCAAAAAATAGTGTCTTACTAATCTAACTTGATACATTTTCATTACACAGTTTCTTGTAGCAAACTCCTTCACACAGAGTTAGAATTATAAATGTTTGCTCAGTGTAACTCTTAACACGGGGAAGTGTTGTTTCACTTGTCTTTCTTGAAATTTAATACCTTCACTGAAATAAACAAAGTCAAAAATAACTTTGCCAATCTATTAAATGAATTATTCTGGTAAAATATATACTCGTCAATTTCCATTAAACGCATTTATTGAACCACAATCAATACAATAGATCTCTTGCTTTTTCTCACAGACAAAATTTTTTCATAACTCTCTCTCATCAACTCACTCAAAGAAATTCTATATCGCACCAAACAACTCTTATTATTATATTAATACCCAGGTAAAAGTTTGTTTCCACGATGTTGTGGAAACAAACTTTTACCTTGGTTGAAACCTGAGAATCGTATTTGATTTTTCATGTAACATTTAAAAAGTGCAGTTAGATATTCCCCAAACCATGATAATATTGACTTAACCAATTGATGTCATTAATGTTTCTTACTCCTCAAGAATACCTAATAATAATTACAACAACTAAAACTTAACAATTTTCATTCCTCCTCTTCATTTCCATTTGGCTAGTGACCTTTGTAATGGATCCTTCTCTTCCTACACTCCGGCTTATCCTTCCTGTCATTACACAACCAAAACTCCTATTTCACCTCTTTCTTACTTTCCATAATGTCCATACCTACAATATCTGGTTCTTAAAGTCAAGAACTATCTCAAACTACACCATTACATATGTAATTATAAAAAAATCCACATTGAGTGACTTAAAGACAAAACATCTTACTATGACAGTGCCCCTTCAATGAAGTTAAAGATATCAGTAATCAGAACTTGTTTTCACTTTCAAAATTCAAATTAGTCACAAGTAAATTTACCTTGCACTTCCTTCTCCTCCCACAGACATTTATATAGTTTATCACAAACTGATGTTCTGTACGCTTTTGTTATCCTTTTAAGTAATGTCCCCTGCTTTGAACACCTTCTTTGCATGGTTGTTTTACTCTGAGTTAGAACTAGTAATATAATTGTACAGTAATAGGAGCCCTGCTCCCTGTGAAAAAACTGTAGTTTATATACACGCTATCAATTTTTTTTGTAAAGTTAATATAATTTTTTACTGTTATTTACTGTAAATTAAATTTCCTTTTCAGAGTACTGTTACTCATGTCAGTCCTACTCAGAAAACTAATTTGACATTTGAATGGACTGCTCCTAATGATCAAGTGAAGATGGTAATTTTTAAGTAAGTTTTCAAATATTGTTTTAAATGCAATTGAATTATTACATATTCAAATTAGTACTGCAGAACATTCTAATTTTGTTTCAAATTCATTGAATTCTCACTTGCACTAAACAACAAATGTAGACAATAATAATAATAATAATGAAAATTGTTTAAAAATTCAATGATATTTATGAAATTTAAGAATAATTAAAAATGTAAAGCTGATAGTGGTGTTTTATTAATTTTGAATCAATATTCATCATCCATAAATATAGAGTATTTCAGACTTTTGTTAAAATTTCCTTTCAAAATAATAATATACTTATAATAAAAAATTATTTGTGCACTTGGTATATAAAACTTGACACCTATCATGTTCCTTACCTATTAATTTAATTAATACACATCATATTATCAATATTTTCATAACATCAATGACTCAATCATTAAGTTTTAAAAATTTTATTACGAAAAATGATAGACTAGAGTATTAAATTAAAACATCCTTTTGCTTTAAAGGTATTAAAAGTAGTGAATGTTGCCATTTTTTTCTGAAAATTTTTAAAATTCATAGTGCAACAGATCACAATGTATTTATCCTTTTTATGTATAAAAATTACCTAAAAATTGTATTATTACCTGTTTTGAATTATATCAAAGACAATTTTAAGTTTCTACAAATTATTCCTGTCATAATGAGAAAGAACAATTATTGTTGTTGGTTTTATATTTACGCAACTTTGCAAATGTTAAATAAATTTTTTGTCAAATTGATTTAGGCACATTTTAAAGCAGAGTATTTTCCATGCTATTTGTAGATTTTTTGTCATAAATTCCTGTGTATATTTTTAAATTAACTTATTTTAATTTTTTACAGTGCTACAGTTGTGCAAGACTTCAATACATTCTGGGTTGGAATTTTGTCAAATCCTGTAAAAATTTTGAATAGATCAGAAGTGAATCCAGATCTTTCAACAGGAATATCAACTACTCATCCCCCTCAACATTTACCTTCAGATGAAAAATTTGAATCTACAACTATACCAGTATTACCAAAAGAAGATTTTGAAAAAGTAGGTCTACTACTACTTTCCTCTATAGATATGTAAAATTTATTGAGGTTAATTGGCAAAGATGATACATTTATATGCTTCTAAGTTGAGTAAGCTTGGATTGAATTGTTTTCTTAAAGGCACAAGGCAAATATAAATAAATATTTGTAGTGTTTTTCAAGTAGTTTTATTGTAATTTTTAGAATATATAACAATTAAAAATTTCATTTTCAAAATATAGTAAATAATACTAATTAAGAATGAGATGTTAAATAGTTTGTCAATTTGAATCCCATATCTAATTATCAATTAAGTCCATTCTGCTTAAACTATTTTTTTAAACCTCTTTCAAGATTGTGGATCCACTTAACCCTATTTATGATGGATGCAGAAAAACCAAGGCTTGTTTTGGAGATCCTGAAAATTGTATTGATCGTAGAGACTGTAAAATATTTGCATCAGTCCTTGTGAAAGGTGCAAAGGTTTATGAATTTGAGTTATTGGCAGCAATGAGCAAATATGTTGCTGTGGGATTATCTGATGATGCGAGTATGGTAAGTTAGTTACTGATGTTTTAAATAATTAATATTGTACTACAAAGATATTAAATTATGTATTTTATTTCATAGGGTGATGACAGTGTTGTAGAATGTGTAGCTGGAAGTAACAAAGTAGATGCTTTCAAGTCTTGGAACACTGGCAAGAAAAACAAAAGGGAAAATAGAGTAAGTTGTAAATATAATTTTATTACTTACATCATTTCATCACTTCACAATTATATTAGGATTGTAAATGCCAGTTTAGTTTTCAATGTGATTCTGCAACAAAACTATAAATAATCAGTTAACACATTTTTAAATATTTTGTCTGGTTAGCTTCATTTAATTACTCAAATTATGAGCCACTACAAAAAATATTTAACATTTATTAATTTTCATACAAATAATAAACAGCAAAAAATCTGTTAAAATGAACAGACTTTAACACTTGTCAAATTGAATACTAAAACATCAAACAGGTTTTTCTGTTTCTATATGTATGCTTGTAACATAAAGATTATGCAAATTTATTGAATTTTCAAATTTTATTATTTTCTTGCAGCCTTTTGAAGGAATTACACTTCTGAATAGTACCTATAAGGATGGGAACATATACTGTAAATTTAATAGAGATGAAATTACAACTGCAGGTCCTGAGGGAAGGAGGTATGATTTATCTCAAGATAAATATTACCTGTTGTTAGTTTCTGGATCTGATGCAAATGGTAAGAATTAAGCTCGAATCCTAAAAATACAATATGTATTTAATACTTGTTTCTAAAAAAATTTAAATTTCTAGATTCAAACGTTTTCTTCCATGATGTAAATTACATCAAATCAGCAACAAGTAATTCTGTAACTGATGTCAATGGCTGGGATCCAGCTTCAAAACTCCTGATAAGACTTCATGGAGCTTTCATGATTGGAGCATGGATTGGAACTGCCAGTTTGGGAATTCTTCTGGCTCGATATTTTAAACAGACTTGGGTTGGAACACAGTTGTGTGGCAAGGACTTGTGGTTTGCTGTAAGTATTGCCAGGCTGTTTGGTTTTAATAATAAAGTTTCACTAATCATCATCATCATCATTGATTCAACACCTGGTCTGAGACTTGGCCTTCTTCAGAACCTTCTGCAATTCATTTGTGTTCATGGTGACATTCTGCAAATCACACCTAAGGTTTTCATATCTTAAACCACTCCATCTTCTCACCTCAGTTTGGGTCATCCAGTTCACATTGTCCCTTCCAGTTTGGCATTAAACATGACTTTACAAGTCCCGTTGTTGTCCATCTGAATTATGTGGTCCACCCAGTCCAGTCTGTCAATCCTAATATATTTTGAAACATCTAGTTCATTAAATAATTTATATATCTCATAATTTTTTCTCTTCCTCCAGTGATCTCCCTCCTTGACTGCTCCAAAGATACACTTTAAGATCCTCCTTTCATAGATACAAAGTACTTTCTCATCCACCCATTTTATCACAAATGTATGAAATGTACAAGTTAACGCTGGTCTCACAAGCATTTGATATAGAATTAGTTCAGTCTTTCTTGAATCAAGATGTGCTCTGAGGTACTTCCTAAGTTCATAGAATAGAAGTCACTAATAAGACATAGAATTAATGTAAAGTGTGTCAAATAAAAATGAGAGAAAAGCCAGTTTCTCCATATTTGCAGTTAATATCTCCTAACTATTGTAATATGTTGGCCCAATGGCTTCGGATATATTAATGTAGTTATTCACAATTGTTTCTATTTGTACAATATCGTTCAAAATGTTTGTCTTGTATATTGTGTATCTATTGGCCAAGCAAATGTGATGTAATTGAATGATTTGCAGTGGCATCGAATGTTTATGTTGACTACCTGGAGTTTGACAATTGCTGGATTTGTTATCATTTTCTTGGAATTGAGAGAGTGGTCACAAGAGGACAATCCTCATGCTATTTTAGGAGTTGTTACAACATTCTTAGCATTCATCCAACCAATTGGTGCAGCATTTAGACCACATCCAGGAGCAAGGAGACGGCCCATTTTCAACTGGCTCCATTGGCTTGTTGGCAATATGGCTCACATTTTAGCAAGTATGTGATTAAATTATTTCTTCTGTTAAAACAAAGTTAAAAAACTAATGTTATAGATTTTAAACAATATGTTTTCAAATTTTAATGTATAGTACAATGTTGGATTAGACTGCAAATTAGGGTACATGAACCCTTCAGGCATAGGATAAATATTTAATGAAAGTGATCTAAGAGTATACAGGGATAATTTACAGTTTAGCATTGAATTATTTACACATCAATAATTATAAATATTTTTGTTAGAGATCTTGTGGATGAATTTTAATTTCTTCTATTGAAGTAAAGGATAAAATTTACAATTATCTATATATATGTTTAAAAATGAAAACTATTTTTAGTTTTGAAAAGTATCTTTATCCTTAATTGAGGCTGAAGATATTAGTTATGTGACAATTTTAATACATGTATTTCAAATTTCATAAAATTTATTTTATATTGAATTTCAGTTGTCACCATCTTCTTTGCTGTGAGACTCTCAAAGGCTGAACTACCATATTGGTTAGACTGGGTTCTTGTAGCCTACGTGACATTCCATGTAGTACTTCATCTCATACTATCAGTAAGTGGAACTTTTAATGGCTTCATTGATCAGTACACACAAGTTCAATTGTTTATTTCATTATTGATTTCAATACATATTAAGTTGAAGGAAAGTGAAGTGATGAATAGAAAATGATCATTTAATGTAGAAAGAAGGTTTATATATTAGTGGTTTTAGCATTAATGATTTAAACAATTTGCATACTATGCTAGTGAGACAAAAGACTTGTACGATATTTTCTAGCCAATAATAAAGTGATTGTACTTTGTTTATATTTTGTAAATGTTGAGATTTAGTAAATTATAATTAGTAATGAATGCATCAATCTTAATATTTCAGATTGCAGGCTGTGTCAGTGAACGTCAAAATAGCTCTAGAATAAATTCATTCCCTATGAAAGATATTGCTTCCAGTCGTAGTCCTTTACAATCCTCTGACAGAAAACAAGATGCTCCTGTAAGTACTAAATTTCAAATAAGCAAAATTTTGTAAAACAATTTTCATCAAATGTTAAATATTTCAAATTAATTCCTTTAGAATATATCACAAAGTTAAAGTTTAGCTTGTTTAGAATATTAAAACAAAAGATAAAATTAATTTTGTTTGTCACTTTTGTTGGTGATACTTAAATACATTTTTATTTTGATTAATTACTTGTATTATAATAAAAACAGTTTAAGAGTTAAATTTTTCCAATTAATTAAAACTTAAGTGTGCTGTCATTCAAAGTTATAATCTCTTTATGGTACATCAATTCTATGTGCTTAATTTTCATATTTGGAAACACTGACACTAATACATTTTTATATTTTCAGCTTTCTTGTTTTAGGAAAGTGCTTTTGGGACTCTACATTGTTGGTATTCTGATTTTAACTGTTGCAATTATATTAATAGTTGTATTTGCTCCAATTGAAGAGAGCTTTATGAGATTCCAAAATATGGTGAATAAGAGTTAGGCAAATAAAAACGTGCATAAATGACGAAATTGTAATCGTGAGCTTTAGACTGTGCAGCAAAGTTTCTGCTTTAAATAGTTATCCATGGCCATAATGGTTCCAGACATTAAAGTGAACATAATACAGTTCCAAACTCATTCGATCAATGACCAAAGAATACCATTTCTATTATTGAGAAGTGGTGATAGCTTTGTTCATACATAAAAGCATTAACATTTTATTGTTGTACATCTCATTAATGTAATATTAAGAATTGTTCATCTTAATTTTTTATTTTAAAGATACAATGAATAAATACTAGTTTTATAATAGAATTATTGCCTTTCAAGTTTTGTATTTTTAATTGTAAAAAGCTTTCTTTTATATGTAAATAGAGAAACTGTCGGAATGTTCTTTGGCGCAATAGTAATGTTATTCATGTACATTATCTTTGCTTACACATCTTGTAATTGAGCATGTTCCATATCTTACATATTGGGAAATGTTAAGTTTCTATAACAACCTATTTATTTTAACTAGTTAAGTTTCATTATGATTAAGGCAAAAAATGTACATATTTCATTCTCTCAAACTGTTTAAACATCATACTACTAAAGTGAATGTAAACAAAAGTATTGTTTGTTTAAACTAAGAAATAAACTTTGAATAACAAACATAAAATTATATATCATTTAACACACTACAAAATTTTCATTGAAACTTGGGAATTTTCTGTAAAGTGTGGAGTTCTAAGAAAATTGCAGCTACTTTGTGTGCTATAAAATGTATGTATTTAGGTAGACTTTCTGGACATAACCACAAAAGAACCTATAATGATTGTGGTAATCCTTCTCCAAAGCTGTGAAATTTACCTGGCTAATTCTTGAGATTCATACTTAATTGTTAGCAATTCTGTCAGCAGAAACGGCAATGACAATAAAATTTTTAATTACCACAATATCAAGGTTAAATATGTTTAAATTTTATGTCCTATAGGACCTTTGTATTTAATTTTCTGTTAGGTATATGATATGTACCAGTCCTTTTGGTTCTACAAATATGCAGTAGAATTTTTTGTGTGCACACTGTTGTGCAAAGTTTTGTAAACAAATGCAGTCTGACAGTGTTTTTGATAGTGTTCAATGGCATTTATTTCGTAGTGGCCAATTTATTATGATGAAAGCAAAGACTGCTTTTTGTGCTGCAAAGTCTGTTAACTTTCCTTTATTGTTTTCCTTGCCAATTTCAGTTCAAAGCTATGTTTTATCAATATCAGCCTTCCCTCTCTATCTTCCAAATATTTACCATGAAATAGCTTGTTCTTTGTATTCTCTAGGTGTAACTATTCTTGTAGATGAACTTATTTTCATTTCTAGACTTTACTACTTACGGAAGATTTTCCTTTGTCCTTCCTATGTACTCTCAAAGTTTTCTTTACCCTTTTTATTCTTTTCTATTTCTTTCACTTCTGTATCAATCCTCTACCTCAGCTTGTCTTTCAGAACATAATAAATCCACACAACTTCCACTCGGAGGTATTATCTTTTTCATACGTGGTCCAATCAAACTGCTTGTAGACTTTAAAAGCTGCAGAATTTTTAACAACATGAGTTATTTTGTAAATTGTAAAGAATTGACTCATATTTGTCTGTACCAAACACTTTGCAGATGTCCTTACTTAATATTGTAACATAATTGAGTCAATATTGTGTTTAGTTGGAAAAAAACTTTGAATAATTAATTTGCAGTACATGACTGATATTGACAGCTTTCTTGACAAGGATACTCTGAATCAAATGAACCAAGTGCCTGTAAGAAGGAACTATAAATAGTAAAGAACTTGGACAACTATAGATATAGGCTATAGCTACAGAAAAAATTAACCTCACATTTTGAATTTTGGTATAGCCAATAGTCACTTTAGAGTGTGAAGGCTTTCCTGGTGAACCCATTCTAAAGACAATTCTCGGGTTTCAACCCAGGTAATAGTTTGCTCTCACAATCTCTTGACAATGAGCTCTTCAGCCTACCTGATGACTATGGCAGAGCTTGCTGTTGAAATGTTGAGTACCCAAACTTTAGCCCAGATTGAAACCTGAGATTCTTGAGTCAATTTGTTCAGAACATAATTTGCAACATCTTCAGTTGTACTGAAGATCAGCTACCAATTGACAAGTTTGTGCTTAGATATAACACAATACAAAAGGCAATCCATACATACAATGGATTTCTGTCCTTGTAAAAAGGGATGCAACTCTTCAGTTTTTTGAGGAATTCACAACCATTTAAGACTTATTCCTGTCAAAATGAAATCGTTGAAGACTATTCTTAATATAGTCTAGTACAAAAAATTAGGAACTTCCAGAATTTCTCATTCCTTGCAGCCACATTTTTATTTGTGCGAGTGTTCTCTTAAAAAGAGGAAAAAGTTTGCTATAAGTAATAACTACTTCTCCTCCCCATGGACTAACACTTTATTGTGGCGGGGAGGTTTGCGTTCCCCAATGACCCTTTGAGGTATGCTGGTGGGAGCTTAAGCTCCTGGTTGGGCCACCCAAGCCAGAGAAGTCGAAGGGTAGGGGACAGACTAAGAGTACTCCACTGGCCCTCCAAGTTGGAGGTTGGGTGCATGGTTAACAACCAGGCACTGGGAAAAAGCATTGTTGCAAGGCATCGGAATCAGGATCTTGGTGACAAGGCAAGGAAAGGATTATGTATTGGTACATGGAATTTTAGAAGTCTATACAGAACAGGGGCAACCAGGGAGCTAATGAGCCAACTACATAAATACAGAATAGAGATCACTGTAATACAAGAAACTACAAAATCACACAATTGTATATAGTGGGAAACCAAAAGGAAAGCACGAGTTTGGAGTAGCTTTTGTTATTCAAAAGCACATAAGGCCAAGCATTCTAGATTTTAGAGCCATAAATGAAAGGATTGCAATATTGAGGATCAAAGCTGAATATTATAACAAGTATTGTGAATGTAGATGCTCTGACAGAAGAGAGAGAGGAACAAGGAGAGAGCTTCTATCAACTTCTGAACAACTCTCTTGACCTAGCAATGATGTTAAGATGGTAATAAGGGAGTTCAATTCCAAGATAGGGGAAGAGGGCAGCTACCGTGGGACATTAGTATCTCACAGCCTCCATAAACACGCTAGTAAAAATGGGGATAGGCTTATAAATTATGCAATAAGAAAGAACCTAGTTAGAAGCTCAACCTTTTTCCTCATCCAAATACCCATAAGCAGACATGGACCTCATCAGATTTGAGAACCCATAATCATATTGGCCACGTTCTGATTGATAGAAGAGCAACAGGCATCTTAGGTGTAATATCATATTGAGTTGCAGAAGGATCTGACCATAACCTGGTAACCTTGAAGTATAGCAGCTGTATCTGAAGGGTATGTTGGCACCAGACACTGAAAACCAGAAAATGGGATACCAAGAGATTGCAAGAGCAGGAAGTAAGGGCAAAGTGCACTGAAGAAATACAGAAAAATATAGGTGAAATGGAGGAGGAAAGCATGTACGAGAATGGCAATGTAAAACAAATACTGAAAGATAACATCAGAGGTTGCTGATATCACAATAGGATATGAGGAAAAAAAGGAGGAGGAAGGCTGGTTCAATGGAGAATGTGACAGAGTAATACAAGAAAAATGGGTAGCTAGACAATTTCTGCATCGACTGACCAGAACAAAAAGAATGGAATATGACAATAAATATAAAACTGCCACTAAAATCTGTAAAAGGAAGAAAAGGTTGTACATACAACAAAGATACCAGCAAATTGAGGACCATTTTAAGAAGAATGAAATAGTACAAGCTATGTCCCCAAGACCAATTACATAAGAGTATGATTACATAAGGGTATGGTAGTAAGTGAACAAGAGAAACCCGACAGACACGAGGGAAATAACTGCAGAGGAAACCCTGCAGGTAGAAGAAGGGGAAGAAATCTTAGACGAGGTCCAGGAAGAAATTAGATCCCTGAGAAACAATAAGGCCTCTGGAATTGAACTGCCATTGGAATTAATTAAGGCAGGTGGTGGGCATATGGTGAAGGCCACCTGTGGCTAGTCAAAAAAATCTGGGAAGATGAATATATACTATAAGAATCGAATACTGTTATCATATGACCTATATATAAGAAAGGGGACAAATTGGAAGGCCAAAACTACAGAGCCGTAACACTGTTGAATAATATATACATAAGATATTCACATATATCATCAGGAAAAGACGAGAAATATTCTGAAGGTTCTAACCGGAGGTAGCCAGTTGGAAGACCGAGGAAGAGGTGGGTGGACAATGTTGCCAAATATGAAAGAGAGCATATGGATACGTGATATGGAGGAGAGCAGTAGAGGACAGGAGGAACTGGAGGCGAATCATTGGCGAGGCCCGAGCAGCGCCATCGGAGAAGAAGAATAACTTCTGGAAGTTTTTTTGCACTAGACTATATTAACAATAGTATTTCATGATCAAAAATGGCTATGGCCCATAGTTATTCGGCTAACACCTTTTCTTTTAACCTATCTTTTTACGTTTAAGTTCGTTTTAGCTTTCATTTAAGTTCTACTTAAGTTCTACCTACTTTTCGAATTGTTTCTTCCTTGTAGACCTTGAATATTTAAATCTTAATGTGTTTTCTAAATAGATGGACAATAAATACATATAATTTTAATATTATAATACACCACTGTCCTGATTGAAATCCATGATATACTTTAATTATTTTGTAAATAAATCATATCAGATAAAAATAATTTTTGGCTTGTATAAGGTTTTTCAACAAGGGCGGATCGATGTTGAAATGGAATAAAACAAGCTGTGTTTGAGGTATTAACGAAATTATTATTTTTTATTTGAAAGGTCTATGCATGGCCTTTCAAATAAAAAATAATTTCGCTAATACCTCACACAAATCTTGTTTTATTTCATTTCAACATCGACCCGCCGATATTTAAAAACCCTGTATTATGGACGCCATTATGTATAATTTTGTATTTGATTTTCTGTTTCCGATAAAATCCACTGTATGAGGAGCAGATTTAGAAACAAAAATTTAGAGGTACGTTTTACTTGACATTGCCAAAGTTTTGACTAATATTGACCGTTTTCATCAGTGCAGTTCATCTTACTAGAAAATCTGACCTTTTGGATAATTGTTTTGTTTATTACATCCGGCATAAGTAATTGTACTAACGTAGCTATACGTTTTGCGGATTGCTAACTTTAAAAATATTTGAATCTGGAAGGATCATATTAATATTCTCCTACGAAAACTAGGCTCGGCAACCTTTGCTCTTAGAATTATGTCAAGTTGTAGTGATCCTAACATAAGAAAATTAGTTTATTTTGCATATTTCCACTCTATAATGATATATGGTATAATATTCTGGGGCAATGTATCAGGGAAAGATAAAGTATTTACACTTCAAAAAAAGGCTGCTAGAATATTATGTCAGGTCTCACCAAAAACATCTTGTAGGGGACTTTTCAAGAAAACTGGAATTCTGACACTCACTTGCCAGCATATTCAATCACTCATGTTATTTGTTATTAATAACAGTAACCTCTTCACACTAAATTCAGATATACATGACTTTGATACCAGAAGTAAAAACAATTTATACAAGGAAGGGAAGTCTCTAACCGTAATACAAAATGGTGTACATTACAATGCTATTAGCATATTTAATAAACTTCCCACCTCCATTAAACAATTAAAAATAAATCCAAACAAGTTCAAATATGAACTAAGTTCTTCCTAAGCCACTCCTTCTACTCTGTTGAAGAATTTATGGAGCTGAATGTATCATAGGGTAGATATTTATAATTATGAAAGAGCATTATTAGAACACTAATTTTTTAGTATAGGATGTAAAAATATTTATCAATTTTATATATAAGGTACAAATTGTATGTCTTCTGTATAGAACTTAAGAAAATCTTACTATAAGTTAAAAATTAATGAATAGTTACAGTATATTTTAATATTAATAAAGCAACCTATGTAAAATCTCTGACTCGTTCCACATCCTTGAAGCTTGTGCTTCTCTATAGGATTTATGGAATATGATTTTATACTTATACTAGAGGTGGAATTTGTACCGCTGTTGTAAACTTATCTTCAATTTTCTGAATTGTTTCCTCAACATATGAATGAAAGCAAATCAATATAGAGCTACATTAAAAGGGTTTAAAGTTGGGGGCTGTGGACGTAACAATGACGAATGAAAATCGCTGCTTCAGCCATCTGTTGGTGACAGGCCCCCGTTCCATTAGTATGGTGCAATCAAGCGTTTTCCTTGGCCGTTCCATTCCTGGTAGGAACTCGTGTCCCCGTTATAGGAGGAAAGAGGGAGGGGGAGGGTTGCCAGCAGCAATTAAACTTTCAAAAGGGATAATTGCATTTGACTGGGCACGACCTGTTGTGTGGAATCAATAGGGGGTTGTGGCTGCTGCTACTGCTGCAAGGGTGGGATCGATGTGGTCTGACCACTACACCTCGTTCTCACGTTTCCAGATTCATAACTCTTTCTTAGTTTTCCACATTTGTAACTATTTGCCATTTTTTTGGGAGCGAATATTCCGTTTTTCTTATTGCTACCTGGAACGAATCGCTCTCCGTTAAACGTCTTCAAATTTCTCCCTTAATTGCATTGATAGACGCCGCCAATATAAACCCATATTTAACTTGTTTACTCTTACAATTCACCAAAGCAACACTCATGTTTTATGATAAAGTCCAATCGTGCGTCTTGTCAGAAAGAACAATTCTCAGTTTTCCGTCGTCAGTGACAGATGAAAAAGAAAATACTATTCTATTAAAGGGGAGTTGCCTTTTTCAGGACCACCCTCATTTAGCCTATTTCTAAAAGAAACACCTTCCATTTGTAGATTTTAGTACAGCCTATGATAGTGTAAATAGAACTGGGCTTTAGTGAGCAATGAAATAATTTATATTTCCATCCAAACTTATAAAACAGTACTGTTAATGGACTAAGTCAAGGTGATTCCCTAGCATGTTTATTATTTAGATTTATTGTTGTTTCCATGAATCCTCGATTGAGGAAATAGGATACGTCATACATTAAAAATTAAAAATGAACAAAATAAAGTACATAATTAAAGACAAATAATCTTAAAATAAATTAATAAAAGAAAATGTATATATACAAAAGTCAATATAAACATTGAAAAGTGTTAATCGGGAAGCAAAGATACAAACAAAAAGACAAGTAATTTATAGATCAGTTCAATTACTAGCATTTGCTGATGATATTGATATCATAGCAATATCGGAATTGGACATACGGAAAGATGCGGATGGAATAACTGATAATTTTTAATTTGAGAGATTCCAGAACTTGGATCGTTGATAAACAGAAAGTAAATCAGAAGAAGAATTCAACTAGCTAATATAAGTTATTTTGGTCTCCAAAGTCAATTTAAATCAAGATTATTATCTCGTAAAACAAAATGTGTATTGTCTAAATATTTAATTAGACCTACTTTATTGTATGCATCTGAGACTTCATCTCTTATGGATACTGATAAGCTTTTCTTCGGAAAATATATGGGCCTGTCAATGTAGGAGAGATCTGGAGATCAAGGTATAACTGTAAGCTGTATCAACTGTATAAATCGCCCGATATTATACATGTAATAAAAGTTTCTATGTTGCGATGGATGGGCCATGTTAAGAGAATGAATGAGAATCCTGGAGTACAAAGTAGATGGGAAAAGAAGACTCTGTTGGATGGATTGAGCTATGAGACTGGGTATCAAGAACAGGTGGACTAAAATTAATGACAGAGAACAATGGAGGAAAATCCTGAAGGAAGTCGAGGCCCGTTCTGGACTACAGATGATGATGTTGTCTTATATTGTCTGAGGACTGGAATCAAACTATTTAAATAATCTACAAACGCTTATTGTAACTCATATTATTCATTTCGCCTTTTTCCCAAAATTCCTTTCAGTGACCGAACGTGTATCAACTACATTTTTCCAAGGATCAGGATAGAAAAATCTCAACTGAACCGGAAATTATACTCGGGAACTTTTCTTTGTACGTGGTGGTTATTGTTTGTTTGCTAATCTACTATAAAACTGTTCGATTACCGGTCCTCATCCTTCAAATCAGTATAAAAAGAGGCCTTCTTGTTTTCTGGGAACTTTTACTTTTATCATATAATACGATAAATATAATATGTAATTAAATGTAGAGCTCCCATGAATAATTTCACGTAATTATTCGAATTTCCTTTATTTTACACAAAATAGTTAATTTAAAATTGAAATTAAAATGCATATTTATTAACCCATTGCTCTAATTTAACCTCGGGTTGACTTCAAATTGGTAAGAGTAAGAAGGGGTTTTAATTCGATTTTTCAGGGGAGAAAACTGTATTTCTTCGTATACTAGTTACAAAGGCGCCAGAAAATTACGTACTCTGTTTTCCTTGTGATCGAAATTCGTTGTCCGTAGATCGCTGCTTACAAGATGTCATCTCCTGGCTGATGACGGTAGAATACCGGGATTCTGCACTTCCAGGAAATATCTCATTGCTCAACATAGCAGATTGTTAATTTAAATTTGATTAATAGACCTTCCACTAATTGTGTCCGGTTCCGTGCAAAGACGTGTGGCAATGAGTACTTCCTTCCTTCCTTTCTGTCAGTATGTAAACACATAAATGCTGGTAATGGTCGAGTGTGTGAGGTCCTTAGTTTCCGGAACTCACACTGGAAACGCACTCTCAGTAGTGATTTTTCCTCCGAAATTAAGCCCACGTCTCTCTAATTGTATCGCGTAAAGGTTTCATTTCTCAGGACTGCTGTGATTTCTTCTCTCGTCTGGTGGATCGGAACTGTATTTTTCTGAAAACAGGATCCGAACTCCTTCAGAAAATTATAACCTTCTCGTAGACAGACAACTTGTACAATTTTATTGGTCGCTGAATATAAATGGTCAGGTCAGCTCCACCAATGAATAATTTACTTTCTCTCTTGAGTTTGCCAATACAAAAAAATGGACGGAGTCTTGAGGTGACTATTTCCAGAATTTTTGTCTGGTCAATCGATGTGGATTCTGAATTTCCCAGGGCGGCTTCTTAAGAATGTTACCCGTACACGATATTGATCAGTTAATATAAATAATTAATTTGCAGAACACTGCGCCATGTAACGTGGAGGAAATATAAATAATTACTGTTAAATATTTAATACAAAGTTGTTATAATTCATACTATCATCTCCTCCAATCATGTTAAACATTGGTTTTCTCCAACTAACACTTTTATTTCGAGTAACAATTTATTTTATGGCTTTCCATTTCTAAGAATCAAATTTTATATTTTTAAATCCACTTTCGGTGTGCACATACAAGATTTTATCACCAATTAATCTTGGGTTTAACGGATTCAGACATAAGCACAGAAAGTAACAATGCTCATAGAAAACGATTTGTAAACAGTTTTGGTAAGAATCTGAACTCAGTAGTATTTTAATATGACCTTCATTGAATTAAAAAGTCCTCTTCAATATTTATTTGGTTACGGGTGCACGTAAAAAATATAAAATTTAATGCAGCCGAAATTAAATGTAACTTATGAGGCAAAAATTCATATATTATATTATTTATTAATATTAATTATTTATAAATATTGATGAAGCCTTGTTTATTGAAACAGTCGAGTTCTGTGATTCAGAATTATTACGTTCTACGATGTGTTATTACATTCCATATAATCTAAGATTTATTTACTGGTTGTAAGTACTGAAGATGATTTATGGATTGCGTGTTTCAGTGTTTACGTTGGCACAATCATTATAGCGGCAATATATTTTGATGTTGTCCTATTTGTACAATTTTACCATATAGTAAATAAATAAAATGTTACACATGGAAAAAAATATAGCTATTTAGTTATAATAAAGGTTATTCCATTTTATATGGTCACTTATAACAGGCATTAGTTTAAACTTTTGGACATGTGATGTTACGTCATAACATATAACTGGTGAGAAATAAGTGCGTTTAAATAAAGTCTCTGCTGCATGCTGTACTTGATGCAATTTTTTATTTTTCACCTTACCTCGCTATTCATCCCTCATTGCTTACGTAACGGTCCGTCTTCCAGTCCGGCGAGACTAGATTTCGCAACTTCGCCTCCGCATCACGTCCTCCATTAAAAAGAAAACAAGGCGACGGGTCGCTTCTTGATTTCATTCTCTTTAAGTGTGGCGGCGTCCACTTATTCAGCCGCCCACCCCCGCCGCCTCTTCGCTCTCTTCAGCCGCCACTATCTGCAAGTATCACCCCCTCCCCCCTTTTCCTGTTCCCCATAGACTGGGCTTTAGATACGGTCATTTTCCGACTCTCCAAAATAAGGAAAGGTCCATCTTAGTTGATGACCTCTCAGGCCTTGCCGGACTCTTTTAAGCTGATTGAAATCGGGACACTTGGCCCCGGATGCTAACCTCTCTTGTCTCTTTTTAACACTGTCCATTTTTCCCCGGGCAGCCTTTTCTCTGCCCCCTCTCACTCCCTCCCGTTCCTTGTTTTCTCTCTCTTTCTGTTTCTGGCTGCGACCCTTACACTCGATTTACCGTCCAATAAACCGAGGCCTGGCTATTAAAAGTTCTGGCTGGATTCAGTGCTAGCAGCGGCAGTAGCCATTATCATTGGTGGCATTACTCAGGACTTGGCCCCCCTGGGAAATACCCCCTGAGATGGTTTCCGACACCTCTCGCCCACCATTACGGTTTCTTTTCGCAACATAAATCACAACTAACTATTAATA
This sequence comes from Eucriotettix oculatus, assembly GCA_034510155.1. Lineage (NCBI taxonomy): Eukaryota > Metazoa > Arthropoda > Insecta > Orthoptera > Tetrigidae > Eucriotettix > Eucriotettix oculatus. The sequence goes on from CM067381.1 coordinate 49,767,512, forward strand.
TAAAGGTATCTAGAAATTAAACCGACATTGAAAAATAATTCGTAAATACAGCTGTATTCGAGATAATTTGGGGAAAACATTTAAACTCTATTGACTTACAAACACAATATTAAAATATATCAACCTGGCTTTACTGGACTAATTAAATCTTGCATAAATATTATCATAATATCTGTTCTATAAATGTGTGATGTAGAACATTCCTATTTATTTGCGGTACATAAACTGAAACGGACAATGTTCTTTGTTCTCCTATTCTTGTAGGTCATCTGTCATAAGACTTTCACTGACTGACCTTCTCATAGCATGGAATCGGAAATGCTGATTCTCCACCTCCAATCATCGGAAGGCAATAGGATAAAAACAGCGTACATGATCTACCTGGGATTTCCCTTTAATCCCTTTAAAGAATGCTGCGTAAATTCCTTAGGCAACAGCCAGGGGGTTGCAGTTAATCTTTCGCTACCTCGTTCTACCATATCCCTTTTTATCCCTTCCTAGACTTATTGAAAATTAGCCAACACTAATGTCTCTGTAGCCACGTCCACTTCTACAGAAAACTTTGTAAATAAACAAATTTAGTTTTTTTAAAAAAAAAAGATAAATCCACATTATTATTTGAAGAAGGCTATGACGATAATATATATATATTAGATGAAAATTAGCGTAGTAGATTCCCGTTGATTACTAATTTCTTCCGATTAGTTGGGCTCAATTTAATTTTTAGGTGAAGACTACCAAAATTTCTTTAATAACTTTATTTTAGAGAAATGAGTTGGAAACAATCTTAAGGCGTGATCATTAATTAAATACTCGCCTCGCCGTGGTTTGCACACATATAAATCGCAAATTATTGAAGCCTCTCATTAATTTCCGTAGCTAGTTCGAGACCCGACACTTCCTCCTACAGTCACAACCCATCGCGAACTCACTACGCCGTTGACTGACAAGACTTTTGCGCACTGACCTCGTGTGCATTTCTCGCGAAAAATTAACAATTTTGCCTTCTGTCGGCGTGTCTCAAGGTAAGTCGTCAACAATTATCCGCCGAAAACCACTAGTAAATCAAATTGAACTAATCATAAGGCATTTATGTCTTTCAATTCGTTTCATTAGTGTGCTGAATTGGGAAAGTGTAAATTTAATACGAATTCATGATATAATAATAATAAATAATATTATGGTCATTTCTCTGTAAACAGAACGATTTTTTTCAAAACGCCTTCAGGCTTGTTTTGAATAAGATCTTTTGATGAAAAAATAATAACTGTGATATAACAGAGAATAACAATGTATTATGATATTATTAAATAAAATAAAATTTTCCTGTCTACTGATTTAATAAATGATTCTGCGTCTATCAACCGCCAGTTTTTTATTATAACACGACGTTAGGTTAATGACTTAATTCAGCTGTTGACATCATAGATGAATTTCGCTGAAACGTTGTGTTATGTCAAACAAGTGCTCTGGTTTATAAATATTCCGTTATAAATACCTTCTCTTGGAGGGAATTATTTGATGACGCAGGATAGGTGATACAAGAGGGTTTCTTAAAATAAAAATGACTAAAATTGTACAAAAAACACATAATAGTGACAATATTGTATTAACAAAAGCGTTGGTGATTCTAAAATCACGAGAAATTTAGGTGTCGGATCACATTGGTAAAGTTGAATGACCGCCATAAACCAGCGATTAAAGTTTCAGAAAATATTAATACTGTACTTATAAAAGAAATTGTTTCGAAATGTTATACTATGTATGAAGGGAATGGAATTCAAGAAATAGACATAATTTCAAATAAACATTGATTAATATAACATTATCAAGCATGTATAAACTTATGAATAAAACAATACAAAAAAATATTAATCATTTTATCAATCTCTTCATTTTAAACTATGAAACCGTAAATGGAAAACTATACATGAAATTGGATTTAAATGCTTTAAATGCAAAGAGACTTTAGGATCAAGTAAAGCACTGTTAAAATGGAGGTTTTTAATGATGCTCTTTTGTAAATACTGTGTTCGTGGAAAAAACAAAGGATAAGCAAGTAATGGACCGCCATGGACAGCGGACTGTTCATTCCTTTCCAGAGAGCAGCGTCCAATCAGAGAGAAAAAAAAGGTCGCCGGTTTACTTTGTCCACGCAGCAGCCAATCCCCAAACACAAACTAATGATGTCAGTATGAGAAATTAATAATGCAGTAATTGCTCTGGCCTTTGACCTGATGGATGTGTCGCGGGGGAGAATGGACCGCCATTGGTCACTGCCACCTACAGGGAGACGCGCGCTCAATCCCCTCGACGTCAGAAGGGACCTACACTGGTATCAATAGCAGCAGATGAGAGGGTCGCCAATGAATTGTTTGCGATGCCACCACGACGCCAAAGGTTTTTACCAATTGCATTTGCAGGCCCTTTCTTCGCTTGCCAAAACCATTTATACACTTTCAGCTCTAGTTTTAAATTAGTTTTTTTCCAAACCCTATTTTCTATAACACCATTTCTTAGAGTAATTAATATACGATCCATTTTTTCTGACACCGAAACCTGATCTGTCACTTCTAATAAACGTCCTATTATCGAATGAAGCTTCAAGAAAATGCTCGACGAGTTGATATTACGAGTGTCACCTCACAAGAAATGTACTTTAATACGCATTACAAAAACCAAGTAACTACCTCTACTTCGTTTGTTGAAAATTAATTAAATAGAAAAATGGAAAATCAAGAAAACTCTTTGCAGATAGAAACTAACAAAAGTTGAAATTCTGGGTTGTTATCGTACCTATCAGTGAAAACGAGACAAATGAATTTTCGTTGTAGAAAACAAGATAATAACAACGTGACAGTCGTTTTGATGACCGTGCAACCAAAAAGTAAACTTTAAATTGTAATCAACAGTTAACGGGGTGAAGACGTGCAGGAATGATTGAAGTCAAGCAGAGCTGGTTTGCTCACCACTCAATCGAAAATCTGTAATTAGGTAACTTATAAATACCTATTTCATTAAAAAAATTAAAGTTGTTTTGTATTCTTTTCCCAATTTAAATATTAAAACTACTTCATAATTGATGTAATTTTTAAATCTCAAGCGGCCAGCTAATATTGTAAATAGGAGGTATGTATAATTTAATAATAAACGTTGTAATTTTGATAGTTCCCTATATTTGTTGTCAATTATTTACATATGTGAGATATTTGTGGAATTGTAAAGCTTATTTTAGAATTTTATAAAGAATTCTATATAGTTAAATCTGGAAATATTGACCAGAAGCACCAGTTTTCATTCTTTTTGCGTTACTACAGTAAAATATTTAAATTTCATCTGATCTAGACTCCTTGGTGATAAAATAAAAAAAATCTTAAAACAAATCATATTAAACTTATAATTATCGAATAAAAGTAAATTAATTAAAACTCAATGCGACCTTCGCATTAATAATGTTTTTCTTGCTTAATCTCTCCACGAAGACTGCTCAATCTATTTAAATCTATATAAATTAGCCTGAAATAAGGTGTCTTCAAAAACATAAAATTGGGTGTGTGCGTCCCTAGTCTTATATTTCGTACCTCACTCATCTTATAAAAATTTCGTATTTAATATGTAATAAAAGTATTATTACAATAAAGTGTTAATTAAATTGAAGTAATGTATCAAACTTGACATATATATTCTCTTCGATCTGATTAGCTTGAAATAATTTGTTTACCCATACGTAGCCTGTATAACGTGAATTAATACTTAAACATAACTATTATGTTTTTAAGTTCGTCACGGATGTCGTCGTCGCCACCGCCGCACGTAGGCGGCGGATAAGCATCTCCCTTGGCAGGTTCGTGAGGGCATAATCTATCCTGTTGTAAGTTATACATGTCTTTAGTGTAGGAAGTTTGAATGGTATAGGCAAACAAAGAATTAGAGCAGACATTGACTTGGGAACATTTTTGCACTGAAAGAGGGGGGCGGGAGAGAGAAAGGAACTTATGGGTTCAAAATATCATCAGAAACTCTCTCTGGGCAAAGCACGAAAACACACTAAATTTTCATGGTGATGGCATGAATGGTATAGGAAAACCTAAGGAACAAACGAAGACACAGAGTACACTTTGGGCGTATGACCTTTCCTGATTGAAATGGATTACAATTCGTTATTTACTCCCAAATTTAATTATATACTAATTGTATACCCATAAGCTATAAATAAATATCAACTGTTCCAAATCACTAATATCGTTACAAGACATTAAAATTTTTCCAAAATATTAGTCTGCTGAAATATTAATTTTTCATTAAAATAAAATTTTTGCTGTTTTAAGAAATTTAATATTGTACAGTAATAATATTAAAAAATCATTAAAGTTTTCGAAGATTTGTTTATAATTCATGGGTTGGATGAAATAAGAATATTACCAGATATAATTGTAGACCGGCAGTTTTATTTCCTGGAAACAAAAGTGTTCTCTGGAAACACGTTATGTTAAGGTCGTTGGGAAATTGTTAAGAAATTAAAATATTGAGGTTAAAATAATGTTCCACTGAAATAGTGGAACTTCATAAAGCTCCTTTTGTTTCCACTAAAGAAACCTCTCCTAATGAGCGACGCAGAATTTCTCTTTAAAATAAAATATGTCAAGCAGGTAAATAATACTGCTTGTTGGCATTTTACATATCAATGCATAAAATTTGGTTAGAAGAGAGATCTAAAACCCACAATTTATACATTTTTTTTCTCGTGAAGTTTTCTCAGGAAGTAAACCATTATTTTGGTTATACGTAATGAAGTTATATGAGGCTTTTAATTCCTTTGTCGATAGAGCTTTATACATCTGAAGACTGTCCGGTAAAGGCAGAGTGGCTGTAAGTGTCGCAGCGAGAACAAAGCAGTAAACATTTCCAGGAAGTGACATCAAGCAGTGACGGTCTCCATTAACGTCCGGCCACCAATCAAGTGCAACCCGTTGTCAGACGGGCAAGGTTCTTCCAAATAAACAACGAACTACGAGGGACGGTTCAAACAGCAAAACAAAGCCTCTGCAATGCGGTGTCATCTCAGTCCGACGGTCATTACGAAGACATGGCTCTTAAATTCTCTCTGCTCCACTTATTTTAGGAAGTTCGAGGCCTCCGGAGCTTCCCGGCACTCTCCTTGTATCAGAAAAAAAACCCTGAAGAAATGTAATACCCAATTAATCAATAAATCTGAAATATTAGCTATTGAGCTGCTCAGTACCTTTCAAGTTTCATTTCCTATTCTAATATGTTAAATTACGTCACTTAAGTAAATATCATGATACATCAGATGCTCCATCACCGTTTTCCACCTTCATAGTTGCTAACTGCTTGGATTTAATTTCTTTGGGTTTATAGCACAATTTTAATTCGGTAAGCCAATTTTAATTTTTATTCTGAAGTAAAGATTTTCATGCTATTGGCAATGTTAAGGAATCCTCAAACTTCCACGCAGAATACCAGACAGGCAGACCAGGCCACCTGGAAAATTTTAGTGATCCGGTAAACAATTATATTTGTCCTCTGCTAACAAGTAGTGAATATAGATTTTATGTAAACAAATTTATGGGTTCCATTCAGCTTATCATAATTTGTATTCTGAGATAATTATAATCTAGTAAATCTATTAACGTCTGTTTTTCACAATAATTAAGTCAAATAAATTTAAGACTAATTACTGACAATGTTTTTATTTAATTAAGCCGACGTTTTTACATCTTCTTCGGTACTTCCTCTCGTAAGTTTGAAATTTAGTTGAACAAAAGGAGGCCAAATTTATAAAAATCTAAACTTGAGTACAGCCAAAATGTTTAAATTTAATTGAATATAAAGTAGCATAAAATGTTTTTACGTAATTGATCGTAAATTTATTCAGTTTGTATTCTAAAATAGAAGTGATAAGGTCCACAAACTGAAATTTGTTTGAAGAAATATTGAAAATTAATCCACTCCTAAGAAAATCATTGAAACCATTCAGACGGACAATTTGTTTCTTACGACAATTCCATTATAAACCAAAAAATATGAAATTTATTTAAACCTTCTGCACGAAGTTTTATATTAAAAAAATAATAATTTCTTTTAAACTAGTTCTTGGTGTATTATGAATATTGAGGTTTAACTTTCTTTTATAGGAAATGTTTAGTAAGACCAGAATGTTTGGGAAACGGAAGTTCTTAATTAGATTATTGCTCTATTTGTCTGTCCGATACAGAAAGCGTGACAAAAAGTACAAGAAATTTCGTATACAATGTTGTGTGTGTGTAATGAGATCTTTACAGTTATTAATATGTAGAGATACTAGCTCAGTAGAATTATAGAACTGCAAGAGTCATTATGTGAAGAAAGAAGGTCCACATTTGTCAAAGAAGAAAGTGCTCTTCCATTTAACAACGGATGCAATGCTGCTGCTGATATTTGTAGAATGTAAATTTACTAGCGATTACAGTTTTTGCCAGATTTGACCCAACTTATAATTTTTTGTTTCATGAATTGGAAAAATTCCTCCCAGGAAGAAAATTCAGATTGAACGAGAAAATTGCAGACTCACAAACACATATTATGAAGACTTCCCAAAAGGATATGTTTCGGACGGCTTGGAAAAATTGAAAGAAGATCATGCTTAGAAATAAAAATGATTTTGGCTTATTTGTTTCGATAGAGCTTACTAACATATACTCGTAGCCTATATTTTGTTTTTTCTTGAAAACTGTTGGAAGGTATGTGATAACAATTGGAAAATCATTTTCTCTGAAAATTGGATTCTAGTGGAAAAGTTGAGAGATATTCTTTGAATGTATATCCATAAGTATGCGAACGAGGTTCATACATTGTGTTTTTTTGATAATTATTGTTTTGAATGTTAACACTATTGAATGTCGTATGATGTTTCAATTGAGGCTATTTTGAGAAAATCGTAGTAGTTGCGTATAATCTGGTTGCAAACCCTTTTTTCGCTTGATGAATGACTTGCTCACATTTCTTGAGAGTCTAGTGTGCCAAGTGCTTGTGTAAATTTGTCTGCGAACGAAGGCGTCAGATGCAGCTGTTTAATCCTTTGGACGCGTATGAGCCGTGGGAGCAAGAACACCTTGAGTTCTGCATCGTCCATCAACACGGCCGCGTTGGTCTGCAGTAATTACTGAATTATTAACGCTGGTGCGGCCTTCTGGTTGGCTCGCCACGGCATAGCCTCATTGCCCAGCTCTGCAGGACAATCGATAGCCTTAAACACGCCTACATCCTAGCCACACGCCCACCAAGATCTTTTACTTAAAAACATTGAAACAACCTAATCTAAGTGTATGCCACAATCTAAGATTAAAATTCTGACTTACGAGAATGTTAAATGAGAAAAACTTCTTTAAATTATTTTATCAGTAGTCTTTATGAAAAATATTCCAAATTTTCAGACCTGAAACTAATTTTTCGCCATCAGACTGGTGGCTTGAAGGTGCCCTGCAGACAGGTGAATGTTAAATTTTAACGTGGTCTTTGGCCGAATGCGGATTGACAAACAAAGGTAGAGAAGTTGCATCATTGGTTGTGATTCCAAGATTGTGAAGAAGAAGATATCACGGTCTCAAAAGGATCGATTAACTCTGTAAAGAGTTCGCCAACTGTATTCAGTCATTCAAGCTTAACGACCTCAGTAAAGCTGAAACAAAACTTTCTGAATATAGATGTATTAGTTTGGTGCAGGTGTGGAGGTCAAGAAAGAAAATCTTTCGACCTATATAACAGCGAATTAGTTTTTCTTACTAGATGGACTACAAAAACAAGCGTCAGTTACTTATCTATTCTGAAAATAGATCACAGAACATCTCTGAATACTGATTGAATCAATACGGAGCTGAAATTATTTCTCAAAAAATCTATTTCCAATTGTAAAAGGTGATCTATTCATTCTCTCACTCACTGAAACAATTTCTTTTTCAAGTAACTCATTGTTACTTATGTCAGCCTGCACATTAACCTTCTAAATAGTTTAGGAAATTTAAAAAATCATCAAGTTTTGTGGGTGACCATTACAATTCTGACATGTCACAGCACAATGGCGGCCAAATAGAAAAAGATGAACAGGTTTCAGTTTTAAAATTGGAACCGAATAGAGCTAACATTAATTATTTGATTCGGATACTGAAAGAAGACCTGCTTTATACAATAGAAAACTTAAATTATATTTCCATAAACAATTGATAAAAATATGGACCGAACTGTGCCATTGAACATTGGGATGACATGGAAATGAAAGATAATAAAAGTTAACCCTGCGATTATTCAAGTGGACATATTTTTTTTTGTACAGTTTGTTTATCAAAATTTAGTTTTAACTTTTCAATACGTTATTTGGTCCAGTTTTAAGTTAACGTTTTATTTGACCAATATAAAGGCTAAAACATTAAATTTTATGTACAAAACTATGTAAAACATCTATACAATATTGACAAAATTTAAATTGTTATATGATCTACATATTACCATAACACCATAATTTATATTCTAAGTGTTTTAAACATGGTAAAAATTTAGCCCATAGAGATTTTACTGTTATTGATTGCGGGTGAATTATTCTAATAATTTTTTGGGGGGTTAACAGGCTACATGAGGGTGATCCTGAAACAGGAACCTTCTCTTTAATAGCATAGGAAGGGAATTGAAAAGGGGTCAATGAATTCAATATAACTGAGAGAATAAGAATATAAAAATGGATTATTAAAAATTTTAAGCAAATATTACTGGTGATAAAATTTAACTGCCTTTTATTTTCAGCATTTTCCTATAGCACCACATTTCGAAAGCTTCTATTCTTTTCCTTTCTGCAACTCCTATCGTCCACGTTTCGCACCCATATAACACCACACTCAATTTTTTAATTAAGTCACACGATACCTTCGTGAATTAACTGTATATGCTCTTACGTACGAACATATTCTCTGTTTCAGTAGAAGATTGCTTTATGAGAATTTAGGAATGTTTATGTTAGTAAAGATGGAAAAGTATTTGATATTTATTTTGGAGTTTATAATTTAAGATATTTATATTTGAGGCTACGTTATTCTTTTGAAAATTATTTGTGATACGTAATGTCTATGATTTGTTATTACGAAGTAGTTGCTTCTCGAAGGAGTAGGCAGCAGTGTGTGTGTACGCCTTTGTATCGGAATTGTGACGCAATTTTCGCAAAGCACGCAACTCGCATGTGTTTGAACGCAATAACCCGAGCATGTGTGTGTGTGTGAATGTACACATAAACCCGACGCCACGGCAAAGGGGTTTTCGCGGGAGCCTGCCGGCGTCAGAGAGAGAACATATCTAATAAACAGCTATTTGCTCTGCTCCTCAACTCAATTTGCCTGTAGCATCATTTGCTCGGAGAGCTGTCTGTCTGGGGTGAGAGAATGCAAGCAGACGCCGGCGTCTCGCGAAGCCCTCGCCCTCCTCCCCCTCCCCCCCCCCTCAGCCCCTCACCGCAAACCCAGTTACACTCCGGGGCTTGCTCGTCGGCATAACTGTTGACACGGCAGGCGATCATTTCAGGTATAGACGCGCCCCCTGGCAGCTACCAGCTAGTTGATTATACATGCGGCGGCAATACATGCTGAGTAGGTTTGTTTAGCGTCGGCACCGCGTAAATGGCGCAGCAGCTGGCTTCGTTCGGCTCCATTGTCCCGCCCACGCATCTTCTATTCCCTTACGGCGAGTAGAGCTGAAAGAACTGCCATAACACTATGTAAGTAAACGGGTAACTCTGGATTTGTTGAAAATTTCAATGATATACCATTCATTTCAATGCCATGGAATCCAAAGACCCTCTTCTAAACAAGTTAAATCCTTTGGGCTTGCAAAACTAAAATTATTTTTCAAATGAAAATTTACTTCAACTCACCCAGTGGATTTGTACGTATCACTTGATAAACAGTGTTCAGATAAATCATTTCCTTCCAAATAGTCTTTTTTTAAGTTTAAAGTCGCTTCGACGTCATTAGCGACAACACATAACTTTTACATAATTTTAACTAATAACATTTACAATAACAAACGTTTGAATAAATCTGCTTCCACGAAGAATTCCTGAAGAGCAAGGGCAGCTGCAGGGTCTCTGTAGATATCCTCCGCTGTGAATTGCGGAATGGTGGTATTTCTTTTCTTATTGTATGTGGACATGTAAGGAGAAGATGATACATTGATAGGCACACAGTGTATCCCTCACATGCAGGTTGCGCCACCATATAAAATAGGAATGAGTGTGTATGCAGTACTTGCGCTTGACACCACTACCTGTTGACTCCTTGATTACTTCATATTTGCCATTGTTGTCCAATGTAAAAAGTCCGAGACTGCCCTTACATGTTTCTAGCTTCCATTTTCTCTCTGAGAATCCCCTTTTTGTAATCATTGCTCGTACATGTCCATTGATTATTGTGACTGTGTGAGTTGGAGGTTGCCAGTTTTGCCAGTTGATCTGCTCTATCATGTCCGTCAATGCCTACATTCGCTGGGATCGAGCACAGTAATATGTTATTGTTTTCCTAAACTAGACAGTCCCGTATTTGGTTGATAAATTTGTTTCTCATTACCTTGTTGGTTATTGTTTCCATCGCCTTTATCGAGTCTGTTAAAATGATTTTATTGGCCACAAGATCCTCTTGCCACAACTTTATAGCCATAAAGATGGCTAAGAGTTCCGCTGTAGCCACATTAGCATTAGCTGTTTGAAGAAACTGTAACAGTGGCACAACCGACGGCGTCTAATCGTTTTGAGGCGTCTATATAGATGGACCTAGGGGATTTTAGTCTTCGACAAACGTTCTTTACCTTTTCAAATCAGTTAACGGTGAGCTGAATACTGTTCTTCATATCCCGTAGCTCAGAGTTTATCTGAAAATTCCCACTTTTCCATTGAGGAGTCGCCAGTGTTGTTTGTGATCTTTAAATTTAAATGGGTGATCTTACGTATGAGTATATCTACTGGAGAAAAAGGATTTTCTGTGGCGACCAGTTGCTCAGAAACTTGTGTTTATATCGTACAGTACTCCAATATGTGTTTTAATCGTAACCTTAGCGTTACAAATAGCAAAAATCGTGGGATCCTCCTTGAAGGGTAAAAAATTGTGAGTAAGATTTGTAATCAGTCTCCTAATACGAGAAAATATAATTTGGTCCTTTCTGTTAAGGACATATGGGGTGGTTCATATCTTTAAGGTGTTGGAGGATGAAACCATTGTTTCCTTAGCCATTCTTTTGATATCAAATTACATTAACATCTGTAATAAACCACATTTGATAGACATTAAAGTATTAGATATTAAGTAGATATTAATTTAGAGTTGGTATGTATTAAATAATAATTATATTCCTTTTAATATCCACTGGTCGCGCGGGGAAGGGCAAGAAAACGTGAGAGTTGGGTTTTCAGCACTATAGGTGCAAAATCTGGGATGATAAAGAGGTGTGAAGATTTTCGTCGACCTGGAAGGACTTGCCCCCGTTTCTCCCCACCAAGGGACAGAATGGTGAAGATTTACCAAATTCACTAGTAATTGGGGGCGTGTTCCTTCCCAAGAAAATGATTGGTGGTCCAGATGGGACCGGGAAATGGTGTGGTGACGAAAAAGAGGAGCGGACAATTCGTGTTGAGAATCATAGGAGCGAGGAGTTCTCTCTGGAGAGTGGACGGTCTTCGTCCATAGTCTCCGAACAGACCCAGTTGACATTTGCCCCTGGTGGAAACGCAAGAACTGTTTATCCAGAATATACATCGGGAAAATCTTCGATCTTTAATAAATTTAATAGTTTCATTAATTGATCCCTAACCCAAAATTAATGCGGTGAAAGCGTTAAATGTTACCAAATAAATAAATTGTAAAACCAAGAACCTTTCCGTCCACCACACATTTTTAGAGCTCTGTGTTAATATTTCACTTCATTTCAGTTTCTCCTTTTAAATATTTAGATGTCTTCTGTTTTATGGGCACTGTCTAGATTCTTTTTCTAACCTTGCGCTCGTAAATTCAAATTTAATAGAATATAATTTTTCTGTCAGATTTTTTATTTTGCATCCAAATAATAGTTTGAACAAGCAAATAAAAATAGGAGTTATCAACTTATAAATATTTTTTATTTATTATAATTACATTGATTATAATTTACTATTAATTTGATGTTAATTTCCAAATATTTAGTTCCTAAAATATGGCGTAACGTATACAAATTAGTTGTTATTTTTCTCAAACATAAAGCTAATTAACACATATATTTTACGTGAAGAAAGGATCGATACTGGGGAAGGAGTTAATATGCTCAACGCCCAATAATTTCTTCAATATATATTAGAAAACAACTTTAACAGCCGAATATTATTGTGAGATGGTTTTATATTCAATTTTCCTCATTCGACATTAAGTTCCAAATAAATACCAGAATTTTACCACGTTGTGAGTCTGCGAGGAACAGAAAGGAGAAAAGCCTAAATATTGTATTCCCCTAACGTCCTCAGAAAATAAGGGAAGTAGTTATCTTGGCTGCCAGGAGCAGAAACACAGGCGCTGCCCCTTACAAGTTTTTTTTCTCCTCTGCTCGCACTTTATAGTTGTATCCTGGCATTCTTTCGGGTTTTCTCTTCCAACTCACCCCGCTCTTCTGTTCTGTCTTGTCCGGCTGACCTCTCGTGTTCTGTGAGGCAGTTCGTTATCTAATTGGAAGGTCGGCCAGGAAATTGAGAATGTAAGGTAATTTTATCGAGAGGAAAAGAAAGTAAAAATAAAAGTAAGTCAGTTTACGTGACCTTACAAATCCAGAAGATTCCTTAATATTACAGAAGTCCCTTACAACAAATTGAGAATACTATTCTAAATTTAATCATAAATTGTATTTATGTTATTGTGGCGCATAATAAATAATTATGTGGCGGTTGATTTATAATGAAAACTGCTATTTGAAAGAATTGTAATAGAAAAATTAACAATTAATGAAATCCAATTTTTTTAAATACTTAAAAAAGGCGATAATAAGAAAAATTTTCTAAAAGAGAGATATTCTATAAAAATTGTGAGAATGACGTTGAAACCTAAATGTACTCCATTCATTAATTACTGCAGAACAATACAATAATTCGTTAATAATTATGCAACCAAAATTATTGCATTGTGTAGTTAAAAATTTAATACATATTAATTGTAAATTTCACTTGACAAAAAAAAATTATTTTCACCCAAATTATACTCATTAAATTCTTCTACTATTCAAGCAAGTTGTAGTTTTGAAATGAGACTATTTCTGTACGAACTTCTTTAACAAATATATTACCAAATATTATAAAATTACTTACGTCCTCAATAACCTTTGCCGTCAATCCCAATTACAGACTACGTAAATTCCTTTGCAAAAAAAATTATTTCAGAAGTTATGGTCTAGTGTTATAAATGGTTTCATCCTTCCTATATAGATTCATAATATAACGATGCAAGTCTGTATGGTTTAAATTAACGACAAGGCCAAAAATAACAGTTTAATTTCACTGGGACAAAACAACGTATTAAAATTTAATTATTTTTGGACAATTTTCATTCAATTAATAATTTATTTTCATCGTTAGAATAAGTCGTTAAAAATTGCTTGGATTGAGATAAACACATTCATAGTTATTGAAAGTTATTAAATTATGTTGACGTAAGAAATTATAACTCTTCGATCCATAATTTTTTATCACGGATCTCGGATTCATGAAGATTACTAATGAAATTTATAATTTCGGAGGAATATTATTCTAGAACACTTACTTGTATATAAATATTTTTTTCTTAGTTCAGTTCACTTCATTAAAAATTCGTTCTGTATAATAAAGATAACAAAACTGAAGTTCACAAAAGGCAGGGGATTTGCCTGTTTCTGGATCACTCTCATGTTGCCTGTACCCCACAAAAAGAAAACAATTATTTATTATTAAGCATGGATGTGATAAATATACGTATAACGTCTTTGATGGAATAATCCCTTTGTATTATTTTACTTAATAACTGATGTATTTATCACGAAAATTTATAAAGTATGTTTCACATCTGCGGGGCTAATAAGGCTGGCAATGGGAAATTAATTTTTTAATCATTATTTAAATCGAATAACAGGTCAGTGTCAAGTGGCTCGTGGGCTCCAGTTCAACTCATGGATATTAATACCAAACCTGGGAACGTTTTAATTTTTACAGACTAAAATGTATGTATTATCATATAGACATTGCTCATGATTTTAATTTATTTTTGCTTTTTTAGTTTTATTTATGTCGTCAATTTTATATTAAATTTTTAGGTAAAGCGCTTTTTGTTGTCTAACACTGATAAGTGATAAACACGATTATACCATGTAATTTTTTGTTATGTACTTATAATTATTTTAAATAAAAATATTGATTTACCTGACTCAATATAATAAATAAAATGGCCAAAAATCAGAAAGAGAAGAATTTAATTTGAATTAAGACGTTTCGTCCCCAACGTTTGGAACTCTTCACTTCAATAATTAAAATATTTTTGGAATTTCATCCTGCTACTGCAACATTGGACTCATTATTTGTATTTTATTTACAATAATTTTTACTTAGACTTGGCACAATATTTCATCATTTGTTTGATTATTTTTCCTTGAAACAAGTTTTTACTTTAGTTAAAATGAAAATATAAAGGTTAATAATCTTAAAAACAGAATTAGGAAACCGAACGTTGCTTTCTGATTATGTCGAGCTAGTTTCAGTGCTCCACGCTGATACTCGGAAGCTCGTGAACATGTTATTTACGAAATAGAGTGCATTAATTCTCTTTTTATAGCAACGTCAATCTATCAGCTTAGATTTTCATTGGAATTAAGTCACACATGTGCAACAGTTTAATTTAAATGAATGATTATTTGTTTCATTTAGTTAAATGGTAGTTACAGGTAAAGGTTACTGTAAAATGTACACAAAAAGGATTAATGGATATTTTAGTGTCTGTTTAATTGAGAAGTGAATTGATTAACTTGTTCAAGTATAGACAGAATTCAGGAAATCAATTAAAAACACAACGTTTCCTCTGAATTTGTAAGACTCGTAAGATACGAAGCAACACAAGTCAATCAGAGTAAACACTTAAATAATTAAAAATAAATCTAAAATGGACGCTAGTCAAAGATTTTTTTGATTCTGGACCACTTCAGTACTTTAATTAAAACATTTACAAAAATTTTGTGTTACTACCGCAACATCTCAACATCCATTACGTGAAAATTCTCATATTTTGACTTTTGCCTATTTATTTATAATATTAAGTCAGATTGATTTCAGTATTTTGTTTGTAGTGTTATTTTTTAATTTAGTATGTACTATATATGTATTCTGCATAAAGATCTGTTCTACAATCCTAATAAAATATGTAATCCTGGTGATATGGCTGTTGATAATTGACTGCCTTTCATCTGATCGTATAAACGATGTGAGCATATATTTTATTATTTTCTTTATTCATTGTAATATCGCGCTAATGTATGCAGTGTACTTGTTTGTATAAATGCGTGCTCACAGAAAAATAACTGTCGCCTCTAGGGAAAGAGATCTGCTGAAATTTATTTGAATTCCCAATGCCGGTAGTTTTTTGTGACCCAAGTCACATCCTCAGAGGAGAAGGTTATTATTAAACTGCTCGCCTAACGGACTTGCATCAATATCCTGTATCTTGAGCATTTCTTTACAGTGGGCAACATTCACTACACAATTCGTTTCCATCAAGGACGATGTGAAGGGAGAAGAGGACAAAAAAAGGGGTAAGAAAGAGAGTAGTGGCAGAAGGGAAGGAGCCAACAGAGACGAAAAATCTCACAGGAAATAAATGACCGTCCACGACGGCGACGACGGGCGTCCCTTCTCGTCGTATAAAGCGACGCGCCGCGGCGCGCATATGAAATTCAATTCCGAGCTCGCGATTTCTCTCCAACTGGCAGGAAGGATGACCTGCCACGCCGAGGCAGCCTCTCTCGCTGATGGAACGCTCCATAAAGAAGGAATGGCTCTGGATGGGATTAATTTTTACGCCCCCGCACCCGCCCCCAGCCCCGGCCCCGGCCCTTCTGCGGGCCGAGTGACAGCGAGGCGCTGCGGAGATGCCGTGGGAAGGGGCGCTTTTTGTTGATCCGTGTCGTGTCGCTTGCGCTTGATATTGCAAGCGAGAAGAATTGAAGCCGTTAAAATTTAGCATGGCCGTCGCGGAATGCATTGCAATAGCTGTCGCTACTGAGGAATGATGGCGGCAGATAAACGACAGGGCGCCTCCTCTCCCGTATTGGCTCCGTCGTCGTGCGCGTATTATGCGTGTGAGGGTGGGTGGGCCGTCCATCGGCCCAAAAAATCGTAATCATCTCTCAAGCTAGGCTTGACAGGCAGCTTCTACGTATCTCGTTGGTTGTGTATTGAGCACGTCTGCCCCTATCAGCTCTAAGCGCCTCATGAGGAATAAAAATGCAGACAGATTCAGCTCGGGAAGTTTATTTAATTATAATTTCATTTCTTAATTTAAATTTACATTTAACGTAAATTACTGCGTTAAATGTATGCCGGGGTAAAGCGTCGACAGATACAGGTAAATAATTCCACCATTTACCAGTTGGCCAGTGTGCAGGATATCTCAACCAACCAATATTGAAATTGGTAGCAGATTTGATTCCACTAATTAGGTGAAATGTAAGAAAAAGGGAGAGTGGAGAACCGCGAGGCAAAAATTGAGAGAGAGAGAGTTTTGGGTTATGGGTTAGAATTAACAGGACAAGGATCGTGAAATGCGGAGAGGGGAAAAGATGAATTTCCACGTGGCCAAATGAACCGGACTTTGCTTCCAGTCCTGTGGCAGAAATCATGTTCTGGTAAGCCGTTGAAAGTTTCTTTCCTGGATTTTTTGTGATGTTAAATTAACTATCAAAACACGGTAGCCTGGGGGTAGATTCTAATTTTGGAGCAACCGTCAGTATATATATATATATTAATTAAGATAATTTTATTTTGATTTTTTGTTCTTGGAATTAATGAAGAATTGTTGAAGTTTAATTATGATTTACTTTGTATCACCACGTGTCCCGCTTCGAAGTGGTATCGCGTGTTTCAAATAGTTCAATACTAAATTTGTTTCTATTGTAAGGTGTTAAAATATTGTAATAATTAGTAATGGGAAACAGTTGATAACATTAATTTTGTTACTAATATAAAACAAGTCTCATCAGTACATCGAGTCCGAAATCGTGATTGACTTAATTTTTCATGACTAAGTAAAAATAGATTTTGTGATTGATGGAATCATCAGAAAAGCGGATACAGCCAGTGTGCAGTAGTTTGGAGGAGCACTAAATAGATGGAGTTGACTGATATCGGTCACCTCTGAAACTGTTGACGCTATCATTATTAAATAACACTGATAGTATCCGAATACGTGTCGAATGGAATTTCTGTACCAGTCTGTCAGTGTACAAACGTCGCTTTTCGGGCCACACAGACTCGTCCATCTAGTGGAGCCGAGCAGCTCTGGACCCCCGACAAATTGGTTACATATTATCAGGTGAGCTAATGTATGCTAATAATGAGTTTTATAAAATTCGACAAGATGGTTAAATCTATATTTAATAATTACATTTGGTTATTCGACTACTTCAAAGTCAGATGCTCGGTGTATATTCTGAATGTTGTATCTATATATACAGTCATAAAACTGACTGACAAAATGTAAAAAAATTATATGTAGAACGTAATAATTATTCAAAACTGATGAGTGAGATGCTTCTAATCAAATATAATAATTTGGCCATTAATGTAAAAACTGACACTAATATTTAAATGAAATTTATGTTTCTCTATTACAGTACTATGAAATTTCCCGTTTATATTCATTCTATTAAAATTTTGTCTTAATTTGCAGCTGACACGTAACCAATAAAAATTTGTGTTCTGCTATTTTGTATTGTATTCATAAAAATATATTTTCATTTTAAAAATGAAATTTGAATACTTTATTAACAAAATTTACTGCTCATGTAATAAAAATTCAATACATTTCGTTCGAAGATCGCAGGTTTCTTTAAATCGACTTTTCACAAAACAGATGACATTTTTGGAATTTTTTAGAATTTTTATATTACTCAGGTAATGTGTGTTGTAAACACTGTGGGGTTTATATTTAAAATTGACAAGACTTTGAAATTCAACTCAAAATTTGGCTTTTTTAATAGCTGAATTTAAAAATCGATATGAATTTTAATCAATTTTGTTTCAACCACGGCTCTCTAAATTGTTGCGTTTTAAACCAATATGTTATATTTATGTTTGAATATTACAATAATTTGAAAGAAAATTCAGAATAAGTTGTTAATATGCACCCAAACGTGGTCATTCTTCAATTTTAAAAAATAAAATTGTCTAAATAGGTCATAAATTAGTTTTATTAAATCAATTTTATATAATTTCAGTCTATACTTGTTTAAATATATTGCCACGTCTTGTAACCTACAGACGTAGCTCTGAGATTCAGAGCTGGACTGGAGAAATTAACTTTTTATTTGTTTGCTTTATATTTTCTGTTTTGAGAAAGTTCTGTTTCTGGGACATTTCTGGAATGTATAAATTGTATAGGACCTCAAAGCGGAGGCAGTTTTCCTTTAATTTATTATTCTGTAAATAGTTTATATCTGAACTAAAATAAAATATTTAACGTATCTTTGGTCAGTAATTAAAGATTCCGCGAGTCTTAATGGAGAGGAAATAGAATTTCAAGATGAAATAAGAACATGATTTCAAATTTTGAGTTATTGTGGGAGTCGGAACATTATTGGTAATAATGTACCGTAGGACTATTAAAATAATTTCGGATCGAGTGAAGAAGAAATTGCTGATTTTTTACTGAATAATAAAATTTATTTCCATTGGGTTACTCAGTCAGTGGACGTAGTTCATTCACACGGGCTTCAAGTCTAACGTTCAAGCGGCTGTTACGACGAGAAGCAGTGTGTTCTCTTTTGGTGGGTAACATATTCCAGAGAAAGGTACAAAAAGGTGGGGAATACTTTAAAGTGATGTTAGTTGAAGCTATGTGGGCGCCTACATTCCTGGCAGCTAACGAGGACGCTTTCATGACTTTACACTTTTGTCTCTTTGCCTCGTACTTCACTTGTCCTCACGTCAAAAGGGCTGCAGTAGATTTCAGCAGGGTGAATTATGAAGCGGCGGTATTTCTTTTTCGTTCTGCTCTGTAACGGACACGGGGAGTTAATAAAGGGGTAGTTAAAAATGTAGTTTATGAAGCACCTTAAATCATCTTTATACTGGGTGTCTCAAAAAAATGCACTCACACTTTAATTTATAAATTATTTTATATTATATTTAGACTTGAAACCTGAGTGAATGAACTACGTGTTCTTACGTCCATTAACTGAGTAACCCAATAGAAATAAATTTTATTAATCAGTGAAAAACATCAGCATTTGAAAATTAATTTCATCATCACTCGATCTGAAATTATTTAAATAGCCATACGGTACATCATTGCGAATAATATATTTTGAATCCTGTTTTAGTCCCACAATATCTCGAAACCTGAACTAATTATCTTATTTCATATTGAAATTCTAATTCTACGTCATTAAAACTCGCAGAATCTTTAATTAGCGAGTACTCTGACAAGAGAAATGTTAAATAATTTTATTTCAGATATAAACTATTTACAGAATAATAAATTAAAGAAAACAGATAAATCAGTTGTAACTAATTTAATAATAAATATTAACATGACTTAGTAAGGCGGGGTGTTAAAAATAATATTATAAATATATATTATATATTAAATAAGTGGGTATATTTCTGAGACAAGTCATTTAAATAAGATTATGAAAAATAAGTCTTCATTTAAAAGTAGTAAGGTTACGACGTCTCGCTTTAATTAGTTCCAGTTAAAAGAAATTTACAACAAATGATGTATAATGAAATTATCATATAAACATAAAAATTACTTACAGGATAAACAGAGTAAAAAATAAATTTAATTTTTTTCGCGCATGAAGCACAAGAAAAGAGGTCGAAATAACAGTAAAAAAATATAGCTCATAAAAATATTCTTAGTGTTCAAAATAACAGTGGGAAAAAATTAATAATGGGCTACATGAAAATAGTCGAGAAACCTTTCTCATGTCCTGCTCTATAGTTTTTTTCTGGGTTCATAAGAGGAGAGTGACTCGCGTCTTTAAGAGTGTTTTATGCCACAGTGACCAACAACAATTCACGGTAATTGACAGTGTACGACGAGCCCCTATGAAGTGCGTCCGGCAACGTTAGTTTCCTGTCGTAATCCTCTCAGATTGAATAACTTTTTGCCGAGGCTTGTCTTCACTTCTCCATGCGGGTGGGGAAGACTGTTTGTTCGACCCTGCGCGAACCAGCGTTCAGTAATTGATTCCTTTGTGGTGAGTCCCGCTGCTTGCAAGATGTCCCTCCGGGGAGCTCGCGGGATGACCAATAACAAACAGGAGAGGGCTCCCTCTAATGGAGTTTTCACCTGAAAAAGAAGAAAAAACCCTTTTAGTGCATCTGTGCTTCACTTCAGCCTCGTTCCATTTCGGCTACATACACCTACTTTATTCTTCTAACTTCCGTTATTTTAATCCACGTAATCCCGTTTAATCTTGCGCGCAGAAAGCGCAAAGAACGCTGAAAGGACTTAAATAGATATCCCAAGGGAAATAAGCAACGATTTTTATGAACCTGATTTAGATTTTTTGAAGCTATTTAATAGTAAGAAATAATTTACGACGGCGAAGAGAAATTTTCATAATTTCATTTATTTATTTACTTCATGGGTGTCCGATATGCACAGGATATTAACGGTTTAAAGAGCTAACATTTTATTTAAGATACACGCAGCGGATAAGCAACTCTATTGTATCGTGCTGTATGTTTTATGTCACTAGAGTAGGACGGAACTCAAAACTTATACATACATAGCTATGAAAAATAAGATGAAGTAATTCCGCACTGTTACTTATAAAACATTTTACATCTGTTTTGGTGGTATTCAGTCCTATGTTCTCCATGCTGACCTATCCTGGCAACGTACAGCCTATTTCTCAGCATTATTTCGCGAAGAAATGGCATGAGTTCAATTTTTGTGCCAATATTTATTGTGCTAGCTGATGCTGACTACCCAAATATTCTACAGATAAAATTTGCTCCTCCTGCTAACGAACGAGTGAACTTGAAGAAATCAGACTGAACAACACTTTGCTTCATATCCAGAAATCAAAAAATATAATTACGTTTCCTCCTATTGAAACCACATCGCAAAAATATAGCAAAACAATAATTGTCTCTTTCTGTGTGTGTGTGTGTCTGATATTTGCATTTCAAACGATCTCAAGAATTAAATGAATTATAACAGCTGTTTGTCAGTTTTTTATTTTATTTAAAATATGAAAAAGACTACTTTTCGTGTCTGGTTTTAGATTTAGATTTATTGTTGTTTCCATTAATCCTCGATTGAGGAAATAGGATACGTCATACATTAAAAATTAAAAATGAACAAAATAAAGTAAATAATTAAAGACAAATAAACTTAAAATTAATTAGTAAAAGAAAGTGTATATAGACAAAAGTCAATATAAACACAACATGGACACACATTGGGAAACACAAACAAGCACACACTGAGGAACACGCAATGGAGTTTTAACTACTTGGATCTCTGCGACCAGGAAACTGTCCTTCCCTCTCTCGTAGCTCCAGGCAATACATGAAACAAACAAACAAAAGAGCAGAAAAAACTGAATAGAAGTTTTAAAGATATGTGATGTGCTATTTTACAAGGCAGCTCATTCAACACTTTTGCAGGAACCTTGATTTAAATACTAGAAGGACGATTAAGAAAATCCTGTTCCGAGTAATACGCGCCATTTAAAAGAATAGTTTTACTCTGCTTCACGAAGCTTTTGTAGGTACTATTTTTAACCTCTGGCGGAAGGCTGTTGTATAAAATTATCCCGGTATTGTGAATACTTTTCTGGTGTAGAGCAAGGTGATGCTTGTCCGACCTTAGAGCTGAACGATTTCTAGTCGCGTATTCATGAAACTCGCCATTTGTTTGAAACAAATTAGTGTTTCGCTTTACAAACTTTAATGTTCAGGTTTCTTCAGGTATACTAAAATGAAAATTATAAGGAGTCATGGATTGAGGTCCATGAACAGCTGAATTTTGTAAGGTTAAAACCACGTCTTGTATTTAAAAAAATTGGAACATATTACCTAATGTAATCCATTATAATTTTTATTTTAGTATATCTGAAGATGTCTCAAATGAGAGATAAACGTAGTATATTTCATCTTTTAAATAAAATAAAAACTAACGAAGAGGCTGTTATAACTCATGCCATTTCAAATATTGTTGGCTATTACGTCTTACAAAAAAAACTAAGGTCAAAACCAAACACTGGCGTCTTACTAGTAGGAAAAAACCTTGTTTATGATAACGAGGATTTCTATTAATCTCATGGATGTATTATAATTAGAAAAAAATAACCAATTTGTTTTGGACTATTTTATAATAACGTCTTAAAGCTTGTTGTCATAGTTTTATCCTCACCTAAACGAATTAACTAGATGGGTAAATTCATCCGAATTCCCAAGGACAGCTCTCCGATCAGTTAGGTGTATTTCTATATAAAATAGGACACGCAGATTATGATCCTGTTAAGAGGCCTCGTTTTGAGACATGAGGGTCTTGTAAAATTAGAATTTGAGGGAAGTGTTTGGGGTAAGCACTGAAGAGGGAGGCCAAGGCTAGAATATGCTCAGAAAATTAGGGAGGATATGGGATAGTTATTCGGAAATGAAAAGGCTTGCCAGGGTTGTATCAGACAAGTCTTAGGTCTGAATACTACAACAACAATATTCTTCCTGTATTTCCATTGAACCAAGTAGGTGACTTGGAAGACGCTGACAGTCCGAATGTTAGTCAATAATTTTTTTAAGTAATTATTCTTCGTTCTTATTTTAACGTTTTTATATAGGTCACCAAATTTTATTGGTAGAACTCTACACATCTTGAAAGTGTTTTCAGTATACCTGTCAACTAGTGAATAGCATTCCTCCGATTACATTTGTAGAGAACTCTCAATTTGTACAGGATTCCGACGAGTGCTGTCCTCTGCTGCCGGCCAGAGGAACTACATATTACGGGGGCATCCAGTTCATATACAGCGCAGTCGCAAACGTCCTGCATTAATCGTGTTTCCTTTCCTAGGAAAGGAATTCTTTATGTGTTTTAAAAGACCAGAGAAATACGAATCACGGAGACTAACAAGCGCCTCTTCCACTTACTGCCGAATGTTATTTTTACAAGCAACAGAGAGCAAAATAACACAAGTGCACTTTGTATAAATCCCGGAAGAATCTTTGCAGAAACAACGACAAGTTGAATGGTTAAGGGGAGAGGGGAGAGCGGTTCGGAAATGAGCGCCACGGAAAGGAAAAGAGATAGTGGGATGAAGAGAAAAGAAGGTAATGGCGAAACAAAATCTTGGGATGTTTACTCCAAGTAAATAGAGTACAGTGGTAGTTGTAGCGCTTGTAAAAACAAGAGGGAATCAGCGAGCGTCGTCACCTCAGACGAGAGAGCGTAATGAATACGACGAGGCCATTATGTCTCAGGGTATTTTCCACTTCCCCTCGAAAGCCTGCTTGCATTACAAAAGGCGGCGATATGGCCTCGGTGGACGGATTTCAAGATTTGTGGTACAGAAATTGTTGCGACGTAGGGGAGGAAAATGAGTTAGAAATTGCAGTGCATCACAATCCTCGGAGAAAAAAACCGTCACACAAAATATAGAACTGGTATAATTTAGAAACTATACAGGAAGAATAATTATTTGTAACGTACTAAAAAATCACAGCGAGCTAGTATATTTGTAATACCTGAATAATTAATTTATTTTTAAGATGTAACATTTGTTCTGTTATGAAAGAATTCCTTTCTTTCATGTTGTCGAATCTTTATATATAAAATTTCCTGAGTGCGACTGTTCGTAATTCTTCTCTCCTAACCAGCATGACCGATTTTGATGATTTTTTAAAATGTAGATCTATAGCCTGTTAACCCAAAAAAAGTTGGGTTTCCTAGGTTCTTAGATATAGCTGTACCAAACTTTTAAAATTATAACTTTGGATTTTTCACATAAAAAATAATCCCAAATTTTTCAGGTTGACCGATAATAATAATTGGCCTTTCACTTAAGCATCGATTCATGCTCGAGTTTATTGTGTCATAGCTTGGCATTGTTTTGACATTTTGGTATCGTATTGCATGTGAGTGTATTATTTATAGATTAATTAGATTTTGAACAAATGAAGTGTGCAAATGTGAAAGGTGCGTTGTGTGCATTACCATTTATACACATACTCATTCGGTGGCATTTAATATAATCTCCTAAATAAAACCTTTTATTTTCAGCATTCATTTGTGAGATTTCGATATGAATTACCGGGGAACGCCGGGCACCGAACTAGCATACCATACAAACATGAACTAGTGTTTCGTACAATACCCGGAATAAATTTTTGTTCGTTTGTAACCTTCCAAAACAATTTCCAAGCTTAGAAATAAATTTTCAGGGTCCCATTGCCAGTGAATCTCGTGAAGAGGTATTGGCGTGTAGATGTTATGGAAAACGTGAATATTTAGCAGAGTGCGAGAGCAACTGAGTGACGATAAATAGCGTCATGTCTAAACTATTCCAACCGGGTACACTATTCACCCAAGGAAGGATGCTTTTCTCGTTCACTCTCTGCGCTCAATCGTAGTAAGTAAAATTTTTTAGTTTCCCTTTATGAAACAGTAGTGAAGCAAAAAACGATGTTCCCTCGATGCAGGATTTCCAACTCAAAAAACAGAACGAAAGTCGTGGCTATGATACTTCATAAACAAGTAGGCGTGAATCTACTATATTTACGAATATTTTTGCTTAGTATTTTTATTTTATTTAGCTGTTGCTAGTTTACAGTTTTACTGTGAGAGTGAAACTCTGAACTTAACATAAGTTCTTTTATTAGCATAAATATTGAATATATGTCACAAATAAAAAATTGCATTTTTAATTATTGATAAAATTTATACTTACATCAATAATTTATGCGCCTATACGCATTATGCCAAGAAAGACAATTAAATTGAGTGACTTTTAAGTGGAGGGAAATGGTAATGAAAGTTGGCAATATTGTGCAGTGACATAAGCTGGAAAAAAAATGTAATAAAATAAATTGAGCTAATTCAACCTAATTATTAATGTATTCCTGAAACCAAAAACGAGATGGGGATCTTTGCAAGATCAGTATTTTAAAATAATAACGAAATTCATTAGTTACTATAAAAATTGTAGTAAATATTTTACTAATTAACATTAACATATTAAGTCTTTTTAAACACATTAATATCGTTTTACACATATATTATCAGGCTGAGGTCAGGAATTTCGTTTTGAAGCTGTTTATTATCCTATTGAAGGGGTCTCTGATAGAATCAATGATTAAAAATTCATTTATTGTTTTGCATATTGAAAGACTGAGATTGAATCGTATTGAAATGCCATATCTCATACTTTTACGTCATTTTTAAAAGTCCTTTTACTGATGTTACAGGAAGTTGTAATAAGAGGTACTGATAAGGTCTTAATGCCGCGATTAAAAATAACGGATATGAGACGTAATTACTGTTGCTTACAGCTCAGAACCTTGTGCATTGTATGGTAATTATGTTATTTTCATTTAAAATTTAATATTGGATGGAAATAACGGAAGCTGGCCAACACACTTCCTATCTCAACAATAACCAAGGAACTTGTAGAGCCACGTCCGATGAAATCGAGTCAAATTTATGAGTAGTGAAACAAAGCGAGTGTTGCAAACGTCTGTTGGGGACCACGCCATAAAGTTGGCACCCCCTGCATACGCAATGGCTGCCTGATTTCGTCAAAGATAAATCCTCCGGCGCTTTTTCCGTCTCCACAAAGAGAATTCCGCCGCTGCCGCAAACAGAAGCAAGGAATAATTTTGCAAGACACGGTTCTGGCAATGATTTGCGAGTCATTACTTATCCCTCCCCCCCTCCCTTTCTTCCTACGAGCTGCGGCGGTATCTCAACAATGTCGCAAAGCGACTCAATTATATCGCCAATTGTGCCAGATAGAATTTTTTATACCTCAGCTCGACGAGCATAAATCGGAGGAGAAACGGCGAGCCAATCTTCTTCCAGCATTTCAATAGCCGTAGTCCTTCCACTTTGATTCCGAGACGAGGTTTTCGAAAGAACACATTCCAGTTGCCAGTAAATGGTAATGCATGTTAGTGATTGGTGCTTTCAACCAATAAAATTTGTAAAATGAGCTAGAGTATTGAAAGTTTAGGAAAATTAATGACCAGAGCTTTGTGTCGCACTTTCTAAAGGCATTTTTGATGAGTCAATTATTAAGTTGATCCTGATTATGCGTTATACCTTCTTCATAAACACTTTATGAATAATTCTCCTAGTTAAAGTGAAATATAAGTACTTTTACTTCAGGGCTATTAATGTGAATTATACAATATGAGTTGAACCAATTTTATTTTATTTTAAGTTACTCTATTCAAGGACATCTTTCTTAATTTACAGTCGTTAAAATTAAGTAACGAAAATACGTAATTATTTTTTTTATTAAATACAACACAAAGAATGGCCAAAAGTCAGAACTAGAATAATTTAAATTGAAAACATTTCTCACCTATCCCCAACTTTGGGAACCTCCTCAGTAATTTAATTGAAATACAACATATAACATTACATTAATGTTATATTTTAATTAAATAAGGGGGTTGGGGGACGAAATGTTTTCGAATTAAATTACTCCTTATCTGACTTTTGGCTATTATTGTGTTTTATTTACATTAATAAGTCCATTTAATTTAATCAATTTATTATTTAACATTATTGTTTATTATTGCATTTTGTTTCTCTAAATGGTAAAAACAAATAATTCAGTTTTAAATTCTACAAAAGCTTGTGGTTCAAACCTTACGGAAAATGGATTACATGGTCATTCTTAAAAAGGAATAATGAACAGACACTTCAATATATCGCCTGATGGAGTGTTTCAGGTAGGGAATATTCCATTTTTTGTGGTAGAAGAGGGTGCCGTTTGGTAGTGTGATTGACAAATTTGAAGGAGCTTACTCCAGGTAAATCCGATGAGGTACAGTGATATCAAGAATAGACAGAAATATGATAGGAAAACAAAAACGAATACGAAGTGTAATCAAATAACGTTGAATTTATCCTATCTGATGTGAGGTCATGATGGAGTCCGTGGAAATCATTGTCAATACCAAAGATTTTCTTTCAAACTGAATTTCTCTTTCCCAAATAAAAAATATAAGGTCATCGTATGATTCTGTCCAATTTCATCTCCAATAGTTTAGTGCAAAAATTCCTATCGTCATCCATAAGCAGCAATTTAAAACAATAAAATGCCAAATAATGCTAAAGCTCAACATTAAAATCATTTTATCTTTGGTTAAAACTTAGGATATTTAATATATGAGGATATTAAGAAAACTTTCCGTAATCAAGAAGTACAATTTTTTGGTTGTTCTAAGTAAAAACTTGCATTCTTTATTACTTAGTAATTTTTTTCACGACCCTCGAAAATTTCTAAGACAAAAAGTCCTCTCAGATTTTCCTCCACCTCCCCTTAATTTGTCAATGATCGCCGTCCCGCGACTTCCTGGGTGATGTATCTGAGCTCTATTAGGCTGCTCCTTAAGGAGTTATTAATCACAAAGCCCACTTCATCTTCTCCGCTAGCTCTTGCAGTTCCTTTATGGTACTGGAGGAGAGCAGATTGATGTGTCTTCAGGGAACAGACACAGCGTTGTCCCCGGTCTCCTCCGAACGCTGCTGCTCAAGGTTGCTGTCGACCAATAACCACACGATTAGGTGAAATTAATGTATTGTTTCGTTCTACAACAATAGAGAAATGAATTGATTGAATACTAAAACTAATACAATTTTTATATACAACTAAGAGTATATCTACAATCGGTTAATCGAAAATCCGCAAACTTCAAGAAAGCTATCAAAGAACAACATACAAATAAACAAAAATATTCAAAGAAATGTAAATAAGTTGATTCGCGATCAATGGCCTGTGAATCACTGTATGTGATCAGGCGATACCTACTGTTGATAGGAATAAGCAATCTGTTTATTAAGTTGAAGATTCTGCGACAAACTTCATTTTCACGTAGATCATTATTCGATGTCACCATGAAGCTTCACAACAGTGTAAAAACAATTAGTACAGAGGTAAAAAAGTAAACCATTATTATTCTGTTCTGAGCACGAGATAACGTCATCGAAAGTTTCTAAATTGCGTTCACGGATTAGAAAACTCTCAACAGTATCCCCGATAAATAAATGTCAATAAAAGTGTACATATATTTATTCAATATAAAAAAATTATTCCGATGATATATACGACAGTGTAACTGAAAATATATAGAAGGTGGTGAAGAACTCAAGAAAAACAATAAGAGATTCAGTGGGCCTTAATAATTGTGACGAGTGAGCGATCCAACTACTGTTTGTCATCGAAGGCCAGGATTACAGGTAACGATGAGTACAGGTTGGAATATTGCAGCTTATTACAGACCAAAGTAAGTGTAAAGTATTTATCATGGAAGTTATTATATCAATTGTCATGAAATAAGTAAAAAAATGTTCGTTAGATTAGATATGCTTTGAATGCCTCAACACAGGCGTCTAACTACCATGAACCGAATAGATCCACGACAGTTTTCATGTCTCAGCCGACAATTTCCTCAACACGGAAAGTACAATGCCTGACTTTACAAGAAATGGTTTCAGGTAACTAGGGAGTTGGTTTATTAAACACGACGTTTTGGCGACGAACGTCTGTAGAACCACTTCGAAATCTGACCCATGATTGATTCCCAATAGATAAAGATGCTTAGAACTTAACAAGTAATTGTGTCCATGGAACGATCTCATACCTAATCGCCGTAGAAAGTAAAAATAGTAGCAACTTCGAGGTGACCACAGGAGGGAGGCAAGAAGATTCACAGGCTACAGTTTTATTTAAACCTGGTATTTTATGAAATACTGGAGCAATAAACCACACATAAAAAATACTCAGATACTGATGATGTTTTAGAGGCACGGAACTGAGAGACCCGCAATGAAATGTTTAAGACCTTGCAGTTGAAGTGAAATCGAAATATATAAAAATTTCAGCGTTGTAACAAAGGAAAGAAATGGAAAATATGGAAATTGGACAGAAAAAATATGAGAATCTTAAATGTTTCAGTTACCTTGGCATTGTCCTGAACTGTGAAAGTCCAGTATCAGCGGAGATTAACAAGCAAATCTTGTCATATAATGAAGATAAAGTTAATGACATCAAAATTTCTATCTAGGCTTTCATAGGATCAGTTGTCACCTATGCCTCGGAGACGTGGGCAAAGTCAACTGCTCTACGAATTTTTGATCGGATTGTGTTAATAATGATGTATGGTCCTGTGAGAAAGTGCGAAGGATGGGGAATAAGAGCAAATAAGGAAATAGAAATGGCACTCAAAAGCGAAGACATAGTAAGATAAGTACCGACGGTTTGTTTGGAGAGTATGCTTGAAGAAAGAAAGCCGAGTAAGCGTGATAGTTGATATTTCACGACTTCTTTGTATAAAGTTAGTGAGGATTAGAAACTGGACATTGTCAGTATGTCCAGACCCTATGCCGTCAATAATCCCGACACGTAGGGATATTACCTGCGAAATTTTCGTAACCACGCTCTCGCGGGTTATAGAACCATGAAATACCACGGGATTGTCTCCAACAATGGCGTTTCGCGGTTTAGCAGATTGATTTAAAAGGTCGACCTTTTGATGCCGCCGTGTGAGTTCACATTCTGCTCTATCAAGTTGGAGGGGACGGAAGGGAACTGTCGTTTGGCACCGGACGTTGAAACAGAGCAACGCTGAGGAGATCGTCCAACGAAAAAGCTGGCAGAGAGGCGACGCTACGTTCCAACAAGGTATGCTGTCAAGTTTCCCATCCTTGGAGGTATCGTCCACGGTTTAAACCCGAGTATTAAGAGATCTGATTGTTTCGTCGTAACTCCAAAATTTGTAAATATTTTTCCTAGTTAAGTTTTTTAAATATATTTCCCATTTATTTAATTATTTCCCTGTAATTTTATTCCAATTACCACACTTACATGGAACCGTGAAAGAAAAGATGAGGGGCGTACGGCAGTGGTAGTGATGTTACAGCTGCCTGTAGTAAATCTGAGGATTATGAGGGTTCGATGATGACGGAAGAAAGCTAAGAGGAAGGACGAAACAATGAATTTTCAACCTATCGTGCCGATGAGGAACAAGAAAAGGAAGAAAGATGGTCACAGAAAAATCATCGCTGAAACTCTGTGTCCAATAAGTACACTAATTCGACTAGTTACATTTCTCGCTACGAACAGAGTTGTTTTACTTTTGGTCTCCTCTTTGGTCAAATTTTCACTGTCTCAATTCATTACTTTATTCTTTCAACGATATCATTTGTATTGGATTCTATCTGATCTTATTTTCATCAAGTCTTATACTTCTCTAAAGCAGATATCTCAACAATATTATCGTGAATTTAAGTCAACTATTTCCATGAAATATCAAATCTACGATTTAATATAATGGAAACACATTGTAGATTTAATTTTAAATCAAAAGATTTCGATTTTTCAAGACGTCATCGCCAAAACGTGCGGAACATCGAAACAGTAACCAACAATAAAGATTTACTTTACAGGCACTTAACTGAACAGATGCACGAGGGGTTTCACCAGAGTTGCTGACGGGTCGGAATTTGCAGCCTTTTGTAATATTTCATATTTTATGAAGAAGACCACTTAATCGTCGCAACGTCAAATTTTCGCCCCTGAGCAAACGCTTCCTCGTCACTGAAATTCTGGGGATATTGAAATTACTTTGAGGCATGATTCGCGTTAGGCTACGAGTTGGAGCGTGCGCTTCCAAGTTGCCATCTGCGCCAGTTCATCCCCCGGGAGAGGGTGTCTGCAGATGTCGCTGTTCGCATGTCACTCAGGCTTTGTGTCCGGCGCGGACAAGTGTAACTACATCATTATCGCCCTACACTAAATTAAGGGAAAATCTCGACACTTATCGATCGATGGATCAACTGCTTTGTATTCCGTCGGTTTAACATCCATGCAGTTGGTTGCTGAAGGAAAGATAATTCAGATCTCAACCTAAGAAACACAAAATACTACTGAAAATAATGACGGATGATGTTACCAACTTGTAAAATTTGTCATATTCTTATTTTCACCATAGATGAGCATGATTCATTCTAATGCATGTCATAATAAATATGTATTCAATAGTGTGGTAAACAATACAGATAAAAATTTAGACGTAAATATGAATTGAGATGAGAAGATAAACAAAAATATATGACGG
This sequence comes from Eucriotettix oculatus, assembly GCA_034510155.1. Taxonomy (NCBI): domain Eukaryota; kingdom Metazoa; phylum Arthropoda; class Insecta; order Orthoptera; family Tetrigidae; genus Eucriotettix; species Eucriotettix oculatus. Next base: position 49,799,091 of record CM067381.1, read on the forward strand.
TTCAATTCAACATTCAAATAAATACAGGCCAAGTATTATCAAAGGGGCATTGTGAAAGTGATACATAAAAATCAGTTAGAAAATTTTTATGCAATGTTTTTTATTAATGTATAGAGTAATTTTTCTCCAACTGAAATCTCAAATTAATCTTCAATTATGTCCAATAACATAAAGAATATTCTTTTGGAATTATCTTATGAAAATTCGTTTCAAAATAGCAACAAAAAAAATTGTGACTCTACAGAGAAATGGCATAATTAAAAGGTACAAAATATCTGACTTTACAATATACACACAATATCGAAGTCTGGAATACAATAATTCATTCCCAAATAAATACTAAATAACGAGAAAGGTCCAATATTAGGACCAAATACTGCAATAATTAATCAGGTAACCAAGAAAAGACTGGTTAACATATATATTTAATGCAGTAACCAGTCTTCAGTATTGGCCGAAAAAACTGAAATACTCAATCATGGAAAAGGATTGAAAAATGTTATCAACGTTGGCAAAGAATATATAATGGTTTCCATAGCATCAAATCTGTTCGAGATATTATCCTAGACCATCAATTCGGTCTTCGACCTAAGTATAGTATATACAAATATCTCTTGATAGCAGAAAAGTACTGTACAGCAGCGTTCCTTGATGTGGGCAAATCAAACACTTACTATCGGAGCCTGACTATGAGCTACTAATATACCCCTGGAATGATAAATTCATTAATAAAGCTCAGTTTCATTACAAAACAAATTAAAAAATCAACCTTATTTAAATTGTTAATTGATATAATTTTTCCACATATTCACAATATAATGAAGGTGCGAATAGGAATCAAAATGTCGTATGTATTTAACTGATGTTTTATAAATAATCTGACTTTCATTGGCCGTACACTACATTTTATTTTATATAATTAAACAGAAGTAAAATTAATAGTATCTTTAAATTGTATAACTCTGTTGTTTCTTCTCCACTGCCTACATGGAACGTTTGATTCCGACTTCAAGTTATTCCTACTGATTTCAGAAATAAAAAGGCAAAAATAGCCTCTTAAATATTTGAAAGTACACTGTTATGCATCTCGGTCTGTCCTTCCTTTTCTTTTAATCACTGTGTCAAGTCTTCTGTTGAATCTGACAAAGATATTAATATTCATACAGAGGCATATTCCTCAGATAAGTCTAGTCTATTCTCCTGGAAAACTAGGAGACTATTATAGCTGCTGTCCATTTTTTAAATAATAATATGAAATATGTTTATTTCGGCAATACGGATTTAACTTAAGAAATAAATTTTTTTGTGTCCATGTTTTTACTATTGATTATGTTCCCTCGTTTTACCGCTCGCTTAGAGGATATCTAGGGCAATCAGCAGCACGTGAGCCGCACCGAATTGTATTCTTCAGCGGGGAAATAAGTGTTTTGAAAGCGCACAGGAGAAGCAGCAGCAGAGCCGAGCCGGAGCAGGGAAGCCCCAAGTTTTATTGAGCTGTCAGCTATTGTTAATTACGAGCCGCACCGTGACACCAGTTTATTGCTTTAATACCTTCTTCGCCCTACCGCCGACTGTGTTTTCTCCGGCAAAACCTTAATAACACGCCCTGTAGTTTGAGTTCCAGCAGGATTAGTTCGCTATTTGTGATCTGCGACCGGGGACTCCCCGCTCAGCTCACCCAATAGAATTGCAAAGTAAGTCGCGTCCGAAAACTTGAATGTTCAATGAGAACTTGGTCCGTAACAATTAGTTTCCTTCCCGTCACGCTGTGATCCCGAAGGAAACTGCAATATAGTTTCGTAAAAATTCACCAATAGAAACTTAGATACATTTTAGAATTTTATAAGTGAAATGAATATTTGTGAGTATATATGCTCTGCATACAAAATTAAACGTGCGGTGTCATCTGTACTTCTGTGATGGTAAGATGTTGAATCGGTCATCGGGAAGTCGACTCGGACTAGGCTGGAAAGTGGGAGGTCCTCGTTTCGAGTCCTGTATCCCGTCAATATTTTTCCATTATTTCCTTCCTTCGAAATTTAGCTATACACTCTTTACCCGAGCTTCAATTAAAACATTTCTACTTCCTTTGACTTGTTTAATCAACAATGGTCAAATGTTTTTGTTTGAGTGATTGTTGCACGTTTGTTTGCAAATTTTTGCTAAAATTTTGGAGTTTTTTCCTTCATTTGACACAACTAATAATGATAACCATAACAATTAAGCTAGCTTACTGGAATTATATGGTGTCTTCCAATTTGTTCCCTTCATTATGAAAATACATTCCACTTCGGTTTACTACATTCTCTGGTCGGGAATAAATCGGGACGTTTCCAGTCGTCTACCTCTGAAAGACCGTGAAGGAATCAGGTGATCATTGCGGCTCACAGGTAGTTCTGGGAAGACTTTTCCCTACACAGCTACCTGTAGTTATATGATTTTTTTTTCTTTTCCCTGCATCTATTTTAGGTGGGACATCAGGTACGGCCCTAGTCAACCCTTGGCTACATTGCCGTACCTCCCACACCCATTCCCCCTTCTCAATTCCCTTCCTATGCAATTAAAGGGGAGTTGCCTGTTTCAAGATAACCCTCATGTAGCCTGTTGTCCGAAAAGAAAAGAAAAAGAGTGAAGAAAACTTATATGCAAAAAGGGCCGAAATTTGCGTCGAATAATTATTTTTCGTGAGTTGGATTGTGTTTCTCCAAGATGTTGATTGTTTATAATTTCAGTCCCCTCTGCGTGGAAGAAGACCACCCTTAGGTTTATTGAAGAATGTGCGTTGCATAACAGTAAGGTAAAAATAACACTGATTGGCATCGAATCCCGGGTTTCAACATCATGAATAGGTTGGGGTAGTGGTAAAACTAATTTCCGCGTAAAATCTTAAATGCGTGGATGGATTAGAATAAAATTTCTACAATTGTAAATTCCGATCCAAGAGCAAACAAACGCGGTTTGGGTACAACTGCCCTTGCACTTTTTTTAAGTGTAAGGAACGGGACTTTAAACTATTCTAAATAGGTTATTAAATTACATACCCCAGTATCTATTACTTGTCATTATGAGTACTTCACATTTTAACATGATTAAATTCCAAGTAATTTTTTTCCGCATTTTCAAATTTTGAGCAAAATAGAAATGATGACTTTAAATTACGATTTGGAAAAACATAAATATTCTCATACTGAAGAGGACTGGCGAGCATCACAGGACAATTAGTTTAGTATCTCATGCACGCAAAATATTACCGAAAATAGCATATAGGATGATGAAATAGAATGCGAGTTAGGAGAAAAGTTTGGTTTTTGGAAAATGGAGGGACTTTGCGTCTAATTTTAGAAGACAGGGTAAAATCCGGTCTACGTTCATGGCATTTGTAGATTTAGAAAAAGCGTGTGATAATGTGAACTGGAACGCACTATTAAGAATTTTGAAGAGCACAGGAATAAAATATCAAGAAAGAAGGCTTATACATAACGTCTGCAGAAGGCAGTCAACAATAATTAAAATTGAAGATCAAGAAAGGAGTAAGACAAGGATGCAGTCTGTCGCCCATTCTGTTTAACTTGCATATGGAACAAGCGATGAAGGAAGTTAAAACAGAATATGAAAAAGGAACCATACTGCAAGGAGAAGAAATAAAAACCTTACGCGTTGCCAATGATATTGTAGTATTAGGGGAGTCAGGAGAAGACTTGGAAACCATAATAAATAGCATGAACGTGGACATGTAACGTGACTGAAGTAGTAACATTTTGTCACAGTTTCTAATGTATTTGTCTAAAGTAGAATGTTGAATTGACACACGTATTTATTAACAGCGAAATATAATTATTTTAAAAAAGTATGTGCAGAAATTTTTTTTCGGAAACCAATTTCTTAGTGGAATTTTTCTTCTAGAAAACTATTTTACCATTTATATATATATTTCTCCACACAACAAGCAATATTAATATTTTTAACGTCATTGTGGTTATTATGAAACTATTTCTGAAAGATGTAGAAGGAAAAGGTTGGAGGGTTAAATGAATTGAAAATTTTCTATTGCTTTTAACTGACTTTAATGGTATCCGAAGCCTATTTTTTTTTGTAAAATTTCCGGTTAAAGGAAATGTTTTTATCTCCAGTATTTCAAGAGATTTTAAGATTCAGGTGGATAGAATGTCATTTTCTGTTATTTCTAAGGGATCAGAGAAGGAGTGAATTTTGTAAGCTTTTGGAAGGACCCTATCTTCCCTTTAGCTTAGGCCTCTTCGCTCCCTTTATTAACTCTGCCTTCCTCTGTACCATTTTATAACTCTCTCGTAGCTATATACAGATGGAAGCATCGGCGTTTGATGACGGCGCAAGTCATTTCGGGAGCTGGTCGTGGCGACCGCAAAGATTGCATGCAATATTCATAGCCCTTCCCGGGAAATTTATGACTCCCCCTTCTGCGGGCAAAATCTGCGGCCCGCCCACTATCCATAAAGCATAATGCGGGCCATTTGGCTGCCCCTTGCGCTTCATCTTCCAGGGGGGGTGAAAAACCCCTTGAGCCACGATGTTCTGGGATTAATTAAATTACCCAGTCGCCAGCTGCCATCTTGAATTTCATTTGCGAGGAGGTCGTGTAAAGAAATCGTATTTGAATGAGAAACGTGCTCAACGTGGCCGGAAAATGTCTTCTACCCTCCGCAATATGGTGCGGCTGGTGGAGATTTTTCATTATGGTGATGCGAGAGGAACAAATCAACATTGGCAGTAGTTTATGTAACCCTCTTACGACGGAAGGCGAGAATCTCACGGTCCATTTCTTTGTGCACAAGAATCTTGATGGAACCAATTTATACCAATCACAGTGCAAATAATTCTCAAAATTGTTCTACACCGGTAAATTTGTAACCTGGAATTATATTTTTTTGATCTAATTTTTTTATAAGTGATATTATAAGAATGAAACAAAGAAGAAAAGTCTGTCTAAGAAAAGGGCACAACGATTATGAAACAGGCGTGAGTCCGCACTGTCCTGAAAACATCAAACCATTTCAGACAGTCGCATTTAATGATTCCCTCCATTATAGATTGTAAAATGTATGTGTAGCTTGGTATCTATATTGTAATAATTATATTGATCTTATTGAGATTGGTTGAAATTAAACTATAAATTGTACGTAATCTATAAAATATAGTTTTGTAGGTCACTTCCTAATATTACCTTCAGTTCATGATCGTAGGAAAGCTAATGTTGCGTTAGGTTTAAGGGAATGGAGAGGTGTTGAATCGGTCCTAGGACGTCGACTCTGATTAGCTCAGTTGGTAAAGTACGCAGCTGGATATTGCGAGGTCCTTGCTTTGATTCCCTGGTCCGGTTGACATTTTTCCATTCTTGTCTTTATTGGGCTTCAATTGAGGCATGTCCACTTCCTTATTGTAGCGTATTTTTAATGTATAATCTTCATAATTACTCTTAAATAATTGTAGATAAAATTACTCATTGTAACAGTACTGATAGAATTCACACATTTCTCTGTCTAATGGAAGATTAGGTTGAGTTGTTCTATAATCGGCATCTGAATACAAAAATGTATTTCATAATGGGAATAGGAATGATACTAGAAATTTAAGTAAACAGTATTGGTTTTACATTGTGTAGTCTTCCTCCTTTGCTCGTAATTACTTGATACTTATGTAAGAAACGTTTTGTCTCGAATGAACAAAAAGAAACATTTTGTCGCTATGGTATTATTTAGTTAATTAAATTGTCTTCCAGGTTTCGGTAAATAAGAATGTCTGGAACGTTGTTTAGTCTTGGTTGTATTTAATCTCCTTTCTTTTTAAAATTTTAATAGCATTTTCATGAGGCGGAATACAGCTGTTTACTTTTCGCAGTAACTCGTTACAGAATTCAAATATATAAAACTACCACTTCAAAGAACCAGATTTACGATCTTGTCTGTGTGGTGTGCACTTAAAAGTATTGTGCAGATAAGAAAAATATATATATAACTATAATTTATTTGCAGCTTGTGTCTGTTTTAAGAACTCGGTGTGGCAGTGAAAATATTTGCTGCGGTTTGACGCGCGTTGAGAGGTAAACAGGATTCTCGGTTAAGTTATTTTCTTCCCTCAGGGTTATAATTTACTGCTGGCATTCTCGTTGGCGTGTATGACCGTAAATACATTCCCTATATTTATTGTCATATGTCTCACACAGTTTTCCAGGCCGCGTAAACACGCTTGAATGCCAACTATATAAATTCAAACAATAGCACACACGCACACTTATGAAGGTGTTGCGCGTGGGAGGGGAATTCCCCGGGCAGTGTGATTTACGGGTTTATAGTAAGTGCGGTTTATACAGCTCTCGAACATATACCTAAGGGCCCCACAATGCGGTCTTCTTACGGCCAGCGGTAAACTGTTTGCCTCAGAGCTGTTAGACGTCGTTGTGTTCTGATTGGCATATTTTACACGTTAACGTCGGCTTTCAACGGTACGACACGATGCAGACATTGCTAGGTAAACAGGGAATAGGTGATGTCCTCATCATGTCTGGATTTGTACAGGTGTTCCCTCAGTATGACTAACGAAGGATTGATTTACGATTTTCTTTTCTGTCTTCGTAGAGGCAACATTCCAGTGATGTGTTCTCGGAAATGCTACTACAGCATTTTACGATCGTTTACGACTATTCAAAAAATAGTTGACAATGTAAGATTAAGTTCAAAATAAAACTAAGTTTATATCAATTAATTAGTCTTTAAACAACCCGATTTATTTTTAGTCCAATTCACATATCCTCCTCAGTAGCTTTCGACTATATTGTCATTTTCAACTAAAAACAGATACATATTAGCTTAAATTTACATTAAATAAACAGTAAAATAACATAAGATTCACAATTTTCTTTACCCGTTATCTAATTTAAAGCAGCATTATAATTCTATTTACAACATTGTAGCAATCTTGCTATGTCATACTTGAGACACTCCACATATACTAAAATTAGGCCCAAAGGGTCTTATTCTATTAAAAGTATTAATTGCTCGTCTTTCACTGACCTATATTAGACATACCACAACATAGGCGTTAAAGATCTTACCCTACCAAACATCTTAAATGGCTTGTCATTCGACCAACATATTTGACAAATTATCTAATTAGTTTATAATTACATTTTATAATCTAATTTGTATACATAAGATAGTCATTAATCAACAGGACCAAAATCTATTAATACTGTTAACCTTGTCATACATGACACTAACGGGTAAAGAAAATTGTGAATCTTATGTTATTTTACTGTTTATTTAATGTAAATTTAAGCTAATATGTATCTGTTTTTAGTTGAAAATGACAATATAGTCGAAAGCTACTGAGGAGGATATGTGAATTGGACTAAAAATAAATCGGGTTGTTTAAAGACTAATTAATTGATTGATATGAACCAGTCCTTTTAAATTAATTTAATTGACTACAGAAGAACTAAGTTTATATATTTAACGTGTGTCATTGACCAGTAACATATAGTTCAGGTGCAGACGTGCTACGACGATTTCTTACGAGGACCCGTTTCCTCGATGGCGAATCTCGTGACTGGTTGGGTAGTGTGATGAACTACTCGACATCTAGAGTATGGCTCCTTACGGAGCCATATTAATTTCTCTTCACTCCGTCTATTTGTCATTTTGATTTTTGGCTCTGCTCTGATCTCAACTCGTAGACCATGCCTGTTGGAATCTTTTCGTATGTAACGGGTTTGTAATAACCATTTACTTCTTCGTAATGATGCAGACGTTTCTCAAAGTGTCTCTTTTGGATTGACAAGATTCTTAGCCATAGGCCGGCTTGAGGCCAAACAATTTTGTGGCTCGTTAATTCTCTTTGTAATGGATAGCATCACAGCCTCGCATCACAGAAGCCCCGGGTCCGATTCCTGCCACGATATCTGTTTGTGTTGTGTGTTAGAAAAATGGACTAAAAAGCAAATCAGTACTCAACTTTTGATGTTGGTATGACTGTAAACACAGAATTTAAAAAATCATTTTTAGTATGTAAATAGCACGGACCACTTCCCGAATACGCAACATGCTGTTGTGTTCTTTCTCCACCAACATATATTGTAACATGAAGGACATTAAAGACAGTCAAACCGCTCGAGACAGAATTGTTGGCGGCTCCCTTGAGATAAGACGACATTGGCGTATGCCGCGAAGGTGCGCGAGAGAGTACAAGTGCGCTGAAATCTTGGTAGTTGGCTACCAGCCATGATAGTTTAAGTTTAATGGTGTACGTTTGCGACGGGTCGCGGCTGTAGGAAGAGACGGGTCTCAAACAGGCTATCGAAATAATGGTAATGAGACGATTAAAAATTGACAGTTATGAATTAGCGTAAAAGAGTCGTTAAATTAGGTTGGGAGTGTGCCTTGTAACTAAAGTCTGTTTCACTGCTGTGATCACAATGCGTTTTGCTGTAACGCTATGCGGACGAGAAAATGAGATGTGCAGCGAAGCAAACGTCGTTACGCTGCTAAACTTGAGACTGAAATTCAAACTGATTTTCAGATTAGTTGTGCGTTTTAGACTAATTACTGTTGAAGTGTATCCATTGAGTTGAAATATTATCGTTACTTATTCTAAGCAGATGGTACAGCAAAAATTTGATAAACTGACAACGTTTATTGACTTAAGATTAAGATGTGAAGTATCTATGAGACTCTCTATTCGAGGCGCGCTTGAAAATCGACCTTTGGATTAAATTCATTTTTATAATATTGTTCCATGGTGATGAGAAATAAATAAGAGATTTAATATAAATATTTCTTCTCCTTGACTACTTAAGACTGTGTGTAAAGGAGCAACACTGCCGACTCCAGAAAGCAGCCGCCATGTTGGCGGGCGAAATTGAAACACAGGGCGCGCACCTTATACCTTATTTCTTGTTGTCGGAGATTTCCGCAAGCAGCAGTAGTAACTCACAAGGGAGGGTAGGGGGATGGAAAGAAGGGGGTTGGTGTTGTTTTGTCTTGCAGCAGCACTGCTTTAGATTTACGGCCGACCTCTGCATCACTGGATGTATGCTTAATTTTCCGCGAGGAGTTCGCAGAGAACGAAATAAGGAGAACGAGGAAGAGAGTGAGAGGCAGCGGAGAAATGTGGGAAACTCAAGGAAAGGGGCAGGAGAAATGAACCATTTGTAAAAATAGTCACGTTTTGCTCCGAAGTTTAATATTGACATTCGAGGCCGGCCGTAGGCACGTGACGTCACAACAGTGATGAACTAAGGCGGAACACAATACAGGAAGCTGGCTTATTGGCTGCTGCTGCCGCTGGACCGGCTCTGGGATGCTGCCCTGTGACTAGAGAAGACGTGATATATTCTCACAACTATTGTAGTACGTGGCATACCTTGATAAATAATTGATTACGATAATCTATGTGTATAACCAATAAAACATTTAATCTCAGTGACACATCAAAGTGAACATTTCATAAGTGATCGTTTACACACATTAAGTGTAAATGTAATAATGGAAACCATAAAATATATGACATTGATACGATGTTACTCTACTTTGTATAATTTTCAGAATATACAGCCATAAAAATTAACTGACAATAATGGAAGAAAACCTGAACTTTAATTTATTGTAGTTACAAAATCCTGGAGTGATTTTTCATAAGAAGCAATACATACATTTTCATAAAAAATTATCGAACCAACTGAAAGTTCACTACTTATCATTTCTCAAAACCATTTTTGTTTACTTACAAAATAATTAATGTACATGCATATAAATACAAACATTCATATACTAAATATACGTTCTTAATTTCTGTTTTATTCAGCGAAAACTGGAAACATTTCTACATGCAAAGGATAAAAATCTACATAAATCTACTGGATGTTCATGCGCATAATATTAGGTAAACCCTACAGCATTTTATCAATTTCTGAGCAGTTTAACTAGAAACTAAAATAATGTAATAAAATAAGTGGTAAGATAATTGATATTTTATTATAACGCAGGGCAAGTAAGTTTAGGTCAATAAACTAAATAAAACAATAAAAACTAATATAATAAATTTAGGATTAAGGAAAAGAATCAAATTTGGTATTTCTGAAAAGAAAAGTTTTATTTTAGTTAAATATTTTTAGTACCTTTTATAACCAATCATAAACAATTGAAAGAGTACACGCTTGGTTCTCTGAGGATCAGGTGAGAATTATATCGATTATAAAACAGGCAGTATAAATATATGTAAATTAAGGAATTCCAGTTCAGTAATTTATAAAAAGAACAAAGATACGCAACTATCTGAAATTTCAATTTATATTTATGATTAGAAAAATTTATGATCCACAATAAATAATTTTGAAATTGATATTTAAATATGAAATAAACCAAAAAATTATTATGCTTCACCAGAAACTTTGAACATTTACACTCCTGATTTTTATAAACAGGGAAATTGATTTTATTTCACTGAATTAGATGCTGACCCTTTAAATTTAAACTTAGTTTGCATTTTAACCTCTCTCTTCACAGCTGTTTGGTCAGTTACGGTCTGCTTCATTCCGTAAAATTAAATTGATGTACCTGTTTATAATAATCAAGAAGCGGAAAGTAGGAAAATATTTCTTTTTCACGTTAAAATATATTTTCAATTCCTTTATTTGATTTAATAATTTTTTTAAAAATTCTGTTTATAGTTACACCAACATTGAGGTCATTAGTGATTTGTGAATTAGGTAACTTATTTCCTTTTTCTTGTCCGGTATACTCAGTCAGGGAATTTGAATAGACACAAAAAAAAAGACCCAGGCCCTTGCCAGAAATCCAACCCGGGACCTAACGCTAAGCGCAAAGGCACTGATTTTTGTAAAATTAAATTTAGAAAATTTTTTTTTGATTAGATAGGCACTAATTTCATTTCTGAAATAAAATATTGTTATTGAGCTTCTGAATTGCTCGATCTTGCGGCACTTTCTGAAAAATATTTAGAAGGGTACTGTCACGGTCTTGACTGATCTCACTTTAGGAACGGGGAAGACCTATCGGAGCAGCCAATGAGAGGGCCGAAATAAAGAAGTGGAGAACGTTTGATTAGTTCCAAAGTTGCTTGGCGCGGACACTTTGTCTTAGCGCGTTATGCCCCGGGAATAGTGAGTAGCGAATCTCTTCCCCTCCCTCCCACGCAAACTCCAGAGAAGACTCGAAAACAGGTACATCTTTCCAGAAAAGAGAGAAGCCTCCACCAATCACAATTAGACGGCCAGGTCACGCTTCGCAGTGGCGATATTGCCAGCGTCAACTCATAAGTTCCCTCTTCTTCTTTTATAGGAGCGATAAAGTCGCCACCTCAATCCTCATTAAGCGCAAGCCGTTTGTCAAGAGGGGTTCGAGTGCTTTCTTTCTGCTCAGTTGCGACTTTTGTGGATGGATGTAGACATAAATCACAGTTAAAAACACTCTTTGTGAATATTAATGCCGACCGATATCATTTTCAGGGTCACTCATTTTCCATAAGCAGAAATAAAATAAATATCACTGAAATTAAATATTTCCCTGGATTTATGTTTGCCTCCTAATTTCTCGCCTACTTATTTTCATACTTAACGAATAATCTGTACCTGTTACAGATTATTTATAGAACATTTTTAATTTGAATCTTACGCGAGTATTTGGACATTGAATACCGTATTTAAGGAAGACAGATTTGAAACTGCGGTGTTGACCTTAGACATTGTAAGAAACTGAAATATTACAACTTACCAACGCGATGAAATAATCAGCCTCAGCTTTAGTATCAAGCGTCTCGTTCGTTACATTGAAAGATATGTCTTTAGAGGACTTCAGAAGAATTTTGATATAAGAAGGAGATTAGAAGAAACACTATAATCACTGGAATTTATATTTAGGTATCATTTGTCTCTTTCTCATATCCTATACAGCAGTTTGGTCAATTACGGTTTGATTTATTCAGCCAAATTAAATTGATACACCTGTTTGTGAGAATCAGGAAACAAAATGTTTGAGTCCCGATGATTTCCTGTTTTATATTCACACACACAATTAAATTTTGTTTTGCGGAAGAGTATTTTTTACCTAAAAAATTAATGTAAGTAAAGGGTATATAAAGAAATATATAGAAACACGCAAAACCCAAAAAGAGTCTAAATAAAAGTCAAGTTCAAAATATTCAATTTGACTAAATTTAGAAGTTAATTACTAATTAATTGGAAAAATTGCTTACTATATCTCAATTTCATCCGTCATAGATTTACCATGCGACACGGTACTAAATGTTTTCAATTTTACTATCTATACAAAACAGTTCTGGGCTATCCATACATTTTTTGCATTTCAGGAAAGTATCTCAGATCTATTTTCCTTATCAATTTGGTATTTACTCTATGTAGGTGCCTCTCGATTTCAACGTCAGGATACATATACACTATGCACTAGTTTAAAACTATAAACGATTCATAGTTACATTTATATGAATTTATTGTGCTTTATATATTTCAATAAATAGAAAAATTAGAACATATTAATGAAACTTGGCATGGCGTATAATTCATTTCTTGAAAACACTTCACATGGAAATAGAAAAATATTACAAGTCTGAATATAATTTATTTCTTGAAATATTTGTATTGGAAGAGATTTTTGTATCAATTTTTGTTTTATTAATATGTTTTGATTTTTCAATTTATTGAAATATATTTGGTGGGACGATTCAGTTGATAAACGCTAAGATTATTGTAAGTTAATAATCTCAATGAAACTCAATCGTTATTTGCGAGTTGCCAGAAAGTAACCCGCACTTTCACTGTAATTGCGAGCGCATAGCGTGACAAGAGTCGCAGTAGCTCCATTGTCAAGGGCACTCGAGGTCTTCAGAAAGGCAGAAACCATGCACTGGACCACATGTGTAATCGGGCTTCTTGCTCTGAGTCTCGTAGGAGGCGTCTTTGCAGCGACAGTCACAGGTATGTGAGAAAGTAACTTGAAGAGTCGAGTTAGCGCGGAGGAAAGAAATCATTTAACGGTAGCTGTCAGTATGAACAGTTGAGCAATTTAATTTATTCCATAGCGTTTTCCCGGGTTCTAGCATATAACAAGACGAAAATGAGTACCTTATAAATCACTTAAATACCCTAATTAGACAAACAAAATTAAATTTTACTAGAAAAATTTCGTACCTAGCAAAGACCAAAGTCTGTCTTTCCTTTCCTTGTAGCCTCTTCAGGTTCACTAATGAGTTATTATAAATAACTATTTATTATAAATTATTTATTTTTATGATACAAATGATAATGTTTTTTAATGAGCTCTAGCGCTTACATGGAATTTTATGAAATCGAAGCTAAATTGTGTCAAATTCACGCCAAATATATTAAATTAAATATCTGTACCAGCGTAATATCGCTCTATTTACAATATTTATTACTCAAACGTTTTATTGTAGTATAACTTGCATTTATGTACTATTTATGAGTAGAGGAAGAGAGTTCTGACGCGGTAGTGATATGTTTATCAGAAAATTAAAATGGATCGAGGGTCTAACTGGGCAATGGGATCTAAATGTAATAGCTCAAAGAGGTAAAAAAAATCTAAAATTATTACAGAGACGCCAGCTACAGTGAGGTTTTGATAGTAAAATATATGCTACCTGATTTACGCAAGGTTCTAAACCGATTTTATGCATCATTATAAAGTTTCTAAGCTCCGGACGTTGTTGACATTTATGGACATTAAATCGGATTCCGGCAGATTAATTGAAAGGACTTCAGCATAATTTTCTGTAGGACATCGCGATTGATAAGTTAATGTAAGGAGGCAGCAGATCATCTGTAAGTCTACTTCTTGGTCTTCTCATGATTTTGTGAATCAATTGTCTCCAATTCTGTGAGTTTGGAGGTCGGCGAGATACTCGTACTTCAAAGTATGATAAGATAAACGGGGATCAATGGTCATTATCGTAATTGGAACGACGAAGACCAAACTGTGGATGGATATGTCTGTAAGTGCCAAGTTTACCAAACGTTGACGATCCTAGAGGAAAGTTGCCGAGATTCTTCAGATTGTTTTTCGAAATATTAGGGAATAGAACGGGATTTCACCGTTTCAGATAAAATAATTGTTATAATCTCATAAAACATTTAATAAACTTGTCTTTATTCATATAATTTCTTTAATTAATTTAAACTTCCTACTTCATGATTGATAGAAACGATAAAAAATAATTAATAGTATGATATTTACTTGGAAATTGTCGTCGATAAGGGCATTTAAATCACGTTTTCTGCAGACAAAGTACTTATTTAATGTATAGAAAATTACGTATTGCATATGAGATGTATTTTGAAAGACTTCATAAAATGAGAAATTCTTTCTCGTGGAAGGAAGGACAGGTGAGATTTCAAACGACGTGTCGCTGTTAAGTGTTAACTAATTTGTTCCGCCAGAGTAACAGACTGGAAAACAACGTGACATCGCATACTTTCGCTGACATTCTCTTTTTCTTGTGTCGTTAAAACTCATCATCAGAGAAAGGAAAAGTTTAACTATGAGTCCATTTTGTTACTACTAAAAGCGTTATAGGAACTAATTGCAAATGAATTGTTTTTGTATGCATCATGCAAAGTAGTATAAGAAAGAGGTAACTGAATTTATTGTTTCCATAAAATTGAAAACTTTGTGTTACAATCTTTAAGATATGAGTTTTATGCGTTAACTAAAAATTATTTCAATCACAATGTTAAAAAGAAAAAATTACCATAATATAATATTTATAAGTTTAGGAATATTTTTAATGATCAGTTAGTATTTAATTGATAGGAAAAGTTTAGTAACAAAATTATTGAGAACTGTTAGCTACACCAGGTTGCCTTTGGAAAAAAATTAAAATTTACAATAAGGCAGTAAAATTTAAAAATTAACTATTCAAAAGTGAGAGATATATTTTTTAAAATTATAACATACTAATAAAATGAATCATTTCTAATTTTTTGTATTATTAAAATATATTTATGACTAATTTGTCTGGTCCTTTATAATTCAATTAAGACAGATACGTTTAGCTTTTACGTTAAGTGTAATTGCTGCAAAGCTGCTGATCAAATCAGTGATTCTAAAATACAAGTATTATTTCAAAAATCGACCTACAATAATAGTTTGAATCAATATTTGAATGACGTCATCACATCAGCTTTCTAAGCAGTTAGATACGTTCTGTAGTCTAGGTTTTATCAAGAATTTGTTAAGTGGAAACTGATCCAAAGATTGCATCCTTCAAAATTAATTGTCCCAAAGGAATGCAAATTACTTCAGTAGAATATTTAAAAAAATTGAACTTCTTCTGTTATCTTTCACAGACAAAGTTACCGTATCATCAACTTACATTAACAGTCCAACTATTTTTCTTAGTTCCCCCACAATAATCTGACGTCCCTTTAATAACGATTACCTTGGGTTGTAGATCTGTGTACATAATATATTAAAATAATAAATATATTTTAAACTGCTTTTCGCTTAAGAATATTAGTTCTTTTAAAATCAAGTTATGTATTCGTAAAAAGATTACATAAAATCATAAAAGTGCCCAATGGGAAAGAGGGCACTAATTTGTTCTCAAAAGATGAGTCCCAAAGAACTGTGCAAAGCAAGATGAGTGAATGAATACATGCACGAGCGTTTTGGGAAAACACAATGCACCTACTGATGTTTTCCATATTCATATCTGCGAGTGAGAAATGAGCTTCTACAATTTCGCTGGGTTTAATCAGCAGAGTGCAGTCGTTTGAATAAATTTACTCCGTTTCAGCACTTAAACCCCCAATTTGTAAACACCATGGCTCCACAAATCTGCAGGAATAACGGGTAGGGTTGAACCCTTGGGTGTGATTCACGATCTTGCTCCCTACTGTAGTTGGTTACTTATGCATTGTTCAGAATTTTACGTGAACAATATGGACTTCTATCATTACAATAATGTATCGAAAATTAAGCAAAACTAAATATGTACAGTTCTTCTCCAATCAGTCATTATTTCCTGAAAGCAATTTTAATGAGAAAATACGTATTGTTATTTATATATAAATCCTGAAAGATGTCATTCTCGTGACACATTTTGATATATCAAAATTCGGTTTTGTACATGGAGGTTATTAATCTTTGACCTCTCAAGATTATTAAAGAGAGTCGTATAATAATTTATAAATTATGCTTACGTAACACAAAATATTTGTAAATGCCTTCATGATGAATTGTGTGTAATTTTGAATTACTGCCTAAATCATATTAGAATTCAAACTTCAACTATATTTTGACCTATACTATTTAACATATTAGATACCTAATATCGATCCGTCTACATTTTTGGGACTTCTTCAGGTGAAAGGATATATAGATAAATTTCTTCCGTTGTTAAAATTTTAACGGATGAAAATAAATGAATATGCCAATAGAGGTCCAAATGTGAAAATATTGGCTTCCTGGACTGCCTTGAATTGCCATTATAACAAAAAATCTTATAATGTTTCTACCTGAAGAAGTCTCAAAATTTTAGACAAAACGTTTTAGACGAAACTGATTATTTGTTTAATTTAAAGATTCTAGATAATAATTAGATAGGTTTGAATTATAATAGTTTGGAAAGAAGTCTCTGTCTTATATTATACACATTACTAAAATACGAGTATATATATTTCTCCACATTGATGTGAACTCCCGTAACTTACTTTATATTTTAGTTAGGATTGATTTTAATTATTTTCATGAAACACTCAAGTTCATGCAATACAAGTGAACAGAAATACGTGATATTTGTTTCTTTTGGTAATATTTGTAGACAATCTCATTGTTTATGTATCATGGTGTATGTAAACGTGAATAATAGAATATTTTAAAGGAACTTATGATTTATTTGCAAAAGTTTGTCTTGAAGAAGATTATAACCTGTGTTATATTTAAATATAGTCTCTCTTCAAAATTTTAAACTTACATCAACGACGGCAAAGAGTTTCTGATCACTGCGAATTGAATAAATTTACTCCGATTCAGACTTTTCGGACGTAAAAGTCTACGTGAGGGTGATCCTGAAACATGCAATTCTCTTTTAATAGTATAGGAAGAAAATTGAAAGGGGAATGAGGATGTTGGAGAAAGGTAGCCAGGATTGACTTGAGCTATAGTTTAAGGATCCTACTGGGTGATTCACCTAAAAGAGATTAAGCGAAAACCCTAAACCTGCATCAGGTAGGTCGGACTGTTAAAACTATGGATCAACAAGTCTGCAGGAAATACATACATATGTAATACCAGCTCTTGAAATGAAGAGTGTTCAATAGTTCTCAAACATTTTGCAGACAATGATTGTATTCGATTTACTTTTAAATCTATTTATCAACATAATGGTCTCTGGAGATATGTTTTATGACTTTAAATTTTTATTTTTTAGGTAACAAGTCGTCTAAATTCCTGGCAGTATCCAGCTCAAGCACTCTTGGTATACAACTGCTGACGGCTCTCCTTTACATCGCCGCAATCGTGGGAAAGGTGGCGCTTCTGTTGGCAGGAGTGTCTCTGTTGAGCTTACTCACACACGGTAAAAGTTATCGAAGTTCGTCAATAAGGAAACCTCAACATTCTGAAAACCCTTACCATGGCGCCGACGATACGCTACACGTCATGGTTCCTCGGAGCGACTGGTTGTCGATTCACAGAAATCCTCATGAATGGATCCACTCTACCGCTTCATCCAGAAGGATAAGAAACAATGCGGCAGATACAACATAAAGCTTTAAACACATTAAAATTTAATGTATAAACTTCTCTTAATTAATACCTGTTTGTCTAACACTAATTAGGTAACGAAGTAGTCGATTACCACAATTTATCTGTAATTCCTTTTGCACTCGTCAGGTGATTCAAGACCGTAACAGCTATAAAAAATACACATCATACAAGCCAGGTGACGAAATCTAAAGGTAAATGCTGTTTGTTATTTATTTTATCATTTAATATTTCCCGTTAATCGGTTACCTACTTCAGACTTTTTTGTAATTAATAATAAATTCTGTAAATAATTTGTAATTTGTTTATTAAAATTTTTTATATGATCTCATTAAAGAATATCAGTTTCACCTCAGTAACTTCATGCTACAGTAAAGATCTCCTTTGCTCTCGTCAGAGAAATGACGAGTCCTCGTAAATGTTAGGAAACCGTGTTTTTGTGCCTCCAGACTATTCACAGGAAACTGGCCAAAGTACGGTAAGTCAGGGGAAAAATATGAATTAAACAAGAAACTGGTTTCGACTGAGAAATTTAATTCTTAAAATAAAAATATATTATCCAATAAGTCATACGATATATTTTAAGTGCACATTTTAAGTGACACATTGAAATTAAGCTTGCGATAATAGTCAACTACGTTTCGTTTCAAATAGAGTAATTTTAAGTTTGACAATGCAGTGAAAATTTGTTCTTGATGTTATTGAAGTTAGGAAAACAAATATATACGAGTCATCTGCATGTAAAGGAAATGGAAAAGAAAAATAAGTTTCTACTGATAAATCTATCTCGCTGACTGTGATTAAGAAGATCGGTGGCACTATTTTTGCATTTTATAGTCATTACGGCCTCTCTTGCTTTACAAGTGAAGCCTCTCGGATCAAAACCACTAACTTCCGAACTTGGCGCCGTCAAAGACTAGCAACAGGTAATTCTCGCTCTCGAGAACTCACTCACGGCGAAAGCCAAGTGCGGCGTGGCTTAAGGGCTTTTAATTCATGCACTTACCACACCAATTTCAGCATATTCGTCAAGTTTACCACCTCATGAAGATGCAAGACAATTTGCGAGTTTGTTGAACCAGAAATGATAACCCTCAGTAATTCACTCAGCTGATATTTCGTAAACTTTAGTTTAATATCTGCAAATAAATGCTATATTATGTGAAATTGAGACATAATTCAGAGAAATTAATTTATAAACTTAAAACTGTAAAAGGATTGGGACATAAAAATTTCAACCGGGCGGAAAATCGAAGAACCTCTATCCAGTTGGTAGGTGATGCTTTTTCCAACCGAGCTACCTGAGTCAGCAGCAACCATTACGAGATTTCTCCATCCATTAGATTCATAGTTGAGTCTCAGTTTAAAGTATTTATTCGTTACTAAAATCTGATTAGTCTTACTCTAAAAACATGAAGACATTGAAAATTGATATATTATCACCTGTCAAACGAAACAATTAAATTTCTGTTTAGCTTGAAATAATGATAAAGTTTAACTAATATTTGATTAAAGTAATGATACTTTTTGATTAGTTAATAATAATGCAATATTTTTTTAAGAATTACCATCTTCGCGCTCGAGCGGATATTTCTGAAATTAAGTCAATTGATTCCGTCCGGGCACAGACTCAATTTTCAATTGGAAATATGTATATGTATTCATTAAGACGTTTTGAGTTCCTTCCTTCTCCGATTTAGATCAAAGACATAAAGAACATAAAACAGGATATATTATGCCGTCACATAACAGGCAAGTCGGCGAGCTCGCGTGCAGTGACGACGACGACGAAACTTTGTGAAAAACAAATAAAAAGTATCATAACTTAAATAAAGTTTTAGTTTTACTTAAGTGTTATCTCACGTTTGACAGGCTACGTTGGGATAAACACATTATTTCAAGCTAATCGGACCGAAGAGAATATATATCTGTCAAGCGTGATATAATACTGTTCTGATACTTTTTAATTAGTTAATAAATATGCGAAATGTTTAATTAGTTATAGGGCACATGATTGAGGTACGTTATATATAGACCAGGGTTGCACACACCTGTAGATTTATATATCTATCTACACAAGCATCTTCGCCTTATAAATGAAATTGACTGTTTGTGTATACTTTTATGTCTGTGTGTACTTCTTTAAGGCATCGAATAAAGTACTCAATTATGGCGATGGTTGTTGTGATGAAATGCTTCTCTCATAAATTACGGGACACGGAAAGATAAATTTTCAAAAAAATGTGACGTTCTGGTATGATGACATATTGACAAATAGAATGCTGTCGAATGAAATAGTGTTGCAGGTGAATATAAATGAATTTATGGGCATCACCGGACACCCAGATAGTTATAAGTCAAATACAAATAATGGTTAAAAGTAAAAAATAGAAGAATTCAACTTGAATTGAAACGTTTTGGCCCCTAACTTTCGTGAACTCCTCTGTTCAGTAATTTAAATATTATCAAATTTCTTACTGCTGCAACGTCCAGGTACAACATATGGCTCATTGTTTTTACTTGTGAATTATTAAATCTTTGAACTGCTACAATTAGCTAGTCGCGTGTTAAGACGATGCGCAGTGGACAACTCCAGCCATATTGTTTTGGGGGTAGACATCAGCTCACTTTTACTCATCATTTTGTTGAGATAAGTTGGTAGTGTAAAAGTAATTCACGTTAGGAAATGTGTTTCTGTAAGTTCAGGATTTGTTGTTCGTCTATAATTTAATAAATAATAAGTGTAGCCTGTTTGATAAAGACGTAGTCGCAGTTTCCATATACCGTTCGTATGAAAACAGTTAATGTTCTTAATAATGATAATGGCGTTTCGCCAGGCCACTTGAAGGGGTAGTACGTCCTCAAACGACAATACTTTCCTTTCCCTTCTCCTTTCCATACTGAGCATGTAAACACGCCATGTAGAATCTCGAGAACTGTACGCCTTGTGTTTTAAAAATGATTCGGTTATAACAATATAAGGTTTGAGATCTGTTTCAATGCCATTGTTTATGATTATTTAAAGTATTTCAATTGTTAATTAATATGATGATAAAGTTTAGAAAAATAGACTTCTCTAATGTTGTTACCAACGAGTCCGCAACAGAAGGGTATTACTGTACTTTTCTTTCAGCGGAAGTATTATTGTAATAATACTTTGTTAACCTATACACGAATTAACGTGTAGTTTACGTTTTATAGCTTCTCACAGGATTTGTAAATGTGACGTTATTTTCCTCCTAGTTATTTTAAATTTAATTAATTTTTTTGCTTTATATTGAACCTTAATAGCTGTAGAAAGTCGGTAAGCGGACAAATGTGTTTAGTGGAGACAAAGATTAAGACGGGGACGGACGTAGGGCGAAATGGGCAGTGATTGGGACCCCGGGGAACCCTCGGCCGATCTGGTCTGGTCACGTAAGGCGTGCGTGGCCGCTACCAATTCGTCTGACTGCCTTCGACAAAACTGCTGACCAATTGCAGCCCAGATCGCCCGTCACATGAATTAAAGATAGCTCTGGCAACCGTCTCCCCCGACCAAATTGATTTGATAAAATTGCCAACCCGATGTTCACCTGTGTGCCCGACCGCCGTTTTCCTGTTGTCCTATCAGGTTCCAGTGGATGCGCGTACGTGTAGTTAACACTAACGGGCGTCTACAAATTAAGATACAGGCCCATTAATTGATAAACACAATAAAAATGTGTAGACTCAACAATATATATATATACCTCAAAGCGATTACAAAAACTTACTTCGTTGTTTATTATTCGTCGAAATGCCCGGTATAAAAATATAATAAATTAAAGAAGGCGTAAAATAAATAAATTTGTTTAATTTTTTCCCTCATTTATCATTTATACCATAAACTTCAAAATTATAAGATTCAATTTATAATCCCTGAAATATTTTAAAGATTTCAATGAAACTCTACAGTATAATGTATTATTTATATCTTTTAAAACAGATTTATAGAAGGTCTCAAAATAATTTTAAATTCCATTTATAAATCTTTCTTATTATTTGAAACTAAGGTTTTTCGAACGATAGCCATATTAATTACAGGATGTTATAAAAAAATTTCTAATTCGCAAAACACTACACACGTAATTCATAAACATTCTATCTAAAGAAACAATTTTTTACAGTATGTTACAATGTGTCAAAAAATCCCCTATTACTCTCAACGTGGAATTTAACAAACGGAATCATGGAGAGAGAAAAAATGGATTAATTAATCATTATAAGCTAGAAATGTTTTAGACACATAATTTATAAACTGGTGATAAAAATATGTAATTTGGAAATATTTTTTAAATAATTAGTTTGCAGGCTGAATATGGCTCCTCGGTTTCAAAATTTGAAAAGAGGACATAATTATTTCAATATTTTCAGACAGGTTTAAGTACAGTGAGGTTAAAATACATTCAACTACAAGTTTAAAAATACGTCAGATAAAATTGCTGATCACTAGAATAGTAATGTTTAATATGGACCAAAAGGAGACAAAAATTAATAAACAAAATCAGAAATAATTTAATACAACTGCATGTTTTGGTTCAACCTGAAGAGGGTCCAGATCAATACCGAAACATGTAGTTGTATTAAATTCTTTTTGGTTTTGTTTGATTAATTTTTGTCTGTTTTTGGCATAAATTAGACAGTAGTTTAAAGTTGCAGACTTTAATTACGTAAATAATCATTAGAATAGTATATTAAATTAAGAATTAACAAGTTTCTCATCAATGTATCGTTTATAATATTATTAACTATAGGTAATTTAATTTTTTTTGAGAATCAAGACAGATTAAGTGTAATTATTATTTTGGTGGGTTAGCACTGGAAGAGGAATTGACTTTATCGTGTATTCTGAATTTGACTTTCCAAATTAATATCTTGAGTAATCATGTAATATATGTTTCCGAATTTTTGATGCATGTTAGGGTTGTTAATAGGCTGAAAGAGTATGCTTTCTGAGACAACTGACTTGATTTTATCAAAATCATTCTCAATTACTATTACGCTAATTTTTAATTGTTGAGAAAATATTTGTGTATTTTATTGTATTCCTTCCGAGTCTATCAACTAAGTAAAGTGGAGTTTGATCACTTTACATTGTCGTCTTTTTGGGTTGGAAACGATTGCTTTATTTATGGAAGCTCAGGTAGGCCTTTTTGCAGATACAGTTACAGCAGAAAACGGCGTAGGGGCGGCGTCGAGAAGAAACCGCGTCCTATTCTGCCCGAGAGACAGAGCTATGTTAACTGCAAATCCGAGACAGCCATTAAATGATTCATCGTGAGAATGGCCCGGGGATTTGAGACAGGTCGCGAGCTTTTCAATGGGCTCATCTACATTCCGCATCGCTATTTTCTTGCTGCTCGCTCCTAATTCGAAACGTCGTAATCTCTTATCCGTTTCCCTCCCCGGTCCACGCGGTCGTCGGGAGGACCTACCGGGAGCAAGAGGAGGAGGAGATTGGAGAACAAAATTGGGAACTTTACATCTACATCATGCTGAGAGAGTTGGAACGGTGGGGAGGGGAGGGGGAGGAAGGGGGCAAATCTCCTGTTCTCGTTATCACTTCGCGCGCGTTTTAATAGTGGGGATTATGCGTTACTGTGAGGCGGGGGTGTGAGACGGCTGTAATGAAAGTTCTCTTTGTCCCGGCTACAGGCTCCTCTGCTAGATCTACAACGGTGTGTCCTAGGTGCGTGGGAGGATAAGCTTGTTGGGGGAGGGAGGGGGAAGCGGCCGAGGAGAATGCTTGCATCTTAATTTTACACATTAAAGCTTCAGCTTTGTAAGCGACCGTGGTGGCTTGGAAGGGGTGAGGGAAGAAGGTTTGGTGGTGGTAGACTTATTAAATCCAACTCGGTGGCGGGGGAAAGGATAGAGGAGTAAGGAGGAGTGGGGGGCGCACCTTTTATCTTGTTCGTGTATCGTCTAAAGGCGGAGCCGGAGATTATTTTATAAGTTACCGCCACGGAGCCGTTCCTGGCTGCTCGCGCAAGTTAGTGGCGCTCCGCCCATTACATACAGTCCATAAACAAGGGCAGCCTTCCGGAGATATGCTGCGGCGGTTATCTCAAACAGCCTGGAGCTTTGCCTATCCTTACCCCCCAAAATAGTATAAATCCACGTTTCTCTTTCTTCCCAAAGAGAAAGGAATCTGCAAGAAAAAGGTCAAGTCCTGCCAACAGTTTAAAAATTCAACCAACTTAAGAACTACGCGAATACTAACATTTCTCAATTAACAAAATACATACATAATAATTGTTCAACTACATTAAACTTAAAGTTACGATAGATTCCGAAAGGTTCTAAACACAAAATATATATGAATAAATCAGCGGAGAAAACGTTTAACTCGTTCCCTACACAATAGTTAGTATTGATTTTGCATTTACAACCATTTCAGTGATGGTTGGATGTGTTTGATTTTTTAATTGAGAAACTGTAACTTACAGATTGAGATAACACAATATATAAAGCGTCCTCAAATATGTTTCAGCAGGTTATTTAATTCATACTACGTCAATAATTAAAACCAGTAGCTTTCGGTTATGCGTATATTATTTTTATTGCTGCGGGAACATTGTTAATACATATTAAAAAGCAGGAGTGATTTTTAAACTTGGTATATATATATATATATATATATATATATATATATACTATTCCGTCCCTAAAAGCAGTCAAGCCATTCGAGACTTGCTTGTTGTCGACTTCGTTTGAGACTCGCCAACATAAGACGCCGACAACTATTGGTGCCACACTGCAGTTCAAGTGCACGGTAAGATTAGTAATCGTGGACGAACCATGATGACGTAGGGGTGGAATTGAGTCCACGAGAAATCGTGACCATAGGTGTAGGTGTGGGTCTCGAACACGCTACCAGAATAGTGGTAGTAAGACGCCCACATGAATTTGTGTTTGAAATATAATTAATGATCTAGTCTAAGGCGAGGGTTTGTGGAGTACGGAGGGTGCATTTTTTAAAATAAAATTCATTTGATAATTTTCCTTGGTAAAATTACCTGGTGCCCAATTAATACAAGTAACAAGTGATCGAAGCATATTTCATCCACTCTAAATGTTGTTGGGGTTCTGTTTGCACTACAATATCGCAATATACTGTTTAGTCTGGTATTAAATTTAACTTTCTTGAAAGAAAGCTGACAACACTAAATAATATATTTTTAAAAATTATGGTTATAGCATCATAAAATTAACAATTTCTAATCAAATAATAAATAAATCTAGGAAAGTAACAGTGGTATTGCAGGGAATGCACAGGCAAGTATTTTGAATAGGATTTTGTTGGTAAATTTTAATTTATAACGTAATAAATGAGTTAAAATAAAACTGTGTAAACTGGACCATGTTGAAAAGAAGAGGAAAGTTCACGTTTTAAAATTTGTAAATTTGTTAACTTACTGGCTACTTGTCGGTGAAAATGTAAAATACTTCTGAAGGAGTCAAAAATGTTTCGTGTTAAGCAGCGAGTTAATTGTAATGAATGTATGAGAATATTGCAATATACTATATTATACTGTTCCATAGTGTCTCTCAAACATTTTCAGTTTTAACTGTAGAAAAATTACTCGTTGAAATAGATTGAGGACGTTTTATCTGTCCAATTCGGTTACATTAAGACTAAATTTAACTTGTCCTCTTAATTGGTTATGAATTTTGAAGACTATTTCGTATTTTTAATATATTGCAATATACTGTTAAGTCTGGTATTCTATTTAACGTTCTTGAAAGAAAGCTGACAACACTAAATAATATATTTTTAAAAATTACGGTTATAGCATAATAAAAATTAACAATTTATAATCAAATAAAAAATAAAACTAGTTCTAGATTCTATATTTCAGAACGTCTTCTGGTGCACAATTATAAACAATTAAAAGGATGATTTATACATGTCTAAATAATTTAGTTTTTTAATATTAATAAATACAATATTTTAATTAACTAATCGGAAGATTATTATTTCTACAAATAAATATGAAAGCAGTCAATTAGTCAGAATAAGGAAAAATTTGACATTCTGGACGAGCATAATGTAATTGTCTTTAATTGTTTAGACTGTAATGTACTTTACATAGGTCAAACCAAATGAGCCCTAAAAGCGCTCTTTAAACAACATATAAACATCAAATGTGACGTTAAAATGTATTCATTTGTTACCCAGCCCATTTATCTCGAAAAACATAATTTCAACGTGAAAAACCTAAAAATAATGACGGAAAAAAGTAATTACTTTACAAAAATGATGAGTGAATTGATAAAAATAAAAATAAAAATTAGAAAATGTTTAGAATAACGTTGTTATAACAATTTAATTTTATGTATCATTATTATTAATTTTAATTCCCATAATTTCCCATTCTAAAGTCTAAAGGTCTAAAATAAAAATGTTGCTCTGTATTTTTAAAACACATTTTGGTTGAATTATTCAAATGATACAGCCCGAGACGCAATCATTTAAATTTGATTCTACACTTTTTAATATGATATATATATATATATACTTGTGTACATTAAAAATGAAAGTTTGAATTATTGATATATTTTAATGAAATGAATTCAAAACTTGAAAGTGGGATTTATATTTTAACGGAACTCTGCTATTTTAAATTTCCTTATTTTATTGTAATTAAGACCCAAAGAGATTCTAAAATTTTAGACGAAGCATAACGTAGCAGGGTAATTCTGTTTAGTAATAGTTTGGTCTTATGACTACCTGGCTGTATTAGTGCTTATTTGTAACACCAATAAATAATTAAATTATTGAGCAGTATAATCTAAAATAGTTAATAAAAATCTTAATCTATTTATTGCTATTATCTTCGTCCAGAAATGAAAGGTGCGGAAAATGTTAACATCTTTGGAATATATATGGGATGCTGAGATGCTTATAGTTTGTTTACAATGTAATAAAGAGTAAAAATAATAACAAAAGAAAGGTATCATAATGCATATATCACGACGTGTATCAAAGAGTAATTGATACATTATCATCAGGATAAAAACCGTGGTTGCTTATGTGTGTAATAGAAACATAAAAACGTCCGGAGCATGTAACATGCAGAGAATCTTTCGTTATATTCGTTGAAACATTAAGCTACTCAGAAAAATGAAAACTTTGGAAATAGAAACTGACGGATTTTTAAAATTTCATCGCGCATGTGTTATATAACTCAACATGACGACATCTCATGAAATAAAGATGTCGGGTGTGAATGACGGTTCTACGAATGTATGATTCAGAGCCGGTATCGCGCTTTTGGGAAATGCCTTGGTGTTAATTCAGTGGCTCTCCGTCTGGGGAGTGATGCCGCTGATCAGTCCCCTTTCACTTCATGACACTTCACCTAAATTAGGCACATGAATGCATCCTATTTTAATGGAGGACTTCAACAGGTAATTGAGTCGGGCTCATGGAGTGCATTTTGCGGCATGACGCCGACGCGGCGACGACAGGCGGGCGACGAGCAGTCGGCGAACGAAACGGATGGACACGGGCTCTCCATTACCTTTTGATTTATTAGGCAGTCTGGAAATAACGCATAAACACGCGACGCCCAAGGAGTGTGAAGACGACGCAGACACGCAGCCCCTGTGCCCCGAGTCCCCCCTTTCCCCTCCACCCCCGGCGCCGCGACGCCTGCTGAGCGCCGCGTCAAGATCGACGGGGTGAAGCCTGTGGCCCGGCACAGGAAATTACAACACAGCGGGCGGCTAATGAAATTTACATGGATCGGGATCGGGAGGAGACGCCAGGATTACGTCGGAACAACGTCGGCTTTTTTGCGTTCAGACGTGCGTACGCCTTATGTTCCTATCCGAGAGCCGTTTGCAATAACCTGGGCAACATTGCCAAGGTTTAATAGAATCGCACTTTCTTTGAAATCCACCGTTCTCAGAAAATTGGTTATTACTATTATTTTTTATTTAAATATCATGGTCCCTTCAACAGTACAAGTCAATAACGACCCTCTATGTACGGGTGTATTGGATTGTTACATACAATTAATTCGCTGCTTAATGTTTATATAAAATAACTGCATCATTAGATATATGATGCCAGCTTTTCTTGTTGCAACAGAAGTCTTCTTAAGAGCAATCCTTCTGATATCTTCTGATATCCTCATACTTCCTACACTCAATATGATGTGTTGGGCAGGGAGAAACTGGTAACATAGCTCACACAGATGGGCTTATCAGATCTAGAAAAAAGTATGCGCTTGAGTTAGAACAGTAATAAGTGATCTGATTCTAGAAACCACTATTCGCTGTCGTGAAGGTGACGAAAGTTTGAAGCCGATTGAAGGGTCAGCCGTTATTGTTTCCTCTTTTTAAAGACCTTCATAATTTCTCTTGTATACGAGTTAATCTTTAATTTTCTTGACACTAATTAATTCATTTAATATATATATATATATATATATATAATCTTAAATTTTATAATAGAACTTATACTCCTGTAGTTTGCGAAATAATATTATTCAGCAGCATAAATTGACAAAAAAAACGGAACCACGACTTAGGTATTGACAGTATATTAGTGTTTACAGAATATCCCAGTTTCGATAAGTAATTCCATACGGTCGATTAAGGATGGAGAAAATCTAAAACATTATTGTTCCAAACAATTGGCAGAGAACTGACTTTAAGTCGTAAAGGATTCACAGTAAATAGTCCGCTTGTAGAGAGCGTAGGACGGAGCACATTTTAACACGAACCGTTCTTAGAGTAACTTTGTAGTTTGAAGCTCTTCTGAAATCATTGAAGCAAGGTAACATAACGTGATAATTTCAGGATTTAAGTGTGTGATAAATAGCCCATGATGCAGTATGTATATCCCATTACTACGAATATAATTAATATTTTTTTAAATGTTATTAGCCACTTCTTCCAACGGATACGCTCTCTGACGATAATACTCCCCCTGAACTAACGCCCGTTCCACTACTGCGCACGTCACACGATATTCTATTTTTCTTGAGCTACACATACTTTTATTTCTTAAATATAATACTTCTAATTTAAAATAGAGCCCTTTGCCTACAATGAAAAAACACAAAATCAAAAAACAATTAATAAAATAAATATAAACCTAGTGGATTTTCCTACGTTCTTAAATTCTACTTTTTAGAAATACTTCTTCGTGATCTGTGTTACAGCCCTGTGTGGGCCATAGCCTCCTTTAATGATGGAATTCAATCTTTTCGTATGTTTAGCATCCATCCTCATTGCATTTATATATTAGTTTACATGGATCATTACATTGTTGAAAATGATAAGTAAGAAATGTAAGGGAAATAAGTCGAAGTTTGAATTAATGTTGTTAAAACAATATGCGAGGCAATACGTATTCAGAAAAGAAAAACATTTCTCTCACTTGTGAGGAAAATGCCTAATTAAAATAAAATACGTTGCCAATTACAGAGATGGACATGAATTTTAAACTTATAAAAAATTGTTGCCGTTTTTCATCATTGCCATGTAAGGTATGAAAATATTCCTCTCATTTGTTAGGAATAATTAAATATGGAGTATAATTTTATTAGAAGAACTTTATCATGGAATTAGAATAAACAGATATAATTTATGTATGCCACGGAAGAATACACATTGTAAAAATTATATTAATAAAATAGTGTAAATATAAAGGTGTCGCAATGACACCACGCGGGTGTTTTAATTATTTAGAGCAGCTAAAAGTTGTAAATCATGCCGACAAATTGTTAGTGCATCTTGAAAGACACAGTGATGTTGCTGACAAGTTATACTTTATAATGAAATATTATTTTCCTTTGAAGTGACGCTGTATTTGTTGTGAATTACTGCGACGGTTGTTATGGACAGCGATGTGGCATTGTGGAAGGGTTATAAGTTGACAGCTGTTGGGGTGACGACCCCCTGCAGAGGCTGGACCACATGTCTTATTCACACCCGAGCCATCGCCGGCTCCTGAAGCCCTCCGTGTTGTTTGATCGGCGGCGAAGATACCCCACAATAACGCGCCAGGGAAAATAATGAACTCAACAGGCGGCAGGATCTCGCCAGTTGACTGTCTGGTGTCGAGTTTGCCCTCGGTACTCCAGGGACGGGGGTGTCAGATATTAATACGCGCAAGGGGAGCCTAAAACGCCGTGAAGATGGGCGACGAATCGTGATGATTGCGATTTGATCGGCGAATGGCGTGTCGTTTGGATTTGAGTCAACAGAAGCTCGCAGTGATTGAGTTGTCGTATCTTCCGGAGAAACCTCATATGCTTCACTGCGTCACAAAGTAACTGTCGTCGCTGAAAATAAACCACTTCACTTTTCCTCACTGAGTACACAAAATATTGTTCTACCCTGAACTCCAAAATGAATGAAAACCATAGTTTTGTCTGAAATAACTAGTAATACACAAATTAAACAGACATTTCGTCCCTCATTTACGACTTCATCACATGAATCTAAGAATATTAAGAACTAAAATAATTTTATAAATTGCTGTTCTCTTATTTTATCCAATTTAAAATTTCCTTTATGTAAACACACTCCAATTACTAAACTTTGTTTCGAACAAAATCACTCTTTTCCTTTAGATAATGCTACTGTTTTAGATAAGGAAATGATTTTCAAGAAAATAATAATTTTGGAATCTACATTTAAAGCAATAAATTAACTGTTAATATAAAACAATTAAACAAATGAAAAATTATTAAACTGTCTTTGATAAATTTATTTTTTTGGCTATTCTACGATTTATGATCTTTATGTTTATATCCTCAATTCGTTTCAAATGCTGACAAGGACCGCAAAGGATGATCAAAGGTTTAGTTGATGATAAAAATTCTTCAAAATTATTTGTGTACATGTCTGTGATACATGTAATTTTTATATTAATGTTATATGAATAAATTTTGTGTAGAGTTTCCAAGGTTGAAGACGACTTGCGGTGTAGTTGTCAGCGTCGCTGCCTCGCAGCACATAGTTCCTAGGTTCGATTCCTGGCTAGGGTTTTGACGTTGTGTTCAATTCTCATACTGTGATAAAGATAGTCGCTAATGATCGTTAGTAATTGCTACGACTTTAAATAAAAAACAGTTTAAAAAAGAAAAAACTTCCAAGGCATACTGAATCGGCAATGGCCGTTATAACGCAAAAGTTTTCATTTCTGACTATATTGAAGACAGACAAATAATAACAATTAATCGTTTTTCATTTGTGTTACATTGTAGGTAGTGAGAGATGACACTAGCGAATGGACACTTTGCATTGAGGTTCACAGAATTGTGTATATATATAATTATTTTCTCCGCCACCAATGTTTCGTTTCCCTAAGTGTTTTCCTACGCAAGAAATGTTTGCATCTATTTTAACATACGAAATATCCAGAGAATGAGTCGCAATCCTCAAGTACTAATAATTTTTTACAAACACAAAATATATAAAAACAGTACAATAAATTTAATAAAATTCCCTAAAATTATAATTTATGTGATACAGCAGCACTTATCTATAGAATAGGATGACAAACAACTATCTACTTCCTCATGAAGGATTTCCTCCCCCCTTTTCTGCCGGGATGTCTTGTATTTGATCCTCCTTCTGTTCCGAGTTTATTTGGCCCTTGCCAGGTGGTTTTCTGTTGATTATTTTTTTAACTTTATGCCATAAAATTGAAAAATCGCAAATTTACTTTTCTGCTTAGTGATTTCTTTTTGCTTTATTATTCAATTTTTCAAATAAACATTTTATTAACATTATGTTTAGTTTTAATTAGAGTCTTAGTTAAATTGGTATTGTCGTCATAAGTTTGTTTTCCTTTCCTAGTTCTAGGGAATAGTCTCTTGACAGACTCCAATCTTTAATGGAATAGGACATTAAATTTTTTATTTCTTCAGAGACTGAATTTAAATTTGCTATTTCGTGAATCTCTAATATCTTTGTCAACACAGGTCTATTTAGTGACCACAGAAACAAATTTCACAATGAATGATTGCTATCTCTAGGGGTCCAATGTAACTACGTCAGATCTGAATAAATATCAAAATTGTTCCACCGTTCTTATTTTTATATTTTACAGGAGAATGTTAATTTTTATCCCATTATATTCAGCATAAAGTTCTTCATATAGCTTCAATACTTGGTTGATATTAATAGAAGAATTTGTTAATGTATAGAAATTATTTATAATTCTCCAAAATGATGAAGTTTTAAATTGAAGACGAATCGTCGTTTTCTTTTTTTATGTTATTAAGTTATTTCTGACAAATTTGACTGTTTCAATTCATCTATGCTTGTATTGGTGTAAGATAAATATCAATATTTACCTTAGACATCCCACCAATCACGCAGTACGTAAATATTTCATGAAACTCATTTTATAAGCTGTAAGGTGAAAGTAACAGTTACCTTACTATTTTATGACTCTTTAAGGTGTAATGTACATTTAATTATTTTTCATCTTAAGTTGGCAGTAATTTTAGATACATAATGTTTTGATTCCCTTTTTTTGAAAAAGTATATATACATGATTTGTTAATGTTAAATGCGATAATATGATAACGATATCATTCCCTAGAAACGTTATTCGGTGTGACTACGACAGAATCTTATTTTTCTAGAGCTCAGAGTTTTCACTCAAGTAGATGATCTCGTGCGAGCTGGACTGTCTGTGGTGTGGACAATCACAGAGAAACCTCTGGAGATTCTGGTCACTCGTTAACCCGTTTACCATGACACAGGGCCATTAAGTCTGGCCCCAGCGTCTCCGGAACTACGTGAGTGCTCTTTAGTGAATTACATTCTACATGGAACGGTCAAATTTTGCCAACTCTCGCTCTATAGTCGTGCAGTTAGGGTTTAAATATTAATGCGCTGCTGCCTCACTTATCATTATTCAAATAATACCTCAATACTTTGTTTACATAATATCAAAACGGGCGAATACGACTGTTTGATTGTGTATTCAAGTGATACTTGACGAAATGATTCGACAAGTATAGGGATTGTGATAATCTCACATTTGAAAATTATAATTAAAAAATATAATCACAAGATGATATTTGTTTACAAACCCATTATAAACGATTGATTTCAATGTTTCTGGTGCAAAGGAAAAGAATTTAAACTTTTATTAAATATAATTTCAAAAACTATGAATATAACTACATATTTTACCGTTCCTTTTTACTACTTCGGAAAACTGTGAAAGTTCTGTTGTAATAAACAAAATATTATATACTGAATAATAGCTTTCAGGGTCGGATTTAAAAACGCTATGGCAATGATTAAATTTTACAAATTGTACAAAATGAAAGTCATAATTAAAAATATGTATTGTAGAAGTTCTTAACCCAGAATCTGGAATTAATGGAGGATCGTAACTGGTCTATTGGAAGCTCTGTTCAGAGCCTTCGAGGCAGCATTTGAAAATATTCTGAAAGAAAAAATCTATTATTGAATAGACAATTGAAAGGCGGTTAGGAAAAACAGAATTCAACACTCCCGATACTCTAAGGAAGAAATCTAAGAGTATCGAACATATTCGGAGTATTCTTAAGGGAGTCAAAAATACTCTCAGGAAATTAAGAGGCAAATATATTACCGATACCCTAATAAATTCTAAAAGTCCTTCGTTTATTTAAAAAATTAAAAATTACAGTTTTGGCTTAGGCGATTAATGAAAACTCCAGAAAACCAAAAAAAGCCACTCACGACACGCCATAGAACACAAAAATACTATCGGGACGTTAAGAATGTTTAAGTTCTGCGTGTACCTTGAGACAGTCATTAATCTTTAAGTATAATACTACCTTTATTCTACGACATTCAAAAGTACTCCTGTACTTTAATTTTTTTTAGAATACTCCCAGTAGCTGATGATATTCCTCGTGTCTTAAGGTAATCAAATTCGCGGCATATAAGCCGAAAAAGTTTCCAGACCATAATACCATAATAGAGATAAAAAATACCGACAGTGCCAAACGTCAATATAAAATTACGCCACAAATTTTAAATAATAGGAGAATACTGCAGGCGCCCTATAGAAGTATATAGAAGCATACGGAACTTGAATTAAATTGGAAAAAAAATTCCAGAGTAAAATTATACGTATTAAGGGATTAAAAAATATTCCTGGCACCTTAAGGGTGTCATTATTACTGAAAGTACCCTTAGGAACTGAAATTAAACATTAACAACATCGGGAATGGAACTATCAATTTTAGTGTTACGAAAAAGTTATTCGGAGGTGATATTTTCACCGAAAAGACTGTAAGGGATTTTATGGTTGTATTTTAACAATAGTGGCCGTTCTTTCATCGTAAGGTTGGTTGAAATTGCTCCACGCGGAACACATTTTACTAATAAGATATTTAATAAATGATTCATACAATTACCAAATTCAATTTACTTGAATAAAATACCGTAAATGACCCGAGACGAGTGCACGTGGGTGACACTTTGCTCGCTGCACGTTGTGTACCTCAGTCTGCGACCGCGGTATTTGTGCTGGTATGGTAAACTGGGTTCCGATTGCAAACGAAGCAACCCCTCCTTCCTTGCAGATTGGCACCTGCCTCGCATATAGACGTGCCAACCACAGCCTCGGAATTAGCCTTATTACACACGCCTCTCTACGTGTCTCCAAATACGGGAAGCACGTATAATGAAGCAATTGCAACGTGCGCCAAGGAAATGTGCAACTAAAATCAGCAACATTAACAATTTACTGGGGGAAAATTAGTGAAAATATCAAATATTGGAGCGAAAATGTCCGTGGATCATTGTAAACATGCTTATTTATATTATCAGCCTCAGCATGACCTTCTCCATCTTCAACACGATTTTTAGGGAAACTGAGCTTGAAATGAATATGTGGGTTATAATGGTTTTAATAATAAATATAAAATGTAAAGAGATGTAAATGAAGTAACTTTACATTTATTATTTGACAATAAACAATAAATTAATCAAAGTTAATTTTTATATGATTGAAAATGTATACTTGGTATAATATTTACAAATATTAAATTTCTTACCTCAATTGTAGATTATCAAATAAACACAAAAAAGGAATGCCACATTTTATACCAAGATTTATCGAATAATTTTATAGAGGGATTTGAAATATTTAAGCTCAATTTTTGAAATATTTTTAATATATGAGTTACAGTGAATATATTTTTAAAATCGAGTGAAAAATTGAAGTATTAGTTTCTTTTTTGTAATATTCTGAAATATTTTGAAAAATTCAGGATTAATGGTGCACCGAACGCCCTCTTTTTGAAAATAAGTTTTAGCATTTTACTATGGTTCTATTATAGGGCGTAAAGAGTAATTTATCAGACTCATGAATACTTTTGGAAGTGCCCGAAACTTGCGCATGATTTTCGCAAAGTCCCTAGGCAGCCTGAATTTACAGTTGACATCGGATTATCCGACAGCTGGCCCTACGATGTCTGCCGCTTTGCCCGGCCCCGGTTAATTTGAGCACGTTAATATAATTTCCAGTTTCGCGGTTTTGCAGAATCCCCGGGGGAGCGTGCACGTGCGGAGCGGTTGCCAATTTTCTCGCTGAGGCCCGCTGGCTGCTGCCGAATGCTGGACCATGACCTGCTAAATTGGCAACGGCGGTCGTCTGCGTGACTTGCAGTGTGAAAAATGGCAGAGACAGAGATGCCGACGGAATTTTCCTAGCCCATCATGTTTATCCGCAAAGGGGGTTAATATTTAGGCCACCTGAACCACAGAAATTTAGCCTCGACATGTTAATAAATTCTACAAAAAATGTTTTAAAAAAACAAAAATTAAATTTTTATATGTATTCTACGTTTGAAATTAAGAAGAATGTGAAATTTAATTTTTAAATTAACAGAAATTTTTGCAAATATAGAATAAGTTCTATAATTGATTTCTCTCTTTTATGATGTTTTCAGAACAATTAAAATCTAACTTTCCAGACATCCATTTGTATTGTTAGTCTTTGATATATTTGATCAAAATAGAGTTAAACTCATTGGTTTGTTGTAAAATATTTTTAGTGCATTACAAACGTTCCTGATGGAACTTTGGTAGCGTAGAAATTGTAAAATAAAATTGGAGAGAAATCAGAAAAGTCTAAAAATGAAAATTTTTAATTAATTTTTTTGTATCCTTAGTTAACGCGGGTATCACAAATTCACATCTATTTATATTTTAAAAACAAACCATTTAACTAATTTGATCGTTAAGAGGTGATTAAAAACCACTAGTTCAGTTATTATTTATGAGGACGTATGAAGTCTATAATATTATATTAACATTTTATGTTTCTTAAAATGATCTAAACTGTATTGTATGATTTCTTCTATTCTTAAGGCCGAAATAACATCTGCTTCTTTTACAACAGGGTCCTCACTAATCAGTTTTAACCAATTATAGTAATTTTAACGCTGTGTATAAAATGACAAAGTTTTAATTAACAATAGGTTATCTGAAATTATAGTTTACAACTGAAAATTGTAGCACAGTTTGAAAGCTTGATAATATATAACTTTAGTGTAATATCCAATTTAGACATAATTTATTTCATTTAACTGTAATAAAGATTTACAGCGAATTGAACATAACCATATCACATGTTAATTTTTTTGGACATCTTAAGGTGCAAGAAAAATTAAATAATTAAGTTTATGAATTTTTAAATATAAAACTAAAAAGTACTTTATTTTCACATAATATAATGCAAATTTATGAGATACAACATTTATTTAAATGTTTTCTTGAAATCGAAGTAGTTTAAAAGAAAGAAACAACACGTTCTGCTATTTTCAATACGCCCTATTTTTTTCTCATTAAAATTCGATTATGACTAAATTGGAAGTGCTATTCCTTTATATTGTAAAAATTTGGGTATTTATGGTTCCCTAAGGAGTTATCAAAAAATGAGGAACGATATTAGAATTATTATTCTATAAAAGGTCGGAAATGTAATTTTAACGTCTATATTTATTTAAGTGTTGATTATTAAAATAGCAAGAAGGAATATAAATGTTAAAGGATTCACGTAACGAAACGAAGGGCATACCTGAAGAAAGAAAAATTCTGAAGATGTATTGACGTGGCAAAGATTTTCTCTAAACGAGTAGTAAAGATTATTTATAAAATTTGGAAGGAGAAAAAGAACGTGTATAAATTATCGTCGAATACAAAACAGTTCCTTTTGGACACAACAGAACTTATTTATAAGGCCCTAAATGACTTTTATGATGTCTACTTATTTTATTATTTTGAATCCTCAGTCCAGGGGTTTTACATTCACATTCACGTAACGAAACAAAGAACATTTGCCATGATGAATGTGAATTGTCGTTTGTCTTGCGCACCACACAAGTCGTTTGTAAGCACAACGGTTTCCGCTGTTTCGTCTTGACATCGGATATCCGGGAGGGCGGTTGGATGCTGCAGTCATAATTTATCATGAGAGCCGGCAGATGGAGGCGAGGTTAAAGGGGTGAGACGGATGTGTTAAAATAACGGAGGATATGAGAGGGCGAGCCCTCCTCCGTGGGGGTTAAACGGAACACGAGGATCCATCAGAGCCGCCAATTTTCCACTCGCTGCCCTCGGATTGAGTGAGAGGTCGCACAGAGGGGAGAATGAATCAGTCAAGCTAACCCCCAGCACCCCGTGAGCTCCCAGTCCCGGGTGTCGATGGCATGATAGTTTTTACGCGTACCCCACACTCGCATATGACCACAACCCATTAAGATTTTACCGAGGTCAGGTACTGATCTAGTCTCAATGGTCTTCGATTGGATTCCAAAGTTTTGGCCTATAAAATGTAATCCTTGCATCCAGCAGATCACTGATCTTTCCGCGTTCAGAAGAAAGTGTATATTAATTGTTCAGCTATTAAAACAGTGTTCATGAATGATCGCAGAACGCTCTGAGATTTCAGAATTTCCTGGTCCATCACCAACCAAAAACTATATCTTTGGTATAAAAGCTTTTAAGAGTGAAAAGTAAAACAGATAATCGATTTGGGATATAATGTTATGTGTACATTCATTATGTTAGATTTAGATTTATTGTTGTTTCCATTAGTCCTCGATTGAGGAAATGGGATACGTCATACATTAAAAATGAACAAAATAAGGTACATAATTAAAGACAAATAAATTAATAAAAGAAAATGTATATAGACAAAAGACAATACAAACACAACACGGACACACGATGTCACACACACACACTGGGAAAAACAAACAAGCACACACTGAGAAACACGCAATGCAGTTTTAACTACTTGGAGCTCTGCGACCAGGAAACTGTCCTTACCTCTGTAGTAGCTCCAGGTAATATATGAAACAAACAAACAAAAGAGCAGAAAAAACTGAATAGAAATTTTAAAGATATATGATGTGCTATTTTACAAGGCAGCTCATTCAACGCTTTTTGCAGGAACCTTGATTTTAAATACTAGAAGGACGATTAAGAAAATCCTGTACCGGGTAAAACGCGCCATTTAAAAGAATAGTTTCACTCTGCTTCACGAAGCTTTTGTAGTTACTATTTTTAACCTCTGGTGGAAGGTTGTTGTAAAAAATTATCCCGGTATTGTGAATATTTTTCTGGTGTAGAGCAAGGCGATGCTTGTCCGACCTTAGAGCTGAACGATTTCTGGTCGCGTATTCATTAAATTCGCCATTGTTTGAAACAAATTAATGTTTCGCTTTACAAACTTTAATATTTCATAAATATATACGCTTGGTAAAGTAAGTATTTGCAAACTTTTAAAGAAAGGTTTGCAACTCGATCTAGAATTCGTGGTAGAAAGTATTCTAATTGCACGTTTTTGAAACTTAAATATTTCATTACTCCTGGAGCAGTTTCCCCAATTAGAGATGCCATAGCTCATAATTGAATGAAAATACGCGAAGAAAACCATTTTGACGTACTTTTTGTCAACGTGTTGCATTAGTGTTCTCAGAGAATAACAAGCTGAACTTAGTTTTCCGGCAAGCAGATCTATATGATCATTCCACTTTAATTTATCGTCAACCCGAAGGCCGAGGAAAGGAGCATTAGCTGAGAAGTTGTCTACTAAACTGAACTAACCTAGTCTTATCTAGGTTGAGGGATAATTTATTCACGTTAAACCAAATATTTAGACCATTCAGAGCGTTGTCTACTTTCTTAATCAGATTATCGAAGTTTTTATCTGCAATAACTATATTTGTGTCATCCGCGTAGAGAATCGATACCTC
Source organism: Eucriotettix oculatus (assembly GCA_034510155.1). Taxonomy (NCBI): domain Eukaryota; kingdom Metazoa; phylum Arthropoda; class Insecta; order Orthoptera; family Tetrigidae; genus Eucriotettix; species Eucriotettix oculatus. The sequence goes on from CM067381.1 coordinate 49,838,146, forward strand.
CTAACACAAATGTGAGATTGACTTATGAGAACATCAAAAACCCTCGAAAACATAATAATCATCAATTGACTAAGGCAGCATGTTAATTTATGTATATAATAATACTCCATGGATTAAGGAAATAATAGATAATTTAGCAACAGATTAATTCGTGAAAGCGGTAGAGGAAATAACTTTATATTACGAACTATTCAAGAGAAGGACAAACAGCTGTCAAAGGAGGAAAAACATTGGGAAGTGTCGTCCAATTACGGCTCTTAGAAAGTGGGCCTGTAGAAGAAAAGAGTCCATTTCTTTTTTTCTAAAATACTTTGATTAGGTTTGAGAATAATTGTCTTACAATACTTACATAATCTTTTATTTACTATTAGCTGGGTTACCCGGGTTATTTGCGCTAAACTGGTATAGTATTGAATCTTTGCCAACACGTGATTAAACCAGCATCCAGAATGTCACCTTTTCCCGTCTCCGACCTTTAATAATCAGACAGAATTTTAGTAACACAATAACCGGCATGATGACTCAGGACCTAAATGGAGTCAAGAAATATACTGGTTATTTAAATATGCACAGAAATTTATTTTATTCACCGGTAGATTAATTGAGCCAAAAATGCTCCCGATACCCTAAATCAGTAAAACATTCTGTTACATAATAAAGTGGGTATAAATTGGTCCACACAGGTACGATCCCTCACGGGGATAAAGTACAACTTACGTTACACGTTGAATATCATAAATAAACACATTGACTTTCATAATTCCGGAATATCTCTAATCGATATGTCTACTAACCACTCTCCACCTCTTTCCATGTAACTGCTGCCCGGGAATTTAAATTATATACATACAATATTAGTAGGGACAGTTTTTATTTATTGTTCGCTATAATGACTATTTTTTCATGTTTTAAATTACTACCCCGTCTACCTCCGTCCCTAGGTGTTCTAGTCGTCTTATACCTACAGCCTCTGTTTGCGAGTCCCAAGAAACACGCGTACAAAATTTGGTTGAAATTGCTACTTACGTTTAAATTTTTATAAAGAATTTTAAAAAGAACATTCAAACAAATTCTCAAATAAATAAACATACATAAACCTTTTTGCGTTATAGATAAGAAAATAAATTTTCGTACATATTTAATAATGATTTTATGATTCACAATTAGAGAGTTGAGCATATCAAATTAAAAGGATTCATTACAATAATTAAATAAACCTTTATTATAAGTGTTTTACTTAGTAAAAGTATCCTGGGAATAAAAATTATTCTGAGCGTTATAACAACTTAATTCTTGGTGAATAGTAAATTAGTGTTTTGACTATTACAAATTCATTGTAAAATTTTATTTCCTGATTTTTCTTGGAAAATGTTTAAGAAAATATTTTATATAATATTTTCGAAAATTTATTTCTGAAGTGAAAAGGACTAGGCTTTTCAGCCGTAGTCATTAAATGAAATTAAAAATTTCTTGAGTCGTATAATATCAATTTTCTTTAAGAAACGAAATGTTTTATCCTCCGGGGTGTGGATTATTCAAGAGGCATTCCTAGAGAGCGGAATAAGTTTTCCCTCTTTTCGCCGATCCTAATTTGCTTTTCTTTTTATCCCCTCTATGTGGGAATGTCAGCGGACGTCTCCTTGTCTGGCCAAGATGAAAAGGGGACTTTTAATCTTTTAGCTATGCAAGGTGAATCGCTAATATCAGACTTATTTTCCGCTAGAAAGCGTTCCCCGCTACCTGTCAGGATCCTCGCAAGGAGAGCGGCAGAGGTTTACGCGGTTTTTTTTCGCGTGGATGGTCGCCTGGAAGGAGGAGGCATCGTTTGAAGCTTGCTTCGTCGTCGTCGTCGTCGTGGCTGTGTGTTTGCATGTCCCTCCTTGCAGACGGAGCGCCGCTAATTTGATAACGCGGGCCGGCTCGCCGCATGTTTACCTTCGTCTCCGTCTGAGAGCGTCTTGCCGCAAGGACTCCTTTGAAGAGAAGGGGGACCAACCTCAGCCGACGCCTCCGCAGCTTTGTGTTGGGCGTCGGCTCCAAAAATCCGTAAACAACCGCAGATTCAGAAAATTTTGCGCTCTCATGTCTACTTCGTCGAATAAGTCATATTGTATGATGGCTACTCATTATTATTTTGCTTATTAAAATTAATAAATACAAATATTCATTATATTACCCTTACACGAGTTACCCCTAAACTTGTAACCTAAAGTCTAGTTTGGTATTATCTACCTATTACCTCGTCCGCTTATTCATGATCAATTTTTCTCATCCTTCCTTCATGATTTACAATTGTTTATAAAAAACATTATTCATATACTATCGATGTAGGACAATACAAAAATATTAATACAAAGATATGTATATAATAGAAAGGATGTATGTTTGTATTTAATCCTCTGTACAATTTTAAACGCGAGAACGGATTGTAAAGTAACTTGGAACTTATATTTTAACAAAACCTAGTGCCATTAGAGAACTCAAGCACAAAACGAAAGGAATTATAGTTAAAACGGAATAGAATCAATGAAGCCCATTATAGGGCAGTTTCATATTTCATTACACACAAATTTGGTGTCTATGTTTTATTACACAAGTGTTACACTCAGATTTGATCAATTAAATCCTAAAATATACGTACACATGGAATGGTATTGAGAAACACTAGTCTTCATAATTAACGCTAAAATTCACAAACACAATTTTATCGGAATCCGAACGTATTCGAGTGCTGTAATCGTAAACAAAATAAAATTGACTATTAGCGGCCCAACGCGTCATATTTATATCTCATAACGTGTGCTTCGCACTCGAAAGATAAAAATTTTTGTATATTTTTTGTCTTAAAATATATTCATACTTAATTAAAGTGTTCATTAAATGTACAAGTTATTTTGTCTTCAACAGACCAAATAAATGGATCAATTACCCTATTCTTAAGACTGAAATTCATTGTTTAATTAATGTTCGCCATACAAATCTAAAAGCATGGGGAAATTCTAACCAAATATTGAACACGTTTCTATGCTTGAGGCGACGTTCCCGAGAAAACAAGTTAGTTTTATTTAAGCACTAACATCCCGGGTATACCCAGGCTCATTTATATAAAAATAACCTGAAATAAAAACAATACCATAAGAGTAATTAATTGGGATATAATTAATGGTACATATAACTTTGACTCTGCACTATCACTATTTTCTTAAATTTTGTTTTCATAGTTGCATCAACTTCTATAGTTTTCAGCGATTTTCTAATTAGGTAACTGATTTCCTTTTAGTTTGATCAGTCACGGTCGTAATCATCTGCAAAATGGCACTAAGTGCTGCTAGATCATTGTTTCTTAAAAATTTCTTATACTTCTGTAGTATATCATTGTATTTTGTTCAATAGCGCCTGGCTTTATAAACGTCTCGGATCATAGGAGTCCATTCCTTATAATTAATAAAATTTTGAAAACGTAGCCTCTATAAGTTTCACATTCTTATGTATTCTGCAGTAAATCCCGTTCACACATGCAGTATGCGATTACTGCTACCACCACCCAATTTACTAATCAATACACGAAATTGTATTTGGTGATTAACTAAAATTTTACCATTTCACTTTTAAACATCCATTCTCGAGAAATTATAATGGCTGGAATTACCTGACGGAACCTATCAGCCAGTTTTCATTTACAAACACGTATAACGGTCACTCAGATCTTATTTTTACTGACGCAATAATTATTACTGTTCGCTCCTTATGTTCGTGCACCACAGAGGTACTCTAGATCGCGCTTAAAATTATTTATTTCTATGACATTATGAATATTCGGAGCCAGAAAAGTTGTCCTTCAGCACTATGACTTGTATGCTTGCAGATACAACGGAAAAATTAAAGCGTCATAAAGGGGCGAAAATACCCTGCTCCAAAATTCGGGTTCTTACGGACTGACAATTTTGTGCTTAGAATTAAATCAGTATTTTCAAGAAATTGCCTTTGTACCCGACATGTTTCCCGCTTGCCATTCATGGGCACTAGATATTATATGTGTTAAAAAATATTTTTATTATTTATAATTGCAAATTTATTGTAACACGAAGTTACGGCACCATGTTTAAAGGCAGTAACACCTCCCCAGACAGGACTGTTGGCGGCAGATTTTGAGACAAGACGGCGGGCGTAGGCTTGGTATTTGAGAACAGACGACGGTTACCCATGGTAGTTTGTGTAGTGGATTTGCGACAGGCCGCGGTTGTAAGAGGAGGCGTCGGGTCTCGAACAAGCTACCGAAATTCAAAGTAGTGAGACAACACGGGGATTTATGGTTTGTATTTGACAGTTTATCACGAGGTTCGTTCCGGGAAGTTCATAACATTCAGAAAGTAAACCCAACCACGCACTGAGGATTTTTTAAAACTCTTTGCTCGAGAATAAAGTTGTTATTATTAAAGTAATATTGGTCATTTTTAGTTTGAATTACGTAGCGCTCGACTAACATTGACTAAATAATTAATTGACAACAGAGCACAGTTTTGGGGGTATGTTAACATTTGCATCACCTTGCGTTATAATATACATTTGATTTTTTATTTATTACAGCTCAGTTTTTGTTTCTTTATGTTTAGTTTTCATTACTTAACTATTAAAAACATCGTTCAGTCTTTCGCATTCGGAATAATTTGCGCAAACAGTTACATTTGAGAATATATTGCGATCTTACCAATTAGTCTCGATCTTTCTTGGAAAGGATATCAGTTCTCCCTTACACGAGTGAGTTATTTATAGGAAAAATTAAGGGAGCCACCCTTCTTGTGATCGATGTCTTGTTCTCTATCGATTGGCGACGGCACCAAGGCAAACACAGCGAACTGGACACACGTGGCAAGGGAATTCGTAGGGGTCACGTAGCTTCCCTCTCTGTCTCTCTTTCTCCCTCTCCATTTCCCATGGAATGCTGTTTTGGATGTTAACAAATGCTTGGGGGTGAATCAGCAAATATAACTGGCAGCAGCGCCGCATTGAATTCAGTTTGAAGAATAAGCGGGAATAGTGTAATGAAATGACAGAAACGTTTCGAGTTATGTGTGTAACTTTGAATGAAAATGTATCATCAAAAATGGAAAAATTTAATGTTTATAGCAAGGAAGGGCCGCAATAAGAGAAACCAGATTTGTTTTTAAAACGAGATGTAACTAGGAAATTGATTGATTGAATAAATACTTCTTCTTCTCGGAACATATTAATTGTGATAGTTATCACTAATAATGAACATAAAATTAAACAAATATTGATTTTTGAATCGTTATTAAAAATTTGTACTAGGATTCTTGACATACTTTTCTTTCTCACGGAAGTGTTTGAAAATGTGTAATATACGAATAACGGAAATTATTTACAAGCACGTTATTTCAATGGCTGTATGTGTTTCACGGAAATTAGACTTGCGTGATTCTATACGCAAGGTAACGTAATTAGAAATCGGCGGGTTGAGTTAATTACTTTATAAATGGTAGGCTTCAAATGAGAATTAAAACGTTTTGTTTGGAGGACTGAAATTCCAAGTTTTCCAAATCATTTTGTATGTTATATAGAAACGGAAGAATAATTTTTTTACCTAAATAGCAGAATGATGGGCTCGAAACAGTAACTTCATATGACGACCCTGTGACCTACCAGTCCAAAGTACGATATAATGAATTCGGATCTAGTTTTCAAAAAGAGATGTGTCGTGAGGTTTATGAAACATTCCGTGATAGAATAAAACATTCTCGGGTTTCCACTTAGATCAAACTGAAATTATAGCGCGACGTTTCAACGATGTAAGGCACTGTCGTCATCTTTCAGTGACGTGGTTGGGAATAAATATTCGGTTATGATTACCCGATACTTCTCTGGAAGGTAACGACAGTGCCTTACATCCTCTAAACATCCAGCTATTATTGCAGTTTGACCCAGGTGGAAATCAGAGAATTTCTTCGGTAATTACATCGGGAAAACCTACGATCTTTGACCATTCCTTGATAAGTGGAATGCGAAGTAGTTAATGAGATGAATCAAAGTGAATAAATGTCTGTGGATTTTTGAATACCGACAATTACACTAGCAAATATTTCCAAGACCGGCATATCTTGAAAATGTTGTGTGGATACCGAGCATTGGCCTTAAGATGTCCTCTTTCTGACCGAGGAGAACCTCCGTGCTGCGCAAGACAGCTGCAACATGGCCTCTCTTCCGTCATCTCGGAAATTGGCTGGGTGCCGGGTATGGGGGGGGGGGCTATTTTACTGCCCCTGCCGACACAAATTGCACCTCGGCGAACGTCTCGGCTTGATTGTGTGAGGAGCGGCCGCATTTATCAACGGCTTCCTTCGGTCCTGTTAAAAATTGCTCCGGCCATCGAGCACTCGTCATGTGCCAACAATAATCTAATTTCCTTCCGCAGTTCCCTCGTGTATGGTCTGCAGGGAGTGAGGCAAAAGGGGGGGATGGGGCGAAATTGCTGACCACTGTGCTGCTGCAGGAGCGAGGAAACTTCAGCACTCTACGCCCAAACAATACCCTCCAACAATGAAGCATTGTGCTTGTATAAATTTCCAAAGTCTCAGCACCCTTCGGGCTCACCTTGCAAAAAAAGTGTTTTGAACGTGAGAGTGAAAATAGAGCAATGACAATATTATAATTTAACAGGTCGTATCTCACTAATAATCTGTAATGCTTTATAGTAAACAATGGAAGATTTAAACTTACGGATATCATTGGTAATGGTAATGTAGGTAGTTGAAAGTTATGCCCAACAAATGGTTTAGGTCATCACCAATCGGATTTGTACGATCATCAGCATGACCGAGTTTCTGACTCATTCTCAAATAATTACACTTCTACTCTTCAGTAAGTTTCTTTCAGAGGATTTATGAAAATTTATTGTGCCGTTAAATTATGTAGAATCATGATCATTGTACATAATATTTGTTACTTTATCAAAAGCTAAACTAATATAATATCAGAATATGGACTGGTTTAATGTTGCCATCAATCCAGAATTTCTTTACGTGGCTTGTTTGAAACCAGTTCAGTGTTAACCACTGCGTTGGCTTTCAAATTAACCACGATATTAACATGAAAGGCTTCAGTAGATTTCAGGTCTCAGTATTAATTAAACCAACAGAATTACTATTGTGCAGTGTTGTTTACTATTCACTAGTGCAAAAGCAACTGAAGTGATAACGCTGTAACAAGCACAGAAGATAGCTCCATATATCACCCATAGAACCAAGCTACATACGAATTGAATGAAACTGTTGTTTAATAATTGATGTACCCTAGAATTTTAAAATTAGTGCATTTTTCCTGATATATAGAGATACATTTGCTACCAAAAGTATAGTAACAATGTGAAATAATTATTAAAAAAATAATTACCAGTGTATAATTTTCTCGTGTCAAAGTAGTTCTGCCCGTTTCTGTGTCATGTTTGTGTTGTTATTAAAGGTGTAGAACATAAAAACTTGTTCATAACGTAACACTATACTGACCATTATGTACTACAGTAAATCGAATTGGGAAGGTAATTTTAGCTCAAGATGGTAAGACAAGGATTGAGCGAATTTGTGTAGGCAATGCATTTCATATTTAATGGGGCACGTTGTAGAACTGCAGATTGCTTAATTTGGTAGTAGTCGGCTGTAATTCACGTCTGCGAGAGCACAGGGATTAGGCGAATGACCAGTGGTCAGTCGTTCCGAGGGGAGCGGCGCGTGTGTCACCCACCCAGTCGGACCCGGGGTTATTACCTTCCATCTGTAATAATGGAGGAAATGGCTAGTTAGGGTCCTGCCCATTAACGGACCTCGCTGGTTTATGGCCTCGCGCGGGCGGTATTGTTCTGCCAGAGACTGTTATCAAATTGGCTCCGTCACTATGATTTATTTTCACTCACGTCCGGAAACTAAGGTTCCATTCATCCAGAGAGCTAAGTTCAAAACAGCGGCTAACACAGTAATCGAAGGCTAGAGATTTTGGCTTTCTTACACTCACAGGATCATATGTCTTTGTTCATAGATTCAATAATGGACATATAAAAACGTTGTAATGTTTTTTTCATTGGTACTGAGAGCCAAAATTCAATTGAACTGTACAATTTGGTAATGTTAGTTTCTCTAAGTAAAACAATGCTCTAATGTTCAAGTCGAGTTTTATTTGTCTGCCCATCAATCTGGCTGAGACTCCTGGGTCTCATAAAATATATGAGATGTATATGAAAATTGTGATTCTTTATGCTTGTTTTAAACTCTCTACCTTATGTCATCATCATTCATTAAAATGAATAGCATTTATATTAATACAATACTGTAATTTATCTTAATTTTCGAGTGGATTGTGTCACGAAAATCTAAATATAATTACTGTAATTTATTAACATAAATACTGCTCATTTAAATTACTGATGGTGACATAATGGTGAAAGCTTTAAAATATATTAAAAATTGAAAATAGCTGGAGGCTGTTGAAAACTGCTTTGAATATTAATAATACCAAATCAAACTGTGATTTTAAAATTAATTAATCATTGTTTGTAATATAAATTAACAAACTATATTTCTTCCTAAAAACAATAGTTTATAGATAATTTTTATTAAATTCAAGATTGACCTAAAAATGTATATCTGACGTCCCATAAATATTTTACCTTTGAGAGATACAGTGCAGATCAATTTTATGCCTTTGGTAAAGAAAAGTCTAAACACCTTGTCAATTATCTCGTCGTGAAGCGTTTAAGCACAGCTAAATGTTTCAAGTGTTACCTTTAAGGTGTCCATCACTGTGCAAGGACCACTGACAAATAGTAAGAGTTTCTAAAACAAGAAGTATGATATGATGAGATTATTTTGAACAGCTTTAATAATTGTTCGTCGTCTTCATGGGCATTTATAAATATATAGTGATTTACAAAAATTAAAATAATATTAAAGATGTAACAGTTATTAGAAACATTTTCCAATAAATATGTTTGAAAATATTATAATTCTAATAATATATAATTGTGATACATTCTTAAATATTCAATTGATTCAAATAGTTTTATATGAATGTTGCAGTATTTTGAGACACCATATATTGCACACTTTTGCATTAATTCTCCTCTAAATTCTTAAATTCTGACTTAGTAGTGTGTGGGTGATTACTCATTTTCCTATTAATCTTATATTGCCAGATGTTATTTATGTGTTAAGCTATCAATATTTTCAAGTATGGAGTTGTATTGTTCCGCGGGTCTGTGTACCCGTGTAGGCGCAGTGCCGCGGGACAGTTCGGCGGGGGCGCGCTCGTGTGTCTCCGGCGGGACGGGAAGAGAGCCCAGTCGCTCGCCAGAGCCGACAGTCCTCGCACGCAAATTAAGGAGAATCAGCCGCCGCCGACGCCGCCAACGCCGACGCCGTGTTCCTTTTTTACCGTCAGTCGGTCGGAGACGCTAGTCCCGGGTGCCGCGGCGCTCTGCGTCGTTCCAGGTGAGTGTTGCACGGTTTATACATCCACCCGCTCTAGCTCGCCCTGTGTATGCATATTGGCGCCGCACAGCGCCCGTTATGATAACCAACCAAACAACGTCGGCGCCGCTGACACCCTCCTCCCCTCTCTACGGCGTCGTCGTTTCCCTCCCTCTAGCCTTTCCCCCCTCTTCCAGCCAATAGCGTTATAGAATATGAAACGTCACACCGACGCGGGCGGCACCTGCGGGCAAAACGGCGAACTACTATAACGCAGTCGGCCTCTGGTAGGCGGCGGGGAAAAGGAAAAGATGACGTTGTATTGTGCGGCGCTCGTATATGGCATGGATGGCGGAGTGGGGATATTGAGGCTACTCTAAAAAAGAAACTAAGGGCTGGGTGGCGTATTGATCCGAGCACGGACCTCGATGGTAAGGGGGGAAGGGGGTTAGGGGGAGCGAGAGAGAGAAACGACGACTAGCGTCTGGACGCGCCCCGCTCAGCCAATAACAACAGCTTATGATATGATAGCGACCAATAACAAGCACCCGCTTATGATATAATATCGCGACTGCTTTATGATTGGAGAGGAAGGTGCTGCCAAGTTTGCAAATGGCCGCACTACAGTATTCTGCTGCCAACGATTCAACATTAACTTCAATCGTTAAAAATAGCAGAGCAAAAGTACTTTCTTTTACAAAGCATGACGATTAAATATTCACAAACACTTCGTAAATTCAGTTAAAAATTAATTTCTAAATATATTAAAGCATTTCCATTGTTATTATTTATTGTTAAACACTGGATGTTTTAACATTTTAAATAGTTCCTTTCTAAAATTGCAAAGAAAATACAATAGGTATATATTATAATAAAAAAGTGTCAGCATGTGCTTCAATAATCCTATTGAGTAAACTTTAGTATCTACGTTATTTTTACGAACCTTGTCACTGTAAATTTACGTAATCTACGTACTATATGTTTTGGACTGTATTTCATACTTCACTTAATGATATAAACTTATTCTGTAAAAATTTAGTAAGTTAACTCTTGCAGATTTTGCAATGTATTCAGGACGAGAAAAATGTTTTCCTCCATTCTTCTTTGTTTCTTACACTATGTGTGACCACGACTTTATATATTTAAATATCGTTTTTAAGAGGATATATAGTGAACGTAATATATATTATTTCAAATTTAATTGTTTATGAATGTACCGATTATTATTATTTTAGGTTTCATGAACACTTTAGAGTATATCCGTATCAAAAAATTATTATGGCAGAGAGTGATTTATTAGACATATTAGTTTTTGTAATTGGCGTCTAATTCATTATAAAAAATTGAAATAACTGAATTTAATCATCATTAACAATATTTACTAAATATCAGTAACACAAAAACAAAACTAATGATTTTGTAATACTGCTAGAAAAGTTTTTATTTGTATACTATTAATTTACTTTTGTAATTAAAATTATAACCTAAATGATTATTAGAAATGTTTTATATTTGTTGAGGAAAACGAAATGCCAGTTAAAAGGATATTAGTCTTTAAGCTGATAAAAAACTAATTAAAGCGGATAGATAATCAATACCTAGCGCGCAGTCAATTTTAACTTCTTCAGTGTCCTTCCCCTTCGTCTTTAATTTGCCCACGCGAAAAACTAAAATGAAGCATTTAAATATTACCAATATGAAACCATACTACAATTATGTATGTGAAGAGAATTGTTTAAATAATTATAAGGAATATAAATATTATAATCAGTAAACATGGAAACATTTATTTTCAGTAATTCTGTAAAATTTAAATTTATATATATAATATGGTAAGAAATAAATGATTCAATATTAATAAAAATCAAATATTGAAAATATAGATTAAAATTTAAATTAATGTTAATTTGATTTAATGCGTTTATTCCTGATATAAAATATGTTTCGATACGTATTATTTATTAATCACAGAGTTGTAACTTATTTCTCGTACTCAATCATAGACAAAAACGAATATACCTTGAAATAGGAAACTACAAAATAAATATATAATATAAAAATTAAAATAAATTTATTTAAATTAATGTTAAATTGAGGCCAAAACAGAGAAAACTTAATGTGAGAAATACAAAATTAATTTAATACTTCTATATAGTTTGGTCCTCATCTTTATTCAATTAATTTTGGTTTATTTTATTAATTTTTGTTTGTTTTTGGCCTCAATTAAACATTATATTAAAAATATTTTTAATAATTCAAGTTATGAGTATAAGAAAATATTTTGATTATTTATGATTCACGGTTACTAACTTTCTTCAGCAACTTAGGATTCGTTAAGGATAATTGATCTAACTATATTACTGTCGTACTTTAATATAAATTGAGTCTTTACACAGATGTGACAACTTCAGGTCGATATTCAGTGAGAGAGTGTCTCCCCTAATAGAACGGATGAGTCACGCTTATTTGAAAGTGAGGCCATTGGCATACTGATGAATCTGAAAGCAGACACCATGTCCTGGCGACGAGCCTAAGAATTTTTTCTTCTTAACTGACCTTTACTGCAATAGATCAGTGAACAATAAGAAGTGCGTAATTCACTAGAAACGACCACGTTGCTAGACAGTGATAAATGTGAAATTCCTGTCATAGTGAGGAACAAATTACAGGACAAGTGTTTCCTATAAATAAATTCAATGTCCAGTGCAAGATTTAAATCGCTTCAAGAGCATAACTGAGCCTAAAAATGTGGCCAAAATTCAAATGACAAGAAGAAAGATGAACCTTATTAATTACTTTATTGAAATCATAACACTAATACTTTTATCTTAAATCGGTAAGAGAGAGAAAATTATGCAATATTAATTTAGTCACCAGCTTATAATAGTCAGTTTAAGCGCTGCTTCGCTCCACGTGTAACATATAGCTTGTAGCTTGAAATAAATTTAATCAGTTGAACTAATATGATCTCTAAAACTTCAAATTAAAACAATTCAATAAGTCTCTTTCAATACAATATTTTTGTTCCATAATGTTGCTCAGTAATCACTAATTACGAACGAAACACATCAAGAAAAGAAAAATAAAGAAATTTGTAAAATGTGTCTTTTGTGCGAATAAATATTATCTGATATATTAGAATGCATGCGGATGAAAATGATCTTGTGATTTGTTCTGTAGATGTTTGCATTTTTCCTGTTGGCGTAAGTCGTAATGATTTATAAAACAATACAAACTTATGAAAGATACATAAAAAATTGTTTAAATTTAATGAAATCAAAGTATATTATCAGAAATGTTATGTATTTAAATAACTAAAATCTAATAACCTGTATAGTATAAATAAGTATTAGTATAAATTATTTAAAAAATTAGAAATGAGTCCAATTTTATGTAAGATCTGGAAATGAGCGTAAATGTACTTACAATGACCATTCTAGGGCCTCGTTATTCGTAATGGACACACAGACATTTTATTTAACTCAAATTTGAAACAGGTTACGAACATTTTCAGCAGTAAAAGTAGTCAGAAATTAGTGGGTATACTTTCGTGATTCCAGTTTATGGGGGGTTATGTTTTAACAGGTTTTTATCTTCACTGCAACAGTAAATGCAGAAACGTTTCTCTGGCCTGTAATGTCCAATTCAGCGAGTTCCAGAGAAAAAGGCAAGTAAGGCACCGCATTGTTTTATTTTTTACAGGAATGGGTGTCAAACGTAAAGGCAATAAACTTATAAAGGTACAAAAACACAACGTTTTGACGTAATAATAATTATGAAAAAATTTAATTTTATCGAAAAAAAATATGAAAAATTTTGTATTTCAATTTTTGTAGAGAAATTTAAATATTTCAAAACCTTTTAATTTCAAATTATTCCTTATTTAAAGAAAAATTATTTGTGCTTAGTTAAAATATTATTAATCGTTTATTATTTTCTAGGGAACTATAAGCTGCTAAAGACAGTCTGAAGACTGGTCTGTATCATGAAAGACGCGTAAAAAATTATTCTGGCAAAGTTTAGTATGTTAAAAGTCTCAGATTTTACTATGCATTCAGGACGAGTAAACTTTTCCTCTACTCTTCCTGGATTCACGCTTTTGTGTGAGACACTACTTATAAAATATGACCGATGGTTCGTAACAATACTACATTATAAAAGTAGTTATTAAAAAACTTCTATTGACTTCACTTACCCCTTTTTATTTAATAAATTTATTATTATGAGATGTATTAAGAAAAAAATGGTACTTATTCAGTTCTTACATCACTCATTTGTAAATACCGCATTTCATTTTATTCATTTCATTAAATAATACCCACGCTCTTTATGGGAACAAATTCAAATGAATTGAAACAATATTACAAGTTCAGAAGTGTCTTTTCCTACGAAAATGTATCTGTTCGTCGTTATCTGATTAACACCTGGAATAAGAACATCCATGCCCCTGAGTGGTATTAAAACACCTCCTGGAAACTTGAACAAACAAGTGGCCATTAAAGATACTGAGTATTATTAAAATCAGATATACTATGAAATATTAGAGGAAATGGCCTACTATGTTTATGATGGACGATCAATCTCGAAGATTGCGTATATAAGTTCAGATATGCAACTTACTCAAAAATTAGGCAACGAGCCATTGAGAAAAAATAGTTTGTACCGTAAAGAGAATCACTTTATGAAAAACAGAATGAATTATTTGACCATCGGAGAATACATCGGGATTCATAAGTCGCACAAAAAGGCCATATGCATGGAAAGAGACTTTTATTTCGCTTTTTTTAAATGTGATACATATTTCTATAGAGTATTGAGACTAATAGGTTAGTTCCTGTATTATTCTTATTAAACCACCAATCATTATCAATAATAGGCGGATCAGTAAGAATAAGATAATTACTGACAGTAATATCGTCAGTAAAGAATAAAGGAATGGAACAAAACATTATAAAATTCAAAAGTAAAATCAATGTAACTGTTGCTGATTTTATTATACTAAGCCGATGTTTTCATACATCGGCTTCTTGCATCCTTCTTGGTTTCTTACATTATGTGTGGCCACCAATTTTCAGTTATGAATTTTATTCAAAACGTAGCTATGATTTCTGAAAATACTTAAACAATATCGTCATATTCATTTTCTAATTGTCTTACTTTATGTTTATATTGAATTATAACAGGAAATTAACGGAATTATTTAAAGTACTATATTCCTTGACCTTTGCTTTTTATAACTTATTAATTTCCACGGGGACAGTAACCATGAAATTTTAATATAAACATGTTTAATTTCAATAAAAATTCGTATAAATTTAGAATATGACCGATAATTTGTAAAAATATTACATTTACAAGAATTTTTGTAATCACATACCTTCCTAATGACAATATCATTGCCACGGGTGGTTGGTCTCTGAACAAATCATCACGAGATATTTATATTATACCTGATATTGTGAGAGAATGTTGAGTACTTGCATCATTCTGCGTAAATGTAGCTACTACACAATATACATGGCAAGGATCGAAATAGCGGAATTATAATATAAACATTTTCTTTTAGTCTCGACATTCCTCTGTGAAAATCAAAATTTCCGTGTTATAATATTATCAATTAAAATTGTTTTTAAAAAAGTTCAATTATTTTATAATTATAAATTCCTATGATTTTTAAATTACTATAATAATTAAGTGAATTATTAATATAAATTTATAATATTTTATTAACTTCATAAATTTATTCATTCATTTCAAATACCCGTGAATTTAATGACAAAATAAATGTGACATGTTTTACTGTAAATCTGATGTTTTAAAGTTTCTGAAAAACACTGTTATCGAAACAACAACTGAGGTTTGATTGTGACCGTCTATTATTAAATCTGGAGAATTGCCCAGAGAGATCTAATCTGACGAGTGTTTATCAAAGTTCTTTGACTTTTGCAGAACTAATCCAAGAACATTGAGCGATCTTACTAAACAAACGATAGGGTAACGGAAGTATTAAGTCATAGTCCGCGTCTTGTAACAAACATTAACAACTTTGCTGAACGCTTTTAATAAATAACCAAATAATCCATCTAAATAATAGTATGCTGTTATTGAATAGTTACACTTTATATCTTTTAAGAAATGGAAAATATTTTTAATTGTCTTAATAATTTTCTTAAAATACCACCAAAATAAATAAACTCAATAATTTACCTGTAATTAAGTTGGTAATTATCTTTCTGCTGAAAATGAATTATTTTATATATGTCTTGAAATGTATGCTCGGTGTATGATGTAGAAATATTTTGACCACATATCTATGAGTCAATAGGAAATAGTTCATGCAGCAGCCAAACATAATCAACCGTAATGTCGTTTCAGTTAACTATCAAGTATTGATGGAGTCATTAAACGTTCACGAAAGCAACGTAAACAATAAAAATATAAAATTAAAGTTTTCCATAGTCACATACATAACTTTTCGTTCATTAAGGATGGACCTACGAATAAAAGTATTATATTAACACAATGGATTTTAAAAAGGCATAAAGATTACTTTTGTATTAATTAAATAAACAACAAACCGATTCTCAGGGATGTTATGTGGGAACTTCGGGGAAATCGAAGTTATGTTTGTCAGGAAAAAGTATCACGGCAGTTATTTACGTCAGCGCTTCTTCGGAGAAACGTAGAATCGCCTGTTTATGTGAGATCCCAGGATCCCACCATGGGCTCCCGTCACCACGAAACTCAACCAAATCAGAGTCCACTCTGGTTGACTTCAAATCAGGCTGACAATCACTCGAATCTGTAATCAGTTGAAAATATAATCCAATTTTGGTGAAATATTTTAAGCCTCGTGTTTAAGAAGGTTATCATCAATTGTTGGTATTATATATTTATTTATATACTGTTTCAGGATCACCCTCATGTGGCCTGTTAATCCAAAAAAATTATTGGCTAACTGGTGAAAAGTTGGATGAAGTTAATAAAGCCTTGTATAGGAAGAAGTTTCCCTGGCCCAAACTGTATACAAATAAAATAGAAAACTTTCTGTGTTTTGAATAATTGTAGTATATTTTGAACAATGATTTATGACAAATAAACTATTGAAACCGTTTTTACAATGCTCTAAATGTAATCAGAAAAACAAAACCGAAATTCAAGTTTGTTGAGTGAGTTGAGCAAAACAATGCAGCTTGAGAAAAGCAATTATAGTGTGCAGAACATATTTTATTTTCATATAAATTGGATTTGTTGCACTAAACTTCGTGCATTACTCGAGATTTGTTTCGGTTATTAACACATTTCATACTTAAAAACGTAATTTTACTCCCCATCTTTTCATTGAGGCGTAACAGGATCAGTGGGACTCGTCATATTATAATAGTGTTTCTTATCTTACGGGTCGAAGGTCGTAACGTTGGTAAAATGAAATGCTCAATAATTACTCAGAGATGCAAAATAATACGAAATTAAAAATCTAAATTTTTTCAACAAGATAAATACTTGAATTAAGTGAATGATATCTATTTTCTCCATTAAAAATTGAAATAAAAATAAATTTAAAAGATTTTTTAACCACAGGCAATAAATTAAAAGGAATATAGGAATCTTAAGAGGCAATATTAAGCTAAAAAATATATTATTAAAAATTCTTAATTAATTTTGTTAATATTAATATATATATATCCTTTTTATTTATTCGTTTGTGTCTAGCACTTTTTATTATTTATCTTTTTATTTATTTTATTTTAAAATGCTTTTCATGTATTAATTTATTTTAGAGAAATGTAGTAAATAAGAGGTACTCGTTATTTGAGGAGTCTGCTGATTTTCATCCGGGTTAGGTGAACCTGCCCAAGCCGTCCACTTCGCTCAGTTACCTCGCTAATGATCTGATGGCTCCGAGGACGAGGTTCTTGGAGTGCTTTGTTCTATATTTACATCACTTGCTGATATAAAGTCGCCTTCTATTTGTGGAGCGCTGCATTCCAGGGGCTTGTATCGTCGTGCCGACTGGCACAAAACCGAAACAAAGGCATCGAATCAAATGAGCTCGTCTTCATATTTAAAGTTAAATGCTATTGGAGAAGTGCCACCCCTGGCCAAGAGAAGCGGGTTTTTAAAGAGTTGAGCTGATTGGTTGAAGGTAAAAGCGAATAAAGGTAGACAGACGCCAAAGACGACTCCCCTCTTAGTTAATACAGCCTCATTTTTTAATCTGACACTATTCTTCGTACGTTAAACATCAAAGACGTAAAACTTCAGAAATTTATCTGCTTGGCACAACTACGGATTCCCCTCCAGCGAAGAAAGGAAAATGTTTAAATTCCGACATACTTTACACAAAAAGCATTTTAAACGTCACGAGAAACATTTCAGGTGCATTATACCTGACATCCCGAAAGTTCATTTAACTTCTAGATTCTTATAAAAGATAGAAATAAAATAATTATACTAGAATTATCTGTTTTACCTATAATAATATTTATTGAATAATAACTTTTACTGACACAAGAAACGTATCTTATGTCAGAATTATGTGAAGAAAATAATAATTCTCTTTTTGAAATATTTGCTTTAGGTCATTAAAAATTATATTGAAAATATATACTTAATATAAAATAAGTACGTTTAAAAATATATTTCTGTCTAAATCGGATATCTTACTCATTCATTTCACTGAAGTCAGATAAACTTAACTGTTAATAATTTTTAATACGCTATAAATATTATTATAGTAACACACAGTTAAGAGTAGAACGCATTCTCAGAAGATATTGGAAAATACATTCATCAAACATAATATTGTCAATGTTTTCAAAACAGACGAAGAAAAGCTTTAATTCTTAAATTATATAAATATAATAATTTTCTTTAGAAGTATTACTCTGTACCTTTACAAATCCTTTCAGTATAAAGGAATTTATTGCAACACGTCTTCCTTTAGGGTTGCTGACATTAATTTGACAAAATATGTGTTTCATATAAATTTTCGAGCGCAGTTAGAGACTACTCCGAACCATCATGAAGCCTCATAAAATAAATAATCCATGTCTGTTTCATGTGTGTTCCCTGGTCTCCTCCCCACATAAAGCTTATACGTTTCTACAGTTGAGTACTATTAGGGTGGATATGGCCGGGGGATGGAAGCAATATATTTAAAGCGTGTTACAAAATCTTGAGCAAAAGGTTTCACGCTATTTCTCCGGACCCTTCTGAAACTTCTTCCCTTGGCGTTCGCGCTCCATCCGTTATGCAAACACCAATCACGCCGAGATATATTGCAAAAAACTCCAGCAAACGAATTTTAATAGCGGGGAAGCGTTGCAGATATACTACCACCCTATCGCGGAAAGGATCACATAGAAGTCAGTCCTTAATTCACCATAAATTCCGAGATGCTTCACGCTCCTCTTTCCCGCACCCTTCACGAATCGCTGTTCATATATTGTGAAGCGTTCTAAGTTCAAATTTTTATCCTGTATATCTGCGGGAATAAATTAAGATGTCTCTATAAACATAAAGAAATAAAGGTTCAGTTTACTGATAACTGATAAATATTGATAAAGCACTATCAATGGATGACAAAAACTTCATTCAGTGTTACTCGACTACTCCCACAGTTCAGACTAATTAAAAGACATGTCCGAAATAAAAATTTACACATTACTTCCGCGAAGGAATCAGATCGAATCCTATAAACGTTCTAGCTTTGAGGGAATGAGAGCAGTGAAATGGGCATTGTTTCACTTCCGACAACAACCCCACGCAGCTGAAACGTCACAACAATTTGATTCTTCGGCACAAGAAAAATTTCAAGGTCAAATCGGCTCTAATTTAAAAAGATCTAAAAGGGCATATAACAGCCAAGAAGCAATAATTGCAAAATATTCTTTTCTGACACGCATATCTCTAATATTGAGCGGAATACGTTAATTTATACGTTTATTTCTTCATAAAAATGAAATAAACGAAAAATTAAGAAAATATACATAATGACACTAATTTAAACTGGATAAAATATTTTCTTTTTTAGAACTTCCTTTTCTGTAATAAAATTAATAGAATTGCCCAGCAGAAAAATAATTTAAAGAAATTAAATGTTCGAATTTTAATAAAATTGGATTTTAAAGGCACAAAGGGTAGAAATTGAGTCTTATAAAATTCAGAAATATCTCGTCATCTAATAAATTAAATTGGAAAGTCGAGTTTATTTAATTGTTTATACTTACAATAAATAAATGTAAAGACGGCCAATAAGTCACCATGTAATTTAATTACTATTTAAATAATACGAATACAACGTTTCATCCAACTGTGCGGACTTCTTCAGGTAAACCGACACCAAATTTCTCTAATGTTATATTTGTATTACTTAAATAGTAGTTTAGAATTTTTCTGACTTATTGGCCGTCTTTTCATTTATTTATTTTAAACTTAAAGTTAGAAAATGTTTGTTTTTACTTATGCCTAGAAAAACACAGGATAAATTTTAAATTTCCAAACATAATTGTCATATGCCAGTGTAAATATCTGTAAGATAACACAATCAATTTCTGTGTATCATATAATGAATTGTAATTTATTTTAATGGCTCGTCAAGATACACGAAAATATCACTCTGATGTCAATAACGATTGGGCAAGAAAATCACACTTTTCTTTACTGGATTCACATTGAATGTGTTCTACAATCGTGGGTTAAGAAGAACTTCACACAATACGAATTGAATTTTCACTTTTCCAATAGTCCCTGCAATCCTGAAACTGTTAAAATTTTGTTAGTAATTTGCGATATGACTTAATTGAAATATATATTTCATCTAAATATTTAGTTTTTTTCTGACATTTAAATAAATATTTAAATCAATTATAAAATCCTTATTTATCAGTGGCGTAATTTCGAAGATGGATTATACCACGTTTCCTTTCCCTTTTGATACTTCTTCAGTTATATATATTTAATGCAATATTTTTGTCTTTAAATAAAATGAGAATTTCATACCAATTTTATGCACTATTTACGTTAATGAACATAATTTTTCTTGAATTCGGCTGAAGGAGTCATGGGGAGATGTCCATGAACAGCTAAATTTTTATAGCTGAAGAAGTCTCAAATGAGAGACGAAACGTAGTCTGTTTCATCTTTTAAATAAAACAAAAACCCATAAAGCGGCTGTTATTAATTGAATTCTTTATTTAAATGAGATAAACTACTGATTTATAATTTTTCATGTCTCCTGATTATGTTAAGATTTATTTCGGGACGCTGAGATTAAAAATTGATAATATATGTGCGCATATTTTTCCATATAAAAGAATGAATGTATGTATTGTTCTTCCCTTTCTTATATCATACGTATGTTTTTTTATTACTTTTTAACGCAATATTTGTGTTTTTTTGTAAGGCTGTGGATGTCTTTCCTCCTTTCGCTGTCTATTTATTAAATCATCAATTTCAATTATCAAGATGCATCACTTCATAAGAACACGCTGCTGTCCTCCAGGGATAACCGCTATTAATAGCTGTCATTTGATGTCAGGCTGACGGCTTCCACCGCCACACGGTTAGCGGAAACCCCAGTGTCGAACTTTAATCAACGTGATTGATGGACTGACGCATTATTTCATCGAACACTGCATTCCCTTCCGAGAGACAGTTGTCTCCGGGAGCACGTATATGTTTGTGTTCCTGTCTTTGACATTCCACTAGATTCTGTCCCCTTTGTATTGAGAAACGACGTTGAGGTATGTTGGGAGTTTTTAATTCTCCCCACGGACAAAGAAGGGGGATGGGGTGATACAAAAAAAACGAGGAAGAAGAAGGAAAATTGAAAATTGCTGAGGCAGCCTCAGAAGCAAGAAGCAGAAACACACAGGGGAGAGGAGAGGGTGGTATGGAGGGGTAGAAGCGACTGAGAGGGGATGGCTGAAGGAAATATTCCCTTTCCCCTTTTCTCGAGTTGTACTATCTTAAACTTACTGGGAATAGAAATATAGAGAGAAAGATAGAGAGAGGGGTGGGAAAACCGGGTGACACGGGGTTGATGTGAGAGGGGTGATGTCGGGGGTGGTGGAGACTGGCGGTGGCGTGTTTTTGAAAGCCGACAAGATTAAAGTAAATTCCTGTTCGCAGGAAACGTCGGGCTCAGAAGAAGAGTTTGTCCAGCGCCGGTGGCAAACTCCATCTCGCTGGAGAATGACCACGTAGCTCGGTACACAGGACAGGTGATTGCCGTGGGCGAATCTAAATCCTTCCTTGACAGGTTCCAAAAATACTACCCTCATATTCCGTAGCCTTCATCAAGTTACTTCCTAAGTTTACTGCCACATTAGTAAAAAAGAAATACGAATTTAAAAATAATAACTAATATAATAAATACTTAAATGATTGGAAATTTATAGTTTCAAGGAAGTTGCTTTTGGAACCACAGATTACTGATATGTAATTTAGTCATGGCCTTGAAATCAGAATCTCCATTTTCCACTTATGTAAACCGTAATATTGTCAAGAAGCTGTAATGATGTAATTTGAGTAATTAAATAATACACTTTCCAGTGAAATTATTTAAGTAGAATTACTGAAGTTAATGAGAAAACGAAATGATTAATTTTGATATTAATTTTAATATTTCGTACACTGATGGTTAATAACACTATTATCGTCTCCCAGGCAGTATAGGATTTTCGAAAAAGTATATTTTAACCATTTTTAACATTTGTTTATAAATATGGAAACTAACAAGTGTTCCATAAAATGATTAACGTGGGTTTTCTTAAATAATAAAAATTATTAACAAAGATTTCACGGTTTACTTTATATTCTTTTGATGTACTCTTAGTTATAGAAAATATTTACTCGGAAGCCATAATCACGTATTATCGAAATCCAAGCACTAACGTGAATATTTATCATAGTACATAAGAGCAAACAACAGACATAAATATAATTTTTAGATAGGAAAACTTCAGAAGTAAAATTTTCTAGTGCCTACAGTTGAGAATTGAAATAATTAATCATTCCTACTTAAAACTTGCTTGGTGAGACAAAGAGAATGATACCCTACTCGTTTCTTCAAGTTGAGTACGGACTTTGATAAAGGTGGTAAGTCACCGAAAAGCAACCTAAAAAAGTGAAAAGTATGTTGGTTTGCTGAGATTTTCACTTTTTCACATATATAAAATATTTTTAATATTAAAGTTTATTTAATTTAATAATTTTGTCTCAGATGAGTGTCGCTATCAAATGCATAATATATTATTTGCTTTTACAAATGAGCGGTTACTAATACTAAAATTTATCTGACGCGGGAAATGAAACTAATTTACACATACATCGTATCGACGATCCTAAAAAGTTTATTAATACTCAGGGAGTTAAATCTCTGCCTGCGTTAAGTTAATTACAACGCTAAATGTTTATTATTTTAAAATATATAGTATTATAAATGAACAATGTAGGTAACCCGAATACATTTTGGGAGAACTCGATGCGTTTATGAGACAATTTTTTTATATAAATTGTATTTAACTATTTTTAGATATATTAAAAAAATTATGAAGATCGTCGGCAGTATCGGGCCCTGAGAAACACGTGTGCCAAATTTGGTCAAATTCGGACCACAAGTTTGGACGCCTATAGCTGTGACATACATACAGACAAAGACTTTTAGATATATAGTTACAAAGTGGCCTTCTTTGCTAACTTGAGTTTACCCGACCGCCAACCCGAATCTAACTGAATAGATAAAACCTAAAGAGATTATTCCACTGCATTTCACAAAGTCTGTAAATGTTTTTCAGGTCTTATCCACGTGACCCCTCCGAGTGTAATTAATCTGAACTGTCAATGATATAGTCAAGCACTGTGATATTTAGGAAGCGATTTCTTTCCTAAATTCACTAGTTTCCATTTTTAAATAATAAAAATTCTGATGTTTTTTAATCGTTTCAAATATTGTGTTCACTCAGAACAATTAGGTTTTATTGATATGTTACTTTTGATTCATAAATGTGTGGTACTTCGATGCGGTTGTCATGCTTAGTAACAATTCTTTAGCGTTTTCATTTGCAAGCAACATTTTCTGCGGCTCCTTTTCGAGGCTTTAAAATATGCTAAGTGTTTCGCATTGCCTTGGGCCACTTTTCATAAACAGAGACGCTTGAAGAGGCGATTAAAGAATCCCTCGACAACCGCGTTAAATATCTGCCAACAAAAGCTCAAAAGGTAAGATTCACGGAGTCTGAAATCCGCCACACAGTTCGAATAATCACCGTAGACAACAGGGGTCCATCGGAGCGTGAATCGACGCACCTGGTCTCGAGCGTTCCCAGAAGACTAACAGACCGCTAAGCACGACTTATGTCCGCCATGATACTGCGCAGTTGAGCAATTAATGCACCGTGCAGCATGCAGCCAATTGAAAACTAACTCCGTCTTATAATCAATTGTCTGCTTTCCCGCCCTGTCGTAAAAGAAAAGCACAACTGCCAAGAGCTTTTTGATATGACCATTATTCACAGATGTTTCCAAAATTTCGCATGCCTTCCCCGAATCGCAGTCTCATCGCTGCTTTTTGGTGTGACTTGCACATTCTCTTAACCTCACTTTTCTGCCTTAAAATTTGTTATTTTTCTTTAATGCGCCAAATAGAATAAACGAGACGTCGTGGGCGTGCTCAGTTCTCAGGAGTAAACAGGAATTACAACAACATCCTTAAAATTGAGTCTGTAATACCGGCAATTATTAGACATGTATAGAAATATTTTCCTAAAATTAGGTTACTATTACAAAATTGAAAAATTATTTATCTCACTGATAAAAATTCCTAAAAATAACTCTGCAATGTCTAAAAAATTACAAATTTTTTGTATAATTATAAAGATAATTGTAATAACGATTAACTTTATATGTAAAAGAAGAATTAACGACCCGTGTAACACGAAAATTTAACTTAAACTAGACGTTTCGACCATACATTATTATCCTTGTCAATATTTGAAACAAATTGAGGATATAAAAACAAAGAACATTCCATCATACAAAAACAGCTGGGAATGTAAAATGCACAGTTTATTGGAATGTAATGGAAACTACCAACAGGGACGACAAAATCTATGTCTATTTAAGGAATAATTCGATGTATTAGAGAGATTTCAGTGTAACATCGGACGACGATTCTTTTGTTTTCAAACGAAATTATGTTGAGATGTAGAATTGAACAGTTCAGAATTACTGATATATTTTACTGATAAGGGAAAAATTAGTTTGTTCTGTTCAGCTAACTCCTCAGACTTATTACTACATAATACCTAATTCTAAAATAAAGCTGCAAGTCAAATAATTTTTTGTAAATTGTAGATGTAAATGCTGTACTTGGACATTTTCCAGATGAACGTTCTATATAAAATACTGTAATATTTATTTATTTTTAACCGGTTTCTTTATATGATAAAGCTATTTTTTGTATTTTAGTTGTTTATTTAGTAAAATAATATTAATACAATTTAAATTTTTCAATTTCTCTCAAGGTACTATTTCGTGGGGAGAAAAACGCAAAATTTTGTGACAATTAGATGGCCAACTTTCTGTGATATAAAGTTTATCTGTATTCCAGAATGTAATTAAGTTTCTTCCTTTCCTTCACCTTACGGAGATCACTTTCACAGATACACACAAACAATAAAACACTTTGCCCTGCTTTTAATTTTAATTTCACTTCACTTACATTTCCTCAATTTTAAATACTCCTTTCGTCGTATGAGACTCCCACGTAGCTCCACGGTAAACTTTAAAGTTTTCTTACGATTTCCTTCATTCTCGACCACGATCCGACAGCTACTGTCTCTCTCCCGACAACATTTTGCTTAATTATTACATATTAAAATTTTAATTCTACCGTCCTGAGGCCGCAAATCATAACTAATTTTCATTTCCACACGGTAAAAGGGTTTCCCCGCCATAAATTATGTTAAACTTCCCTATTCGGCCTTCGGACCAAGACAGGTCCTGCAAGACGGGGCAAAATACGCCACTCTGCTCAAACTTTAAAAGCCTTACAAATATTCTATCCCCTCTCTGATTTCAGTTTAATAAATAAAAACTGTTGTGGATCTTTTATGGAAAATCAATTATTAGTGAAAAAGAGCTAGACTCAACTTTTTTTCTTCTTTCAAACGATGTGTTATCTCTATATTCTGGAAGCTGAGTTGAGTGTCTATGTCTTTAAATGGCACGAATAGAATATAATGTATTACAGATTAACCAATTTAATATTGTATTAATTTTAACAATTTTATGGAATGAATCTGTCACCCATAACCAGGATTCTTGTCATTTTTTCTCAATTTTCATTGACTCAAGAGCTATTTAACGTTCTTCGCATTACCATTTTAGTGTAACGAGACTATCATGTGCAGTAACAAGTGTCCTGTTAAGCTGCAGAATAACGAAATGTCCCACCCAGTGGCGACGTGACTGAGAGACCACCCATTTCCTCGGTGGACTGTATTTACTTGTAGTAACGGCGGATGCTGTGTGCTAACAGTATCTGCCGCTCCAGCAGTGTTTTCACTCTCCTCTTAACTTTCTCTTGCCTGGCCGTCTCTTATTTCTCTTCTGAGTCTCATTCCGTGCTGTGTGTGTGTGTCCGCTGCCGGAGAAGAAGTCCACAGAGAAGAAGAGGGGAAATTCTTGGGGCCGGGGGGAAAGGGGGGGGTAGAGCGGGGCAGGGGGTAGCGGACGACTGGGTATTGCAGGCACGGACACTCTCAGAACAGAAGGGAAAAATGATGTATTGATTTTTCTTCCGACCTTATCCTCCCGTCCGTTTCTCTGCTTTCCTCTTTCTCTCTGCTTCGAGTCTGTGGTCCAAACAATCGCGCATTGAGCCAATGAGAACCCCTCCGGATCTTTACTCTATCCTTAGAGACGCCGAGATGCTTCCGCCGACCAGGTGTTCCACACAAATGTGGGCAGAATTGAAAGGCAGAATAAATATTTTCTCTTAATTAATTCAAGAATAAAATTTTTCTTCCCTTTTAAATGTTTAAAACCTCATAAACGCATAACATCAGGATAGAAGGAAAACAAACCATAGTGTAGTATTAAACTATTTCTCGTTTACATAATAATAATAACAACTTTATGAATTTGGATTAATCGTCATATTTGTTCTGTTAAATGTAAACCATGATTTACAATTGGATACGTGAGAAAAGTTTTTCAATTGTAATATAATTAGCAACGTTAAGGTATGTATAAAATTAATGAAACAATGTATAATTGTTTATAACATTTCCAACTGTACAACCATGGTTTACATTTATTCATTTCGCAGCATGAATATGACGATTAGTCGGAAATTCCTAATGTAATAAGTTGTTAAACTGTTAAAAAGGTTGTTTTTATTATTATTATTATTGTAGTATGTCCTAAGACTAGTCTGATGCAACCCTCCATCCTAACATCCTAACCTATCTTGCGCAAGCCTTTTCATTTCAGCATAACTACTACGTCCATCCTCCCTAATCTGTTTGCTGTATTCCATCATTGTCCTTCCTCTTCTGTTATTACCCCACAAAATTCTCTCTAAAGTTAATTTTACAAGACTCTCCTGACTTGAAACGTGGCCTATTATTCGATCAGTTCTCTTCGTAAACGTCCTCAATATTGTTCAGTTTTCCCCTATTCTGCTTAGAACTTCCTCGTTAGTGAATCTATCCACCCAACTGATATTCAAGATTATCCTATAGCACTACATTTCAAAGGCTTTTATTCTTTCCCTTTCTGCGACTCCTGCCGTCCCCGTTTCACACCCATATGACGCCACACTCCATTCAATTTTAGAAATGATTTCACACTTATATTAGCCGTAAGAAAATTCCTTTTTTTTGCGAAAGCCTTCCTTGCCTGTACTCTTCATGTTTATTATACTTCTACCATTCCTAGTTATTATGCTGCCCAAGTAGAAAAATTCCTTAACTTCCTTCAAAATATCCCTTCCCAATCTAACACCCTTTGCTATTCCACTGTTTCTCATACTACAGTCCATTACCTTAGTTTTCCCTCTATTTAGCCTCATATTGAACTCTTTCTCCAGGACCACGTTCATGCCACTTGTTATGGTTTCCAAGTCTTCTTCTGACTTCTCTAATACTGCAAACTCATCGGCAAAGCGTAGGGTTTTTATTTATTTCCCTTGCAGTAACATTCCTTTTCCATATTCTAACTTCCTTCATCGCCTGTTTTGTATACAAGTTAAACAGCATGGGCGACAGACTGCATCGAAAAATAATTTACGGAAAAAAGTTAATGGAAAAAATCTGCTAATTTAATGAACATGTAAATATATTAAAATATGCAGTAAAACATTTATGAATATGTACAAAAAACTACACAACAAATATTATTGGGCTGTGTTAAAGTGTATGTTTATGCAGATAAATACAATACAAATGTTAAAATAATTGAAATATATACTATTTTACAAAAAGTCTTTAAATCATAGCCTAATCCCATTATTAAAAATGTTAACGATACTTAATTATTATATGTTACGTGCATACGACCCAAAATAAGTAGAAAGCACCTGGAATTAAAGCTGACATATTTAAATTATAACTCTACATATGACAGTTTATATGGGTTAAACACAATTCCGTACTTGTTCTTAAAACATCTACGAAAAACAAAAACAGTTTAGTATGCTAAGAAGTGAAACAAGTTGAAAGAAGAAAATGCTCATTTAGAAGCACACGAGGAAATAAAAAATAGGTAAAAAATAGGTAAAATCAATATGATTTCTCAAAGTGGACACAGATAGTTTTTTGATGCCACCTGTATTTATCGTTTTTATTTTTCTTTAAAATTTCATTGAAGGTCTGAATAGTTATTCAGTTTCTGCTTTTAATGAAACGAGTATTATACCATTTTCAGATCAGTTATACCTCCAATATTCAAATCATTAAAAATTATATATACCGATAACAATAATATTTACCAGTTTAATGATTGGTAGGATCCAAAGTCAACTTTATTAGTAATAATTGATAATTAATAATTAAATCAGAAGAAACTGTACTAAGATTCATTTCGTATCGTATGAATATATTCAAAATATAATAATTTATGCTAAAACAAAAGAGCTCATTGATTAAGGTCGAAATCATCACAACGAATTTTTTATATTCAATGTTTTGGAGCGTTTTTTTATTAATAAGCCACATGAGGGTGACACTGAAACAGGGAACTCCCCTTTACAGTCTTTTATTTCATAACGCTACCTGTGAAGTTATAAACATAATGAAACAATTCCAGCGATCAGGTGAAAACATTTTGAATATTAAAATAATTTAGTAACCGCTTTCTTGGTAAAAGACATTTAATGATATACTGAAATAATTATCTATAGTTTTATAAGAGTTGTTCCTACGAGGACTGCTATATTATGACAGAATATTATATTAAAATACGTGTTGTATATAGACCTATAAATATTTTTTAATTTACGTGAATAAATTTTTTTGACAAAGAACCAGGTGTTTAAAATTTGAGTGATTGGGAAGAGATTTACTGGTCTTTAAAGAATTGTGCCTCCCTGAATTTTCTGTCCAAATGATGTTTACCAAAAAAATTGGAAGATTAAAAAAATATAATTTGTCTGCTGGTTTTCTTGTTCACTGATGTGTTTAAAATGGTGTTGTTGTGAGACGGAGCTTGCTTGACCGCTGCGCAGGGAAAACAATCGATATGGCTTTCTTCCTGTGTGAGTATGTATTCTCCAGCTTTCTCTGTCTGTCTCTCTCTTTCCTTTCTACACCTGCCCTTTCGCCCCCACCCTCATCCCCAATGTTGCGAGCCAAATTGAAAGCTTTCAAAATCGGATCTGCAGAAGAATACGGGATTCATGTATTGACGGTGGCACTCAAAGCAGCTTCTTCTTCGTCTACGTCGTCTTTTCCCCTTTCCTCCGGCTCGGGGCCAGCGAAAGTAAACACGCTGACCCTTCTCTACCTTGCGCGCGCAACAACGCTTCACATGACGTCACAAGACAAAAATTCAATATTAATATCGAGGCGGGAGGCGAAAGAAGACGTCCGCAATGCGCCAATCCGACTGCATTCTCCGTCTCCCTCCCATCGAAAGAAACTCTCCGCCAATGACGGCAGACCTAGCAGTTTTCCCGAACTCGGATGGATATGATGAATTTATGGATCTAATAAAAAGCGAGCTCCCTATTGGCGGAGGCGGGAAGGAGGTTGCCAAAGGGTACTGGCAAGAGAGAAGGAGAGGCGCACGGGCTGTAGGGGAGATAAAAATTGATGGCTAGCAGGATTGCTGGCCGCGGCGGGGGGCCAGGGAATGGCGGGGAAGGGGGGGGGGAGTGGAAGAAGGGGCCGTGTGGAGAAATGGAAAAGTGACCATGTGCAATACAGTCATCGTGGCCTAAGGGGAGAAGAAAGTCCCGCATACTTATATTGGGTTCCCAAACCCTCCACAACGCGAATCCTCCCCTGACAACGCTGGTCAATAATAAATCATAGGAACTCAATAAAACATTACACATATGAAAAACTCGGTACAAAATAAATACAAAAAGATCAATCCATAAAGTAAAAGAGTACAATAATTGTAAACCATTAATTGTCTTTATCAATCAGTTATTACCAAACATAACAAAACAATACGAGCGATGAGGAGATAAAGTTTTGAACATTAAAATAACTTAGTAATCGCTTTCTTCCGAAAAAAAACAGTTAATAATACACTGAAATAATTTTCGACAATTTTACCAGTAGATCCTATAAAATGAAACCATTATTAAAAATTAATCGACGGTGAATGGTTTTAACCGCCCAACGTGTTAGATGTTTTAAAGTAGAAACCTTAAGGCTAAGATCTTACAATGATGTATGTTTCATAATTATTAGCTGTTTATGGAGATGTTGAACTTGACCATGTAAGTTAAAAGCTACTTTCTGTTAATATTTTAACACTCTTTGCGACTGTGTACGGTTTATTTATCTGAATATTGATCTGAGGGCAGCCCAGATGAATGTAAAAGAAATAATTCCTTTGATTTTTAAAAATAATTTCGTCTTGGTGACAGATAATAATTTATTAACTAAACGGTAATCAGCGGCCATTTAAATGATATAGAATTCACAAAATGAAAAAGGCATGCTAAGTAGCAAATCTTCTCTGTAAATTGATTTTATTTCCACAATCAATAAATCTCGTAACAGTGATCTGCCAAGTGAAAATACGACAGTCAAAATTCTTGATTTGTTTAATTGCAGCGATACGTGACAGCCTTTTTTTGCAATTAAAAAGGGTATTTGTTCAATTCCTGCGTTCAGAATATGTATTACGCAGTTCTCGAAATATGTACCGAACGTCTACTACTGAATACACCTTCTGCAATCACTCATGTTTTCTAATGTTGCTTAAATATGTAGTAGCTGTTGATAATTTATTGTTATGAAGTTATTTTTTATTACTTTTTCAGTCTATCTGCAATCACTCATGTTTTCTAATGTTGCTTGAATATATATTAGATGTTGATAATTTATTATTATTAAGTTATTATACTTATTACTCCATTACTATTGACTTCGAAGGTTTAGTTCAGTATATTTTCAGTGAAAATAAAAGGTAAATCGCCAGAGTAAATAACAATGTCTTTATTTTGTCAAATGGTGGAAAACATTTTAAAATAGGCTGAAAGTAATTTATTGATTCGAAGAGAAACCATAGAGCCCTTTTTCTGTAAAGAAAGCGCCTGTATCTAAGCAATGTATATGTAATTGGAATGTTCACCATTTCGTCTCCAGTTTCCGGATTGTTATTTCATATTATTAACAATTTTCTCCATCCTACATATAATATCTTAAATATGAACAACAAATTGATAAACAGGCATTCGGATGAGGATGATATCGGATTCCATAAGCAATGGTACTCGATTCAAAGCAATGATAAGGTAAAACTATTATTTAATTCTTAAATATGTAATATTTCCAGTAACTACACGATCTACACTGTTCTTTTAATTTTATTAATGAACCTACTTATAATCAGTAATTCTAAATACTACCTACCTAATTGTATAATTTACTAATTTTACTGTTACTTGTCGAACATTTTGCAAATAAAATTATGAATGTTATCTATAAAGCTCCTAAAATTCATGTTTCGTGTCAGAATTTTAGGGAGTATAATTAAGGTTTTAATATTCGTTGTTAAGGTAGTTTCTTTAGACAAAAAAGTCGTCTTATAATCACAGAAATGTTCAGATTATATAAGCTTACATTCTCTATTTGTTAATACTGATAGAAATTATAATATAACAATTAGTCTTAACTGTTACTTTAAATATATTTATCCTCCAAAGAATAATAATATTCAGCGTATTAATATTTCCTTTTTATATTTACAACGTATACCAGTATATTTCGCTTTCACAAATTTTGGACAGATACAATTAAATTCCACTAAGAATAAAATTATCGAGAGTTATTTAAAGTTTACGTATAACAGCTTCATATAAATTGTGACCGACTTGCACTGTTTCATAATTATATTTATGCGATAATAATTGACTTTAAGCGTGGTTGTATCACTCTAATGTACAGAAGTATATAAGTATGTTTTACTTTGATGTTAAGTACTTAAAATTGGTTAAGAGTGTGTGAAAGACATCAGTTTCAATAAAAAAAAATTGGATGATTTTGTAACTTTTTTAAACTTAAAAAATTTTGTCAACAAAATTAGTATAGAATAGAAATTCTATTTGGTGTTTATTTTAATATTGAAAACTGACCTATTATTACGGGCATAGTTCTATTATGTTTCTCAAATATTATATTTAACATTTAACTAGTAACAATCAATAATACATTGTTTTAGAATTTTTTAAATAACATATAAAGTATTAAAAATTAATAAATTATTTGACAGAACAGACATTTTATGGCATTGAAATAAAATTTTAATCATTTGATTGCTTTTTAACATGGTTCTGTAGAAAACATATGCAGTTAGTGTATCAATTAGTCATTAGCCGCGTATCACTTGCATAAACATATGCAGAATATTGCATTTATGATACGCATATGTGTTAGTTTTACCTTCACATTTTTGTTTTCGAGTCAGAGGCTGTTCTTTTATTACAGTTGATAGTTCATGAGGTGAATCGGAGCGAGGCGGCACGAAAATGTAGGAATGAGGTGGACCGATGTTTTCTGAGGCTGTCTGCTCTATTTAAAGAACTCACGGTATGAGCGAATAACCTCGGATTTTTTTCTAGTTCCCAACAAATCGCTCGCAGTACCAAAACCCTCCCACGCATCTCGCGTTACCAAAATCTACTCTTGTCCGACTTAAACGAATTCTGAATAATTTGTTTATGATATGCGAGCGGAATACTACATTATTATAAATAATAAGGACCATTTGCTTATATGTCAAGAGTAATACTAACTCACGAATATTTGAAATTAGGGATATATGTTTTTTTAGTATTCAATAATATAATTACACGCATTCTAATGAAATTGAAATATCTTTAATGTTCTCTAAATTAAATTCATTAACCATGTGGGCAGTATCATAATTGTAAATCAATTTAATCAAACCTTATAATTTACTATAATTTATCAATTTTGAGAAATTAATACGGTAACTGCTAATAAGTCTATTAGAAACAAAAAAGAATATAATTTTATCAATTGGGGTGGATTGAACTAATCAAATAGGCAGTAATTCATGAAATTCGTGTTATAAAATTTCAGCATAAATATTTAAGACAAAGAAAATTACTTATTTAATAACGTTATGTAAGACATACTTTAATTTTTTTATGTATTTAATCTACAAATGGGCAGATGTCCGATGGTAGCTACATAGAACTTAAACAATAATTAATATATGGTCGTAACGACCATAATTAACAATATAATTATATTACTTCATATAAATCATATATACACCTATTAAGTAAATTTATATGGAATCATATTATTAGAAAATAAATTTTGAAAAATGAATAATATTGTTTTTTCCTGGAAAAAAAACACCGGAGATATATTTCACTTTTATATATTGTTAGATATTTCGAAGCACTGATCACTTCACTCAATTAAACTACATTAAACTTAGATTAAGTCTAAGTTTTCTTTTCGTTAGTGGAAGTTCTCCAAACACTCGTCCAGTCAAGTAAAGAGAAGCTTATTGTGAATTAAAAGACTCAGTTTATAATTCATTTTTATTTATTTTCTCTATAAAGTAAGTCTACATGAAAATATGTTAACCGAAACTATAAATCATAAATTACTTATCGTCAAAACACAAAGCTATTAGGTAGTTTATTACTTTCCCTTTTTTTCCGCTTGACGACAAAAAGCTAATGAGTTCACAGGCTATAAGAAACTGGCGTTTAGCCCAAAAGATTTCGCTTACTTTCTTTATCTCGGAAAATTGCCATGTTTCGTAGAAGGTCGTCTCCTTGACCTTGATCTCAAGGAACTGGTGCGGGACAATACTTCCAAAATACAACCATTTTGGTATTTCCACGACACCAAATCATCTTTAATTAATTATTATGAAACTTTATTATTTTCAAATTGACAATTAATTAATCACTATAAATAATATTATCTAAATACGTGAATATGAGTTTAAATAATAATGAACTAGCCATTTCTATCTCATAAAAGAGATGTGGCCAATATTCATTACGAAACAAGCTGAAATCAGGAATTATTAGAATGACGATACACAGTTTTATTTAAATACTCGTTAACTACACCTTAGAATTTGAGAAAAAATTTCATTGTTTGACGATTGTGATGATAATGATGAAAAGACCACTGGTTTTAAACAGTCACACACTTTAATAAAACCGAAATTATATTTTAATTGCAATTAAAAATTAAAATCAGTCATTTAATATTAAAAGAATCCTTGAGGAAAAATTGTTATCTTCCACCTCCTTTTACCTTGTCAATCTTAATCTTGCATACATCTGTACTCCACTGCTTTCATCATTCTTTCATTCCATTCAAGTTTAGGTCTTCCTTTTTTATTTCGTTTGTAGGGGGCGGGGCGGTTACCCAGGTGGAATATTGTTAATGGCCGTCGTTTCCCTGGCATTCGTCTCAAATGTGCATACCATTTCACCTCTTACCTTATATTGTATCTAAGATATTTCCTGATTTAACCCCCATTTCTTCCCGAATATATTCATTTCTTATTCTTTATGTTCTTGTGACATCACAACTGCTTCCGGAGATCCATTTTCATCGCTCTAACTATCCTTTGTTATTTCCTAAGCCTCAGAAACATATGCATTATCGTTTTGAAAATTCTTTTTATATTTTTATTCCATATAATTGAGTGTATGTCTTATTCCAACTCTGTCCTTCGCTATTCTCTGCTTAATTTCCTCCTCACTTCTTCAAAAGAAATATTTGTCCCTAAGTATTAATATGTGGTTCAGCACTTTACTACGCTTCGTCTTCCAAACAATATTAATTATTCACTAATCTTTGAGGATATCTTATTATGTTAGCCAATTATAAATCCAATAATATTCCTTTAAATGAAAACTTTTACACATTACAGTACATGATCATAATTAAATTCCTTTATTTTTTGCAGACTTGCTTGAAGTAAACAATGGATACTAAATTTAGAAATAATTGATTTATATAATATTTCCACTAGTCTCAAAAAGTTTCTCTGAATTTTCAGAATTATTATTAGATTCTCAACCGATTGATCAGATTAATTAGGGAACTCCTTGCTGGGATTTGTATCTACCTACGAAAATTTTTCTCAAACTGTGCATTTCTTGATTTGTATTTTCCTTTATTTTATTCTCTTCTTTTTACGTATTCTTGTATCATTAGATTAAGTCGTATGAATATATTGACCAATTTGTCTGTTAGTTCATTGTCTATTTGTTAATGTTAAAAGAATACCAAACATTGTTTAAAATAAACGTATCTATTTGTGATATTAATAATAATAACTGATTTAAACTTTTATTATTAGCTAATGGCATTACGTGATGAGATTATATACCCTAAAAATGTAGCTAGTAATTTGGCTAGTGAAATTCCTTTGTAATAGAATGCCAATGAATAGATGAAATGAACCTACTATAACATTTTCCCGATTTAGTAGAATATCTGCCACAACAACGTACTGGAGAACGGTTTGTTTTGAGGTCTACGTGTACGTGACGCGTCCCTGTGCGTGCGCTGGAAGATACCGCAGCCCACGCATTTGGCTAATATGACGAGGATGTGTGATGAGCGGGCGCGTGTTTGCAGGACAAAGGAGAAAAGAGGCAGCAGCGGGCTCGATCCCCGGACTCCCACGCCCGGGGCCGGATCAATGCCTGTTAACCGCACGGACACTGCCCCGCTTTGATCGACGAACGGCCTTTGACCAGCGGCCGGACTAATTTGCATTCCTCGGACCTTCTTTCTTTTCGCGATCAGATGCACTCCAGCGGCGGGTCTATTTTACACGCCAGTTGGCAACTTCTTGCAACTTATCGGCTGTCCGTCACCCTTGGGGAATTCCCGCCTCTTACGCGTGTTACTCACTTCACCATAACCGAAGGCCGAATAAGAATTTCTATTCACGAACGCACAACAATACAACTACTACCAAAATTCAGCTAAATGTTATGTTAAAATCTGCACGTAGTAAAATTCTTTGATACTTACTCTCCTTAGATATGTAACTAAACGAAGAATGTTTCTCACTTTACTGTACACCGCCAATGCAAAACCTTAATTTTTCTCATCTCTGATCTCTTTCTTCTTCGGATGAATATTTAAAAAAAAATCTATTTATTTAACATATTATTTATTAGTAAATAACAACATACCCAATGCTCACGGTCAAGTAAGCAAAATAAATACCACTCTACATTTCTGAAATCTTTGCTGATTTTCTTCAACTGCAGAATAAATTTGGTTCCAGTTGGTCAAAATCACGCTATCATATTCAAGTGACGTAGACATAATCACAGAACAATAATTATCTTTAAGTCCATCAAATAAAAACAGATCTTTATTGGATCATTTTAGAAATTAAAATTTTGGAGCTTTCGGTTAACTAACCTTAGTTATCTGTCGTTTGCTAATATATAATATGGGCTGCGAATAAGCATATGCATCTATCTCGGAATATCTCTCGAGTGAAACGTGAGATATAGAGAGATTGATAAGTCATATTTATTTGTTTTAAAAATTCACTTCTAATGTATCACATTCTTCCGTCATTTGGACGGTCGTGAGACAAGTACCCAAGTAGCCCGACCTATATGATAAAGTTTTCTAGGATTTTCCCGGCATGTCTTTCAGGGTAGGATCCTTAAAATATAACATGGAGGGTCCTAGTCAACCTTTGGAAGCCTTCTTCTCCCTTCCGCATGCCCTATTTCAAATTCTCTTCCTATGTTGTTGCAACTCAAGTAGCCTGCCACTCCCCAGAAAAAAATATCAGTAAACTCCTCAGTTCAAAATGAATTACATACTTTACGATTATTAATATTCTTATCCTTTAATTGATCCTCATGTCTTCAAGATTAAATAATAATTTTTTAAGTGCTAAGCATCAAAACAATGATCCTCCTTTCTATCCTTTCTATATTAGTCATTGAGACAATTATTTTACTTTACATAAATTCTTTCATTTTTCTGAATTATTTATGGAACCCACTTAAAACATGTAAATATACCTATATATTGTATTTTTTTAAGTTTAATTTACTGCTTACTGAATGCTTTCAATTCAATTCTCGTAATTATAAATTTTAAAATGAATTAGAATAATAGACGGTGTTGGTTTTCACTTTCCGGAAAATTTAAAACATAGTCTTAACTACAAGTGTAATGAAGCCATTTCTTCGAGTACGGTCCAAATTATTTCATTGTTCATGAAGCCATAATTTATTATCAATTAAATTGATAATCATTTTAGTCAGGAATAATGTTAAAAAGTTTTCTAGTGACATCTAATCCTTATGATAATTATAAATAAATATAATTTATGTGTTATCATACCATAGTAATTTTGGTCTATAGGTAGGCCATTAATAATAACGTAAATAGCTTTAGTACCTGAAATCCAAAAAGCCTTGAAACGTATTCTCGAATTTCGTCTCCGAATTATGTCGAGTAAGTGTATATAAAACTAGAATAACACATTTTAGAAATATCTGTCTCCTTAAAACATTTTCAACTTCAAGATAATTGAAATTATTTCAAAAGAGTTCTATGCGAATTTAATTTTGGTTTTAAAGAACGTGAACTTTCTATTAGTTGCCTTAATATCAGTTTTTCCAATGTTTGGACATTGAAAAAATTTACTACATTATTTTATTTATAGCTATCATCTTTAATCTTACATAAATTATTTTTAGGCCCATAAACTTAGTTAAGCAATTTAATTTTCACATCAAATCGCATCGTTTGTCTTTAACACCGTGTTGAATATTAGGAAAGGTCATGACATCAGTTGAACGAATTCGTGAGTTTTAGAACGAGTTTGAAATTTAGTTGATGTGAGATACGTCTTATTGTTTAATTTTAACGTTAACGTATTAATAAATAGTATAACAAAACAATACCATCTTATTAAGTTTACACTATGTCCCTGCTAACTGTATTGACAACAGTTCTTTTTAATGAGGCTTGACCCCGGGAACGTTTCGTGCCCGCTGTACGCACGAACCTCGTAGCCAGCGTGTCATCATCAGGCGGTTTTTCGGAGCGTATCCGAGTCGCTTGGCTGCTGCCACACGTCACGGCCATGTTGAGTGCCCCCCCCCCCTCCCACGTCCGTAATCCAGCGCCCTCTCGTTTCCCACTCAAACCAATTCCGTCTGTCTGTATTCCTACAAAGCGGACCACTGTTCTGATCGTACAGGTAATTGAAACGTGCTTAAAAATTGATACTGCGTCTGTGAAAGCAGCCATCAGTTCCGGTGGCAGGCCTGGAATAATATAGGAGCCACGCAAGACGCATGCGCCCGACTGAAATCGCGTGACGAATTTGCCGCTTTCTGGTTTAACATTGGATGGTCCTTCAATATTGCACCAGCGATTAAAACGAGATCGCCAAGCTGGGTTTTCTAATGAACCTTCTGTTATTTCCAGTCGAAACCCTCCGTGACTTCACAATGATTACGCCACTATCTGGCCTCTCAAAAACAGGGTTACAAATAAATTAATAAAAAGCCTTTTTGGGAATTTTATTTGCTGAACCAAATTTATACAAACATCACCCGAAACATCATAGGAACTTGCAATCTATATCAAGGAGTTAAGGATTCGAGAATTTGAGTTGTTATTATTGGGGAGTTTTGTTATATTGAATTCAACAATGACCGTGCTCAATAAGAATGGCGGGACACGTAGCGTTGACGGACAATCGCGGCGTCTTGTATTGATTTCAGTGGGCTACATAAAAACTACACGTTTTCAAATTGTGGAATACTTATTTTGTACTGAACGTTATATGCAAAAGTATTGTTTTATTCTGTTGGACACAATCTTTATCTCTATTGCCACTTATCTCAATTTCAAAATGAAACCGAACATTCTTATGTATTAAAATTTTTGAAACCTGAGTAACATAGTATATACGATCTAGCTGGTTGGAAAAATTACATAAAAATTATAAAAGTGATTATGTGTTCATCGACGTCCTCCTATGATCTTAACATATTTTAACTGCCTTTATTATTTTTAACTGCATAATTTAAATTTTTTCCCTGTTCTACGTTGCATCTCATCTTCCAGTCTATATACGTTTTCACGGTTCATTTTCAAATATACATTCCTTTTATCTGATATTATTCTACTGTCCAGAGACTTTCAACACATCCCATTATGAACAATTGGAGAAACTAAAGCAACACCTCAAACCAAACTCGTGGCTTTCGTCGAACAGGAGCTTGAAATTCCAAATTCGAGTTTCTTTACGATGGGGTTCACACGTCTTGGCTAGATCATCTATTATTATTTCTTTCACCGACACTGACAAGCCGTGTTCCGTTCCCGACAATTTGGCTCTAGGTCCATTTTTATTAGTCCGGAAACAACAGGGCTACGAAATATTTGTATATTTGTACCTGGCCTGAACAAATTTAAGTTCAAGTTCATAAATGAACTTGAGTATAACGTTCCTCTTCATGTTTTACCTCCATTACTACGCTTAAAAAATTTGAAATTTGTATATTTGCATTTCACATACCACATCAATACTTTCAACAAATTTAGTTACTTCCCTCATTGTTACTTAAAAAGTTCATAAATTTGTGATGATTATCAGCACATTTACACACGATAATTATATTTAATTAAACAGCAATTTAAACGATCTACAATTTAACCAAAAGTTATGTGAATTATGATTCGTATTTGTTGCAAAGAATTGGATCTCTTTTATCCGAGAAAATTTCCACCCTACGTTGTCTTATAAATAGATTTAGTATGTAGTTAGAGTTTCTGTAAGAATTGACTGGAACATGACGAGAAAATAACGAAGTTATTTGACAAGAAAAAAATTCTCTTTGGTCTCATTACTAATAATAAGGATAAAGCGTGAAACCTCATCAATCTCTACAATTACCTTGAACTGGTGAATTTACATACCTCCAATATTCCCCAACACTTTCTAAGTCACTTTTGACGGTTAATTATGTTAGCAATCCAATAAACCTTTAGACTCCTCTTCGAGGAATGGAATGCATTTAAGAATGACCAATAATTGTGTCCTAATTGGTCTGAAAAATCTGCACATTATTTCGGATAATTTGGGAAACATTACAGACTATGAATACTATTAATATTTTTTAAACTTATAATTATTAAATTCTAACATGTTCGTCTATGTCATGTGTTTTAAAAATACTAACAAGCAAGTCGAAAAGTAACAAATTTAAGTTTATAAAACGTTAAAAGCGTTTCTAGACTTGTAATATAACTCAAAGTCTTCTTAATATTAACACCAGGCTTTAAATATATTCTAGTTATGAATTGCGGCTGTATGTGTATTAGAAGTGTTTCTTGAGTGGTTTTAGAATTAGTATAGGATTATATATGGTCACGAAGACTGGGATTAAGACTGATGGAGAGTCGATACGCTGACCACGAATCACTCCAAATTCTGAATGTCATGCAAGATAATATTCCGCAGTTGTACTGTTAGGCCATGGCCATTAATGGGCTGCAGAGCCAACGAAGAAGTAGATAAGATTATATTACATAGGATGATTATTACAAAGAATAATTAACGTTTGTGAATAACATATACAAATGAGAAATTAACGACCCGTATTACTAAACGTATTTCAAATATTGACAATGATGATACGGGTCGTTAATTCTTCAGTTGTATAGTCCTATATTAATTCCAAAAACTCTCAGGAAACACTTATAATGCAGGTATAGGCACAATACATAACTAATATATTTTTAATGTATATCCAAACTTTAACGCTCTGAAGTGTCAGAAATTATAATTCCCTATTATTTATTATTAAAGTCTAGTAACTAAAATAATGATTTTTTGGGTAAAGTGAATTTAGGGTAATTATAATGATGCACTTTCATTAATTAAATAGAAGTTTCGTAGTAAAATATCTTGAATTTTATTTAATTACATTTAAACGATTTATTGATGCCTGTGACTAACCTTACTTTAATGAAATCCTTTATGTGCAATTGAAGGCTTCTTGCCACGCTGGTGTTAATTTGATTTCCTTTCTTGTATGA
Source organism: Eucriotettix oculatus (assembly GCA_034510155.1). Lineage (NCBI taxonomy): Eukaryota > Metazoa > Arthropoda > Insecta > Orthoptera > Tetrigidae > Eucriotettix > Eucriotettix oculatus. The sequence continues at coordinate 49,879,418 of CM067381.1, forward strand.
AAATTGTACACATCTGAATTGATTAGGAACAGATGACTACTATTAATCACAAATAAAATTAATGGTCGTATAAACTGACACGAAAAGTCGACCCTCACATGACATCCTTGAATAAACTTGACTCATAAGTTTAAGAAATTTTTTGTTGAATAAAATAAATTCATCACAACCATAAACAATCTAGAGTGATGTAGGATGCGCCTATAAGGAGTGTAAGTACGCAATGTAATTAATTTTCTGATAATAAAAACCATTGCATTTTATCATCAAAATAGAGATTAATTTGCCACGGAGATTAATAATGTGTTTTTTTAATTGAATTTACTGTCGACATATGATGCAAAGAATGTTCAGAACTGAGAAACCGTTATGAATACCAATCAAGGGACTCTGATAAATTATGTGGAAAATGAGACGTGTACCCGATTTAATTTTATTGCCATCGTTGAACTCCTTTGCCGCCAGCTTGAGTTGCTCGCTATGGAGAACTTAAGCTCTCTTTGTCGGAGGACGGTAAACCAAGATGACGTAGTTGTTCGTATCTTGCTCGACGGAGGAACGGCAACTCCGGTGCAAGTTTGTGCCAGGTGCAGGAGATGTAAACCACGAAACACTTTGTGCAACTTGAAGCAGCAAGAGTTTGCCGGGATTTCGCTGTAGTAATTCCTGCAAGTACTAAAGACGTTGCAGATTCGATTGTTTGCTATGGTTTTGTATAAAACCTCTAATCCGTAACGCGCAACTGACAATATAACTAAGTTTGGTCTTGGTTTACGGCTATGCCAAGTCGTGTTCAATTGGATATTAACGTTTCGCCGGGAAAATAATGTTCATGAGCCAGTACTAACAAAAATAAAAAAGATTTATTCCTGTAACTTTGCGGGAACAACGTCCTAAATTATAAATTATTAGTATATAAATTGCAATTACAGGATTCGTTGGGACAAAAATTCAACCCAATAATGTGACATAGAATGAAACAACCCAGAATCTCTATCACTGCCAGATTCCCCTTATAATTGTAAAACTTTTAACTTAGTATTTATTACTGTCTAAATGCTACAATGGGCAGTAATGATAAAGCATTCTTTTAAAATTCTACCCAAAATTCTATTCATATAACCTCAATTATTGGCCGATATTAACTTGAACATAATTAAAAATAAACCTGAAGAAGTCGTAAATAAAGAAGCAAATGTATTTCTGTTACTTAGTTTATAAATTATTTATAGTATTCCAGTGGTTGACGACACTTAATTTAGAAAAAATTGATAGGAGAAGTCGGGGCGGAACGGGAATCCTTTTTTTTTGACTGGATGGTACTGAAGTTCAGTAAATAGGGTGGAACATTGTAACTGGTCCAGGAAGACTTAACCAAGTTCTGACTGTCTTGTGAATGAACACTTGCTTTGGCGTTTTACATCTTTGAATTTATAATTTTTGCAGCATTTTGATAGAAGATAAGCTACTGGAACGCCCGCTTTTAACTCTTTAATGGTATATATTCGTTAACGAGATGCATTTAGCTATATATAAGTTACGTATTAGGTTTAAATCTGCTTGTAATAAGGCTCGGCGAAAGACCTTAAATTAAAACTTGCGTGCGGGGCGGAACGGGATACTACTGTACAAGGCAAAACTACTCAAGAAAGAACGGACAGACTGACAGACTAACCTTATAATAATGAGTAACGAGTTGATGTGCCAAAATAAATACAGAAAAAAAATCGGGAAAATGCTAGCAAAGACTGAACAGTTCAATAAAATCTCACTGCGAAAGGAAAACTAGATAAAGAGATCAACCGTACGCAAAATAAATACAAGACTGAAAACAAAAAATATGTAAAGATTTTTTAAATTTCATTTTATTGTATTAATTGTGATTACGAAAAATTCTACCCCGTTCAGCCCCGGGGCTGGGGCAAAACGGGAAATTTGTAAGTTTATTTTCAAAATGCACCAAAAAAGTAAATTCTTTGTTTTAAGTTATATTAGATTAACTAAATAATAGAATAAACTATTGTTTTATACCTTTATGTAGCGATTTTTAATTTCCAAAATTTTATAAAAAATTACAAAACAAGTGTCCTGTTCCACTCAGAATCCCCCTAATTATTTATAAGCGATATAACTGCATTTATATTTCTTAAATAAAACTTTTTAATTTATCTTTATCAGCAATCATAATTTACATTCTATTGGCTAATTTGTTGTATGAAAATCTTGTAAAGTATTAATTTATATACTTTCGGTATATATGATGAGAACCTCTACAGTGAGAAGAAGCTCATACTTACCTTACTTCATGGCAATTTAAGACGGGCTGTATGCATGAAACATGATCAAGATCAAAAACTGAAGGAAGGTCCAATAAAAGTTAGATAGATCTTATGTAATAATATATAGAGCTGTTTACACTATTGAAGTAAATTTCCTGGCTTCCTGGAAGTTATAAAATGGTAACTTCATGAAAACATCTACTTAATGAGTGTTCTATGTATTGAAATTATATCTAACATTTAATAATAACAAAAAAATTAAATTTACATTTAATTGACTGTAAAGACTAAAAAATATGACAAATACTATTTTTCGTCTCTAATTTGGGTCTTCTTCAGGTGATTATACGATAATTTTTTATTATATCGTATCTCACAAGTATCGATTTGAGCATGGACTGATTTTCGAAAACAAACTCGATAATTCATTAAACTCAAATGTTATGACATATTTGGCAGTATAATCATTTTTGATTCTATTTTCTATTGTACCAGAAGTAGAAAGAACAGGACTGCAAGAAACTTGCTACATGTTTACTTATTTCACTGTGCGTATGTTTTAATATCAATTGAATAACTCACGATATTTTACTCAAACAAAACTCTATTTTAACGTCTATGATTAATAGTAAGACACACTTATCGCATCATTAAGAGATTTTATATAATTTTAGAATTTTAATAATCAACATGACTTCATATTCAACAGCGGTTTGTTTCGGTATTTAGTTGCATCCTTTTCCGACTAAAAGGTTTGTTTTGTCGTTCCTCAGTCTGGCAATAAAAATATGTTCATGTCATGATTAATCATAAATATTGGTGTTATTCATAATATACTTTGAATGATGAGGATGGACTTGAGCGGAAATTTAATACAGGATCTCTACCGTCTTCCATTCCTCGATCGGTTGAGATTTTTTCATCCTAATCCTTTAATTCAGTTTCATGACCCTTAAGGCTGAACTTGGTTTGGAAACATTTCTTCTGTTCTTCAATGCAATTACATTTTTTTGAATCATTAAAAAATGTCTTAATCTTATACGTTATTGATATCATAGGTTCTTTTCCTGACAACTGAGTTAACAACACATAGATGTTTCTGAGTTTGTGTTGCGTCAGGTATTTAGCATAAGTCAGGTAAGGTTCCTGAAAGGGTTAAGATGACAATGAGACAAGATGGCTGTCCGCAGATGGAGTGGCGAGTCCATTTGCCGACACGCTCGAGGCTCCCGGGGGACAGATGAAGTCCGTCCGGCTTTCTTCTTTGTCTCTGTTTTAAGCTAACGCCACGCCGTCCGGCCCTCCTCTTCATCCGTAATCCTGGGCCGGGCCGTAGGGCCTTGATGGAATCGCCGCCGTCAATACTCCCAACTTTCCTTTCCTCGGGGACGCGCACGGACAAGAAACCATTACGAGCTCTCTAAATAATCCATGGGCTGTTCTGCTGCTGCAGCTATTGACAAAGGGAACGTCCAGCGGAGGGGAGGCATGACGTGACATGAAACATGTATGACGCGAAATCTGGACGCCGGGCACGCGTCGCTCACGGCCAACACTGCTGCACAGATATATGCCATTCTCACGGCCCGTGTCTCCGTCAACAAAACTGCGCTCTGTTCTGTACACACAGCGCGATCGGCGGCTCGCCTCGCAATTAGCCAACCCGCACGACCAAAACGCCCCTCAGGTACGCTCATCCGCTTACCTACCGACGTCTATCTCTATTAATTTTATAAAATTCCAAGGAGATCAAGTCTCAATCTGTAGTTCTACTTATGACACTAACAAGTCATAATGTATTTATTTAGTCTCAGACCGACATTCATACCAATGATTTAAATTTTTTAAGACCAAAACTGGAGTTCCCAATAGAGACTGTCACATTGAAATATTTCTTTCAAATTCATTATAGTTATAATTAATTATCTGCTTTTGTTTCTCCATTATTCTTCTTTCTTACAAATACCTTTCAACAGTGAATTCTTTTACATTAACCGAATCGGAAGACTATCTTGCCAATGATAACTCTGTACGGGAAGTCGGGACGGAACGCGACAGACATTTCTTCACACCTTGTGTGTTTTCTATCTTATTTTGTGAACGGCTGATCGCTTTATCAATTTTACCTTTCGCAAAGAGATTCTATTGCAACTGCACAGTCTTTGCGAGCATTTGTTCCTTTTTCCGGATCTATTTCTTTCTTTTTCTATTGTTTTTAGAGCATCATCTTGTAACTCATTTTTATAAGGTTTGTCCGTCAGTTTTTCCTTGAGGATCGCATAATATTTTTCCTTATACGGTAGTATCCCAATCCACACCACTCTTCCGCCCCGACGCAAGTTTTAGTTTAAGGTTTTTGACCGAGCCTTAATACAAGTAGATTTAAACCTTATACGTAGTTTACGGATATATACCATCAAAGAGTTAAAAGCGAGGAAATTTGTAGATTACCTTCTGTCGAATTTTAAGATGCACAAAACAAGAGTTCATTTGCAAGGAGCAGTCAGGACTTCTTCCTTGACCAGTTACAATGTTACACTCCTATTTATTAATCTCCAGCACTATCCAGTAAAAAAGGGAATCCCGTTCTATCCCGCTCACCCGTTCCACCCCGACTTCCCCTACAGCTTATTTTCCAAATTATGTTAATTGTGTTAAAGAAAAATATCATATAAAGGTAACGAAGAAAAATTTCACTGCCGTAACTATAACGGTTAGCTTTAGAGCAAGGTATCTAAATATCACTATTTTTTCATTTGAATCTTAGGGTTGGCTCGTTCCAGTTTCAGGATTATTCTTTAGGATTTTATATTTAATGAGCAGCGTATAGTTGAACACGTAGAGTTAACAGGGTTAAGAAAACAAGAATTAATAACGTCGTAACCAGATACTATATCATTGCTTTTTTATTATTCACCTGATGAATTTCTAAATTTGGGACAAAACGTAGAAATTGTATTAATCAGATTTTTAATTAATAAACGTTAACTGATGGTTGGGACATTATAAGATTAAGATGAAACAGTATAGTCTCCAGGTAGTTCACAACAAATAATTAACTTTCTTATGGAGACGTTCACCTCGGTATGAGGACTAAGATCTTCCGATGTTCCCTTATCTTGTCTACACTTGCTACTTCGCTTTTATCTGCCCGTTACTCGCCCCGAGTGGATAAAAATGAAATTTATTTTGAATTCGGCACATAAGATAATTTATATGTAAGAAATTATACATCATTGATATCTTAATGCTACGTATTTTTCAAACAGTTCATTTCCGTACACGAATCCTCATCAATCCTCTATGGTTCCTCTCGCCGCGACAAAGCATATATGTAGGTCCGCACGTCGCCGCCAGGGAATCTGCATTTCTGCGGTCTTTAGCCCAAAGAAGCTCCCGGCAATTAGGTGTCACTTGTGGTGCTGAATTCTTTGACCCTCCCCCTCCACACCCCTTCCGCTACTGCAGTCCCACCGCTAACATCGTTAATTAAATTTTCCTAATATTTTGAGTAGGCAAGTTCCAAGTGGAAGCGGGGTCCCTTTTCATTATAAGCCCCCGGCCACCACCGCTGATAAGATTCCTCGACATTTTTCAGTTGAGTCCCCGAGTTGGCCGCAGCCCTAATGCGCATTCCGATAAAAGCCACCGGGCGACGCCATATTTCAATTTTCTGGAAGAAAGTAAACTTTCAAGTCGTATGAGAAACGAGTGCGAAAAATATATATTTCGTGGACGACGAGGTAGACGAAATTAGGAGGAAGTTTCTGGAGGGGATAGTGACGTTTAATGACAAAGGTTCTTACATAATTTCCTTACAATTATCAATTTGTGCCTACTTTAAGAAACATCATATTAAGTTCTGTAGAATCATTAAAGAATTGTCCTGTCATTTTCAAATTATTAAAAAATACTACCACTGAACTTGGAAAAAAATTCTGATAAGAGCGAGAATGCAAGGAGTATGGAATAGATTTTTTTGGGGTAACAGGTTACATGAGGGTAATCCAGAAGCTGTCAACTCCCCTTTAATAGCATAGGAAGGGAGTCTGAAAGGGAGAATATAAGGCACCTAGACTACTGTATGAAAGATATAACTAGGGGTTCACCTATAAGAGAACCGGGGAAAACCCTAGAAAACCTGCACCATGTAGATCGATCTAATGGGTACCTTTCTGTTGTTTTTTGGGTAACAAGCTATATGAGGGTGATATTGAAACAGTAAACTCCGCTTTAATAGCAAAGGAAGGAAATTGAAAACAAGGGCTGTGGAAGCTAAGGATTGACTGGGGCTCCTGGCCTATAGCGTAAGGATCCTACCCAGTGATTCACCTGAAAGAGATAGGTCGGACTATTCTTGGGTAGTAGTCTACATCCCATTGGGTACGAGTGTAGCGTTCCACCTAAGGATATATAAAGTTGCATGAAACAATAGTATTTTGACATGATATTCCCGAAATTAATGTCACTATTCTTATTAGTATTTTGAGTAATAATTTGTATTAATATATGTAATATAAAACAATTACTGATCATTCATAATAAATAATTTTTTTTATCTTGATATAACTGTCACATTTCACTATACTACAATATAAATCTAAGAATACTTGTGAAAATGAGCTTTATCTTAAACTTTATTCACAAATGATCAGAGAACAATGAGAAAATCTGCGAGAAAGTTTAATCTATTTTAATTTATTTTTGTCTTCTATTGTTGGTTTACTAAATGGTGCTACATAGATTTATAAGCGAAGTGTATAAATAAATAGTTTTCCTAATTAAGTCATGGAGAATAACTCCAAGTCTTTGTCATTATCTGAAAATAAAATGCATTCATTTCGAGTTTATTTCTTGTATAATATGAAACGTGGACCCCTTTTTTCCTCGTTTTTGCTATACACCCAACCGAAATTCCCGTCCGTAATTATATCTAAACGCCCTATCCAAAGCTATGCAGTTATTCCATTCCAGATAGGTTATTCCGAGGTTTGCATGGTTCACACAGCTTGTGAATTAACGGCTGCATAAAACGTTACTGCGCCAGCTATATTGGCTGCGCCTAACAAATCACAACTCTTCTGGCAACAAAAACTGTTGGACGATTCCACCCACCCTCTCTTGCCCTTCACCCCCTGCACCGACTGATATTCACGGCGCAATATTGCATACAAACTGATTAAATCCAAATTAAATGGCCCGGGGACGAATTTACTGGGCTTTAAATACAATACAATGCAAATTAGAGCGAGATAGCATTTCTGCGCCTCCCCCTCCCTTTTCTCCTAACGATAATCGAACTCGAATATATTTATGGCAACATTTCGCGGTGGGCCGTACAAAATAAAACTAGATCGCAAAACTGCTGACAGGAAATGTCAGAATTATTTTGGCAATTAAATTCTGTCTATTTCAATGTCCGCCTGCGGATATGGGGCCTCTGACGGAAATCGAATTATTACTGTTGTGTACAATTACGATTGTTGAGATGGAAATTAAATTTACGTGCGATCAAAATAGGCTTCCCATTATGTTGCCATTGTATTTAGCATTTCCAATGTATTTGCAATAGAATTACAATTTCGAAGTTAAGCTTGTGTTTAAACTACATTTCAAAAATATATAGGCCTGTATATGAATCCCATTTACCTTTCACACCTGAAACAACATTTTAAACTGATTTTAAAGTATTTATTTACATGATGATATATTTCATAAAATGTAATGCACGTCCACGATAAAAGTGACAATCAGTTTTTTATGCATGCCGCTCCTTAAGACGACTTCAAAAATCTATAATAAGAATAACATGCGATACAAAAACAGAATGAACGTTGATCACTTCAGGATGTTTTATTTCTGATACTGTCCGCATTAAGCCCAATTTGTGTTCCCCGCACGTACTACACAACATGTAAACAAACCAAATGCGCAGCTGAAGTCAACCACGTTCATTCATGCAGTTGATGTCCATGCTTTACTTACGTTGAATAAGTCGTATGGTGGTAAAATACCAATAGAACGAAATAATTTGGTAAAATTATTAGAAATTATAAAAATAACAAATCCTCTGTTTTTTATACTGATAATTACTATGGAAAAATATAACAATGTAACGACCGTTTCTACAATGATATCTCAACTGTAATAATATTAACTTTATTTCAGTAACAATAAATAATTAACGACTAAATTAAGCTTTGTGGACACATAAAATCGTTTTATAAAAGATAAATTCTCATTACACTAATACTGTAAGTAGAATACCATTCCACATTTAGGTCATCTGAGAAATTAAATTATGTAAATGAAAGACCAAAGTGTAATGTCTGTGGGAGCAGAAATGGAAACGGGCAATCATTTTCATGATCAAAAATAAGCGACCTAGGGCACATTCCATCCTCTAATTAAAATTTTGGCGTTACTTCAGAGAGATTAAGGCACAAAAGACTTGGCAATAGAGAAGTATTCTTCTTTTTAAACATAATGGAAAATTAAAAATGGAATGATCTCATTATGAAAAACGCCTTGTCTAATTGCTAAAATACATCTGTCTTCCATTCTTTTAATTCACTTGTTATATAGTTATTATATTTACCTTTCACATTCATGAACCAGCAGTAATAGTGAACCATTATAGCAATACGTACTATCATGCGGGAATAATAATACGACTAATAAATTTCTAGACTGTGTATCTATTTTAGGAGGTGTATGTACTGGGGTCGAAGACCTTGGGCATACGGTAAGAGTTGTCCTCTGATCCCATTAGATCAGTTGGCCAATTTCCTCATAAAACAAGTGGAGACACGGAGAAGGGAATGCTGCAACCCCACAGCAAACTCGTCTCCCGTCATTCAGACGGGCCTGATAATAGTACTGCATCTCTGAAACACCGGATAAAACCCTTAAACTACCTTGCTCTACCTTCCACATCCTCCATTTTCAATTCCCTTCCTATGGATCACCTTCATATAGCCTGTTAACTAAAAAATAAATACAAAGTGGCAATCGAGTGAAATGGTTAATTTATAATGCGCTGTTCCTATCCTTATTTCTCTTCTATCCTATTAATATCTTCTGTCCACCTACCGATTAGAAAACGGTACATCAACAATGGCAGCGAAATTTGTGGAACCAAATATTTTTCCGTCGTCTAAAGCGTTATAACAGAACTACGATTCAACTTTCACAGCTTAGAATGGACCAGATTAATGACAATTATTGATACAATTAAATAATGACAATTTTATTTTACATGCATCAAATAATTGTAGCTATTTAAATTTTTAAGCTGCTTAGATGTAAGCGAGCTTAATTTCGAGAGAGTTTAAATTGATTACTGAATAATTTCTGAGCCAATCATCTACAAATCTAATTTGGAATGTGATTCTGTCCACATTCTGAATTTTCGAACATTAAAAATTTAAATCTTGATTAAGGGATTTTGAATCTATAAGGATGTAAATTAACGAGAAGTCGAAAGCTTATGTTATATTTACAATAAAGTAGGTACTTCTTCCTTGCAGAATTAATTCAGACCAACAAAGTGATTCTGAAACAAGGTAGATTTAGATTTATTAGTATTCAATCCATTAGTCCTCGGTTGAGGAAATAGGATACGTCAAATATAATATTACAATAAATATACAAAATTTGACAACTGAGAATTGAAGGACACAAAGAGGAAAGATAAAATTCAATCTTCAATTTTAAGTCGACGGAGAAGGCAGCAGAAGATCGTGCGTAGGTTCCCGTCGAACATGAAAAAGAAAATAAGTCAGCAGTTAAATTATAGTAGAGTAAAGTTATAAAATAATAGGAGAATTTTATAAGACACCAGCAAACTGTTTTAGTCCTTTCTATCTACGAACTCTTTCAGTGAATAATACGCTACATTCATTAACAGAGATTTACAACTCTTTATTAATAATTTTTGAACCTTTAAAGCTTTAATTTCTTTTATTTATTTGTAAACACGTGTGCGTCAATTGATATCAAGGGATGGTATCTGATGAATCGTTTAAATACTATTCTATAAAAAATAGTAAAATTCTAAGTGTTGTCTCACTATTTATTTGAAGTGTTACTTTCTAAATAGTGTTGTAGAAATATATCCGCTTATATTTGACTTATCCTATTTCCTCAACCGAGGACTAATGGATTGAATAATACTAATAAATCTAAATCTACCTTGTTTCAGAATCACTTTGTTGGTCGGAATTAATTCTGCAAGGAAGAAGTACCTACTTTATTGTTAACGTTAAAGTGAGTGATGAGTAAGAACCACGAGCATCACTCGAAGGTTTACTATTTTCTAAAATCTTTCAGGCGAAGCAGTTATAAGACATGAGCAATTATGAAAATACTAGTCATGATTTGTTATTATATTTCAAATGCTTTTAAAAATTTATTTCCGTCATTCTTCAGCCAATTATTATAATAAGTTTAGTATTTCACGTGAATGATAAGACTAAAAATTTGATGGTTCCATGAAGTAGACTTCGAGGATAATGAAAATTATTTAACAGATCCTGGGAAAGGGAATCATCATTTGCAGAAGAACATCTTACCGGAAGCGACATTCCAAACTGTTAGCAAACAAAAGTATGTCCGCAGCAGCTGTCGGCCCCGGCAGTATGGGGAAGATGTAATTTTATTTAAGAGCGAAGAGGCGTAAATGTTATTTTGATTCTGGAGCAGCAGAAGCACTAAATAGCTGCAGAGGAGGCTGATTTATTTGTCGCGAGGCCTGTAGCGTTTGATGTCATATTGAGTGGCGCAGTTAAAGACCGGCGCACGCGTCCATATGCTCGTGGTATCCTACAACATAACATTGTCTGCCCAGCTTCCTGCGCCATCGGATACAGGGTAAATATTGGGCGGGGGTGCTGCTCTGTTATAAGTGGATATCCTAACAGGAAGTTCACACTTTTTTCTGCGGGGAAAACGGGCCATTATTCTTATTTATGTCTTCCGACTGCTGATAGGATCTTCTCACAGTTGGATTCCCTGCAACCCAATTTCATACTTGCTTAAGTACATATGTCAATATGTTTCACCAATAGGAAGTTCGTTTGAACAAAAACATTTATTTTTATTCAGCATTTGTTTAAACGAAAAGATTATGGATATAAGGGCGCTGCGGGAGTTTTCTCGCAGGCGCTTCAGCCCACCTGATCATGTCGGGAATGCCTCGCAATCTCACTGGGTACTTTTTATCAAAGTTCTCATATGCCGAGACACCACCTATTTTAGCAGGTATATGTTCCGGGGTCAAAGACCTTGGGCATATGGCAAGAGTTGTCCGCTAATCCCATTGGATCAGTCGGCCAATTTCCTCATAAAACAAGTGGAGACACGGAGAAGGGAATGCTGCAACCCCACAGCAAACTCGTCTCCCGTCATTCGGAAGGGCGTGAGAATAGTACCCAATGCCCGACCTACCTGATGCAGGTTTTCTAGGGTTTTCCCTACATCTCTTTAGGTGAAACACCGGGTAGGATCCTTAAACCATAGCCCGGGGGCCCTAGTCAACCCTTGGCTACCTTGCTCTACCTTCCGCATCGCCCTTTTCAATTCCCTTCCTATGCTATTAAAGGGGAGTTGCCTGTTTCAGGATCACCCTCAAGTAGCCTGTTAACCAACAAAAACGAAAAGATTAGGCTCTTTTCGGTTGTTTCAGCTGAGATCCACCTCAGTTAATTACCAAATTCATGTACGTTATGCTATCATTTTAGCTCAGGCTGATGTCCGCTTTGAAAGCACTGGAGGATGCAGGCTTTCGAGATGTTCAAATGTTGTGCATTCTTAATCTTACTTGTATTCCATCTTCCTAAACTACAAAAACTTATCTATCCTGAATTCAAGTTCTATAGTAATTCACTCGCGTAATGGGGAAAGAAAATTTTGGGTAAATTTTAGTCTTAAAGAACAACTCACTAGACGCTTGAGTAGTAAAAACTGAGGACCAAGTCTTCCAGAGCCTTCGCCGCTGTACATGGGAAGCACGTTGACAGCATCGAAGCATGCAGGAACTGCACTCAGAAACAGTCTGCTTTCTTCCTAATTAAAATAAATTTCGTTCTCAAAAATCTGCAGTTGAGAATATATTCTATCCTATCTTGACTTGGCGTTTTTGATATTCACTGGTAAACTGAAAGGTTAACACTTTTCCAAATTACCAAATATTACTTTCCTTTCTATTATCTCCCATATCCGGAGAAATAGTTTCCAAATTCCTGTAAACACTTTCCAAAGCCACACGGTGAGTTTATACTCGATAATATTGTAACAACAAATTAAGAGATACAACAGAGTAAATAAGACGGTATCAGTAAGTGGGTAGAGTTCAAGATTTCCTACATGTTACGTGTCCGTACTGGCCTATAAATAAAATCTGATTAATTCTACACCGATAAAGTATAGGTTAATTCATTACAAATAGATTTGGTAAAGTTAGTAGAAGCAAAAAAACTGGATTTTAAAATATATAATTGATTAAGAACTCAGCCACAAAATACTTTCAATTGTTGCGAAACATAATACGTAAAAATAAATACAACTAGGGGTTTATAACATAATAAAAATGCAATATTCATTATTTTTATCTCAGGACAGCTGTCATGTTTCATTGTTTCTGATATTTTCCCTCTTTTTTGAGGTTCAGTAGTCGATAGATGAATTTTATATTTAACGTTTTCTGAACTACTGCTTTAATGCCTTATTCAGTAATTTTATTAATTTTTTTTACTAATAATATTTTTTCTGCGTTAAACACATGCATTACATTTATTCATCCAAGCAGAGAAATGTCTGCGTGTAACAGAATTAAGTGCGCAAACATGGAAAGGGGATACAGGGGGTCAGTACAAACATTTCTCCCACTTGACATGTTTGTCAGAGACGCTTACGTTCCTCCGCAATTGGAGAAACAGCGCGAGAATCGCCTAATAGTTGCATCAGACAAATACATTAAAAATAGTAGAATTTTACGTCTTTTGTATTTAGCTAGAGAAATTTCTCAAAATTGTCTCCATTCAACTCACATAAAGTTTAAAATGATTGATCTTTGATTTCCTGCCTCTTCCAAAGATTCCTAGCGTACCACTTATTGCTTGCGACGCAGCCACGATTCAGTTGCCGAGCTTTGCGTCGTTGTTTTACAGAGTTTGTCTTTCTTGTATAGTATCATTTGTTACTTTGTGTTTAGTCTTTTACCAGTACCGATTTTTTAAAAATGGTTTCATTGGCTTCATAATTACACTATGTTAAGTATGTGTCTTTTACTTGCGTACAAAATAAATAAGAACAAAACAAATGATTTGGGTAATTTCACTGGTGCCGTCGCTGGTTAATTGTAATTAATTAAATCCAGTACTTGATTAATAGGTGAAAATTGAGGTGATCGTTAAAATTATATGTGCAATATATAGGGTTGAAAATGGTCTTCCGTACAATTTTCCCCCAACCAAGTGAAACGAGGTTTTAGCGGAGGTCGAGGTTCTAGTAATTTCCTTGTTAAATGTCCAGTTTAAAAGTTATATTATTCAATTTCGATAGGTTTCAAGATAACGACGGGATCTATAAAGTATAAAAAACTAAATGGAGATAATTATTTGTAAGAGTAGTCGTGCGATTAATTACTTTCCGAGAGACCATAACGACTGGAGTACAGCAGTCAAGTTACTTATGCAGCTTAACGCGAGCGCCGCGGCGGCCGTAAGCTGCAAGAGATAAAAGAACCGTGTCGAATAATTGTCTTGATTTGCTTGAGACTTAAGGCCCGCGGCGCGGTAGCAGCTAGGACAAGGCAGTAAACTTTACTTCTTGTTTGAGAGTAGCTGTAAAGCCCCGGCGGGCTGCCCTCAGACCGTACAATCACTCACTATAATGAAAGAGGACCGTGAGGCTGTGACGCCTTTTGTCTCGGCCCGGAAAAAGAAAATCCACCTCCGCCCAGCAGTGTCGCCTAGGGGTGGACCTGATAAAATTTACAAGAGATCTTACGCGGCAATCTGAAAAGGGTCCAGTGGCCTCTGGCGGCCTCTGGTGATCAGCTCCTTTCTTCCTCTTCTGGACCTGATTGCCGGAGAAGGGAGTTGTGTTACTCCAAGTAGAAGCGACAACCAGTCTGCCGAAACCAACAGCTTACTCTAGCTAAATACAAGTGGAGAACTTAAACACGGGGGCTCTAATAAGGCGCGAATTTTACTGAATACACACGCAAAATGGCTAACATGATAAAGTAAATTACATTAATACTCGTGACCATAAATGACGCTAATTTTCCCAATATGTTCCTCATTAAGAAGGATGCAAGGAGAGAAACAACTTTTATAAATTATTTACGATTCCCCTTAAAAATTTGACTGGGCCTAAATGCAATAGTTTAACTATTATAAACCAAATTAATGTTAAAACTTGCTGAAAAATTCTAACTTCCGTCATAAATGTTCCAGTTTCAGCCAACATAAATAGAGATGTTCCGAAAACGCTTTTACACTATTACCACCCAAGTGTGATAGATATAGTATTATCAAAGATCGAAGGCTATTCGGTGTAATTGTTGAAGGATATATTTTTGGAATTTGGATTTCCCGACACTTCGCTGGAAGATGACGACAGTGTATAACGTCGCGCTATTATGTTTTTCACCCACGTGGAAAAACGAGAATGTTTCCTTCAGGTGTAGTGTTATTCTTTTACAGAAACTTTCATATTGACACCGTTGAATATAATAGTCACAAATTTTAGTGATGGATTTGAAACTTTCCACCACTTGCCTTGTGAAGTTGGTCAATTTAGCTCAGTAAACCACCCGATGTTTGATTGAAATGCAGAAGTACATTTAGGCTCTTCAGAGTAATCCGTGAGTGGTACAAGGAAGTAGACGTGTATAACGAATTACAAGTTCAAATAATAGATTAATAATTTTAAAAATTCATCATGAGGCTAAAAGTGAACCATCACGTGGGTTACAATTAATTTGAGTTGAATGGAAACAACCAGTTTTTAAATGTGAACGTAATGCACAAAAATTAATTTTAAAAGTCAAAATTAGGTACGTATAGAATTTTGTACATCAGTTTTACTTACCCATCCGCCGATTATTGGTGTCCTCTGGCGGATGTTAAATTCTTAGTAGTCGGTTGACGTCCTGGCGGTGTCCAGGAGTAGTGTTGCTAGCTGATATTCTGCATTTCTCTACGTTTCTATATCAGGCGGATTGTATATCTCCAGCTTCACAGCAGTCCTGGTAGATCACTCTAAAATAACAGCCTATAATTTATTTGTTTTGGTTGATATGTATACGGTTCATTTGTTTCACTCCTTTTTATGACAAATCAGTAGTAAATTGTCCTTCACTTCACGCACGCAAATAAACCATCTCTCGATGTTAATACGCATCCGTAGAAACATTTACGTTGGGAACCCCTGCAGTCGGTTACCAGAAATTACCAATCAACCGTCTGTCACGTGAGCACCTTATCATTCTCTGAAATACATAAATAATCATTGGTTAGGATTATTTATTTATTACATGGAAGACCCTAAGTATGAATTTTAAATACATTAATTTTGTACTACATGCCACATTTTATTCTCATTTTGTATCACTCCTCGAATTGTTTCCCAATTTTTATTAATTTTGATCAATCAGAAGTAGAGGAAGATTCTACTTGTGCGGTCATCATATCAGAAAAAGTCAGTTGTAAACAGATATCATTAAAAATTGTCTCTGGACGAATGCTAATGTACAGTATGATCAGCCAGAGCTGGTTCGAAAGTTTAAAAGGTGCACAGGCCAACATATAACTGCGAGACTCGGCGAAGGAGCGAGACAAAAAACATCAACGATTACGTGGAGACAGAGTGATTCATCGCCCTACAAATATTATTGGACGAAAATAACAAAAGTGACACCCATTACTAAATGAAGGTTTTGTTTTAACGCTAACGGTCATTTTAAATGCTCTCAATGGTCAGAAGGTCGAGAAATAATTACATATACTTTGAATCATATGAAAATAATTACCTCGATTTTCGTCGGTTTCGGGTCTAACCTTTTGCGTTCGGACAGATTATCGACAAAAACCGAGGTATCACTATATATAGAAATTAATGTTTTTAATTATTTGTTATAAAAGAATTCATCCATTTATTTATTTGATGTGGTCTATTTCTGGTGCGTAAGGGTACAGTAGTCCTCTTTTAAAGTAAGGAACCGATGGATGCAATAAGATAGAAATGGAAAACTATTCTGTCTAGTGGAAGGGTAAAATTTAAGTCTTTGATACGCTTCTTCGTTGGGGATGGTTCGTTGGAGAGGAAAGAGATTCTTCGTTGTTGTAGTCGCAGGAACTTGCTCGAAAGCATTCGTTATGAAGGCAAAGCTTCGTCCTAGCAGTGACTGATACCCGTCACAAGCCACGCTACTAAATCCTGCTCGGAGCGTCCTTTGCCAGCGACGTCCGACAAATTCGCAGGTTTCTGCCACAGACGCCGCCATCTATCGTGCGGGACTGAAGAAGGAGAGCCTCGGAACAACAGCAACCTCCAACTGCTAATTTCGCGCACGAGACTCCAAACTAGCTGCTACATCTGCCGCTGCAGTGCAGAAATAAAAAAAAACGTCAGTGGCGTGGACCAAAGGGCGGCGAGAGAGGGAAGATAGAGACAGAACAAAACGCGGGGAGAAAGAAAAGATTCTTACAGAGAGAGTGAGACAGGGGATGGTGAGGGGGGAACAGTTCTCCAAGTCCGTCCGTCCGTAGATTGAAAACACGAGAAAAATGACCACTGGCCGTCCAGGGCCCTAGCGATGGCTGCAGAAAGCAGCGAACTAATCAAACTTTGATAGTCCTAACAGCACGGCGGAGATAGAGACAGAGAGAGAGAGAGGTGTGCAATCTTCACACACACTCACACAAACACACACACACAGGAAATGGGAAGTAACAAAAGCAAAAGGGAGCAAATGCTTTACGAGCTTCCTCGACAGTGAGTTGTAATCAGAAGGATCGGCCTAGAGTGTTCCTTAGTCAAACATTCTAGTGTGAATGTTTATCACTGCGCTGTTATAATAATGTACCTGTAAACCTAATTATTCTGTTCCCGAGAAGAGCACTTAACTAAAATGTTGCTAACACAATTAGTTGTATTAAATGCTTCTATGTAATGACGTTTTTACTCGCCTGAATTAATATTTAATAAAAATCTTACTTAATGGTTATATTACCAAATACCCAGTCATCTGTTCATATCTTGTATTAATTTGTCCCTTTACAATACATTTCAGTGTGCCGCCATAATAATTTCCAATAAATACAGTTGCGATTATATCAAAATCTATTAGTAACAGTTTTAAATACAAAAGAACATCTCAATTATTGTTACATTTACCTGCTCCGTACTTGAATTAAAACATACGTAAATTAATAATTAACGACCCAGTTACATGACATTTACAACAAATTTGGAAGAATTTTATAATCTAATTATAGATGTTTCCCCCATAAGTTATGGTCCTTGCCAATTTTTGTAACCAACTGAGGATATAAAAAAAGATCATAAACAAAAACAATAGGCAAAAGATAAAATTATCAAAAACAATTTAATAATCATTCAATAATATAATTTGTTTAATTGTGAAAGTATCACTTTTAAATTAGCAGTAAATTTGCCTTTTATATACAAAATTTCAGAAAATAGTGTTTTTTTAATTCATTTCATTACTTAAGACAATAGAATTATCAACGACTTATTTAATTTTGGTTCTTTGTTACTTTGTTCTTGATACTCAGTACACTTTTATTTTATTATAAATATTACATTTTAAAATAAGGATCTCACGAGATTAATCTTGATACAGAATGTATAAATTTATTATGAATTACACTTGATTTTCACTCTACTATAATTATACATATAATTATACCAAATATTCTTAATCCATTTTCCATCTGTTAGATTTTTATAAAATTTAATATACTGTAACATGAAACATTTCCCTGCGCTTCTTATAACTAATAACTTTTATTCTACATTAGCCATACCTTATTTAACCAATCTAAATAAAACAATCCCATATTTCCAAGTTTACTCTTTTTATTCACCATAATATTACTACAGATAATTATGGCAGTACGCCGAAAGCTACTGTATTGTAACGAATTAATAATGTATATAAACTGATGTCCTGTTAATCTATCCTTTCTCTTGGTCAACGTCCCCCATATTGTTCGCTCTTCCCCTATTCCTTGTTTGTGATTCTATCCACCCATCTGATTTTCAGCATTCGCCTATAGCGAATACAAGTAAGGGCTGACATTGTAAAAATAATTAAATCAATTTTTATGGAAAGTAAAGAGGAAATTTAAGGTGAGAACGGGGCAAAATATTTTCAAATTTTCGAACTGTGGTGAACTGTACGTATAAAAAATTATTTATTTTCAGTTTGGTGGATATTTATTTATTTTCTCTCTAGCATTCAATTTTTTCTTATGTAAGTATAAGGATGAGCCTTCCGTGTATTACAGATTTATGACTGAAGAACAGTACAGAAAAATGTAATAAGCTTTGCAAACTATGAGAATGGATTAAGACTCGTAAATTAATTTGATACCGTATTCAAGTTTAATCTGGCTATTACCTAGATTGATCATTCAAAAACTGATTCAGTCCAGCGAGATTTTTAGACTACAAATAGTGCATAATCATTACTGCAGAATGGCTTTCCTGTTTGGTAGGTAATATAATTAATTATTATTAAATGTATCATTAAATTATTTATAGAATTATTCTATTTTTATATATTAAATGTCAATTTGTTGTGTTATTATTATTCAACCTTTCATAATACTTGTAAATTCGCACTTGGTTATTTGAATAAGCTGCGAAAAGTTTCAGTTACCTGTAGACCATTCCACATTCCTGATTGCTTTTTCATGTTCATTTACAAATCAGCAGAATGCACTATAAACTTCGCTGCTCGACGTTTGTTGACACATTACTCGAGATTTAAATTCAAAACACCGCTGTAGCCTGACAGCTAAAAGCGAACGATATATTTCTGCTGCACCCTGCCATTTCCAAGAGTTTATAAACAAGTCTTCGGAAGCGAAATAAAGCTAGGCGTACACGGATTTAGTTCGACTACATTTCAAGTGTTATTTCTTATTTCCAAATCCGCTGCACAATAATAATTTATATTTTTATTTTGAAACTGTCGCTTAATTGAAGCTATATATCTTCGTAAATCCTATACTTTTTCACAAATTATATATGTTTAGAACACATTCATTTTAAGTATTCCATCAACCTCATCCTTTCTATCTAAAAATTTGAGACAACATTTAATTAGTTGTTTTGTTGTATTTAAATTCAATTTATAAATAAATGAAAATATACACAATCATACAATTCATTATGATGCTTGCAAAGCACATTTTTAACATCTGCGATGTGGATATAATCATACTGTAATATTTATTGTCACTAATTGTGATAAATGTAATGAGCTCTGTTTCAAATTGCAGCGCAATTAATTGTCAATAATATATTATTTTCATACAATAAGGCAGTGGAAAATTAAAATGAGATAGGGGCAGAGTGAATCGAAACATTAATAACCCACTATGTCTTATGAATGAACTATCTTGTTTATTTAAGAGCCACTTTAAATTTGTATGTATAGCAGTTTAAATAGATTTTTTTTATATTTTTTTTAAAAAAATTGCCTCTATTAGTTCATTGCATGAAAAATTGTTCGTACTTTATTTATTATGTATAGGTTTTAGATAAGGCATATTTTTATACTTTGCTCCCTTTTCTCTCTAAAGACAGTAAAAAAATATAGTCATCTCAGTAGAGTGGCGTTGCGGTTCGTGTAAATTTTGTCACGTACATATCTTTCCTAGTCACTTAATGCCACTTTCCTGTCGCATGCATTGGTGAAGCTGGGAGTTTAAGCGTAGCAAATGTCTCACGCTCTGAAGACATTAAACGTATGTCTTCTTTCAAGGTGCCATCTTAAAGACACTGAGAGTGAAAAGCGATAAATAAATATGTTATTCGTTCGATACGACTCTACGTTTCACTACCTAAGTAATTAAATAGTCGATTAGTTACAAAAAGACCATCTTTTCAATTATTTTTCCTCATACAATTTGCTCTACCTTGCACTCCTCCTTTTAGATTACCTTCCTATGCTATTAAAGCAGAATTGCCTGTTTCAGGATCATCGTCATGTAACCTTTTACCCCCACGTCCCCGCTTAAAAAAATAATGACCCCAAAGCAGTGGAGATCAATTAACTCTCCGTACTATCTGAACGATCATTAGCGTGACTGTCGATTCTAATAGTAGTTGCAATAAATATTTTTTGAAAATTATTATTTTTATTTACTGGTATAACAGTGGTTTATAGAACTCGTTCGTGATTCAGCAGTAATAACACATTACAATATCTAGTAAAACAGAATCATATATCAGTAAAAATTTTCTGTCGCAATTGAATGGTAACTTATTTGAGGCTGAATCCTATAAATTGTAATGTCAAAGCGTCGTGATAGAATATTCCTGGTCCTACACTAGTCGTGATAGCAGAAATGTTAAAAAATAATTCCATGCTTAGTCTATATAATTCTACTTAAATCAATCGAATTAATTTTTAATTCTTTTGGTTTGTACCAAACCGCTCTATGTTTAAACGGTAAGCGGTGTTTATGTATTCTACGGAAATAAAGGAGATAAAGTCTATATAATTTGAATGAATCCATGTTTTTCCTATATGCGTTACGATTAAATTTTATTGAGTTGTAGTTGCTCACTACAGAGAAGGTCTGTCGTTCTTTCAAAGATTTAGTCCCTTTCCCTCCCCCCATTAAGGTCAAAAGCGCTCCCTTATCACATTTTTCAACAGATGAAGCGCCATAATTTTGAATTATCTTAAGCATTCTTTAGGAGGCTACTTTTTAGTTTAAACAAATCTTTTTATCGTATAGTCACATACATAATTTAACATACACAAATGAAAATATTTTCATGACTTAATATTGTACAGTGACTATTCTTCATTACACTAAGATATAAGGAGCAATTATTGCTCCATTAAGCTCCCGGGTACATTTTAAACTCCCTTAAGGTATTTTGTTCGTTTCCGTTACAAAGATGTTTTTACTTCTGCAATGCATAGTTTTAAAAACCGAGAATGTTTTTCATTCTCTTAAGGCACTGGGGAAATTTAATCTCTTAAGGTAGCGTGCTAATTTAATACATTCAGTTAACGTAGCGCCAATCATCATCCTGGTTAATTTGTAGGTATAACAAAATCGACGAAGTCCAGGTGTGCCCATCAAGGGGCTAATGGGCCAAAATTAGGATGAAAGTCAAAATTACGTCTTAATCTGGAAATTAGTGTGGAATTAATTTATTTTCCATCAACGCCGGGTACTCACTGAGTTGTAGAATATGTATATATTTTCTTTACGTCTAGTTGTTTTTTTGCAATAAAGAGTCACAGGGATTTTAATAGGTTGTGAAATCAAAATAAATACCACGTACCTTTTGCTGATGGTCTTTCACCGTGGTTTTTTGTGTTTGGTGAGAGTGTGTATACTTGTGTGTGTGTTGGTGGAAGGGGATTACGAATGGCCTTGACTACGGACTTTTAAGTTCAATTAAGTCGTAGGAACGACAAAGGGTGCTCGTGCGTGAATCAATTGAGGCCGAGGCGCCCCATGACAACTGCGTTTGGAAAGGGGGCCCATGGGAAAAGGTCTACGGCAGTAAGGGAAGGGGGTTCTGGCCTCGGAAGTCCGTCATCAGAACTGGGCATCGTGGTGGCCGCAGCGCCTCCAGAGCAGACGAAGGAGCAGACCAAGTTAATGGCCGGATCCCGGAAATTGTGCTCACATATATCTCGCAGCAGATTTATGAAAGTGCTTTTCTTCCGAGTGGGGAAAGCGGCGGGGGGCCTCGCCGAGTAGGGGGGTAGGAGAAGAAATATATACAATGTTCCTTCGTCTCGCTCCCCGCTCTCCTGCTTCTCTCTTGCGCCGACAAACTGTAGTCTCAACTTCTGCTTCTCCCTCCGTCTCCCTCTCTCGCTCTCTCGTTCTTCCTATCTGGGAACGCATTGCTGTAATTTTCAGGGCGCGAGATTTATGCGACGTTAAGGTGCGTTCTGCGCTGTTATCGGTATGGAATGCGGAGGGAATTACCGAGTAGAAAAGGGGAAGGCGGTGGAATCGAGACTACCCCCGCAGTACCTCCGCCCATAGCTTATACTGCAATGGGCAGTTATTTCTCGGCTAGTGACCAGTAGTCGGTTTTCGAGTCCGAGATAAATGGTTACAGAAGGTCTGAGGTCGAACAGCAACGGTGCTGGGAGGGTTGGTAGGAAAGGGAAGGAGGGGAACAGAAGTTTTCGGGCCGTGGCGATGCGATTGATGTCTAGCAACGCGGCGGCGGGCGCAGGCGTTGTAACTTACAGCCCCTGAAAGAAAATAACACCAAATAACACTCCCCGGGCAAACATAAGGTGAAAGAGGGGGGAAACGCGGAAGAAAAATATCTCGCGTGGCTAAATTCGCCAGGGCGGACCGCAGAAGAGCACGGGGCGTTATTGCTTGGCTGCCTCGTAGCCGCAAGCTCGCCGCCTCATATCTGTGAAGGATTGCAGCTTCCCTCTAGAAAACTCGCCTGTCTTTCCTCGCCCACAAACGAGGGGATGGTCCTATATTAAATTTTCCCTCAGGAGGCATCCATTTCCCGAACTGACTAATCTGTCTTGGCAATATTTGGGGCGTAACTTTTACTACCGACGCAAACTGGAGTGAGATTAGATTTATTGTCCATTAGTCCGTAAATGAAGAACTAATGTTCGACAAAGTAAATTTAAAGTCACATAGAGATGATCATTCATTATACTAATGCATCTATGGGGATATCGCGGACCTATTTGTCATTCCAAATGAGCTTGAAATCAATCAGATATCAAGAATTCCAATACATTAACGAATTAACTGGTTTTTTTATTGTATCCAGGAACAAATTACATAGCTTCAAGTGTTCATATTATATATAAAAATTTCAGTCATCCTCATCATGACGTTTATCATGATAAAAGCCGAATGCTTCTCTGTTAATACAACTCAATACAGGTGCTAAAATTTATCCGAATCTCCACACTAAACACCCTCGAATTTTTTTAAATAATATACCAATGCCGTACATATTACATTAAAAATCAGGAAAATTCACAAAAAAGCATCACAAAGGAAACCAATTTCAAACTTTGAGTAAGCTTAAAAGCAAATGCTTGAAAATGATAACTTCCTTGGAGAATAATCATTGACAAGAACAACATAATATTTAAATTGACGTGTGAGATTTTCCAATATTTTATTTTTGTGTAACAGTCCCATTAAAATGAAGAACTATTACAATCGATAACAGAAGGCATAAAAATACTGACTAAGAGTTTTAAAAATAATTTGCCAGATATACTGTACGTTTCTTTCTCTTTCGTAAATAGAAATAATTGTTGAAGTAAATACGAAATTAAATTAAGAATTTGGTAAACAACATTTTGGGCTTGCAGTATAATTTAAATCGATTTTTTAAAATCTTTTTATTTAAAGTCGCATCAACTGTTAATGGTTATTAGCGACTAGAATTAATAAATTAAAAACTAATCATTCACAAATATCAGCTTTATTTAAGAACCACGTTAGCTTTCAATTTGATAAAATTAATTTTAGAGTAAAAACCCCAGTTATATAAATTATTGTACAATTGTAACATTTTAAATGAATCACGAGTGTAACGTCTTACATTTAATGCTATAAATTGTTCATAATATTCAGACGAATATGAATATAATAGTTGAAATATTATGAGGTTCTTATTACTCACGAACACTTTTGAATAAAGTTTAAATTTGTGGACGGTTATTTTTAACAAGCACTTATCTATTCGTCATTTTCCGTAAGCTTACCCAAATTTAACAAATTAAAATTGGTTTCTACTATGATGCTGTTTTAGGCATTATTCAGAGAATTGCTCTAATGTAGTCTATAAGAATGTGTAAAGCGGTAGATTTTCAAATTTTTATACCATCCACATTCATGTTACTTGAAATTCGCCTGATAAACTGAAATTGGCTAAATTTCAGGATTTGGATTATATATATTTGTTGACCTTAATATTTATGAGTTGGTTTTTAGAAAGATGCTGAAATCAGTGCAGATACTTTACGGGACTCTTAACTATGATGACACCCAAAAATGTGTTCATTTATTTTAAAATGAAATTTTAATCTTTCCAGTATACTCATGTATAAAATCAAGTTTCATTATTATGATTATTTTTCACAAACTTGTATTTATTGGAATATCAAATAAATTATTTGAAACTGCTCCTGTTTGGCCAGATAATGTTTCTCGACGCTATTAATTTTTATCCTATTTTTGACAGTTTATCACCGTGATAGTGTTACAAATGTACCTGGTAGGAGTTCTTTTGTTGAGGAAAGCATCAGGTGGTTGGTAACAGGAACCTTATCAAAGTCGCGGTCAGAGTGGCCTGACCGATAGAGGACACAATTGCCTCGGGCAAATCCAATATTCCGGGCTCGAACCCGAGTCCACTGAGCCCAGGGTCAGATGTAACGGCCTCCTGTGCACCATGCGATCAATAGCTTTGTGCTTTAATTACCTTCATTTAAATGATGTTTATCTTAATTACATTCCGGGCCTGAGATAGCGTGTATAAACCCCAGGGCTGCTGCAGGCTTTAGTGCCGGCTGTTATTGCTTTAGTGCCCAAGATGGCGGCCCGACCCGCCCCGGGTGCTTGTTTTGCGTACCTACGCTTGACACTTGTTAACAGATATTTTATTCCGCTATTGTCTACGTACTTGTACAGGAACCAATTAGAAATTAAAAAAATTCATTTTGTTACTCGAATCACATTCGACGTTTCGAATGTTTTATTCTCAACAAATGTACTAAGTTTCTCTTCAAATTAGTTTTTATTCTACAGAAACTTTCAGCAGTTCAAATAGTGTTACAAATAACCACTTGTTGCAATTCTAAACTCGTAATTTGAGGGCAGCCCTTAATCCATTGATTCATGATGACACCCCTCATGTTTTTTTATCTGATTTTGAAATATATTGACAAAAATGTTATGATAATTCAACTGTCTCTTATGTTAAGAATAAAACCGACAAGAAATCAACAGAAGAAAGGTAAAATTGGAGTGAGCGAAAGTAGTTGCTTAAAATCACGGTAAAGAGCCAGAAGGAGTGGAAAGTACATAGATAAAATTATAAGAAGTAGAGATGAAACAAAATATTCTACGGAAATAAGAAACTTCTGGTCGTCTTAAGGGAAAGGGGAGATAATAATTAAGAGGTACAATATGGTGAATTACGTAAGGCTACTTCAGAAAATTGGCTCAGTCTTTATAGAACCATCTTTCGGGTTTCTTTCATCTGATTGTTGAGTTTTCCCCATATTTGAGACAATAGAACACTCAAAAAGCATCTCTAAACGTTACAAACGTATTCCTAGTTTAATCTCCTTCATATTAATAATTACTGATCTATATACGTGTGAGTCATAAACGACACTTGTGAAGTACTTGGTTGGTTTACTTTTCTAATTATAAAGTTCCCCCTTTTAGATATTATATTAAAATATGAGGAGCGAAAAGTACACTGATAAGATTAAAAGAAATATAAATGAAACAATGAATATTCCTGAAAGAGATGGAAAGATGGAAACAGAGAGGATATATAAATTAAAAAATTGTAAATGCAAAAGAGGTAAAAATATTAAAGACGGTGTAAAATGAAGATAAAACTAAGGTGTCAATATACGAAGTAGAAATATTAAAAATAATTATTAATTTAGAAAATTATAATCCTTTTTTTCCGGTTTCCTTTACAATAAAACATTAAGGCTGGCCAAGTCAGAAATGGAATCATTTAATTTGAAAACGTTTCGTCCCCCAGCTTTCGGGACGTTCTCAGTTCTTTCTACAAAAAATGTATATTAAATATGCATGGTTCTAGATACTTATCATTAAAATATAACGGGGCCCAAATGAATTAAAACAATGATAAGGATCGCAAAGCTCAAACAAAGATTTTATTACCGACCACACAGCTCACATAGTTGTAACGGAATATGTTGAAACCACAAGATATACATTTTAAGGAATCCAGAATCTGCAAAATAAATCACAGTATGCATTCTAGACACGAAACAAAGAATATTCTATTCGGGGAACTTTGAAATGTAAATCTTGAAGTTTAATAATAAACCGACAATGTGAGCCATTCGGTCGGTTACAACAATGTAAGCTTTGAAATCGGTTACAACAATGTGAACATGTCGATGTTTCCTAACCATTATTATCACTGAATTCACTTTTATTATATTTTAATAGTAAGTAACTAAAACAAACCAAGTTGATTTATTATTTAGATTCTACTATGCACATTTAATTATATAACTTTTAATATCTCACTAATTAAAAAAATTCACAGTCACAATAATTTTATTTCGTCAGTAGCATTTGGCTAATTTCGCCATAATCATCTGAAACTACTGCAAATTTTAAAAAAATTAAATTAAGTTTTTAAAATGTGTTCCTTGTGACAATATGCAACTGACCAAATTAATAAAATCATAAAAAAAATCTTGAAAATATGAAGTATTTTATGACAGCAGAAGTCTACTTAAATTATGAACAATTTTCATTTATATTAATAAATAAAAATACAGCCAAATAAGTAATCAAATCAAATTAATCAGTATTTAATTATTTGCTGGCTTATTTGACCGTATTTTATTTATTTATCATTAAACTTCCCTTATTCCTGAATTTTGGAGATAGCTTGCCAGATTTATGCTTTCTGAAACTACAGTACTTCACCTTTTCAAGTTTTCCTGAAGTGGTATTAAGTTCAGGACGAAACGTCATTTATATATATATGAAGGAATTTTAATATATCATGAAACCATACTTTTGTGATTTATACGGCC
This sequence comes from Eucriotettix oculatus, assembly GCA_034510155.1. Classification (NCBI taxonomy): domain Eukaryota; kingdom Metazoa; phylum Arthropoda; class Insecta; order Orthoptera; family Tetrigidae; genus Eucriotettix; species Eucriotettix oculatus. Next base: position 49,906,757 of record CM067381.1, read on the forward strand.
TTTATATTGTATTTTAATATTGTCTGTCGCAAATAACCGCCTTGGTTGGTGCGACTATAAAACATGAATTAAAAAATAATAATATTGTCAGATAATTCTCAACTTATTATTATACACACCATTTCAAAAAATCACGACTACTTACCTCTTTTAGTTACGTACTTCTGAATGACTTTTTTTACATATTCAGATTATTTTCAACTGCTCTGAGTTCACAAAACCAAGTAATAATTATGTAAGAATATAATGTCAGCTGAAACAAAAAATACGACCAGGCTACACAACACAGAAAACACTTCTTAAGTTTCAATGTCAGATTTTTTTGTTTTGTGTTTATCATTATATTGACAAAAACTTTTTTATTTCATGGTTATTTTTCAATTTGAAGATGGTAAAAAATATTCACTGTCATCGTACATGCTCAAAGATTTTATAAGCCAATGCAATTAGCTACTGAAATCAACAAGAGAAGAGGCAATCAGCAATTAACGTGTGTTCGAGGCTAAACAACAGCTCACTTTTATTCTTCTCTGTAGAGGTAGTGTGTGTGTGTGTTATACGTTTTAATTTTCTGGTTCTCCGATCAAGAAGTTACGACAGCGTTCCACTTAGGCTGCGTTATCCGGAGGGCATAACTACATTTCCGGCTTTATGAAGATTTACGAGGTAATCGCATGCCTTGTAATGGCGGGCGCACGCGATAGCTAAATCGGCCAGGAACTATTAAAATGAATTTGCCGCCGCCGCCCAATTTTGAACGGCGCGTGCCACCCACACATCCATCTGCTCTCGGTCGGCGGATCTGATATTATTATAACAACTCCACACGATATCGCCCAGGTAGCCTACCGTTTCATAAGCAAGAATCCATTAAGTTCCACTTATCGTCAGTTGCGATCGAGCTTCCTGGGATCCCTCCGCCTCAATGTTTCTCACAGATCCAATACGATGAAATATCGTTCCGCTCAATTTATCGACAAATCTGCCATTAAAAAAACAATTATATTCATTTATCACCTAATGTATTATTAATTATTTTACACATTTAAATCAAAACGACATTTGAAACATTGTGACAACGAGGAGAATTTAGTTACAATGGCACACGGAAACGAGAAAGTGATGAGAAGATCGAAGGTAAAGCCAAATAAACGGATGATGTTCATATAAAAATTTTCATTGTTATTGATTAAAAAGGCATAGTAATGAAGGTTATTTACTTTTATAGCAACAATAGACAGGAAAGAAGAGTAATGCATTTTCTTCTGAAATTATACGCCAGCAACTGAATACGTACTTCAAAAACAATAGAACATTTTATTTTGGGTTCATCCATTTTATTTTCGCAGCATAATCTCCTTGTAGTTTAATCCTCTTGACTCGGTGTTTCCCTAACATTGTCAAGCCGTCCACAAGGACCTCAAAATCTGTATTTGTATGGGCAGCGATGTCTTTCTGTAATGGTAAAACAACTAAACACGAAATCTGGCGGTACAAAATCCTATCCAGGCGGCCTGAGAGAAATTGAAGAAGGTTACAGACAGGGTAATAATATACAGATAGTTTGGCGCCCGATTTTCTAAATTATTTGAGACTCACCGACATCTAACAGTGAGCAGACGTGGTTTTTTCAAAAACATCGGTGAAGTGGGATTGAATGGCTTCTCCCAAAAGCGTCCGCCACCTTCCGCTAATTTTCATGAAAATTTGAAAATATCCAGGCTGTGGTGCCAAGAATTTGACTCATGGATTATATCTCTTATTTCAGGGGAGTTACTTAGGTTTTTGGGCATCTAATACCCTTTAAATTTGTTTTTCCTATTTCTGCCCTTTGTAAACTCACGGTTGTACCGATAACTACAGACATCTGGGGGATTCCTTCCTAATGAATTTAACATTTAAAAATAATTAGAGATCGGCTTCCAGCCGGGTAATCTCCGTAATCAGCGACGTTTCAATGGATAGCACTTCCATCATCTTCCACGCTGAAGTTGGAAGATAATCGAAACGTCACTGTTTACTGAGACTACCCAGTTGTAAACCGGAGAAACCTTTCTTAAATTAAAATATTTTTCGTCAATAATCGATTTATTCCATTGTTTTAAAAGAACACAAACTATTTTCATGGCTGGTAGGAAATTGAGACTGAATTTTGATAAAAATGCAATCTGATTTGATACTTGCAAGACTTAATGGAAGTAATATGACTCAAACAACTAATTCGTAGTAGAGAAAATGCAAAAGGTCAGTAGAGTCATAATTTGTTAATACAAAATTTTTCGTCACCTGGACCGAAAAGTGAACCTTCTGGATCTACATGACTCAGGGCCCGAAAGCTGGACTATATTTTGGGATTATTGTTAACTAACCCTCAGCAGTCGCCAAGATCCGTATGAAACTCAAAACTAAACAATAAAAAAGAATTATTTGGAATTAAATAGTACATGCAACTGAAGAAATTTGAAGGAGGTAACATTCTCATAAATATTCGTTAATTTAAAAAGCATAAATTGATTTTGCTGCATTTTGTTGTTTGACTAGCTGGAAAATATAAATGAAACCAGTCCGTAGCAATTTTTTTCAGTTTTGTGAAACGTTCAATCTCTTACATAGACATAAGATCACTGATGGTTCAGAAGTCTCAAGAAATGGGAACAAGGGAAATTTTCTTTTATGGTATAATGACCCGGCGATATGAACAAGATTTCAGTTATTTCATTGTCGGATTCTTAATTTTATGTTTATCACAACTTGCAAATTGTTTTTTGTTTTCCGCGACTATCGGTCAAGGAGCTCAAGTGACTCCAGTGTCTAAGTATGGTATTACTGTGAAATACAGCAGTGACAACAAGGTGTGGAGACCGGTAGAAGGCTGCCGTGGATCCAAGTAGACAATAGCGCCAGACGCTGTTAATGGAAAGTTTATTTATAAATGAATTATGAGTCTGGAGCAAGGCAGACGGTGGCGATGTTCCGAAACGATATCGGGCGCAGGCAGCGGTTTGATAGACGAGTGCTTAGGTAATTGAAGTCCCTCGCACAAATTAAATGTGTGGAGCCGGCACGCGCGATCGCCGATAAGCCAACCATCCGGCCACGGGGTTATTTGTTCCACTAAATAATCCCTTCCCTGGAGCAATGAGCGCTGTGATGAGTGGCGTGACTCGTTCGCATAACCGAGCCCGCCGCTTGTAATGGCGCGCGAAGCCTGTAGGTAAATATAGACAGGCGATTAAAGGCTGCCTTCCACTCGATAGGGCGAGATGACCCTTTTGTTGCCAGATAGCACTCTTACCGAAAGAGTACTTCTGTTAGGGCGGCTGAAATAACGGAGCCACGTTTTTAGGTTAAGTCTTCAAGAGTGAGAAATTATTTTCTATAGATTCATACTACGCCTCCTTAAACTATACATTTCAAACCTCAAGAAACTTCGATCATATTTCATCAACTGAAGCCGGTTGACGGAAATCTCCAGCCGGTACGAGAACATTTCGTCCTGATTATCGCACCCAAGCATGTGCGAGGAGCCACTGAGGCAGCCACGAGGCTTTAACTGAGGCACTCGTATGTGTGACTAAATATATCAAACTATTTTCGCTTTCCATTTCTTCATCACAATATATTGTTAGTCTTTTCGCAGAAAAATATACAATGAATAGCACAGGTTTGCAAAATTTTGGTTGCGTCATTTTTCTTAACATTTAATAATTAATTCTTCTGTATCATTCTCAGACACTCGAAAAAGTAATTTTAATTTCTTTCATGTCAAAATGTTTCGCAAATCACAAATTTGAAAGAAGTTGAAATTTTTTTTTGATAATATGAAATACAAAAATTGACTTAATACTTTTTTATCATTCTAATGAAAGTTGTAACAAAATACAGCAAACTTTCCATTTTAGTGCATTTTTAAATTAATTGCTGTAATTAATTTTTATGATGTACGTTATCCTTTGGAAACCACTTCACCCACCCTTAATGACGAAGTAAGTAAAATACAATTTAATTTCGATTTGTCGAAGCTTCTTTGAACCGTTCATGCTCTTCCTGCTTTTCCCTCTATGTAACATAAAGCAATAATCCGCACTCCGTTTTCCTTGGTAGCTTCTTTCCATTTTTAGGAAGTTCTGATAAAATATCGTTGATAACCGCATCCAAATTCTCAGGAAAATGCAGGGTTTTTCAATACGAAATTTTTATTTTGTTTGAATGTTCCATGTATGACCTTTTAAATGAAGAATAAATTTTGTCAATACCTCACACACAGCTAGTTTTATTCCATTTCAACATCGACTCGCACGTATTGCGAAACTCTATAGATCCAGCTTACGGAGCAGCTTGTTATTAACAAATAATTAGTAATTACGATCCTTTTTAATGCCAAGAAACTTGATTACAACTTCTTAAAAGGCTCCCCAGAATTCCATTTTTTTAACACTTTTATTAGCTTATAAAAACAGCCATCTTGAAAGTTTTTTTAATATCAGGACAAGTTTGGCGGTAGGTATTACACTATAGTTAAGCAAAAATACAATAAAATACAAAATTACGCTCATCTTATAGCACTTTTTATTAATTATGAGGCCCATAAATCTCCCACACTTCTCTACAGACTCTTCAAGTCTTTTTTTATAATGCTGCATATTATAACTCCAAAATATGAAAATTTATAAGCCAAAATATTTTAAGCCCAGTAGGTCATATACTTCCATTCTAAATTTACAATTAACTAAAATTTCTGACGTGCTGAAGGTTATTTTCGGATTCAATGCTGAAATCTACTCAAGAATCAAAATTAAAAACAGAACCATTGGAGACTAACGTAATATTAAGAAACTGAAAGGTAAAAAATTTTCTTCTGTATTAAAAAAATTTTGGCGGAAAAAGTAATTTATAAATTAAGTGAATTTTGATTAATTCTTATTCTGTATTTTATTTTATTATTTCCTTTGTTATGTTATATAATATTTAACTTTTAATCTTTTGACGATTTCCCATGTTAGGTATATACAACTCATGGAAATAAAAAATACCAAAAACTGTTTACACACGTCTTCTCGAAGGTTCTCGTCGAAATAATGTCGCCGTTTCTTATCTTCCCAAGAGAACGACACAGCGACTACTTGGATGGCTACAGTTCAATAATTAAATTTAATTGTTAATGGAAGTAACCAGAACAAATTTACTGATTTTAAAATTTTTAAAAACTCGGCAAAGTAAGCTACTGTTGAATGGATAAAAAGGTAAAAATCACAGAAAAAATTTATTCTTTTTGCATAATACATTCGATATAGACAAAATGACAAAATCGTTCACAGGCACAATTACTATACATATAACAATGGTTGGAAGTGATGTCATTTTTAATCAAGTCGAGTTCGGTGGTTGGAAAAGAACAGGATCACTTCATCTAATGGTCACCCTATGTTGGAGCAAAATTAAATAAAATTGTAAATATCATCTGCACGAATGTCAGAAATGAGAGACACGCCATCTTCACTCAATATCTTTTGATGTACCAGGTAAATCGTGTTCACCTACAAAAATAATTATTCATAAAATGTTAATTAAAAACTGAAATGATACAGAAATTATGTTTTGTAAACATGTCTTAAAAATATTATACATTTATTACAGGGGTCACTATCAACTTGTTTTCAGTTTATTGGAGATATTTTAATATGAGTAATTATTGTAATGGAACACACAATTTAAAGAAGTAAACAGAAAGGAGAAAAATGAATCATTATTTTCTTTCCTCTTTCTGATAAGTTTTCAAACAAATCTCTTCCTCTGCTACTTAATGGTATAAATTCTAGAAATTATTTACCCTATATGAAGTTCTCCAAAGTCTCGCAGACAAGTTATTTCACCTGTCTGTTTCGATTGAAGAAGGAGAGAAGTTTTAGATGGAGACACAGCATTCCCTTCTCTGCACCTCGACAATTTTATGTGACATCTCTTTAAATTAAGCTATTTAGTTTCTAATATTTGAGTTACGACTTAGAGAGCAGTGACTTAACTTTTATGTGAATTCAAACGACACTCAAAATATTTCAATAGTAGTTGCAATAACGTGACTCTTAATACCAAATATTAAATAACACACATCGTATCATTGTTAATGGAGACTTTATATGATATATAACGTTTCAGATAATACGGTTTTCTTCAATTTATTCAATATGATTAATTATGTAAGTATATTACATATTAATGTATGTAGTGGAATATTGTTAAGCTCAAAATTAGGTTGTATGGATTTGTGATTTTCGTGTTCTGGAAACTTCTTAATGACCCTATATTTTACCATACATTTTCAACTAAGAAACGAAGTCTTAAATCAAGCACAACTAACAAATAAAAGATGATTATTTTTTGCTTTCAACGTACTTCCTCTGTACCACCTCGAACTTTTTACTGAAACAGGAGGAATTATTGGGCTGTGGTCGTTTGCCATTTCGACTATCTCCCTGAATAGACCTTTCTCGTCGACCCAATAGCCAGTTTTAACTCTCATCATCGAGTGATGTGACTGTTTACTTTTCAAATAAATCGGAGTGCTCGGACGAGCTCTTTCAGCAACAAATATATTTGAGTTGTCAATTAGTCTTCGTGATGAGGTTGGCCGTCCTGAAGAAGAAATAATGCAACAGATATTGAACAGAATTGAAAACAATTATCATGTGGTAATAATAATTTTTTAGAATGGAGTGAAAATCGTGTTCCAATGTGAAATAAACAGTTAATTAGTAATAAGTACAACAATTCAGGTTAAATATTATAATCATGTAAATGATATATTTAATTTTTTTAAGAATTATACAACTAAAATGATCATACTAATTTTACCTCTTCTATGATCATCTTGACTGATTGGTGTAATTCGACTTATACTTCTCCAAAACGTGGTTAAGGATTTTTCTGTAAGAAAATAAAGTCTTCTTGAGCATAATATAATTATTAATCTATAAATTAGGACCGTATTGAGTTAATAAACCCTGTAATATTATTATTTTGGGAAAACATGTACAACACTTTTACATTTTCGAACTTCTCGAAGTCTCTTTTCAAACCATTTAATTTGCTAGGTGAACGGTTGAACATAGCTTATTCGATAATATTTCGAGTATTTCAAAGCTATGCTAGACATACCAGCAGTATCAGTTCTACTACAACCACGTTTGGAAAACCTCCGTTTAGATGAACTGCAATCTGAAATGATACAAATATACGATTATTTCCTGAAAATATAAAATAAAATTTCGCATTTATATCTCGAATATTGACAAGAAAATGTTAAATTATGAATTTATAGAATGGGAAATGTAGGTCAAATAGATGAATAATTTAAGATAATCGTGAAGTAGTAAAATGCTTTTAAAATATATAAACTGTTAAGAAAAGAATAATAGTTATTACACTACAAAAACCATAAGCGATATTCTGATTTTCTTTGAAATTAATTGAACTAAAATTATATTTTCATCTTGTAAAACAAAAATGGTTACATATCTTTAACAGATTCACATTACCTCTATCTTCTGTATCGTCCGTGTTTTCATTCGTTTCCTTATCTGACTTATTTTTCTTATGCCGTTTATCTTTTTTGTCGTTGACATCTTTTCTAATGGGTGTTATTCGGCTTATACTTTTAAAAAATTCTGTTATTGATTTTCCTGAAAGGGGCAGTAAGTAAATATATGAATATAACTATTCAGCGAGCGTTTTTCTTATTTCAAATGTAAATAGTGTTTATACTATCTCAATTTAAGCAATACTAAAAGAGTATATATCCTTTTACTTCTAATTAAAGTCTAACCATCAATGGGAGAGATTTGATGTAAGATGGAATGAAACAAAATTATTTTTCTATTTGTAACGACATACATAGACGTTAAAAAAAGAATTTAGTTAATTTTTCACTCAGAGCTTGTTTAATCCATTTCAAGATCGACCGGCCCCGATTGAAAAACCCTACACTTAACCTCATGAGCCATTCTAAAATTTTCCTATTTGTATTACAGCTTCTCGTTTCTGTAAGCAAGTTGTTAAATTCACGAAACATGTCTGTATCAATAACAGATAAATTTTAAAAAATCTCGAAAACAAAAGCAATCCGTTTCATTTAACGTAAATTATACACATTACTTTTTGTTATTTTTTCATAACAACGCTCCTTTACGCAGGATCAGCAGATGTAACGTCGTAAAAATCTGAATTACAATACAATAGGATCAAAAAATGAAAATTAAATGTCATAGTTTTATATTCCATTATTAAATATTTGCTTACTCTTTATAAAAGCTTTACAATCCAATTGACTGTTTATTTTCATATTTTGATCCTAAATGGTTCTAATTGATAACTAATCAATTACATTAATTAACTATATTAATAGTTATTAATGTCTGTAAGTTTAAGTAAGGCCAAGAACGGACAAAAATTAGTGAAATATAAACTATAATTTTAAAAAAAACTACATGCTTCGGTCCTGATATGAACTCTCTTCAGGTGAACATGTAGTTTCTTTTAAATTATAGTTTATGTTTCACTAATTTTTGTTTGTTTTTGGCTTTATTTGAACTTACATTAAACTTACAGACATTGGCGTCTGCTTGCTTACAGAGTCCTTTCACATTTTATCAATTTTTTGAGCAGCAAACTACGAACATATGGAAGGATGCAATTTATATATTTCCTTATTACTTATAACCGTCATTTTATATTACATTTTCGGAATAACGGATGATTCGAACCTTGATATTTTCCTTATTATATCTCGCATTAAGAACTTTAGAAAATATAAGATTATAATTTAATATATATTTAGCCAATTTCGAAGTCTGACAGCATAATTTAAGTGAGGATTATTGAGGAACTTAGGTTGTTTTTGTATATTTTGAACGTTGTGTTTTAATTATTAAATGCAGGATTTTCAGACCATTCATTGGAGTAATTACCACAACACAGAGTATTTAAATTTTCGTCATATTCCATGGTTTAATTTTATGAGGAAAAGAAACCGGATCTCACTAGATCAAGACTTTCACCTAATCTGTCACATCTTAATTTCATATAAAATATATATAATTTTAGTTTTCAATACATCATAAATAGGTTGCAAGATATATTTAAAACTTGGTTAGTTTTACCTCCTAACCTAATTTGGTGTTACCCAGAAACGAATTGAAGTGCATCGTCATATATAATCTAAGGCCTACTTCACTTCCAAAAAGATACTTTTCATTTTTTTATCAAGTTAAAAAGCGTTGGAATTTCAGTACTGCACTAAAAAACAATAATATCACCGACTAATTTTCTTACTGCACTTCATTTGTCTATTTTCTGTTTGATAATTAACGACAAAACTACGCTTTGTGAAATACCTACCTTGTCTAATAAAACAATCCGATCCACCGTCTTTAAAGCCGCCAGCAAAAAGTTAACTTAATCCACCATTTTAATTTTCACGTGAATACATACCCTAAATCCAGATTATAAATTTTTATAATAGTTCTGTTTCAACTCTTTCCCTATACACATTTCTACCAACTTGATCTCAACTGGAAACAGATTATCGGATTATAGTAACTAATATTAACAGATTCTTTAACGTTCTTTCAACTAGTTATTAGATTTGTCTTCCATTATAATTGTAATTATAATTCTAACAGTGGATATTTAATAGGATCAGCATAGAGCCAGTCGAAGAATATTTTAAACACATTACCATTATATCTAATTCTGACTCCATTATAGTATTTTAAAATTCCCAGGGCCTCATTTTCGATATCACATAACTTTATATAAATAATTTTAGTTTCTAACGACCTAAATAACTGAAATGTCTCTGGAAATATAAAGAAATAGGGTATTTCAAAACACGGACATGAAGACATACCTGCATTTCCTTTACTACCGGAACGCATTCTGTGTCTTTCCCTACTGCTGCTGGGCTTAGAGGAACTTGAATCTGAAAGTATACATGCATTGGAAACTATAATAAAATTATCAATTAATTATTTCAAATTATTTTCAGACAAAAAATGAAACAATTAAATTTGAAATGGTAGTAACACATAGTTGCTTAACTGAATCAATGGATAATTTGGACGCTTTAAATGATTTACCTGTTCCTGGAGAACTTAAAAACATCAAACATAAATTTTAAGGAATATATGTATCGTCACAGGGAGTAAAAAATTTTTGTGTAGCATATGAACATGAACTCATTTACTACATACAGAGGAAACAAAAATTTTAAAACTTTGAAATTATTAGATTTCTGAGATAATAGATTCACAGTTCTCAGTACTTCTGTGAAAAGAGCACGGTATATCTGACTTTAATAAAATATTTTTTAAAAAATAGAAACGGAACGCCTGTGACAAAGAGGTGAATTATGTAATTAAATTGTTTCACATTTGAGGAACTAGACTTGAACGAATTGGAAAGTGAACTGAAATTTTGGAAACTTATCTCCGATTTTCAGATGACAATATTTTATATATCTAGGAACTAGAAAAAATCAGTCAATATAGGAAGCCGAGATTATTACGGACTCAGAGGGAAAAACATGTTCAACTAATATGTAGTCCAATCGGAAATGTTAATAAACGTTAGAAGTTCAGAAAATTCATAGGACAAGTTGAAGTGTGTTATAATGAGGACCCGATTATAACGGACATATATAAAGCTAACTTTAACGATTTTCTTTATCAATGGCTTTTGATAGAAGGGACGGTGGCATAAATAATTAAGGCTCTAGAGGACAATAGAGAAATGTTTCTTCGTAAACCCGGTAAACAAACACAGGAGAATTGAATATGTGCGTTTTTTAATATAATTATATATTTACCTTCAGAATCATGCCGTGGTCTGTCTCTACTTCTATTAGCCTTCCACTCTGAAATTTTGTTTCTAATACTACTGCTTCTAGCCTCACCAAGTCCTGAAAAAGAAAATATTAAAAACAGTTGTAAATTGTGAATAATTATATATATTTTTTTGATTTTGGTAAATAAACAGTTTAATATTGATTCGTTTTCAGACGCATGCCGCAGAAATTTAGTTTAGTTTACCAGAGATGTTCAATTGGCAGCTGCAATTAGTTCTTCAGAAAGTTGCCAATTGGAATAAAGTGACACGCTCTGTGCACTCACCGTTCAATCGATCGATTGTACCTTCAGGATTACGGGGTGTATAACCATCAAAGAAGTTGTAAAAGAGAAAACATAATTACAGACTGAGTCAGGCACAGCCATTTGCTTATTTTGGTGCAGGTCAACACAGATATTTGAAATAATAATGATACAAGGAGAACAGCACAAGGTACATATTTAAGTGGCGTGAGTTATAAATGTATTTTCCAAAGTCTTATATTTCACCATTTTACCTGTTATATGACAGTTTTATAAACCTTTTTCAAGATTTAAATTTAAAAACCAAACGTTAAGTATATATAATATTTGAGTTAAGTATAAATTTTAATAAAAAAATGGTAATTGTTTAAAAATAAATAATTACTCATATGTAATATCACCTTTAATTTAGTTATTACAGGCTATATAATCGCACAAGGAATCTTAAACGGTCAGAGCTTATACGTAGAGAAAATAATAAATATAACAGTTTTATTCAGAATGGAACTTACTTGTTTGAGACAATAAAGGTTCCACAAAAGATTTACGAATTGATTTATGTTCATTAAATATTTTGCTTTCCTCCTTTTCGTCTTTTATCATTGCTTTTATTTCTTCGATCAGATTAGAATCCTGGGCGAAGATAGCGTATTTCCAAAACGAAGAGCTCTTTTCCTTTGCTGTTAGCGGTCTTTCCAAGTGCGCACTCGAATATATGGCGACGATCTCATTTCTAGGTACAGGCGTAGATTTGGGTGTGGCTGTACCTCTCAACAGGCAGGACAATATATTTGACAAAGGTTTACAAAGTACAGTATATTATAAATTAGATTTAAGAAACTATATAAATATATACTTATTCTAGAAAACCAAGAATGATCGGAAGTGACTGAAGGTTAGCAAGTGTGGCGAGGAAACAAAAAGAAACGGAAAGTAAAATAAATCATATCCTCAGCAGCATTGACAATCTTGGCGTTTTTTTTTTGGAATCGAACGTTTAATTGGTTCAGGGCTTAGCTAAAATCTCATACTGCCTCGAGACTGATAATAATGAAGAAAGCTAGCTTCTAGACAAACTTCATGAGCTTTGAGGTCATCCTTTAATGCTCGAACTTTGAGATTTACGCTATGATGAATCACAACAAAAGATTCTGCACCCCACAAAATTGAGGGAAATTTTCTTGTCTCATTTTTATGGGAAACTTCTAATTATGAAACAGACGATTAAATATAACTAGAACGCAGACAATTAGAAAACTTAAAAATCAAATACTTGATTATTTTGAAAAGGCGTGTATAAGAATAATGCTAAAACTGGAAATAACTGAAAACTATATATGGACAGTACCAAGGGGAAATATTAATACACACAGAGTTCAATGTATTTGAACCTAATAAATACTGTAATTAAACATGTTTGGTACAAATAGATCAGTAAAACATGTCAAAAGTCTATTGATTTAACTTTAAATACAATATATTAATTAAAAAATATAATCTTTCGTTTCACAGTAAAAGTTTTCTACAACCGAATTTTACTGTAGAAGTTAGATGTTAATAAAATCTATATTATAATTAATTGTATCATTTATAAGATTAATTTAGGTAGTTTACTTAATATTATACCTAATATTTTTTCCTCTTTAGCAGATTTTGACGGAGGCTCTTGTTCGGGCATACTTTTTTTCGTTCCTGATAGCATATTCTTTATTCCCATAATGCTACGATTTCTCATATTCGATTTCGATGTCATTGGCTTATTTTTATTATTTTCAGGAGGAGGTTTCTTCTCTTCCACCTGTGGCTCATCGCGAATTGTTGGGCCTTTCTGTTTCCCCCACCGACTTTCCGTTGGTTGTTTCTTATCACCAACCGGCTCGACTACCTTCTCATCGTCTTCTCCACGACTTTTAGGAATTTTTTCTTTCTTTTCCTTCGGCTGTTTCTTGTCTGGACGTGTATCAACTTTCGGTTTATCATCAACGTCCTGTTTAGATGAAGATTTTGCTTTCCCCCATAACTTTTCATTCGGTCTCTTTGGTTCTCTTGGTTGTTTCTCATCTACAGGTTTTTCAACTTTCGGTTTATCATCAATGTTCTGTTTAGACGAAGATTTTATTTTCCCCCACAAACTTTCTCTAGGCCGTTTAACTTCTGAAGCCAATTCGACTGGCTTCGGTTCCTTTTCGTGATAGGTAGAAAGTTTTTCTTTCTGTAGTTTTGGTTCTTTTGGCAGTTTCATATCTACAGGCGTTTCAACTTTCGGTTTATCATCAATGATCTGTTTAGAGGGAGATTTTATTTTCCCCCAAAAACCTTCTTTAGACCATTTAGCTGCCGAAGTCGATTCGACTGGCTTCTCTTCCCCTTCCCGGTGTATAGAAGGTTTTTCTTTCGTTTGCTGTGGTTCATTTGGTTGTTTCTTATCTAAAGGGGCTTCAACTTTTGGCTTTTCTACAACTTCTTGTTTATAAGGAGGGTCTTCTTTCCTAAATACATCTTCTTTAGACTTCTCTGGCTTTACGTAAATTTCTTGTATAGGTTCTTCTTTCTTCATTACAACTTCTTTAGGCTTCTCTGGCTTTACGTAAATTTCTTGTATAGGTTCTTCTTTCTTCATTACAACTTCTTTAGGCTCCTCTGGCTTTACGTAAATTTCTTGTATAGGGATAGGTTCTTCTTTCCTCAATACATCTTCAATAGGCTTTTCTGGTTTTTTATCAACCTCCTGTTTATGGGGGGGTTTTTCTTTCGTCAATAAATCGTCCTTAGGCTGTTTCTTCTCCACAACTAACTCGTCGGAAGATATATCATCAACGTAATATTCCTTTGCTTTGTTTTTATCCTCACGTATTGTTAGACTCTTACGTTTATGATCGTCTTCAACAGGTTTCTGTTTTTCAACTTTCTCTTGTGGCATTGGTTCCTGTTTCTCCGGTACAACTCTCACTTTCTCATCTCGTGGTTTTACATCGTCCTTTGCACCTTTAAATAATGAAAAATTGTTTGCTTATTAAATAGATTAAGTAATTTCATAAAGGTGAGTGAGAAAGGCGAATATTTCTAGACATTTCTATACTATGAGAAACATTTTGTAACCTGACATAGATTTCGATATTTAATATAATATTACGTATATAAAATATTATTGGGAAGTATACGAAGGGATTTGAGAATATAATAATTTGCATGAAAAATGATGTATAGAGAACACATGTGTGGATTCCTGGTGCAGATTGTACACCTTTATCCTACTCCACGTACTTATAAATATTTATCAAACAGTATACTCAATTCACCAAGTGGCAACGTTATTCGTAAGCTTTCCCACGATAGAATAGGTGATTTTGGTGTTGTTGTTTTTTTACCCGCTCTCCGTTTGCGTAATGTTAATCTAACATTTGGAGTCCTAACTTTACACATGCGAACAGTGTTTGCGATCCACTATCCTTTTCCCAATAGAATTCGTTGTTTGCAATTCTCTGTTTGATATTTGCTCGCTGTTTGCAGAGTAGACGTCAAATTTAATCAATAAGTTATCAACATGTTCCCCACAACCAGTAATTTAGTGAATTAACTAAAATTTCATGCCATTTATGAGCAAATTACTTTCAGATAGGTCTATTTGTTTGTACAAAATTGTTAAGATATACAAATTATACGTTGTAGTTTAAACATCCTAGGGGCGAGTTTGTCCTCAGAATTCATAGCAACAATACTATAAACGATTTTTTATTGGTTTTTAGAAGCAAAAGAAAATTCAGTAGACGTAATTTTTTCAGGTAATTGATGTGGTTTGCCAAAGATAATAATTTAAATTTATCCATTTTAGCATATTTGAAAGGTCATTTAAAAAGTTAAATTTAGCACATCTCCCAAGGCTTCTGCTATAAAAACGAAAATCAGTGTCTGAAGGTGTTACACAATGATATAGACTTGTAATAAGTCTAAAATACCTGGAATTTTAATTTAATTGGATATTAAGTAGGTAAAACTTCGATCGTTCTTTTATAAAGAAACTGAGTATGCAATATAAGTTAAAACTTTGGTATTCAGACTTGTAATATTTTTAAAAGTATGGAGACATCTATATTGATGATAAACATTCCTGAAGGTAACATAGAAAGACGAATCTGCATTAGGCATCTTGATTTTACAAAAGCATCTGTACGGTTATCGAGTCAGTATCAGCTCATATTTTCAGTTGTAAATACACTTTTTCTATTTATTACGAAAATTTTGGAACTGTCATCCATTTATTTGGTTCCATAAATACTACCATCCCCTTAAATACTAATTATCTCGTGTATTAGATTTATTACCATTTCCATTAGTCCTCGATTGAGAGAGCGATCGGGATTTCAGAAGGAACTACAACTTTATGTGAGAGTGTGCATTGAGAATAACCTCTGTGTGAGGGTAAATAGTGACAATTTATATTTGAGTAGGTGCGTTGAAATAAAATTTGACTTTCTGCGACTTATTGCACGTTTAAAAAACCTCTGTTAAGAGAAAATATTTTAAACAGTTGTCCAAATAATTTTTATAAATCCTATACTTTCTCGTATTCTAATGGCAATGTTTAACGTTTCCTTACTTTATACGGAGGAACAAAGTATTACACGTTTTGATTCAACACTTGAGTGTTAATTAAAATTATAATGAATTACAAGAATTATAAATTTAATATTTCTGATTTATAAATTTGGTATTTGTTAATTATACTTCTACATAATTGTAATCATTCTGGATAACTAATTTAAAACCCCTTTACATAAATATTATTATTTTTTTAATTTAACAAACGAGCTTTCGGTAAAGAATTTGCTATATTCGGCTTAAAAATTATAATTTTTAATAAACATTCACAATATCCTATATACACCGAATTTGTAAACGTTAAAATTAGTGGCCTAAATGCCTACTAAAAATTTCCAAACCTCAATTATTTGTCAATACATTTATTCTGGAGCTCTCAGCGTGGAGAATAACAGGAAAATTAATTTGTACAAAGCCCATTTTTTATTATGAAAAGTTTAAATGTCAACAAATTATACATGTACAGGTTTCCTTAAATTGTAAAATGTTTTAACATACCTTAGAAGAAATTATTATGGCAAAATTATCGGCCGAAAGTTATTTAGATTCAATGAATCGGTAAGGAATTTGAAAATTTTAAATGAAAAGTCATAATGTATATACTAAATACGTCTGCATTTAACTATATGATATATCAAATAGTGTCCAAATTGTCTTTATATGAAAATATGGAATTTTTAAAATTACATTTTTAATATTTATGCTCTTAAATGTAATAATTTTATAGAAAAATTATCCAACATTGTTTCTTAGTTATTTTCTGAAATTTATATATTGAAATTGATGATTTGTAATGCAAATAAGTATGTAATTGTAAAAAAGTTGTACTTACTTGTAACTTCAGGTATTTTCTTGTGATCAACATCCTGTTTGGATGGTTTAGGGGATGTTTTATCATCTTGTACAGGTTCCTTTGCAGGTATACTTTCAGTACTTGTTCCTGGGGTTGGTTTTTCATATTGAGTAGTTTTATCTGCTGGTTTTCTAGCTTCGGATGGTATGCTGCCAGTAGAGGATTTTCTACTTGGTCCTGAGTCTTTTACCCCAACGCCGGATACGTCATCCGGAAACTTTGTCGATTGTTTTGAGGGTTGGTCGGAATCTTTTGGTTTCGTAACTTCTTTCGGGGATTCTGGTAGGAATTATAAAAAGATAAAGAATAATATGATTATGATATTACAGATAGTCCAGATTAGTGAGTTTTATTTTGATAAGATGCTACTGTAAATTATGGGGGAATATTAATTAATGAGTTTAATAATTGGGTGTAAATATATACATTTATTAATTGTAAACACAATAATTTTAATATGGGTAGTGCGTGTATATATTATCTACAAAAATAATTAATTAAAATGGGATTGTATTAAAGATCTCAGGGTATTAATGGTTTGGGTGACCACGTGTAGCAGATCTGTTCGTTGACGAACTTGAGTTGTTTTCATAGGCGTCTCGCTGTAATTTCCGTGTTGTGGAACTTGAAGCGGTCGGTCGACAATAGCACGAAGTCTTTCTTCCCTTGTTGTTAAGACCTTTCTTCCCTGCTTCCTGGACTGATCAAAGCATGGTCCACCTCTCCGCTGCCACCTCACCAATCTGCTCTCGCCGGAACTTCTCTGCTGCCAATCTCCTTTCGCCACCACCTTGTATGACCAGCAATCTCTTTCTCCACCACTCTCCTTCAATATCCTCTCGCCATCACCTTGTATCACCTGCCAAAAATCTGTCTCCACCACTCTCCTTCAATATCCTCTCACATCACCTTGCAAAAATCTCTCTAGAAAATTGTCTCCGCCAGCCTCTTTAAAGCCTTGTCCCCACTTATCCGACATCTATTACTAAGGTGGCAGGGATGGATATTCTCCAATCATATCCCTTGTTTCATTTGTGGAACACACGCCACCCGTCACCAAATTCCTAAGCAGATTAGGACATTCCGAAACCGGCGACGAGGTGTCCGAGCTTTATGGTCCAGGTGTCAGCCGCAGTCCCTTTGTTATTATTCCGAGCCGCCAAGACGGCGCGCGGAAAAACCCCTTCTTCTTGGCAAGCGGCTTGCTCATGCCGGAATATTTGGTATTTAAGTTCCCGTAAATTATAATAAAAAATTGGACGCGGGTTCTACTGCGATACACTACATTAGGGTGATCTGGAATCAGGTAACTGCGTTTTAATAGCATAGAGAGGGAATTGTAGAGTAAGGCAGGCTAAGGGATTTTTTCTGCGAGAGAAAGCTCCCACAGACATATCCTTCCAACGTGTTAATTCATCAGATCAATTTATTCGCAGCTGACATTTTAGAGATAAATTCCCTACTGTGAAGTTACATACCTTTCCGTACAGGAATTGTAGGCGAAGACTTCTTTTGAATTGGGTCTTGCGCCGCTTTAATTTTTTGACTTTGTACACTTGTTGTACTGGGTTTCTTCGGGAGCGAATCTTTCGGTAACACTTCAGGTTTTTTCTGAGTAGGAGTCTTTGTACCTAAAAAGTTTGTATAATTTAAATCATCAATTTTACCAAACCTTAAATCATCGGTAATAATTTTTACAACAAATTCTAGATAAGAGCAGATTATCTTATTTTAAGATATCTTTATATTAAATATGTGGTAAGCAAGAATATTGTAATAATTATATTTTTAAATTAAATTAAAAATTCCTATACCTTATAAACGAAAATATCCTGTAGTTTTCTAATTTTTTAAAAAATATGTAAAATACTACGCACTATATCATGGTGTGAGGTATAATAGTTAGAAAAACTATGGAGAAACTTTACCTTGAACGAATGATGATGTAGAAGGCCCCGATTTTACCGAAATGGTATCAGGCTTAATGTTTCTCGGTGATGGTTGTGGAGATGGCTTCTGCTTTACAGGTTCAGTTTTCGGAGCTTTGTGAACAGTGATCTCAGGAGATTTATCAGTTAATTTATCCACTTCTGCTTGCTGCTCCTCAGTAATTACTTCCAGTTTGCTGATCTGCTGCCAACTAGATTTCGATGAAACTCTGTGGAGCGCTGGTTCTTTAACAACTTCAACAGGTTTTTTCACTATTTTTCCTTCAGAAGGACTTTTAGCTATCTTTAAATTGTCCAGAGATTCTTTCTTTGCTACAGTGATCTTTGGTGAGGGTTGTTTAGACTCGGGCAAATTCTTCTTTACAATCGGTTTTGGTTCTGATCCTTGTTGACTGGTTCCGGGTTGAGGTACTAAGTCCAATGGCTTTCCTTTGTCTTTTTCAGCCACCCCTAAAGCAGGTTTCGGAATTAAGGTTGGAGTTCGTTTTCCAGAGTCGCTCGAAGAAACCTCCTTTCTTTCTGGAACACGTTGTGAAGTATCTTTCTCTATTGGTTTAGGCTCATTTTCATCTATTATTTTCTTTTTCATGACAGTTCCTAAATTACAACAGGAACCCTTACCCCCTGGTTTATTCACGTTAGAATCTTTGTCTGATGCTTGCTGTAACTTTGAAGGACATTTGATCCTTCGTACTGAATAATTTGACTCCGCTTCTGTCACTTTCATCAGTTTTTCCTCGCTTGGTTTCGACAGCTGATTAAGTCTCTTGATGTTGCATCTACAAACTAGCTTGTACTTTGGGAACGCGTTTTCGTATTTCTTAAGACAATTACATTGTCCTTTAGAAGCTGCTGATACCCAACTACTGGGTGCGGTAATCGGCTCTAATAGTTCAGAAGATTCGCTTTCTACATCATCAGGGAAAGCTAACCTCTTTGGAATTTTAGCGATGGCTCCGAGAATTCCCACTGACGTATGAAAAATAGATTCAGGTATACTATTCCTTCTAGTAGTATTTCCCGAATTAATTCCATCAGCCCTAGCGGGAGCACTGTGTCGACTCACCAAGGAACTGGCTCTCGAAGGCAAACTGGACGAAGAAGTTTTGCTGGCAGGTGTGTGATACCCACAAGATGTCTTGGATGTACCTGGGGTTGTTCTCGCTGAAGAGGGAAGAGACATTTCAGGTTTCGACATATTCAGTGTGTAGTTTGAGGATTCTCTGCTTGCGCCGTCATCTTCATCACTACTGTCGTCATTATCCTTCGGTTTTCCCCGTCGTGAACCTCCACCTGTACCATCCATTCTGAATATATTTATCCTTCTTACAAGCACACTCATTTTATGTAAATATACCTGCTTGGCGCAAATATATCAAAATCAAATTCAACACCCATTTATATTATTTTACAGACAGGAAAATTTTGAAACCCATACTCTTATTTCCAATGCTGGGTGCAAATCATTTTATGTGGAACAGAAACCTGAAAAATAAAAGATTTCCAACTGTAATTTTACCGCAGTGATGTGATTAATGTGGGTCTTTTTTTCTTAAATTTGTATCCGAAATATAATTATAATTTGTACTAAGTTTTCGTTAAAAGTTATTTAATGAAAAAATCTACATGAATAAAGTATTGTTCGGTTTACACTTACGTTATTAAAAGTTCTTACACCACATTCAAGAAATATGATAAAATTGGTCGACATTGAAGTCCGTCGAAACAAAACAGTATTTTGGATTAAAATAAAAATTGAAAAAGTTTCCAAGTGGTAAATGTAAGCGATGAACGGTAAAGGTTGGTAAAAGAAATAAGAATATTACAGTTAAGTAATGTGTAAAATACTGTAAATTCTTTAAATGCATAACTATGAATATTAATATTAAAATAAAATATTAAATATATATTAAAATCGAAGCTTTTTTATCCCAAAATCTGATATAGACATTTTACTTGAGTGCAGTTATTTTAGAAAAACTCATATGAACAAGTTTTTTAATTTTTTCTGGGTAAAATAAGCATTTGTCAGAACCGTTTCTACAAATATTTTGCTCTAAAAGCTAATTTTCATATTTAACAGCAACTCACCTATAAAATTACTTAAATATTTAAATAACATCTCACAATGCATGCTTGAATATTAAGAAAAAGTTTCTCCGTTTGCCAATGTAATAAGTAGGCACATTTTAGATTTTTAACGAACAATAACAATGTAATTACCTTCAGTTCCCTGGTTCCAGTGATCATGTACCTGTCAAAATACTGTTAACCAAAAATTCATCGTAGAGTAGGATTACTAAATTAAACATCACAAAGTGTTTATCCGAGATGCCTAAGATATTCATTACAGAATCGTTGTTGCAATAACATCTTTGTTCGGAAGTATCTCATATTGAAAGTAATTAACTTAATCTCAGATAATTATTTTGGTAAATGTTTATCAAGTTTGAATGGGTAGTAATTTCGGACAGGTATGTAATTAATATGTGTGATATGTCATCAGTCTCCATTCTTACGTATAGTTTAATTAAGGTGGTTTTACCAAAGATACGCGTAAAACTTAGATTTCACATGAAAGTGTTCATTTCGTCAGCCGAAGGTAAATTCAGATATTTAAAAGAATTTGTTACGTTTAAATATGAAAAACGAATTTTAAAATCATCACAATTTTTCCCACTTCAATCATCTGAGTTCCTGGCGTGAAATGAATCAAAATTACAGCAACTCTTTCCAAAAATAATTACATCTTATAAGAATAGGATTTGGGACATTAATATACCCTTATTTATTTTCAGGAGGTTCAGAATAAAAATGTGCTGCGTCCATTTTTATGAGATTTTACTATGATCTACGAATAACGACTGTAATTTGTATTTCCAGGTTATACACATTTCGAAATATTTCCTTTCCGATTCCTTTCGTATTCTTTATGAAATATTATTATTAGAAATAAAGATGCTTATTCGTCAAACCTCTACTTCACACTCACTGCTTATTAGCCTTGAACAATCTCAAAATGAGGTGTTATCATCATTCAGGCTGCTAATTGCAACAATAAAACTTAACCAAAAGAAAAATCGTAAACAATGCAGCGGAGTCAATCACAAATTTATGCAGCGATAAATTACGTTTAAACTAAATATCGCGACGCATTGCAGATCAAGGTCAGGTTTTGTGATTAAAGAAGAGTTTAATAGCTCCTGTGACGTCATACCCCCTTTCTTGAAAAATTGTTTTAATTAAAATGAAGGGTATGAACATTTTCCGTACTTTTTAATTAAAATATATTGTAACATTAAGGTAATTTTATATTAAAATTACTACAGTATATCCTTCGATTAATAGTTCTTGTGAATTTTTACGTGTAAATTACCAATACAAATTAAAATAAAAGAGGATCTTTATTTCGAACAATGAGTCAAGAAAATCCTAAGAGCGTGATCAATTAAATAAAACATCCGCTCTCAAAATCACTTAATCTGTGCCGTACAAATACAAGAGACAAAATTCGTGAGGCGTCTCACTACCATTATTCCGGTACCGTGTTCGAGATCCGACAACTTCTCCTGCAGTCACGACTTCTCGCAAAGCCAATACATGCCCAATTTTGCGGTCATCGCGGCAAATCAACAATGTCGGCTTCTCTTAAACAAGCCGCCAACAATTGTCTCGAGCTGCTTGACTGCCATTAAGAACTGAGCGTAACTTCGTGTAATATAATTTGTCATTGGATCCTTCTTCTTCTCAGCCGCACATTCTGAAATAAATAAGATCGAAGTAATGCATAGTGCTTTCTTCATTGACCCGATGTAGGCACTAAAATCGCCCATTTGCAAAAATTTGCAAAAATATAATAATATGCATTGTCTTTAAATATCCACCGATACAACCGAGCAAATTTGCCATCAAAGAAAACAAAATGTTAGTGAATCAGTCAGTTGATTAAAGATGGTGATATAATTTAATTAAATTACTCTTGTGTCTGTCAAATGTTAGTATGAATTTTTTTAAAACGTTAATATAGCATAATACACCCGAGACACAACATTAAAATCCTTCAAAATCAATTTTAATAATGTCAACATTAAGTGTTTATATTTATATTTTGTAGGTTGAAAATATCGTGCAAACGTTACTCTATCGAACAATCATACATTTCCGTAAATGGTCAAGGTTGAAGCACTTAGCATCAGGGGATTTTGGGAATATTGAAAGCAGAAAATCCGATTTTAAAGCTTAGAAACCGCAGATAAAATATTTTTTAAGTAAATAAACGTTCCGACGCTGAGATCTGGAAATAACCTTTTAAAATTAATGCAAAATTTTATGTTGCAAATACATAAGTCCATGTTTATTTTAGCAGTGAGCTTGAAGCCTTTAGCTCCAAAAATTTCTCACCCCCTCTCTGTCCACCATCTCTCTTTTCTCTCTTCCTCTCTCTCATTTGGCAGTAATGAATGCCAGCTATGATATGCACGCAAATTCCCGAACCCATTAGAGCCGCTTGCTGCATATTTCAAAAGCTCTCCGGCTGCCATTGATCCGGCTTTTTATATCCTATTTATATAGCGATATTGTGTGATTCATCAAGCGAGGATTCGCTCGACCAAAAAAATACCCCGGGACGAGCTTGGCCTTTTTTTTAAAATAGTGCTCAATTATTTATGATTGCAGTCCTGGCGAAAAGAGGGGAGGAGGTGAGCAGGGGAAGAGAGAGCGTAAAAAATCTGTCGGAATAAAAACACGAGAGTGATTTATCCGCACATTTCTGCGCCAACAATTTATAAAGCTGATTTATACTAAGTGTCACGGGCGGCGTGGGGCAGTTTGGTGTTTTCATAAAGCGGGGCAAGATTATTTTGTGTACTCTGGCTGATTTAAAAGAGGCGTTTCCACGAATTCCACGATCAGGTGGCGTGAATATATGCCACGTGTACAATATAATCACCGAACGTTAACGCGTCTCGGTTCCAGAATGAGTTAGAATGGTCCATTTGTCATTCCACTGCAGAGCGTGTCGCATAAGAGAATTTCTGTTGTCTGAGAAACGAATAACTGTTTGCCTTTACGGCGTTTCAAGAGGGCAAAATTTATTTCCGCATGTTTCTACCAAAAATAAAGAGTCATGAATACCGTTTCTAGGAATCGTTGGTACTAGAATTCAAATATCATCTGCAAAATAATATGTTCAGTATTTAATTTGGTCTTAAAAAACGACGCAATAATTTACGCCTCACGGATCTTTTTAAAGGCTATAATGGCTGACAACCTGGGGTGGGAGGGGGATATTGCATCACCATTTAACGAAGCAAATTATTACAGTATTATTACACAATAAAACAAAAAGAACAGAGGGACTTTAAGACTGATAAGAGCAAATATTCCTTTTTAGACTGTTCTATAACGAATGTGACAAATTACCTGTAAAAGGTTTATAAACACTTCCTCGTATCTGTGAAATTTCCCAGTAAATGAAATGATTGTAGTGGGACAACAAGCTAACTAAACAATGGACATTTTAATTTCAATTTTAGGAAGTGATTTATTATTTTTATGTGCATTATTATTTTTCATTAATATATAATAAATATTAAGATTTTGATTTTTCTCATATTATTTTTCTTATAACTTATTTACATAAATTCCATTTGATGGGCGGAGAAATTCAAGTACTCATCCTTTACGATAACACTAAAGTTGTCAATATTGTAAATTGCTTACTGATAAATGTGAAATTTAGGAATATTAAAATTTTCTAGTAGGTTTAATGCAGTTTGTTGGTTGTAAGTGTAGGGGATTGCAATGTGATGTCGGTGAAGTTGTTTCAGACACTAAAATAATTTTGCGAATATATTTTAAGGAGACATATTGGATTCACTTTTAAAAATAAATTACTTTAATTTGACTTAAAGAAATGTGTATCACCTGCAATGTTCGTTTGATCAAGTATTTTAAATTAAAATAGTCACGAGAACCGGAAGATACTGGATAATATTGTAGAACGTGCAATTTTAAACAAAATAAAACTGTGTGCGCTTTCTTTTTTTTTTGGTTAACAGGCTACATGAGGGTGATCCTGAAACAGGCAACTCCCCTTTAATAGCATAGGAAGGGAATTGAAAAGGGGGGATGCGGAAGGTAGAGCAAGATAGCCAAGGGTCCCCGGGCTATGGTTTAAGGATCCTATTCGGTGTTTCACGTAAAGAGATGCAGGGAAAACCCTAGAAAACCTGCATCAGGTAGGTCGGGCATTGGGAACTATTCTCACGCCCTTCCGAATGACGGGAGACGAGTCTGCTGTGGGGTCGCAGCATTCCCTTCTCCGTGTCTCCACCAGTTTCAGGAGGCAGTTGGCCGACCAATGGGATCAGCGGACAGCTCTTGCCATATGCCCAAGGTCTTTGACCCCGGTATATATACCTCAGTCCAACACGTTGCTTTTATACGGTGCAGAGTGTACACTGCACTCGAGAGAAAAACATTTTTGTGTATTTTATAAGTATTTAAAATACATTATTACTTAAATAAAACTTTAATTAAATTTACAAGTTTTTTTCACGCTAAAGAGACCAATTAGTTGGATCAACTACCTTCTTATTCTAAATTAAATTCATTGTTTGTGTGTAAAAAACCTCAAATTTCGTACGCGTGTGTTTGCGTGTATGTATATTCCGCATACAAATCCAAACGGGTGGAGAAATTTAAAACAAACTTTACATACACGCTCTTTGCGATCTAAAATCAACAATAAATACTTTTCGAGGTCAATTATTTTTACGTGTTTCCCGCGACACTATTTTTATCCGTCCTATATGTAGAACAGGATATATTATGCCCTTACATATCCTGCGTGTATGCGTGCGGCGACGTTCTCAAGAAACAAAGTTGTATCATAACATTTAAAATGCCTTTTATATTTAAACATTAACATCCCGGGCATCACCGGGTAACCAGGTAGTCTGTCTGTGTGTATGTTTGTCTCGAATAGGCTCCGAAACTGCTCAATGGTTTTAAATGAAAATTTGAGGGTTTAAAAACGGGAGATTTAACCTAAATATCCCTGCATAATTCATTTCAATATATTGCAGGAGATATTAATATAAATATATATACATCCAATTAGGGTTGCCTATACTATTGATCTGTTTATGGTCCGAATCAGTCCATCCATTGTTGAAGTAGTATTCGCGCCGTTACTAACCCATTGTTGGCAGAGAACTAACTCCCTGAGAAATAAACGTCTTTGGATCGTCGGTACGATGTATACTTAAATTGCTTTTATTTGTCGCGTCAGATAAATTTTAATATTTAGCAAATGATCATTTATATTGGCTCCGAAACGTACGATAGTTCTAAACCAATTGCGAGTTATAAGGTTTGCCCTGAAGCGATCATAAATAGATGATAACGTACTTTTTATATATTCAATGAATTCAACTTTATCAAAATTTTGTTCTTGTTGTTTCGTTTTTAGGGGCAATATAAAAAAATTTCAGTTTGTAATAAAATATCCAAATTGTGGACTTCGTGTGGTTTAATATTATGTTTGAAAATTATAAATTCAAATATTTAACGTAAAAAACAACTATATGTAATTAATATATTGTGAATAAAAACCACAGAAGAGTTGTCTCAATATATTTACTCTCAGGACGTTTCGGTGGTGGTTGTTGTCTTCCGCACAATGGTTGTGTGATAGTATATGTAAAGAAGACGCTAAGAGGAAAGATCCAGTTGATAATGGCTATGGCCAAACGTCCTGAGAATAAATATATTGAGACAACTCTTCTGTGGTTTTTATTCACAATATATTAATTATAAATTCATTTATTATCCTAAGTGTAATCTTAATTATCAGACCTGGAGAAATTTCCCAAATTACGATACTATTACGTATAAAATTTTATCGTGGACATTCTTGTACCCAGTATATTAACATGTTCATATAATTAAATCGGAATCGTTATGGAAAAATAATTTTGAAATAGCTATATAGAATTTGAGAAGCGACAAGAAGAAGAAGATGAGATTTACATTTAATTTGATTCGTACACTGAATAATATTTATTGTTTTTCTGGTGGTGTAACTGATAATAGTTTCATGTTAATCCGTATATAGTTGAAAAGTAGACGAATGGATGACTGTTACTTCATATTCACGTGTGTGTCGCGTGGCAGACAGCAGCAAGAGCTTTTAACGGCTTCTCTTTTTCCGTGTCTCCGAAATCTCACTGGCCTATTTTTGGGTCGACGCCACGCGACACCTGTTCCACGTCCCAACTGTCACCTCCGCGTTCTGTGGAAATATTGGACGCCTCTCGGGGAAGCCCCACTTAGGAGTCCACGAGTCGTCCACTTGTCAAGAGATAATATTAGAGCCTGGTGGCGCAGCAAATGCGGCGTGGTCCATAATTAATAGAGCGGTGTATATCTCTCCGCTAGTTAGCGGCTCGTACATCATATGCAGCCGTGTTCGCTCTATCATTAGCACAATATAGCAGCGGCGTATCACTTGAGCCGAGCCGAGCCGAGTAAACACACAGACGGAAATTACGCCAGACTCGTGACGTATTCACTTTGAGAGGGGAAAGGCGTTATGAGGACAGAGAGCGACGATTAGCATGATAAATCTTGCGGAAAGTGGCCTTTTACATTTTTCGTTGTTTACCTTCCCTCCCAATTTTCGTGAAAAATTTATAACCGCTGGCGTGCTTGGAACGTGACAGCTACGGTGAAATGAGACCTAAGAGGAGCCGAGGCAGATAAAAATATGGAGAGAGAGAAAATGTTAGTGGGGAAGGAGTCAGTTAGTCGGCGCTAGAAATTCACAGGTGTAATATGTTGCTCTTTTCGGGGTATATGTCTAAACATATCTCTAAATATAATTATAAATCAATAATAGAATATGCTAGTCATGCTTACCAGAAATATATTTTAATCCAATAACGAAATATATTACTAAAATTAGCACTACGCAACGTTTCTTTTTTTAAATTCTACTTAGATAATAATATAATTTTTTATAAGTATGAATATCCTTTATTTCATGAAATTCAATTTATGACATTTCTAATATTGAACAAACCAGTCAAATTTCAGAAATAATTTTAATTTCCAGAGCGCCTAAATAGATTTCCTCTAAATATATCCAAAAAAGCTCGTTTTAGAATTATATTCTATTTTTTATTAAAACTTTGTGAAACGTTCAAGTATATCTTTTAAAAAATTTCGACAAAAATTTCAAAGTAGTCGTAAAATCAGATTCAAAGTGGCCCCACTATAAATCCTCTAGAAATTTTTAAAAAATCCTTTAATAAGAAAGTATGGCCGATCTGCTGGAAAACCCAGAGTTGATCAGTAAATAACTTGATTAGCTAGACCATGCAGCGTAAAGGATGTTTTAACCCCAAGTAGGAAACGGTGAGGTGTAACATAGTTTTCGAGTAGTATAGAAAAACACAAGAGAAACAAGAACAAACTCTAATGCTCCATGGCTCATTTGTAGAAAGAGAAAGGAACAAGGAAATACGGAATTCGGAAACGAGTCTCATAATAACGATATTTTTATGTATTCGGAAATCGGTTTCAAACGAAGCCAGTTTTTCTGAAGGCAACGATCTTCAGGAAATATTTCCCTACAAGATTTCGTTATCAATCCCCACAATTATTTATTGTGAAATGAAATTCAGTTCAATATTTCATTATTTTAAAATCACAATTACATTAAAATTCAAAGTTATTTACCACTTCATCAAAAACTTCAGATATTTTCTGAGTGTCGAAATGCTGCAAAATTTATGAAGATGCCAAAACAAGAGTTCATTCACATTGAGGAGTCAAAACTTTGTCTAATCGGCTGCCAGGACTTCTTCCTTGACCATTTACAATTTTATATCCATATTTACTAATTATTCAGTAAATAAAAAGGGTATTTCGTTCTATCCCGCTATTCCGTTCCGCCCGACTTTCCCAATTTATATTTTATAACAAATAAAATTCTTATATAATATTGATATACACAAATACCTGATATATATTTTGTGGTATCCTAATTTTTATTTGTGTTTCTAGTTCAATTACTACTTTTACGTCTGCCAAATAATTTCTGGAATAAAATTTTTTTCGTTTGCAGTGACACCTAAAGAAGTCCCAAATGTGTTGACGAAACGTCGTTAAAACTACATATAACTGTATATACTGGTCATTAATTTATTTAATTTCATTATCATTGAAAACTAGATATTAATTGGTGACTTTACTTTTTATGATTGTTCTTGTACAAGATTCTTAACCAGTAAATGTGCAATGAATACCTGAGAACTCGCATCTTTAATAATTCCCCTACATTATTTTAGATGCCTCATACAAGTCGTTGTAGATGTGCGATATCGACTTGTCTGTCTTCAAACGATAGTGTCTACAAGACTGCGAAGAGTTATCTTTGCAATTGTGCCAATCAAGATCGTGAGCCAGACTGGGTTGTAAAACATACGTCCCCACCAGGCCGAGACTTGTGTTTTAATGCACTCGTGGTATTTATATTCTAAACACATCCATGACGCGAATATACTGCCCTCACTCTCTACAAAACCATAAAATCTCCAACACTAATGTAGCGGAAACACTTTTTTTTCAGAGAATTTATTTTGTCTAGACGGTAAACTTTAAATAATTCACGATCATTTCCTGTCATCTCAAAATCTAATTCAATTAATATTAATGGAAAAAGGATGTGGCAGATGCATACAAAATAAAAGCTTTCTTCATGGTAATTTAATTCCTCTCTTTGGATAATTACACATACACACATAATATATATATATATATATATATATATATATATATATATATCTTCCGTAAATTTAAAGTACTATAATTATTATAAGTCTATAATTTTATTTTACTATTGTTCCCTAACCTAACTTTTTTCTCTTCAACTACTTTTGAAAATGAGGTTAATAGGAAATAGGTGATCGTCCTTTTGAAGGGGTAGGCCTATAACTAATTATTCCGTACTGTTAAAAATAACGTACCTTACTTCTGGCGTGTGTGCGCGCATAAGTAATTAATACCATTTTATAAATTTAAAAAATATTCACAAACCACCAAAGACTCCATCCAACGTAATACGTAATGATCTAAATTTTTATTTCAAATATTGGGAGGGTATAAAATTTGCTTAAACCTAAAGATTAATAAAATATTTATTTACTACTTTTACTCTTTTATAAATATTCTAAATTATGTTAAAAATACATTTCATCGTAAAATATTTAATGAGGTTCTAAATAATTTAAATTTGTCTTTTTCTATAAAAATATAAAAAAAAATTTGGGAGGGTTAACAGGCTACATGACAAATCTACCAAACTGCAAGTTGTATATAAAATTCTTCATTCACAAATTAATTATGGTAATGAGTGCTAAATTGAATGACTGACCACGGATTTTTTCTACTTCTTTTGTGCTCCTTTTCCTGTTGCTTTAAATTCCTCCACCCTCATTCTCTGAATTGCAGATTAATTTTCTTCCCTTAGTCTCATATATTTATAAAATATTCCATTTTTTTTACCACTTTCTTCGTCGTGCTCAACATTCTCTATTTCATTTTCCAGTAAATAAGAGTCTAACTAAACTCAACAAACAGTGGCACGTTATAGTCTAAGTAGTACTATTAAACCATCAAATTAATCCATAAAATTATGCCATTACTTCAGGTAAAGAACATTATAAACAAAAAAAATCACCATTCAGAACGAACCGAAACCAATATAAGAAAATGTAAATAAAAATACACTAGCATGCAGATTATAAGCAGAAAATGTTTATATATAATTTATTATATATGTTTTCAGGAATATTGTGTTGACAAAAAACTGGCGAATTTTAGTTAATAGCGTAAATGCAAGACAGGTGTTACATAAATAATAGACTAATATTGTACTAACCTACGGATCAGAAATGGAACATTATTAAATTCATTACGTCCCAAGACTTCTCAAAATTTGACGATTGAAATTTTACAATATTAAAATTAATGTCTGACTAATAGAATCTATTATTTATGATGCTTTCATTTGACGTGCACATTAATTCAATTAATGGTTTATAATTTCTAAACTAAATTATAATTACCAATTATAATAAAATATTTTAACTAGACTCATACATGTGGTTTTCTGGTGAAATTTTTTATCCCTGCTTAAATATATGACACGGTTTGCCTTTATAGAATGATACATTGACACGAAAAATTTCCTTCTTTTAGGTTGTCTCCAGTTTTATAAATATTCAAACAATCATAAAATGTCTCTCTGATAAAGCGAGTCAAAATGGAAGTTGAAGAAAAGGTCATTGAGTTGAAGAATTGTAAAATGAATAAGTTTTTTTTTGTGTGGTGAAATAAATACCAAAATATGAACAAATTCGTCCAGAGATGGTTCATCCAGAAATTTTAGATTTTCCTGTTGAGACAGAGGGTAGTGAAGTTAAAGCTATTCTTCGGGGTAAAACAGTCCTTACACCCAAAATTTACCAGGTCTCACAGACACCAATTCTATCAGAAAGTTCAGATTTGAACAGTGATACAAATTTCAGTGACAGAATGATTAGTGCTTGGAAGAGAAGAATTTGATGGGTTTTATGTTTGTAATTTAAACCTATTAGCCTCATTTGATAATCAAACAGCTAAAGCATTTGCAGGAAACATGATTATCAACAGTAAAACTAAGCACATGTTATAGCATGTATAAGTGCTATAGTTTAACAGGTCTGCAATATTATCTTTTCCACTTATATATTTTAAATTAAACAAATCTCGCTGAATAACTCTTACCTATAAAAAGCCAAGCTGCAAATCTGATCCATGTATCATTGTCAAGCATCATCATTAAATAGACATTGATAAGAATACAAACAGTTGGCACCCATGGAACTAAAGGAACCTGAATATAAGTGTTTAAATTATGATTTTCACTTCTTTTTCATATTTACAAAAATAAAAGCTATGTGCTTGATGTCGGAGTATAATATAAACATATTTTTAATGTTATAAATATAAATATTCCAGAAATGCTAAAAAATATCCCTTTAGCCGTTTTTTCTAATCTGACGAACACCAATACTCCAGTATTCTTATAATTTTCATAATATGATAAAACTTAATTATTTTATAGTATTTAAACCCGGTATACACCTTAGTTTTATACATTGATCGAGTTGTTAATTAACATTGTTGTAAATATTTGCTATTAGAGCTGTATCCAATGCCTTATCCTTTTTTTTGAGAGGCTTGTAACTTTATAAGCGTTTCTAAGACCACGGTCCACAATAGTAATAGCAACATCTGGCGAGGATAGAGTGCGTTAAAATAGACGGGCCATTGTCTCCGTCTGCGATCCGGAAATACTTCCAGTCGTCTCAGGGCTTCGCGCTAAGGTAGTAAGGCGCCTCATCAAACGTAGACGCTCCTCGGTTCCCCTGCTTATTAGTTATGAGCTTCTAATAGTCCTATTTGTCAAGCCGAGACAGCCAGATATGACATACAGACCTGTCATTTAAATTAGTCAACACGGCTCGTTGTGTGTTTCTTCCGTGAGCTACAAAGCGGAGCGTATGTCTGCAACTGTGACGGCCTGTCACAGCATTCATAAGTGCCTCTATGAGATAGCGTCGTCGGTATTTATGTCCACGGCCATCTGTTAAGACTAAAATTGCCCACCGCTCCGTTGAAACACGCTCGTCAGATTCTGTTTAGCTCCGGGCGACGGCCAAGCACACTTATTAACATCTCCGGTCGAGCTCCATTAATGAGCTCTCATAACTCCTTCACTAAAAATACTGCCAACATCTTCCGGGTAACGACATACATAAATCTTTCCACTGCTCATAAATTCCGTGTATTTTACTTCTAGGTGATATAATTGATGGGCGACTTTCTTAGTCGGGTTATTTAATGTTCTATTTCCGATGGACGATTCCTGACATTTTCACATGTCTCGAAGATAAACGAGTATCACTTGTTATGGGAAGAAGGCCTCGGTTATAACAACACCTATTATATTCTGAACTGACATAATTTTTTTAAAAATTTTACATATATCTTTGAAATATGAGCACTATTATATAAAATCTTTTATAACTATACTTCTACTTTTTAGAAATATTCTAGACCCTAAAAACCAAACGCAACTGTCAACCATTACTATTACATATACCCAACGGACCGCAAATAAATATAATTTAATTAATCGTCCATCAACGCTTCTCTATCCAGCGTAACGAGTTAAAATCCTTCAATTTCTCCAAAGTTGTGCAGTAAGACGTCTCAGAAGCAACTATCAAGGATGACTATTGTAGTAGTGAGTAAATCGGGATTCCGAATCGAAAGTAAGGCATCAGACTTCACTCAGGTCTAGTATAAAATCCCTATCGATAGTCCTTAAGTACCGATTTTGTAATATCCGATTCCTGAGAGTATAGTCTGTACGTAGGATCACGAGAAAAAAAATTAAACACTTAACATAAACAAATAATCTGATATTGAGTAAAATTAAATACAGCTAATATGTTTCGTCCATATTTGTGGACTTCATGAGGTAACTAAAAACATTTAAAAAAACAATTACAAATTTGAATACAGAATATTCAACTAAAATATAAAAAGGATGGTTTTCAATTAGATTATAAAAACTAAATATTAATTATTTAGTATTTCATAACATTTTACGAAATAATGTTAAGTTTATCTGTTGCTTA
Source organism: Eucriotettix oculatus (assembly GCA_034510155.1). Taxonomy (NCBI): domain Eukaryota; kingdom Metazoa; phylum Arthropoda; class Insecta; order Orthoptera; family Tetrigidae; genus Eucriotettix; species Eucriotettix oculatus. The sequence goes on from CM067381.1 coordinate 49,940,061, forward strand.
CTTCTCAGTGTTTTTCAAAATAGCGATAAAGGTATAAAAATTGCAAAATGGAATTTTATCGAAAAAAATACTTAATTGTTTAAAGATTTTAAAAAATGAAAATAGGATACTTTTAATAGAATAGGAACACCGAAGGTATGTAAATAATTGATCTTTATGAGTATGACAGCTAAAAGCCAGAATTTTATTTTAATAAAGAAAATTTAGAAAATATTATTGACAATTGAACGAAGGGTCGTTCCTTTCATTAGAACCACATCTGTCGCTTTTGTAATTTATTAATTTGCTATGATTTTATTATTTATCTTTAATTTTCGCTAATTAGTCTGTTATACTCGTTTATTATCGTTTAAGACAGATTAATGTAACTATTAATATTTCTTTTTGTTAGGAAGTATTTTTCTCAACGCCATTATAATTAAATTAAATTAATGTATAACAAAAAGAAGTGCTTTTGTACGTACATAGTGAAAGTAACTTACGGTATTAAAATATAAAATGCATAAAAAGTTAAAAACAAAATATCCTACTTCAATTAGATTTCGTAGGTATAAAATTTTCGCGACCATTTAGGGATCCAACGATATCTTACTTGTGAAATGAGTGCCCAAGCTTCCATTGAAGCTAATGTTAATAAAATACTATCTTGTCAGTTAACTATATCAAGATTAATTTTTCACCATATTTAGTATAAGTATAAAATCATATTCCATAAATCCTATAGAGAAGCAAAAGCTTCAAGGATGTGGAACTAGTCAGAGATTTTACATAGGTTGCTTTATTAATATTAAAATATACTGTAACTATTCATTAATTTTTAACTTATAGTAATGTTTTCTTAAGTTCTATACAGAAGACATACAATTTGTACCTTATATATAAAATTGATAAATATTTTTACATCCTATACAAAACTGAACGGAATGGGTGTTCAATGTGGAGAAGAGTAGTGATATTCTTCGTCTATGAATTTAAGCTTCGTTAATACTTTCCTTCGAGAATGTTATGATTCATTCATAGTTATCGAATATAGTCGCCGAACCCCGGCATCAGTAAAATATTAATAATTTCTACGGGTCAATAATCGCAACGCAGCATTTGACATTTTTTTTCTGGTCTGAGGATTCGATTGTTTAACTGATAACTATTACGCATATAGTAACGTTTCAGAAGTTACTGAGCAGGAAAACAGGTGGTTAAATAAAACACTAAACAGCAACCCAAACTTTACTTGTATATGGACTCGGAAAGCTGCATTAGTCGACTCCTTGAGCAGAATTCAATTGGTCAATGTCTTTCAGTTTCTGGCACTAATTTTTCAGGACTAATTTTCGTCCCCACTGTTTTTTTACTTTAATTTTTATCTAACCATTAATCGTCTAAATTCTCACCCCTCATTCAACGAATAGCGTCGTTTCAAAACTTAATTAGGGATAGTACAATATAAAATAATATATAAATTAGGGTTTCATGCCGAGATTGCTGTTTACTTCTGGAAGATGTGTGGGCTTTTTTTTACTGTTTTAGTCTATTGTTGATGTGTGTGGTCAGCCTGGAAGATCAACATCTTTCCAGTCAAAAAACGAAAAGTGTATTCGGTTACAATAAAATAGAAGCAACTTAAGGGTGGAGAATGGATGGTTTGTTTTTCTAAATATGCATAGCTTATTCTGTATTATTATATGCAAATATGTAACAGGAGAACAAGCATTCGATAGTAGACGCTCGCAAAACTAAAAAAGAAATAATCGCTAGAATTGTTTAAAGAAGATTAACATAAATTAGTTTTTGTTTAAATGTTTCCCTGTTTATGTAAACTTAAAATTATGGAGTAAATTCCTACGGGGGCTTAATAGAGGGTGACAATGGGCATAGTCATTGTCTCTGAGCTCGGAAGATGAGCCCATTCTCCGAGTTATGTAAGTTCCGCAGATGTTTTCGGAATGCACACGTACCATCTCCGACACTACGACTTTTCCTCAACTCCACCTCCTTCCTTCCACCCCATACGCAGCTTCACATGCCTTGTACAAAGCTCAGATTACTTTTGCTCCTCTCATCTCGTATTCTCTTTCGTCTCAGCTTCTGTGGTATGTGAGAGAGCAATTCAAATTTTCACGACATTCCTGGCCGCCATAAGATGAAGTTGGGAGATCACAGTCGAATGACTTTCCCTCTCTCGCTTCTGCAGAAATGTTTGCCGCCTTCATATGTTGTCTGTGGTGAAGCCTCTTCCTCTGGGGCGCGGATTATATGTAAATTTCGCGAATTAGTGGCACAGCTGTGCAAGAGAACTTTCCATACGCGCGCGCCAAATTACAGATCCGCTCTCGGAAGGAAAGGCCTGCAGGTAATTCAAATATTAACGAGTTTCGATTTACATATAATTGAATTTTACTCCTTCAATCTCCCAGATATTTATACCCCAATACTATTTTCCAATTTGAAGAGAAATTCTAGAACGTAATTTTCTCTCTGGCATTCCGGATGCTGGAGATTTATCACTCCGTTTCTTAATTAACTATCAGATGACAAAAGAAAAATAAAGCGCACTGTAGTTGGCGCATGACAAATCAAGCGCCGAAATTAATTTAGTTAATCAAATTTGCAGTGAGCCTAGTAATTAAAATAGCGTTTTGGACAATTAATGCATAAAACTCCATAGCAAAACCAATTAACACAGGGACTTTAAATAAATAGTTTCAATAACCGTAAATTAATTTTTAGCGCTCTTACAAATATAGATTAATTGATTTTCAAACAGGTGTGCTAATTCTTAGCCAGTTGTCTACGAAATCTTCAGGTAAAATTTTAATTATAGTATGAAAAGTAAAAGAGAAGTATTTAAAGACTGTTGCAATCCTACTTCTGTCTAAAACAGTTACACTATCACAATCATCTATGGTTTCCTTTTTTTACGTTTAAGCAAAAAATGAGATTTGTGTGGATCACCCTTGATTAAAATACGGGAATATATATTTATAAAATTTTATAAAAGTGCCACTCATAATATTTCAGATTCAATCTAATGTTTCATATGTTTTTTGTTCATAGCCGCATATATCAGGTATTTTGTAAATTCCCGAAGTCTTAACACGAAATATCCGTAGAAAATCTAACAAGTTTGCATCCTGTTTATAGTTTTTTTTTCAAATATGCTGCTATTTAACTCTGAAAAGCTTTCCTCTGCCGTCGAATCAAATGCATATGACAATATCACATTCTCGTTCACGCAGCTGTTCTGCAGTAGGGTTTGCTGTGGGAATTGAGATTATTTGGCAACGTTATCTGTTTTCCATCTGAAAGCTTTAACGGCTTCCTTTTGAAGACCATTATAGTGTCCAGGTTATACAAACGTCAAAACTTGAGACCTAGCTTGTGTCTCCCACTTCATTTCGAAAGAAGTTGTAACGAACGAAATTTTAAAGAGTTATTGTGTGATGTGCAAAGCTCAAACTAACATTAAATAAACACGACGATACGCAGGACTTTTGATTAATGTATTAAGAGAATTAAATTAATATTACAGTATCTGAACATTTAACATCAAATATGTAGAATGTTAGATAACTATCTCAGTTTTTTCGGTAGATGATGTGGTAACTTGCTTCCCACAAAACACTGAATAAGTGTAATATTGCCATCCTAGAAAATCAAAAAGAATTTTTATTTAGATTTTGCCGAAACACGCAGGAAAAGTGCGTATTCGGGAATGGTCTTAATAGTTGCGGTCGGGGACTGCCTTTGCCAATTATAATCGATAAATTTTCCTGGACACTTTTGTTGAATACTGTCAAGAGAGCTATTGAAAAGACTACCTGTTAAGAGGATAGTCTTACATGAGTTTTTCCAAAGCCTAGATGGAGAGAACAGGGCTAGTTCGTCTTATATAAATGCCACCCGTGAAAAATTTTCGTAATTACTTGAAAAAATTATTTCATCGTCAATTAAAGATTAATCGATGAAGTTATTAGATTCAGTTCGACTCAAGCAGACGATAGGACATGTGGGACAAGTTACGTGTTAGGACCGAAATATGTTGGGGTTATGCCGAACTCAATTCTCTCATGATTACTTGTTCTTGACTTTTAATTTCTTAGATCCGCCAACGTTACGTAGAAAGTAGCTATTCAGGCGATAAAGTCAGTTCAAATGTATTTTTTATAAAAAAATTAATTTGAGCTTTTTGTTAACAGGATCTATGAAAAAATAATGTTGACAAATTAATTTATTATATTTATAATTTTAATAAAATATTTTAATTTAATTCGAATCCTAAATAATAATAAAGTTTATAGTAAGACTATCTTCACAATGATCTGACAAAGTGTAAAATATGTAGCGATATGTTAAATCTTATCTGAATCTTTTGGGGTTCCTACAGTAAAGAAACTATTTTTTTGGAGGATGAGTGGTGAAGTTTCATGCTACTTTTTAGCAACTCATTTATATGCCACTGCTAATGATTTCAAGAGGTTGTTTTTGCTTGTAATTCAAAATGCATCAATTTGGGGCAAAAGTTGAGATTGATGGATAATCTCCCTATGATTTATGAAAATCAGATTATACTCAATATATTTAATCCAGTTCTTAAATGTTTTCACCATGGAGAATAGTACGACGCGGAAGATGCGTTCCTCTCCTTGAGCTCAGTTCCCTGCGGTTTTTGGTCTTAATTATCCTATCGCTGCTCGGCTCTCATCTCGCGACGACAAAGGCAGTGGTCTTGGTAATCTTTGAGCGAGACAAACCAACCACAACCGCCTTGCCTCTTCAACCCCTCCCCCCCTTTCCACCCTCTCCTCAGCCGCCAGCCTGAATTAACTGCAGTGCCTCTTTATTTCCCCCTCAGAGGGAAAACAGAACTACCGGAGAGATGCGGAAAATCAGATGATGTACAGCAGATTATGCACAACTTTAAATTAAGAATCAACCTGAAGACTACGGAGGCAGTCTTTCAGAATAAAACTAACCCCCAACCACCCCTTCGCTTCCATCTGTCCGTCTCTCCCTCCCTGTTCACCTTCTCCCGCACTTTTCATTCCGCGGTCCTCTCCTCATCTCCATAAGCCGGCGGCTCGGAGCTCAGCGGAGCAGCCAATTACATTGCGTCAGTACCAAGAACGAGAGTTTTAAATTTAAATCGGCATGTTTTGGAACCATTCTCTTGTCAATTAAGCTTTCCTCTGCCCTCACTCCCTCCGCATACCCCACATCGGAGCTATTGATTTTAGCCGCCAGGATCAGCCTCAATTCTTGGTTCACGTGGCCGATTATCATCCTCGTGTGCCTCTTCAGAATCCAGACAGCCTACTCACTGAGAACGGGCAAACGGGAAGCCATTTGAACGTGGAATATAATTACGACTGCTCTCAAGAACGTGGTCCAGATACCACGCTCTTCAACAAATTACTTCTTTCAAACCTAAATCTGAGGCCATAAAATTGGGCGGATGAAAAAAGCTGCCATGCCACCAAATAAAGGAAAGTGATGTAAGGGAAAGACAACGATAATGTTTCTACAATATGTATATCAAGCAGTACTTAAATAATTGATAGATTGAATGTCATAATTCCCTGACGAAAATTTCACACTATCTCTTCCAGCCATATTTCAATTTTTATACTTGCATCCCCCTTTTCAGTTCCCTTCCTATGCTATTAAAGGGGAGTTGCCTATTTCAGGATAACCCTCATGAAGTCTGTTAACCCCCCCCCAAAAAAAACGATGCAAATTTTGTATTTGAATAATGAAACGTGGATGAAAACATTGCGACGAGAATTGCTCTAACAGAATGAAGATGCCTCCTGACTCCAGAGATTTTTTTTGACCGTAGTAGTCCTAAAGTGTTTATGAACATATTTCTACATCTCAAGTATTATTATAATTGAGAGCTTAATATTGTGTGGTGTATATATTATAGGTAAGATAGTATAGAGGAAAGCAAGAATGTATCAACGCACTGTAAAATATTCCCAGGTAAATCGCTGAAGCAAAGGAACTCCAAGAAGCCAGGAAGTGACCATTGATCGAATTTGGTAATTATTGTGACAAAAATGAAGGAAATCTATCTAAAAAATTTTGGACGAACCCTTGAAATAACACCTGAAATTTTTAAAATAATAAGCAGTTCAAGACGATTTGTATCTTTCCATTTACGGATTACATTCTTAGGTGTCTGTTAACTCGTATCTTTGAACAATTATTCATATAAACTTCAATAAATATTTCACAAGTTCATCCAACGGTTTGTTGAAAAATGGAAACCGTAAATGCTTAAATATTAAAAGCTAATTAGTTTAATTTAAACACGCACACTTAAAACACACTAGCCTTTAGAAATTAGTAGTTTTAAAGTTTTACTAATAGATTTTTCAATTAATTTAAAATGGACGCTAAGAAATTGATATTTATATTTTGTTATACTTGAATTATAATAAAAATATAATAATATAATGTTATATAAAAAATGGAAGTTGTAGACACTTTCTTTGAAGACAATTATACCATAATCGCCTAGGAATTCCATTACTTAATTATCTTCGTAGTTTTGTTTCAAACTTATGTTATCTAATAACGAATTCATTTCATGCTAAGATTCTCAGAATTAGACGGACTTTATTGGTGTCACTAAAAGTTAACATCATAGGGCACGGTAATTCAAGGCGCTTTATGTAATTGAGAAATGAGACTTCAGTTACTGCGAAATGAAAGTGTCGGCGAGTAGGCGTGGAATGCAGCTTGCGCCTTTGTCTCTTTAGAATATTACATTTCCAGACCGTTCTCTCTCCTTCAAATTAGACTAAAGTTAACATCGTAGTATTCATCCAGTTCGCAAAACTTTCCTTCGAAAATTTCACCGTCTCCGTGATGAAATTTTCATTACCTTTAATTGCCGCGACTGAGAGAAGAGTAATTCGTACAAAATTCTGACATCGATGTTTACGTGTGATTAACTTGATATTTGTCAATGAAAGCATCTTGTAAAAAAAGAAACGTTTACAGATGATTCATCTAGTACAAACGAATCCTTGCTATATTTTATTAAATACCTAACACAATCAGTAGGATATAAATAATTGAAATTACTCTTACAATGTGAATATCTGTATAATTAATATTATTGTAGAATTTAAAACATTATGCATTTGGATTCTTACCGTTTTATCAAGCGGTTCTCTTTGGAACAATTACAGAATAATAGCAATTTAAGATGATTGTTTCTGCATTGTAAGCTTAATAAAATAATTTAAGTGAATAAAATGTTTGTAAATACCAGAAAATACTCGTTATTGTATACATTTGTTAAACCAAAGTTTAAATTGTATTATAAATTAATAATCATTTATGAAAATAGTAAAAAAACAGGACACTGCATTTAACGTGAAAAAATCCTTCTGGGATGTCTCCTTCTCTACCTGATTTAAAGGGTTGCAACAAACCGAATCAGATTTTGTGTTTTTAAAATTATTTCCTCCGTGGACGAAGACGTAGTACATACAATAAGAATAGTCCACTGTATCCCAAACTGCCCATGCATGGAGAACGGAATGCTGAGTACCCACAGCATGGTTCTTCCGTCTTACGGAATGTTTCTTACGCGAATGCCGGGTATGATCCTGAACAATATCCGTAATTAACCGTTGGCTACATTGCTAAAAATTCCCACTGAGCTCAAAAAATTACGCTTTCGTCAGTTTAAAGTTAATAAACAATTAAATATTCACAAACAAACCAAACTTACCCGTGAAAAATACACTTCGTATGTAGATGTAGAACTCGTTTTCTTCTATACATGAGAAAAGCAACAACAAATGCAGAAAAATGTGTCATTTAGCCCTTGGACATTTTAGTATTTAATTGATCATAGAGAATGAGTAATTAATATATATGTACATCACAATAAAATGCGTTATTATATTTTTGAAATCTGTACAGTGGATAATTTGTGGCAGGTTTTCGAATATATACAGCCTTCAGTTAATTACTTGAAAATCTTTTTTTTGTTCAGATTAAATCTATTGCTGCTACAATATATCTTTAATAGTGATGAATTATGCAGTGACTTTTAAAACAGACCAAAGCTTATCAGAATGGCACAAGCACGAAAAAAAAAGTATGCAGAACGTTTCCAGTAGTGAAACGAGGAAGCAGTTAAAAGGAAAAAGTTTTGCAGAGATGAATAATTTTTTAAAGCTATTTCGGTTGAAAGGATTTATTCTTAAATTTGGTCCCTAAAACAAGCCTAATCACATACTCCAATATTCATTTTCAACATGATTACATTTATCGAATGACTATGATTTAAGGAAAATGTTAATCAGGTAAAATAGTCTTTATCACACTCAAGCAATAATTTGACTAAATAATTTAGCAGAATATAATCTGGGTTTATGTGATATTTAGAAACGTGCAGGATTACGAAAATTAAATGGTTATATGCTAGCGATAAATTCATTATTAATGTGATGGAGACTTTATTTGACTAGAGATGCTTATCACAAGAAATTGGTAGGCATATTTAAAAATTCTGTATCTGATTTGTCGTCTTGAGGATTCACGGAATGGCATGAGGGATCAATGACCTCCTTAAGGGAGTGGTTTGTTGGAACCAGAGCCAATGTACCAGTTAAGGTCTAGCATCAATGTTGCAGACGGGCTCGCCTGATAGGGCACCACAAGCTGTCATCAATCCGCTACACAGCGCCCCCTCAATAATGCAGGCTCCGGCCAACAGTTAGTTACCTTTATGTAAATTCAGCTTTGTCTGTGACAGCTAAATGTCACCGTCAATAATGCACGCCTCTCTCCCCTCTATTCAGGCAAAGAGACGCCATTAAACAGTGATCCAATATCCATTCCCCCACCTGGCAGGTCACCAACCGAAAACTGACAGGCGCCATCTTGTCCAAGAGCAGAATCGTTGAGGTTTGTAGGATTACAGGGCACTGCGTAGGGGTACATCATGATTTATGGAGCCGCTGATTCTAATCTTGGCCCAGTGAATTGGTAATGCATCTGCTGGATACTTTTAGTTCTTAAAGAGAATTGCAAAGTCAATAACAATCCTCATAAAATATAGTTAGTATCAATTTGAATATCTGTCTGGTCTCCTTGTCTCAGGAATTTATAAGACATTAATTAACATCTTGTCATCTATTCTTATGAAATTTCCGTATTTTTGATGACTGACATGAAGCTCTTGAATTACAAAAAAATTATTTTTTCTAAAGAGAATCTTCTAGAAACCAATTATATTAGAAAATAACTGCGGTTAAGGCGTCCTAGCTTTAACAGTACTCAAAGTTTCTAATTAACCTGCCATTCTCTTTATTTTCTACATACATGGGATCATAGAATGAGGACCATGATAAAATTTCCAAATTATTACTTAATTTATATTTAATTATTGTTCACAGCACACACAGTTTCAAATTGAAACATTTATTAACCGAGTTAAACTTACTCAAATTCAAGTATAAAATCCTTACTGGACCGGAAATAGAAATTGGGACTTCTCCTTTCTACAGTTTGCACTTTTCCAAATAAGCTATCATTATACTTTAATTCAATTTCATTGCTTCTATGGCAGAGCTTTGGTAAACACATTTCTTCTAATCTTGAACCGAAATCTTTAAAATGTGCCATGAATTGACATATAATGTTCGTTCTTCATTGAGGACCTAAAACCTAGATTTTGTAAGAATGTGATTCCATAAATTATGGGTGAGACTGGATTCAGGTGTACACAATAGAAATCTCGCACCGTTTGTGTTGTCGACTCGAATAGTTTACTTGAAAAAAAACCTGTACGATGCCGTGGGTTGGATTCAATTAAGCAATTTACTCCTATTTTAATCCAGAAGTTCTACTAGAGAATTCCCTCCTTCAATTAAGGTTAAAGTTTGCTTTGTAGACTATAGAATCGGATGTTTAAAAATAGTGCTTCATAAACCAATGCCATATTTAAACGATTTGATCTATTTTTTAAAAAATTGAATTATTTCTTTTGGTTTTCTTTTAGTGTTGCCACGTACTACAGATAATTAATTCCACAAGCTGCTACTTTATAGTCATTCTTAAACATATAAAGATTCTAGTTTATTTTATTTTTGTTTATTCTTCTGTTCTTCTGTTAAAATTGATATATTTAACCATTTTTGAAATTGTAAATCGTCTTCATAGCCTTCGAATGATAGTCATATGGTATACATGTAAAAATAAGTAATTTTAAAGACTATTTGAGACATTCGTACCAAGAACTGAATTTTAGAAATAAAATTAGCTCTATTACGTAATAGTATGAATCGCTGCTGTGATAACCGAGTCGAAACCTTGAGGTTAACAAAGCAAACGCGTCCTGGTTCGAGAACATTTTACTAGCGGATATAGCATTGTCAGAATCCCCTGCTTCTGTTATGTCGTCTGACGAACCGCGAAGCTAAAATTACCCGTCCAGCCATATGTTTCGTCCCGACACTTGGCGGCCCCCAAGCTTGGTCGATGTCAATTCTTTGCGAGGAATCCCTTTGATTGTTGACGTCCAGTTCACTCATAGGCGTCATTTATTTTTTTGCAAGGTGGCAGAGATTTTAGCTGTTTGTTTGAGAAACGGCGTGTGGACAATAGTCTACATCTAGGCGGCGAGTGCTGCTGGCCTTTTATGCTGCACATCCGTCGACGTGGCAAATGCGATCCATCTCCAGATAGTCCAAGCAGAAACATTTATTCCTCAAAGTGAAGTCAGACTACTGTCTACATATACTCTCCAAAGTATACGTAAAACTAAACATCCGATCTAGTAATTTAGAGAAATGTATTTCAATTTGAATATTAACTGTGGCTAACAAACACTGCTGAAAATCCAAAGCAATTTCAAGAAAACTTAGAACAGCTCTTTTGGAGACACTGACACGTTGCTGTAAAAGAAACTATCATTTTAACTACTTCATGACATTTGCAATATTTTTAAACGTCGTATATAAGGAAAATACTTTTCCAATGCTTTAATTGAATAATTGTAACAGAAAGATTCAAAACGTGCAAGAAATGAAAATCAAAGCTAAAACTTACTTATACGTAAAGAATAACTTGGCCTAACGTAAGAATAAGAAAAGAAAGCAGAAATCAAGAAAGGAGTCGGACAAGGATGCAGTCTGTCGCCCATGCTGTTTAACTTATTTATAGAACAGGCGATGAAGAAAGTTAAAACGGAACATGGAAAAGGAATCATACTGCAAGGAGAAGAAATAAAAACCTTATGCTTTGCCGACGATATTGTAATATTAGGGGAGTCAGAAGAAGACTTGGAAACCATAATAAATAGCATGAACGGAGTCCTGGAGAAAGAGTTCAATATGAGGATTAATAGAGGCAAAACGAAGGTAATGGAGTGTAATATGGGAAATAGTGGTATAACAAAGGGTGTTAAATTGGGAAGGGATATTTTGACGGAAGTTAAGGAATTCTGCTACTTGGGAAAAGTAATAACCAGAGATGGTAGAAGTATAGTAGACATAAAGAGTAGGATAGCACAGGCGAGGAAGGCTTTCGCGAAACAGAGGGATTTACTTACGGGTAATATAAGTGTGAATATTAGAAATCGTTGCTAAAAATGTTTGTATGGAGCGTGGCGTTATATGGGTGCGACGATTGGAGATGAGGAAAGGAACAAAATAGAAGCCTTTGAAATGTGGTACTATAGGCGAATGCTGAAAATAAGATGGGTGGATAGAATCACAGAGGAGGAATTTATAAACAGAATAGGGGAAAAGAAAACAATATGGAGGACTTTGACCAAGAGAAGTGATCGATTAATAGGCCACGTTTTAAGACACGAGGGTTTTGTAAAATTAGCATTAGAGGGAAGTGTATGGAGTAAGAATAGAAGAGGGAGGCAAAGGATGGAATACGCTAAGAAAATTAGGGAGGATGTGTGTTGTGCTAGTTATAAGGAAATGAATAGGCTTGCGCAAGGTAGGTTAGCATGGAGGGTTGAATCAGACCAGTCTTTGGATGGAATAACACAACAACAACGTAAGAGATCACAGCCATTGTTTAATTTCATAGTATCATTTTGTACGTTAAATCCAATGATGTTAAGTTTCATATGAATCATTTCCGAAATATTTCAGGAATAATCTCTTCCGTACAGATATTAATTGAACGTTTTGATTGTCTAATGTAGCAAGAATAACAATCAGAGCAAGAAATTCTGTATAACACACATAGGTGTCAAAACCCTGTAGTAGATCTCAAAATTATGGAAATGAAATGTTATGTAAACATTCGGAAAAACGTGAGTTATAAAAATTTCGAACAAGGGAGAAAGATAACTTAAATTGCTTATTTTTTGAACAGAACGTAGTAGAGTTTTGGATTCATTTTAATCTAATGTGTGTTTGTTTATCAATAAAATTGAAAGGAAACTGATTACAAATTAAAATGTTACGCACAATAATTTATTTTTTATTAATTGAGTATGAGTTAGCAAGTAATATAGGATAGTCTGTAGGTTTCCGAGTATATGTAAATATTTTCGGTCAGGGAAAAGGAATATTTTTCTTTTTAATCTTTTTGGTACCAAACTATCTCTCACTTCAGTATGGATTAAACCTAGCAAATATTATCTGACTACTGATGCAAAATACTTGATGAGACTCGTAAGCTGTAATGGACGTTATGGCACATATAATAAAATAGTTGGAGACAAAATTAAAATTAGAGGAAATTACATCTTGAAAAGAAATACTATTTAGAAAATGATTAAAATGAAAATTTTAACAAAACGTCCGCGTTAAATTTAAACTAATAAGTCAAATAAGTGGCCCAGCTGCAGACAAAATTGAGTAATTAAATAAATACTAAACAACTTTTCTGCAAACGTGGTTGATTTCGATGGGTGAAGAAATAACGCAAGAGACACAAGAACGAATCGCCGGAAATAGAAGAAAAAACTCAAAAGTAAAGCTAAATTGAACTTAAAAAATAATGTCGTATAAAAATAAGAAGAAAAGTGATAAATTTGAAATAATTAATTGTTCCTTAATAGAGGAAAGGTTCTCCGTAGAGACTGTCTGTTAGGCAGAACACTAATGTTAGAATAATTCTGGAATGATTCTTTAAAATTGACATGTAGTGAATTTTTCTCAATGGGATGTTTTATATTAGAGATATGTTTTTGATAGTCATTAAGTGACAATGTTGTAGCAATTCTAGTCAGTATGAGTGAACATGTTCACAGTTCAACTCCCGCATACTTAAACATTTATTTCTGTTCCTTTACAATATATTAGTCACTTTATTGTTATATTTGATAACTCAAAGGTATTATTTTATCGTCATTGTTTGTATTCTGCACACGTATAAACCATAGAAGATTTCAAAATTCGAAAATTATTAAATGGTATATATATTTCAATAGCATTTTAGTTTACGTTGTATTTATAATGGACAAGACGTATGAATTGATTCCTCGTAGTGTTTAAATTGTTAGAGAGAATCGAATTACTTTGCTTGTTTCCCGCTCAAAGGAAGACACGTCATCTTCATGTACATCATTAGGCTGCCGCCGATTCAACTAAGCGGGATGATCTCCTGCAACCCTCCCTGTTTCTTCGCAGGGAAATGTCGAGTTTAATTGCACGCGAAAACTTGAGAGGGGTGGGGGGGCGTTGTTCATTGATTGAGGAAGTTGCTATCAGCTGAAAGAAACTTGTTTGGTAAGTTGCCAATCGCGGGCAGTAGACTGGGTCTATAGGTCTCTGACGCGACCCTCTACAGATGTTTAAATGTTTATTTCTGGTAGTTGAAGGGGCGAAACGTAATGAGTGGGCGAGAGCAGACTACCGCTCTTATTTTCAGCTAGGTGTATTCTAAAATTACTTTACATCATATACACTTAACGTTCAATTTACTTCCAGTCTATAATACGTGAATATAAAAAAGACAACCTAGGTTTCATTTCCTTGAAAATATGAAAAAACATCGTTTACATTATGACAACGTTGAAAATAATTAGTTTTGATACAACGTGGCCACTTGACAATTTTAAAAATCGTGGAACACATTTTATAATACACTTGATAATAATTTCTTATGTTTCTGTAAAGTATACACATATTAAAGAAATTGGCAGCGAAGCACAAGAACTTATTTGACTTACTTACAAAGCTTTTATCGGTTACCATACGCAGCCTCAGAATGAAATTCAGATAAATTTTATGCATATTATAATTTGAATATATAAATCATTATCAAGCGTCGCAATAACTGAAACTAATTAAATCACAAAAATAAAATACTTAGTAAATTATTTAGAGATTTATTTTTTTAAATAAACTATAAAAAATTCTCTAAACAGCATGGCTCATACCCAAAAGGCTATTAATTACGATTTTTATAATTGTTATAACTTACGATAACGGTTAATATTTTTATCATTACATCTGTAAATCAGTACTTCCAACCTGATGAGAGTCAACATCATGACCAAAAAATGCAACACTAAAGAAGTTTTTAAAATTTCGTCTTTCTTTTTTTTTGTTCATTCAAAAATTTAATACTGTTTTATTTTTGTCCACCTCAAACATTCCCAAGGGCAAAGCTTGCTACAAAGATCTTATTCTTATTGTAGGAATAAAAGTTATTAACTACTAAAAACTTTTATTTAGTGTATATAGAGATAAAAATTATTGTAACAATGCATCATATTAGTCGTGCTTTTTGTTACTTTGAGTGATGAGTCTCCGACTTTTAATATCATCTTCCGTATTTTACACCTATACATATAAAAAGTATTTAGAATTATATTCGTTATTGCTTATTTTCTACATTATAAATCGTTGCAAGGGTCGATTATTTTAAACAGTTTTTAGTATCCCTGGAAAAATTGAATAGTACAAATTTCTCAATTTACGAGTAGCGCAAATTTCGAATTAAATATATGCGACGTTAATTTTATTCACTTTATGAAAAATATATTTATAAAGCACATCATAGAACTAATGAAGTAAGTATCTTATTAGTTTATCGATGTTTCATAACAGAAAATGATAATAGCAGAAACGCTAAATTTAATGTTTCTATCTCTATTAGTGATATTGAGGAAGCAATCAAGATGGATGGAATAGTATAAAAAGATTAGGATCACTAAAGACTGATGAAACACGCTAAAAAATTTATATGACTATGGGAATAGGTGAATGTTTACATAGTCATTAAAACTTCGCATTCTGATTATTTTAGGTAAATCTGTGTTTGAGAAATTCTAGGTAATTTAATTAGTTAGTAATATTATTTAAGTTACTAAATTAGGAAGATAAAATAACTATTTGAAACCTCAACCATACATCTATGGATACTATCTGTAATCTACTTTCGTTGTCCTTATTTCGTTTTCTTAGAATTTCAGTTCATTTGGATTAGTTATATATTATTCTGTACAATGTTGATTTTAGATAAGAAACATCAGTCAGGTTGCCCGTAATTTTACGTTTCAACTTTGGTTTCTCACAGAAGTGAGAAATCACTTAAAAGCTGGAGACAACATATAAGTATTTAAGTACTATACAATTGCACTTCAATCGTATTTAATTCAGAAGTCGTTATTCTGATTTTTGTGTCACATAATTTCTAATTTTTTAAATTTGTATTAAAAATAATATTTCATATGAAATAGCGCATAATTGCAAGTATGAGGCAGTTTATTTAGAGATTAGTTGTTGAGTGGCGCGCGGGCTTGTATCGACGCGAAGCAAGGGGCAAGATGGCGGCGGGGCTGGTCAAGGAAATGGTGGCCGGCACACAGCGTCCGGTGCAGCAGAAGAAACCCCTTCTCCACGCCGCCGCGCGTCTTGCCATCTCCCCCGCCCCCGCCCCCGCCACGGACCCTCCCCCCCAGCAGTGTGTATTGATCAGAGTCCAGCGGCATCCGCCCGGCAACCGTTATTACAATAACAGTGCCGACGCCACTGTCAATCAGCAGAGAGGGGTATTGCGTTACTGCCTAGAAGGGAGGGAGGGACGCCGGGCGTCGCATACCTAGCGCCGTGTGTGCGCCGCAGTGCCACCACCACCACTGCTAATTTTGCACTGCTTGAGAATTTGCAATATCGGCATGTCGGCTTGGATGGACGCGATACACGTGGACACCCATCACTTTTCCTCTTCACACTTGGTGTTTATTTGTCTTCATTAACTTCTGGAAAATATTTTCAGAAACTTGAATTAATTAAATAATTTTACTGAAAGTTTTTTCGTCTAACTGGTAAAATAAAATTAATACCTATAAATGTTTTCTAATAAAAGTTAATATATTAATTATTATTAAAACTTTACATATTGACTATGAAATTTACTACATATATACTAAAAATGAATTTACATAACTTACTCAAATATAGAATATAACAATGGAAGAATCATAATCGGTAAAGGTTAATTTCAGTGTGTTTAAGTCTATTAAAATAAAATATTCAAATATTTCTTAATAGCCATCAATGCGAGTGAATGAATACATGCGACTGGAACAATTCACAATCATCAACGTTCAATCCTCTCTGAGAGTTGTTTAGCGTTATCGCTAAAATAAAAGCTATACATACAAAACTTTACAAATTTTTTCAAATTTACATGATAAACGAATGTCATTTTGAGTTAGTATTGACTCCTAACGCTTTGTTGAACTGTATTTTTACGGTCTGTACAAATTATCTCTCATTATTCTATTTCGTAAGTATACTGAAATGATAACACATTAAAAGATTTAACTGGGTATGACAAGTAGACTTTTTAATTATTAATTTTTGTTTATAAAGGAATTTATTAGGTTTTTCGCTTTTATTTCCACGCTGCATTATAAAAAAATTCAATCATCTTACCGAGAGTACGTTTCGTTATGTCAGTAGTGAATTATGTAGGCATTACTTATATAAGTGAGGTCATTTAAATAATTCAAGGGTAACTAAATATAAATGAACCGGAATAATTAACGTAAAAATTTATACAACACAACTAATAATAATATGTGTAGTATTCATCAAGATGGCAATGAAAACTAATGTATCTGAACAGCATAGAACTTATTTACGTGTAGACCCTTTGTTCACATTTATCTTCACAGGCAATGCACATAAATCGAGGCACAGTTAAAATAACGTTGGCTATAACGTGTTGTCACACAATTAAAAACTTTCTTTTCATTCGTATTGTCTTAAAATGTATAGATATCTTTATAAATTTGACGAATTGTGTTTAAAATACTTAATTTCGTACGTCTAATTGCACATAATTGTTTTAAAGTACATAGAAATGTTGCGAAACCAGTTCTCATACTAACAATTTATTATTGTTTTATTACAATTTCCTTTGTAACATTTCCTTTATAGTTCTTCATATTTCAATAAAAAATTAAGAAAATATTTATGCAAGCATTTGAATTTAATACAGGCAGAATGACAGAGTTCTTCCCCACAAATATTAATAATGTTTTAATACTTACTTTATTTATTGACCTGCAGTATCTAATATTGAAGTAAAATTCCACCAATTTTTAAAGAGAGTTAACATTGGTGATGTATATTTATTAAATTTAATTGAATTATTTAATGGAGTTATCATTTATTTACAGTTAAGAAAATCATTAAACTCTCTCAAGGGTAGCAGGATGTGTTGCGGGATAGTGGTGTGTTAGGGGAAAACACAGTGAAGATTCGAGCTTATAATTCACTTTGACCTTTAACTGCAACTGTAAATTTTATGTTTCATATTAATTTTTTATAAAAACAGATATATAAGGCTTGTTGTCATCTGGGTTGTGGTACTTTATTTAAATTAAGAAACTAGAAGGTGAAATGAAGTTCCGTAGACGAATAATTTGAATAATAATTTGAGATACTCAATTGGGCTGGTGCATGAACAACGCCCATTTTGAGAAACTTCAGTTACTATTTTGAACTTCGACTCGAACTGTTGATGACGCTTCTTGACGCTGATCGTTCTGAAAGCAGTCTGTTTCATTTCAAAAATGTCTGTGGCACTTTTACTCAAAAAACGTAATCCTCAAAGGGTGCTTCATTCCTCCTTTCTTGGCCGAAGCTCAAAACAAACTGTCAAAGATTCCGTAATGATGATCAATCTGTGATGTAAATTTTAAACGGAAGGTAGTCGATATAGCGCTATACTTAATTCATGTGGCTGTTCATAGACGGCAGTGGGTAGTTGTGTTAATATAAAATACCTCATCTTTCCAGTGGTAAACTATTTCATTTTGTTCATTATATTTCAAATTAGTGAGATCAGTTAAGATAACTTATTTAGTTTATCTAGTCGAGGTATCTGTTACTACGTTTGTAACGCGTATAAAATTTCAGACTATGTTCTGTTTTATTCAGATAGATTAAGTTAACAATATGAAGCATTTTGTTTAAAATTCTATAGAGAACAGTCCTGAGGTATTCGCAAGGCAGGCACCATTCCGTGGAAAAACCAGACAAGACAAACAAAACAATAACTTGTAGCCTGACGGGTGCAGTCTTTGTCTCAAAGGTATTTGCGTCTCACCGAAAAAACCCAGTTCCCCCAGGATTGCTAGTGTGACCCCTCCCAAAATTTGAAATTTTGGAGAGGAAGGGTAGGAACGTCAACCCCATTGGAGGACCTGGGAAAAAATAGAAAGAGCAGGGAGACGAACCACGTTTGAGGAGAGGTTAGTTTTGAGGTAGAAAGGACCTCGCAAAGGATTCAAAAAGTAGAGTCGGAGGTGAGAAGACGGCACGACTGACTGGCTTCGATTCAGAGCTAAGAGGAGAAGCGGCCTGGCTGCAAGGACAACAAGGAAACTACACCAAAATTTGAGGCTTGCTGCCTGCCTCTATGATGACCCGGAAGCTGCCTTTGTGTAAAACCCAGGACTGCCGGTCAACAAAGAAACTTGGAAAGACGCATGTACAGTAAGGAACCAAGGCAATAATCTCGCTCTGCTATGTGTATAAACACGTGATACAGCCCTGAGGGAAAGTAGATTGTATTTACTAAGTCTCTTGCAATATAATTTCTAATTAAGGCTCAGCTAGAAAAATTAAATTGATTAAATTGTAATCTTGTTTTTTTAGTTTTGTTAAGAATAAAAATTGTTAAAATTTCAAAGTAGATATTTATTGGCGCCCACCCATCTAAACATAACTAATATTTAATATATTTATAAATAATAAAAAACCACGTCTCACGTTCTTGGACATCAATTAGATTCTGTTTCAGGCCTCGAAAATAGATTTATGAGCATGGAGATGTATGAAGGGAAAACCACTTCGTTCAGGCAAGTGTTTTGTGGATGGGTAGTCGGGTTTGTTGGGTGATTAATTTATTGAGATGACGACTGGAAGGGCGCAGGTCTCCGTGAACTATAATTGCAACGGCCAAGTAGCATTTGATTCGTGTCAGTAGTTCGGAGAAATGAGTTAATTTCAGGAGTGGGGTAGAGGAGCGGGAGGGGGGGTCTGCATAATTTGGCTGCTACGGGCGGAATGCCTGCAGCCGCACAGAGGCGGACCTTATCAAAGCCCATATTGGAGTCCTGGCGGCCAAGCGGCGGGATGACCACTTTAACCCGAGCGGCCAGGCGCCCTTTGAAGTGTCTGTATAATTAGATCCCAATATGGCGTGTTCCATTTATCAATGGCGGCTAATAACACGCCCGAGTATCGATCCCCTGGGCTCCCTCATTATTGCGATTAGGTGTTGCCGCTAGAGGCGCTTCAGCGTGTGTCGTCTCTTGGTTTACGGTCAGCGAACTTTCGGCCCGCAGCTGCGGAATGCAAACCGCTTTCGAATAGTCGAAAGATACCGTGTGTGTGAACTGATTTATACGCCTTGGAAGGCTCTCATAACATCCCATAGAAAAATCGACAACGTCTTGAAAGATACTAAATCCATTCTTCAGGCCCAAAAAGAAAAATCTACAAAATATCTAATACATTTTCTGGAGCATCCTTTCTTCATTACATCAAAATGTGAACAAATTCATGCTTGTCTAGTTCTCTACACGGTAAAGACACTACTCCCGGTTTAATATCACTTCTTCCTAGCAACACCCAAGACTCGGCGAGATTCAACATGGCATGTCTAAACGCGCACAGTAGGGAAACTAGAAGGGGAGTATTGCCCTTTGACGAGGAACTTCACCTACAATTTTCTGGCGAAACGTTAGTATCATTGTTAAAAACATTAATTGAATTCATACGCGCCGGATATGGAGACGGTGACGACATCTTTCTAACACACCCTACACTTTTTATATATTACATTTTACGAACGAGTTTCTTGAAGTATAACATATCCTGAACTGACAAATATATATATTTCCTAGTGCGAATGGTCTAAGAATTACTTTTACTGTACCAATTTGCGTTAACAAAAAACGGAGTAAAAGTGAGCTCCTGTCTAACATCACTACAATATGGGCGGAGTGTTGACACATAGACTAGCTAAATCTCCCTAACAACGCCTTTATACGACAAAAATACGAGTTTCGAACCACTTTACAACCATTCTCTTTCCTCGAGAAAGTCACAAAATAATTTTTGATTTAAAGAACGGAGCTCTGGGTTCCGACTTCGCTTAAGAAAAAGAGAAGCGTAATTTTGGCCCACGTAAAATTTTAGCTATGATTCGATCCCAAAATATTGTTGAGTCTGCGAGAATATAAACAGACTAGAATTTTGAATTAATAAAAATTCAATTGAATAAAAATAGACTTACAAAATAATTTTTTCCTCTTTGAACTAGTTCAATTGACGGTTATGCCCGAAATCTGTTGGTATTAGAGATTTATAATATATTTCAAAACTAAATAATTTATATTATTAAAATTACTTGGAGCAATTTTTGTCTTTAGTTGAATCCAGGAGAAGTTTGTAGCTTATGAAATTGATACCTAAAGAAATCTTAAAACTGAGCACGAAATCTGGTACAAAATAAAAATGATTGTCTGTCGATGAAATGACCTGGAATTTTATTCTTTTGGAAAACAGAGATTAAATGATGTCTTTTAAATTTGGAAATAGTATATTTTCACATTTCTTCCTAAGAGAACTTTTTCCAAACACGTCTTGTATCAGTCTCAAAACATAAAATAATGTTCTACAACCAGCTCAGATCGTACATTTATTCTAATACTAATTTTTTATTTGCTGAAAATTACATTACATTTTTCAAGTGCTCACATCTTACACACTCTTATACCCAATTTATGTTATCTAGAAGCTGATATTCCTATTAGCGCTTCGAGCGTCTTTAGAAGACGGTTAATTAGTATGCTGTAATTGATTGTTTCTGCCGTAATTGTAGAGACATTTGGATTTGTACCAACGCCCACACGTTACACGCATCGACGTAAAATGTCTATTTTTATTCATCGCCGTTTAATGACGCTGCTTTTAAATAAACAAAAAACACTCATAATAAATACATTTATACCTACAAAAAAACTAAAATTATGCTTATGCATTTCTCCATTCTCTTTATTTTTGCTGACTTTTATATATTATATAAATATCACTTGAAATAAGGGATTCTGAAGCGGTCAAATTATTTATACATTAACGGGAGAGGTTTTAGATTATGAACACTGAAATATATAGTCAAATTTTCATCTATTTAAATTAAAATTTCAAACTGTAACCAATTATTTGTTTTAATTATAGCCCGAACACAAATAATCCTTTGGATCTGGAACTGGCAGTATTAAAATAATTTTTTATATTTATATATTTTTAAAGTTGTCACCAGAACAGAATTTTATAACTTGGAAGTAATTATGTATTAAAGATTGTTATGTCCCGTTCATACTAACGACCTAATAAATTAAATATAAACCCTTTGATAAAGAAGTATCATTTAAATGACTCTGTGCATCCACCAAGATGCCTGTTTATTTTAGTGTATTAATTTTTAATAACAGCGACCAAGGTAATTCACATTTGTGATAAAATTTAAGTTTATTTGTTTTCAACTAAAGACGACAAAGTATCAGAATAGGTGTAGTGGCGCTTATCCCGAATTTTGGCTTGGTCTGCTGCATGTCACAGTCGAGCTGGCCAAATACTTTGGGATCAAATTAGTGCAGGAAGCAGGCGAAGAAGAAAGACCTTTTAGTAAGGAAAGGCACGCGTCATTTATATTACAAAGCAATCTCCAAGATGCACAGCCGTGAATAATTTATGTGTTTACGTTTATCGGAGCGAGACGTGAGGGCGTTCGGTGCTGACGTCTTATTTTAAGTTCTCACCGCATTTTTTCAAATTAGCGCGACCATTTCAGCTGAGAAATGAAATTGCTTTGGACACTAGAGTTAGAAAAATGAGACGTTCTGCACATTCCGGAGATTCTTTGTACGAAGAAGCAGAAGGTGCACTGGATACTGCTTCAGTCAAAAGACTAGAATTATATAATTATCTATACACATTTATTTAAAAAGACTACACAGAAATAATTAAATTAATTAATTACAGAAAATAGTATATATGTTAGTAATTAACTATTTCTTTAATAGAGTTATAAACATGTCATAAGAAAATTTTTTAAAATATTACAGTACCCTACTTAACTCGAAAAATTTAAATTAATAAAATTAGGACATGTAAAAAATCCTTTACACAATTAAAATTTGGTTGGCATTATTATATAATATTTTCATATTTATGGTCATTTAATGATCGATTGGTTTTGGATTCAGTGAGGTTATTCCTCAACCTTACACAAAATTTATATTTCGACTGAAATACGTCTTTATAAAAATTATTATTCACACAGTTCCCGATAAATAAGAATTTTTATTTTATATAATGTAATATTCTCTGAAATTTTTAAGAATTTTTTAACTGATAACAACACTTGCCTGGAATGTTTAAATCAGAAACATCAAATATAAAACTTTATTATACATAAAGTATACATAGCAAGTTTTAAGTATTTGGAAGATTATTTTTTAATTCATGATATTTCTGTAGAAGTAATTCGTTTTGATATCCAGATATCAATATTCTTTATTTCTGTGAAAAGGTGAACTACATAGTTCTCTCTGTGAACATGGGATTTATTTATCAGTTCTAATGACAGAGTGGGAAAAAATATTTTGAAACCTCTACATCTCATTGGAATTACAAAATATTTTGCAACGACGTGATACCTAACAAAATAAGTAACTTTCAGAAATAAACTTAATAAAATCGGGAGACATAAGACAGGGGTCTTACATAAATTGGTATATTTTATATGATTTTCAATACAAATCTAAATGTTACATTAAAAATATATTTACTGCGTTATAATATTACAAAATCATTTAATAATTTTCATCCAAAAAATGAAACACTGGTCATTAACTCTTAAGCATTTATATTTAATTGTGACGTTAAATTATTATTTAATGTCGCCTGAACAAGAATATAAGATGATAAGGTTAATACTTATTCATTAAGAAAGTATTAAGTATACAAATTAAAAATCAAACTTCAGATGCAAATTAAACGTGTATGTTCTTTTCATGGCTGTTGTAAACAGTTTTGATTTCTAATTATTATTAATTGTTATTTTGGTCTAACCCAAATGATCAATAAATCCCTACAAAATCCCAATTAGTTGTGAATAAATTAAAAAAACAGAGCATATTAATGAGAGTATTTTTTATTCGTTGGAACTTCTTCATGTGGGATCAATGAGAATAATTGAAAATTTTTCTGTTTTCTTAGCGATGCCACATAAAATTTAATTATTTTGCATTAAGAAAGTTATGTGTGTAAAATCTTACTTTATTAATATGTTGTAAAAAATTCTGGGTTTTAGATATATGCTAAAATAAAACCAAATTGTTGTCTCAATATTAAACATTAATTACAAATTTCCATAAAATCTTTATCTGCCATATTTATCTGTTCATTCCTTGAATATATACAACATGTCATGTTAAAAAGAATTATTATTATGAATAGAGCAGGTTATCTTATTGTACATACATAATATTTTTATGTATTATAATTTATACGTTCACATAAAAGGGTTCTAAAAATAGGATATTGATATTAATGTGGTATAAAGTTTTTTATATTCTTAAAATTTATTTCTGACTAATTTGTACGTTTTAATTATTTTTAAATATTTATAAGGGTAATGAGGTTATTTTTACTCTCATTATCTGGATCAATAAATGAAATACTCAATATAATTATTTAAAAATTTCTCTTAGCTATAACCTGACTAATTTCAGTCCAATAAAACTGAAGCTAATTTAATGAACTGGCCTTCAAACATTAAATTTGTGAAAAATTCAAATTTTTACTACTTGTGTATATCGTAATTCCTTTCAGACGATTATATTCCTGACGAAAAATCAATATAGTCTTTAAATACCTGGAGAGTCTTCTTGAAGATTCCCAGTATCCCCGTATGTGCATTTATCTACAGATATATACTTTTTTCTTTTCCTTTTTAAGATCGATTCATTCTTTGCGTTCCTTTATTGTCCACACTGTTCTCTGCAGCATCTCTAAGCTCAATGTTATTTTTAATCGTTCGTCGCTCGGAATGTATGGCCACAATTATTTCTTTCTGCCAGCGCGAGGCATAGAAATCTCTGACCTAAGCGCTGTTAGTCTCAGCCCTTGCCAAATACTCTTTACTTTGTCTAAATGCTTTATAGTAGCCGCTGTTGTTAATGGAGAGATACACGATGGCTTGATTTACTGCCGAGCATAAAACTTCTGGGGGCTTTATTACAGTAAATAAAGGCCTTGGTAATTAATGAAGAAAATTAGTTTGATGTAGACAGAGCACATCACTTCCATGTGACCGGCCAATTACTACCCAACTTCAAAGCTCGAGTGAAGATGAAAGTTGATAGCAAGCGGTTTCTTCATTACAAAATTAAAATGACCAAATAATACAGAATAAACCTTTCATTTACGAACTTTCTCCTCTGAGAAGTTTTATAAATGCCACTTGGATTTCCTTGAGAATACATTGCACGATTATATCAGAAATATACACCATATACAAGTAAATTAATTCATTTAGAAGAAATAATATAGTTAGAAGTATATAAATTTTTACTGTTTCTTGGATTCATATAAATATTTTAAAACAAGAAAAAAATTGAGTTTTTGTATAACCCACGTTATATAGAATTTGTATTTATATATATGAATCTAAAACCATCAAATAAAATTATGTCTTTAATTTCCCATGTTGGGCGGAAAAAGTTCTTGGATTCGCATGTATTGAAAGAAATATTGATTGTCATTTATAGTTAAAATTAAATACACGTTAAATATAATGCTTAAAATAAAAAGAAACTCTTCATTTTTAAAAGAAATAATGTACATATCACAAAGCTACCAAAATTATGTACAAGTTGTTTTATAAATAAACATTTCAATACAATAGTAATGGTAAATTGATTAGTAATTGTTGTAAGACATTAAATAGTATAGAGCCAACCTGATTATGACGCTTATGTTATATTTTATCAGTCGTTTACTTTGAATAAAAAATTAATTTTTCTATTCCAAACTTCCGACACGTTTATTATACACTAATTAATTAATTTGGATCGAAATTTGTAAAACATTTATGAATATGAAACCATGAATGAAAAAAATTCATGACAAAGTAAAATGAGTACCCCAAAATAATGAAAGAGTTCAACAGAAATGATCGTATAACAGAGAAACTTTCCTTCAGCTTTACTACAGTTTTTGGCATACTATTTCATATCATTTTGATTATAAAAGTAATTTATTATGCACATTAAACAGTAATGGGCATATCAAACATTTTTTGTTATAATTTTGAATTTTTTATTAATTAATTTTAACTACAAAGTGTGCAACAGTAATTTTACGAAAGCTATAGTTTCTTGAGTAAATAAGTTTCTGTAAGTTGGCCTTGGTATACTTCGTCTCACAAGACGAAAAACACATAAAAATATTTGTGATCCAGAAGAGAAATGCTTTTATTGATTGCTTTTAAAAGTTTTGTTCATTTCCTAAGTTTCATGTTGAAAGTTTCATACAACTTCGTAACTGCTTCCAAATCTGTTCTAGCTCATCTTCTTTTAGCCTCTTTACTCATATAGACAAAATTTCCTCACCGAAGTAAGGAGCCATCATTCCGTACCATTAATTTTTATTTTAAATTCAAACAAGGAGAGAGTCCCCCTCAGAAATATATGAATGGTTTTCTTGTCAAACAGAAAGGGAAAAAAGCCTCACAGCAGGACCAATTTCATTTATTTTTCTCTCGTCTTGCTCCTCTCATTTTTTTTTATCTCTTCTGCAAAATTTTATAATCTGATGAAAGAGAGACGACACAGCTATCGGTCCACACGCAGCCTCCTCCGTCTTCTCTATCTCATTCTTTATTATGGAACATTCTTTTTTGTGTCCCGGCGGTGAATGAAGATAGGATGGGACCGAGATTAAATTTTCGGAACATAATTCCGCATGAGAAAGAGCCGGAGGGGTTGGCGTACTCGGTATCTAGCGTAAGCCCCGAGAGAAGGGGCTGCTCGGACAGATTTATAAGGAATTTGAGCTCGCCCTTTCGTTTATACAGACGCCGAGATGAAAACGAAATCTTAATAATTGCGACGCAAACATTAGAGACGCGATTATTTGTTCTCTCGAGCTGGCGGAATGCGTTTTCCCCTCTGCTACATTTCTTTCTCTGAAAGGCGGGCTTGAATTAGTAGCTCGGTCTTGAATTATGGCAGACATTTTATTTCGTATCCTTTAAGAGAGTATTGCTAGCGACATGTTAAGCACATGATTTGCGATATAATTGAGAAATAGAAACTGTAAATCGTATAATGCATTATTATTCCTTTTATATGAGTTAATTAGTTAGCCTTCACATTGCATAAGCATTTATAATTCGGTATCCGCCAACCATAAAAATTTATATAAAAGTAAAATAAGTAAGGAAAGTAGATACAATAAAACAATTTTGAAGTTTTTAGTTAATATAATTGGAAATTTTAAAATATAAAGGGAAGTCTGAGCAGAACGAGGCACCCTATTTTTTACTGGATAATTCTTAAGCATTGTAACTGGTCAAGGAAATATTCCTGGAAGTGACTTATGACTGCACCTTATGAACGAATTTGGTGTCTTACATCTGTGAATTTCTAATTTTTGCAGCATTTCGGCAGAAGGTAATTCACAAAACGCGTCGCTTTTAACTCTTTAATGGAATATATTTGTTTATTATTATAGATCGTAAAAATCTAGCTTTTGTCCGTCAGTTACAAAAGTCATATGTACTAAACTAATGCCGTTATTTTCTCTGTATCCAAGCATTTTGCTTGCCTTGAATTAAATGCCATATTATTTTACAGATTCATTATAGTGAGCTGACATGGCAGCAGTGTCAATTTTAGCCTTTGTGTGTGCTAAAGATTTGTTTTTAAAAGAAGAGTTAACTCTGTACGCTTTTATGTCAGTATTAGTTTTGAATTAACTTATTTTGAATTATCTTAAAATTTGAAACAAAATATTTTGACTTGGAATCACTGGGGTGAGATGAGAACACTTGACGGATAAAGTTTGTTTTGTTTATACATTATATATTATCTTTTTGTTTTCTAAAGGTGAAAAACAGTCTAAAGTCTTTTCACAGCATGGTGAAATTTTTTTATAACTGTGTAGAATAATTCAAAAACTTTTGATCCTCAGTTACTGAAGTGTAACGTCCTGGCCTTATGCTTGAAAGCCGCATTGATGACATTATTCGTGAATAACGTCGTATTACTGTTGAAGATATAGAAAAAAATAGTTGTAGTAAGCGTTGGCGCAGTTCATAATATTATCCGTACCAAGCTAGCGTACAGCAAAACAAGTGCTGCTTGGATCCCGAAAGAGTTAACGGAATAAAACAAGGAGAGAATACTATATGCAGACGTGTTTGAAAGCTATAAAATAATTTAGCGTGTGTTGAAATTTGGGTTCACCATTTTAAATCAAGTCCAGAAGGCAAAACATAGGATGTCGGAAATCAATTCAGAAGTCATTAGAGGGAAAAGTCATGCTGACCGTCTTTTGTGATGACAGAGGTGTTGCCTTTTTGTTGGAATACCAGTGAACAATAAACAGTGCCTACTACTCAGACATTAATGAACAAAGTAAAACCATAAACCAGACAGAAACATCGTGAACATTAAATTCAAGGCGTTATATTCGTCCACGACAATCCTCGTCTTCACACTGTCAATATGACCCAAGAAACCATACAGAAATGAGTTGGAAGATACTGCCTCATCCTCTCTACAGACGAGATTTTTCTCCTCTATTTTCTGGTTATCTCAAGGAGACAGAAGTTAAAAGAAAATTTAGCAATGAGGAGGCCCAAGAATTTGTAGGAAGCTGGGTCTAAAAGACTTTCTGAAATACGGCTGTGTCATAAACCCACATTTAGTAAATTAATATAATTATTCTTAAAACTTTTTTACTGTAAATTAGTTATATTTTTAACTTTCATTATTATAATTTATCACGTTATATTTTACTGTAATAATAATAATATATTCAGGTCATTAATAAAATCTTAATAAATTAAATAAAAATGACGGATAAACATGGAGACGTGACTAAGACACTCGCCAAGAAAGAGAAAAAGTAGACTAAATAGTCAGAAAAAGTTCCTCGTAATATCACGATGAACTTCGTGTATAAACTTTTCCAGTTACGACTTACAGTTTCACTTTGGGTGACATATGAGGTAGAACATTTGCGATGGATAACTTAGGAAACAGATGTGTCAGGTTGGCAAGATCTGAAATTTTGATACTTTGTTTCCAATTACTCACTTATTAGGTATCAATATTAATTATTCATAAGAATAAATAGATTTGTTTTTAATATTTTGGTTTGAAAGGGCTCGATGCCTACTAATAGTCTTGTGATGCTTCGGAAAGAGGGGATAATTCTGACCGGCAAGTAGTTTTCGTTCGGAGAGATGGCGCCGTCAGAAGTGTCAGACCTTTGGCGCTTTTAATGGCGCTACCGCGGGGATAAAACAGAGTTTTAAGTGGGCAGCGCCGTAAAGAGCCCCGTGGTACGCTAAGCCCCCAGCATTTTTATATCACTGCCGGGTTTCCTCTTCCGCCCCTCATCCCCTCATCCCCTCACCCTCTAACCCCGAAACCCCGCCAATGAACATCTGCCTCGCTACTGCCGCTGCATACGTCCCGTAATGGAATATTAAATTAAAACTCTTGCACCCTAGGGTTGTCCCCCGTGATTTAAGAAAATAATAAACCGTCCCTTAATTACAGAGGACCTGCGGGACTGCCGCCTGCCCTAAAGAGTCGTTACAAACTGCTCTGCAGGTTATAAAATATTGTAGCTCCTTTTAGGGGCTGAATTTACAATCCAACAAACAGTATTTTTCCGAGAGCTATTGAGATTAAATACTTACAGTGCTTCTTCCGGAAAGAAAGTCAACTGCGTGTAGTTGGTAAAAGATAAGCTGATAAATAAGTAGCACAATTACTTATTTACCGGAATAAGTAATCTAACAGTTTATATCTGTCTTACGAATCCATTTATAACTATATTTTTGAGAAGAAATATCTGAGATAAAGTTTCTTAAATAAACACGTAACTGCAATTTTAAAAAAATAATATGATATACCAAGAATTGAGTAAAAATCTATCTGAACTGCACTGTTACAATTTTTTAGGGAAATTTCAATACTGTCTTTCCCTTTACAAATTTGGAGCGGGACCTACCTGATGCAGGTTTTGTAGGGTTTTTCCTGGTTCTCTTCTAGGTGAAACATCGGTTAGGATCCTTAAACTACAGCCCTATAACCCACATCCCCCCTTTCAATTCCCTTCCTATGCTATTATAGGGGAGTTACCTGTTTCAGGATCACCCTCATATAACCTGATAACCAAAGAAAAATAACCTAGTCAACCCTTGGATACCTTGCTTTACCTACAATATTAAAGGGGATTTGCCTGTTTCAGGATCACCCTCATGTAGCCTGATAACCAAAGAAAAATAACCTAGCCAACCCTTGGATACCTTGCTTAACCTATAATATTAAAGGGGATTTGCCTGTTTCAGGATCACCCTCGTGTAGCCTGTTACTCAAAAAAATGTTGGGTCATGATTAAATAAGCTATATGCAGTAACTTAGTTCAGAGAAAATTCCATTTCATTTCACTGTGCAACGTGTATCGAGACTTAGTGAGTTTCTCTGCTGACTCAAGTTGGTTTCTTCCCCATAATGACACATATGCTTCCACATTCGTCACTATTTACTGTAATTACATCCAGTTATCACAATAAACTGCATTGAAAATGCACCGTCCATCTGAAAAGTCTCACGTGCGAGATGTGAACTTATTAAATATGATATTTAGTCAATATTTTACGATTAAAATTTTAATCCAGAGAATTTTACAATCTTGTTAGGTCAATTGTATGATTAACTAAGAAAGAAAAACTCTAAAATTTAATATCGTTGCTACTTTCGTATTCTGTCTTTTGGATTCAGCTTAAATTTACAACGTCACTGCAGTAAGACGCTGGAAATGCATTTTTCATACGATAGTAATTTCTTAAATGTATTTTCCGGGCTATTAAGCGAATTGAGTTGATTGTGTGATGCTAAGGAGAGGAGTAAGCATATGGACGATGGCTTTGGTGTGCTGACATGCTGAGGCGGCAGCACGCAACGAAGACGGATGCGACGCCACCCACTCCATGTAGCACGGACGCTGACGCGGCTCCCGCCTGACATATGGCCCAGCTACCTTCATACACACATCAAACAGATGGATGGCCGACGCCGACGCCGACGCCCATATTGGACGACGCTGCCTCTTGTTCTCAAACAATCGCTACGTCCAATGAAAAACATTAAAAAGGTTACCTCACGTCACCTTCGACGGGAAACTTTTAAAAATCAATTCTATTCTATTTCTATAAATCTCAACCGTTGTTTCTGAAATGGCAATACTACATAAATCTTTGTTCCTTCATGTGAATAATTTATTAATTTACAAACATGGGTTCTGTCATATAAACACATATATAATAAGTCCATCTTGATTTCGAGAACGAGGAAATTTAAGAAAATCATCACAATTTGTTAAATATATTCTAGCATTATGGGATCATAATTAATAATTAGTATATAAATAAGAAGGTTTATTTTTCCTGCATGCACTAATATGTATTGATTTTCGTAAACTTTCTGAAATACAGCTGTGTCATAAACCTAAATTTAGTAAATTTATATAATTTTGCTTAAAGCTCTTTTGCTGTAAATTAGTTATATTTTTAAATTTCATTATTATAATGTATCACGTTATATTTTACTATAAGTAATAATAATATATTCAGGTCATTTATAAACTCTTAATAAATTAAATAAAAATGACAGATAAACATGGAGACGTGACGAAGACACTCACCAAGAAAGTAGACTAAATAGTCAGAAAAACGTGTAGAAGTATCGTTGAAAAATAAAGCCAGAAAATAGAGAAATGGGGGGAGGGGGCGAAATACGGGAGCTGCTTACGACGCGAACAATTCTACGCAGATTAATTAAAATCAGTTGATTGTGGTGGTTTCGATGTCTTAAAGCTGTTATATTGAACTTAAAGCAATGCAAATGTACGAAATAGTTTCTGTTTAACATATTTGATGATTTATTATACAACGGCAAAAACATTAAATCTTTCCAATTCTTTATTTACGTTTGATTCATATCCTCACAACAAAGTTTCGCATTCTTCATGTTGCGTAAATTCGGTTTACTATTCAACGGCCCTGTCGTTCTCGGTATATCTTCCTCCCTCTTGTTTTATTTCCACTTCACAAAATTTTCATGCACACCATTTAATAAACCAAAACTGTATATCAATTTTGATTCCAAATTTATTCAATTTTTCAGGAGCTTTCGGCATTGCCATATTCATCTACAAATTTAAAAACACAAATTATTTGAAACGTTACAAAAAAGAAATTTTTACATGGATATATTGTATTGTATTAATATATAGTTTTCGTTCCTTAGATGTTGTGACTGATAAAACCTAGGGATTTCACAATTATAATATAGATTAAAAAATCAGTCATTTAAATTTTTTTAAAAAAAATCATGCTTTAGATAGTGTACTGTTCCAGATTTTGGTGAAATTAAAGACATTTCAATTGAAGTAATACAAACGATAGCTGTAAACTATCATGAATTCATCGATTAGAAATTTCTTCATTCAATTACTTATAAAATTGATAGTTAATACACTTTTCCTTTCGTGTTAATTAATAATTATTTTCCAAAACATTCTGTTCGCATTGACATACATCTCTCTGTGTCTTTCAAGATCTCTCCCTATCCTTTATATTATGTAAAAAAAGTTATTTATTCTATAATTTCGCATGATTTTCGAGTTCCCAAATATTAGCCCGTTTACTCTTCAACTGTCACGCCCATTGCTCACTTTAACTTCAAACTGAACGTTGTTACTAGTTGCTTACGTTTTAAATAATAATTTATTACGGTAGTTTTTTAAAAAAACTATGAACATTCAAGTTTCAAACGTAATAATAATACATGAAATAGGTCATAAAATTAGAATAGGGGCAGTTTTTTGGACAAAAGCAGAAAGCATCGGTAAAATCGTGAACGAGGAAGTGTTGCAATTTCTTGTGAAATTATTGAAACACTTCAACTGAAAACAATCAACTTTCGTAAACTCACGCAACACACTTTATATTAACAAGATATCAGTACATGCACAGTGCTTTCGAATTGGCCTAAAGCTTCTTTGCTTAGAAGAATTCGCTCAAACACCCCCACAGGTAAATTATTCCAGTCACAATGGGGTGTTTTTTTCAGGAGTATTATTAGAGAAAATATATCTGAATGTAACTTTTGATGAAAATAACAGGAGTGATATTAAAAATTTACACTGTATTCTCATTAAGTATATTTAGCGATTAACAATAATAAAAGGCTTAAGATGTAAATATGGTAGCATATGTAAAGTAATATGCCTGATACCTTGTACATATGAGTGAATTTAAACATCTCATCTTTTTATGTGCGTCTTTTACCCTCGACGTTAAGTGGATAGGTCTAATATCGACGAACGCACCCCGTTCTCACCCCCAAGCAGCCAGCACGGTCACGCCTCCCGCTCTTGGCGACCTGCCACCTCTTATTATTAATGTCGTCGTCGAGGAGAGCGAATAAGGCGCCAAGATGAATGATGTGGATATTTCTCATTTCAGGAGCCCGCCGTACGGAGGGAACCGGAGAAAGAACGATGACAGAGAAGATGATAATCTCACTAAAGACGAATCTCGCGGAGGGAGGACGGAGCCAGAAATGAATTGCCCTGCGGAGACAAAGCACGAGGTGTCAAGCAAGAATGGATTGGACGGCAGTGCCTTAGTCGCCGAGATGGCGGACACGCGCCCAAGGGAACAGGTATGGTTCTGCATTCGTCATCACTCGCTCTGTGACACCAGATCGGGCGTTGTTCTTTTCCAAACCTCACAAGAGACGTCAAGGAACGCATACCTTGATCACCTCCATCGAGACGATGGGAAAGTGAGTGGCCATTTTCCTAATAGTAAAAGTTAACATTCTGAGGAATCAAGGAGTAGCTGTTCCAAACTCTTAACATTATTTGGTGGAAGATTCAACAATCAAATATAAGGATATCTTTTTAACACTATAGGGCTTGAACACCTCTGGTACCATTTCTGGTTTCAAAGAGGTTACTTCAAAATTGTTTTACAAAATATTCAATAACTGTCGACCCCAAACTGTTGGAAATCCTAAGAATTACGAGGATTTGTTGTAACCAAATAAAATTGGCCATAGTTAACTTTTTTCTTTTTTGGTTAACAGGCTACATGAGGGTGATCCTGAAACAGGCAACTCCCCTTTAATAGCATAGGAAGGGAATTGAAAAAGGGGGATGCGGAAGGTAGAGCAAGGTAGCCAAGGGTTGACTAGGGCCCCCGGGCTATGGTTTAAGGATCCTACCCGGTGTTTCACCTAAAGAGATGCAGGGAAAACCCTAGAAAACCTGCATCAGGTAGGTCGGGCATTGGGTACTATTCTCACGCCCTTCCGAATGACGGGAGACGAGTCTGCTGTGGGGTCGCAGCATTCCCTTCTCCGTGTCTCCACCAGTTACAGGAGGCAGTTGACCGACTGATCCAATGGGATTAGCGAACAACTCTTGCCATATGCCCAAGGTCTTTGACCCCAGTACATATACCTCCTAAAATAGGTGAAGGTGTCTTGGCATATGAGAACTTTGATAAAAAATACCCAGAGAGAGTGCGAGGCATTCCCGACATGCACCATAATGCTAATATCGTCACCATTAAATATCAACCCTGCGAGAGTCAGACTATTATATTTTTTAATTTATTTATAAAAGTAACATCGACTGCCTGGTCATTGGCGACCACAGTGACACATATTAATATACAATTATACAAGTGTCAGTTTTTACCCCCAAAGAAACTGCCATTTTAAGTAATTTGGCCAGTAACAAAGCAAATTATTTTCTATTCTCTGATTTTACTCTCCAGTGGATAATTTCCAGATTATTTCGTTTACGAGACGTCAGCTTACAAAATTGAAGAAATTATGTGACTCGTTACAAATAGTCTGACTTTCTAAATTTTAATTGAAATGTATGTATTTTGTGTTTTTAAATTTGAAAAATCATATGTAATGAAGATAACTAATTAATTAGTGGTTAACGGAAAGAAAAATTGACATTACCAGTATCTCATTTTGTAAATTCATAATTGTAAATAATTTTTAACTGTGTTCGCCAATGACCAGGCAGTCGATGCGACTTTTATAAATAAATTTTTGAAAATAATAGTCTGACTCTCGCATTTAGTGGTGACGATACTAGAATTATAGTGCATGTTAACTATGGCAAATTTGCTTTGTTACTGGCCAAATTACTTAAAAAGTGGCAGTTTTTTGGGGGTTAACAGACTACATGAGGGTGATCCTGAAACAGACAACTCCCCTTTAATAGCATAGGAAGAGAATTGAAAAAGGGGGAATACGAAAGGCCGAGAAAAGTAGCCAAGGGTTGACTAGGTCCCCCGGGCTATAGTTTAAGGATCCTACCCGGTGTTTTACCTAAAGAGATGCAGGGAAAACCTTAGAAAACCTGCATAAGGTAGTTCTTATTACTATAAATTCATAATTTTTTATTATAATACAACGCCGAGAGAATGATAAAAGAAACCCTACAGACGTCACCAAAATGAAAGAGTTAGACTGGAGGAAAAGTGAAGAAATGGAAAAAGATAGGGTATTATATACTAATAACACGAATAATGTTATACATAAGTGATGTATTTTCTCTTATTATATAATTTCCATAACGGTTTTGTGAATCAACTATTATAATTGCAGTTCTAAGAATGCTGTAACAAGTTACTTCAAGACAATTTGAATGCGTTGAAACGAAGATTATAGTAAATGCATATGAGTATTAATAATTGAAAAACTTGCAGATATCCGGAGAATATGAAGTTTCTCTTCAGAGTTTTGAAAAGATAAGCGAGTCGGAGTTGACCAAAAAATATTTTGGTATTGGAATCTTAAGCTGGTGGATGTCGCGGGCAACGGCGCAAATATGATGCTGATGTGATCTCAAAGGCGGCCGTTATGATAGCATATGTTTTCAAAGGAGAGCGAGATCAAAAGTGTTGGCGTCAATAAATACGTGTTAGCACAGTGTGAACCATTAGGCAGGTCATAAAACCTTCCGTAGGGGACCAGCTTCTCTCTGTGTGTTTATCGAGCACAGAAACACGACATTAAATTTAATGCCGCCATGTGTGGGCCTTTCATCGAATTTATAACGGCGATTCTCCCTTTCCTTCTAAAAGCGAAAGAATATCGAAACGATGTGCTGATATACGAAAATAAAATATTTTGATCGCGTTGGCGTTGAGTTGGTCCGCTCTGAGAAAATGAGGCTGTAAATTGTTTCCGAGAATTTACAGACTTGTAGATAGAACGACTTGGGTATTTTCAGAATCAAAATTATGGGTTACAAAAAAATACAAATATATTTCCTTACTATTTACCCCTATATATCAATATTAAATAGTATTAGAAATTCTACATACGTATATTAAATTTAATATCAAATCTATTTGAGTGTTTTAGACGAAATATGGCTCTGTCTCTCTCCTATTACTTAGTTAAAAAGTTGATTTAATAAAATGACAAAGATTGATAACGGTTTCATTTTATAAAATTTGAAATAAACATAAGTCTATCTAAGGGCGTTTTGGCAAAAATAAAATTTTTGATTGTCATTGTACAAGCAAAAGAAAAATTAGCACCTTCACAAAATCTTCTGTCCAGGTAAGTATCGCTAGTGGCGTGAAAATAAAAATGGCAGACGACTACAAAGCTCAAGGGAACGAGGAAATTCGGCTGTAAATATTAAAATAGGAAATTAGGTCGGAAAAACAACTGAAAAAAAACATACTGGTCACGAGTGTAATTAAATGTTCCCCCTTCACCTTTCGCAGGAAAAATCAATCCATGAAAGTGCATATAGGCCTATATTTTTAATGTGTCAAAAATATATTTTACCAGCTCAGTTTGTTTTTTGAGGTGTCTAAAGTTGCATTCAACATAGCACTAGCCAAACAACAGAAGTGATAGAAAAGGACAAATATTTTTCGGATATTCTGTTTTATATGCGACTCCCTCAGTCAAAGTCATGTTCGTCAGCCGCTCTACGAACGGCAATTAATTTTTCGAAATACTTTTACGTATGTCTCCTTCTATATTGTCTTCGGACGTTGGTCCGCATGTACAGAGAATTTTATATGATTTTAGGATGGCTAATTAGGCCGAATGCTTTTGTTTTAAGTATGACGATCCAATAAATTAATTTGTTAAATATCTGAGGACACTTTAATTGGCTGAAAACTTTATAATTATTAAAGTCCTGCAGAATGTTATTTATTACATAGAAATACATAAATGATTCCCTCAGCTAACAACATGTTGCTTCGTTGCTGTATAAATGAAAATTGAATTAAATCTTGGCTCCGGCTGTGAAGCTAAATAAAATATATCAGAGAATCCCATAGTAAATGTTATCTCTATCAAAAAGGCATATATTACCCTAAATAAATGTAAATAAAATATGAACATTTTTCCTTTTGAATCATTACAATCTTCCTCTTTTAAAGCTCTACAGCTTGATGTGGACCTTGACTTCATTTGCTGTCTGCCTCCATTCATCTCTTCTCTCTGCGTTCTTCCACCACCCAGAAAAATTTTCATCTTCTTCAGGTCGTTCACTACTACTTTGAAACATCTTTTCCGAGGTCTACCACGTCTTTGCGTACCTTTAAGTTTTTTCTCCGATTCTTTGTACATGTTCCAAACAGGTGATTCTACGTGGTTTCACAAACCTAACTATATTTTCTCCTTTTAGTATATTGTTTACTTCTTTGTTGTTGCGTGTTCATCATATTTAACCTTCTTTAACTGCCCCATATATATTATCTTGATAATTTTTCTTTCAAATATACGTAGTGTGTTTACATCATTGTTACTAAGGGTCCATGCCTTTGTTTCATCGGTTACTATTAGTCTAATGAGAGTTTTATGTAACCGGATTTTCGTTTACGTTAGTAAGGTGAATTTTAGGAGTGTAATGTTGGCAAAATATGCTCGGTTACCTCTATCACTTTTTTGTTGGTTTCATCTGTCATATTATTTGTGTTATTAATAATCACTCCAAACATGTGAAGTCGCTGACTCCTTCCAAATTATCTCCTTTTACATCCAGATTTTGAGCCTCCTTTTGGTTTCTAATGTCGACATTCTCATGTACTATGTGCAGACAAATAAATTTATTAAAAATTATTGTTTTCGAAAGTACGCAGTCAGAAAACTAATTTTAGATTACATAGTCACTCCTTTCAGTACGTAACTGTACTCTTGCTGTAAATTCAGTGGAATAAAAATGTAAGAACGTCTGGAAAATATTGTCACGCAATAAATTAGGGACTTATTAATTTTTTGTCATAAAGATTCAAAATCGTTTTGAGCAATTGTTGAGTGTCCAATTTACTCAACTGATTTTCGACAATTTTTGTAGTTAAAGGTTGACTATTAAGAGGAGTACGTCTCCCTTGTAAAAAGTTATAACCGTGGGTTCAGGAGATAACACTTCCAGTAGAAATTAAGGAGTATTTTCTTTCATAGACGAAGAAAGCGGTCAGAGTGAAGTTGGTCTAGGAGCCGTGATAACTCTGTCGGGGCTGAGCAGAACCGCACTGCAGGTGTCTGGAGGAGTCGTATATCTCCGGTTACTGGCGCAGTAACTCACGGTGGTCGCTATTAGTGGACGTTAACAATGTATGAATACCCGCCACCGGCCTTGATGGAGGTGCGACTTGGGAACGACCTGCAGCCCAGGCGCAGCGCGGCTGTGACCGAAATCTCCAGCTTCCCGCATTACACAGAAATACTTAACAGGAGGAAGAGTTGAAGCTTCAGACATCCTGCACCTTTTCTGCGTGGGAGACCTACAAATAGTGCTGCTCTAAAATATGATTCACTTTCAAACTATGCTTATACCGTCCCGGAATGCTCGAACACACCCTCGCTGAATGTCAACACAGTTGTATTTATATTATTATAAACTCACTCCGGGATGAATTTAAAAAACTGCTTACTGTCGATAATCTCATTTCCTTTCCTTTCATTGCAAAGGAATATCATCGGTCATGTAATTTTGCCCATCTGAATTTATTTAAAAAATTGTTCCTCTAAATAAAACTATCAGATTTTCCCCTCCATGAAACTGGGATAACTTCATTCATCGACCTTAAATTAATGGCTAGCTTCCAAAACAAAGATTTCCTACAATGTAACTGATTTCCTATAGCTCATTGAGCCATTATAAAACTTATTAATTTAATCTATCACCTTCATTATATCTCATTAGAATATCTTCTCGCCAACTACATTTTCCGGGTGAAAAGAATTAATAAAATTTCTTTGGATTTGAACCCGGGTTACCTCAGTTTTGCTTGCTATAGATTAACCTTTCCCTCAGCCTGGAGAAAGACGGAAGTACGTCGTCGTTAAAAAAGGTGGCCACAATTTCATACATATTATTAGTTACAATATCTGAGTGTTTCGAAAGAAATAATACAACAGCCTAATCATCAGAAAAAAATTAATATCAACTTTTCTTAAACCGGAGAAACGACGTTTCGTTCTTAAAGTTGGAACCTCATATGGTATGATCTATACGTAAATTGGTTTTATCTGTCGCGTCCAGTAAATTTTAATATTTAGTAATTGCTCATTAATAAAAGAAAATAAATATAATTTTCCCAATAAATATAAATGAAAATTGTCTGACTGGAAGTTTATATCGAATTGGCTCCGAAACGTGTGAAAGCAGGACCTGTTCAAAACCACCTGCAAGTTATAAGATTTTTCCGGAAGCGATCATAAATAAATGATACCGTATTTTTTATTTATTCAATGAATTCAATTGTATCATAATTCGGTACCTGTTGTTTCGTTTTAGGGCTATTTCCACGTGAATATGGGTATATGTAGACGTCCCTTGTTTCTCTCCAGGCAGGTTCGTTCGTGTAAGCCTCTGCATCTCTTAGATTGTAGGACAGATGATTCCGGGTTCGATTCCCAGTTTGTCCAAAAATTTTCAATTCTTAACAATTAATTACAATTAACCATTCATGAAAAATACGCTGAGATTTCATTGGCGAAATATTCGCTCGATTGTA
The DNA here is from genome assembly GCA_034510155.1 of Eucriotettix oculatus. NCBI lineage: Eukaryota > Metazoa > Arthropoda > Insecta > Orthoptera > Tetrigidae > Eucriotettix > Eucriotettix oculatus. Next base: position 49,979,919 of record CM067381.1, read on the forward strand.
TTAACTCTGATATCATTAAAGGTTACAGTAATATCTCTACTATCGACAGTCGTCTAATGACCCAATTATGATTTTATTTTTGAAAATAACTAAATCGAGGTGGACGAGGTGAGAGCAGCGTAAGTACGGTCACACGCAAGTCTCAACTTCAAGATGAGGCGTTATAGGAGCAGCTGTTGAGAAGATGTAAGATATATTACACCTTGAAAAAGAAAGAGGTAGAACGACGTACTACAGAGGAAATCGGCGATCGCCGACAGATGGCAGGAGTGCGGGCAGGTGCCTCACAGTCATGGCGTCCGGCCTCTTCCCCGCCATTCTGCGAGTTTTGTTGCCACATAAATAAGATTGATGCTCGAAAGTAGGTGGAGGCCCGAAAAAAACGAGGAGAGAGAAGAAGAGGCCACGGACGCCCCGCCCCTTCATAGCAAGCACTTCGCCAAGATTAGAAAATAGCCAGTAGCGGACCAAGTGGAGGGGGAGTAGAAAAAGCGAGATATTGTTCAAAAACTTCACCCTCGGGGGTTTTCCCTCTGGACAGTGTCCGTGTTATGAGTATGGCCGGAGAGTGTATTGCGAAGTAAGCGGCGGGAGAAACGAGGAGATTGGATAGAGGTAAAGAGAGACAGAGACGCAAAGTGGGAGGGGAGGAACGATGCCATTATCTAGAGGGGTCGGGTAGAGATAGTAGATTGTCCCTCCCTTCACAACATCCGCAATGGTCATCTCATAGCAATAAATCGCGAGCAGAAATGGTTGGCTAACTCTAGCCACCCATGCAGTAAGCTCTCTCTCTCTCTCTCTCCCTCCCTCCGTCCCTCTCCCCAGAGCGCCAGCCATACTGAAAACAGTTCCATATTTCAAGGGATGGACGGGACTTGATAGTCACTTTATGAACCGTGGCGTTGGCCAGACCGCAGCTAGGCGAATGCGCACGCCCGATGCACGGCACGGAGAGGAAAAGTGTTGGCCCACAGCCGCCGGCCGGACACTCGCTGATTTGCATCTGAACCCCCAGACTCCCACTCTCCCTCCCTCTCTCTCTCTTTCTCTTGCTCACTCACTCGCGGAGGGAAGTCGTTCTTCTTCGCGTCCTTAAACCGCACACCAATAATTTCCCTCTCGTCCAGTATATATGCACCCCAGCATTCACGACGGTCCTCCCCAAGACGCACTGTCGTGTTATAAATCTTCAGAGCCTTGTAATCTACGCATTTACATCTGTACTGGCATTCTTTATTACCCACACAAATTAGACTAGTATCATGCACAAAAGCTGTTTAAAAAGAACAATTTAAATGAGTTGTAACAGCCTCTTTGACAGTTTCTATTTTATTTAAATAATGAACTATACTACGTTTCGTCTATCATTTAACAACTTCCTCAGGTATTAAATTTACAATGGATTACATTGGGTAATATGCTACAAAATACAAATAAATAAGATGAAAACTGACAAAGAGGCTCTGTTACCATTAATCTAATGTTTATTTAATTGTCAGATAAACTGTTTATTTACAACTTTAAAATAAATAATTCAAATTTTCAACGTAAGATAATGTAGAGGTCCCAATTATAATTACTACAATATATCATAAATTCAGGCAAAGATCATGTACTTTCGTTTAACAGCATAAAAGCTTTATTGGGTGATAAGCTGGAAAAATTATGAACGTTACCTGCGGTGCGCCGTGATAAGTTGAGGAGAAATAAAAACGCATTATAATGAAATCATGATATTATCTATACCAATAAATAAAATTGAAGTGTCTGTCTGTAATTTCAAAATAAAAGCCCAAATTTAAGATCACATATGTTCAAAATCGCAACTGCAGCGCTGCAGCATCAAAATATTTAAACGGCACTTAATTAAAAAGACGGCCGTCGTAATTTAAGTGAATTATAATAAATACAAGTATAATTGGTATATTAAAGATTATTCACAGTGTAAGTATTTTTATATATCAGGGTTACATAGGAACCCATACTGTAGAGATCGATAGAATGTTGCAGAGGAATTGACGACAATTGAGTGACAGTCAGTATACGCAGCTAATCAGACGATGTGTACATGATGTGTTCTGTTTCTTTTTTAATGTGTGCGTTGATATTTATAACTATATGTAAATTTTAATTAATTGTCTGACTATACCACTATATTATCGTGTTAAAATAACTGTATATTTCATTTATCGAATATGATAATTAAGTCTTCTAAGACGAAAGATACTTAAGCCCTTCAGTTTCGTTTACAATGTTGTATTTGAGAGGGTACAAGGAATTTTTATCTAAACAAATTTCATCAAAATCTTCTCCATAACACGATAGTACGTTTACGAAAATTACGTGGTCACATCTGAAGAGAATGGGCACATTAAATGACGTGTAGTGATTGTATAGCCGACTGTATAGTCAGTTCTACGCTGAACCAAGGCCTAATGATTCACATAAATAAATGTTTTTCCTTTTTCTTAATTATTTTATTACTTTATGGTTGCAATATTAGTTGTTGAATGCAAAGTTGATTTTAATGTAAAAAAGTTTTTAACATTTGAAAAGAAAACACGCTACATGTTTTAATTATTCCAATAAATTTTAGAAAATGTTTTCTCCATAGTCCATTGTTACTAAATATTTTTATACCTTGAGAAGTGACGATTTTCTGACTTGTATTCATCGCTTCCTTCGTATGTTGATCATACTATTGTGCCTGTTACGAACAGTTTAATTTTACTGCAGACGAGTAAGGTTTGAAAAACTTGCCTTCTTCATTGAAAGTCACCCTTCAGCCATATAGATTTGCTCAATGTTGTCATCAGTAGAAAATGTTACCGGACGTCCAGCTCCTTCTTCGTCCTCCACGCTTGTTCGACCACTGTACTGTTCCCCATTCCTTGTATATATTTCACATCCAATTACAAATTCAGAACACTAATTACAAAGCATTGTACTTGGGACAGTGACGCGGCCATGTTTATTTTCGCACCAGCGGAGACCAAACTGAAGTTATAATGCAGCAATCAAAGACAACGCTGTTTACTATCTAACGGCTTTTGGCTTCAGAAATCCAATCTACGGGCGATTAAAAACAAAAATACATTTACTATTTGATTATCCGCAGAAAATTTCTTGTAATTACGTTCATGTATTGTTTATAACCCAAATTCACTGTACCATAACCATTAAGATTCCGTTTATGAGTTAATCTTTAAGTACCTGGATTTATAAAATACAAACAATTAATGATTTCGTAAAATAGATCCATTTATCTCTATTTGTCCAGCATTGTTTGTATTAGTTGCCATTGTTGACAGTTTTAATCTTTCTCATGGCTCACGAATTCCTCTTCCAAATTAACTTTCACCGAAGTGACAAAGACACATTTCTGCCATTTGGTTAATTCCTGAATTTAAAGTCCTTTTACATCATTATGTGACGATTCCTTCGAAACTTTGTGGTCGATATCATCTCCTGAAATGAAAAGTAATCTTTGTAGATAAAAATGCAAAAAACGAAACTTATTTCCGCATTATTACTTCTCCACTCCATTTTATTTTCATATTTTCAATATTTCAGAAACCTTTTCACATTTATGGAATACATTGTGCTCATCTTCAATATTTTTCCAGAAATCAACATAGTAACTTACGTTTTTTCAACAAAGCGTGACACTGTTAAAATAATTACAAATGAAATCACAAAATATTATGCAAATTTTTATGTAAAGAGTTTTCTGGATTCTAACCGAGAGCTTTCCATCATCAACTTCTGGCGAAGAAAATATCTACACTGAGAAAGTCCTCATTATTAATTTATTGTGAATGTATCCTTCGGAGGTGTGCACCATGCTATCGATTTTTGTAATTCAATTAAATCTTACAGAATGTAGGCTTTCCCGGTGGATGTACTGGGAGTTTCAACCAGGTTAAATCATCTGTAAAAAACAAGGTTTCGACAGCTAATTACACAATCGCTTTCAGATAAATGATGAATTTTACAAATAATTTAAAACGGCTGAAATCCCGAGAACTTTTTATTCAGTCAATTAAATTACAGAAGTTATAGTTATATAAAAAAGAAAAAAATATTTTAGAAGTCACTAAAAGGAAAAGAACTTAATTTATATATTTTACATTTTACAAAACAGTCTTCTAAGTGGCCCCCTTTGTTCATCGCTAATGGTGGTTCTTTATAACTCTAACACTATGCATTGGAAGATGATGGAAGGTGATGAATTACGTTTAACATATTTCTGTGCCCATTTAATTTTTTCAGGGTATTGTCTGAATGTCTGTAAAGATTGTTTATTCACAATACTCGAACGCTTTTATCCCTATAAATAAGTTAATGTCAATTTATCGACAGCTTTCTCAGCTTTCGCATCTGAGTAGCCAATTAATTCATTATTCTCACAATAATAATTACTGCTCTGACAGAAGTGTTATTGTAATACAAAAGAAAATTCTCCTCTTAAAATGATTGTTATTATGAAGAAATTGTAAATAGACAGGAAAAATGGTGTGTATAAGACGACGAGCTTTCGGATGTGAATAAGTTGCAACAGTGAAAACAGGAGATAACTCATCTGACCTACTCAAATTTAGCAGTATCAAGATATAGGTGCAGTAGAGGCGCTGGAGGGTTCTAAAAACTAATTATTTTTAAGCAAACTTATTTCCCCGAATGAATGGTAAAATTTTATAACCTTCATCTTCCTTATAAGTTCAGACCCTAGTAACGTAACTTCTTTTTCTCTGCGATTTTTAATGATAGTAGTAATTTCCAGGAAAGGGGTGAAGTCGATGGTAGGTCACTGTGATGTAACCTGCAGTGGCTCTTCAGCCACCATTGGCGGTCAGTACAGAGGATCTTAAAAGTGGTGATTGAGAGTCTGTAAGACGCGTGTTTCTCCAGGGGAAGGGCTCTCTGTGTAGTATATTACTGCGCAGCCGTGTGCGCACTGCGGTCACTCTGTCCGGCAGCTGTATTGACGCAAGCTGCCGTCCATCTCTGTCTGTCTCTATGACGTCCAAAGACCCTGCCCCATTGTTCACGGCGCCGCTCCCTCCCACAGCGCCACGCTGCCTCCGCCACGCGCAAATCTTATCAAGACATTAGCAGAACGCTCGATTCACCTTTACTCTCTCTCTCCTCGTCACTGAGATCTTCTACATCCATTATACAATTATGTGATGCGACACGATCACTTCCGTCCTCTAATCATTAATTCTTCTCTTATTTTCAAGGGAAATGCTGCGATGATATCCCATTATGACGTTCACATCACTTTCCGTGATCTTGAGAACCTAGAAACAGAGATTTTCCAATTTATTGTCCTTCTGATATTCACCGCGTATTATACGAAGTAGAGTCAAAGGAAAGCCTTCGTTTTTATTATATATTATTTATTATGCACAAATACAGCAAACCTTTATCGTTTTCTAATATAGTCTCATACACGCCCAATTCATGTCTTTAACCCCTGAATTCCCGAAGAAAATAAATATTTTTGGATGCTATTAAACGATTCGTTAACAGTCTGGCGCACCTCTTCATCTGAAATTGCTTCTTTTAGGAGTTCAAACATATGGAAATCAATTGTGGCAAGGTCGGGCGAGTATGGTGGACGACGCATGTCTGTGACAACCGTCGCGCGAGTTGTATGAGGCCGTGCATTGTCATGTTGCAGGAGAACAAACACTTGTCGATAGAAATCCACGTCGTTTAATTCCAATGGCAGTTCGAAGATGGTTTTTTGAAGAGGTCCGTGTGTTGCTGGAAACAGTTGTTCGTCGTGGCTTAAGTTCCCCAAGAGAACGCTATTTCGCCCCAAAAGAGGGTTATCACAATCTTCTTTGGTGAAGGCTACACACATCAGACTATTCTCTAACTTCCTACGACATAATAAACTTGCTACAGCGATAATTTTTTATTAGTTTTACAGCTTCATTTTGCTATAAATTTTATCACCAAACGCTGTTCACCTCTGCTGCATGTCGTAAGTGGGACAGCCATTTTTATGTTTTCTGCGTCGGTACTTACGCATACGCACTGTTTTGCAACGTAAGGGACATCCGGCATATTATTGAAACTCGTAGACCAACTTACAGACTACTGGCACCCACTTTTGATTTTATATTAAGCTTTTTAGATTTCAATTTGACTCTCCCTCGTAATTCTATTGGAACATAAAATGATAAAATCTATTTAATTCTCTTCCTCAGTTTCGCCAATCTCTGTCCACACTGATCCTAGCGAGATGGCTTTACGATATAATAATCAAAATCCACCTTACTACAAGATGAACAAGATAGATACACATTAAATAGGATTTCATTTTCCCTTACCTATCGTTAAACTCTTACCATTCTTAACTACTCAAACTTGGTGTAGTATTGTATGCTGCCTAATTCTCCAATGGTGAAAATTTTGAGTAGGTTTAGTGAGAATTACAATCTTAAACTACTTCCTCATCCTAACTATCCGTATCCTATCTAGATTAGCAAGTCTTGTAAAGCGTAGAATCAAAATACGAATTTCAACGGAGAGCTCTTTTTTTAATCTGAGGTGAGTAATGATGAGGAAAACGTCGAGGTTCTAAAAGTAACTTTATCCTTCTATCTCTTTCTATCTTTTTGTCTTTACCTTCCCTCGCAACGTCACATTCACGATTTTGCATAACACTAAAAAGAGTCGAAAAATCCTTCATTTGCCAATATTCCAGACCAAGACTGAGATGATATCCCTACAAAAATATTTTTCTGACTGCTTTTCTAGTTTGTAATTCTAATTCAAATTTGTACAATTTTGAGCTAATAAATATAGTATACTGTAATAAAAAGAAAGTAAATTATTTCATATATATTGTAAGATTTTTTATAGATGTCAATTCAAAGTGAGTAATTCTACTTAGTACGTAATTTAGAAAGAAATAATAAAATTTCAGTGTAGGTCGTTCCAGTAAAAAATATTTTACTATCTGATCTAAATGAATGATAAATAATTTCGAAAGGTAATTTACGTTTCCGTTGACTAGTTTACAGAAAGACTAAACTGTTTCATTTATATTGTTTGCTGTAGTTTATATAACGGTTTCATTTAAAATAAATGAATGCTTTTTTAATTCATAAGTAATTTCGTAGCAATTTAAGGGTGGCAGACGAACTTTTAACTCGGACCAAATGGTAGTCTGCATTATTTAATAAACTTTAATGGACCATCGACAACTTTTATCGGCAGTACCATTCCAGTAAAAGATGTATTATGGGATGAAAAGAAGAGGAAAGGACACTCAGCCTTTTGCGTGATCACTCGTATCGATCACGCGCGCCGACCGGAAAGACGTCATCAAATTGAGAAAGTCAAGTAGAAACGAGCAATTCTTATCTCTAACTTGTGAATGCTTAAAATACTAGCCACTGTGTAATGGAATTGCGAAAATACGGGCGTGTAGAGACTTGTTGAAAAAAGAATAATGGAAAATATAACTTGAAATTTAAACGTCTGTGACAAATATCCATTTAAGATGATCATTAGTTCTGGGATTCCTTTGTTTTTCACAGGGAGGACACTCCAGTAAATGATTGCTTTTTTTTGGTCCTCAGATTTGTGATTTACAGAATTAGTTTCTTCACCCACAAAACCACAAATGGTCCTAAAACCTTTGTCCCTCTAGGTATTTTCTTACACACAAAATTATTTCTTCATTTGGAAGACTCGGTACACATAAATTTATTACCAAGCTCTAATAAGTACAAAATATACTAAAAATAACAAGGATAATAAATGATAGGACAGTATATAATTTAAAATTTTATTTTAACAATAAATAACAAGTATATAAAATAAAAACTATTTTCCTGTTCTTTTTAAAAAAGGAATTTTAAATTTCAAAAATTGAATTTGTTAATTGGAATAAAGAGCGAAATTGATCTGTCTCCCAGGGGATGATGAGGCTTAAATACCTTGGTCTTTACTAATTGATTTTGGCAACAGATTCTGTGACTTTCAGTTGACGGCCTTGAGGGATTTTGGGTACTTTACTAAGCACCGCAACTCGTAAGTACTATGGTTGCAACCTTTGGGAATTTTTGAAGAGGTAGCATATGGAATTCGCCGTACTGCTGGTCTTTGAAGTTTGCTGCTGAATGCATCATTCCTGCGACCCATTGGTTTTCGTCCAATCAAAAGCCTTTCTCCATCTGCACAAAAAATCAGCAACTGTTACCATCAGTTCAACTCAACCACTATCCAGCAACTCCCTTTCACGAAACAACGAAATCTGTTATTTCCCCTTCCCGATTCAATTTTGGCCAATAATAAATATTATTTCACTCTACATTCCGCGAATCCTAGATTCACACATCTTCCCGAAAAATTGCAAAATGACATGTACCAGATGTTACTGAACCTTCAGTGGGAACGTCTAAACGTGACAAAATATTTAAACCTCAGATTATTACAATCCGACACATATTTAGGACATGTTGTCCGACGGCCTCTTAATCCCTCAAAGGACCACTCCTTCCATAGACGTTTTGATGACAGCCAGGCTTCCATGCCAAATTTAGTTAAAATATATAATTAAAAATAAAATAAATAATCCATTTAATAATGTAGATATATCCAAGTTCACACATGAAACCAAGATATTGTTTACGCTGTAGTGTGCACGTAGATTCTAAAAGATAATTTTGGACAAAATATATTGTTTGTGAAGATGTTTCACATTTGTCTAAAATATAAACGATAAAATATCGATTCTCGTCTCATCGACACATTTGTTTTAATGTTTACAATATAACCCCATAGGCAAAATCTAACTATAATTTTACGAGTTTTAATCTGGATTTGAGAGCGGGGGATTTTGTGACACTTGGTCATGCAGTTCAGTTTTATGTTTGGACCGTTTGGCAAAAGTACAAAACATCACCATCACACATAGATTGAGTGAATTCAAATTCCACGCCCCTATCCACCCCCACAACATCCACTCTCCTGGTTTTCCCGTAGATGATACAGGACCGCCACGTTTATAGAGTTGCGGTTTGGAAGCGAATATGCGAGCGCCAATAACACACAGTGCAGCCATTCATCAACTGGGCGACATAAACCCCTTGTTGGCCGATGATTGCGTTTCGGAGCTCTATTGGCTTTCCTGGGGACCCCCGCAACGCACACCCCCACCCTCAACCCCCTGCTGATAGTGTTAACCCTACCTCATCGCAAAAAAGGAGGGGGCAACACGCTCACCGGAATCTATGCTGATCTAATAAAAAGTAGCCATGTTATTAACAGCTTAGTGAGATAGAACCGTCGCCGCTGGACACTTTTATCATTTATAGTCCATCAGGGGCTTTAACTGCTCCGTGGCGATCTAATTTTGCGAGGTCTGAAGGATAGATGTTTGAGGGGGGATGAGAAGGGTTAATGGAGACTGTGGGGCGTTGGAGAACAGAGAGGAAGAGGACGAAGGAGAGACCGTGTTGCGCTTCCCCTTTCCCTCTCCGTCTGTCTGTCTCTCTCTCTCTTCACCACAGCTGCCTCCTAGGACAAATCAATTTCAATTAGGTTCCGCAAATCATTTAATTCCATGCATGTAGAAGAGCCGTTGCTTGCATGTGGCAGGCGGACAAGCGGCCTTTGCTCAGTAGATAGATCCCCCGTCTGCCTGACAGGTGAAAAATTGTGCAGCGTTAGTGTTTAATTACAAGGGTTCTGCGAGAAGGTGACCGGAGCCGCTAACGGTGGCGATTTACAACGTCGGATTGCAGCTAAATATGTTGCAGACGCACAAAGGGATCTACCCTTCCGGCTTCGCGCAGCGGTGGTCACTCAAAGACTGATGGAAGTGGGTTCGTCCTCACAGGGATGGATATGTGGGTTCGGCCGCGGACTGTAAGCTCGATTGAACTCCCAGATGTACCTCACATCGACCGCAAACAGATTTCTGTGTTATGAGAAACATTCTACGAGAGAAAACTATTTCGAGGAATTAGATATAGAAGTTAGAAAAAAACTCTTAAGTTGGTGATTTTGTAAATTACTAATACAGGCTGTTCGATATTACTTGTGCACATAAATCATAGTTATTGCCGGTATTGAAATATTTATTTATAACACACTAGCTAGAGACCCGGCGTTTCCCGGGTATTTATTTATATTATCCATCCCGGTACATTATTGAACTATTGGTCAACACGTCACTAAACCGACATCGAAAACGTCACTATATTCAGAGTATTTCGAGAGTCAAAAATACTCCCGGTAAAATAGCAGGATTAAAAATATTTTCACGACTATAACAGAATAAAATATCTTCCCTACTTAAGGGATTAATTTTTATTAAACCACATATTAAGGGTCAGGATGTAACACAGCGACCCCTTTACACCGGTTTCCACACCATAGTCGATAATTTCCTTGTTATTTTCATATGACTCATCTTTCCCCTCCCCCTTTCCACCACTACAACTCATATCCTGTAATGTCCGGAAAACACTAAAAAAAGAACACATCAAAACACACTACGTTTTGCTGTTGTGCAAAAAACAGTATCTGAATATGAACGAATGTTAATCTAAAAATACTGTATGAATGCGTCCATACAATCCAGTGGTTGACTAAGAAGAGACAGAACTTACGATCGCTTCACAGCCAACCTTATAACTCGCAGTTGGTTTTGAACAGGTCCCGCTTTCATAAGTTAAAAACAATAGATGGAGTGATAATGCTCGCCATCCGTCCCCCTCTCTCTGTCTGTATTTTTCACATGCCGCCAAAATTAAGCTTATAACAACACTGTAAGTGGGATGATGGCATTAGAACGCCTAATAGGACTTTTAACACGCATTTACTTTTCACACCGCCTTTTGCGTGTCAATTCAATGGATTTATAAATATTTACATTTATATCTTCTGAACTCTGCAAGAAATAAATTTGAAATGGACACGAAAAATTAAGTTAAAATTCCTGTTTCTATCCCTGAAATTATCCATTGAGCCGTTCCGGAGCATAAAGATATCAAGATTCAAATGCACGTATGTCAAGTAACTTTCCTGTAAACTATTTTCATATTATGAGATTTTAAAACTTCTCCGTACGAATTTATTTAAAAAAATTAATTCAAAACTTGTCCGGATAATAAATACAACATAAAAGAATTATCCAATTTGGTGAAGTCGCTCGGAAGTTATGTGCTTACACACAATTTGGCGATTTATTTTTATATAGATAGATTTGAAAGCATTTAATTACATTCAGGTACAATTTAAATTAATCATTTTCGAAGGAATCCATTTGAATTTCGTCCCTTCAGACGAGTTCAAAAATGTTTCACTAATTTAATATGCAAAACAAAACCACCATAATCTCATTAAACCAAAATTGTGTATCCCGCATGTGCTACACATTATGTAAATAAACTAACACCGCAGCTGAAGCCGACGACGTTCATCCATTCATTTTTATCCATACCTTATTAATGTTGAATAAGTCGTATGTTGGTTGTAAAGAGAACTTTAATAAGAAAAGCAATAGAACATGACTATATTTAAATCGAAGGAGTTTATGTTATAATTGTTCTTGTTTTAAATGATTCTCTCTTTCTAAATATTCTTATTGTAGTATTATATGTAATAAATCCGTAACCAAATAAAATGTCCGTCATCACTAATAATATATATATATATATATATAATTCCGTTCTGTATCAAATAAACCAATGAATCATTTATGCAAATGTTGGAAATAGAAGGCCCCTAGCACATAATTAATCATATTTCAATAACTCTGAAGTTGCTATTACCTGATTGCGTTAGCATCCGTTGTTCACACTACACTAATTCAGAGTAGTCGTAGTTGGTTATGGAAGCTCATATACATTTAAGCATAAGCCAAGGGGTTTAAATGATTATGTTGTCATAGAAGGGAGGCATTGTGGGATAACGAAGGGGCTGTTGAGGTCTATGCAGTAAGTGCGTGGAAACGCACGACTGCCATTACACCAGACAGTGCGGCTGCAATTATACTTATCCCAGTGCGCCTACACGCAACTCGTATTAGCCGAATAATACGCAACGCCTGCTCTTCATTGGACCCGCGGCGTGTCGTTACAACATTGCAGATATTGGTCGTGTCAATGGAACATTAATTCTATACGCCTACAATCAAACCTAAATAGAAGCTGAAGGGTTTCGTATACAGTCGTGATAAATATCTACGAAACGTCAACTAAGTTCGATAAATTCGCGCTGAGGTTTTACGAAAAACATTTTACTGTAATAAGCTCATGACTGATTGAAAATATAACAAGATGCATTAAAAGCGTAACCAAAAATAATTAAAATGAATGTGTTCTATAATATTTCGTTTTGACTTTTACATATATTGAGAACTCGGCTGGAAACCGATCACTTTCGACTGCGTGTGAGGAAGGCGTTAGCTGTGAATAGGGCAGAGTCAACGTAAAGAAGAGCGTTGAAAAGCATGAATGGAAAAGATAATAACTATTGAGTAACTTGACAAAATAGAACCACGTTCCTTTATGCAAGCACTGTCCAATTCACTGTTATCATCGTGCGCACACGCAGCCGCGAGTACTCAGTTTCCAGCCAACCTTCCGATAAATATAAATTCAATTGTTTACACAATTATGGGATTATTCACTGAAATAAATGTGGAATACATCGTTCGACTCTCACAAATATATTGCCGACGCGTAAGCGTTGGTTACGATCACGATTTCTATGGCATTATCTTCGTATGCGACGTATTCATTTTAAAAAGTATAATAGAGCTACTAATAATGAAGTAATGAATATCAATTAATGCAAAAGTTTTGGTAATTATACTTCATATAAAAGTGGATGGACTGTGATTGTTCCTCGACGTTAATTTAGCATTGGGTCTATACCTCTTTGGAAAACAGCATGCTTCAATTTATATACGATTGGTTTTGGGACCATATGCTATATATATTTCACGTTTATTAAAATGTATGTGTGGGTGTATGTTCCTCCTATGGCGCTAAAAGTCAAACATCGCTTTAAATATTTATATTTGGAATAATGAGCATCATCCAAAATTAGGCAACTAGAGTTATACCGGCGTGGCGTTCAAGACATTTATACCGATCCCTATATATATATATATATATATATATATATATATATAGAGAGAGAGAGAGAGAGAGAGAGAGAGAGAGGGAGTAACGTTCGGGTTTATCTTTGTCAAAGAAACCAAGGTACAAAGGGTACACATGAGTGCAAAATAGTTCGTTAGCGTTACTTCTACTATAATAAATTACATACTTCTATAAATTAACCTGTTTAACGAACTGAAACTTCAAAATATTATTAATGAAAATATAAATTATAAACGCTTGCTTCAATTTATCTATTAGTGTCAACTCAATATATTATTAAACTATTTTAAGAACGGAAACTTAATTTTTCAAACCAGATTCCGAATACATGGAAGTATGGCGATAATAAATACGAAAGTTTTTCTAAAATCCTTAAATTTTTCCAACATTTGAAATAATAGATTGATTTCAACTAAATTTGCTTAAAAGAAACGATAGCTAGTATTTTATATTCTTGTACAAAATACTTCATTCAAAGTCTGTTTTTTGAACAAGTTATTCAACTCCGTTCAAAGTTTATCGCATATATTTTTCAGGGCTGATAAACGATATTATTAATCCGTTCTTTATTGTAAACAGTTTATTGTCATGCATTGGGCGTATTGGAGATAAAAGTTATTCCGAACGTAGATTTCAAAGCACTTAGAGATGAAAAAATTAATATTAATAGCTGTGGGAGAAAACTGGGTAATGCGCAGATATTTCGGTCACGGTACAGCGTCTGCAATCCGTGGTTGGGGAAGAGGCAGTCGTCGTGGTAAGTGTTCCATAGTGTCTTTATAGCCGTTTTAACTGCCCCCGCCGTTTCCGGAGAGAACTACTGCTGCATATATCGCGACTTTATTACCGTCGGACTTAGGGTCTGCGGACACTTGTCCTTGTAGCTCACACTGCGAGGCTCAAGTGGTCTTCATTACCGCAGTAAACCGACCATAAGGGCGATACACGCCTGACCATACGTGTACTGCATGTTTTTAAATCTTCTTACAGAGACGAACTCAATCGTACTCAAATAGTCAGGTATCTGATAACATACTTGCTGTTCATTATTTTACTAGCGATAAAACAGTAGATTTAAGTAATTGGTAAGTGGTTGAGGAAGTTATAATTATTTTTTAAAAAAGAATTCATATAATTTTAGATTCAATGAGACTATAATTTGGTTGGATGGGAATTTTGAATATACGAAATACATACCCAATTTTACAAATAGAGATGATTCGAAAAAATTAAGGTTTACAATAATTTCCTTTAATGTTCATCAGACAATATGTTTTAATGGACTTCAATAACATGAACAATGTGTTGTAAATGATGGAGGGAATATTAATTAATGAATTTAATAATTGGGTTTATATATATATACATTTATTAGCTGAAAACACAATAATTTAAAAATGGGTCATGCATGTATATATTATGTACAAAAATAATGAATTAAAATGGGGTTATATTAAAGTTCTTAGGGTAACTATGGTATATACTGTATCATTATTGTAACTAACTGAAAATCAATTCGATAAATGTTTTATATAAATAAAAACATGGAGACTTATCAGATGAAATATTTAGTGTCAAGGTGGAAGAAACCCCTCCTGAGCAGCAACAAAATAAAAACTCAATTTTGGAACCAATCCATCTTAAGACCCCTATAGTTCGAAAACTGATGGTTTTACAAAAAATCTGAGGACACTTCTTCGATTGGAAAATCGATTCTCCACAATTTTGGTCGTATGACCAGGCCAGGTATGTAAAAAACTGTTCCGCCATTTACGAAATGAAAATAGTTAGAATTTGGTAACAAAAAGAGATTCTAGTGTACCCTCAAATACTGTAATAAACTTATCTTTAATTACATTCCTGCGCCACTATTTACGTGGTTAACCTTTAAAAGACGGCATTTAAATTAACACAGTAGGGTTTTTGGGCATTTTAATTCATCTCTGCAAGAATTTGTTGTAGTTACTGCACAGAAAAAAAAGGAGGCCGTTTAGCAGGTCAAAAGGGATATTTTTGAGAGATAAATAGCTCTGACATCATTACGCACTCCAACCATCATCATAGAAAGAGCGAGAAATCGCTCAATTGAAATGGGGATAAAAGTTCGCAATCGGTCTGCGGGACCCGCTACTTGCCGGAAACAAAAGTTCAATTTCGTCCGATAAAGGTTAAGAGTAACGCCGGGTATTCAGATAGTTGGTGTATTTATATATTGCTTTAACATTATAATATTTGATATATTTTTAATAACTGTTTATGGTGTCCGCTGACCCAATAATTTGTATCGTCTAATTTTCCGAATGAATTACCATCTATCAAGGTTTTGTCATGTACGGTGCTATAAGCTCGTAAAAGTTGTTCCGTTACAACCCACTTCTAAATGACACCGGTGTTGGGGAGGAACGGTACAAGTCCATGTAAATATTTCCTGAAGGTGCGACAAAGTACTAGAGAAATGCTGGTACACGGCGTCGTCTTTGGCCGGAATGCAGAGTCCTTTGTTCCCCAGCTGATCGCGACAAATGACCGCGCCTTGCCGGCTATAAAACACCACCTCCTCTCCCATGACGGCCATATGACAGCGCCATCTGTCACCGAGGGAGCCTTTTCGGCACCCTCTCAGGTGTCACCATTTTCACCTCTTTCGTGTATGAGTGCTGCCGCGTTATCTTGTAACGTAAGCGACATTCGGCGTTGGAATAGCGCAGTGACATTTCGAGGTACACGGAAGGAAAAAAAAGAAGAGTAAATACGTTCTTCGTGGCTCTTTCACTATTTGCGATTCAAATTTTTCCTTTATAACATATGCCAAAAGCAACGCCTAGAATTCTTAACAATTAAAAACGATTCAACATTAAGTTTTAACGGAACACAGGAGAAAATAATACACAATGCAGTGAAATTTTCTGTCCGAAAAGAGCGACTAATAAAGAATTAGAGTATTCTAAAAATTACGCAGTCTCGAAATATTACATTGTGTAGCTATGAAGATTAAATTCATAAATAATAGCCAATATAGTCACAATTCAATTTTACTTTAAATAAACATAATCCATTGTGTCGTTATTTTCTTTGGAATTTCTTGAAGTTGTCACAAATCGTTTAAAGAATACAATGAATTCATCAAAAGTAAGAAATACATACTAAATATATTTTAATATAATAAATAATTAAAAAGAACTTTTTTTTAAAAAGAAAACTGATGCACTCAACAAATAAAAACTTTTAAACATACAATGAAACAACGGTTAAATACAAAAAACTATAATTTAATGTATAACATAGTTTGATAAGAATTTTGGAGTGAAGTTAAATATTGAAATGGTATGATGATATTTATATTTATTAAAATTTTTCCCAAAAATCACGTCATAGATAATATAATTAATTGAGTTGGTTGTTATACCTATATATACTCATCTCAATTCTTATAGAGCAAAAATAATTTAAACAGAATTATTAGATTTTTAAAAATATGAACGTTTGATTCATTATCAAGATATGTAATTGAAAATATTAGGATAAAAAGTGATAAAAAATAATACTCGCTTACTATTCACCATCAATTTGTGTTTTCCTGCATTGAAAGTTCAAAACTAATTTTTATTATTACTTACAGATGATTGCCTTGTTTTCGACTAATAATATTTTACTCATGAATGCCAATCGTAATTATTCAGCTTGATCTTTAATAACATAAAATTATTACCTGATTATGAGTTGATCCAATTCTCATATACAATACAAGATTCTTTAAATATGTCTGTGTACCACCAAAATATTTTTAAATACTTCACGCTAAATTAAATCTGTTTACCACTAAACCCTTATCTGTTGATGATTTTACGAGAATAGTTTGGCTTTGTGGATTAGTATTCTACCTTTGCACCTTTAATATCCTATTTTCTCTACAGAAGCAGACGGAATACGTAACTAATGAATATCAACGGATATGTAAAAATTCATATGATTTCACGTAATTAAATTTCTGAGACTACCGAAATCTATTCTCATTGACCCACAAACGCATGCTGAAAATATATTAATGACAAATGAAAAAATAATACTAAGGATATCTGAATTCAGTGAACGCAGCCAGTTTAGTCATAATTATATTTAATTGAAATAAACACTTTGTGCATGTTGAAATAAGCCAACGTGCCGTTTCTTTCTTTGGAACCTGTTAAAGTTGTAAGAAACCTTTTAAATAAATCTTAAAATATTTTCATTAAAATTATTTTATTAATATCATGCACGTAAACACTGTTTTCCTTGCATTTTTCAGATTTATTTTATTGTTATCCTACATCTGAAGACGTTTAAAATAGATGAACGACACATTTTCCTGTGTTTAATACGTTATATATTTTTACTTGAATACAAATATAATTATAACCAAACTGGCTATGTTATTTATTTGAATTTCTTAATATTTTTGGGAATTAGGGTAGAAGTAAAATGTGTTCAACTGCGAAATACGGTTACTCTTAGGTGTCTATGAAAGGTCCTGAGAAGCGCCTAACATTGTAAAATGATTATTTTTCGATTTTAGACGGAATTAATATGTGACGTGTGTATTTGGATGTAGGGTCAGTGAATTAGTAAGCCACGCACGTTGTTATGGACCGTGTTTGTCCATGGTTTAAAAGACAGATTCCGGTTTGGAAATCAGTTTCTGTTATAGTCTCCAATACAAAGAATCGGAGTGCACATTGAGAGAAGGCGAAGTTTACTGGATTTGTTTGCCCTGCAGCGTTGTTGTCCCCAAACTCATTGCATTTGTCTTGTACACCCCACACTCTGGCATTCTCCCTTGTAAGCCGCTTTACAAGTAGTAATGGTATGCATTACAATATCAAATACATGAGCTAATGATCTGCAATCAGGCTCACAGCGTAATTTGGTTAATCTAATCGGCAGCGTTCCGGCGCTGTGAAATCGCAAATCGCACACAATGCACCTCGCTGATTGGTGCGTGCAACTGTTCAATCGGTTATAAACTTCCGATGAAGGTAGAATCAGCTAAATCCGACCGAATTACGCCATTTATCCCAGAAGCTTTAGGTGGGTGCTCTGGAGTGGCCTGGTGGGGGGATATTAGGACTCGAAAATATTCTATAAATGATGAACAAACACACCAATGCATTATTCACTAGGTATCAGCCGCATTGCGTAATGCAATATCAACAGAAGATTTACAGGTTTATCAGCTCCAGTGGATAACAATGGAATGGGGATTGGAACTGGCGCCATTGGCGAAGAGAGAGGGCAGAGAGATTTGAGTGGGCGGGGGAGGCGGGGGAGGGAGAGGGCAGAATGGAAAGGATACCAGCGTGATTTATGGGCTCGCTGTTGCATAAATGCGGTATTGTTATAATGCTGTATTGGCACGTCCATTTCAGGCGGCACGGTGTTGTATGGCACGTCATGATGACCACGGAATATTGCAACGGAATTCGTGACCCGGAAACATGTTTTTGCGGTTCATATAATCCAGCTCTCTGCGATCATTAACATTTGCCTGTATAATGTATCAGAGAAACAAAGGCCACAATAATTCAATGAAAGACGAGGATGTTACCAAAAATTTACTTTAAAAAAACTAACCGAAATACTTCAGCGACGCTACTGTTATCACAAAAATACTACTTGCTATGGTTGAGAGAGTAAAGAAGATGTGAAAGTAAAACAAATGTTATTAAAAATGATAAATTCTGAAAATATATAGCTTATACTGCCCATTGAACAATTACATACAAAAATATGATATTAAATTAAAATATAAAATTAAATCTATCAGTTTGAGAAAAAATCCCGTTAGTGTTATATACACATAACGTTGGAATTTCCAGTTACTATACATAGCGTAATTAATGAGACGTCATAGTACAAATTTCTTCATGAAATTGTATAATTTAAAATGACATTCCGTCATTACTACGAGGACCATAATGGAATTCGATTTTTACAAAATTCCTGTAATGGAAGTACTAAATATTCATCCGTACCTCACAACTTATGCTCTCAGGTGATGGTCGTGCTCGTCAGGATGTCGTCAATCTGATGATGTCATAGCCGCCATGTTTCTAATTTTGTTCCTTTACCAACTGCAGTGCGCAATATAGGCAAATAAATTCCTTGGGTAATTCATATAATTCTTCATCGTTTCTAATCTTGATCGGAGTAGAATTCTTAGATTATCTTAAAGGACCACCAACCGAGTGTTGTAGAGTGTGGCTGATAAAAACAACTTTTAAACTGTCGAATTTGTGAATTTTACGTAGTTATATTTCGTAAGTATATCAAAATCTGATTATTAAGATAGTCTTCTCATAAATAAAATAGTTTTTAAGTACATAGTGAGAACCAATGGGTTCAATCAAAATTTGAATAAATAGACAGCGTAGTAATAAAAATATAATATTTATTACAAAGAGTTATAACGTTTAGTTATTAGGACGATACGTTGTAATTTTTTGTTATAAATGGTACATTTATTTATATTAAATTAATTATCGGATGTCTTTCCATAATCAGTCAAAATTAATCCATCTAATGTATCCTCTAACCAATAGCATATTCTTTAAACTAATTTTTAATACGTTAAATGTGAGAAGACAGGAAAGAGAAAGAAAAATTGTTTGTTGTAGGAATAACTAGTAATATCTGACAGGAATACGTCAGCCATGTTGTAAGTTAAATTGGATGACGGTATCATCGCCAGTTGGACAGATGACAGTTAGGAGAGCGTATGATGTGCTTTACCGACGCCCCCCTGCAGTCGGTCTGCGTAACGAGATCACCAAGCCTGATTGCGCCGTCTTATAATTCCATTTGCGGTGTAACGCACCCGGTCTCTGCGCGTTCTGCAGATGATTTAACATCTCAGGGGAGACGGAGGATCTTTCTGCGTATTCGCCCACCGCCATGCCCCAGGGTTTATTTCAATTACCTTCCGTAACGTTAGCGTTGAGCAAAGATATCACGGAAGACTCTGTCAACATCTAAATCAATTCGGACCATATCGTGCTTCTGCAGTAAGCTCAGATTGACCGCTCATCTCCAATATTTTTAAACACTACAAGTACAAAAAATTATGGTAAATGTAATTGTTTAACATTAATATTTCGAAAATTTGAATTCTCTCGACAAAACAGCAATCCCAATAAAATATCCTTAAGATATAACTATTTGTGTAAATAATAAATCTAGTTTGTGTAAATCAAAAGAATCACAATTCACTTTAATCAAAACCATTATAAATTTTTATGCTCCTGTGGAGAATTAAAAAATAATTTCCACGTGTTTAAGATAGTACAAATTTGCAAACTACTTCACGAATTCTTTTAAATACAACTGTATCCAAAAAGTTAATAATTTATGCTGAATTTTTCTATAAATAATTAAGGGATATCGGAAGGTTATAAAAAATTAATTTATTTTATTTACTTAATCTAATATCAATATAAATTAAAACAAAGAATTTTTGGAAAGAAACTTACGAATTTCCCATACTTCCCCACCCTCCGGGGCAGAACGAGATGGGATGTTTTGTAATTACCGTTTAAACAATAATAATAAATTTAAATTAAGGAAAATCTTAACATCTTTTGTTTCTTTCTTATATTTATTTACCTTACGTTTGATCGCTTTATTAATTTTTCATTTCGTAAAGAGATTTTATTTCAAATGCACCTTCTTTACTAGCATTTTTCCCTTTCCCCCTTTTATCTTTATATATTCTTTTTAGGCAAAACATCTTGTAAATAGTTATTATAAGGTAAGTCTGTCAGATTACATCATTAAATTTTGCCTTATACAGTAGTATCCCGTTCCACCCCGCACGCAAGTTTTAATTTAAAAATTTTCACCGAGCCTTAATACAAGAAGATTTTAACCTAATACGTAATATTCAGTTAAATACATCTGCTTTACGAATATATACCATTAAATAATGAAATGAGAGGAATTTTGTGAATTACCGTCTGTCAAAATGCTGAAAAAATATAAATTCACAGCTGTAAGACGCCAAAATAAGAGTTTATTCACTTCAGCACTATCTACTCATAAGTGTAGAGTACCTAATTAAATGTTTACAAAGTATATAATCTATTTAACAGTTCACTCGTTAAGTATTTTATTTATTGGTTGATATTTTACGGGTATATACAAGCCAAGTTTCTAAACACATTATGTATTTACGTGAATCATCTCACAACCTAAATTGAGTAAATCGCACGCTGTACCTTCATTTTTGTATATTTTTCTATTATTTTCGGTCGGCTACTTGTTTTTCTGAATAAATTCCCTTTCAGAACCCCACCGATTCTGCACTTTCCATCAATTCTGGTTGCCGTTTGCAGGGTGCGGGGACGACGGCTTCAGAAAGGGACAGCTAATTAGTAATTACAGCAGTAAAGCTTATTCCTACGGTCTGTTCGTCCTGGGTAACTTAACTTCATTACGAAAGGCGATGTGCGAGGGAGGACTGCCCTCTTCTCTGGGGGGTGTCACTGCCTCAAAGAGGTATGTGGTAAATTAGAGCCCATTCCATTTACCCTCACAAAACGAACTAGTTTTCAAATATGATAACATGTGAGAGTAATTTCTCAATATGCTCGAAAATTTTACATTTATCTGTAACATGTCATTACGGTTCTACTTACTTTCACCATTAAGTAACACTTTATAATGAAATTATGCAACCTGATAAATCGTCCTTGTATCTAAATTATAATATAAGAGAGAGGATAAAAACATTTCTGGATGTCAGAGTTACGAACACTGCACATTATGTCCGATAATATTAGAAAATCACACAAATTTCACCTAAACGGGTCTTTTTCTTTGGTTATGGCAGTCATGTGAATAAAAATAGATTTTAATTGCTCAAAATATGGCAAAAAGGAATTTTATTAGAATTTCTCGACAATATGGATTAAATTCTCAAAAACACTACAGAGAAAAACTGTTCAATAAATTGGAACGGTATTCAAGATTAAAAAACCAAGAAGAAAAAACGAACATCAAAAGGAAAATAAATATTTTACTATCTATATCCTCAGTTAAAGATTCCATAATATCTGGAAATTTCTGGATCTATTTATACTGTACTTCAATATGAGAACTGAAGATTTTTTCAGAATATTTATTAATTTATATATCTATTTGAATTACTCTAATAACAGCTTAAAATTTTATAGAAACAATCAACGTTTCTAACAGAAAAATCATATGAAGAATTAACGTCCCGTATCACAAACTTTTACACAAATTTTGGAAAATTATAAGGCGTTTCGACCATCCTTGTCAATAAAAGAAATCAACTGGAGATACAAGCACAATAAGCATCCAGTTACAGAATAGCCAAGAGCTAAAATTAACAAAGGTGATTTAATAAACTATCATATTATTATTAGATGCAAAGTGTCATGTTTTATGTATGTTAAATATATACTTTAATAATTATAGTTTCAAAATTTTATATTTTTATAATTAAAAATTGATTCAATTATAATTAATCATTAAGTTCCACGATTACAATTATTTAATAAAGAACGCTGAGAAGTAATCGATGTTGATTTACTGACTCAGTCTGTGCATTAAACTGAATTTAATGTTAGTCTAAATTGTGTTGGAAATGAAAATGTTTGCATCCAGGTTTGAGTTTGAAAACTACTTCACAGTTGTCGATGGATTTAGACTTTTTGATATTGTAGAAAGTTTTTATTCGCTATTTTTGGAGACTTGGTCTCTACATCTAATCATTGTAGTTCAGTTTTAAATGCCAATTTGTCAGAAATTATTTTTCACTATTGATTGTACTATTTATTTCACTGATCTTAGTTATTAATTTATATTTAATCATTATAAATGAATTTAGTGATTTCTTAAATTGTATTCACCACTTCAGATCGACGGATATTGAAAAGTGGAATCGTTTCATTAAAAACATTTATTTAAAGTTTGTATTGAGAACACTTTTTATTTGTCTTTCTTTTCTAGTTACTGTTTTCATTAATTTTAGTATGATTGCTTTTCACATTCTTGAAAGAAATGGTGTTTTATTTTTGTTCACTTAAGACAATCCTCACTGAAACTGTACGGCCCAGAGAGAGAGAGACAATTTATTTTCAGAATGGATAAGGCTAATTTTGAAATCTGTGTAACTAGTATGTGCATTGTGCCGAGATTGGAGCTCCTTCCCCTGACCAGTGCTGCCATGTCACACGGTCGGTGGTAATTGTTACTAATCCGAGTGTACGCCACCGCAGACCACAGCGCCACTGCCGGTCTTCGTGTGCGTCGTTGCGGTACATGATATGGAGCCCAGGCCCCTACACACGGCTCAAATCATGTACAACACAGTCTCTGTGCACCTAATTTACTTCCCACTTTTCTCTGGATATAAAACAGTATGGGATTCTTCGTTAAGTTCCACGAAAATTTCAAAGGGATTCACGAAAGTATGGGTTGCATACATCTTTTTTTTACATATATGGAACTCAAAAAGACATTCATATTAAGAATGCATTTACAGGTACGATACTGCAGTCTCCTGTCACAGTTACTAATTTATGAGATTGTTACATAATAGGTTTAAAATTGAAGAAATAGACCAAGTAGACCATATTTTATTACTCTTCTTAGCTTTCGTTGTTTGCTTTATAACCTGTAGTTTCCCGGATACGATTTACTAATTGGGGGATTGCTAGTAAATACGACAGTGACGTCACCAATCCGAAGGAAGTTTGTTCCCGGTTTCAGTAAAATATTAAATGCAAAATGCGAGAAAGAAAAATTTCCAACATATTCCTGTTTTTGAAATAAATACAGGAGGAAAACTTGGGAAGTGAGCTGCAAATATTTGTCGTCATTCGGAGTATTCTATTAGTTACAGGCCATATTTTATTACTTTTCTCCAAAGGTTCTTCTTAGCTTTCGTTGTTTGCTTTATAACCTGTAGTTTCCCGGATACGATTTACTAATTGGGGGATTGCTAGTAAATACGACAGTGACGTCACCAATCCGAAGGAAGTTTGTTCCCGGTTTCAATAAAATATTAAATGTAAAATGCGAGAAAGAAAAATTTCCAACATATTCTTGTTTTTGAAATAAATACAGGAAGTGAGCTGCAAATAATTGTCGTCACTCGGAGTATACTATGAGTTACAGGCAGACTGAAAATCGTACTGTACTTTCAGAGGGGGCAACTTTGAGGTGACTCATTTGCGTGTGGCGCACATGCTGTGCCATATAAAAACGATACATTTGGCCGTTCACGGTCAATTTTATTTTTTTAAGGTAAGAATAAGATGTTGGGCGAAAAGCCAGCACGTCTGTATTATGCTTTAAACGAACCATCTGTCATATTTTATTCATACGTAAGCTGGTCCTGTCGCTGCGTGTGGCAGAATATGATGTCAGAGTGGCTCACATGACACTCCACTCCACTCTGAATATTGCATGTCGGCTTACCTGCAGTACACAGTGTCGGGTGTCATATTGCTCGTCAGCTGGACTCTGTGTACATAACTGTAAAGCCAATAACGCAGTCGGCCCTTACAGTTTATAGATACGTTACATGCGGACCACTGCAGTTAACACGGGCTTTTCGCCGAAACAGATCTAAACGCTTCAAAATGGCCTGTGGCTCTCTCGTGTTGCCCGTTTCCCGTCGAACAACATAAACCAAGGAGTTATTTATGGGGGTGGTATGGGATTGGGCACGAGGACAATACCGTAGTGTGTTTTATAACTTACACAGCAGTCACGGAAAAGACATATGCCGGTGCGTAATCGAAGAAACGCCTCTCGATAATAATCAGTTTCCAATAAAAAAATCATACTGACGGTATGACAAAGGCCCTGAAGATCGATACGCGATGGACATAATTCAGATACAGTTATGTGACTAAATGTGATATAGATGACACAAATCTAAGAGACGAAAAAATAAGAAGTGGAAGAGAAAACGGAATCCTCATCCCTCGAAAAGGAGGCGAAATGATAAGGAACAGCTCAAGATGCTTATAAACACTAGACCAGATAATTAGGATTCAGTAGTTCTCGGGGGCAGGCAAGAGATATAGATGAGGAATGATGTGAAGTATTGAAGTATGATTTTCTTTAACTTCAAAAACAAAGAACAAACCGTTAAAAATCAAGGGGCTATATGTTCAATGAACGACAAAATGCTTGCTAGTTCTCAACCAGGACCAGAAGGTCGTCAACAAACAGAACCAAACTAAAGGGTTTGGTAATTTCAGAGTGCTCTTGTTCATTCATTGCCCATAAATCAATGCAAGTCCAAGCAGTCATAGAATTAGTGATTGACATTAAATCAGACAATCTTTACCTCTGTGGTTGTGTGGCAAGTTTTCATATTATTTTCGTGATTTTACCCATATACAAATTTTAAAACAGAGCCTGAGAAACTAACTCTAGCGGTTGAGAAGAAGAGCGTTTGTAAACCAGAAGGAAACGAAATGGACAATCTGATCAGTGTTTGTGTATGGTTGAATTTTCAAGAAACAAAGTCCACTGGCAATTGTTTACATTTTGGAAGTCACTTGAACATCTATGTTGAAACCTTGAGGCCAATATTTAATAAGTGTTAGATTTAAGATTTATTGTTGTTTCCATTAATCCTCGATTGAGGAAATAGGATACGTCATACATTAAAAATTAAAAATGAACAAAATAAAGTACATAATTAAAGACAAATAAACTTAAAATAAATTAGTAAA
Organism: Eucriotettix oculatus; assembly: GCA_034510155.1. NCBI lineage: Eukaryota > Metazoa > Arthropoda > Insecta > Orthoptera > Tetrigidae > Eucriotettix > Eucriotettix oculatus. Next base: position 50,005,813 of record CM067381.1, read on the forward strand.
AGAAAGTGTATATAGACAAAAGTCAATATAAACACAACACGGACACACACTGGGAAACACAAACAAGCACACACTGAGGAACACGCAATGGAGTTTTAACTACTTGGAGCTCTGCGACCAGGAAACTGTCCTTCCCTCTGTCGTAGCTCCAGGCAATACATGAAACAAACAAAAGAGCAGAAAAAACTGAATAGAAATTTTAAAGATATGTGATGTGCTATTTTATAAGGCAGCTCATTCAACACTTTTTGCAGAACCTTGATTTAAATACTAGAAGGACGATTAAGAAAATCCTGTACCGAGTAAAACGCGCCATTTAAAAGAATAGTTTTACTCTGCTTCACGAAGCTTTTGTAGGTACTATTTTTAACCTCTGGCGGAAGGCTGTTGTATAAAATTATCCCGGTATTGTGAATACTTTTCTGGTGTAGAGCAAGGCGATGCTTGTCCGACCTTAGAGCTGAACGATTTCTAGTCGCGTATTCATGAAACTCGCCATTTGTTTGAAACAAATTAGTGTTTCGCTTTACAAACTTTAATATTTCATAAATATATACGCTTGGTAAAGTAAGTATTTGCAAACTTTTGAAGAAAGGTTTGCAACTCGATTTAGAATTCGTGCTAGAAAGTATTCTAATTGCACGCTTTTGCAACTTAAATATTTCATTACTCCTGGAGCAGTTTCCCCAATTCGAGATGCCATAGCTCATAATTGAATGAAAATGCGCGAAATAAACCATTTTGACGTACTTTTTGTCAACGTTGCATTAGTGTTCTCAGAGAATAACAAGCTGAACTTAGTTTTCCGGCAAGCAGATCTATATGGTCATTCCACTTTAATTTATCGTCAATCCGAAGGCCGAGGAAAGGTGCATTAGCTGAAAACTTGTCTACGGGTCTATTACTAGCATCAGCACTAAACTGAATTAACTTAGTCTTATTAAGAAATAATATTTTATACTCATGTGATGGGTTCACAAGCTGTCTCTTGGAAGATCGTTGTATGTAACTTCATTACATATCAATTATAATCTGGTCACTAAAGTAATTTCCTCGTATAATCTAAGAAACAAAAAAGTAGTAAATATATAAAACTGTAATCCTATGTTGATGGTTTCTTGCTGATTGTGAAGAGGTTGTATTCAGTGAGTAAGATTCTCAGTTGTGAATAGATCGTGGTTCCGTCGCTATGAAGAACCAGTCAGTCTAGAAGATCAATGACATTTACATATTTCCCTCGTCCCACAAGATGAGACGACATCGGAGACGATGTGCGACCATCTGACCGTAGAACAAAGGCTGCGCTTATGACAAAGGCCCTGACTACTACAGATGTAATTAAGACATCTGCGCAGTATGTTTGCAGTTTGCACCCACTCGGAGCGCTGTGTCATCCCTGAGTTTGCACATCCCCGTCATTGTGAAATTATACAATCGCCGGCGATACTCGAGGGGTGAATCCTATGAATTTCGGAGAGAGGGAAGCAGGGGGGAAAGGCTTCTCACAATGAGAGGCCGCCGCCTGTGTTTGCAGAGAGCATGTGACTGTCTCACTGTTGCTAATGGCTCACAGACTCTATTTGTATCACATGCTCCATACCTATAACGTCAAAGTAAAGCGATCTTAAGGCACAGGGAATATTCATAGTGGGTGGCATCGGAACCACACCCCAAACCGTTCAAAGGGGTACCTCCCATGCTTATATTAAAGAGTCTGCCTACGAGTCACCTTATTAAACCCTAATAAATAAAATTTGTAATATTATTTTGACGAGACTATGGGTTGAAGGATAACATAAAAACTGTAACAGTTTCACATGGTGGCATCGTCTATGATCAATGCTGTTGAATGTGTCTATTGAGGACTATGTCAAACGTTAGCACAATGATAAATACAATAAAATACCTTTATCATTTATCTGGTCACTCAAATACCCCCGTTCGTCTTCTATGGTCGCCTTGTGCAGTAACAAAATTTTGTGATCCAGTTTTCTGCCTTTTATAAACATTTTTACTGTCACCTTCTAATTTTTTTCATTAGACAGGCTACATTAGGTTAATCCTCGTTTTTGAAAAACACCCCTCTTATAGAATAGGAAGGGAATTGGAAAGGGGATTATGGAAGGGAGAGAAAGGCAGCCAATGGATTAATTAGGTACCCCTAGTTTTATTTTAAAGTGTTGCAAGGCACACCCAAAAAATTAAGTATGTCACGTCTTCGGTACATACCCCACGCCATACCGATGACGGGGGAAGTATTTATCCACGGATACAGCATTTTCTTCTCCATGTCTCGGCCACTTTAGAAGGCCGACTTTTACAATAATAAAAGCGCGTACCCAATATTATTAATTATAAAGATTTTTTAATCATGCAATTTTCTATCTTAGCTTCCTCATTACCGTTTGCTTACACTTAGCGACTCTTTTGTGAGAAATATTTTTAAATAATTATTTCGGAACGTAATAGAAAACTTTTCCATTTCAGGAGGCCAATTCTTCTTCAGATTTCATACTTTCAATATATTTTCATGTTAACTCGTAAATGGCGTTAACCACAGTTAATAATAAAAATGAAGAAAATATATTTTAATTACTTACAATGCTATATTCAATTGATATTTTTACATTTCACTTCTACATGCAAGGTTAACATTAATACAAGAGAGAATACGACAAAACAATTTTCTACTTTCATTATGTTTTCAGTAAAATTAACAATTGTAAAATTAAATAAACATTTTTTTAAAATTGCATACTCACTGTCTGTTTTTCGTCTCAGGTAACCGCTTATAGTTCCTGTCATCCAGCTTTGCTGCACTAAATTTATTTTATGAACTATTGTGATCCTCCACCTGAGCTGCAGCATGTACTTAACGCCCTCTACATATTCTTCTTGTCATTATATATATATATATCTTTATTATATTGACCTTATTTGTTTCGTCTGCTAACGACCAAAATGGATTTCGAGTTTATCATATTTTCAATTTAAATGAACAAAATGTTATTAAAATGATATTAGCCAGAATACATTATTTTGTTGCATCCAATAAATGGTACCAAGTTCCATTTATTTTCCTCTTTTATATTGTTTCAATGTCGAGTGTATATGTCAGCTAATCGTTTTGATTGTCACTAAATTATCCGCTGCTACTCCGCTATTTTATCAAGAATTTTGTTTTCATGGTCTATACGGGAAACTATTTGTTTTCATTGGAATCTAAGTATTTTACGACGGGTTGTAGTGTATTGCTAGTTATGAAATTGTATCCAAAACAGCTTCCAATTTCCATCCATCGACTCGATCCCTGTTGTCGTAAACCCTTAGACGAGGGCTACAGCCTGACATTAAAAAACAAACAGCACTTAACTCCTAACTATTTATAGATGTCGGACTGTTGAATGATAAGTTGATGGTTTCTGAAACTGTAAAGTGCTTTTTAAAGGACCGACTTTTCCCAACACCGTAAACCATTGAAATATATTTAATGTGGTCCACCCATTCCTCTAATACAAATTTATACTATTCTGAAATGCTTTTACTTCTTATTTTAGCCACCTTAAACAGACTGTAGTTAAAAAGTGGCATTTTCATAAAACTGTCCACAAATTGTAAATAAAACTTAAATATATAATATATTTTATAGTTTAAAAGAATTTAAATGAATCACACAGACATTAAGAAAATATATAGCATGAAAGATCATAATTGAAAATATTGTTTGGGTGCTTAATACTTTCTTCAATCATTTTCAGCCATTTTTAAGAATATCCCCACTAAATAAATGTGATGTAAAACAAAGAAATGCACTAAATTACACTTAAAAATAGAAACAATATTCCTATACAGTGTTAAACTGTTAAAAATTAATACTTTTAAGGAACTTACTCTGATTAATAAATTATACACTTTTTCTGGTATTTCATTTAATCATATTTCCTAAACGTGAAATATATTTCAATATAGACACGACAGAGACTGCAAATAATAGCTTCCATTATTCGAAAAAAATGCTATGGATTATGTTAGAGTCCGTAATGAATAATTTTGTTTATTCATGTATGTGTATAACAAAAAGTTGATTCTTCCATTGAAAATAATAAAATTAACCTACAAATAGATAGAATCACTCCCTTTTATTTAAAACAATTGCCCAATCAGTTGTTGTACATTCAATACGGCATTGACTGAAACGGGAAACTCCCATTTAATACCATAGAAAGGGATTTGAAATGGGGGAGGGGTTAGAAGGTAGAGCAATGTAGCACCCCCGAACTATAGTTTAAGGATCCTATCCGGTGATTCACCTAAAAGAGATGCAGGGAAACCATAGGATACTTGCAACAGACAGATATAATTCTCACTCCCTTCCGAACGACGGGAGAGGAGTTTTCTTTGGGATCGCAGCATTCCCACCTCAACATCACTATAAGCTTTAGGAGGCAGCTGGCTGGCTCAGTTCTTACAGTATGCCCAAGGTCTTCAACCCCAGTACATACACCTCCAAGAAACCTCGAACCTAGAGAGAGTACGAGACATCCCCAAATTTGAGCCCATCCTCCCTCTGTGGAGAAATACCTGTGAGTGAAAGCTCCCACAAGTGATAAGCCACAAATATATAAACAACCCCTACATAACTATCAATTTTATTTAATAACTTGAGTGTAGGAATATACGAAAACCGAATAATATTTTATTTTTCTGCAGTGAAAGGCTGCAAGATGGAATTAACTTTGTGGCAATTCTCATTTAATAAGAAAATTTTAAAGAAGCGAGGAGCAATTCAGACAAAATTAAGTTTTTATTTGTCCAGTTTGTTTCCTCAGCAAGATAAACTACAGGAATGGCTGTCGTGATAAATAATGTTTATCCATCTTTTTTTCCTTTGTGATGTTCTCAATGAATTAAATCTGCTTAGAAACTATTTTTGTTGTATCGGACGTTTAATAGAAAAAACAGACATAAGTCTAACAAAAATTCTGACCTACAGCCATCTGTGCAGACATTATAAACCATCTGGAAGTTATAAGAAAATTTTCCTGGTCTTATCAGGTTCTGCATCCATGAATTGAAATAATCTGGATAGCATGAGAACGGACTTTTTGGATTCATGACTCAAGGCTCCATGTCGGCGGAGTAGACGGATAGGGGATATGAATGTTTTAGGAAACGACCAACACCCTCACACACTGTACTTTCCGGTTGGAATTATCGCTGACAGGGCGTAAAAGTGTCGTGTAAAATATGGGCCTAATGCGGCGCCTATTAAGGAGGAGCCTGCCGAGTTAAGCTGGATGCGCATATTGGAGTCGCTGACGTCACTCGGACGGCGTTGTGATGATAATGAGACGCCGGGGGAGCCGTGATTGATACAAGATCTGGTCATGACGAATGGCCCCGCTGACATAGGGTTAATTTGAAACAAGAACCGGATAAATGCAGTTAATATCTCCCCTCATCCTGGCCGTATAATTCACTACTATGTCATTGTACCCGAGCTGCAGATACACGCGTTCCAGCTTCACATCCGATATAAGGTCCTTATCGCACGACATTAGGATTACTATATACAACTGTTTTCCATGCTCCATTTCCAAATATAACATACGGTATAGTCAGCCACAACCCGGCATTATCATTTGTAAATAGAACGTTGACTACCAATTCAAAATATACTTAAAAGCAAACAAAAATTAATTACACTATCTAACACTTTAAAATTAATTAATAATCAATCGGCCTAAAAGTCCGAACAAATTTAATATAAATTTTATTAACAACAGTTCGTACGCGACGTTTAGTTCCTAAATTTGTAACCTTAGCCTCTTTTCCTTTATCTTAAATTTCTTGATTCCTTAAAACTCACCAGATGTGGTTCCAAGTTTAGGAACGAATCGTCCTGTTAATAAAGTTTACATTAATTTTTTTCTGGCTTATAGACTTTATTTACAATATATTAATAAACAACAATAATTATGCGTACACTAGCAACCGAACCGTGCAATATGAAGAAATGTGCTTAGTAATAATAAACTCAAAAATATAAATCTCGATAATTAAACCAATGACGAATATTTTTTATTTTAAATTACAACTACTGAATGGGTAATTAGTGACGGAAATATCTACATATAATTTAATTTAAGCAGAATAAGAGAAGAGAGAAAAATATGGATTATTTTGACCATGACAGTAGGCCACGTTTTGAGACATGAGGTCCTTGTAAAATCAGCATTAGAGAGAACAGAAGAGGAAGGCCAAGTATGGAACGCGCTAAGTAGATTAGGGAAGATGTTGGATGTGGTAGTTATGAAGAAATGAAAAGGCTTTCAGAAAATAGGTTAGCATAGAGGTTCATCAAACCAGAAGGACTGATTCCTCCAACAACAATTTAATTAATACTGTGAGTTTACGTATTGCAAATTAATTTGATCGTTTCATGTTCATGTTTTATCGAACAGCTTAATGTCTTTGAAAACTATACAACTTTCAGTTGTATTTCATAGAGGTATTAATTTATTACATATATTTGTTTTCGAGAATAGCACGCCGTTAAAAGTGCCGGTTTAACATTTGTAGTTCCGTGTATTCACACTGGGGATGAATATTTGTTGCAATTAATATTCTCCTTAACGTCTACATTTTTAAATTCATTATATTGCCAATAATTAAACGACAATATACAGAAGTTATATTCAATAACGACGTTTCGTCATCAATGTAGGGACTTCCTCATGTAGAAATAAATTTCTTAAGGTTTACAAAATTGTTATGTATGTAACTAAACACTAATGATGATAAAAGTAGAGGTCCAAATTTAATAATGTTTCTGTCACGTTTTGTAGTCACATCTGTATGTCTTTTAATTATTCTTTATATAAATCTGATTTATTTAGCAATTAAGGTACAGAGGGACGGCATGCCTTTAGGAGAACATGAAATTCAGTACCAAAGCAACGGGTAGTAGACAGTATGTGACCCACGCACGAGTACCAAGATAAACTGTCATATAATTATGCGTGGTTGGGATTAATTAATGTTGTAATGACCTCGGAGGCAGCCGTCTCTGCAGGTGTTTGGGCGGCAAATTATTCTTAAAATCTGAAACATGGCTATTGCAGGCAAAAATTAAAGGAAGTGCTTTGAAACTTGATTTAGTCTTGATAGGAAGAGGGACGAACGATGTGGCGAATCTGAGCAAATAGTGTCTGTGTATCGTTCTAGGGGCATAATCGGCTACCCGCAGTTCCCGTTGAAGTGAGGAACTGCCTTGTATAAAACAGATGCGATTATGGCATCAGGCTACCGTGGTATAGTTCACATAAAGCAACTCTGTAACTAGCGAGTTACGCTTCATCTGTAATCCTCGATTAATTGACAATCATCGTCGAGAATTTAGAGAGTATTACAGATGCGACACTTCCAATAATTCTTCAATATAATAATGTGAAAGTGATTCAGAATTTTTTTGTTTTAGAATGTTTCATTCTTTGAGTATGTTTGTTGTTGATGTAACTAAAATAGTCGCAACCCTATGCTTCTCAAATGATGCAAATAAAATTATTTTTATTTTACAATAAACATACAAACGTTATTTGGCCAATATACACTGTAATGAGAAATTACAAACACAAAGTTACTTTTACGATACCTATAGACCTCATAAAGTGATAACTACGCGTAATTTCTACATAGAAATGTTTTATATATTGTAACATGAAAAGTTACACTTTTGTTGTGGTACTGACGCCCAACAATATGGTCTGGCGAGAGGTTGAGAGTCGTCATGGGGTAGTGGAAGGAGCAGGTTGTGTCGGCGGGACGACGAGAGAATGACCACGCCCTGCAGATATAATTATTTCTCGTGCTCTGATTGGAATTAAAACTACTAAAATCCATTTTTGATGTTTTTTGTGAAAAATACCTGGCGCCCTAAAGGAATTAAGAAATTCTTGAATACGCAGAAACGCGGAATCCGCTACAATATATATACAAGTATTGCGAAACTGTCGCCCCAGTGAGTCTTAGTGCGGACGCTTGGTCTTAAGTCACCCCGAATGCGAAATATATATATAGGTAAATTTTGGTAATGAAGGTTGTGGGTCACCTCTGAAGGGAATTGGGACAACCAGCGCTTAGAATAAAAGAGGTTCTCTGTCAAAAGGCAATTGATGGCTCCATGAGGTCAGTAAGAAATGCTAACATAGCTGTATTCTCGTATGTGAACCCCGAAAGCTTGCGAAAAATATGAATAACTAAATGACTCCGATGGGCGGAGTGAGACATCATCGCGAATATGCCACATTAACAGCAGTATTCCTGCGAATTATTGAGTTGGAGTTTTCGCAGAATACGGCGAGTGGAAGCTAATCCTTGGTCTTGGGCGATTGAATGTAGCGTCGTGAATCCTTCCCCCGTCCTGACTTCGTGAGCAGGACAACTACCCGATATTATTATCATAATGCATTTTTGGACACTGTCGATTTAATTTTCAAAACAATCGTGTCTAGTACGTATATTGATATGAGAAGAGTATCTTATGATAAATTTAAAAAAAATTATGTTCACTGAATTAATTTTTATTACTATGATAATAATTATGGCTGTGGATTATTTTACCATACATAAATTGTACATTAACTTTCTTAAAACTTGCATTTTATGTGTAATAGCGGTTTACTTTATACTGTTCTGTGTAATAGAATTTATAACAATAATATTTATTGATTATAAAATATGTTTATTAAAACTTATTCAGATTAACTGTAACGCAGTGACAAAGACTTAGTTCCGAGTCATAAATGTTGATTAAAGAGTTACTACTACGCTGTATCTTCTTAACCAAATTTAGTTTTATGCGAATTAAAATTTATATAATTCCTGTACGAAATGTAAATTTGACGTTTAGAACTTTAAGATTGTATGACTGAGAAGCTATACGAGATTAAGATGAAGTGTTGGTAAGGCAAAGTTATAGTCAGTAAAATATCTCTGATTCAACCTACATTCCATAAGAGTCAACTAAGGAGAAAAGACCAAGTCTCGCACAAAGTGTTTGTTCGTTAATAATTTCCGCATGTCTTCGTGTCTTGGCTGTGATTATGTGTTATTGTGATAGTTCCTAGAAGCTCGTTAGGGTATTTGGTCCAGGCAGCTTCCCTTACGCAACCGCACACAGCTGGAAGCCGTTACGAGAAAATGACGGGGACAAATGCTTCATCAGCACTGGCGGGGGCGTACTTCGCAAGACTTCCGACAAGACGTCAGCCCCGGGAGAATGATGATTGATGCGGATGCTGATCACGCCGGTCGGTTTTCTCTTTTTTTTCTTATCCCGGAAGAAGTGCGGGATCGGATGGGAGCGGTCTCAATCTCGGGCGGGCTTTATTGGATCCAGCCCGCTCTATACAGTGGCGCGGCGCTAGATGGAAAGAAACTGGCGCATTAGATTTTCTGACAAATTGAGCTGCATTTGGGGTTCCCCTTGTGGAAGAAGATGGATGAGGTTAGTTATAAATGTGAAGCTTTTGCGCGATCAAGGAAGATTCCTCCACCTCTCCCCTTTTCTTGCTATTCATGTTCCTCCATCATCTGGCTGGCATGCATCGCTTCTGCTGTAATCATGTTTTTGTAGGCTCGCAGATTTCCATCCCTCCTCCTCCTCCTCCTCCGACCGTTTCCCCACTTCTCCGACTGCAGAGCTTTTATTTCCCCGTTCCTCTAACCGTTGGTGTTCATTGGAATTCAGAAAGGAGAAAGCTATCATAGCAGTAAACCGGCAATAAAATCTCAACCAATTCCCAAATAAAATCTCGGGTTTCCTTGGGGAACTTAATGTTGAAACATCAGTCACAATCTGAACGCTACAATATGAAATAGAATAAAGTAACTATACGTTAGAACCAAACATAAGTAGAATTTAATTATTATCTTTGCATATTATCAATAACGAGCAGAAAGGTAAAGAAAGTAATAAAACGTAAATAAATCACTGGATGTTTTAGATGAATATGGCGAGTAAGCGAAAAGCTAATCTACTTTGTAAAGAAGGTGAATAAAGACTGTATAAAATTAAAGTTATTTTAATTAATTTGTATTAATATTACAAAGGTCATACAACGTAAATAAAATTTTCTGAGCAATTTCATGAAAGAGTCAGTATGAAATTTCCGTAGTTAAATAGTTCTTCATAATTCGAAACAGAAATATATAATATAATGTGATACTGTAGCTGAATATATCAGTGAACGACTGAAAAGAATTACGTTATTTATTTTGAATTCAATTGACTGTGGCTGAAATTTTTTTCTTCAAAATATTAAGATAACAGAACGTGATTAGCTTTGTACTAATCTACCAACAGAACTAAAATACACATTTTCAGTTATACTCAAGAATTTTATTTATACTATGACTTTTATACGATTGATTGACGTTTCTGTTCTCTATCCCCAATGTTTCTTGTATCAGACGCGATCAATGAACAAATAAATTGGATATTGGTTTACTTAAAGAATTATGCGGGTTATTTTGATAACTAATAATGTTGTCGTAATTTTTATTAATGGGATTCTTGATGAACTGAAAATGTATTTTGAAAAAATTATACGGATAATCAATATTGCCGAAAGGTCCAGATTTTCAGAATGAATTATTTTAGTATATTAATAAGTATAAGTGAATATATTTCATTGTGTCAAGAAACTAACTATACTATTTATTACAATAAAATTATTACCGCGATTAGTCCCTATTTCGAGCTTCCTTGCGTATAAAAAAATTTAATCAATGATTTAGACAGCAGATAATATGTTTATAAATCTATTACTTTTATTTATATATTTGAATTTTATCATTTATTCAATTAATACTTTTGACAAGTTAAATTAAAATGTAACACTCTACTGCCTTGTCTGTTCTATCTTAAATGAAACTATCAATAAACAGTGATTTGTGGCCGAAAACAATATGTTTTCCCTTTTTTATCTTTAAATATTAAAAATGACATATCTAATTTATTTTAAAAGTGCATAATAAATTTAGTTCAATTTTATGTGACATATTATTAGTTTTCTGACTAAGACCACTATTTACGTATATAAAATTTCAGTAGTATTATTAATAAGTTTGTTATTAAAATGCGTACTGAAATAATTGGGGATGGAATTCATTAACCACTATGTATGGTTTCTTTCTGAAATAAAATTATTAAAATTCATGATCAATGTTTTTTAAATTTATTTTTGTTTGTGATAAATTCTGTGAATAAATTTTTTTCAGACAGTTGACTTCCTACGCACTGTTATTTTTAGATTTGATCAATCCTTTTAACATGGACTCATTTATTTTGTTGCCCTTTTAATAGTCAACAATTTTTTATTGTCTGATATTTTACTCCCATTGAGTAGAATTCTTTTGTGAATTTATTTTGTAATCTAGGACACAGGTCAATAGTAAAAGTACGTGAAAAATATATATATATATATATATATATATATATATATATATGTGTGTGTGTGTGTGTGTGTGTGTGTGCGTTTGTGTGTAGAAAGTTGTTCCCTTCCTCTCAGCCACGAATCTCAGATTATTGTCTGGCGTCGGTCGCCATTGCGGGGGCGGCGCCGCGGCACTTTATCCATATTTGCCGTGGCGGAGCGCCCTATTATTTATACACGAGGTACGCGCGTCTTTGGCTTGCGTGCAATCATAACCGCCACTGCGGGGGATGGTTGAGCCACTTTACAGGCATGCTCCCCTCTCCCTTCACGCGTAAAAAGACCGGAACTTGCAGTGTTCCCTTCCGTAAATGGCGAACGTGAGCAGCATGGAGAGAAATGGAAATTCACGTTACTATACAGACGACGTATTTGATTAACATAAACTGCTATAATAATGGAAATCGAGCAATGGAACTGTATAGACATCAGAAGGCCATAAATTATTTAAACAATATGCACAGAAAAGTTTTGGAGAAATAATAAAATTTTTTGTACATGGATGATCTTACATCTATAACTTTATAATTTTTTAAGTATTTCGACAGAAGGAAATCCTCAAAACTTCTCGCTTTTATCTCTTAAACGGTATAGATTCATAAAGTAGGTGTCTTTAGCTGCATATAAGTTACGTATAAGGTTAAAATCAACTTGTAATAAGGCTCGGTGTAAAACCTTAAACTGAGACTAATGTGCGGAGCGGGACGCGATACTACTGTATAAGGTAAAATGTGATATGTTTCTCAAGAAAATAGAGAAAAAGGCGAAAAACTGGCGGAATGAGTTACAAAAAGAATATAGTAAGAAAGAAAAGAACAGAAAAAAGGGAAACATGTTAACAAAGGCAGTTTAAAAAAATCATTTTACGAAAGGAAAAATGTATAAACTGCCAATCATACACAAAATAATCACAAAAGGTGTTAAAATATTTCTTGAATTCAGATTTATTATATAATTGCAATTTAAATGTATCCTGTTTCGTTTTGCCCCGGGGAGTGGGGCAGAAAGGGAAATTTGTAATTTTCTTTCTTAAAAATTCATAAAAAATGTAAAATCCTTATTTTAAATTATATTGATTTTCGATTAAGTAGGTAATAGAATAAATGATTGTTTTATACCTTTGTGCAATCATTATTCTTTTTCCATTATTTTCCAAAAATTGATTAACTATTCGTGTATCTTCCATCCCTACTTGTTCCTTCATACATAATCTTCAGTCATTGCATTTAAGCATTGAGTTCATTAGTATTATCCAGAAAGTTACGAATCTCTCTTACGTTTATCCATTTTAAGAGTTATACGTATCAAGATGGAGATAAAATTAAATTATTTTGCAATTATGTATGCTATATCTAGAAATTTAAATGTCGACTGTATTACAATAGAAGTCCATTATTTTTACAGATTTAAATTAACAGAGGCCAAATTAATAATTTACTGATAAAAGTAATTAAGGTATAATAAACGCCAAGAATTTTTTTATGATCGTTATGTCTATTTTTTGTTAGCAGGATTTAATTAATGATATTTATACTAATGTTAGGATTATCTAAACCATTTTTGTTGAGATTATCCTCTTATTTTAAAATACGAATACACCTAAGTACGTATAACTGATGACTGGGGTTTCAAACATGGATTTATGGCGGAAAGATCAATTTCCTGTGGCCAGTATCGCTGCCGCACAACATAGATGTCCCGGGTTCGAATCCTGGCATGGGCTTGGACGTTTGTGCCGTCATGGTAATGGAGACTGGGGTTAAGACTGCTGAAGAATCGATTCACTGACTACGTATACGGTAGGCAAAGACCCTCAGTGGGCTGCAGGGCCAAGGAAGAAGAATTTATGGGGTAAATGATGGGGAAAGCTACTAATAAATTATTATTTTTGGTTGTAATAGATATTTTAGTATTTAGACATTCCAATTATTTATTTGGATTCGGATTATCTTTATCAATTCAAATATAAATCGTAAGAGAATTGAAAATGTAATGGACTCAGTTATTTAATCACACGTTTATCGTTACGAAAAAATAATTGGGGTCACGTTGATAGTTGTCTTCTCGTAATTTTGGTGACAGCGTAAAAAAAATTAAATTTTATTTTAATCCATGATTTTTTAATTTACATATTTGACTTGCTAAATTAATCGAAGGTGAAATAACATAATCGCGTTAAGTTAAATTATTAGTACCTCAGTTTCAGATGCTTTCTCCTGAAAACATGAAAAAGTCTTAACAATGACCTAGTTATGAATCGTAATATTTTTAATTTTACGAGTATCTGTTTGGAGTAGTAAGACTTTGGGAGAACCCCCAACGTGCCTGAAATTGTCGCACGACGTCTTCCCTAAATATAGCATTTTATTCGTGGCGGATGCTGTTGTTTACCTCTAGAACCCCCAACGCAACCCTTAAGAGCACAGGCCAAAATAACAATAGGAAACACGCGCTTCTTACAAGGGAAATCTGTCAAAGGCAGCAGAGCGACTAAGAAATTCCAGCTTCCTCGCGTAAATAGAGCGTTGAGTGGTCCCGGTGTCGTGTCAGAACTCTGGCGCGGATGTGTAATTTTGTCTCCCTCAGGAAAGAAGTGACGCTGAGGGCACAGGGCTAATGGGCGAAAGCTTGCTCACAAATCACCTGCTCATCTGCATGTCGACGCTTCATCATTTCGTAATCCGCATTGGGGAAAAAAGGGACTTGGAGATACGACTTGCTAACCACTTTCGGAAATGAATTATTTAATAGCGATAGGTTCGAAACAATTTCCAGTCTGATCGGCATTTTACATCCCTCATTGAATAAATCCACTTTTATATGTTATTTATTACCTAAATTTATTTATTTAGGAAATAAACATGTATTATATCCACCTTAGAATACGTGAACGACTAACCTAATATCATATAATCGAACAAGTTAACATTTATATTTTCAAAAACTCAAATATTTAAATTATGTTAATAACTCAAGGTTTCGATTGAGTTTCGTTCTGATTTTGAAAATTATAATGCTACTATAATATTACTCAGATATACATCCTACAGGAAGAATTTTTTTTATCAACTATGATGTTATTTCCTTTCTTGTGTGGTACGATCGAGAACCTCATTTTAATAACTCTACCAGCGAAGTGTATATTTCCTCAGGAGGGAACGATACGTAAAAAGATAAAAAAATGATCCAGAGAATGCGTTATCTAGAACATGTTGAGATGTTAGCATTGATTTCTATTACTCAGAGTAGAGAAACGGGAAAGTAAGTTTATATCCCACAGTTGGTAAGGGACTAGAGACACCAACTTTTCCGACTGATCATGACTAAAATATACGTTTGGACGTCTTTAAGAATCCACCATTTCCAAATTCATCAAACATCCAAAAACTCAATTGGAACAGAATCCAACATTTTCATTAGTAAATTAAATAAACAACTGAGGATAATATAGGTAAGAAATGAAATCTCAAACTAAGACATAGAACACCATCGCCAAAACGGGTCATATAAAACTTAGCTTTTAGTCCCTGAGAATTTTCTACTCCAGCCGACTTTGGCGCGCCATGTTGGTCATGATACCCGCTAGACGACAGTAATAGGTATTTAAAAATATTTATATTCATATCTTCTGAACCCTTACAGATATATAAATGAAATATGCAAAAAAATTAAGTTAAAATTCCTCTTTTAACACCTAAAATTTTGATTGATATCTGCTGAACCGTTTTGGAGCCTGTCGCAAACTTTCAGTCATACAAAGAAGCAAAAATTTTAATAATGGTCACTTATGATTAGGAATCATATAACTGCCAGCTTAACGTAAATTTGGGCCTTTGGTTTGAAATCACAGACAGACATTTTAATTCTATATATTGCTATAGATAAGAAATAATTCAAATGTTTTCTTACACGTTCTAAAATCTTGTTTTCTTTCAACAAACAGTTACTTTTCATAACATAACTGTTCATAAATTTAGAAAATGCAATAATTAATTTTTTAACTAAATTCGGAATAATAATTTAAAACACTTTGCTACTAAATAAGTTTATATCCAGATTAGGAATATCATAAGTACAAGGATAATCAAAATTTTCCTGATAATGAGATTTGTATCATTGTATATAAATCGTATTGCGCTTCTCGTATTACGGCGAAGGACCCAATTTCATTTAATAATTATCTCTGGGTCACAGCGGTTCAAAGGATGTTCCTCAAAACAGTTGAAAAGGTTCCAAATTTCCGAAATGTTTACACTTCTGTTCACTAAACTTCCTAGTTGTTCATCCAGAAACATTTTTAACCCACAGACATCTGTTTCCCAGAATTGCCAACATTTCTCATTTCACCCGGAAATGGCCTTTATAAATAATCAATTATAACCTTATCAATAAATCGAAAGAAACTGATTATAGTTTATGTAAGATTGCAAGATGAAAAAATTACTTTCCATCAAATTCAATAATTACGATTTACATTTAAACAATTTTTAAGAATTAGATGAATTCTGTGTTGATACATAATACAAAACCTAATAATTTACTAGGTTTATAGTTAACTAACTTTTGTTAACATTAACAAGAAATGAACAGAAATGACATTTAAGAGTAAAACAGCAATTATTTATACCTAATGTTTCATATTCAAGCATTAAAGCCTAAAACATTCTGTATATATATATTTAATTTTATTTTATTGCTGTCGGTATTCAACAGTTTCTAAATGTAGACCTTTAGAAATAAACCGATGAAAACAGGTTTCTTTATTTAGCAAGTAAACTCAATGTGCTGAAGTACAAAGTCGGACTATTAACTTCACTAACTTATCACTGAAACACTTGTGCTGGCTGCATTTACAAACAGCTCGGATTATTCATATGAAATTGTGCCAACTCGGCAAACTGTTTAACTATGTTTACTGTTTAGATGTGCTGAAAAGGTTGTGTGGAATAGTTACTAGTAAACGAAACGACAACACTTGGCCCAAAGTTCTTGGCGAGTGTGTCGCGACACTGCCTCAACTAACAAGAACTTGTCTGTGGTACAAACTATATCCAAACAAAAAACAAACATATACTCAATTAAGATAAGCCTTAGGAATTATTATTCTGAACGGTACTATATATATACGCAATGAAATATTAAATTGTATATAGAGAGTATAAAAATAAAGCTTCTATATAAATTTTGAATATTATTCTGAAGTAGCTATTCCCGCGAGTTCGTTCTCTCTGAAATAGCTCTTTTTATATTTTCCGAAAAAGGAAAGTACTGTATAATTTTCAATTCCCTTCCTATGCTATTAAAGGGGAGTTGCCTGCTTCAGGATCACCCTCATGTAGCCTGTTAACCAAAAAAAAAACCTTCCGCATCCCCCTTTTCAATTCCCTTCCTATGCTATTAAAGGGGAGTTGCCTGTTTCAGGATTACCCTCATGTAGCCTGTAACCCAAAAAGAGTGTTCTTACTCCATCTATGTCTTTCTCTTGTGCTGCCAAAATTATGCTATAACAACACAATAAGTGGGATGAATAGGACTTTAAACTCGCAGTTGGTTTTCACGCTGCCTTTCGCGCGGCAATTTAATGGATGTATTAATACTTAAATTAATATCTTATGAACTCTGTAAGATATCGATAAAGGAACATACACGAAATTTTAAGATAAAATACCTGTTTCAATATTTGAAACTTTCATCTAAAGCCGTTTCGAAACATAAAGAAATCAAGAGTATATGCAACCCAAATTAACTTTTTTGAGATTCAAACACACGCTTACAAAGAAACCTTCCCGTAGAATTAATATTTACATTCATATTAAATTATAGTAATTTCATTATCGAAATGAAAGATGCATGATGATTAAAGTTAAATTTCCTGTTTTTAATCCCTCAAATTTTTATTGAAATCCATTGATCTATTTCAGAGCTTATTCGAGATAAACGTACCGTCAGACGGACACTTAAATTTTATTTATTCGTATAGATAGCAATTTTTAATGTAAGTATGGAGTTCTTTCGAAAGTCGACTCCCAACACTTTAAAATTAATATTTTGCTAACAATAAAAACATTTTTCAATTAAGGAACCAAATACATTATTCAGTTTATTCAGCCATCATACTTTTGTGGGAAATTATTGTGAAATAAATACGATATGCTATTGCAGAAATGTTTTTATGAATTTGCCAAAGTGACATCTAAAATCTGTTTTGTTGTGGTGGTCATGAACTATGCAGCTGTTTTCAAGGGAAACGGGGAACGGAACCGGTGAACAGTCCTAGATAAAAGTTGTTAATGAAGGTCATGTTTGAAGCTTGGAGGAATAATTAGATTAGATGTCCTTTCCCATGAGATGATGGACAGAGCGTTACACCGCGTGATATGTAGTCGGGTACAAGCACGCCATGCACTATGCATAGGATACACACGAGATCCGCATCCAGCACTCCAGACATGGTCCACTTGCTACGAGGCATGTCCAGCACATCTGTGACCTGAATTCTATGAACACTACATCAAACGCGTGGCATCTGCTTTGTGAGATACATCTGAATCGGAAGGACGTACCTTAACAAGCATGCTTTAACTACATATTCAGGATGGATACAATTTATTACATGTTGATTATATTTTTCTTGCAAATTATCAGAGACGATGTTACCATACACATGCAAACATCATTTGGTCATAACAACAATTCACATATTCCTTTCAACCTGTTTGTGTCTCAATACAGACTGTTGAAATACCACCGTCTAGCCTTTTGTATTTACTGTGTTCATTTCTTTCACCATCTATATGCCTATCACAATTTAAATGTCTGGTCTCCGCACCCTTCAATCACTGCATGAGCGTCGTACCTACCATGCGCATATTATAAGTTGCATACAAAGTAAAAAAATTACATTCACTAATGAAATTTTTGTGGTGGTCACCTTAATCATATTATTCCATACCATATTCGTGTCTAGGTGCAATTAATTAAAAATTATACACGTAATTTTGAAGGTAATATTTTAGTCTTATGAATTCTAGTATAGTACAAACACAACTTGTCGGACATTACAATAACACAGTTATTATTAAAATATCCATAAAATTTCCAGAAGTAAATATATATGATCGTGAATGCTCACAAAGTCAATTACAATGAAAAATAACAGGACATACGACCTTATTTAACAGACAAACCTTAAGAAACAGAATGAACTAATTGGAAAAATATTAGGTAGGCCGACGTTTTAGCATCATTATAAAATGTCTCTTAAACGGAAACGAAGTCATTTGATAAAAATGATAATCTCGCATAAAAACCTCGGACCATTTAAATTTTATTTAATTAGTTAACTCTCTTTTTTAAGATTTGTCGATTAAATAAGATCTTATCTGTTGCCATTATGTACCAGAGATGCTAATTTTTACATTACATTGAAAAAAATTGTTTAAATTTATGTATAGAAAACAATTTTTAAAGTAAAACAACAAATTTCGAACTTAAGCGGTACAAAATCAAAGGCAGGCAGCTTGAGAGAAATTGAAGAAAGTTGGGTTGGTTTTCAAAATTCATTGAAATTTTGGGAAACCTGGAATGTGGTGAGACATGTTGTTTTTCCCAAAACCATCTGTGAAGAGGTGTGATTGACTCCTCTGAAAGACTAAACTTGAATATTTTTGATTGGAGAGGATCTGGTACACTGAACCAAAGAAAAATCAAAAGAAGGAATGAAGAAAACTTGTTAAAAATCAAGGAAAGGTGGTATTCTGACATTAGGAATCGAGGAATTAAATGTTGACATTAAGCAAAGAACATTAAGCAGTGGTCATTAAAAGAGTAAGAAGTTGGAAATTAAGAGATAGGACATTGCAATTGGCGATAAGCATTTAGACAATGGGCTGAATTCGTGCGAGGCTCTAGACTAAACTTTAAAACGGTAATTAGTCTTTTGCCGATTTCCACGTAGGGGTTATGTATGTATTTGAAAACCCGCAAATTGACCTCAGTATAAATCACGTGTTTCTAGTTTGTAAGATTTTTATGATTGCAAATAGTGTATAAGGAATTTATGATAAAAAATGGCCGACTTAGGAAAATAAAATTGACTCACTTAAATTAATAAATGTTAGGTACAATAAATTTCATTGTTATATAATAATTATTTATTTTAAATAGTAAGAGCCCCTTAGATTAATTCCTCTTATGAAAATACAAGCAGACTAATACAAAATTGTCTTATTTCTTGTTGTTTGTTATACTTAAAATTTTCTTTTTTCACAAAAAGTAAAATTCAATAACTTACTAACGTCTAAACGTGATTATTAATGGTATTGGATTTAAATCAAACGATTAGAGTTGTAAAACTAAAAGGAAGAAGTGACTTAGTTTTTGGGATATTTTCAAAAATAGCTGATAGTTTGGAAGTGCTGCTTCTGCAGATTGTGGTACGCTAACATCTCAGTTTGTAAAAAGTTCCAAAAAGTCGTGCTGAACCTGTAACACCTGACTTGTAACGCTTTGTTCCTCCCCTCACCTTGTAACCGCGTGATTGTTAGCCGATCAATCAATCGACTACTCCAAGGGTGACGAAGGTGTCAGTAGAGGTGGGGTCGGTAAAGAGTTTGAATTACATGGGGGGTGGGATGGCAGGGGGTGCATTGTTCCTGGCATTAAGACACCTCTGTTCAACCCCCCCTCCCCTTCCGCCTCCGAATTACGCGAGCGACGTCGTAAAATACTACAAAGTTGCGCAAGCCTCTTAACGAGGGTGGTCGACGGCTCTCGCTCCGATAAAAGCGTTCGTGAGAAATTTCCATTCAAGCACTGCGAACTTTAAGCCGTTATCTTGCTCTACAAGTCATCTCCCGGAATACGACGGATAATCCTCGCAAACCGAGAAAGATTTCACATCTGCTCTGTAGCGGTCCAGTAAAAAAGCGAACTTCGAGTAAGACCTCTCCGATGCTATCCTTTTCCACTTCAGTGACACTGTAAAACCTGTTGCTCCACTGAACCGTTGCCCCATTTGAAAAAAAAAAGAAAATTAAAGTAGAGCGCAGATTGTCGTTTAAATTAACTAGCATTTGTTTAAACCCGCTGTATATAGACTGCAGGAACCATTGTTGTGACAGTAGATCATTGTGGTATTCTAATCCTCGTCAACTATCATCATTACTAATGTTTTAAGGGAATTTAATGATCATAGAAATAATAATTAATCTGAGAAAGAAACTAAGTAATTTTTCCAAGGAACTTTTTAAATGACTGATTTTTAATTTAGATGACAATGATGAATAACCTAGGTATTAGTCATTCACGCCATTTAATGAACCAAAACCATATACTAAATTTGATTTCAAAATTTGTATTCAATTTTAAAGGATCTTTCGGACTTTTGACGAGGCTAAAGTTCAGGACTCATTGAAAGTTTTTTTCAATGTAAATTTCGACGATTCGTAAATGTATGTTGCCGATTGTGTTTGGAAACATTTGTAAAATTTCTGAAAATCGAAAGTAAGATAAATGCCCGGCACAATCTGGAATCATTTACATTTCACTAACAATTTAAAAATTATATATAAATACAAAATTATTAATTGGCAATTGAGGATGACTGTGTCGAAAGCTCTTTCAAAGTTGAATAAAATTTTGGAATCAAAATAAATGCATAGTTTTGGTTCAATAAATGGCGTTACTGATTAAAACCTAAGGTTATTCATCATTATCATAGAAAAGAAGTAACGTAATTGAGTGTATGTTCATAAATAATCGAGGGCAAGTTTATTATGAAAAATAAAACCTTTAATCGTAAGGCTACTTATTTATCTGAAGTATAATTGTTTTATATTCTCCCCTTTAATCATGACTTTTTCTTCCAGAAATAACTGGAATTATATTTACCTTTTATCACTCATCCTGTAATTGAGAGGACTATTTGTTTAGAGCTATGTCATTTATTAACTATTTTCACTACGTTTTCATTACGTTTATTATTATTTGTAAAATATTTTCACTATTGAAAATTATATTTAAAACTTATGGATGATTATTAATCATTATAGCTAATATAATGAAATCCTCTCTTGCTCCAAATGTTTCCCATAGTCCCTTTTTTGATCTAAAAATCCACGCAAAGTCTATAATTTTGTATTCAAACAACATATAAAACGTTTAGCAAATGTTTATATAAAATGTTTGTCAAAAACAATTGTCCAAGGTGAATTTCCTTCCAGTCAACTTTTTATGCTGAGATAAAACAAAACATGTTTCGTAGGTAGCCTACTTCTCAGGCAAAAAGCCGTCGAATATAGGTGAAAATATTGTATTAAAATAAATGAAACATCTAAAATTCCTAATGATGATAATAACATCAATAGCTTATTTCACGTTTACAAAAAGTTAAAGACAAATAGGTCCTCTAAAAGTAATAAATTTGGAAGTTGGTAAGGCAGGTATTCTATAAGATAAATACCAATAATTTCAATAAAAATTAATTAAATAACGTAATAATTATCCATATATCATAGCTCAATAATAAATAGTGAATTTACAGTGAAAATTATTCTATTTAAATCCCTTAACACCTAACGAAAACAAAACGCTTCATCGTTAGTTATAAGAGCTTTTACAATCTATAAATTTAAAATACATTTCTTATGTGTAACAGTACTCCCTTATAAGTTACATTATTTTATTTCAATTTTTCTTACGCACACATTCTAATATACATGTTGAGAAATTGAACTTTTCAATTATATAAAATGAAAATTGATTTTCGAAATTGCACTTAAAACTATTAGTAGTACATAAAAGTGTATGCATTTTATCAATTTTAAAGGTAAAAAATACTTAAAATCACTCGTGAGTCATGAAAAAATTATTTCAGAGTGATATTATTTCTTCTTAATTGAAGGATAAATAATTTTTACTTGAAATTTTAGAAGATCCATTTTCACATTATAAATTTTGTTCGCAAATTTTTGAGGCGGAAATAATTCAAAATTAATATACATCTCAGGTTATATTTTGTTCTTACGCTTATTTAGTCATAAAAATTCATTTATTTGAATTTTTTTAAGGAAATCCTAGTAGGGTAAACAAAAAATGTAAAGTGCAGAGATTGTGGATTAACTTTGCAGCTTTTCATAAATTTGTATGTTATGAATAATTCATAAGGATCTCAAATTCCACGAGAAATATGAAGGGAGATTAAGAATTAAGAGGTGGTGACAGAGAAGACCCGAAGGAAACAGAGAGAGAGAGAGAGAGTTGCCTTTCTGCTTCCGCGAAATGGCGACGAGGCAAGAGTGACAAGGGCCATAGATAGATAGAAATTCTGCAAATATTGGCATTGGCCCCATGTAAAGGTGAGAGCAGAATCTTCATTAGAAGCACAAAGCCTCTTTACGGAACAAGCGACGTACAGTAGAGGAACGCTGAAAATGGAACACATCGAATTTCAGCATGTAACTCTGAAGTGCCTCGGAATAACAAAAATATCTGAAACTCTCCCTAAAATAGAAATAGGCCGCTCTGCAAATCATCCATATTCAATCATTACTTCACCGTACTTCTGTGAATCATATACCATACGGATTTAGCGGAAACGATAATCGAATTCAATTTGGATACTTTTTCTGATATTAAATCGATGCGATAGTTACAAAAATTATTTTTTAAGTTAATTCTGTAAAACTAAATCATTGATAATATTTTAAGTTTCCCAGGACGTACCACTCAAATTCCACGATGTTTAATTTGAATTAGTTGCCTTTACTTTTTTCGTAAAAATCTTAACTCGTTGCAGAAACAATTACTTTAAATATTTTTAATAAACTTGATCGCTAAAATATACAAAGTATTTTAGTATGAAGTTTGATCGTGATTAACTTAATCATAATTATTTTATTAACATTTTTTTAACATTTCTTCACTGTATTTTTATATATATTTGTAATAAAAGGACTCGCGCAATACATTTTCATTAATTTATTCCTGATCTACGCTCATTTAAGAATGTTTTAAATTTTTGTTAAAAATTCTCTTCCTTTTATAAATTTCAATTTAATACTGGAAATGTTATTTGAAAAATTCCTTATGGTACAGGAACGTTATTACAGAGAATCCTGAATTTAAGACTGAAAAAGTCTGACAAATATTTTTAAAAATCATCACGATGTTAAATGATAGGAAATTTAAAATGAGTTCGATTGTCAGTAAATTTCATTATTAAAATATAAGAGTAATCAATTTTTCTATTAAAACCATAATTATTGTCTTCAGTTAGAAGAAAGCACTTCTGAAGTTGAGACTAGTATTTGATGTATTGAAATACTTTCAGCGTAAAAAGTGAATGGAAAAATTCACGTCAGCCATTTTCAGAAAAATTTACAATTTATCTGAGTATATCCCAATACGGTATTAATATAAAACATTTTATTTAGAGTTAATAATAATAAATAAAAACATGCATTAATATTTTCCTAATGGTAAAAGTGTTGCTATTAGAAAAAATTGTTATATATGTGAACAAGCCTGAAGTTTCATAAAGGAGTCAAGACTCGTGTATCTGATCTAGAAGTATGATTGCCAAAATTACGTTGGCTAATTGATACATATTTGAGTGACATATACATTGTTGTTATTATTTTTTCTCTACTATATGTTTGGTTAAATGTCGAATGGAGATTTATATGTTATATTAATTTCTCTTAGGCGAGCCCTTAGCTTTAAAAAAATAGTAGATTATTTACTTAAATTACATACATTGTCAGATTTGTTACCGACATATTCTATTTCCGTACACTTATTTTATTTTTAGACATGTTGGAAGATAATATTTGATAGACACTTGTTTCCTACCTATAAACCTTTATGGATTTTTAAGTCTAGTTAACTATTATTCACATTTATTGTTATTTAATGTTGGTAGATAAAACCACTACAATGATCATTTTGATTTTTCAGGCGGCTGAACGAGTAAGATATTTTAATGATATTTTTGAGCTGAGTTCAAGTTAACGTCACTTGTGACTGGGGTCACCTATTTTATTCTATTCGAGTCACTCGAAAGTTAGTGCATATGTGTCAGCATGGATTGTGTTCCTTCAACGATGCTGATGGTCGAGCTGTGGACGGTGCGACTGTACCTCGCTCCCGTGAAACAAGGCCAAGATGATGAAAGTTCGCCGCCTCTCCGCTGCTATATAATGTTCATCCGCGACAGTTGATCGGGCCCGGGCGGTAGAATTAGCTCCTAAATATTCATGCGCCGGAGACTCATTACTAAGGGACGACGCAACTTATACAGGGCTCATCTTGAGTGGGATCGTGTCAGCAGCCATTAGCATATCAAAAGGGCGTCTGCAGGGAGGAGCAAGGCGGTTCTGATTGTCCGCCCTTCCTGGTGGCCCTCTTCTCACCTGCTCCCGGCGTCGTCAAGGAAGGTCCACCAAGATGTGGACACGTATGAGTCGCACCTTAAACTCTTATCCCAGGTTAGCAAAGACCAGCACACAAAAATATTTCTCGTGACTCAACATATGAACATACATCGATTAATTTAATTGACTATAAAAGCTTAGTGAAGGCGATTTGAAATTCATAATATTCTTCATCGACCATGAGACTCGCTTTATGCAAGGCTGGAGTCTGAAATTCATCCTGGAGCGGAATTTTCTCAAATATTTCAATCTGAGTTCTCATTGAAAGTGGCGGCCCAGTTCCTTCACAAATCACCACAATAATGACCGAAACCATTGAGAAGAGAACTTAGCCATGGGATTTTCCAATGCGCAGGACAGAGCAGTCACCGTGGTAACTTTAAGTCAGCCAAATGTGTACAAGGCGAGAACTGGAATTATAAGTCAATCAAGGCCTATAAGTCATAATATTCAATAAATTTATTTACATCACATTACACGAAGTTTCGCCCCTTAGTTTGGTATAAAGAAAAAAATATTTAAGCAGAAGAAACTTTGGCGTGTATGTCATACGAGTGAGGAACGAATCGTCTTATATATGATGCCGAAATTTATAACACCAGATGAGGTCCTAAAATAAGGGACGAAACATCATATAATATGTTGGAAAGAAGTTTATTAATATAAGTACTGTAGTCCACAATAACTACGGACGAGCCAGTCTTCAAGCAAATTGGACAGGAAATACACGAACGTTAGTTTCGATTGCAACGATAAATATTTTTGAGTGGTTGTCTTTACTATCCTGGGGTAGGTAAAGATAACGAATGTAACATTTCCGCAGGGGGCTACCTTGAATCGTGTAATTTCACCAAAAGTCCTGCGAAACTTCATGATTATCCAAACAGTAATTATGGTTAACTTTCTCAGAATAATCAGTAGTATTTATTGAAAAGTGTAAATCTTCATATTGTAGAATTGTGAACGCACTGTTCAGGATACTGGGGTGTATTTATAAATTACTCTTAACATAGTAGTGTATACATACTTTACATCGACGAGCCTGTGTTGAAAATCGTTTATCATTTTTTAAGTTCTAGTAAATAGCGATGTTGGTGTTTGTATCATTACCGCGGTTACATAAATTATTTTAATTAAAGAACTGAGGAGGTCCCGAAGAAATATAAATACTTTTTCTTATTCCTTGGCCCTACAGCCCATTCAGGGCCTTGGTCTACCGGGCCGACTTCGGACTGTCATTTTACATGACACATTCCAAATTTGGAATTATACGTAGCCAGCGTATCGATTCTCCAGCAGTCCTAATCCCAGTCAACGTCACCGGGATACGAACCGTGGATCTCGGTGTTTTGAGGCAGTGACGCTAGCCACCAGACGTCGGCCAAATATTATAAATAAAATAATTAAATTGATCTGAATTGTTATTTTAAATAAAACACAAAGAATGGTCAATAGTCAGAAATAGAATAAGTTATTTGAAAACGTTTCATTCCCAACGTTTGGGATCTTCTGAGTTCTTTAATATAAATATAAATTCTCATTGATGCTGCAAAGCATGGGGGCGAAATAAAATACAAACATTTGGGCTAGGGAAGTTGCAGTAACATTTTTTTTCTATTTTAATTAACGAACTGAGGAGATCCCGAAAGTTGGGGGACGAAACGTTTTCAAATAAATTATTCCATTTCTGACTTCGGTCAATTATTTGTGTTTTATATTTATTAAAATTTGAAAAATGAGGTGGAACTCTAAACTTTTCTATCTTTTGAAGTTCAGAGTTAATTAAATTTTATGTAGATGGAAATTATTGAAACGGATATAGAAGTTGATATTCCAAGCTATTGCAAGTCAATCCATCTGAATCCACGGTATTTCAGATTTATTCTACTGTCTAAAGAATTTTTGTTTAAGAAAAGAGAAAGAGATTATTAAATGTTTAATAATAATAGCAGATAACCACAATCAAACTGTATCATTTACCCTAGGGTAGTTATAACGAACGAACAAGCCCCTGATTGATCAATATACTTCATACTCATTTATGCAATTTAATTAAAGCAGAGCATAGTTTTATCGTAAATTCAATTTCCTTTATTTATAATATTTCTTATGTGGGTGAACGTAATAGCGTTATTTAAAAAAGATGCGTGGTTAATGTCAGTAGAATTTAGTTATTATGTAGTGAAGGGTTGGAGAATTTTAAAGAGAGTAGATATACGATCTAAATAATGTAAGGGGTAATAGAGGAATGAGAAATAAGAGGACATTTTGGAAAAATTTGTAATAGTAGCGAATATATTATTTCACAGACTTCGTTTTCAATATTTTTCACTAGTGTAAAAGAGGTTAGCTGCTGGGGTTATATGGGGAGTAAATGTAGTTTATAAATTGTTAAGTAATTCTACGTCAATGATAGGTTTGGGAGAATTTTATAAGCTACTGTAAACCTGTAAATTAACATTTATTTCTACCAGTTTCATTTTTTAGTTGAGCTTGACAATTGTTGCTGTAAAATAGCAAACGAATTGGATGATTCAAAACATATTATAAATAAAATCAGGAATCGTAATATTATTTTGAAGGTACTTATAGGTTAAGTCAGAGTGAAATAATGCCACCCTTCGTCTATTAGATTCGTTGGGACCAATAATTCTCATGAAATAAAGGAACTATATTTACTATCGATTATTTTATTTGAAGTCTGATTCTTTGCGATAGACGTCTGGCTCTTTCGGAAAGACTTTTCCGAACCCCACCCCATCAACCCATCTGTAGCCACCACAATCCCTGCGAATAACAGCTCCACAGCCAGGCAATTAAATTGGCCGGCACTTTCCAATAAAGAAGGAACGTTACAGCCAAGTTCTGAAAATCTCATTCCCCACTGTCTATCGTCTTCTCTCGACTGGGCACGTGTTTTTAATCCACGAACTGGCTCTAAAGACTTATTTGCTGTCGTAAGACGTCTTTTCCTTGCAAACCACAATTAAATTGTCAACACTAATTGGTGGTGAACTGTGAAATTCTTTCATTCACTACTTAACAAAGCGTTACTTACAGCAAATTATGGGGGAAGCGAGATTCAACATTTGGATTTTGTCGTGGTTACGACAGAAGTTGTTTGCATTTGCATCAGATTTCTGCATTACGTGAAACCGTGATTCAGGAGGATATTTCTAATGAACTATATATAAGAACTTTTGTAACCGTTGGCAGTGGATCTTTTTTAAATAACAATATATTACTCAAATAAGTCTTAATGAACATCAAATTTTAGACTCAAATTTACAGAAAAATTAGTATTATTTTTGATACTTATTTAAATATGGTTTATAACAGAATGTTGGTTATTAAAATTTTTCAAACGGACACAGCAAGCAATTAATAAAAAAAATAATGCTTACTCCTACAAAAATTGCATCAGAACGTTATGGAACTCCAAAAACTTCTTACGATGATGAAGCCGATGAACAATTAGGCATTTATTACTTCTGTAATTTACATTCAGTATTAATTATTTATTACTTCTTTTAAAATTGGTGATTTTAAATATAGGTTTTAAGAGTACAATTAGAAATGCATATTTAACCCTTTAAAATAATATATATTTCAAACTGAAAATGAAAAGTTTCATACCTACAAATGTTGGAATTTAAATAAATATATTGCTCAATTTAAAATATTTTAATCTTTTACACTATTTTTAGTTTTTTCTGTTTTTAGTCACTAGGATTTTTGGATTACAGTAGGAGTGCGATTTTCTGGAAAACCATTTACGCCCATTTATCATGAAACAATTTTTCATGTCAGAGCATAAATGAATGATTGAGTTCATTAAAATTGAAATAGGATAATTTTCAAAACTTATTATAATAACAGGGACTTAATTATGACGCTGCAATTTATAAAATGCGTAGTTTATTTTACAGTAGAATATTTATCCTTTAATACGTACATTATTATTCTTCCTTGTCTCTACAGTTTATTCAGGGTCTTGGCCTACCGGATTGACTGTGGTCTGTCATCTTACATGACACATTCTGAATTAGGAGCGATACATGGTCAGCATATCGATTCTCCAGCAGTCTTGATCCCAGTCTCCGTGATCTTGACGACACAAACATCCAAGCCTGTGCCAGAATTCGAACCTGGGACCTCTGTGTTGTGATACAGCGACGCTAGCCACTTAATCAGTTCTTTTACAAATACAAAATAAGGTAAATTTTCTGTACCGATTGCACTTTAACCTCACAATTTACTCCAGGGAAGGTCCGAAACTGCAATGAATGAACTTGTAGTACTCGGCGCAGGAAATGGAGTGCGACTCCAATTTGTTGTTTATCGTATTATTGAAACACAAAAGTATTTCCCATTACCAGCAGCATCGTTGCTTAAGTCTGCAGAGTCTAGGATTCATGTGTATTCTTTGATGAATTACCTCAGGATTCACTGTCTTCACCTCCCGAAATATATTTAGTTAAATTATTTCATTTATCATAAATTATGTATTTTGCTTAATCTTTTATGAAAATTTAAGACCTGGATATGTTCCAAATGTTATGAACATACGACGTTCAATCTAATTAAAAATCAGCCTGTAAAGCTGGTCGTTAATTTATTTCATTTGGTTTGTTTGAAAAACATCTTCAATCAAAATTCGTGTTTTTACTGTCGTTTCTAACAATGCATAATAAACATTTGTAAACACCATAAACAATATAAGAATTCACAAGTTACTTGATGCTCACGGCACTGCTCAGTACTGACGAGAGGAATGGTTCTTAGGGCATAAAGAACCCGAAAGTTATAAATTTGTTAAAAGTCGTTCCCAAACAAGAAAAATGTTGAATTCCAAATCAAAGTTTGTACGATAAAGGCACTTGGAAGGAGTTCGTTATTTCACTATTGCAAACACTAAAGTTTTCTGTTGGAAAATCCGTCAGGTCCAGCTTCCTTTAGCGGCTTAACTCCGCGATATGATTACTACCCATAAGATAACCATTTCCCTATACTTATATGTTTGTATTATGAAGTTTCATTTAGGTTGTGATTGTAAAGACTTACAAATGGCTATGGAGGATCTCATGTGGATGGTTAAATCGTCATCTCTGGTTACTGGTTCTGCGCTTGCATCGAGGCGAGAATTAGATGCAAGTTGCCGACGTTCAAGACGACGCGGACGCTTTTAGGAGAGACAAACGTCCGCGACCCCGGCGCGTCAAGGTCGCGTGATAAAGCTGCGAGACGCCCAGCAATGTCGGCAAGCGTCCAAGCCACGTCTCTTCCGTCCCGTGAATAATAACGCCATACTTCAATTATTTAACACCGCGCGGTCCCATCTCTCTGCCAAATCCACCGATCGGCATTCTGTCCGAGCGACGCCTCGATTCGTATCGCCCTGGGTTCAATAACACGGAAAGTTCAGAAACTCGCTATGCAGCTTTCGACCTCAAGCACGTCTCCGCGGCGTCGTGATCCGCAACAATTTGTCACGATGCTGACATACGCAGCGTTCACGTATTACGCTAAATATAAAAGACCGTCGTATCACCACTACCCTCATGGTTGGAACTATTTAATAACAGCTTGTGTGTCGATATTAACTAAAACTGTCCTACTTCTATATTAGAGTTCTCCAACCCCTATACAGTCGAATTCTGATACGAGATCGGTTATAACGAAAAAAGTTTACTTTTTTCCTTTAAATATCACGTTTTGTGTATAAATTGACTGGGATATGACGTTGGAAACTGCTTCAAAAAGTTCCCTATTAATGGCGGAGATACACAGATTATTTTCCCTGCTGGCCTAAGTAGAAGGGAGTTTGGGTAACACCATGCTTCGACATGTGCACAAATTGGAGAGGGAATCTCGACCTATTCCCAGTAGATGTGGGGACATACTAACGATAAAGCACATAAAGATCGAAGGTTTTCCCGGTGTATATTCTGAATAAACAATTCTTGGGTTTCCACCCGGGTTAAATGGAGTTTAAGCCACGACGTTTCGATGGCGTACTCTGCCATCGAAACGTCGTGGCTTAAACTCCATTTAACCCAGGTGGAAACCCAAGGATTGTTTATTCGATAAAGCACACACTTTTTGTGTTTCCCTGCCTCAAATAATGCACTCCTAAGTGTTCATCAGATCAGAGAGTGGGGACTCGCCCACTCGGCTCATAACAAGCTATTAGATGATCCATATTCTCTTATAACTACACCTATTGCATGTTACAGAGTGTAAGGTAATCGTATGGAAACCCCTAATGACTATAATCGGTAATGGGACTTTGAAACGAACTAAAAGAAATTCCTGGTTGAGGCCAGACCAAATTATGAATAATACTGCCACTACGGCTGCATTTAATGAAGGTTCAACTTCTTTGTGGTCACATTTTTTACGGAAATTTTAGCCAGTCCCATTTCGCTCTAAACTTAATAATACCAAGACCACAAAAATTTCCTCAGCTCAAATTTTATGGACAAGGATTCAAGAAAGTGTCTTTCGATCAGTAAGAAAATAGAAACAGGAAAAATATACTGCGTCGTTAAATCTGTAGACGTGTGCAAAAATGTGATTTCAATTGAGAAATTTAAACAGAATAGTTTAAAATTCAAAGTAGTTCCGGTCTACACAAGACGGTCTTATCTACGTAGTGGAAAAAAAAACAGTTTGTCAGTTTATTTATGAAATGTAATTTTGTCAATAACAGCAATAAAAAAATATTCTGTTTTTCTATTTTGCAATTTAGGAAATGAAAGAAAACCTAGGTCACCTTTGTTATAACAGAGCTCAATTGTAGACATAAGAAAAAAATTGGATTTTCATCTTCATTAGCGTTCTCGTTTCTGTAGAATAAACAGATCTTATATAGTTAAATAAGTGTTCAAAATTAATCTTGAATTATACAAATTTATTGTAATTATTATAAACAATACTTTAGAACATCAAACTCAGTACATTTACAGATGTGAAGGACATCTAAGGCAACACTTGATTTTCGAACTTCCAACGAGATAAGAGGGCAGGCGCAGATATCCAGGGATCAAAATCATGCTTCGTAATTTTTTAATTTTTAACATAGGTTCCTTCTGAATCAGTATCGCTAATCCTTCACTTTAAATCCCTTTATTTCATTAATATAAAACAAATTAGCCGTTAGTATTAGTTATTAATTCTTTTTTAATTTATATTTTGTGTCACATAAACAATGTAGTCATTAGAGACTTATAAAATTTTAATTTAAAGTACGCATACATTTTTAACCTCAAATTTTCAAAATACAACTATAACTTTACAAATAGGTTAAGATTTATTATTCAGTCTATTATTAGTTCTCGGTCAAGGAAAATATAAGATTACAAGAAATAGAAAAAATTGTATTTAGTGGTAAATAATATACAATTATAAAATATAGTTACGTGTACAATTCTGTTTTCAGTAACTTGATTGAATTTTCTTGGGTATTTTTCACTTGCAAAATCTGGATGTCATTTTTTTCAGAGTTTTTTTCCTCTGTTCGTCAAATTTCGGACAGTTCTTTATGAGGTGTTCAACTGTGATTCGGATATTGCACTGGTCACTTATTTTTATTTCTTCTTTTTAAGAAAAATCATCCCTTCTTTAAATTTGTGAAAATAAAAATAAATGATGAGAGTAAAATCTGGTGAACAAAGTGTTCATAGAAATTGGTCTAAACCCAAACCTTGGGGTTCGTATCAACTGAAAACCTGTGAGACCGTGGTAATAATTTTGGTCAAAAGTGTGAATTTGGTTCAAGGGATATAGTTCCCGTTTATTATGAGAGTCGAAGAACAATTCAACTCGTGATGATGAAATACGTTTCAACTTCTTAGTACTTCAAAGACTAATTCGATTGTTGGTCCGATTCAATAATATCACCAAATGAAACGTTGTAAAATATTGGTTTGAAAAGACCCAAACACTGTTGATAAATGTTTCTGGTCAACGTAGAAGCCATTGCTAAGAATTCTTGCTTATACCCAACTTTGCGTGCAAAACATTGTGCAGACGATTAATCATATAACGCGAGTATCTTCTGTTTATGTTCTTTCAATCTAACATTCTGTCTACCCTGGGTCCTAGCGGTTTTAATGTTCGTGATACAAAATAAACCTTCCCTAAGCAGTTAACTTTCATGGTGGCAAAAATTCGGTGCATGACGAATATTACTGCTCTTTGGATTCTAGCTTATAAAACGAAGTTTTTTATAGTTTATCGATTCACATTTTTCTTACTTCTTTCGATTTAAATTTTTAAAAAGTTGAATAAATTTAATTGAAACTTAATATTATATTATTTAATATATAATTCTTCATGAACCTATGATTAGTTTCACGTGTCATAATTTTCCAAATTATTTACTTACTCCACCTGTAACAATTAATCTTTCCAGTCCCTTATCTGTAAAGGTAGAGGAAGTGTGAATTATATTTGTTGTATTGGTTAAATGGCAGGTGTAAGTTTTTATTTTGCATGAATTTATGATTTTTTTAAAATTAAAATAAAGAACTTTACTGGATTGGTTAGGTCGCATGCTTTTCTCACGATCTGTCTTTTTTCTCTTCGATAGCATTTCAGCTTCTGTTAAACGAAATTTTATTGGATGTTCCCCTAATGAGAACGGCACTCGTGGTAATTATGAGCGTGTCCTCCACGAATAGAAGCACACTGTGGATGTATATATGCCTGGAGGAGTTTCGTTACTATTATAGCGTCCATAACTTTTCTTCCCTGTTCAATTTAAGAGTGTTGATTACCTCCGCTTGGCTGTGTGGTCCGTCTAATTCAAGATTCGACTCTTGATAAATTAGATTAAAAACAAAAACCTGTCTCGTCGGGTGTTTTTTATCCTTAGACGCGGTCCTCAATTTAGACTTATGGCATCTTGGCAACTGGTTGTGCTATTGTTGAATCATTAATGTTCCTTTAATTTTTCGACGTCTCGGTTACGTCCAGACGTATTAATCTGGAACGAGTTAATACTACGGTTACCTTAAAACCTGATTAATTATTTAAATCTGCGTCCTCTACACTACACTCGTTCTCAACTAAATGTAATTAATTTAGTATTCATAATTGTTTAATATATACATATAGTGTTTCAATTTTCTATATAGATATCACAACTTTAAATATTTTAAACTTACTATTGCTGATCTATTGACACTAAGAAATTTACGAAAAACACTTTTTATTAATTCTCCAACATAAATTTTCTCTATCATACTTATAGTCCTAGCTTAATTCAGTAATCATGGTGAGTAAGAGAGCGAGAAATAAATATAGTTTCTAAGATTAAAATATTTTGAACCAAACTAACATTCATGTAAACTGCAACATTTTCGTACTAGTACTTATTATAATTGTGTTTAACTATTTATCATTTTTTTGGTGCTATACGTCTTTTCTGTTTTCAGTTTTGACGTATGCCACTTAAAAAGTTATCCAAGTAAACCAGATTCAATTACACATGATTTGGGTCATTTCTCAAATAAATAGTACAAGGTGCTCACAAAATTTTATATCCTGCAGAAGTTAGGCTTTCTCATATTTTAATAGACAACAGTTACTTAAATTATGTTAATCCATGATAAAGTGAACTTAATAAATTAGACATTTTTAATTCTCAGTAAATCTAAAACGCTCTAAAAGTAGTAGCTTGTCTAGAAGTCACGTCGTAATAATCATCATTCACGACACAACGCAAAGAGGACTCAAGAAACAAATAAAAAATAAAATTTCTTTCGTAGGGATAAAATATATAGTACAATATTATCAAATACGTCTTACTGGTTCACTTAAAACAGCCGAGATGCTTGTGGGATCTTTCTCTCGCAGATATTTCTTCCCAGGTTTATTGCGGGACATACTTTTGGGGATGCCTCGTTATCTCCAATTGGATCAGTGGGCCAGCTGCCTCCTAAAACTGGCGGAGACACGGAGAAGGCAACGATATGACACCACAACAAACTCATCTCCCGTCATTCGGAAGGGCGTGAGAATAGTACCGACCTTCCTGATGCAGGCTTTCTAGGCTTACCCTTGCATCTCCTTATGTGAAACATCGGGTAGGTTCCTTAAACTATAGCCAGGAGGCCCCTAGTCAACCTTTGGCCCTACCTTTAACATCCCCATTTTCAATTCCCTTCCTTTGCTATTAAAGGGGAGTTTCTTCTCGTTCCTCCCTCCCCTTCCCCCATTTACTTATGACAAGGAAAGTAATTATTGGCGATTTTACATATTGATTGTCTTACATTTTACTTAATAATTCAACCGATTTATTTTCATAAAGTTATTTTATAAAACTCTCCAGTCAGTTTTAAATTTAATTTAGAGTATTTAGAATAACAAATACTATCAATATTATTTCTCATTAATTGGATTCATTATTGTTACAACGCACTAGCCATACGAATTTATTTTTTACAACATATATTTAAATTGAAAAATAATTGCTATTCGTGTATTTATGAAATATGTCTTTAAAATAAATTTCTTTAAGTGAGTAAATTAGTGTCAATTGAATTATTTGTTAAACATTTTGTAATGAGTGGAACAATGTTTCCTCGTGCCAGAAGGAATTTAATATTTTCTATGTATAAGAGGAGAATTGCTTGTTGTATTCACGATGGGTCATAGATTTTCCTTGCCAGATTTATATTAAATAACGGTAGAGAATTTTTTAAAATGTTTGTAATTATCGTGAGATTCTTTTGCCGCATGACCTGCAAGTAGGAAATCTCATTACCTCCTCTTGTTCTTGTTCGTGACTGTTTCCACTTGTTCCCTTGAGCAAAGCCGTGCTGGCAGACATTACCCGCTCCAAATCATCGTCATTGCCAATTCATTCAGAATTACACTTCCACCAACTTAATCGCCTAATTTATTATTACTGCGTACGTAACAAGCAGATCTTACGCTAAGGCCATCAAAACTTTCTCAATTTCCGTACGTCTATCTTCGCAGAAAATCTTCATCGGAACAGTAATGATCTCTGAAATGTTTTCAGTTGTTATGAATACTAATTTATCGGATAATTTAAACCTTCACTTTAGTTGAATTATATATTTTCCGTTCACTATTATGATATAGCATAGATTTTTGCTAATTTAAAACCTGTTGTTGCATATCAACCATAAACAATATCAGCTATTGATTTTAATTTAAATATTTTACACGAAGCCCTTGTACGAATAATATAATTGAAGCGGTGATTATATCTCTGACGCATCCGTAATTGAAATTTCAATTATACGGATTTTACAGATTTTATACATTTTAATTTCTCTCTTTGGGGAAGGGCGCGCCAATAAAAGCAAGCGGCCCTTTATTAATAGCTGAAAATATTGTCGCAGCTGTTAATGGCACCCTGCTGTATTTCCATTAGGTCTCGATCAATTAATATTCAAATTTTACCGTAAACATTCACGCCATATTAGTGTTATTGCAATTGTCAAAACATATGAACATCAACAGCGAAATAATTTGGTTCCCGAAAATTTACATTATTTATATCTGTGAACAAATAATGAGGTATAATTCAGCTAAATTAGTTACATAAACATTTTTCGAGCATCCGCTGATTTTAAATCTAAAAGTGTAGCTTTGTAAATAGAAGCGTGTTGAAATAACTGTAATTATATAATTTGAAACGGAAAATGTTAACATTTAACTACGGTTTTTATACAGGACTACACTATTTAAAATTATATTACATTTCATTATCAGTAAAAATGTCATTTTTATATATTTATCTTGACTAATAAAATCAGAAGAATAATTTAAAAATATTCGTGAACTGTAATATAAAGGAAATGTTTTCAATGAGTAATACGATTAAAATTTAACCCCCAACAAAGACGGAAGAACAGAAATAATTATATTTGACCTGAAATTATAGATTAGATTAAATAACTGCAATATAAATTAATGAGATCTATTTTCTTATTATATTTTATAGCGCTCGTTTAATCAATACCACGAACGTGGTATGTAAACGAATTCAATTTACTGCTACAACGTACTATATGCTTATGTAAATGTTTTACATAAATATGTGTGTGTGTGTGGATTTTATCACTTCATTGTCGCCATATATTCAGGTTGGAGATCAGGTAAACTCTGTTTAGAAATACTCAGAATTGAATACAGCCTTCCAGAATTTTACAACCGTTCATGGAAACTCGTAGACCAAACTTTGCTTCATTCAGTTAAGAAATGTGTATAAGAATTTATTGAAGATAATTTTTTGAAGTAATTATCCTATTTATTTTACTGTTTCATGAACTTAATTAGAATTTTTTATTATCTAATAAAGTTCATGAAATACTGATTTTATAGAATCCGAGTCATTAGCAGAGTGCGGACGCAAGATACAAGTATTAAGTTGGTGTACGCATTTTCTCATTACTGAAAAACAAAATTAACTGTTAATTGGGCCGGATTATTAGGGCGGCTTGAATAAATTATTATTGCTGCTCGTGGCATGAAATGTAAATCATTATTACAATTTTTATTCAAAATTATTTGTTACATTAGTTAATATTTTTTTCTAGATTCTACTTATGTAAGATCTTAGGGTTTTACACAATTAATTTGTGATTATGAATTTATTTCAATATAATTTATATGTTTATGTATATTTTATTCAAATTTTAGGATACAGAAGTATAAATTAACGGAAGAATTTTTTTCAATTTTTTAAAAAACTCTTACTAAGTTTACCTGAAGATGTCCCGAATTAGGGACAAAACGTTTTGTTTCTATGTTCGAATTTATTTAATATTTAATGCAGCCCTTAAAATGGGTATTTAATATTAAACTTTTTCTGACATATTGGATATTATAATTATTAATTTTATTATAATGAAATACTTGCAAGTTTAAGGTAATTATATTATGATGTATGAAGAATAGTACTTACTTTGGTTTTATATATTTTATTTAAGTATCTGAAATGGAAAGCCGTTCCTCTTACTCGGTTTCTTCTATGGAAAAAGTAATTAGAAGTTATATCAAATCGTGTTATGTTTAAGATATTAAATTATTATCAATGCA
The DNA here is from genome assembly GCA_034510155.1 of Eucriotettix oculatus. Classification (NCBI taxonomy): domain Eukaryota; kingdom Metazoa; phylum Arthropoda; class Insecta; order Orthoptera; family Tetrigidae; genus Eucriotettix; species Eucriotettix oculatus. Next base: position 50,043,824 of record CM067381.1, read on the forward strand.
CGGCGCAGATGCGTTTTTCCTCCCTCCGAATTTTAAATGTAAAAATGGTGTTTCTTCGTCATGATTAAGATGTATTTACCCGCACTGTACACACAAGTGTTTCCCCCATCTGTTTATCACGTTAATTGCTTCATCCCTGATACTAGTAGCCGTGTGTATTAAATCTCAGTCTCTTTCAGGTCGCACTGGCTGTGTTTGAATTTCTGCCTGGACGAGCCACTTGTTTAAGAATATGCGAGCAGCGGGGGCTATATATTCCCCGACACCTCTGCCGTTTGTTGTCCCCCTCTCCACTAGAAGAGGACGTGGGTTCCCCAGGGACGCGATATTGACCTGATTCCGTCATTAATCTCGTAGTCGCATCGATCACGGCGTGAGGGGAGGAGCAGCTCGGTATTGTACAGAGTGCGACATGTTTGCGTTGCAAGTGGCGCTATAGAGTGATACATATCTAGAGCGTGCGTTGTCTGCATCCCGAGCACACACACACACAGATAGAGAGAGCGGGGAATGGCCAGAGGATAGAGGGAAAGAAGCATGTCGTGTCCGCACAAGACAGCTCATCGCACTTCACGTCATTTATTTCCCTCCAATACAACCTCATCGAAAACCTCCCAATCCTCAAAATTGGAAATGGAGCTCCCCTAAGCATTCCACTTCACAACACTGGAACTTACAAGCTCAGGGAAACTGTAATCGTTAGTCACTCAGCGTCAACAATTGCAGCCATACATCAGTTTTCATAGCTTCCCTTTGCAAGTGGGCCTTGGCTGAGTATTATTTATCTAAATCTCATATTAGATCGAATGAGAATGTTTTCATCAATAATATAAATTTGAAGTGATACTATTGTTTAAGAATAAATAATAAATTCTTTCATTTACTCAATACAATATATACTAACCTCCAACATTTATTCTATTTTTTTGTGATTTCAATTTCATGAAAAATAATTATTAAGTTCTTACGTTGCGCCTCCCTTGAAGAAAAGAAAAAAAGTTGTCCATTAGAGAAACTTGGCGATCTCTAATACCTCAGGTCTACCTCTGTAAATTTGTAACCGATATCAATTACGCAAGTCTCACTAAAAAAAACAATCTTAAATTAAAAAAGGGAGAATTTTATTAACTCAGTTTTGTGTGCCTCAGTGTGTGCTTGTTTGTGTTTCCCAGTGTGTGTGTGTGACATCATGTGCCCGTGTTTTGTTTATATTGACTTTTGTCTTTATACATTTTCTTTTATTAATTTATTTTAAGTTTATTTGTCTTTAATTATGTACTTTATTTTGTTCATTTTTAATGTATGACGTATCCTATTTCCTCAATCGAGGATTAATGGAAACAACAATAAATCTAAATCATAAATCTAATCCAGGCTGGATAGTCACGAGCTACATAGTCTACAATAATCATATATACAAATGCACCGTTGGGTGGAAGGTTGAAAAGATATAAGTAGGAGGAATGGCGATTCCCATATTTATTAATCAACTAACAAAGAACAAACTGGGAAATCAACCAACGTTTTGTGTCTTCTCTGTTGTTTTTGTACGCAGATCTTTTATCTTTACAAGGTGAAAATGTAAGATTCATATCAAGTATTTGCTGAAGTATCGTATGAGCGTATTTTAAGTAGAACACGAAAATTTTACTACCGTATTGATTCCTTTTGGTGACAGTAAAAGGGAAGGGAAGGCTGATGATAATTTTCAAGTGACGAAAGTCCTTTATAAGAGCGACCAAAACTGAAATGTTGAGTGAGAACGGTGTAAAAAACGGGACAATGACTTCAACTGACTTCCAAATCACATCCAAAATCTGAAATCAGTTTGCCAAGGATTCATTTGACAACATGAAATCAGAAATCAGATTCCGTCGTATGTGGTCGTAGTGAAAATCATCACAAAATCAAATTTCATGTTCTAAGCTATGAGTGAAGGAGACTGAGGTTGAATCTGACGTTAATAAAAATAGAAGACAAAAGTGAAAATAATTAGTAACCAAGAACGGATTTTTGAGAATCAGGTAAAGAAACAGGTCCGAGGACAATTAAGGTATGTGAATTACATTTACGGGAATAGGGGAAGTAATTTTAATGGTATTTCTCTTCAGTACTTTCTCGGTATAGGTTATTATTACATCTTAATTTAAATATTGCTGATGGCTGCTACTGATGAACAGTTAAATTTTAAGCAGTAAAACAGTGAAATGGAAACTGGCACCTACAGTAGTTCAGATACTAACTGTATTCTGATTCTCAATCATCTTTAATACGTTTCACTGTCCTTCACATTTTTCAGTAATGGAATCGTAGATAAATTATATCGCTTTTCCACAATATTATTCAGTGGTTTCGCAGAGAATTTGTAACGAAATTGTATTATTGATAACGGCGTATTCTGAACTTATGAGGTGAGTTGATACTGAGTCGACACCTCCGACAGTAGGTCACCGTTTCTGCTTGAACTTTAACAGGAGACTTGTGTGTGGTTAACTGTACGAGGGGCGCCGTACTGAGAACTGTGTTGCTGGACGTTCTAGTTCCAAATGGTGAGCTGAGGAATGAGACAACAGAAACTATACCGTTGGAATGTATTTAAAGTACGTAAAATGAACCAACCTGAATATGAAAAGAATTATCGATCCATTCAACGAAAAAAATAAACGAACCGCAAATGCCATTTTCTTGTACGTCCGCTGTAGGTCGATTCTTTATTTTAGATAATACTGTATTAATTTTATATTTAAAATGTAATTGAAAAATTTACTTTGGAAAATAAAAATAAACATATTTCTTAGATTATGACTGATATGGACACAAACACCAGATATGTTATCAGTCTATCCTGAAGTCTTCCGTTTCGTTAGAGACTGCACACCCCACCCAATTGACTGTCACGAAAGCACATAATTTCCAATTTATTCAAATTTTGGAGTGATAAGCTTGAGGCGTTACCCGCACTCTGTGCCTAAGGACACTGACTGGTGAGTGACATGAATTTATTTATTAAATTACATTTTGAGCTCAGAAAATTGCCTTTCTCAAGAGATCGGGAACCAAAACGTATTCAAGTGTCTGTAAATAATGGTAATGTGTAACATAATACTGAATTGAAAATGGGCGCGGAGAAAAACAAAAGGAAAGAGGAGACATGAGAACTGCAAAATAAATTATGTATCATCGGATATATCGAATTCAGGTCACACTTGCGCCTACAGAGTTCGGGAGTAAAACTGTAACGAATCGACAGTCGTAGGCCGCTATCAAGTTCTCCACTTCTTCATTGTAAGGAGGAATTATAAGGCAGGAGTGGGACAAATACACAGCCATCGTTCTTCCAGCTCGGGCAAAAAGCCGCGTTGTAAGGAGCGGACCCGTCACTGGATTACATAGCCCGGCGCATGTCCGGCGATTTAGTGCTGCAGATTATTCCAGGCCTCGCAATAAAATACCCGATCGTCCCGGCCTCGGTCGGAATCCCTCTCTATTCAAGACTCGCTCACGATCGCGAGCGCAAATTTCCCGATAATAAGACAGAAAAAGACTCAACACCTAATCGTTAATACGATGCTAAACTGAAATCAGATGGAAACTTCCTTTGTCTGGTAAGAAAATTTTACCCTGTACCCGAAATGTTCGTAAGAGATTTTATGGTTAAATTTACAATAATATGGATTGTTTGGCTCTTAAATCTTCCATATTTTCATCCTAAAATAACCGAAACAAACATAAGATTCTATTTAATACTGTATACAGAAGTATTCAAATAAACTAAAAAATTTAATCCTCGGGAAAACAACTGGTCTATTCATGGATCCCCAGCTGATGTCGCAGCTAAATCTGCGTTATGATTTAGATTTATTGTTGTTTCCATTAATCCTCGATTGAAGAAATAGGATACGTCATACACTAAAGATTAAAAATGAACAAAATAAAGTACATAATTAAAGACAAATAAACTTAAAATAAATTAATAAAAGAAAATGTATATAGACAAAAGTCAATATAAACACAACACGGACACACGATGTCACACACACACACACTGGGAAACACAAACAAGCACACACTGAGGAACACGCAATGGAGTTTTAACTACTTGGAGCTCTGCGACCAGGAAACTGTCCTTCCCTCTGTCGTAGCTCCAGGCAATACATGAAACAAACAAAAGAGCAGAAAAAACTGAATAGAAATTTTAAAGATATGTGATGTGCTATTTTATAAGGCAGCTCATTCAACACTTTTTGCAGGAACCTTGATTTAAATACTAGAAGGACGATTAAGAAAATCCTGTACCGAGTAAAACGCGCCATTTAAAAGAATAGTTTTACTCTGCTTCACGAAGCTTTTGTAGGTACTATTTTTAACCTCTGGCGGAAGGCTGTTGTATAAAATTATCCCGGTATTGTGAATACTTTTCTGGTGTAGAGCAATGCGATGCTTGTCCGACCTTAGAGCTTATCCGATTGGGAATTTATTAAATGTGGAGTTTCTCAAGGATCAATTCTTGGGCCTTTACTTTTTATCCAACAATAACCCATCTAACCTGTCAGTGTATTTTTCTGACAAATTAATCTTCTAGAACAATTTCGAATCTACCTTTCGGTACGAAATGACGATATTGTTAAATGAGTAATCAAGTAAATGGAAGAATATTCTAAATTGTTCTAGTTGATGAATATGGCAGATAAATTACTCAAAGCTCCTTGCAGATGTAATGGAAATTTGAAAATAAAGCTGAATATTGAGACAACAATTTGGTTTGATTTTAGCAATAAGCTATATTCTTTTTTAAAAAATTATTTATAATCGCACCAAATGCTTATGGTTATTAGCGACTGTCTTCAATTAGGGTAACATATTTATACGTTAGGGCGTTAATTTATTGGAACTCAAACAATCATAACGTCTTTAAAAGTTATAGGTTTCTTTGCATACCTTGATTATGATCATTTACACCTTAAATAGTGGAACTTAAACGCATATAATTTGGCAACATTAGTAGCACAGATATTAATAAATGTTGATAATGGTATAACATAAGTCGTATATAGTTATATAAACCCATATTACAGAAAGCACATAAGAAAAAGCACATCACAATAAAAGCAAACAAGCTATTTTAAAATTCTAATTTCTCGAAAACAATTGTGCTAATTACATTTAACAAATGTTTGATAATAAGCAAAACATAAAATTAACTGTCACAGTATTTAAGCGTTTGTTTTCATGTGTATAAAAGTCAGCCGATAAACAAAACTATTCGTAATTGAAACGGGAAAGTTGTTGTAGCACCACGGCAGGTGTTACGAGAATAATAGTCAGGCAAGCTTTCGGAAAATAAATAATCGCGTAATTTGGGCAGCTATAAGTTGAAACGTCGTTCAAGTTAAATACAGATTTCATTTTCGAAAAAGGATTTAAAAGCTAAATTTTATTGAAATGAAAGCTTGTGTAATTTTTCATAATTTATTATAGAGGAAATAAATTATTTTCAAAGAAAAATTAATATATTTTTACGTAATTTGTTTAACGATTCTTTTAAGTAAATATTTGGAGACAAACACTATCATTAACTAAGATACAATTCGCTAAAAGTACAGTTAGAAATGAAATAAAATCAAAATTGACTAACTGCATGTAAACGAAAAATTTTAATGTTATAAATTATGGTGTACCAATGATGGAAAGAGTCCTGAACGAGTAATCATTGATATATCAACATATAAATAGAAATTTTGGAGACCTTTCCGTTTTATATTTTCCATTAATAGTACGCAGTCTTTATCTAACATTGTCACTTAACTTTTTAATCGTCCCTAAGTGATTCTATTAGTCGGACACTAAATTCTGATAAATGAGGGGGTTTATTAACTGTGGATTTTAAACAGCCGCCGGTCGTGAATTATTTTTTAATATTAACCCCGCCTTCCCTTGACATCATGCACAATCCTACAAAGACTCAAAAAATTATAAATTACAGACTTTTACTCTTTATATTCATTCTGAGCTAACACATAGAATATACTACAACTAAGCTGTCTTTGAGAATCCTCCTGTCATAACACTATTGTATAAATAAATTATTATCTTTAATGTTAACATATTTAATCAAGGGAACGTTCGAAAACGAATATTTTTAGTAACGTGCATGTTTAATTAATAAAATTACATCCGCAATAAAATAAAATTAACGACCATTTCATAAATTCAAAAACGAACTGATACGGTGAGGATTAATTAAAAATACTTTGCACGGATATTATATTTTTTGTTGACTAATATGACACTTTAATCTTAATAAAGACTGTTAGAGTGATCGTTTAATTTATCTTATTAATAACAGTACAGGCGTAGATATAAAATATTATGTATAACAATATCATATTATGTAGTCACTAATGACTTAGCTGTCGACGAGACTGTAAAAATTAAATAAAAAATAATCGTATTTAATTTAATGATTTATGACAGCCACTTTGTCAGTTTCTTATTTTGTTTAAAAGATGAAATAAACTACGTTTCGTCTCTCATTTGAGACTTCTGCAGGTATAAAAGTTTATCTGTTCATAGGCTCCGCTCCTTGACGCCTTCGGTCGAACTTTTAATACCTGAAGAACTCTTAAATGAGACGAAAGGTAGTATATTTTATTTTTTGAATAAGATAAAAAATTTACAAAGAGGCTGTTAACATTTATTTAGATTTAGATTTATTGTTTGTTTCCATTAATCCTCGATTGAGGAAATAGGATACGTCATACATTAAAAATTAAATATGAACAAAATAAAGTACATAATTAAAGACAAATAATCTTAAAATAAATTAATAAAAGAAAATGTATATAGACAAAAGTCAATATAAACACAACACTGACACACGATGTCACACACACACTGGGAAACACAAACAAGCACACACTGAGAAACACGCAATGGTGTTTTAACTACTTGGAGCTCTGCGACCAGGAAACTGTCCTTCCCTCTGTCGTAGCTCCAGGCAATACATGAAACAGACAAACAAAAGAGCAGAAAAAAACTGAATAGAAGTTTTAAATATATGTGGTGTGTGCTATTTTACAAGTGGGCAGCAGCTCATTCAACACTTTTTGCCGGAACCTTGATTTAAATACTAGAAGGACGCTTAAGAAAATCCTGTACCGAGTAAAACGCGAAACTTAAAAGAATAGTTTTACTCTGCTTCACGAAGATTTTGTAGGTACTGTCTTTAACCTCTGATGGATGGCTGTTGAATAACATTATCCCGGTATTGTGAATACTTTTCTGGTGTAGAGCAAGGCGATGCTTGTCCGACCTTAGAGCTGAACGATTTCTGGTCGCGTATTCATGAAAATCCCCATTTGTTTGGAACAAAGTAGTGTTCCAATTTAATTGTTTATTTAAAATCATATAAACTTCTTTTATAATTATTTTATTTCAAGTCGCAAAAAACTGCTAATTCATTAGCGATTATTTTACCATATATTTTACTCAGTTTGGTAACACAAAGACTCACAAAAACACCTAAGTCCTTGCCTGGAATCTAAACCGACACCTCTGTGTTACGGAGCAGTGACGCTAACCACTAGACCACGAAGGCCGGCTTATCTACTTATTGATGTAATATTTATAGCTTAAAACAAAATTTACTTGACGAACAATAACAGTTTATTCAGAATAATTCAGTCTAAAATAACGTTTTGGTGTGAATTTTTATCAACTTCATAAATATTTTGTAGAAGAAACTGACTTTTAATGGTTCTATATGATATAAAAATAGCCATAAAATTAAAATTATCATTTGATGTAGTATACCGATATAAAACTAAAGGTAGAGTTTGTCATAAATATGCGATATTCCTATTCGTCAATTATATGAGAGGCTCGAGTAAGGTAGTAATTTTTTAGAGGTTCCTCCGCCCCTCTCCACCACGAAGTCACAATCGACGACTGTTATCAATGGCATTGATTCGAGGCGCTTCACATGTGTGACGGGTTTCCCGTGATCGCATCGCCATTCCAGAGACCTTCTCTTCCATAAGGCACGTGCGGGGCCCTGGAAATGACCGCGAGGAGATCATAACGCTCTTGGGAGGGTGTGACTCCAAGTCAGCATCTCACCACGGCGCGTGAGGTGCTCGGTTTTACGACTTCCACATGGTGAACCCCTAAAATAAGAAGAAAAGGAAAAAGAGTGCTGACTTCATCCGACGGATTTCTATGTAGAGACAATGGCGTGAATCGTAACACTTTACTGATCATTTGTCCGTTTCTCACTATTTACCTAAGAATACCTCCAATATATATTTTCATTTAACCATTTCTATATCATAAAACAATTTAACCAAAATTTTGGATTTTAGTTTGGTTTTACTTGTTACTACCATCTCATTGTATTCATTCTCCTTTGGGTTGAAATAATTTATGTATTTAGTCTTCTGAATCGGTTTTATTTCCTTGATGTATCTAACCACTGGCTTCCTCTCATGGTTACATGTTGTTTCATGGTCTCCGCTCCAGACCTTTGCTTTGCAATGTCCATCTCTTCTGCCAAGTGTCTTTTCTCTCAAAGTCATTCCTTAAAGTCTAAGCGATGGACGTTGACAAAACAATCATCTCTTCAGTTATTTTTAATGGTGTCAGTTAAATCGATTTAAATTGTGGTGTTTTCTATACGTTCAATTTAAAATAGGGAGTTATCGCGTGTTGATCAGTTGCTCTGACGCGTTTTTCTGTCGACTTGCAACTACAATATCTTAACGAACTAGGACAGTAAGTATTTACAACCCAGGATATCAATAATTCTGTATGTGCATTTTTCTGTCTCACTCCCTCATTTTGCCCGGTAAACAAAATTGCAGAAAGACTCTTCGGAAAACCCGTCGGAAAAACAACTTCAACTTCCCAAAGCCGCTACGGGGTCTATGCGATCGTGATACACTTTCAGAATAAACTTTCCGTTCCAGAAGTAGAAAAGTAGGACATTGTAACTTTCTCACCTTTTGGCAAAAAAATGACTATTATTCGTTGGATCACTAAAGGGGGAAATAGTCTTGTTGGTGCTTATTTCGTGGATGAACTGTGATTATAGCCCTTGTTATAAATAAATTTCTGTTAATATGACTTAAAAGACGTGAGCGAAATGATGTTAATTTTGAAACTTCAAAACAAAGCAAAAACGTCGAGAGAAAAACTTGAAGGGAAAGTTGATGATTCTGCATTTATATATTTATTTAGGCGAGCGTGTTCTTCAATTGTTAATGTAGACTCTTGATTATTAGTCCTTCCTGATTTATTCTCTTCGCTCTTATTCCGTACTTCCTCTCGCTCAGATAAACTCACCCAGTGCCGAGGATAAGTTGTGTTTAGAAACATTCCGTCTGTTATTTGTCATGACTTGTGAGAAGCTACAACTGCGTCACGGGCAGACTTATTCACCAGAAAATAAACCGTTTGCTTATTTAATCCAACAGCATCTACGCGTCCGAACGGCTCCAGCGGATATACAAATTCAGATACTACAGAAAGTCCCTCTGACAAACACACAATTCTGATTGTCTGACCTGAGGATTTACCAAGTTTCTGCTTTTCTGTAAACAAACCTATCCTTTCAACGAAAAATAACCATATTATCTACAGTTCCGTACAAAAAATTCTAAAAAATAAAATCGTCACCATTAATCTCCAAATATTCTCGTAATTACTTTATTATACCAGTAGCTTTTAAAAATTTATCATTATTTAGTTACTTAGGAACAAATTTTTGAAATATTAATAAAATTAAACCTATGAAAATACTGCTTCTACGGTTATTAGTCATAAAGAAGTAATAATAATAAATAACAAATGCCGATACATTTATAAGTTTACTTTCAAATATCGTGTAACATTTCATTCATTTATTTCCTTTAAACATTATTTTAAATAGCACATTAATCTATTTTTTCTACTTTCTAATTGTTCTCCATTTAAAATTGAGTCCAATTAACTCACATTTCAGTATATTATAAATAATTATATTCATCTGCATTTAAGTAGTGACAAATATATTTTAAAATATAAAAAATAGCTTCTTTATTCACATTATGTCTACAAATAGATTAACATGACGCAAAACAGTTTAGCCTCAATAAAAATTTAAAATTATTGTCGAATAATACTAAAATATGTTCAAAACTGTTTTAATGGACATTTTAATGTAATTAAAAATTGAAATTAAACTTTTATTGCGACTGTAAAAAGGGATTTTAATCTAAAAAAATTATAACACGTTTATAAAATAAAAATTACCATGACATTTCGTTCCTTTTTGGGTCCTCCTAGAGCAAATATAATTTTTGTACTACTCTGAATAAGACTTATTTATTGAAATATATTTTCATAATTAAAATTTTGTAGAAAAAACTTCTTGAAGCGCGCTTTATCTAACCATTGCAACCAAAAATCAAATCAGTTTGTTTATTTATTTATATCATTTTATAAATATTATATGGTTCTTCTATTTTTAAGTTGGAAGATCTTCATTTTTTATCTATTCTACCTTCCACTGTGATTCAACTGACCAAAAATGTCTCGTTTCAGCGCTTTGCTGCTTCTTGTTAAAGTTATTCGCAATATCTTTTAGATAATTAAAAGGTAACTATTCTCGTGCTCATATACAATAATTTTGGGAATTCTTCAGTTGACACAGAAGAATAAGAATACAAAAAAAGATGTGATGTTAATTTGTATAAACTGAAGTAGTCCCAAAATGAGGAATGAAACGTTGAGACACGATTAGAAAAATGAAAAAAATTACTAATTAATGTAATATTTTCTGATGAAGTGGGTGTTGTATTTATTTTCTAGTCATTAAAATGTGAGAGACAATAATAATAATTTATGCTATGTATATGTCAAACAAAAGCTTTCATATTATTGTAATTTAATTGTCAATTTAGCACGGTTTTTTTGACTATGATAAATAATGGTCTGCATACAGAATGATATTAAGTATATTATTATAATAAAGTCTTTTGATACCGTACTTAAACCTGAAGAATGACAGGTCCAGTAAGCAATGAAGTTAATATTATAGGAAACTGTCATTTTTAAAACTTTTGAAGAACATGTTTTTCGCTGAAAATATTACGTTATAACTCATGCAATTAAAAAATAATACCGTATTAAGCGAAGATTGGTTTGCATGCCACGTGTTTTATAGTTGTAAATAAAACAAATTTAGCGGAATATTAATGATTCAGATTGGTATTTCAGAGTTACCAAGTTTCAGGAAGGTCAATACTGTATCGGGTTATATTGTGACGTCATTGAAGTGACGTGTCTTTCTGGGAGAATTTTTACTGGACGCCAGTTAGAGGGGCTTAGCGGTGGAGGAAACCAGACACCCTTCTTCATCGACAACCCTTGGAAGATTGCTTTCTCTTTCGATGAGAAAAGAAAAAGAGAGAGAAATGTGTTCCCGAAATGGCTTTCCTTTGTTCCGAAGTGGTTTCTGATTCCTCCCTCCATCCTTCCCACGATAATCCAATGAGCTCATAAATCGATGGATAAACAGTAATGAGTAGCAGAGTAGCTGCACGTCTGAGTGGCGCTTAGTTGTGTTAATTGCAACTCTCTGCGATGACTTATTTAATGGTTCAAGAGAGAAACCCCCACAGTTACCATGACAACGGTACTTGGCTTACTCAAGGGACACGTTTCTTTGCGTAAGACGTTGAGCTGAAATAGGGAAGTTTCTCAACCCGTTTCCGGTTGCTTTTAGGTAATTTTAATGAATAAAACCAACTTAATTAAAGCATAGTGTTTAGACATATAGCGTGCATACAATATATTAATTTGTTTAGCTCTATTAATGTTGATGCAATTTAGAGCTAATGAAATATAAAAATGTGTAAACTTGTGATTAAAAATAAGTTTTTTATTTGGATATCGAATATTTTAAAATTTAGTATTATGACGTGGATATTACCCAGCATGTCATAAGACGAGAACTTTTAAAATTGGTCATAAGCACGATTCCATAAAAACTAAGAATAATTCCGAAGTAATTAAGAAAGAAAATTGTTTGATGTTTTGTACCAAAATAGGTTTTAATGTTAAACAATACTTAATGACTATAATAAGTCTCGAGTTATGTTATTTAAATAATGGAATTATATTGAGTTAATTAAGCGCGAGTTTCCGAAATAAATGATGTATTATAGAATATTTGCAAACGATTGCAAAACACAACAAGAATATATAATAATTATTGCTGTCGTTCTATCTTCACACTGCGTGGGAAGCAACACATTAATATTTATATTTATCTGACAGTTCGATTAATTAATAAAATGGACCTAAATAATTAAATAGGTATCAAAGGAATTGAATTTTAAATTTCGAAATCAAACGACGATTCGTTCCTGGTTTCTAATACTCGTACTCTTAATGAACTGAATTCGGGAACTAAACGTAGTATTTTTTTAAAAATTTAGAATTTGATTCCTGTGATAGTTACGAAATAGTTTTTGACGTATTGACCGAATTATTGTGTGTTAATAACAATGTCTCCCATTATCTGTACATTAAAATAATATCCTTTTGCAGGTAACATTGACGCTGCTATTAGTCAATATAATTTATTTAATTAATATAAGGTTATTAAATTATGGAATTCCTGTTATCGTGGCTCCTAAATTTTTCTTTTCAAACTAAATATATTCCAACCGATTTTTTTCTTTTGTTATACAAATAAGATAAATTACAAAAATCTTTATTTGGTGGTCAAACGTAGGCGATTTTATTGATAATGTTTTGGGTCTCCACATTTTTCTTTCCTCTTCCCTGTTCCTGCAAGTGTGAAACTAATTTCCTTTCATATAAACAATTGTCACTATAATATTTTGGTATTTATCTCGGTTTCAGTCAAGATTCGAATGCTGATTCTTGAGCAAGTCAGTGTTTCGTTTGGAAATCAGTCAAAGAGTACATTCTCTAGTCTAGTGAAATTATTTATTAATTATTTGCCCATCTACGTGACGTCAATCAATAAGGGTTTTAACATGTTCAAAGTCCCCTGTCAATAGTTTTTGAATTATTACATTATAGCAAGTGAACAGGATACGACTAATTATTATAGAGTAAAGAGGTGTCAATATACGATAAAATTAAGAATAAAACACTTAACTTTGTAATGAAATAAAAACAATTTCAACGGTAACAAGTGAGTAATTGAATATAAGAGAAAAATTTTGTTGGCTGAATAGTATTATGATCGACAACCAAATTTAAGTTCGTTTGCTTTAGTTTGTTTTATCTTACTGGCAGATCTGTTCCTGTGTTCCCGAAACATGTTGAACTCACGGAGTGGGAAAGGAAATGTTTCCAAGTCGACAGAAAATATTGGAAATATTGTTTGAGTCGTTATCGCGCACGGGACAGAGAAGAAGAGTGGAAGTTTTTCTTCTTCTTCGTTTGCATTGTATCGGAATGCAGCCCTATTTGGTAGAAACGGCAAGCGTGTTGCTGTTGATGTGATATAAGGTCGCTTTGTGGACGGTGTATTATGTTAGTGGCTGAGACAATGAGGCGGCATATTATGCAAACATCTTTGTGTCGAGACGTGTTCTGCAGGAAGGAAGGAGCGAAGGGAGGGGGAGACGCAAGATGGATGCCGCAAAAGGGGAATAAGAAGAAAAAAATACATTACAATAAAATAAAGATGGCTGCCTTCATATCGCGGCTGAGGGAGGATCAAAATGCATCCATGTGGAAACATGTCGCACAGCTGAATGCGATTGGCCGTGCCCCCTCCTTTTCTTTGTGAGCCCCCCCGTTCTTTCTATCACATTTTTTTTATAACGGTGGTGACATACAGCATAAACATGGTCCCCGTTCTGCTTTATAAAATATTGTTATGAGTGAGTGGACAGGTAGAATGGGTGAGGGGGGCTGCCCTGGGGGGCTAATCTCGACATAATGAGGGAGCCACAGTCAACAGCTCCTGCTGGTCCAGGGATGCCCAGAACAGCTGAGCAAACACGTTCCTTGCCAAAAGGCATCAACTATAAAAACCTTTGTGAATATCTTAATTAGCCACGCCGCCGGACACTCGTTAATTGTTTTGTTTAAGATTTTTTATCTGTCGTCTTTTCTTTGAAATGGAACTCTTCCACTTAACGATCATAAAAAGAAGTAAGTAGCTGGTTGGCGCTTAAATTTTTAACAACTAAAAATACCGCTTACAATGACTTAACTCACAAAAGAAAATATTATTTACATAATCATAAATTGGGCCCGCCTTTTAAATAACACCGATTTCCTTATTATTTCCCAAATTAAAATATTATCATTACATTACTCAGCAATCGTGTTTCCTTTACATAGGTTTGTAATATTTCTTATAGTTTAAGGTCTTTTGAACTGATATATAATAAATAATTCACAAAACAGATTGTTACCAATATCATATTAATATTGTTATTTTTAAGAGAGTTGATTTTATTAGCTGAATTTCTCCATTTTAAAAGTATCATTTAAATAAAAATTTTATCCATCCTTAAAACTAACAAATTTTGAGGTATACTGAATTGCAATTCTATTTTAAGGCGACGATTGAATCATTATTCTTTAAAAATTCCCTTGCAAAGGAAATTCACTATCCTCACATCTTAACACTTGTTTAGTATTATATCTGTGTTAAATGTTATAGGATAACTATCACTGAAATAACTTCTACAATTATTTAATTTCCGTTTAGTTAACCATCAAATTTTTCATCTTATATTCTCAACACATATTGCATTTATTATTTACCGACAACAGTCACAAATGTTGGCTAATTATATATTTCAAAATTATTACTATTGTTATTAAAATGCATCTTAACAAGCACATTGCTTAACTTACTTGAGCAGAAAATTGTTTAATGTCTCTATTTTTATTTCAAGGTGCTGAAGAAGTAATTATTTCGCCAGAGAGTTTTAACTATCTTCTTCACTTAGTGCCCGGAAAACAAAGAGGTAAATTCTAAAAACTTTTCTTATTTTTAATCTGGCATTTAGTAAAGGGTAATATAATTTTAAAACACGTCCTAATAACATTATAATTTTTACACTGAGACAAATTTTAGTTTAATCATTAAATTTGTTATTAATCCTAACATTCTACAGTAAGATTAAATTTTCTTACTTTAATATTCACATAAATATCTTTGGCACGATAATTATATATTTTTCCATCGTTGTATTACAATTAATTTTATGTGGAATTTAAATGCGTATTGATATATTTTTGCGTTTTTATCGTAGCAGTAACAATTTTTTTCTGTTAAGAAACGACATAAAATTTCATTTGTTTCAAAGGAAACTTATTTATTTTTAAACGAATCCTAAAACATTGAATGATGACTATTCCTTATTTGGTAACTAACTATGTGCAGAATTGAGTATATTTTTCAACGGTGATACTAGCAGTAAGCGGGGTTTAAACGTACAAGAAACATTATTATAACTGATGACAACCGGCCACCTTTAGCAACCATCGTGTAACAGTGGGACATCTACTATCACGGGAATTTGAGTAAATGTACTATCGTGACACACCGTCGGTAAACTAATATTTACGTGAAGCTATGATCATCTGCTTGTCATGCGTAATCAAACGAGGTATGGAAGAGTAATAAACAGAAAGTAAATCACTCTTTTGGACTGGCCTTCACAAGGAAACCACAAGTCAAATACATAATTAAATGAAAAGACTGCCAATAAATCAGCATATAAATTTATTAGAAAACAGTTTACATAAATACGACGTTTCGTGTTCCCTTTGAGGTTTCCTCGGGTATAAAGTTAGGCAATCCATGTCATTTTGGCTGTAACAGTCGCAGGAGTTGGTCCGTGACACCAAATAACTTCACGTCTAAATGCTTCAATCTTTTTGGCTGACGAAGTCAAGACGTAAATGACATTAATTGCTATATTTTATGCCTAAGGAAGTCTTAAAAGGGATACGAAACGTCGTATTTATGTTAAATATATAGTAATAAATTTATATGCTGACTTATTGGACGTCTTTTATTTATTGTAAAATTATCTTTAATTGCATTCCTGTTTTATTATTTACATCGGGTACTTGAGTTAGTATTTTTTTAAAAACTACAATGATCTATCTTTTATGATTTCATAAGTTCTGTTTAATATTTTTATCCCCCAACTCTTTTCCTTCATTCAATTTTTTCTCCTTTTGTTTTGCTTTATTTCCTTTGAGTGGCTTTGTAGTTGTAGTCATAACAGTCAGACGTCAGCGTTTCCACTGAGTTAGTTGGGGTTTTTCGGTTAGCGATGAGGGATTCTCTGAAGTCGATTATTTACCTGCGTTGTTTAGGTTTACGCTCTGCTGCCCATTTCACCTTGCATTGTGTGCGGTACATTACTGTCGGTATATTAGCGAGTAATATTTCATAGTGAGTGACGGCGCGTGCAAGCCGCAGCAGTTATGACAGCACGACACTGGGGGGGGGGAAGGGGGGAGACACCCGGAACCCCCCTCCTCCAGCAGGTAGTGTGTTCACTGGGGCATCGCTACCGCTGAAAGAGAGAGACGCGGCCGCCCCCTCTGTATTTTATCCCTCAATTTTCTATGTGGATGGCACCGCACCCGTGGGGAGGCAGATTGAAAATTGTCTTTCATGTATTCGATACAGTCGATGGTATTAACAGGCAGCGCTGCTGACAATCTCCTCCTTTGTGTCCTCGCCATATGCTTACTTTTGCTCCAACTATTTGTAGTCCCCGGCATACGGTAGATATGTGCGTGTCTCCCTCCCTTGCATAGGTCCATCGCACCATGAAATTTGTCGCATTGACACAAAAAAATGTAACGACACGGCTCGAGGGTTGTCCTCACACAAAAGGGACAATGTGCCATATAATCTGCACGATGGGTTCAACAGATTCTGCAACGAAGGAACAATAGCTATCTTTGTACCGTGGCGTTGAGTTTTCAAGAGAACATGGGTTGGTGCTAATAGAAATAAAAGTAGTTAATTTATTAAAAACCCTTGCTGCGAAATGTGGAAAATACTAATGAAAGGAGTCAATTTACTATATTCTCAGGACTCTGTAAAATATAGAAATTAAATGAAGTTGGTATGAAAAATAATCTCGTAATATAAGGAGAAAATACATAATTTTTTTAATTCCTCTGATTAGTATTTTTTAATGACGTAGCACCACTGTCAACAGTAATTAAAAAATTCTTCTTATGGATAAAAATAAACTTTAACTAACTTAAAGGGGTTTTGTGTGCCTCTATGTTCATATATTCATCCCACGAACGCGAGATTAAGATAGCCTTTATATATAAAAAATATATATCGATTTGAAAAGCACTTTCTAATCTTCTCCAGAAATTATTCAAAGCAAATAATTATTTTCACTTTTTTATACCTGCCTTTAACCATATGATCAAATCAAAAAGTTTCGTTAATAACATTAAATAAATAAAAATACGGCCAAATAAGTCAGCAAATAAATTTAATTAGCATTTTATTAATATAAATACAACGTTCCATCCAACTTTGTTGATAAAGACTACGAAGACCTAAAACAGAAACTAAAAATAACTTTCCACAAACTATATATTAAATTTACGCCTTTTTTCGTAATATAATTATTTACAGAGGTGCCAAATTTTACAGTCACTGATAATGCAGTAAATTTTACGTACCACGTGTCCTCCATCAACTAGCGGATCTTTTCAAGTTCAACACGAAGCTACACCAGAAAGGAGCAAACAAGTCAATATAAATAGAACCATTTCCCAGGACCAAATAAAAGAATTATCAGGTGCCAAAAATATCACAGATTTTATTTAGTTGCTCGGTATATTTTTGGAAGGTTAGGGTACAATTGTTATTAACTCTAATGTTGATCATTTCAGAGATTAATCTGCTGTAATAGTTTGGTTCAACGTCAAGAATGTTAATATCAGTCCATTCAAAGTTAATAGCGGATTTTTTTTCAATATACAGTCCTGTGCTCCTTAATCCTAGATTTTCGTGCTCGCTTAGTCTATCCAATATGAATGGAATATCAATTATGACGTTCACTAGAGTTATTATGCCAGGATAATCTCTGAAATGATTAATATAAGATTTAATAGCAAGTATATGCTTAACTCTTACTATTCTCGACACATAATATCTCCATTTTTGATCTTTGCATATAACTGTAATTATATTGGTTTCTTCGCACCTCTTTGATGAATTTTAATGTTGTACTTAAGAAGTTCTATCAATTGGTGGAGAAGTCGTACATTAAATTCACAGTTTTATCTGGTTTTGTAAAATGGCCAATCCTGTTAGTAATTATAACGTTCCACCAATACATGAGATTTTCACTTCTTCAGTTTAACGACGGAATATCAAACCTAAAATCTATTTAATTGGTAAACTCAAATTAACAGACACCATTATAGTATATTTATTTTTACTACACCATAGTCATTGCACCAGAAACTTTCAGTCAGATTTGACAATCATCTGCAATAAAATTAAGGCATTTAAGCACTCCATTAATACTCAAAGGTTCAATTCATTAAGTTATAAACAATGGACCACTCCAAAGGGAAGGATAGAAGTACTAACGTAAACAGGTATATTAGTTATATATAAAAATTCTCTTGTAGGCTACAAATATGGATTATTTCATGTGGGGAATATCAGTTATGTTTGATTTATATTAAAACGAATATTGTGACTATGAAAATAACTTCATAAACGAAACAAGAAATCAATGTTTCACTTCAGTTTATTTTATTATTTAAGCAACAGTACATTCAGGGTAATTTAAATTATATTAATTTCGAAGACATTAATTGAAATATTATCCTGATTTAATATAATACCAGTATGTTTCAACTCTAATCGCTTTTCATAAAAATAAATTATACGGAAAAGTAAAGAAACAAATTGTTAATTAAAATAGTTATCTACTTCTTCTGAAAGAATTGCGATTAGGCTGACTTAGCGCTGCAATCCATTTTGTGAAAGAACTAGGAGAAACTAAACAAATAAAATAAATTAATAATTCACAGAAAGGAAGACAATATTGAAAGTTGCTGCATGTGTAACAGTATTATGATATATTCATATTTCACTGTGAAAATCTAATATCACGTCATGAAAAAATCACGCAAGCCCCGTGGAACTGAAATCACTCTCCTAAACAAGATTCTGCTTAGCGGAAATTTTAAATGACACTGAGAAGCCTTCTTTCTCCCTTTGAGTTTTCACAACTTAATGTAGCTGTTTTGTCGAGCCATTACCTCGGGCCCCTCATGTGTTCCATTTCTTAACTGCGGCGTGGGTGGCACTCTAAGTGATACGTAAACTCCCTGTATCTCTTGGCATCTCTTTGTGAAGTTCGAGGGGATGAAGATGAAGACTGCGATATTGTCAAGTGAGCAAAGGGAAACCGAGGACGTCACATACGAGATTAAATGAAATCTCTATTTCGGGCTTTAAACCTTCAGATTGATGGGGAGCCTACACTGCGATCAATATTTTATTCTACATTTACTAATAAACAGTGTAATCTTAATTTTACGGTAACAAATTATCCGTAGAGCAAATGACGAATCAAGACAAAGTGTTTCAGATTCTTATACATCTTGAATATAATAATTAAGTTTCAATAAAGTTTATTCAGTTGTATTTAATTAATTTAACACATTAATAACAAAAACTTCTTCTGAAACAATTAAAACGTTAGTAAAACTCAGAAACAGTTATTCTGAAATTTTTAAATTATATTTTATCGAATGCAATTCGTTATTTGATGGAGCATGACTGTAAAATTATATGTTTGTAGTTTCCATATTTTAAGGATTATAGTCGTATTGACTATATCAAATACAATTGAATAAAAAATACGACCAATAAGAGACGAAGATTGTATTCAATTTAACCAACGTTTCATTACAACATTTGAGACTTCTTCAAATGTTCAATTTTGAACAACAAAAAGGAAGCCAAGTGCATAAAATTCATAACTGGAATGTCTACAAGGACTGCTTCAATCGAAATAGAATCTTTGCCTGAATTGGTCGTAAATTTATTGGATTTTAATGTATAATTATATTGACAAACAGACGCTATAATTATACTTAAACAAACTTAAGAAATTAATGTAATAATTATGTGAGAATTTAGTAAGAGAACGGTTGATTAACAATTTATGTATTATAATAATTAGAGGTATGTAATAGTAAATAGTGGATAATACGCAACAGACTATAGGTCTATAAGTGTATTTCATGAAGAAATTTAATAACAGGCTCATTTTTTATGTAGAAAGGGAATTTGGAAGATTTACATGAATTTGAAGCGCCTTTCTTGTATTTCATAGATTTAATAGAGATCCATAAGATTTCACATTAAGAAATAAAAAATATGGGATCATATTGATCAATTGGATAATAATTTTTAATCTGATGTTGATAAATTCAGCATGAAAATGTGATCACAAAAATTATACGGCATCAGTTTGAGGTTATGTCTCAATACTCATTTTTGGTTGTAAAATTTATTTACAATTACATATCTTTCGGTTTTCCCCTTCTAATACCTTGTGTTGAAATAAAAGAAATTATCTTCCAACTTACACACGGTATTTGCTTTTCAAATTATAAATGACAACTGTTGGCGCTACAAATACACTCCTAAATATTTACCAATGTTTATAATCTGAACAGAAAGTATAGCCTATTCTAAAACGTGAATATTCCGCATTGCGCCTCTGTCGGTTGTTGATTTTTGTGATATGCTGTTGTTCATATCGTCAGTTAATATAAATTTAGTAGAGAAATACATATCAGGAGTACCTATCCATTAACGAAATAATGAATTTTTCCCTAATAATTTTATGGTTATTTATTCCCATCGATTTTTTCCTTGCGGAGAAAGCTTTTAGCTGCTGCCAAACTGTTCCGTATAATATTCGGGGAAACACTTCATACTCCCGACTTTTCAAGGAATATATATATGCATATCGCGCGAAAGATATCTTTCCTAAAAGAATTCTAATGCTAATAAAAGTCTATTTAGCTTATATGAAAATTTGAGTAAAAATTAATATTATAATAGTTATTAATGTCTGCAAGTTTAAATAAGACCAAAAACAGATAAAAAAATTAGTGAAACAAACTATAATTTAAAATTAACTACATGTTTTCGTCTAGATCAGGCCCGAAAAATGTAGTTGATTTTAAATTATAGTTTGTTATGTTTCACTAATTCTTTTGTCCGTTTTCGGCCTAATTTAAACTTTAAACATTACTATTATTTTTAGTAACGTACCTGTAATTTATGCTTACCAGATTTACATTTTCTGTTGATAATATAGATAATTAATTTTTTTAACTAGCTCATTTTCTTGTCGTTTAGCTACACAGCGAATGATGATTGAGGACAGTGTTGTTGTCAGTTGGGCTCTCTTTCAGTCTCGTACTGTGGTGAATGGGCAGAGAATTACACATAGACTATTTGGGAAAGCAGTGCTCCACTACGCTATGTGGAATGTAGAGGATGACAATGAAGCAGTATTATTTTGCGTGACTGCGTCACGCCCATTTACCCTTGAAACGTGTTGTCATGAAGAGTGGCAGTGTTTGGGAAACTGGATTCCATTGAACCAGCTGGTCTAGCCTGGCTGGGCAAAGTATTGTGTGAGGCTCGCCCTTTCCCGCAGCGTGGCCATTTTAAGATCATTTACCGGTGTCCTCGTCGCTTCTTGTGACATAATTTCTCCGTGCGGTTCCCCGCTGCGCTAAGCCCTAAGCTGCCTGTGTGTGGATCGCCGCCTCATATTCATAACCTCAGTGCGACATCTCTGGACAAAATAGCGCCTCCTTTCAAGGACTAAGGGCCGGCTGAAAAACAGATCGAGTTCCATTTCAGACGCAAAATAACCGCAGCTTCTGGCCGACTCAGCGCGAGGAATGTCCCGAAGATTTGTCTCTTTTGATGCGGAGACACTTGAAGACTCTCAATGGTTTGAAGAGTAATACGGTGATTCAAGTTTCTGAACTCTGGCTGCAGGAGATAGTATCTATTACTGAATGTGAACTGTTTGCAATACGGCCGTCCTGGTGGTCTGAATTTTTCGGGCGCTCACCTCTTCTAAGTTCTTCTAAAGTTCAACCCTATTCTGTTTTTTCCACGTTAGTTACGAAAAAAAAATTATTATATACTCAATATATATATAGATCTTATTCTATAGACAGTTAATTTAATTACCCAGGTGATGGCCGCGTTTACACCGGAGTTGGCAGCAATGTTACCAACAAACTATAATACATTTGTTGGAAGCCATTTTTTGCGTTAATTCTCAGGTCATAAAGAAACCTAGTCGAAGTTGTCAACAAATATATTTTACCGATATGTACGATAAGCTCAAACTTTAAATTTTTTACCTACACTTTACGGTAACTTTTATCTTACATCATTGTACGTTACAAAAATATGATTATAACACGCCTACCACAAGGCTAAAATTCTTTGCTAAATTATACATTCCGATAGTGTTAAAACGTTTTACTTGAGATTACAATTAAAGTTGTTTATAGCATAGTTCACCTTTTGCAAGTGACATTCACAATAAAAGAAATTCGTATATTGTCGCTTCGATTATTTATAACTTTTCTGATTTTCCTGCTGAAGAATTTTCTGAAATTTACTAGCTTTGAGAAGTTACAAAATTTTAAATGAAATTGTGAGACAATTGTAAAAATTTACAAATATGTTTCTTGAGCTCAAAGTTGATATGACAGTGTTATTTTAAGCACTTCCTGAGACTTGCCATTTTATTGTTATGAATAATA
The DNA here is from genome assembly GCA_034510155.1 of Eucriotettix oculatus. NCBI lineage: Eukaryota > Metazoa > Arthropoda > Insecta > Orthoptera > Tetrigidae > Eucriotettix > Eucriotettix oculatus. The sequence continues at coordinate 50,066,687 of CM067381.1, forward strand.
TAACTTGCTAGTCATTTTAAAATTCCATGTCGCAAATCGCAATTAAAGCCTAAATAATATAGATTCTTAAAATTACATACTAAAATTATTATAAATATATAGTTTCGTTAGTTGAAGTTATGTATACCCTTTTTATTTTCCCTCAGAAACTTGTATAAAAGTAATTTTAATAGCAAATATTAAATGTAGGTGAATAAAATAATAATATAATTATTTATTCAACGTTATTTTTATAGTTTGTGTAAGTAAATACATTTGAGGGATACGCAGAAAAAATTGATTCTTATAATACGTTTCTTTCTTTCGTACAAATACAAAACTTGATAAAGTACAAAAATTCCATTTTTCGCCAATGATTTTACTTTTAGCAGCCTGACACATTGTTAATTCGGAAAATCCCGTTATTATAGTTACTATTGTTCACAGTACTTTTTAAACCGCGATTAATCTAATTCCATCTGTTAGCATCATGTGAAAATATTTATTACTCATATTCTTTCACGTGACGATGGTCCATTCGCTAATGAAGTAGCCATAAATTATTCTTTATGAATTAAGTCACATTCTCTACTGTTCATTCGATTAATTGTATTACAATTTAACAGAAAAATAACTGTATTTAATTTAAATTACCCATACTATTTTAATTTAATTAAAAATATTATTTTACTCTATTAGTGAATAATGGACTAAAAGCAATGGACTACAACAGTATATTATTAGTAGTAAGTAGCGTAAATTTTTCTCAGGTTAATAGGTTGTGAAAGTCGGGGGCTGAATGGGGAACGTAGTTTAACAATTTTTGTAAAATTATGAAAAAATAAAAGAAACTTCATAAAAATATAAAACATTAATTTATTCTATTACCTACTTAACCTAATATCAGTATAACTAAAAACGTAGAATTTAGATATTTTATGAGTTTCTAACAAGAAACTTACAAATTTCCCATTCTGCCTCAACCCCCCGGGATGTTTTGTATTTACAAATATTACAATATAATTAAATTTTATCTAATAAAAGTCTTAAAATCTTTTGTGTTTTGTTTATTATACTTATTTAGGGGACGGTTGGTTCCTTTATTAATTTTTCCTTTTGCGAAACTTTTTTTTATTTTTTCCACTGCCTAGTCTTTGCAACATTCCCCCTTTTTAGATTTATTTTCTTTCTTAATCTATTCTTTTCGAGTACAGCATCCTGTAACTCATTTTTATAAGGTAAGTCTGTCTATTTCTCTTTTTCTTGAGGAACACATTACAATTTTTCTTTTACAATAGTGTCCCGTTCCGTCACGCACGCTAGTCTCAGTTTAAGGTTTAAGAAAATTTAAACCTCATACGTACCTTATATAGAGCTAAATACACCTAGTTCATGAGTTAAAAGGATTTTGTGAATTACCTCCTGTCGAAATGCTCCAAAAAATTATAAAGTCACAGATTGAAGACGCCAAAACGAGAGTTCATTCACAAGGCGGAGTAAGAAGGTGGTCGGCTGCCAGGACTTCTTCCTTGACTAGTTACAATGCTCCAACCCTCCACCGCCAGCGCTGCCCCGTAAATAAAAACAGGGTATCCCGTTCCGCCCCGACTTCCCCTACAATTATTTTATAAATGAATAAACCAGCCGTACTTGTCTTGAGTGTTAAAATCCTGAAATTTATGGGCAAATCATATACTTTTGGAAACTTTCTCCACAAAATTTCAAGAATGTTTTGATATTTCGTGAAATAAATTTTATTCAGACTTTTTTCCCTGAAGAAGTCTAAAAAGGAAAGATACGTCGTGCTAATTTTTTAATATATTAATATATTATAATTTTTATTTCATCAAAATATATGATTAATTTTATGGTTATAATTGCGAGTTTTGACAAGTAAAGGCGTATTAATTACTCGTCGTTTCTTAGCGAACTAACAGTTTAAAGTTGTCACTTCTCGGTTTATTAGCGACTCGGTGAATTAGCAACTCTGTGAGAGGACATGAAGCTAGACTGTTAGAGTCTGTAGACATGTAAGGGCGGATTGAATCCTTAATTTCCTACGAGTGTAGCACACAGGCTTAAGTGCATTCCTTGAACCGGATCGTGGGTGTTTTGCAAAGACAGACTATGGTGGAGGCATCGTACCGTGAAGGCAATCTGTTTTGCAGCTGAGGGCGGTAGGTATTCACAAAACACTCACACACGAACAAGCTCCGATATTAATACGCGCCCCCTGCGGAAAGATCTGGTGTTAAATTCTGTGTGCTTTGAAACTCAAAGGCCGCAGAGAATGCGAAATTTTCAACTCGTTCTCTCCCCCCATTGAGGCGCATTTCACAGACCTGTATTTTTTTGTATCATTTCCTCGCCGTGAATTTATTTTTGTTTCATTTGTTTCAAGCTCCCGTATAAACTCCAACGCGGCGGAACACACAAAGTTCTCTGCACAGCGAAAAGACTGCGGCAATGTTAAAACCACGCTCTTCAATCTCATGTATATATATACATATACTACCATATGTTTCAAAACAAAACTAAATGCTTTTATAATGCTCCAGAAAAACACAAGTAGTTCATTCTTGAACTGTTAAGCATACGAATTACTTCCATTTTCATTTCCTGTGCAAGCGGCACAATGCGGACTACATCAATACTTCACAAGTTCGGTACAGTTATTGACTACCAATTATTTGAAGATATCTTTAAGTTTCCGAAATTTTATAAAAATAAATTAAATACTTGTGCTATACTATGAAACACTAATTTTTAAGAGAATATTTATGTCAAATAGCGCCGACACAGACATTCGTCACGGTCCTAATTATACGTCCTTAGACTTATAATTTACTGTATTGTTACATAACTAGTCCATAATGATAGAAATATTAATGAAAATTCACAGAATGATTATAACTACGTCGAAAAACTTTTATTTTAAGAAGTAAATATTTAACACAGATTGTGCAATTTAATAAATTACAAGTTTAAAATTTAGAGCGGAATACATTACCAAAATCTTTGCAATGAATAATTATATTCATTTTCCTTCGTTGAATTATAGGTGAATGAAGTAGTCCAATTTATCAGATTTATAAATAAAAAATAAAACAGAAAAATATAAATTTTCACGACGTATCGTTCCTTTTTGGAACCTCTACCTGAGAAAATATTCACTAGTCCAAAAATATAAAAATTTAAAAATAAAAAGATTTTGTGAAAATGATATTTATAATGCAAAAAATTTATTGAACACTACTTAAAGTCGATTTCTTGATTTGTTAATACGTACTTAAAATTTTGTGGAGAAAGTTTCTAGAATTGTGTGCTTTACCCACATAATACTGTTGGAGTGTATTTTCGTTATTTAAAATTAACATCAAGATAAAATTACTAAAAAATTTAATAAATGGCAATAAAAAGGAATAAAAAAATTTGTTTATATTATTAGAATGATTTTTCACATTAATAGTGGCCTGATATGCAACGGCTAGTTCATAAGTCTTGAATATTTACTTTCATCATCTAATTTTTTTAATTTTGTCAATTAAATTGATTACTTTTTAAAAGGAATTTTGAAACCAATGAATAATTTAGAATGTTATAATTCAAATGCTCATAATTCATTTAATTTCATAACACAAGTAGATAGTAAGTTAAATATTAGTCTCAACCTGATTTATTCACTAAACTATTGTTCGTATATTTCGGCTTGCACAAGTCAAAATCACCTAAAAGATGTCAAAATTGTGAACTATTTTGCATAACCTGAATTATAAGATTTGAAGACTGATTTTTTAAATAAAATCACGTAATAGTTTACAATATTATACACAAGTAATACAAGTTATATATTATTGTCAATAAATATAAAACCAACTTCATAAATTGTTCATTTTTGTGCATACATTTTCATAAAAATGCGTTTATTCAAAGATAACTTGTATATTAATTTAATTTCAAATTGACTAATGGGTTTTATGGCACATACACATTTGTCTTTTCCCTGTTATGAGTTTACTTCGGTTCCTAGTTTCCTTTAAATCTCAACAAATTACAGATGTTAAATATAACTCCTGGATATTCCTTTAAGTTTTTTTTCAGACCAATAATTGAGGAATTAAACCAACTCACAATCATTTTAATAGGAATCAGGTTTCAAACTTGTTGATCATTATATTATATAGCTTTATATTTTGTGTGACATGCATCATTGTAAGATTTAATCTTAAGGATACCCATTTAAAACAATCAAACATGTTGGAAGCCATGTTTATTTCTTTTTGTTAGAAAAACGTCTTTTTATAAATTAAGTTTACATTTTTACATATTTTAAATTACAACTTCTTCCGTCAGATGAAAACAGTTTATATGCTTTATAAAACCTTCTTCTAAGTCTGTGTTATCGGAGTTATTGACTGGAACAGATTTACAAATTGTAATTCATCAAAAACAATATAGGTTGTAGCATATGTTTTGTAATATGAATTCAGCGAGGTATAATATTACCCTGGAATGTGGCACGATTCTTGGTATAAAGTTTATAAATAACTCATAAGGGAAAATCAAAGCCTACAGGATTGAAATCTCAATATTGACAGTACTGGAAACGTATAAACAGCCTGTTTGAACTGAGCAAGTCCAATATTTACTCGCAAAAAGTAAACTGGTTAATGGAATATTTTTAAAATCATTTTACTGTTTTATTCAAAGCTGATGTCTGTTTGCAATTTGGTGGCATTTTCCCGTCAATTAATACAAAGAGATGTGTTTAATACTTATTGTATTTTAGAGGTATATGCCAAACTTTACCAAATATATTTCATTAAAATCAGAGAAATAATATCATATTCAACTTCGAATGTGAATAAATACCATGTATGCTGTAAATTAATATATATTCCACTGATTCCCACAATAAAAGTCAATTTTAATTTTGTTAAAGAGTACATGGTAAATTTACATTTAAAATAATAAAAAAGAAAAGTAAAAATAAACACGCGTAACATAATTTCTTACATTATTAGCTACGTTACCTCTTCATTATCTTCGATTTTTAATTCATCATTAGCCAAAAATTTATAAAGTTAATTAAGAAAATTATTCACTTACTATAGATTTAAGCTAAAATATAGCAGATTTACTACAGTTAAATTCAACTATAAATTTCTACGATTTAAATGAGTAATAAAAAATATTCATATTTTCAGCTAATATGGTGTTGTAGAAATTAAATTCCTTGATGAACCAGTGTTATATAGGTTTTTCTTTGCTTTCCTTCTGATTTTAGTTCTTACGAAAATCTAAATAAATATCATTGCTTTAACATAAATACACGACTTACACTTTCTCGAAAAATAATTTAATATTACAGGTTTTAGTTATAATTAATATTTAATTGATAGCACCATAAGCGGATTTTCTATTTCTGAATTTGTGAACATATGGAGTTCAAATATGTCAGCATATATATGTTTTCGCTTATATCAAAATGACAGCTACATAATATCAATTTTTTCGTTACATATTACTGATATATTAACGTAAGCAATGTTTCCCAACATTTTATTTCGCCGCATTTAAATAATGCATAATATGCAACGGTTATTAAAAAGATACGGGATTTCTTAATTCATTTGGCTTCATTAATAAACCTCTAATTACTATTATTATTTGAGATAAAGATAAACAGCATTCACCTTGTCATGTTAAATAGTAATACAATTTTAAAACACGAAAATACGAACGACTGTCAGTGATACCAGAAGGACTTCAATACAATGCTAGTTCCGGTATAGAAAATTAAATAAATTGTAATAATTTAAAATTTAGATGAACTACCATTATACGAATGATAATTTGTCAGTTAGTTTTGTATTAAAATGATTATTTTGTATATAATATATTGGCATACTCTAAACTTAGCAATGTAGTGGATAGGGTATAATAAATAATTATGGCCTATTATTATGATTTGTTCGCAAATCTCATCATATACCCTTGAAGCCAATTTCATAAATAGGGCCTGTGAAATGCGACCAAAATATTTACTCTAATTCAAGCAGTTACTCATGTTTCACTATTTGTTACATTTCGATGCGGGATTTTCTTTTATTGATACCGACCTCTAAAATGAGATGTTCCTGCATACACTTCGATTATGGATGGGGTTGAAATTAGACGCTAACAGTATCTGAGGAAAGGCTATCTAATTAATTGACCCGGTAATGTATTTCTATGATGGTGGAAATGTACGTCGTTTTTGCTTATTTAAAAATTTTCACCCTCACCAGATGTGGTAGTCAACAGTGCTGATTTATAGTCGCAAAGAACAAGTGTACCAAATTTGGTCGAAATTAGTCCATTCGTTTAGGTTTGTATGCGCAACATACACAATCACAAATACTCGTACAGGAAATTTTATTAAAGATATGAGAAGAAAAAATCTAGATTTTATTTAAATTGGTGATGCTTGTAATATATTATGTAACGCATATGCTATGTATCAGCAATGTTTATACAAAAATGAAAAGGCCGTCAGATAATTTGTTTACAATTGTCTCTCTAATTAACTTTTTTTCTGTACGATAAATAGATGAAATTACAAATTTTTGTGGCCAGTGAAGGTAGCTGACGGTTATTGAACGACACGAGGGTTTTTGTGGCGCTCTTTTCTGTTTTCTCTTTCTCCCCCCTTTGGCCTTTTCCACGTCTTCTCTTCAGCAACGGCTCACCGTCCATCTTAGCTCGTATGGGCCATAATTCTTATTCTGGAAACGTGGTTTTATTGGCTGCTAGGGGCAGTCTGCTGGTCATCTTTCCTCCTCACCCTCTCCGTGACCCCCTCCCCCCTTTGCTGCCACAACACCCCTCTGGCCTGCCTCAGCCTCCGATCAATATATTGTTGGCCATACCAACCCTCTACGGCTAAACCCCGAGCAGCCGCTCATATCTGCAAAAGGGGGGAGGGTCTCCAGTGTCTCGTCGCGCCCTCTTTGCGCCACGTTTACACTCGCCTTTTTTTGTTTTGTTTGTACGCGTGAGAACGTAAGTGTGTAATTCACATTTCGGCAAGTGAAATATTAGAATGATACATTTAACCTTATTGTCTACAACGTGAAATTACGTTCATTTTTCACGGATCAAAAAAATATTAATCATTATACATAATAATTTAAATGTATTTATTTACCTATTCTCACACGTTCAGTAAACTACTTATTTATAAATCGATCCTCACAGAAATATAATGGCAAATTATTACATTTCTCATTGACGGTACCTGAAGTTACTGAATGAGACATCGTTTGTGAATTAGATTATATTTGTGTTGAAAGTCGGGTAGATTCAGGTTTAGAGCGAATATTGAACGTTCGTTTATAATAAAAGGACAATGCTGTGAGGTGGGACAGAGCTATGAAACCGCGTAAGAGAATCTCAAGCACTAACTGGACTGAACTTTTCTCCTTATTTTATTTTCATGTGCCTTTTATCTCTTCTTGGACTATAATCATCTGTCAAGTAAAACTACAATCAGCTTCATACATTCCGCCGTGTCAACAGTTTAAATTAACAAACGTGTACCGCAATTCAGTGACTGTGTGTAACTTAGTGCAACTTTATGGATGAATACAGCCTAAAAAGAGGACTAAATTCTCTTATTTAAGCTGGCTGACAGTAAAATAATTTTTGTCGATGATTTGAGGTTTTAATGTGTCTTAAAGAAGAAAAGCTCAGCCTCGAAGGCTGTGAAGCTGAATTTTCCATCCTAATTCTTTAAAAAAGAGAAGAATTTTACAAGAGTATTTCGTAAATGATTTCATAGAAACCTGTAGCCGATTTCGTAAAACCACAATAACTTTTACCCCTAGTTCATCAGTCGAAATCTAAACAACTGCCCTGAGTTTACCTGAACATTTCTTTTTCAAATTAAGTAATTCGAGGATTAAATTTTGGATAAAAACCTGAAATCATATATACAAATGTATATTAAAAATTATTTAACATAATTGGGCTAATTTTATACGTTGTTTACGTCTGGCTTACAGTTACTGAAATTGCTTGATTTTGAAACAAAACAGCCTGTCCCTCGTTCTTTAAATTTTACTTATATTGAAATCCTAAGATTGTGCACAAATTGACTTCGTACACATCATTAAGTGAAACAAGATCTTTTCCTATTAGTGTATTTGTTTATTAATGTTCGATATTGCAATCATGGTACATCAGTCATTTGTTTCGTGATGTAATAAGTGGAGCTTCAGGGATTGGTGCGATTATGGGTTTGATATGACTAGACATTCTATTTCATATGGATTCAAGTGAAAATATAAACAATTGAAATGAGAACATTGTAAATTAATTTGTAGCTGTAAGGTAGCAGTCAGTAAAAGTGTAATAATTAATAATGAACTAGAATAACCGTGTTTTGGGAACAATTTCGATAAATTTACGTTGTTCTATACTAGAGGGAAGTGGAACTTGGCTTCTGGCCCTATCTACAGAGAGGATTTTATCTTTATTTTCCTCGTTGGCCACATGGTCGTTTAAGAAACGTTTATAGCCAGGCGCGTTACTAAAATTTGTAAATTGGTTCGTAATACGCTACTGTAAGTCATCTGAGTACTGTCCTCCGTTGTCATTATCTCCTTAATAGAATTGTCAGCTAGCGAGAGAGCGAGCGAGCGACGCGGCGGAGAGGAGAGGAGCGCAGGTAATCGCGTGGGAGGATGATAAGACGCCATCCCCACACCCGCGCTGTGTATATCTCGGGGTTTTATATAACTTGGGAAGAGCCACGATTTTGCGAAGATGTCACGTCTCGTGTCTGGCATCCGGAGAACGTGCGCCGCTGCCAGAGAGAAAAGTTTTCGACGGAGATAAGACTCTCGTGGGAAACCCACCCCTCCCAACTATTATTTTCATTCCCCTGCTTGCTTGCTACGGGAGAGGAGAGGTTTCCTATTGATATTCCAGCTCGGAGATACTTGCTGATTGATCGTCGGCAGCTGAACTTTCCTTTTCCGTTTTGACAACAAAGTTATTGCAACAGTTTAGTTTGCCAGGGGAGGGTGGAAGAATCCTAAAGTAGGCTTCTGGAAGTATGTGATTTATAGGAAAAGCCGAAGCGGCACAGAATGGAAATTCTACTGATCATATGGAAGAGGATATAATAAAAACTCCAACTTTCTGTTATTCACGTAAGGCTTCGTTCGCTTTCCGATCTGTATCAGAGAAAAAAATAAAGTCGTTCGCAGTCTGAATGTGAATTGTGCTCAGCCATTGCACCAGAGCTCTATCCAACATCTAACATTCACGAAGGTTAATAATTTTTATCGAAACGTAATGGATTATTATAAGAATTGTGAAGTTCAAAAGCAGCATTTTTCTACAACTAGTTTTCGCAGCTAAAAATATGGAGATAAATATCTTATATATTAGTGATAAATATTGATTAATACATGACGTTTTATATTATCAATAAATAACACACAAGGCAGTTAAATTTTGAATTGGGGAGTAACCGTCGTATTTGAAAGTGTGTCACTATTAAAATAAACGAGCAGCAAATTTATCAAGATTTGACTGATAAAGTAGCCTTTCAGAACTATATTTCATCCAATTTTAAAATTTGTCTTTTCAACGAACACCTATTGTGATTGAATGATTACCTACAACCAAAAATCCATTTGCGTGACGAGTGAGGGAAAAATATAACTAAAGTAGCAATACATTTAAGTCAATCTCAATTCAACAACTTATATAATAAAAAATAATTTCTTGGAATTCATTAAAGTTAATATTATGATAATCTATATACATGGAATTAAAATAAAATTCATTTGGCGTGTAATATATACAGCGTGTATCAAAATAGACCTTAAAACTGTGATAATTCAAATTAATTTGATCTTTACAGACATGGTGTCATTCTGTACTAGAGCACTACGTCAGTCAAAACATGATATATTTTGCTTTCAGGGCTATAGAAATTTTAATAGACTATGATTATTTTTAGAATAGGAATATTTATGTTTAAGTAATTATATTTTGTATCTGCCACCGGTCTTGAGCCCAATTTTAGACTAACAATAAATACAGACCATAACTGTATCTCCCTTTATATTACTGTAATTTTATTTTATCATTTTTGTTCATTTACGTTTTTAATTAAATGATATGTATGATGTGTCACATTATCAGTAGAGGCTCAATGGAACGAATAAACCTAAACACCATGGAATCTCGTATTACGTGGGCTCTAATTATCTTCATAAACTGTTTGAAGAAGTTTAATTATTGTCGTGAAAGGAGCATCCATTGCCTACGCAACTGCAAGACGAAGACATTGCTCCCCGACCTGATACGTCCCAAGTTCCGAAGCTATTCAGAGCTCTGCGTGGAAAATTTGGCTCCGTAAAGCCGCGACCCCTCCTCAACTTGATCTTAATTGGACCGGGGCCCCTCGGAGGAGGAGGATTAAAGCCTCATATCTGCACCGCTCTGCGGATTACAAGGAAACACCCGCCGGAGGCAATTTGTGTTGTGGTGTTGGTGGAACACAAACCAAACTGCTATCCTGAGGGATGACAAGCACACGGAAGCCAGGGGGTAGGCGAAATTATGACCAAATCATTCTGCTTCATTAGTCTAAGACAGGCCAAAATTAAATAGGCTAGCAGAGGTGACTTACAAAATATAAGATTAAAGAAAATTACTAAGTTCATTGGAGCAGTTACTTGTAAAAATTATTACTATATTATTCAGTTCAAATTGAAAACCCTGATACAATTATTCAAAAAATTAATAAAACAATGGTATTTTCCTATCATTTTTTAACTCAAAAATGTTTCAGCATAAGTTATAACCATCTTCATCAATCAATTATCAACATATATTAAATATACAATACTTTTTCCACAGAGGTCCTCCTTTCGAATCCTGGAGATAGGATATCGTGCGTGGGTTTTCTTACTAAGAATTATTTCCCAGAAATTTTCAAATATAAGAGGTCTCACATGACCAATGTGACCGTAAATAAAAATACATGTTTTCTCATTAATACAGTATTGCAAAGTAAATAATAATTGACAAAACGCAGATACATTACTTAATACACTTAACACTTCAGCGATGGAAAATATGTGCAGAGAGCAAAAAATTTACTAACATTTTACTGTCATGAATTTGTTTATTTGTTCGGGAAAATAGAAAAAAGATTGTAGCATGAAATTTAAAAATAAATAACTCTTTAAATATATTTCATATTTTAGAAATTTTTATTTAACTACGTAGTCATAACAGTTCATTTTTATTAGAGATTGCTTGAACATTTTTCTCTGGTTAATTACTGCCAAAAGTATTGCGTGGCTTAATTTTTTATTGGTAGAAAAATTGTCGCGCGAACAGTCTCATTATTAATATTTCAGATACTAAATAGAATATTATCCTCGAAGAATAATTTTGATTGTTATACCCCCATTTATTAAATATAAACAGCAAGGAGTAATAATTTACATTTAAATAATATAATGAACATAGGAACCCTTACCTAAAAATGTAACATCGCTTATAATATAAAATAAAATATTTAAGAGTCTGAATAGAATAGATATAAGAATAAAAACTTTAACAGTCTAAGATCGAAGAGCAGTGAAACCTTGTTTGATGTTATAGAACCTGAATTAGTACTCTTCAGGCTTATATTTTATTCGATTTGAATGCTATTTGATTTATTTTCTTATTTTCAGAAGGAAATGACTAACAGGAAAGGGGCTGATGTAATGAAGAAGTGAAACGATGAATAATGTAAATTTGGACGTAGATATCACACGTGAAAGAAATATGAGTACCTTGCTCTACCTTCCGCATCCTCCCTTTTCAATTCCCTTCCTATGCTATTAAAGGGGAGTTTCCTGTTTCAGGATCACCCTCATGTAGCCTGTTAACCCAAAAAATTGAATAATTGTTATAACCTTAAAATGAGACAATCCTCGCAAATAGCTGAAGAATCATGAACATCTTTATAAATGTTGAAAGTTGTTACTTGTCAATTTTGATGTTTAAGCTACATTTGGAGTCAGTCCATGTGTCTGGGCTATTTGTTGACGTCAATAAAATTCCTTCGTAGTCCGCACGAACTGTTGTGTTTGAGTACGAGAAAGCTTGAACTTCGCGGGCAGCCCCTTTGACCAAATCTGAGTCCCAGAGGCTCTCGGACAACGCCCTTAATGTGGTGAGGGGGCTGCAGTCCCTCTCATTCAATTACTGATCCTGTTGGCCATTTTAGGTCGCTGAATCCATAAATCTTACCCCTCCAAAGCTCTTTTGTCAGAAAAAACTTCTCCATACACGGTCCATTATTCGTCTTTATAAATCAAAAATAGTACAGTACTTTGTTAATAGCGAAAACTTGAATTAAATTCATGAAGAATAACTTCATAATTTTGACCTTGTACCAAAATTCGTTATCCCATCTAGATAAGAAAATCATACACTGTATTGCACACAAATCAAATCATATAGTATTCACGAATTATTATAATGAGAATTATACACTATGAGTAGTGGTTTTCTTGAAAAGAGTGAGTACTAAAATAATTTACGAATTTATAGACAACGATTGTATTTGACGATCATAGAAAACTAAAGTGGAAGATTTGAGGTAAACGATTTTAATCTATTAAGTCACTTATTGTTTACTTTTAACAATACGAGAACTTCCTTTCTCTTTGATCATTTATCTGTTGACACACAGAATTTTTATGGTTTTATAAAACTAAATTTATTTCAGATTGACTCATAGTTTGTTACACAAAGTATTTGTGATCGACAAAATGTAACGTCTAAGATTATTACTTTCTACTCTCAAAAAATAGTTGACTAATTTATTCCTCATTGTCAAAAAATAACTTTCTCAATAGATCAATTGCCCATTAACAATTTAAAATTAATATAACCGGGATATACTATTTTAAAATGACAATATATTATATAAATGTGAAAACTATTTATCAATTTAAAATATAAAATGATTGAATAAATTTTACTTCACAAATCCTGCCTTTTTGTTATGATTAAATATATATATTCACAATATTTATACACATATTGTAAACTAGTAACTACTTTACTCGTCTTAGCGAGCCTTCTTATAGAGCAAAATACATACACAAATAATTCGTGGAATTGTCAGTAATAGGAAATCGGCAAAAGGTTACAAACAGTATAATTACCCTTTTCTCAGCTTAGCCTGGAACTTGACGCTGGAGTCATAAAAGATGTTCGGTTCCGCCGCTTGGCTCAACCGATCTTCCTGTTTGAACAATGAGCATTTTACTCATTTAACTTTCTTTTTTTTCACCACGGAATGTACCAAGTCTTCCGGACGTTATTCAAATGTTCATGACCAGTACAATTTCCAATTTCTTTCAGCTTTAATCACCATTGGTTAGTACTTAATACCCTGTACGCCAAATGCTTGGTGTACTAACGATCTATATCCTTAACCTTTAGATCTGTTGCTCAATCTTGATGCCTACTCTCTATTATTTCATTTACATCGGTGGCGGGGCCCGATCCTGTCCAATCAAAATTATTTATCTGTCGTCTCTGAGAGAAGCCATTCACGGTACTCCAACGATGTTTTTGGTGAAAACAACATGCCTACTCACAACCCGATGTCAACGAATTCAAAGACCCAGGCCGTGCCTACTTGTAGATGTTTTATTAACTTTTATTCATATGGTAACCTTCCTGAACGCCACATGCCTTTGATTTCGTATCGCCAAATTCTCATGTAGTTGTGTTTTGCTATCACATCTAACTCACGTGTTCAAATGCAATATTTAAATTTTACAGTGCATTTTAATTATACAGTACGAACTACTAAAAATAAATGATAATAGATTACTCTAATACTGAAGACCAAACATAATTAAAGGATAATGCGGAAGTTGTCAGACTACATATTATTCAAATTTTCTAAGAGGGTTCAACGGTGTATAATTGTAATTATTTCACTTGGACCTTACTTTTCTTTATTAATGCCAGTCATCTAAAACATAAAGTAAATGTAATATAATTAATATTAACATATGGACACCCACGTGAAATGTTTTAAGTAGCAATTATCGGGCGTTATGCAAGCAACATCTGCAAAATTTCAAAATGTTCACATTTACCAATTAATTTCGCCACATAAGTACTGTAATAAACTTATTAAATTCAGGGAGCATTTTAGTTATCGTTTGAGGGTCCTTGGCGTTAGTCAGTATTGTAATTTTGTTCATAAACAGTTTTATTAAATAAATAAATAAATGGAAGTAATAAAATTTGAGTCATTTTAGGTAATACCTGTAAGAAAAAAATAAATAGTAGTTTCAAGCGTTATTCAAGCTAATTTTTCATCTCAGGTCACTGATTTATCAAACTAATAAATAAACGTTTTTTCGGCGTTGAACCATCTGAAAGATTATTATATTATTTCCTTCACTCTCTCTCAGTTTTCATTCACATTTGTTTTACATGACGTGAAAATTTCATGGTCTCATATTGCACTTTTCATGAATAATTTAACATACAAAGTTTGTAAGCTCTCAATTGTGTCTGTATGGATCTTCACTTTCCCTCACCACGGTCCCACGCCAACTCGTCTCCCTTTTCACCTCCGTGCGTCACAATTAATGTCCCTTAAAGTATAATTTGAAGACACGGGGGTTAGGCGAGGCTGCGCCGCTGTATTGCTGTTCTGCACATCGCTTCAGCGACTATAATATGCCCCTTAATTGTCCCGAAATGAGAAATTCGTTTCCAAGTTATAATTGGATACGCGGCGCCGTTTTCCTTAATTCCATTTCTGCTTGTTTCAACCCCCCGCCCCCTCTCAGTTCCATCTCTTTCCCCAATTCATCTCAGTATCTTGTCGGCATTTTGATGACGGGGGACATTCCTTGTATGTGTGTGTCGCATGTCGCTATTCTCTTCTTCTTCGTCCCTCTCTATTCACTCTGTATTTCTCCGCGCGCATCCCTTTCCACCTAGTAACCATACCACTCTCGTGCCAGTAAGAAATACGGCATTCTTGATTAATACGAAAATAAGATTGAGGAATGCGACGCCGAGAGAAAAGAGGCGCTGGTCCGGAGGGTTGGGGGTGGGTTTAGAAGGCATCGTGCATTAACGGAGAAGAACTTGGAAAGACAGAAACTGTGACTGTCGTCAGTACTCGTCTCTAATTTAGTTATTTCATACAGATGAAAATTTGGAACAGGACGACTTAGCTATTCCTCGGTGTGAGCGAGGCCTATTAAATTTAAATGAAATTTTAATGAAATGACGCCGGCAAATCTTCGTGCTCAAGTCGTTACAAAGTTGCAAATGGAATTTGAAATTAGCTTAGCGTCTCCTCGGTGAACTGTGTGCAATATGAGAAAATAGCCTTTTTCTTCTCTTGTAACCACACATCCTATTATGGAATCCACGTACACTTACGCATTTCCCAAATAGACCTCGCTTCAAATTCCACTCTGTTACTAAATCTATTTCGCTGGTTCAACATGTATCGAAACATTTTCTGATAATTTAAAAATCCGTTAAACTTAAAATTAGACAATTTTTAATAAATTGTAATTTATAACACCATTTTAATAAATAAATGTTTCATTTAAAAATCATAATATAATTTTATTAAAATAAGTTATCTTATGTATTTTTGGATAAATAAATTTTCTAAATCAATCATACGATGTCAAAAATTCAAACGATGTAAGAAATATTCTAAATACCGTAACAGTGTATACAAAGCTCTATACCGTAATATAAGTCAATACATTGTAAAAATAATCAGAGGACTAAATGAAATTTATTGTAACACTTAATGTTACTCTCCTGCTCTCATAACATAATTAATAATCTATAAGAAACTAAGTAAATACATGAATCATTAAAGAAAATTTTTTAAGACATTCAGGCAAACATATAGTCTGTATAAATCTAAGAATTCCCATTTCCTGACAGTACATAACTAAAACTAATATTTATTAAACTGGTTCTTTGTCGTTTTACCTGAATTTAATGACCCTAGAAACACATCCTCATACTAATGTAATCTCGAGCATCGCATTAAAAATATTTTCTCCAATACAAATTTAATGCAGTGATTTTCTCAAATGAAGCCTTAATATTTAAAAAAATCCTGCCTTAATATTCTAAAATTATATGACAAACTTTTAAGCTCTTTTACGTTGGATAGTTTTTAGTTATGCCGACTGACACCTTAGATTTCTCAATATAAGGAAAGTGGTATTAAATTTTAAAAATAACAACGTCAACCGCACGATACGTAACGCATAAGACGATTTAAATAAAAAATCACTGTCTGTTACATCTCTTATTTTTTTTAAAAAAAAGAACGATCTGAAGTCGGTTACAATACTTTTAAAAAAGACGTAATAAGTAGAAAATTTTTATTTTCTATTTTATGTATTACATATACCGTTAAGAACTTGACGAATTACACCTTAAATTTGTAAGATATTTTCCTTAACACCCAACATTTTTTTTACAAAACAATTCTGCTGCAACGTCACCGGAACGTTTATCTTGGAATAATTGTTTTAACTTCCCCTTGTGGTCCGCAATCCCGTTGTACATCACAGAGGCATGCGTGTAGTTTCAAAGTCGATCCATAGATACCGCTGGGGTCGCCATATGTGGCGGAAAAGCGACACACGCATAAATGTATCTTTCTATTTCCACAATGAAACATTCCACTGTTTTATTTGATTTATGGAACTGTTTGAAATAAAGTATAGTGAACTATTAAGACCTCAAAAAGCTATTGTTGTCATGTTAAATGTATTACAGTACTTTTACAATTGTTGCTTCGACTATAGAAACGTGTGTAACATTTACAAGAGTATGGGTTTGATCTTAAGTCAAAAAACTCTGAAATTGGGTTATTATCCGATTTTGTATGATATTTACGGAAAATCTCACACAAATTTAGCATTTACTCAATGACCGGTTTTACTTTGTTCGCACGCAAGGAAGTTAATTAAATAATTATTAATTGTTACGCAGTTTGTAAGATAAATGGAAACACAGCATTCTAAAACTATTTTCCAAGCGTTTACGTCTAACTACAACTGGCAGTCAATTACACATTTTCCCGAAATTTGTTTTTTTTTGTTAACACCTTGATTTTCATCGTTGATGTACCCATTATGGAAACAATTTTTTTAAACTAATATTGATGAGGTTATTATATTGATACATTTTTCTATACTTTTCCTTCTAATTCAACAATAAAGTCTCCAAAATATTCTTAATAAACATTACAAACACTTATTATTTTCTAACTTTTGTATGCAAACATAAAAAGAAATTTGGGAAACCTTGTAATATCATCTCAGTATCTTGAAGGGTATAGTTTTTAATAATTTTGTAAAACAAATGGTAAGTTCTCTCTTACTTATGAACGCAGATAAGCAATTCAGATTATGTATCGATAAACATAAACTTTTAATGAAATCTTTGACGTTAATCATTAAAGATCGTCTAACCTATACGGGAATCTATACTGAAGAAGGATTCAAGACAAAAACCAAAGTTGTGGAATTTATAATACTTATTGAAAACCAGTTCAAAGCACAATAGGGGAAGAGTGAACAATGTGGAGGACGTTGACCAAGAGAAGGGATAGATTAATAGGCCACGTTTTGAAGCACGAGGGTCGTGTATAATTTGCATTAGAAGTAAGTGTGTGGGATAAGACAAAAAGAGGCAAGGATGGCATGAGCTAAGCAGATTGGGGAGAAAGTGACAAGTTGTAGTTATGTGGAAATTAAAAGACTTGCACAAGATAGATTAGCAGAAAGGGTTGCATCAGACCTGTTGTAGGAATGAATACCACAACATATTGAAAACCAAGAATTAATAGACCTTAAAGAAAGTGACGGCAAAGATTATGGAAGGTTGAAATCCGTGATAGACAAAAAAATAGGGGATGAATAATAATAATAATTTTAATAACACAATAAAATAGGAAAAGCAATAGTTTAATACATTGTGAGATGCCTAATTATTATTACAGGAAGAAACTAATTCATAAAATGTTAACTTTCTCCGGTCTCTTTTCAGTAATAAATATTGACATTAATTAATATTAAATAAAAGTTAAGTAAAATAAAAAATAGTACTTAAAATATATGGAAACTATGCAATGTAATGGTAGGAATTATAAAACAAGGATATTGTTTCCATGCTTATTATTTCATGAGATTATATAAGGTTTGTTCCAAACCTCTTTATTGTCAGTTAAATCTTTCCTGTACTGTAAATGACAGCCCATATTTTTAACGGTCAGTGCAATCTTATATTGGTGAAATATAATTCATTTAGTTCGAACTTAGATTGGTTTTTACATTTACGTTAGTAGCAGGTCCTTTAGGAGCATTTTTCTGAATGAGATCAATTGTAACAAAACATTTAGGATACAAAAAAACTTATTACAGTGAGCTTTCATAAAATTATCACAACAATTCTCCTGTTTAAATATATGATCGCCTACACAACATTTTAAATTTAATATGTATCGCTCTTTAAGATTCCCTAGTTACTAGAGATAATGCTAAATTTATAATTTTTATTATATAATAAGTATATAGTTAAGTGTCGTAGTTACTATGGTAGATCAAAAATTGTGGTACATTCTGTCAGAAATATGTATGAATATAAAATATTCGATATATTGCATAAACAATAAAATTATAGTGAACAAAGCTAGCTAATAAAGACCACGAACGCAGTCTTTTAATTTAAAGGAATAGCCTGGGTGCAGAGCTTCCAGTCAAAATTTTTGCTGACCAAGAAAACGGTAGGCGTTCAAAAATTGATATATTTTCAAATTAATTGTTCTTAAGAAGTAGCCATTCATTATATACTCGTCCATATAGACCCTACGGAAACTAACAGTGTTAGGAGAACTAAAATGTCTTTCAAAACCGAGTTTTGGCCAAGAATTTGGATGTGTTCATTCAGGATCATAATGAACTCAACTTTACCTTTCATGTTCCTAGCTCTGAGAAGATTAACAGATGATTAGCGGAATGTATGATCGATTTACATCATGCCAATTGAAGTAATGTTTCCGTCTAAAAATAGGTTACTTTAGGTCATAATTGGGTTCCTTCCAAATGTTTGACCGAAGACGGAATAACTTTCAAGCCAAAAATCTCAGATTCCGCAGGTTATTTAGAGATGTCGGGATGTTTCACATTTGTTTAATTACATATGTTCTTCTTTAGGTAATATAAAATATATGTCGTAGGTAAAAGATCTTAGAATGTCGAATGAGAATGCCGAGTCTCATCTTACTACCGAATTCTTAACCATCTTAAAGAAATTCTATTAAAAGAAAGATAAATGTATTAAAA
Organism: Eucriotettix oculatus; assembly: GCA_034510155.1. NCBI lineage: Eukaryota > Metazoa > Arthropoda > Insecta > Orthoptera > Tetrigidae > Eucriotettix > Eucriotettix oculatus. The sequence continues at coordinate 50,086,099 of CM067381.1, forward strand.
CAACACGATTTTTGACCATATCAATGTTTACGACGACGAAATAAGCTTCTAAACCAGAATAGTTTTTATTTTAGGCAAAATAATTTTGTGAGTTTCAAATTTGAACGTCTCAGAGAAGATCACCGTTTAATCACTTAAATTCTCTCTTTCTTTGGAATTGAGGTTCCCTCGATGAGCGAATATTTTGGAAACTACAATCATCACAGATTTTTGGATTTAGTCTCCTATTTTCTTTTACAGAAACCTGAAGAGCGATGGTATACAAGAAAAGGTTTCACACAAAATGATTCTTTTCTATACGTTTGTGCAGTAAAGTACACAAAAAAATCGTATATTTGAGTAGTATTTTTTTACCGCAGTTGGAATATTCCGGTAATATAGGGCAATTAGTTTGACCATAAATACAAAAAGTATAGGAATCATAAAACCTGTCGAATGTAAAATACATCCATGGATACCAAACAATGCGGAAAGGTTCACGAAAATAAGACAACTACACAAAGATGAGCAGAATACGTAGCAAGATTGAATTCTGTAAGACGTGCGAAAAAGAGATCTTAACTTTTAGCAAACCTTATGATGACGTCAGGCAGACAAGTACTATGAACTGGTTCGAAATGACGGAAAGACATAAACAAAGATCCTGCATTGATTTTTGCCGGCAGTTTGCATTGACAATATTTCAATGCACATCTCTTCTTCCCGTCTAATAGAGTGATTCCTTGCTTTCTTTATGTAGATCCCTGTTGTATTTGGCTATTGGCTAATTCAAAATGTTGATTAAAGGATCGCGATTTATATTCAAGGAATAGGACAGGGAAAAATACTTAAGTTGCCAAAATACGTTCCAGAAACGGTACGTTAATTGGGAAACAGAGAAAAGGGATGAAGTTTACCACGTGAACTCAAAGTATTACTAAATGTTCTTTGACCTAACAAACTTTTTTATCAAACCAACTTGCAATACAAAAAAAATTGACTTGCACCAATAAGACTAATTTGATAACGAAAACTACAGTCAACATAACTAGTTACAATTAAATAGAACAATTATGTATAAACATAAATAGGACTACAGCTTGGAAAAAAGATTGTAGAATATTTCGACTTGGTCGTCGTGGAAGATTTAATGTTCCAGGGGTGTCTGATGAGTGTTGCCTTAAGACAATGCCTGGTCGAGCAGGCAGAAGACGCAGGCGCAAGCAGCGCCCCTCCACCTGGCCATCGGCCTGGCGTAACCACGGCAACCGCTCGCCATCTTGCCGCCCCACTACACCCCCGCCCCATACGCCCGATACATAAATAATAACGCGCCAGAACAACTGCAACATGACTGGGGACCCGCCAAGGCCCGCTGAATGATTTTGCAAGACATCGCTTTGATACCAGCTACTCTTCTCAATTTTACATTGCCTGTGGAAAACTTGAACATTATTCAAGCTGTCGATTCTCTTTAACGATACACAACCGTATCAATATTCATTCCACTAGGAAAGAGCATCGCTTTAGCTCTGATGCACAAACTCGGCACAAACTATTTTTAAAGTAACAACTTGCTTGTTTCTCTTTAAAATAATTTCAATAGTGATACTGTATGAATTTACTGATGTCTATTATAAGTCTCAAATAACTCCACACAGGTAAATTATTCCAACTGAAAACATGTTTCCTTATATTCACCGATTTCATTATTTATAGAAATAATACAGGATAAATTGTGTTGATTAAAAATTCTCCGATTTCATTATTCATAAAAATAATACGGGATAAATAATGTGTTGATTACCAAGGAAAATTGTCATTTGATGGAAAATTCCGTTCAATATTACATCGGTTTTAAGTGAGTATTGAAGGAACAGAGAGTCTCAGAGCTTTAGCAAATTATACTTCACTAGATTAAGCTTTCTTTGGAAAACCAGAAGTTTCTGTCACTTTTTTAAAAAAATTATGATTTATTTTGGAATTACACTAAGTACCATTTACCATCAATCGTACGTGTAAGTATTAAAATAATAATCTACTGTCAACGTTCCAGAGCTTTTATCAAATAAGTCTTAATAACAAATGCAAGTTAGGCATATATTGAGTTCAATTCCCACACACTGTAATCGCTCATACATCACCATATACGATTGTTATTTGATGTATTTTAAGAAATAAAATTTTGTCAGCCTGTAATGGTGCGAAATATTATTATTGCAGCAAACTACATAATTTGGTTTTTGTGCAGTCCTGCTGCTTCTCTCAGATATATTAATTAACTGAAAAAACAATACAAATAGGAAAGCAATTTATATACACTTTAGAAAATTGTAATCATCTAAAGCTATCTTGTGAGTATACAGAAAACACTATGAAACTAGTAGTTGAAATTTCTCTTAATTATTACATTTCGTCTACGAATAACACAATTTATATACATATATTAAATATTAATATTTATATTTTTGTTTTATATCTAATCGATTTATATATTAGCCGCACATTGTGCTGACAAATTGTAAAGAAGAACCATGTAATTTTTTGAAATATTATTATTATATTTAGTAAGCCAGATTATAACGTTTAATTTTAATAGAAGTCTTTGAAGATTATTGAATAATTAACAGTTATTGTGAAATGTACAACAAAGATAATCAAAACATTATGGAATACATATTCTTGTAAAATTCGTCTGATTTGATGCAAATAATAAAAAATTATACCACTTATCAAGATGGGACTTTTTGAGGGTTAGTTGTGGTAAATCCTTAAGCATCATGTATGAAATTAAGGGTTATTAAATTTCATAAAAGAACACGAGTGAAAATGATGCACTATTTTGCAATAATGAAAATTTCGGCAAGTATCTACCGAGCAGTTTGCTACAACGAATGATACACCGTCGGAAAACCAATATGTAATATATATTATTGAAAAGATATTCTGCTGATGGGGCAACACAGTAAGAGCAGAATACCACCAAAAAATAGAAGCTTTATATCTGCCCTACTTATCGGACACTTGCTCGATTGATCTGGACTATTCTGATATGTCCTTGTATGACCAAGTATGTAGCATGTTATGGTCTGAACAGAGTAAAACGCGCCATTTAATAGAGTACTTTTGTAATTATGATTGTTCTCTGGAGGAATGCTGTTATATAAAATTATCCAGATGTAGAGAATAATTTTTTAAACAGCTTGGAGAAACTGTAAAATATTCTTTCATTGCAATAACAATGTTTCATTTAATGGTGAAGTTGCCTGTGATTCATCTCGACGACCTCCGAATCTATTGTAACATTTTCTACATTTTGTTTCACGTTATGAGGTCTAGTTAATGGGCACAAAAGTACAGTCCTATGATGAAAAACTCTTCCAAGTATAGAACGTGCGTTATAGAAACTAATATTTTATTTGAGATGGAACAACACAATAGAACCAAGTAACATAACTCAAGCTGAGGAAATCTTCACGGAACATAAAAATGAAGTTATTTCTATTTTTAGTAGAAGCTGATGTATTTAGCGGCAGAATCCGAACAATGCTGTTCTAAAGGCCGCTAGAAATATACATAATATCTCCGCCTAACTGTTTCCCGGTGGCGCCAGTCGCCCAAATCCCGACATTTCTGTCACACGTGCACAACACCGACCTAATGAGCGACTTCATTTTAAGACAATGGGCACCACAAAGCTCGCGCCGGGAGAGCATATTGTTGTCATCAACGGGGCTGCAGCTCAGAAAGCGAAAGCGCTCTCCCCTTCCCTTTGGATTTATGCTCCGCTTCTTACGACGCATATCTCTGTGACGGTTATATGGAGACACGAATTGAGCAATACAGTCTCCCTCTTAGGATCTGCCATTAATTTGCCTTCGTTTCCGCCACGTTATTCCGATAAATCACGCATTATATATTTAAAGCGATCTCGCCGCGTTTGAAAAGACAGCGATTTGAATATCCTCTGCGGAGGGGTGCCCTATTTCTCGGGCCGGTGTTGCGGAAGTAGCTTTCTGTGTATGTCATTTGTTTCCCCGGGCCTTTTAATGGACCTCGGTTCTCCATCAAGAGAGTAGAGACGGGCGTCCCGACGCCTTTTGCTTCGTATGACGCCGTACCTGCAGTTTAATAACTTATTTGCATTGGGGGGGTCTCATTCTTGCGGGGGTGGGGGTGGGGGTGCTTGAACTTCGGAGAGGTGAAGTGATCCGTCTTATGCGCGGAAAGCCGTGACGGATTCGGAATCGCGGAGGGGTGTTTGAGGAACACAGCCATTTCTATCTTGGACGGTGTTTTAATCCCGACATAAAGCCGCTAATATGCTTCGAAGCGTGACTTAGTTTATGGCACTCCGCGTATAACTAGGTCTGTCGCTCAGGAAGGGGTGGCTTGCCATTAGTCACTACGAGTGATTCATTGCATGAACGGAATCATGTAATCGACTCACTTCTGATACATAAAGCGGGAGATAAATTAGCATCTCCTAATTTGTATGAGGCGGAATACTGCAAGCAGGAGAAAGGAGAGATGGAGGAATAATGTGACAGTGAGGGAATCTCGGTGAAGAAGGACAAACGATGAAAATTAAAATAAGTTCAGTAACAGACAACGGAAGGAAGTTGTAGAAAATGGAAAATAAGAATTTATTAGATCACCGACACAATGATACTGGATCTTTTAACGTACAACTGGCCGCGGCGTGAATGACGAAGTTGGCCATAGATCAGAGAAGTTCATAAAAAAATCATACCGTCCAGGATCATCAGTTTATGTAAACAGAAATTTTTCAACAATGGAAAAAGTAACTCAGTGATCTGGAGTGTCATATTTCGAAGAATTATTGCACAGTATAACGCTAGTCCCACATAACAACATATAGCTAATTGTTGTTGTGGTATTCTGTTATAAGACTGGTCTGATGAAACGCTCCATGCTAATCTATCTGGCGCAAGCCACATCTCCCATCCTTCCTAACCTGCTTAGCGTATTACATCCTTCTGTTCCTTCCCCACACACTCCCCTCTAATGCTAATTTTACAAGACCCATTTGTTTTAAACCTTAGCCCATTAATCTATATCTTCCCTCGGTCAGCGTCCTCCAGGTTCTTTGTTCTTCCTCTATTCTGTTTAGAACTTTCTCGTTAATTATTCTATCCGCCTATATGTTTTTCAGCATTCTCCTATAGCACATTTCAAAGCCTTCTAATATTTTCCTTCCTGGAACTCCTACCGCCACAGTCCATAGAAACATTTTTGGCAATGATTTCCTAATATTCCCACTTATAATACCCGTAAGTAAATTCCTATTTTTCACTAAAGCCTTCCTTGCTTGTGCTATCCTACTCTTTATGTCTACTATACTTCTACCATCAATAGTTATTACGCTTAACATGTAGCAGAATTCCTTAACTTCCATCAAAATATCTCTTCCCAATCTAACAGCCTGTGTTATTCCAGTTTGCCCATACTTCACTCCATCACCTTGGTTTTCCTTCTACTAATCCTCATATTGAACTCTTCCTCCAGTTCCACGTTCATGCTTTTTTTTGGCCTCCAAGTCTTCTTCTGACTCACCTAATATTACAATATCATCGGCAAAACGTAGTGATTTTTTATTAATTCTCTTTGCGGTATAATTCCTTTTCCATATTGCGTTTTAACATTCTTCATCACCTGTTCAAAATATATATATATATATATATATATAAGTTTTATAAATATAGTAATTATATTAGGTGATTTAATATTTGAATTTATTGTGAATATAATCGTCATAATGTATTTTAATACAGTTTAAATGATAGCATTGATACTAAAGTTGGTCGGAAGTATAACTAAATTTTAATTAATTTGTACTTTTAATTCTCCAAAACTTGACACAAACAGTGGATACAAAATTAACTAATTATAAATAAAATAATTATATTGTCTGACTGATCTGGACGAGAAAACGAATTCTCCTTATAATTTGCTATTTCTGACTTTTGTCAGCATATAACTAATCTCATGAACCGACACTGAAAAGTGTTTTATAATCCATGCATGGAGTCTTTTATGAAACACCGCAACAAAATACGGTATCGGACAATTATGTTGATTTTTAAATATTTTTCAGAAATTTTCAGATCAAAATTTATGTAGCCATTAACAACTATTGAGGAACAGAAAACTTCATTAGTAGCTCATTAACGTATTGCTACAACTCTTTTAATAAAGAATCTGTCCCCAATTATTAGATTTGCTGATTCAATAAAATAGTAAATTTAAACGTGATTATGTCCTACATAATTGTTAAAAAACTACCAGAGAGGTAGTACAAGAGAAATATACGTACTTACGTCTTATTCTTTTTGCAGTCCTATCATTAATACTGAAACATCAAAGATCAATTCATAAGAAACCATAACGTTTAAATGATCGACGAGGAATAACAGGAAAATGATCATAAATATGATAATAATTTTTTCCAGAATGCTCACCGAATATAATTTTTTATACTTCAAATTTTATTGACATGTATTTTGGCGTATATTGCAAGTTACATACGCCTAGGTGATTATGTCGCCACGCAACACTGGTTCTTCCTTGCGTATTATTATTTGACCTTGCCAACCGAAATATTAAAAATATAGTCTAATTTTGATTTTAACACTTTTGTTATGAAGCCACAAATATAAAATACGTACAACACTCGTTTATTACGGCTCTTCTTCGATATACCAGTTTTTCTTCTGTATAAGATCATCAGGCGGCAAAGAAATATCAAGACTGTTCAGGATAGTTTATGAAATCTACGAAACAGGAAGAATGTCAGAATATTTCAGTAAAAAAAATTCGTTTAGTATCGCATGAATCCAAAATATTGACTAAAATAATAAATATGAGGATGGAACGACAAATAGAGTACGAGTTAGGAGAAAATCAGTTTGCTATTAGGAAGAATGTAGGTACAAGAGAAGCGATATTGACTTTGCGTCTAATTTCAAAGACAGGATAAGAAAAAACAAGTCTACATTCGAGGCATTTGTATATTTAGAAAAAGCCTTTGATAGCTAGAACCCTATTAAGGATTTTGTAGAGGACACGAATAAAATATCGAGATAAAAGGCTTATCTATAACCTGTGCAGAAGGTAGTCCACAGTATTTAGAATTGAAGCTCCAAAAAAAGAAGCAGAAATCAGGAAACGAGAGGTTTATCGCCCACGCTGTTTAATTTATATTTAGAACAGGCGATGAAAGATCGGAATATGGAAAAGGAATTATACTGCAAGTAGATGAAATAAAATCCCTACTTTTACCAAGGATATTGTAGTATTACAAGAGTCAGAGGAAGACTTGGAAGCCATAATAAATGGCATGAACGTTGTCCCGGGGAAAGAGTACAATATGAGGATTAATAGAGGGAAACCAGGTTATGGAGTGTAGTATGGGAAACAGTAAAATAGCAAAGGGTATTAGATCGGGAACTGATATTTTGAAGGAAGTTAAGGACATCATAATAACTTGTGATGGTAGAAGTACAGTAGACATAAAGAGTAGGATAGGACAGGCAAGGAATGCTTTCGCGAAAAATAGGAATTATGGGCATTATAAGTGTGAATATTAAGAAATCGTTGCTAATAATGTTGTTATAGAGTGTGGCGATAGGAATTCCAGGAAGGAAAAGAATAGAAGCCTTTGAAATGTTGTGCTATAGGAGAATGCTGAACATCAGATGGACGGATAAAATCACTACCGAGGAATGAGGAAGAACAAATAATATGGAGGACGTTGACCAAGAGAAGATATAGATTAATATGCCACGTTTTAAAACATAAGGTCTTGTAAAATTTGCATTAGAGGGACGTGTGTGGGGGTAAGAACAGAAGATGGAGGCCAAAAATGTAATCCGCTAAGCAAATTAAAAAAGGATGTGAGATGTGGTCGTTATGCGAAAATGAAAAGTCTTGCGCAAGATAGGTTAGCATGGAGGGTTGCATCAGACTAATCTTAGAACTAAATACCACAACAACAAGCATTTATGGAGTGCAATTTATTTTAAGACTTTTAACAGATTGCTGATAAAATTGATTTATTCTCTTCTACCATTGAATTTTGTCATAGTTTCCTGCAAAAAAATCTTGTGTATTACTAACATTTGTTGTATAAGTATAAAATCATATTCCATAAATCCTATAGAGAAGCACAAGCTTCAAGGATGTGGAACGAGTCAGAGATTTTACATAGGTTGCTTTATTAATATTAAAATATACTGTAACTATTCATTAATTTTTAACTTATAATAAGATTTTCTTAAGTTCTATACAGAAGACATACTATTTGTACCTTATATATAAAATTGATAAATATTTATACTAAAAAATTAGAGTTCTAATAAAGTTCTTTCGTAATTATAAATATCTACCGTGTGATACATTCAGCTCCATAAATTCTTCAACAGAGTAGAAGGAGTGGCTTAGGAAGAACTTAGTTAGTTCGTATTTGAACTTGTTTGGATTTATTTTTAATTGTTTAATGGAGGTGGGAAGTTTATTAAATATGCTAATAGCATTGTAATGTACACCCTTTTGTATTACGGTTAGAGACTTCCCTTCCTTGTGTAAATTGTTTTTACTTCTGGTATCAAAGTCATGTATATCTGAGTTTAGTGTTTAGTTGTTACATACGTAGACAATCAAGTTTATAAGAGCGATAAGAATTGGTAATAGTGAAGTTGGATATGAGAATGTACATATTTTAGCAAGTGACGTATAATGTTCATAGCGGTCAGCGAACCGCTGATGGCAAACTAAATTTAATGGCAATTAAGTGTCTAGCGTAGGCTTTTGAACGACGTCTAAGGCTAATAAGACACCCGTGGATCCTGACCAGAGTGATGGCACGGGTGAGGATTCTTGGAAGCGTTTGTGGAGACATGTAACTTGTTCCACGCCAGTGGGTGGCCACCCAAGGCGACATCGGGGTAGCTGCTACTGGAGATTAAGCAACGAAGATATACACGCAGCATCCAGAGACAGTGCGCGCCTTCAGTACACACTCTACTCAACGAAGACTTTCAGCAGACCTCCACAGCACTAATTTTATTCCTTTACAAACCAAATAGATTATCTCCTTTAATTAACTTTCAAATCAACGTGCGTTATGACATAATTTATAAAGGATTTACTAATCCTCACGCAACAGTTGTTGTTGTGGTACTCAGTCCTACGACCATGCTAACCTATCCTACGCAAGCCTTTTCATCCCTCAAAAATAACACAACCAACATCCTCCCTAATCTGCTTCTGTTCTTACCCCACACACTTCCCTCGAATGCTAATTTTATTAATTAAAACGTGGCCTATTAATCTATCCCTTCTCTTGGTCAACGTCCTCCATATTGTTCGCTTTTCCCCTATTCTGTTTAGAACTTCCTCGTTACTTACTCTATCCAGCCATATGAATTTCATCATTCGCCAATAGCACCACATTTCAAAGGCTTCTATTCTTTTCCTTTCTAGAACTCCAATCGTCCCCGTTTCGCACCCTTATAACGCCACGCTCCATACGAACATTTTTAGCAACGATTTCATAATATTCACACTTATATTGGCCACAACTAAATTCCTCTTTTTTGCGAAAGCCTTTGTCGCCTGTACTATCCTACTCTTTATGGCTACTACACTTCTTCTATCCCTAGTTATTACGCTTCCCAAGTAACAGAATTCCTTAACTTCCGTCAAAATATCCCTTCCCAATCTAACACCCTTTGATATTACAGTGTTTCCCAAAAACTTTGTTTTTCCCTCTATTAATCCACATATTGAACTCTTTTTCCAGGACTTCGTTCACGCCATTTATTATGGCTTCCAAGTCTTCTTCTGATTCCCGTAATACTACAATATCGTCGGCAAAACGTGAGGTTTTATTTTTTCTCCTTGCAGTATGATTCTTTTGTCCATATTCCGTTTTAACATTCTTCATCGCCTGTTCTATATATAAGTTAAACAGCATGGGCGACAGACTGCATCCTTGCTTTACTCATTTTTTGATTACAGCTTTCTTTTCTTGATCTTCTATTCTAATTACTGCTGCCTGTCTTCTGTAGAGGTTATATATAAGCCTCCTTTTCTCGATATTTTATTCCAGTTCTCTTCAAAATCCTTAATAATTTGTTCTATTTCACATTATCAAACGCTTTTTCTAAATCTACAAATGCTATGAACGTAGGCCGATTTTTTCTTGTCCTGGCTTCTAAAATTAGTATATAGTACGTGGTTATTACCGTTAATGCTAATGCTATTTACATTGGCCTGTGCACAGTTTTATCGTTCCAAGTCAGTGATGATGTCAGACAAGCTTGTTACGAATATTGAGTCGTACCAACTGTAAATGCAAGTTAAATTTCGCATAATCTATTACTTTGTGAAAATTGGCATATACTCTGTATCAAACGTTTTAATTTGTGGAGTAGTCTGACGAAGGTTTTCTTTTGTCAAGATAGTATAATTTTAATATTTCTGAATGAAAGGTCAAATAACAGATTTCTTTCTTTCTTTTTGGCAGTACTGTTGCGTACAAATAATTGTTTCCAGTGGTCACTGTGTCCTCAAGCGAAATCTTTCACATTATTGACAAACGTTTTGGCAGCTTAACTTGCTTTGTAATTATATAAATGAAGGACGAAAACAACCGCGGTCTCTGATATAGGGTAAAACCTTTCTGTATTAACTTCCATGGGAATTGTTCTATAGGTAAATTACCCTGTCGAAAACGTTTTGTGTAATTTATTGTTATTTATGAATTTTCTTTCATTGAGCTTATAGGGTGGCATTTCAACAAAACTCAGCGTTCTGGGTTTCCATTACTGACAATTTTATATTACTTTTCACATCTTGCATTAGTATTTTTTTATAGTAAAATTCCAATGCAGTTTTGAAGTCTCGGTATTATAGAGAGCTTCAGTGTAGAACTCGTTTGGCATTGAGAGTAGTAATTAAAAATGTATCTCGGCAGTCTTTGTGGTGCCGTAACAGATGTGTAGTGCCGAGTCCCATAAGTTCCCCCGAGTCGGACAGACGTTCTTTTCATTGCGGAATTGCCCATAACCGTCTAGGTACGAATAAGCCAGCCGAGCCAATCAGGCGATCCGTGAAGGCATTCAACCTTGGCAAGATTCCATTTCGGCCGGCTTTTCTCTCTCTCTCTTTCTCTGTCTTTATACACACATATTCCCCACACTGCGGTAGGCCGTGTGCTCTCGTTTACCCCCTTCCCCCTTTCTCGGTACCCCACCTTTCGGCCGAGGTTTGCTTAGTCTTTTTCAATACGAATTTTCATTTGAGGTTTCTCTGTGTAGGAAGCGTGATGGAAAATCTTTGTCCATTTCCCGGTAACCGCTCGAGGTGGGGTCCTGCGGGTCTTTTTGCCGCTCTCCCGGCCCGGATGCGCACCTGTTCCTCTCCCGTATCCCCCCACTTAGGGATTCCAATTTGTTAGTTCACAGTGGCAATAATCGGGACAATGCCACGCTTCCTCAGCGCCGCGGTTTTTTGCTTCAATGAGAGTTAATTGTAAGCCGGGATGAGTTTTTATGAGCTCTAAACTAATAATAGGGACCTCCTCAATGTGTAATACACACCGACTGGAGGCTGTCCAGGTTGTATAGAGCCCCAGCATTGTTGCGAGGTGTGGGAGCCCCGCGCGTTGCCAGGCAACCAAACAGATAAAATTTAATGAGAAAATTTTCTCAACGTTTCAGAATTACATTCCATTGTATAAAGAATAAACCAAAGCAAGAACCTATACTACACAAAGATTCAAATTTAAATAAGATTGCAATATTCATTATTATACTATGTGAATACTGCAATTAGGGAATTTTTAATTTACTTTAATAAAATACAGCAGGATAATTTATTACATGAAAAATCAAATTGACTATTTTCTAATTAAATTGTGGGCTTAAATAGCTTGGACAAACAAGAATTGTTGGTGAAGACCTCTGTGGCGTTATAACTTACGACTTTGAAAGAATGTTTTGTTTTACAGTTCATTATCACGTGTGCTGCGGAACCTTTGGAGCCATTGTCTCAATATGGGCGATGTTATTATTCTAGAAGATGATGGCCAGAGGTGCCTTTGATCACTTGCTGGCTCACGTCTCGTCTATAACTGCCTATCCTCAACTTTACACCTCGGATCTCTCTTCCAGATCCAAATTATCCATGAAATTGACCAATGATCAAGCCTCGCAGCCTTTAATACAGGGCAACACGTCTTCCAGGCCTGCAGAGTACTCGGCTAATGTAATACTAACAGTCAGTTCTTGGCCTAGTAACGACCGAGTGACTCGACCGAGACAGTGGATAGAAGAGCTGTCTATACACACGGCTGAAAGATTCCCTTCCACCAACCAGATGGTTCCTACCTGCTTCCAAACCGGCTCCTTTCCAACCGGGGCACTCTACTGAGTCTTCTACTCGATCTAGCATACTTTGGTGTGCCAGAAGTGAAAAATAAGATTTTAAATTGAAGATCGGCACAGAATCAAGTAAAAAGGAATGTTGAAGAAATATGGGAGAGTTTATGAATCTCATAGAAAATGGTCGAAGGAACCTGAATTTAAGAAGTTAAATCTATAAACTGAAAATATATTGACTCGTGCACTGTTCGTGTGACACAATATCGGTCTAATCCGGACTTAAGTCATTGTATGTTCCTTGGCTAAAATAAGTTTACCTACGCTTTCGTAAAAGCAAATCAACGGTATTGTGATGTAAAAGCGGGAAATTTTGAATCAGTGTCATATTTAGTGTGTGTTCAGTGATATAAAGTAGCGGAAGCAATCAATATACGAACCATGTTACTATCATCCCCTAATTGCACAATTCCGTCCACTAATAGGCGCTAATGGCCAAAATGTCTTCAGCTCTTGATTGCCGATTGAAGTTGTCTCTCAAGTCTTTATCCTTTTGTCCGTAATAAGTTTTGTGGTAGGAAGCTGTTGGTGTCGGGCAGAGATCCGTCTCTTGGTGGCGACGTTCCAGCGCATAACTCTACCTCCTCTCTCCACGATAATTAACGACGCGCCCGTCGGAGAAGTTAACATTGTACTCGTCTCTAAATACCGCACACGGGACTCGCAAATATTTATCGCCGTGGAGAAGCAAATGCTATTTAAAACGAATAAATAAAAACGTTAGCAGGTAGTGAAGTCTGCGCGCTGCACGTTTTCGGGGTAAATATAGGACCGGGCCGGCGCGTGTATGGAATAGCGAATGTCAAGCGGGCTGCAGCTATCGTATGCGCGGCGAGGCCCGATTTAAAAATACGTCGACCTGAGTCACGTATGCGCCCTTGTTTGTGTATGTCTTCCACCTCCTGTGTCGGTTCACCCCTCCGGGATAGGGTTTTGAAGATACCCGTGCAACTGCACGCCGTTACAACTAACAGCTCTGCCGCTGCGTGTCGGCTCGATCCCGCGAGTCCGCGACCACTGAGGCTTCCCCACACTTCCTTGCTTACTTGCAAGATGCCAGCACCAAGACTACCTAAGCTGTTCCCCAGAACGCAAGTGGTATTATGAAAGAAATATAAATAAGTCATACCAGGGCTATAAAATTTATTCTTTTTATGCCTCCAGATGACCATGAATCTTCTGTTTTAGCAATCAACCCTGTAGCTATTTCCAAGTCTGAAATTCGTAGCGTTGTGGCAAACGCAGAAACTAAAACCATTCGATCCCACGATTTAAGTGCGATTCATCTGAGAAATACGAATCATTATAATACCTGTAAATCAGCACCAGAGTTAGTCATACCAGGGCTAAAAATTTATTCTTTTTGAGTCTCCAGATGACCATGAATCTGCTGTTTTAGCAATCAACCCTGTAGCCATTTCCGAGTCTGAAATTCGTAGCGTTGTGGCAAACGCAGTAACTAAAACCATTCAATCCCACGATTCAAGTGCGATTCATCTGAGAAATACGAATCATTATAATTCCTGTAAATCAGCACCAAAGTTAGTCATCAACTAGATAAGGACAAAGTAAGACAAAATAGAAGAAGAATCTAAGGACCTTGATTAGAAACTCTATAATTGTTCTTTTCATTTTATTTACTCATATAAAATACGTGAATTATTTCTCAAAATTTTGGTTACCACCTTTGACAACTGGAAAACGTACAAAATAAGTGGAAAGTATGTAAGATAATTCATACACACTATAATAGTAAAACAAATTATGGTGATTTTAATCAATAAATAAATATACTTGGATTCACTTAAGTGTGAGAAGATCATTCAAACATGCAAAATATTCAAGCTGATTCTCGCCGATTTCATCGTTGAATAATAAATTGTCAAAAAAATATAGCTTCTAATATTTGACACGAATTTATTGATTTATTACATTTTGTTAAGACCTCAGTAACACCCTAACTCTATATCACCCAGAGATACATACATCCTCCTTTTATATTAATTAATAACAACGATAAACAAACGAAATATAATATCTTCTGGTACAACACACTAGCAAAACACTAGAAAGTAAGAGTCTGCAGCAACACTAACGGAGCTAAAAGTTGTGTAAAGTTAAACCAGATTCATAGAAACCACTATTGAAATAGGAATGATGTTAACATCATAAGTTGAAAAACACAAAAACTTAAGAGCGATATTCAACAGTGTTAACAAGAACTTCGTAGAAGAATTAGGCAAGGTAACAAAAGTTTTATAGCCCAAAAATTTAATGATCATAAAACGGAAAAAGGCAGCTAAAATAAAAAAGAATACAGCCTTAATAAGAGGCTTAGTCTTCTATGTATATGAAACTAGGACACTCTCAAAAAGTAATGACGAAAATGCGTCTCATATCAACAAAAGTCGTATTTCACTAGGAGGGAAAACATTAAAAATTAGTTATTCTCCTTAGACTATAAAATAAATTACGATATGTCACAAATTAATGGAATGTCATTTTTACTTATATGAAAAGCGATACTGACTTAAAAATAAGGACCTTATCTTATCACTTAATACTTACAAAAAAAAATAATTGTCGGTTCACAAATCAATATTACTCGGTTATAGCACAATAACCTAACATTTATTTTCATTTATCAACTAGGAAATTAGATAAGAAAAATAATTATTACAAAATAGGTAATTAATTCGGTATAAAGAACACAAATCCAATATTTGAAAAATATACGAAATATAGTTAAACTTTTGTGGTAATGCAACATTGCATCGAAGTTTTCTAAAAAAAAATTCAAGAGTACAAAAAGCAAACATATAACTCGTTTTTGAATTATTATTATTATACCTCAGTATTAATTTTATTAGCACATGTCTCAGCATTTATTACAGCTCTAGTTTAATTAATAAACTCTTTAAAAATTGTTTTGCTTTTTTAATTTACTTATTCTTTTTAATACCTTTCTATAAACTGTTGCCCCCATAATATTTTATTTTTAAGTATTCGTAATATAAATCATAGACAATTACATTTGCGTCGTAACTTGATAGCAACCGAATGTAGTATGCGTCGAATTTCGGTTGCGTAGAATGCATTACAAAATCAGGACCTGTATTCTGCGAGTCTGAGATTCATCTTGACATGTGCGTCTGAGAGTGTTATGCTTATCGGAAAGTCTCAAATACGTCAGCCTCAGTCAGACAGAACAAAGGTAAATCGTGGCGACACTCAAATCGTGCCTTGCTTCGTCAATGTGGGAACTCCACTCGAAAAACGGTCACAGTGTGAACAAGCATCTACTTGCATAGAGGGAAAATTTAGTCATGTTGATTCGATCTAGTTCTACTATACGTCGTTGATAACATAACGCTGCTTAATGTCCACATTTTTTAATTGTTCACAGATTCAGAAAAAAATATTATTAAGCAGCTCAATTTAAACTTCATTTACATATCCTAAACATTTAACATTTTCTATAAATAAACTAACAGGATGTGTAAGAAACACATTATAAATAATTTATTTACCCTTGCAACCAAAAAAATTACAGTTTACATAATTTTACACAAACACATTAAACAAGTATGAATGTATCAACACAATCAACACACTATACAAATCAAACGTTTTTACCCTTAGTGAAGTGATTGTGATTGAAAATCCACTTCCCAACCAAAGTATTTCCATCAGTCTCTGCCATGTTAGATTCGTCTCTCCAGATCTCCAATCAAATCAAGTAAAGCTCGTTACAGTATGCATCAGATCTACAGATATGACACACTTCCCCCACCCCCAAAGGTGATATACTTTCTTCCTCGTTTGTGGGCAAAATGTCTTTCATTTTTAGTTATACTACAAGCTGAAAGTAAAATAAATGAAGAAGGCAGACTGTGTAGAGTAAGAATCTCAGAAACCCGAGAGTCACAAGATTGACATAATCGCAAACCAGGAGACGAATTCAAAGTAAAACTGGAAAGATAAGAAAGCAAAGAAGGTAGCAAATCAATAAAGGGTCATATCCACTGTTAATTTTCCAAGCATCACTTCACAAGTTCGAATTTAGTGACAGATTTAATATGAAGCATTTCAGATAAAATTATGGAATAGTACACGATGTCCACTTGTAAAATATTAACATTTTCACAATATTATTATTATACAGATCTGTTACTAATTGATATTATACAATATTTTGGACAAAATCAGGTTGTAAAACATTGTAATAAGAGAGGATGAGGACATTTTTGGATCTTTCGGGAGATATGCAGCAGGATTAAAATGTTACTGATGTTGATGCGACTTGAAGTTTAAAAGTATAATAGTTTAGGGGTCAAGATTGTATTACATGCAGCTTGGTTTACCTCTTTCTATAAAACAGACGTCATATATTTTATAACCTTTACTATTGCCTGTTTTCAGCTTCAATAATTTATATTTACCTATGTATGCGAGAAAAGAATATGTAGACCTACCTTAATTAGACCCAAAAAATTTATAATTATAAATTTAACAAATAACCGAAATCAAACCAGGAGTAGGTAAGAAAAGTAAACACCATGCAATTCCTCAGCTGCAGACGTAAAATCAGTAAGTAGTTTTATTCACGTTGCTTTAATTGCAGAATCATGTAAAATTAAATTTTATACCTGAATAAAGCAACTTCGATTGTGGACACGTAGTGACTTCTAGTCGTGGTTGGCTTTATATATTTTGTTATTTTTAAAACCAAAATCCAATGATGGAAGTTGAAGTAAATTCCGCAGAAGGACTTCACGTTCATCACTAATAGTTTACGGGAATTTACAGGCGATTGAGTCTTCGCCATTGAAGACAGTCCTTGTAAAACAAAGTGCGCGTGGTTTGGCGATGACACGTTGGACGCGCTCCAGAGTGAGCTATCATTTGGCCTTTGTCCAAAATAGCAGCAGCAACTAGCTAGACTATGGAGTATGCAAAAAACAAGACCGACGAAGGTAACACCGCAAATACAAATATGCCCCCACTCGGAGCGTGCTTCGGGATCCTGTTCAACCTTTAGTGGCGATCTGTCCCGACACTGTTCACAAAAGACATTGTTAGCGTTCCCGAAGAACAGCGTCGTCGTGTCGTTAATCAGCGAAAAGTGTATTGTGTCTTTATTTATCTTAATGGAAACGAAACAAAGGCAAAAAGGAAACGACTCCTTTACGTCACGGACCAGCTGCACTCTGTGATACGAAAATATCTTCCCCGACACGCTGATTAACTGCCTTATTCCACCAGCGCAGCTTTCCAACATGTCAAGGCTTATCTACCTACCATTCGGAAATTTATTATTCTATAGTCATAATTGGCGTCGGACAGGAAATATTACGCGACAGAATTGAAAGAGAACAAATTTTGTCACCCTGACGACATGTTGCTTGCTCCTCTGAGACAATGGAATTTTATAATTCCATGAACTTTTTAACTACCATTTCTGTAATTAAAAAAAGTAAATTTTACATACAAATTTAAAATAGCCACATCCTTCTTCAAAATGATTTTTTTCCGAAAGCTCCATGTATCAATTAACTATTTCTAATTTAATAAATTATTTAGAAGTTTGAATGTTGTGATATTCAGTCCTAAGACTAGTCTGATGCAACCCTCCATGATAACCTCTTTCGCAAGACTCTTCATTTCCTCATTACATCAATCATATCTGCTTAGCGTATTCCATCCTAACCTCACTATTCTGTTCTTACGCCACATCCTTCCCTCTAATGCTAATTTTACAAGACCTCGTGCCTTAAAACGTAGCCTATTAATCTATCTCTCCTCTTGGTCAACGTCTTCCATATTGTTCCCTTTTCCCCTATTCTGTTTAGAACTTCCTCATTACTGACTCTATCCAGCCATATGATTTTCGGCATTCGCCTACAGCACAATATTTCAAAAACTTCTATTCTTTTCCTTTCCGCAGCCCCCATCGTCCACGTTTCGCACCCATGTAACACCACGCTACATACGAACATTTTTAGCAATGATTTCCTAATATTCATACTTATATTACCCGTAAGTAAATTCTTCTTTTTCGTGAAAGTCTTCCTTCCTTGTGCTATTCTACTCTTTATGTCTTCTATACTTTTAATATCCCTAGTTATTACGCTTAACAAGTAGCAGAATTCCTTATCTTCCGTCAAAATATTCCTTACCAATCTAACCTCTTCACTATTCCTCTGTTTCCCAAAATACACTCTATTACCTTGGTTTTCCCTCTATTAATCCTTACATTGAACTCTTTCTCCAGGATTTATTATGGTTTCCAAGTCTTCTTCTGATTTCCCTAATACTACAAAATTGTCGGCAAAGCGTAAGGTTTTTATTTCTTCTCCTTGCAGTATGAGTCCTTTTTCATATTTCGATTTAACATTCTTCAGCGCCTATTCTATATGTAAGCTAAACAGCGTAGGAGACAGACAAAATCCTTACAAATTTACAAAACCATTTTACTTTAATATGACTTATTTAATTTTTTCCTTTGATTCTGACCTTACCATAATATTAACTTACAAAATAAAGTATATTGAATCTACTTTGTGTCACACAAAAATATATAACACTTTAAATTCATGAGAGGTAAATACAATACTATTATCATTTACATGAATTTTAGTTTTTCACGTCACTTTTCATCTTAAGATAACATACTGAAATAAATTCATAAAAAAATCACAGAATGTAGTATTAGAAGTACTAAGGAAAGGTAAGTACAGCACAGAACACGAAAATAAAGGTGACTCAAAATGAGCTGAGAAAAATAATTTAATATGAAAATGGTTACAAATAAAATAAATAATTTGTTTATCTCTTTTTATTATATCCCAATGTTTTATCAGTCGCCATTTAAATTAGATTAATAAATAATAATTTTCTAACATATAAAATTTTTAAAATCTTGTACTGTCAGTAATATTGCCATAAAAATATGTCAAGAAATTAATTAATTAATTTCTTAAAATAAATTTCTACTCAACAATAATCACTACAAATATTTTATAGCATGAATTCTTAATTTTAAAATTGACGTTTTTAAAAAATATCAGTTTTCCTATTAAAATACTCTCCTATATAAAATAATGGAACATAAAAGCATCAATAAATCAGAAACATTAAATAAAAAATTTTTCAATAATAATTGGCTCCGCAAATAAATTAAATTAACATTTTGTTTAGTTTAAGTCATATTCTGTGTTTCCTAATACCTAATTTCTTTTCACTACACAGTTCCCGTAAAAATGTCAAAGATCAACAGTAAAGTCTATTTTGGTCTGATTAGCCTTTACTTTGGGAATTAAAAAATTAACTTTTAAAACATATTCACTTAACTTTTACAAAACTGCGTGACGAAGAGAAATATGAGAAAACGCTCATTATTATGATTATATTATCCAGGAGAAGAAAAGATTTGAGTTATTAAAACATTTAGCAGAAATGAATTTGTTGAATGAATGAAATGAATATCGGAATAATAGCGGCTACAAGAAACGCGATCAAATAAGAAGAATGAGAACATATTTAAACATTACTAAAGGAAAAGTGAAAGAAACTGAATATTCTCGGTACACTAGTTCCAGTTGATTTTCTCTTAATCGCTTCTAGCAAAACACATGGATTTTCTTCCATTCACTGGTAGAATATCGCAGAGTGCTGATCTATTACTCAGATTAATGGCTGTAACGAGACCTTCCACCTTGCTCACTTTCTCCTGAACATGTCCACAGTGCGCTGAGACTAGCTTTATACCAGTAACTCGTGCAAGCGCAATGTGTAATTTAAATTGCATGCGATCTTAATCAACATGTACCTCACAATTAATAAATTTTACACTGTCTTCACTCATACAAGAGGAGAAACCTGATTAAGGTGCACACGGTAGAACTGCTATTTACTTTCTTTAACAGTAAGATCAGGTTTTGTTAATAGAACCCACGAGGATGAAGCAGCCCTAACAAAAAAATTCAGAATAATTTTATTAAAGCAGTAAATTACGAATAGTTAATTTCAAATCAATCATTACTAAAATTTAACCAAAAACATACTGATCCCCTAAATACAAAACTTGCATGTTTAAAATGATATCATGTTACTGTAAATTTTATAACAGAATAAAATAAACTTTTAAAATCAGTCACATTTAATATCATCTGCTTCACATAACGATGAAATATATTCCACATGCGCTATTGGCTCTTCAATATAAAAAATTCCATGTTTCATAAGCTAAAAGAAATAAATCTAATTAAATTACCATTCAGGACAAACACATTTAAGCAGTAAGTGTAGTAGTGGAGATAGTCAAATACTTTAAATAGTTATTCGCAAGAATAAACAGAATAGGTAAAGGTAGGTGAAGGTGGCAGAGGATAGGCGATGTAACCTGAACTATTAACAAACGAAGAAATGTTTGGATATTTCTTACACCATTAAAGCTGTAGATAATTACGCGTTAGCATTCGCAGAGATGTTTATAGGTATTTTAATTACAATAAAACTGAAAAATAATTAATTTAATCATGGTTATTCGAGAGAAGCAGTAAAGATAATTGTAAGGTTAAAAAATAAAAATTTATTTTCAGGGAAACAGAAAATGGTAACGATAGAACGATATTCTCAGCTTTCATGTGGACACCACTTTGGCCTATTCATAGAGAAATGAACATTCGGATTCAACAAGAACTTAAAATTAATTATTTTAAGTCCTTCAGGATAATGATAATATAAATAAATAGTGAAAACTATTTCAATACCGATAAGTCCAAAACATAATTTTTCTTTAATCCGAGTAGTAAAAAATTTATGGTTATTTATAATAACTAAAAAATTATATTAATTTATTTTGACATTTTTAACGTATTTACCAAATTCACAGACCTTCTGAAATGCTCAGACTTCTTTTATTATGTTAAACCATAATTTACATAATTATACACGTAAAATATAATCATAACACTACAATTTTCAGCTGTAATTTCATTTAAGGGTTATATTTTATTAGAAAAAGAAAATATAATAGCGATGGACCTTGCTCCTCTCGGTATATATTATGTTTGCACACAGTTCAATATTGAAAATTAATTCATAATGAAAAATTTATACACACTTTCTTAAAATCTAATACCTGATAATAATTAGAACGTTTTATTTAATACGCATTTTTTTTGTTCTTATTTACAGACTGGCTAATTATTTTTCGAAAACATCCTGATGTTACGGTTAAAAAGGAAAAAGCCTTTCTGATTGAATGACGGTTCTTTGAACAATGATCAACTATGTTAGATAAAGAAAAATCAATGGTAAGTATTCTAATTTTTTGTAATAGAATATTTATCAGTTATATGAAGAAATTTCATGACAACCTTCACTGAATTTAGGCTACATAAAATACTTTTAAGAATTAAAATATTTCCTGTGAATAAAATTTCTAAATTTAGTAATTTTTACTGTCAAAAGTATACGAATATTTGGTAATGTGAAATTTTTATATACAGTACAGAAAAAGCATATTTAGTTGTTACTTACAGACGGTATATTTCTATGCTATTAAAGCGGAGTTGCTTCTTTCTGGGTCGTCCTCATGTAGCCTGATAAAAAATAAAGGTTCCAAGGACTAGCTTTAATTATAAGTAGAGAGATGTTATTACGAAATTATGTAATTCAACATTTCAATTGACCTGATATTTATAAAAAGCTAATAGATATATAAATGGTGAATAAGTCAGAAAATCACTCTAATATTCAACACATCAGTAGATACGTTACAACTTTTCGTGAAAAATTTTGAGACTACTACTGCTGGAAAGATACATAGTCAAATTTCTTCTGAATAGATACAAATTCATTAATGACAGCTTTTTTTAATTTTGAACTGTATAACAATAACTTGCATACATTTAAAAAATTTTACACCAGAATAAATTTTATCATGTACTTTTCCTCGATGAGATCACATAACTAGATGAAACGTTGCAACGTATCTATGTAATGTGTTGAATAACAGAGGTTTTCTGACTTATTGTCTGGTTTGATGTTTGATAATTTTGTAAAAGTTATTGACTCTCACCTCATAATTATGTATTAAAATTTAACAACTTAAAAAGTAATATATATATAATTAATGGTACATACGTATATTTGAGATAAACGTGTAGCTTTCAAGATTTTTGGAAGTTTAAAACATAATTATTGACGACAATGGTACAGGACATTTTACTCATTCAATTTAGCTGTAAAACTGCTCTCCTCTCTTATTTAGTTGTTGTAAATGAGTCATTTTGGCCAGGTGGAGTGTTACTCAGAGACGGCGTGCCTCAAGGGGACAAGAATCGAACCAATTACCGACACGAGATTCCGTGTACGTGGAAATCCGTTGTTGCCCCGCTTATTATGCCTCACGTACGGTACATATCTGGCCATGTACGGAGTCATAAAGCCATAGCTGTCGGGGGTTCGATCACCTTCAGAGCAACGGCTGACAAACAACGAGAACATCATCCCACGCACTACAGGAATCCTCCAAGCGTTTCCTTAAATTCAAAACTATGTCAAAAGTAAAAGTATAAATAAATATCTTCTGAGAACGATTAATAAAATTTCCAATAATTCTTGTGAATTTCGTTTATTTACTTTGAAACCTCCGTGGAATATACTAAATCTACTTAATTATAATTTTCTGACTTTAAGTTTATAATAAATAAAAAGGCGGTCAATAAGTCAGCATATAATTTTATTACTATTTAATTAATGCTAATACTACGTTTCGTCCAACTTTGTGGACTCCTTCAGGTAACTACACCCGAAACATTATCAAGTTAAAATATTAAGTGTAATAGTCAATATAAAGTAAAATAAATAATAGAATGTCATTATTAAACGGATAAACTATTCACAATAGAGGAATTTGGTGTCGCGGATAATCTCCAGCAACGGCTAGGGCCAAAATCTATCGCGGGAGAATGTCTTCGTCGTCAAATTCCTCTATCATCCAAGTAATATGGTACATCTACCATTTATTTTACTTTACATTTAATATTGCAATGCATGTATTAACAATTTTCTACATATGATAAATTCTTTTTAAAGCTATAATTTTTTATTTATAGTTACCTAAAAAAAATTCCCCAAAGTTGGATGAAACGTAATATTTATAGTAACTAAATAATAATAAATTTATTTCCTGACTTATTGACCGTATTTTTATTCGTTTCAAAATCTACTTAATTGTAATATTAAAAATAGCTTTATACATATGGACTTGTTAACGAATGTTCGTAACAGTCAGAAGATTTCAGTAGTTTAAAAGCTACATTAAAATTTAATTTTGGTTCAGAGGTCGTAGATGAACAGGACTATCTGGTTACTTTAGCAGAACCTATAAGAAGCCAGCTTTAGATTATAAAAATTCCTGGAAACGTCTAAATTTTCTAATTTAAGAAATCATTAATAAAATAAAACTACACGTTTCATTAAGCCGGAGACTTAAAATAATTGCTAAAATAATGTCGGCCAAAACATTCGTAGAATGTTAAATTTCTCGTCGGGATACTTTTTTTCCTCCGTCCATTTGACAGACGACATTCCTAATAAATGAGTTTGCTGACGGGAAGACTAGAAAAGTTTGGCTTGATATGTAATTACTATTTAAATCGGTTAACGTGGGAGAAAAGTTTGAAAAAGGTTGATTGTTGATTAAAAATGTACAGTGCATCAAGAACAGAACTACTTCAGTCATAGGTAAAGTTGTCACCTGAATTGAGTTAATGAAGATCATGTATTAATGGAAATACCTCTATTACTCATTGACTAAAATTCATGCAAATTATTATCTTCTGTAAATGAATATTTCGTAATTCTTCACTGTTTCGTGATGAGAAGATGTAGGTTAGTATATTTCAAATTAAGTATACTGGTTAAGATCATAATTATTTTTATGGCATAGATCTGATCTTAATTTGTTTGACCGTAAGAAAAAAAAGTACTCCAGTTTTAAAAATTCTCAACAATAATCGAAAACATTCTATAGTGTCAATTTCCATCAAGTTTTATTACGTTCGGTCCATTGACACACAATCTTTCCGATAACATCAGAAGGAAAATTTTATCATCTGTGAGGTAAAATACGTATTGATCGTTTGAGCACACACGATGGAATCTGTTGTTGATAATATTATATACAGAACCTAATTGAACTGCATATCGTTTGATATAGTCACTCGTCGGTAATGCACAATCAGGACATTGACTTACCATCAGTAGTAGTTGTGGCTGGACATTGAGCTCTTTCCTAGTTCTTCACGCTCTTTTTAACTGCCTCATTATGGATTTCAGTTCAACGGACATGTAATCGGAGTTCTGTGGAAACGGATGGTGCCGTAGTTACGCCTAATTCACAAGGATGAAGAGAGAACTAATAACGTTGGAACCTTCTACAAATTTAGGCAGTGGTATATATCGGCTTATAAGCTCAGAAATCCGTACGATTATATCCAAAGTGAATATTCTCTTTCACTTATTCATTTTTTATTTCATAATTATCTTCCGTATTATAGTTAACCAAAAATATTAATAGTTCTAGAAAAAAATGGAATTGAAGTGATTCTTAGCTGTTGACTCCTTAATTTAAATCAATTTTTTTGCAGGACGTATTTTATTACTTTTGTGGGTAAAGGGATTACATTAAATTCGATCTAATTGTTGAATATATTCATTTAGAAATGTTTTTGACGGCTGCTAAGTTTCGTATATTTCGGGTAATTTTCCCTTCGCCTAATTAATCACTTACTAAGGCTCATTATTGAAAAATAATTAATACTATACACATCCATTAGTGTCATTGTTATATTTTTGAGAATATGATGAAGTTGTGTGGTCAAATTCAGCAAAGTATGCCGAACAATGAGAAACAGGTGTTTCGAGGAACTAAGAATTAGCTTCCTCATACTCATGCCACTGTGCGTCTTGTCAGAGCCATATTAATGGCGGATGCATTGGAATTCCATGACTGTGGAGGAGAGTCGTTCAAAGGTTTCATATTGTAACAGCACAAACTGGTTACATCAAGCCGGTATTTAGAGAAATCTCTGAACGTGGCTTATGGGTATACGAATAATTATAAAATATTCAGATTCTTAGGGGTACGACCATGTGATTTAAGAATGGCGATATATACTGCATTGAATATACGTTAATGTAGTGCACAAGTGAATTGTGCCATATTCATAATCATTAAATAATAAAGTGCGGTTTTATATTATTTAACCTCTATTTTCAGGTATAATTACAGTGGTTTTATTTTCACGCAAGGATAACATTATCCTTGTATTTATGTGTGTTTCTTCTTCAAAGCTGATCTCCAATAATATTTTTTCATAGGCCTTTCATAACTATAAAATGTTATCAATCCAGTTTCATGAACATTCAATGTAACTACAATTACTTGCCCATTTTTATATTAAATAAATACAAATATAGTATCATCTGGCGACGAGACAAAGTATAACTTTTTTATTTTTTATTTTATTTTATAAATAATTAAAGTTATTAAAGCAAAACATTTCCCTTATCATGCGTATGTATATGGCATCCGGTCAATTGTTTTGATATTGATTAAATTACAACTAATGTTATATATTTTTAATTATATTATTGATCGTCCATTCAATAATTTTGATGAAACAATAGCTTTATTTGACATGTATAAATTGATCTGTTTTAAAATTTATTCGACTACAGCTGGAAAATAAATAATTCTGTACATCTCCAAGTAAAAAATATGAAGTAATAAAGTAACTGTAAATTGAAAGAAATATCGTATTTCGAATGCCACTGTTTAATTTCAAATCACTGTAATATTTACTTTAGTGACTGCTATGCCATCAATTAAAAAAGGATGAGCGTTAAGGTAACCTACAGTGATATTAACCAGGACAATAAGCATCTCGGATATTCTTTTTTAAATATATAAATTATGGTCTCAAAATTTCCTTAATCTAACATGATGGCATTCAAAGTTCTATTTAATAAATAAAAATACAGTCAAATGTATCAATAATAATATTAATTCATATTTCATTTGTAATTACAACGTTTCGTCCATCCTTCGGAAATTAATTAGGTAAATTTTAAAATTGAATCAAACTCTTCTGCAATATGGATAATTTTATGTACTGCGTTTAGCGAAGGTTACAACCGAAAAGTTTGTGAACTAAATATTATTTAAAAATTTATTTATTTTCAAAAGTTTGATTTGTTTCTCTTATCTATGTCCTTATTTAGAGTCGCATCAATTACTACGACTTCAGTAGGGGAACGCGTTTTTCTAGTTTCACTGTGTGAAAGCACCAAAAAAAATATGCCAGGATTCGAACCCAGGACCTCTTCGACGTGAGGCATCAACGCTTACCATTACACCAAAAGAGGTCGGCATTAATTTCTTTTATTTCTTTTGTTTCTAAATTAAGCTTCGTTTTATAGCCTTAAAATTATGCAACCTGCACAACAATTAAAAAAATTGTGTTTAGTTGAAAATAAATTAAACGCTCTTAAAATTATTTGCTTTTCCTAAACGAGGGACGCTTTTTTTAATTCAGTGACGACTAATGCATGTCTACAAATTATATTCTGAATTTATTATTGAACAATTTCTACTACAGATTTGTAGGTCAAAATAGAACAAAACCCTTAGGATGCATGGAAATTTGCGGAAGTAAGAATGAAACATGTGTGCCAACACGTGCGTAATAATATTTGCATGAGTGTAAGGTTTGTTTGGGGTAACTTCCTGTGGTCTCTCGGCGTCAGATTTGCGAGCGGCATACCTTATGACAACAGACGTTACAAGTAAAATTTTCCCCACCCGCCCAGATCTTGGGTCTGCAGTACGATCTATAGCCACAATGGCCATAAAGAACAGACGTTATCTGCAAGTTCGCGCCATGGTGGCGGTAGTCGACGAAGTGGGGAAGGGGCCTCCTCCAAATGCATATAAGCAAGCAGCGAGCCGTGTATTTATTCGCTGTGTAATACTGGTTCTCGTTGCAAACAAGACTTAACTTTAGGTTGGACTATTTAGATAATCCAGGACCTACAAATTCAACGCCTTTGCTTTTAAATTATCCCAGAACAAGTTACCGTGTATGCTTGCAATAGGTCGGGCGGCCTCTCCTCCCTCCCTTTCTCCCTCTCTCTCTCTCTCTAGAGCCCCGAACATTGCTCGGTATTTATGGGCACGTCTTTAAAAGAGTCACGGAGATATAGCGATGGCCACCTCACGCATGCGAGCCAGGAATTAATTAGCACCGCATGCATCGCTTCACAGCAGTGGTATTTCACGCTCAGGACTCAACCCTCTGACTTACGACCGTGGACTTTAAAGAACAAAAAAGTGTCGCAAAGAAAAACAATTTTATGGTGACGAACCTCTCCTCATCTCGTAAACCATCGAACTGTTACTGTAACCGAAGTCGCGTAAAAAAGTTATAAACCCTCAGAACATCTTATTAAATATACAACGAAACGTATCATTTTCTTCCAAGTCTATTCAACCATCTTTTATGGAGTAAATACCTAACCATTAAATTTTCCTTAATATAACTCTGTTTATTCTAACAGAGGAGCCTGCATTTAACATAACATAAAATATATGAGCGACTTCTGTTTACACGATTACCAAACAACAGTTCACACTAACTGTAATGTAGATAAATAACCTTAATTATATATATGGGAAAACGTCAGGTATAAATAAAAATTTTATCAAATTTATTTTAACAATTTAATTAGAAATTGATAATATTCCAACGGATAAGATCGTCTGGCGAAGCTGTTCAGGATAGTTTGCGAAATCTACGAAACACGAAGAATACCAGTATTTAGTTAAAATATAATTATACCCATACAGAAGAAGACTGGGACTGATAGATGCAAACAGCACAGGACAATTAATTTATCAACAAAATATTAACGAAAATAGTACACAGGAGGATGGAACATCAAATAAAATACGAGTTAGGAGGAGATCATTTTGGCTTTAGGAAGAATGTAGGGAAAAGAGAAGCAATATTGACTGTGCGTCCAATTTTAGAAGCCAGGATAAGAAAAAACCGGTCTACGTTCATGGTATTTTCAGATTTAGGAAAAGCGTTTGAGAGTGAATTGTTTTTGAAGATGACAGGAATAATATGTCGAGAAAGAAGACTAATACATAACCTCTAGAGAAGGCAGTCAGCAGTAATTAGAATTGAAAATCAAGAAAAGAAATCACAAATCAAGAAAGGAGTAAGTCGAGGATGTAGTCTGTCACCAATGCTTTTTAATCGGCATATAGAACAGACGATAAAGTAATTGAAACGGAATATGGAAAATGTATCTTACTGAAAGGAGAAGAAATAAAAACCCTACGCTTTGTTGATGATATCGTGGTATTAGGGGAGTCAGACGAAGACTTGGAAACCATAATAAATGGCATGAACGTGGTCCTGCAAAATAAGTTCAACATCAGGATTAATAGGGGGAAAACCAGGGTAATGGACTGTAGTTTTGGAAAAAGTGGAACAACATAGTCTGTTAGATTGGGAAGGAATATTTTTAAGGAAGCTAAGGAATTCTGCTACTTGGGAAGCGTAATAATTAGGGATGGTAGAAATATAATAGACATAAATGGTAGGACAGCAGGCAAGGAAGCTTTTCGCGAAAAAGAGGAATTTACTTACGGGTAATATAAGTGTGAATATTAGGAAATCATTGCAAAAATGCTCGTATGAAGTGTGGCGTTATATGGGTGTGAAACGTGGACGGTAGGAGTTGCAGAAAGAAAATGAATAGAAGCCTTTGAAATTTGGTGCTATAGAAAAATGCTGAAGAGGGAGGACAAAGATGGAATACGCTAAGTAGATTGGGGAGAATATGGATTGTGCTAGTAATGAGAAAATGAAAAGACTTGTTCAAGATTTCATAGAATTTTGCACCAAACCACTTTTAGGACTGAATACCTCAATGACATTTAGCTTACATATAACTTTACTTTCTAAATAATCCTTTTATATTCAGTGGTAGTTCATTAATTATTATAACTCCCTGTCTGTCTGTAATGGATAGCCCTCCGTTTTTTTCTCGTTTTCCAAAGGAATTTTATTATTATAGTAATCCCTTTTCGACTTTTCTTGAATTCGTTACATTCGAAATAGTTTTAAAAACATATAAAGAGTAATCATAGTTCGTTTCTGAGGAATCAGTCTGTTTCGTAACAAAAATATGCATACTAATAATTTTGAGAATTAATATTCTGGTCTGTTCACATAATCAGAACCATTAAATTCCCAGATTTCAATGGATCATAGTTGCGTTAAGTCTATTGTATAATTGATTAATATGTTAAGCCACAAGATAGGTTAAAATCAAAATTTGAAACGTATGAGTTTGATGGACTTTTTCCTCATAAATGATTTTATTTTTCCTTCCTTCAGTACAAATGTAAAAGCTTTGTCTTCTTTACATTTAATTGGTCATATTATAGATTAAATGTTAATTAATTCTGCTTGAAAGAAGGAGAAAAATAACAGTGTCAATATTAATCCAAGGTATTTCAGCAAAGACCCTATAGAAAATAACGTAGATTTGTTCTTACAAATGCTTATCTGTAGAAGAATGAGTTTAAGACTTGGGCTTTAAGGATTAAAGGGTGTTCAGACAATATTGCATAATTGAGTGTTTGTTAAAATGAATGATCATATAATGATGTCATATAATACCTTTGGCTTTTAACAATTTGATTCATTTGGAATCAACAACAACCTTGCGACATTTTACTTCAGAAAGTATTTTTGGATGTATAATCAAGGCTTGCCTCATGTACGTTAACAAGTTTCATAAATTTTCCTTTCTGGGAACATAATTCGTGGTAGTTCCTAAATTCTGTTAATGGACTCAAGAGATTCTCAGATATCGAGTGTAATGTATTGTCCGATATATTTATTTATATTTGTAACTAATGAAGCATGCGATATTGTACATAATATTTATTTCTAGAATCGGGTAATATTTTATGTTTTTGAAGCTGGCAATTTGCTTTTGTTTGAACAAAGAAACCCGGAAATTGTTCGTCGAGAAAGATTGTAGGTTTTTTTCCACCCAGCTCCCCCTTCCACGTGCCTGTGATTTAAATTTGCAGTTAACGAATATAGCGCTGGAGATGTTTAAAGCAATTAATGCTCAATTCTAAAACGTTATCGTCTTTGTGCATTCGCACACCCCCCAGTGCCTGTCGGTGCCATTGTTCCACAACACTCCCACCTTGTTTTTATTAGTTTTTTTTGTTTTTTGTTTTTTTCAGCGTGGTGCCAATTCGTAGAAAGTGTATTTCTTTTCTGCGCGTGTATGTGTGTGTTGACGAGAGGGGATGGGGGTGGAAAGGGGAGGTTAGGATCTGATTGTTTGTGACATGTGCAGCCTCCCTGGGCCCGCGGGCATTCTGACACAATGTATAATTACAGTCCAACCCTTAACATCCCCATTCAATCGGGGAGGGTGTCCGATAAAGTCGTTATCGAAATTCCGCGCTCAGAGCACACGGACTAACAGCGAAATGTGCAGCTGTAGGAAGGCCTCTGGCAATGCAGCATACTAATATGCATATGACTAATACTTACTTGTGTGTGCTGTTAATGCGCTTCTGCATTGTATAGCTGTTGGGAACTCAAAAGAAGAGTAGAAAGTAAGAACCATGGTCGTAAATTAGCAACAGAAGTGTTCTCCGATTTTTTTAGCTGAACTATTAAGATTTGTCTCATGACTGGATTAATCTAAATCAATTTACAGAAATGATAATTTAATATGGCAAAAGCATCTACTAATTCATAATAATTATAGTCAATAATAAATCATAATTTAAGGAACTCATACTTACAAAAACGTAAATATAGAATATTGTGCTGTGTCTGTCTAGATGTTCAAATAACGGCACATAGTTTCTTTCCCCAGCAGCTAAAAGCTCACATTTACCTCGCCGACTCCCTGAACAATAATAAAAGATAAATATATGAATAAATAAAATTGAAGTGTAGGTCTGCATGTTTGTCTGGATTGGGCTCCGAAGCGTCTTAACGGATTTGAATGAAAACACGAATTTTAACTTAAAATTTCGTGTTTGTTTTATTTCGATATCTTGTAGAGTTCAGAAGGTATTAATGAAAATACTTATAAATCTACTGAATTGCCGCGCGAAGGGGAGCGTGAAAACTAACTGCGAGTTATAAGTCCTATTAGACGTCCCTTTACCATTCATCCCACTTACTTTGTTATTATAAGCGTATTTTAGCAGCATAAGACAGAGAGAGGGGAGGCGACTATCATTACTCTATCTCTTGTTACAGTAAGATTCGCGCCGTATCTAACCTATTGTTGGCAGAGAAATAATAAACTTATTTTGATCATCCATACGATGTATACGTAAATTGGTTTTATTTTTAGCATCAGGCAAATATTAATATATTTTAATTGTTTTTTTTTTGGTTAACAGGCGACGAGTCTGCTGTAAGATTGCAGCATTCCCTTCCCCGTATCTTCACTAGTTTTTGGAGGCAGTTGTCCGACTGATTCAATTGTATCAGGGAATAACTCTTACCGTATGCCCAAGGTCTTAGACTCCAGTACATACACCTCCCAAAATAGGTAAAGGAGTCTGGGTACGTGAGGACTTTGAAAAATCCAGAGAATTTACGAGTCATTCCGGACGGAGTCAAGTGAGCCCCACAGTCAATCTGGGAAAGAAATGCCTGCGAGAGAAAACTCCCACAGTCATATTCTATGTAATCTCATTTTTATTGATTACGAAATGTATGATAGTGGGAACTGTTAAAAAACTGCGAGTTATAATATTTACCCTAAAGCGATGATAAATAAATTGTACAGTACTTTTTATATATTCAATGAATTCAACTCTGCCAAAATTCTGTACCAGTAATTTCGTTTTTAGGGCAAAGTAAAAAGAATTATTTCAGCGCGTACGAAGTCGGGGGCATAACTGGTCTTTAAATTAAATAGACAGAATAGGATTAAGCTTCAATGACGTTACTTACAAATAATAATGCTTGAATTTATAAAACCTCTACGAGTAAATTCAAATCTGACGTAGAAATTCTCAACAAATCCTACTTCGCCCGACCACCAACAAGGAATGTAACCAAATGAATAATTTTAAAATGAACCTCTTTCGAAGTCCATTGAACGTACCTCGTCTTAGTAGGCTTCTAATTTGTTAATGATATTTCGTATTTGATTCGTTTCATAACATTTTGTCCAAACTGTGTTTCACGCTTTTCATTCTGAACAAAAAACGTCTAATGTTAAGAATATTGCTTTTGAAAAATGTGTAAAATAATAGTAAAGATTGAAGGCACGTTTAAAAAATAAATTACTGCATCAGAGACCAAATAAACAAACATCGTCAACAAGGTAATGCAGAGAAAAAGTTAAGATAGATAAACCCGACTTCATTCATTGTTTCAACTGAACCCAGAGATGTAGCTCTCAAATTTACGAATTCGTGCCACCCACAATCTGATTAATTAAAAGCGGTTTTCGCATGCATTAAGTAAGTGGAGATAGGATCTGTCTGGAATGCTTGAGGACGTCGGATCCAACGCCGTTCACGACAAGTCTCAAATGCGAAGATACTAACGTCGGACGGCGACCGATTCTATATTACGAACTCCATAAAACAACAAAACAACACAATTCTTGAAAGAACACCGCGAGAATAATGAACTGTGTCACTGAAATAATGAAAGTTGTGTAAGTATATAATTTCATTGTCCTATATGAAAGCGGTATTAGGAACCATTCTTCACGGTCCTGGGACTTCACTCCTTTGCGTTTTATGGGCGTGTCTTCAATTTGTCTCCGTATTAACATTTATTAGTATGGAATTATTTACTAAATAATAATCGCAAAAAATTAAAATTCACAGTTTCAGATAAGAAAGATTTATAATAATTTCGTAAATTGTGTTAAATTCTTAATATTTTCATAGTTTAGCCTAAATCCTTAAGTCTTATAATAGGAATTTCACTTTTGTGTAAACAGAAGTATGCAAGATACAAATTGTACTTCATTGTTTCATTTCATATTCATTGCTCGTATTGAATTTTTTTCATGAAGAGTTAAATTTAGTGCTCCTGGTCAAGCTATTTGGAGCTATTTCAAGAAGTGAATATGTCACTAGTGCCTTTAATATAAGTAAAATTAAATTGAAAAATCTCCCATTTACGTTACAGTTCTGTTAATATTTTTTTTTCCAACAACAGTCGAAATATAAAATTACTTTAAGGGTTACAGGATAAGTGGGACATCCTGAATACTATACAATTGAAAAGTTTATTTACAAATAGCTAAGTATTTTGCATTCCTAAATTATTAGTTATTTTATTTTTACAGATGATGACTGATGTATACCTAAAAACAACTTCGAAAAAATTTAGAATATAATTTATTTCTTCTTGTAAAATTCTGTTATGGATGAAAGTTTTGTGAATTGAAAATATCAGTGAAACGAAATATTAAATGTCAAGAAAACATTTTATTGTTAATCTTTACATGAAATCGATCGAGAGTAATTACTATTCATATATCTTGTCAATCTTTTCAAGAAATATTCAGGGGAAAAAATTATTGTCAATATTTTCTAAAAAATCACCCAGTATTGTATATTACTATTATATATAATAATACCTCAGACACCTTCAATTGTTAAAGTATAATAAAATGAGATGTAACAGGAACTAAAGTAATTTTTAACTTCACTATTTTTTCTAGTCAGATTCAGATTTGTATCAAAATAAAACATTTTTAGGGTATGTTATTCTACATGCCACAAATATTTAAAGGATAATATCACAATTCCTGCACAAATAACTATTAATTCCTCATCCTTGACGTTCAGATTCTCTATTATGAATTGGCAATGCTAATACTGTAAATAATATACGATATCACAGTATTATCTTTGAAAAATGCATGTGAACATTCACAGAGCCTAGAAATTAGTTCTTACGGTGTTAATAAATTGATGAAGGGCACGAATCAAGTACACGTGTAAGTGAAGTTCGCAAAGCTGGTTTTTGAGCCAGGTGCAGTGCTTAGTTTAAGAGAAGTAGAGGTATGGAAAGCAGCGAGTATGACGGAGCGATGGAACGCTGTCGCAGTAGATCGTGTTGATTGTCTCGTAAATACTGAGTCTCTCTAGTTTCCGGATCGCCTTAGCGGTGCAACTCCATTCCTGGAGCCGCGGTTCGCCTTTCGTGGAGTCATGGAAAAGTCTATGGCAGAACCGAACCAATTATATAGACGATATTAAAAACTAGCCTTCAGTATGCAGAGCTGATCTCCTTAAGTACAGTCATTACTGAGAAGACTATCTACTATATACTCTTCATAAACTCAACATATTGACCTTGAATTCGTTGTCACTATAAAGCTATACGGGTGGTTCAGGGGTAAGAGGTGTAAGGAAAGAGCACATTGTTTCAGTAAATGTAGGTTAGTCTAAAATCAGTGTAAATTTAATGCAATTTTTATAAAACGCTTACCAAACAGTGATTCATTTCTCCATTTGGGAACATAAACTTATATGGTTTCTTATTAACAATTATAAGTTACTTTGAAAAAAAAACGTTTACAAAAAATCATAGACAGTATAGCGTTTATTGTGAGCTCATTTGGATTTTTTTTCAATTACTCCATTGCTTCGCTACTTAGGGTGAACTGTCATATTCAGTATTTGCGGTTTCTGTTCCATTCCTTGAAAGTAATGAGCAAATTAGTTTAAAATTATACGTCATCTATACAATAAAGTCTTCTCAATTACGTTACATGGCTCAAAATTTTATGACACGTAAATGTCACTATCACCTCCTAATCGGAATCCATTACAATTAATTTATTAAAATTTTTATTCGTTGACATTTTTTTGGGGAGGTTTCAACATCGTTTAAATAATAATTTTATGGTGTGATTAGTATTGTCAGAGAATATGAAGCAGCAATAGTGACGGATCCGTAATTATGAGATTTATATATTAAATGTCTATTAGTTGGATATTGAATCAGACATACTATATAATGCAATCAAGAGCACGAGTAAAACAGAATAATTATATACAATAAAATTATATGAAATTATTTAGCAACATACATAAATAATTCGCCGCAAACAACCCCAAAACATTCTGACACGAATATTTTATGGACGTATGCAAAAGTGAAAATATGCCCTTAAAATCGAACCCAGAGTATAATTCATACAGAAAATTAAAAGAAATGTGTGGAACATAAATTATGGTAATATTATTTTGGTTTATTTTATGATTTCCCTCATTAAGGTGAAGAAGAAATTTTTTTCCCGAGATAGAAAAATATAATCCACGACTGTAATATTTCTATTCAAGAGCTGGTGTGTGATTAGGCAATCTTTTATAAACCCATATAGTTAAATATTATTTCACGTAATGTATTTACGGTCCTCAAATAACCATTATCATTTTAGTAACTAAAGAAATTTAATTATAAAAATTTATTAAAATATGGATGTCAGTATATGACGATTCCATTTTAAAAACAGAGCTCAAAAAATAAAATGGCGAATTATGTAATCGTACTGAAAGTTCCATATTTTTTTCTTTCAAGTTACTGAAATTCATAATGCTTCTGTCATCTCTAGTATAGTGTAGGACAATAAATTCATATCATACGTAGAAGACCTTTGTGACGTTCTATTTTCACCCCTTTTTAAAAAGATATAAAGTTCGCATTCGCGTAGTGGAAAGTCGCAGTGAAGAAGGAAAAACGTGCGAGTGCGTTAGATGCGAAGTGTGGGTAGTTAATATTGTCAGGGACCTTGGCAGACAAACGCCGGAGTCCAATAGCGTCCGGCAGAATAGAGAGAGAGAGAGCGAATGCGTCGGCCCTGCCCCTCCGTGTTCTACGCCAAATAATGACTCTAATTAATCCAATTAACCGTTAATTAATGGCATCCTTTCTCCGTATTTGCGGGAAATCCTCCCAGGTCTAATGGAGTTTTGAGCCCGGCAATCAATATTTTGCAAAGGGGAAACAATGTACCCATGAAGTGGTACGTGAGTGCTTACTGCCATCCGGTCAACGTCTATAAGGAGGTAATTGGCAGAAGAGAAGGGAGGCGAGGAGGAGAAGAGAGAACAAGCTAATGCTTTGGCGAAGCACAGAGAGAAAAGGCTGAGCGAAGCCAGTAAACACGCAGCTACAAATCAACTTATCTCTACATTAACATAATAAAAATGAAACAAAATGTATCTTTAGGCATTATCTCTAAAATTTATTGATGATGCTTTGGAAAGAATTTATATCAACTGGAAATTATACTCTTAAGAAAATTGTGTTTCTATTAGAAAATACTTTCGGTATCAGAGGTAAAGGAAACATCAGTACTAATCATAGCCATAACATGATTAAATTTTTGTGTCAGTTTTTTTCTGTAGTTCGGAAAGTGATCGGTTTGAAATATATTTGGCGCTAGTAGGGAAAAGTGATCATTCTTAATTTACGTATTATCTGTTATTAGCTTACTGTGCCATATATATGGTATACTTTTTAAGTGAACTGAATGACATAAAGCCATCCAAAAGCTAATTTAAATATATATATATATATATATATACCATTTTCTTTTCTTAATAATAGCACGTGACATTAATGTATACGTTTGGCATTGCATGGATTATTCAACGGTAGAAATCCTTTCAGGGGCACATACTATTTATTTAAAATAGAAAATATTCCAAACTATCTCTACCTTACAACAATATGTTAGATGTTTTTTATTTGTAGGAAGGCCATAGGACACAGGGACCGTTTCGCTATTTAGTCTCATATGTCCTACATTCACTGCTAGTTTCCGCTCACACTCGCAGTTACACATCAGTCTGAACTCGTTTGTCTTTCCTCTCATTGTCATCATCTGACGTGTTGTCAAAACAAAACCAAATAATTATAAGGGACATAAGTTATCTGCAATTTATTACTTCTATTAGTCAAAATGAAATACGCTTTCAAAGTAAGTAAGTACGTATTTCTGTGAAATCGGACTCCTTTTATAAGTAATTCTGAAACAAGAAATAATTTATTGTATCAGACAATTATATACGACAATTCAATTTGGAACAGAGTAATTTCAGTAATAAAAAATTAATAACTCG
This sequence comes from Eucriotettix oculatus, assembly GCA_034510155.1. Lineage (NCBI taxonomy): Eukaryota > Metazoa > Arthropoda > Insecta > Orthoptera > Tetrigidae > Eucriotettix > Eucriotettix oculatus. The sequence continues at coordinate 50,123,788 of CM067381.1, forward strand.
TAATTTAAGAAGCAAGGCATGTATTTTACTACCGTGTGACTAGTTGTTGCAGTTACCTTTTAATAAATCCAAACCGAAAGAAATTTACTCGTGCATTATAACGAGTTAATGTTACACAAGGTTGTTTTAGAAAATTATTTTTATATATTATTTAGAGGAAGTTAACAGTAGAAACCGAAAAATTTTAATCCTTCGAAAAAGTCAAACGTTTTCCAGTTGAAATTCTTATGGAACCTTCCGAATGTCCAAAGTATCCAATGTGGTTTCCATTTTCCCTTAAAACTGTGACAATTTATACGGGTTTAATTAATAAATAATGGAGGAATAATTCGGTGATAGTGTTAAAACGAGAGGATCTATTTAATACCGATCTACTTGATGCTTGTTTTCTAGGAATTTCCGTGGATCTATTTCAGGATCCATAAACTCTGCTGCTTTTCTTTCCCTTCCACATCGCCTCTTTTAAATTCCCTTCCTATGCTATTAAAGGGAAGTTGCCAGTCACAGGATTCTCCTTCGTGTTGCCTGTCAATCCCCAGGAAAAAAAATCCTTGTTAAATCTTTGTTAAATGAAATTTAAAAACAAATTATAAATAGGTGTAAATAATGTGATGCATAATTTAGCTGAGGCTTAATTGTACAATACAATATTTAAATGCGTTCGGTCATTAATATTTATTGTCTTTCAATTGATTTTAATCAGGCAATGTTGTGTACAATTTAATCATTCAATAATTTCGCTGATTCAGGAATAGGAATAGGTTTCTGGAAAGATTATATCACTGGTATTTCGTAGTTCTGGGCCTCCGACTTTATTTCTTGCTTTGAGATCACGCAGGATCGCGGTTTGCTGTGGTCCATACAGGATCGTTGGAAAGCCGTCGGACAGTCTTTGTGGGACACTTAGTTACTGTGAGTGGGTGAGGGGAAGGGATTGACTCAAACTGCGATGTGTCGCCCCGAGAGGCCTCGGCTGGCCATTCTGACCGGTAATGGCACAATGGCCGGCTGAATTATTCACCCTGGAAATAATGGCGGTCACTTTTACACCGGAGACAAACACCGCACCTGAACTGTTAGTTGGTTGCCTTCCTTCCTCCCTGTCTCGCCATAATTAACAACACGGCCAGAGCTCTGATCGCATTCATTACCGAGGTCGCTCCCTGCATTAGTCTCAGCAGCCTCCTGCGGTAAGGAAAAGGACGCGGACGTAAATATTGAAGTCTTCGACAGAGGGACTGCCTGCCTCCAGCTACGAGACTAAAATCACAGAGAGCTCATTTAACAAGTAATAATTTAACAAAAACTTGAAACAAATAAGAAAATTAATTTTATATATCAGAACTCCATTAACACACCATTCAAATGTAATGAATCAAAGTTTGAAAAGCAGACGTAAAATGTAGGAAACTGGAAATCTGATTTATTCAGATCATTTGATACCTAATTATAACGAAAATAGTATATAGGTGGATAAAACGTAAAAACGTAAGCGAGTTAGGGGAATATCGGTTTTGTTTTATAAAGAATGTAGGGACAATAGAAGCAATATTGACTTTGCGTCTAATTTTAGAAGACAGGATAAGAATAAAAGGCCCTACAATCAGGGTATTTGTAGATTTAGAAAAAGCTTTTGGTAACGTGAGCTGGAACACACTATTAAGGATTTTCTAGATGACAGGAATAAAATATCGAAAAATAAAGCTTATCTATAACCTCAGCAGAAATTAGAATTGAAGGGCAGGAAAAGAAAGCAGGAATCAAGACAAGGATATAGTACGCACTTTAACTTATATATAGAACAGGCGATGAAGATAGTTAAAACGTAATATGGAAAAGGAATCATACTGCAAGGAGAAAGAAATAAAAACCCTACGCATTGCCGATAATATTGTAGTATTCCGGAAGGAAGAAGAAGACTTGGAAACCATAATAAACGGTATGAACGTGGTCCTGGAAGAAGAGTATAACATGAAGATTAAAGGAGGGATACCAAGGTAATGGAGTGCAGTATGCAAAACAGTGGAATAACAAATGGAAAGGGATATTTTGAAGTAGGTTAAGGAATTCCACTTCCTGGGCAGAATAACTAAGGATGGTAGACGTATATTAGAAGTAAAGAGAAGTATAGCACAGGCAAGGAAGCTTTCGCAAAAAAAATAAGAATTTACTTTCGAATAATATAAGTGTAAATATTAGTAAATTATTGGTAAAATTGTTGGCATGTGGCGTCATATGGAAGCTAATCGTGGACGATAGGAGTTGCGGAAAGGGAAATAATAGAAGCCTTAGAAATGTGGTGATATAGGCGAATGCTGAAAATCAGATGGGTGGATAGAATAACTAACGAGGAAGTTCTAAGCGGAATAGGGGAAGAGCGAACAATATGGAGGAAGTTGACCAATAGGCCACGTTGTAAGACACGAGGTTCTTGTAAAATTAGCACTAGAAGGAAGTGTGTGGGGGGATAAGGATGGAATACGCTGATCAGAAAAGGGAGGTTGTGAGATGTGGTATTTATGCAGAAATGAGAAGGTTTGCGCAGGATAACTTAGCATGGAAGGTTACATCAGACCAGTCTTAGGACTCAATACCACAACAACCTTATCGTAGCATGGTGTAGTCTACGTACATCAAGAGGAGTTGATACATGCATTTACATTACGAGCAATATTCCTAGAACGTTGTTGAATGTTATCATAATATTACAAAATTGTGAAATTAGAATCATACTTCCATGTTTAAGTAGTCAAGTTAATATTGAATTTATTATCATTGTACAAAAAATTAATGGAACGGTCCAGATGTTGATGATAGTATTGCTAAAAGCTTCGTTCAAATCAATTGTTCGAAAAATTTTGACTTCATATTTCCTTCAGGTGATGCGAAAATGTGGCATTTAATTTCATAGTATTATGAATATCTGTCAGTAGTTGTTGCAATTGGAATTAGCAAAGAAAAGTTGGAGACATAGCCGAAGTATAAATTCAAGGATAGTTCCAGGAAGTGCTCAGTGACCAGATGGAGATAATTTGGCGAGCGTGTGGAAAGCTCTGACTGACCTGCACAGAAATGCCAGGGCGCCGGAGTAAGAGAGCACGAAGGCAAGGAGATCGTGAGGTGAAAAGTCTCGTTATGCAACTCCCGTGGTGGTGTCACAGCCGCATTCTCTGCTGCATGTGATCTGTCTCAGATATACATCCAATGAAGAACCAAAACAAATCTTCTTACGCATCAACATTCCCATTTCCTCACATCACGGAGCTAGGGCCTGCTTGAGACAACACGTAATAAAACAACGATATTCCTAACGGAAGTGTTATTTATCCAAATACAACGCAGTAAGTACTTCAGTGTGCTTCTCTTCCAAAATCAATCCGTTACTACACGTACACAAGGGAGACGCAATTTTAATTACCATTTAAGTTCCTCTAAAACCCCTAGTTTCGTAACAAAAAAAATGAAAACAAATATGAAAATTCATTGAAATCTATTCATCTGCGTCTGACTTTATCACGTTTAATTAGGCCATTATATTTTGCCTGAATATAACAGAAAAACAGTAGGTCTCATTCAAAAAGTAATGAATAGCACATTATTACTGATGTATTTATTTTGATAAGTGACTTTCAATAAGAATACAGTCAATATTAGGTTTTCAATGGAGTATCGTGTTTCACTTTATTGTTCTTCATTTATAATTTTTCTTAAACCTCAATTATTTTTACAAAAAAAATTGAAGTCGTCTGTTTTTGAGTAAGCAAGTTACCATTATCATAACTCATTTAAAACCGATTTTATTTTGTAGTATTGCCATAGATTTTCCCATTAAAAACTTGTAGAGGAAAAGGATTGACGCTCGCTGACGTCTGGTGGAGATTTTATGTCACATATGAATGGGAACATAACCTGTTAACCCCCCAAAAAAGATTATGTGTGAAACTAATTCCTTGGGCGACGAGTTGCAAATTTCTAAGAACATAGACCTTGGTACGAGAAACATGTGAAAAGGCGTGGAATTCCTTTAGTTTCATTATGAGGAACTTAAAATAAGGGAAGATCAAAACCGAAGGAGGTCGAATAATTAACTTCAGTTAAACCAATTTTCCAATACGGGGCGGCTTGTTGGGATACATATAGAAAATAAAATAGAATAATTGGAGGAAGTTAAGAAAAGGTCTACTTGTAGGTTGAATTTGCGATTCAGAGCTTTTACGCGGCTAAATCCGTGGATTGGAATTAGCTCTAAAATGGAAATGTTCAGTTATATCGGTAGATGGGAACAGCAATTCAAGGTAAAATGTAGAAAAAAACAACAGATAAATGTGGCCTTCAATAACTGGAATAACTTACCCGTGGAAAGTCTTTGGGGGAAATCAACTTCAGGAAAATAAACTTATGTTAAATCTAAGAAAACGAGTGAACTGAATTGACCATCCGCTACATAGTAAAACAAACTTGAAAGTTGCCCTTGTGGGCAGTCAAGATAGAATTTTTACATATTTGGCATATTTTTCTTTCATCAAAATTTAGCACCTGATGACGTCCTAAAGGCTGTGACATACGTCGTTTAATCCAAATAAAAATTTGAATCTGTAAAAACTGGTCGGCAATTTATTTCACTTAATATAAAGTAATAATAATTAAACCACAATTTAAATGTTTGATCCAAAGTTACGCAAGTGTTAAATTAATATATTTCTTGAAGTGTATTTTAGTTCTTTCAGGGGTATAAACATTTCATGGATATGATTCTATTAGGTAGGAGAAAATGTACATAGAAAATTTTAATTACGGATCTGCCCCCGGGAAATTGTAAACTATCAAGTAAATACAAAAAAGTTCGTCGTGTCGTATGTATTAGCTGTATCACGCAGTTTCGATTTAATAGAGAAATTTTATAATTAAATACTACAATAATGCGCTCTTGGGTACAAAATGGTTGGGAGCCTCTGATCTAAGCTAGTATGTCACACATGACTGACATTACCGACACATAAAGTTAGGCTATATACTTCATTTTCTCCATGTTTCATGCAAGGTGACAGTCCTCAGTCGACGCAGTAGGCTGTAGAGCCAAAGAAAAAGACTTAATTTTCTCCACACATCTCTCAATTACTCTGCAATATTCATCAATTTATATTTCGTAATTAAAATTGTCACTGGGTAATTGTCGATGGTCGTAAAAGAATTTTATCACTCTGTGCCTAAAGCTTTCACCTTTTCAGTCCGTCTAGTAAACGATCTCCCCACTCCGGTGAAATATATTTATGGAAAGTAGCTGTCGGAGAGGGGGCAATTTTACGATGAGGGGAAGTCATTAAAGTCATCGGAGGCGTGTCGAAGGCCTCGTAGATGACGAGTTCGCAGAGTTTATGCGCATCACAAACGGTAATTAAAACGGCGTCTCCCCTGTGTACCTGCAGTAGCTGCATGATTCACGAAGAGATACGCTCGCGAGGAACACACAACGTCAATTAAGGCCGCTACGACGGAGGAAGCAATTGCAAAGTTAGAATTAAGCCCCGAGCCCGCTGCATTGCCTATATTTATAAATTAGAGGCAATAGCGCGGCGGGACACACAAGTAAGGCGCGGAGGAGAGAGCGAGGGGGCGGTGGGGGTGGGAGGAGAGGATTAGCGCCATCCTCATTAAAGTTGTGTAATAGCTTCCAAAGACCCCGGGATTACGCGGGGAGTTGCTTTCATGCCTCGCAAGCGACTTACAGCTCGCCATAGCAAAACAGCACGCTTCACTGGCCGGATTAAAAGGCTTCAGCCAAGTTCTCCAAAACGCGGAGGCCGACGACGACGATCGTTCTGCCTGGAGGGGATTCCCCTTCCAAGGAGGAGCAACACCGGTCCTCATCTCTCCTCTCGCAACCGCTGCACGCACGCGGACACGGGGAAACGCGCAATTAACGGAGAACAATCCCGACACATCTCTCAAAACAACAAAGTGAACATGGCCACAGTGCGCATTTTACTTTCAGATCGTGGCTCCAGTTTCACGGGAAATAGAGATCAACTCGTAAATCTCCTCTTCGTTTTTCGGCTACAACCATTTCGTAAAACGCTCGTGATAATTAATGAAACAGGGCGATAGAGGCCATTTAAACATTCACACACAAAATATTTTTTTCACTGGTAACAACCACGATCTTATACAATCCTGATCCAACCATACGTCAAACATCATCTAGTCTGATCCTAACGTTTTTCGACAATGTGCTTCAAACCATTATTATATTTACTGTTTCATATATTAATAGGAGCAATAATTATATCAAACGGAAACGAGAAACTAGAGAAATACAAAATAACACCTACGATACAAAAGACACGTTTAGATAAAATAAGTGTACAAAATTTAATCCATTTTTTTCGATAAAAATTACTAAACGCAAAAAAAAACTTCCTATTGACGCTGAGCTGTGAAGATTAGGAAACAGAATTTATAAGATCGGAATGGATAAATTTCGACCGGACCGGAATTTGAACCCGGCACTTATAACCTTCATTAAGTTGAGGCACAATTGGAAACAATTCAACTGTATTTTAATTAAAATCGTTGCACCTTTGATAAACTTACAAATTGTCCATTTATTTTTTATTTTTCCGTTGGCAGGTGGAAAATCTTCAGAAAGACGCCGTGAAGCCCGTACTTCACGGTGTGTGGGATTTTTACCCACTAAAAACCACCTCCGTAACTAAAACTAGTCTGCAGAGACCAACCATTAGTTTTATTTTGTTAATTCTTATATCTAGTTACTTATTAGGTAAATTAGTCCAATGACATCGTTTAGTTTTCATTGTTGTCCTACGACTATATTTCACGCTCACGCAGCGTGCTTTATTTTGTAATTTGTCACTCATACTAATTCAAATGGTTTCCTTCGCTTGAGTTTTCTGAACTGGTATTTATTGTCCGAGAGCTGAAGAACTTCTGTGTTTTCATGCCGGCGAAGCCTTTCTTCGTGCTTGCCCGCAAATCTTTCAATTTCTTCTTTGACAGTTGGAATGGCAAGGTCTTTATGGATATCAGCGTTTCTAATGTACCATGGGGAATTCACCATGGCACGTAAAACTTTATTTTGGAATGTCTGTATTTGATTGATATTATTTTCTTTTGCACATCCCCATAGTTGTATACCATACGACCAGGTTGGTTTAATAATTTGGCTACGCACCAAAGTTTTGTTATACAAAGACAGGTTGGAATATCTTCCAATGAGCCATCTATACTGTCGATATTTTATGTTGAGTTCTTCCTTTTTCTTTTTTATATGTTCTTTCCATCTCAACTTGGTATCTAATGTCATAGCGAGATATTTGGCTTTATTTTCGTATGGTAAAATTGTCCATTTATGAACAGATTTCCTAAAGTTAGGTCGCGAAGAGTGTGATTAAATAAATTGTATACTTCAGGTTCAGGTTCAGAAGGGATGGGCGGTTCGCGTGCCAGTCTGAAATCTACTCGGATTAGCTCAGGTGGCAGGGAACCTACCCAGAAAGTAAGAGGTCCCCGGTTCGAGTCTTAAAACAGCCACGATTTTTGCATTTGATATACTAAATAATTAATTTCTTGAATTAAACGCTGTTATCTGCCTGACTTGCAAACAATGTTTGGTTTTTCTTCTTTAAAACATTATTTTCAGTTTAATAAGACCTGTCGATAAATACCCTACATTTATTGAGGCAAGATACTCGTTCAAAAATGCTAACAACTTCATGATACTTCAATTTTTGCTAAGTATAGTGCATGTTTTCACAATATAACGTTGCACTTGAGTTAATTTCAATATTTTTCTACGTCATCAGAATTACAAAAAAATTCAGCCATTTATTTTTTTAATTTCCTTCTTATTATTTCAATATAATTAGCTATTCCACTGTATAATTACAAAAGTATTATTCCAATTGTCATGAATAAATGTAATTTACTAACATTTATTAGTTGTTCTTTCTGTAGATCAGTTCTATTCAAAATCAAGTTTTGGTCCCAATCCATAATTTTTTCAATAATTTAAAATTATTGACAATGTTTGAGCTTCTATACAAATATTATTTTCGAGTGCGTCTGTTGCAGTGAGAATGATACAAAGTAACAATTTACATGGTAGGTCAATATTAACAATTAATTATTCTATATATTAATTAATTAACCATTTTTATGGCTGACAGGATACTTGATGGCGGTCTAATTTACTCCAACCTCCATTAAAAGCATAGGAAGGTAATTTGAATGGGGATCGTGGAAGCGAGAGGAAGGTAGTGTTCCTCTTACCGTATGCCTGAGGTCTGTGACCCCAGTACCCCTCAAAGCTTACCCTGATGACTCATTTTATGAGAACCTTACAAATCAGGGAGAGAAAGGCATTACTGAAGATAGCCAACCATCATATCTCTAGGTAGTTCGACTGAAAGTTAATCCTTGAGTCTTAAAAAACTAATAATTTTTTATAAATTGATTTGGAGAGTGAAAGATTTATCTGTTATTTGTTCACGTGACAGTTTCATGTTGGTTCTAGGCCATTAAATCTGTGACGTCATTTCCATTACACGAAATATGTTGAATTCCACAGTTATAACTTCAAAGTTTATAAACTATTAGCATTTTTACCAAAGACTTCGCAGTGCTCTAATTTTGACACGTTCTTTACTATAATAACATGAAATGCATGTTTCTGTTCTAATCTCATAATATTGCGTAATACTCACGCATCTCATCGTATAAATTCACGTAACTTTGCAAATTCGCAATATTAAATTTTAACGTAAATATTGATTGTTAATCCCGCGCTCGCCAGGCCTAGAGAATCAGTTTCTGAGGAATTAAGAATAGGAGTCTTATTATTATGGCCATGAATTACTGTAGAAACATTATGATGATAATGTTATTAATTAATTAAATAGGGTTAAAATTTTCACAGGATGAATGAATTTTGGTTCTTTAAAGACGGATTCAGTGTTTATCTTGTTAAACTCGAAGCCCAGTATTGATTGTGATGTTATGTGTTACTGTGAATGTAAGCTGAGGAAGCACAAATGAATTTACTACTCTTCTTATAGTGAGTGAAAAAGTCTCTTTGTGTACAAATAGCATCTCCATGAAAAATTGGGGTAGTTACACATCTCATTAAGCCTGAATCGCAAACAGGAGTCGTCTTGGAAACACTAGTCCGGAGACACCCCCACCAAAGATTTTCTGTGGCATCAAATATCATTGGCTTTCTCGGCACGGAGTCGACATCCACTGGATATTACGCTTCTTTTTTTGAAAGGCCGCGCGAGCGAAGAAATTCAGAGCCGCCCTCGTTTTATGACTCCTTAAGATGCACATGAAGTTTGCGCAGCATTTTCCCCGCCAGGGCGTATAAGGGCGATAAAGGGGTATTATCGTTTCGGGAAGAGGTGGGGTTGATGGTGCGAGCCGATATTGGAAAGGCGATATTTGGCCTATACTGGTTTTAATTTAAACAGACGAGGATGAGGGAGAGGGTGGGAGAGGCGTTTTGCGAACATATTGGGGCGGGAAGAGCGGAGATAGGGGGGCGGGGGTAACTTTGCTCATAGGTTCATGCAAATCACGCTCCGAGCTCCAGGCGGCAGGGGCGTTATTTTATAGTCCATACAATTTGTTCTGAGCGCAGCTAATATCCTTGATGTGTTTGGTAAGTTCTTCCACTTCCCTCTCTCAAACTCGCCTTCTCTCCCTTCAACATCCAACTGCTTTGCCATTTCGAAAAGTATAGGGATCTTATTACTATTCAATGATGCAAGCAATCGTTATGGCCCGGCGGAGGAGGCGGGATCCCAGGAATCGAACCACCTCCACTGTCCCGATATAAATTTCAAAATGGTGGCGAGAGAGCTGCTGCAGCGGCAATTTTCTTTTGGCGAGGGCGGAAAAAAAGTGCCGGAGGGTGGGAAAGGCATAACCGTAACGTTGGAGAAATTACTATCCGGAATTGCGACCTTGCTTAAGGTCTCCGCTAGTGTGTGAAAATAAAATAGAACCTTCGCCGACGGTATTGTCCACGTCACGGGACGTCCAACTCTTCTCAATACAAATGGGAGGCAACAGTGTTCCAACTCCAAGAAATCTGCCTTCCACAAGGACATATACCCGTTTCACAAGTAAAGAATTTTACACAATAGATGCTGATTTTAAATTAGGATACTCTGCCAGCCTCATTAATTTTTCAGGCGAATAACAACAAGATTTTCCATTGTTAGTACAGCAGCGTGTCGTCCATTACAAACGTTAAATAACCATACACAAAATTTTTAATACTACAATTTATGATTAACTTGTCATATTTAAGTTCCAATCATCGCGGTCTTACCATTAACCTTGTTTCCCACGATGATCAAAAGTCATGTTATAGCAGTATTTTTTTAATAGTTAAATGTTTCCGTATTGTAGAATACCCAACAATTGAAGCTCAACCACTCAATTTCCAAGAGGTATTGTTGTGAATTATAAGCTAATAATTAATAATTTCAGAGTTTATTTGTAATGGTATTATTTGACACATCGGCCCTGTATCTTTTATTTTTTTTGGAAAACAACTATGATTAAGTAAAACCAAATTAAAGTTATAATATTTAAATTAACATATAAGCCTTCTTGTATTGTAATTTATTTGCTGTACAAAGCTCATTTTATGTTTTTATTTTCAATTCCGTCTTCCAATTGTAACCTTAATTTCTTTCTAATTTCTACGAGTTAATACTATACAAATAGACTTTTAAAATGTTTCCATTTAAATTTTCTGATTCACTAAATACATTTTACAATTTTAATTTATACGGATATGTTTGTTCGCGAATTTTTATGGCCAAATGGTAAACTTCACGAATGTAAGTTAAGTGCTAGACTTTATGACTGTGTATTGGTTTCATTTCAAGACGTATTTATGATGTTCATAGAAAATACCTCGTGAACGAGTTTATGGGAGAGTTTTTCTTAGTAGTGTAACAAGAGCATAAATTAAAGGGCTGATTTATATAAGGTTTATTAAATAATACAGAAATAAAATTTGTCGTTGCAGTAGAACAAAACACAAATTCTGGAGTTCTATTTACTAAGAAATAAAAAGATTACCTACAACAAGGGAAGCTCCTAACAATTGAACCTAAACATGGGTATGTGGTTCTTGTTACATATATCTATCGCAGCAAGTTCCCGAATATTTCTCAGCGGTCCGACCAACCTGATGCAGGTTTTCTACGGTTTTTGCTGCATCTTTTTTTTAATGAGCGGGTAGGATTCTTAAACTACAGCCTGGTGACCCTAGTCAACCCTTGGGTACCTGGTTCTACCTTTCATTCATCCCCCTTTTTCAATTCTCTTCCTATTTTATTAAAGGGGAAGTTGCCTGTTACTTTCCCTCCCCACTCCCCGGTTGCAAAAAAGGGTTTCATCATCATGCAAAGGTTCATCGGGCGACGTGCTCTTACAAAATGTATTTTTTTTAAATTTAAAGTTGAAGGTGGATTTATTAGTAAGTTTTTATAATTATAAATTCTGAATTAGTTGTAGTTTGTGTACATATCGCCCGTCATTCTCATATTTTGAGACAAGTCGTAACATAGTAGATTTACTGGAAAGTGAATCTGGTTTAACAGAGTATCGCTTATTTATGTTGATATGTTACTTTGTTTTTATTAATCGAGTTTTGAGTTGCAGAGTTGATTCATTTTCCACTTGTACGTCAAAAAATTAGCAAGCATTATTTATGCAGAAGGTTATTATGGGAGGTTGTACCGCAGAGGTGAGCCGGTAGCTCCGCCTCCATAAATTGCGAAAAACTTGCGATTCGGGGCGCGTGACGAAAGCACCGCCTTGCGGTCGGAGCTCTGTTGCAACAAGTGAGCAAGCAGATCGCGCTTTTGTTTTGGAGCACGCAACGGATGGTTTTGACATATCACGCTAAGTCATGCTCCTACGACGCCCGCCGCATTGTTTAGAATCGAGGGAAATTATACTCCCGCGATAGCCATCAGTCTGACGGCCGGCGAGGTGAGTGATTATATCTTCGGGAAGAAATCAAGGCTTCCACGGAAACACACAAATTATTATATCGATCTCTCCGGCCTGTCGAGACGAGAAACACGAAAATTGGACCGAGCTGTGATGATGAGTGACAAACAGGATATGATATAATTCCCTAATTATACGGCTGTCCGGACGGGCGTGGGTAAGCCTTTATGTAAGGGAGGAGGAACGGCGAACGACGCTTCGCAAGGGAAAACACGGTCGCTTATTACCGTAGTGTTGCTCTTCTTTTGTTTTTACATGGCACACCGATTTAGTATTTTGCTGGGAGTTGCCCCCTTCCCCTCTCTTTCTCGGTGAAGGAGCAATTACACGGACAGTTCAGACAGCCAGTACATGCATGCCATTACACCATAGTTCCGCTTTAGGGAAGGCGGGGCTTGTGGACCCCGTGGTCAACGGGTTGCCTCTTATTACATCCATAATTTGACAATCCCACAAAATAGTAACTGTCTAATGAAATCGATGGGAAAAATAGACCTGTCTGGTTAAGAAACGCAGGACTCTCCGTTGAATCAGCACAGGAACACACATGCGATATCAAATGCTTCAATATCTAACAGTGAATAACTTAGGGTCCAAATGGGAGGCAGTTTGCGAAAGGAGAAAGGAAACCAGACTTGGAGACAGGTACAAGGTTTCAAGAATCAGAATTGAGATAAATTTAGAAATTTGTCAAACTGCAATTTATATTATCAAAGTATTCTTGTGCATAAAAGTAAACGAACAGGGGCAACGTATAGAAAAATATTGGTATGATTGGAAACCAATATTTCCAACTGCCTTGACGAAATGTAAGCAGTTATAATTTGTGGAGCTATTGTGGTTTGATGCAATACTTCATGCTACTCTACCCTATGCTAATCTTTCCACCTCACCATAAATATTACAGACAACATTCAATCTGTTTCCCTAAAATATTCTAGACTTCTTTTTCCTCTTCTATTTCTACCCGACACTCTTCTCTCCAACTCTAATTTTAACGTGTCCTTCAAAACTTAAAATGCAGACCATTCTCTTAGTCAGTGTGCTCCTTATTGCTCTCTCCTCGCCAATTCTATTCATGATTTCTACACATTACGAATTTCACCTATCTTCTGTAGCACCACATTTCAAATGATCACAATCTTTCCTCTTGTGCGATTGCCCAAATATTGCTTCCATACAACGCCAGGCTCCACACAAACGTATATTACATATAAGAATCTCCTTTCTGTGAATGTGTTCCTATCCGACTTTTTATGTCAACATTTCTGCTACAATGAATGATTATTCCACTGTTCCAATAGCAAAATTCTGTCAAATAGTTATTTCCTCATCTGACATCATTTCCATCACATTTCTTCATTTGGCCACAGTCCATTGATTCAGTTTTGTATTTTTTTAATTATCATATTGAAGTCTCTTTTTCTTCCAAATTTTCTACTGACTCAGATTTAACATGTCAAAGTTGGCTAATGATGGCATTGAAGTTTCCTTCGGTACCATTAACATTTAATTAACAGACAAGGAAAATTTTCCTATCCGTAGATACATTTATGGGTGGGAATTAGATCTATTTTTTTGGTTTATGTCTTACACAAATTATATATGACAGTTAATTATTCCATCTTCGTCTTGGTCAGAATGCAATATGAACACAACTACACTGATTTATTTATGAAAAATTTCTCAGGTTTCAGAAATAGTCGAGGGAATAAAGTTGTAAATTTATATCTGCAACTAATAATAAATAGTTATGGGAAAAACAGGGCTTTTCGTTGAGTCCCTAAGAGGAAATTAGAGCTTACTTAACTTGAAACTGAACTATAAACAAGATCGGTTTCTTATTATTATTACTTCATTTCGTAAAGGTATAGTATGTGATTTAATTTAATAATGCTCCGATTTCATAGCTGATTAATACTAAGTTAAGAGGTAATGGAGGGCATGGAGGGTTGCATCAAACCAGTCTAAGGACTAAATACCACAACAACAAGAGATATTTCATGATTATAAACCAAGATTGAAAATTTTTGACTATCATTCTGTTTTCCTTATAGATAACAGTTTTTGATAAGAATTTATAACTCAAAATTCAATTATGTGACATTAATATTTGTCAGTGTGTCAGCAAAATTTAATATTTGGTTACTATAATTACGTCCATCTTTGTGTACTTCATCATTTCGGCCGTAACCGTCACAGGACACAGTCCACGACACAAAATTATTCACATGTGAAATAGTTTATCCATTTAAAAATTTACCTGATGAAGAATGGACGAAACGTTGTAATTATGTTTACTAAATATTAAATAAATTTTTGCTGACAAATTAGATCTATTTTTTATTTATTAAAGGATTCACAACATCAGTGTGTTGAATTAAATTCAGAAAAATTTTCTTATAGGTATATTTCTATAAGTCGGAGACAAAATACGCGTAAGTAGTTGCGTATGGTTTTGAAATTGAGAACGTAGACCCTGTTGATTCAACGATTTGACCTGACCATTATTGAAGTGAAACTTTTCATGAAAAACGTATAAATAGGCCTAAAAATCGTGGAGATATAAACTTTACATTCTAAAGTATCAATTTTAATTTATCGATATGGAATTTAAAGCCGTTTAAGAATGTCAGTATCATTTTCTTCGATAGCCATATCTTCTTTATGCCTGAATGAGGACCCAGTGGTAAGAACAATTAACTAACGTCATAAAAAATCTTTTGGAAAATATTCGTGAATCTGTTGGAAAGAACATCCCTGTTGTGTGATGAATGGATGAGTCGTTCCAGGACAATACGTGTGCTCACACCATCATCAGTCAAGTAATTTTTGGCCAATAGAAATGTAAAACGTTTTCTACCTTTCTTTACATTCCTGAGATATTCTTTGACAGCTCGAGTTTTAAATCAATTTACTCATGTAAGATTTGATTATTTTTGTCAGTACCAGCCGTTGTAGCGCAGTAGAAACCGCGTCCAATTTTTTTATTATAATTTACGGGAACTTAAATACCAAATATTCCGGCATGAGCAAGTCGCTTGCCAAGAAGAAGAGGTTTTCCGCGTGCAGTCTTGGCGGCTCGGAATAATAACAAAGGGACTGCGGCTGACACCTGGACCATAAAGCTCGGACACCTCGTCGCCGGTTTCGGAATGTCCTAATCTGCTTAGGAATTTGGTGACGGGTGGCGTGTGTTCCCCAAATGAAACAAGGGATATGATTGGAGAATATCCATCCCTGCCACCTTAGTAATAGATGTCGGATAAGTGGGGACAAGGCTTTGAAGAGGCTGGCGGAGACAATTTTGAGAGATTTTTGCAAGGTGATGGTGAGAGGATATTGAAGGAGAGTGGTGGAGACAGATTTTTGGCAGGTGATACAAGGTGATGGCGAGAGGATATTGAAGGAGAGTGGTGGAGAAAGAGATTGCTGGTGATACAAGGTGGTGGCGAAAGGAGATTGGCAGCGGAGTGGTGGAGAGAAGAGATTGGTGAGGTGGCAGCGGAAACCATGCTTTGATCAGTCCAGGTAGCAGGGAAGAAAGACCTTAACAACAAGGGAAGAAAGAGGAAAAAGCGGTGTTTCCTCAATTTGGCATCACGACTTCGTACTATTGTCAACACGGAAATTACAGCGAGACGCCTATGAAAACAGGTTCGTCAACGAACAGATCTGCTACACGTGGTCACCCAAACCATTAATACCCTGAGATCTTTAATACAATCCCATTTTAATTAATAATTTTTTACATATATATACACGCACTACCTATATTAAAATTATTGTGTTTACAATTAATAAATGTATATATTTAAACCCAATTATTAAATTCATTAATTAATATCCCCCCCATCATTTACACCGTATCTCTACTTGTCCTGATTAAACTTACCATCAGAGATGTTCATTTTTCTTCATTTTGTATACTTCACGTTTCTTTAAATCTGTTGTTTATATGAACATGATAGATAACGAATAAAGTGGGGGTCGTTCTAAATGATGAGGATATATAGAATTCTGATTAAACAAAAGTTGAGAGTAAACAAAGGTAAGGGGTGCAATGTAACATAATGAAAACATCAATTTGGATACATGGTGGAACAATGGTGGTTTCCCTTGCGTGTTGAAGACCTGCCACCAGAAGACCGTGGTAATGAGGAGGAAGTCTCAGAAAGATCATAGCCCAGATTAGGACATCTTTTGTACAGCGTGTTCTCCGGGCGCGATTCACTTAGCTGACGGAAAGGCGCACCGTGTAATGAGAGAAAGATCGCAACATGTGATTTCCAGAAACCAAAAGAAACACCTAAATATAGAGCTTGCATGCGCGCTTTCCCGGGAACAACTAATTACATGCTCCACGGAGCTGAGGGCTGTTAATGGGGATCTATAGGCAGTAATAGTTACAATAATTCTCAATCACGACATTTCCCTTCAATTTGTAGTCAAAGTCAGAGCTGTTAGTCACCGAAGTATCAGTTAACATTATTCGAAGACTTCTCCTCTTGTTCGCTGATTCTAATGAAATGAACAGTCGTCGAAGGGATCGTGGCCTATTACGGGCAATGTGAAACGCGCTCAGGAAGGCAAAACGAACGAAATGAGCGCAAACACAACTAAATGCAAGGTACATTGCTTTGAATTACGAACAATGATACTGCGCAATAAAAATAGGGAGACGGAATAACAAAATTGTCTCCCTATTTGAACGTCTGAGCTCGGGCAAAATTAAACCTTAGAATAATAATTTAGAATAGCATTCCAGACAATCGATTAACCTTGTCTGATAACCAGAAGGCTATCATATATTTGATATATGTCAACTATAAATCTTAAAATATTAACCAACCCATTATTAATTAAAAATTTCTACGCAGTTTTTGAAACATACCATGGAATGAAGTATCTATCAAATTGAAAATATAATTAATCTTCAAGATCATACATTCAATAAGACTGATTTGTGTGTCTCTGTTTCATATATGAAAGATTGTTAATCAATCACAATAAAATAAATCAAAACCTAATAAACACATTTACAAAATGATGTTTTCTTAATCTACGTTTAAAATTTTACAAGGTTTTGGAACAATAATTATGCAGTAAATTACAGGTGAATATACATAACTTTCAAATTCTTGAACACGTTCAATAAAAAGGGGGTCAGTTTAATGTTGGCAAATATTATTTATATAGGTTTCAAACGTATTCTAAATTTTATTATCAAAGATCGAAGATTCTGGTTAAACCTTTCTTGGGTTTCCACCCTGATCAAATGAAGCTTGGGCCACGACGTTTCGATAGCGTACTCTGCCATCTTCCTCAAGTGAGAAACCCAAGAACTGTTTATTCAATATAATTTTTGTAAAGATAAATATGGAAATGTTTTCCGAAAGTTAGAGAAAAATTATTTTAAGATTTCATTACTGGAGCTTTTATTTTGGGACTGAGTAAATACATAATACAAAAATTCCAAAATATATAATTATTATACGTCGCTAATCATCGTTTGATTCACCTAGTTCCTATACGCTTTACAGGATAGAAATGATTTACATTTAAAAAATGTAAACAACGTAAAATTTAACTTTCGTGCCAATTTAATCACAAAATTCACTTTTAGACATTTGTTAAACCAATACTCTAAATAAAATATTGAGATTAATCTGACTAATCTGATAGATAAAATACAATTTTTTATTTACCAATTTTTATATTATTTATTATGTTTTTGAAACCTGAAGTGTGTTAACGTAGAATAACAGATCCAAAATTGAACTTATTTTTGTCAAATAAATAGATTTTTAATGTTTTATGTATTAAACTTTTTTTTTTCGTAGGAGGGAATAAATGAAGACATTCCTAAGGCAATCCAAACTTACCTCAGTAAAGATATTTTTAAAATTCTATTAACCCGCTTTTCATTCAGCGTCATTTGACACGATAGCTTTAATATGGATAAGACATGTTGATTGACATAAGGTACAGTTAAGTTTTAAAAAAATTAAATATATTCATCAAAATAACAAATATATTTATATAACAATCTTTCTTTGTGTT
The DNA here is from genome assembly GCA_034510155.1 of Eucriotettix oculatus. Lineage (NCBI taxonomy): Eukaryota > Metazoa > Arthropoda > Insecta > Orthoptera > Tetrigidae > Eucriotettix > Eucriotettix oculatus. The sequence continues at coordinate 50,141,899 of CM067381.1, forward strand.
TCATGTTTCAGAAGAACATCGTGATGTTTTGCAGCAACATGTCTCATGAATGATTGGAAACTTACAACTGCAACTGACAATACTTGTTTGATTCTAGTTTTACATCTTTATAAATATTATAATTCATTTTTTGATGTATTATTCAGTCTTATTCCCTAATTTTTTGTTTGAGTGCTACATAATAATAATAGCTTTTACTGATCTTACGCATTTTTTCCTAATTTTACCTTTTAGTACATTTAAGAAAAACTTGTAATAATCTTAAAATAATCACTTCATTTTTTTAATGATCCAGCATCATTGAGACGGTTGGGATTTACGATTATTGGAAAGATTCACAATAATTGGTTCAAACTTTAACCTTAGATCGTGTAGGGATTCCATATTTCATTTTTTTTCTAAGTTTGGAATTTAATTAGTGGCTAGGACAGACAGTTTAATAATTAAAATTTTTAAGTAATACTTCACAACGTTTCCTCCAACCTCATCAGGTGACGACATAACATTTGACGCCAGTACATATGCTACATAGGTATAAATGAGTTACCTCAATCTATTAGTTTCTATAATGAATAGTTATTCTTATAAATTTCAATAGCCGTATTAAGCGTCTACAACAGCTTACATTGACTCTGTAAAGAAACGTCGAATGTCACGTCTTCGTCTGATGAGGACCACAAAATGTTAGAAAATGTAGGTTTTAATTTCTCTTTTTAATTATCAAAAACAGATTATTTCTCTAAAAGAAGAATTAACGACCCGAATAACAAACTTACGTAACTTTTTTTAATAATTTTGAACATTAGCTAGACGTTTTGACCATCAAGTATGGTCACTGTCAAATTATATTAATACTTGTGAATGGAGGAAAATATTAAGAATATTCCAATTTTTACACAATACTTGAATTTTTTTAAACTGTGATAAAATTTTACTTAGAATTAAATAAATCTTCATATATTATTGTTTTTTTTGTATCTGCAATTTTATATCAATCCCATTTTTAATGATAGATTATTTTAATATTTTCCTTACAAAGCATTTAACTGTGTCTAAGCTACTTGATCCATGGACGAATTCTTGAATTACTTAATTTATTCAGTTATTTGTTCCTGACTTCGTCGTGGATTATTCAAAGATTGTAGATGCGGGAGAGACAGTCAAGAGTTAGATTTTGTAAAGAAGTTTAAAAACAAAAGCTGTTTTTTCTCGGCAGAATGCAGTCACCTCGGCACCAGGAAGATTGCTTTCCAAACTCGACGAGCTCCAACTGTTTTACTTTCCTTCCTTTTCATGGAAGCTACCGAAAGAAAATTTCTAATTTTTAAGCCGTTCAATTTGCTGGCAGAAGAGTATTGGTTTCCGCGTCTCGGTAAGACTTCCCTCCCTCTCTCCTTTTCTTAAGCTGTTTGTATTGCGTTTTCTAGCGCCGCGCCAGAAGACCAAACAGCGGCATTCAGTTCCATTCTGATTCCGACACCGCCGACGAACCCTCTCATTAATGCAAATACATTTGCTCGTAGCAGAATGTAGCGCAGAGAAAAAAAACTCTCTTCCTAACATTTACCTTAAAAATACAACGAGTACGCGCGTGTGGAGAAGGGAAGTTGTACGCTCTAGGTTTCGCGTGCTGTGTTTTGCGTCTCGCGGCGCCGTTGTTTTGTGTCGACGAGAGTTGCGGCTAATCAAAACTCTCCTCGTGCCAGAAGAGGGCCATGCATAATGCATCGGCGGTATGATAACACACGATGGTCTGGGCACAGCTTGCTCCAGACTTTACCCGGCAAACACCTACCTAACCCGCCGCTCTCTCCCCGCCGTCGCCGCCGGAGGTGAGGATTTTCATCAAACTTGCATCGCATTCACTTGCAGTTTACGGCCTCCAGCAGATGGGATGATCCCGCATGCGGTATTCATGTCTGCAGAGAGAGAGATATGCCGCGTCTCTTTTTATGGCCTCGGCAGCCCATAGCGCGCCCGTGCTTAAATTATACACGGCGCAAATATTAAACCGCGTGGAGTAGGAAGGCCGTCGCGGGATCGCCGCCGTGTATATTTCAGCTCGATTCGTTCTCACCCCCTTACACACCTTCCCGAATGACACATCACCCTTGTAAATTAATAAACAGGCCATTTGCTGGTGGTGTTTGCAGCGAATTCTATTAAAAAGCGACTTGATGTGGACACGGACGCTTCTCTGAGATGGTTCTTGACTGAATTATTGCTCCCAATTGTTCCCATTTAAGTGCCCTCTGAATTTATAATAACTACGCAAACGACCAAGTTTCATTTCAATCAATAAGTCAACATTTTTCTATAACAAATTTGCTCGACAAATTTCTGAGAGGATCTTAAGTCAAATTTGGAACCATATTAGATTAGATATTAATCGTTCCCATTATTCATTATAATTACTACCAAATCCTGATAGACCACAACTCTAATAAATAAATATTATTACTTGCTGCCTCTTAAGCAAATAATTGTATTATGATCACTCCCGTCATTCAGAAGGACGCAAGCGTCCGAACTTCCTGATGCAGGTTTCTTATGCATCTCATGTAGCTGAATACAGGGTAGTATTCATAAGTTATATTCCGGGGACCCGAGTCATCCCTCTCCCTTCCACGTTTCCCATATAAAATTCCCTTACCATCCTCATGTAGCCTATTACCCCAAAAAACTCTGAGACGTGGCTGTTAAAATGTGCAGATGAGAAAGTAGTTGGTTTCTTTGGAGCGAGGATCTTAAGATGCATTTTTTAACAATTATGAAAAGAGATAACTGGAGGAAGAGATACAGTTATGAGAATTATAAATTATTTAATGATCCAATGTATGATAAATATATTAGGACTGGTAGATTGGGCTGGGCGGATGTACTACAACAGGACTTGTAAAGTCGTGTTTAATGCAAAGTCGGAAGGGACAAGACTAACTGGACGGCCCAAAATGATGTGGGAAGATGGAGTGGCTCAGGATGTAAAAACCTTAGAGGTGATGAATTGGCGGAAAGCCTCCATGAACAAGAAGGAATGGCAGGAGATTCAGAAGAAGTCCAAGGCCCACACCGGACTGTTGAGCCAATGATGATGAAGAGGCGTAGCAGCTAATTCTCGACACAAATGTGCAAAAACCGTGTACTTAAATAATTTTTACATTGTCATAACATTAGGGCAATTATTTGAATATAAATTAATCCAAAAACTTAATCTTTATTAACTTAATCTTTTAAAAATGTGTTGTAACAACGACAAAGAACTTTTTATATATAATTGAATTCTTTATTTTACTGAATTGGGAATAACAAATAGTAATTTTTGCTAAAAACGCTTTACAGTTTTAGAAAAATTGGGTTATTTAAAGGAAGGATAAGAATTAGTGAAGTTAAAAAGAAGTTACTTGAGGAATTACGATCATAATAGTAACCTTATCAATTTCTAGATAAATAAATTAGTTATTCAAATACAAACTGTATATGATTACTATTATTACCTTCATAATTATAGTATGGTAAATATGTATCGACTATGAACAGGTTTTCCTGAAACTGAGATACAATTTTAATTTTTTTTATAAATTCACTTTTTGGTAACAATATTTCTTCTGTGTCAACTCATTTTTGTCCATACGTGCTTGTAAGATACAGGAGTTGATAAGTATGATGAATTTATGCTATATGACTTTGAAGTTGAAAACATCTCTTTAATTCGCTTACCTTAAAATATAAGAAGCACCCATTGAAAATATTATAAATTACTTGTCGGTAATCGTCGTTGACTGGTTGTTAGCTACACGAACAATTACAAATGATATCCCTACAGAAAGTGTTATTAATCCAAAGATATGGAAGTTATCCGTTCTCGAACTGAGTGAGATGTAGTAATCTTATAAATTTTATATAGTAACAAATCTTTACGTACGTTACTTATTTTCCTGTACCTAGGGAGAGTAATAGTCACGAAGTTGCGTTTCCCAACATAATATCTTAAGGACGTAATTTTCCTGAACTATTCATTACTATTTTAAACTTTGTTATTTCATCCAACACACGTAAGTGTAACAGGAATGACGGGAATCATTACTAATGTACACTATCACACATTTAGATGAAATTCACTGCACTTAATACTGTTCGACTGCCATCCTACACTTTGAATTCGAATAGATACAGTAAGACTAACAATTCCGGTCTTCAAGCGTTATTAATCCAAAGAAAAAGAAATGTCTGTGAGCTATAACATATTCTTATTATAGTAGAGAAAGGAGAAGGGGAGTATTGCCTTTTGTGGAGGGACTTCCCCTTCGAACCTGCGTGTTCAACGCTAATGTGAAGTACATTTTTTATTCTTACGAATAGGATATACAGACTGCGGCCACGTCTTTTTACCACGCTCAATACTTATTATGGAAGACTTCCTTGACCGACGTCATTTCCTGAACTGAAAACATATTTCCTAGAGCCTATGTTTTCAGAATTGCTTCTACATCACCAACTTGTCTCAACATCAATGGATTCAAAAGTTTCGTTAAGGGCAATCCACATAATTATTATAAGAAAAGAGTATTGCCGTAAACAGGAAAACACTGGAACTATCCATGAAAATTGAGATTAACTACGGAGATATGCTACAGTATAAGAGCACTTACGTTAATTAATCGTTTATAATTGAGAATTTACGAAAAACTATGACTTCACGACACTAGAGAGTGTTAAAATGTGCTTTTGCCGTACAGTTTTTCCTCAAAATTCTGAAAAATATGTAGTCTACTTAGAAAAACTAAAACTACATATTTGAAACTTTATTGAGTTTTTTCCCGGTCGATTTTTCAGTCTATTCCATCTAAACATCAGACAAACGGACTCTGCATTTTATTTACATAATAATGTTAAAAGTGAAAGTCACTTACAAATACATTGTCCCAGGCTTAGTATATTTTATTATGCTCCTGATCTCTTCACCTATGTTAAGAAAACATCATTTTAATAAATTCAGTCCTATAATTTTTTTATGAATTATGGAGTTTTGCTTATGGTGCTATATTATAATTGCCGTGGTTTCAAAAGGCGTGGACCTGGACTAAGACTCCTGGCGGCGGGTTAGCGGGGTGAAAGGGGTTTTCCAGACCGCAGAGGCGCAGCCCTTGTCTGATGTGGCCGTCTTATCGCACCCCTTTCCGCCTCCTCCACCCCCACGTCTCCGCGCCACCGAAATCCTCGCTCCCTCAGAAGCCGGGCGAGGGAAAAGTGCGAATTTATTCATAGAGTCCCATAATGAGAAACTGTAAAAATGGACATTTACACCAAACGCACGTAGGGGGGTTTTTATGTTTTGATAAGGGGAATAACATGCCATTTTTCAGCTTAGTAGAGGGCGGGGAGACGTACACAAGCCGGGGGTGTGTTCAGTGGTAATCCACGCTATGGCGCCACGCGATGGCTATCTCGACTGCCGACTATAATAGCGAGCGCTTCTCTGCGAAAAGCCCCTTCCCCGGACTGCCAAATCTTTATGAACAATGAATGCTATCGCGCCGCCATCTACGGGGTGGCAATTATATGCCCACTTTAGGAGGGCGCAGTAATCACGGTAATGACTCCATATCAAAACAGAGGATCGGGATGAAGGCGTGCATATGGCAGGACGACTGAGTTGAGTAATGGACCGGCCGCTTGATCCACGGCTCATCGCCATGGTCAAAGGATTTCAGAGAGAGGCGTCCGCTATTAAAGAGGTAATGTCCGCAATAAAAGTCGCGATTCTGCAGCAAAGGCTCGCTTCTGCCAAATTAATCACTTTGGTTCCTTTAAACTGAAATTTGGAGGCTATTCAAAATAGACACAGCTCGCAGTTATCAAAGCACTCACTGCAATTTTGTTACTATTATCTTTAATTACGTAATTAATATAAAATTAATTATCACTTATTAACCACCTCTATTTAGATCAAAATGTCACCGTAAATTTTCAAAGAAAAAATCACTGATATTTAGTTATGTTTGTTGATTATTACGTTTATTTATTAATCACGAAAAATTCCTATTCGGTGACTGAGTACAACAAGGGTGGCCAACCTGTATGTTTTTGTGGGCCACTTTGGAAATGCTTCGTAATCAAATAAAGTGGAGTTGCCCTTTATTGAAGCACCGTCATATAGCCTGTCACCCTAAAAGAAACTATTGCAGATAATAGAAATCGTTTGTAAAATTTTGGTGAATCTCGTGCACTGGAAAAATGTTCACGGTTGACCGCATGCGGTCCGCGGGCCTAGGCGGTTTTAGTAAAAAACAAAATAAATAAATGAAAAAGATATTTCATTTATGAAGAAGGTTGGTTAAAATATGACGGAAATACGAATACGACACGGGACCACTGCTTAATACTTAATAATTAGTACCACAGATAAAGTAGATAAAGGTTCCGATCAAATATCTTTCATCTGACTTTATGGTAAGAACTTTAATACATTATGTCAGAAAGATAATTTCAAAAATGCATGATACATTAATTAATTATACAAATTTGTGCCTTTGTTTTAAAGAAATAACGATTTTGAAAGGTGAGAAGTAGCAGATCGTGTTGTGATGCTCAATTTGATCAATTTTGACGTTTTTTAAAAATAAGTAAGAGATTTTCGAAATATATCTGTACAGTTAAGGTAAATAAATAACCTAGGGGTATCGTTAAGACAACGACCTCCCGAAGTAAATTACTTGAATCTGCCTAATTAAAATTAACAAGACGCTTGTATGATTCAAAAAACATTTTACAATACACTGATTGTAAAAAATAAATGTAGCAAGACGAAATAAAATCCGAAACTTACAATATACATAAACTAGGATTTTCAGCTAAGTATACAATAGTCTCATCCAATTTGGTCAAAATATCTGCCATTTAGTCATAAGTTGAACCGATTTCCCATGGTTTAGTGGCTAACGTCACTGCCTCAAAACACAAAGGTCCCAGGTTCGTAATCCTGAACTAGGATAGACTCCTAGAGAATCGATACGCTGATTATATCACTCCAAATTTGAAATGTGTGTAAGGTGACAGTTCAAAGTCGGCCCGGTAGGCAAAGGCTTTTAAGGGACTGTAGAGCCAAGGAAGAAGAGGAAGACGACAAAAGTTGAAGGATTATTTACCAAAAACTCAGATTTTTTTTTGTCAAAGAAAATTCTAGCCAATGCTAAACATCATTATTTATGCCTTGTTAATAAACACTCGAGTCATAAATTAAATTAAATTTAGCTTCGTGAAAGTCCCTAATTATTAGGATATGGTCAAATATATATCTCAAAAGTACTAACATCAGAATTGATTCTTAGTTATAAAATAATACTTTAAAACTGTTGGAACTTGTTAGACGTTTCTAAGAAGTGTAAATAATACAAATAATTTTCGTGTGACATTAGCACAACTGAGCTGTATTTACTGTAATGTCCTCGAAACTCAACAGCAATCATTTCTACTCTTAGTGCCCATTTTGCATTGAGACCCTACACTTGAGTTAAGGAAATCGTTTGCTGAATGGTTGTCGTAAATTTTATGAATAAAGGAGAAACGACAATGGGCCAGGGGACTGTTGTTTTCCCTCTTATTATTGTAATAAGCTGGAATTAGCATAGGCACCCCGACCGGAAACGTCTCCACCCCAGAGCCATAATCGAAGGCACTTCCGTTGCGGACCATGAGCACAGTGAGCCTCCAATGGATGGGTCGAGTGAGAGGGATGAGGAAGAGACTGTTTAGTCTTCCAGGCGCCGCTCTCTCAGGTGTGACAGGGGCTACGGGGGTTAATGGTGACATAAACGAACAACAGATCAGCAGCTGCTCCGTTCACAAGTCGGACACTGCACAGAGGTCTGGTTTCACTACTCCAGATACTCAATCTACCCGTGGGCTCTTCACTTAAACTATGGTCATTTTAACAAATGAAGAATCCAGTTTAGCTTCTTTGGATATTGGAAAATTCATCGATCTTCAGTGTGAAAATACGGCGGTTTGAGCTACAAATAAGCATTGTAATAATATCTTCATTAAATTTTCATTTGCTCTAATCTCATTGAGCAAATCTCATCATCTCATAAGGCCATTCTGCCGGAACACCAGCGCTCACTAGAGAATCTACAAACGAAGGCTGACAGATTAATCAGTGAAATCCGTTGCCTGAGGTGATAAATCATAAGTCATGGCATTATGACTGTCCCTGAATTATTTGTATTCCTACGTCTCGATTACGCAAAAGAAAGCATCAACTCATTGGTCTCTTGGGTGACTGCCAAGTACACAACACTAAGTTTAGATATAATCTAACGTTATTTAGATGTATTTATACTTCAATAACAAAAAAAATCTGAATTATGTCTAAATTTTTTTGAAGTCTTGCCATCAGAAATCAAGACACTCCATTACATCATATATAAAACTAGGGTAATATCTATTGTACCTCAAAATTCAATTAATAAAATAAACGAATTATTTGAAATCGCAAGCACACTTTCATTCTGTTTTTTCAGATGTGACTAAAACGCCAGACTTATTGACTTCTGTATTATAAAAGGCATAAATCCTAATTATCTCAAAGCAGAATCCTGCCTAGACCTCTCATCCGATCATTGTTCAATTATAATCTTAATAAGTACTCAAATGTTACCCAAAAAGAACCCTCCCTAGCCATCGTTACAGATACCCGAATCGGAATCACTACAGGGAAATACTACAAGAATCAATTTCACTTAAGGTAGCTCTGAAATCAAGTGAAGAAATTACTTCGGCACTGGAAGCAATTCAACAAGCGGCTTCGAATTCAACACCACAAAAAAGTATCACAACTACTCCAGTCGAGGTCAAAAAGAAGATAGCAGAGAAACGAAGACAACGTAGAAGGTGGCAATCAACTAAACACCCTGAAGACAAAAGGAAATTAAATAAACTAACAGCTGAGCTCAAAATACTTCTCCAAATAATCAAAAATAAGTAATACAAAACTATCTCAGTCATTTAACACCTACAGAAAATACTGGATATTCACTCTGAAGATCAACGAAAAGATTAAAACAACGCCAACAACACATACCACATATTCGATTTGAAGACAACACCTGGGCTATAAACGACCTTGATAAAGATTATGCTTTTGCAAGACATCTAATGAAAGTATTCACTCCATTTGACTCTCAAACTACAGCAGAAATCGAGAAAGAAATCTATCAACAACTCAATAAATTCAAACCTTGGGACCCATTAACAAGATTCAAGTAAAGTGAATGTTTCCTTTGAACAAGAGTTACAATTAAAGCAGGTGTTTGCATTGAAATTCTAGACGGGCTCAATTTCGAATTGCCCCCTTGAAGAATCAAATTGCCCCTTTACCCCTGAGGTGTAGGACATGGGGAAAACCGGGTTTAGTTTTCATTGTTCTCAATTGAAAGGGTGGCTGTTAAAGGTCATATTTCTCTTTATTATTAATAAGCTTTTCTACGTGCAACATATTCACCAAATGTAGCTTCAAGGGATTATTTTTGACTCATATTATAAAGAATCTGCTTTTTGTGGAACAGTTGCTTAAATGAAACAAATACATATGATATTTTGCATGGTTCGAGTGAAAAGGCGTTTTATGCATATATATGCCTGTATAGTATTAGAAGTAACTATGTTGTAAATAATAAAGGCATGTCAGGTCCATTGCCCTCGTGTTGTTCCGCCTGTATGCGTTTAGGTTTATTTTTGAGTCACGTGTTTGACCAAAGTCGAATCTTGTCTCGCACGCCACACTCACCGTATGACATTTATGATGGTGTGATTCGCAGGGAGTCGCCTAAGTGGCGTTATTGTGACAGGCCGTTTCCTGTTCCGGTGGCGGGTCCGGCAGACTGTGACGCCGCCTCGCGTCGCGTCGCCTCGCGTCACGTCACGTCGCGCCGTCCCCGGGGGCTGCAGGGGCTTCGTCAGCACCGGCCATTGTCATTCAGATGGGCACGAAAACGCGCCATTTACGGAGCGCAGATCAACCGTAATTCGTGTCATTTGCTCGTATCGGCATAACTTGCTCTCAAAGACTCCTCGGCGTGATTGATGGTCCTTATCTCCGGGAAGCCCTGTCACCTCCTGGAGGGGGACATTAAACGCACGATATAGTGTTTGCCACTTGAATCGCTTATTAAGCGAGGGACCTTACTAGCATGTAATTTGGGAACTCCTCACCAACTAATCTATAAAAACAATTTATTTATTTCAATTACTAACAATCACTAACGTGAAACATTTTGAAATATTAATAGCTATATTAATGTGAGAAAATTTGCTAATTATTTAAAAATAATTCATGGTTCCTTGTCATTTAAATTATTTTCATGTATAAAATTCTATTGTTGGTAAAGTTCTTGGGTGTCCCATCAGTGAAAGTGAGAAAGGCGGCAGAGTACGCCAAAAAACTTCGTGGCTTAGGCTTAATTAAACTCTGATAGAAACCCAAGAAGTGTTCTTTCAAAATATATACCTGGAAAATCTTCTATCTTTGATAAAGATTCCATTGTTGATTTTAAATATAAAGAACCTCAACAGATATTTTTATATACCCGACATTTCGTGCGGATTAGTTCACACAGAATTAGTCATACAACATTTCGAGAAATTTTAATAATCAATATACTATTAATTTTCACATAATTATAAAATATTATAAATATAAACTTTCTTTAAATTTTTATATGACGGAGAATAAAGACACTTTCAGTTTCTTTTTCCGAATCCATAATAAGTGAAAAAAGAATTAGAGGATTTTTTTGTATTAAATGACTCATTGTAATTTAGATGTTCATAAATAAAAAAAACTTCGTTTTAAACCAGTTTCTGTTTTAATAAAAACCAAAATTATGTTTCAACGATTTTAATAATAAAATTTTAATTTTTTGCGTAATTTAGCACTTAATTAATTGAATGGTTTAAAATTCAACTTAGTTCTATCCTGTCTTATAAGCCAAGCAGAAAGATTATTCAGAAAATTATTTTGATTAACCTTTTATGTTTGATTTGAATTTTTAAATTTTCAGACTATTATATACAATTTATATTAACACTTTCAAAGTACGAAAAAAGAAATTATGCGTCGTGCTCACCTTGTAGATACGTTCTAATTCTTATTTTATTGAAAGAAGTTTAACTAATTTGCCAAGTGTTTATCAAATGAATAACCAGCCAACCTGTCAGAAGAAATTAAATAAAAAATAACACTACATTTTCAAAATAAGATTTCGGCAAGTAACCGTCGCTGGAGGTAGTCCGCGACACCAAAATACAAAGAATTTAGTTTTATCCATTTATAAATTTACCTGAAGAATTCCAGAAAAATGGATGAAACGTTGTATTCATATTAAGAAAATGTGAATTAATTTTTTTGCTGAGATATGTGATTGTATTTATTTATCACTATATTTTTTTCCTTCCCTTGGGAATTCATCAGGTGCACAAGTATAACAAATGTAGTGAAATAATTTTTACAAGAATTGAAATGTACATTTTCATAAAAATCAATTTCAAAATGCAATAATGTCAATATAAAAATACTTATAATTTAGTAGAGAGAGACAATTTTTTACAATTCAAGTTACCCAATTTGATACACAATTTACAGTTTCATTAGAATTTACACTTCTTTTAGAAATGACATGTTATGAGTTCTTAGAGAACTACCTGGGTTTTAACAATTACTACTACGACAATGGGACAATACTTTTTTTCGTCGAAACGTCGGTAATTGTTTGAGCCGGATGGAAACCCAAGAAGGATTATTAAGAAAGTTATTAAGATAACGTTCACGTACTAGGTTTCAAATAATAATTACTTTGGTCCAAAGCCTAGCCCACATCATCCACTTTTCTCCGGAAATAGTTCGTACACAATGGGCACTCTATTTCTTGTAAATTTGCGTCCTGTGTGCAACATGATCATTATTTTGAGAGTCGAGGATGTGTCGTCTGGCGGAAAAAGAAGATATAGGGGTCTCCCGGCCATATTTTTGTAACCTCTTTGGCAGCGAGTGTCTGCCCAACGCCGACACAGTTTTCCCGCGTTCAATTAAGCAGGACCCGCGGATTTTCTCCGCAGGAGCTGCTGTCGCTGTTGCATATAAATATTTAAATGAGACCGAAGCGAGAATCGGAGATTTATACGGACCGGAATCGAAGCAGTTTGCCAGTGATTTATACCGGCTGTACAGAGTTTCATTCCTGCGAGGCCGATAAATTGTCGGCGCCCAGGTGACGCGGAGGCCTTTCATCGGGTTAATTTTCATGCGCTCTCTCCGGGTTTCCATCTTAGTGCGTCTCCTCTCCGGCAGCTGTGCGCACAATGGGACGAAGGAGGGAACAATAATAGCCGCGAAGTGTCATTTGAATATGTCAATATTCCGTATAGCAGCAGCAGGTTAAAGAGGGGCGCCAGACCCTCGGCATATATACATACACAGAGCGCCGGAGTGGAACTAACTTAACACAATATCACTTCCAATTTCGAATCCCTCTCGGGACTTTAATTTGTCCCCACTCGGAGAGGAGAACGATTATCAAATATGCATGTGTCGACGTTGGGGTAGCGCAAGGAACAATTCAATTCGGGGCTGAGCAGTGGGCGTTATAATACCGTCGTTCAGGCAAAGGTTATGAGGTGAGAGACGGAGATAGAGGACTCCGCTGTGCTGCAGATGGGCAAACACTTCTGCAAGCAGTGAGAGTTCACCACACTCAAGCGGTACGAACTTGGAAAGATGGGAGAAATACTCCATTGTCATATGAATATCAGATATCCTTTTAAATCTACTGAATGCACTGTAAACGCATGCAAATATAAACATGACGCCCATCTGTCCTTATATATAAAAATAATTCTAATATTTAAATCTCAATCTCCATAGATCAATACTATTCCACGCAACTACATGGCGATAGTAATTAGTTTCGTATTTATTAACAACGATAACATAGTTACCTTTAAAAAATCCAGTTCTTTCGTAAAGCACCAACATGAAACTATTTAAAATGCACTAATCTAAATTATATAAAAATAAATATTAAAAAATTGATTTGAATTACAATTTCAAATTTCGTGACTACTTATATTTTCATGCATAGTGTTAGCCACCGTTTTAAAGAAAAATGATAGTTGTATCTTTGCTTTTTTAGGAAACTAAAGCAAAACTGAATACAATTTCATAAAATTTGTGAAGAAACAATTTCACAGTTTTATTTATAACTTTCCTCATTTTTGTGCCATATTTCCCTGTAATCGAGGTCTTTAGGAAATCGTGAAGTGGCCCCCTGTTTTACGTTGTGGGTGTAGTCTCCGAAGGTAGTATTATCTCTGCTGTTCACCTCACCTTCCTCAAAGAGCTTCGTGGCTTAACATTTTGCCTCTGCCTCTTGATGTATTAGTAAACTTGTCAAAAACAATTCTACACGTCACATGAAGAAAACGAACCTTGCCAGCTTTTTTCCCCCTAGATTTTTATCTCATGTTTCTTTTTACAGGATAAAATTAAAGTACTTAAGTGTTGTTGACCGTAAATAATTGTTTGACCAACTCAGAATTTCACGCTGGGTTGGCACACCCTTTATTATTAAACAAAGCCATTAAATCTGGATTTTTATTACGGTGGGTACTTAACATCTGGTTTTAATGATAATTTGTAATTTTCGTGGGCAATATTATGAAACAGGTACGCGGTCATAAAAAAACCGAATACTACTAATTCTCCCATAAAACGTCTATGGTTTAGGATGTGATAGATGGGACGGAAAATTCTCTATTTACTGGAAATTAATCTAAATATTATGCCAATGTTGTAATTTTAAAAATCAAATAAGTATTATAGCTTATTAATAATCAATTTTGGACTATTGGGTGCATCTGATTGAAGTGTGCTACCGGAAAAATATGTTACCATTCGTTTGAATAGAAGGCATATCTGTAGATGCCGTTGACTTTTTATAATTTTATAGATGCCTACATCGCACCCATCTCTGTCGAACTTCTCTTTCGATAAGCGTAATATTACCAAAATATATTTCGACTTGCTTCTGTTCAGCAATTACACGTTATTTCATCCTCCCTTTGCCTAAATAATCTTTAAGTTCCACGATTTATAAGCGATAATATTTCTCCCGTCGTGTCAAAAAATATTTGAGCTACATTTAGCAATAGACAATAAAATACCTCAACATTTTTAATCAACGTAGTCTATGACTAGTACAATGGTACAAAATAAAGTTTACTTTGATAAAATAAACCATTTTCGTCCATCTAATTGTCGATTAACATTAAATGGTTGGTGAGTTGGAATATTTTGCGGCAAAGAATAATTGGTTTCGAATCTAGCGTAATGAATACTGGAAGAAATTGAATTGAAATGGGGCAAACACAAAAATTTGATTGAAATATCCTAATCTTTATTACTATTCGCTCCAAGTCATCCCAATCCAACTTCTACCTTGCTATCATTGTAATTCTTGTTTAAAATTGAAATAAATAAAAATCCGTCTAAATAAGTCAGCAAATAAATTTAATTAGTATTTAATTAATATAGATACAACGTTCCATTCAACTTTGTGGACTTCTTTAGGTAAGTTTTTAAATGGATGAACAATTTACATTATGAGTAATTTGGTGTCGTGAACAATCTAATTTAATGCCAGAAAAATGATGTTTGTAATATCAACATTGTTAACTGACGTACATCATAAATGCAGAGTAATTGAGGAATATAATTTTTTGAGGGAAGGAAGGCATGTTAGTTGTTTGAAATTAGTGTGTGTCAATACATCGATAATATTCTAATATTAAATGTTGTATATGGGAAGTCCGTTTCCTGGTGTATGTCAAATATCCATCTCCTCTTTCAGAGTAAGATGCTGTGAGTTAATAGTAGTAGTGAGTATGAAGAGGAGGAGGAGGAGGTGGCTCGGGAGTAGTGTGAATGGGAGGTACAATAATATACACCCGCTGTCACCACACAACTTTCTCTATTTTAATTATCGGCGCGTTTGTTTTCGACAAAAGGCACTTGGCTACGCTCCCGTAGCAGACACATGTACAAACAGCAAGGGAGAACTCTGATTTAATGCAGAGGCAGGGTCTGAGGCTGAGGCAGACGTGAGGGAGGCAGAGCTGGCTGGAATAGAGCAGAGTAGAAGAGCAGGCGCACTTGGCAGTTGCAATAAACTCAGATGTGTTATTCCGCGTTGTAGCTTCGCGCTTGACGGAACGCTCTTATTGTTTTGCGCCATTGTTGCGAGCGTCAGTTTTGTTTCGAGTTGCGAGACAAAAGCTGAAATTATGCATACGGTCTCGGCGGAGAGAGGGAGAGAGATATATGTACGGAGGTTAAGAACACGTTCGAGTTCCGCGATCTACATTAAATCGACGAGGTTTCTGGGAGACGTAAGACTCTTGTCATCAATTACTCCGAACAAGACCGTTAGCTGTCAGTTAGGAAAATACATTGCTTCTTCACAATGTCATTTACCGTTCGACGGAAGCAAATACAAGAGTTACTAATGAAGACGTTCGGCATATTTCAAAAGGAAAACTATAAGTCTTAAAACCAATTAAATTTAACGAATAATTCAAATAAAGTGGTTGGCCTAATTTTCTATTATAGTTTGGAGTCTTTTCAGGAGACCAATCACTCCAAGTTAAGCACTCGTAAATCAGTTATGATTACGAGATCGTGTTTTCTAGATCAATTTGATGCATTTTAGAACCACTATAGGAAAGCACTACAGTCAAAGAAAAATAATCACTAGCGGTAATGAAACTAATAACTTTGAATAGGTTATTAAATTGTATGTTTCTATACTCGTAATTTTGTAAACTGAAGAACACGATGACAATGTCAAAAGCTAAACTTTCTTTGTCCTGCGACTGATATATCAATTATGAAGAAATTCAAGTAAGAATCAGAAAATAACTACAATATTATCTTTTTAAATATATTTATGTAAAAAGTACCGAGGAATTAACTACTATCAAAATTCCCTTTCCTTTAGAATGACACTTTCTTTTATATCGATTTACGACTTTCTTTTATATCGATTTAGGACCTTCTTTTATATCGATTTAGGAGAACCTCAATTTTGGATTATATATCTCAGCCTTATTATTATAACGATTTCAGAAATCTTTATTGAAATAATAAATATGATTGAATGAGGAATATTTAATGCTCATTAGATATAAATTATGTACACACTATTATAACGTCACAGTTTATATTCACAATCAGCACTGCGCTCGGGAAGTCTGCTTTCATATGCAAATCCTTCTATAAGGTTCTCGTCATAGCGCTCTATACGTATCGTTGGTTTTATACTTTTTCTGAGCAACTAATGCTATTGGATTTCAATACGTACAATTGCGTTACTTTCAGTCTATATTACAGGAATTAATAAATAATATAAACCTATTATATTTTCTTCTTTTCATACATCAAATATTATGTATATATATATCGACGTATATTGCAACTGAAAATTTCTGTGCTTGCAATAGAATAGTAACTAAGTCTTCCTTGGTACCCTTTCCTTTTGAACGAGACTTTCTTTAATACCTGGAATTTACACATTTCGGGTACTTTACTTCCCTACGCGCCAGTGTTTAGTTGCACCGTGTTAAGAAATATTTAATATGCATTGTGAGAAGAGTAACATCTACGAATGCTGATTTTCGATGTTTTATATAAGAAAAAGACTTGAGATAATTTGGGATGTGAGGACAGCGAATCAGAAGATAATTTATCGCACAATTGACGGATTTTAGCACCGATGCAACTGGTCGCAAAAGTAGTAGCAGAAAAAATGCTTCAAGGAAAATATAAAACTACAAAGTGAAGTCTCACTCGATTGCATGCTCGGATTCGGTCACGGATGTAGCCAGAGTAAACGACAAGGCTAAAAACGAAATCGCTCCGTAAGATTTGTTTTACTGCTTGATATCAATTATTCCTTCTGAATAAAAAATTGAAAAAATCAAGACATTTACAAAAGAACAAAGAGATTGCTGTAGATTTCACTGAATAGATTATATATTATAAAACTTACAGTCAGATTCCCATGTATCTTACAACATATCTTCTCAAATAAGTTTAATTTATAAACAATCAATTGACTTTAATTAATATTTAATACAAACAAAGAAAACGTGATTTATAAAAAAATTATTTTGAATTTCTAAACCGAATTTTATTTAAATATGTAATTATACAGATAAAAGATCAAAGTGGGTTACTTGAAAGTTCCGCACAAATATCAGTACAACAGGAAATTGTTGTCCTTTTCACCTAGACGCCTCTTTTGGAGTAAATTTAGGGGTCGCTGCTCGTGTGATATACAATATACAGTACAGGTATGTTTATATGTGGAAATCATCGACCATATTGGAAAAACCACAAACTAATAATCTCGCTTTAATTATGAAATTTACAAAATAACACATTTCTCCCGCGACCCACATTATTATTTCGATTATTTAAATTATGCCCTTACAACTTAAGGAATTTAGTTTAATTTATATTTATGGAAGGCCAACGGGGGTAAAAGTTTACAAAGGCACATTGTTACTTCCGTCTTTAGCAAATTTTACAAACTAAATTATATGAATATGTTGGAAATTTCCTGGAAAATTCAATATTCAATAGTTAATAATTCTAAAATAATATCAAATGTAGAAATTAGAAATGAAGAGTAGTCACTTAACTCGTAAAAAATGAAAGTTTAAACATAGATCTGTGGAAATTTCAAATGATTAAGCCATTAAAATTGTATTCAAATATAAATCTACTGGATTAATCAAATCACGTACAAAATTTTGATTGGTAATGCAGATTGATCGAGTAATGGGTCATTGTCTTACCCATCCATTATATCTCGGCCAAAGCCAATTATATAGTTCTCTAGTAATTACTGGCGCCCCATCCCCGTTTTAACTTTGCGTCACCCAGCGGCGTGAAGATAATGTAATTTTAAAATGGAGTCCATATGTTTGAAATTCTCGCTAGGGGAGAGTGAAGAGAATTGAAGCCTGTTTCCAGTAGGGTGGTCGCAATATTTCATTACGTAGAGCGCTGGGGCGGTTTAGCGGACGCGTTATGGGACTGGCTCCCTTCCGGGGGCACGGGGCATTCTACAGGATTAATGGTCACCAAGTCAATCCCGTATGACGGACACGTGGCCCTCCGGAACACCGACAGACAATGCAAACGCACTCAGCATCTCACTTTTACTTATAAGAACGGTTCCCAGGCGTCGCCGCCGCCGCCGCCGGAGGAGAAAATTGTGGTAACGGCGACGTCGCTATTGCTATATACAAATTATTCAAACTTATGTTTCATTTTTAAACATGTAGAGTTAATCGACGAGTGCGAGGATATATTTAACTTCAAGCGTGTATAATTTAATAAGAAACATTGTCTTAAGGCGATGAAACGATATTGACTAACCACGTTTAACAACTTATTTTCAAACAGTATGTAATTTCAACAAATTTATTTAACATTGGAGTTATTTTGAAAAAACGGGCTAGTATTAAATTATTTTCTATAATTTATTAAATATATTTTTTGTTTGCCGTAATATATTACAAATATTAATACATTGTGTGAGTTTTTATTAACAAATTTATTACGCTGTTAGAAACTCTAGGCCGTAGTATGTGTAAAATAAGGGATCTAAATATTTAGACAACTGGAATAAAATTAAATCTGTAACAGGACCGAATTGACACAGTATTCAATTTTTCTAATAAGTTTTACCTTTGGACAGCCTATTTTATTCAGCTGGGTCAGTCACTTGAGTCAATAATGTGTGTAATTCAGAAAAATTGGGTTTTATGAAATTTGTACTACTTTCAGTAGTAACATTAAATGATTGAAAGATCTGTAATTCAAATGTTAAATTAACCACAATGTATAGAGCATCCAGTTATATCTAAATTGATTAAAACCATATAAATTTCGATTGTTAAGAGGGAAATAAAAATTGTGTCACGATTAACATCAGTCGCTCGTTGAAACTCATTAGCTAAAAATTTGCGACATTGTGAGGGACATTAATAGATAGTTTTCTGTCTGATTGTTTGCGACATGTGTGCTAGGGAAAACCGGCTCATCAAATTCTCACTACACCCTTAAGTGACGTCCCTAATTCCCTCACTCGCCCTACAATATGGCCATTCTGTCCTCCGTATTTGATCAAGTCACCGACAGAGGCGTGCATAATACGCTACTTTTTTGTCATCGCGTGGGGTTACTTGTGACGGGGGTGGGCATTATGCGATGAAGCACCCAGAGTAGGGGAAAATGCTCACCCAGATGATTATTACAATTCCAGAACGCTCAGGGGGGGTTCCGCTGAGGGTGGATGCCGGGGGTAATGGCCAAATTGATTGCATAAAGCGGCATGGAATTGCCCCTGTATATACATATGTAAGGTCCCCCTCTCATCCCCAGACGGAGCTGACGATTTATGGATGACAGATTTTTCACGGGTTTATTGTCCTGTCCGGTGACCCCCGTCTTGTCACCAACTGACCCTTGTACGCTTCCAGTAAATATTGAAGGAGGGGAAACTCCCTTTATGACCGAAACAACTGCAATAACATTCGCCAATAAACGCTGTATCAGATATGTAATACCTGCTGCGGACCACCCAAGGGACCTAGAAGGGACGTTGCCAGCTTCTTTATGGGCTGCAGCTATTGGCTATTGATAAAGTGAGTAATTCAAGACGGGCAATGGACAGAGGGGACACAGAGCGGCTGTACAGACTGTTTCGACATTTAAAACATGTTTTCCAACTTCAAAAATTTCTCCTTTCATCATAAACATGTGAACGTTATTGATCCTATGCAAATGTCTCCCTCCATGTAGCATCTAATACAAAAATACGTTAACTTTTTTGTCTTGGGGACATCAAGCCTATTATTCTCCTCTTGGCTAAGCCCCCATTTTCAAATATTGAATTGTTTCAAATTCATTAACTTCAGACTGACAGTCCTAGTAGCTTTGATGCGTTTCGATATAGATTGGAACAGTTTGAAAACAAACGTTCAGTTTCATACATTTATTAATTAAACGACTCATAATTCAAATGACGTAAAATTATAAAGCAAAATGCTTTTAACGGGAGGGATGACAAATATTCATTACTTGGCTTCAATTTAATTAGGTTTAACCGTAAGAATCTCCTCGATCGGTGATTTCTATTTTTTTTTGTAAGAAGATTGGCATCCGCATTAAAATCGGTTTCCACGAGATATAAAAATGAGAAGCTATGAAGATCTTTCACACTATAGTTCTTAATACAGGACAAGAAATAAGCATGTCTCTCTGAAGTCGAAATTGATTCATAAGAAAAATATTAGCTTTGAAAGATCAGAATGAAAAAATCTCTGGCGGTTGTCAATCCCACGACCCAATACGAGATCCTTCCGTCCCTGTATGCCTGAATCTCAAACTCGCCTGGAAATTACTAATCACACTCTTCAGAACGTAACTGTAGGGAATCACTGAGGAGCTAAAGTCAAGAAAAAATCACTAATATGTGGAAATTGGACAATTGCTCACAAGATGTAAGTAGCACACAGTAGAGATACGAGATCCTTCCGTCCCTGTAAACCTGAATCTCAAACTCGCCTGAAATGACTAATCACACTCTTTAGAACGTAACTGTAGGGAATCAGTTACGACCACTCTTCACTGAAGAGCTAAAGGCAAGAAAAAATCACTAATGTGTGGAAATTGGACAATTTCTCACAAGATGTAAGTAGCACAAAGTAGTTTTGAAGGACACGATTTTGAGAAGATTAGAAAAGTTCGTTTGAGGAATGACTACGCCCAATGGGCATCTGGAACCAAAGAGGCGGTGATAAGGGCTATTAGACAGGCAGAAAAATGATAAAAAGAAGCATCAAACTGTAAAATGGAGAAATTGAATTAATATGAAAGTAAAAATAAGCGAAGCAAAGCTCTAAAAATGTCTTAGAATGGTAATTAATATTTATGTGTGTGTATAGAAGAAGACGATTTTAAGCAGTGCGTGTACACCTTGCAGGTTTTTCAGAATTATAAAAAGGGACCTCACAGTAATTTGTTTTAATACCAAACGGTTAGGTTTTTGTCTCTGAAAATTTATCAAGGTTGTGTTAGGCCGATGAAAATGAATTTAGCTTCAGGTTAAACAATGGCTCGCGGCGACATGTAAGGATTGAATTACGTAAAAAAAGCACCCAAGAAGAGCCTATCATACGATTACAGGTGACGTGTCAGTTTCCGGTCTTTTTTTTTCTCTCTTAAGGTAAGAACAGTGCGGCACGGAGCGAGTCACCTCTATTAAAATTCCTCTTTCATGGAGATCAAGCCGCGAACGGAGCTCCGAGAATAATGTTGCTTTTTGCGACGTTTCATAACCGGTAAAAAGTTATGAGTCCGATTAGATAGAACGAATCACTATACGAAGGTAGGGAACCATGGCGAGACGAAAACCTTACAGGCCGACAGCAAAAAATTGTCAAGTCTCGTCTGGTCTCAGACACGTTGCTCTGGATATTGCAACTGTACTTCTGTTGCATATCAGGAGTAATTTAATAGGGTAATTAATGCTTTGGCGAGGAAAACTGCAAATTATAAAAAAAAGCTGAAAATGTATTTTTGAATGGTAGAAACTACGACATAAAACATATAATAACCATTCAGAGAATACTACACTAACTATAATAATAAACTTTGTTTAATTACGATCCAAATGAAGTATAATTCAAGGCAGAATAACAATAGACCTTACCCTATTAGGCTGATAATATCTGAATATATCATCAATGATAGTACCAAATTTATTATTGCTGTTGTTGTTGCTGTGATATTCAGATCTAAGACAAGTAAAATGCAACCCATACTAACCTATCGTGCGCAAACCTTTTCATTTCTACATAACTACCACATCCTACAGCCTCCCTGTTATTATCCCACACACACTTACCTCTAATGCTAATTTTACAAGACTGTAAACGTGGCCTATTAATCTATCCCTTCCTTGGTGAAAATCCTCCCAATTGTTCTCTGTTCCCTTATTCTGCTTAGAACTTCCTGGTTAGTTACTCTATCCACGCATCTGATTTTCAGCATTCTTCTGTAGCACCACATTTCGAAAACTTTTCCTTTCTGCAATTCTATCATCCACATTTCGCACCCACGTAACGCCACACTCCATACGAACATTTTTAGGAACGATTTCGTAATAATCATTCTTAAATTAACCATAAGCAAATTCCTCTTTTTTGTCTGTGCTGTCCTACTCTTTATGTCTACTATACTTCTACCTTCCCTAATTATCATGCTGCCCAAGTAGCAGAAATCCTTAACTTGCCTCATAATATCTAACACCCTTTGTTAATCCACTGTAACATACTACACGACATAGACTTTGGTTTTCCCTCTATTAATCCTCACGTTGTACTCTCCCTCCAGGGTCACGTTCGTGCTATTTATTGTGGTTTCCAAGTTTTCTTCTAATTCTCTTAATATCACAATATCCAGACATACGTTTCTAATAAATTTCTTCGTGAAATACTTCAATAAATAAATAAACTTCCCTAAATTACAGAGGAATCTATACGTGTTCCTTGCGACCCAGAAACAAAAATATGTCGTAAGAAACTACTATTACCCCCTAGAGACGGAGTGGAAGAGGCGAAATCTTGAAACTTTCCAAATCGGCTGATATTTGAGAAGAGAATTTAGGAAACCAATTATATTTATGATATTTCTTGTGGATAAATTAAAACCCATACAGCATTGGAAGGAAGCGGAGTGGGCGAGAGAGTTACATCAATAAATACGAAAACACCCGACGTTTGTGTCGATTCCGGTGTTCAAAATTAACTGCCTTGTTTTATTTTCGAATCAAATCTTATTTTTTGTAATATACTTCCGATTTTCTTAGTAACCTATTACTTAACTTTGATTTTCAGTTGGTTTCGTTATCTTACATCTTTGAAAATATTTCTTTATAAGACGGCAAGTGCTTACATATTTAAAAAGAAGAGATCATTTAATAGTTTTCGTAATAGAAGTAATGTTATGTGAGCCATTAGCATGTGAATTAATTTCCTCGTTCTTGTTATCTGATGGAGGAAAAGTTTTAAGTACACCAGGTGGACTATGTGTATCTCTCCGGATTAAGGCCATATTTTACATGTTGTGTTCCCTCTTAGTAATAAGTTTAAAATGGCAAAAATATGGGCTCTGGGGTAGTTTTTCCTCGTTAAGCGCACCGAGTGGGACGTACGGCTTAATTTTGCAGGCTCTGGGTATACAATATGGCGCTAGCGGAGCGGCGCCCATCTTTTCTTTGCGATAATAAACGTCTCCTCACATCGAAACACTCCCCTCCCAGCCATGAAGTGCATTAGGCCCGGAGATATAAATTCCGGAGCGATAAATTGCGATATAGCGAGCCGTTAACGTTGACAACTTTTCCTTGGGAAATGCGACTTTACAGGGACAAAATCGTAGCATTTTCAAGGCTAGGTAAACGAGAAAACGAGGGTACGCGGGGGCGGGAAGGAGAGAGAAGGAGTAAAGGAAGGGGAAGGTTGAAATAGGCTGAAGGGTGGGGAATTCAGTCTTGCAGCGGACGATGAGAAAAGTCGTTAAATAAAGAAAAGAAGAATAATAAAAGCGGGAAGGAAATGAGAGCATGAACCATAGAGGAAAAGAGAAATAACTTCATAAATATGCAATTTTCCCTTTTATTTTTGTCCTTTCGAGTTACTGTAAAATGAATAGCATTGCATAATTCGCAGGCAGAAGCACCCATTATCAGGAGGGTGTGAGAGGGTAAGTATTTTCTCGGCTGAAATTTGTATTTCGTTCTATTCATGTTTCCACCCGAAAAGAAGTAAAATGAAACTTCTGTAAAAACAAAGTTGCAGCCAGCCGCACAATATCTGAGAGCGAAGTCACTCCCAACTGTTTTTGTAGCTTTAAATGCAACGTGAGTCGATTAGGCAGGAAGTGAAACGAATAAATTAAGTAGGTTTTCTTTACCAAATCTAAATTACGTTCAGTAAAACTTTTTTATTTTTAATCAAGTCCTTACATCATTCATAATAAATCCCTATATATAATGTTCAAAAAAAACATTTCGTGGTATCAATAAGATTTTTGCAATTTTATTCGTCCAACTAGGTAATTCTTCCTTATTATAGCATTTGTGAGACTTCGTGTGTGCTTTAAACAATTATACATAGTGAATAAGAATTATTGGTAATCGTACAAAACTGTGTATGGTTTAATTTCTCATTGTTCGATTACTTATTTACCTATAAAATAAATAGCAAACAAACAACAAGACAGAAAATAATAATAACAATATTATCACACCATGAGATAGACTCGTATTTTGTAATATGTTTACATCTGATTTATTTTAATATCACCAAAATTAAATTTTGAGCAAGTTTGCATCTGAAGAGCCTAAGAAAAGTAATCATGTCGGCTGGTTTATTTTATAATTAATTTGATATCGGTTACATTAGATACTATTTTATTCATAACCCTTTCTTTTCAACTTTTGATATTTTTACTAAAATAATTTTCAATTGTTAATTTTGTTTAAATTAATTATTTTAATGATTCGTAACAATCATATCACTGATTTAGGCTTAACATTTATTATAATGATTTAATGTTAAGTACCTTCCTCTATTTTAACACACAAATTCATATTGTCTAGTTTAATTGTATAATGATTTAATCCTGTTTATCCTTATTTAATATCACTATTACTTTCCATTTACATTGTTAAATTTCTACGGTTTATAATACGAATTCATAAATAACTTTCCACTAAGCAAAGGTTTCTCGTTTTTGGAACTTTAATGTTTAATTCATATCTTTTTGTATCCATACAAGACGTAAGTCAGCATTACTTACATTTTATTAATTTGATTAAAAACGTTTCAATTTATTTTATAACGAAATATTGTCAATTTAAATTTGTAGTGTGGTGCAATTTATTTATGCCTATAGTTAATTGTATAAGAAATTTGTTTGTGTATTTCTTTACCCGTAGGAGTCCGAAATTTGTGGATAAAACCTTGGTTGAATAAGTAAAAAATTTTCAAGCCAAACGGAGAATAAATGCTTCAATTGAAGCTCAGATAAAAAGCGTACAGCTAAATTTATGAAATTGTCGAGTGGACCCAGGACTTACTGTGAATTGTCGTTTAATTTAATTATTTTAAAAAACAAACGTAACGTTATAATATTACATACCATTTTTATTCATTATTCCCTTTCCATCAGTATTCATGTAAAATGTTTAGGAACCTTATAATAAATAAATGAAACTGGTGTGTAATAAGTAAAAAAAGATGATTATTATTAAATCATTAAGTTATAAGAGATTAGGATTTATGCAACTATGGAATAAAATAATTAATATTTAAATGTAGTCATTCCTCTAATATGGAATTAGTGTACTTAACTATGAACCAAATATTTAAGTTATTTATAGTTTCATGTTTTTTAGTTGCATCAGAAACTATCATTAAGCGCTGTTGGTTATTAATTACTTACGTTGATGCTGAAGTCGCTTCCTATTTAGATCAGGATCAGACGGACTTATTACTAAAACTGCCCGCGGCAGTAAAATGTTAATTTTCAGTTATAGACGAATTGCTTATTGGACTCTAATCGAATTTCGTGATGACTGTCAGTTTCTTCACAATCGAAATTATGTTTTTCCGCGAGGTGCGAGCTTGCGGTTTTCCCAGAAGCGTCTACACGAACAATGAAACAGTTGGTCGGCGCTTCAATGGGGTTCCCCGCGGCTCCGAATATTGTTGTGTTAAAGCAGCAGCGAATATTCGGAGGAGGGAGGACTGATGTGAAAGGCCGCCCACACTGAGGAAAGACACGCAAGATTACCATTAGTAGCAGCCCGTCTTATGAGGCCGACGACAATAGCTTTGGTTCGGGAACGCGGAGCCCGAACAGGTGGAAAATATTTAAGAATTTCTCTGAACCAAAAGACATCGGTCGTTTGTGTCTTTAACAGGGCATAGCCGAGAAGCAGCATTTAAGGCTAATGGAAACAGCAGACGCTCCCCTTCGCAGTTTTCGTTTACCGGAGAAACAGATGTCTGGAACCCGACTTCGCCAACTTTATGCACTACTAAATTGTTTCACTACCCACGCAATTTTTTCCCCTCCCGGGTCTGCTTCAGGGATTACATGCTCCGTGGATTAACCTCTTGCAGAACAGTTTATCTCTCCTTGCAGAATAAGTCTTCAAAAGTTTCCTCGAGCAAGGAAATGGCAATGTAGCTCAGCCTTAACTTTTAAACGCATTCCAGTTGCAAGAAATCTGGGTCCTTTATTGCTGCAGTAGCTCAAGAAGATAACACAAACATTAATGAACATAATATTTTCTTAAAAATAAATTTTGTACAAACAGTTTTCTTTTAAAGTGCATTCCATTATAAATAAACATGTTTTCGAATTTTGTTAGTCATTAACCTCATTCGACAAACTCCCCAAATTCTTACCCGAGATTTTTATAACAACACTATCATATATTTAGTATCTAAGTATAGTTTGTTAATTCACTTAACCTCACATTTATCTATGCAATACGTCATTAGTGGATTCAGAGAAGTATCTTTATAGGTAGAACAATTTTTTAAAATTTGAGTACTATAATAATTCATTAACCCAACTCTTAATCATTTCAAACTATTTAATTTAATAAAATAATGGTTTTTGAATAACTATTATTATTTAAAAAATAATTAGTATTGCGTAATTGGAATGAACACCTCGTACACAATTCCAAACAAAACAATAATTGTTATCCGAAATTTCTTTGGTTCAGTATAGGGTTAATCTTTGGCTGCGTTAGAGATTTCATGTCAGTATGATTTATAAATTTAATGGACTACGAACTGAATGGTGAGTCATGTATATATAATATAGGAATTTTTTGTTTTGGTTAACAGGCTACATGAGGGTGATCCTGAAACAGGCAACTCCCCTTTAATAGCATAGGAAGGGAATTGAAAAGGTAGAGCAAGGTAGCCAAGGGTTAACTAGGGCCCCCGGGCTATGGTTTAAGGATCCTACCCGGTGTTTCACCTAAAGAGATGCAGGGAAAACCCTAGAAAACCTGCATCAGGTAGGTCGGGCATTGGGTACTATTCTCACGCCCTTCCGAATGACGGGAGACGAGTCTGCTGTGGGGTCGCAGCATTCCTTTCTCCGTGTCTCTACCAATTTCAGGAGGCAATTGGCCGACTGATCCAATGGGATCAGCGGACAACTCTTGCCATATGCCCAAGGTCTTTGACCCCAGTACATATACCTCCTAAAATAGGTGAAGGTGTCTCGGCATATGAGAACTTTGATAAAAAGTACCCAGAGAGAGTGCGAGGCATCCCCGACAGTCAGGTATCCTGGGTGTCCATTAAAATTTCCACAATTATCCCTGCGACTGCGAGTGTGAGCGGGCGCCGTCAGTGCATATAAGACATGAGACTAAAATAGCGAAAGGGACGCTATACCTTCAACAAAAAAATTATACGCTATACATAATTTGATTGATAAACTTACCCTAACACCTCAATTTTAATTTATGACCAACAAAGGAAAAACCAAATTCAACACCAACTCAAAATTATTTTTATAATAATTTATTTTCCTCATAAAATTGATTATTATTATTTAATTACATTGCTTTTCTTGGGAGGGGTATTAGAACATTCCCCTTTTCCCCCCTCTACATTTTGTTTCTTAAAAAATAAACATTAAATTGCACTGTAGTAATGATCACCTCAGAAGAGGTAACAATGTGCCAGATTGACAAATTTGTGTCTGCTCTTCTGAAAATATAAAAAGGTAAGAATATCTCTATTTCTTGTTTCTTGGTGGAACTATACGTCGGAGATCGTGACTGTCAGTAACTGCAGGCAGTCTTGATTTTAGTTTACTACTTAAATTTTTCAAAGCTGAAACAATGCAATTATGTGGCTTTTCCGTTTAAGATATGCGGCATTCCTAGATTGCAAACAGCATGCACTCCTATTTGAATACAATAGATTCCTCGAGAACGTTCTTCGGGGAAACTTAGTTATAGGGTATTTCTTAAACACGAGCGGAATAATATTTACGTGGCTCAAAATTAATAATAATTTAAAATTGAGCAAAACTAAACACTAAACATAGTAAATTGATTTTAGTATTTACTTAAAGAATAAATGGAACTAAAAATGATTCAAAATTTGTTTTCCATATTATTATATAATTTGTAATGTAAAAATAATACGGTAGCAGTAGTTAAAAATACAGTGACATTTTAAATACGTCTAGGTCAAAAAACAATGTCTTAATATGATTTTTTATTTCTTATGCATTCGTTGTCATTATACAATGTTTAAAGAAAATCGTCCCCACAGGTTGGAAAAAAATCATTCTGCGTCTGAAGCATACAGTTGTTTTGCTTACCTGCACAGAGTAAGAGGAATTAATTAACGACAGCGAGTTTGAGATAATTATCGTTAATTAGATATTTTCAAGACTACGTTTTTGTCAGGAATGTGTGAAGACACACGATACTTCATCTGTGTAGTCACAATGAAATAAGTAAAATTATCAAAGATATTGACTAAAAAGGAATATGAATCCAAAATGAACAATGTTCATGTCCTACATTTGTTGCATAACAATATCAAATTTGATATTATTTTAACTTTTTAAACCAACACACACTGAACTCCCTGGTTTCCTTGTCATTGTCGTCCTCTGGCGCACTGTCATCCCCAACATCATTGTTGCACTCTGACGCGTTTCACCCCAACAAAACCAAATAATTATAATTACTATATATAAAAAGACGGCCGAAAAAGTCAACATTAAATAATATATAACTATTTATTAACAAAAGCGACGTTTCATCTCAATTTAGAGGCTGCCTCAGGCTTAAAATTTAGCAATACATCATATTTCTCCTTGACCCTCAGTCGAAAAGATTATTGAATTTATTGAATGTTATAAATAATTTCTAAGCATGCCAATATCTTTAATTAATATTTGCTAAAATTCTTATTATGAATAATCATTTAAAAACATTATGGTATTTACAATTGTTTCTAAATATTTACGGTGCTCAAAACACTTTTGGAATTTTTAGTTTCACATTTTTTAAATTCTCCGTTCCTCAAAATATATTCGAAATTTTGTGTTTCGTGTTTAGAAATTTCCAATTAATCAAAGGAATACATTTACAAATTTTTGTTTCTCAAAATATTTTACAAATTACAAGATATTCAAAATATTTTAAGAACTATACGTTGCTCAAAATATGGGAATTTTTCAGTTAATAAATATATACTTTTCCATTGTATCAAATTATTTTTAATTGCTCCGTTCCTCATAATATTCATGAAACTTTCCTTTACCAATTTCATGTTTTGAAATTTATCAACGCTCAAAATATTTTAGATTTGTTACATTACTATAAATTTAAGGTGATTATTGGAATTTTAGTGAGTCAAAAAACTTCTAAAATTTGACAGTGTTCAATTATATTTTTATAAATTATGGTTATCAAATTTATATTTTTATCAATTAATTTTTATTTTTTCTAGTTAATTCTATCAAGCTAGAAATTGTTGCACTGAAACCAAATTCCATCCGTATAATAATTCTGATAAATTACAGAGTTATGTGCATCCTAAAGTGAGACATGATAATTTAGTTAAAACTAGGTAAATAAAACTCGTTCGCTACGTTTATTGATCCAATTATTTATTAATATTTGAAAGTTATAATTAGATTGAACTCGTCGAAAATTTACTCGATGTAAAAAACAATGTCCATGGCGTAACTACGACATGCCTTCGCAACAACTTCAGTAAAGATATGTCAATGTAGGTTTCGAGATCGCTCAGGTGTACAATCAATTTAAAAAAGTGCATAAAGTGTGAAGCTTCAGTTCATTTCCTCCTCTTCCTGGAAACAAGGTTGCTTACACTTCGTAAACAATATTTAAGTTGTGACATCTGAAAAACGTAATGGAGAATTCCAGGTAAGTAATTACCATGCAACACTTTTTTCCTATTTTATTTATTTTCAAAGTACAACGGAAATCCTATCCCCCCGTTCCGCTGTCAAGTCAAAGTGACGAAGGTTATTGTAGAATAAATGACAATTTTAGTCCTGCCACGCAGAACCAATTCAATGGATCACTCGTTAACGGATGAAAAGAGTTGAAGGGAAGCAAAGAAATAACTGGGAAACGAATTGGACATCACGATGCTCCTTGAGTAGCTAGCTACTTGTAAGTCACTTCTCTTAAAAAAACAAATTGATAAACCAACAGCAAACTCATCGTCATCAACATCTGTGCTTCAATAATGTGAATCGGACTGTAGCTCTGTGTGTCAGCAACTTTTCTCGTAACACATGAGCTCAGCGGCGTCTCATCCACATATCTTGGTTAACTAGAAACGAGCGCCATTATCCAGTCCCGTAGCTTTGTATAAATAATGCTACGTACTCGCTAGCAACACTGCAAACTTGTAACCTGCGACACATGAGGTAATAAATATTTGAACTTGTCAGATGACTCATCGCTTCAGGAATCGTTAGTATTTCTGACAACCATAATCTCCGATATGGACCTCTGGTTTCCTTCATGAGTAATTGCATATATCCTCTATTGTAAACTACGTATTTTATACTCCTCGGCATCTAATAGTTACGATATTAACTAATTAGTAGCTGCAGTTCAATGATTCTATTAACTAGCTTCTAAACTTTCCTGACATTTCAACAGAAATACTGTTTTTCTTTATTTTTTGGGGACAACATCAGGGTGATTTTGAAACAGGCAACTCCACTTTAATAGAATTTAAAGGTAATTCAAAAGGGGGGATGTGAAAACTTTCTTCCAATATTTACAGTTTGGAAATATATACGAGAAAGTAATAAAGTACGAAGACAGTCAAGTATTATTGAAATAAGACCAGAAATCAAATAATAAGAGAAAGAAGTGGTGTAACGGTCTACTTTTCAAGTATATATTCTTCATCAGTAAAATTTTATTTTGAGTATTTTATGCGCCATTTAATTTGTAAAATCAATATTAGAATTATAATCACAAATCTCTGAGTTATACCATTCATATTTCATGGTCTCGGTAATACCAATAAACACTGTACTTAGTTATAATTCCAGAAGATCTCGTAAATTGTTTTATTCACTCTCTCGTAATAAGTAGCCGTATGAAGCTCCTAGTAAAAAAATTTATTCACTCCCCAAAATTTTAATCAGTTTGAAATATAATACTGACAGTTGATGAAAACGGTCAATCCTACATATTAATGGAAAAAAAGCTCAAATATATTCAAGTACGTAACGCAAAACTGCCAAATTTTTTAAAATAAATTTCAAATTTTCTCAACAAAAAAACATGTTTACAAAAACAAAATTTTTGACATGTGTGTTGTTAACAGACAGTTAAATATCAGCTCAGTAACAATTAATTTACAATCACCGTGTCCCTTAACCTGATACAAACGGTCTTTTAGCTCACCACATTAACCATACTTATATTAAATCAGAAAGTATTTTTTTATATTACTAGACGTGAAATTTTACAGTTATATAAGAAAGATTATTTAAGTGATTGAACAAATACGGAGGGATTAATGTTGCTGAAGTGGAAGCTTCTTACGTTGATTACAGATTCAGAAATGAGTACCTATAGAGTTGTTCTGTAGTAATTAAATTTTATTCCGTTATGTTACTCTCATCCTTGGCACCATTTGTAAAAAATTGGTGGCATGAAAATTAATTTCTTGATATTCTACGGTTTTTGTGTGGAACATGATTATATTTTATTTACAAAAGAATTGATTGCCCATGATCCTTTGTGATGAATTCAGAGAAATGTTGAAGTATTGATAGCTGTGAGTGTCGAAGTTATTACCAAAAGCTATTTTATGCAATATGATTAAATGAGTTGATGTTGTCGGATGTTCAACAAATTATTGACCTTGAAAGGAAAATTATTTGTAGTGTAAATGTAAAAATGTATCCTTTAAAATCCGTAAGTAAGGTGCCGAAGAGGAAAGCTCATCGTGAAAACAAAGGCGTGTAGCGGGCGTGCATATCGATAGCTTAACGATTGTCGACTTGTATCTGGCCGCTCCCCACGGCGCCCGAACAATCACGCGCTATTTATTAGGCCGACGTCTGCCCCCGGTAATGGAAATTTCTGCGCAAGTGCTGCTGCTGCTGATGTTTCATTAGTTACACGTCTGCTAATTGATTTGCCTGCTAATGACGCCGACTTTTTCGTCCCCGGCGGCGCCCTCCCGCTCCCTGACAGTAGTTTTTATTGGGAAGCGGCGGGCCCCCCCGGCGCGAGGGGCACAGCGGGGCACCGACGGGATTGAGAAGCTACTGTGCTGAGGTGCTGCTGCCGGTGTTGATGCCCCCTGGGGACGGCCGTGCGAAAGTAACGAGGTGATTATATCGCCCGTGTGGCCCACCTTCCACCTCCCTCGTAATTGCCCACGAGCATTGTCACTCGGCGCAAAGATGATCTCAGAAATTCTTACACACGGACCGTTTACACACAAGATTAAATTTAAAGTTAAGAATCACTTAATAACTTACCTCATAGTCCTCGGACACACGTTCTGAAGAGAAAACTGGAAGAAGACTCAGTTAACATGAATCATTCGACAGACTGGAAAATCCTAAAATCAAACCTTGATTAACATTAAACTCTTCCTATTTTATTATTACCTAGTAGCCTAACAAAAGACGACCTTCTGTGGTCCAGTGCTTAACATCACTGCCTCACAACACAGCGGTCCCGGATTCGAATCTCCATGTAAAAGACTTTCCTCAGTCTACCCAGTAGGTGAAGACCCTGAATGGGCTGCAGAGCCAAGGAAGAAGGAGTCTAACAAAACCTCCATTGATAGAAACAAATAATTGCAAACACAGATTTATCACAATAAAAATCGAATTTGTGTCTCTTAAAAATTCTTCAATCCACTGAGAAAGGAGAGCCTACCACTCTGCTAAACATCTTAGAAAAATAAGTAAATACACTCTTAAAGGCTTATTATTCATGGTGACGAAAATATCACATAATGTGGATAAAGTGAAAATAATTAGCGAACAATCGACTGAAACAAAGAATCCCAGTAAAATGGTAGTCAAGAGTATTTTCGTGACCAAGAATTTTATTTAATTTTTTTTTCTTTGCGGGATTAAGAATCATTGTAAATATCTTTAAATTAACAACAAAAAATTTTCGTTAAATTTCATTCTACTTGGGCAGATAATCTATAAGCAGAGAATTTTGTTTTTAAAAACTTTTCATTGACAAAGAAACTATTAACTATTACGCAATACTTGACATATTTGCTATAGTTAGGATGTGAGGAATATGATTAGTTAATTGTAGAGGAGTCTGGCTTAGATTTATGGGAATGTAGGGAAGTGGAATTGGACCTTGCACGTCGAGTCGGATTAGCTCAGTTGGTAGAGCGCCTGCACAGAAAACCTGAAGTCAGGGGTCGAGTCCCTCCTCCCGTCGCCATTTTTCCATTTTTATCTTTCTTATAAATAAGCTATATGCTTTGCTTGAGCTTCGGTTGAAGCATTTCTACTTCCTTGTCTATTATTACTTTAAATAGTAACAATGATTGCAAATAATTTTAATACATATTGCAAAATAGTTTGAGTACATGAATTTTGATAATATTTTTATGATAAAAATGAACCATATTTTGATATTGTGAATTATTTCAACTCTAATCTCAAATCTAATGTGGTATATTCATTTAATAAAGTTTTAGCCCACCACAAATTATAACCGAAATATACAAATTTTGGTATTTAAAAAATTTCATATTGTTTAGCATCATGTGCTTGTAATTAGAATGTTGTAATTGATCAAATATACTGTAAACTAATATTTGTAAGGCTTTGTTGAATTTAATATGCTGTTTCGCAGTATTTTGTCTCAGTGATCAGAGACATCACAGACTTTTCCTGCTAACATTTGAATACGTTTTTGCCTAATTCCTTCAAAGTTTGTGCTAGAAGTTTCTCAAATCTTCCCATCCCCGACCTTTTTACTCGTTATTTTAAGAACATGTCTACTAAGTTTTGGCGCAAACTGTCTACGTGTTTAAATCTGTATGAAGAATATACAAACGTACAAAACAACACATACTTTTTTTTGTTATGTATTTTCTATATAATTTTCTTAAAGTTTGATTGATTTAAATAATCAGAGTTAGTTTGACCCTTAATTTATTTGAAATATTATTTATCAATTTAATATTAGTTTAACTGTTTCCACGTTGTTATAAGTATTGTTTATGTGGCAATAATAATATTGCTAATTATTTAGCAGTTATTTGACTATAAATGCGTGCAATATTTTTAAATGCTAGACAACTGGTAGAAATGTTAGACACTCTACAACGATAAATTACCGTAGATCTCAAATCACAATTATTATATTTTGTAATTTAATCTTAATGAAAAAAATTGTATGTGTATTACTGCGTATAAAAAAATAAAAATCTTTGCTAATCACTTACTAATTATATATCTAAATATCAATAATTATCTAATTAAGTGTTCCTATTTAAATTAAAATAACTGCTTTGATGTTCACTGGTTAAGTTTCCTGATTATTATTTGGGAAACACGTAACTGGTTTATTATATTATACAATATATTCCTTTGGAGTCTTTTAATTTTATTTCATCGTAAACACGACCACGTACTGTAGTTACTACTGAATGTCAACCAATGACATTAGCACTACCATGACGAATAGATAACAAACTTCCACGACAGTATGTCATCATACAAATTTCGTGAGAGTACTATCAACGTGAAAATGATGCTTCAAGGATTTATTCAGCGTTTTTCTCGAGTGAAGCATGTCTCCATTAAAATTATTCTTCTTCCAAACATACAATTTGAATTTTGTCGTATAATTAATGAGACTGGAACCGCCAAAACATATTTATCCGTTGTTATCTCATCATAACTGTTTGACAGTCTGTGCTCGACTATTTTAACTACGCTGGTTAGAGAACTCAAATTTTCATATTTTAAAACATTTTACCTTCCTTTTCCCGACTTTTTAGCTGTTTACCTCAATAAACTCTTACGAAGTACGAGTTCAATTTTTGATAACTCTGGTAACCGTGAGAATGCTTTACGTTAGTTATTAATGTATAAATAAAACTTCTTAACAGTTTCCTTGAATATGTATTTTCTAACGTACGTCACAATTATTTATTTCATATACGAAATGTGGAAAAAATTTCCAACGAAACGCAATTTATTGCGGCTCTCACTTAATTTCCATCTAATATTAGGATTCGTAATTGAACATCCATAAAGCTTCACTAGAAATGGTTAAGAAATTTTTGTCTGAGGAGTGTCTAGATTTTCAAATATATATGCTTATCAGGGATTGTGATAATGGCTTCGCAATATAAAAAAATGTGATTGCGCTACAACCTCTTGACCTCTAGGGAAGCAGAATCGAGTATTTTAATTTAAAATGGAAGTTAAATTGAGGATCTGCAATGCTTGAATATTATAAAATTTCTAGTAGTAAATGTCTGATAATATTTTTACAGATATACCCCTCAAAAATTTCTAAGGCTAGTTTCTATGACAGGAATGTAACAGATCATTTGTGAGTCTTAACGATAGCTTTGCCAAGTTTCTCTGTCTCTCTCCCTCTTTCTCTGTGAAAGAGATACAGGCATGGGGGAGGAGAGCGCGGACTGTTGACACTGTGGCGGGAACAATCAAAGGCAATTACAGACCGCCATCAGCTACGTTCTCTAAGAACTAGAGACGAGTGGAGTGGGGACGACGACACAGCAGGAAAACCAGTCACGCTGTTAATTCTTCAGTTCACTCCTCAAGATGTCATAAACGAGCACCTGAGATTGACACCGTTCAGATTGCATTACTCTTATATTTTCTGCACGACGTACAAGGAAATTAAAGAGCTTCTTTAACACTTCTCTTCAATTAAGTAGTTGAGACAAACGTAACTAATTTGGTACAGTTCTTCTAACATTTTAAATTATTTAATTTACAAGTCATTAATATATTCAATAATAATCATAAATACTAGTAATTTAAGCATATTGTGAGACTCTGTGGGTGGGGGTTTCTTGTTAATTATTTATTATTTAAGCCCGACAGTTGGTGGAAGCCAGTTGTAAAATATGTAGTAGAATGGTGTTATTTAATTTACTTATTCATAAGGGATCATTTTCTGAAAGAGGTCGAAAGAGAACAGAAAGAGATTTATTTAATGATTTTGAATGTAATAATAAAAATAATATTCAATATGAAAACATAGATTTGACTAAATAAATTTACAAATAATGACGGTAGAATTAATGATTTTATATTGAGACTCTTTGGTAACAGGTCACCTGTGGGGTGAACAAAACGAAGCAAAGTTTTCTATGGGAAATAAGTCTGGCATTGTGAACTCATTAAATTCAATATCAACGATACCGTAGAGGACTGCAGCTGCTTTCTCTGGTGGCGTTTTGCTTAGGGTTGACGATTTGGAGGTGCCTGAAGGTAATTGTCGTTGACGTTTCCTCCTCCCATTTCCAGTAGCCAATCGGATTCAAATAGCACCCACTGGGTAATATTTTCACAATTGGAAGCAATAGGAAAACCTGTAGCTGTCGGTTGAAAACTAGTGTCCTAACATATGTTTTGCATTAGTTTCGTGCAGTGGCTGCTTCTAATTATACACGCCTTGGTTCCTACTTGACGGAAACAAATCCTTCTTGAATTAGGGACGGATGTAACCATTGTCCGTAAAAGGTCTTTTCCGTATTGTCCGAAAAAGCTATGTTTAGTTTGTCCGAAGGAGGGTGTAAACGCTAACCACACACACACAAAAAATTAGACTTATTCCTTTAGGCTTTCCTCGCGTACGTTTAATGTAACTCGTAATTTTAAAAGTATCACGGATATAGAATTCAAGATGAGAGAATTATGTAACTATTCATTTATATTTTAGTATTGTTTTACAATGTTTTCATATGTTAAAAATCTATAATACTAGCTGTATCAGGGAGTTGAAATTCGACTAATTAGGACAATTTCTTTCCGCATGTCTTTAGAATATTGGCTGTGACTTAGTTTCTACATATTTTACGTATATAATAATCATCTGCCTCAATATACTTGTGCCACAAAATTACACACACCAAAATAAATGTAATTAAATTTATCTTTTTCGTGGTTGGATCATTTATATAAATATTAGTAGGCTTATAGTGTAATATAAATTCAAGTCTATCAGATTTTAATCATACGAAATGACAGGCTCATATGAAAACCAAAATCAATTTGCTTCTTATTATTATTTTTCGATTTTTACAATTATCTACATTTAGTATAACTTACATTGTAAGATATTGCTCATAATATAGTTTCTTAAAGAAATTCTTACGTGATAAAATTAGTTGCCATGTTTATGTTAAATGTAGTTTTTTTAACATTTAGATCATGTAATCTTTTCAATAAATACTCTTTTAAAAAATAATACTATTTACTGTTTCCATTGATATTGTATTCATCTGCAACGCTGCAGTTGTGACAGTGGGCCTTTTCGATTACATCTATTTATTGGGGAACCATACGAAGCTCCGAAACATCGTTTGTTAGAGCGTTTCGAAATATTCAGTATAATTGAACATCTCACCGACTATGAAGTCACACCAGTGATTAATTGACTACAAAGAATGTTACGTTTAGCAAACCTTCATCGGAAATTGTGTGGGGTGTATAGTGAAGTAACAATGAAAACTGAAATATGAGGAATTAGATTAGATAGTTTAAAGACGATGATGAAAATCTGGAAACATGTACACGTAATACCAAGTGTCATCTTTCTTTAACGAAGACAATCAAAGGTTGATTATCCAATACGAGAAGTACCTGAATGACTATGTGGAAAAGTAATGTGAGGCGCAATATAAAGATATTTAGAATAATATGTTAATTTTAAAATAAATATTGGTACTTACGTACAAAATAACCCTCGTATAGTTAGCGTTTTGATTTTATTGATATGATTGAATACACAAATTAAGTTTTCAGAAGTATATTTTAATAACATAAAATAATAGAAGGTTTTATGGTTCATTTTCTGAAACACCTTCACGTAAAAGTATATATTTTTGTAAATATGCATACATAAAAATACACAAAAAAAACCTATGTCTTTCAAACATTCAATAAATTTTCACATGATTGTACTACTTATAGTGAAAATTATTTTAAGTAATATATATTTTGCGGTGAGAATTTTAACTTTGCTTTGAAATTTTAAATATACAGACTTATAAAAATTTATATTTGGGTCTGAAGAGGTTCCAAAGAAATGATCAACGCGTCGTAGTAGCTTTTCATTCTGGTCTATTTAAAGTAAAATATTTCAGACAAGTTTGACTGCTGTGTGTCATTCAAGAACTTTATTTTGTATAAAATATTAGCAACTACTGTAATGAATGAACATTATGTATCTGATTATTTTTCAATATATTGAATCGATTTATCGGATCAAAAGTAGGACAACGAAACAAGTGCTACTGTGGCAGAGTGGTGGAGACGTGCTGAATGGTGTGGAATCGCACCTAGTTTATAAGAAAAGGGGAGAAGTTCGATATTAGTGCGGTCTCCATAGTTGTCAAGGCGAGAGCTCCATTCAAGAATTCCGTCATACTGCGGCCTAATTAAGGCTTACGGCAGGTGCTTGCTAGACCAGACCATACGTAGACTCCGAGGGCAACCGAGCTTACATACTGATCCGACGACCGGCGGTAAAAAGAGAGCAGTTGGAAAAACCACCAGACTGCAAGTGCAAATGAATACCAATGGCAAAAATCTCCTCTATAAGGCGGTAGAGGGGAACGCCGTAAAAAGGATACGGACTCATTGTTCTTTACATTAAGTAAAGCATAACGAGTCTTCGCGTAGCTCGGAACACGTGACCAGCTGGCTCTTAATCGACATCTCCTAGAAAGAAAACGTAATGGCATTCTGTAAACAATATGTCAACACACCAGTCCTTATGTAGCAGAACTACAGATTACTATTCTTTCTTTCGGAGTCGGCCTATTGTGCTTTGATATTGGCGCAGACGCCATGGCGGCAACGTCCTGCATCTGGTAGGCTTGGCTCTTTTCTTACTCTCAATTCCTAGAGGAAAGCCTACGTGCAAATCTCAGTAAACGAGCTTAAAAGACGACTCGCTTCTGCATCCAGTGACCAATATCATTGAAGTTCCAAACTCAAAAATTATTATAAAATCTGAAAATATTTCCGTTATCTGTACTAAATCGGTTGTGTAGATACCTCGGCAATTGGTTATTATTTAAAATCAGTAACAGAAACGATATGTAAATATATAGAAATGTCGTTACGCGGAAGGTGTTATAGCAAAAAATACTTTAATTTAGAAGGTAAGATTACGGATGAAAATGAGAATGAATGAGATCTAAGAGGAAATACTTGATAATATTGAATTGTTGAGAAAGTTGAAAGAGTTGTAGGCGTTAATCGATTTCGCTGCCCCGTGT
Organism: Eucriotettix oculatus; assembly: GCA_034510155.1. Classification (NCBI taxonomy): domain Eukaryota; kingdom Metazoa; phylum Arthropoda; class Insecta; order Orthoptera; family Tetrigidae; genus Eucriotettix; species Eucriotettix oculatus. The sequence goes on from CM067381.1 coordinate 50,181,625, forward strand.
GGGTCGCATGTAAATTTTTGCTATAGTACAAAAATAATAGGTAATTTCGATAAATTAAAAGAATATTGGCCTAATGTTTATAATTTGCATGTTTACAAACTATTTTTAATTCTTTTTTGCTCTCTGTGAGAATTACACGTATTAATTGCGTTCTACAGGAATCGAACTGACGTAATGTGAAAAGAAAGTGGGCCAAACAAAAGGCCAGAGTATATTGTATAAATATAAAGTTTTAGCTAGCGATAAGAAATAAATGTTTTGATCAGATTTTTTTATGGATAAACGTACAAATACTTTGTATATTGATCCTAAATAACGGTTAAGGTTACAGAATAATAATGAACTCCTGGAATAATGATAATCAGTTCCCATATAAATAACAATCATTATTTTAATAACACTGGAACTGAAAATAAAGCAGGTTATTCTATAAGTGTATTTAATGGAAGTCTCGTAGATTACAAAAAAAAAATTAATAACGGAACATAATAAAGTCTGAATAACTATAGTGGCTAAAGGTAGAAATATTTTTATATTTAATCCACACTGGTGCCATTATAATAATGTGACTGAAATATTACTCAAAATTATTTCGTAGTTATGAAATATTTTTCAAAACTAAGTTACTTGAAAGACAATGATTTAACCTGGTCAAAGAACAAAAACGTATTTCAACCTAATTGGTACTTGAAATATATATACTTAAATAACTTATTGGTCGGAAAATACTTATTTTTGATACAGTAAGTGTATTAATAAATTATTGGTAAATACTTCGGCTGTTACGTGTTTGATAAAATTTGTTTCTATGATATGTTTTGTTTGAAAATCGCTATGCAAAGTCGAAGGAAAAAATCCACTCATACGATGTAAAATTTATTCAGGTGGAGCACACTGAACGAACAAAGGATTCCAATACATTTGCATTCTTCTAAAAAGAAATTTAATTAGTTATTCGCAATCTACTGCACTGCCGCTTTAAAAAAACGGAGAGGAAATCATTAAAAAGAATAGAAGTTTAACTTGCAAATTTTAAAATTAAAAGTGGGAGGAGATTCGGTTTTTAATTGGTATCTTATTCGAACTTCCGAGAACGGAAGCCTCGAGGGAAAAAAAAGAGGGTGGAGGACAAATAATGAATTGAACAGACCAACAGGGACACTGAAAGAAAGACAGGCCATTCAAATAGGAGGGGGAGAAGACGGAATTTTAAATGAAGCGGCTTATTACAGCCATCAACATTTACAAATCAAACGAACTTATAAAACACGTCCGGTTCTCCTCGTTTCCACGCTCCTAAGAGAATGAATGAACATAAGGACGACTCCTCTGCTAACCAGTAGAAACTATTGAAATGGACTGTTAAATCTAAAACGTCAACAAGCATCGAAATTTTTTTTGATATTTGTGCTGGATGCTGTTAATGTGAAATTGCTGTATAAGTAAAAAGTGTAACTGATAAATATTAAAATTAATTTGGGCTATAAATTGAAAATATTAATGATTTTACATGCCTGTGACTTGTGTTAAATAGAATAGAACAGAAATATAGGCAATTATTTAAATATAATGAAATAAGGTTTTATTAATATTTTTCACAAATAGAAAAATTTTTAAGTTTAATTTTTATACATAACTGTGAGATAAAAATTTGTCTAACTAAATTGACATCACAGCTAACGTCAGCAGACCGAAATAAAAACTGAAATTGCCACGTGCATTTATTAATTTGTGGATCGTAGCCGAGTTATTACAAAACCTTCACGTAGCATGCTGAAAAAATGACTACACAACTTTATACTTGGAAGAGTTCATTCGTTAAGCAGTAAACTGAAACAATTTTACAAGTTTTATATGCTTTTATGAAACTGAAAATTTCTCCTCTTTCGATGCTAAAAGGAACTTTTTTATTGAAGGGTTGAATTTTCTACTCAAAATATTTTCATAACTAGAATACGTTCTCAGCTTTCATTTTTAATCACCATGTGCAGGGTAAACATTTCTAATAGAAAATGTTAAAAATGTTGCATCCTTCAAGCTTCTCAGAATTTCATTTTACAAAATTCCTGTCTCTTTAACTGTTTTCAAGGAGTATGAAGGTGTGTCGCATTAAACAGAATTTTAACGAGAACATTTATCGCTTTATAGGATTTCTGCACTGTATGAATTGAAAGTCTTTATTAATAGTGGCACTGTATAGTTATGAATGAATGAAATCACACTAATTTTTATAAATAATTTGAAAATAGTATAAATTAATCACGACGTTTGTTCCTCAATTTAGGATTTTATCGGGTCTACAATGCATTTGGAGTAATATAAAAATAAAAATTTAATTAAAAATTATATTCAAACAAGTGATGACTGACAATTTTTAATAATAAACAGATTTTAATTATCTTACAAAAACCGGCTAATTTTTTCTTTAAAAACCAGTAAAGTATTGATGTAATTTAAAAAGAATACGTGGGGTTGATAGATAAGAACAGCACAGGACATTTAGTTATCTCATGCATGCAAAATATACACGAAGATAGTATATAGGAGGATGATAGAACGTCAAATAGAATGCGAGGAGAAGATCAGTTTGGTTTAAGGAAAAATGTACGTCTACTTTTAGAAGACAGCATAAGAAAAAACAGATCTGCGTTCATGGTATTTGTAAATTTAGAAAAAGCGTTTGATAAGGTGAACTGGAACAGACTATTAAGGATTTTGAAGAGCAAAGAATAAATAATTGAGAAAGAAAGCTTATACATAACCCCTACAGAAGGCAGTCAGCAGTAATTATAATTGAAGAACAATAAAAATCAGAAATCAAGAAAGGAGTAAGAAAAGAATGCAGTCTGTCACTCAATCTCTTGAACTTATGTATAGAAGATTAAGAAATTTAAAACGGAATATGCAAAAGGAATCAAACTGCAAGGATAGGAAATAAAAATCCTACTCTTTGCCGATGACATGGTAGTATTAGGGGAGTCAGGAGAAAACTTGGAAACCATAATAAAGGGCATGACCGTAGTCCTGGAGGAAGAGTTCAATAGAGGGAAAACCAAAGTAATGGAGTGTAATATGGGAAAAAGTGAAATAAAAAATGGTGTTAGTTTGAGAAGGGATATTTTTAAGGAATTCTGCTACTTGGAAGCGTAATAACTAGGGATGATAGAAGATTAGTAACCACAAAGAGTTGGATAGTACAGGCAAGGAAGGCTTTCGCGAAAAAGAGGAATTTATTACAGGTAATGTTAGTGTGAATATTTAGTAAACCGTTGCTAAAAATGTTTCAATGGAGCGTGGCGTTATATGGGTGCGAAACGTGGACGATAGGAGTTGCGGAAAGGAAACGAATAGAAGCGTTTGAAATGTAGTGCTGTTGAAAATCAGATGGGTGGATCGAATCACAAGGGAGGAAGTTATAAACAGAATAGGGGAAGAGCGAACAATATGGAGGACTTTGACCAATAGAAGGGATAGATTAATAGGCCACGTTCTAAAACATGAGGATGGTGTAAAATTAGCATTAGAGAGAAGTGTGTGGGGTAAGAACAGAAAAGGGAGGCAACGGTTGGAATACGCTAATATACATAAGGGAATATGTAGGATGTGCTAGTTATGCTGATATGAAAAGGCTTGCGCGAGATTGGTTAGCAAGGAGCGTTGCATCAGACCAGTCTTAGGACTGAATACCACAACGATAAAATATTTCTAATTTCAACGTTTATGAAGTATATGTTTTAAGTTAATGAATTATTTGTGACGAATTTTCCCGTTTACATTAATTTATAATCGTAATTATTTTCTCTGCTCATATGGTTCCATATGAGCTTATATGAGGCTGCGATGTCCACCGGCCAAAGCGTTACACACGAGGCGTGATCATATCCGGATTCATCGCCAGCTGCAGGTAGAAAAAAAGAAATGAGAAATGAGAAACGATTCTGAGTTAAACTTGTTTATGGACATAATTCAAACACGGGCGGCTTAAATCTGGGTCTGTAATGAGGCCGTGCCGTATGCGAGCGTAGTTCTCTTCGTGCTAATGCGCCCGTGCGTCCAGATTACAACGCACACCTCAGCTGCCTCAGCCGTCCGTGGTCTTCACGACGAATTATTTATGGCATTTCTTTGTAAGACTGCTTACTTTATAACGGACTTATACTTGAGGTAGAAAGTCTCAGGTAAAACCTTCCAACGAAATATCCTGCTACACCGAAACCAAGCGTGACGCTGTGTGACCATGAACCGAAACGTCCAAGGAAGATCACATTTATCTAAGCAAAATACTTAATAGTCTTTCTCTCAACCTACCCTTATTATCACAATACACAGAATAATTGTATTTTCCCCGCCACCTCAGGTTTGTAAGTTCAATATTACAAATTTAGTTATGACTAGTTGAACTGCCTGGCGTTTATCGGTTTCATGTAAATAATAAAGCCGGAATTAAATTAAATTAAGTTTATTACAGGACTTGAATGTATACTATGTTCATAGATCTACTCCAGAGATATCACTTTTAGCGAGAGGGGCGTGTAAACCCACGTTTTACAGGTTTTAAAATAGCCTATATCTATTTCTGTTGTCAAATTCAACCTAAGTTGTCTAAATGGTAAAAATAGTCAAAATAGGTTCTTTACAGAGAAGTGTCGTGACCAAAATTATATAGAATAGAATTTACAATCGACTGAGGTTTTCTAAAATCCTCAGCTTCCTAACTGCAGGGGTCTAAAGTTGAGTCTTATTATTTTGTAGCTCAGAAAGAGAGGGGGTTTGGTCTACCTTGGAAATAAATATATATTTTGATAGGTTTCGGTGAGAGAAAGAGAATAAGCCCTTACTTGTTTCTTCAAATTGAATAGGGACTTTGTTAGAGATGGAATACCGCCGAAATCAGGGTAAAACGGAGGTTTGTCGACATTTTCAAATTTCTCACATATATAACTTTGGTAATACTAGAAATCACAATTCATGGGCAGCTTCGGGTCCTGATGAACGCGTGTGTCAAATTTTGGACAAACCTCGTAGCTTTTAGAATTATAAATGTCATTTAATCAAGAGTATAGGCAACCCGATTTCTATTTAGGAGATTTCTATACCTGTATAGGAAACCAAACCTTGTACATAAAATATTTTTCACTTTTTACATGTCTATAACCTTAGTATATTAAAAAATTAAAAATCACGGACAGCTTTGGGTTTTGAGAAACACGTGTTCCAAATTTGGTCAAATTCCGACCAGTAGTTTGAGCAGTGACATAGGTTACTAGAAATATTGTCTTGGGTACTGATAAAATAATGGATTAAATGCTTATATAAAAATAATAAATTGTTAAAACTAAGTAAATAGATAACAAAAACGGAAAATATAATAAAGTAAAATTTTCATGCAGTCAGACGAGAAATTTGTTTACTTTTCTGCGAAGGAGAAAAAATATCACTTCAGTTCGTTCTTTTCTGTTGCGAAGTAAACGTGAATATAGCACTGGAATTCCAAAATCACCTTTTGTGTAGTCTGTCGGCGTACTAGAAGCTCAAACGCGTAGAAACATTTCAGCAAAGTAAAGCAATCAAACAATCGTGGAAAACAAAGATAGAGCATTACGTCAGCGACGTCCACTGCTGATGACTGAGCAGGTCCCTGTCCGGATTGGGATCGTGCGATCAACAGATGACGTAGACTGTGAATATGTAACGTGGCTTCCCAGTTGAAAACGTATTTCCCAGGATTCCTTGCAAAATTTTGTGTATTGAATGGAATAAAATTCTGTTGTTGAATTACTTTAATTTCAAAATATTTATTTCCAGTGAAATTAACTCCTTTTATTATTTTTCTGCTGATATCAATGTTAAAATTCCTAGTGAGACAAAGAATTACTGAAAATCGAAATGTGTATGTGTGCGTGTAAATACCCATTCTTTTGGCAAAATGATAGTTCTTGTGATAATATGCAGAAATAAAATCTTCATATGTGGTTATAAGTGCAAAGATCATGGGCAGGTACACGAAGGGACGCCGGGCAATTACGACGCCTGACGTCAGCGAGTTGTGTGATTAGCTCACCCGCCCACGCAGCAAGCCTAAGTGTGCGTGATTTAGCGTGGTTACGTCTATCAACACAACGGTTCAGTCCTCCCTAAACAGTTGACTTTCACTGATGAAATGACACAAATAGGCCTTTTACTAAAAATATTTACAACACGATAATTACGAAAGTAAAACTGATATAGAAGATACATATTATATTCAAACATAAGTTCTATAAAATCAAATGCCAGTAATAACCAAATTTACTTATTTTGGTATATTGTGTTAGATCTATGTTATAATAGAAGGGAAACGAATGAAAAAAATTAATATGCGATATACTGGAAATAAATAATCAATTAATATTTCTATAAGCATAACGTTCATATATATATTATATGATTAAATATACAAGATTAAATATATTAATCGTTGTAAAACTCATTACTATTGACCATTTTAAAAATTAATTCTTGCTATTTATATTTATTAGATAGTTACAGTAACAGACAGTTGTGAAATCAATAAAAAGTGAAACAGCATATAAGCCTATAATATACAATTTATTAACTGTGTTTCGTGTACGACGTTTTTCTCCAAAATTCGGTGTGACTTAAACCCTATAATAATTACAACGCCTTAAAAAGGTGAGGTCCCAAATTTAGGTACGAAACGTCGTGTACGAACTGCTATTAGTAAAGTTTATATTAATTTTTGTCTAAATTACTATTTATTCATTACATTAATTCTTGTGACTCAAATAATTTATATAATTGCAAAATTTATTCTAAAAAAGAGTAATCAACACACGTCTGTTGGTTCTATAACAGTCACGTTAATCCGTCATGTGGTCCATGTGAGATGATTTCTAGGAATGTTATCTGCAACCTATACGGTAAGTTCTATTTACCTATAAGGCATTTCCATAACTATCACAAATCATTTCCACAGCAAACCGTCGCTGAAGGGACAAAATTTTAACTCGTAATTATATTAACTGAATATTAATTTATTTTTGTTGACAAATTTGGCTGTATTTATTATTTTTTTCAGTATATTCAGGTTTTAATATCTTGAATTAATTCCTTTCTTGTTTTTAAGGGCCATTAAATTACACAAGAATGAAAAAATTTGGGGTTTTCCACGTTTTTTAAAACTTAGTGATTGCATACGTGTTTTTAGCTCTAACTCCAAAATTAATTTTTAAATTTTAAGTAGAAAACCTTTATACCTCTTTAATTAATTCTGCGTTAAAAACATTTTAGACCAATGAAAGCTTCAATTTGAATGAAATTGAAGTTCCATGAAGACTAAAATTTGATATTATTTAAAAAAATTGTAACTCAGTTTATAAAAAAAATTGTGTTATAAAACCGTAATTGTTTCTCACTTCTATTTGTTCTATGAAGTGTTTTCTGGTGATATTAAAGTCAGGCCCACCTGTTGGAGGTAAAAGATCCTAAAGTAGCTTTTTTACTCTTAGTGTATAGTTCGCCACCTGCGGACCGTCGTTCTTTTAAGAGCAAGGCGTCACTAATACAAGCTCTAAATGAATTAATTACGCATTATATCGACACTTACACGCAAACATCCGCTCTAAAATGTCAACATGGACGATGATTAGCATGAAAGTGTTAATAAAAGTCGTGTTCTCCCCGATAGCTTTATCGTGTGACTACATCGCAATTGTTTGCACTGCCTAATTGCTGAACGGAACCGTCTCGTAAATCATTTGTCATATTACATATTCCTCTTCCTTCCCCTGCTTTGCTAATAGGCCGCGTCAACGGAATAATTGCGGCCCGGGGCTGGCTAGATAAGCGCCCTTTTAATTACCGCGCCAATGCACAAAAGAAATTTCCTGTTCCGGAAACCGCGAACGGCACATTTAATAAGGCTGTCATCTGCCACCTTGTAGCCCGGCTATCTCTCAATTTAATTTCTAGAGGTCATGATTTATGGCCGACAGGGGCAGGTGCGCGGTCAGTCAGTAATGAATTAAGATATCCATCCGCGCCTCGGGCCGCTCAGTATGAAACTGCTATCTTCCTCTCCAATCTCATGTAAAAATATGATAAGTACTTCATTGAAACACTTTTTTATTTTCAGCCATTAAGGGTAATTGTTGCTATCATTTCTTAACGTCTTGTAGTACGACGGCACGCTCCACAATCAATAGAACGTTTGGACAACCTGCGGACCATTAAGCTGTCCTCACTATTATAAAGATCCTTATCATGACACTATCTGAAATATTTTCACACTTCCTAACAGTCTTATTAAATACATAAACTGAATGTTTTCCAATAAATTTAAGAGAATATATTTAATTTTTGTGGCTAATAAATTAGGAACGTATCGGACAGTTTATCAATCTCGAAATTTTATTGGTATTTGTGAGACAAGTGCGAAAATGAATCTGAGTAATAAACGTAAACGAAAATAGACACGAATTGTTAACTGTGCCAGGCGTAAATTAGGATGAAACTTTTTATATCTTCAAAACTTTATTATAGCTACAAAAGAAGTCTATTAGTTTGCCTTCTTAATTACTCTAAAAATTTATTTTTAATATTCTATGAGCTTTACACCATTTTGTTACACGTTAAATAAATAATAATGTCCAATAAAAAATTTATTTAACGATAACCGAATTTAGGAATTACGCATACCATTGTAAATGAATGATTAATTTATGATCGTAGACTTTCCCGGTGAATATAGCCTGAAGACGGCGGCAGAAGATGGCCGCAGAAACGTTGTGTTCTTTTAAATATCTGACCCGGTTGGTTAACCGTGAAGATTTAATCCGAATGATTAATTTATCAGATTGGGAATCTAACCCAGGATCTTGACTCAGTTGACGGTACCCTTGAATGAAGCTACATCGACAGCCTCACGAAAGTTTATCAAATTCCATTCTTCATCACCTAATTTTAGTACACCAATCAAGAGTGAATAGGTTGTTTAAAATGATCAAAAGTACAATGCTTCCAATCAAATAATGGAAATCTTAAAATAAAATTGACTATGAGAGCCCAACGCGTACCTTCTATATGGCACAGAGCGTGCGCCGCACTCTATAGATAAACATTTTTGTATACTTTTTAAGTACCTAAAATATATTGTTACTTAAAATAAAACGTTCATTAAATTTACAAATTATTTCGCGCTATATAAAACGAATATATAGATCAGCCACCTTATTCTTATAAATGAAACCAAATTTCGTGCGTGTGTATAATTATGTGCATGTGTGTTCCGCATACAAATCTAAACGCGTGGAGCTATTTCAACCAAATTTTGCACAAAAATGTTTTTACGACTGTGAAATTAGCAGTGTTGGGTTACTTCCCATAGGAGTGGAGATGGAGGGGACGGAATTTTTTAAATATGCAAAATCGGCCAATATTTCCGTCGAATAAATACTTTTTGGAGTCAATTACTTTTAGGGTGTTTCCCGCAACACTATTTGTATCATTACACGCTAATGACATATAGAACCGGATACATGATACTCTTTCGTATGCGGCGACGACGAAGACGACTTTCGCGAGAAACCAAAAGTATCATAAGTTAAATGTTTGTTATTTTTAAGGATTAATATCCCGGGAATTGCCGGGAACCCAGATATTCGTTAATTAATATTAATAATGATTTAGTTGAAAAAGTTATCATGGAGAGGAATTCCGATTTTAACGAGTTTATTCTACTACATCAATAACAAATATTGTTAATATAAAAAGTGTTAATTGTTATAGCAGAATGATTATGCTATGTTAAACGGAAGATCTAATAAGAGCTGCAACTGAAACTTGTCTCAGTTGGTCAACAATCGTCATAATCAATCATATATGGTTTCCAGGATCGTATTAAAACTTCACAGTTTTTGACATACGTTGCTTTGATTCTTTTTGTCATATACGTCTGAAGTAAGAGAGCGAGGACTTTCAGTAGGAATCTGCTCCAAATACAATTCTTGAATTTCAACCCGTGTCAATGTCAGATTCAAATACGCTTCGACGGTAAGCTACACCATGGTCGTCAGCTTGACTGAGGTTTTCAGTTGTGTTTGAAACTTCTGAAGTTGATTTGATTTCTTTAAATTCCGAAAAGGAGTCCAATAATTTATTATTTTCATCAGAGTATGTTGAGAAATAATGAGTTACGTTTAACAATCTACGATATAGCGATGAGGATTAATTACGTTTCACTATTTGTTTCTGATGAAATCTGAACAGTGGACGTTGGTTCGACTGTAACGAAGGGTTTTCTCTCCGCACGAGATTTTTTTTTAACTTTTCAGGCGTCCTCTTTTGATGAAGGCTGCACGTGTCAGGGCCATGTAGGGCTGCTGGAAGAGTTACAACCATGGCCATCGATTTCATGGACAGCTGTGCGTCATTTGAATACTGTTCATGCAGATTGCAGGCGGCGATAACTCATTGCCTTGTAGCGAAAACTACATCGCTCGCCCGAATTGGTATGCTACATTTAGCTCCACGCGTCCAACTTACGATTTCACTTTCATGTCAGCAAAACTTTAATTTCCCCCCTTGAATTGGTGTTAGTCATACGTTGGACATGAAACTGCAACGGAACATTTACGTTTCCTTCTTATTGCAGTAGAAGAAAATACTTTTTGCGTCATTTGATATAAAGTAACATAATGTATTTATTATTTGATATTGTAATATTTATTTGCAACACTCTGGCCTTGTACCATTACGCTGATAGGAACCAGTTATAATACTGACAGACAGTTCATGAATTTCCTATAAAATTCCACTTAACCTTTACACAAACAAATGAATATCAAGAAAGGAAATGGCGCCTTGTAATTAAATTTTTCTCCCTCTGTTTAGGATTCGATCAATATGGAGTGCTCAGGAATTGAACCACCCAAACTCAATTTATCATTAAAAATTCGTCTGTAATATACTTTGATGAACATTCCTACAATTTCAATATAGAATAATAATTGAATGAACTGTATTTAGAATTTTTGTAAACATTAGAAACTTCAAAGATTATATATTACTACTAACAGCGAGTGATCGTGATTCGTGAACAATTCACAATTACTAATACAGTACTTGGACGTTTCTAAGGGAGGCAATAACAAATATATCTAAATATGTCAAAGAATAACAAACGAGTTCCGAGGCAACATGTAACACTAAACTCCTCAAACGTGGACATAAGTCTGTAAAAGGTCATAAATTGTTTTATCATATATAACAGACGTTAAGTTTAAACTTGGTATATAATTGTCAATTTTATAATTTTACACGCACACTAAAATGTGCTAAATATTCTTCAAACGTACGGCAGATAACTATTTAAATTCGTCCCTTATCATAGCGATTGCGTCCAGAGCTTCTTCTTCCACGAGAGCTGTTATCCAAATTCGCACTTCTACTATTATTGCTGGAGGAGTCACATAAACAGAGTGATTAATTGACCCACCACAAGAAACAGTCCCATGCAATGTGGTCCGGTGACCTTGAAGTGTAAATGTGTAGTGCTGAATCATTTTGCCCATCAGATGCCAAAAACTGAAGAGATAATTGAACAAAGTTGATTACTGCAAAGAACGTGAAACTCGAGTTTTCTTTTTCTATCAGAAGATTGTTCAATCACATAGGCTTAACAGCTGAACAGTTACGAATTTCTGAAATAAGTATTTCGAAAATGCGCTAACGAACAAATTATTAAGAAATTGTTATATTTATTCTACGAACAGAAGTTGTTATTGTGCACATATATTACTGATATTAGAAACTACTGTAAACCATTGTTGTTTCATTTATACAAAATACTCAAATATGAGCTGTTCTTTTTTCTTAAACATCCAGTGCGTTAATAGTTTTCACTCAGACTGGGCCATTCAATATCTTTTATTAATGAAACAACAAAATCAAAGTAAAGAATGTTTATTCATAATTATCTGGCTTCAACTGCCAGCATCACACAAACAATTAAATAAAGTAAGAAACAATTCCTTTTCTTGGAACCTCGTCAAGTGCCCAAGCGTAAAAAAATTAGTAATTTTTCTAACGCGTTTGAGTATCTGAAAAATTTAAAGAACAATTTTTAGCTTGATATTTATAATACAATTATTTAAATATAAAACAAATATAGAAATTTATATCTTTAATTTCCAAACACTATTTAAATTTAGAAAAAAAATTGTACTAAGATGAGTAATTTATACACAAAATGCTATTGAGGTTTGGTATAGTTAAAATTGTGACAAATTAAGTGGAAAAAAATTAACAGTGATAGAGTGTCAAATATCTTGTATAAGTTTTTTACAGCATTTTGATACTTATATCATTATGAATCTTGAATAATTTTTACTTTCTTCGTATAAGGTTTGAGCTGCAACGAGTGGGGAAAAACGAATTAGGAATTACTATTTGATTATTTTTACAAATTATAGGTAAATTGTTTATTTTATATTCATATAAATACATTTTTAAAATTGGGTTTATAAAAAGGTTATTATTTTTTTAGATAATTAGGCTCTTAAAAATCATTAAATTTTTTTGTACTTGTGCACCTGGTAAGGTTCCAAGGAAAAGAACGAAATGTAGTGCTCTTTTTAATTTTATTAAATAGTTTCTGACATGATATATTTATTCTAATAATGTTTTACTCTCAGCTTTGAAGCTAGAATTCCAATCGATAAGTACTAGAAGAAAAAATCTTGAGTGGTATGCCGTTGGATTATTAAATTTGAAAAGAAATTTTCGTGCTTTACAATTTGTTATTTCACCAACGATGAAAGGGCATTGTCCGTTTCTGTCTGTTGCACAAGGCCCGTCTATGTTCTGTATGGACACGCAATTTTCTCCGGTTAGAAGAACCTCCCCGCTCCATCTCTATACGATATTAAAAAGAAGTTCTCAGATAGGGTCTAAGAATGGACACGTTGCGCAGACAGGCGTGAAGAATATGTTCTCATTTGATCGAAAAACCTAGCTGTGAAAGGTATTTCTCGCCCTAGACCTTGTCCCATGGCGGGCTTCCTTTTTTTCTCTTGGTCAATACTGGTTTGATGTGTGTTGTGTCTGGCAGTATTGAAACATCCAATTAAAAGCGTGATTTGTGCCGTGTCATGGGCCCAATTAGTCCAGGATGAGGTCTGGACAGGTGTGTGTGTTCCAGGGCTGGTTACCCCTTCTTTTTCATTCATGGGGCCCGGTAGCCCGTCATTCATGTGGGGAATGCGTCGGCCATTGTCATATTTAGAGGCGTGATAAATAGTTGAGTGCGCTATGTGTGTGCGTACGGGATAGAAAAATTCCTCTCGATCAATGTCCTGGAGGTAATTGAAAAAAGGGGGGAGACCTGTCAACGTAGCATAATAAGGTATGGAATTTCCCGCAGTTAATAGGTCGTAAGTTACCAAGCATCAGCGGCCGAAGCAAACCATCAGCCAACCATTTAAAGAAAGGTTTCCTAGCATCGTCCTGTAGAATAATAAAACAATTCCGAGTTAAATTATTCTTGAATTGATCTAATGAAGTGTATGGACCTATTATAGGTCTATAAAATATTAATCGGTATGCCAATATATACTAACCAATCTGTGTTGTCAATATCAATGGTGGATGAAGACAATTATAAAAAGGATTTATTTAAGTGATATTTGACAGTTTCCATGTCAGCTTTCTCACACGAAGAAAATAAATTAATAAAACAGAAAAAAAGAACTGCATTATTTTAAGCCTCACATATGTCCTCAAATCTTACTGATTATGTTTTCCCAATTTTTTTATGTAGCAAGTCTGACGCAACCATAGCACTGTTATACATTAGACCACAGTTTAGTGACGTCCATGATTTTAATTTTATAATGAGCATAATTTATTTCGTAATATAGGTGGGTTCAAACGCACACAAGTTAATGTATAAAAATAAATTTTGGCATTCTATATTAGACTACAGAAAAGTAATTGGTTTCACAAGAAAATTGAAAGTTCAGAAAAAAGAGTTCCAGAACAAATATATTCTGTCAAAAACGGTTGAATGACATCTATGTAGTGAAAAATAATTAAATTGTGAAGATTCTTCTCTTATGTCATGTCTTGGTAGAATTTTTTTCGGATTTACATCCGATTTGCGTTTATGAAGCACAAAGTTTCGGCTGAAATTCTTATTGTCATAATCGGGTGAAAATCTACAATAAAAAATGTGTAACAATTACTATTCTACGCAGAATAATACCCAACCACAAAATAATTAAAATATACTTCGTTAAGTTACAGCTTTTATTTTTTATTTCCAATATGTATAATTTTGTTCCGAGTTGGAAGCAGACAATATCGTATCATTAAGTGGTCTTTTGGAATTTCAGTATTTTTCAAACAATTCTGGAGGAATAGAAACTGTGCAAAAGTGGGGTAATATTGAAAGTTCTGTAACGACACAGAGAAACGCTTAGCATTTTAGCCAGAAACATTCTGAAATTTGACAGAATAGGACATGGTTGTAAACCTCAAAACTTTGAAGGGGAAAACAATTAAAATGGTCAGTTGACTACAATTAACCAGTTATGTATAAATTATTGTCCGAGTTTGTGTCAGAAGAAGAGATCAGGGTTTATTTCAGTTTTCGTGTAGATACGAAAGTATCGTCTTGTTTTGCACCTCGATAATTTGCCTAAAAACAGCTCAAATTAGTATGGCTATATATGAAACAAGACTTACTGTGTCCATGAATTTATGTTATTAGTATTATATGACCATAATTGATTACATTTTTCTTCAATATAGCAAAACTTGACTATCTGCGAATTAGGATTTAATTGTTCGTATTGTTGAAAATATACGGTTTGTAATAAGGGCAGGACGATGTTGAAATGTTGAAAGGCCCATGAATGACCTTTCAAATAGAAAAGGATTTCGTTAATACATCCCACACAATTTGAATATTATTAAGTTATTTTAATATTTTTTTTCGTGAATAACAGCTACGATCTTTGAATAAGAATTGATATTGGCCTGAACGTTCCCTCGTCGATGTTTCCTCTCCGCGTCAGGTGAATTTGCTCTTCAGTGAATTCCCCGATTGTCCTAAGGCAACGTAATGAGATGTAAGTCAATATCCCACTACACACACGTCTTCGCCAAAATTGCATAGAAAAGTGGAAACGAGAAACGGATGTCGGCGCGAACTGACCAGTACGGTGTCGTGTTCTAAAGAGACCCTCCTTTTAATTTGTGTCCAGAGCTCGCTCTCCAACATGAAAGAAGCTACAACACGACGCCGGAGGAATTTCGTCATCATTGTGGCCGACCCGAAGATCACACAATTGTATCTAATGTCCTCCTAGGCCGAATACCTGTCTCCGATGAAATTAGCCGCCGCTATTGGATTCCTTGCGGCCGTCTCTTTTATTTTTGTGTGCAGGGGCTAGTGTTCTTTTCCCTCTGTCCCCCCGTCCGTTGCTATTGGTCGCGTTTACTTTGTGGAGGAGAACGCTCATTCTCTCTCTCCCTCTCTCTATAACTTGATATGTCCTGGTGGTTCAAGTGAGGAGAGGGACAGGATAAATAAAAATGCTTTGCTTTGATCGACCAGGAAAGTGCTCGAGGGAAATAAAGGAAAGACGGATTCCTGATTAAAACCATTGCAGTGGTCACCCTTAAAGAACTTTTCGTTTGGAATCTTCTAGATTTGTGGCCAATTCCGAAGATAACCAATTCGTGAATTTTATATCCATGACGCTTAAGTTCGAAAAAATTCTTTATGACGAACGCAAAACAAAACATGCTTACGAAACACAGTAATCTGTTACACTCCACCTGTAACCATTCCAGTTGTCGTATTTTAGATATTTCACCACTTCTTTAGGAAAATAATCGTCATCGGTATATAAAAATTCATTCAATAGCGGACTGGAAATAGGATAACAATTTCACAGTTTGTTTCATCTATCTCAGTAGACAACATAGTTTCTTAAACAAGGCATTGATACCTAAGAAAATCAACGAACGTTGTTATTAAATTCATCCCGTGTCGTACATTTGTTTCACTAACGAATGTAAGAGAAAGAAGGCATAAAATTGTAAAAGTGTACGTTTCACTATCAGTAAGAGAACGAAAATGTCCGCATCAATGTAGGCGGATCCTATCAAAATTTTTACAAGAGTATAGCACACTTCTCAGTTTATTTAATCATTATTTTTATTTATTATTTTAAATTTACATTTAACGTAAATTACGGTGTTAAACGTATGTTGCAAGGCACAGGTAAGGAATTCCCGGAATTAGTTTCCATCCTAGAATAATCCACAGTTTAGCCAGAAGGGGAAAATATCTCCACCAACCAATTAGGAAAATAACAGATTAGGATGGTGGTTATTAGACCAATTTTCTACCAATTAAGTGAATTGCAAAGAAATGGGAAAGGGGGTCAGAAAAGCAAAAAATTGGCAGAATAGGCAGAGAGAAACTTTTGGTTAAAAGCTAACGGAGTAAGGATCGGGGAAGATGGAGAGAAAAAGCAGATGGATGTACATGTGGCCGAACGAACAGGACTTTACTTCAAGCCCTGTGACAGAAATCCTGTTCTGGTAAGCCACCAGAAGTTTCTTTCCTGGAGATTTGTGACGCTAAGTTTATTAATTCTTTCAATCAAAATTCTCTTTCGATACCGAAACTCGGTAGCCTTGGGGTATAATCTCATGTTGGAGTGAACGGGAATACTTTTTACCTTAGCACTTTTCTTTTTCACATATTTTCTTTGTTTTACATTTCTTGCTTTTAATAAATTTACAATTGGTAAAATTTAATTGCATTATTATTACCACGAGGTGCGCCACAAGAGCTCCAGTCCAGGCAGACGAGATATTTCACTTCAAAATGTTGCACATTTTCGGTTACACTAGTTCGAGAATTGATCTTTGGAAAACGAGACTTCTATGTATATCTCTTATGAAATGTTGATCGAATAAACAAAAACTTTGTATTAGTCGTAATTATATTTCATTCAATTACTGTGAAAACAGACATTAATTGATTTAGTGTCAAAGATGTAATTGTTTTCTACACAGTTCCAATGGTAGATTTATGAAAGCTTATAGTTGTATAAATCAAATTTATTTTTAATGCTCTGTTGTTTATTTTTTTCATATATTGCCTGGACGCTGCTGCTCGTCGTACAGCTCGTATAAGTACTCGTGCGTGTGTTTGTGCTCTCTAGTGTAGTTTTCAATGATTTTAGTCTATATCCTGTTTATTTTAGTTATTTAAAGATTCTTTGCAGTTAATTATATTGTTCTTATAATTATTTGTTAGTTTTAATGGCTGACGTATCAAATTTCCTCAGCCAAGGACTAATGGAAATAACAGTAAATCTAAAGAATTTTTAAGTAGAGCCTTAAATTAACGGTAACATTAAACACTTCCTGTCGTGTTGCTTAAAGTCATTTATCACTTTTGCCTATTATGTATTAGACTTATTCATATGAAATGATTTCTTATTTCAATAAAATCAGATTTTGAATTAATAAATAAATCTGAAGACATTTTTTTTGGGGGGGGCGAGTTCGAAACTGGCGAAACAAAATTTCGAGATTGTTGGAAAA
Source organism: Eucriotettix oculatus (assembly GCA_034510155.1). NCBI lineage: Eukaryota > Metazoa > Arthropoda > Insecta > Orthoptera > Tetrigidae > Eucriotettix > Eucriotettix oculatus. The sequence goes on from CM067381.1 coordinate 50,199,250, forward strand.
AAGAATAGTTAATTTTTCACCAGTTTATCTACCGGTATTTGATACATTGGAAACTGTAGTAACTTGATATTCTGACGAAGGTAATATGTTCAGAAAGATATTGACAATGGAGAACGTGTAGTTTTAGTATGACATGAAAATTCCTTTTAGTTGCGGTCACAAATGAATTTCTGCCTGATTAAGGGAAGGAAGGGACAAAGATTTTGAGTCCTTCCCAGGGTAAAGAGGGTAAAGGGTCTTGTGTGAAGAGATTGCTCCCCTGCGCTGGCTGCGGCATTACGGGACTCGTAGGACGTGAAGCAGGGCAAATGTTAGCTCTGGCGGTTACCGCAATCAGCGCAAAACCATAACAGTGGCACGTGCTTCTAATTGCAGAGGTTGCCGATGTTGGTGCAGCGGCGGTTCGGAGCTGTTTATGCAGCTCACGGTGGGGAACGGAGAGGGATGTTGTTTGACGAGTGGATTTGGAAGGCGCCGCCAGGAGCCGCGATGTGCAATCGAATTCCTGGTAGGTAACGGCGGCCCGATAATTGTGAAAGCCACTGTTTGAAGGCCACCACACGGGAACGGTGCAACAAAGCTACGAAGGGGTGTGTAATTGCGTATCTGCAACACCCAACCCCCCCTTTGCCGCTCACTCCGCCGTTTGATAATCTCGGAGCCAGATGCTGTTACAGTGATTTCGAACCAACGTCCGTCAATCTTGTTATGGAAAGTGTAATTGTACACCCGTGAACCCCACCCCCCCTCCCCCCTCCAACCCTGATCCGAATTCGGCCCGAGGGGGGCTTTGGCCAATCACCGCATACATACGTAATACTGTTTGCGTAAAATTTCAGTTGTGTTCTATTTTCGGGTTGCATACATCAGTGTGTGTCGTGTCTGTGAGTGTGTGAAGAGAGATTCTGCTTTCTGATTGGGGCTGGCGAAGGGAAAGGGGGGGAGGGGGTTACAGGGAGCACTGCTGACTAATGAACTGATGAAAATATAGAGCAAATTAGTCCAGTGGCTCGTTAAATTGGTTGCACGGGGATTTGATATCTAGCTTTGTCGGACAGAGGACAGGACACGGGAGGGGCTCCCAAAATGTGCTGCGGTAAAATGTGTCACCGAAAAACAGACGTACCTGCATCAGCAAAACACTAACACACTAACAAAGCCAAAATAATACTACTGAAAATATTTATACAACTTCTCCATACACAATACAACGCTTCAACAGAAAAACCTATTCCTGCTTATTTAAATACATAACCGAGAAAGATTCGGGGGTTACAACACTATGAAAGTTGACAAATTGTTTCATTAATATTTCAGACTTTATTTCCTTACATTTAAATAGCAACAGCTATATCGGACACAGCAGATTAGTATCTAATCACAAAGAATATTATAGTTACAAAATTACATATTAAAATAACATCTCTATTATGCACATTAATTATGTATTTAAGCCACACAATTCTTCAATATTCATATTTTATCTCCTTTTTATTATTATTATTAATCTTAAAAAATAATTTTGACTGTTAGCGGCTCAACACGTCATATTTATATGGCGCCATGTGTGGGTCGCACTTGTATATTTTTTAAGTACTTACAATATATTGGTACTAAATTTAGATTTATTGTTGTTTCCATTAATCCTCGATTGAGGAAATAGGATACGTCATACATTAAAAATTATAAAGGAACAAAATAAAGTACATAATTAAAGACACATAAACTTAAAATAAATTAGTAAAAGAAAGTGTATATAGACAAAAGTCAATATAAACACAACACGGACACACACTGGGAAACACAAACAAGCACACACTGAGGAACACGCAATGGAGTTTTAACTACTTGGAGCTCTGCGACCAGGAAACTGTCCTTCCCTCTGTCGTAGCTCCAGGCAATACATGAAACAAACAAAAAAAGAGCAAAAAAAACTGAATAGAAATTTTAAGATATGTAATGTGCTATTTTATAAGGCAGCTCATTCAACACTTTTTGCAGGAACCTTGATTTAAATACTAGAAGGACGATTAAGAAAATCCTGTACCGAGTAAAACGCGCCATTTAAAAGAATAGTTTTACTCTGCTTCACGAAGATTTAGTAGGTACTATTTTTATCCTCTTGCGGAAGGCTGTTGTATAAAATTATCCGGGTATTGTGAAAACTTTTCTGGTGTAGAGCAAGGCGATGCTTGTCCGACCTTAGAGCTGAACGATTTCTAGTCGCGTATTCATGAAACTCGCCATTTGTTTGAAACAAATTAGTGTTTCGCTTTACAAACTTTAATATTTCATAAATATATACGCCCTTTAAATTTACAAGTAATTTCGCGCTAAACTAGATAGTGTTTTGTGATAGAGAAGACACAAATCGAATAAAACTACGAATGACCTTAAAAAAACGCCGTTTTATATTTTTATGAATTAATGTGATTGTTTTTTTGTTTTTATTGTATAAGTTCAATCTACGTTACCTGTTGGTTTCAGAAATAATAGTACACAAAGAAATTTTTGGATGCAGAAACTGTTTTATTGCTAAATATGTATACAATGAATGGCAGTTTACATCTCATAAACGATCTTTTGCCAACATTTTTACTTTTCAAAATTCTTTTCACTCATTTTAGCCCAAAATCTGAAAGTAATACTGATCTAAATTTTTATTCCTTTTCTACTTGAAATTTTAAACTCATCGTCGACATGGATTTCATAGCTTAATTCAGCCTTATCATGAATATATCAGCATACAATAACAAATATAAATATTACGGATTATGTATGACGCTCTATGGTTCTGGTGTAGAGCACGTCTGTGTCGTTCTTCAGGATTTCCTGCCTGTTTCCCAGAAGCTGTAACGGACTCAAAGACCCCGGGGTGAATAATAAAATGAAACATTGGCCGGTGCGTCATTAGCTGACATGTCGTAATCTGCGGCGCCGGGGGTGCGGATAATTCATGTCACTTAGCAGCATCGGCAGAGCTTTAACTTTGGCAGTTTTATTGCGCCTCCAAATTGGATTGGTGCGGACGACGGTGGCGGCATCGCAAGGGGCTTTATTGCACAAGTGACGGCATCTTGCAATCGGCCGCCCTCGCAATTTGGACAGACTATCGCGATTGCTGGGGGTGAAGATTGGTGGATCTGCCACGAAGATGGCATTCGGCAATATTTTCATTAATGCAAGCCGTGAATAATGGTTCACAGTAAAGACTTGACTCGCACAACAAAAAATGGACTTAATTCTTTAATGTCAGGGTGAACAATAGTCTTTTCACCATTAAACATAAATATTGTACCAACATTTGAGGATTATTCCGCGAATGATAACGCGGGGCGTTGGGAATGATACTACAAAATCTCTGTTTTTAATGCAATTAAAATTGTTGTACATTACGGTCAAAACATGTCTAGTGTAAAATTCATGGCAGATAAATATAGAAATGCATTCAAAGAAACCAATTATTATTGTCGGAGTAATTATAATATTCCTTTGAAGAATTGGTGACTGAGTAAATTACTAAACTTCTTAAAGCACTGAGTTAATTACAGTACATGATAATAAGACAAGTACAATAGAGATCTTCCTTTATATATTTACAACCGTTTCGTCACCATCTATTCGAATTCCTAGTTTATCGATGGGACCTGTTTACTTCAGTTTGGTTAAATTGGCTTCATTAAACCTATTAGAGATTGTCTGACGACTTTTTGAATTATTTCACGCTGTAGTATTTCCGGAACAATACACTCCATCCATTCATAAGAGAAAATGATGTATAAAGTCACCAGTAACCGAGAAAATATTATACACTCATTAATTATTAATAAATCCCTGACAAAAACCAAAATAATAATAATAAAATATTCTATTTCATTGATTTGCTTGGGAACATTATCCTCTATCACACTTAAAAAACTGCATCCAAATTTACTAAAATTTGTACAACGGTTCAATTACATCCATCAAATATACGTTGACAAGGAATCTTTTTGAGTAATTATGGTTTGGAAAAAACTAGTTAAAAAGTTTAGATTTAAAAAACAGGAAGATAGAGATACACAAATGGACAAGAGGCTAATATAATGGTTAAACAATCACGTGTGGAATTTAGATAACGAAACCAATGGTAAGCAGCGAGTGAGATGTTGAAGGAGGTTACTGATAAGTTAAAAAAGCAACACCTTGGCGTGGCATGGGTTTTCTAAAGTTATTGAGGTTTGGTGACATCGTGTTGTGATTTGACACGGTGTTCTCACATCGGTGGAGTGGAGTGAATGGCTCCTCCCAGAGACGACAGATAAATAATTTGTGTGGACAGCATCGGGGCCCAAGAACCGACGGAAATAAAATAAGGAAATGGAGAAAGGGCATTAGAAACCTAATAAAAATCGATTTTGAGAAGACAAAGGATTCAGGAGTTTGAGCATTAGTACGCTAAGCATTTGAAGTTCAGGATATTAAAGCAGTGGTCATTAAAGACGTATCGGATTGGAGATATTAATGGCCATGGACATTTGAATAATAGTTGGAAAGCTTGCTCTATTCCGTGGTTAAAAATAAACTAAATGAACAAGCTGTTCATTTTTTCAAAGACGAAGATCGGTTGCGTCGAGCGGCGGGACCGAACGTCATCTCTGGTTTCAGCAGTAAGTTCCAGCATAAGGTGAAAAAAGAGAGCTTGCACAGTTTATAATCTTTTGCCAATTTCTTAGTAATGTCCATTCTGGGTGGAATTGTTGACGAAAAATTCATTCAATGATTGTATATTTTAATTGATTTTCACACATAATAAATAATTCTAATAACTAGTATACGTTGGTGCCGAAACTGAAAATTTGAATTTTAAATATGCGCGTGTGTACAATAAAAGTTTTAATAGTGAAGGACTAGAAATATTATATAACGTATAAATTTATGAGCCCTAACGTCTATAGTTAGAGAAGGAAGAAATGCCATTTCAGTGAGCATCGAAGCGGTGGTCTTTAGCTTTACGTGCTCCGCCACTCAGGATCTGTATCTGGTCTGCAATCGTAAAATAGGAGATAAAGATGAGATGGACATGTTACTGCAGCTTACGTAAAACGTAATATTTATGACATTTCAAACGTCTGTCTCGAAGATTAAAACGCAATCAAACTTGTTATGCTAGTAATACATTATGCCCTAGGTGAAAAATATTATTTGTGTAGGAGTGCGCGTAAATTAATACTTTGTAAACGTGATTCATGTGGCCCTGAAACGTATGAGGTGGCCATTACTATGAGGCTGGTCTTACATCATGACACGTGCCGTAAGTGGAATTAAATTTATATATTTGCTGTCCACGTTCAAAATAATTCAGTCATGAATACATTCATGAATTTTATCCGAGAGCATTATTATTTTAGTCATGACGGGTTTCAGTAAAAAGATAATCTTTAGTCAAAGTTAAATGAATAATTTTCAAGACAAACCTAAATTATGTCAAGAGTTGCAGACTTTATCTCCTTATATTTTTAAGAAGTACGTCCACTATAAATTTCAATTTTCCATTTTTCAAGACTTTCAAGCTGGAGGAACCCAAAGATCAGCTAAAATATTTCAATGACCGGATTTTTTTTTCAATGTACAACATAATCATCGTAAATTTTCAAGTAAAGAGGAAGGGTGGGGGTTAAAGGAAAGGCAAAATACTTTTAAATTATTAGTTACGTATAATTGCCTTGTCTTAGTATTCATGAAATCTGAAGACATTAGCATTGCAAGTATTAACTGCAGTGAATTTAAAAATTGAAGAGTATTTCCTCAATTACCGTAAAACTTATGTACTTATGAATTGGAAAAGTATAATAATATTACATTCAGAATAATTGTCACTCAGTAACAACGACTAACTGACCGAGAAATGAATTATAATGGATTTTAAAAAAGTTTCTCATATTTTCAGAGGTGTTACTAACCACCAAAATAAAAATGTATCGTCCGTATAACCATGAGTCCAGAAACTCATACTTTCTGAGATATTTACACTTTACATAGTGGCAGAAGACGGTTTTTTGTATGTGTTAAGATGTTGGTTGCCTTGCGCCACAAAACAGTGGAAAGCCTTGGTTCGTGTACAGAAACGGTGGACAACCCCCGGCCCGCGGGCCACATCCGGCGCCATCGGGCAAGATTTTTCAGGCCCGTCACTAAATATCTCTGCTGCATATTAATACGGTCCGTCGTGTGGGGTCGACAACATGTTTCCAAAGATAAATATCCTAGTATAACTAAGTTTATATGTAAAATAATGTCCCTCTTCGACCAAAGAAAGGCAATTTCAAGTTTCTCATTTGTTAGACTTTTGACAGTATTATTTTACTATATGTAATACCAACAGTATTTAGCTTACCTGTGATTTTTAAATACCACTACCAGTCACTGATATTGTCTTAGCCCGTGGCCAACCATGCATTTTCTTATGCGGCTCACTATAAAAAGTAGGTAACACAATCCTGGTCTATATACGTAAGGTACAAAAATTCTTGTTGTAGTACCTTCCTCATGATGATGACTCACACCTTCTATTGCTGCCAATCGCCGCACCCTGGTACCAGATCTTTTGTCCAGTAAATGTAGCACAGAGGTGTGCGGACTGACCAAGGCCTTCCACTGTTCACCTTTTGTGGTGCTAGAGAACTTGTGTTCTTTATACGTACAGCAAAATGTCTTCTGCCACTAGGAACAAGTGTACATATCTAAGAAAGTATTCGTTTCCGGACACGTGTTTACTGGACTTCGTTTTGTTTTGGTGGTACTGCCACCTTTCCAAATAGTAGACACTTTTATAACACCCTGCATATCAGACTTTGTATTAGAAAAGCAGCAGCAACTGTTTACAGAATGAAACTTACGGAATAATTTACTACTGAAGTGGAGTTTTTTAGCATTTAAAACAGGATTAATTTTCTATTCCGCACGTTATGAGTGCCTCATAAATAATATATGTTTGCCATATTATGCATATTTGATTTATTTCATGACCTAACAGATTTTTTCTCGTTAGAATTCCCGGCTATGTATAAGGTTAGATTTTTTCCATGGATTTGATGAAAAAATCTTAATTTCTCTTGATTTTTACGTTGACATAAGGAAAGGAAGAAACTTCATATCATATTTTCTAGGAAAACAACAGAAGAGAACCATAAATACAAAATACAGCATATATTTAAAAACGTGTATTACGGATATTTTGATACGTGATAATGAAGTTAAAAAATCCAAATTTCTCGTGATAGTTAGATTTAATTTAGTTATTGCTTGGCAGGAATTTCATTATTATAGTAATTTGGTTAGATTTGAAATCTATGTAATTTCAATTTGAGAAGCTGTAAAGGAAATGCACATGCGTCACTAATTCCAAACAATAACTGATCACAACTTAGGCCTACTTTTGTAGAGACAAGTAAAATATGTTATTAATGAAGTGTAGACTTTAGGTGACACGTGATCAATTTTATGTGCCATAGATTTGTGCTGTTGTATACAAACTACCATGTACAAATATCAGAAACTAATATTTTTTGTGTGTCACGGTAATAATATAATTTTCGGTTCAACATTCTTATATTTCTGTGCAGCTGTAAATTATATACTCTCATTAAACGTTTTAGTAAACATTTATGACTTTTCTTAGCAATAACGTGTCTCTGAGAGAGTTCATATTAAGGTACTCACGTCAATTTAATTACTACACAACCAAGTTCGATTAGCATAATCCTATTTTTAGTGAAAGTGGATTTCGACACATTAAGGAACCATAAACGCGGAAGACATAAGGCAGTGAAGAAAAAGCAACAATTACTTGAGTGCTATGACGGAGGACGATCTTCGTGGGTGGCTATATGCAGTCAGAAAGATTTATGTTAGGTCTGCTTTGGACGGAAAAGAAACGGGAATCTTAATCGGCAAACGGAAAAAAGTTACATATCGCTCCCAACTGAATTGATATTACAATTCCGATAGCAATGCGACTTAAATTGGGCATCAAGGATCTCCGTGTGTTTCCGGAGTGTATATTTATGTTAATGCGTCATTAGTAAATTTATTTCATGTCAATACATCCATCATGTTGCAGTTATTAAGGACCATGTAAGTTATTGACTTTATCTTTGACAAAATAAGTTTTCGGAATTTGTAATGAAAGCGTTTATCTTAAGAACAAATCAACTGCTCGTCAGGAACGTTTCGTTCAAAAAGTCGTAAATAACCCGCTCAAATTATCTCGTACAAGGAAAAAGTCCACATTCTTTATTAATTAACTATCAACATTTTTATCGTTACCGGCATATATTTATAAACAGTTGTGTATTCTCAAGAACTCATACATGTCGTTTTATTCCTGTTTTTCATATATTTGTACATAACTTTATTTACACACTGTGAATTGCAGTCCATTTTCCATGCATAGTCAGCATTTATTTTTCCACGAAAGACGCATGTTGTCATAAACATTATAATGTATCAATGAATAAGGTAAATAAAATGCATTTATGACATCGATGCAAATATTATTTAATTATTCGCCAATATGATATTGGTAGATTTATAGAAAGCCTTCTACGAATTGTGAAGAGTACAGGAATAAAGTATGGAGAAAGAAGAGTTATCCATAACCTCTATAGAAGGCAGTCAGCAGTATTAAATGACAAGAAAAAGCATAAATCAAGAAAGGAATAAGACAAGGACGCAGTCTGTCGGTCATGCTCTTTAACATAATATGGAACAGGCGATGAATAAAATTAAAAAGGAATATAGAAAAGGAATCATACTGCAAGGAGAATAAATAAAAACCCTACGCTTTGCCGATGATATTGTAGTATTAGGGAAGTAAGAAGAAGACTTGGAAACCATAATAAATGACATGAACGTGGTCCTGGAGGAAGAGTTCAACATGCAGATTAATAAAAGGAAACCAAGGTAATGGAGTGTAGTATGCGAAACAGTGGAATAACAAATGGTGTTAGATTGGGAAGGGATATTTTGAAGCAGTTTAAGGAATTCCACTTCCTGGGCAGCATAATAACTAGTGATGATAGAAATGTAGTAGACATAAAGTGTAGGATAGCTTACGCAAGGAAGGCTTTCGTAAAATAAGAGGAACTTGCTAACGGGTAATAAAAGTGTTAATATTAGTAAATCCTTGCTAAAAATGTTCGTATGGAGTGAGGCGTTATATGGGTTCGAAACGTGGACGGTAGGAGTTGCAGAAATCAGATGGGTTGATAGAATAACTAATCAGGACGTTCCATGTAGAATTAGAGAAGACAGAACAATACGGAGGACTTTCATCAAGAGACGTTTTGAGACATGAGGGTCTTGTAAAATTAGTATTAGAGGGAAGTGTGTGAGGTAATAACATAAGCGGGAGTCTAAGGAGTGAATACGACAACAACTAAAAATTTAGCTGAATATGATTCTATCTGTAACACTCCTTCCGGCTCCATTGTTTGTGAAGAGGCACACTTTTATTTATAGATATTATAAGGAAAGAAAGTTAAATAATATCCTATATTTTATAAACCCATAAATGTGTTTTAAATTCTTCTGATTCTCTGTTTCGTTCATCGTGATCAGGCAATTAATTACATATTTGTTAAAGGAAACTTGTGGCGTTTGCTTTGGAAGAAGGATTGCAAAGGAACACTAGGTAACCTTGAGTAATATATTTACTCAGTTTTAAAATAAAATTAGATCATCAAGATGATCCAAGAGCGGCATAAAAATCAGCCAGGTCGTAGTGACTCCTTATCTCCTATTCCTCCTGTGGATCGTTCGACCGTCCTCAGGGTACTCTCTGATGCTCCTAGGTTCCACCGACGGCGCAACACGCGTCACGTGTTGATGGAGTAGCGGGGCTGTGGGGTAGAAAGAACTCAGATCACCAACATAGCACATGGAAATGAGTATCTTTCAGAATGGGAAACAATTACCTGCGGTGTCCCTCAGGGCTCAATTTTGGGACCTTTACTTTTCATCATTTACATTAACGATTTACCTAATTATTTAGATCCCTTAAAATCAGTCCTCTACGCTGACGACACAAATTTGGTTACCACGGACAGCGACTCGGAAACTTCTTGCGAAAAAGTTGACACTGCGATTTGCCGTCTCAATCTTTGGTTCACTGCAAACAAATTTTCTCTTAACCTAGAGAAAACCAAAATCGTTAACTTCACAGCAAACACAAACAGTTTATCTCCTAACTTGGAAAACATTTCAGAGCACGCGCCTTTTTATGGTCTGCTTATTGACAATTATTTGAAATGGAATCACCACATTAAAAGACTATCGGGAAAACTCAGCAAAATTTGCTTTACATTACGAGTGTTAGCTCGGGAAGCCGACATAGCTACATCAAAAATGATGTACCATGGATATTTCCATTCTGTCGTGTGTTACGGTATTGCAAACTGGGGTCATTCGCATCATGCGATTAACATTTTTAAACTACAAAAGCGGGCCGTACGAATAGTATCTGGTGCGGAGTGGAATACCACTTGCAAACCTTTGTTTTGCAAACTTTGAATTTTAACCTTACCTTGCACGTATATTCTAGAAATTTTAAAATTAGTATGCTCTAAACGGTTCAAGCCATTCGTACAACACAAGAAATCGCTCTCAGCTCCGTGTTGAAAAACATCATCAAAGTCTTTTTGAAACAAGCATTCATTATTCCGGTATAAATCTATACAATACTCTCCCGGAAGAATTAAAATCTTTAAAGGTTCAAAAATTATTTATAAAGAGTTGTAAATCTCTGTTAATGAATGGAGCGTATTATTCACTGAAAGAGTTCGTAGATAGGAAGGACTAAAACAGTTTGCTGGTGTCCTATCAAATTCTCCTATTATTTTAGAACTATACTCTACTAGAATTCTTCTGCTGCCTCCTCCGTCGACTGGAAATTGAAGATTGAATTTTGTCTTTCCTCTTTTTGTCCTTCAATTCTTAGTTGTAAAATTTTGTATATTTCTTGTAATATTATATTTTACGTATCCTATTTCCTCAACCGAGGACTAATGGATTGAATAATAATAAATCTAAATCTATAAAAATTTTCTTATCCGCGAAAGAATCCTCAAACACCACAACAAACTCACGGCTAGAGGAAATTGTAAGACCAACAATGGAAGATTGAAGAAGGCATAGATAATTGGCCTAGTTCCAGGTAATGACGATGCATCACTGGATGCGAACCTCATCATGACAAATTCATAACAAGCATGTCTAACACTTGACAACAATCTGGCTTGAAGAATATATTAAAAATTATAATTCCTAAAGATCTTGCAATTATTTAAAAATCAAATATTCGGATATTCTTACTTATAGAATTCATATGTATCAAATTAGTCGGTGACCTGACGCGGTTCGAAGAAAAGGAAACAAAACTTAGTAATATTTTGAAATTTTAAATGATTAATTTTTTGCGTTGATGGTCGGTTATTTATTTTTTCAAAATAGATCCTAGGTTATAATTTTGTATGCAGAATATACATGCATTCACACAAACAAAAACCAAATTTCACATGAAGTTTAGATAAGATGTCGTGTTTAAAATGTTGGATAAAAGTGGAGATTATAGAATTCAGAAAACATTTATGCTACTTTTGTTGTTGAATGTCTACTTGAATTTTCAATAAAATTCGTTCGTGGGTTTAATCTAGTGAAAAATAATGTACTGAAACACAACGAACGCCTTAGATTTAGAATTATTTAGAAAAGGACCACGTCGTTATTTTGTAAAATTGAGTTATCAATTTTCCTATTGTAATAAAATAAGAAGGAATATGAAGAAAAAATCTGCAGAAAAGAAATAATTTTTACAATGACAATACAAACAGGTTTACTGTGTTCTTAATTTACTATAATGTTACATATATAAATATAGTTTGCAGTAAAATCCGAAAGTGTTCCTTAAATCGTTTCTTAAAATATTTTTTCGCTTCACAGTTTACCTTTTCAAGAAAGCGGGTATCGGATTCGATATACACGCACGAACAGAGTGGGTACTGAAGTAAGTCCGCTCATTCAGAGAATTCAGTGTAGTTAGGCCGAGTAAGAAATTCCTCAATAACAGTTCTCCCACACAATGCATTACTTTAAAACGTTTCGCCGTTCGTTCACGAAACAATTCGTCAGCCTTACATGCCCAATTTCTTAGTGAAAAAGAATCCTATTGTTCTTCGTAAGTCATGCATCCGGCCTCAAGAGTCGCTTTAACCACAGTAATTTGAAACATGCGATTTTTAGCGGTATTCAAAGTTTTCCGAATACTTGGAACGAAACAGAATGGTCCATTGTCTTATCAGTTCGAAGTCGAGCCACAGAGCACAATTCCCAGGCAATTTATATTTATTTCTAAAATATTATAAATTTAATTAACAGCGTCTCAAATAACTGCTTATTTATTTATGTATTCCTCACTCGTTACCTGTCGTTCAGGAGATTGTGCTGTATGTCTAATATCATGGTTACCTTTTAACTTTTTCTAAAAAGCATTCTTGGTTCCTTCTTGATTCTATCTATAAGATTCACACCTACTTTCGTTTACAAATATTTTCATTATCCTCTAAAAAATCCTGTGAAAAAAGTATTTAAGGTACACTGGTTTCTAAGCTTTCAGAATAGCAAATTACAGTTCAAGAAAACTTATAAATTATTTAGTGCTTAAGGTAAAAGCCAATTATGATTTTTCTGCGAAGTTAATAAATGCTCACTCAATTAGTTAACAGTTACATAAACGTTTTATAAAGTTTACTGTATGCTGAATAGTAATTTGAGACACTTAAAATTCCCTTACCGTTATAGATAACTACAAAAAAATTAACTGAATCGCTATGACAGATTTATTGTGGAAAACGTTAGAAAGTTATTATGCCTCCTGATGAGGGATGACAGTTTGATAATGCTAGAATCCTGCGAGTTTTTTTTATATTGATAATACGTTTAAAGTGAAAAGCGAACAAAATAAAGGTTTTGCAACGTTTGCTATTATATACGGAGACTAACAACGAGTGGTTCAATATCATTAAGAATCTCATCAGGGTTGTATTTAACAATGGAAAAAGTTTATTGTTAAGGTGACCAAGGATAATGCAAACTAATTTTTACTTACGTATTAATATATGTGTGTATTAATTATTATAAATTAAAATAATTTTAACTCTATGACTGTTTAAGTACAATTACATGTAACATAAGTTTTTATGTGAAAAATAGTGAAAAAATGTTTCTAAAAACGTGCCCCACCTCCCCGAGCATTGGTGTATTGCAAAAGGCCCGGTTTTTATGGAAAAAAATTTAAGCAGGAAAATCATTTCTTTAAAATCGTTCCATCCAAGAACTGGTAATGTATTGCAAGAGACGGATAAACCGGATATTATAAGTTTTTGGAGTCCTATTTTTCAGTATTGAATGTATAATTTTCACTTAAAACGTTTAACAGTATGCTAATACTTGTTCTTTAAAAAAGGGGAGGGGGAGGTCTTTAACCTGTATGCTGATATATTGATTATAAAGGAAATTATTTTCCTTCGAAATTTAAATGGTGATTTACTTTATACAGAAAGATAACACCTTATACAATTACTAAGTAGTTGTGACTCATTTTAAACTTTCAGTTCAACCTGTAAGATAAAGTAAAATGAATAGTAACAGAATTACAAGTCTTTCATATCAATTGGACAAATGTACTGAGACTGTATAAGCATATTTTTTTTCTGCATATCAAATTTAAATTATAAAACTGTCATGGTACGATATAATAAATACGGACATTGTTTTGGCTTTACTTTATTCTAATTTGGATTGGTTCAATTTATAAGGAATAATTAAAACCCATTCGTTATTCTCATTTATTGACAATTTATTCTTTCAATATGTAAGTCATAAAATTCCAGAATCTTGCAACTTAAAAACTTCATGTAAACACATTACATTCCACGATTGGACGAAATGTAATGTGTTTACATGAATTTTTTTAAATAGAGATTACTATTGTGACCATGGTCAAAATCTTTTGAAGTTATAAAACTGACAAATTGAACGAATAAATTGTCAATTAATGAGGATGTTGAATGGTTTTAAATTTTTTTCGTATAAAAGTGTCTTTATGTCTTATAACGATATACGTATTTTATGATACTACTCTCTGGTTAACTGAGTAATAGATTTAGTGTTACATTTACCATTCGATGATATTGCCAGATGACTGATAATTCATTTAATTACTTACTTAAAATTAAAGTTACATTTCCATCGTCATTTCAGTCACTAAAACTAACCCGTTTTTCAAGTGTTTTCCGGTCCCATCAGATAATGCGTAATTACTTCAGATTGCTGGCAATTAACGGCGATCGCGAAAGGAAAGTCAAACTTGACGCCAGGAAACGTGATCCTGAGTTGCTCCTACAGGCGCGGCGAAATTAATTTGGGAACGGTGGCAAATCCGAGCTGAATGTTAAGGCGGGTAATCTGTATTCAAAGAATAGGCGCTGGAAACACTCTGTATGCGAACCGTGGATCGGCTCTTATGAAGCAGCTACACTTCCTAAGCGGAGATCTGGGACTTAACAATGCAACTATTAATTCTAATCTTGCTCAAATTAATGGATTTAATTATTTATATAAGTAACAACGACTATTAAGTAAGAATTATTTAGTCTTCTTTATCAATAAATTCCTCGAATAAGCTCTATAAACACCTACATATTGTTTCATTCTGCTTATAAACCCCCCTCCTCTTAATTTTATGAACTTCCGTGTTTTCTGAGATTAACTAATTTCCACAATTCGATTGTAATTCATTTCTTTCTTTTTACGGTTCACTGTTTAAGCTTTCCAGAGTGCAATCATGACGTGACGTACATAAACGCGTAAGGGGAAAAATGTTTATGTATTTACATTTCTCAATACGAGTATTTCAATTACAGGTTTCATCAGTGACACATTTGCAGCTTACAATCTAATCTTAGATCCGTGAAGCAACAATAGCATTCGACAGTCATAGTGAGAGTTCTGAAAGTGGAATGAGTTACAACACAACCTAACTGGTGAAAGGAAAATTTAAATATACTTCTATACGCCGTTTGAGTTTTTTTCTCAACTTTTATGAATCAAGATATAGCTTAAATTATTTAGAAATTTATTAATACTTGACAAATCTCAATTTTTCAGATGCAGCATTATTTTAACTACAAAAATTGTACGACCGTGAGTGATATATAATTTATATTTTATATACAAATTAACTGTATGAAAAGATCCTAAGGAACAAGAGAAACTCTTAATAATTGATGGGCTAGAGAAAGTTATCCATACAAGAACTTTGGATCACTCCTTTCAAACTTAATTTTTTTGTATATAACTGTTACAGTCTTGTGACACTTTAAAATTCAACGTACTTAAGGTGGTTATTATTTATTATCATATTCACCATATTTACATTTCATTTCTATAGCGATTACATATTTATTAATTCCAAACTAAATTTTATTATAGGTACAACAAAGAAAATATATTGGCGAATAGTTTGGAAAGTTTTTATTTAATGTATTGTATTGTTAACGTGATTAATTACGTTCACAGTGAAAGTAAATATATAAAATAGGTACTCAACGTTTCCCCCCGAAATTGGAACTTTATCAAGTAATAAATATACAGCAATGAGAGAAAAAGGAGAGAAATTTAATAATTTCAGAGAATGTGTTTCCTTGGTCATCAAAGTTGAGTTAGAACTCTTAAAGTTTTAAAGCATTAAATTAATAAATTTATAATTTTAAATTGTTTGCAATAAATTACAAATAATAAAAGTTAGATTTAGATTGTAACAAGTGTAATTAATTACATTACTAAGTTTAAATCTAATGTTTTCCTCATTAACATATACGTCTGACCTAAAATAGATATGACATCCATATTCAGTTTTATTGACCAATTTATTTTGTTAAGCCATATTTCAATTACATATTTTTTATTTACATCAACTGTTCATCCTACTTTAGGTTACCATGAATCTCTTAAGTATCTGAAGATACATCTCATTTTTATTTTTTTATTTATTTTTTTTCGTGAATGTAATACGTCTAGCTGTCTATATTATTCAATCTCCAGGAAAAATTACAGTAATCGTAAAGAACTATTGTAAACACCAAATTCATATTCATTAAAGACTAACATTAGTGTTTGTCGAAAGACTTTAAAAGTTATAGACTGAGTCCCAACTGTTTCTGAAAGTCGTAAAAATTTGACGTAAAAATGGAATCGTAATTTCAGGGCTTTTAAAATGTAAATAAAATACTTTTATGAAATTTCAGTACAAAATAATTTAATTTAAACAGTATTATGATTTTATAAAACAATATATATAGGGATGGACAAATTCCTTATTGTCTTTTACGAAACTTCTTTGTATATGAAAGCTTTTATTTCTTTCTTGTGAGTACAAGGTTCCTTTGCGCTCAATTATGGGCTACCTCATGCAGATTTTGTGAAAGTGTTGCACATAAATCAGGCGTGTTCCTGTCAATGGACTCAACAACAGCAGTAACGTTTGTGACACTCTTCAGTACAAAGCAGAGAGAACTTGACCCTTTTGTACAAGAACTTCTATTGTTGCCAGACCTGGGAGGGTGAGAGGGGGGCAGTAAATGGGTTACAGAATTATTGTAAGCGCCAAAACACCTTGACACGGAGGTTGACAAAAGCGCAACGGAAGGCTAAATATTTCTAGAACAGGTTCAACTATCAATCTTATTTTACTGGCGGCGGCATCAATAAGCGACCATTAAAATATTCTTGGTAGGGGGCCGTGTTTGGCGCAGAATGTTTCAAAATACAGGCAGACAAGATGACTGAACTGCATTTACAATATATATATTAACTCTACTTTCTTAAAAGAAGCATGCTAGAGCTTTCGTAACATTTATCTTAAACTACTCCAATAAAAATGGCAGATCTAATTATGGTCTCCCTGCTGCGTCTAATTATAAGAAGTCGTGGATCTTGTTTTAGTAGCTTCTACGTAATTACTTGCTCCTTCACTTTTCGATTTTACAGTCATTATTACTCACGTATGCGTTACTTAGTTCAATTAATGTACAATAGTATATTCATTTTAACACTGATCCAATTAGAAATACTTTCGCTAAGTACGAAACCCAATCGCTTCCGTAAATTTAAACATGTTTTTAGTTCAAAAGAATTAAATTTAACACTATCAAACTTGCCGTCCCATCCTCCGAAAAGGAATTAAACAACTTTTCATTTTATTTTAAATTGTTTTTGACGTCTTGGTCACTTAATTTGCTCATTAATTTAGCTTTTTCAGATGAATAATGCTTCTGTTCTCTCTTTCACAATCTTTGGGAATTCAGTAACCCTAACTGTTAACTAATATTTATTTTATTAAAAATAATTTTATAACAGTCTTGAAGTCGATGACACATTTTCAGTGTCTATAATCTTCATATTTTCCTTAAAAAAAAACAACACATCCGTCAATTGTTCCCTCAATTCTCAAGTGTTTTTAATATATCAGCTGGTGTGAATTACCGTGATAGTGTCTTGTGTTGCACTTCATTTCTTCCTAACAAATGGGATTTAAAAATGTTCTTGTGGTTCAAAATAATACTTAAAACTGTTCTTAAATAAATAGAACGGCCAATACGCCAGAAAAAAGTAAATATAAACTTATAGGTCGTGAGTTCTAGTTTTTGAACATCAGGTGCATAGGTGTAATATACAAAATTACGTACTCTTTTCAATATAAATACCAAAATTAATTTTTTTATAAAGTCGTTAATATTACAGCAGATAATTGCATCTATAAGTAAAACACAAAGAATGGCCAAAAAGTTGGAATTAGAAGAAATTAAAATTTTAAAACGTTCAGTTCCCAACTTTTGGTCTCGGATTTTGCGATAATAACGCGAAATTTTTACAAGAATTCAATTAATGAACTGAATAGGTTCCAAAAGTTAGAAACAAAACGTTTTAAAATTTATGGCAATTTTCTACTATTTTTGAATTTTGGCCATTATTTGTACGTTATATAAAATATTAAGTCTGATGAATTTAATTATTTTGTTAATTTACAAATACCGTATTTGTTATCTTACATTTTTACAACCGATAGAGAACCAAACGTTTTGTTTGATTTAGTATAAAAATTGTTTCCGGCGGATTTGACAAATTATACGTTTATTTGATACATATTACTATTAAACTGATACTCTTTGCTACAGTCATAAAATGTTTGAAAGTAATAGCTTTTCTTATCATAAAACATTAATGCGATTCTCTACACGTTTACAACTTATGTTCTATAACTAATATACCACAAAAAGTAAATGTCACTGTTTCCTCCGATTCTCATATTATTCCAATTAATGAAATTATGAATTTAGCTCAGTGAAAAAGATTTCAATTTCTAACGAGTTGTAAGTCGTTAAGCAAATCAACTTGACAACTTTGACAAATATAAATTCATAAATCGCAAACTACGCTTAAAATGTATTCAAATGCACTTGTACTCGTTTCTCATTTGGAATATAATAAAACTAATATTTACTTGCTTAATAGATATAAAATTTGAAACTGTGTAGGTTAAAAACGGTTTTAAGAATTACAATAAACATTTTTTATGTATCAATTCTCTGATAATGTTGGACTATTTTTAAATATTTCTGTTTAATATGGTCAACACCGTACGCTCCTTTATCAGTTGAAATTGTAATACTAAATCAGATTGACATGTTTTAACTTACTTTATATTTTAGAAAGCCCGAATTTCACCAAAGTTGCCAGATTCATATTTACAGAAATAGAATTACAATAAATTAATGTGTAATTGGCATAATGACTATTGCAGTTATTTTATTAAATATTATATGGACATACACCAGTTCAGATTTATAATTTATGTACCTAGAATCGTGTGTTGAGGTAAAATAAATATTTATTAATTAATATAGACTTAGTAGTTCCTAGCACGGAGCATTGCAAATATATTAAATTAGAATTTCCATTAACGTAACGATAATATCTTCATGAAATAATAAATTTTAAACGAAAATAATTCATACGTAACCTGTATTTTGGGAACATTGTTATTTTTAGGGAGGAGGGAGATTATGACGGCATTACACTTGGTTTCAGAAGGATGTAACAGCTTCATTATACAGATTTTATTTCATCATGATACTGGAGGCAGAACTCCATATCCAAAGATTTTTTGTCAGAAGATTAATTTCGCCTATTATTCTCAACTCCTCTAATCCACGTATCACTCAAAGGAGAAGACTTTCAGGTCCAAAAGCCAAGTGGTCTATGTTCTAGCCGGCTAATTCTGCCACTGTTTGTTTTCTTTCTTGTGTTATTGAAGATTTAACGGCGGCTATATCCTATAGTAAAGCATGTTTGCTCCGTTCATGACGCGCTACGTATAAACAGGCCTCAGGACGAGACGAACACAACCGCCACAAAATACTGATATTTGTTCCTAGAGTAGGCCGAGAAGAAGAGGAAAGAAATAAAAACTAAGATTTTCTAAATTTATCCACGACGAGAGGTTCCAGATGTAAACTTCACTTTTTCACCTTTATGTATACTGTTCGTATTGAAAGTATAAGATGGAATATTTAATTATTTGGAAACGGTTGGGTGTACGTATAACCCAGACCACCGGCCACGAAGAAATTGATGGAGATATGTTTCAAGTCGGGTATTAGGATAGGTAAACACCTGAAGCGGAATTTACGCCTTTCGTGCTCTGTCTGAAACGTATTCGAATACGATAGTTTATCCCGAGGAGACAGAAAGATATATACATTGGTGTATAACTGTAAGCTTTCCACAATAGGGTCTGGAAACAGAACTACCTTCTGGAGCTTGTCGAATGTTCCCAGTAAATTTTGTAGGAATTCCTTACACTGCCAGAAACTTGTTCCTTTCTCACACTATCACAGGCTGAATGAAATTCCTTACGTAAAAATTAATATCTAACTTCTAGGTATATAAGAGGGCAGATTACTTCATTGTATTTTGCACTGTATTAACTTTCAACAATTACATCTATAAGGTTTCAAAATTGATGTAGGGAAATCGAGGCGGAACTACTTCTTGTTTAACAATTTTTGTAAAATTTTTGAAAAAGAAAAATCGCTTCATAAATGTATAAAACATTTGTTAATTCTATTGTTTACTTAATTTAATGCCAATTGAGCTTCAAATAACTAATTTAGAATTTTGATGAACTTTTGTAAGGAAACTTACACCATGGGATAAAATGATTTTAATTATAATTTATATAATAAAATTTAAATTATGGAAATTCTAAGCATCTTTTGTGTTTTATTTCTTAGATTTATTTTCCATACTTTCAATCACTTTATTAATTTTTACTTTCGCAAAGAGATTATATTATAACTGCAAAGTCGTTGCTAACACTTTTCCCTTTTTCCAGATCGTTTCTTTCCTATTCTTGTTGGGCACAGCATAATTTCTTAATGGATGACTGAGACCGGCATATTTTTAGTATTCTCAATTTAATGAGTTTAATAATAATAATCAATAAAAGAAATTGAATCAGAAAGGTTGAATGATGTGAAATTTATTCATTATTTGTTTAAAAGACGAGAAATAGTTTGTACAGTCGTCATTTTAAATGGCGATATTCACGCTCTCATTTAATGTGAATGTAACATAGGGTTACTAAATAAATTACGTATTGAATTACACAAAAAAAGGTAGTCCCGGTCTCATTTTGGATGCTAATAATACTAAACGAGCAAACGCGTGTGCAGGGTAATTGAATAAATTACCACAACTCTTGGTAATTTGTAGTTGGACGTTTCTGGGAATAAAGAGTAATGTGACGAGGGTTTTATAAATCTGAGTTTCATGTAACTTCGAAAAACACTAAACAGATTGTTTTTATATAATAATATATTTATTACAATCTGTGGTTTGAAAATGAAAGCTTTCGCTATTATGCCTATTTCCTGGATTGAATACATATTTGGTTACTTTCTTGAAATCATCCGGTAAATTATTGAATCGATGATATTCATCACCTCATTCAGTACTGAGATAACCTTTCATATTGTAGATAATTTATGTACCTTATAATGATTTGGTTTTGTTGGCGTAGAAACGCGTCAGAGGACGAAAATGATAGTGAAAGAATCGAGTTCAGTGTTGTGTAACAGCGACTCTGAGTGTGAGCGGCCGTTATCAGTGCTTAAAAGACAGTTGTTTCCTGTGTTAACACTTGCGTTGTCATGCGACTATATATATATATATATATATACTTACCTTAAAATGTTTACACTCTTAGTTTGTTTTTCATCAATATTATATTGTACATAAAAATGTGTTGTATGTTAGTTCCTACTCAACCAAATTAATAAAGGAAAAAATTACTGTCCCATATCTCTTTTAGAAAACAAAGAGACGTAAAATAACTAAAATACTTACCTAAGTAACTGGACTCATGGAAGCTGAAGAAGGTGCTTCCTGTCTTCCCGACTATATTGTGAAAGTTAATATTAGCAATTATTCTTTCTCTACAATTCTTACTAAATGGAATACGATTTATATCTTTCTTTGTTCAAAAACAACGATCATTTTGTCATAAAACAAATAATAATAATTTGTTAAGAATTTGTATTTAGTTTTTAGCATCTATAGAGCTAAAAACATGTTATAACATATTTATTCGTCCTAGAATATTTCTTCCACTGTATTTAAAACGTTTCTTAAAGTTTCATTTTGTTGGTAATTTAATAATCTGTACATGTTATCATTAAAACCATTCCCCTATTTCTTTAAAATACTTCTTCTAAATTTTCATTCATTTTTTTTCTATACATATATATATATATATATAAAGGTTAATGTGCTTAATATCTTTTCTTATAGTAAAACTATAAATAAATGCTGAGTGTGCCATGAAAATGATTAAATATCTTATTTTTATTATTTTAATAGTGAATTTGTTACTTATTAAATAAGATGCATGCAGTTAATAGGGCATATTCTTATATAGCATACCAAATACACACTTACCTCCATCAACAGTCATGAAAAAAATTAAAATCTAAGACGATGTTACGCATGTTGACGAACATCATAGCGTCCTATCTATGTTCTTAAATTTGTTTCGGTAAATAATTAAAGCTAAATACGTGTCTTGGACTGAAATAATCACTAAAGCGTCTATTCTGTTGATAAACCAAGATTAAGTTACAGCTATTAGCTGTAGCAAATTGTATTAAGTTGGTGACATATTAATGGTAACGCAGGTTTGCCAAATGGGTTAAGTGGCTTTATACAGTGTCCCCACAAAGAGACATTTCATTAAAGACGCTAAATAATTAAAGCCCGGCAACGGTGTTTGATAGTTGTTCCTTGTTGTGTTCTGCGAAATGCAGCGGTATTTGATGAAACAATCCCTTTGCTGTGCATGCTTTTCAAAGCTAAATTAACATATGCACCAGCTGAGGAACCTTTACACAAAGAGTTTTAAAAGGTTTATCGCGGGTAAATAATGCTCATTCTTTCATCTGATTTTCTTTGACCATTTTCCGATAAAGAGCAGCCTGATTTAATTAACAACTTTGCTTAATTACAGTCATGTTGATGTATCATGAACTGGAGGTATAAAGTGATTAATTAAACAGCTCGATTTTTAATTTTCTGTTTAGTGATTGAAGTGATCATAATGCAATTGCAATTACTAAACACATATTTTCATTCCGCTCTTTGTATTTAGGAAGTAAATCAAGAAATGGAAGACAATTACGTACTTAGTGGCAGATATAATTAAATCATAAAATTATATCAGAATGTTTGTTAAAGTATAAAATAATATTTTAGTTTACGTCTATTTTATATGATATAAAGATCAAATAAATGTCAATTTAATTATATTTTAAATTATTTTATTCAACTCAATGATGTTTGAGTTCATTTTTGTACTTTCAATAGACTGTTCAAAAAACCATGAACAAAGAGATGGACGTGAGGAAATTTATTGAAGTGTCGTTGAGTTGGTTAAAATATTTTAAATTCTCTATAAATGATCCTTTAATTTATCACTACATTATTAATATAGAACACAATAATTATAACACATTTTTTCTGACTTTAAAATTTACAATAATTAGAGAAATTTAACAAATATTCAAATGCACTCTATATAATTTCAAGGAAAATTAAACTAAAGACATTGGCAAAATATTATTATGTCCGATCACTAAATAGTATCAGCAAATATTTTGATGTGGAACACGTTTTTATTCTTTTAAGACACTTCACTACACTAAGGAAAATGTCCTTTCTATATTACTATTTACGTTCATATGATTATGATTAACATAAAGTAAGATGTGCTTAAGTACTACAGATAAGATGAGATATATAATTTGTACCCGATATATAATATTGATAAAAATTGCTAATATCTTATACTAAGTGTCTTATACTAATGTCTCAACTATATACTATATCTGTGGTAAGGTCTATATTAAGATACAACCCCATGTTTAATAGAGGCTTGATGTTTATTAAATATGCTAATAGCATTATAAACCCTTTTGTATTATGGTTAGAGACTTTCCTTCCTTGTATAAATAGTTTTTATTTCTGGTATTAAGGCTATGCACATCTGAGTTTGTTGTGAATAGGTTACTGTTATTAATCGTAAATAACATATAATATATATATGGTGCTATAGGAGAATACTGAAAATCAGATGGGTGAATAGAATCACTAACGAGGAAGTTTTAAACAGCATAGGGGAAGAGCTAACAATATGCAGAACATTGACCAAGGGAAGGAATAGATTAATAGGCCACGTTTTGAGATATGATGATCTTTGTAAAATTAGCATTAGGATGAAGTGTGACAGAAGAGGGAGGTAAGGTATGGAATACGCTAAGTAGATTAAGGAGGATGTGGGGTGTGCTAGTTATGAGGCAATGAAAAGGTTTTTGCAAGATAGGTTAGCATGGAGGGTTTTATCTTAACACTCGTAGGACTGAATACCACAACAACCACACACACACACATATATATATATATATATATATATATATTCTTCTTCTTCTTCCAATGGCTCAACAGCCCTCTTGTGGGCCTAGGCCTACCGAGGTGGCTGCGGACTGTCATCAGGCGTGAAACATTCCGAATTTGGGGTGATACGTTTGTCTATTTCGTACGCTAGACATGAAATATTTTTCTGACACTTGTATATACGGTATTTTGGAGATCGTTGTTAACCTACTGATGTAGACTAGTCTTTACTTTTGTTAAGAAAGTTTGTGTCCAAGAAAACTTACGATTTTACGTCGATATGTTGAATATCTTCTCGGGTCTGTTAATACATTAGTTAAGGTGTAATTGAGTTTATTTACAGCGACAAGTCAAGGATAATATTTTACTGATTTGAAGAAAATTGATTTCATATTGGTACACGTCATTTGAAGGAAACGTATTTTTTATTTTGGCATTTAATTAATGCTGTTGTTTTATTGTTCAAGTTAAAGCAGAAAAACATGTAAATATAGCAGAATCTGAATCATGGTACCAATGTTTCCTACAATGCGCATTAATCAATTAGTTGTTCAGAGTTTGATTAAAGCCTAGTGGATCCCAGTCCATATTATTAGAAGCACTGTGAAATGTTGCACGCTGTATTTTCAGTACTGAGAATGTCACCGTTGGCTGATATATAGAAGAATTGTTCCTAATAGGACAAACTTACAGCACCACACACACTTTCTTTTTTTTAGGCTGTGTCGGCGTCGATACGTACCTTTGAAACAATGCAACAGATTTATTGCCCAACTTGTTTGGGAAAGCTACCTTGAGAATGAAATGCATATTTCAGCAGGTGTGAAAAGAGGCGGGTTGTTAAGCTGACATCCATAGCTTTGTGACCGAAGTCCTGCGGTGCGGAGTTCTTCTCAGAGTATGTCCCATGGAGTTCTTCACTCGGGGACAATTGAATCTGCTCTGTATTGTTAGCACGCCACTGGCTGTATTGAATGGAGCACAAATGCCTTCCGATTGGCGAAATCTGCGTGCTTTGCTGATATTCCTGGAATATGGGTTTTCGTGATATCGAGACAAAACTGGTCATTACACGCACGTGTTGTATGACGAGTCATATTATTCCAATTAGGCAATTACATTTTAATATTTCATTCTGACTATACATTTGTAATTTATAATTATTTCTAATGAGTATTTTATTCATACAAAATTATAAATTAATATGTAGTATGCAAAGTATTGTTTTATTAAATACTCAACATTTCCAATGCGCCACCAATTATTAATAATTATTTTTAAATGTTTGGAATTGATACCATGTTGTAATAATTAGCCATAAAAGATTTTTTAAGATAATTATTACGTACTTTTCGTTCCCAAGACTCACATGTAAACAAATTGACAACGTTAATTATCATTATCAAAATTTCCACTGTATAAAATAATTGTAAAAACTCAAGGATCATTTTATAAGTTTAAAATATATAAACGAAAAGTCGGTCAATAAGTCAGCAAGTCATTTAATTAATATTAATAAAACGGTTCATCGGACTTTGAAGACTTCTTCGGGTAACTACACACCAAAAAATTTACAATATGAAAATTAAATTCTAATACGTAAAAAATGGTTAAAATATGAAAAATAATATTCAATATAAAGTAAAATAAATGAGAGACTTATATTGTTTAATGTTTATATTGCATGTTAGCTATAATTACGGCTCAAGTGTTGTTTTCAAATGAACAAATAATTTATTTTTCCTTAAAAATAATAAAGACAAATTTAACTTTCTGGAAAGACAAAATCAATTGTTTTATTGTAATGCAATGTATATCGGACAAACTAAAAGAGCATTACGACGTCGCGTTAAATAACATAAAAACAACATTACATTAGATGTTCAGGAGTACATTTCCTATTTTAACAAATATTAATGTATTCGAAATTAATTTTGATTTAATAATTTCTTGGTAGAAGTTCAAAAACTTGGATGAAACATTATGTTTGCATTAATTAAATAGTTATTAAACTATTTGCTGATCTTTTGGCCGTCGTTTCATTGATTTAATTAAAAGAACCTTCAATATGCCAAAACCATTTGTTTTCATTATAAAATTGAGGTACACAACTACATGTATGATATATAGATAACCGTTTTTTTTAAACATGCTATCACCTGGATGAGTTTTGATATTGTTATGATGTATGATTAGTTGTTATTGATATTATACCTGGACCATAGGTACGTAGTTATATTTTCTTTCGGGATTCTGAAAGGAATACACGTCCTTTAATGGAAACTGGTGTACGGATGTTTTTTTAATGATTTGTACGTAAGAACATATTTAGGAAATATTGGTATAGTTTGTATAATTATATAATAGCACAGGTCATTTTAATAATAATAATAAATAATAAATAAAGTTGTCAAATATTTTTATACATAAATTTCTTGTTTAAATTATATCAAAATTTTTTATACATATGTATAGTAAAAGTTAATGAAATTTTCCAAATTTATACCACGTGGCTAAATTTACAAGATCACGACTCATTGAAAAAGATTTTCAATGTAAATTTTCAACAATTCGTGGTTGTCTGTTGCCGATCATGCTTGGTTAGTACATGAGAAAAGTATTATTGAACTTCTGGAACTCCGAAGTTCGATACATGCTCTGTGTAGGCCAGCGCAGTCTGGAATCACGTAAAATCCATAAAGAAATTCAGAAGTTATTTATATATATATACTAAATTACATGAGGAAGACTTTGGCAATACCGAAAGCTCCTGCTGAATAAATTTGAAATCAAAATTAAATTATAGTGTTGGTTATTAAAGTGACTGATTAACAAAGGAAAAAAAATTCATATCTTTGAATCATGATTTGGATTAAAAAAGTTCATGAATTAATATTTTTTATTTCATATATTTATGTCTCGTTTTTATTTTTATTATTACAGCACCCGAGCAGGACCCATCAGGTAAAAACGTTGTATTCATATTATTATACTTTCGTATTTTATTTGTACTGAATTTAAATTATTCTAATTTCATTGACTGCTTTGTTTTATCAATGCAAAATGAATAAAAGTAATTTCACGAGAAAAAAATCAGAGTAGTTGAGTTTTTTGGGAATAATTGGTATCCAAATTTATTAGCCAACTTAAAATTATTTTATCCGGGGTGTTAAAAACAAGCGTTTTAAAAAAAGTCTAATAAAGTTTTTGTTTTTTTTGTCATCAACTTATACTTTTATCATCAGTTGTTGGTAATGAAGTTATTCCTCAGCGAGGCATTATGTTCATATATGCATTTTGCAAGAGCGGGTATTTGTCCAATAGCAAATTTTCGATGAAAACTCTCAGAATGTATTTTATATTATTCTTTAAGGTCTGAAACATTTTCGCATTTGGTCGTTGAACCTTTCCTAACAGTCGTATGTTGGAACCACACTAACAAATACTTAATTTTGTCATGACGATACTGTTGTGCTGTAGCCTGAAGCATCAGTCTAGGAGACTGGGTATATAGCCAGAGCATCCAGAATTGACAGTTTCATGGCACGACCCGTTGTCTTCCTCTTCATTTATAACACAATGTGTGCGTGCGTAGTTAAAATTGTTTTGCGTCAGACACAAAGGATCTCTTCCGAGTGTTTAAGACGCTATAAATTTAGTTCAAGCATGTTCACAAACAAAGGGATTTTTAGGTCGTTAATTTTTCGTCTGTGTACTAGAAAGATATATTTTTTCCGGTCCCACGTCTCGTAGATCTGTTGAAGTGATTGTCAAACCTACAGAGTATCTTGAGGTGTTCTTCAGCCGGGGAGGTTTTATGGGTCGCTCTTAATTATGGGGGACACGTTCATCTTTGGCTGGAGCCTCTGTCGACCAAATTGCCAGATATAAGTCCACCATATACTTCCTGTCGGTTTCCAAATGTTTCACGGAAAGGTCAACAGATAACTTACCATCCAACTGCTGTTATAAACTACTTAATATTTTCCGTCACACACTAACATACAACAATCAATCGTCAGAATATAACTCTGTACCTTGCACTTTATCTTATAAAAAGCTGAGATGTAAATTTTAATGGCCAACTAAGATATTAAATTTGTTCCCCTGAAACAAATAAACAGCAGACCTTATATTTTCATAAATGACTTTTCTCTAAACGACATCAACGAAATTGTTCTTTCAAAGAATCATTTGTGTGTTTGTGTTCTTGATTAAACGTGCCAGGAAATTCTCATCACTCAGTTTTGGAAAATTAATTATAGTAAATAGTTCCCTGGTGTTTTATGTAGAATGACTACAAAGACTCCAAAGAAAAATAAAATAAACATATCTTTACCTATCAAACTGAAAGGAGAAGAAATAAAAACCCAAGGTTTGCTGATGATATTGTGGTATTAGGGTATTAGAAAAGACTTGGAAAACATGGGATGAACGTGATCCTGGAGAAAGAGTTTAACACGAGGATTAATAGAAGGAAAACCTAGGGAATTGAGTGTAGTGTAGGAAATGTGGAATAGCAAGGGTGTTAGATTGGGAAAGTATATTTAAAGGAAGTTAAAGAATTCTGCTACTCGGGCGGCTTATAACTAGGGATGATAGAAGTATAGTCGTCGTAAAGAGAAGGATAGCACAGTCAAGGAAACCTTTCGCAAAAGAAAGAGGAATTTACTTACGGCTAATATAATTATGAATGTTAGGAAATAATTATTAAAAATGTTCGTATGGTGTGTGGTGTTACGTGGATGGGAAACGTGGACGATAGGAGTTGCAGACAGAAAAATAATAGAAGCTTTTGAAATAGGGAGCTTTATAAAAATGATGAAATGGGTGGATAGGGTAACTAACCAGGAAATTTTGAGCAGAATAGGGGAAGAACGAACAATTTGGAGTGCTTTGACCAAGAAAAGAGATGGATTAATACGCCACGTAATGTAACCAACAATATGTCTTCCACGATTAGGGACTTAATTGACACCTGTGATTACATACAACTAGTTCTCAAATTTATACTCAATTATAATACGATATATTTGGTTTATATAAATTCTATTAATGTATGCAGTTGAATTATGAAACATTATACGGACCATAGTATCCCATAAGTAGTCTATCTTTATGAATGAACGCTTGACGTGCGTACAGGTTACATAATATGTAAAACAGCTGTATTTGTAAGTCAATTTAGTCAGTATAAAAGATTTTCTTGTGACGTTGGAGAAGAAATCGTTAAGTGAAGGTTTGGAGACGCAGTTGTATTTTTGTAAATAGTGAGTAAACGTAAAGGTGATGTTGCAGACCTCAGTGTAGAGGTAATGTAGCCTGGAATTATTCCTAGTCTGCAGCGGTACACAGCCGATATGCAAACTACAGATGAGGTTTCTCTGTGCCTTGGTAATGGATGACGAAAACAGGGTTTCTGTCTTAATCCCATCAAATATTCAGCACGTTTTCTCCCTCCGCCCCCTCTGGCAGAGTCTTGAAGCCGGCGGAGTACAGAGCAGCTGGAGGCAAGAGCATTTCTGCAGCAGCATATATATTCACTTAAAAGTTGCCCAGATGTCTGTCTGCAGCACACGGGACACAAATTACCAAGTCAATCCCCGGACTAATTAACGTCAACTTGGAGCACAACACGTTACAAGCGAGTGCAAAGATTGCGGGGCCCGAGTTAAATTTTCATTTCGAAAACTTGTGAATCAGATTGCGAAAGGCGTGAGAACTTGGAGGAATTTTCGTCCTCTTCAGGTCAACACGATCTCTCCTCGTCCCATCCTCACTTATTTTTGAATCGCTTTGCCCTCTTTCCTTTGCTGACGTAACGTCTTTTAAATTTATGTGAGCGCATCCCTGCATAAAATATTAGGTTGGTGAGTTTGCATACTTTACCATTACATCAACTCTTTTCAATGTACTGAATATTGTGAAAACAATTCTTTTTTGCCAATAAAAGATAGTTATCACAAAAATCTATAGGTTTAAAATTAACGAATAGTCATAGATAAATTTGTTGTAGTTCACTTAACCTAGCGGTTTCTCCTAGAGATAATTTTTATAAATTTCAATAGCCGAAAATTTTACTGTTAACCCTTAAAGCATACTGTAGGGTGTGTTGGGCATATGTACCTTTGACACCCAATAATTTTTTATGAACTTCAGAAGGAAAGTCTGACATTTCGTGTATTAAACGTAAAATTCTCACATGAAAAATTTTTCATGAATTCAGCATCAATGACTTGACAATTACTGCTATGTTACTTTTTTGATGCTAGTGATGAAGTAAATCAGAAAGTAACTATAGAGAAATTCTATCAAACATTATTATATGTAAATTAGAAAAACAGTCAATCTACTTTCTTTTTGTGTAGAAAATGCGGGATCTATTAATTTTTGTGTGGATGTCTTAGTTATGAGGATAAAGTACGTTTTGACGAGTTGCCAAGGAAACCGAGTTCCGGTGATTTATACGTTGAGGAATAGACTAATGTTGATTATTACTCCAGCTCGTCAAATACGCCACTGCCATCAAAGTAAATCCTTTAAAGTATATCATCACTTGACTGAATCACATCACAATTTCTCTCCACATTTCACATGCAGATTAAATACTGTCGGAAACAAGTTGAACGTACGAAAGAAGTAAACACATCAGTAAATCATTTATTTCAAATTAGTAGAGTCTGTTATCATTTGATAGTATACATAAAACAGAAAATATTTCACGAGTCCAAATTTATGTCTAAATGAACCGTTCAGCTCCGTTTTTATAATGAAAATCTCATGGAACTGGAGATAAAACCTGTATTTTCAGCACTGTTATACATTTTATAGTAATAATATATAGTCAGCCTGGGTTTTACACACATCAGCACGTACTTTCATACCGTTATCATTAATTGGGCAATTTAACAAAGCAAGGAGAACTATACAACTTTGCCACGAAATTACTCGATTCAGGATTGACGATTTCGTTTGGATAAATGTGAACTCGTGGTAAAACCAACCACAGAGATCTCCGTGAACGTATCTCAGTGTTGACTTTACAAAAATTACAAACTTAAGTATTTAATAGTTTTTCTCCGTTTCATCAATTTTTACAAAATACCTCAAGAGTTTACATGTCAAATAAAACAAACATTGAAAACAAGAGCAAAATAACACATGTCTAACTATAAACTATTTGGGGCGAGGCAATCTATGGTAACCATGCATTGTATTTTACATAACTATAGATTTTATTCTGCTAATACTAAGATTATAGTTCATAAATATGGATTAATTTCTGAAATTAAACAGATTGAGTTAAATAATCATGCTATCAATGTCCAAAACGACATAAAGGTTGTTTATCTTATTTGATTGTATCGTCCAATGAAAATGTTTCGTATCACCTGTGAGGTCTATATATAGAATTAATGAATGAATTTATTTTCCTTCGGTGGCAGTTAAAAAAAATAAGCTTAAAATAAGGAATGTGAATACCTACAAATAATAATATAATTAATATAAATTACATCTTAAAGAAAAAAGGTAAAAAGTAAACCTTGTTCAATTTTTTTTTCGTCACATTACACTTGCACCCTGAAAAACGTTGCTATTGGGAGGAAATGTTTGCAGGTAACTTGTTCCAATCCCTTACAGTCCGATTTAAAAATTAATATTTCCCAACGTCAGTTTTAAAGCTGCTCTGCCCAATTTTACAATTTTGATCCCCTCTACTGTAATAATTTACTTCTAAAAACATTGACGCAATATCTTCCCAGGATTGTTGGTCTGCGTACGCTTTAAAAAGAGCCCCGAGACGTAAATTGTGTCTTCGTTTTTCAAACCAAATTGATGAACCTTCTCATTTCCGTGACCAGGTCAAGGAAGCGTTGTGTTTTAGCAACGTATTGATCCACACTGTCCATAATTGACCTTTATTGAAGAAACAGTTCTCGGGTTTCCATACGGGTAACACAGCGATTAACACGCAACGTTTCGACGTCTGTAAGCTCTGTCGTCATCTTCTGGGCGAAATGCCGGGACAGTCTGTATCAGTAGTATAGATGCACATCCCCTGGCAAGAGAGTTGAGAGGCTCAAAACATATGAAGAATGGCAACGCCGTTGGGATGAGTCCAATAAAGGCCGATGGACCCATAGGTTAATAAGATCAATTAAAGACTGGATTGATCGGAAACACGGAGAAGTGAATTATTATCTTACTCAACTCTTGACAGAGAGAGCTTGACGCTTCCTGTGAAGTAATGTCAAACGACGGTCCCACAGGAAGGTACACACAGTCATCGTTGGAAATGGAGATGTTTTTAGTGGGTAGAATCCCACACTACTATCCAGTGCGGACCCTGAGATAGTGTCTTTAGAAGATTTTCACCTGCCCTCGCAAATAAAAACAAAAAAAACATCCCCTGCTTCTTCTTAACCAGGAGCTTACAGTCGTCGAAACGTTGTGTGTTAATCACTGTGTTACCCGTGTGGAAAGCCCAGAGCCGTTTCTTCAGCAACTGCATCGGGAAAACCTTCGATCTTTAACTGACCTTTATTACACTGAAAAATTATGCAGTATATAATTTAAGTAATAAATCGATTCGTGATACAGTATTGTAGTTTTAAAGTGCTATAAATGTTCAAGTTGTTTAAGAAGTCAAGAGAAACTCGCTCTCGTTCTGGCTGAGTATTTTATTGCTTTAAGGGTGAGCACTTCTTATCTACCGAGAAAGACTTAAATCCATGGAGCTGACACATGAAAATGTCTGTGCGATATTCTTCATGAAGTTGCTTATTTTCCAGCTTAGGACTATAGATTGGTGTGGCAGCTTTGGCCCAAGGAGTCGGTAAAAGTTTGCTCCTGGTGGGTCTCCCTGCGTCTTCATTCATCAGAGGTCTCTCCCACACACAGCCCATGGTGCGACGAATGTGCGCGCGGTATCATGAGTGTCCCTAATATGTATATTTGTTAACGCCCGTAGATATTTACGGGTGTCCCCGCCACGAAAGACATGGGTGTAGCCCGGGAAAGTTTTATGCCGATAGCGGGTCCGGCCCAGGTAGGGGGAGGATTTATAACGGAGCGGCGCGTCAAGGCGTCAATGTCGCCAAGGGGAACGACGTATGACTCCAACTTTTTTAGTACCTCCACTGCTGCAAACAGCCAGTAAAAAAAAGTGGTGTGTTTTTTCGAGGGGGTTGAGTTACGGTCCTCAGGCCGGTCGTCCGTCTAGGGATGGGGAGGGGACTGGGCAGCCCGGCGTCAAAGCAAGCCTCTGGGCGGGGATAAATCCACCGACGGAGCTGTGAATCTCATTCGGTCCAGGCTGGTCTCCGGAGAGACGAGGTGGATCGCCGCAGAGGCTGCATCGTCTCTGCTGATAACTCTACTCTCGAAAGGGTTGCAGGCACGTCGGCAACACACATTGATCCAGGAAATCACATTCACAGGGTGTACATTGTGAAAATTTAGATTTATTGTTGTTTCCATTAGTCTTCGATTGAGGAAATAGGATACGTCATACATTAAAAATTAAAAATGAACAAAATAAAGTACATAATTAAAGACAAATAATCTGAAAATAAATTAATAAAAGAAAATGTATATAGACAAAAGTCAATATAAACACAACACGGACACACGATGTCACACACACACTGAGAAACACGCAATGGAGTTTTAACTACTTGGAGCTCTGCGACCAGGAAACTGTCCTTCCCTCTGTCGTAGCTCCAGGCAATACATGAAACAAACAAAAGAGCAGAAAAAACTGAATAGAAATTTTAAAGATATGTGATGTGCTATTTTACAAGGCAGCAAATTGTAGTTAACAGGCCATTCACAATTCTATTTGAGAATTTAATACACTTCGAAACTTGAGTAGATAAATACCAATAGATGGGCATTTACTAAAAAAAATTCAGAAAACGTAGAAGCTTCTGACCTATTACTTTTTGCATTGGCTTGCAATATTTGTAGTAATTACACTAAGATATAGAAGTAAACGTCGTTCAAAACTTCAGTGTCTACTACGAATATAAAGCAACATTCAGTTTCACAAGTACAGGAAGCAAAGCAAATCAGTTGACTCTTCTAGAAAACAGACAGTTTTTAGGGAAAACCCATTGCCTGAATGAATGAATTGACAATCTCAAATCTCCTTGTATATCATTAATTATAATTAACTTGAAAATGCAAACTAAATAATCCACAATTTTAGGTGATATTTAGAAAGGCAGGCTTCGTTTGCTCTCCCCTGTAATAGCATAGGAAGAGATGTGGAAGGAAGAACAAGATAGCCAAGGATTCACGAGTGTCCCCGAGCTTTAGTTTAAGGGTCCTACACAGTGATTCACCTAAAAGTGATACAGGATAAACCATATAGAAATTTGCATCACCTAGGTCAGGCATTTGGTACTTCTCCCACGCTATTCCGTTAGCGGGTGACTGGATTGTCATCAGGACGCCACAAATATGATTCAGTGCCTGTTTGGGGACTGCTGGCCGATGGTCAAACGAGATCACAGTATGCCCAAGGTCTCCGACCCCGAAGAAAGCACCTCTCAAAAGAGACCAAGATCGTCTAGACTTGTTGGAGAATATTGTTATTATTATAAATTCCCATAATTTGTTCATGTTACAAGATCATTTAATTTTAAGCGCGATGATAATTATTATTAATAATGAATTCATTTACATTAATCACCGTTTCCGTAAAGAATTTCAGAAACTAGACAATTTTATGATATCATCATTCGGTTGTTCTTGTTTTTGCTAAACTTCATGTTTTTATTCTTTTCATAATATAACTTGAGGCACGCAGCAACACTTTTTGAATTATCTAAATGTATGGTATTTCAAAATTTATAGAGAATTGAATGATTTGTGCTCTAAAAAACACAGTCTTGTGTGTCAGCAAAAGCGGCACTGAGAAAGTGCTCTGAGAAATCGCAATTGCTTGTAATTATATAATTTCCGTATCAAACATTGGGAAAAAACGACAAGAGTTAGACAACATTAAATAAATATATTGTTGTCTGGATAAGAGGGTAAAATAAGATCCTGACAGATATTCTTGGTGGAGGGCCAAAAAGTTTGGTAAGTGAGGATACAAATACTTTATAAACACCCTGGCACATCTCAAAATTGAATTTTCTTTGGATATTCAATGGAGATTATTTGTGAAGAGTGGTCTTTGTGGAATGTCAGTCGCTGAACCTTATAATTTAGGTCCTTAAGTTATTTTGTCATACTAATGTTGTTTTTATAATTGGATGAGTAAGCCTGCAAATATTACCAATTACTGAACATCTTTTATGTTTCTGGATGCCAACAGCTCACATTCACGTCTATATACGACGATCTTAACCTGGAGTGGGAAGCACAGGGAAGGCAACATGGAAAGAAAGTTGATAATTCTAAGAAACTGTTGGGAGATAACCCCTAATCAAAACTGCCTTTTCATCAGGACCTTAACTCTAAGAAATGCAGGCCCTAATTGTTAAAAACAGAAGAAATTTAAAATTAACTTGAGGTCCATTTAAGATTAAGAAAATTGGTGAAAATTAAATCGTTGTTATACCTTTCCTGCACATTTCTTAGCTATTCACTTTCAGATTGAAATAAATTTTGAAGATCAGAATGGAACAATCTGTACCGAACTGGAATTCGAACCTAGGACCTCCCGATTTCTGGGCGAATGCTCTAACCACTAAACAAGATCTCTCCATTAGATAAATTTGTAACATAATGTAGTCATTTGTTACAAACTGTTTAATTATCTGGAATACTTTCAATAAGGTCGGGTCGATTTTGAAATGGAATAAAACAAACTGTATGTAAGATATTAACGAAATTACTTTTATATTTAAAAGGTTCATGTATGCCTTTTATAATAATTTATGCTACACTGTATCATTATTGCTTTAGATACCAAAATTATTCGGAAACAAATAAAGAGGTTTTATTACTAGTTTGCAATATTTAACAGATTAACTTTATTTATTACAAAATAACTACAAATTATAATATCAATGAGTTTTTGGACATTAAATTTAAATTTGAATAAAGTGATTTAAATTCTCAATGGACTTAGAATTTTACCCTTAGTAAGGCATACTCTAGTAAAATTTCTGAGTATATTTATTTTATTACTTCAGAAGTTTCCTTTTTTGCAGTTCGAGAGCATTCGTTTCCATCTTTGTTTTACTTCTCCGCATCCCTTCTTGGATTTCCAGAAAATTTGTACCTGGTGAGAGGGAAGGCTCTCCACGCTAAACAATGTGGTAATGTTAATGACACGGCTTCACACTGCCGACCTATAAAGAATCCGACCCTTATATATTTTTTATTAGCTCAGGAAGCCACGCATATTGTAAAGACATCTCTTCGATAGGAGCGTTTGTTTCTGGTATCAGAAACATTACGTCGTTTGCCGCATAAATTGTACCCCATGTCAAGCATAGCAGCGAGTGGCTGCTGGCTCCTGAGAAATGCTTTAATATGACTCCCCCTCCCCTTCGTTCCTTTTTCCTGTGTTCACCTCCTCGTTCCATCCGATTTGTCACTGGGAGACCCTAAAAGAAATGCGCCTTTGATTCAGGCCCTCGAACCAGTTTAGAGCCGGCGGCCTCTGAAAAGAGGAACATTTCCGTATAAAACTGTCAATGCATCCAGGCTTCACTAAGAGACAGAACAGACTTTAATTTATGCTAAATAAACACGGCCGCTTCTCCCATCTCTGTTTGGGCCACTTTACGAGCTAGGCCTATAGTTTTAAAAGCTGTTTCAAATGCGTTATTTTTTACGTGCGCGCCGACTGTTTGAGAACAATTGCCGGATGGAACAATGTGTGTGTGAGAGAGAGACGAAAGCCAGATAACGTTACTAAGTATGCGGACACCCCTATCTGCTTTATTAGCCCTCCCAATCACCACCTCTCAATGTTGTAGCGGCCGCTCCCTCTTAAAAAGTCCTCGACATAAACATGATGACACCACGAAAATTTACGATGAATGTCGCTCATCTATCACACACACACACACACGCTCTTGGGTCAGGCTAAGGAGGAACAAGGACCCTGACTCGGTGGACAGTTTTATATTTTTATGAGGGGATAAGTTTTCACAGTCCCATGCCGTAATTCAGCACTTTCGAAAGTGGTAAATCAGGCGTTCGAAATCAACAGTTCTATACTTATTGGCCGTGGTGTTTACAGGGTTCTGGTGGAATTACCTACTGAGACTTGATGTGCGTGTCATGACACCATTTCATAAATAAAATTTATTTCAATATTTACAATCTTAAAAGATATAAAAATCTAATAATTCAGAATAAAATATTTGATATATATTTTTTTCTTTCTCCACGGCTCTACAGCCCATTGAGGGCCTGGGCCTACCGAGCCGACTACGGACTGTCATCTTGCATGACACATTCCGAATTTGGAGTGACACGTGGTCAGCGTATCGTTCCTCCACCAGTCTTAATCCCGGGTTCTCGACCATGACAACACAAACATCCAAGCCCATGCCAGGATTCGAACCCAGGACCTCTGGGTTGGGAGGCAGTATCGCTAGCCACTACACCACAGGAGGTTGGCAAAAATTTTATACATTACATCTTTTTTTATTCTGTGTTATTTGGATGCAAATATTCGTAATAAAATACTTGCCGCGACTACAGCCGAGATGTGCGAGACATTAATGAAAATATCATTAAATTTGTCAGAGACAAGACTACGTCCTTCCGTGAACTCCTGCAAATGAGCAGGAAATAAATTAAACATAAATGAGTGTAATTGTCTCCCTAGACTAATTAATTTTCCTATTTCATTTAATTCATTCTCAGATACTATCATTGACAATAATTTTATTCTCCAATTACATTGATATTAATTAAATTTAGAGGAAGATCAAGAATAGAAAACTTCAACCGGACCCTGGACTCGAACCTAAGACCTCCCACTTTCGCGACGGACAATCTACCACTGAGCTAGCGAGGACCGATTCAACATGTCTCCTCTTCTGTAAACTCTGTAAGCTCACGTGCAATTTACTAATCACATTCCTTACAACTAAAATTATATATATATATTAGTTGTTATAGAGAGAAGAAAAATATAGATAAAAATAGTATGCATTGAAAACATCAGTATGCAATGTCTCCATTGTTCATAACAGTAAATATGAAAATTATAATTGATTTTAGGAGTAGTATTCGAAGTTAACACAATACCGATTAATAGAACTGATATAATTATATGACCCGGAGCACACTATATTAATACGAGGAAGAATACACTAACACTAATGTGAAAAAAAAACCAAAAATATATTATTAACAATTTTAAATTACTTGAAATTTATCAATTATTTTCTAATTAGGTTTCACACTGACTTATTTTAATTTTATTAAAGAGGTTGGAATTCTCTATGGATTTACAATTTTACCCACTCTATAAATCAAATTTTTGCACACGTATGTTCTACCAAATGGCATTATTATCACACGAATTTTCGATATGGAATACCTCTCTATGGACAATCACGATTTATAAAAGTCGACTTAACGGACGTGTTTTAAATCGGTACGCTGACCACGTATCGCTTCAAATTCGGAATGTGTCACACTAGATGACAGACCGCAGTCGACCCGGTAGGCCCTGGCCCTCATTGGGCTGTAGAGCCAAAGAAGAACAGACGTGTTTAAATTTATATTTTAAAATTGGATGTCAGATTAAACGACTAAGGATTCCATTTGGAAATTTATTCCCAGTTTGTATGGATTATAATTTTTTATTATTTTTGGAATAGTTATGAAATATATTTTCAAATCTTTAAATCAAACCAAAATATTAGGCTGTGTATTTTTCATTGTTTTTATCAAGGTTTTTGATACAAAAAAATGTTTGAATCTAATTCAAATTGGTAAATTACCACATTAAGTATGAGGAGTACTTTCTCATGCTGTTCGTCAATTTTAGATATTTATGAGCAACATTTGCTAGTAATGTGGTATATTATTGGAATTTTACTGCAGTTATTTGCTAATTGTTTTCAAGTAAAATAATTTAGTAGTCTACCCTGAGTGCCGTACATTTCGATTCGAAAACTTCGAGTTGGAATTCAGTACTTTATTTTACGCAGAACGCTGTTCCCCTTTTCGGTCTTCCTGTGTTAATATTAAGATACTAAGTAATGCAGGCGATTTCGAGCTGGTCATAGTCGGGAGTTAACTCCGTATTACCGGGGCGTTCTCTGAGGGACCCTGTGATGAACGAGTCCCACGCGATTCTGGACCGTGGACCTTCCTCCTTGAGCGGCCATCGACGGCTTTACGACCTGCTCTTGATAAACTTTCCCCCATCCACCAACAGAAAAGGGAGCAAAAAAACTTTATCCCGAGGGTAAAAAACGGAGTTTTACATTTTGCCCACGACGAGGGCCACAAGCTTCTTTAATCAGGGAAAATAATCATCTACATTTACAGTAGCAGATGAAATAATATATTAAACTGCTCTGTAAAATTTAATCATCCCATTATGATTAAGACAAATAATGTGCATTAATTTAGAAGGCAGTTATATTTTCTCATAAATCAAGCTATAAAATTTTACTGAACCTTTAAATAAACCAATATTGATTGGAACAAGTTGACCTTCATCAAAACACATAATATATTTGAACTGGAAGTGTTAAACGAGGAAATAAAATTTATCTTTCTAAATTGCACTTAAGAAAATATTTTTGTATTCCGCTCTTTATCCTCACTCAGTAGAAGAAATAAAAGTTCATATATTAAGAAAGTGATCTGATGCAGTGGTAAACCTTTCCGTGCCTCTGATTTAGTAGATATGAAACACTCAAAAATTGAGACGCAAATTCTTTCATATTTGGAAAGTTAAAACTCAATTCCTTATTTATTCCCTTAAATCATGCTCTAGTTAACGTTTCTAAACTTATATTCTAATATACTGAGAAATTGACCGTGGTGATATATTAAGCTACAATTTTTGAAGAATAGAATGCGTTTCTTGTATTCTGTTTGTGTTTCGGAGAGTGCGATGACATCGCGATCGCGGTGCTTGATCAAACCATAAATAGACAATGTCCTTGCGACGATTTGGTTAATTTTTTCAATGTGTTTAACAAATTGTAGAGGTATAGAACGTAGAAATCATACAATCCATTGCTCTTTAAAAAATTGTTTTTTATCTCCATTAACATTTCACATACAATGCTGGAAATGGTTGATCAGGTCCGAGCATATTGCTTCGAGGAAAACAACAAATATCAGATTTTCATATTGCAATGCCAATTGTTTAGTTCGTAAATTCAAAGTTAATAATAGAGATTTCTGAGCAAGACACTGAAGTGCCATTCTTTAACTCTTGTGTGTGACTGGTAGCAACTTAAAATTCGTAAACGTAGATAGAAATAGAATAAAATCAACACAATTCTCAAATTATTGACTTTTTATGCGGAAGTGCACCATTCCACTCGACTCTAAATTCGCACAATCTCATCGTCGTCTTCCTTTCTCCCCGGCAATGAAATGAGTTTGTTTCGGTCGCGATGCTAAGGACCTGGAAGACTTCCAGCCACGAGATCCTGTGGGAACGGCCACCTCGAAGGAAACTCCTGTTGGCAAGGAAAGGAGGCCTTGGCGTGGATTCCTGGCCAGCAGAACTCACTCGGACAGATACTTGCTACCGGCAATTAGTCGCCATCAACAACAGATACAAAATATTTCGAAGCAATTAATTCTCGTCTAGCGTGTGATGCTATACGTCGTATAATATATTTATGGAAATAGTGAATCTTTCTTGCCACCGAGTCAGCGTCTACGTTTAAGTGATTAATAATTTCAATTTTGTCAATTTATTAGAACTTCATCTATCTGTCTCATGAAGATTCTTTTTCCCATCTCCTTCGGGATTATTACTTGTTCTTTAAAATAGATTACCACAGACGTTCAATCAGGATCTAAGTTATCGTCATCTCATTTTACTTTTATTTCGGCAAATTAATTCATTCTGTGTAAGCTTAAAATCGTAATGAGTCTTTAAAACCGTGAACGCAATTCGTAAACATATTTCCAATTTAAATAAATATATTTACGCTTCATTTCCAAATATGGCTCTAAAGATATTTAGGGAACCTTAGCCTTGAAATAAATCGACGTTCATTACCTCACGCGTTATTAAGAGTGACAAATTAAAATAAAGAGCCTTGTGTGAAGTTAGGGCCTATATTTTTGACTGAACACATGTTCATAAAAATAATTACTTCCTACTTACTAGAATTTCATGTGTCGTACGCTCGTAAAATTTCTTATATACATATTTCAATAAGTGACTTCTTAATCAATTTCAAGGTTCAATTGAACTTCAAAATTCTCTTACACGGATTCCTTTTGCGCTATAAAATCTAAGGAAACAATATTTTCTGTTAAAATTAAATTATGTTTGTTACGGCTATAGATCCAAATAAATTATAATGATTAAAAAATAAATATATACTATGGTGAAGGTAGGTTAATAAAGTGTTTAACATGACTTTATATTGAACAATAAATACATACTTTTCAGTAAAAGTTTATTCTGAAAACTTACGTTACTTTTAAATGCTCTAATTCAATTCATTTACTTTACTTTTGAAATATTTTTATATTAATTGCAATTTAGATTTGGTCTATTCCTAACGTTAATATTTTACACCCATAACAACGAAGACGAAGAAAGTAGTTGGAAATATTAATTTTCATAACATAATTATTAAAAGGAATTTTAATTATTGTTGTTCGAATATTTAGTCTAAAGACATAGCATCTTTTCAATATGCATGACTGTGCAAGTGTAGCATTTGTGGTGCAGCCTTAGTAGAACTTACAATATTTTTAGAAACATAGCACAAAGTTTACAATAATATTTTTAAATGTAGTGAAAAATTATGGTGATAATTAGGATAAAAACCTGAATATGTTACAAATACGTATCCAAACGTTGTTCTTTTTAAATTGTATTAAAAATAAGGTCTGAAGAATGTCATATTATTATATTTATTACAAAAATTAAACAGAAAATTAAACCTTTATTACTGTCAATCACGGAAATCCTACATATTTTTCCTTTATGAATCTTATTAAATATGTAGATGAAAGCTCCTGTTTTATAAGTTATAACTGACGGATATAAAGCATCAGTGACTGCTGTATAATTGACAAGGATAAAGATTATTGCAATTTTCACATCTGTTTTAATTTGGGTTATTAATTTATATTTTTTTGGTGTCACAAATAAACAAGGACCAAAAATAAGAAACTGTGTTGATATTTCGGTACCCCAAAACGTAATAATCAGGCTCAATTTATGTTCTTTACATAAGTTTTTTGAAAATTTTATTAATTTGTTTGTCAAAGAATATTTCCTCAGATGCCATCTGTAAATAGGGAAACAAATATTAACAAATTTTCAATAATTTTGATCAAATTTCTAACAAAACACATCATTTAATTTGATCATAATTATAAGTACAATAAGTCCTAAAATTTTATTTAAAATTCAGAAGAGTAATGATTGTGTTCAATCAATATTTTCTATATAATGTGTGACTATTTTATAAAATTTACAATCTTTTATTCAAATTATACGGTCCTAATTACTTATTTTGTATAATTAAAACAGGCATATTAGGACTGTATTAATATTGCACTGTAATTAAATATCATTGAGAATAAATTCAAATAAATTATATTGAAAATTTTTTTAGTGGAAGGGTGAGGGTTAAGATCTACGTAAGTTATATAAAAGTAATGATATATAATATTAGTAATCCTCATACTTAATGACTACTGCGTTGGAGGAAACACTTTGTCACTTTCTATTTAGCTTTTCCACGGTATACTCAAGCTTCTGACATCTAATCTTAAACAAAGCGTCTTATACTACTTGACTAGCCAAGAAAGGAAAACAAAATATTAGTTTCAGTAGATTCCATTTACAGTTAAGTCCGTGGAGAGTCAAAACCACTGAAGAAATCTCTAGAAGGCCTGAGCAGAAACTTCACAATCAAAATTCTTATTATCGATCAGAAAATCCTTCACATAATGCAGTTCTGACAATACACTGAACGTATATACAAATAAAGTTAATAAACTGACCTTCGTATATGGTCATGGAGCGGTGAAGTAAGTACATATCCGTAAACAGTCCTAAAATGGTTCAGATACTTACCTCAGACGGACTTCGAACTTGAGACCTTTACGGATACATTTGTGAGGTCAGTAACAATGTAATTTATTTTTCTCGAGGTACCAGGGTATCACGATGCGTGTGGGTAAAGTTAAAAAATATGGCAGAAATTCAGGCAGTACGTTTTTTTGCATTTCACTTCTCTTAAATTATCAATGCCAGTTCGATCGTGGTCCTGCAAATTATAATGCACAACATTAATAAGTGACCATAAATGCCCGCCACCTGATATTACCTCAAATCAAAATACTTTTAATTGACGAAACATGTACTCCTACGGTTTTTAACTTTAATGAACGCAATTAATTTTGTGACATAATTAATGATTTTTTTCGCACTCACACAGCTACATATTCGACCTCTGCAATGCAACTTTGAAGTCAACAGCGTTTTTTATACTTCGGCGGTGCAAATTAAATTTCGGCAAAAAGCCCTCGCCACTCAAAAGCTTAGTCTGACTTTAAAACAATGTTTAAAAAAGAAGCGAGCTAATTGGTATCCACTGGAGCTTATAGGGCGCGGGAGGGGCGCTCCACAGTTAATATTCAATAGCTATCTGGGTACACATTTGTGTGGAATTATTTATGCT
This sequence comes from Eucriotettix oculatus, assembly GCA_034510155.1. NCBI lineage: Eukaryota > Metazoa > Arthropoda > Insecta > Orthoptera > Tetrigidae > Eucriotettix > Eucriotettix oculatus. Next base: position 50,243,184 of record CM067381.1, read on the forward strand.
TATGGTAATGCGCCGGGGAAGTGTTGAATCGTGTTGAATGAATATCTATCGAGAGGAGTTGGTGAGGTGGGGGTCCGGGAGGGGGGCCGGCTGCCCCCTTCTCTCCCAGGCTGACAGCTTTATGGTCGGGTCGTATCGTGTCACACAGACTCTCCTGCACTAAATTTCGGGCCTACCTGTCCAAATTCCATTAGCCCGGTCAAGATGCAGTTGTACTGTTTGGTTCGTCGTCATAGAGCAGGTATAGGGACGGAAGGGGGAGGCGAATATTGTCCGTGTCAGCTATGAAGAACTGGGAGACTGGCGAAAAATGTCCCACGAAGGAGGGCCCTGTATATCACGTCGTTGATAAATATCAGGGAGACAAAGACCCAGGCTACGTCACCAATTATGACTTCTGCTGGAGCCGAGACGTTCGACAGAACACCCATTTACATGTTCATTAACGGATATACGTTTGTATCAATGATGAATGTTCATTATTAAGACAGCAGCCCTCCTAAAAGGCTCTTAGTTATTTACTGTCATCCGGTGTTCTCTTATCTCTTTCTCTCTCATCATCCGAACTTGTCATCCTTCACCATTAGGTACACTTTTTTTACTTCGGCTTCTCATCCAGCACCTTTAACCATTTATACTCAATCAACAATTCCTCAAGATTTCTCTCAATTATTATCTCTTTGCTACCTGTGTCATTCCAAACTTTCATTTTTATTTTTCTAAATTCATTGCATTTTTCATATTTCTTACCAATTTTGCCATCCTAAAGATTTATATTTCCAATTTATTCATAGCCATTATAACTATGTATCCGTAAAGATGCTCTGTCAACCGTTACTCTAGTAGGAAAGACTTCGATAGTCACCATTAAACTATAGACATTAATTCAAGATCATTTTCACCAATGCTGAGCTTCCTTTGAAAGCATTGCCCCAGTTCTTCAATTAATATATTGCAATTTACGCAAAATACCCCATTTTTATTGAAGTCGTAAAATTAGAACATGAAGAATGTGATTCATGAGCTGAGGTCTCTGAAAACGGATGTAGAAGGCAGCATCATAATTAACGGTGAGTCGGATCAGATAGTCCATATTGTAAAACCGTCATGTACCTAGTGGAAGTCCCGGGATCAATTCCAGGTATGGCCACGAATTTACATTGTGATCCTTTAAAACTGTTGAAAGTTTTTGGTGAACAGAGTAGAAAAATTAAATTTAAGAGAACTTAAAGCAAAAGGGGAAGGAAAAGTGGTACTACAATCAAAAACGTTCAAAGCTCCCCAAACAATAAAAGACTTAGCTTGGTTTCAGTGAAATACGGACATTGCGTATTGATCAAAAGTGGATGAAGTTATAATTCAAAGAGGGAAGAATAACTTCAGTTGGAGCTCAACCAAAGAACATGAAACCAAATGTAGAATATGAGAAATGAAGTACATGATTAGTAAAATTGTAGGCGAGCCTACCATAGGTTTACGAGAGTGGAGGAATGTTGCGTCTGAAATGCCAGCCCATCTGAACTTGTTGTTTAAGATTCCGCCCATCTGGAATGCGGAAGTTTCCTGGTTCGATTCCCGGGTCCGGTCAACATTTTTCCATTCTGATATTATAAATTTAGTTTTATGGCCTTTGGATGGGCTTCAATTAAAAAATTCTCCTCTCTTTGGATTATGAATCATTTAAAATTAATTAAATAAATTAATTTAGATTAATTTACTGTCCTAATTCTTTACAGCTGCAATCAAGTATATGCGTAATTTTTACAAATAAATAATTACGGTCATAAAATTTTAAAAATTAAATTTAAGAGTTTAATTTTTATTTAAACAAAAGTATATAAAATAATGACAAAAATAATCAAATAATACAGTATTTTTCGTACATTATCGTATCAATGTAGCCATAAGTCGCCGGTTAGCTTTTCAATTCCGTTAACATTTATTTAATGCTAATATTTTCCTCATTGGGCATATTGTTTGATTTTTAAAGTACGAAAGTTATCAATAAATAATTATTATAGTATTTCTATTCTCCACTTTGAATGAATTTCTTGCCTAAATTTTGTATAGTATTAAAACTAAAAGTTTGCCCATTTTTATGGGACAGTTTCTTTTAATGCACACTTTTTCTGTAATTAGAGAGACTTGGCTGTATATTTTGTTGTATTTGACTTTTATTACATTTTACGCCTCACTTATTTCCTAATCACATTCGATCGGGGGAATTATCCGCAATCATATATTTGTTTCTGAATTATGCCGGCGTAAAATGCCTATATACTTCTTTATAGTTTATTATAAGTCGCATTACTACTTTACAATTTCCGAGGATCTTAGCTTCATCGTAAAGGCTACTCGTTTTTGGGACACAAAGACACACACAAACACCCAAAACCCTTGCCAGGAATAGAACCAGGGACCTCTTGTTTTACGAGACAGTAACTCTAGCCACTAGACCATAAGGGCCGGTCACCCATGTATACTTATGTAAATTAATTTGATTCAATAAGGCTAAATCAGAAAATCGTTTACTATAGTTCTTTCATAACAATTCTTAAGTTCTTGAGTGTTGAACACGTGCGAAATCAAATTCGTCAGATTGAAATAATTATTTTCTCTTTATTTTTTAAAAAGGAAAATATGAAGCTATATTTCGGTCATGCTGATTTGTCAACATATTCAAAAGTGGAATTCTTGTTCAAATTTTGAAATGTCTCGGTATGTTGGCCACATAAACGCCAGCCAATCACAAAATTTCGATTTTTAGTTCGATTATCTCTCTTATACATTTAAAACTCCATTGACATAAATTGATGTGTTTAAAAGTAAAAACGCTGGAGACTCTTGGATCTCCTCATTTCTGACTCTATATGCAAGCTTCGTCAACTCCGAGCACTGTAGTTAAATTAGCTGGTATTTACGGATTCACGTCGCCGAGCTGCAATCGAGAATCTCTTCCCTGATCGAGAAGGTGCGTGGTGGAAGCCGGTGGGAAAATGCGTGGCCAAGCATTGCCATCGAAGCGTGCCGAAGACGGAGGAATCTGTCCTTGGGCCCGGCCTTCAGAGACGCCCGCCAAATCGCAATGCGAGGCGTTACCACGTCTTCTGCATCGCAAAGTCTCGAGACACTTCCGCTGTGTAACGGGGTTCACGTCCTCTAACTGCAATCACCGCACGTACTTACTACCTTTGCTGTCGACTAGGACCCAAACAATCTGACCGAAAAAGGAGAAGTCATCACAAAAACAGCATTGAAAATCTGAACGCATAGTCTACTTGGGTGAAATATGTAGATAATCATAGACGATTCTAATTTAATTTTCATATAAGAATGCATAGTTACATAATCACTCTTCTCTGGAGTTATAACAATAGTGTTAATAGTCGTAAGTTTTTAATTATAACTGTAATAAATTTATAACATAATAAATTATTTTATTTCACTGCATTTAGATGTAACCTTGGGCTAATTGTACGAGGAGATAAACTTTGATATTTCTCGTTAACCCTTGTGACTTATCACCCTTTAAATCAGTTATAAGAGTTCTAAAAAATATTAGTCCCTTTATCAATTAAAAAAATTATTGTCATAGCAATCAGAATAGGGATTTATCAATTAAGTATACATCCTTTACGAGCTTTCCACTTGAGTGTTATCTATTCTCTAACATGGAATTTATGGTGTAAACTATTTACCAGTGTGTAATCCTTTTAGTAACCAATAGAACGGTTTTTAGAGAACCATAAAAAGACGTGAACGAGTGTCTACACTGTAAATTCCACTGCAGTCATCGGAATGGCGTGGAGCAAGTATCAAGAACCCAACTTAACATAAAATATTACCTTCCTCTTATCATTTAAAACCATAGTTTGGAATCAATAACAGTCAGCCTAGGAATTTTAAGACATTTTTACATATTGGAAGAAATTATAAAACTAGATTCGAATACGAAATGCTATAGGGCCTATATTAAGCATGTTAATGATATCCATTCACTTACTGTTAAAACTAAGACAGATTCCTTAAGAAATATGAATCAGGATTCAGAAACCACTATTTTAAAAAATTAATCTCATATTATTTATGTTCAAGTGGTTAATTTTTGACATTTAATGAACTAAATTTTGAGATAATATTCTGTACGTTCGTTCGTATTTTTAGGTCTATAAATTAATAGTTTTGTATAGGTTCAGACCAGGACTGAGATAAGTTGTATTTATAGTTAATGTACTTTAAAAATTTTGCCTTTCTATCTTTTAAATAACTTAATTTCTTAGCTAGTAATCGCATGATACAATGTGTTATATTTTTTGAATTCCACATGTGTAGCTTATTTGAGCAGCAGTGTGCTTTAACACTAAGAGTGAAGAAGCCGAAAATGAGAGAGGGATTGGGAAAAAGTTGAGAGGGGGAGTTTACTAATCATTTCAAGATACAATAATACATCAAGAGCTCATGTCTTGTTTACTCGTCACACGCCGCCATTCAGATGTTGCAGGGTTTGAACTGCATCAGTTTTAGGCAAATCCAGAGTAGGATCCTTAATCTAGGGCCGAGGGGTCTTAATAATTGATAAAAACTCTTCCGGACCGGGATTCAAACCCGGAACTTCCCACTTTCTAGACGGGCACAATCTGAGATAATCCATCTCGACCCCTGAAGCTTAAATACCTCGCTCTCCTTTCAGAATCACCCATTCAAATCCCGTCTGATGCAACTAGGGGGTAGTTCTCACTGTGAGTATAAACTTAATAGACTATGAGTCCAAGAGAGTCAAATAATTCTGCATTCAATCAGAATACCGAGCTACATGAACATATTTTCAATGAAATGAAAACAAAATTTGTAATGTACGGAATATAAATTTATGTGAATTTCCTAGAAGCACCATGAGCTCCATTAATTATAATTTCATCATTTGTGTTTTGATTTCCTGTAGTATTCACTTATCAGCCGGCACGGATGGAGAAGGTGAGGTAGAATACTGAAGGAAATACAAACACAAATGATGGAGTGATGGTGCTTCGTGGAAGTTCAAAACGCTTCCTACTAGGTTCGATGACATTTTATATGTACATGTATCAATTTTGTGAGGCTGTGTTGGGAAGATACCGGCTGATTTCTTCTAATCGGGTTTGTCGGGACAGGTAGTTAATTCCAGCAGTGGAAGCCTGGGAAAAGCGATTCCCCGGAGAATCCAGAGACGTTGTCATTCGGATGTATTAGTCACGGCGTCACATATCACTCCAATGAAATTATGGTACGATGACGCAGCTGGCCCCGGCCTCTCTTTCTCCGATTCGCACGCTCCAGACATCAATATAACTTCTAAATAACTTTACTTTTTTCTTCTGTCTCTCCCGAGTTGACTACGTCGAGCGTGGCGGCCTTGAATGCAGTTTTTGGCTGTTTTCTGAGGAAATAAAAAGAAAGTTCTTCCCGGAGAAAATCAACACCATATCCTCCCTCCCTCCCCCCGCCAAGACACACAAGGGGCCGATTCATTCTCCAGCCTGAATGCGGTGATTCTGCAGAAACCTTCTGCTCGAGATCATCTGGCGGGAGCAGTATGGTTCTCAAAGGCCCTTACGGGGAAAACGCTTAATTGGACTGTCTTGCTTCTCCATCTGTGGCGGCTGACCGGAAACTTTGGACCTTAATGCCTTCATCAAACTAATTTATTTCGACCATTCAACAGGCTAATGCAATAGCGGAGGAGAACGTCTTTATTTTCCAGATGCTACGTTTGGTAATGTGATGCCGCAAAAAAAGAACGGTTCCTTGCAGGTGACTAATACCAGAAAATCTGGAGCTTGATAGGCTAGAGAACCAATAAAATCACGTTTTTATGATTATCAGAAATATTCACATTCATTTGTTAGGAATTATTTCAAATATATGTACATCTATAATAAGTGATTACCAGCCAGTACTAAAGCTTCATTATTCAAACATGCGTTAAGAGCATAATATTTAAACTGTTGTAAAACAATAGTTAGGATAAAACTTAGATTTTGTGACACAATATACTTTGGAGTTTTAATACATACCGGCATTATTTCTTACGGACTTCTGATAAGTAAAAATTAATTTCGGGGAAGACATTCGTTTCATTGACTTTCGTAAAACTTATGGGTCAACAAATGACCTTCAATCAAAGGAATTTTGGAACATGAAAATTTTAATTGAAAACACAAAAATTCGCTAACAACACACAGACTTGTTTCATCCTGACGAAAACAAATTCATATAACGGTACTTTTCTGGGTCAGTTATTGCTGAAAATTGTCTTCAAACGGTCTTCATGAAAATAAAAACTGGTTAGAAGAATGGTAAACTTAAATTTACTATCAGTTTTTTTCTTAATAGGAAGGCTACAACATTGAATTAGATAGTGTTGGCCACATTCTGAAAGTATTACAAAGGGCAAGTATGATAAATGCGAGTAAAATAAAATTAGTCCTTCCTTTTGGGAAATAACAAATTTATGTTTACAAATTTGAAAAACAATTATAAAGTTTTTAAAGGTAATATTATTTCCCAAAAATAAATAAATAATCCAGATCTGGCTTTTGTTATAAGAAAGTTTAGAATTCTATTACTTACGACATATGAAACTGATAGACTCATTTCTATTGGTATTCTTATAGCTCCATGTTATTAATATTAAAATGGAGAAGCTTTATTTACGATATATCGGACAGAAGCCATATTGCCATGCTGAAAATAAAAATGCCCTAGCAATTAAATGTTTCCAGGGCAACGCCGCAACACACGAACTCCCATTTCGTTCTCTCAAACCGTTTTATGCTGGAACAACTCTTCTCTTCTCCCATTCACCTTCGTTGTGATTACGTCTTCTTTCTAAAGGCAGGAAAGAAGAGCCGAGGGGAGCAGGGAGAGAAGTAGAATTAATTACCACATCGGTCAGTGAAGCATATCATTAATTTATAAATAAGCCAAATAAACAGCCGCAGTCGGTAATTAAATCGCTGGAAACCGCACAAAAAGAAGGATCTCGGTCTGCATCAGGAAAGGCCCCCATATACTTCAATTACCGATCGCGTTCCGGACAGTTTCCAAAGGCTTAATTAGAAGTCCGACCGTGAGCAAACGCATAGCGATTCCACTGTGGACTTAACAAGAATATACACTTACTCCCTTTCGCCCCGGCACCTTCATATTGGCGCCAAATGCAAATATAAACTGCCTTATCCAGACTATTTTCAATAATGGATACCCATGTGCCTTGTATTGACGGGGAAGTTATTTTATGACCACACTCTTGCTGATGGCTACAAAGGCCATAAATAACTTTGTCCTCTGCTGGGGAAAAAATATGCGGGAAAACCTTGCTGCAGAGTTATACAAGAACATTGCGCGGTTCTCCTGCTCCCACGTAGAATGTTCCACACCGTTCAGAGTTACTAGGCTCAGCTACTCCGACACGCCTCAGCATTCAACTCGTGATTCACAACTCGACTTATGTCAACCGTCGCCATTTATAATTAAGAAAACTGATTCATAATTTCCCAGAATATTTAACTGTGAATTTATTTTATGCACAATTTATTTTACGAACAATTACTTCCACAAGCCTAGTGGAACTATTCGATAAAATATATCTGTATTATTGTAGTGGAATAATTTTATATATGAAATTTTTGTGAATTGAAATATGTTCTAAAAAGTTTATATAGATACTCGTGGTTGCCTTGGTATTTATTTTATTCCGGTTCAATAATTCATAATACGTCAGTTCTTGATTAAAACGACACCTAGAGCTGCAATATATAAAGGTTTACATTTTTATGGTCGCCGACAACAGGTGTTCTAAATTTAATTAAAATTGTTCCATCAGTTAAAGATAGTATGCGGAAGTCCGGTTTTACTCCCTTTCATCCACTTTTAGTGGACGAACTATAATTTAAATTGCATTTTTAATGTTATAATTAAACTCAGCGGCTCACATTACATCGGTTTAGGTCAAACCTGGATTGTTTACTAGTTAATTTTATGTTATTGTTTTCCAGCCCTCCACCCCTAAGTATACTCCCTTCAGATTTATGGATGGAGTTGAAATTATACAATAACAGTATCGGAGGTCATACTATCAAATTTCTTGACACAGAAATGTATTTATATGACGGAAATATTGGCCGTTTTTGCTTATTTAAAAATATTTTCCTACTTTACCCCCGCTTCTAAGGGTCGGTAGTCGATTCTTATCCCAACAATGCTGATTTCCGGTGCGCAAAGAACACGTATACGAAAATTATCCGCTCTTTATATTTATATGTGTGACATACATACAAATAAACCCACATGCAGGCAATTTTTTTATAATGATTTTTTGTACAAGTAATAAGTAAAATCGGCTAACGCTACAATATAACTTAAAAATTTAAATTATTAGGAATTTATGACTAAATTTTTATTGTAAATGGTGATTGTTATATACATTGAGAAAATAATACAAATAATAAATTTATATATCATAATAAATTTAAATTTCGTGAAGAAAATACAGTTAATTTAAACTGATATCTGTGAAATGAGATTCTAAATATCAAACATGTAATAAATCATAAATTTTTATATTAATCGATACATTATATACAGCAATTCGTCTACGACTTTGGTACTTCTTCGGGTAAGGATAGTATCAATTACAGTACAACTTAAGAGATCTAAAAAGATGCACATTTTCTTCCTTGGTTGCGTCCAGTGACGGTTACGACCGAAATGTGACCTGAAAAAGTCCAAAAATCGTTAACTTCTGAACGTGACTGATGATACGTTAGGATAGTATGTTTCCATTAATTTTTATGGTTAGATAACTTCTGATATGTTTAATCTGTGATCACATATATTTACGATTCCTCCACATTATACAAGAGGTGATATTATCGTCATTGAAGAATCTACATTAGGCCCGAATCAATGACTTGTTATGTCTAAGCTAAGCAGAAGCCTAGTATAGCTCATGCTTTGGTGTTTTAGAACTCGTTTAAATTATCAATCTAAAATCAACTTCTGCCAAGAGTGAACGAAATAATTTTTTTTGGACTAGAAATATGCAAAATCACTATTCGTATAGCCCCTTAGTTCAAAACGAACTTCTCACACATATTTACCTCAACGCATTTACGAACGAAATAATTTTGTTTTCTTCATCAGCGTGTGATTCAATACTTTATGGACTCGAAACAGAACGAAAAATAGTAACTGTTGTAAATAAATGTGTTTCCTAAACTCAAAATATCTCTACGCAATTACTTATTGAGCGGAAAGAGGACACAAATGAATTGATAGTGAAACCTAGTAAACAAATATATTACATTTGCTCCTTTGAAACAGTACTTAGGAGAAAAGTGTGATAGATCTCTGGAAATTAGACCACCGTTTCTACATACGGAATTATGTGCACGCATCCTTACTTTAAGGTCAGCTTTTGTTGACGCTGTCAATATTCACTATATTTTATATAACTTATTCTATTAAAAAGAATTTTTGACATTATAGTTTCTGTACCACTATGTACTTGAATAATCTTAGCAGCCATGATTTAGCCCCTTAAACCGTCTGAATTTTAAGCTTTAAAGTTCTCTAATAGAGGAGAGCCTCAAATTTATTTACCGTTACATAGAAACGCTGTTCTGCAAAGCGAACAAATGCTGGTCCAAGCAGTTGTAATCAGATTTTGGAACCTACGCCTTTTAAATGCGGATGTCAGTTTTATATTACTAGATTTCGTATTGTAATATTCCTATCCCAAATAAAAAATTACTTTAACTTTAAATATGCTTGTTGTTGTGAGAAACAAAACGTCAATGACGTCATAATGCATCATGAGGATTTACGTGAACCAAATTTCTGCTCTTTCTCTCTGGGTTCTAAATCGTGGTTTTACTTACAATCAAGGTAATTTAGTACATATACAAATGAATAAAGTTTACATACCTTAAAACAATATATTGAACAAAATTACACTTTTCCAAGCCACAATACGAATCAAGTTTGACCAGTTTATGAAACAATAATTATACAACCGTTCGTCTCCAATAAAAATTATTATTTCTGCATGTCTCTCATTGAACAATAGTTTCCATAATAATGTACTGCATTCAGAATGGAAAAAATACACATCTCCAGCTAGTAGGACATATTCAGAGATGATAACTCTCTCCTTCCTCTCAAAGATGGTTATTCTTCAAATACCTTGCAGATTTTTTTTGTAGTCATGCTAGAGTATCTCGACTCTGTACAGCAACGAAATAATAAAGGTTCATCGAAATCGGCCCGACATGTCGTGAAAGACAATAATTTTGATTACATCCGGGTTAATTCCCCTAAGATATCAAATCACTATTATTAGGACAGACAGACAGAAGGGGTTTCTTATTTTTATAGATGAAAGGAGTCAATAAGCAGATTAGATAGATAATAATTCAGATAATTAGAGTAAATTGGAGTCATCTTATGATAAACAAAATAATACGAAACAAAAAAAATGTTAGCACTGTAGAAGGGAAATATAAGTTTGTAAAATTTTTATTCAAACTGTTCTTGAACGACCGAGAATTTTACGCTACTCCAATCGGCTATTTTGGTATACAATAAACGAAGATGAAGCAGTATGAAGAAAGTTCTGTGCAGTTTTATATAATTTTTCGGACTGCTTCATCCAGATTAACGAAAGAGTAGAGATGTGCTAAATTCAAACGTTTGAACTCAAAATATATTAACATTAATGTTTATCAGCAAAGTATTTCCAAGTACCTACCATCAATAGCCAAATCTAATTACGCTGCACTTTCTACAAACGTAAATTATGCTAAACTTTGATCACCTCCTACGCTATAAAACGGATTTTGCCGTTGTTGTTATTCCTCTATTTCGCAGTCAACTTAACCTTCCACATTTCCACCAGCTAGAACAGTACCCCTGAAGCAACTTTATTCGCCATCGGTTTTATGAGGCATTAAATTTATATAACGTTTATTTGCCATAAAACCTCTGAATGGTTTTGCTTATCCCGTGTTGGGTTTCAGTCGAAATGAAATCATTCTTTACCAACGCTATCTAAAAATGTGACCATAAACGTAAATATGGTTGTTTTAACTGTACTACAGGTTCCTTTTAAAATGACCGTGATGGGGCATCTGTCATACATCAACGAATTTTTTACGCTTTTTTATGTGTACTTACAATAATAAATGCGTAGCTCCGCATTTAATAGGAATATTTGAGATCTATCTGTCGTAAATAAACCAAATTGTATTATATCGAATGTCAAAAAAAGCTTCAGATTTCACTGCAAAAAATTGATGTGATTCCCTGGTTGGACTTAACATTATTAATTTTAAGACTTAAGTAGATTTCTGAGGATGTAGTTTGGTCGTGGGTCTGAAATAATTTTTTAACTGTAGAGTAAATTTTTAAAAAAATTTTCATGGAGGAAAAATATGGAAAAAATTGAAATTAAATATATTTTTTATATTTTACTGTTTTCCCTGGTGAAATAAAAGTTTTATGAACTTTGAAAGAAAGAGAAACCCGTGGGTAAGAGTGAATATTAACAAGAAAAATATGAAGTAGTTTATTTATTATTTTTTTATAGAAGAAAAGTAATCAGTTACAATTGTTTTATGTAAAAATAAATTCGTTTCCGAAGTTGTAAAAATAATATTAAGAGTTTGAAACATATTACAGCAGAAAAAATAACTAAATGTTCAAGTGGAATTATAATTTGACATGGTCTAACATTTAAAATAAAAAATACCGCCACTTAACATCTACAATGTTTCACCAATATTTGTGGATTTCATCAGGTACGTAAACAAAAATTTAAAAAACAATTACAGTTTTGAAATTATTGGAAAATATAATTATTATATTAAATAAGCTTCATACTCTGAATTATAAATATGGATATCAAGAATAATATTAACTTAAGAATTTTTTTCTGCAGACGGGATTATAATTTTACAGTTTCGTAATTTTTTTCACCTTATATAAATGTACATTATTGAAAACTGTAAAAAGTGAGAGTATATGTGATTTATTTAAATATTAACTGTACTATAAGATACGTATTTTTAGAATTATTTTGAACTTTCAGCGAGTTAAATTTTATAATAAAATCGCAGTGTTTATTTTCCATAATTATTTCTTTCTGTTACGTGTCGCTGATGTATTGCTAGGAGTATAATTACGAAGGGGTTAAAACATTAAAAAAAGTTGCCATTCTTGGGTTTGAACGTCGACGGATTTCACTAACGTTGAGTCAACCAGAATTTAGTTTCAACATGCCATTTAGAATCTCCGGAATCGAACCATCGATAGTGATTTGCGTATCTCTGTCAGATAAACCCCAAAGAGCAGACAACAATTGCCGTGGAATGAGTTTCCTTCCTTTGTAGTCCGACGTAAGACAAGAGTGGATTGTGACAATTCAGAGCACGATTCATGTTTTGCCAATGCCAAAATCTTGCCTCAGCCTGTCGCTTATAAAGAAGCCAGTTCTGTTACTTATTGGCGCGTCTACCATATTGGTTGTCGGCAGACATGGTCGGTAATTACTGCGAGAGGTGACAATGGCCTTATTTACGAACTTCCAAGCCTAGCATGTTACTTTGCTGACCATCGATTATATTGAACTCTCCTTATCTCTTTTATTTTTCAGGTCTTCTGTGCACCACTGTTCGCTCAGACGTACAGATAAATAACGAATCCGCTTGCTGGATAATTAATTCTTATGGACCGGAGAACAATGAGAAGGAAACTCGTGAAAATATTACTTTCCACTCATCTCATAATAAATAAAATCATTATGACTAATTTATTAATAATATTTCGTCATTCAACTTTCATGTTAATATCCCAACTGGAAGGCGTCACTGAAACAAATCACGTTGAATACGAACAACTTTGAAGTACAAACTGGATAGAGGCATTTGGAGAAGAATAATAATTATGTAACAATTTGTGGCGAAAATTTATGGCAACATTAATGGGCCACATATTACAATTATATACTCATCAATTCTTGAAATGAACGAAGTTTGGCCTCAGAATTGACTAGATCAACAGTGATGACAGAAATGTCTATTCTCTTCTAAATCTTCGTGTTATTCATAACATTTTGTAATTTAAGGTATTTGTCTTAATTTACCGGCTGAGCATTTGTTATAAGTTTATAAATCTTTAAATTATTTCCTTAAGGAAATAAACCTCAAAGATCATAATGCTAAACAATGATGCAATTGATAACGTTTATTTATTCATTTTTTATCCTGACAATACTCATATTTTGTTAACATTCTAGAACATTAAAAAGCTTACGATTGATAGTCTCAGACATTACAGAAAATAATTTACACTAATGACCTTCAGAAGATTGTGGATGAAAGGAGTTGGAGGGAAAACATAAAAAGAAATTATTACCCAAAGATATTCTTTCGGTAGAATAAGTGAGAGAGTCTTCCGAAAATATTTTTCATGTAAATGAACAGTGATTCATTGTGTAGCGAGTGCATTACTATTTTATTCTTAATTACAGTATAAGCAATTTTGACTTGTGCAACAGTGAATTTGTAATTTCGATATAAATTAGTAAATTTTGGTATTTGTTCTTTTTGTTTAGTTGTCTTTTAAGGAATATGTTGGACTAATAAATTACTTAAACTATCAAGGTGGTGTGTTTTCCGATTTATATAATCTATATTCTCATTCATTTCTCTCGTGAATACTTAAGAATTATTTTAAACTATTATAAATAAATAAAAAATACGGTCAAATAAGTAAGCAAACAATTTTGATCAGCATTTAATTAAGTTAAGTAGAAAGTTTCATCCATCTTGTGGACTTCTTCAGATAGAAACTACTCAAAAAATTGGTTTATCCATTTAAAAATTTACCTGAACAAGTCCACAAATTTGGACGAAATTTTGTATTTACATTAATTAAATGATAATTAAATTTATTTGCCGATTTATTTGGCCGTAATTTTATTTATTAATTTATTTAATGTCAGAAAAGTGAAGTTTAAACTATTATTTTCCAATTACTAATGGTATTTTACTAAAAATTTTATTTTTTAATATCAAATAATATCAAGTTCAATAATTGTACGACGGCTAAAATCTAAAATTCTCCGTACGTTCTTATGCACACTTTTATTTGTGAGAAATAAAACAGTCTATGACGTACAGTCGACGACGAAATCCACGGATTCAGCAGTAATTACTGTGAAAATCTCCAAAGTCATTGATTGAAGAGGAAACATCCAACACATCAACATACATTTATACATACACAACATACGCATTATATTAATGTATAATTTAATGTAATTAGGAGTGCGGTCAGTACACCATTTATCCGTCAAATTATCACGAATATCCAATTCACTGAACTTCACTGAGCAGATTAAAAATTTCTAAATAAATAAACACAATGATGTAAATGAGATTCTCTATTTTCTCATTAGAAAACTAATGGAGGGAATAAATAAAATATATTAAAATAAGTTGTGTTAGTAAATTTTGTAGTCTAAAACGTTTAATATTATGTGCACAAGATTTCTTTAAAACGTACGTGAAGATATAGAGGATTATTTCAGATAAATAGAGGACAAATTGATATCTCTAACTGAAAAAAGAAAAATATTTGAGTGGAGAAGGTAAAAAAAGGAGATTTATGTCGATAAAGATTTGGAGGATTCTGGTGAAGGGAAAGCATGTACTCAGATTTAATTCGTGTCATTAAGAATTTTTGTAGTAGTGTTCAGGTATGGAGAGGTTTTCTTTTAGATTTTTTATTTTAACTAAACAAAGATAAATGGTGTGTTAAGTCATATTCAATATATTTAGCTAATCCGTTTCAAGAGTTGACGAAGTAGTTCTTGTGCTTTGGAGAGGACAAAGAAAATACAAATTGAGAGAAGATCTACATTTACAACAATGTGAAAAATTTTACGAGGAACTACGTGGAAGTGAATCTACTCCATTCTATCCAACTCCATACTGACGACTGTCATACATATACTTCATGCCCCTTACTGATGACTGGAGGAAACATTTCCAAACTTCCATGTGAACGGACTGGAGTATTTTTTAAAGATCGAAGGTTTTCCCAGTGTATATTCTGAATAAACAATTCACTTTCACTTGAGAACGATGGCAGAATACGCCATCGAAACGTCGTGGTTTAAACTCTATTTAACCCGGATGGAAACCCAAGAATTGTTTATTCTGGAGTATTTTTAATATAAACTTTGTTGGTGAATCCGAATTATCTGAAGGCACCGTGATGGTTATAAAGCGGTTTCTGAGAGGAAGAGTATAAGCAAATACATTAAATGTAATGACGCAAATTCACTGCCTTTAATTATATACCTCGCAAATTTTGTATTCATTTTACGAAATCTGGCCCATTTGGAAAACAAATTTATGACCATTGTACGTGTTTGGTCTGCCAATTTAGATCCGGTCTTCCATATGGTGGTCAAAACAGCCAATTGGATGATGTCATAAATCGCGGGGGAAATACATTTTTTTTGGAGGCGGGACGATTGTTATAGGGTAGATTTTCTGGTCCATCCGTGTAGCAGCATCCGCGTGAAGGGGAGGCGTGCGAGATGATTCACTGGACTCCAGACTCCTCCCACGCTATGAAGCATCACTTTTCTCTCTTCCCCGACCCGCCTTTCCAACCGGTCCTTAATATGCAATCTCCGAACTGTCATCATCTCCCCACGATCTTCGCAAAACGTCTACGCTCCGCCCACACAATACGAAACAACGAACTTTGAAAAATTGGCACGTTCGCTTTCCTCTTGTTCCTTCATTTAAATTGGCTGATAAATATTTCCACCTGGGCCAGAGTGTGTTCTCTCCTACTACTCTCTTCTGCCGCCTCCTCCTCCTCTTGCCAGCCAGTTCTCCCAACTTCCTTCGACATCGCTACATTTTATGGACATCTGACCGCGGACCACAGATAATAGCTGATATTGATAAACGGCCGTCGTGGTTTGGGAGACGGAACCGAGCAGCGAGGTCGAGGATATATATCACCTCGCATCAGCGAGCCGTGGACACCAGTTCGTGCATTTCAATGGCCTGGAATGCCAATCCTTTCTCACGGAGAGCTCCGAGCTTCTGTTCGGCGAACAACGTCATTCAAACTAAATAGCGTTCTAACAACAATGCTCCCAACTTTTCCCATGCCATCAGAATTGGAATTTACCAATATATTACATGAAATATAGAGCATGAGACCAAATAAGTTGAAGCAATAACATCAAATGAATTATAGAATAAATACCAAACGATATAAATTTGCAAAAAATTCATAACTAGGAAACATTGAAAGGCAGGAGTTTTCTTAGATCATTCTTCCAGATAAGTAGTTAACATAACTGATTACGGAATTGCAACGTATTTTCATTATTTTTTATAATTTTCTTAAAGTACCGACCGTAAACTCACCAATATCAATCAATTTTTCATTTAACAGTAAAATAATAGTTCTGATCGTCCGTAACATCATTAAACAATAGTAAACTTATTGACACAATGGGCAATCCAATAATTATTTTTAACTGTAACTAAACAGTTCCTTATATATAACTAATTGCTAGGTGCCCAAGTATTTATTTATATAAGCACGACAGAATACCATTTTGTTCAATGTCTCATTATACTTATATTGAAATCGTACGCTACCTTAACCAAAATTACGTCATTATTAATATTTGCTTCATAAAGTTAATCGCAGAATATAATTTTCACTAATGACAATTCAAGTAATCTGTGTTTTGTTTTTTATTGACGTCAAATCGTGCTTTTTCAGACATTGGTTATTCTCAAGAGCGCAAATGTAAACGTTTAAAGCCTTGGAAAAATGTGAAACTTTTGTTGATTTACCTTAAATGCTCTTTAAACAAACTTAACGTATGCTAAATTAAACTTGAAGTACCTTAACAGTTGTCAACCGCAGAAAATTAAAAATTTATGTCGCACAGTGTTCGTTTTCCATGTAGCGTATCTAATTTCAACTATTAGCGTAACGATCAAGAATTTATAATGTTCCTGCGAAAGTGTTGATTGTGTTGCTTTGTAGTATTACCTGTTACATAGCTTTAAAATTTTCTGTATAGGTTTTTCTGCTTTTTTGCTTGTTTCATATATTTCGTGGGGCTACTTCGAAAGGTCAGATTCCTCGTCGTGCAGCTCCAAGAAGTGAATTATCCATTGCTTATACGATTCTTCGTGTTTCTCATGTGTGTTTGTGATTTATAGAGTTCTTGTAGTGATTTCAATGATTTTAGACTATATCCTATTTATTTTAATTATTTAATTAAAGATTATTTTATTTTTCTCTTGTAATTATTTGTTATTTGACGTATCCTATTTCGTCAAGTGAGGACTAATGGAAACAACAATAAATCTAAATCTAAAATTATAAGTTTATATAATTGTAGACAAAATAATTCGGTGATTAAAATTTAAGATAAAATTTCAGCAGTTAGTCTTCCCATAGTCAGTTTATTACATATACATTCATGATGCCACCTGTTTTATTTTTTTAAAAAAAAGAAATCGTGAAGAGTACAGCCGTCATCATGTTCAAGCTTTCAGAGAAAATGCCTTTGTCTGAGAGATCTTGGTAACGCATTGTGAGAATCCAACAAAGAAGACCAGACCTTGTGATACAGATTCAGGGTCACGAAGAATATAAGATCAAGTGGTCGTTGGTGATATATGTTTAGCATATTAGATCAAGGGAGCATTGGTGCCTACTTCTCAACTACTGGAATATGTTAAGACGGTTTATGAATGTTTCGTGGCGTTTGAAGCGTCATGATGATTCTTGCATGTTTTACAAAGATTTATATTTAAATAATTTACTTGATATACTTATAAAAATACTTCAATTGGGCTGAATGATTTAATCTTTGATTGTTGTTTATTTTTCTCATATTCAGTCATAATCTTTGATTACTAACACTAACGTGACGAAATAATCATCTCGTGGCATTTACCTATTTAAAATAATGAGAGAATGGGGTTTAAAATGGTGATTGAAAGGATGAAGTGACATTTCAATAAATTTTCCAAATAACTTTTTAATAATTTCTATGCTTTTCGGTCAATAACTGATTAGTTTTGAAGGCGGTGATTATATTTAGAAAAAGATCCCACGTAAATGCATGATATTGTAATGATCATAAAAGCACTGTATAAAGGGCAAACTATATATTTATGAGAGTGAATGTTTATACAAACCAAACGTACTTATACAAGGGTTTAAATATATATAAATCATAAACTTCCTGTTTACTTCTGAATATTAACTTAATGTTTTGTGGCCCATTTAAAGACCAATTATTATACAAAGGAAATAATTTTTAGTTAACTGTGCTTCGTTTCGATACTTATTTATATCTTATTCAGTCTTTGGTTCGTTTGGAAGGTTATTCCTGAAGTTATAAACATTTCCTCAGTAATCTTTGTAGCCAAACTGAGGAAACGTTTACAAACAAAAGACAAAAGTTCCGGTTGAGCCACAATAATAAATTTTTGATAGTAAAAAACAATAATTGTTCACTTTAATTTTAAATAAAATAATATTCACAATATTATTTTGTGATATCGTTGGTTCTGTTTGGTGGTTGTTAATGTCAGTTGTCTGAATTTTGTTTATGGATCAATATTTATATTACACAATAGGGAAGAGCGAATAATATGTTGTTTATGACAAACAAACCGCCGAGAAATATTGGTTTACCTGTTTCCTTTCATTTTCTCTTCTAAAATAACTAATGTTAGCAGGCTAGGTTTTACTTTACGAGAAATCGTAGCGAAGCATGGGTATTTTGCTAATAGATTTTTGATTTATTGTTATTTTCATTAGTCCTCGGATGAAGAAATGGGATATGTCATACATTATATTAAGTAACAAATAATTATAAGACCAAATTAAATAATATGTAATGAACTACCAAAACATTTTTCAACACGTAACTACATTAATCAAGAAACAGTATAAAATATCTTAAAACACAACACGCATTCTAAACCCACAAAACACACGCATAAACAATGAAAATGCCACTTCTTAAAGCTGCACGATGAGGAATCTGACCTTCCGTAGTAGCTTCAAGTAATACATGAAACAAGCAAATTAAAGCTTTGTATATAGTTTTTCTGCTCTTTTAAGTTATGGAATAAAAATTTTAACAAAACAACACATTCAACGCTTTTGCAGGAATATTAATTTCATCTATTAGGGGAACGATCAAGAAACTACTGTACAGAGGAAAACGCGCTACTTTATAGAATATTTTTACATTGATTCACGTAACTTTTGTGTACCAACATCTAAGGTCATTATCGACTATATGCAATTACGGGGAACTTTATATCTAAGTACGGGAATCATAGTATGGTAACTCAAACAACACAACGTTCAAGCCCGTGCCAGAATTCGAACCCGGGACCTCTGTGATAAGAGACAGCGATGTTAAGCACTACACCGAAGGAGATCTTCAGGAAGTCTATTATATAAAATTATTCTGGTATGGTGAATACGTTTCTGGTAAAGAGCAAGGCGATGACTTTCCAAACTTAGAGATGAGCAATTTCTAGTCGCGTATGAGTGAAATTAGCCATTCGTTTGAAATAAAGACTAATCAATTAATAACTATAGAAGTTAAAGGATGCGTTTTTTATGAATGACGTCATCCAATAAATTAAGTGAAAAATAGTATAAAATATCTGTCAAATCAATTTGTGATTGGATGACAATAAGGCTTGATAAATTGTCATCACTACATAGTATTCATGTGCCTTTGAAATATAACATTTCTATAAATCGTTTTATGTAGATTATAGTGTTACAATATTAGTGTATTTTATATTATCCAAATGCAGTTTTTTTTATGTTCGGTCACGACAACCCGACTGTCCGCAGAAGAGCGTTTTGCATGCGTAAAATATTCAGGGGGGAGAGAGAGGGACGACTAGCCACCGGTGCCTGCTTTGACAATGTAAAACATTTTCGCATATCTGCGAGCGTTGTAAAATAGTGGCAAATCTTGTTAATGTAAATGCAAGGTACACTGTGCTCAAAGTGGCGTTGCATAAAATTGACATTTGCGCTCACTCGCAGCAAATTACCAGCCGGGCGGAAGCGTGGGAGGGGTAGGGGGAGAGAAAAATAGTAAATGTGGCGTCGTACTTCTGTAGAGTCGTGAAATCTGCATTTAAAATTCCTCATATCTAATGTGGAGGGAAGTACAATGGCTCGCATATCGCCGAGGCGTGTGTTTTCAATGGCTGCCGCTGCTGAAGCCTTCAGGTTATGTAAATCAAATGTTATCACGCGCGAAGGGGAGTTGTGAAGGCGCCGCCTTTGATGTGTGTTAACACCCTCCACCAAATACAACAATTGAGATTCGCATTGTTGGAAAGCGATGAGCTTTAAAATATATCATTCAAATTAATAATTATGTTTGAGGTGCATTAGTCTTTACTTAGAACTTCAGTGAAGGAACAGAGAGGAATAAAGAAATACAACACCATCACTTGCAAAAAAACGAGGTAGAAGTAAACCAAAATAAACATATATTGAAATATGATAAATTAGAGAAATATTGAAAGATAATTTGATGGTGGTGCGGTGAGGCGCAACTCTGTACAGCGGGATTGCATTCAATTGACATTAAATAAGACTCTGAAAATATACTTCATAAACTAAAATTAACAAACCGATTTATAAATAATATAATTTCTAGATTTGGATTTAAAAAATGATTTTTATTGAATTATATTATCTACATTGTGTTGAAACGGAACAAGTACATTCGTCGCCTATTCTTATTTAAATGCTTTACTCTTACATCCTCCTTTAATCAGAAATTTTTATTTGACAAAAAAATTGTGTAACTATTTTTCGATTTTTCATTAAAAAAATGGAATCTACACTGCTGTAGGAAGGTTTAGAATAATTTAATGTATTTTTCCGACTTAAACTCCTAGAGGTTTTACGGCTCTCCACCCCAACCGTATATTTTATAAGTATATCCCATCAAACAAATATGATTCACATTTTATACACTAAAAAATCAGTATTATTTGAACGAACACTTAAGTCACAGATGTTGAAACTAATCACAATTCTGTATTGATTTCTTGAATACTTTTAATTTAAATAAAACAATCCGGCAACCTATTTGTAAAGCAATACATGTCCGCACATGACTCATTCCTGTTATATTTCTATTTACAAACTTAATACATCGATGATTATCATTCTTAACCGGAGAGTTGAAACTTAAAAAGTCATTAAGATAAGTTTAACCACCGAGTTAGTGAGGAAAAATTTAATTAAATTAGAACGATTGAGCAGATAGTAATAAAAATATCCCGGCTTGACGTTCCATTCATTGGAACCTCTTCAGATGCGATAAATAAAAACAGCAATTCTAAAATACTAGGAAAACAATAATTTAGTAATATTACATATGTGATACAATTATATGAAATTTTATTAAACATTATTAAAAATTTATTTAATTGAATAAAAAACGGCTTAATTTTTTTATTTTACCAAACTCTCGAATATTGCGGTCGAAATGACTTATAAGTCATGAAAAATTGAAACTAAATAACTTAATTACAATGAGTCATAAAACGAACTCAGTAGTAAGGAATCATAAATTTCAATTATTTGTATCATTTTCCACATAATTGGCAAAATTTTATCTGATATGTTGCATTACATTCATAATTTTTGAAGTGATATTTGAGATCTAAGGCTGATTTCATGCAACTCCATCCTGCTCAAGCTTTTTCATTTATACATAGCTATCACATCCCATATCCTCCCTAATCTGCCTAGCGTATTCCATCCACTATTCCCTCTTCTTTTCTTAGCCCACACACTTTCCTCCAATGCTAATTTAAAATTACCCTTAAGACTTATAACGGGGCCTATTATTCTATACCGTATCTTGGTCAAAGTCCTCCAAATTGTTCCCCCTTCCTCTACTCTTCCTTAAAACTTCCTTTTTACTTCCTCTATCGACCCATCTGATTTTCAGCATTCTCCTGTACCACCAAATTTCAAAAAGATTCCATTCTTTTCCTATCTACAACTCCTATCGTCCATGTTTCAGCCCATATAACGCCGCGCCATCATTATGGAATATTAATTACATTTTAGTTTTAACAATTTTGTCAATCGAATTCCAGATTAGTTATATAATTATGTTTAGGCACTACTGAATAATACTGAACGCTGAATTTAAAATTACGTGTTCATTGTTGATCTTTTTTAGGGAAAATTTAACTAGTCTTACAATCGCAACAGTTAATTTTGTATTTAACGTTGTATTTGTTTAAATTTTAATTGTATCGTTAATGTTATTCCAAATTAGAAGGTTTAAAATTATTTAACTCGTACTTACGAATTTAATTATTGGATGTAAGTCTGCTGTGGCTTGGAACATTCAGTAAAAAATTTTAGACTGATCCTTTTTTACAAATATTCAGATACTTAACAACTTTATTACTCTTTGTATGCATATTTAACATATAGTAGACAACTGCGACCTTCTAATGCAACGGTGAGTGAATTATAAGAAATAAAAACAATAGTATACTGGTAAAATTAAGGTGTTTAAGATATTAAAATCAGAATTGTTCGTTTGTATAAAACTTAATGCTTGTGTAAGGAATAACTCTCAACGATATTACCAATGTTATTTGATTTAAGTTTCTTACTATATGATTATTAATATACAGAAATTTCATTAAATTGGGTTTAAATTATATAGTAAGGAGGAATGCAATTTATTAGCCTCATTCCTTATCAACGGCTCGCTTCTTTCCACATACAAAGAGGTTGAGCTCTAACTAAAGATACTACAGTCGGGTGATTCATGTTCGGTCGTTTGTTAATTTAGAGAGACACACTTTTTTTTCTTTGATCTACGAGCGAACTTGAGCGCGATTTAAATAAATAGAAGGAGGTTGTTTATAACGACAGGGGCACTCTCCGCTCAGAGCAGTGTGTGTAGTTTTGCTTTGTGTATATTATAGCAACACGCATTCAGCAGAGCTGCCTCATAAACTAGCCTGTCTGCATAATGTGTTAATTGCGACTGGTTGGCCGACCTTGCTTCTGCTGTTGCAGAAAAAAAAGGACAGAGAAAGACCTGCGTGGTCACTGGCTAAAGATTCGTCCTCGCCAGCAATGGCCATTACTTCACAATCCGAATCTTGACTTGGTTGCTCCCTCTTCTTGTTTACCTGGTTGGATTTCTCATTCTAATGAGGAGTATCTAATAAGGAATTTCCAAAGGGCTCAGTCTCAGCAACTCCTGTTCTACCACTAAACTTAATTAATATACTTTTAATCAATACAGCAGCTAATAAATATTTGGTTTTGAAATTTTTTGCATTCAATGCGTATATATATATTATATTTTCCTCTGGAAAAATATTTCAAAAAATGGTTCATTTACTTATAATGACACTTACGTACCCACCAATTTTGTATTACTCTATTTCTGTTTCTCCCAGCGACTTTCTTAACTTCCACTCCAACGTGAAATGTAAAATCAAAATTAGTTCAGTGTGAAAGGTAGGATCAACAATCAAAATTTTTAAAATGGCCCGTTTCACTGTCCTATAATTTATCGTCGTTGTCACTTGATATTTCGATCAAAATATCTCTGCTCGAAAATAGTCCGTGTGTATAAAGCTTAGTTGAGCCCGAGAAAGTTACTTTGTACGTAACAATATAATTAATGCTTTATTACTGTTACTGTAATTGTATACTTAAAAAAACATTTTTTGTTCTTAATAATTATATAATTTAGTTAAAAACTATTTTACAAGTTATAACCTTAAAATGGCTTACGTAACATATTATCAGTTCCCGAACGACTAGAAAACTCCATAATCGTCAACGTTTTCACTTGCTGCATGTCTTCTGCTCACTTTTCACTCCAAGCGAAGGATCCTACATTAGTGGGGGATTAAATAAGACGTCTTCTTAATTATATCAAAATATTGAATGGATCTCTTCAGCTTTGGTAAAAACAGCCTGGATGGTTGGTATGATTTTTGTAATCACGAGCTTTCCTGCATGTAGGCTGCTGAGTGAGGCTTAAATTATTTTCCCTAAGCAATCAACTTGGTCAGAAATAAAAGAAGTCCACGTTATTGCGGACGAGACAGGAGGGTATAGAGTCAACTCGTAACGCGCTGCTGCAACTCTGAAGATGCAGATATCGGCTTTGCAACAGCGAAGAACGAGCCAAGCAGCGGCGGCGCGGAGGTCCGTTAATTATTGAGCACGCTGTCTGAGTACCAGCAGACAATGCCGTACAAATTAATATTTCATTGGCATTAAGAGCGAGTCGGTCGGTGTCAGAACGCTGTCTGGGCGACGCCTCGGGGCTCCTTGTGCCATGGTGCGCCACCTGGACTCTCGCACGGCCGCAAGGACCCTACCCTCCACATGCAGGGGAGAGAGATTGTGGTGCGAGAAAAGAAGGGCTTCGGAGATTACGAGGAATCGCCAATCGGGAAAAACAACAACCAACTGCCCGTTTGCATAACAATGGAAGTGTGTAAACACAAACAACGATGCACGAAGAAACAATAAAAAGCGAGAGGGTCATTTTAAAGAATTTCAAACAAACTAAAATGACTAATTAAAAATTTAAGATCACCGAGACAATTAAATAATTTGCGAACTCTCACTTGTTCCAATATATTTACGATTGTACTCTTGATGCTCTGCTAAATATGGATCTATACACCAGAAATTAAAATTCCCAAATCAGCATCGCAGGACATTTCTGTTAACAATGTTCCTCAAACTATTACAATAACATTGATCCATGCTTTTCTTTTTCATTCCCTCGAAGGGACTGTGTAGAAGCTATGGAAGGAATAGTTTGTGGGAACAGATTAAAAGGAAGTAGGCGATACAAAATACTTGACGACATAAAAGGTAAATAAATTTAACGGATGAACAGAGGAAAATTGCGAGTGACCATATGAAAACCTGCCTGAGGACACCAAACTAATGATGATGGCATCTTAAGGGTAGCCATTATCGGAATAATAAATTAGCAGTCACCTTTATTTACATATTTAGGTTTCAATAATAGATTATTTCTGAGTAAATTGAACAGTCTCAACATTTTCACACTGTTTTAGCGCTTAAAGATGGAAAAAAGTGACTCCAAAATTTTCAAGAGTTTAATATATAAAATAATAATTAAATAAAAATTTTTAATAATAACAAAATAATTAAAATTTCCAGTAAGTCAGAAACCATTAGTTTAATTAAGTACATATTTCTTCGTTCCTGAAAACAACTACAACGTTTCGTTCCGTATTTTAGACCTCTTCAGTGAACTAAAAACATACTTAAGCGAAGGGACTGTGTAGAAGCTATGGAAGGAATAGTTTGTGGGAACAGATTAAATGGGAGTAGGCGATACAAAATACTTGACGACATAAAAGGTAAATAAATTTAACGGATGAACAGAGGAAAATTGCGAGTGACCATATGAAAACCTGCCTGAGGACACCAAACTAATGATGATGACGTCTTAAGGGTAGCCATTATCGGAATAATAATTTAGCAGTCACCTTTATTTACATATTTAGGTTTCAATAATAGATTATTCCTGAATAAATTGAACAGTCTCAACATTTTCACACTGCTTTAGCGCTTAAAGATGGAAAAAAGTGACTCCAAAATTTTCAAGAGTTTAATATATAAAATAAATTTTTTTAATAATAACAAAATAAATAAAATTTCCAGTAAGTCAGAAACCATTAGTTTAATTAAGTACATATTTTTTTCGTTCCTGGAAACAAATACAACGTTTCGTTCCGTATTTTAGACCTCTTCAGGTAACTAAAAACATACTTAAGCGGTTAATTCTAAAAAGAAATATTGTCTCCTACATCTATGGGCACCAGTCTTGGCTATTAATTTTTTTACATTTTAGATTCTCACTAGTAAAAAATTCACACTAGGGAAAAAATTAATTCCAAATTTATTTAATCTGTATCTCCTAGAGATAGTCTTACGTAAATTCCTTTTTAATATGAATAACTAAACTCCGAAGAGTAAAAATAATTTTGTAAATCAAATAATTATTTTCTTCAAAATATTTTATAATTATAAATAACATAAAATTAACACTAAACTTATAACAAATATTTCGTTTTAAAAAAGTGATATTACAAAACGACACGATTTTATATTAAAGTAGGGAGCAGATAATGAGACAATTACCTTTTTTTGTACGAACATTGTACAGCCCCTCATCTTCGAGCAACTAATTTCGTTTAAATATGACAGTAAGTATTAATTTTATTCCTAAATAACTCATCCAAATACAAAGCATTTATCTGTTTTCTGGCTTTTACTAATGAAAAATGTTTCAAAGTTTATTTTAATCATATACGTTAGCAGTTTAATTATATAGAATTTCTCCAGCTGGATCTTCAGTTTATTTTGGTTTCCTTAATCAACGAAATGCCCTTAGAATTAACACATAAATTTACTTTTAACAAAATAATTTATGTCTTTCAAGAACAATCTTTGTTCCTTTGTAGTTTGTGATAGAGACAGGTTGTCCCTAGAGTGTGAATTCTGAGATTTAAAAATTGATGAAAGCTTACGAATATTCAGCAAACAGACATTTTTATATATTTGTAATGGCCAAAACGTGCAATACATAGCATTCTTATTTCTTTAATTATTCCTTATTATATAATAAATTTCTTTTTACAGTTGAGTTTTATTTCATTTAATAACCAGAGATTTATTTTGCAACTAGTCAGACAACATGTAATTATGGCTATGTCGTAAGAACTATTTTATGGAATGGCAATAATGACCAAGTTTCGTAGCCGGAACGGTTCTCAGCTCTTTCTCCGAATAATAATTAAACTCCCTGATTTATCTCGCTTTTTAATATCATAAATAACTAAACGCTCTTCTTGCAACACTGGGGGATTAACTGAATTTTTAGTTTCCTGATTGAAAGACTTCAAATTTTGTTCACGAAAAAAGCAAAGAAGATTTACCACTCACGTGCAGAATATTATTCAGATTTAAAAAGGTCAATACGTGGTAATTTTAGATGTTAATATTTTGAAGCATTTCTAAGTCTTGCTTCTGATGATAATTTTTATCACTTTACGATTTAATTAGTCCTCTTCGACATCTTAATTTTTCTCATTTCTCTTTAGATGTATTTTCATCTTGCGTTTATCAGACAGTATAAGATTCAAAATAATATCAAGTGCGGTTTCTATTATATACTGGGGAAGTCGTAATAACAATTTTATATTCAACCACTTATGAATATAAAATGCGTAATAAATTATTTTTCCGAATTAGTATTGTATTATCATTGTTTCAGACCAATAAAGAGACAACGATCAATGAGGTTTTTATATTAGCCAAAGATGAAGATCTTCAAAGGGGCAAGACTTTGGGAACAAAACCTTCCAACATGTAAACCTCTTATAATATCGTCATAAAATATTTTGAAGCATTGTTTGGAATCAGTTTGTATAGTAAGACCACAAAAAAATCTTTGTTCTTATACGAGGAAAAAATTACACCATCTTTGGCGGAGAGTTGTGTCGTCTCTGAACGTCTGTTGGAGTTTTCTGATTGTTAAACGATAATATAAGGAGAGAAACGATTGATAAAGATAATATATTAATGGAAATTGACTTTAGAGCTTATAACAATGAATCCTGGGTAAATATCACTTCACCACGAGTAAAACCATTTAATTTATACATTTTATCGACTGTATTCGACAATTTTAAGTTGGTTAAATATATTTGGTGAAAATTTAAGCTAACTTCATTCATTTGCTAGTATCGTAGTTTATTTGGATTCAAGTGAAACCACGTATAACCCTGAGAGAAAAGGTAGAAATTTTATTTACCTGACTCATAATGACGTCATCGGCGTTTATTTTATGATAACAATGAGCGGGACATATTTAAATTTCAAATAATTTTGAATTTGGGTACAAGTTCCGACATAAGATTGCTTGATCTTATCAAATAAGAGGACGATAAAAAATAATCGAATTGCGGTGATGAGAAAATTTGTTTAAAAATCAGAAAAAAAAGGGGCCATCGTTTACTGATTAAACTGTATTCAGAACAGTAATCAGAAATTAGGGTAAGTCAGTTGTTGACGATAACTGAGGATTAATTCTGTTAGAGAGTGATGCTGACAACTTCTCATCGTCCAACCGACACAATAGACCGCAAAGTAATTTTTCTCGACAGTAAGGTTAATGTTAATTCTCCGATTTTAATTTGCTAGAAACTATTCCGATGCTGCATTACACGTAATTTCGCTGGAGATGAAACTTTTTTAATATCCGAACTTTTTTAAAAAGTGAAATACTCTTTTCAAAACTACAGATTATGTTTTACATTCATATGAAATTAGAATTTAAAGTTATTTAAAATGATTCCAGTGACTGATTTCTTTGATACGGCAAGGTTTTGGCCACGTGAAACGAAAGAAAGGTAGAAACCACAGAGATGGTTCAAGTAACCGAGCCATCTCACCGCTAATACAGTCTTGGTTTCCCTTGAAGAGTTGTAGTGACGTACGTAATGCGTCCGTTTGTCGACTGTGACTGAGCGTGCATATTTAAGCGCGTTCCGAAGTGCTAGTTCGGGATGCAGTTCGGTCAGCTCAGTTGTAACAGCTCTGCCCGATAACAGACAGATGCAAGTTGTACTACACAGTCGCCAATTACTCCCTAAATACCCGTCCGTTACGGCCCGGCGGAATTATTGCTAAGGTCTCAATTACAATTGAACCTAAAGTGTCAATCTAAAGGGCGGGAGCTCTGAATGTTTAACTGAGTGGGAGGGACCGCTTCCAGCTTCGAACCGTCAACGTTTTAAGTAAGCGACCAGCGGTGCATCATTCAAGACTTACCCGCGAATAATTAGCAAGCCAGCGTCAGAGATGACCTAGCTATTTAGCGCTTTGCCCGTCGCTTAACGATTATCGACTACGGGGCATTATTTAAAACCACCGACATTTGATGCTGTACTTTGAATTAATTGATCAGTTTGGAGACTTCCTCTCCTATGACACTGCGACGTTTGACAAGTACGACTAGTTTCAAACGCCACTTATGAATTATTATGCCAGCGATAGTCGTTACAGACCTGTCAATATGCATATTAGAAGCAGCATCTCTGATGCGTCACCTAAATGGAAGCCTGGCACACGCACATATCACAGGAAACAATTATCATTGAATAATCATTTCCATGTACAGCAAGTCCCTCTATGAAACCGGGATCCAATAATTATCTGTTCTTAAGATTAACACAATTTACGCAAATAATAATGTTTTATTTTCTAAATGACAAATTTTATATCTTTCAAGCTACTGTTTACAATTTTGAGGGAAAAAACAGTTAAAAAGTACCTATTTTCGTAAATCCTGCAGACACTACAAAATAATGATTCACTTCAATAGTAAAGGAGGCGTCGATCCGGGAGGAAATCCATAGATGGTCAACAACAACTTGACAATCAAGACCACATGAATTAGAGCAGATGTCATGTTAAGGGGTTTTTGCTTAATTTAGACAATTATAGTGACACGCCAAAAATAAAAAGAGGTCAAATTAAATGTTTCAATTGTTTAGAAAAAAATGATGACAAAAAACAAGGAAAATACGAAAGGAAAATGTTTCGCTGAACTGTGGTAGGTTATATAAGTAAACCCTGCAATTATTCTTCGTTTCACAATTTATGAAACTGAATTTAATTTATTTCGTTTACTTGTTCTAAAATCAATAATTTTCACGGTGGCTTGAACGAATAATTTCATCAAGGCTAGGAAAAGCGCTTGGATCTTAACGTTGAACCAATTCCCACTTAATTGGGAATATCCGACTTGTTAAATTGTAGAAGTCAAATTATATTACTGCAGTCAGAAAGTGAAATAATCTAGTTGGCAATTTTCATAGATAAATTTACATATATTTTTGTAGCACAATACATTAATTAATTAAGTTTTGTAAATAATTGTGGTTTGGGTTAATTTGTAGTGAATAAACATAAAATCAATTCACAGAATATTTTTCTCAAGGTAGGGAATGTCTGCACACATTATAGCTAAACCAATCTTGTTTTTTTTCTTTTTTCTTGAATTGATGTTTTTGAATTATTCCTCCCTTTACCTTTAAGTGCTTATGAGTTCAGGCAATAGAATGCGTTCATTTTGTATTAAGAAGCCTTAGTTTCTGTGAGTTTTATGATGAAAATATTGCAGTGCCATGTGCGAAGATGATGATCGCCATTACTAAAAGATGTTTTTCTTGAATCCCTCCCCACAGTTGGTTGCTTCAGTACGCAAGTCCGCGGACGTTCGGCGAACTTCCACGTTCTGCGGAGAGATGGAGTCAGCGCTGTTCGCTTCAGTTCCAGTGTCCAGCCCTGGAGAGGAGGAAATAGTCTCTGCTGGACATAAGCTATCGATCTGGAAGGAAGGAAAGGGAGCGGAAGCGATTCCAGACTCTGCCGGCAGTTGCCGCTTCCTGCTCCTTACAAGATTCCCCAAGTGCGCGATCGCCAAGGCAGGACAGCGGACTCCGAATACAACCATACCAAATCAGAAGAATTAACGCCAATTATGCAAATCCTTATAGATAAGTACGTATTGATTCTTAAATATCGAGAATTGTTCTTCGAGGAAACCCTCATTAATTTTGCTTTACAGATAAAAACACATCAACAATTTTCATGTTTGCTGATGACCGTAGTGGATACAGATAAAGAACTGTAAGTTGTTGATTGAAAAGGAATACTTATTAGTTAATCGCGACAGTGAAATTTTCAATTGATTAAACAATTATGGATTGTTTAATAATTTCTACAATTCAAAACACCGAACAAAAAGTAAACCATTAATTTGACTGGATTTTTCAAGGGGGAGGGGGGGTTAACAGGCTACATGAGGGTGATCCCGAAACAGCAACTCCCCTTCAATAGCATAGGAAGGGAATTGAAAAGTGGGGATGCGGAAGCTAGAGCAAGGTAGCCAAGGGTTAACTAGGGCCCCCGGGCTGTGGCTTAAAGATCCTACCCAGTGATTCACCTAAAGTGATGCAGGGGATCCCTAGAAAACGTGCATCAGGTAGGTCGGGCATTGGGTACTATTGTCGCGCCCTTACAAATGATGGGAGACGAGTTTGCTGTGGGGTCGCAGCATTCCCTTCTCCGTGTCTCCACCAATTTCAGGAGGCAGATGGCCGACTGATCCAATGGGATCAGCGGACAACTCATGCCATATGCCCAAGGTCTTTGACCCCAGTACATATACCTCCTAAAATAGGTGAAGGTGTCTCGGCATATGAGAACTTTGATAAAAGATACCCAGAGAGAGTGCGAGGCATTCCCGACATGATCAGGTAAGCCCCACAGTCACTCTGGGCTGAAGCGTCTGCGAGAACTCCCGCAGCGCCCAATTATTCCCTGAGGGTGACTGATCGTCACCTCTTCCTTAATGAAAATTTTTTAAATTAAAATAGCTGTGGGATCTATCCTTCTTTCTGAAAGTTTTTATATGGTTTCCACAAACCATTCTGAAGTCATCAAGCACTATGGCCTATTTCAACAAAATTCACAAGGGTGGTTACATCTACAATACTGAAAAATGAGAAAGGAACACCACGAATTCATTGACCATAGAGAGGATCTTGAGGACGTATACAACAAATAATCACACCGACAGAGCCATGCGCACCTAAATACAGTAGAATGTATTGCCGCAAAAGGAGTGTATATACAAGGTACTAGAGCTGACAGACTGCAATTCTCCCATGGAGACGATCGTAGATGTGACGAATGGCCTGCTATGCAATTTCCACCTGGTGTCTCATTCGAGCCAGATTTCATGGCGGTCTCGTAGTGATCCGTGCAAATATAGCTTGCGTCACAAGCTTTTTACAGATTTTTTTAGCCACTTAGTTGTGTGTTGCACACTAAAGAAGAAACTCGAGTGCTGAATTAAGTAGAGATACTTAAAGGTCCTAATAGAGTAATTCAAATTTTATAACGATTTAAATTCAAAATAATTAAATCTAGTAAGATTATTCAGAGACAGGCAGACAAGAGATGGAAATACCAGGATTAAGGAAGGCGCCAGAATGTCGCACTGAAATTGTGCCTGCTTGCAAGTACAAGAGATTAGAGTTGTTTTGCTCACCAGGATACGACAACCCTGAAAATTTCTCAAGGACAACCTTTCCTTCGCAAGTTCTAAATCCCACGCTTGACAGAAAATTTATAACGATTGGTGGGGGGACGTCACGTGGGGTGGTGGAGCTTACCCATAGAGAAAGGGAAATGAGGGATTGGCCAGTAGGTGACAAGGGGTGAAAGATGCAGTGTGTCTTTGCAGTTGAAAGGAAGAGGAAGTAGGAGAGAAGAGAAGGAGCAGTGTACGTTGGAGTTTGGAGAAAAGAGAGAAGAAGGAACACGAACTATTAAATAGCAGAGTGTGCGTCTGAAGTTGAAGCAGATAGGTCAGGAAACGAGAAGGAGCATGAACAATTGAAATAGTCAAAGTGAGTTGGAATTTGGAGAGAAGTGGAGGTCAAGGAAGACTGATTTGTCCTCTGTGTCTCAGTTTCCGTCGCCGCATAGCAACCTGTGGGAGGAAGGAAAATCTACAACGAGCAAGTTCCTGGAAGGAAGAAGCCATCTGGTACCTGGAGCCGAAAGAACAATAAAACACATTCGTCCCGAATGAACGAAATTTCTGCTTCCCGTTGTTGCCCCATGGTAATTAACCATGAGCTAGGCCATTACTAATCAGTTATTTAATTTGATAATAATGCTAGATAATGCTGGACCTAATAAAAAATTGTGTTTTTTTATATAATTGAGCCATTTAAAAATACATTTATTTCCTAGGACAGTTTGACAGGGACTGTGCCTCAGGAAAATTTTATTATCCTGGTGCGACTTCATTCCAAATATTGAAATACTGTAGATGAACCAGGGATTGATACATTGTTACTTCTTGCACTTCCTAGTACAGAATATGTCATGTAAGCCCCTAAATATGCATTATTGGTAGTTAGTTGTCTTTAGCTGGCATCAATGGAATTGTTCAACAAATGAACCAGTCACAATATAATTAATAACTTTAAAAAATGAGCACTACATTTTGTGCTTTTCTTGGAACCTTTTCAGGTCCACCGGTTTGAGAAACATTGTAAATTAATTTCGACATACTTTGTTTCTGGTAATTTAAATAAATAATTTAAAAATTTTCGTCAGAATATCTAAATGGTTGTGCTTAACACTCTGAGTGCATTCCTGTCTCCTCGCTAATCGAGAACCGGAACACTGTATCTATTTGAAAGTTGTGACGGTGTGAGTCTGCTGGTAGCGAGCGGAACTGACGGCACGCGTGTAAGGACGAGGATTAAGGATGCTGAATGAAGTCGGAGCAGCAGGGCGCCGGGTCGCTACCTGTCCCCTTCGTGGTCTCACGCAGTGCCTACACGCATACCACATATGTGTATACCATAGACAGTCAGACTCAATTACACGTGTCTGCTCTGTTGTCTCAAAATAAATATCTCTCAACACTGTAAACGAGACTGTTTTACCACCTTCGTCACATGTTTTCAACTATTCACGTCCAGTGCCCTATCTATATCATAACCGGCATAATGACTCAAGAGTACCTCAATCCAGCCAAGAAATTCAATGGTGCCTTACATAAGCAGACAATTTTAAAAAAGTGTAAAAAATGGAACATTTTATTCTCCGGCACGTTCTATGTAAAGAATATCATGCTTCGGAACGGGACACTTATTGTTTAACAATTTTTGTGAAACTATGAAAATACAAAAATGCCTTAATAAATATGAAAAACAATAGTAATATTTATCACTTATATAATCTAATATCAATATAACTCAAAACAAGGAATTTAGATTTTTGATGAAATTTTAAAAAACAAATATCCCATTCGGACGGGGTGTTTTGTATATACAATAAGTGAACTTAATATAAGAAAATTCTTAACATATTTTTCATTTTATTTCTAATACTTACTTAACGTACGTTTGATCGATTTATCAATTTTGCCTTTCGAAAAACGACTTTTATGCAATTGTATGGTATTTGCTAACATTTTTCCCTTTTCTTTCTTAATCTAATCTTTTAGAATCCTGTAATTCATTCTTATAAATTGAGTCTGCCAAGCTTTTTCTTAGAAACACAGCATTTTCCCTTATACAGTACTATCCTGTTCCACACCACCCAGTCTCAGTTGAAGATTTTCACCGAGCGTTAATACAAGTATATTTAAACCTTATACGTAAATTATGGAGCTAAAGACACTTATTTTACGAATATTTACCATTAAGAAGAGAAGTTGTGAATTACCTTCTGTCGAAATGCTGAAAAAATTATAAAGGCACAAATGTAAGTCGATAAAACAGGAATTCGTTCAAAAGATGGTGCCAAAACTTGGTCAAGTCTGCTGGCAGGATTTCTTCCTAGACCAGTTACAATACTCCACCCCTATTTATTAACTACCCAGTAAAGAAATAGGGTAAGTTATTCCGTTTCGCTCCCCTTCCGCTAAGCACACATTTTTGTTACATAAATGAAGGTGCCTTCAGAAGGACAAATTCGTGATCGGTCTGATTATATGAAACATCAATATATGAAGTAGAGATACAAATAATTCAACAAAGGAATGCTATTGAAGCATAATTAAAGAGTCCTCAAAATCTCATCCACCATAGGCTATGGAATACAGTTCTAAATATTGCGAGTTTTTTAAGAGATAAAAGGAAACTTTAATAAAAATTCCGTGATTAAATTTTCTAAAAAAAATTGTTGCCCACATATTGTTGGCAACTTTGTTACACATTCCTAGTTTATGCAAGGAAAAAATGAATTAGATTAAACGGACTGTGGCTATATATATTACTATAATCGGTAACTGGCTAATTCCAAAGTAAAAGACCTGTGATTAGTGTTTATAAGAGTTTTATTCTTCACTTCATTGGGTATTTTGTATTGCTACCACGGTGATTTTTTATTTAGTCCTGTTTTCTCAGAACCAGAACTTCTATTTTTCTTTGTTTTTATTAATTCATGACCAGTGTTAGTTAGTCATAATGCATTTCTTCGCTTATTATACATGTATGTCCAATTATTCATCTGCCTCGAAGTAATATTCCGGAGAGAAATTAATATTAACAATCCTAAATTAAAAACTTCTATATACCGAATTTTTCAATCGAAACTGCCTGAACTTACTTTATGAAGATATTTGAAACTATGTCATTGCACAAGCTGTGAATTTTATTTTTATTCCAGTAACTTTGCTTTTATGCTGCCCCTGGGTTCCTATATTTAAATATATGCTCTAAATATTCTAAGCTCAAATTACGAATGATTTACAGGTTCAAACGACGATATTTTACGAGGTTTCCAATCAATTATTGTTTCGTCAAAATTTAAAACAAAAGCTTTCGGCAATTGCCCATCCTCAGACTTAATAATTAATAACCAATAAACCGTCAAGTTACCGACAAATTATCTTTGTAAGAATTAACTTACAATATAAATCTCTATACATAGATAATATATCACATTGAATAACTAATAATCATAAATATTATTTTCTAGTGGAAAAAATCTCACTTTTAGCAACAAGAAATTTAAATTATTTGCATTCTAAACAGCAAACAATATTTTAAGAATATTATTTATTTAATTATAAATAATCCAAAAAATTAATTTTTATAGAAGAGGCTTCAGTCATTCGTGTGAACTAAATTTTAACCAATCCTACTAATAATCTGACGTCAAACAGCAAGGAAACAATGCGTTAAGTCCACTTCACTAAGAAGTTTAATAGTAAACAAATTCCCCCCACCCTCTCCATCACTACCACCATTTGTATCTGCCTGTGGCTTCCTTAGCTGCAGTGGTTTTATTTTATCCCACCATATACGTAAGATTTACATACTTTTTTATTCTTACTCATTACAATTTACATCCATTGTTCCATTTAAAAAATTTTACCATTTTTTTTTGTAAATTCAAAACGTGTAATTTTATTTTACATTATTTTAGCCTAAAATAGGCTCAGCCTCAGTCATCAATAAGCTTACGCGGAACGGAAAGACAATTTTCATAGAAATTTATCGGCACATTTTTCTCGACTCAGCAATTTCACCTCATATATCCACCAACCACTAACTCTACATACAGACACTAATTTAAACATTCTTGTTAAGTCGCAGTTATGCGCATGCTTAACCTGTATCTCCGAAGGAAAACCATAAATCCCATTAATCTCGCCGTAATTCACAAATTAGTTCCTTCACCACGAACCGTCATCGTCGAATCAACCTTATTAAGAACACGTCTCGTAAAAAAGAGAAAATATTGTTTACAGTGTCAGGGCGACGTGGCGAACAATGCTATATAATAAATACTCGTTTCTTTCCCTTGCTTTGCCAAGGTTGACTGTCGGGCCCAACTTTCGCGAACTTGTGAAACTCGGTCATGGAACGAACGTTCTGAATAAATTCAAAGCTCTCTCCAATAAATATTAATACATACAGTAAACTCTCAATACACTTAATGTTACTACAAAAACGTAAATATTTCTTTACATAAGTAGCAAAAAAATTATCAAATGTCAACATTCACTTTTAATGATGTAAAAATATAACATTGAATAACTAATAATCATAAATATTACTTTCTAGTGAAAAAATCTCACTTTTAGCAACAAGAGATTTAAATTATTTGCATTATAAACTGCAAACAATATTTTAAGAATTTTATTTATTTAATTATAAATAATCCTTAAATATTATTTTTTACAGAAGTGGCTTCAGTCATTCGTGTGACCTAAATTCTAACCAATCCAACTAATAAATCGCAAACTTAATTATAAATACTCTCTTTATTATGAATATTAAATCAATTAACGTCTGATATTAAAAATCAAAAATCAAATAATTTCCGACCGCTTTTTTTCAGACAGTTTTTATTTTGGTATAAATAAATTGGCGTTTATAACATTTTTATGTTGTTTTTAAAAAATAATTGGATGTAACAATTCCTTTATATATATGTCTATATTCAAATTAAAGTATGTATTTCACAGAATGTAAGGAGGTAAACCTGAAGAGGGTGCGAATATGCGCCGAAACGTTGTTTGAATAAAAAAATAAAAACTGTCTGAAAAAAGTGGTCGAAAATTATTTTATTTTTACTTTCTTTATTGTTGTTTTCAGATTGCAGAAATAACTGCGATACGTTTCTTAAGTTTTAATTCATTATTTTTAAAATTTATATATCTTTCCCGAGGATGCTCGTGTTTCTATAGATTCTTATCTCCGTGATTTAGTTCCAACTTCAGGATCCATAAAACTACGAAAATAATTAAACAAAGTTGCTTAAGAATGAATAACTTGTTGTCATTGAAATGTTCAATTAATTAATGATTAATTCTGCAGTTATCGATCCCCTTTATTATTTTAATTTTTAAAATAAGGAAGACGTTGCTTATCGAAATTTTGGTAGAATAGAACCGCCAGTACAATACAAGTACTTTCAGACAAATTTAATAACTGATTTGAAATATTATGGTATTCTTAAGGTTCCTAAATACGTTGTTTCCAGATGACGTGTCGGGGCTGACACTTCAACACAATTCCAGAAGCTTAAAATAAACTATTTAAAAAAATAACCCTCGCTAAAGCGGGGAGCAAAGATAAACTGCACGAAGCCTGTTGATGAAGCTCCTGCAACCTGCTTCTCCCAATTTCAAAGGCTGATACCAAGGAATAGTAGAAGGCAAGGCTCGGAATTTATGCATCGCTCCAAAATAACTTCTTCAGGAGCCATAAATTTCAACGCCCAAGAGACATTCACAACTTTGTAGAAAATATCCAGGAAATGCTAAAAGGTTCCTTTTCAAAAGCAAAATAAGCGCATGCCGACTTCTTCTAACTAACAGATGTTAGAGATCGGACACTTTCCCCTTGCCTCTCTGATGGATGTTTTATGTTGTGCCAAGCAATTTTTTCAGCCCGTTCCCTTCTCCTCTTTCGCTCTCCGTCGTCCTTCTGGCCCATGTTATTCGGTTAAGCCAACAGAAAATCTCGTAATTAAGCGGAGGGCCTGCTTCATTATTTCCTATTCCAGATATCGGCGCGAGCAGAACGCGTTGCCATGGCGACGGGTATCTGCGCTCGCGCAGAGAGGGATGAACATTTGAAGAACGCAGCATCGTTAATTGACAGCAATGCATCAGAGAGGGCAACACAAGCGGCCAGATTTAGATAGCAGCTTGACGGCAGAGGCATATCGGCGACCAAGAGCCGAAAAACGCAAATAAAAATGCGATGGACCGCGGAGAGCGCGCGTCACGCGGGGCGGAAAGCATAAACATGGCAGGCCAGATAAACACTATACATAAAATCCTGCCCCGACCACCCTTCCTACTCATCCTGTGCTGTATGTTTCCCCGGTAACACCCCAAGTCCGCGTCAATTTCCATAAATAGCCTACGTTGATCTAATATATTTCGGTCTGCGCTAAATGTCGCTCAATGTCGGTCGAGCTGGAACCGTAATTATAGTGAAACTCGTTGTTACGCTTCTGTCACCGTACGACTGGAAGCTGCTTGTTCGTCAGAGTTAGCATGGAGCACTTATCTTCCAACGGAAAGAATTTCTAAAACAAACGTTCTTTGAATTAAAATATTGTTAAAAAACAATTACAGCAACTATATCATCATAGAATGTTAATTTTTAATTATTTAATGATACCAAAGCACTTTATAAAGTATTTATTAAACCAAAACTAAAGAAAAATAGAATAGAGCGGTTATTGATGTATGTTTGTAATGCACTGAATATACGTTTTTTTATTACATATTTCGTCACACCTTTCAAACGATGCGCAGCTTCACTTTTTATTTATTACTGCTTCCTGATAACTACTTAGTGTACACTCTTGCTCTGCCACAATCGAAATACAATTATTTTTACGAAAAAAAAAGAAATCTTAAAGTAGCGATTTCTCTCAACCTTTAATTTTGTTCTCCTCTTGCGAAATTATCTGCGATTGTCTCTAATATTCAAAGTGTCTCAAAGAGAATCATAAGGCTCATTAAATAATAAGTTTTTAACCC
Organism: Eucriotettix oculatus; assembly: GCA_034510155.1. NCBI lineage: Eukaryota > Metazoa > Arthropoda > Insecta > Orthoptera > Tetrigidae > Eucriotettix > Eucriotettix oculatus. The sequence goes on from CM067381.1 coordinate 50,282,491, forward strand.
GAATTGTTTGAGACCTAAACAGTTTGAAAGAGTAAACTCTCGAGGTTTATGTACTTTTTAAATAATAGACTTCCTCCACGAAAAATAGGCCTTGTTTGTAAAAATGATTCAACCTTACAGAACTGGTCTACAAGGTCACCGGACCTCACTGCATGTGATTTTCTTTGTGGGAGTGTACAAAAGACTTCGTTTATGTGTCTCAGTTTCAGCAACAATGATCGAACTGCGGAACCGCATAACAACAGCTCTGCAAGCAGTAACTCAAGACAAGTTCACTGTGAGACGAATTTGAATTTTGAGTAAATGTGGGTAATTTATATTCCTTCATTATAAAATTATTGTTAACATTGTGTGCTCAGTATTACGTAATTGTATACTTTTCTAATCGGATGATTCCTTTTGAAAACCTCTGTTTATATGCTGTATACATTCATATGGGTCAGAAAGTTAATATTAAAATAATTAAATTAAAAATCCAGTTTGTTTAAAAAAATTTAGACTTTCAAATAAAACTCAAATTTATGTACATTACCATAAGAGATTTTTTGTGTGTGAATACAATGATTGTTCTTAAGTTTATCAAATAAAAAGTCGAAATCTTCTGAACTTTTAAATATTTGTACGAACTGTTTTTGTAATAAAGTGAATTAGTTTCATTCATTTTAATCTATTTTGAGAAACATTTTACTATTTGTTTTAATAAAACTCTTACAGAACCAGTTTGATTCGTCCAGGTTGTTCTTCCGTCACATTAGGCAGGATAAAAGGGAACCTACTGTAAATTAATTCGTTTTAATAAATATTGCAGTAAAAAGTATGAATATTTAACCATAATTATATACAAGCAAAATTTAAAATTTGATTGATGTTGTTGTTGGAGTTTTAAATCATTGGACTGGTCTGATTCAACCCTCCATGCTAACCTATTAAGAGCGAGTCTTTTAATTTACACTTAGCTACCGCATCCCATATCCTCCTAAACTGCTTAGCGTATTCTATCCTTGACCTCCCTCTTCTCTTCTCACCACACACACTTCCCTCTAGTACTAATATTATAGACCCTCATGTTTCAAAACGTGGCCTATTAATCTACCTCTTCTCTTGCTCAAAGTTCTCCAATTTTTTCTCTCTTTCCCTTATAACTTCTGGGCTAGTTACCCTATCCACCCATCTGATTTTCAGCATTCTCCTATAGCACGACACTTCGAAAGCTTCTACGTTTCGCACCCATATAACGTCACATTCCATACAATAATTTTTAATAATGAGTTCCTATTACTTACACTTATATTAACCGTAACTAAATTCCTCTTTTTTTGTGCAAACTTTTTTTTGTCTGTGCTATCCTACTCTACTATACTTCTAGCATCCCTAGTTATTATGCTTCCCAAGTAACATAATTTCTTAACATCCTTCAAAATATCCTTTCCCAATCTAACACTCTATGTTATTCCACTATTTACCTTGATTTTCCTCTATTAATTCTCATATTTTCCTCTTTTTGCAGGACCACGCTCATGCAATTTATTATTGCTTCCATGACTTCTTCTGACTCCCCTGATACTACAATATGATCGGCAAACTTTAGGGTTTTTATTTTTATTTTTCCAAACTTGATTGAGTGCATGAAACAACCTACACGTCAAATGAGCAGAAATCCTAAGAATATAGACCGGTTGCAAAGTGGAGGTCTTACATCCCAGTCTTTTAGATCTGTACATTCGTATAGCTGGAACGTTAACTTATTTTCAAAATCTGGAATAAAGAAACGAAATTCATATAAAAAGAAAAATTTAACCACCATATTCAAAGAATGCATTGTACGTAGTTGATCTACTGAGGAAGACTACTACTAATAATTTATTTTTTGTGCATTATAACAGACAGCTGACATATTACTACCTCTTGGACTGTCATTTCAAATTCAGCTGTGACTTCCGAAACTGAAGAACCGTCCATCGAGATCCGTAGATCCTACAATCTCGACACTTTAGCTCATTTGGTATTTCGTTTGTGGTCGAGTTGAGGAAGCTGTGCACGTATGTCGAAGTGGCAGGTTGTCGCCGTGAGCGGTGTTTATCACGAAGATCGAGCGACTGTACTCCGGCGTGATGCTACTGGAAGATTGCCCTTTGGAGAGCCCTCGAGCGTGACGGCATAGCGTCATCCTCGTGGAATAACGCGTTAATGCCCTCACTGTGTGGCTCTCCGCAGGATCCTGCTGCCTCAGCTCCTTAATCGCCGTTTAACCAACGGAAAGATTTCATTTGGGGCGCTCATCCCACCCCAACCGACGTAGGTTGCATAGATAAATAAATAACCTAACTATGTGTGCATATTCACCCTCGAACACTACCCATACAGTGTTGAGTATGACAAAACGAATTAACTGAACTCCTTTTGTTGAGAAATATATCTCAGGATTTTTACTTAACTCGATACAAATCTCTTTAAACTTCAGGAACACATGTTAAAGATTTCTTGATGGAACTTATAAATTTGATTGCAGAGTTGTAACAATGGATGTAGAATTATTTATAAATATCTGGGTGCCCGGCGATGACCGGGATAATAATACTTAAATATAACAAGCATTATAGTTAAATTATGATACTTTTTGTTTCTCGCAATCGTCGTCGTCACCGCACAGCACGCATACACGCAGGCTACTTAAGGGCATACTTTACCCTGTAGTAAGTTCTATTCGTCATTTAGGGAAGGAATAGTATCTCGGGAAACACCGTAAAAGTAATTGACCCCGAAATGTATTTATTCCACAGAAAGATCGGCCGATTTTTGCTTTTTTTTATTTCCACCCTCTTTACCCCACCCCTATTGAAGGCAGCCGCGTCTTTTACCCCAACTGTGCTGATATCGGAGTTTCAAACAACGTGTGTGTGCAAAATTTGATTGAAATTTGAGCTCTCTTTTCACATAAACAATTAAGTTCATTTGTAAAAATAAGGAATTTTTTCCATCTATTTGGTCTGTTTAGCGCAAAGCAACTTGTAAATTTAATGAACGTTATATTTAAGTAAGAATATATTTTAAGTACTTAAAAAATATACAAATATGGTAATATCTCGAGTGCAGGGCTCACACTCCGCCTTATAAAAGCAAAGCGTTGGGCTGCTCACAGTGATTAGCAATCAGGAGGATATCCTGATGGGAAGTGAGTGAGAGCCAGGTGGAGGTTGACTTCCTCTTTCCTGGTTTTCCTCTTTCCCTCCCCCCTTGGTCCATAGCCAAGGTAACTCATTTAAGACTCCTTCAGGCTGAGACGACCTTGGACAGTTTGAGAGGTGCATGTACGGGGGTCGAAGACCTTCGACATACGGTAAGAGTTGTCCGCTGATCCCATTGGACAAGTCGGCCAACTGCCTCTCAATACTGATCAAGCAACGGAGGTGGGTTTGTTGCGTTCCCACAGCAATCCAGTCTCCCGTTTTCTAGGGTTGGATCCTTACACTATAGCCTGGGGGCCCTAGTAAACCCTGGGCAACATTGCTCTACCTTCCACATCCCCCCTTTTCAAGTCCCTTCCTATGATATTAAAGGGGAGTTGCCTGCTTCAGGATCACCCTCATGTAGCCTGATCCCCCCAAAAAACTTCTCACAGTAAATTTTGTGTTGTTAAAGATGTTAATTCAAGGAATACCAATTTATATACATTTTTTAGTATTCCACTTAAAACCGAAATTATGATTTCATTTTCAAAAGACGCTCATTTATTATAACTATAGACATTATTAAATGATTGATATGCAGAGAGGTGGTATTTATTATTACGTGGTGGCTTGCGTATGTTTGGCACTCAGGCCTAGAACTGTCTTCTACAAGGTCAGCAATAAAATGGTGGCACTCTGAGAACATTTTACGTACAACCATTAACAGCGCTCCAGATGGACCACGAGGTTCTCTACCGGTCCCTAGAAGTGGCTCATACAATTTCACGGTTACATATTCTCTGGAAATACCATTAAAGAAATAGTTAATAATCCTATTCCAAATCAAGACTACTTTTCTTAAAGTTATGTCCTGCTCGTCGTTATGAGAGAAAAATTCTGATGACGTAATCACGTTATCTATGTAATTTTACGAATTCACTGACTCTCAGTGTTAATACATGGTTTTACTTGCAATATAATAAAGTACTGCCAAATGAATAAAGTTGAGATAAACTTTCAGAAATTGTATTAAACAACTTCAAATTGTTCAACACGACAAAATTAACGGATAATTTTTTTACTCGTTTTGAATTGATATTTACTCAGTATTCATTGTTATATGCTTCAAAATCAATTTCCATGAATATATTATATTTATCAATCGTCTCTCTCCTTATATTATCAATTAAAAATCAGAAAACTTGGCTTAGCTAATCTCTACCAGATATCCAGAGACGTCACACCTCTTCTTCTTCCTCATTCATGGGTAAATATGTTTGTTTTTGTTTGTAGTCATACTACAAAAAACATACGAAATGGTATAACGGCAATGACAATCATATTTAGAGTTAATTACAGGACCATGCAGTAAACCTATTTCTTCTCAAACTAATTCTTTTTAAATACTCTTTCAAACTCACACCAAATATTCTCAAACTGATTTTATTCCCGCAGTCAATAATTTCTCAAATATTGCCATCAATCCATCAACGAAATAAATAATAATGAAAGCTTAGACCTGATTGTCATGTGGCTGAAGGCAGACAGTAAATGGACCACCAAGAACTGTTAAATATGTTTTAGTTACAACTAAGAAGTTTCTGCAGTTGTATTACATAAATTATTCAAATTACATTCCTATGCTACTAAACGGGAGTTGTCAGTTTCTGGATCACCCTCGTGTACCCAAAGTAAATTCTAGTTTTCGGTGAATTGCTACCACTAAGAGACTACATTTTCAAGATGACATATAAGTGAATTGAGAATGACCAAATATGAGTGGAATTTTGATTACATTCTCTCAAATAAAATATATAATTTTTTAAACCAATACTTGAATTATACTGGTATGAGAAATATTTAAGTGAAAATCAGAATATATCAATGAATTATCTGTCAAAACGTACGGATAAAAACAGTTTTCTGTTAAAATATTTATCCTGTTCCTTTGATTATTATTTTAAGGATATTTGTGCATCAAGTACTTTTCTAACTACAATATAGGCAACTTCCTTTAATTCATAGAGTAGACTTCAGTTTCAATTAACAACTGATTATTGAGCAGTTCACTAACTATAAAACCACAGAAGACTAGAGTAATATATCTTCATTAATTGACAATGACCCAGTCATCTCCTCGAGCAAATGTAAATTTCATGAGGAGTTTGTGTAATGGGCGATACCATGGAACTATCGTAAGAATGTGTCCTAAATGAAAGATTTCTCGCTTCCCGTTTCTATTCGACGTAATAAATTGTCGAAGCCAATTAAGTAAGCAGAAAATATTTGGGTCACAAAAAAAAACTAATTTACTTTGTCTCGTAGTATAATTTAGGTAAGTCGGCTTTCTATTCGACACTGGTCAAGTAATTTATCGGCTTAAGCGTAAAACGATAATTATTTATCGAAAAAATTCTATTATTCGACGTCAAAGGAAATTAATATGCCTATGGATTCGTTCTATATGAATTTTTCGCTTTTCTTTGCACAGATCAATGCCCGGTATATATGACAGGAAGAAATGGTATTAATGGTCACGTTGTCATGCAAATTTCATGAAAGTATTCTATTTTGTTTCAGCGTTGCATAATTTTACGAAAACATCTTCTACTTTTATCGACGTGTTGAAAGTTTTTTAATATCTCACGAACATTATTAAAACGAGCAGCCTTGATACAAAACGACGTATAAGGCTTTATATGGTTTTCAATGATAAATTATGGAGCGTAAAAGGTCACATAATTCTTAATGGAGGTCCATCAAGAGGAAATGAAACTGTAACATTTCTCAGTGAAAGAAAGCCCAATCTTTTTGTAACGTTAATCTCGTCAGTGACAAGAATAAATTGATCCAATCCAAACCCCACTTGTACGGTTTCCAGGATTGCTTTACCTCTATAGAGTTAGTTCCTGAACTATAAGTAACATGCGTACCCAGTTTAGATACAGTTCTAATCGAAATAATAATTCTGACGTACCTTCTTCACGTAAATAATAATGTAGGAATGTAATTAAAGATAAATTTATTACAGTACATGAGGGTACACTACAATCTATTTATGTCGTCAAATACAATCCATTTTCAGTATTAGGTTTTGTAAATGGCGAAAATTTGTCAAGATTTAAATTTCTTTCCGATGGTCGGAGAAAAAATATCATATGACCAAAATAGTAGAAAATCGAATTTGCAATCGACTACGTGTCTCAGAATTTTTCTAAAATCCTCAGTTTCATAACTACAGCAGTTGGAGGGGTTCCAAATCGAGTCTCTTATTGTATTGTAGCTCAGGGAAGGGGATAGGGATTGGTCCACATTGGAAATAAAGATCTACTGATAGGTCTTGATCAGACGAAGAGAATAAGCCCTTACTCTTTATTGACTACGGACTTTGCTAGAGGCGAAAAACCACCGAAAAACACCTTCAAAAAGTGAAAAAGAACAGAGGTTTTAAGCATTGTTGTTATTAAAGTTTATTTAATTTAATACATTTACCTGTGTCGAAAGTCACTATGAAATGCATAATAATTTATTCGCTTTTACAAGTGAGCAATTACTAAATATTAAAATTCAAGACGCATAAAATGATACTAATTTACGGTTACATCGTATCGACGACTCAACTAAATGTATTATTTCTCAATGAGTTAAATCTCTGCCAACAATAAGTTAATTACGACGCGAAATGTTTATAATTTAAAAAGATATAGTATTATAGAATAAGAAGATAGGCAACCCGGATCTACTTTAGAAGATCTCGATGCGTCTATGGTACACGAAAACTTTTATATAAATTTTTTAAAACTTTTTTCACATATATGAATAACTTCGGTATATTTTAATAATTAAAATATCATGGGCAGCTTCAAGATATTTTTGGTCAAATTCGAACCAGTAGTTTGGAGACTTTTAGCTGTAACATAAACTCACGCACAAAGATTATTAGATATGTAGATGAGATTTATTTATAACAGTATAACTAATATAATAAGTATTTAGTATATAATGGCAGTCAATACTGTCTCCGCATTCATTTAATTACGTGTTATCTCATATTCGTTTGTTTTCGAAAGTTACTGTCATATTCACCCCATTTCTTCTGTTTGCTCCATATACGTCACGCGTCAGTCTTAAAGAAATATCATTATATTAAAACTATAGTTCAACCTAGTTAGATGCATCATTCTGTTATCTGATATTTTACTTTCGTATGCACGTGAGGAGGAACTGTGTTATTTAAGGAAACCAGAAAACATACGGTGAATACGACGAATGTAAGATTGAATATAACAACATTTAAACGGAAACTGTATTGGTTAAATATATTTTTGTAAATTACGGTTTATTTCGAAAAAAACTATTCTGGCCGGAAAATGAGATTCGGGAAATTAGCCATTGTAACAAAAAATGTCCCGGGAATACACCTTTCTGATACTTGAGCTTCAAAAATATTCACCAGGAAAAAGAGGGGATCCAATTATAATTTTTAATATTATTCAATAATTGGTCATTATTGGCAGTAAAATACAATTTATGATTTACATATTTATATTTAAGTTTCAAATAAATATATGATTTAGTTTTATTACTGAGCAGACATGAATAATTATAACCTTCAAATATCGTAAGATTACTCGGATTAATTTTGCAGGGATAAGTTCATATAAGTAGTTACAGTTTTTAGCTATACAATTATCTATTTGGTATATGTATTACGTTAGGGGAATTTCGTAGTTACTGAATAATATATTTCCCCGCAGCGCATGATCTTTGATACTTTACCCTTTGGTCTCGGATGCCGGAATATCACAGCGGGAAGAATCAATTATGACACAGTATGTTGGGGCATGGTTTTCAACGCTTCCATAATATTAAAGGCACACAAAACGCTATATTTATAGCGTCCGTCATCGTTCTTTATGCCTTAGCGGTGTTCAAATTCACGGTTGAGGAGCGTCTAAAATTATTAGTGAGACAGGCGTGCCCAAATCGTCGGGCGTCCTTTGTGGACGGAGGTGCTACTGGAATAATGTAGGTGAGGACAGGACACCGGCCAGTATACATTCTTTCATTAATAATAAATAGCTTAACAAATATATAATCGTCAGTTAAATTTAGACCGAAAATTATTTGCTGGTGGACATTGAATTAAGCACATTAGGCTCAACATTAATCAAATGTTCTACCTTATTTGACAAAAACAAGAATCATAAATAATACTCACGAGCTCCTGTAATTTCAAGAAACATACGGTACCAACAAAAAATGTCTAGCAGCACTGTTATAAAATAATTAATAAACAAGGCATGCTACTGAGCTTTATTTTTAATTTATTTTCCTTATTGGTGTTGTAAAGTTTAACAATAACACTTCAATCTTTGGGACCGCCTATATTCCTTCCCTTTATAAAGAACCATCAGCCGGGTACTAATAACATAACTAACGCAAGTGCGAAATTATATAAGTAATTATTTACAAAGTTAAAGTTAAAGAGATAAATTAGTCAACACGTATTTTTTATTGCAACTTTAACAGAATTGAATTTACTTTCATAAGTGTCGAGGTGGGAAAATGTAGAAATTATGGATAGAAATTTATGTGTTAATGACCTAGTAAACATTTATAGATCTGAACCCAACTTAGGAGTAATTTCCGAGTCGTAAACTGGTCTAAAGTTCAAAACGAAACAAATATCTTTCCTAATTTCATAAGTCTTTATGAGCGGAAACAGGGTACGTGTTTATACCAAAGTTTAGGTTTGACTATAGTAAAATTATATTATACTAACATATAACACTGGTAAGACTGCCAGGAAGTATGGAAACTGGGGTCCAATATATATAAATTTACATTCTGTTATAAATATTTTTATTGTACGTGTAAAAGCGTAATGGCTAGGGATTTTCATTTTAAAATAGTGCAAAAATGACCGATTTCAAATCTGAATTTGTGATGTGGAATTGTTTCTGTGATTAAAAATTAAATAAATAATATGGTACCAAGTGCTTGGGGTAAGCTGATTAGTAGCAGTCTCTACGTTTCGTATGTACAATTTGAACCTTTAGTTCTAACAGAAGGTAGCTGTTAATAACAAAATATCTAAAATATTTTAGATAATCGACAATTCATTAAACCATTTAGCAACGGTTCTCATGGTAATAAAGCACAAGTTTCTTTATTCAGAAGGACTCTGTAGAACCTTAACTAAAATGAAGATCAATGCAATGAAATCGATTAATTGAACAAGAAAGGAAGAGGGCAAATCAGATTTTTTTCCTCATATATTACGTATTCTGCCTTTCAACCTGTATGATCAATCTCAAAATGTCACAGAAGTAGTTTTACAGATATTTCGGAGTTGGTTTTAAAGCAGCAGCTATCTCCTGCGGATTCATTTTTTATATATCCCACCCGTGAGTAAATAAATTATTCTCTCATGCCGAGATACCATGACCTATTATAGGAGGTACATGTATTGGTGTCGAAGACCTTGGGTATAAGGCAAGAAATGCCCACTGATCCCATTGGATTAGTCGACCAACTGTAGACACGACAAACTCATCTCCCGTCATTCAGAAAGGCGTGAGAATAGTACCCAATGCCCGACCAACCTGATGCAGGTTTTAAAGAGTTTTCCCTGCAACTATTTAGGTGAAACACCAGGTAGGATCCTTAAACTATAGCCCGGGGTCCCTAGTCAGCGGTAAATTTGTTAGTTGCTTGTTAAAAATTAATAAAAATCTAAATAATATTTAATATTAAACGAAGTAAATATATTAAAAATAATTTTTTATACATTTATGAAGTGAGTTTTCTTTTTCCATCTTTCTACAAAATTTTTTAAAGAATAAGAGCCCCGTTCTGCTCCAACTTCCCCTACAGGATAAGATAAAAGGAGAGGAAATCCAGTATACATTGGAATGTTACCTCTATCACCTATAAAGAAGATATGTAATTTCAAACATTCATCCCAAATTGTGTCAGAATATGAGTAAGTTTTGTAAGCTCGTTTCGATGCCTGACGTTTCTCCTGGTCTCTTTGTTTAAACGTGAGTTCGATTATACCCGTTGCCAGTATTGGTATCAGATTTGCTCTGGTGAACGGTTCGTGAACTTTCCGATTTTCTGTGAAATTTTCATACACCTTTTTATGCTGTGGGAAGCTATCTATCGCAACGAATGAGCGTTTCCTTCCTGAACAACAACAATTATGCAACCCGGAACCCGTAGAATAGGCGTGGCGATTTGTAAATTTTGTGGCCTCTGTTTATTCATTCGTACGGCATCGCTGAATGCGACCAGGAAGTGTCACCATTGTTTCTGGCGATGGTTTCGTAACCGCGAAAACATATGCAGAGCTCTCTACGGTCGGTCAGCTTCATTACTGTGTTTTAATAGCGAGTCGACATGGCCCGGTCCGCAGCCATCACGTCGGCTCTGCTTCCTCCCCATTGTTAAATCGGACCCCCGTTGTCATTTCCGACAATGCGCAACGTGTAATCAAGTGAATATAAACATTTAACCTTGACATGATACATAAGGGGGGCGTCAATAGCTGCTTTTAAAATGATGCATTGGAATCGGGCTCCGAACCGGATATCCGAGCGCAGCTTCGCCCAATCGCGGACAAAAGCGCAATAATAATATCCAGGCAGGCCAGGCCCCGCGTCCGGAATGTGTGATAAACTATCCACCGACCCCTTTCCCCTCCCTGACTCTTCCTGTCCGCACTGACACACTACTCCCCCGCCATGACACAGCCAATTTTATTATAGAGGCCGTTACGGAGGAGACGTGATCCAGAAGCGAACGATCCACATACTTCTTAGAAGCGCTATCAGATCTGCAGAATACCAATGCAACTTTCTCGAATATAACAAACCATCTGTGTAACGCATATTTATTTATTTCAACACACACATGTGCACGGTGCATACTAATGAACGGAGATTAAAACACTCTAGTACTAACCCGGATCAGACCTTGTGTGAACCATAACGTTCCAATGACAAGCTTGTCATCGTCGTCAGGTGACTGACGCCAAGACCGGGTTATCTTCATTTATAGCAGACCGTCTCCCCATACCGATTCATCCTGTTGCGGCAGTCTTTTATAAAATGAAGGCTATCCCCGGTGAATCTGTTGAATATCCTCAGGTTTCATTTCGAGACAGATCTTGTGTAAAGCACAAAGTTTGAATGTTATGAAAAAATGGATGGGACAACTTAGTACCGTAACATAGGTGCGTAAAAAATAGGTGGAAAAGTTTAATTTGCAGAATTAATCAACTGAAGATCTGTGAGGTTCCATGACTCTTGCAGATCGGTGACGTTCGTAAGTTTTTGTGAAAAGTCTCGGTGAGAGCTTATGAAACCCGTCGGTGTAGAATAGTGCTCCCGGAACCAAAGGGCAGCCACTTGTGACCACTTGAAGGGGGTGATGACGACCACGCATTCGCCTCGCCTCATTTTCCACTCATTGTTATGATTTGCCGAGAGTCTGGAAATGGTCAGGACGGTTTCCCAACCCCGCACGGCTTTCTTATGAAAAGCTGCGGTGAGGTATTTTTGCTGCGCTACCGCGGAACCAATCTTGATATAAAATGAAGGTTCACCACCAAAACGAAAGGGTGAAAAAACGGGGCGTGGGAGAACAACGCTGCTTCATTCATCGCGTCAGGTGCGGCTTGGAACATGAGCCGACATTCAACACACGACAAAGCAAATAACCATACTGAACATTGAATATTGTTTACATCACATTTAAAAATTTTCAACGCAACCGGCATTATGGGTATAAAAGTGCTTAAAAATGTTATTAGAATATTTTTAATCAATTAAACAGGTAATTATTACAAATGGCTAACCTATTCCCGGTACACTAAAGACGCTCATGCGGCGAAATAAAAAAATTTCTACTTATTTTTACTTATAAAACTATATACTAAATTATCTTTTTAAAGTGAGTTTAAGTATTACTTTATTACCAAAGTCTAATTTTCCATGTATTACATTTTATTAGAAATACTTAAGTGAATTGCGACTTTAATCGTTCTAAAAAAATTAACATGAGCATGTCGATTCAGAATTTCTATTAAGAATTGAGGTGTCATATCGTCGAGTACATGGTTAACCAGTCCTCTTAATTACATTATAGCCCAAGGTTTACTTCAAGAATTTTAGACAAGTCAATTTTCATGGACAGAACTTGTAACTTATAATCAACAATAATATAATACAACAAATATTTCAAAATAAGCTGTATTAGTTTTGATATTGAAATTATGAAAAAATGATAGCCATTTTAATGAAAATTCCATTGTTCTAACGTATAGAATGAATTAGAAAGCCCGAGGGAAATTATTGACATAAATTAAACAGGTAGAATTATTCCAGTGTTATTGACAGAATAGTGATGCGTAATTTGTACGCTTAACTAAGCAGAGCTTGTGACACACATTAAAAAAAATCTTATTGATACTTATAATGTTTTGTATTCTCAATGTGGTTTAAAATATAGCCAATTCCCTACAATAGCGTAAGAATGGATAAATGAGGAGGAAGCGGAATGGCGAACAAAATAGCCACCGTTTAACTAAATAATCCTTTTCAGCATTTAACGATATGGGATACAGGGAGAACAGCAGAGATAACAATATCTGGTAGGTTGGGCTCTCAATATTAGTCTCACGCCTTTCCCATGATGCCTTTTTAATAATAGGCCTTGATAAGAATACTCGGAACTTAACGAATGTTATTTTTTAAATTACTATATGCATTTGAGGAATTTTAACGAATTTTTATGTTTAATACACATTTTAATGATCACTCATAATTATACGATTTATAATTGTATAATTTGAGAACAATATTATTTCAAATCTATTAAAAACGAAGTTCTAAGATAGTTCGTGGAGAATACGGTATTTCTTGAAGTGTTAAAAATTATGATAACCAGAGAAGGTTATGGTCATCCATTTCAATTTATCTAATTGAAAAAATGTTATTTGAATCACGACACTATAATTCTTCAATAATACTCATTTATATGATAACTATTATAATAAATTGTATATAATAGCAAAAATTAAATGAAAGCTCAAAGATTATTTATTTAAAACCCAAATTTTCATATTCAGTCCATATTCCAATTTACAATTACCAGAGCTTTCGACCGTATGGTCATTCTCAACTATTACAAAACAAATTATATATTATATAAATTCTCGTCAACATAAATTTTCAGCAACATAAATTTTGCTAGGTCTTCTTTGCCAATATCAGAGATGAGTATGAAAATTTGTATTTTAAATAATCTTTGAGACATATCACAATGTCGGTCCTTGTTAAACTCTCGGAAGAACAATTAAATGAAAGCATTCCATAGTGGTTCTTTAATGTGTTCATTAAAATAGAAATCTCTATTGATCAATTAATAATATTAATTAGTATTTTATTTAAAATCATTTAGGCTTGAAAATGTTACTGTTCGCTTGTTAATTTTACAGTACATTATTACCTTCAGAAAGTAATTTTATAGGTTCCTCACACCTGTAGAAAATAATTTAGATGAGTTTGAACTTATAAAATCAGCAACAGATAAGTGATACAGAAAGCAATTTTTTCTTCTATCGATGAACCTGTATTGCGTTAACCGGTCTAGCGTTAAAATATCAGACCTCATTCCTATGCCTCTAAAGCTCTTCTCTAAGCCGTCACCATTTCCCAGGTTGTTCAGTATGCTATCCATTTATTATTTCTTACATTGCTTGCATATATTTCGTGTTCTTATACGGAACAGAATTCGGTCGCTCCAATAGCCTATTGGAAAACAATTGCTCATAAAGTAAGTCGTATCCTGACAAGGAAATGACGGACAGATGACGTCACGAGATAACCGCCGTAATGAACCTAATGAAAGTCCACGGCCGTAATTAGCATTCCATTGGCGGCACGCAATGCGGTTATTAAATTCTCGGACATCATAAAAGCGACATTGCTACCTGGCGAGTTTTGAAGAATGCGCCAGAGAACTATATGGCCGGTAATGGAGTTTCTTTGGTCGGGCAAAGAAGCGAATGCTCGTGGAAAATCGTACTCTTCCTCTGTGTGCATTCTTCGTTCGCCTCAAATGGCCGGCTATTTGTTCCGTTGGAAGTACACGCCGCCACGTCTAAACGAGCGACACATGTGAATTAAGCTCTAACCCCACGGCACTGCGATTCAAACAACTTTGCTGCACTCTGGGATACTTTTAGCCTCGATCCCAATCTACAGCGGTGGACACAAAGTTTATATTAACATTGTCTAAAAATATTTTACATTTTCAAATCAAGATATATTTATATATTATTTCATTGTGAACTTATATAGGAGACTAATTTTTAATTATTAGAAATAAACTGTGCATTACTGCATATGAATTGTGAAGTGCGTGTCTTGAAATAGTAAAGTACAAAAACACTTTAATTCTCATGTTTCGTAATTTCTATGGTTTTCTCTTGTGTGTTTAAGGCGCAGTCATCGCAGTCATGGTTTAGCATGCCGAAGAAGGGGAATTTTTCACATATCATCTATTAACAATAAGAAAAAATATATTAGAATTTAGAGCGGATGAATTGAGAGGTTATTTTTAAAAAGGAATCCTTGATCCATCCGGAGTACAATTACTTAATCATAATTATTATTTTAGGTCGCATCAACGAGAGTAGTGTAATTAACGATATATATTTCAGAGGTTGGATTTTACAAAGTCAGATTGTGTATCTGAGCTTTGGCTTTGAATTTTACGGGGTTGAATATTGCCGTCGTGTTGTTGCAGTCTTGAGCTTGGAGCAACAAATTGATCTGCTGTTGCACTAGAAGATGATTTGTTGATATTGAGGTTCCCGAAATAATTTTCTCTGACTTATCTATCGTGCTCGTTAGTTTACATTCTCCTTCTTCAATGGCGCTACAGTCCAATTTAGAGCCTGGGGTGACCATTAAAAAATTCAATTTTAAATTGATACCTGGTCTGTATATCCAATCTCCTTCGATTTCAATCACAGTTTTTGACAACAAGAACATAAACATCCAATTCACATGCCGGAATTCGAACCCGGGACCTCTGTGATATGAGGCGGTGGCACTGACTGCTACACCACAGCGAACGGCCTGTGATTTCCGTTAAACTTCGTAAATCACGATCAACGAAATACTTAATAATTATTTTCCATACAATCAATTGTCAATTTTTAATTACGAGTTACCATAAGGTCTCCTCGGTTGATCAGAAATTTGCGTTGTGGACAAATTCTCCCTAATTACTATTTTATTCCACACCATGTTCTTGTTGTATAATACTTTTCTTTTATCTGTGGAATTTCACGTTATAAACGTCAATTTAGTACGAGAAAAAATTAACAACAACAGACTTTTACATAAAGAACTGTAGTAGCGTCTATAACAGTTAATAGCCGGTAAAGAATATTAGGACATTTCAAGCAATTCGGCTCAGATTTAACAGTACCATGAAGCCATAATCCTCTTACTTGGTTTTGACTGCGAATTTATTTCTTGAACACACGGAGTGTTGTGGAAAACCCAACCAAGTGAGCATTCAGAGTGAAAGGAGTATTTTGAGACGCCAATTTCGGATAGTTCTGGGGTCAGTTGAGTGACAAACCAATCTTCTCAGCGTGATCCATTGTTTTACAGTCACCAATGTACGTTTCCCCAATGAACTGTATCAGACAGTAGAAGGGCAACCCTGGATCCGTAGCGCGAATGTTCCTGCCTGTAGGCTTGAATGGTCCAGGAACCTGAGGCTGCAGGATGGTAGAAGCGCCGCCTCACACGTCGCGATGCCCGCCGCAGATAAGTACGCCTGGTATAAATTACAACACGTCCCTGGAGGACAGCCTGAAATTTCATACAGTATTAGCGGCCGTTTTAAGGGGGAGCTTGGGGCCGCCGCCGCCCGCGCGCCTTACTCACTGTCGTTCCGGTGCCTTACCGTCATTTACTCACGCCTGCTGCCTTTCCCAGGTAGCCTGACCGCGCCGACCTGTCTCACGTGCTAATTGACACCTTTGCGGGTGACGTCAACCCTAAACACAGGCCCTCATGTCAGACAACCTTCACTTATCCAAATAAACCATCCATTTTCCATTTAATACTTGTTTCTATTTTGTCACTAAAAAGACTTCTGATCTCCAGTAAGCCCACAATTTTTTTTTTCAGTCAACGGTCCGGTTTCGAAACTGAGCTCTGGGGATAATTCAGAGGGCACAATCAAAAATCCTCAGAGCCGTGGTTGATGCTCCATGGTATGTGAGCAATCAAAACCTACATCAGGACCTAGGCATACCTTTCATCCAGGATGTTATACAAGAGAGAGCCAATAAACATCACAAGCAACTGGAAAACCATACCAACCCTCTTATAAAACCACACCACTGCTGCAATACAGAAACCACAGAAGATTAAAACGATGCTGGCCAATTGACCTCATAGTTGGGGTAACATGGGTCTGATCACTGGAGAGGACCTCATCAGGACACTTCGAAGACAGCAATCAGAATAATATTTTTGATATTTGAATAAATATATTTAAAAAACGGTTCGGTAACGCACATAATTAGAAGATTGTATCAGTCAAACGTATAATGGATTGGTTACCAGAAATCTAGTCTGAATCACTCTAAGCTACAATAGTATAAACATTGGGATAAACCCGTCTAGAAATAAGCAAGAGTGATGCCACGACTTGTCGTCCTCTGCGATGCAGTAGTTACATCTTTCTAGAATATTCTTTTGTCAGGAGTGTTCTGCACTGCCAACGAGATTCTCTATTGCTCTGGCTGGAGCTTGATACCTCGGGTAAAAAGCGAAAAAATTTTGGCTTCCTGACAATTTTTTATACTAAATACATTTTAGGATTTGAGTTATTGAACATTATATCTGAAATTAAAAGTCTGACAAATAAATTAAACACAATTCCTCCATAACCTCTAGTCTGAACACAAATCCATATTACCATTTGTTTCGTGGAGGGGGCTACGTAAGGGTGAAACTGGAAACTCCCCACCAGTGGCATAGTAAGGTAATTTGAAATAGGGGATACAGAAGGAAGAGGAAGACAGCTAAGGGTCCCCTGTCTGTAGTTCAAGGATCTTACCCGATATTCACCTGAAAGAGATGCCTGCATCAGGTAGGTCAGGCTATTGGGTGCTTGTCTAACGCCCTTCCGAATGACGGGAGAGGATTTTTGTGTGGGGTTGCAGTATTCCCCTCTCTTTGCCTCTTCCAGTTTAGAAGGAAGCTGGCCGATTGATCCAATGGGATCAGTGGACAACTCTTACTGTATGGCCAAGGTCTACGACGCCGGAACATACACCTCCCTAATTATATCGCATTGCTTCGTCACGTGAGAATTTGAAAACCCGTAGTGAAAACCAGGTATCTCCGAATGCCTGGTTTGGTTTTTGGGTATCAGGTTACATGAGGGTGATCCATAAACAGCCAACTCCCGTTTAATGCATAGGAAGGGGGATAAAAAGAGGGTATTGTTTATGTGCACTCTTTAAGTTATATGTTTTTCGATTCATAGATATGAGAAGGGTTAGGAATGTTTTTCAGTACAAAATGCAAAATAGTGTTATTAGTAGCTGATATTCTCAGAACATTTAAGCGCAACCTTACTCAATTAGAAGGTTTCATGTAGTTCTGTGTTGGCTATTTCAGTGAGACTTTCGTTATTGGTTGTTTTCATAAAGTGACAAAGGCAATACACGAATGATGTCAAATGGGTTTCCATAGCACCATAGATAGATTTGCTGTCCATAGTCTCCAGTAATTTATTACTTCATTGTGAAAGCTAAAAGACCTCGTCATATTCATTCTGTGAATTATGATTATTTTCAAAACATAATTATATACATGACCAAATGGTAAGTTAATAATTATTTATATACCTTTAAAATTCAGATATTTCTGAAGTAAATTTAACATTCGTTAGAATAGTGAAATAATACTGAATTTCCTGGTAAAATTTTAAATTATATTTAAGTTATATATATATATATATGACCTTGATTTATCGTACAAAATTAATATATGGCTATAGAAAAACTAAAATACGATACATAATTTATACATTATTTGAACAATATTACATATTATCGATTCCGAATTTTTTCTAACAATTACAAATTACATTTCAATTTAATTTATTATCCTGGAAGTGAACCAGTTTTTTATGACGTAGGCAGTAATTGGAAGTAACTATTATTAAAAGTTATGTACAAAATGGAGACTCCATTATTTTTAACGGTCGAATTAATTTATTCGTAGTATATTTTATCAGAAAGGGCTACGTCCTGGTGTACCTTACTTTTCAAGTCCGACATTTTGATGAAATGTGTAGTCGTTAAAGCCAGCTGTATCATTGTACCATCCATTCTTTGCCTTCAAGCGGTAATCTATGGTGTCGTCGAGTAGTTTATGACTGAAGCGACTTTTTTATGAGCGTGGTTTGAAGAGGTCTCTAATGGCTCGTGGTATTAAACAATTTCTCAGCCATCATTTTCACGTCTTCCTGCATTAATTTTCTAGCGCATTAATTGAATCACAGCGATGCTTATTTCCCGTTATATTACGTGCCGGGATTAAAATATCAAATTGAAGCGCAGGCCGGATATATGTAGCTATTAACTTTCTTCAGGCGTCAGACAAATTGATGCATGCCCAACGCTTCATATAACCTCGAAAACGAAACCATTAAGCACTATATATACCTACTTAATCTTAGTCGTATCTTGTTTATTTTCATACAGTTTTATCGTTAGAAATGTTCAGATCATGAGGCACGGAATAAAAATAAATTTGAAATTACCTTAATATGTACCCATAAAATTGTACTAAAAATAACAAAAATTGTAAGTGCCCCAAATTAATTCAATTATTAAAACGATTATAAGTTATCATCTCCATAAATATCTTCTTCAAGTAGGCAATTAATTTCTATTTATTCCAGCATCCTGATGTAGGTTACGCCATAAAATTAACACGTTAAAGTAGTTAAAAATGATACATTAATGGAAGTGAAAAAGATAATATTGCAGTATGGGAATTCAATGAAAATACAAAACATTAAAAACAATTGGCAAGTAAAATTTTTATGGAATTATTCAGGTAAAGTGGACTCAAGCATTTCAACATCGAATCAAATAGCATAATTTATAAATAGGAAATATTTAATGCTCCATACAGATTCAATATATATTTCTAGTCGTGCAATGGAATTGATAGCCTGATCTTTAAAGCACAAACAATTACAAATTATTCATAGTATTCCCTAAATTTTTAATTTAATGTTATTAGATATATAAGTAGCATTGACATGCATTTAATGATCACGGAGACTGGGAATAAGACTGCTGGAGAATCGATACGCTGATCACGCAGCATCCTAATTCAGAATGTATCATGAAAGATGAGAGTCCGCGGTCGACATTGTAGGCCAAGGTCGAGGATGGGCTGCAGAGCCAAGGAAGAACAAGCAGAAGAAGCATTTGTAATTACAAAATAATTAATTTATCATAAAATTCATCATTTGAAAGCACAATGTTTCCAGTATATAACTGCACGTTATTCAGACTAAATCAGAATATTATAAACGTTTCCTAAAACTTTTTTAACTTTTAAAGAATGAAGTGAACTGCCAGAAGGTAACAAATCAGTCAGTACTTATTATTATATTTATGGAGTTTAGGAACTATATAAGTTTGATATATATTGCTCATGTAGAAACTATCGTTTAAATTAAAATTCGTTCATATATATGTATATATTAAATACCTAACTTAAGTATTTTTAGTGGGTCAAAGGTAACCAGTTGATAAGTTGTCACCTACTCCTCAAATTCATTAATAGAATAATTGTTATAATCATTTTGTGTCATCTTTTGGGAGAAGTCTACATAATTTTTCGAAATTAAAAACTGGAAATAAATATATTTTAGGAAATTTTTTTAGCATCCAGAGACCCTGAACGGGATACAGATATTCACATTTATATTTTGCTGTTAAATAAAAATATATGTTTATTATATTATTAAATTATACAATATGACTGTAGTCGTTAATATAGCTTATTATTAGAAAAATAATGAAAATAAAATATTAAGATATTTTTATGTGTTAATAGTTTGGGCTCGATTTTTTATGTAATAATTGTAAAAAATAAACTATAATAATATCTTCATTCTCTAATTTCAATTACTCAATATTTAAAGTCAATAAATAAAAATTAAAATTATTTGTCTGAGGAAGTAATAATAAGGAATGGATTCATGCTTATTATCCTATATCAATATATAATTAGTATTTAACGTTACAGGGTAGTTGCGTTCACTTTGGGGTTTGACTTGTGTTGACGTTTTTCCATGAACATTGCTAGTATAACGAATTGAAATGCACATAACATTAAATTAGTTAGATAATGTCATTTATTAATTTATTCAGGGAGACAAGCGAAATTCCGGCTAGGCAAATATATTTACACCTGATTATCAGCACTACAGGTAGAAGATTTAACGAAATGACAAACTCGTTAGTTAAGCAGATTATAGTCTTATAGTAGAGATATTGAATGTAACTGAAAGTAGTAAAATGTGACAAGTAAAAAGTATATTATTTAAGTAAAACTAAATTAGAGAGAAATCGCATTTTAAGTCGAAAGGAAGGTTTAGCTCTTTGGTTAGTCATTAGTCACATAACAGATATAAGCTTCCAAAACAATGGTAAAGATAGATAATTCTTCAGTTTTGTTGATTGGATAGCAGATAATACCACAAAGCAATAGGAGAACTCATTATCTTCCTGACTTCCGTAAAATCCTAGAGGAATTCATACAAACATGTATTAATGTTCTCCATCCATGATTTTCTATGCTGATTTATGTTCGCAGCTGCCACCATACACCTAAGCAGCCGCGAGTGTTCAGTTTCCAGCCGAACTACCTGTATTATACTGTCGACTGTGTAGAGAATATGGAACGTTTAGGGTTCGTTGACTGACGTATGTTTCATGAAAAACCGAATCTAAACGGGGCGAAGTGTTTTAATGTTTATAAAAATTGTAATCATAAGCGAAATTGTCCCAGAAAAATTTCATGATAAAATGTGTCATCGCTTACGGCTCTTAGGAAGAGCAATTGTCACTAATTGAAGGGAAAGAAAGGATTTTGATGGACTGAACTAGGGGAAAATTACGATGAGCGTGATTTAGGACGTTCCTTAAAGGGATACTGTAAATTATCCTGTGTTAAATATACAAAGTTATTTTTTAATTATACCGAATAAAGCGGGAGCTGGTCGAGGAAGTAATATATGACACGGCCGCAGTACCTGTTTCGGTAATTGTCTTCAGTTCGCCAGTCATAAGGCCGAGGCGGTGGCGTAGCTCCGAGATAGCATCTCATCAACAATTCCCTCCCTCCTTATAAAGTCGAAAATCCACACCTGTGGATGGGTCCGTGAAAAACGACGTCGTTGGTCGGGTGTCCTATGATAGCCGCCGACGCCGGGGCTATAACGCCTCCGCTGCCTTCGCCATATAAATCTTAATTTCATTCCTGCAGAGAATGCCATAAATCCACATTTCCCGGAATACGTCCTCATTAATTTGCAGCCCCTCACTCCCCTCTTGAGCCGTCACCCTTTCCTCCGGTGTCATATAGGTCAGACGGGGAAGCTTGTT
Source organism: Eucriotettix oculatus (assembly GCA_034510155.1). Classification (NCBI taxonomy): domain Eukaryota; kingdom Metazoa; phylum Arthropoda; class Insecta; order Orthoptera; family Tetrigidae; genus Eucriotettix; species Eucriotettix oculatus. The sequence continues at coordinate 50,304,397 of CM067381.1, forward strand.
AGCGACGACCAGTTCCAATCATCCGGTGAACATGCAGGCCATCGACGCTGATTTACAGAGGTCCTTCTTCAGGGGAGGTCCCTTGTCTGTCCGTACCCCAAACATTACTCTCTCCCTCTTTACCCTGACGTGAGTGATACATTGACTCTACGTACGCTGCGAGAATTGTCGCCTCAGAAAGTTATGAAGCTTTCAGGCTGTCTGTCGCGGAGACAAACTGTTGCACAAAACCGCAGCATGTTTATTGCACGTCCAGCACTTTCACGAATGAGGAATTTTTTGTGACTGTTTTACGTGGGCCGGTCGTATTTTATAACCCCGAATAAACTAACAGGTGGTATATTTCACAGATGTTGAACCAAAGGTCACCGAAAATACGTGTAAGTGTCGGGTACTTGTAAATTAAGACGAGGTAATTCACAAATGTAACTAGCAACCATTTGACAAACTGCCTATAATTTAACTGTCAGAGCTTTGAATGTTTAACAAAACAGAATATGAAACACAACCGAAAATAATAAAACGTACAGGACTACATTTGTATTTTGATTTTACAAAGATAAATAATAATGAGACATGCTGTAACTGCAAAACTGTTCCTCAGGTTCTTTTGCACCTTTAAGTGCATTATTACAGATTACTTCTCAATTTTTCGCACAGATTCAGTGAGAAAGCTGTTGAATAAAATCATTTTAAGTCTACAATGGGAAAGGTTAGCTAGTTAAATTATTCAGCAAAATAACTTCAGGTTTCTTGTAAATTTTAAAAATGGGAAAAAGGACTTAAAATGTTTTGTTTTTGGGGGAAAGATTATGGCGAGAAATTTAACCATGAGAGCGTGTCTTCGAATGGTATGAGATTTTTAGAAGATCTTGTCTTCGTGCTTGATGATATCCATCCAGGCCATGCTTACACATATACAATCTGCGATTTTGATATATTAGTTGGAAGCTAGAAAAGAAAGAAGAGGTCAATTTTCCGAGATTATTGTCTTTACTTTACAATGCCCTGACTAGGCTATTATAAAATTTTCTGAATATTTTGTCACTCCTGGGACATTCATAAAATATAGAAATGGTCAAAGGACGTTACTGAAAAATCAAGGTTATAGTTGAATTATTGGAAGTCCGAAGAAAATAAAACCTGACGGTGTGCACTGCAGCAGTCATAAATAAAACAGAAATAGGAATATCAATTAGTGTTGTTGAATCCAGGTATAAGATTGAATCAATTTTTGAAATAAAAGTACAATCCCTGGTGCAGATTTTAAAGTTTATTTTACGGTCCCCTATTAAAAGTAGCTACCTGGATGTCACTGATTTACACCCCGAGTCCCAACTTCTCCCACGCTGTCCGAGTATACTTTGTGTGACGTCACCGACTATACTCGGTCTCACGCGCTTTTAATATTTCCACCGGGAGATGATTGTCTTTACTTTTATAGCAGGGGTGTAAAAAAAGGAACGACCCAGGCAGCCAAGCTGTAAAACGGTCGTAGTCTGATGTAAGCCTTGACCTACAAAAAGCTTTTAGTTTGGTATCAGATAAAGCACACTGCCTATATACATTTGAAGATATTCCATCGTCCCTCCGACTCGACCACTGTGATTTTTGGGTAAAAGCTTTCCCGTGTAGCGTCATATGAGTAACTGTAAATAATGAATATAAATATAAATGTTGTAAGTTGTGATCCCGGGCAGTCCGGAGGAAGAAGCGACGCAGGACACAATAAAGAGACCGAAAGACCAGAGTAAGTTGAATTTACCACCTCTTAAGGAGCTCCCAGGTTCTCGCGGAGGTCCGTCATAAATCCAGGGCCGTGGAGCTATATTAATAAATTCTGGGACGGTGCAATAAATACCTGGATCGTGTGCTGTGGTGGCTATAGTGCGGACTACAGAATTCCTTACCACTGTTTTCCTTCTTCTTTTTCGATGCTGCGTACTGTTTCGTTATTATTGCTAACGCCACGCAGCTGGAAATTTTATTCATCTATGCACGTGGCTTCGAAGATAATTTATATACAGTCGGCCATCGAACATCGAGAAGTGTAGTACTTTTCCTATCTGAGGGAATAATAGCGTCATTTTCTTTTAAATCATAAATGTTCTTTACAGTATTTTTAAAACCAGAGAAAAATTTTCCAAAAATAATTATTTGATGTTCAGAATAAATCTTAGCAATTTAAACTGGTCTTACATTATTACGTAAGAAAAATTACACAATTTTACGGAAATATAGTCTCCATTATTATTCACAAAGCAATATTTTGACGTACCAATAAAACTTGATTTCATCAAATAATATTACTTTCAAAATAAATTGCTTTGTTTTGTGTATCAATGGACCAATTTGCATAATCTCAGAACACTTTTATCCTGAAAATAGTTGACAGCAGTTCCAGTTTAGCACAATCACCTAGAATCAATTAAAATTTGATCATTGAATTTAAGAAAGGACACCAATTAGAAAGAGTGGCTATTCATCTTGTGAGTTATTTAAGAAGTCCTGGTTAGTTTAATAACTCAAAATAATATTAATGAAAATATGAAATAAATGGATGCTTGAAAGAACTATGCAGAACCTGAGTATCAAAATGACCTGAAAATAAGACTGAAATTTTGTAAAGGAATAAAAATTCTATCGTTTCATTTGATAAATAAAATAAAATTTATAACGGAAACGCCGTATCCTTAATAAAATAGGCATTTAACGACCAACTAACACTTATTTCTATTAATTATTTAATCAAGTAATCTTCATAACCGGGCTGAGTAAACGTGTATATAATTTTAAAACAAACCTTTCAGCCGCATCACACTCTGAAGAGTGTACAAATCAGAACCAAAAACGCAAGAGTTAACTATCTTTTAATAATAAAAGTCTTAATTTACCGTTAAATATGTATTATTATAATTAAAGGCAATAGTAGAAATAAATCTTAATTATCGTCTTCAAATACTTTCCTTCTCCACCAAGGACTGTTCCATCTTTATAAGCTATGTGTTCTAAATTTTATACAATGAAGTGAATCATTATATTATGGTACTAGAATGATTACAAAATATCCCTTAAATATTAATTTTATTTTTTCTTATTTCATACAGTATGCCATTTTGTAAACCAAATATTAATATTATAGTTCCATGTAGAAATTCAGAAGAAATAAGGACAATGAAAGTTTTCACTGATATTATTTATGTTAGTAATGAATTAAATGATTCCATGTTCGCTGTGTGTCAGTGACAACGGTTTTCTGGATGAAGGACTATGTCTCGAGGAGGATCGAGATCACGTTCAGTTGGACAAATTGCTTCCGTGTAACTGTTAATGGGGATGACAAGATAAGTAAAACAAGCTCTTAAGTGGATTTCATTCGGAACGGACTCATTTTTATTTAAATCCTATCTTGCCTTTTACAGAAAATAAACGTTAAACATTTCTACAAACAAGATTTTTATTGTATATATTTATAAATTATGAATCAAGGAAAAAATTGTTTTACTTTGAGATACTTACTAGGTTACTATTAACTATTTTATCTGATTTTACGAACCATTAAACCAAACATTATAAAGAATTTCAGACGGACGTCAATGAAATAATTGAAATATCAAACAAGCTATGGTGTAATGAACTAGAGCATGCATTGATGTGTTAAGTAAAATGTCACAGATTATTCAACCCGTCAGGATGAAAATTTAGGATAATGTTTTTTTTATGTGGGAAATATATATATAAAATTGGGTTGGAAAATTAAAAATTATTCTGGACCTTGACAACAGCGTCACCTACTAGGTCCAACTACAGCCAAGAAACATCCAGGTGACCCCACAAATATAACAAACAAAATTCATCAAGATCGGTCAACCAATTAGTAATACAGGCACACCGTAATTTTATAAATAAAGATATTATTACCTTGAAATGTTATATCCTATATGATTGACAGTAATATGTACAATGTTCAGCTATGTGAAATATATCTAAAAATAAATTTTACTTTACTTTACAAATTTAAGATTGATCCATTACTCAGTTGTTTTAGTTATTAATACATAATGAAAAAGACAATGTCGACAAAAAACATATACTATTCACAAAACGTATTTTGGTGACAGAATAAACGTTTAGTTTACAATTCATCTCATCAAACGTAACATCAGTCCGATTTCAACTATTCTGAAACATCTTCACATTTTCAAAATTGATTGACTAGAACTTAATTTTGCCATATTTGAAAGAAAAAAACGCGTAGAGTGATGGAAAAATTGAAAAAATGGAAATTCTTGTGAGGGGTAGGAATTTATTAATTTATAAACAATGCCAGGAGAACCCTCGAGGCTTAATTGTGCAGCAGCAGAACTAGAATCCGTTTCGTGTAGAACTGAGTTGGTTATTGCGTCTGGAGAGCATTTCATAAATTCAAATCAGGACAGACTTTTATTTATTTAGGCACGGGGCCTGCAATAAACGGAGTAGACAGGTAAGAGGGGTTCGTGTATGTGTGTGCAGTCACGCAGGGGGCCCGGGGGGTCTGCCAGGTTCGTATCCTGCATATGCAACAGCAACTCGACCTGGCATCATTTGCATTAATATCTCAATCAAAGGGCATCACACGAACCACAAGCGCTCAGAGAAATAAACGTCGGGGCGTTGAGATTATAGTTTCATAAGCCGCGGGCTCCATAACTACTCACAGCTTCTACCGTTGCATAACTTGGCCGCAAAATGGACGAAAAATATTTTCGACATCAAAGCAAACAGTCAGAGATCTGTTAAAAATATTTCATTACTTACAAATACCATAAAGCCGTTTATTTTAAACTGGTCATTAACTTCATGGGGAAATATACGTAATAAATTAATAGTAAGGTAGCATACTTGTAAAATTCAGAATCGTAAATGTGATCACTAGTTTAATTACTTTTTAAAATTAATTTTAGCTAAGGCGTCATTAATATAATACAAGAAAGTCATGTCTTCAAACAGACTAAATATTATCATTATGAAACGTTAATAATAAAGGAGAAAATATGATATTAAAAATCTACAGTATTACCAGATAGTTGGCACTAGAATCCTTTCCCTTAAGGACATTTTTCTATCTCGACGTTGTAGGAGGACGTTTAGGAGACTATAAAATAACTTAATTTCGAAATCAGTTTACTATCCAACAGCGCATTGGCTTGAATTTTCCTAAAATTAAGTAAGGATAAATTGAAAGGTCCAGTTTCCTGAAAAAAAAACCATACGTTTTACTACTACGTTTCGTCAATTTATACCAAATAAATTCCAAAACGTAGTATCAATTTAATAAATAATCTGTTTGGTCTGAAAATTGGTCATTAAAATTTATTATAATTTATATATTTTTTCAGGAAATACGTATTTATGTGAAATATTGTTTTCTAATATTACACCTTTTCTTCAGACAGCTTCGGCTTGGTTATTATTCAACAAGGTCTTAATGTTGTGATAATTTATTTTTTCTGAACGTTGAATCATTCTACGTGAATGGGCTTTCCTGCATTGAATCATTTATAGACGCAAATTAACAATCGTTTATTAATGTTATCTTTTTGTTTTCATATAACAAATATTTTCCGCGTGTACAATAGAAATGTAGCATACGTAGCACAGTAATCACTAACTTTTCGAAATTTTAATTTAAATCCATACATTTTGATAATTTTTCAGTTCAAACTTGATCATATTAAATGATGAAGAATTGTAAGGAGACTACTGGAAGAATCTATGAAGTCACAACAAGTTTTTTTTGGAGTCAGAAGAATGAGTGATAAATTGAAGTAATTACAGTTTTATTTTTTTTACTTAAATTTGGTACATGTGAGGTTGAAATATTTACGTCCATGGTGAAGAATATTTGTAAAATTATTAGCACCTTTCAACCCCAGAACGGTCATGAACGGCCTCGTTACACCCGTTTAATCGTCTCATATGCAATTTGTCGTCATGGACGCACGACTGGAGGAAAGGACACGTCGTCTGTTATTCCAGCACCTTGAAGGCGCTAGAGTCGCACTGAAGAGCAGATGATCCATCACGTTGAGGGCCTGCCTTGTATGTAAATGGACCACACGTGAGCAATGCGGTATTTAGGGTCCCATATGCGCGGCATGTGTTACAACACATATACAAATGGCCACGCGGTGCAGTTTACAAACAACTCCAACCACTGGCTGTGATGAACAAGAGAAGGACCATTATGAACAAGCAAGTGGGTGCCGTCGACTTTGGTATTTCTGACAAAAAAGACTAATATACTTTTTAAAGCCATGCAAGATCTCAGAGGAGTCCTTAATAGACTTTACTGGGAATTAAGAGTGTGCCAGCTTTGTAACGGAACGGATTTTAAGCAGGAAGAATAAGAAACAGAAATGTATTCATGCATCAAAATCAGGCAAGAGTAGTTAATTGGTAAAGGTTCATACCTAAGTTTCTTTTTTGTATTGTCTCGTTCCATACGCAAACAAAAATACTTTGTCTTTCATCTACTGGTCAGGTACCACTTAGCCAATAGTCAATATTCCACTTTCTAGCATACATATCCGCAAATAAAATCTGAGGGTACGGAAAATAGGAACCAAACTTACAAAATCTATAATCAAAGAGAAATAAAATCGTTTGAAACTTGAATAGGGTTACTAAACAGACCTTCATAGTGCGATATTTGATATTTCTTAAATAATTAATAGAGAGTTAGCGAGTATTGGAAACTGGACATACCGTCACTATGTCTGGGTTTGATGCCGCCACTAATGGCATTTCGGTACGTATGGATATGACCTGGAATTTCCATAGAAACGCTTGTGTGGGAATCGAGAACAAGGAAAACAATAAAATATTTAAATACCACGTGAGTGTCTCAACCAATGGAATTTCGTGGTCTACAGAAAATCGAATTGAAAGGCCGACTTTTCGATTCTTTTGACAAGGTGAGGAAGCTTTGTGAATGGAATTTTCTGCTCTCTGAAGTTAAAGTGGACGGAAGGGAACCAACCGTTGTTTGGTCCTGGACGTTGAAGGAGATCAACTTGTCGACGCTGAGGAAAACGTCCTACAATGAAGCGACGCTACGTTCCAACAAGAAACACTGACAACTTTCCCAATCTTTGATGCCCAGTGAGGTATCGTTTATGGTTTAAACCCTATATTATTAAGAGACCTGATTGCTTCACTGTATCTCTAAATTTTTGTAAATATTTTATTCATTAATGACTGTTTTAATAAATTCCCAATTTATCTCACTAACTAGCCCGTAATTTTATATCAACACAGCCCTCACTACATTTTTTTTCCTCTCGTGTTTCTTCGTGCTATTGGCAAAGAAATACTCGTTAAATTCTGTACAAACTGTCAAACAGAACTGAGAACCAAATTTTACTGATGAAAGTTTGAATTTAATTGGTTTGAATTTTTTCTATGCTTTAGTTGAGCTTAAAACAAAAGTATAATCACAATTGAAATCGAATTTTTGTCAAAGATTTCACACTCATTATTTGTTTAGAACTTTCATTCTCAGAAACCAATATAGTTTTATCTTCCAAGATTAGTATTATTAAATTCTGAATACATTCATTTTCTAAGTAAGAAATGAGTAGTAATTCAATATATAGAGTTTATCAATAATAGCGTGCTGAAACGGAATTAATCAAGCTGTGTGTAAGCTATTAAAGAAATTAATTTTTATTTCAAAGAGCACACGTGAGACTTTGATACTTCTAAATTTTTCAATTTTGATGTTCTATATCTATAATTCTTTTATTTCTGGTTTGAGTCATCCGTTTCCATTATAGAAAACGAAATCACTATTATAGTATATGTATTTGGCAAAACCTTGTCACCAAAAATGAATTATTTTTTCGTTTTATTATAATATGAATTGCGAGAAATATATATATATATATATATAGAAATTTAATTTGTCAGTAAATTGTGTAAATTTAAAATTCCACCAAAGTTGCAAACGTTCAGAATGAATAAAAATCTTTCTCCAGGTATCGGAGACACATGTTACGTAAACATTATTAAATTAAACGTACAATGTATCCATTTTACGATATTCCGTAAAACTGTTTTTCTAGAGTGTTTAACCTGAATTTTTTGGAAATTTCTGTTTCCGGCTGCTATTTTTAAAGTAAATAACACTTGATTTACACAATTTCAAAATTACCGTAGAGAATGATTACAATGAATCTCTGGGTTCCCATACAATCACTTTTTAATTTAAATTTAAGATATAATTAAAGTTTTTGACAAATTATACAGTACGCTTAGTGGCCTTAATTTTTAGTATCTGTCAGTTATTTTATACAAATTTTATCTTCTTCTGCGTTTCTGGAAATAGCGCACTAATCCCTAATTTGTGTGAATAACATGTGTTGTATTTGGCAAAGGCTTCCCCGTGTCCGCGGGAAAATCAGATAACGTCGTGTGAAAAGTATTGGGGAAGCAATTTGACCAAAACTCAGCGGGTCATAATTATTATGGGCTATGAGTCAGGCAGAGGCTCCCCTGCTACCCAGAGGGGTGCCCTCCCTTAATTGCAGCAGCCTAAACAGAGGCGACCTCGGTGGCGTGTTTGTTTGCGCGTCGAACACCTTCCTTCCCTACAGACTCACATCGGCACGAGTCTAGCAATAATAAACCTCCCCACGGTGGATCTGGTTCTCTGTGTTGCACAGCTGAGGATATTAGCGTCAACTTTACGATCGAAGGGAAAAATATGGCTTACAAATCAGGCAACCCACCAATAAGCTTTCTCTTTTCCGTACAATCAAATCAGCTCTATAACATCCTATTCATACAGAACGGGCCAAAGAAACAAACGTAAAATAATGCTTAGTATGGTAGAGTAAATAAGCAGAAAAGTATACCATTATTCGACCAAGCGTAAAGGAGTTATTCTTATGAAAAGAACCGAAGATGACACTGTTCCAAAACTTTTAAGCCTAAATTCACAGTAGACTAATGCTAATACATTATTATAAACACAAAGCACTTACCTATAACCAGTAATTAAAATGTTTCCGGAGTTTTCTATTAAAACGAGCGCGTACGTATACTTGTCATCCGAAATCGGATAATGCACCCCTAGATCAGACAGGTGGAAATCGCCCACTCGAAAAGAGACATAAAATTTCTATTCACGTTTCTGGTTCATTACAAGACTATAGTCTGTTAGCTTCTTGCCATAAAAGTCTCTAAGTGCAAAGTGATCATATGCAAGACTCTATTTACTAAAATTGTTAATGGGACGTTGAAACAAATTAAAAAATGTAAAGCCGATTTGTTCTTTCAGAAAGTAGAAATATAACTGAACAGATATAAATTAATTTACATATTTATGTTTGAGATTTGTCCCCTACCAAAGGAAATTCTGCAAGACTGATTTTTCACTCTCCATACTGAGTTCAACACTTTTGTCGACCAAGTTCGATTAGAAGCAGACAAAAGAATACTATAATTTTTTATTTGTGAAAAATTTATATGTATGCTCATATAGATGTTGTCTTGATGACGCCGGAAATCGGTTGAAGCCAAATCGCCAAAAAATTTACGGTAAAAACGAACTCGATGGATTTAACTACTTGTTGGATTAGGAAAGATGCAGAAAATCTCAACGACTATAAATATAAACAAAAAACGTCCAATTTGTCAGCCAAGTAATTTTTTTAGCTCCAGAAGAAGTCTCAAAAAGAGACGAAACGTCGTAATGTTTCATATTTAAATGGTAAAAATACTGACAAGAGACTAATTAAAAAAGACTTACGAGAATAATTTAGCATCGCGGACTGTGTCGAGCGACGATTACGGTCAAATGTTATTTAAAAATGTGTCAAGTACTGTTGGTCTTTAATTTTTTCCAATGGAAAATGTAATAATACAAAATATAAATTTATTGTTCAAGGAATTTATTGTTATGAAAAAATAATATAATAAAAAAATAGAATCGATATATATCTTTAAAAATTTGAATGGTATGAATTTCAGAAAAGAAAGTGATGGTATATCTAAACACTTCACATAAGATATAGAGTATATAGTTAAAATTAACAAAATTTTGGTTTGTTTTTGTCTCTCAGTTATTAAATCTCGTTCTCTGAGATTCCATAAGATTAACAGTAAACGTCGATTTAAATTTCGACGTGGCTAAATTTAATTTGTGAACTCAATGAAATAATTTTCGGAGACTCGTGGACGTATGTTGCCGATTGTGTTTGGTTAGTACAGGAGTGGTAAAATTCGTTGGAATTTTAGGAACTCAGAAGTTAGTTAGACAAACGTTCTGTGTAAGCCAACACATTCTGGAATCACATACATTCCACGGGAAATTATATACTACATAAAATTAATATACTAAAATTTTAGCTTTACAAATGAAGGTATGTACAGTTGATTTGGGGTTTAAAATTAATTACAACCAAATTAGTTTTTTTATATTGTATAAATTTCATATGTATATTATATTTGGCAATGATTCAATTATTTTGTTTTAAAACTGTAGATGACTATGGCATATACCGAAAGCTCATCTAAGCTACATTCTAAGCCAGAGGAAGTTTCAAAATGGTGATGAAACGTCACTTTTGATAATAAATAGTTATTTATTTAATGCTGAGTTGTGGCCGTCTTTTTATTTTATAATGTAAATTAAAATTTTGGTTTTATTAACTGTGTGATTGATTTAAAGCGTAAGATATTCAAATAAATGTTAATATTTTTTTAACAAATTTTCTGGATTTATATTTAAAGATAATTTCAAATTATTTATTTATTGATTATATATAAACATAAATATAGGAGGTTCATATATACGCCTGGAGCTGACAACGTACGCTTATCTGCTTACTTATGAAAGTTTGCTGTGAGGTATGAAGTATCAAGGGTTGCAAATGCAAGGTCGATGGACTTATTTGATTGATATTGTTATTTGGTTTGTTTAGAAATGATACTGTTCCGATTTAGTACCAATTATCATAAGAGCTGTTCTCAAATTTGTTTATTTTTGACTTTATTACTTGGTAAATAACCACATGTATTGAAATTAAAACTTTAAATAATATTTCATGCCTAATACTTAAAAATATTTATAATATGTGGATAGTTAGTCAAAGTGGAGGCTTTTTCATGGATTAAGCTTAGTAATGTAATGAGTCTTTGTTGGTTGAGAATTAAAAAAACTGAAATAGTTGCATTCCAACGTGTCCCTCTCGTCTTCGGTAGCAGCGGTGGCTGGTTTCGCACCGATGCACGAACGTAAATATTATCGTTTAATTACGCAAACACGACAGCATACTCGCGCTGTTAATACAAATTAATCCAATCTCCAATCAAGGGTGCGCAGTATGGCCAGCTCAATCACTTATATCGTTACAGCGCGAGCGCAAACATAAACAAACGAACGCTCAGTGCGGGCTTCCATAGCAGAAAGTGGAACGCTCCACAAAGGTAGCGGCAGATTGCAAATGTGATTGATTGCGGAGCTTTGTTGCTACCGTGATTGTAGCAGGTGATGAAATCCCCGGGGCTGCATGGCTTTGAGCTAACAGGCCTTGTCTTCGACGCGCTGCGAACAGCCAAAGCCACAACGCCACTTATTATCACATGCAGCCAGTGACGCAATTTTCACACAAATATAAAATATTTTCATTTCATACGTATTGACGAGTGCCTTGTTTTAGTTATACGTCCAAACTACACAAATATAAATTACAGTGAAATCACGAATTATTCAATATTACACCTTTAGCAAAAAATAAATGCTCATTATTTTAATTTGCTGCAAGTGATTTTCCTCCGCTTGCAGGTTTTCCGTAATCGAAGTCTATAAATACTGTTAAGAGTATCAACATTTACCCTCCGTTAGTCGCGCCTCCAAAAGTAAATAGGATAGTCGCGCTAGGTCCTGGGGACTTATAAAGTTAACTATTCCGTTGTTGATCACATTTGTGAATGAATTATTTTGTTTTTTACACACATATATGCGTAATTAATACATCCAACTACAGTCTGGCTTTGTTAAAAATAGCCAGGTTATTCATATTTACTAAACACATTTTTCTAATTATTCAATATTACTACATACTTTATAGTTATTAAAAACGGTACTATATTTATATATACCAAACATCAGTTAGAAACCAGATCTACAAACAGTTCCAGTGTGCTTGAAATATAGTTATTTGAAAGTACAGGTACTTATTGCTTATATGATTAATTTTTATTGAGATTTTAAGTATTCTAATTTGTAAAAATACTGATCAAATTCTCATAAATTATATTTGTATATATAATATAATCGAAATAATTACGTTTTTGTAAAATAAATACATTAATCAGGGCCTGTTTCAGTCTTTTCTGAAATTTTGACAAGGCATTCTTGGCAAATTATTTTTGAGCGTTTTTCGACAATCGAAAGTTTTAAAGTATGGAGGGGCAGAGACTTTACACGGTTTTATGTGATTCTTTAAAATAATATCTGTGGGTTATCGGTGCAGAACGGACGAAATTTAAGTCTTATATTGTTACGAAGAGCTCCATAGAGAGTTAAATATAGTTGAATCAGATGTGTGCAGATTTCTTAAAGAAGTAGCTGCGGAGAGTCAACATGTAAGGACGGAATTTAAATATTATATTCTCGGACTCTTTCAGGGTCTCTTTTGGAGTGTAATTCATGAAAAGTTATTTTTTAAAAAAACGAGAAGATACAAGAGATTTCTTGCACAAATGTGAAAAGAAGACAAGAAACAATAAATTCTGAAAATTCTCTAAGTCAATTTTATAAATATTGTCACGTAAATAAGCCACAAGAATTCAAATAGACGTATTTCAGGTTTCCTTTCATTTTATAACAGTAAATTTTTATTTTATAATTATTTCTAAATTGATAATTAAAATTTAACTTACCTTAAAACATATACTATAATTATTAAAAATAAACCCCTATCAAGGCATAAATTATTTTACATCGCAAACAATCGCTAATGACGTTTAGCAGTTAATGCGACAATATGGAAAATTCGAAAAAAATAATATTTTTAGCCCGGCCGTGATGAAATTTTTCTTTGCTTATTCGATGTGGAAAGTAGACGATTTGAGACTTTTATGATACATGGAATCAGTGGCAACAGATGCAGCAACTGTAGCAGCTAAGTTCTTCGATTCCTTTTGAGACTAGAGGGATATCTACATCTACTGATGATGATAGTTCAATTTCTTCCGTGAATTGAAGAAAATCATATTTTAATCAGAAACTATAAATAAATATCTTTAAATTTTATTATTCAAAATCTTAAAATTTTCTAAACCACAGTTACATCAAACCTGTTCATTACTAATTAGCCAGTGGGTTATCAGCTGCAATTAACAAATTATGATAATTAAAATTTTTAATATTGTCAGATTTGTAGTAAACGCGTGAAGACAATTTGGATAACATTTGCGGTTACGCTATTGATTGATATTAATCCTTCTTACAAAAAAAAATATTTGAAAATTGGGTGTCATATGCTTTATTATATTTTAAGTCATGTAGTTAAATAAAAATGCAATTTTACATGGTTAGTAATCAACCCCGTGTGAAAATATAGTTCACGATGTTTTTCACGACGTCTGAGGCACTCAGTTTTAGTCTATGGCCTCCAGATTCATTTTATTCTCACGTTCTCAAATTCTCCGAGAAAATTAATTACTGTAATTTTCTTAAGTTAAGTAATAAGTTCTTGAGACTCACTCTGACGAACTATATTGATGGATTACACCGGTGAGTTTTATTGGTGGACGCGGCCAAGAACCAGCCGAGTGGAACTTCTCATAGAGGATTAATTTTGCAAGACGGCTGCGGTGGAGCAGCGTCGCTGTATGATGGAGCCCTGTAGCTACGGTAATGGACGTAGGCCCATCAGGAGCTAAGTGAAGGCAACAAGGCCGCTTAGGACGGACAGCGTATCGCCATTTGCGCGTCCGCCCCGTCACATTAGGGAGTCCGTCCGCTGTTGCATCATATTCACGAAGACACGGCCACCTAAGACATCCCGAGAGGGCGATTCACATGACGTAGACAATTAAGTGCTTACGACGTCTTCCATCGATTCCTGCCCATCTCCACTATCGATCTTACGTGCCTCCATCTTCTCCTGGGTCGTCCACCTTGCGTCAATTTCCTTCAGAAACGCAGCGAGAAAAAAGAAACTACTGCGTGCACATGAAAGTCACCACTAAACCATGGTGTAGCCCATTAAAAATTAAATGTGAACCCAATAAAATCAAAACCTTACATACATAAGATCATGTACCTCTTGCTAGCATTACACAGTATTTTTGGTAGTAAATTGTTCGAGTAGAAAAAAGGAAAAATGGAGGAAGATTTATAAGGGTCAACAGTAAAATTTAAAAACATACTTTAGTCCATTCGTTAAGAATTGTAATCATAGAATAAAATATAAAATAAATAAAAATATTTTTTCATTCCTTAAAACAACTATTCAAGTGATTCAGATTGAAAGTCAAATTATAGTCAATTGTTTATAAATCAAATTTGGTAATGCGCGTTCAATAACTGAATGGTTTGGATACGAAATTAATCGTTCTTGTTAAAAAAATAGTTTTCCATATACATACCAATTACCTCCGAAGTAATTTATTTTACTTATTTGAAAATAAATGGATTAATAAGTTTTGTAATGAAGGGTTTCAGGTTATTAGATCCCAACATATCTTGGCAAGCAACAGTCGCTTTATCGCCATCCACAGGCACGCGAAGATATTGCTTTGTACTTGGCAGATGAAGGGAAGAACTTGTAAGACGGTTTCCTTGGAAGAATCATTCTGGACTGTGTCTTTCAGACTCTCTCTATCAATCCAATTTTCGTTGGCTTGGGGATTAAGTCCCGCGTATAGCAGCAGTGTTTCCTGTCGGCCGTGACAAATCCAAGAGGCTGAGGGGACGAGATCAGCTGTCCACGATAAATGGCAAAAATCTGTCCATAGAACGGGAGGAAACGTACAGCTCTCAAATAAGTCTTTGATTTTTATTGAGTAATATGACTGTACTAAACACGAAGCAGAAGTGGCATTAGTTCTATTTCAGAATGACAGAATCTACTAATAGAGGATCAAGTGACTTTTATAACCTTTAAAAATAAATTAAAATATTACAAAAATTCTTAACAATAATGATTTTAAATGATACCAATTATGATGAAATATTTTATAATGATTGGATTATCAAGTTATTTATTACTATTTATGATTTTTAAAATATAGAAATGTAATTCGTTTTTGGTATCATAGGTTTGCTCTGAATCGTAACAGTGATATTTATCCCTAAATTGATATGTATAAAAGCGGATAAAAAAGAAAAGTATATCAATAAAATCGTATAATTTCGTTATGTACCATAATTGTATTTTACCATTCACGTAAATCATTGAATGTAATATGTTCTACGTGCGGTGCTGTGCGATTGCATCTACGGATTTTTTCGGTAATATTCCTTTTCATTGTAGCTGGTTGATGTTATAAAATAATTAGATGACTTTCTCGGGAAACATTATAGCTACTCAAATCTCTACTTTGTGGTAACCAAGAACTAGAAATGATTTGCCCTTTCGTATCCTATTGTTTCAAAACATTGTTATACTTTGTTTTACGATGTCTATGAGCACCTAAATTTCTTTAGGTTCTCCAAACTATGAAGTTTTTTGTAAAATTCACTACCTCAACGTATTATTTCATTGTTTACTACAGTACATAGTATAATTATTTGTTAATAATTTTTTGTTTTTGATTTTAAGTGTGGATTTTTGTGTTGCTCTCGTTAATTCATGTTTATATTTATATAATTACTTTTTTAATATTCCTATTTTCTCATTAGATACCTAATGGCATCAATAAGTAAATCTAAATTTAATTTCAAACTATATTTTCTCTTTTCCTCTTTTATTGGCCCTGTCTCCAGTTTCGTGATTTGTTTTCATACTCACTAGAATTTTAAATTTCTAAATCCCTGTCTTTCCGCCATTTTTATTCTGGTACTCAAAATTGCTTTCAACCAACCGGAATCATTGTTTTCACTGGGTATTGTCAAAATGTTTATAGGATTCAGAGATAAGATTTTTCCAGTTGTAGTTGCTATGTATTACTCGAAACACTGGTTATTTTTGTGATTGAGTGTTTCTAGTCTGAACCTGTTTGTGAGACGTTCAGAAACAGACTCCTTCACTGATTATAATGTGATAATTGTAACATTTTGAAATAACTGTAACGGAAATCGTTAAGAACAATAGAAATGTGGAGATCCAAGAAAATTTCTGCTAGTGAATAAGAAAACTGTAGATGAAGCTACAAAAACGTCTTAAGGAATGTAGTAACTCGTTAATGAATCAGTAGGAAACCAGACCACTATAGCGCGAAATATCGCGAGGAATCTAAATTACATGAGATTAATTTTACAATTCCGCGTGACTCATGCATTAATAATGCTAGACGTCATTGCCGAAGCAAAGTGTATTCCGGGAACTGTAAGTCTGCGATCTTTCGCGGCTCTTGAGCGCTTTCCGAGAAGAACAGCCGCCTCTGATTTAGGGACGAGGAATTCCATCCACCCAGGACAATGTGGACGTACAGTATGTCCTTTTCCCGCGAACATAAAAGAGTGCGACATTTACTGAAGGGAAGGCCAATTACGATCTCGTTGCTGTGAAATACTCAAACTCAGAATTCAAAGCGTCACCTCTGTCGGTCACACTATTCCCATGGAATTTCCTCCAATTATCTTGTCCGCCTTCGGAGGACATTACTCGATACGACGACTAGCTTATTTTCAGTTATTATTGTACACACTAATTGGAAATCTTGTTAGTTCTGCTTAAATACATCCGTCACTCAAACTTTATACTGGGAACGTATCCTGTAATATCACAAGCTCAACCAAATTAGATTTGGTGTCATACAAAGTTATCAAGCCCACATTTTATTTCTAAGATAGCTGAATTAATACATAGTATTCATAAAAATAAGAGGTAAATAAATTTTAAACATTTGATTTTAACAATACATATAAAACTGTATTTGCAATATAATCCAGCGTTACAAGTAAATTATTTCCTCGTCTTTTGTTTAAATTTATTTGGTTCAGTGATAATAAAAACTCTTACTCATAAGCCAAAGTTGGTTGAATAAACATCATAAATTTACATTCTGACTATAAGGTCACACGATTACAGATAAAGTTTCAGATCATTCGTGTTTTCGAAAATTGTATGTTGACATAATAAAGTGGAACTAACCCGTTGACCTTCTTGCAAGTAAAGTTCCACCAGCCGTACTATAAGTTTATTTTTACCGCAATAACATCAATTATCGTTTCCTTTTCTGTTTTATTCTCAAATGTATCTTACGGAATTTCCAACTGGCAATTTGTAACACTTAAAAAAACCTTTTAAAACATACAGGTGGTTCAGATTATGAAGCTAAGAGCAAACCACTGGGGGAAAACAACTTTCAACTTTAAGCCATAGTTTGCATCATGCCGCGCATACTGTTCTGCTTCCAGTCGAACTTCCAGTATAGAAATTTTGCCTCACTTAATAACGGGTTCTATACAATAATTTGAAGAATACCTTTCCGAGGCAAAGCCGGGCACTAAGCTAGTATTATTAATAAATCATTTTAATACAAGATCGGCTTTTACTATAAATAAGACTTATTCATTCTACAATTTTTGTAAAGCAATTTCCACTAATTAATTAAATGTGGTCAAATATGAATTTTTTAAAATAAAAATTACGTTTATACCTGCAGTATAATTTCCCATTAAATATAATTGCATAAATATATACTAGCTGAGTATTTGTATTAGCCTGCTACAATATTTAAATCAACAGTAATCTACTTGTCAAAACGTGACTAAACCATCAGACAGATCGTAAAAATTTTGACAACTTATTTCTTCCCGCCCCATATCATCGACATCAAACAAATAAACGCTGATGTTATTGTTTTTTATTTACGAGTTTCGATGGAATGCCGCCGAATGAATATGTGTATAAAACGTAATTCAATCAATGCATCGTTCATGTTTGCAACAAAATCTATATAAACATTTTGTCAATGTCTAATTAATCCATAAATAATTAAGTCAATATCACATGTGAGCAATCCGAAATCAAAAAGTCGAGACAATGTCAAGCTACGACGCAACGAAGTTGAGCATATATTGATCCGTAAGTCAAACGCCACCACAGATTATTCAAACTGTCAGGATGAAAGTTTTATTATATTTTCCTTTTTATGTGAGATGTGCAAAATATATATATAAAAGTGGTCATAAAGAAAAAAATTCTGGATCTCAAGAACAGTACCACCCACCCGGTCCAACTATAGCTACGAAACATAGATATGAAAGAAAATAATAAAAGAAATCGGAAAACCCGTTTAGGAGGAGAAAATTACTAACATACGCACGGAGTAATTATATATTATCACCAAGATTTTTCCATTTAAGATTAGCGGAAAATAAATGACGCAGTGGAACCGTACATTCTTTACTGATATCAGATTTATGCGTTCTTCCAAACTTAAAAACAAAGATCTGTAACTATAAACGTTGATAATTTTTGTTTGTGTATTTTCACAAGATGTGGGCTATTTTATTAACATTATATAAAATTAGATGTACTACTTATAATTACGAAGGAGGAGTAGAGGGCGAATTTGCTTGGGCATAAGGAAGTATATGTCACGATGTTGACTTGCTGGGGATTTATCTTTAGCCATAGTGGGGAAGACTGTAAGGAATTGGGATTGTGTGTCCATCTGACCGAGTTTCCGACGTGCCTGCCTGTAATCCAGTCGCATTGGCTGGCTGGTGCGAATGTCGTGTCTTGGGACTCCATGCAGTATGGACGGCCACGTGTTAACACACGGCTCGCACGTATAAACCATTGCGGACTAAAAGCCTGCCCGTGTCCACACCTTCACCCTGTCTTCCGCCCTCCTCTCAATAAAACACCCCCGTACGCTCTATTCCTGGAAGCATGTGCTTCTCTTTCTAAATACAGCATGGGAACACGACAATGACACGCGCTGACGCGGCGCCGTTAAATTTTCGCATTGAAGAGCCATACAACATTCAGAACTGTGGGCACCAGGTCCACGCACCTATTTTAAAGAAATAAAAATACTCACTCTTCCATAATACTATCAATGAGAAACTTCAACGTGACAGTTTTAAATACGTTCCATTAACTCTAATATTTAAAATCCAAAGTGTCAATACGTTATTCAGCAAATTAATCTAACAAGAGGCATTTTATTTCATTAAAGAACTGCATAATTTTAATTATTGTGTACCGGAAAATAATTTACTAATTCAGGATTATTCTAATCAGTTGTTTGTAAGTACTTCTTCACAACTCCCAATTTTTTTCCCAAATTGTCTCAACAGTTGTCAATTCTTCCAATGATTATTATTGCATGGTCCCAAATACCACGTTTACCTATTCTTAGCCGTATTTATATGCTTGTAATTGCATTTAATGTTTTATATGTACTTCTAATTACTCGTATTTTAACCAGCTAGCCGTGGGTCGTTAAAAAGTCACCTAAATGATGCGGACGAGATATATGTATACTATCTCCTGCTGTATCCTACTTGCCGGAAACTATTACATAAACATCCTTATTTCTTTAAAGAAATTTTGCTCTTAAAATAGAATATATTTATTCTTTTATGAATCATCAGTTTTCTTTTATCATTATAAATAAAAGGAGTCCGTGTTATCTTATGGTTACTACACGGCTAAGTTTGAAGATGTAGCAGCCGTTCCTATTTAAAAATATACACAACAAATAATATTCTACTCCTCACATGCTACTTTTCATTAAAATTATTCATTTTTGAAAGACAATGTCCTTTAAGTAAACGTGTTGACTGGACGTCACACTCTATTGATTTTAGTCATGTGACTTTTTCTTATGAGTCTACATCAAAAAGAAAGTTTATATCAGGTATTGAAGTTAAATTAAAGGTTGCCAATGAGAAAGAGATTCGTGCTGTAACGCGAACTTGGTGCAGAGACTGACTTAAAAACTTCACTCAGAAGATCATGGAGTGTGACAAAGGAAATTAGCTTTAAAAAATTAATAATTTCTGCAAATAGTAAAAATTGAAATTAAAACTGCTCTTAGTTGTGTATACTTTAAAAAACGGTGAAACATCTTACCATTTCACTATACACCATAATTTAAAAAAATATCAGGTAACGCTGACCAAAATTATATTAAAGCTGAAAAACTTAATTAAAATATAATTTAGGACAATTTTTGTTAATTAATTGATGTAGACTTAACATAAATTAAATATCACAATTTTTTAAATAATATAACTAAGTATTATAATTTATGACACTTTGTTTCATGCATTTTCTACACAACCAGTCTATTGGTTTACGAAATCTATTTTCATTTGCGTGCTTGTAGATGTCTTAATTAATTCAATCATTGTTTCAGATATAAATGAATAAAACGAAAATTCCGGGCTAATTACATTTTCAGCAGATATTGAATTTTCTCTTCAGATACTCCAATTGATGTAAATTACAATGTAAACAACGTAATTTTATGTTCGCTAATAACCCTTGTGTTGATGCGAAATAAAAAAAACTTGTTTACTGAGACATGAATTTCATTTCCGACTATATAACTTAGGAAACTATAAAAAAGATAAAATAAATTATGCAATTTAATGATAGTTTTAGTAGTTCAGCTGAACTTGGTGTTCGATTTGAAGCATTAAAACTTACCGTACTTTATCCATATTACACTTTTAAGGTTATAAAGGTGATAACTATTAATACAGTAACTAATTTAAAAGATATTTAATAAAGAAAAAGATAATGTTTCGTAAATAAAATTGGTGTCATCACACTTTCTGTATCGTACTTAATTAAATTTATTATTTGTTGACTATTGTGTATTTTAATCCCATTTTTCAACAAATCGTCCAGGACTGATACGAACAGCACAAATGTTTGTTATTAGATAATTTTAGTTTCCAATGATTTTGTTTTCATCTAGCTTTGCTGCAGAAGGTTGGGAAACTTGTTCAACAGTATAGATTATTATAAAATATAAAAGTATATCTTACGAAAGAGACGAGTAGAGATTCGGGGGTGCTCTAATTTTAATACTCTTTATCAACTAAGGTATAACGTCTTAATGTGAGCAAGAGTTCGGATGGATTGAAAGTATTTCTCCCGTTCGTAAAACTCCTAACGGGAGATTGTCAGTAAATGTAAATTTTCTTACCGGCTCCTAATGCTTAGACTCGCCTGTGTGTCAATAATGATCCTGACGAGGGATTCATAAATTAAAGTGCACGCTGGCGAGTCAGCACCAATGTAAATAAAGTTGAACAGAATTAGATTATATGCAAAAAATAAATATATGTAATACAGATTGTATGTATTTATGTTTTTATATTCATCAGAAAAAAAATATCGCGTGGACAAATTGGAACTAAGAACGACAAGGAGAACAGAGTGGGGGGATGAGAAATCGCTTAGTATATAGATGTAAAGAGTTTCAGTTAAGAAATATATGGATGTGTGCAGGAACTTATGAGAACTCAGGCCTGTACGAAGAGTGAGAAAGACAAAAAATACTAATAGTTCAACAAGATTTAATTTCGCCGAGTATTGTTGCTAGTTGTATACGTCCTTTCAGAATTATGTTAAAAAAAACTTCATTTTCCAGGCTAGTACAAACGAATAAGGAAAAAAATTATCAAAGACAAAAATTGGCATGAAAGGGAAACTATTCTTTTTCACGGCGGATCATTCGGATTAGATTTCTCACCTCATCTGTGAGCGTGTTGTCTAAGAGTATTTTCCTAGTACGAAGAATCTGCACGTACGACACCTTCGTGACTGTTGCAGTGATTTACGGCTTCGGATCGTCGCCTCGCGATGGAATTCACTCTCCAAGATTTCTCCTCCGTACAACTTGCTGTACCTGTATCACGATGACTCTCTCCATGACCTACCGTTCGGCATCGTATTTGTGTGCACTTTCATTTTATCGCGAGAGTTAGTAAAGAATAAATGCGTGACCCAGAAAGAACGATGTCTCATTATGATGCATGTGCCAATAACTGTGAGTTATCGGCGAAGTCGAGATCCTGTTTACAGCGGACATCAATATTGCACGATCAAATCGCGGCTAAGAGAAACTCTGCGGCCGCTTTCCGTTGAATCTTGCTAAATTAGACTCAGCTGCTAAAATAATATTATTTCTAAACGTCAACCATAAATTTCTTTTGCGTAACTTATTCTGCATACAATCCATTTCGTCCTCTGCGTGCTAAAAGAGCACACGTATTTAAGTGCTGTTATTACTATAAATTAAAAACTCTAAATTTCTTATTTTAGTACAAATTGACACTAAAAATTCAATTTGTGTCAGTTTCTTTTCCGTTCTCAACAATCACTGGAAATGTTTACAAATTTCTAATCTGGCATTTTCTCTCACTAAGTATTATTGGAAGAATTTAATTATTTATTCACCTAATTCCATTATAAAATAAACTAGATTGTAGTTACATACATATGTTTGATAATTAATACAGAAAAATAAAATTTAACGTAAATAGATGTAAAAATTAGTTGATTATTGAAGTATTTTTTATGATTAGAGGCTTTTGGGAAACTGTCAAAGTTTATAACTTCAACCGGAAATGAGCGGTGATTAAAATAATTTATTTAAAAAAATTCAAATAACAGGAACCCCTTTTTACTCATTTTCGGTGAGGCGTGAATCGACGCTTGAAACACCAGCCATATATCACATTATTGCCGCAATAATTTCAAGAGCCAAATTAAGCCTATCAGATTAAAATAGATTTTAAAGCTGACTCAAACTCTCTAAGTTAGAGTGTAGAGAACTTACTTTTATATTTACAATATATATTACTATTAAAGGTTTAAGTTAATATAATTATTCAAGGAAGATAAATTTAAATTGCTGAGCACGTATCACTCCAATTTCGGAATGTGCCTTGTAAGACGTCAGTCCGCAGTCGACCCGGTAAGCCCAGGTCCTCAATGGGCTGTAGAGCCATTGAAGAAGAAGATATAAACTTAATGACTGGCTTTTAATATTAACCCGTTTTTATTATAATCGGCCAAGTTTAACATTTCTGTAATAAATATTTATTTATTAATGTCTTTAAATTGTTTCAAATTTTGCTTTCGGCCAAAATAATCACTATGAAAAATTGTTTTAAAAATAATTTTTTTGGCATACTGAAACTTTATTTTTATAAAATAAATGTAATAGATGTATAAAATGCTGATAGAGATTATTGTTACAATTTTTTATTTAGAAAAAATGACAAGATAAAAATAATTATTGAAGTTTTGATATAATTGATAATGATTAAGAACCCAATAGGATATAATACATTATTGACTTAATTTGAACTGAATACTGGCTTATTGATTATGAAAACACACATATATTATCTAACCGTGTATTTTACATTATTTACCAAAGGTTTTTCAAAAATTGTAATAGTTAATATTTCGTCTACGTTACTAATGCGGTTTTCATTTCTTCATGGACTCTACAGATCTAAACCCAATATGAAGCGTGGTAACCAGTAATATTGTTATTAATTGAGGTCTCCTAGGCTTAATGTGTCTTGTCTGAAAAATTACTTAGTCAGAGACGTGTTGTTTATGGTCTTCGCCAAACACGGATCGTGCGATATGAAAACAGCGAACAGGTGGCAGCTGTAAAGCACTGTTTATCGTGAATCTCTTGCCATTTATCTATAGTAATATGAAGCATGGTGACTTGGCGTTCCGTGATCCAACATCACGAAGAAGTAGCTTGAAAGGTTTGAGAAGTATGACAATTCAATAAAGTGGAGAAAAAATTACAAATAACGGTAAATTAACGCTGGAAAATACATAAATAGAATAAATAAACGAAATATTGTACTTTCCAATATTACGAAGAAGAAAGTATGAATTTTATGATAATCGAATTGAATTCAAATCATTCTGTAGCCTTATTGAATGTTAAAGAATTTTAAATACGAATCATATGCCAGAACTGAAATCAGTCACCCTGACCTTTTTTTGCTCCATAGTCTACCTTTTGAATCGAGTAATAACTAAATGTGTCACAGAGAAGAAATTGTTTCCTTTTTGGCCAGTGAGTAAATGGACTTGACCTGAAAGCTCGTATATTTTTTCCTCAGTGCGATATAGAGAGATTTTTATGCTTTACAGTAGGTAATATCCCCTTTTAGGGAAAATTTATTAAAACGACAAATTGTCCTTGGCAATAATTTATGATGTTAGTACCAACAAATTACTGTATTAGCTGATAGCCGCTATTGCTTTTGCATAAAGCAAAAGCAATTTGGATTTTAAACGCCACCATGGCGCTAGATCGATACTGGAAAATCCACAGCCCCCTCTACCTATCAAACAGTAACTACTGTCTATTTGTTGAGTAGAGATATAAGTACTTGAAAACTTGTTAATTTCATTGGTTTGTAACAGAGGCAATATAACTCATTGGAAAAATATATTACATGCATTTATGATATAATAAAGTATTTAAGCCATCCGAAAAAATAGCATAACAATTTCAAAAAGATGGACTAAACTGTATCACTGTAAATATCTCCGAGAAATATAGATGTAAAAAAGCAGATGCCATTGCGTAAAGAAATGAATGTGCCATATATTTTTAAACAATTGTCGATAATACTTAAAAAAAGAGCTAAGAGGATTTGGTAAAGTTGAGACCAATAATCGTATTACATAAATTACGTATTTAAAAGGATATAGTCTTTAGTGATCTAAAAATAATTAAATTGATTCCATACGGCTTTTGCTATCTACATTTTCGTATAACATATTACACGGAATGTACTCAAAATTTTGGTGGTGAAATTGAAGAAAAAATCTGTTTCAGTATGAATTTAAGGATTCAATTTTCTGTGGTTTCGCTGCCTTTTTTATAATCAATTTCCGCAATCTGGTGGCTGTTGGAACTGATTGGCTAAAATACTCGACAAATACTGGTATGTCTCAAATAAAACGCATTCACCTTCTTTTACCTCTCTCACTTCAACTTGAGTCACCTAATAGACGATTCGGCTATGGAACTGTATTTTTAATTTTCACTCATGCTACTGGCAGGCGGAATTCTACATGAACTACTTAGTTGGGTCTGCGAAAAGGAATTTGGAAAAAACTTGAACATGAGAGGATGTAATCAAGGAAAGGAAAATGGATGTCTGACGTGACGACTGAGAAATCGGGTTTGAAGTGGTCCGTGATAATGAATTCCCCTGTATTTGGAGATAAGCGTCCTCGTCGCCCTTCGCCCCTTCAGCAGACCCACACGTCACCAGACTAACATTTATTGGTGCAATGCAATTTCACGCGCAGTTTCAGGGTCGAGTGGTGTGTCACCGCCGCGTCCTGCACATGTCTTCGTCGTCAAGGGTGAAATTAACGACAACTCGACACATGCGACCTGGCTGCAGATACACTGAATCCTCCTCAAACGAATCATGTCGTTGACAATTCATCATTTATTCAGGCGGCATGATATTGTACTGTGATTTACAAAATTAATTCAAGCGAAATATGACTTAGTTTCGAACATTTCATGATGGCAGTCAACCTAATACAGACTTCAGAGGCAAACATCCACAATTATCTTCATATTAGTGCGTAAAGCTTTATTTTTACACATTTTATGCTGGAAAGCCAAGTACAAACAGCTATAACTGATTATCAAATAAATCATTTCATCATTAAGACAGTAATAAATATATGAACCATCAAAATCAAAGAAATATTATTATTAAATCATATTATTCTACTAAATATGAACAATAATAAATAACGAATAGGACAGAAATTTCTCTGACCGCGTCAAGAAACCTACAAAAAAAACATAACCTTATGTTGACAGACTATAGGATATTTAATTTTTGTATATGAGATTTTTAAATATTCTAATGAAAAGTAAGGCTATAATAATTCAATAATTTATTGTTAAAAATTTAATTCAATAAATAACTAATTTTTGATACAATTATAACTAGGGCCCTGTACTAATTAAGAAAATAATAATTTATTTCAGATGACTTAACATAGGGCATTTATTTATTCGTTAAATTCAAAAGAACAGGGTCATGTCTGTGTGAGAAACAAACAAATTATGAGCAGAGATCTTGCTGACTTCGTTGAAGCCGGAAAGTAACCTTTTTTTGTTGCAGATACTCGGGTTACTTCCAAGAATTCGGCGTGGCTTACTCTGTAAGCAGGCAGGCAACAGGTCGCAGTGAATCAAGAGAAAACGGTTTTTCTAATCTACGAATTTACCACAGGTGATCGTCCTCTGGTGGTTGACCAGCCTTAAACCTCAAGCTTTGCCTGTAGCCACGGACTAAGGATTTTAAACGCGCCAACATGACGGTAGACCGAGACTGGAAATTTCACAGCCACGCAGCCTATCTTTTGCTCTAACTAAATATATTTTCCACTAATATAAATAATGAATTTTAAGTCATGAATTAACGAGGTGGTATTCTACATCGCTACGGGCTTCTCTTATTCTTACCATTGCAAGAAACAGGAATCGTATTTTTGACTACTTAGGACGTTAATCATCTGTAATATCTAAGAAATATTGATATTATACGTATATTTTATAAGATGATGAAAAGTTAAAGAATGTATGTAATCACTAACCACTTGGCGGTATTTTCAAATTAAAAAAGATACAGCCTTTTTTGAAAATTTAAATAAGTTAAAAATTGTATATGAAACGTAATTATATTTTTTACATTATTTTGTTACATTAGTCGTTAAATTTTACAGAATCATAATTTTTTTCCCAAAATTATTGAAATTTAAAGCCATTAACACATCATTCTTAAAAAATTTGGGGAAAGACATAATTTTAATATAATAGGTGAAACAATTATATTATTTAAATAAACTTTATTTAATTTAAATGAACTGTAAAATATGGATTTCATGCAAGAAAAAAAATTCTTTTACATATGCAAAAAAGAGAACAACCCCAGTGATTTTGCACATTTTTAACGACTTTTTCCACAATGTGTTCAATGGAGCTGACCCAGATTTAAGCACTACCAGGAGCGTAGATCATCTCAGCGACAGCAAAAATAGATTCTACTCTTATATATGGCTAATTATGTACTATTTCATCTTAGCTTATTCCAAACCCTGATAAATGTTAGTGATCAAATAAGTGACCCCCGAAATAGTAATTTAGATTCAACAAAGACGACGTCTGCCACTTCAAGAAAAGATGGGATGTATTAATGAACGGAGCTCTCAAATTTTCCATGCGTTTAAAAGTGTATGCAGAGCATCTAAACATATATCTATATACTGACTGTACACAGATCAGGACAACTTAGGCATTTTGGAGGAACTCGCCATCTCAGGTATGGATTCAATTAACAACTGCATTTTAATTATTATTTCAAAATAAACTATGGAATTGCCAACAGTGCATTATGTTGATGGGAATCTTGAAGATGTAACTTCTCAGTACATTTGTTATTATAAGGTTAGCCTCTGGACCGTTCGTTGTCCAAGACTTTGAGAAATATTTTTATCACATGAAAACGAATTAGCAAGATAACTTCTCTGCACAGTTGAAATAGTGACCTAATCCGCCTACGTTCTTTGTTTTGAATTTCTCGACACATTCTCCAACTAGGAAAGAGAACACCACAATTGCATGAAACTTCTCAGTCCGAATAGAGAGGGGGAGATTCAGTGAGATGGGCCCGGATTAAAAAGAGTCGTAAGTGGATTGCCAAAACTGCTTAAAAATTTGCTAATACTAATGCTATTCCCTTTTAGCATTTAAAACTTTTCCAGAGACCAGATCCCGGATCGGATAAAAGCAAACTAATTTATCTTCGTAGGAAAAAGCACAGTTTTTCTGTTGTAGAAATTTTATCTCTTAACTGTAACATAAGGTTGGCTTATACATTTCTGAAATTAAAGCCACCTTCTTATTTACAAAAACATGATTGTAATTTGGAGGTCAAACAGGATAAAAAAAATTGAATTCCTCAGGGTTCTCAGACACATTTCACATCAAATCAGTTGTGCATAATTTAAATTTGCCTAGAAAAATTTTCGTCCATTAGTGTCCCACACTTTTACTAAAGTGAAAAGAGACCGAGATATTAATTCAGAATAAACTGATATAGTCATCATTAACATAAAATTAATATATTTATGATTTGTCTAATTATTTTACTGAAATTAATAAAGACATATATTTTTGATAAAAAGTTACATTTATATCGGCGCAAATAAAATATTAGGCAACTAAAAATTATTTTTACAAAGATCGGAGGTTCTGCGATTTATTTTAATTTCTTGTGTTTCATGTCTATTTCCACATGATTTATTTATTATTTAGCTAACCTTAAAAATATATACATACTTAATATTTTTTATTTATATGATAATTAGCGAAAGCTTCTTGGAAAATAAAATATAATGAACGTATTGAAGCATAAACATATAAACTTTCAATTTTTTAATAAAATATTTTTCGTATGTTTGTCTTGATCAATACTGTACTTTATATAAGTTTAAATGGAAATAAAATTATATTTCAATAACACTTTGTTTTATTCATATTATTTGCAATACACTGTAGCTTTTAGCTTCATCAGCCATATTCGTCATGATAATAAACGCATTAAGATATTGCATCAGTAAAAAAAAGTGAACTGGCATGTAGTTTATTTGTAATTTAATATGATATTTTGCTTTAGGTTTGGAAGTATCGTGTTCTAGTCTAGTAGGTTGTAAATGTTAACGATTTTCCTCAACACTATTGAAAAACTTAAAAATATGTCATTTCTCAATTTTTTCCGTAGCCTGATTTTTATTACATTCCTAAATTTCAGAAACGTCTATAAATGCAACTGCATCATTTAAATTAATTAATTTATTACCGTTAAACTGTTCTTTTCAGAAAAGTCTTTTACAAATAAGAAATTGCAAGGGAAATGGTGATTAATAAGATAAATAAAAGTAGTTAAGGGAATGGTTTATTGATAATATTCACACACGGTGCGAAGTTACTAGTACATTATGCAGAAAGCAAAAATTGAATTGATTTCTCTAATTAGTGCTTCGACGAATTAGAAAGTTATTTCACATTGTACTGTTACACGTTAGTATTACTTCTGTATAAAAAAAATAATAGTCACAATATATGACGGTAGATCTCATTAATGTTCTTAATATTTAAAATGGTATAGAATATATTGGAGTTCAATTACTATCGTAAATAAGAGGAAAAATATTTCCGTTAAATATATTTTATATATTGCAATTAAATTAATTGGTTCATGCCGGTTATGATGGAAGTTTAACTTCTTTTACGTTGATAATAGAGTGAGAAACACATTAAAGAATAAAACGAAACACATCTTAACATTTGAACGAAACTAAATGACGGTTTTTACGACTTTTCTTGCTTCAGTCTGCTACTATGTTTTTGTACATTTGACGAGTCGGTCCGTACTCTTGGGATGCTGGGGATAAATATAGAGGCGGCGGTGAGTGTGATAATCACCTGGTTTCTTCAACTCGGTCATTATCTGCGGGAAGAAGGCAGCTGCCGTCATCATCAAGTGTATTGCCCTCATAAGGCTGACCTCCAGACCCTCTCTAATAAGACAAACACAGGGTAAGCTTCCTGCCTGCCATATCAGGAAAAGAACATTGTTACCATTTTTTACGCGGCATAAATTATTTGGGATAATGCATGCGTAACGTCAGAAACGCTGTAATTCATATTAAAGAAAACGAAGAAGCCATATCAAATCGTTTAAATAGTTCCAATTAAGGTTTCATTTCTGACTCTGACTGCCAGTTTCAATAAAAAATATTATTAATAGGAAAAAAAATTCTCAAGCGTACACTGATAGAAACTGAAGGTGATTTAATTGATGCTTCATTTTTTCATAGTTAGAGTATACATCAATATTTTGAATATTCGAACTCATATATTGAATTGTCCGAAGTAACAAAACTGGTAAAAGATAGTGTGTTTATGAAATTTAAATTAAGTCATTGGAAGTAGATTCAGGAAATCATTGAAAAAGCAACAAAACTTTTGGAAAACGTCTGAATTCAGTCTGATTAATTTACAATGTCATAATCATGTCAGCTCGTTAAAATACGCATTCGTCTCTAAATCAGTTACCTCAAACCAGTTCTAAGATTAATGCCAGACTAATACGCTTTTACAAGAGTTAGCTAATATGGAAGAGTATTTAAACAAAGGTACGTTCTTTTGTTAAATTATTAATTTTTCAGGAATGCGTGATTAAATTTTTACTATACAAATTTTTGGAAAAGTATTTTACAAAATAGCAGCAACGTTCTTATATTTCCGAGAACGTTTTTTAAAAATTTACTAAACATAAATTTATTATTTAAAGTAATTATGATTAAATATCATTAGTAGAAAGTTTTATAATTTGTTTAACATAATAATTTTTAAGTGAGGCCAAAAACAGATAAAAATTAATAAAGCAAAACCAACAATAATTTAATACAACTACATGTTTTCGTCCTATTCTGGGCTACATTCAGTTTGAACTAAAGAAAATTATTACAGTGTAAAGATATAAAGGTACAGCCAAAGAATACACAAATTAAAGAACCAAAAATTTATTTAAACTTACAGACGTTGAAAACTATTTTAACATAATAATATTTCTATATATCGGTTCTCCCCTTCTTCTTTGATCTTAATGAAAGGAAAGTTTTTATTGCGCCTCACTAATTCCTTCAGAGCGTACAAATATATGCAGAGATTTAAATATACATATAAAATGAACGGACCTTCGGAACACAAAGTCCAATTAAATAATTAATTATTTCTTAAAAACATTTTGTTTGGCATTATTTAATTTTTAATAGATCAAAATACCATTCAAGATGTATATTTAATTATCATTTATACATGTGCTAAAATTATTTTACTAACGAATTTCTTTTCCAATAATTTTTTCGTTAGGAATAATACATTTTTATAAATTTTAAATTATGATTTATTTTAATTAGATTTTATTAAAATATAGGCTAAATACAATATTGTACTAATAAAATTTTTAAATCTAGTGGATATTCAGGACATTAATTTACAGACAGGAAAGTATGCAATCACAAAGTGAGTTAACTTATTTAGGTTACTCTGCTAATAGGATGTCTGAATTGTTTCGTTATTTGTCACAAATTACGCTAGTTACTGTTACAGACTGAGTATTTCAATGCTTAATGGGAAAAATAAGATTTATTGTTAAAGACACACTTTCCAATGTACAATGCCCATCTATCATTCAGATTTGTCATGTAGGCACCTCTAGCATACTCGATTTCAGTATAATGCAGCCAAACGAACTCTTAGCTTGATTTTTCCGCGCATGAACTTGGAGTGGCACAAAATTTTCCTCTCCCTTCCATGACTTGTGTCCTCCCTGTGCTCAGCTTTTATAAAAAGGAAAAGTTTTGTATAAGGAGACTGATTTTCTTTTTCTTTTGCGCATACCTTGTAGCAGAAGAAAGACGTTGGCAGGTCGTAAATCAAGGGTTCCTGTTGGACGAGACGAAGAAGCTGGTGCCATTTGTCGAACGTCGAAGTCGGGTGTGGTGACGACTTGGTACGTGGATTCTTTCGTGGGAAGAGGCAAGGTCCCTGCGAGTCCTTGGCCGTGAGCTGCATTATTTACCAATGGTGACGTCGGCCTGACCCGCTCTGGCCTCTGGGTACCGTTGGTGGCGTTCTGTTAGCCAATGATTCAAGGTCGCGTCCACAATGCCAGTCAATGTCCTGGGCCGCTGAACCGTCCATCCACGTGGAATTCGGAGAACAAATAGCGTCATTATCAGCAGCACCTTTATCAGCTCCTTTGCATACAATTGATCTTCCCCTCTTCAGGATTTCTGTTGCTACATTTACTTTCCCTTTGTAATGTTCATAGATCTCAGCATTTCTTAACACTGATCTAAGGATCGCGTCAACAGTGTCTTGAAGTTATCTGATTTAATTCAAAACCAGTATCAGCACTCAGACCATACATCTTTCATAAGTAGTGATAACACGCTACGATGTTTGGAAGTTATCAAACTTGAAGCATAAATATTCCTTGACACAAAAAATGAGCACCCTTACGTGGATGCAGCACGGAACAAATCGGTTTATTCGCCGACGTTTCACTCTGACAGAAAACTGGAATCTTTTAGAAGGTCTTTCAATTCCTTACTTTGTCATGTTGTAGACAATGCTAAATTTTCCTTCCAAAATAATGAAGCGTACTATTAAATAGCTATATTAGAGGTCATGATTGAAGTTTTAACTGTAGAACTTTGAAACTAAGGATTGTTACTATAACAGTACAGATTAAGTCAGGTCGGAAGGAAACGACTGCTACGCTGCTGTTTGTCAGGAAAAATCATGTAACAGTAAATTATAAACAAGTACAATATTCAAGTGACGTCAATACATGAAGCTGTATACAGTACACCGTATAAATTAAAGCCTTAACTTTCCACTTCTCAGACAAGCAAGAGATACTTCGTGACGTTACGTTTCGAAATGTAAACTTTTTCCACCTCCATGGACCAATTTTAGGTATTCCAAAAATCAATTGAGGGCCTTGACCTTTGTACGTTCGCTAGTCTCTGCATAGTAATTAATATTGTGTCTATATGATAGGTAGTTTACACTACAGATATATTCGTTGATCAGGAAGTAATTTGAAAATAGAGACGTATAATCTTTCCTTTCTGTTTATTTTGGCAAGTGAATGCTAATTTAAGGTAGATACGAAAAATAAATAATTTTTTCTTTAAAAAAGTTAGAATCATTTACGAAAGTAAAGGAATATCCTTATACCCAACACAAGCCAGGATGATAAAATGCTGATCAGACAGGGTTAAAAGATACGTGTATGAGTTCTTTATTGGACACAGGCTGTGACGTATTTGATTAACAAACGTTTAAAAATATATTAACACCAGAATATGAAAATTAGTAAATTGTAAGACAACGACTTTATGTGTCATATAGGGATTATATACTAACAAAAAATTATTAGAAAAGAAATTCTTAATAAAATACTTTCAGCGCATTTAGAAATGATAATTAAATATACACCTTGAATGGGATTTTGATTTATTAAAAATAATGCCAGACAAAATATTTTTAAGAAATAACCAGACAATTTGTATTCTAACATTGTTCTATATTGATAAAAGAGTCACAAAACTATGCATAACTTCAACCAAAGTTACATTTATATTACAGTAGCCCGGCGTAATCTATACCAATAAAAACAATTGAAGTGTCTGCTGCCTGTCTGACTGACTGTCCGTATGTTTGTCTCGAATAGGTGCCGAAAAGGCTCAAAGGATTTCAATGAAAATTTGAGGGTTTAAGAACTTAAATATTCGTGCATATATGTTAATGATAAAGACATTATATTAATATCTTCTGCAGTATAATATAAATATAATTTTCCCCGTACGTGCATTCAGTCTCCAAAAAGTGAATGCGGGTAGCCTTTACTCTTGATATTTTTAATCTCCGAAATGGCTTAATCAATTTCAGGGACTGAAAAAGGAATTTTAAATTAAATTTTCGTTATGTTCCATTTCAATATATTGCAGATTTCAGAAGATATTAATGTAAATATTTATAAATCCATGGAATTGCTGCGAAAAAGGCGGCGTGAAAACCAACTGCGAGTTATAAGTCGTATTAGGCGTTCTTATACATTCATCCCTGAGAAATAAACTTTTTGGATCGTCGATAAAATGTATACGTAAATTGGTGTCATTTGTCTCGTAAGGTAATTTTAAATATTTAGTAATTTCTCATTTATATTGGCTCCGAAACCAACTGCAAGTTATAAGGCTATAAATAAATTATACCATACTCTTTATATATTTAATAAATTCAACTTTATCAAAATTCTGTACCTGTTTCGCTTTTAGGGTAAAAATCACAAGAACTATTTCCACCCGAACGAAGTCGCGGGAATAGCTAGGACATAATTCTTAGAATATTAGACCATAGTTATATTATGTATTAAAACTTACTCAATAATTCCTATAATTTTACATCAATGGGGCAGCTGTGTACCTTTATATTTTTCGAAAACTTCATTCATACGAGTAAATTCCGATGAGGCGCGTTGCAGCGCTCAACTGCAGAGACAACTGCTTTCTGAAGCAGGTCCTATTTCTGTCAAACAACTTTTTGCTCGGAGTTTGACGGAATTGTGCTCTTCCGGGATTGTTTCGAGCACGTCATGGTGCCGCAGCAGACGAGAGCTATTAACGCTTGTTAGCCACAATCTACATTTCCTTGTAATTGACGCCTTGGAATGTGTCCGCCAAGATTTACATACGACTCGAGGGGCAAGTTATTCCAGTGTTACGCACTATTGCTCGGCCTACTTAATTATTATTTATCGCTCTTAAATTGATTTAATTCCAGTTTGTTTCTCGAAAAGTGAGCTTTGAGCAAGGCATTTCTTTCGGATCGTATAAGAGATTTATCCTGATAACAATAGGTTGTGTTATTTGGTTAAATAATACGTGATAGATTATTGTTGGCTACGTCTAATTTAATAAACAGTAAAAATCAGTCCGTATACTATATTAATGGAAGGATTTAGTTGTACGAAAGCAATGGAATTGTATTAAAATTCAACCAACGTATCTAATATGTTGGAGTGGACTTATCAGTGTTCAACTAATGTTGCTTTATTTATTAGTTCATTTAAAGATTAATTAATTATTATGATTACACATTGGAATTAAATTACGTACCGACGGACCAGACAGTATTGTTAATTGCGCAAGCCTGAGACGTTATTTTTTATTGTTGTTAGTACTACGGGGCCGACACATCAAGAGCCTAGAGGAAGAGAATCATTCTGAAGAAAGGTAGATCGTAATTGGTGGGTAATAAAGGACACTAAGATGGTAGAGACTAAGAGGAAGAGAAGACATTTCGTCCAAAGACGTGGATATTTATTCATCGCTGCTGACTGCAATCTCTAAAATTTCTATTATTTACTTCGTTAGCTATAATTATCAATACAAGTCATTTTCCACTCAAGAAAATCTCTAGAAAACGTGGAACCTCCAACGGAGCGTAGATTTGAGAACCACCGAAAAGTTGATGCGCACTCAGAACATCACATCAACCAGAACAGTAGAACAATCGTACGTCGCAGATTTAGGAGCCAGAGGATTGACTTCCACGAAGTCGAGAATCCGCAGTAACGACGGAAAACTGTAAGCTTACCGTCTTTTCGATACAAATTTGTGAAGCGAATTCATTTCGTGAAACCATGCAGTCAGTCAATTTACAGTAAAATTCGCATCTTGGTTGCTCTTCGCAACAATCTTCCTGTATTAATCTTTTTATATCCATCGTGAAAGTGACAAATATTTATTATAGAACTTGTACTCAAGAAAGAGCACTGTGAGGTCGACATTTTAAGCGCTTGGAGAAAGAGAAGAATTTCGAATGAAGGTTGATCGTAATTGCTGGACAATGAAAGATAATAAGATAGGAGGTTTCTTTAAAAACATTTGCTACAAAACAGTAATATGTGCTACATAATTATATCAGTCTCGTGCACATTTTGTATTCCACACGTGATTTACATAATTTGTGTTCATTTAAAAATATTTTTTAATTTACTTAGGAAAATTTGGTTCCATTTAAAAGCAATATTTTATTAAATGACTGTTACTGTGTTGTATTGCGAAGCAGCGAATAAGTTGATAGAATGTGAATGTGTCTCGTAATGGAAGTCTTGGCGAATAAAAACAATTTGTCCTTAATGATTGTTATATGTATACACATACATGTTTTGCGTAATTTGTGACGAGATAATTTTTTTTAAATGGTACTGAATCTAATATGGGTGTTATTGAAATAGATACATGTTTCATAACTTATATTAACTTTATTAACAACAAATTATATAATTTTTTAAGTGTTTAAGGAACGCTGATGTTACATGTATTCATAGTTGAATGTGGTGCTCTGTACTTAAACGGCCGCCGTCTGTAGGTTAGATAACTATCTCCGGTTCCAAAGTCGGTGCCTGTGCATGAGTGAGCAAGTCATCGTGATAACGTTAACACAAAAACGCCAGAAAATCCTCTAACCGGTCAGCATATCGCGTTTCCGACGATAACGCACACTGGGTCAGATACACTTTATGAGTTCACACAGCTTTTCATGTGCTTTCGATTTCCGAGGGAGCCCGCGTTTGTGAGCGTTCTTTGAGACAGGCCACTGCTATCTTCCAGGAAGCCGATGGAATCTTCAACAAGAGCCTCTTCATGCCAGTGGGACTCTCATGGATCGGCTTCGTTCTTCTACAGGTGCAACCGAAGTCAGACCATCCTTACTCGAGCTAGATCAAAATAAATAATTAATTATTTGCTGAACAACAAATACACTCTATTGATTATCTTAGTATTATTATAACATGTGATTGTGAATTAAAAACCTATTCTGTAACTGAAGTACCACAATTTTAAAAAACAATTTCTTTACTTGAATTACCTGTATAACAAATAATTACGTCAAATTCATTGTGGCTACTTCTGTAGTGGAATAAATTTTTAATTATGACTAGTTACTTATTTGATGAAATTGTATTTTTCATAATGCTTGATAAATTCGTGCTTACCTCAAAATGATAACTGATGTATAGGGCATAGTGTGACCAAGGTGTTTATAGTAAGGTGCATTTTTCGTTTTGGAATATATATTATAGCGATCGAAATATATAAATTTTATTTTAATGTTAATTAGAAACTCACCAATCACTTTAATTCAGAGTAAAAATCTCAAGAGAAAAATGACGTGTTCGGATTAAATGGGTGTTAAAATGCCCTCTATCAATAAATTAAAATTTAAATAATTGATACTTGCTTATTTGAATAATATTACAGAAATATTTCTATTAATATATTTTAAATGGAAGGTTGCTGTTCTCTTCAAATTGTATCATAAAGTTTGAATAATATTTTCTTTTCAAATCTGAGTTACTGTATGCTCCAAATTTAATAAATAAAGCGATAGTTTATACTAACCTAGTCGAGAACAATTCATCACTCTATTCATCGGAAAGGCATAGAACAAGCAGCGTGAGCCCAAACCCCTGTTGTGCACCATAGCCAATGCCTTTATTAACTCTTTGCTGTCTTTGCCACCATGTGGAAAAATCCTCATGTAGACTTCAATTTTCTGTTATTATTTACGTATAAATTCTAACTAATGAATTCTTGTATTTTTCCCATGATATATTAAAAAGATAAATTCTTATACCAGAAATATTTGGATTTAATTCTACATTATATTTATTTCCTTTATGTCTCGGTTAAGGATATAGGATATCTCATGGTTTACATCAAGTAACAAATAAAATAACACGAAATATTATGGTATGTACTAAATACATTATTGGTCAAGCTCTTTAATATTATTATGAAAATTGAAAGAAAATTAAAAAACTAATTTTTGATGGAACTCAATCTATAAAGCGTATGAGACTGTAACATTTATTGCTTTTAATAGAAAAAAGTTACATGTTGATATTAAGAGAAACGGTTACTTTAATTTGTCTACTGAAAAGTTTCTGTTCATTACGTATTCAGATTTCTGTGCCACTGGCCAACGCGGGGGTATTTTTACTTAACGGAGAAATACCGAGAAACAATTGCCTCGTTTCGAATAGGCGCTAAACGAAGCATAAATGATAAATGCCGGCCGAGAGGCACGTGGCAGTCATTTCTCCCAACAGGAATTTATTATTTCCATAGCATTGGCAATTGTCATTACGGGGACATTACCATGCGCCCCTTTCCGCAGGGCGAGAGCTTGTCATTTGTTTCAAATTTAAGGGCAATGGAGGGTTAAGGGTTAGTTCCTGTAGGGTCACCGATGCAGCCTTCCCTCCCTCATAGCAAATATGAAATAAGCTAAATGGCTCTTCCGTGTTCACTTAATCACCCAGCCCGAATCATAGTGTAGGCTCTAAGCCCAGTCCTGTAAATTACTATCGGCCTTCACAAAACCTTCAATTACAATTATAAATATCAGGGTTCTTACACGACGCCACGTTTAAAGAGTGAAGGGAAATTAAGTTGTTAAATCTAGATTTACACAATAGCGTGAGAGGTCGAACCTATCTGTGAACTTTCCTCATTCAGTCAATTATCATGGAAACGGACTTTACTCCAGATTTATTGCGTAACACCTTACCATTGCTAAAATTTTATACATAGTTCAAGTTAAGTAAGGTACTACTTTAATTTATATATGTTGAACAGGCGATTAATAAAGTTAAAAATGAATATGGAAAGGGAATGAAAATGAAAGGAGAAGAAATCAGACCCCTAAGGTTTACTGATGATATTGTGGTAGTAGGGGAGTGAGAAGAAAACTTGGGAAACATAGTAAATGGCATGAACGTGATCCTGGAGGAAGAGTATAACACGAGGAATAATGGAGGGAAAGCCAAGGTGATGGAGTGTAGTATGGGAAGCAGTGGAATAACAAAGAGTGTTAAATTAGGAAGGGATATTTTGACGGAAGTTAAGGAATTCTGCTATTTGGGAAACGTAATAACAAGTGATGGGAGAATTATAGTAGATAAAAAGAGTAGGATAGTACAGGTAAGGAAGGCTTTTGCGAACAAGTGTAATTTACTTACGCCTAATATAAATAATTATTAAAAATAGAGTGTGGCGTTATATGGGTGCTTATCATTCATATTTCACATTTAACGCTGGTATGTATGCATATCAGTCTATATTTAAATATTTTCTTCCGAATCAAATCAATGTAATTACTAATGCGTAGTTAATACCACATTTACTGGTTAAATGATCTTTTTACTTCAAACAACCATTTTCTACCTTTCTATATTTTCCTGATATTGTTCACTGATTTAATTATTAGTTTATTTTCATATAACACTGAGACCTTAGAGCCGGGACAAGGATTTTCTTCCACCATTCAGACCCTAGTTGATATTGATTGTTGAAGTAGAGGAAGGAAGCTAAGCGGCTTCGCATCGGTGGAAGAATCTCCGGGATTTGTATTGACCAGACCAGGCGGAGGTGTAAGTCCGAGAAGGTCCCGAGGGATCGCCTTCAACGGCCATCAGAGGTTGCTGCAGCTCTACAAATCTGTGCTTACGCCTGTGTCCGGTCCGGTCCCACACTCCAATCAAAGTTGCCCTCGAAATCTATACCAAAATACAAACAACAAAGAAAGAACGTTTGTTCTACTGTCCTAAACCCCGTCGAACTTGTTGTATCTGCCACGTAATAAATAAGTTTATACAGTCAATATTTAAAAGATGACCAAACCAATCCTTTACATTTATTTTTCAGCAGTGCAATTTTAATATATTTAATTATTTTATTTCAAACAACGTATATGACGAATGATGTTTACCCAACCTCATATGAAATTAATAACTTGTCTTCCAACGTAGTCTGTCTATTCTAATCTAAGTGCTCCGACTTATCTTCAAACTAACTAGACATATCCCTGGCATCAAAACACTATTACAACGCGAAATTAAATATAAATGTCAGTAAAGCCTGACGAAATAATTTCAAGAAAAATTACATGATTAATTATTTTTCTATATTTAAGACTTTACCATTTTTGTTATGATTTATATTTTAAGGTTCAAGTGTTCTGTACGGGCAGGATTTCAAATTTCGAGCTACGCAACTCCTTTTAAATGATTTTAAGCACCGCTAAATGTCACGTTTCTCATAAATATCTTTGATTGGACGATTTATTATTTTCGTGTCAAGAATGGTGGAATTAAAAAAATAACGGATAGTTATTGTGACACCATCAAGGTGCTGGAAGAATTTGTAACTCTTACAATTTTTTTTATTGGGGAATTTTATTCTACTTTATTTAATAGGGCAGGGTTAATAAATAATAATAAAGTTAAAAATTTTATTAATTATTTAACAAATAGAAAGTTATCTTCCTGCTCTTTTTATTTTATTTTAGACAATTCTTCTTCTTTAAATGAAATAAAGTAAGCCCCACCCTAATATTTTTGGAAAAGTGTGTGCAATACACTTCATTATATTACTGGATTACATTCACTCACTCAAAGGCCTGAGATGTTTTAAACTCTCTTTAATTTAGCGTGAATATTTAAAGTACCATTGGATTTCCTAACTGTATTAAAGTACGTGGGTCATTAGGATGAAGTTAACAGGGCAGGTATGTGTAGCATCGAAAATTTATGTTGGTTAAATTACATGTTGTCCAAGAGATTAGTGTTGAATTAATAATTAATAACAAATAAGTAGCTACGTCTGTTTCCCGAGCTAACGCTCGTAATGTAAAGCAAATTAAGCAGCCACCTGTGAATGAGATTAGAAGTCGTTGGCCTATTGAGGACTGCAAATCCTTCAACATTTTGTCAAATTTGAAATTTCCGAAAAAAAAATTCAATAACCTTGCGTGGAGGCAGGTATGTGAACTCCGTATTTGGAACTCGGGAAATGTAAGACATTTTGCTATTGGCTAAATTTATGAGTAATTCGGATCTAGAGGGAAGATCCGAGGTTTCGAGGTTGGCGAAAACGATTGAGGAAGTCAGTTGTTAAAAAAAATTTCAGAAAAGAGAGCAGTTGTCGAGAAATTTTAATTGCAGGATTAAAAACCTGATTTTTACCTATTACATAAAACATATTTTTATAAGTATAATTAATATATTTGTTGGATCCCCAATGTTCATTTACATCTGTGTCCGATAGTCCAAATTATTTTGTATCACAGTCATTGTAGTGAAGCTTCTGTTAATTATTACATTCGTAACGAAGTTTTGTTTTAAGTATGACTTGATCAGCATGTAGTCGTGTTTAGAAGAGAGTAATGAGGCGCGAGTTGCT
This sequence comes from Eucriotettix oculatus, assembly GCA_034510155.1. Taxonomy (NCBI): domain Eukaryota; kingdom Metazoa; phylum Arthropoda; class Insecta; order Orthoptera; family Tetrigidae; genus Eucriotettix; species Eucriotettix oculatus. Next base: position 50,345,502 of record CM067381.1, read on the forward strand.
GCTGAGTGAAGATAGGCCTGACTGGACGCTCTAATGGCAGGCGGTTCCGCAGACACCGAGGAAGATTTCCTCCCACCTCACCCTTCACTGCTGGCCAGTTTTTCCTGTGCCTGCGAAAATGTGTGAATCGTGTACCAGGGAGCTTTGCCATTTGTTTGGCTAATGGCAAGAATATGGCCGGGCTCTTTTCTAGTCCGCTCCAATCCGATAGACTTTTGTCCGGGGTGAACAAATCCTATTTGCGTGTTAGACTATACACAACGAACTAGTTGGTCTGATTTAAAAAAGAGAGTGGGGGTGTGGAGGAGGAGCAGGTCATGCGTTCCGCAGGAATTAAAGCGTCCCCTCTCTTGCGAGGGAATAACCTAATATAGGCGACTTAAAAGTGTGCCTCTATTGAGCACTGGAGGGAGGTGCCAGGCCGAGTTTGCACTTGCAGGCGCGAAGGGACGGCCACTAATCCAAGTGGGCCACGGGCTTTGTCCGGTCGCCAGGACGCCGCAAAGTAGCTGCTTTCACATGCACTTACAGCCACCCTCTTGTCTTCGCTGCCCACGCTCTGCTCTCCCGGGCGACGACCAGAGGGTGGCAAAAATATACAATCGGAGCTGCCTGGGTCCAGTCTTTGTCGGCTGGCAACTCCACATCGTACGCTCAAGCAAGAAACTTGACATCTTTCCACGTAATTAAGAAACAATTCTATTGCCATTATCGCGTAGTTGCCTTCGAAATTTTCTAAAAAGCATTTGGAAATTGGCCATACAGGAACCTTTCCACGGAAGAAAATCTAACAGTGAGCACCAGTAACTTAGATATCCTAAGAAGATTCTACGTTACAAGCAGCATATTAGGAACAGCGCCGTGTTATGATCGATCGTGGCATGACCAACCAATGTAATATCATGTGATGAGCGACCACTGAATCCCTCTGATCTGTCTCCCTCCCTAAGCAGGTATACAGGCCCTCCTACTTCCCGTCTTCCTCGCTCCTAGTCTTCAAGCACTACCAGTGCGTAAATTATTTCAATTATATTAAGTTTTATTATAAAATCATTGCATTAGTTCTGGAAAGAATAACTTTTTTAAGTAACGGAATAGTTAAGAAATGAAGTCGAAAAGAAACACTACGACGTTGGTTTCTCAACACACACTCTACTCTTTGGTATTTATTAGCTTCTTCTATCGCGAACTAAATGAGGAGTTTCAGCAAATGGTTATCCACTTTGTTCATAATTATTCTCTTATTTTATCTGTCTTGAATAGTTTTATAATCTGTTATGATTAATTTAGTCAAAAATATTTTTCTTGAGAACAATGGTAAGAAAGTTTCTTTTTGTTTATTGTAACATCAACCAGCGTAGGTTTTATTAACCAAGTTCACTTAACAAATAGTTATACAGTTTTAAGAATAATATATTTTTCTCAGAAACAACCGAAATTATCGTACAGATGCTGTTGAGAGATCAATCCTCAAGGTTTTATAAAACCTTAGGGACAAAAGACGAATTCTGAAAAAATAGTAAAATGTTTCTTAATGACTTAAAGGGTGAAGGAGAAATTGTTTTCTAAGGCTGAACGGTTATTTAATGATAAGAGATGTGTCCAAATGCTTTTCTGGTTTATAGGTGTCACAAATTTGGTGACATAAAAAAAAAGAAAAAGGTAAATTTTTTCAAATGTCACTTTAAATTAAAAGGATCTTGACTTAAACACACCCCAATAAATTAATTACCATTAAAACCCGTTTCTTTTCTGATTTCAAAAGCTTAATATGTCTTACAATTAAAATTTACAAAGACATGCACATAAAAATAAAATATATCATTTAAGATAATTAATATTCACAGTAAGATTAAATTCTTCATGGTTCTCTGAAAATATTTAACGAAAAGGTAGGTAATTAAAGCATTATTTACTGTATTTTTAAGTAAAAATTAGCAATCTTGGTATAATAATATATATATAATCAATGAAATTAGATAAAAGAATAATTTTCCACATTATCAGTGCTAATCTAAAATCATTGATATATCAATAATTTTACTAATTCAATTTTGACTATACAGTGGTGCTTATATTTTTTTGTTAAGTTATATTTTCAAACTACAACAAGAAGCAACACATTTTAGATTATATTTAGCTACAATGTGACCAACCTATTCTTTGATATAGTTTCGTCTTGTTGGCTATCTTTAGTTACGACTCATTTTTCTGAAAACTCGATGCCAGCTATGAATGCCATACATAACAAAGATAAAAATAATAATAATAATAATACGGGCACCTGGTAAGGATTTGTGTTTCGAATGCATTGATAACAGCGAGACAATATTTACATAATTTCGAAGCAAAAGTTTTAGAATAATCGGTATTTATCAAGTTCAATATTATTTAAGATGATACACTCTAATTTTTTTATATTTTCCACTATTTTGCAGTTTTGGTGTGACATAAGATATTTCGCCACAAACTGAAAGCCAACAGATCAATTGAAATATACGACCCAACTTTTTTGTACCGCGACGTAAATTTTATTAAGTCGAACTTATACAATAAAAAAATGCCTGTGCAGGTAACAAAATTTACTGCTCAGGCGGCAAGTCTCTTTCAATTTATTTCTCGTGGCGCAGATGCTAAAGGTAGATTCGGACTTCGACACACACATAATTAAGGGCACGCATTCGTGAAGGTTGACCCTGGGAAGTGGTAGGGGAAACGGGGGCAGGCGAGAAAAGCTGTGGCATTTTAATAAATCTCATTAACGCCGTAGGAGGGATGCGGCGTTATGCAACTCTCGGTTCGAAGCTTGTAAATAAATTTAAAATAAAAGTAGAGCATTTGACAAGACCGGAAAATAGTAATATTGATTAAATATTTTTTCAAGTTTCATATCTTGTCATGCCTCTAATTGGTATATGTGGATGTTAAGAAACAGTTGTAGTTAGAGGGATTGGTAGATAAATAGAGGAGAAGGGGAAGACACGTACAGAGGAAGTTAAAATTGGATGATATGGACAAAATGTGTGAATAAATTGAGATGAAAATAGGAAAGACAGTTAAATTGTTGAAAGAAAAGGAAACCTGGAAAGACAAGATCACGACATACATATACATATATAGAGATGCATGGGGACCTGGAGAGAAAGGAGACAGAGAGATTTTCAAACGCAAATGATTAAGTATATAAAACGGGAAACGAGGAGAGTGAAATGAAGGTCCAGATGAAGAACCGTGGAGTAATAAAGAAAGAGCTATGGCTAAGGAAAGGAAGATTCAAGGAGAAATACAGTGAGGAAAAGCGAGAAGGAAGCAAAGAGAATGAGGCACATATTGAACGAGATACGCAGAAAGATATGGAGAGTGTTACAAAGAAAGGTTTCTAACAATGACAGTAAAACTTATCCTGATTAAAGCGTCTTTTTGAAATTGGAATCTTTGTCGTGGCTCCCCTCGCTCACGACATTCCGGTAGCTGGGAAACTCCCCCCCATCTTAAATCAAAATTGGTCATTTCCTAACTCTCAACCTCCCCCGCATAAACCTCCCCACACCACCAGCATATAACGTGACGGACGCGATTTATTGCTCCACATTTTATTTTCACGGAGCCAATTAATTAATTCGGCAGCCATTCCAAATCTCCCCACACCCTTCATACATCCGCCCCCTCCAACCACCAATCCGACAATGTGGATGCAGAACATTATACTACGATAAAAATAAAACAAATCTCTTTATTCCAACTCTCCAGTGACGTTTCATGAAAGCGAAATACTCATGGCTTGCAGAAGAGATAAAAAATAAAATACAGCGAATCAGTTTCCAGTTTTACATTCACAAATTACTTACAAATAAAATTCCGAAACCAGTCAAGAGATTAATCAAGCGCGATTATTTCAGACTTTCTGAAATTTTTAACATATACCGCTGCAAAAGATGTCTATTATACGTGCATAAATAAAATTTTTGTTTTATTAGCAACCAATTGAATCCAAATATTATGAATGCACATTTTATGTAAAATCATATGCAGTTGGCTTTTATAAAATATTCATTATATGCTTTCCAAGATATAACAATTTTTCATATTTATTCCTTTCTAAACCTAATATTTAAAATATATATTCCAAAATAAATAATTGTATGATACAAAATAATTACGTTATTGGTATAAATTATATTTATTAATCTGAGAATTCATAGCACTTATCCATTATCATTTGTGAAATAGAAACATAAAATCATAATTAAGAATTCCTGAATTTTGTACACAGCTTATCGAAAATTTACGGACATGTGTTAATATTTTAAATATTTCAACTGTGATACGATATCATAGTGAATAAAATGTTATAGCACTTTAGCTATATAAAAAACTATTATGATGTGGAAATAAATATATAAGGTCACTCGAAACGCTTAAGGAAACGGCTCTAACATTGTGACCGATTAATACTTTTGTATTATGAAATGTTATCAGGCCAGCCTTAATGTATATTTTGGAACGTGAAGTTACGGCTCTATGGTTAAATGCAGTCGGTTTAGCGCGTGACTGGATTGTTGGTGGCTCTCTTGAGAAAAGCCGACATTGTCTTATGTCGCCACTACGGTCGAAAACAGAGCAAGAGCTAGAAAATAATAAAGAGTCGACGGCCAGCCATGAAGCGTACGTTTGTTGATATGGGTTCAAGACCGGTCGCAGCTGTAGGAGAATGTGTCGGGTCTCGAACACGCTACCGGAGTAATTGTTGTAAGACGTCACACGGATTTTGCGATTTATATTTTACAGGTCTCATCCAGGCACGGGAGGCGGAGGAGAACACTTTTCAAACTCATTGCTCCAGAATAAAGTTGTTATGGCTCAAGTAATTTTAGTAATTTTCATTTAAAATAACCTGATAGTTACAATGCATATATTATTATTATTATTATTAAAAGAGAGGCATGTACAATGTGTTTGCAGTTACTTTACGGCCAATTTTATACAAATTGATGTCTGATATTTAATTTTTGAGGTTGTTCGTATTATTAATTTATAGTTAATGACTTAGAGGATAGCAGTAAATAACACATTTGTAATAACTAATAACTGAAAAAAATTCAAAGACTATACCCGTGTTTTCCAATCTTTTCCACACCAAAAACGAATCTCTCTCAGGGCTCTGGTAGACAATCAAGCTGGAAAATCTCTCTGCCTAAAATCAATATCAACAGAGATAGTGAATAATTAGCGACATTTTCAGTATTAAGTTAAACAATAATGATATTCATTTCATTACTTAGTGGAATTTTACTTCAGGTTTGACTATGGTGCTCACTTCGTTTGTTAAGATATATTTCCAAATCAGAGCAAGAAATAATAGGTTGTCTTCGTGTTATATAAATTTGTTACATAAGTTTAGAATTCACCCATATTCAATTGTTTCAAGTAAGAAAAACTTTTTTAAAAAGATCATGCCATCGGAACTTCTGATTTTGTTGATCCTTACTCTGAACGAACCAGTGGTTATTATTATATACTCCGGCATATTTAATTTAATCATTTAATACTAGAGTCCTTCCAGGCAACCTTGTCTAAGGATCTTACCAGATCTAGGAAAACTGCTGCAATAAGTGAATAGAGAAGTGTGACTTTCTGAATCTAAACTTCATATTCAAGTATGAATTATCGTAGTCGATTTCCAATAACTTATGAGGCTGTAGCTATCAAGATTGTATTTTTTTCATGCTATTTTTATAAGTTTTTGGTCAGGTGCTGGGCTGACTAATTTTTCAGTTGCTTGTTTTCTTGGCTTCGTGGTTGCCTGAACGGTTATAAATGGAAACTTATCACCCCTGAAAGTGAGCCAGTATTTTCCGTTGGCCAACCCTCGCCAGCTTTGTCCCGATTAAGTCTGATTTTACATCGACGATGGCACCGTCGAACGCTGTTTAAAGATTCACGCCTAGTGTCAACAGTGGGACATATTGGAACCATGGTGAGCATACTGATGGCACGTTAATAACCGGCAGCCAGCCAGATGAACCCGCATCGCGTCGTGGCTGAGGAAACTCACAAACATGCGAACGTGTTATTTCTGTCGCGGCCCTGTTTCCCTTTGAGTTGCAAAATGAGCAATTTCTACTAAAGGTGCAATATCGTGAACCTCATTTGAAGAGTTTAATTTCGAAAATTTTTTCGTCATTACTTCAGTGCCATGAATACGGATACTTCGTATAAATCATAAGTGTGACTGGTGACACGTCATTATAGAACATTTAATTGAATTTATTGGCCATAGACCATCTTTTTGATGTGATGATATCTCAATATCTCAATATTCCCGGCACTTAAAGTCAATATTTCAGCAGAAAAAATATAAAAAATGATAATTGTCAGGCTCATTAATAATTAATATAGTGGTAAAGTCTACGAACGATTTGTCTTGAAACTTTGGAGTAGTCCAAGGAATCTTGATTAAAGATATTGAAATAAATTTCTAAAACTACAACATGACGATTATAATTATTTTGTGTTTTACCTCTTGATAGCTACATTCCATGCAGTTTTTTTATTTAATTACTCTAGTCATTAAAATTTTTTGAACTAATATTCCTGTTACGATGGACCAGAAGTTCTCAGGGAACTGCACAATAATGTAATGTTACAGCTTTTGGTTCATGATGAATCATAAAATTTTGTAATAAGAACGTAAGATTTGTCCAATTTTATGAGAACCCTGTCTTAAATGAAAAGGAATTATTTTCTTATCACAAACTGGGGCTACTGCTGAAAAGCTTGATTTTCGGTAATAACAGTTACTAATATCACAGAAGGCTCTCAATGGATCCGTCTTCATTAGCAGAAGTAATGGAAGTACGTAATGAGAGATCATTGCAGTCTTAGTAAATTCATTTAGTCAGGACTATGAACTTTGAAGTAGCATGACCGAAGCTGATGTTATATTTCAGCTGGAGAACTCTGGCACGGTAGTTTGATGTGACACTTGATCTTCGTCTGGACGGAATTACGGTTTCGAAGGACGTGTATCGCGAGATTTCCTGCTGCTGGCTTTCGAACCGGGACGTCGCTTGTTATTCTGCGCTGGTCGCCAGTAAAGTCCAGTTATGTGGTTTATATGGGCACGTACCCTGCTGCTATGACACATTCTTGGCCGCCATATGACGGTGAATGACCCACCTCGTCTCCATGAACTTCCAATGTCAGGGAAAATCCCAACAGATATTTGCGAATGAGACAAATGGTAGTGATTTATAAATAAATCATTAATTAATCATTGCTGAGGCGAGAAAAAATTCCTAGATAAATAATTTCAAATATGTTAAGACATTAGTGTCCCCTTTCAAATATGATCTTATGTACTTCCCATCTGGGACATCGATATAACAATGAAAACTGTAGTATCTAAAAGTAATGCCGCTGAATAGTGATGAAACCTGTGTGACAACATGTAGAGAGGAAATAAATCGCCGACAGCTGGAGACTTCTACGAGGATAAGATAACACTAAAATACACATACTCTAAGAAGCAAGTTAAATAAATACATAATGGCCAACAGAACAGGTTTATTAATTAATTCAATTGCAACAATGTAACAGTACGTTTCGTTCCCTAATGTAGTGAATAATAAATTTATTTAATATTATAATATTAAAATTTATTCAAAGGACTTAAATATTAAATGAGGTATAACAATGTATCTATCGATACTTTTATTTTAAAGTCGGCTGAAAAAAAAAGCCTGACAACGTGGCCGTTACAATCCATTTAATACGTACCAATAAATTTTCTTGGGAACAGTTCTAAAATTTTCAATGATTTGGTTTTTAACAAAATATTTAAAATTTCGGTTAGAACAGGTATGGAAACATTGATATGATTTTTATAATTCGTTTTATTTTTTAATACTATTCGGAACTTATTCAAAGAAAATATTGGAATTTATACGAATATTAAAGGCGTAGAAGAAATTTTATTATATTAATTTAGATCTCATCTTTTTATAGTTTTAATGATGAAGTCTCAAATTAAATACGAAATATATAATAAAAAATAAAAAGAATAATATATTTATTATTATTGTAAACATATAGAATTCAATAATTCATAGAGGAGTTAATTGATAAAATCTTACAAACTGCCTAAATACTACTCCAGTACACAATCTAATCGATTAAAATTATTTGGTAATATGCTAGTTTATGGATTTTAAATTACTGAAGTCTTCTAAGTCTAGAAAAATATGTCTGTACCAAGGAATTCTGAATGAACAATATCTCACGTTTCATGACAAAATGATACGTTTCAATGAATTTGGAGAATGTAGAATTGCTGTCTTTCCTTCTGCAAATTACAATTACTAAATGCATATTATTAAGATCTGAATTAAGTACACACCTTCGAGCCTGCACGAATTTAAGCCCTGTGCAGTTCATATTATTTGGTCAATACATTTAACCTATTTCGAAGTGAAGTATAACTGAATATAATATTATATAAATTAAAAAAATAAAATAACTTTTTCTGACTTAAGTTGTAAATCCATTTACTATACTAACTATGAAGCGCTATGGAATATAGGTGGCGCTATCTTAAAAATTCTTATTCTGAAAGAGAAAACCAATGTCATATGCTACGATTCGAAACTTAAAAGTTTTGGTTCGAAAAAATATATTTATTTTTGGTTATCTTAGAAATCTTATCTTTTGCTTAAATCGTCATCTTTTGATAGAAAATAATTAGTCCTGTAAATGTATATATATTTTAGTGGATGCAAATTTCACTTCGATAGCATGCAAGAAAAATGGTTTTGACTGAGGGAGCCGTATACACACTAAAACTAAATTTTATGCAAATTTAATATTACTTATCTTTTACCAGTTTTTTATTAAATTACATCAGCTTTAAAACTAACCAGTCATGGTCAGTGTACCTATTTTATTTACAAACTTAATTAAAATTAAATGTTTTGGCAATAATATTAAATATCGTTGTATTGAAGTATTGAACGTTGGTCACAATAATTATTACCTTTAATTTATCATCGGTTTGTAAAACATCGAACCAGGTCAATAATTATCATCAGACTTGATTCAAAAATTTTAACTACACTAATTTATTAATCCCAAGGCATATATAATTATCGACATAAGGTTTCAGACACAATAATTTTTTCAACTCTAACAGTATTTACATATTTGTAATGTATAGCGTCGTGCGTGACTTACGTGTCAGGGACGTAAACTGAATAACAGAGAAGAACGATTACTGAAACGTTTGAAAGAAAAAATCTTGCTTAAGCATATACATTTTTCTTCTCAAACAAGCTCAGATTTTCTTTCTTTCCCCAACCTTGTTTGTGATGTTTCAAGTTATTTGGATACTCTCCCCCAATCTCTCTCTTACTCTCTCATTTTACGTCTCTGCATCTCTCCTTTTTAACCTCGGGCTGGCGACGGAGCATTTTCTCTTGTTGGCTTTTTGCTGCTGCCTGGTTGCTCTGTCCCCCCCTTCCCTGAAAGTCATTTCAGACTTTTTTAAAAACCGTATAACTTCTCTGTTTCTTTTCTTCCACACTTTTGCCTTCCCTCGAGTTACTCGTAAATAACGAGCGGTGGGAATTCCCCGCGTATATAGACTGTGTTGCATCCCCTAAGAAAAGGTCCAAGAATGTCGCCTCCGCCTCCCCCTTCAAATGTTTTTCCAACTCTTTACAAAAGGAAAGGAGGATAAAAGGAGAAAATAAGAAGCGTCGCCACCATCACCTCGCCACCATTGTTTTTATTTTGTGTTTCTATTTTTACTAGCGTCTGCAACCATGGCTCAATCTTAAGAGTGGCCAGAAATTGTTCGGTTCCATCTCCCCAGAGACCTCGCTTCGAAGCCCAACGACTCCACGGTATCCAATAAGTTCTTTACATCGAATATCATGCCCTCACCCCGCAAATAAATCACCTATGAAAATGTTTACCTAAAATTTAAAAAATTACACCAGTCTATATCCCCATAAACTCAAATAAGACTTTATTGAGCAATGGACATCAAACTCAATACCAAAACATATTCCCTGATAATATCAAATATTCAGATATATATTAACTTTATGTTTCATAATTTTAAATTGTGTTGGCTTCATTTTCATCAACTTATTTTACATTCTGTATTCAATAATGACTTTAAATAATTGTAATTTTTCAATGAACTGTTTGTTTCATGCACTGAAACTATTTAACTGTCACCGTGTAGGTAGTACTGAAATTCGAATCCTTGATCATTAAGGGAGACTACATCCTTACGCAGTTTTGTTCATGTCAAACGTATTTCGCAGTGCTAAACCGACCTTTTAATATGCCTGTCCCATCACCTTTCTAATAAGACGAAAACCTTAGTTCTTTTCGAGCCATTAAAAGCATTCTTCTGCTTAAAAATTATCACCTTATTGTTTTACTTGTATAATAGAGATCATCGGCTTATTGTCGTCACCTCGCTCCCAGCCAGTGAGATCTTTACATTTGAGATTATAATCCTACCGCGATGGAACGCGGTTATCACAACTGGTCCGTCAAATAACATATCTTTGTGTATTAACACGTATAGTTTCCAATTCACTAATTAAGTTAAAGGCTGATGATATAAATTTATTACAAAATCAAATAAAAAACTCAGTGTGTTACAAGTCATAAGAAATTAAAAAACCGTTCATTATTTACGTTTATAAACAGTGCATTGGTCATGAAGAAAAACTAAATACGTTGGCCAATTTCATTTGTAAAATCCAATGACGTTCCGAAATTGTTTTTATGTACAATTATAATCTTACACATTAAGAATACTGCCTACACAAGTTTGACGCCTGAAAAATAGTTTTGTTTTCGGGAATGGCTCCATTAAATACTAAATCATAGCGTACACTATTAAAACATTCGAATTGGCAAATAAAAGTTGAAGTGAAATGCTCGAACAATAACGTGCAGTGTCAGGTTTTTGTTAAATATTCACGTTGATAGCTTGGAAACGAAAACATTTCAAACGGACAATATCAGTTCGATGAATGGCATGTTCAGTGAATAATTAAAATTCTTTTCACTGTGTTGTTGAATGTATTCCAATCATTTCATCAATCTCTTTCATAATTATTTCATAACGCCCTTTGAATTGCTTGTTTCATTTTTTTCAGTTTTATTCGAAATAAAAATAAACTTCTTTCATGGCCTTTAAATTAAAAATTGTATTAGCTAAGTAATATTTAGTATTTATATACGTCATCTGGTGTTCTTGAAGTATTTTAATGTCAAATACGTATATATTTCTTCTTTAAGCCTCTCAATCACCTCGAACTTAGGTCTGTTTTGAGAGGTGTATGCTTCGGGATCAGATACGTTGGTTATAAGCAAAGAGTTGTGGACGAGTCGGGCAGTAGTCTCCAAATCTGGTTGAGGCTTGGAGAGAATGGAAAGTTGCAACCCCACTCTACTCATCGGCGGTGCGTGAGACAAGTACAGAGAGTCCGACGAAACTGAAGCAGATTTCTTTGGTTTTTACCTTACATGACATTGAGATGAATAACGGACACGATTCTTAAACTTTACCTCGCTGGTCCTATTTATTTTTAACTGTCTACCTCCCCTTATTATCCACTCAAGTAGACTTAATTTTTTTTAAATGTAAACCTAAAATATAGTTCAAAATTATTTCTCATATAAATTTGTTTTCGTTGTTTTAAAAACACCCTAAAACTAGTTATATAGAAATGGATTATTTTTTTCATCAACAAATTACGCTACTGAAAGACTTCAATTGTAGGGTTTAATTACCCTAAAGAAAGTACGGAAATTAAATATTTCTATTATATATTAGTATTATATTGACTACCTATTTCTTCAATAAATTTAGCTCCGTAATTATTCAATTGAATTTCGTTTCAAAGTATTGATATCTATCAACAAATGATTTGGATGTGTTGTTCCAGGGATTGTAATCGGCGTGCCTGTCTGACCCAGAGAACTTAGTCACACTTCATTACTCACTAACTGCACGTTTTTAGATCAACCTTCGATTTTTCATGTAACACATAAATTCCACACACTATTAAAAGAAGAAATATATTAGATATTTATCATATTAATTGAAAGTAAGTTTATACCAAGACCAAACCTCTACTGTTAATTTCATTATTAAACAAAATTATAGGTTTTACTATTCATTGAGTAATGAAACTAAGGCAGTGTCTAAATATTGATTATAAATTGATTCTAGTCTTGGGTATCATTATTCTTGTAGTGTTCAAAATTACTATATATTGCATGTTTATAATAAAATATCTAATTTTTCATCTACAGGACTACACTTGATGAGAAATTATGTTTGAATAGAGTCTTTACTAATACTCTGAAAGAGGCAGGCGTTCTCCTACCTGCCACTTGAACAGCCCAGCCGTAATCAGCAGTTGATAGTACATTATATATTAAAATATTATAAATAATCATAGAAGCGCTGAAAATGGATAAAAGTAAACGTCTAATAGAATTTTGTGTTGTTTTAGCTTGCAGTAAACAGTGTCTTAATTCAGAATACTAACAAATTATTTGAAGTTTTGTAATTTAAATTTGAAAGTCGTAATAAATCGAAAGGAATAAATATTGAACAAATTACGTCGGATGTATATCTTTGTGAGCCGAACGAACAGTAGACGTAAGATTGACCTGGAAAACAAATTCATCCGCGTACATAATTGGGAACGTAGGTTAGTCCCAAAAAGTGTAATATTAAAATTAAAGTTTCAGCTGAAAAACACACGATGTAACATGAAATTTGATGGCACTAAAGTATACCAATCTAATTCTGCCTATATATTGATTTTGAGAATAATCCCAGGGAGGGCTGTGAATGTCTCCCTCACAGAACGAACGGAGAGAGCAATTGGAGCAGCCTTCGGCTGGATGGCTGTGACATTTTCGTCTCACGGACGAGTGATTCGGTGAGGAGAGGCGGTAGCTATCGGCTGCAAATTTATCGGAAACTGGAATGACGATGATCGCAAGCCACCGTCGAGTTTTGGTGTCCTACTACGAAATACCAACACGTCCCATAAATCATCATCACAGAACAAAAAGGACGAATGAGTAGATCCCATCTTAATATACGTCCCAAATTGTATATTTCCAATATATTACGTTTTCTCACTTTCCAAGAAATCTTTCTTGAACCACCCTCTCTATGAGTACTTCAGTAAAAAGTAATCTTGAGATGAGTAAAATGATTATCGGGATAATAACTCCATATTTTTCCTATGCATTTAAAATATGTTTACGAGAGGAATTTAACAAGAATCCATAGGCCAAGGTGTCAAATGTTGTATAGTCTAAAACTATTTTTATTATAACAAATAAAGCTAATTTTTAAATAGAATTTCCATATTATTATATTGGCAATCAGGGAGTCACATTTTTCTATATTTCATTGAAGTATATTTAATACCTCGTTCATTTAACAAATGGAACGATAACTGCGGTTTTCGTGCTAATTGTAACTGGAACTGAAAGGCACAAAATTAAATATTGGGGAATAAACTTTACATAAAATGGAGGGAAAGTAAGATTGGAACTATGGTATTAAGGTATGTTAGAAATGTAAATAAGAGGAGAAGGGTAAGGGAAGAGAAAACAATTTGTTGGAATTTGACCTAGAGAAAGGATAGATTAATAGACCACGTTTTTAGACATGAGAGTCTAGTAAAATTATCATTAGAAGGAAGGATGTGGGGTGAGAACAGAAGAGGGAGAGTAAGGCTGGAATACGCGAAGTATATTAGGGAGTATGTGGAAGCTATGTATAAATGAAAATGCTTGATCAGGTCGCCATGGAGGGTGCATCAGACCAGTCTTAGGACTGATTACCACAACAGCAATAGTAGAATGTGATTATGAAGCAGAAAAAAATAGGATAATTGTTAAAATGTTTGATTTAAGCAGATAATTTTTTTTAATAATAACAGCGACTGAATTTATTAGAACTGCAAATGGATCTGAGTCCGATGATAATCGACAGCTTACAGTTTCACAGTCACTCAACTATTTTATGGTTTACCTGAATATTACTCCAGAAAGGGGCTGTGTATCATAAACTTCTTCGGGTAATTCACTCCAATCCGATATTCTTCAGTTTCTAAAAGAAAACTTCTAGTCTGTTTCTTGGATAATATCCTGATTCCATCTTCTCCCCTACAACTAACTTCCTACCGTCCAAAAGTTATCTCTTTTCGTATCGTGCTGGCTGCTTCACGCTGCGCTTCAATTTCCTTCTCCTCCTCTTCCGAATATATTCCACCAATCCTTGTCAACAAATTTCCTAGCTTTGAGAATTTTTTTCCGGGGCTGTGACTGTAGCTTTGAATATAGTGACGTGGAGCCTGTCTCTTCTGCGATCACGACGGGAGTATATCTGCCGATGAAATACCGTCTGTGCATTGCATCAGATCATCTCTAAATTTAGAATTTTAGGAATCACTCAATCACAAAATTCTTTTAATCTTGCGAGCGTTACAATATTTTATTTATAATGAACTACACCCCTGACCGATTTTTGTCAAGGTACACATGGACACACAAGATACTCTTAAACTTTTATTGCATATATTGTTGATAATAGAATTATGCACAAGACGAAACCAATCATTATTTTCATGCGTCCGGCAAATAATTATATTTGACAGGTGGTCACCGAGTCGCGAGTGTAATTGCGGACTACCTGCCAATCTGCTAATTATTTCGCAAGCGCGTCTCCACGTGTAATCAGCCTCTGATAGAGCCAGTTCGTCTCTTACCCTTGTGGCACGGCCAAACTTCACTTTGCCCTCGCGTGGATTAATCCAGCACTGCACTTGCTTCAAATTACCGGTATCGGAGGCTCCTTTTTCGCCCGTCCCCCAACTGCTTTCTAGCGCACGTATGAAATGATGGGAGCAAAGTAAGTTTCCGAATGGATGTTGGCGTGAGTCATTTGCATTCAATTACAGCGGGGGGTTCCGAGACCTGCTCGAAGTTGGGCGCTTATACACGGCAATAGCTCCTCCGGCAAGGCTCTCCCGGGTCAATAAGAAGTTTATCAAGCAAGTGAGTTATACAGATATAAACCCGCCCGGAATAATTTCACAAATTATCCTACCGCTTCCATCTCTCTCTCTCTCTCTCACTCACTCTTCGCTGAATATGGCCTTAATGACTCGCACAGAGGCTGGCTCCAGCAGGCACATTTGCAAATGACTTCATCTCCCTCGCCCTCACTGTCTTTCCTGCGCCCCCCGCCCCCACCCCCGCCCCCTCTAACTCCACTGAAGTTCTGTCTTCCTCATCAATTGCGAGCAATTTTCATATTGAAGCAAACCATCCATTCCAACCCTCTCTCGCCCCCTTTTACTATGCCAGTTAAACCTACCCTTTCCCTTTATCAGCAGAGGTTGAGCAGCGGAACATTTGAAAAGTGGTATATTATACTGCACCATTTCATGGAAATTTGTTGATTGGTTCTATTTATAAATTAATAGCTCAACAATTAATACGACTTAAGCAATTACATATAATCCATAATTATAAGAATTAATATACTGGCCAGTTAAGTCTCTGACACTTTATTAACACAACGTACAAGGACACGCTTCCGAAGCTTTCGACTTTACGAGGTCACATTAATCGTGTCTAAGAAACATACAACTTCTTCAAATGGTTCATATAATACATTATATCAAATTAAATACACAAAATTACCTGTTTAATGAGATTAAAAGTCACAAATACGTTTCAAATAAAATATATTACCAAATGAAATGTATATTTATTTTAAGAGGACAGCATTTTAGTGACCTAGACTAGAGACACCGCCACCATTATCAAACGACACAAAAATCGTATCACCAGGAATACAAATTGCGTTACCTTAAAAACCGTCTTGAAGTCTGAAACGGTGCCGTTTATATACTCAACTTATATTTATCATTTGGTAATGAAATTGTTTCAACTAACCCAATAAATAATCTGAGCTGTTACCTTTATTATTTCATAGTTACGACAGACAACAATTTTTATAAAAATACTAGTAAATTTTTATTAATACTTCAAATTTCACAATATTATTACAGTCTCGAAAAATTTAGTTAATCTAGGACTATAGGCTGTGCTTATATATTCACGTAATAATGACAATCAATAGCAATTAAAATCTAAGCTGTCTTTTTGTTGACAGCTTTGAACTGGATTGCAGCAAAGGTTCAAAATTTTATAGCTCCTTTTTCACGGTCTAAATTTGGCAAATTATATTACCAACTTTGGGGAATAACAGGACAGCCAAGTTTGACTTCTTTGCTACAGTGAAATCCATTGTTTTTGTAATAATAACATTTTTTGGAATACCATTGTTACTTGGTAAACGAAGCATTGTCTTTGAATGGTAACACCGTCTTCAGTTCCTTATGTGGTGACTTATGACCCCTACATTTAAGCGGTAAAGCAAAATTAATTGAGTTTTTGGTATTTCCGTACAGCAGGACGAAAAACGTGGGTGGTTTGGTGAGGCCGAGTAGGCGGGAAACGTCGCCGTTTTACAACATTATTTATTGTCTGGAGTGCATTGTATTTGAACAGTTGGTCCCGAGAGCTGTCCCGAGAAAGGCGGGACGAGAAAGAGTGGCTGAAGAAGCAACATGCGTAAAAGTTAAATTCGGCATGTTATGAGAAAGAAGATTCATTTGATGGGAGTACGGAAAACAAATAGATAATATTTGATGGAGATTTAATCTGAAGAAGAGGCGCTAGAGGATCTAGAAGACGTGTCCAGCAAAGGAACATCCGGCAACGGCAAACCAAGAACGACGTCACCACGCAGAACATCTGGTAACGGCATTTTTACCCGGTTTCCACTTAAACCATTCTCGTTGATTCGCGATTTTTATTACAATTATATCGTTCGTCACCCGCGTTCCCGGGAGCAGCTATTTCGAAGTGCATAGATTCTTTTTGCTTTACCGACTGAGCCAATTTGATTATATATTTTATTCGTAAATTTATATTTTTATTAAACCTTAATTTGAGTTATATTTTTTTTGGAAATTTTATAATGTAATATCATCATAATTAAGTGGAATATATATTCAAATTAAATATACTATTTTTATTATTTAACAATTCCTTGTTATAATAATATTTTTGCGGTGTAAACAAAGACTAAACACCACACTTAATTAGTATTTCACAGCCAGTCTAACGCAATTATTGATTTCAACAATTAGTGTTTTGCGTAATGTTTCTTCCAATACTCCAGTACTCTTCGTATTGCCGACTTACGGATTGCAGTCCCAAAGTCTCTTACAGAGAGTAATGAGCTGTTAGTGTGAACGCTTTAGACTCGACTTAGTCTTCAGAATTTGTCACAGGGCAGAGGGCGTCGGCAGTGTCAACTATTTCCGTCACTTTCCGCAGCTATGTATAGCGACGCGTAGTAGTTAGTGCGTGTATTGTTTCCGTGCAAATGGGCTCCGAGGACCCTTGTCGAGAGGTTCTAAAAGCGGGTTCTCTTCCTGTCTGTCGGGGCGGCGCTTAAAAACTCTTCCGTCGCGATCGCTACTCGTTATTTATGGACGAGCACCGCTCAAATGAGGCGCGATGTTCACGTCTGTCAATGTCCTGATCGTCTTAAAACAGGCGTACAACACGACCTGAACCCGTCCAAAGCCAGCTGTAAATTAGAAGACACTTGGGTGGTTCACTGAGGCAAAAGAGTCTATTACCAAGCCTTCCACTGTCCTACTAAACTCTAATTTCCTCACTGGCGCAGAATTACAAATTAACTGTCATAAATCAAGGCAACTTTTTTTCTAAAAGTTTTGCTGTTTTGCTATTATGTGACGTTATATAGAGTGTTTCATAAATACAATAATTATCAGGAGAGTTGAAAGTGAGCACTGGAACTGGAAAAAAGTAGTGATAGTGTAAGATCAATCCCGGTAAGAGATACCACAATTTATTTTCTTTTACACATTTTGGGAAACATTAAGTCCCGTACTTGTTTTACTACATTTTAAATTTACTCAATTTATTATCAACAGGTTTATCGTTTTACCCTGGAAAATTTCGAAAACAAATTTAATTTTCTATTATGACCACCACATGGTTCTTAATAAATTTCAGATAATAATTTTAAAAACCAATACCATATTTATATATATAAATTTATTAACTTAAAATCAAAAAAATTTCGGCCAATAATATAGCCATAATAATCTAAAAACAAAAGTATAGTAAAGATTTATAATTTTGCAAAAATCCTGAATATCGTAAAATATTAAATGTTTTTTTTTAAAATGACCACTGCTTTTCAAATAATTTTTTTCTATTAACGTGGCATTGGTTCCAACAGAATGCGTGTCCATCCTACGGGAATTCCTGAAGGAATAAACGACTACGAATTTATTGACCATTGTGTACGTCATATATTTGTCCAAAGTATTAAAATAAACCTTGTTCCATTTTCCGAAAGTATTGATACGTTTAAAGAGATATGTTTTATTACATGTGTACTTTGATATTGACTATTAAACTCGATCAGTATCAAGATTTGAAATTGATGTCCCTACAAGGTTTCTTAATCTATTAATGTTGTGTTTGGGGATCTTGCCACTTTCCGTGTTGTTTCTTACATATGTATATTCCTCCTAACGTTTTATTTCAGACTATTTTGTTCTTTACAATATTTAAACATCAATCATCGTAAATTAAATTTATAATCCTTGAAGAATAACTTGAATTCTGATACTCTTCGTTCGTAAGATTGAGTATTTCACTTAGAGGTGAAATTTTGACGCACGACATACTATTTTTTGTATCCTTATGTGGGGTTTTATCTATTAAATTTTTTAGCTCTTTTCTCAGGGGAGGTTTGTTATAGTCATTTGTTTCATAGCTTGATGCAGCTTAGTTTTACGTATAAAATAATATTAAAAAGTACATCTTATTTGAATAAATCATTTATTTCCTTCACTGTCATTTATCTTATTTTACGTTTTGATTTTGGTTCTTATACATGTTTTCCTCATTTAAGAAATTTTTTAATTGGAAGTGTATGTTTTTGTGCCATTCTTGTCTACTGCGAATTGATTAGTACTGAGCAGTTGCTCATAGGGCATAGATGCTGTCGCCCCGCCGCTCCTCTGGAGTATATAGCCTTTCTTCAGGACACCACTCAAAATATGTAAACGATTAAAATATATCTTCTTAAGTATCCACGCTGCAGGAGAATGGAAAAGGCCGCTTGAGGAATTTGAGTAGTGGAATGAATTAGAAATCATGACCGATGGAACGTATCTGATGGGGAAAGAAAGTTATAAATTAGAAACTACTTGAAAGTAAACGACTTAGAAAAAGAAAATTTTATAGATCATACCACAAGAAAATGGCCGAGAATATTTGCACGAGAATAGAGCAATCTAAATTAAAATTGAGTAATATGATTTAACGACGTAAAGGTAAAGTGAAAGTGTAAGATCTTGAAATATGGATTCAAAAAGGTGATATGTTTGTTCTCGTTTTGTTTCACAATTGTTTTAATCGAGAAAGAAATTCAGTTTCTACAGTTTTCTACTTTTCCGTGAAGTATTGGTGGCTCTGTAATTTACTACCAGGCAATCAACGAATTGTAATTATCAGATTCCAGAATGGAGATAGAATCCCGAGTATGGGCGCTCTGAGAGCTTTTAGAACTCCAGGACGGACGACTCCATGTTCAGTTTGTTATCATAGCGGTCAATTACCAGCAATTAAAGAACGCTTTGAAATGATAAACGGGGAATGTTCCCGTGGGGACGCTGTACGTAAGAGCTTATACGAGTAATTCACATTCCGTGTCAGTGAATCAAAGGGGACTGTAGCTTTAATTCTCTTTAGAAGCAGATTCACCTGGGGAAAGTCACATTCTCTTCCAACCGGAATTGACGTCGTGCACATCAGTCGCTTTAATTAATACCACTAAATTAAACACCGAAGAATCGGAATCGTCTCTTTTAATTTTCTGCTCACATAAGAACAAGTATTCCCAATAATGATATAATTGTGGTTTCTGCAAAACAACTTTGTATTACAATTTGACAATTATAGGTTTCAAATTTGTAGTTCTAAGAGTATTCACATGAAGGTTACATAAATTAATAAAAAATATTTACTTAAAGCTTAATTAGTGTGATGAAGCGTTAAAATCATTCTAAACGTCTTTTATGTTGTTATCATAATAAAATGAATGAAGTGAATAAATTATGAAATATTGTTTTATTGTACTAAAAAGAAATAAATATTTTTTTTAGAAAAGACGGTTGGTGACATATTTAGATTAATTGTTGTTTCCATTAGTCCTCGATTGAAGATATAGGATACGTCATACATTACAAAAGGTACATATTTAAAGACAAATAATCTTAAAATAAATTATTAAAAGAAAATGTATATAGTTAAGTTATTTATTATTAAGAAGATACTTAATGGATATTATAGTACGCTGGAAAGTAATAAAGCGAAAGCTATGACAATAAAGCAGAGAAAGTGATTGCCTTATACTTACTTTGCCTTAGCAGAATAAAACTTTAGTGGTTGGTTGAAAGAACACTCTAGTTTGTGAAAGAATAAATTTAACATTGCCTACTTTCTCTATGCTTCATTATGACAAATCACACTATTCCAGTTCTTTATAAGACTATAATTTTTATAATAAGTTGCGTTCTATGCTCATACATCTAGAAGTTCTAATTTTTGATCAGCCCTTGAAATATTTATTGGATTCTGAACAATAAAGAATTAAGCCTTGAAATAATCAGCAGATTTACGGTTTCTATAATTTTACATAGAATTTACATTCATATTAATTATAAAATTGAATAAATGAATAATTATCACAAAGCAATCTCATAGTGGTAAATTAAACGTTTACGTTACTACTTGAAAACTTGAATTTTAGCATTGATTCAAACCAACAACGAAACCCAATATCTAAGTTCCAAACGAATTTAGGAATAACACTTAGAGATACGTGTTGACCAAAAGAATAGTAATTCGTAACTTTCCATAGTATTTTATTTTTATTCATCTAATGGTATTTGCGAAACATTATGAATTGTCCGTGGTACCTTCTATCAGCCGTGAGAAGTCAAACCAGGTAATTCAGATCCAAATTTCTCAACCTCCCGCGAGGATGTGGGGCACAGCGCGTGGAACATTTTTCCTGTAGATTTGAAAAAACCTGAAACGTCCTGTAAGAAACTATTGACTGGCCAAACACTTTGGAGAGTGATAGACGTTCAAATGTGAATTTTGTTGTTAGTAGAGCATATCAGTCTCTTTGAACATCTTGATACCAGTATTTCATTAAATAAGAATAAATACTATACATTGAAATGACTATATAATAGCCCAGAGTAAATCTCTCTGTGAAACGCTCGACTTTTGCTTCGTCAAAGAAACTGCGTCGCAAAGAATACGCTTCAAATCTGTTTTCCTTCATAGCAACTTCGTGAGTGTTACTTAATGCCTCTATAACCGTAACAAATTGATGAAGTGGCATATCTACTACATAAAATATTTTTTGAGTCATCGATATAAATATTAACCGTTTGCTTCCTTCAAACCTCAATAAATTCTAAACCTATTTTAAATGGAGGATCCAGTAAAGTTAGCGACTGGCGTATCCCTGAATACGATTAATAATAACCAAGCGGATTTAATGGAGTGTTCGGTAGAAAGAAGAAGACGTATGGGTAAGGCATCCAGCTTCTGAGTGACATAACCCTAATTGTACAAACACATTGCGAGTTATAAGGTGTTCCATGGTTTCCCAATTCATCAAGAGATGAGTGTCAAATGAAATACTGTAGCGGACTAATTTAAATTAATTTCTGAGCACCACCAGTCAACCAGCTAGTTGTATTATAATCATCACAATTCATGGGAATAACAGTAGAAGTAACAACGTGTTTAAATGGAGGAAAATCAATACAAATCGTGACCGGTGCATGACTATAGGATATCTACCGCAGGTTTTTCTATTATCCTGATACAAGATGGTTGTTATATGGATTCTCGGCTGAAATATTCCATGGATAGTTAATTTTGAATGAAGCAGAAAAGTAAAGCATTCACAATGTGATGAATAAGGCTTCACGTAACTGTTCTGTTGATGTTATTAAATATTATTAATTAGTCTATCACCCCCATGTGGACCCCAAAGTGGACCATAGCACTTCTAACACATTTCCAGTGAACGATTTGGGCTTTCCCAAATTCCTCGCACATTTTTCCAATTTTGTTTACCCGAGAAACTTTATGTGGGGTAAAATTTTACGTATAAGGAACTTCTGAAATAGGCTGTCGGATGAGGTTGTCTCCATAACGCCGCGTTGTCCAGCAAGAGCGATGCATCACGCAATATCAGTTGTCGCAGCGACTGATGTGGCCCCTGGGTGCCTGCCGCACGGCTATACATTTCAATCTTGACTGTCAGGGGCCTCGGAGACGTAAAAAACGCACTGCTGCTCCCAGTCGACACACACAGATCTCATACCGTCTCCGCCATCTCCACTGTCCACTACTGCCCCCCAGACCCCCCAAAAAAATATATAAAATCTCTTCAACTATTAGAGGCAGATATTTTAGGCCTGCCACCAGGATTTAATTCCAACATGTATCTGAATGTGGATTCGTGGAAAAAATTAGTTGTAATTGTAAGAATCCAATCCCAGTCCGTTCAGATACATGCCACTTACGTCAACGTCTAAAAAGAAAGGCGATTACAGATCCTGTTCATAAAGAGATCCGTAACTTACCAAAATTAAATTACCAAATAATTTGTGAAAAATCACAAATGGGGTTGATGTGACAGGGAACCGAGCGCTCAAGTTCATAAACACCAATAATATGTTTAGTGTCTTTTACCATAAAATCATAATTATTTTATACCGGATAGTGAAAGGTAACAGCTTCGTTAGTGATTAAAGTTTAAAACGACTCTGTAGGATTTCTATTGAATAAGCTAGTAAATTTTCAATAACTACACTATTGTTAAACAAATGATTCTTTTTTAAATTATTATTTTGAAGTAGTTTTTTTCTAACTTCTCATGGGTCTGATGGATTCTGAATAAGAACCATGATATTGAAACAATTACGCTCGTTTAAGTAATTACGAGTCCAGCCAAAAATACTGTCCTTCCTGTAGTCAGAGTAAAACGTACTCAGGTTCTGTAATGAACGCTGTCATTGTGAGTTCAAGTGAAAGAAGGAGCACGTATCTTGAAAGTTAAAATTAAAATGGGGCGATTATTAAAATCGTGTAGATGAGATAGCTGTGCATGAATTCAGAAAATTTGCTGCATACATTTTACAAATCCTGAAGAAGCTTAAAACCAGCCGAATGTTAGTTGACACTGGTTTCATGTATACTAGATATAATTTATCTAATTTTAAATGTTATTCAACTGACGAATTTATGAATAGCTACGTCACGTATTCTTTGTTTGCTCCATTTTGTTGACATGCTTGAGTTATTAACCCCTAAAAGCCAGGAAGTGTGTATTCTCTGCTCATCCTGTAGCATGTATCCCCTTTGAGATTTCCTTCTTGTCGTTTAGATGATTTGTTTCGTATTGTTCTGGCTGTTAGAGATTTTTGCAAATTTTTATTTTTCGTAGTCTCGCTGTCTCATGCAAACAATCTTGTTCGACGGATCCTTTTCACCCACAACTCCCAAAAGAAAGCCCAAAAGAAGCATAGTTGCTGGAGACAGACGTAACCTTCTCTACGTACACGAAACGAAGCCTGGAGCTTCCAAGACACTTGTGTCAATAATGTTATACTGCGATTCAAGGGAGTAATCGTTCTGAAACTCAAAAACTTCAGTCCAACACAACAAAGTTTGTCACATATTTACTGCGTTGACGTTATCAAATCATGGAAAAGGTATAATGAAAAGTTTTAGGTTACGTATTTTTCATAAAATCTTTCTTGACGGGGAACTTTTTCTTACTATTTTGAGAAAATGATTGGTCATCGTTTTCAGTGTTTTCTTTAATAATTTGGGCAACCATGGAAAACATTGATATCATCGTCTGAGTCCATCGGCATTTGACAAGGCCAATTGTGTATGAGCTGAGGTATATCAATAATATATTTCCCAATCAAAACATAAGCTGACTCTGAACATATTAAATGTGTGATTCATAAGCATCAACCAACCAAGACGGGTCAAGGGAGTTTCATCGTTCACGCTCCCTCACTCCGAAGGGTCAGTCCCTATTTTTTGAGTTTGCTTCGGCACGCGGTGTGCAGGTCCTTAGGGAGGACATCAATACAGAGAGAGGGCTTCTACTGGACGTGTCGACACACACGCCACTGCCTCGATTAAATTCCCCCTCTTCCTTACTCTCGTCCTTCATCTATAATACAATGTACCACCGGTCACTGGGGTCTTAAATTAATGGGAAAATATTCACTTCTTCGGAGAGGGCTGAAATCACTCAAAAGGTGCTTGGGAAAATAGGCAGATGGAGTGCATGAGGTTTCTTACTTAAATTTCAGATCCTTCCAGTAACTAATTCGAGAAACAAATATGCACAGTATTGATTTTCTGTATTACCTAACATTGCTCTGCTGTGGTCGAGGTTTCACTTTATAAATGTTAAGACGAACAGAAAAAAAATCAATTCCAATGAAATTAGTTTTAATAATTACGATTCGTTTCAAAACACCTCTCAGGTTAACAAATTATAATTCATGTTAAAGAATGAATATAATTGAAATATTAAGTTAAATTAATTTCTTCTATTGCTTTATAACTTTTGACCATTCTTTTTATTTTACTTAAAATATTAAGTCAGATTAATTTAATTTAAATAATACAACGATATGCTGGGATACCCAAGACATTTCGCCTTTTCTGTAAAAAATACCTCCCGCAATACCTGAAATTCCTCTCCATTTAGCCTTGAGAATTTGTACCAAAATTCATTTAAAATTAAATCCGTACATAATTTCATCACTTAACGGTAAATGCAACATTAGAATATTATGCTTATGAATGGACATTTTTAAATAATACAAATTTTAAGCCTTTCCATACTACATAATAGAAGTTGTACAATATCACGTTTACATATTTATATCACAACACATTGTCTTATTTGTTGTTAGATTCCATCAGATCCAATAAAGTTTTTAAATTAAATTGATCCGTACCGATATTGATTAATTTAGTATTCAATAATTACAGTTATTCTTCGACGATTTATTTTTTATTTCTTATTTAGACAAATACAAAATCTGAGCATAACAGAAAATGTTATAAATTGATAATTAATCGATAAATTTATAAAACATTTCCAAAATATTTTGTCCCCTTTTATTCCGCGCACCCTTTTCTTGTAGGTATCCGCACTAATCGCATACTTATTTTAATATGCAGAAATACCCACTTAAAATTCTAGTGAAATAAGGGTTTTACAAATTCTAAAATAATAAATAACGTAGAATAAAAATTTATGACAGTGCAATTAAAATATTAAATATAATTGTTCAATGCGTCAAAAACAATTAAACAAAATAACACACCGTTTCGTTCCTCTTGTGGAACCTTATCGCGTGTACAAACATAAGTTAAAAAATTTTATTCATAATTATCTAAAAGGTTAAGAAAACAATTTAGATGTTTAATATTTTTTACAATTTATATTGACAAAATTTTATTATTAATTTTATATATTTCATAAAAGTTACTTCCTTAAAACGATTTTTGTTATTCATCAATAGCAACGTCTAGCACACCTGATGAAATTTTAGGAAAGGAACGAAACGTCACGTGATTTATATTAAATTGTTTCTGACGTATTGACCACTATTTATTTATAACATGGAATAATAAAAAATGTGTTGTTTCTGTGTGTCTACGAAAGCGTTAAGAATCGCAGATTAAGAAATGTAACACGAAAATATTTACGAACAATTAAATGATACTTACAGATTCAGTTAGAGTATACAGGGATAAAAAGATCTAAAAGCAATATTTGAATCCCGAGTTGATGATAATTTTAGTTTCATTAAAACTAAAATAAAATGTGTAAACGTATTCTGCTAAATTTACTCTGTACACATTTAAGATAAATACTAGTTTTTAATCAAAACGACTGGAATGAGAAAAACTTTAATTGCAACTAAACGAGTAAATAAAGTGTTAGATCGTCCCTCACATATCTTAAAGTTACCTTTGTTATTGACTGATAATTATAGTCTATTGTTAACCTCTGTGCTGTACTAACGGAATTCTGCTTCCCTCCTGTCAGCATCTGGTTCGTTCAAGTTAGCCAAGTTCTTGCTGCGTCTTTGTACCAGAGTACACATGTGGTACTAATATAGACGTTTTTCTCTTAGATGCAAGTAAGGCATTGAGATGTAACGGAGGAGAGCTAAGGAAGATATGCATTGTTACCCTTTGTAAGATAATAAAGCGGCGGCTCTAGTCCTCGCCTGGCCCAGATCCTATCGCCAACAATGCTAACTGTATGTGTAATTATCCTTGATTTATCTCCACCTCTTCCTTCCTGGGCTGTGTATGTGCTAATTGCAACATGAGGGCTGCACAAACCGTGGATCCTGCCAGCCATGTTTGCCGTGATTTTGCAATTTCCACGGACAGTTCTGTTGGCAATTTCAGAGTCGGTAATTTCACATTACAAAACAAAACTTAGAAGGTCCAAAATACCATAGAATTCAATTATGTGTAATATGTCTGTGTTGATGAACTTAAATTACAGTTTAAAAAATTTTGATATAGACATAATGACTGAGATTTTGATTCTAAGCGTAATAGAAATTATAATTTAATATTATAATATATAATCACACGTATAATTTAAGTATTTAACCTATCAAAATTTTATTCCGTTAGTTTTATGTCTGGAGATGAAAAAACAAGATTATTTCGTGAACCATGTATTACAGTTCACTGTTCTTTACAATATATCTATTTAATGTTTATTAAATTTTTGTATTTAATAATTTGCTGTTTTCGTAAATTCAAATCAAAATTAAAAAAGTTATATTGGAATATTTTATCAAATTTTTGTAGTAACACAAAATTTATCTATTTGAAGCGCTTTGATATGAGCAACACCATTGACAATATCAAATATGTCTCCCATATGCAGCGCATTCTTAATATAATTATAAATACTCGTGAAGTATTTTCCAACTGTGAGCGCCAGAGATGTTTTCAGCTACCACCTCGTTTTATTAAGGGTTACGTTACGGATGGTGATTTCCATGCAAAGTGGACAACTATTTTGGTTAATGCCTGACGCGGGTTTCCTAAATGCGACCCCTTAATTAAGATTCCACACACAGTTCCTTTGATATACAGTTGCATAATATTATTATACATATGCATTAATGTAATTAAAATATTAGTTTTGCGACTTGTTATTGTACTGTTATTCCTGCGAAAACCTAGACTGACATGGTGACCTATATTCCACTTGTCACCTCAATCGATCACAGATTCAAATAAACAGTAGCTGAATGATTTAAAAAAAATCAAAATAATTGCAATGGAGAATCATTGCTGGTTCAAAGTCGCGACTTAATCGTTCAATCCAATTTCGTAAATTTAAAGTTACATGATACCTCTGGCGTTTCTTTTCTACTAGAGACCTCTTCAGACGTTGTCTAAATTTATTTGACAAATATAATGAAAATAATAATAAGATTCAATTCCATACAAACAATTGAAGAAACAATTTATTTTACGTTCCAAGTGCATAAATTCAAATAACGATCGGTTAAGTGAAAAAGTAATGGCAATCTCATGGCTTTAATGTGAATGAAATATACACTCCACGAAGATTAAATTGCTGAAACTGAGACAATAACACGCAAAAATCAAAAAAATATTTAAATCTAGTCAACAATAACCTAAATGTCTTACTGAACAGTACAATCACAATACAATAAAATTCATTCATTGCCTAAAGCTTAGTAACAAATTATGACAACCAATTAAACATTATCTATGTAAATGTGTGATGTAAAAATGTAGCCGTCCCTAATGACCGAAAGGTTCACGCGACTTAAGACAAATTTAAAAATCATAACAACGCGATATAGTAAATGGAATTTAAATTCTTTAGTTCAGTTTTTACATTAGCTTAATTTATTATCGGCTTAATACGCAACAATTGACTCATAAAACGTAGCTAGTAATTGCTCTCGCCATTAAAGATCTTAAAATAAATCCAATCTATTTGAAGTATGTTAAGTTTGTTGTTTGGTGAGAACAGATTGTTCTGTAGATTATTAGAATTTACTTCAATTCTAATTCTATATAATTGGCATTAAAATTTAAGAATTCAATTTTGTATACTGTGTGTGATTCTCCAATTTTAATAATATTGAGCAAAATTCAAACTGTTATATATTTTATTATTTACGAGCATTTTTATATGTTATACAGTTAGAATAAAATTTAAAGTTTTGTTTATAATTTATTTTTAACTCACGCCCTGGTCCCTGTCTTTATTTAAATGAAAAATTGTTTTACTCATAAAAGCATTAAATTCAACATGTCAGTTGTATAACTAATTTTACGGATGATGTCTTTTTATAGATTTCGCTAGGATCCTGTTTCGTCTATATTCTATTTCGCTCCAGCAAGCGCTGAATCCTTCCAGGATAAGCAGTTTAAGGTTCCCGAGAGTCTCCTTGTATACTCCCGCAGACCTTTTTAAAATTTAAAATATTCTATATGGCAGCCCAGCCTTTTCCGAATGGAGTTCCCGGGAGGTCCGCCCTACTGACAGATCCGAAAATGTCGTCTCGCTCCAGATTATGCGCCTTCGATCGCATCCGAAGGAATCGTCGCTGTCCACTATTCGCACAAAGTCACGTGAATCCCAGTGAGGGGGAGCGCGGGGAGAACCTCTAACAGAGACGAGGCAGAAAAGGGAGATGTTTGCCGATCCGGCAGTAGAATGCTTGCCGAGTCGGGCCTGCTGCGGAACAAACATTTCGCCTTCCCGAGTGACATCAAATCAAATCTGATCGACACTATAGCCTCGATATGGAGCTGGATATGTGCACTTGTATGGTCGCTTGAAAGCCGCCAGGTTTTCTTCGCTCCCCGCTCTCTCTCCCCCGGGTATTTCTATAGGGGAATCCCCTTGTAGGTGGCTGCTGCTGTTACTGCAGTTGCTATCCGCAGAGGGAAAAACACACGCAAACTTGACAAGATTTTCCTCTCTGAGTGAGTGACGGATCGGTCGTGTGAATATTATATGTGGGCACAAGTCGGGCTGGGGTTTCGCCGAGGAGACACGCAGAACCTTGCCTGGGGAGATTGTTCATAAGCTGGCCGTCCCTTCCCATGCTGTCCTCTTTGCGACTCGCACACAAAGCGGTGGGCCTCTTCCTTTTTATTCCTCCTGTCAAGAACGTGTCACCAGCTTACAAATGAAACCAGCTTGGGAATTCTTGAAATTCGCATTATTTTGCGACTCAGAGCTGACGTGCGGTGGCGAATTTTATATATTAAAATAACGTCACACAGAGGATTACAAGGTGAACATATATCCAACAGTTTCACAAAATAAATTACGAAAACACCGGAACGAAAAGTGAAAAATATTAACAATTGAATTCATAATCCAAAGCATTAGAAATCTTTTACGCGAGCCACACGTACCTAACTAATCTTTATCTATAAAAATAGCCCCCAACAATCATAAATCAGCGTGAAGTTCAAATAACAGTACAGCATAGGCTATTTATGGAAATAGTAGACCTTTTTTCAAAAATTAAAAAATATCGTTATCCAAATGAATTATAATGTCGCGATAAATGTAACTTAAAAATCTATTCAAAATGTAAACTATATCGATCATCTGTAACTAATCAGACACTAATGTCATCATATTAGGAACTTCCTCGCGTAATGTTACAACAAAAATATACTAAATATTTTACACTATAAATTATTTAAATATCAGAATATTAATAACAGTAACAATAATAAAAATTAATAAAAATGACAATTTTGAAATTGTGATGAAGGAAAGGTGCCATAAACATCCAAACTTTACTGCCAAGTAACATTACCTGAGATAGTGACAAATATGGTGACGAAATATTAATTCAACTAAAGAAAACTTTGCCTGGATCCAGTCATTAATTTATTTCAATTAACTATAGAAAAAACAGATGTTAATAGATTTACTATTTTAAAAAATTGTTGTGCGAAACTAATAGGAATTGAGGTAAATTATACATATTTATGAGTCGGGCCTTTGTGTGTAATGTTTCTCTATTTTAATACTTCTGACACTCATGTATTGAACATTCTGTCTAACATAACAAATCCTTTCCTTTTAAATCATGAATGTATTCTATTTTTGCTGTTACTTTTTCCTTTGATTGTAACCGTCTATTTTCTACTGTAATCTATATCACATACAATTAAAACATATAACTTCTCGAATTTTCCTTAACAGCAGTTTAAATTGAACTAAATAGTGAAAGTACGCAAGTAAAAAATTATAAAAAATACATTCATTTAGAAAAATTACATTTATAATTAAATGACTATGAACTAAATATTCGATTAAAACTGGGCTATGAAGAGCAAATTTTAATGTTGAATTGGACGTGGATTGTCGTGTTCAAAAGACTCAACATTATTGAATAATAAACAGGAGCACATTTCGTCTATTGAGCGCAAAGAGAATTTGAGGTTTTCAATTGACCAATTTAGATTGAGCATTAAATGAGTGGTTTAAAATTCAACGTATAGATTTAAATACGAAAATCAAAGACAGTTAGTTCAAGCGAGGGGTATCACATTGAATGAACCATTCACAACGGTTGAAATAAAGAGCGGACCAAGCAGCGTCGTCAAAAATGTGAACCGCGATGCAACAAAACCTACCTTCATGAGAGTTCTAATTCAAGGAAATTTCCAGTTTACTTTTTATTCTTATTTTTTATTTAAGTATCCAATGTAATTTTGGTTTTTTACAACATTAATAACAAAAACAGCGTTGTTATGTAAATGAAAATTAAAGCATACCCCAAATATAATGAGCTTAATCGGCTCGACTGTATTATAGTTACGAGTACTTAAGTTTTAGATCAGTCATCATCGACAGGAGAATTGCCTTATAAATAGGTATAAAGCCTCAACATGATTGCTAGCTTTGTTAGGTTACTATTAAGTAAGATGAAATTGATTTGTAATTTTTATAGTAAATTAACCAAATAATTTTTGGCTTAAATTATAAATAAAACAATTAGAATTTACGTTGTGGTCACTATTCCTTTAGTAGGTCACGTAACAGTTCCGTGCATTTTGAATCACTAACAAAATTGTATTCCGTAATATATTGAGATAAAAAGAACCATTATTTTACAGGAAAATATCCCTTAGGTAATTTATAAAATTGGAACGTCATTTAATAATTTTATAGATACTAACATTGGAGATATATACGAGGTACTCAGCGTATTGAAGAAAAGCACATCAGGAATGACGTTCATGATATATGTGGGCGAGGGTCTTTGGCAATGATACATAGGCGTTTCGCCGGATGAACAGGTAACTTCAATGATACTAGCAAGGATGCGACGTATTTCTGCATTAGGCTGACGCCCCATCATAATTCACCAATGAAAGACCAATTAACCGACAACGCCCCAGCTCCGTGATCGAGGCGTCCGTAAATTATTTCCCGGGTTCGGCCAACGCGATATCATAAGTCGCCGATACTCCAGGGTCACATCAATAAGTCGACCCAGAAATGGATTTTTCATCCTCGGGAGTCTGCGCCCAGAAACAAATGGGAGAGACGCCGACTTGTTGCCCCCGGGGGGCGATTTTCCCTCGGCCGCGATCTGTTTTGCTCTAGAGCTTCATGTATAAGCAGAGTTATAGGGAGGCTTTAGCTCGCCCGGCTCGGCGCCGTTCTCTCTATATGGCGATAGCTTTTATGACGTGGGCGGCGGGGGCGGACGCGATAGCGCCGTGATGGATGCGATCAAATTTCATCTCCTCAGTGCCGCTCGAGACTTCAGACCTGAACCTCATTCTTACTCATTATCAGCTCGAACACGTCGAAGGCACCTGACTTGTCCATGGCCAACCTACGAACAAGATATTTAAAATCTCGAATTTACTCAAAACAAGGGGGCATTGAGACCGTCCTATGGAAATGAACTCATGTCTAAAAGCTTTCACAATCACCAAATTATTCTAGATTACAACGGACTCTGGACAAGAATTGAACACCCAACTTTCTATATTGGATAGAGAACGATAGGAGAATTTTTACAGTGCCCATGCATTGAAAGAAAAGACGGGGTTATTGATGACAAAGTAAGCGAGGTTATAGAAGAGGCAAAGAGAGCTCTCACATTTCATGGCTCAACTGATAAGTTTAATTGGACAACTTAAGAAGAAAGGAATAACGTAACGTGTCTGATATGTTTTATCCTGGAAGAAAATACTGCATTTACTACTCTTAGTCAGACCTACGATCGGCCAACCCTGCACGACAGCGCTCGACCATCAACGCAGAGATCCGTATTTTAAAATTAATAACCACAAATCATGTAAGTGTATTCCTTCAAATGAAAATTCTCACTAAATTTACTCTGGCAATCAATAGAAGTCAGAATATAAATTAATTAAAAGTAATGATCTGAGGTATTAAAATAATAAATTAATTAAATATAATTAAAATGATTTCATTATAAACCCCTCACACTATCCAGTCGAAATGTCATATAAATAAAGTAATACAATAAATAAACACCGCAAATTCATTTATAGCAGGGAGTAGTAAATTAAGGATAAAATACTTCAAATAAAAACCAAACGACTTCAAGAGATAAACAAAATTTTGCAATTTACCTATAAAGAAAACAAAACAAATATTTACTTTAGTTTCTTGTGATAATAGTGGATGTTTCGAGGCTTGTCCACGTAGGTTTCGGAATCTACTTTTACCAAAAGACCTCAATGAAACCAAAATAACTTACTTTAATATTTATTACAAAAACATAGTATTCATCTGTACTGATCCGGTCTGTGATATACAACATATACTGTGTATATTGACCAACTTGTTTCGTATTATTTTTAGTCTTTACAAGTATATAAGTGGTTAGATGTATGCAAATATATTTCTTTTAACACTATACAAAGCCTAGAAACTCCTCATGAATTGTATTTAGGCAAATAAATTTCTGAGGAAAGGCAATTGCAGACGGAAGAATTACTTTTATACTTATTCATTAGATTAATATTTTAATAATATTCTTACTGTCCTTAAGAGGTTACTTCTTTTCTGAGTCTCAAATTAGTGTCCCAAAGTTGCATAAGCAGTGGCAAGGTAAAGGACTAAGTTTCCTCCTCCTTATAACTATAAATGCGGCAGCACCGCCGACGAAATTCACAGTGCGGCAAATTGAAGTCGTATTTAATGACGTTATTCGGATTAGCTTAGCTTTGCTGTGCCTAAGTTGCTCTCGTCTCGCCCGCGAGCTCACTTAATCTCCGGGGAGCTGTCTCGGTTTCGTGGAACTGGCAACCGTGGCAACACCGCAAAGAGGTAGCATATCTACCTACCTACCCACCTGGGTCAGTTGAAGGCTGACATCTTAACAATTATGTACACAAACAAGTATGCAGATATAGCAGTTAATACTAAACGGATCAAGACTACATGGCAAGGATTAAAACGTTTCCATTCAACAATCCTGTGATTGCTTCTTTACTTTTCCAGTTTTCTCTTTCCCGTTTCATAATTAATTTTAAAAATTACACAGAGCGAACTTAATTAAGCTAATTTTAAATTAAACCTGTCAATTAAAAAATTAGCAAACACTCTTAGCTATTTATTAGAAATTAATCGATGTAATTTTGAGCCTAAAAGTTCAAGCTATCTGGAAAAAGAAATATACATTAAATTTTTTAAAAAAATTATTGATGTTAAATCTACAACGATATCCCACCAACAAAGATTCTGTTTTCGTTTATTACATGTAAACTTACTGGTAAGATAGTAACTTGAGATGGGTGACGAGAAAGTGATTCTAGTTTTTGTTCAAACACCCATCTTATTACTTATTAATATTGTTAATTTGATTTCCATGTAAACCAATATAAATAATGAATTACCGATAATTTTGAAGAATACAAATTCGGACTGCTTCTTAGACTATTGAACTATTAATTACATTGAAACTGTAAATGTGTTTTTGGTATTAACTGCACATAATTTCTTCCCTTGAGAAATTAGAACTAGAAGAATTTGTATAGAGATAAAATGTTCATCACACACCAAGAATTAGACAAGGACTGCATTGAAAACATAACGGTGAAGAAAAATTTTCACCACTATAATGAAAAGTTTAGCATAGTAACATAAAATTAGTGCATCATCACTGATTTGAATCATTTGGTCAAGATTAATATTTTAAGACCCGCAAAACATTTTAAAACAATTACCTTCACTAATATCAATAAATTACTTATGCTCCTCTTATTTCTATTTGTTTCGTTTAAAATCTTTCAGGTTATTCCAGAGACATGCACAAATTACTCCCAAAAAATGCTCCAAAAATTCTATGGACGTAACGTTTGCTATTCGTTCAATCTTTTAAATAGATATGGTGTCATGTAATGTTTCTATGGGAATTAAAGTTTTCATAGGTAAAATTCATGAGTATTATTCTATAATTACGCTTTGCTGTCTTTATCAATGGCATAAATGTTTTAATGAATTACAAAACCAATAGAGTGGATTGAAACAAAATGTTGTGATAGTAATATTGTAGAGATATTTCAAAATGAGAGAGAAGAATAATATAATTGGATACTGTATTACTATATTTGAGAATTTTTTTTTTCTCCTCGGCTCTACAGCCCATTGAGGGCCTGGGCCTACCGAGTCGACAGCGGACTGTCATCTTGCATGACACATTCCGAATTTAGAGTGACACGTGGTCAGCGTATCGATCCTCCAACAGTCTTGATCCCGGTCTTATCGACCATGACAACACAAACATCCAAGCCCATGCCAGGATTCGAACACCGACTCCGCCAACTTTGGAACATGGCTGAACACTTCGTCTCTGCTACCTACAGGTAGTTACAGAAGCTTTGCCACTTCAATGACTACAAAGGTTCTGGTGATGATCTACATACGAGTTCCGGTTTCATCCATGGTAACGTACAAATAAAAGTATAGATCTCTTAAAGCTGTTGCCATCGGCATCATCAAATAATGTTAGAAATAATAAATACCAGGTAATAGAGCTCACCATTGCATCAGGAAAAGAACCAGTTTATTTTTATATTATTTAATTTTATTGTAAAATCATTTTCTTAAATGAATATTTTTTAAAGTGCAGGAAGATAGTTTTAATTATTGTTTTGTTAAATATATTATATAATTTTAAAAGTCCTTTTCATTTATTCAGCCTCTTACTTGTATTAAAGTATAATGAAAAACGTTACAATGTCCACCAGCTTTGATATTGTGCATACGAATTGAGTTTATGGCTGAGGCAGGTAGGTCATATTGTAAGCCAGCAGAAGCCATAGAAGCGGTACTAAGTCCTTGTTCCGGAGTTCCCTCCTTAAGATTACACTTGGAGCAAACGCTTCTTAGTTCGGTAATCCTGCTCCTAAAACTGGGTCTGTTCTAACTGTCTCTGCGAGGTACGACACAAATTCAACCAATAACAGTAGTTCCACTGAGCTGTTTACATTCTACTACAGATAATAATACATTTCGTTTTAGCAAAGTCAGCATTAATCATTTTTTAAAAAGTTTAAAAATACAAATTTATTATACATGCAAAAATGTTTGATCTTTTGTTTTCATATCTTCAATGTAATGACTTCGGTCCGCGAGCTCTTCAAGCGGGCAACCACTTGTGTGATGCTTAAAGATCTGTCCTTTACACGGTAGCCTTAGGGGAGAGTCCCAAATACCCGCCTAGATTGAAAGGCCCGGGAGAGACCGGTGTTAAAAAGAGAGACGGCCGCAATTTGCTTAACGCGGACAGTAAACGTCTTAAGGGAGAAGAGCTGCCAGACTCGTGTAAAAAAAACGATCAAGTTGTCAGAGGTTCGTGCAAGGCCTGGTCTAGTGGTTATAACTCCCTATAATAATGTTAGTGAAACCAAACAAAAACTTTTTACAAATTAAAATTATTATTTCAACTAATTTTAGAGATCGCAAAAAACGTATTATAAGCTTCAGTGCAGATAAAGTGAATCATACCATATAGCTTACATCTTTATAGATATACGAGGTAATTGCTAATAAAGAATTAATTGCCAGTTTATTATCGGGAAACTTAGCCACTAACAGGTTCTCATCTTCAGGACAACAACATCAACGGATGTACAGTATTCGTACACATTCAGTCAGTCATCAAATGAGGCTGGAATTAATTTACCTCGTTAATTTTCTAGATTATAGCTGCCTCTGTCTAAATGGAAAGTCAGATTAGTATATTTTTTAATTGAAAGTTACATCTAGATAATAAATTAAAAGTACTTACAACGGGTTTTGTTTCAGTGACATTTGCAGGTATTTTACAACCACAGATGAACCAAGGCAATGATAACCGGTTCTTCAATCTTTCGGTCCCTATGCACAATTTTAAGAAGCCAAGTTTGGAGACTCTTTCTGATACTCTTCATTTACACTCAACAATGAACATGATTTCTCAGGTAATCAATGAACATAACAGATCACTTATGGAAAGGACAATTTGTTGTTTCATTCAATTCATAATGCAACAATTCCATTGGATATAAATTTTTGGTTATGAGTCACCCAACGATCTCACATGTTTTATAATTGCAGAACTTTGTAATGGAATGAGAAATAAAACAGGAAGAAATTTAAAAGAGAATTTATTTATCAAATGTATAAATTTAACAATCAGTTCAAATATTGGTTGAAACACAATCTACAGTTCCCAAAATTAGAGAATGTAGAGTCATAAAAGTAATAAACGATTTTCAATATCAGCAAGCCAGGTATCTATCATCACAAAACTTCCAGTAAATAATAATGTGTTTATGTGTAATCAGCCAGGAAATGACAAGCTTGCATTCCTTACCCAAGTTAGCAGAATAACGTGGTCGTGTCCGCTACATGACGACCATGACGTCACCAGATTGCTCATCGTATCAACGGGACCTGTGTTTGAAAATTGCTGTATTACTTGAGAACTCTCTCATCGAAAGATAAAATTATTTTACATCATGTTCCTGAGTTTCTCTTTTCCCTCATCTCAAACCAATGGGGGTATATTGAAATCCTGGTAGTTATTTGAAAGTCATCGGTTCCTATTTTTATTTGCTAGCAGCACAGCGACAGCTGGAATCCAGAAAATAAATTATTTGAACTTAATCCGCTCACGTCTGATGGCTGCTTGGACTCGCACTTCTTTATGGGTTACAACTTGGGTATCTCCTGCGAATTTCTCAACGGTTCATCAGCTGATGGTTTTGCTCTGCTAATGGTTAACTATCCCACTCGGCAAGCAGAGCTGAAACTCGTCTATCTATTTATTAAATGTTACCTCGTGCTCATTTAGTGAATCCACCTCATTTTCAAGAGGATTAAAGTTGTATTATTAATACTTTCTACAATTGCCAGTCCTGGGTTTCTATTTCCCCTTATCTCAAGCCAATTGGGAGAATTTTGAAATCCTGAAAGTTATTTGAAACTCGCTGGTTGAAATTTAATTTGCTACCAGCTCAGGGACAGTGGGAATCCAAAAAATAATTATATGAATTTATTCAGTTTACGTCAGATGGCTGCTTGGTCTCGTACCTTGATTTTCTCAACTGTTAATCAGCTGATGTTTGTGATCTGCTAATACTTAATTATCCCACTCGTCTTTAACTAATTATTAAAAATTACCTCGTGTTTATTTAGTGAATCCACCTGATTTTCGAGAGGATTAAAGTTGTATTATTAATACTTTCTACAATTTCCCAAAATAATTTTCAGGATTGCATGATGATAATTTACAATAAATTAGTAGCATTAGTTTGTATACTGGGCCATAATATTTCATTGAGACTGACATGTCCTGGTATACTGGTGATAAAGGAAATTTTGGACATTTGCGAATAACCTGTTTCTCGATATGTAAGTGGGTAAGGTAGGAATGTGCTCGTGGTGAGCTGCATGCTGAATGCATGTGTGAGAACCAGGCATATGTGGCCGCTACATTCCTGGCAGCCCAGAGCAGGTACTGCGCCCGGAATATCATAACCTGGAGGTGACTGACCACTCACCAGATAAATCCACACGCAATTTCGGCAACGGACACTCTTCCGGGTCACCCAGGCACTGCTCTTTCTAATATCCATATAGCTTTAGTTATTAACATTTAATCTGTGTTGTATCATAAATATACAGTCATCATAATAGCGATAAAAAATTCAATCAAAAATCTTATAGTACACAATTTATAAAGCATATTTTCAATAATCTTTACAGCGTGGGAACGTTTGAAACAAGTGCAGTGAACAAATTATTTTATTTTCAAATTAACGTAATCATGTACTATGATTATTAGACCCGGGACATCCGAGTTGTCCGATCCGATTCCCGGTTCGGTCGATATTTCACAATATTGATTCTATTTATTAACTTTAACAACTTGTAGTTCATTATATTTTATAGTCTAGAAATAATTAAACTAAATTAATCATTTTCATATATTGTTAATATTTATTCTTGTTTGTTTGCTAATATAATGAGTGTGATAAAAAAAATTGGTATTTCCCAAGAAATGTTTCTTTGGGTGATCCTTAAACAGGAATGTCCAATTTAAGAGGATAAGAATTTAATTGAAAAAAAAAGTGGGATGTGGAAGGTAGAGCAATGTAGCAAAGG
This sequence comes from Eucriotettix oculatus, assembly GCA_034510155.1. NCBI lineage: Eukaryota > Metazoa > Arthropoda > Insecta > Orthoptera > Tetrigidae > Eucriotettix > Eucriotettix oculatus. The sequence continues at coordinate 50,384,494 of CM067381.1, forward strand.
GTTGGTGGGAAACAAGTTACCTGGCGGTGATGCTGAATCAGGCAACTCCCTTTAATAGCATAGGAAGGAAATTGAAAAGGGGGAATGTGGAAGGCATAACAGCTTAGTCAAGAGTTGCCTATGGTCTTGGGGCTATAGTGTAAGGATTCTACCTAAAGGTGAAGCAGGGAAAACTCCTAGAAATAATGCATCCTATGGTCGGACATTTAGTACTACTATCAAGCCCTTTTGATGATGACGGGAGACTGGATTGTTGTGGGAAAGCAACGAACCCGCCTCCATGTCTTGATCAAATTTGAGGACAGCTAGCCGTCTAGTCTAATGGGATGAGTGAACATCTTTTGCAGTATGCAGAACGTCTGTGACCACTATTCATACACCACTCAATCTTCTCGAGATCGTCTCATCACGGAAGGCTTAATTTAAATCCTTGCCCTGGGTCCAAGGGGGTAGCGTTTCCAAGTTTTCTTTTAGACTAACAGGCAACATGAGGGTGAACCTGGAACAGGAAAGCCTCCTTTAGTAGCATAGTAAGGGTAGGACGTCCCGGTGATTCACCCGAAGGAGATTCACGGAAATCCATAGAAAAACTGCATCAGAAAGGACGCGCTATTGAGTTAGAGAATTTCAAGGAGACACAATAACGTGATGAAACGAAATAAAATTATAAACGATCCTTAGAACGATTACCACGACAAATAATATGCAAAAAAATTGTGACCTTACATTATTTAAAGTAAAATGAGTTGTTAATTAGTCATAATACTTGTAAATTTTTCTACAATATGGCCAAGTATGGTTAAGTCGCTGAGTTAGTTTTGATCGTAGTAGTCAAATGATTTTCCTTCGAACAGTAATTTTGGTATGCAACGGCCTCGCATCGAAATCAGGACCTCGGGCTTCTTTGTGTGCGTGCTGTATACCACGTTGGTATGTGATTGATGGACGTAATAGCCGGTAATGTGTTATACTGCTGACCTCTGGCGGTGGCCAGAAGGGTCCGGGGGTTGCACGAGTTGAGAATCTATATCAAACCAAGGGTCATTTCCGAGGTTAAATCCAACCCATTTGTCACGAGTTTTGATGCTCGGCAGAAAACGGCCGCGCTCGATATACACACACACATGTGGGACGACCCCTCGTCTTTTCTTTTTATCGGCCAATAGTGGCCATAAACGTATAGCCCCGGATATAGAAAAGTATCATAAAGTTATTACAACATGTCGGAGCGCCTCGCGCGGGGCTCCGGACGGAGAGAGATATGCCTCGGAGAATGAAAACACGAGAGGAGGAAGAAAAAAAGGGGGCATTTCTACTGATGATCAAGCTTTGTGTCCGTTGTCTCAAGCCAAGATGTGATCTACAGCATCCCATTTCTCTCCGCCCTTTCTGCCTTTATTCCCTGTATATAAAAGGAGAGATGAATTGCCATATCAGAAGGCCAGAGAAAGCGAGACGCTTCCTAGCAACAAAACGAGCGTAGGAAAGGGTTACAGCCAAAGTGCTGGAAGAAACGCGCGGGGCTTGTCCCATTGCCGTCTTTAATTAACTAAGCGCCAGAAATGCCTCGTCGTGTCGTGGCCTATCTCCAAAACAAAACTCTGACAGTAAATAGAAATAGCAGTTTCTTTTATTGTTACTTGTTAGCAAACCTTATCGCATTTACAAGATTTCTAACTCAGCTGATTGAATACCACGACCTTTCCACGACAACCTTTGCAGCAATAGTCAGGTGAAAGTGAATCCTTAATTCAAAGCATAGTACTTAATTGAAGAGGCATTCTACACTTTAAAACATACCCTTTCTGATACCGTAATGTCAATCTGTTAACAAAAACATCACATATGTAAATAGAACCATACAGTTCAATCTTGAATTGAAATTAAAAATATAAGATCAAAACTGTAAATATGAGCTACAAAAAAACCGAGTTTCTTAGACAAGATTAGTAACTAAAATTTAAACAATGTTCCGATGAGTATAAAAATTTAGAACATTACGTACGTACATAACACTCATTTTGATTAATAATGAAGAATAAAAATTTATAGAAACTACATTAATTAAAGAAAATAGCTCTTACGAAGGCAGTTTATTTCTAACATTACATAATGATTATTCTATTACTATAACTTCAACAATTTTCAATTAAAAATAATATAAATTCTCTCCTGTTTATATTTACTATCTCATATAACGTTTTCAATATCCATTCCTCTGGAATACGCTTAATTTAGTCAATTTCATCAGTAAAGACGTGACCGAACTCTTTTCTTCTAATTCTTATTTCATGAAGTTTTTATTGTTCGAAACTCCAGACTTTCATTCTAGACAACGGGAACCCCAAAACATTCACAAACTTAAACCGAATAATTATTTGAATACAGTCAAATATTGTATTGTAAATAAACATGTAAATCAGACAGCACAAAAAAATATTTTTAAGCGATACGATGGTACTAAATTTTAAATAATATCAAATTTAAATTTTAGCATCTGTATTTATAAATTACTAGTAAATTCAAAGCAGAAAAAATTATAAATATTTGTTAGAAAAATCGGTTCTTATTTTGGCAATTGTATTTGTAACATTTCACGTAAAAAAACTCAGTATTAGGGGGTCACATTTTGGAAACATATAATAAACAATTGAAATAATTATAAGCAAAGAAAATTATGAATAAATTTTTAATGTAAAATGTGAAGGCCTCCTTATTCGTTTCTGGAAGTGATTGAACTTATTAGGCTATCTAAGGATTGACCGACTCGGGTTCTCAGCTCTGATTACTGATTTTCTTCCCTGAAGACAGAACATTTATTGTTGGAAACGTCGGATTCTCGTGTGAAGACTTCCGAATATCCTTCCATGATACTCAATATACATAAACTATTGCCAAAATTAAAATTCCAGACGAAAATTTAAGAATAATAGCTATGAATATAAACGCTATAATGATATTAAAATCTTAGACAAAATATACATTTAATTAATGGTATGGATAGGAATCAGGATTCCTGAGCAATGTTGACTTTTCAGTGGAAACAGAATCTCCTTTTGTATGGCAAATTGTATCTTAAGACCGACACATTACATTCAGTTGCTAATTATATTTTTAAATAACATCACAACTTACAATGAAGTTGTGAACGTTGGCGAGCAAAAAATTTATTCTTATTCTGAGAAGAATCACAGAAGCTACAGTTTAAATTTCAGTGTTTAGATTCGACCAGATTTTGTTTCTACAAACTTGTTCTATATCGAAAACGAAGTTTAGAATCTATTTAATTTTCACGGTGACTGTGATCATCGGATGGAAAGCGAGGGATTGAAGACTTTTGGTCATTTATAAGCTAAGAACCAGCGAAATGGAAATAAATTAAAAATGGCAAAAAAACTGGAATTGTAGCGCTTCTACTATTTTATTTTATTTATTTTGGTGAACAATTTTCTGGTAGCTATTCTTTCAGAACTGAAATTTTTTCCCACATTTTACGTACTGATTGATTTATGCTACACTGAAACTCAGTTTCATTTATCAGTGTTCGAATATGTAATTGTCTTGAGTGTTTTGATGAAATCTAGAATGATAATCAATGTATTTTTATGACTTTTCTACCTTGAAGACTAAGATGTCGAGTTGAGTGGGGCGATGAGCCAAGATTCGCTCATTTCAGTTCAGTGTTTCCAGTGATCTCAATTAGATCTAATCCTTTCTAGTTTGTAAGACTGTTGAACCATCACTTCTGGTAAGGGCAGTTGTGCTGATCAGGGGGGACACTTCATCTGAAAATGCCGTGATCAAAATCCGCATTTGATCGTCGTGAATTGAAGAACACCTTCGATCCATACCTCTCAAGAGCAGACGAATATGAGGAACAGAAGCGAAGGATTTCAAGCTGAGCAACGCTGATTACCACACTTTTTTTCCCACATGTGAGACACCGGTTATGAAGTTAGGCCGTGTCCGGTCGCTCAGTCATCCGGATTTCCGGAAACACGACCGCCATTAGCATATCAATAACAACCTGCTACTATATCGCCCCGTGAATTCGTCCCAGGAAGTTACGCTATGCATCGCCGTGCGACAGAGCGAGTCGCCGAGTTTTATATGGCACGCGGAAACCAAATCGGGCCTAGTATTTATTGGTCGGTATACCTGATCTCTCACGAATCGTCCAGTCATGTAAATGTCGAAGAGTTGTCTATAAAACTAAGAGAAATGTGTTCATTAATATTTTAATTCATTTTATATAATTTTCCTCTATATGGAAACTATAACTGTCGTCTCATATAAACCACATTACAATATTAATACTTAATTAAGAAAATGACACTAAATTGAACAGGATAGATATTCAAGAAAAATATTTGTATTCCATCATAAATTATTTGAAAATGTGATTCCCTAATCTACATTTAACGTCATTAGCGTTAAGTTTTACGTCCCAATAATTCATTATTGAATTCGAATTAATATTCATGGCAGTTATGCCACTCAAATTCATTAACATGAATCCAAAATTTAATCTGAAGTACTACAACATAGAAACGAAATGTATTAGTTTACTCAGAATTTAAATTATAGCAAACGATGTTTTGGAGATAGTAATAAGTAGATGGATAAGCCAAAAGTAATATAAGATTTTTAATAAAACGTAGTAATTTCTACAACAATTTTTATTGCAATCTTATTAAATATTCGGATTTTCTTTCTCAGTAATTGATATAAGATTATAGCGTTTTAAAAATATATAGAAGTTAATATTAATAATTTTTATCAAATTACAGCGGTGATGAGATTTGAGAGATAAGATCGGACACTAACTTTAATCGCATCTCTTTTTCAATACGCATCAACAGGTAAGGTCATTAGCGACTACTTTTATCATTTTTTGGGATGTTATCTCCTTTTTAAGGATTACTCTACTTGGGAACACAAAGACGCATAAAAACCCCCAATCCCTTGCCAGGAATCGAACCCGGGACCTCTGTGGTACGAGACAGTGACTCTAGCCACTAGGCAACAGAGGCGGGCAAAAAATAGTAAAAACCGTGCATCATAAATTTAGAGAGTCCAAGCTGATCTATCAAAAAAGAAATTCGCATTATTTCTGATATGTTTCCGGAGTTGATCATCTCCATAAATCTGGAAAGCATCCCAGTTTTCAACTGTTGGAAACTTTCATACCAGCCAATTGCTACCCAGAAGATTTGAATGAAGAAAAATCTTCTGTGAGAGTGGCATTTTGTAGTTAAAGTTTTGGGTAACGAATAACGAACGAGTAATCAGAGAATTTTTTTTCCAAATATTTGTTATGACGTCCAGTAACGTTTAATGGCATTAACATTTTGATAAAGGTTCTACCAACAAGAGCGTTGATGCTTTAAACGACCACGTTGCTTACACTTCTTAAAAAATATTGGCCATTTGGTGAAGCAGTAGAGATCGCAATCATCAAGGAGATATGTTTTATAGGGTTCAATAACGACAGAATTTCTCTATATTGTGACCACAACTGCAAATTTTTGATGACAACAAGATTTCCTTCCAGCATGGTGCCACATGTCACGCAGCGAACGAGATTGGAAAGGTTGTTTCTGGGAATAGTGAGATGAAATATCCATCCAATGTGGTGGGATCTCAATTCTTCGGATTACATTTTTTGGGATCTACGTCAAATTACGATAATAATCCACAAACGATCCGTAAACACCAATTCCACCAATCGAAATTCACGACGTGTTGTATGAAACAGTGACTAATCTTTCTGTCTCAAGACCCCACTAAATAGAAGGAAAGTTTGTCTCGTAGTGTCTCAAAGCTCTGAATATTTGGTTTGTGTCTGGTTATCAAATAAATGGCAGGATTAATAGAGTAATGATCCTTCGGTAGTCAGGTTGAAGTCCTTGGACTATTGAGAAATATTGTTAGCAAATTAGGTTCAAGGGACTTCACATTATATAGAATTCAATCAAAGATTCACACTAATGACATATATCTCTAATAAATATGTAAAAAAATTATTTTTCATTCAAAATTGGAAAACAGTAATATTGGTGTTTTAATTTTCATCTTTTCAAAGGTTCATGATACAGCACAATTAACAAGGCTTTCACTTAATTTCAGATACCAATTATTAGTAAAATAAACCTTTCTTAGTTTAAGTAGTAACTAGGATAAGTATTTGATGCTACAATATCTGCTGAGGAATACTTACGAAACGTAGCAAGAGTCGTGAAGAACATTGAAACCAGGCTAAGGCTATCCCTGAATTTTAAAGGAAATGAACGTGCCAAACATGAATACCATTTCAAGTTTGGTGAAACGAGTCTGCGTCACTGGATAACATGACGAGCGACACGAGGCGAACATTGAATGCGTGTAGAGCATATCTGGCCGCGCGTTGCGTGTCTCGTTGTTCTATCATAACTGCAGGGCGAGTCGTTGAACTTGCTTTTATTGTTGCTGCTGGCTGGCCAGACAAATTAATTGAAATTTTACTGCACGCGCGCTATAAATGCCCGCAGTCATATACATATGTATCTAGATGATGCGTTGTTCCCCCTTGTAACTTTAGGATACATCTTTGGTACCAGGTCGGAGAGAGTCTACACGCGTAGAATACGAGACAATTGTTATATAAACTTTCTAATGGCATATATACACACCTGTATATTCAGAGTGTTAAACTCGGAAGACAGTACCATTCATTTAAAACTCCACATATTTTTTTAATGTGATTAGGGACTGGCTTCTTTGTTAATTTTTATGTTTAAAAAAGATAAGCTCCATATAGCAGAAAAACTTCATCTAAATTTAAGTTTCTTTTCATTTTGTAATTGAACTCTTTAAATTTACACGAGAATGTTATATTCAATTTTTCACCCACTGTAGCAGAGTCGATCAATCGAGTTGTAGCTCAAGTTCGAGCGCAGTGGTCGTAGTGCTGAACATAGAAAACAGCTCCTAATTTACAGCATCAATGCCGTTATATTCTGTATCAATGTGGAAACCATCCAATATTTTATTGAAAGGAAGTGATGGCGTACAACTTTGTCTCTATTTCACTATAAGGCTATTTTTAACCCTATCAGTTATAAATTGACTCATTTTTCTTCGCTATATTTCATGCTCCTGTTCATAACTCCTCATCCCTTCCATGTTTCTCTCTATGAACATGACCTATCTGCTGAAATTATATACTAACATCCTACCTTATACTACATTCCGTAACCAATCACGTCTGTTCTTCCCATATTTGCAAAGAACATTAAAAAATTAAGAAATTTCACTGTGAGTAAGAAATCGAAAAACTACGTTATGAATATTTTTTGAGGGCAAATGAATGCTTGCTAAGGGAAACCGCTACCATACCAATTTCCGTGAGGGTGTGACCTAAAGGTAACGTTGAAATATTTAATAAATTGACCTATTTCTTATTACAGATTCATATTTTGTATGGCAAGTAAGATTTGTGCCACACATTCAATTTGATAAGCGACCAAAGAAAAAGAAGTAAGTAGCATCACATTATTTTTATTTCCCTCAGAAATCTTGATTTTTGCAAAACATGGACATTTAAACTTAATTTTTGAAAATGATATATATTCAGAAGGTGTTTTTCAATATGGGCTACTAAACAGCAGTAAATTAATTAAAACATTGTAATTGTTCATGATACAGAAATGGATTATTTTTTACATTCAGTTTTAACCATACATTTGTCTTTGATCCAAATATTTTTTCTGAGTCATTATTACCTTCGTTTTACCTCATCGTCCATGGCTTGTAGAACAAAGAAGAACAATATTTCTGACTGAAAAAAGTCGTATACTTCAATGGATTTTTTTTATTCATGCTCAGAGAAGATTTAAACGAGTTTCGGACCAAGTATTAATGCATATATGATTGTGTTACTTTCAATTGGCCTCCATTCATACATAATCATTTAATCGTAATACAGATACTATCAAAAATGTCAACATGATTAAAAAAAATATTCGCGTACCATTCATTTATATACAATTTTAGTCTTGGTATTTTCAAGAAAGTCAATATAGCAAAGACCTTATGATTCTCAGTTTTAAGGCCCACACTTATATAAACCAGAGAAATTTTTAAACAGCCCTATGGTAACTTTAGCTAAGAAATAATTTAATTTATAAATGATAGAAGGCTTTATAATACAATAGAATTATCAAATTTATTGACAACAGTTTATTACACGACGTTTCGTCTTAAGTTAGAACCTCATAATTCCGTCTCTACACTCCATTAATTTCAGAATAGTATAAAATTTCTTAAATTTTATTGATTATATTTATTTCAACAAATATTACCAATTTACTACGTGATTACAATTTCATTTGGTCTCCCAAAATGTATTCCCATTTATTTTAATGGAAGCCATGATTCTGCACCATTATCTGGAATCTTTAAAACATTTACAGTATTTATTATTCGTATTTAAAAATCAATTCATAAATCCATGTTTTTTGAAGTTAGAAATTTCAGATCTTACTGATGCTTATTATCAAAGTATACGAAATTAATTGGTGATTTTAGCGATAAAAATCTGCACCATGTAAATGAACTACAAATAAACACAATTCAAATCGCTGATTCTCAAAACTTCATGACTTTAACCGCGGACATGAACCAGTGGAACGGTGCTGTGACAGGGAGACTTAGATCCCAATGAACCAGATAGACCAAAGTGCAGGCAATAGAAAAAATATCTTTTTAACTGGGTCAGTAGTTCTCCAACTTTGTGTTCGTCTGCAGCGGACCTCAGAGCGCTTCAGACGCGCAGTTTTGCAGCTGGACACTGACCTACGTGTTAAGAGGAGGGAGGAAACTGAATAATGTGTCGGGAAAGTCTCCCAATCAGAATCCGGCACAAACCAAGAGCACCTTCCAAATATTTATTATTCAATTGAAAAATTTGTGGTTGTCATTTCAGTAATTTGTTTGTTGTCTGTTGAGCGACTAGTTAGTACACAAAATTAATTTTACTGACTCGGTAATAAAGTTAAACTATCCTTGAATAGATGTTCCTTATATTAGCAAAAACAATTATTTTTGGGCAGATGTATAAATTGCCCTTAAGGGAAATTATGAAAAATTCAAAACCAACATCATGGAATATCTGAAAACAGACATAGGTGGTCCTGTTAGAACCGTCAAAAAAACAGTTGGGTAAAATAATGTTTCCCATCCACTGCAAAGTTCTATACAAGCAGAACTACTTTTGGCCGAACAAATTGACGTAAAGCCTGTAACGTGAATGTCACGGAGGAAACCTTTCTGCAACGCTCCGGCTATAATTTCATTGTCCAGTGATTTAGCCGTTAGCACAGAGAGGAAAACACGGCTTTGGAAAAGAACACATTCAATAAAAGGAGACACGATAATGTACTCCCAGGAAGTAGGGCTGTATCGCCGTCCAAGTTAGCGGCGACAAGAGTAATGCATTATGCGACACAGCGCAATGAAGACCGGCGTTGCGTACTTCCTCCAGGGAACAGCGCTTTATGGAAAGGAGAGTTTTGCGGAGCAGGTGTATCGGGTTCATGTCCTCCGGGACAGGTGAGCAAATAGCGGCTCACATCCTGGCCCCTGATTGCCACTGGTCACAAACAGCTAAATAAACCATCGATGGCCGTCAGGGACAAACCGCGAAATCCAGGTCGATACGAGTTCGGAGAGGACAACCGCTCACTCCAACGCGATCACCTCAGACAAAATATAGTACAGGGGCCCACAGACTACGAAGGATACACATTATTATAATAAATATGTATTGTAAAACATGTATTACCAAATTAAACAATATTTGACAAATTATAAATTAGTTATTTATGTCCAATTAAGTCAGGAAAGTATATTTGAGTTTAATATTCAGTAAATCACATAGTATTTCAATTCGACATTTGGAATCTCTTTACGTGTTACAATAATATTATTTAATTTTTTACTTCCAAATATATTTAAAATTCAAATTATGTAATGAGATAGGAGAGCGAGTTTGAGGCGTCCCGTGATCGTCTCTAGTATTCTCTTCTCTAAGCCTTCTCGTGTCTTAATTTTTTATTATCCAATCCGGTTTCTCCTACATTAATTTGGGCCTGTTTCAGCCAATCCTTTCGGAGGGTGCAGTATGACTACAATAACTACATTAAAAATAAAAATATCTTTGCCTTGTACGAGGAAGAGCTACTAGTATCTTTGGTGGGAGAAAAGAGAGTTATCATCTCTGGACAGTCCACCGTCCTATTTGTTTGTAGTTTGGAAATATATTTGTTAAATTTAAATTGGAAGAGATTTAAAAGGGCATTGATGTTTAAAGGAGAGATCTATAGGATTAATTAATTTGTATGCAGTAATACAGCGCAATATAATTTTCTTATATTGCTAAAGAACTTTAATCAGTGCAGTTTTTTAATTTTCAAAAGGGTTTATTTATTCTTCTCAATATATTGTGTTTAAATTGTGTGAACCTTATTCATTTGTAGCTTTATCAAATTATTTAGTTGAAGTCAAGATTTTGGAGCCTTCAGAAAAAGAGTATAAAATTCGATTCGGATTCGTCACGCAACATGACGTCATCAACGGTCGTAGAGTAGCATCGATCCAGCACCATTGTACACAACTAGCATGCACTAATATAGGACATGACATATTAAAAGTTATTACAAGGTCTTTCTCTTCTACATTGTGTTTCTCTTTTTTCGGTGACTCTTCTCTATACGTTCATTTTTATTATATCTCCGTTCCTAATTTTTAATCGTTTTTAAACATAAATTCTTATTAAGTTTATTTCAACAGCTTTGAGTTTCTATGTATCCCAAAGAGAAGTACGCCATGAATAACTGTTTCAAATACATAATTATTAATGTCTCTGAAAATATTATTTATGTCATTTTTAAGTTTTGTATTTTTATTATTACTCGCTCCTATCTTGCCAATTGTTATTCGTTGCAAACATCAATAGAACACTTCTTTGTTAGTTTCTAAACTTCTTCTTAGTCATTTGTTATTATATACTTATTTTTAGTTTTGTTCCCACTCATTATGGCCATTTTATATATGTATTATCTTCATATATTATTCTACACCTAATGTACTAAATAAATCTTCAAAGAAAATTACAAACTTATTTTACATTCGTATGAAAACCGTCGAAAATTCTCCCAAATTTCATAATCAACAACATAATGGTTAATTTAAGAACAACTAACATTTATAATAATGTGGTGAATCTAATATATAATTTAAATTATTTTAAAATAAAAAGTACAAATAAAGATCTTAAATGCTGATAATCTTAAGAGCGAGAATCAATGATAACAAATATATTTTGACAGTCTGTGTCTTCACTATTAGATAAAGACGTTAAGATTCATTTAAACGTCCAGCAGGTTTAAAATTTATTTGTAATTGCTCCGTAATATTAGGATTGTCTGCTTTTCAGGTCGTACGTTTTACTATGTAATACAATGAAATTTTTTGGGTCCTGTCTGGAAAAATATTTTATTATTTCAACACCCCAATTTATCACGTAATTTACAAAAAAGAGAAGAAATTACTTCTGAAACCTTTATGTAAACGATATTACTCTATTTTAAAAATTTATCACCTGCACATGTCCCAATATTAGAGATGAAAAGTAGTGAAGCACGAAGTAGTGAATACTTATTTAATTAAATAAATGTTTTATGACTTACTGACTATTACTTCTATTTTATAATGAACATTATTTTGACCTTCTGTCACAACGTCCATGGCTGAAATGTAAGCTGCGATGCAAATATTTATTGAAAGGTAATAGAATTTAAAACATACAATTGAAAAATAAGGAAATATTTAGAAAAAGGAAAGAACATTTAAATAATACTAAATCTGGATCAAAATTTAAATTTTGGGCAGCAATTTTAATGCTGTTAATAAATATCACACAGGTTATTGAAAATTAATGGTAAAAACCACGCCCTACTTTAATATTCGCTTGTATTTGAAATATACAAATTTGTCTGCAAACCAGTAACACGCATTTAGAATGTTCTTCATAAAATTTTAACCAGAATACTAAGTTTGTTTACGTGTAGGGGCATCAAAAACGTTGCGCTTTAATTCAGTTTTCATAGTTACCTGAAAATCACGACGAAGCTATTTCATGATGATGTAGCAAAATCATCTATAGAATTCGTGTTACAATTTTGATCACTAGTGCTGTGTTTTACAAATTATATATGGTCCAGCGCGATGTTCTTGTCAGTGACAATAGCATGTCAACAGCAGCTGACGTGCAAATCGTCCTGAATTACCAAACAGCTACAACGGTCATGCACAATGCCACGAATATATTTATTGTTATAAACAATTTAATAACATAAATAATGCAAAATTCAACAGCGACCACGCTTCCGTAGAATGATGAATGTTTTATTTTTGCCAACAGTATAAAGATTTGAGATGACATAGGAGCAGTAAACGTTTATAGAATAATTTAATTGCAACCATTTACAATTCTAACATTCCGAAATAATAGAAAGGCAATTGATAGGAATATAATTTTAATAAATTAATCATCAGAGTTAAAATTACTGGAATTTTATCTATTTTCGGACAACAAACAATAAAACATAAATCCCAAAACATCTTGATCTGAAATTGTTTAGAAATATACTAATTGAAAAATTAATTTTTGCAAAATATTTTGATGTTTGCATCTAGATTTTCAAACTTAAATAAAAATTACAGATATTATTAGAAGGGAAGAAAATTATGTATTTTCATTTTATTCACATGTAGTTGAACTAACTTTCTAAGAAAATATGAAAGTATATCATTTTATTTAAAGCTGTTTAATTGACTATATAAAAATAAATATGAAGTAATTACATGCGTCTATATGTGTATTAGAGTATCAATATTTTACAGTTTAACTTATTAATTTAAATATTGCCAATTTAACAAAGCTAACTTGTTATTATAAATGAAGCACAAAGAATGGCCAAAAACCATAAATGGAATAATTTATTTGAATTGATAACTTTTAGACCACAAACTTACGGAATTTCCTCAGTACTTTAATTAAAGTATAACAAAAATCTCATGTTGCTGCTAATTATTTAATAACATTCAAAATAAAATTATGATAAGGTTACCATTTGCCAAGAAGAGCAATAACAGCAATGGGTTTATATATATACATGAAGTAATTATGAGTAATAAAAATATTTTGAAGTTCGCGTTTGAATGAAACAGGAGTGTTCCTGTATTATTTAATATCAGGAAGTGTGTTAAAATTTTTATTATGGTCTATCCCTCCTGTTTTATACAATTTATGCATTATGTTACTGTATTGCTATTTATTTGTATATAAAAACTAACACTTAAAATTTTAAATATTTAAGACATTCTTCTTTTTTAAATGGTGAAACGAACAATTAATGGTAAATAATGTAATATTTAAATTGAACCATAAAATTTAAAAATTATGTTTATGTAAAAAGAGTAATTTGGAACCCAAATTTTACAAATTAAATTATAATTATACTAGAAAGTTTTAAAATATGTAAAATTAATTTTTCATTGATTTCGTTCTTCATTAAAACTTCACATGCGTTGATATGACGGCTGTCTGCAAGGACGAACATTTGTATTAATTTACTAATAGAATTTTTAATGATTAGCGATAAATTCTTCACAAATATAAAGTTTACTGTAATTTTTCCTTTTCTATTTTTTATACTTAAGAATGTATCAAAAATTGCGATTAAAGTAAAAAAATAACAATAGGTGAATTTTATTTGTTTATAGGTGGTTTAACATGTTACGTTTATATTTAAGTGTACAAACATATATTAAAACATTGTTTATTGTTAATTATTATACTATTTTAAGTTATATGACTATTTTAGCAGTCGAGAAATATATATTTAAATTTCTGTAATCCAGTACATTCCAAACAGAAAGAAACGGGTTAATTTTTTCGTACTGCCAAAACATGAATGGCGAGTATGAAAAATAACTATTGTTGTTTAACTCAGTACATTTCGGAGCTAATTACTCGTAAGTGTTAATAACTGCTTTTGAATCGGCTCTTATAAAGGACAAGAACAACAGAGGAACAGACTAATACGAAATGAAATGGTTTTCTGCTGAATGTTGTGTAGACAATGCATGAGATTGAGAGCAAATTTTGTTTCACACTGCGAGTTCCCGTAACGGCCGCAATTATAACGCATTCACAGAGCACGCTCGCGATTTGGAAATCCGTTGAAGAGTTGAAAACGCGGAAATGAGCAAACACTCTTGACGTAGTGAGCTTGAGAAGAGGAGCCTCTCAGACAAACATCAGACTTAACTTTATCCGCCATCGCAGTTTCTGCCGACGGAGAACAATGAGTTGGCGGTCCTCATCTGCATAGACAGGGCAGCCAGAAACAAATGTAATAACTCTTTCTCCTAATTAAAGGCCCTGTATTATTAAGTAGTGCACTGGGCTTCGGGGCTTTTGACTGCGATACATATGCATGTACATGTCAGTTTTATAGAGTAATATCTCAAGAGCTGAACCGTACACGTCAGTAATGAATTTAACAAACTGCGATAATTTCGTGTTCGCCATTCTTTCAACTGATTGGCGTCCTGTCCATAACTGAGCAGAAGCCATTATTCGCCTAAAAAATGACGGTAAAAACATAAGCATTTTACGTAATTACTCCATAAATTTGTAAATTTTAAATTGCCAGTTTATATAATAAATTTAATTTAAGCGATTGGTAGCATTTATTATTAAAATTAAATAATAGGGGGATAACGGGCTACGTGAAGGTGATCCTGAACCAGGCAATTCCCCCTAACAGCATAGGTAGAGAATTGAAAATGGGGGATGTGGAAGGTAGAGCAAGGGAGCCAAGGGTAGACTGGGACTCCCCTTGTAATTCACCTAGATGGTTTTCCTTTTAGATAAAATTTTAGACTTGAAATATGTTACATAAATTTATATTTAGTCGATATTATTACATGACATAAGCAAATCTCCAATAATTCCTTATATCTCTATCATTTGTTTGCTCTTTAGACCATATTTTTAAAATTCCTTAATTGGGATGACGTATGGTTTTCTCCATGGTAGCAATAATAATGAAAATAAGTCATATCAATGACTTTTATTTTACAGAGGAGAAGTTCATAATATGTTCTGTAACGGAAGGAACATTGATGGGTTTTATTCGTAAACGTAATATTAACTATTAACGTAGAATAAGTGTGATTTGATCACGAAATTGCTAAAATACTTAATGACTGTATCTATTCAACTGAAGCATTTCTGTACTTATAAATCACAATGTTCATTTCAATCATTGCCGTAAAATAAAGTGACAAATTGTAAACTTTTTTGACGCTTCTGTTAAAGAAAGTGATCAAAACCCCAAAAATGTTGCTTAAACATTCTTCAGATTATGAAATTCTAAAATGTACATGTGTTAACAGTAAATTTTTAATATTTTAATAATGTGGTCAACATAACGCCTAAATAAATTGCTGCTTGAAAAAATAGCGACTGTTTTTGATTAGAATTGACATTACGTGCTGCCCGAAATTAAGAGCAAAATGAATTAATACTTAAAATCTTTTTAAATGCCAATGCAAGCCGCGGTAATACTCAGAATCATAAATTATAGAATAACTGGAACCCGTCCACAAATGTTTACAGGAAATTTTGGCCAAAACGGAGAGTTTGGAATAGAATGTGAATCGTTTCTAAGCAGGAAACAAATAATTGGGTTTTACGCCTGATTGTATAAATACTATGAATTTAACGTCCATTTTAACAGATTTTATTATAATACAAATTTTTGATCAGTCAATAAGCAACATTGATTAATATAATAATTATTTGAAACATAAGAAGGTCTTTAAAAATGAACTTAAATTTTAACTAGTTAAGAAACGAAGCTATGTTAATACGAGTAGTAAGAAAAGTCAAGAAATATTGGTGCCGAATATAGATTTAAATTAAATGAGTAAGCGTTAGAAATTCCTCCTGAATGAAATTTTACGGAATGATTATTTTGCATAAGAAGAAAAATTTCGTATTAAACCCGAGTCGATACACGCTTAGAACCATTACCTCATGTTAAAATTATTACAACTGAATTGTGATATTCAATTATAACTTTCCTCTGTCCCTTAGTTTCAATGCTTCAATTATCCTGCAATGCAAACAACTTAAAATTAACTTACCGGTATTTGTAAAACAACATTTAATTTCCCACTTGTTTCCTAAACTTCACGAGAACCGTGTTTACACCTTAGTCCTAAGGCCAGCAGATTTTTTTCTCTTATTTTGTGAGGAGGGTGGATCCTGGAGGAGGGGCAGATATCGATTTGGGAAGTAAGTGGGCCCCTAGGGCACTGTCCACGCATTGAGTGACCTTGTGTCAAGCAACATATGGCCTCCGGAACTGATCACACTCCACTCTTCCAAGTAGAACGCGGATGAGTGGAGCACTTAAGCGCTTTCAGTTTGGATAGATCGAAATGTATCACTTGCAGAAGTAGCATTTCAATAATCCATTTCAATAATCCATAAACGTCTGTGACACAGTAAGACGTCAATTTTGATAATTATTTTTATATCGCCCGTACCTAAATAACAATCCCAGTATCGCTATTGAATAAAACACATTACTTTTCAATGGGCATAAACAGTGAAACTATACCATGGTAAGAAAAAGGAGACAAAAAAACATTTATAATCACGAATGTCTTCGAGAATCACTAAAGAAGCACAATTTTCCATATAAGACTCTTATGAGGACTATACATGGCGAAAAAAGATTAAAACTGTTTATACTGGAGATATAATGGAAATAATCAAAAATATTAAGACCTGATTCCATATATGTACTGAAAATGGACAATATTCTGAAATTATTAAGTACAGTTTTTCTGCAGGCAAAAATATGAAGCTGAGGGTTTCACATCGATACTGATTAATCCTCGAGACGACAGCACTGAAATCCGACAATAATTTTGCAAGGATAACAAATCGAGTTAACGTAGAAGATGCATTCTGAAAGCTTAAAGTGTGATATGAAAGTCACATTATTTCAGATTTCATTACTCCTTTGTTATTCAATTTAAAAAATAACTACGCTGATATACATCCTCACTATTATTTAATAGTAATTAAAATCCGATTTTAAAAGTCAAATGCACTAAAAGGTCAACTTCAAAAGTTTAATAAATATCAAATTTATTTTTACAATAATAATAGCATTACTTAAATCATGTAATTACTGTCTGAATAATTTTTGAGAATTTTTAAAGTTTGTAAGCCAAAATATACTATTTTTATTTGCTCTATCACCTCCCAACAAATGGCAATTCAAATGTCACATATGGATTTTATCGTTCTATTTTTGAGTTTTAAAAATTCAAATAAGTTAATAACTAATGAGTACTTTTTATTGTTTATTTTATCAAGATGTAGAGTCTAAAGGACAGTTATACCCGTACAAGCAAAAGTAAAATAAATTACAAAACTTTTACTGTCAGTTTTAATTCATAAATACTGTAACTAAAAACATAATAGAATTTTAACAATTTATTTATATTTTTATTAGAACATCTCCAGTTTATGTGACGTGCTTTAATAAAACATTGTAAACTGAAAATAACAACTTCATCATTTCGTATTAAAAGTATATATTGTATTTCCCATTCACATGAAAGGAATCATGAATATTGTCGGAATTTCATTTGGATTTTACCAAGCTTAAAAAAATAAAGTAAAGATCTAAAAATAAGTAATGACTTTCGTTGTTCAGCTGCTACTCTGATCTACTAGCGACACTCGTCCGGAAAGATGATGGGAAAGAACCACGAAAACTCTCAAAACAATTGAAAAAATACTTTGACAGTCCTGAAGCTGCCGGTAATCCTTGTAAAATACATTTTGTTGAAGTTTCAGAAGTAATTTCGAAACTTAAACTGCGAACGAAACTCTGACGTTGGGTGACGTCATCACATTTACCACCTTTACACAAACATAACAATATATTTATATATTAATTTTGGTTAATTAAAGGGCGAGGACTGGAAAATCACAGTTATCGATGCAGTATATTAATTTAAATTAGCAGTTAATATAATTCATTAAATTAATATTTTGATTTTAATAGCAGACGTTAATCGATTTAATAAATCATTAAACATACATTCGCCGTCCTCACCACGAATCAGATTTATTAACAACACACATTTAGTGCATAATTTAATTTTATTAACTCAAGGTTGTGTGACTTTTTAACCTGGCCCGTTAATTATGGCATTGAAGTCAGATAGGCTTCAATACTCAAAACCCCGATTAAAAGCGAAGACTGACATAAATGCTGTTTAAGTATTATGTAGTAACTAAATATCTACCTTTCTTTTGTTGTTACACATTTATTTCGTTAGTACCGTATAGCAGTCACAACTTCCACAGGTGTTTTAATATAATGGAGGAAGCCGCTCCATATAAATCCATCAGACACCTCGGCGTTATCTTCATGCCGGTAAATTATAAACGTCACTACTTTGTGTAATGTGTAAGTTTACATTCTGACTTTTAATTGTAAAATGCAAATTAGTAGATTAATGGAGCGGCCGCTCCAGGGACTTTTTTTTATATGAAAAGAGAAGAGTATTTCAATTACAAGCTGCGCAAAGAAATTAGGTTATAATTTACAAGCCTTTGTTAGGACGGACGTAAAATGTGCTCTCGTAGCTTTCCTCATCTTTCAGCTGCGCACGCTGGCGGAAGACCTCACGGCTCTCACCATTAGAATTTATAATCAGCGTACGCGTATGCGTATATGCGCAGGCAGTCACCCCCGACGCCGCGGGGGTGCAACGTATCCGTATCACGCCCCCCACCCAAGACAGTTAATGCGTTTATCATAATAATTACCGAGGTTGTGGCCTTACAAGTGGAAATTAGCGGCGAATCTATTATTCGCAGCGACCGGAAGTGGCCCCCGCAGCGGGAGGCGGTAATTACGTCATCAAGATGGCGTACGATAGGATAGCAAAGAGCGTAACGATGCTTGGCCACATGCTACCCCCTCAGAAACCTTTGCTAACGAGAACGTTTCGAACACGGTAAGAGCGAAACGGAAGTAATTCGAGAACCTTTCTGACTGTTCTTATCCCCGGAACATACGAGGCTCTGTTCCATGTCAAATTAGTATCTAACGTATAGCCCAAATATTGTAACAGAATTTAAGCTTCGACTCTTTTATTATTTAAAAAATTACACGTATTAGCAAATATGACAAAAAAATTATATTTAATTTACTGTTAAGTTCAAAAATTTACATTTACAGTGAAGCATACAAAATAGACAAATAGAGATTTTCTGATTTCAAATATTATTTAAAATTACGAGAAAATGAGCCCAATAATATATCTATAAAATTATACAGAAATACTGACAAATTTCAGACTAATTTACTTACAGCTAATATAGGTATAAATATCAGGAAATAATTACTAAAACTTTTCGTATGCAGTGTAGTGTTAAAGGTGCTAAACGTTGATAAGAATTGACCAATTTCAGACTAATTTACTTACAGCTAATATAGGTATAAATAATTACTAAAACTTTTCGTATGCAGTGTGGTGTCAAAGGGTGCTAAACGTGGATAAGAATTGCCGAAAAAAAAAGAATAGAAGCTTTCAAAATGTGGTCCTATGGGAGAATGCTGAAAATCGGATTGGTGGAAAGAGTAACTAAGCATAATAGGGAAAGGGACAACAATTTGGAGGACGTTGATTAAGGGAAGGGATATATTAATAGGCCATCTTTTGAGACTTGAGGGTCTTGTAAAATTAGATTTAGAAGGAAGTGTGTGGGATTAGAAAACAGCGGCGGAGCAAGTGGTTCATTTGTTGTAAAACCTCAATGAGGAATTTAAAATTTTGTAAATTAGTGTTATATAAATATAGTGTGTCTGGAAATAAAACATGGTGATAACTGGAATAAAATCCTGAAGAAGGTACAAATACGTACGAAACGTAATTTCCTTCTTTTTAAATTGTTTTGAGATTAAATTCTGAAATTTATAAAAAATTATTTAGTTGTTACATAAAACAGACGTAAAAATTCAACCTTTATTCTTCTTGATGCCATTCAAGTGTAATTAGGTTTATTTGGATTCTATAAAGTGTATATATAAGCTGTTTTTAAAACTTCAAATACAAGCCTACTTTACAATATAAATGAATTTTTGAGCTTACATTGTAAGGATAATATATAAAAAAATTAATATTATATTATCACGTGAAATTTTTTATTTGTATCTTTATATCAGCATTATTTATAATGTTTATATTCCAAATAATTGAATTTCAACTTCAATTAGATCAAGAATAAATATTGAAATTTTATTTATTTATTGAATTAGGCTCCTTTTTCTTTCCGTAATGTACAAGTGCCACTTGATGAAGTACCAAATTCAGGACAAACGTTTCCAAATACTTACATTTTAAATGACATTATTGAATTTCTTTAAAGAAACATTTTATAACATTTATTTTGTTAAACGTCAATTCTTTCGTATTTTTTGCTTACTGCAATATTAAAACAATATTTATTATTAAAGTTAGAATTTATGTTAATTATCTTAAATAACGAGAAATTTTGAATTCTGATTTCCATTTTCATTTCATCCAAACGGTGACAATTAATTTTCATAGATTTTACAGTTGGCAATCGTAATAAGAATAAAGATGGCATTAAAGAGTAATTAAAGTTAAAAATAAAATATGAACAAAACACTAAATATTTGTTGTGACTTTTGTAACATAACAAGTTAAGATATTTGCAAATATAATAAACATAGTCGTCAGTTATAATTTCTCTGAAATTCATTTGATGTGTATCTCTATAATTTTTTATATTCTCACAGATTTTATTACAAGAAAAAATGTTAATTAAAATTTTGAAACAGCTTGAGATTCTCGAGGTGATTAAAATTTGTCTAAAATTGACGTATTCGTACGTTCAAATAAGTAGTTGAGTAATAAATAATAATAAAAACAGTGTCCTTAAATTGTCATTGATTTTTATAGCTATGAATTGAGATGAAGTTGAATATAATTAGAGGTTAGTGAGTCAAAATATAACGCTAATAAAACCAAAACTATTTCACGAATACTGTATAATATTTATTTTTTCCTAGGTATATTATCTGATATCAGGCTTGATTAATCCAACGGATAAATATTACGTACTAAACCAGGAATATTTAAAGTAGATTGTATTATCTATTCTTACTCTGGACAAGAAAATACATTTTCTCAACTCTAAAAAATTTGACGTTGCATGTTGTATAATCTATTTTGCTCATAATACTTTCATTAATCTGAAATGATGCTGATACCCCAAAAACTAGTCG
This sequence comes from Eucriotettix oculatus, assembly GCA_034510155.1. Classification (NCBI taxonomy): domain Eukaryota; kingdom Metazoa; phylum Arthropoda; class Insecta; order Orthoptera; family Tetrigidae; genus Eucriotettix; species Eucriotettix oculatus. The sequence goes on from CM067381.1 coordinate 50,405,955, forward strand.
TATGTTAGCTGTAAATAATTATTAGTTGATAAAATAAATTTAAATCAAGACACTAAAATTAGAGAAGAGTATAAAACAAATTGATGATGATGTAGTCAGTAATAAATACTGTTTAGTAAATGAGATGAAACAGGTTTGAGAGTTGATGGCGGGCAGTATAAAACCAGTCTAAAAACTAACAACCCAAGAAGAGAAATCCGAATGACGTGCCGTCACTATTGTTTTGGAAGCAGATTTGCATTATATGCAAATTTGCTTCGTCAATCTAAATGAATGAAGTCTGTTGCGCGGTTCACATTAGTCTTGACTTGATTGAGAACGTAAGGATTTATTTCCTACAGTAAGTTATTTTTTAAGTGCAGATGAAGTGATTGACGAGTCTATGAAGTAGTTGGCGAGAGGAAATTCACACTGTGGAGTCAATGATATACTTTTATAAATTTTAATCCCGCAAATTCTTTTCAAGCAATAATATACCATCGGCGGAGAAAATATTTATCGAGTATTTACACTATTTAATAAAAACTTATGTCATCTGTAATATAACGATCTGTTATTTAAAAAGATGGCTGTAGTTGCAGTTGTAAACGTCCTGTTCATTACGTAGTATATATATAATTAATACAGTGCTACTCAGGAAGCCGAGGCTATGAAGAGATGACATTTTAGTCTTAATGGTATTTCACATCGAAAAATTCGGCTTATATGTATGTACCTAATAATATCAGGGGCCATGACAGGGCAGACAACGCAGCAAAGATAAAGACGAGACGGAGGAAAAATCCCAGTGATGGTCCAACAATTACATGTAGGGACCTAAGAGCGAGATATAAACATAATCTAATAAGTAACTGGAGGCAAGCCAATCCTATGAGTGGAGGGATTTCACCAGGTGACTGTCAAATCTTCAGAAGTGTGCACCCAAAGGAACTAACCAGAAGAAAACAGGTTGTGATATCAAGGGTAAGAACAGTACACACGCGGTTGACTCATTCTTATCTTTTTTACAGATCTTCGCAACCAAAGTGTGGGACATTTACTTTACCGCACATTCTTTTCGAATGCCCAGTCCATGCAAACGAGAGGAGGGAGTTTATTCAGGCCTTTGAGGTAAAAGGTTTCTACGAGCCAACTGAAGCGGTGAAGAATATTTTATTTCTATAAAAACTTTACTGATAGCAGAAATTTAATAATTGTAGTTTTTAATGTCTCATTTTTGTGTTTCATCTGTATTGTTTTTGTTGACGGTCTAGTGGATGAGCTTTTATGAAAAACAATTGTGTTTATTTGGTATCTGATTATAATTTTTTTACTGTGAATAGTCGCCAATGATCCTAGGGTTGACGCGACTCTAAACTTTCAGTAGAAAAAACTGCTGTCTAATAAGTATAATGTATTTTTTAAGTAAATGAAGATTATTATTGTTACTTGCATATGAAAAATTTCAAGAAGTAAAATTCAAACCTTTTATGGTCTTTATACCTGATTCACTTGAAGTCTAGGTTTACTCTTCAATCCTAGAGATGATCAGGAACAGAGGTTAAAATGTTTGTTACAGAGAAATTTGTAGCGAGTGGTAATTATAATGCTTGCGGTCAACAACTGTGCAGACTTGCTGCCACTCTCCGCCTACAGCTCTTCTTCTTCTTCTTTGGCTCTATAGCTCATTTAGGGCTTGGGCCTACCGGGTCGACTGCGAACTGTCATCTTGCATGACACATTCCGAATTTGGAGTAATATGTGGTCAGCAATTCGATTCTCCAAGTCTTAAGACCCGTGTTCCCGAACAACCCGCAATCCCTGGGTTGTCAGGCAGCAATGGCACAGGAGGTTGGCCCACCTGCAGCTCTAATTGTAGGTAAACACAAATGATTTGGAAAACTGCTCTCGCGAAGATATCTGCTGGGTTATTTTCCTTTTGTGGAACAAACCGAGATATGGAGATTATGTCGAAAATAAACCTATCGGGTAGCTGTAATGGTTGCTTGAAATAAATTGTAGATGTTTCACTGCACCATATTTTATGGTAGCCCTTCGCAGAATTGATTCAGTAAGTCTAAATTAAACCAAAATGATCTGTATTATATTTTACACACCTTCCATTAGATAATTTTATTAATATATATTAATAAATTTAGATGCAACACCCAAATTTATTAATTTTTCATTTGCTATTAATTCAACAGTTTCATATTTATAATTTTAACTCTACTGCAATTTTATATCACATTTATTAAAATATAAAACTTTTGCTTAAATACATTTTATACAATACAATTTACAGTATTTCTACTTTATTGGACGAAAAAAGGGAATTTTTTTCTAATTTAATTAATACATTTATACTTGTATTATTATAATAACTTTTAATTATTAATTATTTTAGCCTTAAAATAAATTACAGTATTACTAATTTATTCAATTATTTATTATATTTATAGTCAAGTTTAGATTTTATAAAGCTTTAAGTTTTTTAATCTTCCTAGTGGTCACTAATTTTTAATATTCATTTCCTTTGTAAAACTTTAACGAAATTATTTAATAAATATTTATTATTGTTTTAAATTATTGAGACTGATTATAACTGAAAGGGATCTAACACATATGTATAAAAATAAATAGATATCAAATTCTTTAGTTCTCGATTGAGGAAATAGAATACGTTGTAAATTGAATTATAAATAGTAACTTTCTTTCACTTAACTACAACACATTGGTGCGACATAACTAAGAATACAGTAGAAAATTACTAATTAATTAACAGCCTAAATAAAATTTATCAAGAATGGACACAGATAACTGTCTGTAAATATTAAACTGTTCACTTATTTTTAGAGTAAGATTGCAATGCACACTGAACGGATTGTTTAAAGACAAATAAAATAATCACTGAGCAACATAAATGTGTAACTACACAGCCAAAGAGTAACACAAAGCACTTGTCTAAGCTGAGTGAGGGAAATCTGAACTTTCATGGTAACTCCAGTCCGTATATAAAACAAAGAAAAGATTTAAATAATTAAATAGAAATTATACAACGTTTTTGCCTATAACCTATTATCAAGTACTAAAGGATCAAAAACTCACGTGCAGACTGAAACGCACCTTTCAGTAGCTGTTGAAGCTGAGTATGTGGATTCTTGTTTAGAATTTTTTTTACGTTGATTCTTATTACCTGTGCTACTGACCAACCTGAAGGCCAATAAATCTGATACAAAATTTTAAAAAAATGACAGATTGTGTTCAAGACAGCGTTTCATAAAGCAGGTAGAACCCCATTGGTTAATGTATTTTCTGAACAGGCTTAAGAAAAACGAATTACAGGCGGCAAATCTTTCTCGTCGGATATAGCTGCTACATTCCGTTCTTATTATCATCTGTAATTTAATTTGGCTGCCTCTGAAAGGCCGAGTTTCTTTAACCAGGGCTTCGGGAGACGGCAACAGAAACGCGAGAGTTTATAGAAGACGGTTCATATTAAAAGGCTCTTATAGCCGTCTCAATTTTCCGATGGCTGTATATTAATTAATCAAGCGAGCACAATAATGGTAGGGATGGGGGAGGGGTGCCAAGGATGGGGCTGAGAGGAACTTACTTTGATTAGTTGGCGAGATAATCTGAGCGATATTATCCGCCTTATGCTTTGCCAGTCCATCGCATCGAGCTCACCCCCCATGTAAAGTTCCCCTACCCTATTTAATTCTCATCTCCTGCCCCGTCATCTTCTTTACACTGGACCATTCCGCGCAAGCTTATAAAAAAATCCAAACCCTCACTTCGTTTGACAGACTCAGCCCTTGCAATTTAGAGTGTTAATGTGTTTCCTAGGGTTGTAAGCCGAGTATCGGAAAATTGTGTTCCAGGGGTGGGGAAAGGGTGAATGTGTGTGTGTTTTATAGGCGTTGTTAAAACATACTTCGGCGTGATGGGGACAGATGGTCTGAGTAACTGCTTTCAAACACAGGACCCTTCAATAATTGAATTCTCCATAGTGCCATTATTGAAAACACTGAGACGTAATTGGTCTTGAAAATGGAGTCAAAATTAATCCTTCAGCTTATTTCACTCCTGTATTCTACTATACTCAGCGATGATTATTGAAACCCGCCCACAAATTTTAATTCATTGTTACACTCACATTTTATGAACTGTAATAAGATAATATTTGGAAAGCAACGGCCTTTTCATAATTATTTCTAAGTAAGACAGTAAAGGAACGTCGTAAAACTCTGTTCTACCTCTGCAACGCAGATTTTCTGTTTTCAGCTCTGTGTATTTGACTGGTTACCTTAGATAAATTACTCATGTGTAATTATCCTTACACTTACGACGATAAAGAATGAAGGAAACTTAAAATCAAGTATTGTTTTTTGAATAAATATGTAGTTTACAATATATAATGATTGGATCACTTTTAAGTAATAAATTTTACACTATTTACACATATATTTCTTACTAACTAAAGACATAAGTTTTATTCTAGGGGTCAACTATCGGGCCTTTTCATGTGGAAATGCGAATAATTGGCTCTACAAGGAAATCGGCAAAAGGTAACAGTGTAATTACACTTTCTCCCCCGTTCAAGCCAGGCAACTTGGCGTTGTAGTCGGAGACGGTTTACTGGTCCTTCAGCTCGGAGCCACCGAACTTCCTCGCTGCCCACTTAGTTTTCTTCTTCGGTGCAAAGAACTCGAGAAAGTCTTCTTCCCTACATTCAAATGCCCGTGGCGAGTTCAATCTCCAGTTTCTTACTGCTTTACAGACCACTGCTTAAAGCTCATTTTCACTTTTCCCTCTTAATGCTTAATGTTCATGTCCATTTATGATCTCCTCTTACAGTTCAATTTTAATTTTCCCTCAGGATATTCAATATTAATGTCAAAATTATTTTTTTCTGGGGATTTTATACCTTGTCCCCACTTCATTATTTCGTTTCCGCATTGGCCCGATCCCATCTAATCAATATTATTTACCTATATTGGAGGAAATATTCACCCCACTCCACTGATGGTTTAGGGAAAATATTAACCCCTCACCACCCGAAGCCGCCGAATCTCAAAGACTTTAGAAGTACCCAATCCGCACTTACTTGTCGAAATTTTATTATCCCTGACTGTAACCTTCAAATTCACTCACGCCACTTGCCTTTGATTTCTTACCGCCAAATTACATATGCAGTTTTTTTTACCATGACATCATGAAAACCGTTGCATGACATGAAATGTTGCAGTAGTGGAAAGTGCAGTCCTTAGACATTCTTGATATAAATTTCTCTCTCCAATATGATAAAATTGTATGCCATTACGTATGAGATGGCCATAGTTATTATTTGGGCTAAGTTATCTCAAACTCAAAAAAAGTGTTTAAATTCAGACGAATTGTTGGAAGTACGCAATCGCTACTTAAGGTTTTAGCCAGATTAGATGAGAGATGATAATCGAAAGAACCTAAAATTTAATTGAAACCTGACACTGATTTAGTAGTCCAGACTTCGAGGACGATTGCATCCAGTTTTATGGGGGGAAAAACCAGCACCTTTGATCTGGAGATGTGACGTTGGTAGCCGTGACACGAAAATCCAGATATCATAGGACACGAAGGAAAGTCATCAACAAGATATAATGATATTAAATACCAACTTTAAAGAAATGTGTACTACATTACATATGCAAGTATACAATCTCTCCTATAATATAGAGAGAAAGATATATGCCCATAATTGAAAAGATAAATTCTATAAAATATATATGCAATTTTATAATCAAATATATTTTTTGAATAAATCAGTATTAATTTTATTTGAAAAAACGCTATCATAATCATTTATATTTCAGTGACTGTTGATGTTACGGTTCTTACCAAATTTGAGAAATGTACATCCAAATTTAGGCTTAACTGTTATAAGAAAACCACATATTTTTTAATATAATTAAATCTTATAATTTATTTTTTAAATAAATATATAAGTACTTTATATCCTATAGTATACATAATATTTGTGTTCAATATTATGAACACTAGGATTTATTTTCGAGGGTGAAAAGCAGAAATCTGCAGTTAGACACCGACGACACTGAGATAGTGTAGTAGTAAGTCTTCTACACACGACATTCTTCTAAATATAATCACTTCTAGTCATCCTGTTCTTGAACTTTGCATTTTTCCATTCAATACCACACGTACGTACAGCTTACATTTAAAAACCAAATTTGTGTCACTATAAACAAAAGCTCAATATATTTATTGGTTCGCTTTGCCTTGCAATACAGCCAGCCTTAAATATTTTATAGTTATCTCTGCCAGTTATCAGAAAATATTTTATTCAAAATATAATTGAAATTGTGGTGTGTAATCCACTGTGTTTTGAAAGAAAGAATACAAAACGATCAATTTTATTTACAAGAGGAAACGGAACTGACAAACATGTTTTTTATAATTTTTATCTCGTATTGTTGTTAAAATGAATATTTCTTCATTATATATTAACTTATTATCCCTCGTATTATTAATAATTTTTATTCCAACATTCACAGAAAATTTTATTTCAATTTAATTTTATCTAACAGTTTGTACAATTTTGAAAGTATATTTGCATAACTCTTTCGAACGACGATAGGTAAGCCGAACTCTTCCGCCAGAGTCAATTCATAACGCTGACAGGCCAATACCTTTTAAAAAATGTAGAGTGCACTTGCCGACATATTTCGCGCCCCAGAGGAGAAAAAAAAACGGGATTACTGCTGACAGTTTAAGCTCCCCGGGGGGCTCCCTCGGAGGAGACAATTCGTCGCCTTTAAATCCCTGCTAAATCTATATTGAAATATTTTGGTGCAGAGGTCATTAATTCTGAAAATCAATCTGGGCGGGGTAAAGGGCCACGGGGGTGGAAGGGGACGGAAATTTTGCGAGGTTCTCTACAATGTCAACTTGTCGCTATTGTTAGTTTTATTAAGAGGGGCTGACTCACGAAGCGACAGCCAGCACACTTTTAATAAATTTTAATCGGCTTAATTGCTTATACCTTATAATGCAAATGGCCGTCGCGTTGCGCGGCTTACATACCCCTCCAGCTGATTCACGCCCGGCTAATGGTGTTATTATCCGGGGGACGGGGTTGTGGGCACGACCCCTAACAGGTGTCCACGATTCTCAACAACTCCGGCACGTGCGTCCAGCCCACACCGGAAGCAATCATTCGGATATTGGCTTCCTGGCCATGGACGTAACTTGTCAATTACCGCCAATTTGTGGACAAGGTGTTAATGAAAGTAACTCGGGAAAACTACATGCCTTGTCACATTTATCTCTACACCATCTAAGAAATGTTTCCGAAGCCACGTGTAATGTAATCTCAAAACTTGTTCCTAAAAATAACACTTAAAATATTCAATCGTTGAGTTCTCTTAAGACAAAACCCAGTGTCCAACAGACCTAACACATACAATTTTGGTATCTATAAGACGAGAAATTTTTTAAAAAAATTTCTACCAATAATAATCTTCATTTAAATGCTAAATAATTGAATACAGAACAATACTTTCATAACATTTGTCAAACTTGACACTTCTAAACGTAGATCTGAGTTTTTTGTATTTCCTACAAATATAAATCAATTGAAAACACCTTCATAACATCCAACTTGCCGTAGCCGTGACTCCAGTCTTCCGTCATTCTGGCTTTTTGTAAATGTTTTATAACCTCCTGACTTTCTCAGCTTTAACCACATCATTTTCTACGTAGATTCGCTCTAAACATAAAAACTGACTTCTCAAGCAAAGAGAAGGGGAAACGGATAATGAAGTAAGTTACTGAAAAAAAGTACATCACTTGCTGCATTTTAAACAAGAAATGAACTAGGAAATTATTCTACAAGCTGTACTGTAAAGTATATCTTAAACGCGTAGGAATCTGTTACCCTTCTTCAAAACTCAGGTATTATGTAGCTTCAACAGAAACACAGAACAATTTTAATTGTGCTATTACCAAATTGATTCGGATAGTTAAACCGACAACGTATATAAAAATACTACAATGTATAAAAAACTGGACGCTTTGCATTTGAAAGCCTATAGTCATTTCATTCTATAGGCATGTTTTAAATAATTTAATAGTACTATCTGAGATCCGCGAAAGAATGAGAAAGTCTAGATTTTAGGAGAACGTGAACGTAACTGAGCGACGTTAGGGTTTTCTAAAACAGGTGTATTTCAGATAATAAGTATTTAATTTTAAGAGCTTTTTATTTATTTATTGCACACGAAGTGAAAACACGATAATTAACACTATCAGCCATCAATGAATAACACGGACTTTGTTTCTAGCTGATAACTGAATGTTGTATCTTGGCTGATGCAGAACGTAAACATACTGAAATTATGCTCCATTTCCATTATTTTACAAACACTGATTATTTGAGACGTCCTACGTACTGAGTAACTAATTTATTTATAACCAACCTCACTGTTCCGTTGATTGCGCTTATTTATCGGAAACTAGGAATAATTTAGCCGTCGTGGATATTTTCTCCTTCACCGGCACTATAATTGTAGTATTACCAATATAATTCAGGTAAATTAAAACCTGAGTATAGAACAGTTCTTCTTGGTCGTGCTCTTAACTGTATAAGCCATTCACATAACTTCCCATAGTCAGTATATGCTACTCAAGAAAACATATCAGTGCCAATACAAATGTGAATGAAAATACATAAAATAACAATGACATTATATATTACAAAAATAAAGTTTTTTTAGATGATCAGTATGGTTAATTAAGTGCAATTCAATATTACTGTTCACAGATACGTTTGATTTCCTGCAAAAATATTAATACGTTGCAAACGTTGAGCATCAATAATGTATTCAATACTTAAGTCAAGTCACCCCTTTTAAGGTTTCTAATTATACTGTATGGTAAGGAAATTGTTTAAGGTTATAACTGCATCAAATTACAGATACAACAAGGACTTTTTAAGTTCCAAAAAATTAATTAGAATTAAATGTTTAAATTTTTGTTTCCTTGAACTTAATTGTAGTTCACTCAACAGTTTCAGTATTTAATAGTTTGTTGAAAGCTTTAATATTTTTACACAGACCTGTTTCATAAAGTTAATTTTTGTTCTCTGATATTTCATTCATGATGAATATGATTTAATCTCAACACGAATATACTTACTGAAACATTTTCTGATATTCATATTTAACCTAAATACTTTTAAAAAGCCTACAGTGTAAATACAATACATAAAACAATGAGTATACAAAATAAAATAATTAGTAAAAGTAAGTATCCTCGTAGGGCTTCTATGCTGTTTCCTTGTTGGGATTTCCAAGTTGTTGGTTACTTTCTAAGAAGCCTAACCTTGATAAAACACATTAAGGTACACAACTTTTTCACTTTTATCTTCCAATTTAGATAAGTTCTTATTCGGGCTAAGATTGTAAGGACACAGGCCTTCCATAAGACAATGGTTTATCGTAACTATGCAGCAAAGTCTTTTAGCCTGCTTAGGCAGATTCATTACAGTCAGATAAATAAATTATTCGTTTATTATTTCATCGCTTAACCTTAAATTGTAATTAAAAACACTTTAATTGTATAATAAGGAACATATCAGTTTCATTAGCAATTTATTCCTAGGTGCATTCTCCAATATATAAACATTCAGTACGTTAAAGAAGAAATGAAATTTATAAAAGGGTAAATAAAATACAATAAATTGCCAAAAGTCACAAGCAGAAGATTTTAATTCAAAGTACCACATTTCGTCCCCAACGTTATGGACCTCTTGAGTTATTTCTACAGAAAAATGTAGCTGAATTCAAACAAATAAATAAATTCTGTATGACATGGTCAGCTACATTACAACCTTAACCAAAAATTTGAGCCAGAGTAATTCCTTTTTACTTTTGTATATTCGACTTATTTTATTTTGAAGTGTCTCAGTTATAATTTATTCTTGCATAACTATACAATATTAGTTTTATAGGTTGGTAATCCTGTGAATTCATCGAGATTTTCTTACCTTCTAAAACATATTTTCTCAATTCGTAACTTTTGCAGTCATGATGTATTCGTCATTTGTATTTTACATAATTCACATGTTGGTATTCCCAATTGTTAGAATATTTTTTCTCGGTGATGCGGTTTGTTGCTATATTTTAAGTAGTAAAACATATAAGTATTTTGCCTACTTTCATTTTTTTTCAATTGATGATGATTTAGGGAATATGGGGATAACAAATGTATGCTATTAGTTTAGAATTTTAATTGGTGTTTCTGATGAATTTTACAAACAGTACTGGATTAGATAATCGTAAATGGTAGATATTTGAATGTGCTGATGCACAGGAATGTGTAAAACTAATACAATTTAATTTAATAGAAAGAGTATTGCGGTGAAAACAAAACTAAAGGTCGGGTAAAACGGTGGGACTTATAAAAAAGGGTAATTGATTACTGAATATAGTGAAGTGTAAGAATGGGAAAAAAATACTGACTGAGCAACCGAGTGTAGTCTAATATCTACTGTGATCATAGTAAGACCAGAGGATTAAATATTAAGCAGTCGTTTTCCAGTCACCGAGGAGTAAACACGTGTCTAGTTCCGAGTAATGTTTTCTTCGCGCAGCCAAAAAGTGTATGGGGCTCGCCCCAGTGCAAAATCTGAGGGACATATCTAAAGGATATTATTCAATTATAGCAAGGATTTTTAGTGCATCCATCGTATCTTCTGACTACAGGAGACACGTCACAACATGGAGCAACCAACACAACAGAAGACCACGTACGCAACAGCAACAGCCAGCGACATCTTCCCAAAGAAGGACCAGGCCATAATCATAGAGGCAAAAGACGGAATCTCAATGAAGGAATATATTAATGAGGTGGCAGGACATAAGGTTTGTGTCAAAACTTTCATATAATAGAGTTAATGTATTCTTGGCTACCAAAAAATGAGGCAGAGACATTTGTAAACACCCATAAAACTATAAAAATTAACGAACAGTACATAGGAGTCAAACCCCTTATAAATAAACACATACGTATCATAATCTCAAATGTGTGCCCGGTCATCCAACATTCAGAATTAGGAAAGGAATTAACTAAACGAGGAATTAAATTAACCACCATCTTTTATAAGAGCAGGAATGCAGGAAGCTAATTTTATTCACATAGTGAGTTTTCGCAGGCAGGTTTACATTTATCCAGAAGACGTAAACAACGTCCCAGACTCTATCATCCTCAATTTTGAGAATACAACATAGAGAATATTCCTTTTAACAGACACAATAGCATGCTACATATGCAAGGTAGAAGGACATGTAGCTAAACAGTGTCTCACAAACAAAATAAATGATGAACCGACAAGCTACTAGGCCCCAAACTATCTCACCACAGATAGGGACCAACCAAACCCAAACCTATGTTCACTAACATCATCATTTGACCCGCTAATAAATCCAAACCCACCGAATGACAGTCATGAAAAAGAGAAACATAATAGGCCGCCTAATAAGAAAACAAAAACATCCCACGAACAATCGATAGATAAAAATATAGAGGAAGTATTGGAACCTACCAAAGTTTTCATAGCGGAGAATGAAAAAGAAATCCTTAACTTTCCACAATTCAAAAGCTTCTTACTAAACACATTCGGAAGCAACAACCCAGCATATGTTGCAAAAGACTACACAAACGACATAAAAGAACTAATTGACATGTTAACGAAAACATATCCCCTGATTTCAGAAAGTGCTATAAGAGTTAGAATTACAAGAATCAAGAACAAACTAAAACGACACCTACTCGAAGTAAGCTCTGAATCGGAAACATCAGACTAATTTTTCATCATGAATCAAAACTCAAAATTGAAAATTTTACAATGAAACAGTAATGTTTTTTTACAAGATTACAAAACCTTCAAGAGATCAAATGATCCTATCGAGAGTAAGAACCGGACACACAAAGTTTACACATCTCTACATCATAACAAAAGATCCCCCACCGATTTGTGATCAGTGCAATATACAGATCACAGTTGAACACCTGTTGAAGTACTGTCCAAAATTTGAAGAAGAGAGGAAAGAAATTTTAAAAGAAAATGATCTTAACCAGCTTACAAAAGGAAAAAAGGCACAGGAAAACTTAATAAAATTCTTAAAAAAACGATTTATACCATAAAATGTAAACTTTTAGTATATATTCTTTTAGGTACATTTAAGGTTAGCACTGAAAATATAAATGTTAAGTAAAAATGTACAAAATTGTTAATTTAAAGTCCAAAAATGTAACGGATATTGTAATTTCGTATAAGTCGCTAATGACTTTTTTGTTTATGCGACTATAAATAAATTAATAAAAAATGTTAAAGAACGTCACCAAATATAATTTCCTTCAGAAATTGTTATGCATATAGAAGATTGGAATATATTTCTCTTAACCAAGGACAATGCTGTTCGTATAAAGATTAAAAATAAGACGAGAGAAATTCATTCCATATAGCATTTTAAAAAGAGTGTAATTAGTATTGTTTAGGAGTTCTAAACGAATAGATATAAATATTTAATCGACTTTTGATTTTTCACTTGTGTCAGCACTCCGAATTGGAACCCTTTTGTTTGATAAATGTAAACGAATTCATATTTGGTATTATAATTGAAAGCTTTGTGTTTCCCTTCAAAGCATGCATTTAATAAAGGAGCTCCATTGTAACTCAACTTTAATAAGAATATGTTTTAATAAGAGTTGTGTCCGGTCCGTTGTTGCGGCGTCGTGGCTGGGGTAATGTATTCGTCGCTAATTGCAACCGCACCGCCATCTGAGTTGACGCGGCCGCCATCTTGGCGTGTTGCCGCCATGAATACATAATAGCCAATAAAGTAAGGAAAGGGTTGCGGGAGACAGCGCGCAATTGTTCAGAAAGACTTCCCGTAAAACACTCATAACTAGCAATAATCAGATTAAATCGGCCTGACGTGCCTCGACTGCGAAATATTTCTGTCTGCATTGTCGATGAAATTCTGCTTAATACGCGTCTCTTAACGAATTTCTTGTACAATAGCCTCGTGAGGGAAGGGGTCGGAATATTTAATTGCATTACTGACGAAACTTCTTAGTCGTGTCCTTTATTTTACTAATAAAGGGCAATTTATTTCTGTTGTAAGTTAACATGCTTAAAATGTCAGTCTTCCAAAGACAAGTTGAGGTTTGAAAGGTTAAATTCTACTTATTCTCGAATAGAATAATTATTGAGAATTTTACAATGCGAATAACTCATGTGTACTTTGAGCAGTCAATTTGCAAAGTTAGTTTTTTAAAATAAATTTTGTTAATGAAGCACTTTTTACAAATAAAAGAACTGCTTCTAAGTAATACAACACCAGATAATGAAGTTAGTCCAGTTTACTATATCATCAGTCCATAATACTTACAGGAATGGGAAAAGAAATAAGTTTCAATGACTATAGCTATAGACCGGGGAGTCCTAGTCCATCCTTGGCTGCCCTTCTTCCCCTTCCACATCTCCCCCCTTTTAATTCCCGTCCTACATTATTAAAAGAGAATTACCAGTTTCTGTATCACTCTCATGTAGCCTATAACCCGATAAAAGGAGTAGTCTATAAGATTCGGAAAATCAGAGTGAAACACAAATATTTAATATAGGAAAATTATTTACTCTGTTTACTAGATGAGAATTTCAACAATTTCTCGGCGATCATAGAGGTTCCATCTAATGCAGTATTTACTTCAGTATCTAATAAATGATTTATTCTCATAATTATCATATTTTTATGTTTTTTCTTGACACTTTTAATAATTTTGTTTTTGCACAAGTGCTTTTCTGGATTTTAGTGGCGCATGTGTTGTTATTTTTTTAAAAAAACTAGTACATTAAAGTTAATAGTGGGAGTGTAGAGTTTCAATTTTAAGTGAATTTATTGCGTTCTGGTAAAATAAAGACCGATTTTAATTGTTCGTGTTGGTGTATGCTTATAATAGTCAAATTAGGTTTCAATTACAGTTTCTAGGTATGGATTGAATTTAATATCGGATATAGTAATGAAAGGTAGGTATTAAGGCTATTGTGGCAGTGGTTTATAATGGCATTATTGTGAAGAACATTTGAGGCAGGATTATTACAGCGTATCACATAATTTACAAGGTGTAAAGACATCATTAAACAATTGGACTGAATATGGGATAAACGTAATTTTCTAGAGCATGGAACACTCAGACCTTGATAGAGATTCGGTTGCTGAACTCAAAGATTGAGAATTAAATTTTTACTGCCTGAACTTTGATACATTATAAATAACTGTAAATAATTTTTTATGACTATAGTACACCTAAGTTTCGTGTTAGGTATCTGTATCATTTATAAAATGGAAATGTAAAAGAAAAAAAATTCTGCTTTATTAATTTCATCGCTGAATTTTCAATACTCAAACCTTGTTTCTATCACTATCAATTATTAGCAACTGAATTTTTGGCAGAAATAATGAAAAAGCTTGACCGCTCACAGCGTCAGAGCTCACGTCATATGTCTATAAAATTCATTAAATTGCAAAATGCATTGATATATTTTCAGGCTGTTAATAAATATTTACATGCCTGTCTCGGTTATTTAATGGAAGAGGAAGATGTGCGTAGGAGTTTGTGTTAATTTAATATCCCGCGTTTCAGCTTGAAAATACTTTGAACGGAATAAAATATAAATTTTATTATCAATTTGAGCCCCGGGGCTTAGTAAACCTGAGTACAATACTCCAAAGTACTTCTATTGTTATTGTTGAGCAGGTGAAACATTTCGTTTCAGAGACTACTTTATCACACATTAAGATACAATGATTTTAGTTGTCGTACTTCCTTGCGGTCCAACAAACTGTCCGCGTTATCGAGACACCGTCAAACAAACGAATTTGTGAGTCGTAAAGCTACAATGAGTAACTCTACTATGACTTGTAAATAAAAGCGGAAGGGCAGTAAAGTACTCCTGAAACGTTTGGCAAGGACAGTAATTCAGAGTAATCCTTGAATTCACGTGCGTGGCCACCTCGTGGGCTATAACTTGACCCTGATGAAAATATTTGTCCGAGTATCGGGTGTGGGTTCCCCAGGGATTATGCGTAGTCCATAACGGAAACGCTCTCGCTTCGGCCCTTTCCGGTTGCACTTAAATTGCTTGTTGATGGGAAACTAAACCATGACTACAATCAGATACTTCAGACAAGTCTAACTCGTGATAAAATTTTAAGTTCACATTCAATGGTTAAATGGCAAGTTGATTTCGCTGGATTAAAATTTGAACTCAAGAAATGGACATGTGACTATGATGGGGAAATATTTTAAACTAACTGTACAACCATTACTTAAATACGTCCACGACCTGTGAATAGCAAAAGTGAAAGTGAAAAATCATTATAACCTCGCTCATAAGCCAACATGATTAAATCGTCTACCAGCATCAAAATTAATAAAATTAAAACTTCCACATATTAAACAATATGGCATAATGAGAAATATAATGCAATTTTTGTGACGCAACATTACATAGATATTCTATGAGAAATAATAATTGTTGCACTCCGGAATCATATTTATTTTTTATTTGCTCAAATATTAGCTTATGATATTTAGAAGTATTTTCATAAAAAACTACGAGACACGAAAGTATTAATAGTGGTAGGGAAAATCGGGTTGGAACAGAACACTTATTGTTTAACTATTTTTATAAAATTATTGAAAAAGATCAAATCACTTAGTAAAATATCCAAAAAAACATTATTATGTTATTTACTTAATCTAAAATGAATGAACTTGAAACAATTATTTACGATTTTTAACGAATCTTTAGATAGAAACTAACAAATTTTCCGTTCTGCTCCATTCCCTCCCCAATGGGTAACACGAGACAGAATGTTTTTAATTACAGTTAATGCAATATAATTCCATTTCATTTAAGAAAAATCTCAACTTCCTTTGTATTTTCTTCCTTATATATTTTTTTTGCGTATGGTTTATCGCTTTATAGCACCACATTTCAAAGGCTTCTATTCTTTTCCTTTCCCCAACTCCTATCATCCA
Source organism: Eucriotettix oculatus (assembly GCA_034510155.1). Classification (NCBI taxonomy): domain Eukaryota; kingdom Metazoa; phylum Arthropoda; class Insecta; order Orthoptera; family Tetrigidae; genus Eucriotettix; species Eucriotettix oculatus. The sequence continues at coordinate 50,422,041 of CM067381.1, forward strand.
CGTTTCGCAGCCATACAACGCCACGCTCCATATAAACATTTTTAGCAACGATTTCCTAATATTATATTACCCGAGAGTAAATCCCTCTTTTTCGCGAAAGCCTTCCTTGCCTGTGCTATCCTACTCTTTATGTCTACTATACTTCTACCATCCCTAGTTATACGCTTCCCAAGTAGCAGAATTCCTTTAACTTCCGTCAAAATAACCCTTCTCAATCTAACACCCTTTGTTATTCCACTGTTTTCCACATTACACTCCATTACCTTGGTTTTCTCTTAATTAATCCTCATATTGAAGTCTTTCTCTAGGACTACTACGTTAATGGTTTCCAAGTCTTCTTCTGATTCTCCTAATACTACAATATCGTCGACAAAACGTAAGGTTTTTATTTCTTCTCCTTGCAGTGTGATTCCTCTTCCATATTCCGTTTTCACTTTCTTCATCGCCTGTTCTATATATAAGTTAAACAGCATGGGTGGCAGACTGCATCCTTGTCTTACTCCTTTCTTGATTTCTGTTTTCTTTTCTTGGTCACTTCAGAACTAACCAGTCAAAAAATAGGATATCCCGTTCTTCCCCCGCTATCCCGTTGTACCCCGAATTCCCGTATACATTAAAATATGTTAAAATGTCACAATACGTTCAATTGTAATAAAAATTTAAATTTTCTGTTTCCTTGTAATATTTCTGTACGGCGGTAAAAGAAATTTGTTGACAAGCATGGTTTGGTTGCAGAATAAGTAATTAAGTTCATTATCCACTTTATAATTTATGCCACACTAAATTATAAAACTGTAGCTTATCTACACGTCCTCAAAACATTTGAGAGAATGACTTACGAAATTTGTGGCTTGACGCTGCAAGGCATGAAGGAAGCTAATGCACCAGTACACTTACTTCCTCTACCTAGTTGAAAAGTTCTAATTTGTTTTCAGTGAAAAATTATATAATGGCACAGAGCGAATACGAGTATAATTTTCCATAACGTTCATATAAATAAAACAAAAAATTATTTTCTGAAATAATTGTGAGGTATAATCTTCAAAGTAGCTAAGTTTTTTCATTACTACGACCCATTCTCCATAAAATGAAGCACAAAGTTGAGTGTACGTCCCCTTCGTTATTTATTCTTATTGTTTACTTCTGTACATGGGAGACGTTTTACTTATTAGTAGTATGACCTCTTTAGATTTCTTTTATTTAATAACAAAGTACGATATTAGAAGTTACTGAATTATAACTATTTTTAATATGAAAATTTATAAGGAATCAAATTTCTTATTACATTCCTGAAGCCATTTCTTTGGAAATATATACTAGCAATTACATAACATAATTACATAAGATTATGCATACTAAAAAGTAGGATACTAATAGTTCTGATGTATAAATATTCTTGTAAATTTGTGAATACTAATGTATATGAAATTCAAATGCTCTCAGTCAATGTAATAAACTAAAATAAAAAATCAGCCTGATGACAAAAGTTACGAAATACGTAACAAAATTCGATGTGTGATGTAAATCAATTTTTTTATACTAGTGATTATGATTTTCATTTGTTGACTGTGGCCAACTCAACACTCATTTTTTAATCAGTAAGACTAAATCGAACTTTAAACCTGTATGTTAAAACGATTTTTACATTTTGTAAGACGTAGAAGTAAAACTGCAGACGTTTTCCATATTTATTACCCGTAATCCTTTTTGCGTTACTCCAACCATTATTTCTTCCAAAATGAACTTAAAGTCAAGGAAAGTGATTAACATGTCAGAAAGAATTGTCTTTGTGCTTCGTACAATAATAGTGTTTGAAATTTTGAGCGTAAATGAATTCATGATAAAAATCAAAATTTGAAGTTATACGTACAGCTTTGTGATTTTGGAAATTATTTAGTAAACAAGTAAGAGTTACTAATGACATTCTCTAACTCAAGAGTTGAGCATTGAAAAAACAATTTTGTAATCACGCTCTATTTTAGATCAAACAACAATTAAGGACACCCGAGCGTTCAGTTACAGTAGTCCTTTTCCATCCAGCGCTCCTCTCTTTTTACCTGGTGGTTCAAATTTGACATGTTTTACTTTCTGTTCGCCAGTGTTCGCTTTTCATTGTTCTATCTTTGATGATCGTGGATCTGTTTATCCACAGAGGAAGCCGTGTATGTACAAGCGGACACGGCTACTACATAAACCCTACCCCCCTCCCTCTTTTCCGCCCAATTCACCCCCTCCGCTTTTTAACCAGTGTTCCCGAGCAGATCTCTTTAAAGCACACGAACGCTTGCCCTCTGTATAATTCTGCTGAACTCATAAACTGCATGCGGATGCGTACTCTCGCCCCTGTCTCCCTTCTTCCCTCTCCTCACTCTATCCTCACCTCCACAAAATCCTATCCAGCTCTTTCTCATCCCCGCTAAAAAAGATCAATTTTAGTCCTCAAAGGTTTTAATGGACGCGCAGATACCTCGCTGTTTCGCCACGCTAGGGGTTTTAATTAAATCAACGTCCACCAACCAGAATGAATTTCAATGAGGATGTTCTCTTTTAATAAAGGGGTAATTTTAGCTCTGGCGCGCCTGCTGCAGTAGCCAAATAAGTTCGGTAACACGAGGTTTGGAATAATTAGACCGTCTCTGGCGCGTACACGGCGTTTGGTGGGCCTGACGGATCGGCGTCAGTATCATTCACCAAGAGCAAAGGGGCGTCCTATTATATTTTATTCGCCACTTCTCATACTCAAACACACAGACAGTAACACGATGTCAGCGTATCTCGAACTGACGAAACGCTGTAGAAGAGGTAAATTACATAAACAACCTTTTAACTTTTTTCACAGTCAAGTATGTATTTGACTCCACGTGTAAGGGCTAGAGTGTAATAAGGGTGGAATACCGAGCTAGGGGGGTGCGATTTGAAAATCTCCTACCTAAGCTACACAAGGGGTTGAATTCACGCGTCAAGGTTTGTGTATTGAGTTGAACGAGGATATTCAGTCACAGAGAAAATTGGCAGTAAAATCTTATTAAAAAATTGTCCAATATGAACCCAACGGAAACGATTAACAAACGTGTACATCAGAGAGAATCAATGATGGAAAAATGAGAAGGAAAGAAGAAATGAGGGAGAACAAAAAGAAGGAAAGATGTAAGGACCAGACTAAATAAATATTTTAAATAAAACATGTAGAAAATGAAATTCATCAATGATTCGTTTAAAAACTAACGCAATTAAATATAAAGCATGAGAAACGTATTATTGTTACCAGGATAGAATATGAAGGATAAGGAATAATTAACATTCAATTTACAGACGTTTTATAAAAAAAATATTTGAAAGATTGTAACAAGATTAATGAAAAGTTATTCTTCCCGAGGAAATGATTGAAGTTGTAATGCCAGAAAACATAATAAAAAATGGGATAATAAATATATACTACCGCTTTAATATTTCTGAAGAATTATTTCTAATTTTGCTATGAATTAGGAGAAAGTAAAATTTGACATATCTCAATTTAATTACTAATGTCATTACTAAACTTTTATGAATATGTATTCGGTTTTATGACTTTTACAATAATTTATTTTGAAATATTAACTGTCAATTCTGTCCCATTGTTAGTCGTTCACCTTCAATCTTTTTATAGTTTATCTAAATATCGACATATGGAATAATAATGCTTACAGGTCTTATATAAAAATATTCTTTTATAATATTCTTTTATTTAATTTGATTAAATAACTATTAACATCAAGAGATTTCTCGTGTGTCTGGTGACGTCATCAGTCGAAGTACTAATCTCTGACAACAGCTGAAAGGGACGTTTTCTGGGCATTGTCAGGTGACGAAACTGCTGCTAGTTACTAACGTACCACTTTCCAGATTTCAACAGTTTTTTCCTGATTTGCGTAATTTATGGAACAATTGAAGTCTTCGTGGAACAGAGAGATGCAAGTCGTTGCAAGATCATCGGAAAGGAAAAATATACTTAGTATGTGGCTCGTATTATATACGAGGACAGTACCACCGTTCAGTTATTGCATTTGTTAAACGTTTTAATAAGTTCTTGTAAAATATGATTTATTAAATAAATAGGATATATTGTTAGCAGTTTCTTCGTTAAATTATCGCCACCTTTCCCGTTACATACGGCGATCCAATGTAAAATTTGATTATTTATTTACAACTATCATTTTCCGCTTTTATTTACATCCACACTTCTTCGGGCAATTATTTTGTCTAAACTCAAAAACTATTAAATTATAAATTTTTCGTTGCTACCAATTTCAAAAATTTAAGTTTTACTAGAAAATGTTAGCTTTTTGCGAAATATAAATTAAAAAAATAATTGCGCTTGTATTTCTAGTGATGCAACCTTGAAATAATTAGGAAAAGATTTGTTTGAATTTCAATAATTCACAGACATACTGGAAGTATTCTTTTCTAATTGAAGATTCTACGGATCCCACAGTCGCTCAGCTCTTGGATTTTGTCAGAAAACAAACGTGTCACAGGGGTTAAGTGTGCACCTGACGATGGAGCGAAAGTTTGTACCCGTGAGTTCGAATTGAGAGCGGAGATTGTCCATGTCATTGCGAAGTTGTCACAACCTCCTTGGAACGGACACAAAATTTGCATTAGGAGCGACCGCGATATAACAATGAGAACGCACAAAACCTTTCTGCTGTTGTTCCGTTATTATTCACGCCGCTGGTAATTACACGGATTGCCCTAAGTGCTTTCCACTGCGGGAATCCACTCATGTTGCGTTTCCTCCTCCAGTTGCATGGTTTCAAAACACGGATTCATGATCGTCAAGGCCTGCCTTATTCCTCGCAAATGGCCGCTACGTGTCTCCATCACCTGCTGAATGCCGTTTCTTTTTTTTATTCTGTCAAATACTTGGCTAATGACTAGCAATACCACGTAAGAAGCCATACAATATTTCACATAGAGCTGTCTCAGAACACGACCTACGATTTATTTCCCCAACCGAGTACAATGAAATCCATATCCAGCAATCTACTGAGTATATCGGCTGTCAAAGGGGCAAGAGTACAGTTTTCCTCTTCCCGTGTTGTGAAACATGACACGTCTTCAGCAAAAGAGTATTTCCTATGAAAATATTTTCAATTCATTTAAAACCGTAATCAGAAACTTAAAGGATAATCAACGTCATTGAAGAACCATGCAATTAAATTCAACTATTTTGATCATTTCACTGATTTCTTTTTGACAGTCAAGAGAACACGGAAATTTTCACACGTATATTAGCAACTCTGATAAAAGAATAGCATTTTTCCTACAACTTGTTGACCTAAAGGAAGTAATTTTATCTATAGCTATAAATAAAATGGAAGTGTCTGCCTGTCTAGACGTTTGTTTCAAATAGGCTCCGAAACGGCTGAATTGATATCAATAACAATTTTAGAGTTTGAAACAGAATTTAAACTTAAAGTTTCGTGCATGTTTCATTTATATATCTTGCAGCGGTCAGAAGATATTGATATAAAAAAATCTATAGGAAAGGTTTCGTGGCCCATACGCACTTCGAGATCTCAAAAAACAGAATAAGGGTTGCCTATACTCTTGATCTATAATACTATTTTCTCTTTCTTTGTTGGCAAGTACTTGTTTTTCCACATCAAGAAGGTTTTCTACAAATATTTTGAGCACATTAGTTATAGAAATAAAACAATTAAACCAAAGGAGCAGAAACACTACAACCAAAACATTTTCATATAACTTTTTTCTGTTTTTACAAATAATCTCAAGGATCATGTACAAGATGGTAATAAAAATTATTATTAATAATGATTATAGTGCACCATATATTATGTGGATTTACTAACTACATAACTTGTTAAGACCTCATTTAGAATTTCTGAGAATTAATATTAATTTCAGTTTCTATGTTAGAAATCATTGTCATACCAGATTATAAATATAAACTTGAACATATTTAAAATGATAATAATAATAATAATTTCAACAGAAGAACTGAGATAGAAGACAGGCTGCCAGTGGAGGTAGAGATAAATTTGTGATGATGCATGTGGTAGTTAAAGATGTTAACTTTAGAAAAATGTTAATAGTGTTCAGGATACATTACACGCCGTAGTAAAACAATTTTTTGGAGGAGAGATAACCCCTCTGAGAAATAATAAACTTCTTTGGATCGTCGACACGCTGTGAACGTAAATTGATTTTATTTTTTGCTTCAGACAAATTTTAATTATAAACGTAATTGACCTTTCTGTGTATTTTTATGTCCTTATTTTAGGATGAGGAATTTTTATTGAGTCGATTAAGATACTGAGACATCGCGTTAGTTATGATATCATAAGATAGGGTGTGTGGAAAGGTTCATTTTAAAAAAATGTAACACTCTTGCTGACGGTTACTCACATGTTAACAAATAAATTACTGTGTAATTAAATACTGCTGCGGGCTAATGTTATTTAATTACCGGACATCGCCGAGCACCCAGCTAGTTTTTAATAAATCAGTCACTGTCACGCACAAGCTTTCAACGCTTAATAGAAAATTATTATTATATAATTCCATTCAATAAAAGGAATATTTATTCATACGAGGATATAATATGTGAAACTACTTGGCAAAAGTAGACTTCTTACTAAATATTGATTCCAAATAAACATTTTAAAAATTGTATTTCAGGTTTCTTACTGAATTTGATTACGTTTCAAGAACGTTACCACTTTTTTCATATTTAATAATTCTTTCAAGAGATGTTGAAAATAAATAAGTAATATACTGATAATGTAAGGTAAATGTTCACCACATTCAGCCATATTGGGGATTCAGATAGTGTGTTCCGTTACGCGAAGCCTTAAAACGGGTGTACACAAATTAGATACATATTGACGTAAAACCCTGTAATATCTCGCAGCTAAAACCAATTTGTTCATTAAACATTTCATCACAAAGGCTTCAGTTAAATTCATGTAGGGCATGGATAATGTATGAGTCAATATTTGTGAATTTCCCTCCGATGCTCGTTTAATTTCCCTACCGTGATTACGTAAAGTATGGAAATCAAAGTAGCGTGAAATAGCGAGTTCATTAGATCATATACGTAAAAGCCCCAATTTCCCACACACTATACATATTGTATCTTTGAACCCCAAAAGAAATTTATTCCATGCGAAATTTAAATTCGTCAATATTTGGGACGTTAATCGTTCAAACGGTAACTTTATTATTTTTAATGTATGGGGAGGCACAATGGAAAGAAATGGAACCAATATATTGGATGTGTTAGCATTTTATTATTGATTACTACACTTCTTTTATATTTTTATACTGGAATTTATCTACTTTGCAGAAATATTGAAAATATTTCTAACCTGTACACGCGCAAGACACACTGCGAATAGAAACAGTCTTTTGATTTGATTGTAGAAAACTCACATTTTTCTCATCGGTTTCAAGACAATAAATATAACACTGACTACTACAAATATTAGTCAAAACTCACAGTTTAATCATTTCCGATTTTTGAGTCAGAACGTACAATAAATATGGAATGGTGAAGAAGTAAGAATCTGTTTATAGGGTTAGACTTATTGATGTTCAATTTTAGATGTGTTTCTTTTTTATTTGAACGGCGATTTCAGCTGATGATGACGTTTTTGTCGAAAACATCTTTTCAAATAAAGATTATGTGTTGAAGTAACGCTGATTTTCCCTTGGATTTTTAACTAATTATATGTTGAGTTAATATAATTGAATTTAGAAGTTCCATACCATTGATTGTTTTCGAAAAACAAACAAAAACAAAACGGATTGCAGAAATATGACCTGGATTTTATTTTATAACTAAATTTTTTCGTTTATTGGTTCCTGCTTTCTATAATTCGAAAATTATTTTGTCTAAATTGTTTTGCGGTTGATTCGAATGATGTTTCCGGAATGACGTTAAATCGCTGCAAAACAACACAAGCGCTTCAAAATTTCTGTAACTTGTTTCTTCCCAATTAATGACTAAAATCAGACGCCTCCAATACCCTGGCAATTACCATATGAATTAATAATTTCTTTCCTGATGTAATTTTAGTAATTAGTGTTTTTACGTAGTACTATTTTATAACTACTTCAATTTAATTTTTGTGTTAATGTAAATTGTTATTAAATTAAACGTTCAAAGGTTAAATACCAATATTTTAATAACATTGTCTATTATACAATTAGAGAAAAAATTAAGTTGAAATAAATTAATCTGTCAAGACAATTTCTTTTATTACAATTAACAGAATTCATTTTGGATGACAAACCACGCTTCGCAGATTCATGGTTGTTATGAATTGTGTATTTTATTATTGTTTAGGCAAAACTGGATGACTTCCATTTATATTATTTTCATTGAGAGAATGAACACTTAAATTTAATATATTAACATTAACATGCAATTAAATTTTTTTAGAATTTCAGTGTTAGCTAAGAATACATTTTCCCGTTCACTTAATCGTGCCAACTGATGTTTCTTAAACAGGCATGATTCATATCAGTAATTTCATTCCAAAACAGACGCTTAATTTATTAAATAAATATTTTACATAGTTATAGACCCAAAAATTTTATTATCAGTCAAGAAGGAGTTGATTTCTTATTAGCTTTGGCTTAAACACAAAAAATTATAATTAATATGTAACCCATGTTCGACCATGTAAGCACTGTGAAAAGGAAACCTAATTAGATGCAAAACTGTAAATTATTAAATTATAGTTTCACAATAAATTAAATATATGTGTATTTAAATTTATTATTGGTATTTCAATGATGAAATATGCGACCCAGCAGTTGGAACCAGGATGATTCTCGAATATCCGTCAACAAATTCGTTTTTTTCTCTCTCAGAAAAATTTGACTCTAATATTAAGCTTCACAAGCGATGAAGTTTTATGAGTTTTAGTTTGAAACAGGTTCTGGCAGTGACGCCACACATCGATGTCTAGAGTGGATTTGCTCCACTACCGTTCCATGTCAAGACTTCGTAGCGAAACGACTTGAACTTCCTGTCGTTGCGGCGTCCATCATAGAATATTCACGCTCATGGGATTAGAGTCCTAATTGCAACAGTGGCTTTGTGAAATTATAATATTTCGTTGATACAATACGTTTCAAATTTGTGATAGGTCTGCAGTAAGAGTTGCAGAAGCTCTGCATTTATCTCCCTATTCCACTAAAGAAAACTATAAATGACTGATTACAAAACTGGAAATTATAATAGATAAATTAATTTCAAATGCCATATTTGAAGTCAGATTATTTTTATATAACCGTTAATGAATATTAATAAGATTGAAGCGTTTCATCTGCGTACAACAGGAACAGTAGCAAATGGGACCACACGCTGGCAGGCGGAGTCCTCAAGTACTCTGCAATATTAAAGCAAACCGCAGAGCAGATATGCTTCGTGTGCAGATTCCCTGCAAACATGACACATTGCCAATATTCTAACCCTTCTCACAGGTAATTCCGCCGACAGGAGGCCTCGGAAATAAATCACGACTCCTTGCCGCGGACATATCTCAAGAATGCAAAGGGCAGGAATTCGTTTAACTGTCAGTATCCCAAGAAATATCGTTAAAAATGTTCCATTCATTTTTTGAAATAATATTGCGTCTACTCAAAGTCGGGAGAAGCATTTACAAGACTTGAAATCAACCAGAGTAGATTGTATTATGTATCAAAACGGACGCCTTTGGAGGTTAAAACATTTAAAAATTCATTACATTCTGTATTCTTATCTGTTCAAAATCTAATACAAATTACGTTTTAATGTAAAATGTATCATTATTTCCCCATCCATGAATATTTTCTTTTAAAGAGGACGTAATGAAAATGAACGTATACTATTCTATTACCATAAACAACCAACATTTATACATGCCCTGTATCATTTTCAAAAATACTCAATAGTTTCTATTAAATAAATAATTTTTGATTTATTCTTTTCTTCTGAATTATTCATATCGAAGCAACCTCATTTTTCTGCATGCTTCTTACTTAGTCTATTTTTATCAGTTATTAATTTCCATCCAGTAAATTACGTTTCCTACTAGAGGACCTTTTTTTATAACATCAGACCCATTATCTAAACAAATATTCAATGTACTGGAGAAACAATAAATACTCTACTTACCCGTTTGCAAAACTCATAGTCTATTTATTCTCAAGTGTAGAGTTTTTCGGCATATATGAGATATTATAATAAAAACATTACTTTTGTTTACTTAAAAAATTAAAATTACAATTTGAAAGTTACTTACAACAGGTTTATAAAGCAAAATAATGCTTTGTCAGGGTCTTTAAAAAATAACGGTTTTAGAACAACTAAGATAAATAGAAATTGACTTGCAAATTATAAGAAATTTAATTAAGAAACAATGCCGGGATTTGCTAACGTAATCTTTTACAGTTCTTCAGATTCTACATGGCATGTTTATATACGCGGTAGGGGAGGAGTATTGTCGTTTCAGGAGGAACTTGTCCTTCAACGGACTGCTGTTGTTAAAATCATTGACTGTATTCATACTAACGGGATATGGAGACAGCAACAACTTATGTTTCATTATATACACTCAACACTCTATATATATTTTGTTTTACGGACGCGTTTCTTGACGTACAACATATCCTGAACTAATATAAATATATTTCCTAGAATTCTAAATGCAATAGGAAAAAATATTTATTTAATACATTAATACCTCTGCGGGATGCAATCAGACAATCTCCATTCGTTAATTAAACTTATGGGTTAGCTATTAAAAGGACCCCATTACAGGACCGAAAAAATGTTTTTATTTGTCAGCTGTAAAGATTTCCCTCTGGAAATTCTGAAGTGCTTTCCGGATATATATTCCATCGTATGCTCTCCCCTGGCGCACCAACCCTCTAGCCTGTTTTACATTTCACTAAGCTCATATTTAATGGTGGGTATGCTAGCTGCGCACAACACAGGGAATTTCACGAAGTGCCTGCCCACTGCAACCAACTTGACGAATATAAACCCCCCTTCCTCCCTCACACACTTTCTCCTCAGCGGACCCCTCGATAGAGCAGATTTACAGCGACATAGATTTTATGGAGCAAATTAAATTGCGTTCTTCCTCCTCCACCTCCTCCCACGCCACCATTCCCCCCTCCCTTTAAAATATGATGAGCTTCTCCGATAATGAAATGGGACGTCGGGCCCAATCTTTCCTTAATATCACTTAATCTCCACAAGTTAAAATGAGATGCATGTCGGAGGAAATGAAATTTATCTCGTTACGAAATATTCGTGTATTTACAAAAGATTTTAAATTCCCGCCTTGATTAAATTTATCGCTTTGCGATGAATCCGCGCAAAATTGAATTTTAATCTGTTTCTTAAATCTGCAAAACTGATTAAACTTAATAAAGGAAATTCCATTACAAGTAGACTTTTCTACTGAAAGCTCGTTCAAATTCTTCAATTTATTTAGAGTTTCTAAAATTAAATTATTCACCTCTCTCTTACAACGAAGCACAGTGACATTATAGAAAAGCAGTGACCGATACCAAACATTGAAGAAAACCCCTATTTTCGTAATTATCTTACAAACCGTCACTGAACGAGTTGCAATTTCACTTCTTAAACTACTAACATATGAACCCAATAATTCATAAAGAAAATAAATGTTATGAGATCAATATTCAATTAAATTAAACCACACACAGTCGTATCGAGCGTTAATACTTTTAATGGGAAGAACCTTTCGACCTAATTGGCCGTTTTCAGACTGTTCGTGCAGAAAAATTGTGGGATTCTATATCAATCATTATATATATCTCAAAATATATGTGTAGATAATCTGAAGATAATTAAGCAGAGAGTCCATAAATTGTAAAATAAGTAAAAATTTATTATCATGTACATATATATATATATAAATTTATAGCCATAGGATGGTCATTTAAAACAACTCACACGTCGTAAGGCTGTTTTTGTTTGGTTTAAGTCATCCGCTCTTGTAATCGACTAGTCGTCATATCAATTGTAATAAAAAATAATAAGATGATTATTTACAATTAATATGAAAAATCTTAAGATTATTCACATGTGAAAATAATTGTTAGTTATAATTTATACATAATCGTATCGTTTCTCTTCTGAAACAGGTAAAAACTTGACGGGCTAGGTCGAAGGTTTATTCCAATAAAATTAACTCCATGAAAATTTTTCCTGTTTATTTTTCCGAATAACGAAAATAATTTTTCGAAAAACTGATTTAATGTGCACATTAAAAACAAATTAAATGCATAAAAATGCCAAAAATCTAAAAAAAACTATTTTACGTCTATATAAAGAAAATATAATAGAATGGCAGACAATGAAATGTATTTTAATACTAACTAATTATAAAACTTGACAAGTTTCCGTTCATATGAGGACTAAAACATATGCAATAAATATAAAATACATTTCATTGTCTGTTATTTAATTACATAAGTAACAATTTATTAAAAATAATACTTTACCTTTTTTGGACCAGATGGCGTTTTGAATAAAACAAGCATTTTAAATTTTACAATGTACGTTGTACTTTTGTTAAAGTAGAATTTTTTTAACTATAAAAGGATGAATATGGCAATGTAAGCTGCCGAAAACTACAATTGTAATAAATGTATTCTTCAAAAAGCACCTGTGACTGTCAAAAATATTTTTATTGTCCTTTTATCATCAACTTTTCGTGCCTTTTTTGAACCTCGTTTTGTCTAAAAATTGGGTTATGATGAAGTCTACATTTTTAGTTGCCAAATTATAGAATAAAATAATTTATTAATAAATTTCATTGGAATAATATCTTTTTTTATTAAGTCAAAAGCTTTCAGTAACTTTCCATAGTAGTGGCAGAATTAAACAATTCTCGAGCAAGTTATTAAAAATAGTTTTCTTGTTTTTTTAAAAAAATTGCGGCTGTTTATTTATAATTTACTTCAATGGTTTTGTTGATTTAAACAGTATATTTTAAATAAAATATTATGCTAGGAATTTTATTAAGTATAGAACTATTGCTAAATACTCCTTCTGTTTTTGTTAACACTCTACAAGATCCTGAAACAGGCAACTCCCCTTTAATAGCATATTTTTTTCTAATATATATTATTTAGTGCTATTATTAAATCTCAGATTAATAAAGAACCATTGAGAATAAAATACAAAAGCATCAAAAGTAATTTTATCAGTCATATTAAACTTAAAAATTCATTTAAAAATAAATTAAACTGTTTTGAAGAAAGGTACGTATTAAATAAATAAAAACGGAAAACATGTCACCACTTTTTTAATACAAAATAATTAATCGTTCTTATTTAGTATTCGTATACGAGGGAGTAATTATACTAATGCTACCTAATTGATCAGCGTTTCAAACTAGTGTTTTAATTAAATAAAGATCCTATTTACTATTTTTCTTGTTAATCAGTCTATTTATCGTCATTTATCATTTCTAAAATGATAACACTGTCACATGAAGTGCTTATTAATAAAAATAATTTTTATTTCAACATAGACCCAGAAAGGTATATAGTATTTAAGTGAATATAAATAAAGAACTTACAATTTATTATTTAAAAAAATATTAAATATTGGGATTTATTCACAATTGTGGAACGAAACGTTGCGATGTTATCTCAAGAGGCCTGATTTATTTATTTATGGATTCAGATAAATAAAACTATTTAAATATGAATATTTGTGATAGAACAACAGCACGTTGAAACTGTCTACTAAATTTTGGAAACTAAATTGTCTCGTAAAATATAAGAGTTATTTGAAATCTGTGATGAGTATTTTTTCCCTTTCCAGATTATGAATTTTCTGTATCATAATAACATTTTCATTACTTTTGTTGAAGTTTAGTTTTCCGTTTTGCAGCAACGATAGTCAAACCTCATTGAAGGAAGTAATATTACAAACTGTTCCCCATATGGCCACGTCATCTGTTTTGATGAAGGACCGACACAAAATCCTCTGGGACCGTCGCTGTATCAATACTGCCCCAATTGCGTGCTGGATCTGGCCGTGTTCCATAAATTCCAGAGATTCGCAATATGCCAGCGTCGGGGTTTGTCTCCATCATGCGGAGTTAGAGGGGTCTCACTGACTGATGCCGCCGTTATAACGCGTGTGTATTTCACCGGGAGCGCCTCGTAAATCATGGGGCGTCTCTGCGGATTGCACCTGCTCCTCTCCTTGCTCAGGCGTCTCGTCGCTCGGAAAGGCGTCGAGGTCAATTAGCGTCCTCAGCAGAACAAACCACCACACCGAGATTTAACCATGAAATATAGAGAAACTACATTATATACCCAACAGTCAGTAATAAACCTAAAAAGAAACACGTCGGAATATTTTATATATAGGCTTCTGAAATTCATCACAAGCAATACCGAGAACTTACAGTGTTAACTACATCTCTGTGTAATAGAAGGTATAATATATTCACATTCCAAATTAACAAACCATTGGTCGAGATAATTAGTAATACACATGTCGCAGTTTTATTATTCGTGATCCTTATGTCAGAAAATTAGTAAATTTCGTAAATACCCTTTGAATTAAATTTTAGGAAAAGATTAAAATTGCTTAAACAGAAATAACACAAAAATTACGATGTTTAACAAAAATATAATTTAATCTATTTGCACTCAAGTTCTATGGGTATTGCAGTATAACAGGGTTACAATATTTACAACCCCTTATTATTATTATAGATAGGCAGACAAGAGCGTAGCAACGGTTTATAGAATACGTTTCAAGTAGAGGCCGCTAACTGGACAATCGTCACCAGGTGATGGAGAGTGATTGGGACACAACTTATTCTATAGTCACGTACGACGACGTCGTGACAACTCCTATAAACCAAAGAATTTGTTCAGGTTAAGATGCAGATGTGAATCACTTGGCGCCAATACGGCCTGTACAGAGGAATATACCCAGCCGAGTGATGTGATCGGACCATGAGTTTGTCTGGCGGTGTGTGACCATGCGTTGTCATGAATTAAAACGACTTCACGCAAAAGCTTTCGACGCTTTTCATTTTTTATTGAACGAAGGAGCTTTTGTAGCGCCTCACATAAACGGCTTTGTTGATTGCTGCATTTCTGCGCAAGAATTCAATCAACAAAATACCCCGGCTGCCCCTTAAAGCCGATCACATATCATAACTCGTTGTTGCTTCCCCAAACACCTCATACAATTGCCAAAGAATGTTTACTGGCGTACGATTGTATCAATTCAAGAAATAATCACAGATCGTTCTTTACAGTCGGCGAGTCGTACAATTTTTTGGATCTAAAAAAATGAAAACCAAAGTGATGTTGCTCCATGGTTGCGTCTGGCTTTCTAATTAATAGAGGATGTGATGACAAATGCTCATTACGGCAAAATATTGAAACGATACTTACTGTAAAAATAGTTCTCATATATAGTCTGCAGTGGATTACACTAATTCATAACTCTAACGGTTCATACTCCTAGTAATTTCGCCAGTAGCTCGTATCAGTTTTCCTTAACGTCATACGCTTGAAACGAAAAACATTGAGAGAAAAATAGACGAATTTTTACGGTTTTTAGGCGTTTGTTATGCCATTGTCTTACTCTTAATTTAGTACAAGTAAACAAGGAATTCAATATAAAGGATATTCCTAATCGCTGAAGCTTCCAAATCCAGTCTGATGCTGCCAGAAAACGACGCTAACGCTGAATACCTTAAATATTCTTTACGGACCCTGAACACCACACCACTCGTCTCTCATACAAAATTCATGTGCCATACGTGTCACAATGAAGATTTCTTGATTATTTCTGGAACGGATACAATCGATTCAAATAGGTTTAAGATGACTTTGGAGCCATTGTTATATTTAATGGGAATGGGAATTTAATAAATTCATAGTTTACTACGTAATCATTATAATAGAGTTAGAAATGTCCTTCGCTTCATCTGAAAAGTATATTCCACTTACACAATTCTATCATGCATTTTGCGTTTCATATTACGACTCTTGAATTTACTTATTACTGGGGTTGATTTTGATTCACAGCCAGAAATCGTTAACATTAAATGTTTCACCGTTTAATATTAACGTTCGAATCGATAATATTGTGTAGTGTATTGCTTGTAGTGCTGAAAGCTGCTGCAAGTATTTGTGAGAAATAGAAAAGCAGACTTTGGAGAAATAGCTTCGAGAACCACCTCGGTTCCAGTGACTCGAAACACGGTCCTAGTGACTATGGGAGAGGACGACATTAATGGACACCGTCCCGTCCGTACGGCAGATTTAGATTTATTGTTGTTACCATTAGTCCTCGATTGAGGAAATAGGATACGTCATACATTAAAAATGAACTAAATAAGGTACATAATTAAAGACAAATAATCTAAAAATAAATAAATAAAAGATAAAATATATATAGACAAAAGTCAATATAAATACAACATGGACACACGATGTCACACACACATTGGGAAACACAAACAAGCACACACTGAGAAAGACGCAATGGAGTTTTAACTACTTGGAGCTCTGCGACCAGGAAACTGTCCTTCCCTCTGTCGTAGCTCCAGGCAATACATGAAACAAACAAAAGAGCAGAAAAAACTGAATAGAAATTTTAAAGATATGTGATGTGCTATTTTACAAGGCAGCTCATTCAACACTTTTTGCAGAAACCTTGATTTTAAATACTAGAAGGACGATTAAGAAAATCCTGTACCGAGTAAAACGCGCCATTTAAAAGAATAGTTTTACTCTGCTTCACGAAGCTTTTGTAGGTACTATTTTTAACCTCTGGAGGAAGGCTGTTGTATAAAATTATCCCGGTATTGTGAATACTTTTCTGGTGTAGAGCAAGGCGATGCTTGTCCGACCTTAGAGCTGAACGATTTCTGGTTGCGTATTCATGAAACTCGCCATTTGTTTGAAACAAATTAGTGTTCCGCTTTACAAACTTTAATATTTCATAAATATATACGCTTGGTAAAGTAAGTATTTGCAAACTTTTGAAGAAAGGTTTGCAACTCGTTCTAGAATTCGTGCTAGAAAGTATTCTAGCAGCAGAGTAGGATAAAGACGTGTCTGCAGTAACGAACACTGGTGACGAGGCTTCGACCCGGCAAAGGTCAAGACAGTATGACATATCTTAAAAACTACACAGCTATCATACCTACTTATTTAAATTTTCATTCAGTCATACTCCACGCCTCAAAACCATGATGAATGAACCAAACTTAAACTGTTTCAAAGGGTAATATTCTCCCTGAATTATTTTTTATATTGAGGTTTATCTCTATTTAAATTACGGTGCAAATAAACTGATTTCTATATGGTCTGATATTTTGTAATAAAGTTTGAGTATACCAATATGTATTTCATATAATATGGCAGCCCTTCATCACGGTGAGTACATTATATTAAATGTATTCGTTATTATATGGGTACATATGTATGTGAACAAAAATTAATCTTTTTTTAGTAAGCCAGATATGGAACCACAAAAGGATCATAATATTAATTACTTATTCTTAGCTGTCCAATTCTCGGCCTTAATTTAATACGTTTTGAGACGTTTAAGTAGACGTTAACCTTTCAAGGAGGAGTCAAGATCAAGCACCATTTAATTTATTCAGTTACCATCAATGTCTCACACTGTGCTTCAAGACTAGAAGCAAGAAAGATGGGAAAGAGAGGGACAAGTCCCATCGTTCTGGTCGCTCTGCTTTATGGAAGGGTCCTCTAATCGCTCTGAGCGCGGGTCACTAATTGCACGATCGCTTATCGCAAGACATCGCCTCTTCATAATGGACGAAACTATCTCGCATAGGAAGGTAAATTGTTCGTTACAATGTTATTTATATTCATGCAATAACTATCAGTTGAATATTTATACATAAAGTTTTAGAGAAACGAGAGTGTTGGAGAGAAGTCAAGCCTCTGATGAAAGTTTAGGCCCTCAGATTGTTGGACTATAGATTAATGTCGTAGTTTAGCTTCTTTACTCTGCTTCGAAGTTCATCCCACAGTAATTTGAGGGAGCGAGGTAAAGCCATTGCCATAGAGTCCAGCTGTAACACACCCATGTGCAGTATTGCATAATGCCAACATTCCTGAACGTATGCTCTCTTCTTGCCCTTTTAAAGCGTTGCGTCCTCCCCCCCCCTCCTCTTCTTCCCCAGCTTTTGCGCCCTTTCTTATTCCCCGCAGGAGATGTGCTCTATTGACGCCCGTCTCCATGTGCTATCCATAACGCACTCTCGTGTGTTTACAAGTTATGGCCGCCGTGTTGCCGCACACGTGTTAAATGTGCCAGTTATTGCTCCGGCGACAGCCAGCCACGGCCTTCATTCATAGTAATATCTTAAGAGGCGCCCGCCGCTCATATATTATAGGCAGGACACGTGGCAAACCCCCGCGGCGAGAAGCTCAAACCAACCGCGGCTAAAGACTCTCGAGAGGTCTTCATTTACAAGCCATAATCAAACAGAAAAAGGGAGGGTGTCAGACGAGAAGCTATGACAATTATTGGCATGTCAAAAAAAACAGCACTATCATATTCCTCTATTCGTGATAAAATGATGAGAAAACTAGAGATTTTGTTAAATTCTTGAATCTAATCACAGTGAAAAATTAATAAACAGAAAACAGTAAAAAAAGTAACTAAAAATTAAAGAAATCAGTGAAAACAGTGAAAAACTAATAATATAGAAAGTGAAATTTTAAATTAAAAATTAAATAATTAATGGTATTAAAATAATAAACTTATTCCAGTTATTCTTTTGTTTGTAATTTGTTTCTAAATCTATCTTAAAACAATTTAATTTTTAAAAATTATTAATTTCGCATTATTTTGGAATTAAAGAATTTTTTGACACCGTAACAGGTCCCAAAAATACACGAAACAATTTCTAGCAAGTTCATTGCAAATTTTATTCAATATATCCATGCCATTTAACTTTTATATATAAAAGAAGAGGTTGAAGAAACTAAAAAATAAATATGGAAAGGGAAAACTACAAGGAGAAAAGTTAAAAAACCTAATGTTTTATGATGAAATTGTGGTATGAGGAGAGTCATAAGAAGGCTCGAGAACTATAATAAATGACATGAACGTGATCTTGGAAGAAGAGTAAAGGATGAGGATTAATGAAGGGAAAAACAATGTGATGGAGTGTAGTATGGGAAATAGTGCAATTACAAGGTGTTAGATTGGGAAGGGATATTTTGAAGTATGAAATGTGGACGATATGAGTCATAGAAAGGAAAATAATGGAAGGTTTCGAAATGTGGTGCTATAGGAGAATGCTGAAAATCAGCTGAGCGGATACAGTAAGTAACCAGGAAGTTCTAAGCAGAGCGATCAATATTCAGGACATTGACCTTGAGAAGGGATACATTTATAGGCAACGGTTTTACAAAAGAGTCAAATAAAATTAGTATTAGAAGTAAGTGTGCGGGGTAAGAAGAGTAGTGAGAGGTAAAGTATTGAATCCGATAAGCAGATTGGGGAGTATGTGGGATGTAGTAGTTATGTAGAAATAAAAGGGCTTGCGCAGATTAGATCAGCATGGAGGGTTAAATCAGACGTGTTTAAAGACTGGATAAAACTCATAATTTTTTTCTGACTTGATTGGTGTCATATGATTTTTAAATTTAAGAATGTCTGATATGCTTCAGAATGTATTTAGGGTGAAAACTCGGAAATCGATAGTTAAAGATATGTAGAACGCGTTTTATAAATCTTGAGTTTCTATGTGTGGATTTAATTACGACATAAATTTGTCGATACCCCTATAATCGTTCGTATGGTGATAACCAGCATCTTTCCAAAATCCTAGTAACATACCGTAACTCGTAATTGGGAACAAGCACACAGCAGCTGAAATTATGAGCCTACTCTGACTTTCCTCATGTCGTTACAGCCCAGTGTGCAGTACATTACCTGAGTACCTACTGTAAGTTCACGATATGGCGACTAGTTCTCGTCAACTATACCTAACTGGCTCGACCTTAATGCAGCGTGGAGTTCAATTAATTTGTGGGATATACGTAAGTACGACGTCGTTAATGTTTAGTACCATCGTTAGTTTAACAACGTAGACGACTTACATCCATTTCGTCGAATAAAGTTTTTTTTCTCCATCTCGTAGGCGAAAAAAGGCAGCATGTACTGGCAGGACAGAACTCTCGCAGTTGCAGACGTAAACATTCTGCTAACAGGTGAACCATAAACAAAGGCATAGCTATCTACGATACCTAACAAGCTCTAATTGAGTCGTTACACCACTTTCGAAATGTATATGCGAGTATCTCGGAAATAAGACATTCTTTCGACCGGAAATATTTTACTGTAATAAATATAATACAAACGGATTGTTCTAAACAGCAAGTTAAATTAATAGTAACTTAGGTCATCATTCTTCAATCTGACTAATTCATTAATTCTCTGCTATACCGCCGTAACAAGTTATTGTGGAGGATAGATAAATGAATATATAAAGTGAATGCGTCTGAACCGTTTACAGATGCTTCGATGATTTCCTTTAGCACACAGTAGGGATTTTTTTATTATTTATATTGTTAATTTACAATCTGTAATGGTCACAATACAATGCAATAAGGACATTTTATACGAGTATGCCTTAAAACGTGATTTCAATGGTGTGTTCTGTTTGATTATTTTCTTCCTTCTCCTGAATCAAATCTGTAGGCCACGATCTTCTAAGTCTTTTCTGTGTTTCAAGAGGGTAGATTATTTAAGTTATTACTCTATTTTGGTGCCCTTCCATTCGTTAAAATTAGAAATTAATGTATAACGTTCCCTAGTTTTCAGATTGAGCCTACATTATATGGTCATAAACTAAGGCAAAATGAGTTCATTTAGTTTTCTGTACATAATTATTCTTGTTCTAATTATATTAAGTATTAGTTTTAATTGTCAGTTTTACATGTGGCGATCGATTATTAGTATCCAGCCAGTACTATTGGTCTGCGCGCTGTAATAATAAATTTTGGATGTTGTCTATCTGATCATCATTGTCGAGACGCTACGGGTTAGTTCTATCTTTCTCTCAGTATGGAATCGACGCTATTATTAGTGTAAATTATCAGAATCCCAGAAACGTGAAGAATGTTAACTGGACGAAGTAGAAACGTTGAAACACAAATTAACGGGAGAGCAAGACTTGAATGGATCGTCTTGAAAATTGTTTCAATTTTTTTTATTAATTTCCCGTTTCAAAATATAACTTAATCAGATATTCTAATTTTAAAGTTCCACTTTAACCTCGGTAAGCAACGTCAAGAATCGTCACCGACGACTGAAGGCCCCCACGATTCATCGGGACTTCCCTGAGATTCATGGCCCGGAGACTGTAACTCCCAGCGGGAAGTGTACCAGTGTACACGCCAGCCACTGCGCGAATTAAGAGTGCGGAGAAAGCCGTAAACTTTCGTTGACGTTTTCTATTGACTTTAGAACTTAAATGAGTAATGCGTCTTCAATTCGTAAAATGTACGCAGCGCATAGATTTTTCATTCTGATCTTTATTATTTTCACAACGAATGAATTCCTTGTTGCTTGGCTAGTCTTTGCTTTTGAGTTTGTCACCTGTTTTCTGTGAGTGTATGGGTCATTCTTGGTGTTATTTTTCAATTATCTGACGGGAGCAAAACCATAAGAAACTATCAGGATTGCATAAACGTTGTGTGGTATTTATTAAATCTTCAATTTTTTCTAATTATTATACTTTTAACAAAAACGTTTTACGTTTTCAATATAAAATACATTTTTGGGCACTGAGCTAACGGAGAAACCAAGTCAGCAGAAGCAATCCTAACGTCGGTGACATCTAACACTAGTGTCAGGGCCCAAATTTACACCTGACTGAAAGTTTGATCTCCGATTGGCTGGGAATATATCTGGTTGGGTTTCTTCGGTAACGGAACATAAAACTTATTAATCTGTGTCTTTAATTTTTGTACACTAGAAAACTAAAACATTAAAACCTTCTAATGGTGAAGGGAAAACTACTTATCGAATACCTGACAAGTTGTATTTAGAGTTAGTCTAAGGAGATGAGAAACCTTTCATTCGGACCACATATTCTTAAGTGGTTACAGAAATGTACAGAAATATCATTATTGGACTAAAGATTATATGATTAAAAAAATCCGTTTGACTTGTGAAAATTGGTAATGGTCTGGTAACTGTCGTTATATGTAGCTGAAAACAAATATGTTGAAACAAAATATTATTTATGAATGGATACTTTATTTATCAAAATAAGGTTCAGTTTTAGAACTGCTCCTCTTCTTTGTTCATTAATTATGCACCTGACTGTATGCAACCCGCAAAGTCTATTTAGAATGCGCATGGAAAAAATTCGATTATAACAGTTGCAAACACAAAATGCGTTAGAATAATTATTTGTTTAGAAACGAAAAAGTCTTAACCTACAAGACACCAATTTTGTTTCACTTATTCAGTAATATTAAGAGATTACCGAGGAAATTTATTTATATCATTGGTCATTCACAATAAAGCAGATTATTGATAAATAAAAGTCAAACGATCTTGTTGATCATTTTGAAAAACGTTCAAATTTATTATTTTCTTTTAAATACGAAGTTGATAACGGGGATTAAATCATCTCCAAGCTAATAAATATGCAAATTAAAAATATTATTATGTTTATTATTGCACACTATAAAAATTTTAAAATCCAGCAATATTTTTATCTGCATATGCGTTTCAATGTTACATAGCGATAAAAAAATCGTTGTAGTACAATAATTTTATCACCTTATATTTAAGATATGAAAAATCAAAAAATTGGAAAGAGGAAAAATGATTACAAGCGTTTTCATCCAAATGACAAGAACCACTGAAGTAAAAGTCAGATGAACTAATTTACGTTGCCGAAGAAGCAAGGCGGAATTAAGGGGATAGTCGTTGGGTTCTGACGTCTAACTCTGTTATTACTTATTTCAATTGTAATCGTTGTCATCGTGTTTAAATTGACGGAATATAACGAGGGACAGACCGATGATAACGAACAAATCTATTCCCTACGGCTGCTACGGTTAAATGTATATATTAATATTCCTGCAACTATCTGTCTACGGTTACTGATACAATTTGGGATATTTCAGACCGTACTTTTTGAGTTTTATTGTAACATCTTTTGGCGATTGAAGCTGAACTGTCCCAGAAGTAGGTAGCAGATCACCAGCCTGGCCTAAGCAATTAGAAAAGGCGCTATTCATGCTTCATTGAACTCTTATTTATTTTGTTAGAAATTTTACTATAAAAAGTCTCATGCTTATCTTTTATGTTTCGGGGGGAGGGGTAACAGTTTACATGAGAGTGATCTTGAGACAGGCAACTCTCCTTTCCTTTTTTTTGAGTAACAGGCTACATGAAGGTGATCCTGAAACAGGCAACTCCCCTTTAATAGCATAGGAAGGGAATTGAAAAGGGGGGGGAGTGTATGGTTGAGTAAGGTAGCCAAGGGTTACCTACATCCCCCGGGCTATAGTTTAAGGATCCTACCCAGTTTCACCTAAATTAATGTAAATTTACTTTAATAATATTAAGAACAATAGAAGTCTAGCCTAGGAATAATCTAACATTTAAATTGTAACAAACATACATAAAATGTTGGACTCCAATGAACTGAATCAGTGAAAAAAATTTGTAAATCCGGAAAACATTTGGTGTTGGGAAATTTTAGCAAGTTACATTTTGCCTTGTCCTTTAAAAGACTAACAATTAAAAAAGTTTTACATATATTTTCGATCAGTGATAAGTTGAAATCATAAGAGAAACGGAACAAGGCGTTAAAACTGTTGACTTGTGCTAAAAAAATTGTATTGTCATAACCCGTCTTTACATTACAATAAACAGCTCGACATCGGTCCTTCGGAGACAACATAAGGTGGAAAGAAATGATAAGTTTCCAAGTGAGCGATTTAGACAGTATAGTATAATTCATAAAATAGACAATCTTTTCCTGGAATTGCAAATAGAAGATGTCAGGAATTTTTTCCGTAAAAATTTTATACAATATTGTTTTACTTCTTTGATTATTTATAATGGTAATTGTAAAAGTCAATGTAATTTGTTGTATGTTTTGCAATCTGAAAAATTAATGAAGAATGGTTTTCTCGTGAGATATTCGAAGGTTGCGTCGTGGTCGTTGTAAAAATATGAAGCGGCATTGTAGAGTTCAGAAGCGAGGGAAATTGTTCAAATAGGAGAACATTGTTTGAAATTAAACTCATGCAATTGATAGTAATAGTGATATGATAAATTGTGTCGTTTTCCCCGTCCAATGACCCAGATAAATTATCTTGAATCTTTGCTTCTTTCAATGCCGGTAGTAGAGTTTATACTGGTCGCAGGGTTTTAAAAAGCGCTCGTGTACGCCCTCTACAGTTTTATGTGTATTGTTTCGTGTAAGACGAGACATTTAAGAACGTCAACATGACGCTTTTGTGCAACAGGGCTCGCGTTCCTCCTTCTCAGAACACCTGCAGCCCGCCAATCGCTAAGTAGAAAATAATTTGCGTCGTCAGGACGATGCGGGACAAGGGAATCTAATTACCGGGATTCCGAAATATGTGGCCGGCCTCTTTATTTACATGTTTTCTGCGAATGCGAAGATTAACGGTCGTATTGTGTGCGCCTAGAGTTATGGGCCTTCATATGCCGCGACCGGGCCTCGGGCCTCGGGCTTGTTAATTGAACGGCCCATTTGAGAGAGCACCTGATCCCCGGTTTCTTGCTCCGTTTATGAGTGGCCAGAAGAGACATTCTCAAGGACTTTCTCGCCTCGGATAAAGTGTCACGCTCCGAATCGATTTTAATACCATTACTTTCAACTGTCCGCTCCTGGTTTACTTCTTGTTCAGGGATAAGAAAAAGCCGACAACGAGGCGTGTCTGTAGTTTCCCTGCACAGTGACTTGGGAGACATGCGTGAAAATGATTTACGAAACATACGTGACACTGTTGACGTTAACAAAACACTACGATAGTTAGAACTAGTGAGAGTAATTCAGCAGCAGTAGTCCCAAAATAATATACTACAGATGATTACAGAATTCCATACACCGTGGAGCAAGGCACAAAATAAAGCAAAATTGATAGAAACCTGTCTTTACAGGCCTGGGATCTGAGATTTCAGTAGATTGCCTGATGATATACTGTATCCCAGTCTTCTGGGATAAATAGACTGGGGTTCCTCAGGGTTCCATTTTGGGTCCGGTGGTATTCTTAATCTATATAATCTTACCATAGTCTTAAGTTCCTCCTCTATAGCTATACTCTTTGCAGATTATACTAGCATTTTGGTAACAAGTAAGCAAAATAGTCTTGAAAATACTGCCAACGATACACTAACGCACTGGCTTTTAGCTAATGACTTGTCAGTCAATTGTGATAAGATCACATTAATATTTTCCTAAGGAAACTAGGTTCGGCAACCTTCACTGTTAGAATTATGTAGAGACCCAAACTTAAGATAATTAGTTTAATGACATATACCATTATGGGGAAATTCATAAGATTTTATATGAAAGTTGAAATTTATATGTATATATATATATATATAAATTTTTTTCTATACTCCCATGAATTTTGGAGTTCATTTATGTTTCTGTAATGAAATTTATATTAATAAATGGTATCCTAATTTTATGCTAGTTTTCAGAAAATCAATGTTCATATTTCCATATACGAAATATTTACACTATAAAATAGAATAACCAATGAAGTTGTCACTTAAATGTAGGGAAAAAATTGATTTTATGCTAAGTATAAAAATATGCTTTTTATTTATTATTTTTCTTAATAATTAAATCGGAACATGTAAGAATTATGATTAAAAAACAAATTGAAGTGATATTAATTTTATATTATTTCCTATAGTTGTGCAGGAAAATGCCAAGTTGCTGTCCAAAATTCAAAGTGTTCTAGAAATTCGGAAATTATAATTCATATTTCCTTCAAATAAGTTAATATAGAATTAGGCTTCATGAACCAGTAAAGAATATCCGGATTCTGGGAATAAGTTGTAATGCGTGGGGTGGTGATAGAATAGAGCTTTAAGAGGGTTCGTATTCGTAGTTCAAGATTTTCCAAGGCTTTTATGGGTCCCAAGTGTTAATGGGTTCCACGAGACAGGTTTGTGACTGGTTCACCATCAGATACTTATCGAAAAATTCATTTCATATGCCGAACGGCTGCGGCAGACACACAAAACCACTATAACCCAAAAGAGAGACGAACATAATTTTACGCCGAACAAGTTAGCAATAATTAAAGGGAATAGCTGTTATAATAGGGCGAGTTCATTACCCAGTTATTCCATGTGCGTTCCGATTTACGGTCCTGGAACGCCATGAGGAAGAATGGAATCGACACATCTTTTTTGTGAGGATGCAGTACATTGATCCTTTAAGAGAATGTTGCGGTAGGCACTGTTAAAAATTTTTATTCTTTGGCATGTTGACATTTATAGTCTTGGTTTGTTGCGTGTTGGTATCTTAACCCATTGTTCAGGCAAGTGTGGACTCCATATTGATCCAACAAAGAATTATAGAGAAACGTGATGAATACATGAACCTGTATGCCTCCTGAGTTTTACGATTCCAACTTAAGTCTATGGCTTTTAAAATGAAGGTTGATATTTGTCATTTACATAACGGTAGAATTTATAGACTCAAGAATATACCCAGTACCAAAAATGAAATCGACATCTTAATATTAAAATTGTGAACAAAATTAATAACTGAATCTACTTTATCGACCAAAACTATTCAATTGAAAAAAGTTATAATGATAAATTGATAAAAACTGATTTATGGACTCATATGAAAGTTATTGAATCCAAACAGTTTTCAACAAATCTGACTAAGTAAAAATAAATAGTAATATTTAAAAATTCTGTTTCAACTAATATTTGATCTTTCACAAGTTTATTCCAGGTATTTTGACTATTGTTTTGTCATGCGTATGTTTTTCATGTAATTGAAGATCAGAAAATGTCAGCTTCACATTTATATATTGATGAAAGATTTCAAAACTCCATTTTCTGTGATATGTACTTGGTAGCTGAACTACCCTTTGTGCCTCTTCCTTATCCTTTCCCTCCAAAATAAATCTCATCATTCTTCGAAAGCTTCAAGTTGTCCTTTTGCAGAAATTTTAAAAGATGAACAACAATAATTTTTCTTTATATCTCAGTGTCACCAATTACTCACTCTCCCATTCTACGACTATTTTTAAGCATGCCTAGGAACCTTTAATATTCGCTCTTTAATATTTAAAAGGAAGATCTCTTCCTATATCCTGGTTATGGTTGGTCTTTGCTTCCACTTGAAAACATTCAAGTTCCTAGGCGTGCTTAAAAATTGTCGTAGAATGGGAGATCGAGTAATGGGTGCCACTGAGATAAAAAAAAACAATTATACAGCTCATATATAATACAAATATGAAATAAGTAATATTTTACCGTTCAGTTGCTACGATCGCAATATAATCTCCTCACTCCAAATACTATCATTTTCAATTAAATTTCATCGCTCAAAATGTAAACGAGGATAAAATATAACAGTTATCAACATCATAATTAAAATCAAGAACAATTATTTAACGATATAATTATTCAAATAAATATTCCTAATTATTATGACGCTTTTAAATTGTGAAAATGTTAATGGTGATTATTTAAAACATTTATAAAGTTTTAGTTGTGTAGAATTATGAAATTTGATCAAATCTAGGAAACAAAACCATTCAGACAAATAAAAGTCTTCCAGTAATAATACGTTCTCGTTTGAGAAAAGCGGAGTTTGGAGATGCTTTACCAAGACGATGGAAGTTTGAGAATCATCCAGGTTCCGGCTGCTGGAAACGTGTTGAAGGCGACTTCCTCCGGAGTTCGTCCGGCGACAACGCCATAATATGAGATTCCACAAACGAAGCTGTGAGACAATGTACCTGGGGACAATACGAAATTTAATTACATAAATCCTTTGACTCATGTATATTTCTTAAAGGATTCACAGCCTATCGTCAGCTCTGATTTTGTTACCACCCATGAGAAAGCCGGTGATATTGAAATATAGCTATGTTAAAGTGATACTTTTCTACAACTATTGTAAATAATTTTTGCAATTTATTTCATTTCCACGATTAGTTATTTTAAAGTGAACAAAAATTTTATTTTACTTTGTTTTTTTCCAATTAAATTTCTTTTTTAATTATGTGCTTTCATTAAAAAAAATAAAAATAATTTATCATATATTGCCAAAATTTTTAAGAACGGTATTTCCCAGTTAGTATTTTCCTACAGCCTTCCATACAGATAACGGCGAAACGTAATATATAATTTGGCGCCTCAACCGCAGGGAATGCTTAGTAATTCGTTACAATACATACTTCACAATCTCTTCAAGAATATTGTATTAATATCCAAAGTAATATACAATGTGGCGGTTGTTGCTACGAATGTCACAATTGGTGAGAATACAAGTTGATGTGAGAAAAATCAATATTTTAATTGTTTAAAAACGGATGATTTATGTAAAAATTGTATTAATAAGTAATTGTTTACTTTGAATTCAACGTTCCTCAAAGTGTATTCATTCCTTGTAATCGTAACTGTAGAGTTATAGCCACTTCGGTATTGATGTAATTGAACACGTCACTAAGCCATTATATGGACAGATAAAATCACAATATATGATTTCACGTTCTTTCCGAAGTCATAAAATTATGCTAATGTGATGAAAGTGGGTTTGACTGCAGTATCGTTAAACCTACTTCAGATACATTTATTTACGGACCATATCGTAATTTTCCACTAAATGAAGACCACACACGAATTCCAAGAAAGTATGCCTCTCAAATAATTGACGTAAATTAGAGAATGCTTGTGATTAATTTTGTAATATAGCACCAGGACCCGCTATGTCTGTGGTTTTAATTACTGGATTTTCTTAATGGAACGATGATTGTACACCATAGTTTGTACAATGCGAATACTTCGCTAATTCTGGAACGATTAATGGTAGCACACGGGTTTCTTGGGAGTAATCTTTCAGTGGGATCCACCATTAATCAGTGGCAGAGGCAAGTTTTGCCAATCAGCACCGCTTGAACAAAATCGTGCGCCCTAATTTACCGAGAACGACTGAAACAGGTTCCTATCTGGGCGACATATGCCCATTGTATAAATTATTTATAATTAAGGGGTCGATAAATACGAGAGAGAAGGGGGGGCCTCCAGTAATGTTAGGCTGGCTGGCCCACTGCAATTAATGTAGACCTGTCCGTTTGATACATCTGCTACTGATTGACGCAAGAAATATGTAGCGAGCAGAACAAAGGCCACAAAAATAGCGTGTTGTCGTCGGCGAATCCTTTGACCGTCGCAGACAACTGATTTATGGCGTATCCGTGTGTAGGCAGTTGCATCCCCCTCTACCCGGCTTCTTTTTCCACGATCCCGATGAAACGATCACGACAAACAGGAAATGTGTCCTAGAAACTAAATAGGACCCAAGGCAAACATAGCGCTTCGCAAATGTTGCGAACGTTTCATCGGAAACAATAGTAAGGGTGAAACTAAATGGTCACGGTAAATATTTGAAAATGCAATTTACTGTAGACTGTTGCGTTAACTGCAACTGGGGCCCACTCCCGCCGCAGTTAGACACGTTCCAAAATATAAGAGGCACATTAGCGAATTCATACGGGCACTTGGCCCATGGAGTGAAAAATTAACTTGAAAAATAATAAATTTAATAACCCTGGACTATAATACATTTTATACACGTACATATTCAACTGCATGGTATACAAATTAAATATAACGAAACAAATTAACTTGGGTTGAAGCTGCGGGCAGAATGAAAAATAATCTGGCGTACTCCGGTGACTGAAAACGAATTTCTTTTCAATTAAACTCACAAATCACTAACTTTTTTATTATGATCAATTAAAATTGAAGGACTAATACATTCTATGAAAGGTAAACAGAAGGTTAGTGAAATGAGAAATGTAGTATATGAATTACCACGCGGAGAATGTGAAAAGGTGTATATTGGCCATACTGGAATGAGGGTCGAAACAAGGATGAAACTACATGAGGGAAATATGAAAATTGGTACGAAGTGTAACACATCACTATCCAGACATTGCAAGACCGAAAATCATAAGGTTGACTGGAGCGGTATTAAGATTCTACATAGAGAAAGGAATGCCCTCAGAAGACGAATCTTGGAAGGCACATATATATTAGATAGAGGGCGAAAATCGGAGAATGAGAGGAGTGAGGTTGGCACGATTAGTGTCATGTATGACAAGGTTAACAGTATTAATAGATTTTGGTCCCGTTGATAAATGACTATCTTATGTATACAAATTAGAATATAAAATGTAATTATAAACTAATTAGATAATTTGTCAAATATGTTGGTCGAATGATAAGCCAGTTAAGATCTTTGGTAGGGTAAGATCTTTAAAGCCTATGTTGTGGTATGTCCAATATAGGTCAGTTGAAAGACGAGCAAATAATACCTTTAATAGAATAAGACCCTTTGGGCCTAATTTTAGTATATGTGGAGTGTCTCAAGTATGACATAGCAAGATTGCTACAATGCTGTAAATAGAATTATAATGCTGCTTTAAATTAGATAAGAGGTAAAGAAAATTGTGAATTTTATGTTATTTTACTGTTTATTTAATGTAAATTTAAGCTAATATGTATCTGTTTTTAGTTGAAAATGACAATATAGTCGAAAGCTACTGAGGAGGATATGTGAATTGGACTGAAAATAAATCGGGTTGTTTTAAAGACTAATTAAATGATTGTATTCTACATTAATTGCGTCAGTCAGGGGCACTACCATTTACAACTTCTTATTTCAGAGCGCCCAATTGTCAATATAAATTAGGAATTTTTTGTCGATAATACTCAGAGACGAGTTTAAAATGATTATTAAAATAGTTTATATGACAACCTTATGGAAATTGACGTGAGATTTAGGTCAGTCCATGGTAGAAAATAATTTCAAAATTCATAAGAAAGACTAGGACCTAGGACTCGAACCCAAGACCTCCCGTTTTCAGGGCGGGAACTCTACCACTGAGCTAGTCCGTGTCGACGTCCCGCGAGATCCTGGGTGTAGACATTCTTTCCCATTCTTGTCTTCCTTCTAAATTTAGCTTTACGTTTTTTCCATGAGATTCAATTGAAGCATTTCTACTCCGTTTGATAACGTTAGAATTTCAATAAGAATTTTTTTAATGAAAATTTCAAAATTTGGTGCTGCTGGGTAATAAGAGCACAATAGTTCCCAATGTTTTCATCAACAATATGACGCGCACAAATAAGATTGAAATGGCAGTAGTCGAAAGCTCATGACTGACATAATTCATACCATAATTTTTTTAATTCAAATATGAAAAATTAACTGACTTCAATTAAAATTAATAATAATACATCACTCACTTATTTAATTGAAAATAAAGAACAAAACGTCCAATACGTCATAATTTTTATATTATTCAACACATTACATTCGACGTTTCTTCCACAATTTTGGGACTTCTTCAAAGAATCAAACAAATTAACAAATTCTTTTCTTGCGATAAATTCCTTGAAGGGATGTAATTACATATAATTCAATTACAAAATACAAGTCCTTGACTGTGTCATATGATTTTTGAACCGATTACAATCACAAACCTCGTATTATTAGGAAAATAATGTTGTAAATTAATAAAAGTATAGCCATAACTGTAGTGAATCTTTCGGTTGTGTGTTTTGGAACACGGATTCTTTCCGAAATTTGTTTACTAAATGTAAAAAGTATGATTTTCAGTAATGAGTATCTAATTTCACTGAATTATAAAAGAACAAACCAACAAAATTTTCAGAAAAATATTGCAATAGATTAAAAAAAGTTATAGCCCCATAATAATTTTTTTTTTAATTTATGTGAAAATTTATTGAGCAATACTTACAATTTATTCATTGAAAAGCAATCATAATTTAGAGTGGAATTTTTTTAAATACTTTTCATAGTATTTCTAATATTCATAATTAACAACGGAAAATATATAACAATAACAATTAGTCATATATTATATTTCAATTTTTCATATTTTTAGCCGACTTATTGGATTTAATCCTTTTTTATTGTTATAAAATAATTTTATTTGAAATTGGGCTCTTTTATTCATTTATAGTGTAATTTATACTTAATCTAGTATAAGTATTTAATTTCAGGAAGTACATTATAAATTAATGAGGTCAATTAATTACTGCTCCCGTAATTATAAATCCAGCCAGGTTGACACGTCTATTCGCTTCTGAGACTAAACGTCAGTGGTCCGCTGACCTTAGGCTGTTGTGACGTGAAATGTGGAGTAATCTATCAGCGGGGGCGCGATGGAAATTAATTGCATGTCTCCGTCAGCTGCAGTAATTAATAATGGGGGTGTTTTTAGAGCTGGACCCCCAACGACAGCTAGCCGTGAGCTGCGTAGCAACGGCTTTATCCTTAGTCCATTTCCTCGAAACTATGCTCAAGTTACTTTGTACTCGCAACTTCCCACGCACAGTGGCGGTTCCAAAACATACAGAATTTGCAAAACGGTAACGTCTTTGTTCTTTAGTAGAGACAGACTGTGAAGAATAATTTAATGAATGATTTCTTCCTATCAATATACTATAAAACAACGCATTCACCTATCACTATAGCCATTTCCTTTTACAGGTACCGAATAACAGCCGTTTAGCATCAACATTCAGAGCCCATCAAGACCTATTCATCATATCAGACCAGCCACAAAAGACTGAATCAGACCAGCGCAGCTTCATTCAATCGAGCAACGTGAGGAACATTGCAATTGTTTTTTACATTATGGCACAAAGGATAGAGGTAGGGAAAGACAACTGCGACTAAAAAATATTTTCGATAGAAAATTTAACATTATTTGTACATGACTTTTCACTTTAAATAATTAATATTCCTAGAACATATTTTCTAGTATTCATATTGCAATAAAAATTAAATTTTTAGAAGGTGGGGTGGAATAATATCGATCTCACCTGGTAGACACTAAACATCGGAGTCGACTCCACGCCATCGTTCTAGGTTTTCCTATCCATTGTACAGACCTGAAGCTAAGTTTCACCTTTCATTTACTAAATAACTTTATTCACGGTTTAATATTAGGAACCTACTACAGAATTAAGGGTTTTCTTATGATATATTTAGTATTTCTTTACATTAAAATAACATTAATAAAAAATTATAAATATGTCAGTTTGTACTACTGAGTAATATCCAATATACAGGTTTTACTGGCATCAGATTGAAATCTGGAAGTCAATCCATGAGTGTAAAATTCATGCTCTGGAGATTTAGATTTATTGTTGTTCCCATTAATCCTCGATTGAGGAAATAGGATACGTCATACATTAAAAATTAAAAATGAACAAAATAAAGTACATAATTAAAGACAAATAAACTTGAAATAAATTAATAAAAGAAAATGTATATAGACAAAAGTCAATATAAACACAACACGGACACACGATGTCACACACACTGGGAAACACAAACAAGCACACACTGAAGAGATGATTGATACTAAAATCACTGAATTTAAATATTCAGCTAGACTACCTCGCAAAAGAATTCGCTATCGACCAGCCTCTGTGCTTCGGTGTGGTCCATCGTCTGATCTGAAGAAATTATCGCCCTTTCTTCCGTGGGAACTGGTTGTCGTTTGTCGGTGACTTTTTACTTTTCGCATTCCTCGTCACAACATTTTCACAATTTATGACAGCCCCCAGTTTCTTCGTCTTGTTGGCGTGAACCTCATTATTATCTTTTTTTTCCGTTTTAAATCGATTCTTCTCCTACTCTGTCTCTCTCTATTTAAGTGTATCCGGCGGGCTCACCGGTCCGTGATTATATTTAACGCGTAACAATTTCTTACAAAAATAAGGAAAGAGCGTAAAGTTTGAGTAAACACGCCGATGTTTACAGACTTTTTATGTTCACTGTATAGCATGCTGTAGCCTATTGTATTAGTATTGACCACATTTTCGTTCGTGATAATTTATTTCATTTTCTATGAATAATACTTATACGTCAATGAAATATTCAGTAAGTTTATATTAATAATAAAATTTCAAAACAATTGCTAACAACATTTTCTCTGTCCTTTGAAATAATTTATTGGGATTTGCACACCTTCGATGAAATTTTGGAATCTTGATCGTCTAAATATATGCGTGCTGTCTTTAGCGCAGTAATGTTAACGCATGACACTAACGCTATGGAAGTCCGCGAATTCGTGACAGACCAATAATAATACAAATTTTAATATTATAAGCAGGCTATCTTTAATGAGAAACAATTAAAATTTAGAAACTCCAGACGTTTGGACGCGATTAGCAATTTTATCTAACGCCGATAGCATACCACATTTCTAAATCTTTTTGCCTCATTAAAGGTTGTCTGCTTGTAAGTCTGAACTTTTTATTATTAAGATTATCATACATTTATTTTTATGTCATATTTGTTCGGACTTGAATGACGCATACTCTGACGTCGGCCCAAACTGATCCACGAACATTCTACTGTAACGGTAAAAATTTAGTAAATAATAAAAGGGCGAAATGAAAACTTTAGGGAATTTTCGATGGTTAGCCTTAGTATCATAGTAGCATGTTGCTGATGCCTCGGTTCAGCAATACA
Source organism: Eucriotettix oculatus (assembly GCA_034510155.1). Classification (NCBI taxonomy): domain Eukaryota; kingdom Metazoa; phylum Arthropoda; class Insecta; order Orthoptera; family Tetrigidae; genus Eucriotettix; species Eucriotettix oculatus. The sequence continues at coordinate 50,456,879 of CM067381.1, forward strand.
TTCATAATCCTGGAAAAATACTCTGATTAAGAACGATAGGAGAAGACGGCAATGTCAGATTGTAAGGGGAAAAGACAAATTTTGATTTGTGGAGAAAGGAGATGAAAGGTCATGGAAGAATAATATCCGAGGTGACGAAGTGGGAAACTCAGGGTAGAGAAGATTATGTTGGCCCTACCGCTTGAAAGAATCTATTCAGACCACCATAATCTACGTGCTAAGTTATTCTGGGTCTATCTGATTTGGGTCTAACCAGTAAAGACGAATCGGGCCTAACACTTCTGGATTGGATGAACACAACGTTGGATGATAAGGTCATCAAGGGCAAAATTACGAATCTCAGAAAACAGCTTGGTATCTAATAAGTATATGTTACTTAATGCCATATTAATGGAGGAACTGAGAATACTGACATGAAACTCTTTGGTATCACAGGGAAGAATCTTAATGCACCTTTTGGATTTTTATGATCCTGATTTAATTTGCCTATAAGAAACGAAATACAAGGATGAGAAATACTCCAGCCTTACTGGATATGAAGGGTCATATTCTCTTGGACCTACAACTTCTGTCTATTAACATCTCGTCATAATTGCCCCTGAGTGCAAGGTGACCGTTTGTATGCCATAATGAATTTAATTGTTAATTAGACGTTAAAACAAACCAAAATAAAGTCCCGAGCATCGTTTTGAAACATTTCTTCTGTTGTAGAATTGGAAGTGTATAATTTAAAATTGACAAAAAATGGAGGAATGCTGAATATATAACACAAAATTGTGAAACTGAATTAATGAAACTAATGGACGAGACAAAAGTTTCAAATATCAAGAAATATTGTTCATCTGAAGGGAAGAAAGAGTATTGCTTCAGAAAAAATTAATGAACGCAAAATCGTCAGAGGGGGATGAAAAACTTTTAAGCTCCATGTTATAATTACGTCCTAATGATCAAACGACTAACCCCAGATCCATTCTAATTCTAAATTACAGACCGCAACGGAAGGCGTAAAATGTTAAATGAACAGTAATACATAAGGATTGGCGGGATTGAAGTCGGACGCCGACTGAAGGACGCCTTCACAAATTACAGAAATTGGATGCGAGGAAGCGTCTTGGTTTCACCTGATCGGTCAGTGGATGTCGCGGCGCGATAACCTGGCAACGTATGCCTCTGATTTGCTCTCTTGTCACGTCTTCCATGCCTGAGCGATATTCCAGGCCTGGCCAAATCGTGGGGCACGATTTCTGGAATGTACGGTGATAACTCTGTACGATACAACTACTACGCTTTACTTTGACATTCCCGCCAAATTTCTAAAAGTGACAACTGAGAAAAATGTAATAATTTTTAAATAAGTTACACAAGCACTGATTTATATACTACAAACTCTCATCATAAATTATTCTTATATGTATGATCACTATGATGTCACGTCGAAAGCTGCCAAAGGTACATTTTATCAATAATTTGACTAAGAATTATTAAATTACTGTAGGATATTCATAAAATCACATGAGAGAGAAGAAGAATTTTTTTAAATGTAACCAAAGGTTACTTACTATGATTGTAAAGAGAGACCGACGTGGAATATAATTGCAATAAAAAAGAAAAAAACGAGACTTTGTAAAATACTTATATACTGTCTGATGACGCCCTTTTTTATGGTTTATATCATGAAGATATCATTGCTAGTAATTTTATATTTCTAAATTGATTATTGAATTCATCAGCTGTGACGTAACACGATAAAATCCTCACTGATGGTACGGAAACCGACACCAAGACATAGAAATAGTTCTCTGTACATAAATTCCGAGGCAAATTGTAAACGAAGAAGTTTTGGACACTGTTTCCTTGCTTCCACAACGAGGATTTAATTTCATCCCTAACGTTCAGCGCTCCTTTCTTTGGCCAGGTCTAGTTTCACGGCCTTTACCACCTGAGCTTCAGTATTAAATAATTAGCGGTAATTACGGACCTCGGCCGGTCATCTTTTGCTTCTCGCCTTGCGTCCTGTCCAAATCGTCGCCTCCGAGAATCCTCCCCCAGTTTAGCGAGCGTCTCGCACTAAAATTCAGTTGCATCAAAGAAGAAATGTTAGCTTGTTGACGATTGCAAAGAGTTGCCAAAGAAGTTAGTTCACCCAACGAAACTATAAACGATAATTTCATATTTGTTACGGATGACTACTTCAAGGGAAATAAATACTTCGTTAGCTTTGTTTTCTAAATAATAAAAATATATGTGTGTGTGTGTGTATAACAAATTTCTTCTGAAATTAGTTCCGTTCAGCACGTTTAATTACTATTCATATTTTATCTGCAGTAATTTACTGATTCCGTATACAACAATCATCGCGTACTGTTGTTGGTGCTTAAGTAAGACTTGCTTGCAAAACACGCGAATCTATAATGTGAAAGTAAATATAAATGTATTGTGACGACTTTAACTTGATTTGAGATCCTAGCATGATGATTTCTTGAGTGCAGCATCCATTTTTACCTCCGATTGTGCTTAACTCAGAGTACTAACGGTTTCTCTAATAAATACCCTAATAACTGACCCTACACTATAAGTAACCTATTTTTTCTCCTAAATATATAACAGTGTCAGACACTATACCCAATTTTCTTGATTTATTTTTAATTGAAACTTGGGGTTTTATAACAAGCTTTATACTCTTCTTATTATTGGTTGTCATTCACTATTAATCTAAATGTATCGTCATTCTGAGAGTATTTATACATAAAGTAGATATTAATCACAGCATTCGCAATGAACTATTCTCACTCCGGCTCCTTGCCGCAGCTCGATTTGCAATGCTACATTCGTAACACGTGCATTTCCCACTGAATGATTTCTAACCCTACGTCACTATTGTTCGTCGTTGTACAGGAAACTGTTTAAAAACCAGTCGCAGTAAAATATAGCACGCACTTTTACAGCGCGTGTGAACCTTGAAATATTGTCTCAGCCATCCGCAATATACGACGCATTGTGCTGTTAAAACGAGCGTTTCCTCCGCGCATAACCTTGGATGTCAACGGCGCTGACTCGAACCCCAACTACTCACAACTAAAGTTTCGCCGAATGTCGCGGCTGTACGCGGATGAAGTGAACTTCGGCGAAAGAAAACCCTCACATTCTTAGAGAACCGATATTCTTGAAAATTTTCACTCGGAGGAAGTTTAAAACTTTGGAATATATTCATTACAGCCAAATAAAAGTATTTTACCAGCAATATCTCTCAAAAATTTTACGTCTATATTACAAAAAATGCTTCCATAAAACTGCAATTTCAATAAAGGAAAATTCAAGGCGTTTGTTCATTATTATACTTGGCCTACTCTATTATATTTGAACTGACATCAAATAGAGACCATATTATACCTTGGCTGGTTACATTGCTACTGTTTAAGTTCTAAGTTTTTATTGTTAAAACTCAGAATCATTAACGTTTCAAATGTTTTACATGTATTTCCAGTCCGAAATGTACCATAAAACATAAGTTCTCTCTCCCTCCCTGAAACCTTTTCTGCTCCGCATTTAACTTTCGTTTAAAAATTTATTTTAGTGCGAAAATACATTCCTTAAATACTCTATTTTCTTTATTACAGAATTTAGCAAGAGTTGAGAGCTTGAAAAGTTTTAACGTGTATCTAGACGGCGCCATTCTGGCGGAGAGTTAATCCAATTTTCGGGATAGACGACGAGAATATTCCGTCATATAAATCCCCGGAGTAGTCCCTGGTTTTCCCGTGGTCCGAATTGGTGCTTGACGAAAGTTTGGAAGTGTGGCAAGGAGCTTGTATTAATTTTGTAATGTAGTAGAACAACTTGATTTCCTGGATTACAAAGCACAATTAAAATGTCGATCAAATTGAGACTAGAAGTTGTACTGTTCATATAAACATTATTTCTTCTTTAGTTGACATAGAGAGAACATGCTGTTGATGTATTTACCTCCTCGATATAATGAGGTTTTAATTCTTTAAGCGGCTAACGTCATTATATTTAAATCAGTAACTGTATACAAATATTTATATATGCTTTTCTTTCAACTCCCCAATACGTGCAACCATTTTACAATCTTCCCCGTAGCTATACCTGAATCTTAGTCAGAAACCAGATCGATTTCGGATTCCATACACGTTCAAACTGTTTGCGCAAACCCGCATGTTTGTGAAACGTCATGTTTGCGCAAACATCAGGCAGTACTCTATAAACTTGCGCAAACACCAGTCAATACACTTTGTATCTCTTGTGAAAACTACATTTTATTTTGTTTCTCAAAATATGATGTCGATTGCTAAGCTTTTTTTTCGAGAAGAAAAACTAAGAAAATATTACTTTGATGTTTGCAAATGGAGTTATTCAAAATCAATATTATTTGATTACATTTCATCTTTATAATTATCTAGATATTGTTACTCTATTTTACCTTAAACATTTTTACTAAATATTTGTTGGATTGCTTATCGTGTCATTCATTACAACCCTTTTATCGTTTACATTATCGTTTATTATGGAAATTCCTTATATTGAGTCTCCTGGTCCTACATAAAATCAATATCGTTAAAATAACATAAATTAATGTATCTTCTGTTCCATTGCCAGATGTCAAGCTCTCCACATCCTTAAGTTCCCTTCGTTACAGTGCATATTGCAACCCTATTGATTTGGGGTTATCTTAATTTATTTTTACACCAGCTTCTTGTACGTTACATCCTTTTTATTTATTTTTTTGGTTGTATTTACTTTTCGCCTTCCACAGTTCTGATAAATCACGATATATTACTATAAACTCCCGTCATAATTAATTTTCCTCTTGATGTTTCCGTAGGATTAAGAAAATAAATTTCAAATAAACGTGATCCGATATTCATGTATAATCTTTCAAATAATGCCATACATGTTCAAAACACTTCTTAGACCTGAAAATGACCGATTGTTTCAAACCGTTTGTCAACCCATGCCACACACCATCAAATTGAAAACACATTGAAAGTGTATGGAAGAGGACGTTAACGTGCAAAAAGTGTCCTGAAAAATGATAGGAGGTAAAACAGATATCCTATACGTATACAAAGTGAATTAATGACTCTAGTTATTAAAAATTGATTAATGTAACCAGAAAATTCTGAATTTTGGATTAATAAAATAAAGTGCTGAAGATCTGTGAATTAATAAAGACATGGTAAATAACGTTGACATACTCGATAGAAAATAGAATCAGGATTACTCTAAGAATAAACTAGGGTGTTTGATTCATGAAATAAGACACTGAATGGCATGAAATTTTAATATTACTTTTTTATATAAAACTGAAAATTAGAGTGAGGAATAAATAAGACATTCTGTAGGGAATTTCACCTACGAGGGAAGTTTCAACCACATATAAAGTCTTCATATGCCTTTTTCTACGTCTCTATCTTAACGTCATTCGCCAAGGAGAAGACAGTGCCTCTGAGTTTTATAGGTCGCCGGTGCTAAAATGGGCGTACATTTTAAGACCCGGCGAATAGAAAAAGGTTGGAAGTGGAAGAATAGTGACCAAGATGTGACTAGGAGGTAGACATGGAAACTGCATCTATGAGACTACGCGAAGGCCTTCGGTACATTTAGAGTCAACAGACCACGTATGGGGAAATAGTCATGCTTGAATCTAAAGGAAGCCTTTATCTAATTATTGATTTCTCCAATTAGAATTACTTTTCCCCTTTTCAAATAATATCTTTGTTAATAATTTAAAATATATATTTTCCATTTTTAACATAATTTGAATAGAGTTTTCTATTAAATAGTCAGCTGTTAGAGACTCAACAAAATGAATGAAACCTTTACTGTAACTGTAACTTTAAATGTAAAAGCCAAATGCTGCCTATGATTTGTAAATAAATAGAAAGCCACGCTAAGTTTCTCTAATCGTTAGTGCTTTACTCGGGAGAAATAAGGATTTCGAAAACCATGTTGCACAATAAAATAAAATAGTTACTAATTTTAAATCAATAGTAATAGTAGTTACAGGATCTTTGTTTGTTTCTATTTTATTTATTCCCTTATAAGCCCCCACATCACCAATATAATGCCCAGATTTTCATCATATTTCGATGACCGAAAATATTCAGATACGGGTTGAGCATATATGTATTACAGAGCCTGTAATTGCGGCAATTCGTGCCTGCAAGAATGGTCTGGTTCATTAAGAATAGTGAGCCAACAGGGAACAATAACCTATGAAATTTTCCCCGAGGCCAACCCCTTCCTCCAACAGTGCGGATTCCACGATCGTTGAAAATTAAATATGGTTGGTGATGATACGTAACGTGGGATGCAGTTTTACCATGTAGGAAGGAAAGAAGAGTTTGGCTGGCAGGTGACAAAGGTGATGAAACAGTCAGTGATTGTTGAAGAAAGAGGAAGGCAAGGAGAAGAAAAATTCAGTTTTCGTATGAGGATGTGTGGTGAAGGAAAAGAGAAGAAACTTAAACATGAGTTGAGGTCAGAACTGAATCTGGAAGAGGAATTTAAGAAGAATTCTTGAAAAGTGAAAGATGTGAAAATTAAATTTAAATAAAAAAGGAAGATTTCGTGAATGGATAAATATATGAAAGAAATTTATAAATAAAATTTAAGTTATTCGAAAGAATCTATATTTTATTCTGTTAAATTAATTTTTAATGTGTTTGATTATATTATACATATATTAAAATAAAGAAATAAAACGTGTGTAATTTACAAAACAATCAATTTACATTCATATCACTCCACTTCTTTGAAGGGATTATTGTTATTAAATTAATAATTAATGCTAAATCTACGTGACTAAAATTAAGTCTGAAATGTCGTTATACTATACTGTTATTTTTATCAATTATTAAGTCTTTTCTGACATTTCCAGTTATGTTCATTTATGTAAATAAGTCTTTTCCAAAGGAAATCATCACTCAAAAGGTCATAACGTATTCAGCTAATATAGGAGATATGCTAAGTATTTTTAATGTATAGTCTAATAAAGCAAAATCCTACTTCGGGTCAAGGTAATGCGATTTTATTATAAGGCAGCCCGCATGCTGACGCCACAATGGCGTATTATGCACCCTTGTTTCAATTCATGTGTCACGTCCCAACAAGGAAACCAGTCCTTTACAGGAAGTGCATGGGTTATGAGGTTATGAGAGTTCATGGGGGTAGCCATCCTCGACAGAGTTCACCTATTCCTTTCTACATATGCAATTCTTGCCCTAAATCCATGATTATATCTACAATTGAAAAACACCGCAGCCAGAAACGTGAAAATTTAAAATAAATAAATGTTCATTCTACGATTGTTTGATTACTTGGAATTTGCGTTATTCAAAATAATTCTCTTGAAGAGGACTTATTTAGCAGTGAACTAATTTCGTTCTGTTTACTGGAGTATTTAAAGACATATCAATTATTATTAGTGTACATTGAAGTTAAAATCATTAAAGGGAGGTCAGACGTCATTGCTGATTTTCTCATGTCTGAGACGTTACCTTTTATTGTTACAAAACTGTACGGGGTTGACAATCAAACGCAAAGAGAAAGAGGCGTTGATATTGGCAATGAATTTACTTATGTCGAAGACAAGATGATCGTAATTGGTGGACAACATGCCGATAGGATACCGATGCGGATTGAGCCATGTAAGTTATATCATTAATTTCGATATTAGTAAATATTATCATTGCTTATCGTGGAGTGAACATTCACTAAAACCATTTTTCTTCTGGAGTAAATATCTAGGAATCCTAGAACTTTTCGGCAGAGTATAGATTTAGCAGAGCAGTGATTATATAGGTTCGGACTCCAAGAACCGCTGATGCTGTGAAACGGTGATCAGGTTGATTCCCATCCAGAAAATCACAGAAGTTGGCCCCAACGCACGTTGCGAATTCTGGTGCCAACAGCTCAACTTGCACGCAGCCATCATAGTCTACTAAGTGCATATCTTCCGTAAAACTATATACAGTTGGTCAACTTTCAGTAAAATTCGAATCTTGGTCAGTGATAACAATCTGTTCATATTGTATAAAGAAATAGACCTGTAGTGATGGAATTCTCGTGCCCGGCAACAAACCTCAACTGTATTTGTTTCATTAAAATCATTAACGTTTGTTTGGTAAATCAGACGATATCATGTACAGAGAATAAAACTGTTAATTATTTTGTATTCATTATATCACAATACAGTTATTAAGCATACAGTTTTCTATGACTGTACCTTATCGGAGAAAGAACAAACGAGCAGTTTGATGATTGCAACATCAGTATATTGATAAAATAGTTTTGTTACTTTCCTTTACATAATATATAAAATATTGTTAATTTAGTACACTCTCCTCTTACACTGGGCTCATAATAAAGGAAGCTATTTAAAAGGACAAATGTAATTCACCATTAAACCAATTGCAGACTAATGTTGGTAAGTTCCTTGACACCGTCGTACACGTAGAATGCTTAAATTATTTCTCAGCCTACTAATATATTAAATTCGAGTAGTCTATTTTAACGTATCGAACTGATTCGTAACTTCTTTCAATTTTCGAAATAACTTCGATATGAAATGAATTACATACGATAACCAGACGAGATAACCAATGTGTAATTAATTCTTGAAATATTTGTCCTAGTCCAACGCCCTGAAAGTTTTAGCAAGTTATAGAGAAATACGGAAATTGGAAAAGAGTAAAAACTTAAAAATACCAAATTTGTTCATTATTTTAAATGTTTTTTAATTTGTTGCTGATTTTAATGCGATTAATAAGTGTGAGGATATTTATTTGAGAGTTATAAATTCAAGGGTGATCTTTGTCTGCTCTAATTTTTTTGTTCTCATTACTTTTTGTTCGATTGTTGATTCTGTCCATTACACCCATTCTCCCGTTAGCATGCTTGTATCTGATCCGCACTTCTCTCCCGCTCTTCTCTTTCTGTGTTTGCAAAGCGTACAGAGAGCGACGGAAAATGAGATATGGCGTATATTTGTCGGGAGGCAGGCGGGCTTACGCCCTTGCTTTTAAATGGTTTGGGCCGGGCAAAAGCTGTAAATTTGCCGCAATGGAAACGACAGTGATACTGGCATCGCATTTGTCATCCGGCTGAAGCCGCACTTTCATGGAATAAAAGCCTCTCCCTCCCTTCCCATTATGAATGTATTTAACGCATATATACATCACAGCGCAATATCAGCGGACCGTGGACGTCCGAGACAGGATAGGCTTGCTGTATAATTTTAAACATCCGTTACAAAGCGACTGCGTCCGGCGGAATGAGACAATGCTGCTGTCATTTGTCATCGGGGGAATAACCATGGCCAGAAACAAGAGAAGAGCGTCCGAAATTATGCTCACAGAAACATATATTTAAAGCCTCGTATCTTATATCAAATGCTACATTCACCTGCCTCGTATTTACTAATAAGATTAATTTAAAACACCATAAAATTTTAGTTAATCCTAAGAAGGAAGTATTTTAGCAGGATTTAGGTTCGTACAAATAATTTAGTTACTTCAGTTTTTTCTGACTGTGGGTCTTAAACAAAATATTTGAGATATGGTTTCTCTCGTAAATGAATAATAACAGAGCAGGGTTGTTAACTCATACGAGCAGTCCAGTATTTTACTATTCAATTCGTCTAAACACAAGGCGGCCCTTCAGTCGGTATTACACTTATCTTAAAATGTCGCTTCCTTTTAATCAGTTTTAAGAGAATGTCTCAATTAAAGATTTATGATCTATGGGAAAATAGTTTCCCACGTGTTACATAGGTTAAATCGTTTATAATTTTTTGACTAAGGGCTATCTTCAGTCTAAGATCATGTCTAAAACTTAAAATCAGTTGTTTAACAATAGACGCGGTTAAGATGAGAACTAGGGTACCGTGCTCACAGCGACCGTGTGTTTAGCGACCAGAGGACTCTTAATTCCCCGCTTCTCTTACCTCTTCCCATTCAATACAGGAACAAGTACAAGAGACTTTGCACTTCCCTTCCCGTCGTCCTCTCATAGTGCAAGAGCAATAAGGTAAATATAAGAATTGCATAAATTATATTATGTTTGATCATGCGATTGCTGCATTTATTCTCCAAACAATAACTTTTTTAAACGGCGAATTAGTGAAGAATTAAAAATAATTTGTAGAAACAGAAAGCGGAAATAAGGCAAATATTTAAGTAATCTTTAATTAAAAATACAGAATTTTTTGGTTTTTACGTGGTCGCTCATTGGGTATATAAAGAACAACTATAAAAATTACTATAGATTTTAATGACTCCAGATGAAACGAGCAAATTCACATTGGGACAAAATACTTTGAAATTATTTTTAAATTTAAATTTTATGAATATATAAGATTGTATATATAGCTTAAATAATTTGTCTTTTATAATAGAAAGGGAACGTATAAAATGCTTCAAGTATATAATTTCAGAAACTAATATTTATATTAAATACTATGAATATACAAAAATATAACAATAGGATTTTTTTCCAATTGATAGTGTTATTCGTGTTCAACGACAAGGAAGCAGGAAATTCTAGGAGGATCCAATTATTATATACAAAAATTGATGTGCTACAAGGTTACTGAGCAATAATTGAAAGTTGGAATAATACTAAACTTGTTATTTAACCAAGAAGCCAATTTGATGCATCCAGAATGATTTTTTCAAAAGGAGCCGGTATTGGTTACAGCATTTTGAGTGAAAAGCAAACATTAGATAGGACCTGAGAGCACCATGAAGTCATCAGACGAGACGATTCTGTCAAAATACAGGAGTCAGAGGTTGAGGATGTTGAATTTACATATACTTTGTATGCCACAGGCGAGAGTATTTCCGTTAGTTATTTATTTTGTGAAATAAAATTTATCGCGGGCGTCACCAACATATTTAGGCGACACAGAAATCATCAGAACAGGGTTACTGTGTACGCCACGTAGTAGTAACTTTATGACCTAAAAGGTTAACAATTTTTTAGTGTTTTTATGGAGTCTATGGAGTTAATCACAACCCACCAATTCGTTTCCCAGCAGATGTTTGTAAACATTAAATTATGTACATACCATTAAGTAGATGATGATCGGGTCTACCAATTCGATCGGTTTGCATGATTATTTCAACATCTTAATACTTGAAAGTAGTCTTATGATAACATTTATTTTTACTATTCTTTATGCATAGTTTCCTATGTATTGGAATATTTTTTTGTTGAATTCCACTTATACGTATCCTATTCTCAACATAATAACAAAGTGCTGGGGATACATTTCTAGAAATATGTCTGACTGTAAAGTTCATCCAAAGAGAAATAATCGAGCAAGCTCTGTTAGGCCATTTCTATAATTGTTCTGGCGTCGCAATCGAGGTCAGGTTCGTTTGATGCAATCTCCCCGATTATTGTTTGGTGAGAATGGGAATCGCTTGTCGTTGACACGTGCTGACTTATGAAAATAGGTCCTGGGCTTTCGGGGCCTTCGCAGGGGACCCACAACTTTGGCCCCTTGAGACGCATTCGTCTGCTCCGATGCCTTGGCGCAATAATTGCCCACGTCCCGACGATGACCTCATGTCCTCCGCGAAATCATAAAAACCAGCTATGGTTGGGGTCAGCAGATGTGCTGGTCAGAGTGATGCTTAGAAGTCAGGCCACTTTGTCGATTTACAAGAACGGGAACATCGAGCAATGATTTCAAAGCTTTGAAATTCTGTTTTCGAAGAGATATTCGGTGTTAGAGTTCGTTTTCTTTGACCGTATATCATTAACTTATCAGCCTTCATAACAAGAAAAATAAAATTCTCTGGAAAAATCTACCTGGATCAATTATGCGAATTTAAAATCAGCCACCCGTTAGAGTTCCCAAAGCAAATTAGAAATATTGTCAAAATTTATAAAATCACACAAGAAGTCTTCAGGCGTTTTTCCATTAACTTTAAATTTGATTAAAATGTTTAGTCATTTAATAAACAAATCTCCTTGAGTGATTTTATAAAACTGATTGTTTTGCATTGAATATTTTTTTTGAGTCTGTAATAAGTGTCTGCTTTTAAATGTGAACCTAACTTTTACCAGTCTTCGAATAATTCCTGTATTATGCATATTTTCAATCATAAAAGGAAAATTATGCCAAATATGGTACTATTTATTGTAATGTTTATGTATTTGGTTAAATAAAGTTAAAACTTTGCATTGTATGTCAAATAAACAGACTTTTTATTACAATACCACCAACGTGTATAACAAAAGTATATGTTACGCCAAATTAATTTTTACAAATGTTACAAATTAAATTATCTTACCATAAATGTCCAAAGCAATACAAGTGGACTGAATAGCATTTATGATGTGATTCTTTCCTTGTAGTATGATTGTCCAACTTATTTTTGGCGACGTTAAAGTTAAATGATTCATATCGCCTGATGAAGTCTACAGTTTGTGGAGAAAAAATTTTGAATTTGTTTTTAACGTTTAATACCGGCCGATATTTTAAATCTATTATTAATTAATTCAATATTTAATCTTCTAGGTGGTAGTCAAAATTTATTTTAAAACATTAGCCTCAGACGTCCGTTTGTATTACATTTACCAGAAAATTTTCCTCTACTTTAGTTTCTAGGATTCTAATGCCTAAAATTTCATTAAATATATTAATATTAAAGTATACATTTATGTTGTTATGTTTCTAGAGTATCTGGCATGGATTTTGTTGTAGACAGAGGGAATCAATCCGTGAGAAAATGCATTGAAGATATGAGCGGGGTGATTGGGATACTAATTAGAACTTAAATACTTGCTTCTTCAGCAGGCTGAAAGTTATTGGGATTCAGGGATATAAATTAAGATAATGGATGCTGGATGTCGGCGACGCATGTTTCTCTTTCATTAAATATCGTGGAGTTAACGTCATTATTTGGAAATGAAAAACAGATTTTGCAAAAAGAACTTTTATTTATGTTATTAAATTACTCTGCGCTTCAGTAAAATTATTTTCCTACTGGGGTAGATTGTGTAAACGAGTACACGTACTCTGGGATTCTTGGACACGTTATTAGCATAAAAGAGTCGATGCTAAGTTCATTGTTATTCTTACATCATTTCAACTTGACTTTGATTGTATCGCAAGTTATTGGTTCATTTAGTGGCCTTCACGGTAAATTAATGCAAAAGAGACTTTTAAAAAGAGAGACAAAGTAACAATCGCTCATTTCCAGCACGTGCTCCGCTTTGAGGAAAGCCGGAACAATGTCATTTCGCGGTAAAAATCTTACTTAATAGCGTTGGACGTTTTTCATCAATATTTATTTTTTACTCTTTTACCTCAAAGTTTCTTCATGTTATTCATCATTGAGATCCATGGCAATAATTTCCGATAGCATAATTTACCTGTCAAAACATTATTACAGGCAAAACGTGTTTCTGCGGAAAACACAAGTCTGAAAGCTCTAGGATAAATTATCCAGTCGATTCATGCAGCAGTATCTCCAAGGTCACCTTTTACTTTGAAAAGTTCGCTCAATATTTATAGCTAGGTAAAGCTAAAAGTTACGATTATAGTTTTGATGTTTATGATCATAACAAAAATGTACGTGAAGTTTCCAGCAGACGCGGCAAAGGACTTGGAAGCTGCATAACTATTTTTTACTTGTGAATGTACCGCGTGAGATGGTCGATGTATCAAGAGTGTCCACTCGCCTCAAAAGGCGAATATAATCCATAGTCAGAGAGCCTAAGAGGAAAGGCGTGTACGTTACGCCTTGGTGACCGTCATTTGTCACCGTGTCAAACATTTCTGGTAAATCGCAGTTCTCTTTGAGTAGCTATATGGTTCGACGATTTGGTCACACTTCACAGAATAATTGGCTTCGCAAATAGAAAATGAAAAGCACCACACAAAACTCCGAGGACGTTCCGATCAACACTTTCAAGACTATGTCAATATTAACTCTCCTGTTAATTCAAAAACCAAAGATAAGTCATCTTCACATTGTAGAACGTGAACAAATCACAGCTCTATCGTTATTATAACCTAGCGCTGAAAGGGATCGTGACTAAACCGATCAACAAATTGGCATGATGATAATCAGTTAATGCTCACCAATAATTTGTAAAGAAAACCTTGCGATAATGACATTCATAGTTAAATACTTAGCCCAATAGGAATCAAACAATAAGTTAAAAAGTCAAATTCGTTGATATATGACTTGACATAGACAGGAAGGCACAAGTTTTTAATTTCCCGTAAATAAGATTAAATTTACTTTAAGTTAATGATACGTAGTTATTTCAAACCTTCGGAGCAACGTAAGGCAAAAAGGGTATGTCATTAAATAATATTAAATTCAATGAAGGACTTCGACTCCGGCCAAAATTATTTCTTCCGTGAACTTGATACTTCACATTCCTAGACACTTTTGCGTGCTTCATAAAATAAATAATTATTTCCCAACTTAAATATTACAGTTCTGGAAGTAATATAATTTTTAGTTAATCCTGACTGACTTATAACCGCGAAGTACTCATTGCAATATCATACTACTTGTAGTATTATGAATATAGAAACTTATTACGCAGTAGCCTTATTGAGACCATCATTCAGTAATTTTGTCATTTTTCTCCTTTAAAAATTTTCTGTTACTAAAAAGTATATAGGATGAAAAATTTGTGGACTCATAATTATTAATTTTGCCACTAAGCACTCAGCATATATTATTATTACATAACTGCTATTGGGCATTTCTTGAACTGAGTACTATATGTTTCCGCGTTAATGTTTTCAAAATATACGTAACACTAACTAGTTTAATTTAAAAAATGTTTTGTGACGTTATTAGTATACGATTTAGTATGGAAAATGCCGAGAAGGGAAGCAGGTGATGAGAGATACCACCCTGTTGGCATGAAATGGAAAAGATTTTGAAGGAAACGATTTTATAAGGAGAGATCTACAGGGAAAATATTTTGATTGGAGGCGATTGATCAGTAAGATTGGATTATTATTGCTGCATACATTATTATTGCTACATAGATTGGCAAAACCAACTTATTTTGCCTTATATTTACCTTCTTGTAATGCATGTTGAGATAATTATGAAATTATTCTTAGATTTATGTTTACAAAATTACTCAGTAGATTATTGGAATATTATAATTTATATCAATGTATATGAGAGTCAATTCTCGGGCATAATAGTATTTAATATAACAATATCTTGGGAGAAATAGCAAATTGTTTCAAAATACGATACGCAGTCGTCCACTGCCCTCGAATCGAAGTGGAGGTTTGTTGGAGCTCACTTTAACACAGTTTGTAATGTTGCGAAACGAGTATTACGACCTACTCTTTACATATGTATGACCTGCTCGTTTCTATGAGAAACACTGATGACGTCATAACATGGCGTATATAAAATATTTTATAATAACTTTTCTCGGGCTTAAAATATCTTGCTACTACTACAAATGAATAAAATTTGCAAACATTTAAACAATGTACTGACCAAAACTTTACTTTTTCACGCCACAATACGCAACTTTGCCAATAAACAGGTCTTGCCAATTTATGCAGCAATATTATTATTGATGCATAAATTGGCAATCTTACAGCTCGATCGCCTCCAATAAAATATTTTCCCTGTAGATCTCTCCTTATAAAATCGTTTCCTTCAAAATCTTTTCCATTTCATGCCAACAGGGCGGTATCCACTAATCTCTCATCACCTGCTTCCCTTCTCGGCATTTTCCACCCGAAGTCTTATACTAATAATGTCACAAAACAATTTTTAAATTAAACTAGTTAGTGTTACGTATATTTTGAAAACATTAACGCGGAAACATATTGTGCTCAGTTCAAGAAATGCCCAATAGCAGTTAAGTAATAATAATAATATGTGCTTAGTGTAAAAAAAACTCCTTCCTTTGTTAAGTACAAGGTGTGGTAAAATCACGTGACACTGGGTGTGTATCCTGTTTGCAAGAATATAATTATTTTTAATGGAAGTAGCTTTGTTCCAACGACTATTCCGCCCTAACGACAATACTCCTATCCATCGTTCCCTTCTTCTGTGCACCTCGTACGTGACATAAAAATTACATCAGTTCAACAATAATGAGATACTATGAAGCTTCCTATAGATGCCTTAGCACAGTGGCGAATAAAATAATATGGCGAAACCACTAATGCCCGAGCTTGTTTTCTAATAAAATTATTCGTAATACAGGTCCCATTTCTGTCGATTAATTTGTAAGTTTAAATTACTTTTTTATGCCGAAGCTAAATTGTCTCTAATAGCAGTTCGATGATTCTTTTATGGGTCTTGCAAAGTGCTAGACTCAGCAATATGGTGGTTATTTTTAAAATCAGAGGTGAACTGATTTTCCCTATTTCTACCTTTTCTTTGTGCAACTTAAAAAGATTAAAGGTTAAGCCTCAAGAGCCTCAAATGTCCTATATAGAGCAAGGAGTCCTTATACCGCAATACTGACTCAACTATGGATAGTTTTACAGCACGCTTCTATGGCCACAGGACTGAGACGGCGAAACGAACCTGTCAGAAAAAGCGAGAACAATTAATGTGTCGATAATTCAGCGATACAGATGCAGGGAGGTGCGGCGGGACCCGTTAGAGGAGATTTCATCGGCAAGCTCGGGCCGCAAACCACTTCCATTTCAATAAGTCTCGCCGTGTGCGTGCATGCGTGCTTATTATTCCATTAGCATCCAATCTAACTTTGCGCTAAACACAACAAAAAGCCTTGCTCCAATTAAAGGCACGGGACGTCTGCGCGCTGAAACCCGTCTCCGTCTGCCGTCTTCGTCGCCTCGCCTCGCCTCGCCTCGCCTTGCCTCGCTTTCCTCCCTTTGTAGCGACGTTGGTGTCACCTTCTTCTTGTCCTCAGAAGGACGACCAGCTGCGAGTCACACTTACGGTTGTCAAAGTACAGCGGATGTACTCGATTCTATAATTTTACCACAGCTGCATCTTTTTATAAGAAATAAAATACCACAACCAATAAAAAAAATTATTTTTCAATAAAGATTATAAAAAATAAATAGACAACTGCAGTGAACATTAAAAGTAAGGTATAAAATTTCTTAACATACGAATTAATATACGTTCCCTGTTTGTCTTGAATTCGCAGCCCACAAAAGAGTGCGAGTCCAAACGATCAAAAGCAATACGAGGCCGGAATAGAGGCAGTAGATCGCATGAAAAGCAATCTCCGAGGAGATGCAAACTGCAGGAGTGCAATTAATGACGGACAGAATTTCAAACCAGTATATGAAAAGCTGACTCTATGGATATGTATTTAATAGGTAAAAAGGGAAATCCAAAGAGATAATAGAGGTGATGTAACTAATTTGAGGGGACATCGTTTGACGAGGCAGTTTTCAGGGATCAAAAGGGTCTACACGCTGTTCCCGCTCAATCTGATGACTTCTTACTCCATATAGCAAGACACCACCCGCAACTTGGACTGCGGAATGCAGACACCTGATCGCCCTGACTCTATATAGCACAAAATTTCAGTGATTAATTATTCATCATTATCTACCCTGGTCACAGCAGAAAACTCGTATCCGTTCTGTAGTCACGTACCAGACGAAGGAATTAAACCAGAAAAGGAATAAATTAAATTTCAGGATAATGAAAAGTGATTTAAAGTATCAAATAATAGCAACAAATGAAAAGTTCTGTATGGAACGCCTAATAAACCGTCACCAATAAATATTATTAGAAGAAGAAGCACAAGAATAAACACATTCGGAAGAAATTTTTAAAATAAATAAAGAAATCAGCCTAAGTTCCCAACTTTTTGAAAGATACTGAATAAATAAAACTCCACAGTTTTTCTCCTTTATCTTAGAACTTAATCATAATTGATTTGGAGTATTCAAAATGTGTGTGATAAAGAAATAATTTCTATTTCATTCATACAACGTTTCACCCCTCGTATGTGGGATCGTCAGGTACATTTCTTTAATTTTTTAGTAATTAGTTACACTTTACATTAAATTCAGCAAATGAAAGCACGAAATTTAATATTCTGAAGAAATGCACTTTACAAAGTTCCGCACTCGAGGAAGAAGCGTAGTATTAACTAAAGAAAAACGTTTTCTGATATTTAATTCCATATATTTATTTTGCAAAACTGACGTTTGCTGATATATTATTAATTATATTTGTCAAATATTGTGAGTCAGATATGACGTTAGTGCTTTTAATATACAGGTCGTAAACTTTCCCAAACCCAGCTAGTGTAGTGCATTTCTCAGCTTCATGGTTTCACATCCCGGCTAGAGCATATATGACGTGTTTCACCGTCATCATCAAACCTGATCTTGAGTTTTAGGTGCTCATTTTCATACGATTGGCCACTTCATCATCACACCGAACGACTTATTGAGTCAGTCCATGAAATTTACAGAATTTTGCACATATTTCACCTTGAGACTGTGTATAATGTATTTACAAATAAATATTGTGTCTTATCGTTTTACCATTCAGGTGCTTGTACATAATCACAGCTGTATAGAATTGATTACAGAGTAAATTAAAACAAATATGTTAAGGACTACAGGGTAATAGAAGAGGTATATATTGTTCTTAAAGTATTTAATGGAAAACAAACCATAAGCCTTCTATATACAAACAGTTGATAGGAAGTTTGTGTCGTGAATTCGCAGCCAAAAAAAGAGTGCGAGTCAAAGCGGCGATAAAATGGGATTGTGGCCAGAAGGTAAAGAATCACTTGCAGAGCAGCCACACTATTTTTTTTTCAAATATACTCCAACATTAGTAACGGTATTCTTCTGGTGTTCTATTTCCTAACCCAAGACTAGTGGTTAAGTTAGTAATACGTATCGACGAAACCTTGAGGAATTGAGACAATATTCTCGCGGAAGCGAAGGAACGTTGCTATTCCCAGAGATAGTAACAATTGTGCGAAGAGATTGAGAGCTTGTCCGACCCGAATTGCTGCCGAGTGTCTTAACATTGTATGTCTGTCTGCCGGAAGTCATATAATACCACACGTCTGCCAGCATACATCGGGACAAGGGCTACGTCCAATTTATCGCTTCCTGTTTTTCTATACGGCGTTTAACGTTACTGTATTATTTCCATTTAGAGGATATTAATGAGCGCCTACCTTGTAAAGCTCACACGGCACACATTTGTACGCAGAGTAAAACGTACGGCTTTCGCACAGGCTATTCCGTGTTTGTCGCGATGAGGCGAATAAATTACATGTTCGTTGCTATCACTGCAAAACTTGTGCATACTGAATAATTATGCCACTATCGCTACGTGTTGAGAGCCGATTTGTTCTTCTCCTATATTGCGATACAGAATTGCCTAAACTTTTGGTCTAGGCCTGTTTCGCTAACCTTGTTACCATCTAAATTCTCGGAAACATTTATTTCATTATTTATTTTCATACTAGAATGCAAATCACTGCGATTTGATTTTATTTTCGAACATTTTAGGTGATAAAGGTTAATAGCATAAATGGTTAATTTTAATAATATATTTCTTTGTATATGTGTATTGGTACTAACGAGATTTTGTGGAATGTAGTAACTAGGAAACAATGTTTTTAATAAGCAGGACAGGTGTATGACAGTAGCTACCGAAATAAGGTTCACTGAGGTGATATATTATTTAATTTTTTACAATTTTCTATGAATAAATGCAAATGTAAAAAAGATTTATTTCAAAAAATTCCGTGATACTAACAGCGAGAAGAACACAGTTTTGGAAATTTTCTCTCCGAAACTTAACATTTATTATAAAATAAATTATTTTCATAAATACCAATTCTTTTGTCATACTTTCAAAAATACCAAATTCCTTATACGTAACGTTCCGAAGACGAACGAATCCTTGTTACTCCTTATTAATTTTTTTCTGATTTTTGGTCGTTACATTTACTAAAAATTCCTATAGGAAAGGACGATTTTAACTAAAATGTTAAAAATCTGTAATGCATGCTACCTAAAAATTAAACATTCCTTCATTATATAATTAAGCAGAGTTGGAAATAAGGCATATTTAAAAACAGTTGGAGTCATAACTTTAAGGAAGTAAATGGGAGTTCATATCAAAATTATAAGGTTCTCATAGGAATTAGTTTCTTGGAATATATTATGAACAAACTGGCCGACCATTAACGTCAATTAGTGGAAATCTGGGGAGGGTCATTAAGAACGAGACCAGATTTAAATTAAGGAGTAAATCTCGACGCTCAGCCCAAGCTTTCAGATAAATACGATACTGAAGTGTAGTACTTAGAAACCAATTAAGGTATAATTTACTTAATAAAGACGAGAAATATAATTTTATGGAGACTCTCAATACCCTTTTTAAGATATGTTTGGGTTTTATTGGGGGGAGGGGGGGAGCGTTTTTAATTCAGTGAGTAAAATATGCACAAAAGTTTGAAGTATTACATCTAATGTTTTAGTATTATATATATATCGTTATGAAAAATTGAAAATCTTCGAGTTTTGTTATAAATCTCAAATGTATCCGTTTTATTACATTCAATGTAACATATATTTAACGTGTGGGTGGAAAACCTTCAACGATATTGTTAATAATTACAACAAAGTATTCATTACCATCATAAAATTTATTGAAATGAAAGAAAAAACTCTCAATCCCAACTTAATTTTAATTGCATAAGAAAACAGAGAAAATTGTGAATGAGAAAAAATTGAAGAGTTTACTAATACAGTCAGAATATTATCTATTCATAATTTTTTCTAATCCCTCATTCCAACTTGGGAGGAATCACATAATTAGTTATCCAAATTTTATTTCAGGAAGAAAAAATGAATGACTGTAAATTGCTGATGAAGGTTTCATCAAAATGCTTGGAGGAATTTGTGGAGGTGAAGGCCATCTCATTGATACGCTGCCAAAATGACGAAATCGCTTGCAAAAGCTGTAAAAAAAGACATGTTGTGGTCTTGTGGAAAACAAACGATAGTATTCTACGTCTGTAAGAAACATTTTGAGCGTCATTAAGGTAGACCGGAACTTCTTTGCGTAATACACCTATATTGTTTTCGAAGGGCAAAATGTAGAGTTACGTATTCTTCAATAAGAATGTTTATAAGAATCAAAATTAATTTCACACGTCAACATTTTAAACCCACGGCCTATTTTTCTATCTCACTGATCGACAGATTTGGCCATTTCTTGACTCCGTGTCCATATAATTTTTGCAGTCTTATAAACAACAGGGTGAAATGTTTCTTCGCAAAATTTCAAAATATTTTTTTTCTGGTGAACAGCGATTATTAAACGTTAATTTTAACCTAAGAAGGTACATTCTGTAATTGCCCGCAAAAATAAATCACACTAGTAGTGGCACCACTGAAGCATTATTAATGCTTTCATGTGGCCGTAGCCACCTTTAGTAAGTTTTCCAAAATCGAGATACTTACTATCTATAACCGGGTTATCCCTCGTTTTATTGAATCTATGATATCAATTAAAATCAAAAAATTGGGACATCCCCGACGGTGTTCCACAATTTAAACTTTTACGCAGTACACTTGAATGTTAGCTACAAAGGAGCGGACTTACGGATCTCTTATAAAGAAATACTAAATTAGATTTGGTGATGAGTCTTACAAGTCAAATTTACGATTTTCCGTTGCAGCGAAAATGATTCTCACCGTTATTCTATTATATTATAAAAATATTCAGAATGACTCTACTAAAACAACACAACACTTGAATGGAACATATTATTAAAAACCCTAACATTTTTATGTAATGACAATGAGTCGTTCATAAGATCCTCAAAATCTCACACTAATACGTCACGCTGTAAACTATTCCCCTTCATACCAATCAGTATATAAATCTTGAATCATTATAACTTAATCGAATTATAGTCAAATAAGTTATTTTTAAAGGTTTAAAGAAATTAAAATTAGAGAAAAACTTTGACAAACCAATTATCAGGTCACACTAGAACGAACCGGCGAGAAGTAAGGAAAAATGTTGCCAGTTAAACGTAAAAGAATTTATTCCTGCAAATGTAGAGGTATTTTAGGTTCGAGAGGTGGTAGAATAGTCTTACCAGTAAAATTGCTGGGAAATTTCGCACTGAGTATAACATACATAATTAGGATTTCATGCTAAGGAATATTCATGGACGAATACTTAGATTTATAAGGGTACAACATAAATTTTGAAATTACCTGGGTAATTAAGGACAGTATTTTATTAATTTTGTTTTGTATTGTTGAATAGTAATCTTATAAGTGTTTTATTTATTTTAAATATTCAGAAGAACAAACTTATCAGTTAATTGAGACACATGCTTATGTAAATAATTAATCGCAGACCTGTTTTTAGATTATATAGCCGGAATCGCACAAACACACTGCGAGTTATAATGTGTTCTAAGGTTTTCCCTTAAGCGATACTAAACCGATTGCCCTTAAATTATTTTGGGGTTTAACGCTGTTCATCCCTAAAACGGGTTTTGCCATTGAAGGTTTAGGATCCTTCCTTTCCATCCCTCTCATTCGAAAAACGTCCTACGTCAATCGCATTCTCTACGACTTCATGTTTGTCCCTTATGATTTCCTATACTTTTCATATGACTGCCATGAAACTTTGGTGCATTGTATGCCCCAACTCAGAGAAATTTTGTATGAATCTTTTGAAGATTTAGGTCTCTTCCTTCCCACTTTGAGACCAAAAAAGGTCCTTCCCTAAAGACATAAACATTGCCAAATGATAGATTGCGAACTCTCGTTGCCTGTCAAACGAGACAATTAAATTGTTGTTAAGCGTGATATATTCCTGAATTTAACTAACATTTTGTTTAAGTAATGATATTTTAAGTGGTTAATAATATTCTTATTAAAGGAATCAGTAGATTTTGGATCGATTAAGGTATTAAGGTATTGACGTCGTATGAAAATGTAAATTTAAAAATGTGACAGCTTAATCTCGTGTTGAATTACTGTCGAAGTAAATACTGTAGCTGTCTAATGTAAATGAATTCCCAGGTATCGATGGTCACCCACCAGATAAAAATATTACATGTTGAAAATCAAACTGCCTATCAGAAACCGATTACTATGCAACTTTAATTAATTAAATGATTTGTTTCGTGTTGTGAAAATTTCTATTTATACGTAATAAAATATTTAAAAATGGAATAGTATGTTTGTATCAATGTAAGTATTAAGTAATCTATATTTTATGCCACAATCCAAACCAACTGTGCTTGTAGTGTTAAGAATTTCATAATATTAATTTAAAAATGAAAATTTTTTAAAACTTGTGCAATCTTAAATGACGGACGTTGTTTGGTAGGTTTTCAGATCACGGTCGTATTTATAATATCTCACTAACGTCCAACTGATTTCGCAATCAGATATACAAATTCCGTGAAGCGCACCTACGTGTGAGGTCCATTCTAAAGCATACTCACATATGCTACTTGGAAGAATCAAGGTATTCATATTACGTGCGTGTATCGATGCATGACGCATTCTGTCACGGTCTGTACGTGAGAGCAGCAACCCACGCGTGTAAATTGTAATTATTTCTGGTATTGAATATGAAAACAGACCGTCCGTTGGTCTTCATAAAAAAACGCTCCCGTCATCACAATACACAGAATTCAGATCACTCTGAGACAACCACACACCTTGCTTCTAAGTTATGGTCATTAAATTACAAACAAGAGTTTCCCAAAATTTTTGTATAGAACTATTACAACACATTCCCTCTGTTTCACTGATATCAGCGGTACTTTCAGACTCATTTTTTTTGCTTATCGCAATAAATATTTTATCATTTTTCATATAAACCCCGTTTTCAATTGCGGACCATTTTTGGCAATTAAAACTGTAGAGTAAACGTATCAAAAAATAACTTTTTACTTTAAACAAAAATTCTCCATCTAACATCCACATAAAATATACAGTCATGTGGAGTTATATGTGGCTGTATAATAAATAGCCATATTATTTACTGTGATGATTTTAAGCTTAAAATGGAGAAAAAGCCATTCAACAGAACCTGTGGAAATAAAGTCTACTTTATAAGAGAAAAAACGTTTCATCCCCAAATTGTTTGTACATTGATACATAGTAATGAACTAAAAGAATCTATTTGGTTTTTAAATACGAGACTAACTAAGCCGACAACATTAATTCGGTCATGAATTGGAGGCGGTCATAGCCCTAAATGGAATGAGTCTTCAACGGGAGCACTATATAAAAAAATAAAAAATAAACGAAAAAATCTCACCGAACTGCTTTTCCAAACACAAATAAAGAGGCATAAAATTCATCTTGTCATATTTTTTTCTTAATTTTCTAAAAAATGCTTCTTTTTCCTGTCTTACCCGCAGAGGAAATATTTGTCATATAAAATAAGTCGGGGTGGAACGGGAATCTTATTGTTTAACAATCATTGTAAAATAAAGGAAAAATAAATATGGCATTATAAAGATATAAAATATTAATTTATTCTATTATTTACTTAATCCAATATCAAAATATCGTAATACAACGAATTTTGATTTTTTTTTTTGAATTTTGGAAAATAACCTTACAAATTCCCCGTTCTACCCCACCCTTCTCCCGGGGGCAGAATGGGAAAGATGGTTTTTAATTACATTTTATACAATAAAATTAAATTTAAATTAAGAAAAATCTTACCAACTTTTGTGTCCCAGGTCCTCAATGGACTGTAGATCCGAAGAAGAATATAGTTAAGGGGTTGTTTTAGGTAATCCTTACAACAAGACAAAGCCTTAAAAGTGGAAATATTAAAATAGTTCCTCTCATTTAGGCTGTTGAAGTGGATGAGATTGGCCAAATTATTCTCATCATGTAAAAGAAATTTGGAAAAAACATTTAACTGAAAGTTATTCCAGTAATTCTTAAATATGTAATTTGGGTAGAAATTTAAACTTTATATGAATCCTTCTTGAATATTTTTAAGTTATCAATTTTTTTTGAAATTCTGCTTACTGAAGAAGTACTAAACTATTAGTAAGAAAATTAAGTTCATAGTAAATTAAATATTCAATATATTCGATTAATAAAATAGTTTCTGATTGATTGGGTGGCCATATACCCTTACTAATTTATTAATAATCCAAATTAGAGTCTTAATGGTTTAGCCATGATTTATATCTGAATCGCTCGCTATCTTTCCGAATTCTGCTTCTCTAGATGTTGTAATTTATGTTACGTCAAAAGAATGACATCATATATTCATTGTTCGTACAAGCTACAGCACAAGATGAACATGAGTGGACTTTACACGTTAATACTGAATTGCAGATAAAATGATCCAGCTTCGCAAGGGAACGTTTCCTCACTTAGAAACTAGGTCTTTTGTGTTCGTAACAGTTGACGTTCAACATGAATGGACAATAGTCGATGTCTACACTGAAAACAGACCTGTCCTCGCCGTTATGACCTAGGATGAGGACTTGACTGGTCTAGCCTCAACGGTCTCTACGTAATAGTGCATGTGTAGAAGAACTGGTGGAAGTCTGTGTCGTGATGATTGGTGCTACGAGGTCTGAATGAAGCGGCGAGAGACTGTGTCACTGGCGACATTGGCGATTCATACAGCGAGGAGACCTTAACATGGAGATGCCAAATCGCATTCAGAATGGCCGATTATGAGAACCACCTATGCCCCTACAGACGTGTATGGTGTTTCTAATGGGACGATTGACGTGGGAGTTGCGAAATACATTTGGAAAAAACACTCGTCTGACGATGTATCAATTATATAGCGTGAATTTCCAACATGACGATTAGAGAACAGTATTTCGAATGCTACATGCATGAACGTTTATTACGTCCACAATGACATTCCTGCAATGTTGATTATTTACAATAAATAACCCCGAATTCTCAGTCTTTAACCCCTCCCAAAAGGAATTGGGTTGATATTATGTACTAAGAAAACTCCTATCAAAGTAATAGACCCAAAAAGTATTCAATCGGCGAAATATCGATCGCTTATAAGTGGTTTAAACGTTCCATTCCCCGTAGGGATAGTAGTCGTGTCTTTCCACGGGGTTCATTTCCCCGTCGCAAAGAACATTCCCAAAAAATTTGCTTGAAATTCCTCCGCCTGTTTAAGATTATATATGGAGGACCTACGTTTTACCCTTTCCATCACCCTCTTAAAGGGTTAACTGCAACTTAACCGGTATATTAGATCTCAAAATAAAACTCAGCGACTCCTATACTATACAAGAATTTCGATTGTTTTCTTGTTAATTTTATCTAACGCCCTTCCACCTCCACCCTTTAAGATACTCTTCTTCTGAATGGGTTTGAAATTATACATAAATGACTTCGGAGTAAGTTTTTGAACCCAAAAAATATTTGTTCCATACAAATATAACCCATTTTTGAATATTTTAAAATTTCGCCCACCAGCCCCGACAGTGGTTGTTTTCGGGTCTCAAGGAACACGTGTAAAAAATTGTTCCACGCATTTATATTATTTAAAGAATTAAAAACATACATATTTTTATTAGTACATAGGTGTTTAAATCTTACCCCAAAATCAAACTCAATTATTTTATTTTCCGTAAAGCTCCTGAGCTTTCGACCGATAAAATAAAATATGATGATAATGCAGAACAGGATACTGTAACACTGTAATTTCAATTAATATTTAGGATGAAAGACATAATTGTAGTTAAATGATAGATTATTTATGTACTGACGAATTGTGAAGGTTATTGTGGGGAGTTAGTACATTGTCGAGAGAATTGGACTGCGTTCCAGTATTGTTGAGCTCCGTTAAACTGGTTATTGGAAAGTATTATTGCAAATTCTGCCGTTGAAGTTGGAATTGAGTAGCATTTTAATTTGCCTCGAAGTGAATTGTATCCCAGTAAATTCTGGGGCTAAAAAGTAATAATGTCATTATTTATCACATTTCGACATTAATGGTCTCTTGGAAGAGTTGTGGTGCAGATAAAGCAAATAATGAAATTTAATAACGGATATCTAAAGTCTTATATGCAGGGTAAAACAAACGTAATAATAACCGTATTGAGGTAGGTGAAATTTTTAAAGTATTCTGCTTCGCTCCGCAAGATAGTCACAGTTTAAGGTTTTTCACTGAGCCGTAATACAAGCAGATTTAGACTTTATACGTAACTTATATGCAGCTAAAGACACGCAGTTTACGAATATATACCATTAACTTGTTAAAAGCGAGTAGTTTTGTAGAGTAGCTTATGTCGAAATGCTGGAAAAATTATGTCACAGATGTAAGACACAAAAACAAGACTATATCCACAAGGTACAGTCAAAACTTGATCAAGTCAGCTGCCAGGACTTCTTCCTTGACCAGTTACAATTTTTCACACCTATTTACTAAAAACAATAGGGTACCTCGTTCTACCCCGTTTCGCCTACACCCCCTATAACAACACGGATGAAATCCTTCACGACCAATAGTTTCCTCGAAAAATACAACTCGTATGCAAACTAAATACGTGACTTCGTAAATTCACAGTGACTCATAATCACCGAATCTAATAAAACCGAAGTAGATCTGAAATACGATTCTTCTGCGATAAAAATGTTGGTCCTCCGATGGTGTTTCAAGAACAGGTTGCAAATGTAACAGTCATGCCAACAGGAAAAGCAATCAACTACGTATAAGTATTAATATCTCAGACATGCTCAGTTATACGAGATAAAGACGTGAAATTTAGAGACTTGTTCTCCGCTTCCTATCAAGTACTAATGGAATCGAAGCTATATCAATAAAACTGACTGAATATTATTGACTCTTGCTACATTATCAAGCTAAACGAAATTGCGATGTGTATTAAAAAATAACCGGTCTCGAGGCTGGTTTATGGCACCGTCAAGAGTACGGTACATGAAACGACTCAATGGGCGTAGTCAGGTGCTCAATTATGGGAAGCATTCTCACGAATGGCGGAGTACATGTAACTATAAAAATTCCATAAGCTGGCTGCCCAATTAGCTGTGGAGGTGGCGAATATGCACCGTCCTCTTACGATTCCATATAAAGTCGTCTGAGCGCGTTCTTTTTGTTTCCTAATTACCAATTCTTTCCCCACCTCCCTCGCCAGTCTGTACGCCTTTAACTAGACTATTATTCAGACAGCCGATATTGACTTCACGGTCGTTCTCCTGTACCGTGTATCTTTTTGCACTTGCTCTTGTCCTCTAAACAATTATTGACGTGAAGGACTTTTATCCACTACCACGGCTACCTGAAATCCACAGTCGTTTCTGCTGCTCTGAAAAAAAAAGTCAAGACACGAAATGACACATCCATCGTTCAGCTGCATAAGAGCTCCTTCGCCATTAACATACTGGCAATAGCTTATCTTTCTTCCCAAACATTCTCATTAGCTGCAAATTCATGGCTCCCGTCCGCCCCGTGTATGCGCAATCGTCTAACCGATCTGTTATCGGCTATGGACGCAGCCTTTATAATCACTCGTTCAAATATAAATTATAAGCTTCATTATTTCTTAACAAGGAATCTGCTCCTCCTACCAAGCCGGGATTTTGCTAATATGGATTTAGCATTGGAAATTCGAATCTCATTCCCTCCCGTCTGGAGCCTTAGTGTGCCACCCATGACGCAGAGACAGACAAACCTTACGATGCAATACAACTTACATGAAAAGTCTATTACATTGAAAATTATCTCCGTGCCATTATGCAATTATTAACCGGGATACAGACATGAATAATTGAACCAGGAAGAATTAGCGACTAAATATTCACGTAACGAGCGATATTATTAGGCTTTAAATGAATGGTAATTAAAAGGAAAGGACTCCCAGGCTATCTGGGTACACCATTAATGAGGAAAAATTTGAAATTCCTATTAACGTCGAGGATTCAAATAAATAATTTCACCGAAACAACTATACGTTCAGTTATAAAACTGTAAAAAAGAACATAGAAAATCATTCACAATAACCGCGTTCTTAGTATGAATATTTCATTTCTTTTCTCAGAATGTTACAATAAGATGTGACGTCACTCAACTTGCTATTCATTTTGTGTTGCTGCTCCTTCAAGAATGCGATTTAATTCACCCCCACTGCCCGAATAATAAAACGTAATGTTACTATTTACAATACGGTTGGACACGTGATGTAATAAAATACGTTCCCATAAAATATTATTAGTAAATAATTGATAAAAATGTTTGTATAGAGTGTGGCGTTATATGGGTGCGAAACGTGGCCGATAGGGGTTGCAGAAAAGAATAGAAGCATTCTAAATGTGGTGTTATAGAAGAATGCTGAAAATCAGTTGGTGGATTAGAGTAACTAACCCGTTAGGTTATACTCAAATAAAAAGAAAGAGAGAACAATTGGGGGTGAAAAAAGACGTTGACCAAGAGAAGTGGACTGATTAACTAGCCACGTTTTAAGAACATGAGGTCTTGAAAAATTAGCCATTTTGAACGTGTGGGATAAGAATAGAAGAGGGAGGCCAAGGATGGAATGCGCTAATCATATTAGGTATATGTGGTAGTTATGCAGAAATGAAACGGCTTGCGCAGAATAGGTATGAATGGAGGGTTGCATCAGACAAGTCTAAGGAATTAATTCCACAACGATAACGATAACAATTTATTGGTCAGAGTTTGGGACGACAATTACACATTTTTAACAATAATTGATACATGTTTGTTTACATTACTCAATCCCGAAAGAAATAACTGTTTTAAATAATTTCGGATTATAGTTATTTAATATTTAAACTAATTGGACATTTAGAAAATAAAAAACATGGAACCCATGGAAACTATTATTATCTTATGATGAGAGAACTAAAATTTTCGTCTTGTACGGACATAAATCATAATAAGAAATTTAAAAATATTCAGTTCATAATGCTTTCGGCATCTTTGCTTGGCGAGATGCACCTCTAAATTTTCATTTTTCTAAATTTCTTGTTTCCTTAAAATCGCACCTGAAACGTCGTGTACTAATTACTATTAATAATTTTTATATTAAATTTTTCTGACTTATATGCTCTTTCGCTATTTATTCTCAAAAAGGAATGTTTCTACTGAAAACTACTTTTTTAATTAAACTTTAAAGTATTATTCAATACGTAGCTGCAAAATTAATTACATACGAATACTTACTAAGGAAATAGCTGGAACGTCTAAATAATATATTCCTCTGTAAATGAAAAATATAATTCTAAATTACGTATCTCTTGAATAAACACCTAAAGTATAATATTATAATATAATATATAATATTACGAACGGATTTCCAGACTCACGATCTCGATACAAACATTGCTTGAATGGCGTTGGTGACGTTTCGTTGGCATCATTTTCCCCCCACATTCCCTAGGGAAGGGAAAGTACTCTGGCTCCTTGCCCCACATAAGACTGTCGATGTATTGATTTAATGATCGATAGGTGTAAGTGTGGTTATAGGTCCCTGAGGTGGAAAACTCCCCTACATTTTCCCTCCAAGCATCTTTGCTTTCTCGGAACACGCCGCAGAATCCCTGAATCATCGGGCCTACATAGCAAGCTTCTTACACTGTGGAACTTAGGTACTTAATAGAAACATTGCAAATTATTTGTGACATGAAAAACTTTAATCAATTATCTACAGTGCAGGTAAAGTTCATGGACTGTAGAATCCTTCAAGAGATTCTTGGAATTATAATTTTATGTTTCGCAATATGAATACTGTTTAATTCAGTCAGTCACCGTTTTTAATTCAATTGACTATTTATGTGCTACTAAAACATAATATTAAATAATTTTTTGCTTTTCATAATTGTGTGTACATCTTCCAATGTCTCCCTTTATAGGTTAAATTTAAACTAACTATTATCACAAACTAGAAATCAAAATTTTATTACGTTAGGAGTTTTAGTGGCCCAATATTTCGTCTCAAATTTTGAGGTTCCGTCTAGCCACACGGATATGTGTTCCATATTCCAAATTTCTAAAACTCTAGACAAAGTTTAACTTGTAATCTCCGACAAAAGTTACGAGAATACACATATTTAGAATATTTGAACTGTTATGCAATTTTTAAAACTCTTTGAAATTAAAAGTAAATATAGATGGTATACGGCATATATTTGTATATTTATCTCTCACACACACAGATACATATACATATATATATATATATATATATATATACTGGATGGAACCGGCGTTCCCCGGGTATTTATTTATATTATCCCGGTACGTAATTTAATTCTTAGGCAACGCACAACTAAACCGGAATCGAAACCGTCACAATATGAAACACAAATATACTCCCAGTATCTCGACAGAGTCAAAAATACTCCCGGTAAAAATAGCAGGACTAAATATATTTTCAGTACTCTAACAAAATAAAAATTCTCCCCCTACTTAAAGGATGAATTTTTACTTAAATCGCATATTATGGGTCATAATGTAACACAGATTCCCCCTTTACATCGGTTTCAGCACATCTCTTACTCTCTCACACTGCCAAAATTATGCTTATAATGACACAGTAAAGCCGTAGAATGGGATAGGAACGCCTAATAAGACAAAACTCGCAGTTGGTTTCCACGCTACTAATCGCGCGGAAATTCAATGGAGTAATAAATATTTACATTAAAATCTTATGAACTTTGCAATATATCGAAATGAAACAAATACGTAAAATTAAATTTAAATTCCTGTTTCAATCCCTTAACTTTTCACTGAAATCCGTTGAGCCGTTTCCGACCATAAACAGATCAAGAGTATAGACAACCCGCAAACAACTTTTGGAGATTCAAACGCACGAATACCAAGAAACCTTCCGTAGAATTTTTTATGAGATTTTAAAAACTTTAAGTGCGTTTTTTCATTTTTCATACAAAATTTGTCCTGACAGTAACAAAAAAGGAATTATCTAATTTGGAGCAGTCGTTCGGAAGTTATGCGTATTCATACATTTCGGCAATTCATTGATATATGTATGTATATGTGTGTGTGTGTGTGCGAGAAAAATATACTCAATCGAAATTTAAACAATTAATAAGTTTTTAATAATTGATTCGACGAGTATTCGTCAAGCATAGGACGATTGACGAAGTATATTTCATAATTGTTTTCTTTACATGAAACTATAGGAAACTTAAAACAATCTTAAATGATGGATTTTTCTATTGTTTGGAGACTTAGAAAGATAATACAGGAACGTAGTTAGTCAGGCTCACAGTGTTAAAAGGGAAGTCACAGAGACAGCAAGAGATGATTAAAACTTCGAAGTTGATATGGAATTAAACATCATTCCTAAAATTTAATTTTAGAAACTTAATTGGAAAATATACAGGCAAAATAACGATTCATCAAAAAATTTCTTTGTTTCGTATGTGAACAAAATTTGTGTTGAGATATAATTCGTACAGTAAATAGAAGAAGATCTACTTATCGATGAAGGTTTTAAGAAATGACCAGTCTTTCTTCTTTTTACGTTATAAAGATCTTGTGGCTTCTTTCGCTTAGATCTAAAATTTTGGTATTCTGTGATTCCAAAATTGTGTTATTGTTTGTAACACTGAAATTGTATATTTGGTTGGTAGAGTGTGCGGTAACGTTTTATGTGAGTCGAGATTTCTTGACGGAGATGAAGGTAGTCAGTCATCCCTGACCGTCGTAGGCGTCAGGGGAATTGGCCATCGAGGGCGCCCCCTACATCATCGTATTCTCTTTATGTGACGCTGCTGCATATTGGATGCTGTCTGTGCTGCCGGCCTATAAGTCAGCAATTACGTCTCCCTCAGGACCTCGGACACTGCACAGACTACGGACTTCAGAATAGGGAGGGAAACGAGCAGATGCCTCTTCCGGAGTCGCTCCTCTGTCCTCCAACGCTCGTTTTCCGTAAACTCAATGCATTTAATAACATTTCATTACAAATATATTTCCCTGTTTTAATGTATATCTTTTAACAATAATTATTGTCCTTATATGTTCTTATATATTTAATTAGAAACCTATTGAAATATTGATCAGTTTTTAGGCATCAAATAAATATATTCACCGATCTACAAAACATTTGTGTTATAATATATCAGCCTACCCTTTCATTTGCATATATTTGTAGTTTTTTGTACTCAATTGTCAAACCGTGCTTGTATCTATTTCGTTTCCTACACATTGCCTTCCCACTATATAAGTCCCGCCAACAACCTGAACAATTATCAGACAAACTAGACGAAAAATAGTTAAACCTGTTTGAATACCCTCGATTCTCCGATAATAGATTTAGATTTATTGTTGTTTTCATTAGTCCTCGATTGAGGAAATAGGATACGTCATTTACAAATGAACAAAGTAAGGTACATAATTAAAGACAAATAATCTTAAAATAATTTAATAAAAGAAAATGTATATAGACAAAAGTCAATATAAACACAACACGGACACACGACGTCACACACACACACACTGGGAAACACAAACAAAACAGAGAGAGCTTGACGCTACGACTGCTTCCTGTGAAGTAATGTCTAACGACGGTCCCACAGGAAGGTACACACAGTCATCGTTGGAAAGGCTGGTGTTTTTAGTGGGTAGAATCCCACACTACTATCCAGTGCGGACCCTGAGATAGTGTCTTTAGAAGATTTTCACCTGCCTTCGCAAAAATAAAAAACAGAAACAAGCACACGCTGAGAAACACGCAATGGAGTTTTGAACTACTTGGGGCTCTGCGACCAGGAAACTGTCCTTCCCTCTGTCGTAGCTTCAGGCAATACATGAAACCAAAAAAATGAGCAGAAAAAACTGAATAGAAATTTTAAAGATATTTGGTGTGCTAATTTACAAGGCAGCTCTTTCAATACTTTTTGCAGGAACCTTGATTTTAAATACTATAAGGACGATTAAGAAAATCCTTCTTATTCAGTCTATCCACCGGGAAAGCCTACATTCTCTAATAAGTGTTAACGACGAGGCACTGGGTTGCTGTCAAATAAAATCAAGGTATACTATGCCAATTTACTAATATATACACATATGACTATATGTGTATATAAGTCAACTACTATTGTATGCTATATGTTTGATTATAAGTCAACTACTATTGATGTTTCAGCTTGATAAATATGACAAAAAGTCGAAAGACACATTAAATGTTGTAAATACAATCAATACATTTATGAGACTGTTCTGGTTTTTCGTCTGATTCTATAACAGAAGAATTAACGACGCGTTTAACAGCCTATACGATAAAATTTTGAACAAAGTAATAAGTTGAACCCTTGTGGTCCTTGTCAATTTCAAAGCTGGATTGAAACATTATGAACGAAGATAGCACAAAACATAGATTAATCGAAAATGTGACCAACAAAGACTATTTAATAAACCATCATTCATCGAATATAACTGAGAAGTATCTTGATTTATATTTATTGGGTTGGACATAAAAAACTTCAGAAATTAATCTTTTTTATAATTTACATTCTAATCTAAAATAATGGTGTTATCAAAATTAAAATCTAAATTCATTTTTTATTGTACAGTCTGTTGTATCCGTCGTTAATTCTTTTGCTATTTAAGATTCATGCATACCTTAACTGTTTTTAAATTTATATAAATTTTTAGGAAATTTGATGTTAGGTATCAATTAAATTTAGGCTAATATTTATTGCGATGTGCTGCTTATATTGCAGCAATAACTACTTAAAGGGGCTTTTCCATTTACTTCAAAGTTTAGCTTAGTAGACCTTCTCTGATGATCTTTATGTAAGTGAATGCTCTGTAGTTTCTTCTAATCGGCTTCTCTATCGAAGGCATAGTAATGATTGTATCCACGACCTCCCGCTGAGTTAGTGATCGGCTTAACGTCCCCGTTTTGTGGAGAATCCTGAATAAGGCAACTAGAGATTTACTATCCTATTTAATCGTCCGTCTTATCCCCTTCACAGTTACGGACTTGGTGATTATCGAGGTCACTTCAGTCTTCCTTGCTTATACCTTACCCAACTGCAAACCGAAATCATCAATAAATAACAAAACATTGATTATAGCAAAATTATCATAATAGAAGTTTTCGTGATTATATCCTTGTACACTGATGTCGCTCGTCATTGGATCACAAGTGACAATATTTAGTCCATTTAAATTCTAAACAAAACCATGGTAACAACGGATGTTTCATTTTTCCATAAATTTTAAATATTGACGGTACTAAGAGATTCTCTCCGTGTTAAGTGTGAATGTGGACCTTCCTGTGGTGGTTCTCTACATCGCAGCGTTTTTCTTCGTTGGTAGCTAGTCGACAGATTAATGAAGGCTGTTTAAAACGAATTCCAGAACCGACGAAATTCACCCGCGCGGCCAGATAAGTTTTCTCCAGTGGCGATTAATGCGTTATGTTAAAGCTTTCTCGTGCCTTGTTCGATAACGCCGGCCTTGGAACGTCTATAGACACACAAAGCATGTCCCAGCATCACTATTTACTGCGGGGTTCTGAATTCTGCGTGGAGAGTCGTAAGTCTGTTTGGTCACTCCGACACAGATTAATAATTACCTGGCCTCCTTTTCAATCCGTAGACATTAGGTCAACTTTTGGTAAATTCACTAATCGACACGTAAATTGCGTCATGGAAAATTTTCATAATATCAAAAATCTTATCAGAAGTTACACTACTATATAAGTACATTTTAAAAAATTAAGTACAGATGTTAAATGTATAACAGTTCTAAATTTAAATTCAAAACATCTATAATTATATTCTTATACGTGCTTTAAATCAAATTTGTGGATTATTGAGGGTTTTTTATTCATATATTCCAGTGGAACGTGGATAATTACAACCTTTATAATTCCCCGATCCCTTAAATATTGTTTTAAAGGAATGCAAATAGTCCGATGCTTGAAGTCTATTAATCTTTTCTTTCCCATAAATATAACTCTAAAATTAATACATATATATATATTAATGAGTGGAAATACATTAAACGTACCTTCATTAATTGACATTATACAATCTACGAATCTAAATTTGTATCAAGGTTTGACATTTATAGAAAATTTATAAAAATTTAATTACGTACAAAAAAAATTAGAAACATATCTATTGTCGGGTCGTATTTATAGCAGAAAATTTAAAAACCAAAACCCTACTCGAAATTAGGAGGACGAGGAAACTGGAATAAAGGTTAGTGTATTTATCGACTTTTATGCCGTTGGAAGTCGCCATTTGGTCCCAAATGTCCCCCCTACTGGTCACAGATACCTCTCGACTTTCTTGTAAAATTAAAACCCATCTTATATTCCACCCAGGATCAGCCAATTCAAGATCACTTCGCGGATCTAAGGTCTCTCCGTCCTATACTTGGGTACCAATCACTCTCTCTCTCAATCAATCGCCATCCGTCATCATCATCCAAATACTCATTGCCAATCGCCAATTACCAATATCTTAATTTCCAACTTCTTAGTACCCTGATTTCTCAATACTTAATCCCTAAAAATCAATTTCAATAATTTTTCCCCACTCGAGTTTTTAATTTATTTCGGTGGCGGGGACGAAATCCTCTCCAATCAAACAAATTTACCTTGAAATTTTGGTGTGAGCCATATACCTCACTTACCGCCGATGTTTGGGGAAAATACCAGATCTCAAAATACTCCCAGAGTATCGACGATTTTAGAGAATCCAAGCCGTCACCAAACTATCATGGTTATATCGCCCTGTCTGCACCCTTCTTTAATTTCTCTAAAGCCAACTGCATTTGCTTTTCTACCGCTTAAGTCCGTATTTCGCTGTGTTTTACTATTACAACGTGAAGTAGTGTTGAAGGTAGGTGGGTTAATTTATTGAAAAGACAATAGACGATTGCGTCCGTTTTGGTCGTCTCGAATAAGGGACAGACCTTCGGTATAGCAAATCCGCACAGTTCAAAGAGACGATCCAATGTCAAAAGTTAATCCATCGTTATATATTTTATTGAAGACTATGCCTTATCACGTCAGAGGCAAAACGCAAGAAGGTACTACAGTTTTCTGGATTAGCTAAGGCTGGCATTGGATGTGACCGTTCCTTTGGTCTGGTTGGCTTCCAACCTGTCTCCTCCTTCGCTGTTCCATTCTAAATATCTATAATAATATATAATAACTTATTTATAAATTACTGTGCTCGCTGTTTATTCGCTGAAATATTGTTTCCGTTATTTTAAAAATAAATCAGGTACTGTGTGCAACTTTTGTAATTCAAATTTTTGGATATTTCGAATTTTATCCCTCAGCTTCCAATTATCAAAGTTACACAATATATGTAATTAGAGAGTTTAAAAGAGATTTTGCTTGTTTTACGACAGCATAGTCCACTTAAGATCATTTGTAATCTTCAGATTTCTCCTTGTAACTGGTGACGTAGGAATTAATATGGAAACAGCACTTTAACTTTGCAATATTATTTTATTTTCATGAAAGTCGTGGTCCAACTTCCGTATCTTCATTTCCAATTTTTTCCACCAAAGAAGCTTTGTTTCACAAAAGTTCAACCCAATAAGTTTGAAATCGAAATTTATTTGTTACACGTGTCCCGAACACCCCCGTCCGCTCTTCTATATATTTCCCTCGTCTACGTACTTACTCGTATATTTATTAGGGAGCTCTAAACTGCCAACAGCACAGCTTTGTTGACGTTTTGGTGCGCGGGAGTTGATGAAATGGACAGGAAGTAATACCAGCAGCCCTGTGCCATAGTCACAGTGCAAAACGCCCTTGTTTGAAAGAGTGGATAGAGGGGGGGCAGAGGGGAATGGGGGAGTTGCAGGTTCGTTTGGCGACACAGTAAACATGAGCGTACCTTTTTAAATCAAATATATTTTTTATCGGCCCAGTGCTGCAGTTCGCATCCATTTATTTACCAACACCATGCACCCGTGCTGGCTAGCATGAGCGATGCACTCAGTTTGGACGGGGAGGAAGGGGCCGGGGGTTGTTTTTTCGACGGCACAACGCGTTCGTTGTATTGCATTTTCGTGCCTACTACGGCTATGTTTTATGGACGGGCCCCTGTAGTCGGACGAGTGTACCTTTCTACTATGTATACAACAAGCAAGCGACGAGGGATTCCTGTGTTTTTTGTCCGGGGCTTGCACACTAATAAATGAATTTCCAATTTCTCCAATTTGTACATTCTGTTTGAAGGTATTCAGAATCTCGGCGAGTGTCTGCATATTCATAGTGTGCCGGTTCCATGGGTTCGTTTCTATTTAGGAAATTACGTTTGCCTTTTTTTACATTTTAAATCAATGGCTCTGAAAACAGAAAGTTTTGAACTCTTCTGCAGCACTGGCGGAAGGGTTGTAAACAAAAAACTAGTGTGTTAGTGGGAATAAAACCACGTTAACAGCTTCCAATAAAATCTTTACATATTCGATTCGACAGATTTTGATTGTTTGGCATAATCGTTCTATAAATCAGACTTATATATGACAAACATAATGAATTATACAATGTGATAAAATGAAGATGTTATCGAGTTATATATAAGCCGTTAAATAATAAAATTATTTTCATTAAAAAT
The DNA here is from genome assembly GCA_034510155.1 of Eucriotettix oculatus. Taxonomy (NCBI): domain Eukaryota; kingdom Metazoa; phylum Arthropoda; class Insecta; order Orthoptera; family Tetrigidae; genus Eucriotettix; species Eucriotettix oculatus. The sequence goes on from CM067381.1 coordinate 50,495,478, forward strand.
CTAAACGAGTAAACCATAAATCAATGAAAATAACTTGATTTGGATAATTTAAAAAAGCAGTGCTCCAGCTTATTGATTTGAACCATAAAAGGGAATTAGCTCGTTTAAGGTACAAACTTAATACGAAGAAATCCTTCAGAACGTAAAATATTATAATTAAGTGTAATATTATTTATATACGAATGAAACAACCGAATGTCAGAAAAATGTTAATACTGGGAAAAAACATCACGTATCAATTAGAAATTAAAACTACGTATTACCCTGTATATTCATACGTTTTCAGGTACACAAATATAACAATTTGGTAAGTTGGTTTTGAACAGAATTCAATAATGTGCAGCATTGTTATTTGGAATTGATTACGATAATACAGAAACATTTCAGTATATCGAAAACTTCAAACGCAAAAAGTTACTAAGAGTATGGAAGACGGTTAAGAGCATTCTTACAAGTTACATGTTTCATTCATCTTTGTGAATCCAGGATCAGTCTTGGTGTCGCAATTTTCTTCACGGAAGATCAGTTTTATAGAGCCATATTCTTTACCCAGCCATTGGAGGTCTCGCTCTAAAGGCCGTTCCTTCTTCCTTTTTTAATTCGTAAATAAGAAAGCACAATCACCAGTCTTCTTTCCTTTAGCTCCCTTCGCTTCTTTACCCCTGGATGAGTTAATTAAAAAGTGTCCGAGGCGTTATTGTCGATTATAAAGCTACCTTTACACACCAGCAGCTCCGCTTCCCTTCTCCATACCTCCCACACAATGCGCGAGAAAGAAAATTCGAAAGAAGGCGCTGGCTGCAGCAGCTTCTGAAGCGATTTCCTTGTTATACATCCTCAGGGCTCTATAACGGTGTTGATTACTAATTAGCCTTGCTTAATGAACCTCGAATTACATCATTTTCATTTTGCCCCCTTTCCGTTCTGCTCTTAAAAGTCCCCACTGAGAAGGGCTCCCGAATACCTCTATGTTCATGTTTGAGCTGAGCAACGACTAATTACTGTAATTAGTGACCCGGGGAAAGCATTACGCAATCTTAAGGCTTTCCTTCCTCTAATACAGAGGCTCTGCCTCCTAAGTTTTTCTTCCGTGGCGTCCATATAACAGTGCTCCCCTCTTTACGCGGACAAACGAACGTCCGTCAGGTGTTCGCACAAAGGATAAAAGAAATTTTTTCACTCTTTAATTAAGTTGAGCATGAAGAATCTGATGAGAGGTAAAAATCTGTTCTTTCAACCCTCACAAAATTCAGCAGTAATAATTTGATAAGGTCTCAAATTCTTTCATCTTTTCAAATAATTACTCTGCGAAGCACAAAGATCATATTAGCTGAAATTACAACAGTGAGGATTCTAAATTTTCTAATACTAAATAGTTATACATTTCTTGTTAGAATCCTCAATGACATTTGTGGTTTTTTTATAAAATAAAAAATGTCTATAGAGACATTTACCTTTATTGGACAAGAAAATAGAAGGAAATGTGAGTTAACACTCTGGCAGTAAAACCGCGAAATTGTCCTTGTTAGTCCTGCTTTACCCTGCCATTCGCGTTCTAATTTCAGTATACTTTCATGACAGATGGTTTCTTTACTTATGACTGTCACGTAAATCGAATCAAAGCCTACCAAGAAATTACTTCTATTGTGAACACTGTTTGAAAATTGTACTAAAACTACCTTCGTTGAGATTTAATATAACTTTAAATTTCTCAACAATTTTTTACTAAATAATACGAAATATGCGCTCACGTCCATGTAACAAATTTCCCACCGGCGGTTTCCGGGAAATGTATACCTAAAGGAAGTTGTTACCAGAAACAGTGCGTGGGTTGGGGTCGAGTGTGTGGGTGGTACGGACACTGATATTTGAGCTCTTCCTGTCGCAACTAGTGCATTGTCACAGGCCCCAATGCTCCAATTAAAGAACTAACAAATAATAGCCGTCTCGTTTCATAACTACAAATTTTAAATTCTTAAAATTTATTACAGTTTTAGAAACTGTAAATAAATTTCTTTAATAAATTTTTAATATAAGGCTCACATTAAAAATTAAAAAATAATTCGACAATTTTGTTCATTGCAAGGAAAGTGAGGTCTGGTTTTCATAATTAACTATATTTAACGACCTTTAACATTTTTAGAAATACATATTAAAATACTTTGTAATATGAAATGTTATATTGTTCGCTTCTCCAAGAGCAATATTTAGTTATCTGATTTATTAAGCTAAATGAAATTATATTATATGTCAAAGGTGGCAAAACATGTATTACTAGAGGCCACATTTAAATTAGTCAGGAATAAAGTAGGCCGCATAAGCGACTTTACATAAAATTATTATAGTTTCTCCATTCTATACACACGCCACATACGTACATTAACTGATTTATTCATTATTTAACGTATAAAGTTCAATATAAAATATTTTTCATTCACATTTTTAATTAATTATAACAAACACGTCTCAAGTTAGTAAATTTTATTATTAAACTATGTACATTCTCAATAAAATGAGTATCGAGTACGAGTTAATCAGATATACATTGCTTCATATGAAAATAATCAGTTTGGGATTTCTTTGATCGCGTTCCGGCGCATTGTCGACGAAAACCGAGGTTTCACTTTACTATCTTTAATGAAGGCCGCACAATAAACACATTGAGGCCGCATGCGACCTTAAGGTCACACGTACCCCACATATATTATTTATAATTAGTTAATGAACATATATCGATACGGTTGATGTTCTGTTACCTTAAAAACCTAATAAGTAATAGATGGGCTGAGGAAAATTCTAATATTACAACTTGAAGAAGGTACAAATATGTACAGAAACGTTGTTAGGAATTTAAATAAAGATTTTTGAAGTACACAAAATTAATATCTCAGACATAGGTGGTCTATATGTTTCATCTAAACGTTGTTTGTTAACGTTTAAAAGTTTGCAACCTACTTAAACAGTTGCTTTAATAATATAAAGTCTAAACAAAACGAAGAATGTTGAGTGTAATTTTAACTTATCTATAATGTATGTCTTTAAGCTCTATAAATTAATATTCTGACTGAAGGCCATTTCCAAATAATTTGAGCTTTTATATGTTAATTGTCGTTAAAAATATTTGGTTTGATAATATAGAAAAATATCTCGTTCCATTAGCATTCATATTTTAAGAAAGCCTTCTGTTACAGTTCTGATATCGATTGATTTATATTAAAGACATTCCGACCTTTAAAAAATCTAACAAGAAGCGATCATATATCTGGGCTAAATTTGAAGCTTAACGTGTAGCAGTCTAGGAATTTTAAACAGAATTATGTTGAAGTGACGAAATGACTTCTCCAAAATATGAGTCGCGTTTCGTTACATGTATTGAAGTAGAGTTATACGGTCTTTGATGAAATTGTCACTATTGGGTCGTTTTTCGAAGATAATTGAGAATTTTTTAATGGCATTTGAACATAAACCCTTCATAATTCTTTGTGAGACACAGTAGTTGCTCAACAAAGTCATCCGGTTCTGTTATAATCATTTATTGTTTCACATCTGAATATACCTTATTCCTTCCAATATGCTTTTTTTACGTATCCAAGATGCGGATCGATTCTTCCTAATTGGCTTGAGGAAAACGAGTTCAAGCAAGATGGGCTAAAATTACCGACCGGCAATTGTAAACACAAACGCAAATTATCAAAGTAACGATGAACTCTTCTTGTGATATTGTATTTCGCATGCTGGGGCAATCTTTTTTTAGCCCGCGGGTGTTATTTTATTTCTTGAAGAGACGTAATTAATGAAGCGCCATTAAGATGGAGCCAAGTGTTCTGTGTGCGCCATTTACCTGAGCTGTTTATAAAGTGCTCTCCTGGCAGATTAATTAGCAGCATGTTTTGAGTCTTGGCAATACGCCCCCGACGGCGCTCGCCTCCGGAGGCTGTAAGATGATCTGATTCCCCAAGTGACCCAATTTATTTGCTATCGATAGGGAATTCGGGCAGGCCATCAGAGGCCAGCTTAGTCCCGATCGCTCATCTGAGCTGATCGCTTCCAGGAAAAGGTCTTCTTGCGCGGTCCTGTCAGAGGCTTGTAAGCACGTGGCATTACCAACGAGTGCAAATGAAGTCTCAGAAATAGATTTATACAACAGCCAAGCTTCTTAGAAATACAGCATATCGTCAGTCTCGACTTGGTAATTTGTTTAGACAATGTAAAATTTCAAACGAATGATGAATTGTGTTCTCACAATGATTGGGAGGAAAATCGTCATAGGAATGTAAAAGCAAACAGCCTGAATAATTAGCTTTCTAATGGATCAAAACCACATTATAACTACAAGTCATTGGCCAATAGCAATACAGAACAGATCTGAAACTCCAGAAACCCAAAATCAGCTGTAATATTCCATTCTCAGAATTACATGAATTTCGTACAGAAGATTGAAGAAACTGGCCAATCGACCAAAAATAACGTACCTAAGAGTCTTGTCTCTATAGAAGTCCTCATCAACAACCTGTAAATTAATTCCTCGTTAAATGAAAATTACGATTGCTGATATAATATTTTTATAAATACATAATTTCGTTTCTGTAAATACTTAAATCAATTTTGAGAGATATTACAAAATTCTGATTAATGGGACCCGTTACACGACCGACTTTTTCAGCATTCCAATTCCTCGTCGCATTGATTCCGTTTCGTCTTGGCAGTTTCTTTTTATCCTTTAGCTGAACTTCCTGACAATGAAATCCCCGATTCACACGCTTCAATTGTCGTGCTTCGGACCGCCGAAACTAAAACGGCAGTTTTATGCCCGGTAAAATCATCCACTTATTAAATCAAAACCAAGAGGATGCCTTTAAGAAAACTGTAAACGCTCCCCGGATAATCAGGTCGTTAATTAAATAATTTAAATTTTCACGCAGTTAGAAACAGCAGCAACATGACTTCTTGAGGAGGATATTCATTCATCTGGTGATGACTCTGTAGAGCTGACTATTCTGCATCTGAAATACTCAGCAACTTAATTGGATCTATGACTACTTGATGACACAGTTATTAAAATTAATCGTATAAACGTATTATTTGCTTCTCGAATTTTGAGACGTTATTTACAAACTTCAAGTAGTGTAAAATTATGAAATAAAATTAAATTCATTTTTTTTGTAAAAGGAAATGGGATGCAGGTATTCTGAAGTTTACAATGTTTTATGATATTCGTTCCGAATCTGGTGACTTAAAACTCGCTTACGTATAGATTATTATAGATTCAACGACGTTGGTTCTCTGTTTGTATTTTTTCCTCTTATCAGACAATTTATCACACGAGATATTCCGATCCTAACCCATCGTATCGCTTGTCTGCCCCTTGCAAAATCTGTATTTTATTTATAACCATATTCATTTTTCACGCCATCGACGTAAGTGCTAAGAGACCTCATTAGCCAACAGACGTGATGGCATATCAACATTCATAATTACTGGACTTCTTCCAAATGCGCTCAGTCCAGGATCACTTACAGCATGAGTCACTTGGACCTAACAACTACTTAGTTTATTTGTTAGTTCGTTTCTTTCCTTTGAATCACATTAGCATGAAAAATAATCATCATATTAATATTTATATTTACTGCGGCTCCACCTGGAACGAAGAAAATGTTCCAGAAAAATAGTAATGACTTCTACCAGACACAGGCTAAACGTCTTCCTACGCAGTGCTTTGCACAATAACATGGACACGTGCGTAAAGAATTAGTGAAGGAAGTCCAATCCTTTACACCTTTTCACTGTTTCTCCAGAGAACCATTAATTTTTGACGCTGGTTGACCAAATTGTCCTCAATAATCTTTGTCGTCAGGTGCTGCACAATATTTCATTTTGTCAACGGTCACATTCATTTGATTGTAAAGCTTTTGGCGCATTCCCTTGGGCTCACTAATTCATAAAATATTTAATATTTTGACAGTCTACACTTATCAACTATATGCAATAAACAAAAAATTGTAGTAAAATGTAATAGTTACTATTTATGTCACCTATTCATATTAATAATTATTATATTGCATATTTTGTTATTTATTTTATTTATTATTTATTGAAATTAACTTTAAGCTAATTAAATATTCTCAATTCTGTTTTTCCACGTAATACTTAACCTATTTTAAATCCAAATTCACTCTTTACGTTTAATCAGTCCTTTCTAACCCTACAATTAAACATATTTAAAAACGTATATTGATTTTTTTGTACTTTTTAAATTTAATGGGCTCATATAAAATTTTCCCTACGCCTATCTGAGTTTCATTTTATGGAAATATTGAAATAATCTGGCAACTGTCCCATATCCACGAATAAAATTTATACAAAATATATAGAATTTGCTCCTTAACACTGAACAGTTCTATTTAATTTAACATATCTATTATCCTACAATACTTGTTATCATTTAAAATAGCCCTTAATCCTCTATTCCATATGATTTTTAATTTTTCAATAATATTTTCACTTTACGAAAATAGTAAAGAATTGCAAAAACGTACGTGATGGACTACAATTGACATAAAGACGGTTTTCGTAGGGTTAAGGAACAAAACATTTCTTAATCTACAATCTGCTTCTATTTCTTTGCCAATTTCTTTATAATTTTCTCCCCATATTTATTGAAATTTAATTCACAGGCAATAATAACACGTAAGAACTTACAACTATCAACCCATTGTATCACATCATTACATACAATCATGTAACAGTTTTAGCATTTAGGTATAACATGGCCAATAAGTCTTGGTACATTACGATTCTTTTGAGGTTTTTAGCTTTTAGTAGTTTACGACATCCTAATTGTTTTGCTGCTGCAGGCGATATTTTTTCTGTAATTTTAACTCAGTCGGAAGGTATTGGGTTGTAAGATTTTGTCAATTTCGTGGGTCTCGTTTCTCATTTTCATAAAATTTATTTATTTATCTGTATTTCGTATCCATCCTATTAAGTCTGAAGAAAATTTAATTTATGCAGATGTAATCTAATCAATCGCCCTTGATGAAGCCTGTTCACTTAGCTTTCGCCTCAGAGCAGTCACGTTTTAAGTACGTAAAAAGTCCAACACTTCTACGCATATTATGTTGTTCGATTAACATACGCTGCCTGGAGAATGTGAGATGGCTTGCGTGTTTATATTGGCAGATGGCTCTTGTTAAGCCACAGGAATACGCATTTAGCACGCGTGGCATGAGTTAGATGTTTATGTAATGTCGCATGTGCGCAATTACTGAATTATGTATGCCCGGCATGTGACTTGGGAGTCGCCCTGTATGCGAAGTATGCTGCACATGTTCCGCGCAATGACATATGAGGCATACTTGTGCTTTGCCAAAAGTGTCTTGCAACTCATTTGTCCGAAACGCACACCACGTATAAATAACCACTGTCATGACACGCAAATTCAAATTAAAACTCGTCAACGTAATGGACGTAAATTCTACGTATCTCTGGGGGTATTTCAGCGTCATAAATTTGATTTTAAAATCATGGACGCTGATGAAAATTAAAATGACAGTTGCAGTCAGCGTAACTCGTGCAAACAGTACTGTAAAGTCATTATAGGTATCGTCTAATACTGTCTTCGAACTAATATAAACTACTGAGGTCATAAAGAAAAAAGCTCTGTTGTGAGATTGGAGATACAATTATTTGTAGAATATTTGGGGAATATTAAATTGACATGGGCGTTAGCTTCACAGTATTAATGTTCTGTTGTTTGAGACAACAAACAGTTCATGAGATATGTAAAACAGGAATAAAATCTCTTCGGCAACCAGAAGAACACTTTAATTAGTATTCATAAGTTTAAAAATTGCTGGAATGACTTCTAGCTAAGTAGGACGTAACAAAATTCTGAAAGAAATCTAAACAAGAAAAATTAAGTGTATGGACAATATTAAACTTTACATGGGAAGATAGAAAATATTAATTTTCGATCACTTATTAATCTGTTTTTATGCCTCAGTTCCCAGTAACGACTCTTTAAAATTATCCAAGAAACAAAACGTCTGGTAAGAATTTTTGTTTAGGCACACTTTTAAGAGTCTGAATTGTGCTTCAGACAACTGTGCTCATAAAAATGTTATTTAAATGTCATAATTTCACTCAATTTTCTGCTAAATGAATAATTACCAATGGTCATTACTGATGATCAATTATATTCAACTGAAAATATTTTCAATGCCTATTCGGAGACCAAATACGATTTATAGATGGTTATTTCTGTAAAAATTTTGAGACAAATAAACTGGGAACTTGGTTGCAACGAACTCATAGGGTACATTGCTATATTTACGAAAGAACTGACAAAATTCATTTTTACCTATCGTTATAAATAATAATTTATTAATTATACTGCATTCACAAAACCAACGGAACAATCTAATTTGTTCTTTTAATATCATAAATAGCGGCGGCTTTATACGTCCAATTGTATTTGTTAAAAATTAATTAACTTTAAACTATTTTCATTATATAGCAATTGTGGACGGCGTTAACTCTACACAACTTGGTGGCGTATGAAAGTCATTTTTTGCAGTCGTTCCCACAAAAATAAATTTACTCTGACATCATATTTAATGCTTATTAACCGTGAAAGTGTAATTATAACTTTATAGAACAGATAAAACCAAAAACTGTTTAGCGCAAATTAAAAACTTTTATTTCTTCCAACACAAAAAATATTTCTATGTTTACACGCTTCCATTATTTTCAATATACGTTCATACTGTATTGCGCTTGATCTTTTGGGTCTTTAATTAAGAATTTTTATTTATTAGTTTTATAGATATGTATGACCAATGTGGCAAGAGACGGGCAGGTTGGAGAAACCCCAAACTGTAAAGCAAACTTTGTTTATAACTTTGATCATGTATGTTGCCCAGGTTAAGACCAAAGATATGGCAAATATGGGCTTGATCACTAGTGCAATATAATTTGTTACAAGAGATGCCGTCACGTTTTCATTAGAAATCCAACTACATCAAGAAACGTATGTAAAGTTACACTGTAACCTCCGAAAAATTAACCAGTCCGCGCAGTAGAGAAATAAGGTCCGTGAGAACATTTTCTGTGACCACAATTTTAAAAGTAGGTCTTGATTTGAGGTCACGTCAAGTTTTTCGGCCAAAGTTCCTGAAGCACGAAACTGTAACCAAACGACCACGGTTATCCGGGGAGAAGTAAATTTCTTGTAAGACCCGAATAACTGGCGATTTTTGGAATCATTAGGGTAGTTAGAAATTGTTACGTGATATTCAGACGATATTTTATATATTTAATTTTTCTCCATAGTAAATTTATTGTTTCACACCCTCGATTTTAATTCCTGTAGCAGACGTAATTTTCAAGTTGAGCCCAAACAATTGCCATGTATAAGTCAAGAAGGTAAATTAAATTCATTATTATTATTTCATCTTTAAACCATAAATTATAATAGTAACCTCCACAATACCTCATATGATCAATCTAACAAATTTTAAATTTTATTGGAGAACATCAGTCGTTACTGACGTTCCGTCACGATGGTACATTAACCTGAATTTTCGTAGTCACAAATCATCCTACAGGTGCCAAATGATCTCTGATTAGTTTGTGTATAAACATTTCTACATATTAGGCAGTGTTATCGTTGAGAAATAAATACAAATATAGTGTTACATTATCTAAAGAAATTATATCTGCCAATAAAACATTGAAGAACTGAGGCAAGTAACTCACTCATTACAAACATCTTTTAAAATATGCATAGATGAGATACTGAATTGCAGTAAATTATGTAACATCACTTCAGGCTCTACTATTTGAAGACGATAAAATCAGAACAGCAAAGGACGGTAATGAAGCAGAATATAAGATGATAATACTTTTAGAATTATAAAAAACGACCAGACTGAGTCTGAACAAAAGGAAACAATGGTAAATGATAACTACAAAGATTATGAAAGTGAAATAGAGCATAATAACGTCTGAAACGAATATTAATATTTAGGAGTGACGAGAGGGAGATAAACATAAAGAATGTAACAAACATCAAAATGCCATACGTAATTTAAATAGCATATTATATCAAAAAATATCCGCAGAAAATCGAAGCATCAAACTCAGAATATATAAATGATTATTCAAACTTTATTGTCTAGACCACGTGAGGTAAAATAAGTTATTCTAAATAGGCAATATCGGATAAAAGATGAAGGAGTAATGTGTATTTTTCTTTATGTGGAAGATATTGAGAGGTGAATTGTAGCATTAATTCGACAGGGGAAAATTCGGTGTACCATACCACTTACGACAAAAGGGAGGCCAAGAATTAAGATACTGACTTCAGAGACAGGACGCACAACGAGCCAGAACAAGCCACCTCCCATTTGCACCACGAAATAATCTATTAGAAGGTCGAAGATTATGTAAGCAAACCAAGCAATTATTAGTTGGTTACATTTCTTATGAAAGTGCGTTCAATTGACTTGTTTTTAGTTGTTTTGAACCACTAGTTTTTTTAAATCCTTGAGATAAAATAATTGTCTTGCCCAGCATTTTTCATAAAAAAATAATAATTAATTTGTTAATTTTTTAATTGTAAAGAAAATGAACTTTCTTTAATAAATTAATATTGTTTAAATAACTCAACGCATTTAAATAAAGATACCGCTGCAATATATATAATTTTTTAGGTTTCTTTTAATTTTTATTTGATTTTATTTTTTAAATATATATAATTCAGTGACTACTTTCTTGTGCCAGTTTAGCTCACGTAAATATATTTCATATAGTGTAGTATTCAAACTTTTTATACGCTGTGTAAATTACATCGTAAGGTTTCATCGTAAGGTTTTATTAACCTCTGTATATAGTAAATCACGGATGTTAGAGTATATGAAAGTGATCCTCACAGGCCTTCGATGCTATAAATGTAGGACGAGACGAACGACAAATGAGAATGTACATCACACCCACACTCTCGCGAGAATACGTGTGTGGGGAAGAGAGTCGATAATCGACGCTATCTGAGAGCCCACCGGCGGTCAGGCTAAACTCTCCGGTAATTCGGGATCATCAGTGGAAGGAAGGGTGGATTAGTCGACGGAGTGGGGAATTACTGGCTGGTCCGGGAGATAGCGTACCTCCAGGCGCGCACAATAATAAAAGGCGCTGCTTCGTCCAAACAATAATAACGCTTTAAGCTTTCAAGTAGTCCGAATCGCAGGGCGGAATAAAAACTAAGCCTTCGGAGTGCTCTCACTACCACCCAGATAACTCCTAAAATAATTAACCATCTCCAGGGTTCCAAGGTTTTTTCGAGTTTCGTCAAACTAGACTCCAAATTATATCACAAGAGCAGAATCTTAAAAGAGTTCTAGATTAATCGGACTCCATTCACCAAACAGTTGAGACGGAGTATAAGAAAGAAAGAGCACGGGATTCCCTTTCCCTATTGGTGCTAGTTGATATTAATGAGTTCAAATGTTGTAATGTTTTAATGGGGATTTTGATTATACTTTAAATTAACAGATCAGGGTAAATAAATAATAAGGAAGTTTAAAATTTTATAAGATATCTAACGAAACAAAAGAAATTAACTTCCTGCTTTTTAAAAGTTTATAAAATTAATTTACAATTAAAATTAAATAACCATTACTTAACATCAACCCCTCCTTAACAACTTGATAACAACTCAACGACCACTCAACAGCCACTACCAACTGAATTTTTTTTACCAACCTCGAAACCTCTGATATTCCCATCTACCGGCGAATTGCCCAAGACTTTTTGCCAATAACAATTCATCTTACATTTTCGAGTTCCCAATACCAGGTTCAAACGTCTTACCCAATGTCACGAGAAACTCACGCGCCAGGCAATTCCATTTTGTGTGGTAAAATTCTTGACGTGTTAAAATGTTGAGATCGAAGCTTATCCACCCGACTCCTTTATGATCATGCTGAATCAGCAGCGATGTTTATTACTCCCGCAAAAGGCCATTCAATAGATTTTGTGGTACCAGGCCTCCTCAACCTGAAGAGAAACTTTCGCAGCTCGGAATATTTAGTTTAACAAAATTATTCATTAAAATGAAAAAAAAAACCTTTTCCCTCAAATAATTTATTATACATATGTACACTGCAATTTTTAAGGTCCGAAAGTCTATTGGCCATTAAGCGATAGTTGCAAAAATCATATAAAATCTAATAAAAAAATTTACCACAGCAGCCGATGCAAACAGCACCATATCATATTATGTCTATATGAATACAACGCAACTAATATACAAGATATAATTCCTTTGAATAATGTGGCAATTATTTTTATAGTGTAAATTATGCAAGAAAATAAGTTATTTCTTCTGTAAAATGTCTCCGTGAATGATAAGATGCTTGAAGATCGTCAGAATTATTATGCGCACTTAATGTCATGTCAGTTCTAATAATCATGGGTATCATCATTAACAATATATTTAGTATTAAACTGTGAGCTATATTTATTAAATTAAAAGAAGAGAAGAAAGATATTTCGCATATACATTTTAGCTCATTATAAGTTGTACAAATTAATTAATAACTTTTTTATAAAAACTTCACTAGTTTATGTTTACTCCTTCTACTATGCCCAGGAATTTATGTAACACTAAATAAGTAAATTTTATGCAATATCGTACAATTATATATTTCAAGTATAATCTATGACAGTTTCGACTTTCTTAAATACATTAATTCGACTAATTTCCAAAATTAATTGCACGAGTGTAAATGAAAGTCTTATTTACTGAACTGTAACCATCTATTCTGGCATGACAATTTTCTTTTTTGTATAAGTTTAGTCATGTTTAATGAGATTAATACTATAAGCTTGCGCCTTTGATCGGTATTGTTGCAAACAGTTAAGGGAAGTCATTGAACCTTTGGATTTAAGTGTAAGTTACGCGTCATTCTGGAATCAGTCTCAATTGGAAGCTTTCAGCATTCACATGGTTACTTAGTTCATTGTATTATCTCAGGAAATTTTTCAGCGGAAAGAAGGAAAGAAAATTATTTGTATTTGGAATTTTTTTCAGACATGTGTGGTATCAGACCAAAGTAATTAAAGCCAGTGCTATTGAAAGAAAAATAAGAAAGGTCGTGGCTTACATGAGACTGAAGCTCGGTGGCGCCTTTCAGGATAGGAGTAAGAAATTATAGTATACATTTATTTGGCTGATTTTCAAAATTATTTGCACGAGATCCTAAGTCAACGTTAAGAAAAATTAAATTAAAAAATAATTCCACAGACACCACATCGCTTTGTTTTAAATGAAAGCTGTATATTTAGCAGTTTGTCTCCTTTTCCTTCATTTTTCATTTTATGTGACGTATCACGTTTACCCATTTTATTATAATTTACTCATTTTTTTCACTATTACCTTAGGTTTATCTATTATTAACGTTACTTACGGAAAAATAGTAATAACTATAAAATAATTATTCCTGGAATTTGGTGCATAGAATTATTCAACTAATATAACCGGGAAATCTATTTTAAATAAGGAAATACGGAGTGTTACCCTGTTAAGTGGAGCTAATTAGATTATGAGCCACTATGTAGTAGTTCGGTATGTTGATTAGGTCTTCTCTCCCTTGTTCCATGGCGTAAATTCGGCTATTTACCACTGTTAACTTGGAATGTCGTCATCTGACAATAATAGGCGGAGCAAAAGGTACACAGACTCTCGAATTCCTCAACCAGAATAAACGCCGAACAGATGCACACAAATTTTGCTCCGTTGGCTATCAATATTTACAGTTGTTAATCCAAGCTCAGTATCTCAATGTTTGGCAATGGTACTTTTCTTTAATTATAGTAAATAATTTCCGAAATTAAAACATCTGGCTGGTTTTAAAATCTAAAATTAGCGTTATTGAATTACACACCATTTATTTGGAAATATTAATTCTATTTAAAATATTACGACTATTGTCTACTAACAATTCAAGAAACTCGACTTGCATTATTCATCTCTTATTCAAACTAATAGTGACACTACGAACATAAAAACTAGTCCGCATGGTGACTAATATATTATACAGTAACCAAAAAACCAACGTTAATTATTCGGATGTATTTAATTATCTCCTTGGTTTGAAATAAATTTCCAATTAATTGACACAATAATTAAATTTACGAGGAAGTTAAAACCAGAGATAAATTGTTTGATATTATGTCTTTGCTATGAAAACTAATTTCCATAGATTTCTGGAAACTACTGACACATTACATTATCTTTAAAATCATTTTTGGATCATAAAAATATATTTTAATAAATGAAACTGGTGGTCAGAGAAATTAAAATTATTGACTAAACAATTCAGACAGTAAAAATATACTATGCATAAAATATAAATATAAAGCGTTAATTATTAATTTAATAAAAATCCTTCGTCAATTTTCTGGAATATTATGAATAATTTTATATTATTGATCATTAATATCTACTAAAAATTAAAATAAATTGAATAAATTTAGTGAACTTCAGAGCTATTAAGTCCCGGTTGTGGTAATATATGTTAATGTATGAATTGTTTTGCAAAGTAAATTAAATAGACACATAAACTGATTTAATTAGTATATTCTAGTTTATTCTAGCTATTTCAGGTATTATGTAATATTTAAAATGTCAGAATATATTAGTAGCAAATATATTATTTAATTCTTTATTATTTATGACCAATTTTATTAAATTATTGTATTTTATTATCAAATTTAGTATTTAAGGTAAGTAATTAACGACCTGTATAAGACAGCTGCAAAAAAATTAACAATACATAAATTTGTATTTTTTAATTGTCTGTAATTGTTTACTACAACTGTTATTTTAGTTTTCATACAAGTTAATTTTGTTCCTTTATGTTTTTGAAGTTAACGTATATGTTACAAATCATACATAATATATTTACATAATTCATTATTCCATTTCACAAATAATTACAACGATCATGTTAATTACATATTGTAATATTATTATTCCAATGTTACGTTACTACTTATTATTGGAGTTGACTTACTTTACCTTAAAATAATTCAAATTGCTATGTGCTTATATTACTTAACTTGCATTATTTAGTAATTACTTTGCTCAATATTCCCATTATACAATTTTTAATATTTTAATCTACAATATTTCAACTCGTTCTATAACCTTTTATTGTCGGCTAATATATTTATACATTTATATTTACAATTTAATATATTTATTTATAAACCTACGAGACTATACATTAGGACTGAATCATGTAGTTAATTGAATTAAATTGCCTCATTAGTTATTTTCCATTTAAAATTTTTCTTTGTCAAAGTCACAAAATAGAGAAATTTAATCTACCAACTGTTAAAACTAAGACAAATTCTGTAGTTATTTTCGTTGTAGGCCTGTTACAATTTAAATACAACCGGATGCAGCTGTTTTTTAAATTTGGTCTGGTGTTACACGATTGAGAGGGAGAACGTAGAAATTAGTGAGCTCGCCTCTTTTCTATGCAGCCTTTCTGTTTTGATTTACTCGGCAATAGCAGTGTTTGCCCAGTGGAGAGACCAGGTGTCTGTCCCGCCTTATTTGAGCGAGGGTGCTCTTCTGGCTGGTGTTTTTACTGCACTGGACACGACACGCTCAATTGAATAATGTCTTGTGAATGACATCCCATATTATTTGGCCGCCCGCGGCCAGAATTAGGCTAATGAAACAGGAGCGGAACGACCGGAGAGAAAACACGGCTCGCCTGCGTAAGAGCTGTCCCCCTACTCTCACACGAACACGGGAGGGAAAAAAGGTGAAAAAAGGGGTGTCCGGGCACTTGGGCGTTCTAACGAGGAAAGCAAACCCCTTGACGGTCCCGACGTCCAGAGAGAAAAAAAAGAGGGAGCCCGGACGGCGTGTACTTCTGTTTCAAAATGAAACTTGAAGCCGAAATGTGTAAATGGACGAGAAAATTGCTTTTCATGTGGAAGCAAAGTCGGTTCTCTGGAGGAGGCACAATGGCTCTTTTATCCTCGACGGGCTCCCTCGTTGCCGTGATTCAGGACACTGGCTGACTTGAACAATTCCAGCGGCAGTAACCCTTGCCTCTGTGTGTAAAAACCCTCCTCCCACCCTTCACTCGCTGCGGAGATTACATACTTAAAAAGTGTGTGGGGGTCTCTGATGAGAATAGGAAGTCGGTAATCTGTGATGGGTGACATCCAGGATTAATCGGAGGTCGCCGATGTTAAATTGGGCATGCGATGATTAGAAATATGAGCGAGGTCTGCGTGGGTGGAAAGGGTCGCATTGTTCTGCCAGTCTCCCCGGGTTTCATTTGCACGCCATAATTGGTCCAGCATCGGCCGCTCGTCGTATTATAACCACCACCATGAGCATCGGCTCCCCTTCTCCCGGCAGGGGTCAATTAGTCGCAGGATTAAACACACGGGGCGCTACCTTAGTCCTGAGGGAGCTTCTGGAGCGATGAGCAACTCCCTCCCTTTAAACCTGATTTATAGTTCAAATCGGAGCCACATAATCGGATACAAAAGAAATTCCATCACCACTACAATCGCCATTATCATTCTCAAAACTATAATACAGTGGAACTTGGATAATTCAAACTTTTACCATTCAAATTCGTATAAAGTTAAAATATTCTTTTTACCCTTGAATTTTATATTAATGGAGTGCAAAAGAAAATCTTATCTACTTTAAAGCTTTTATTCAGAAACTCCAGAAAAATATTAATCTAAACACGAAAGTCTGTTTCTTCTTACGTTACGAGCTGCGTTGTAATAAACCGAAAATATTTGCGGTTAAATTGAAGAACCAGATATGCCATCTCCACTATTGTTAGCGAGCTGCGACACGTAAATAGATGTAAAATTTTGCGGGAGAAGTCTATTAAGCAGACCAGAGGCAGGACGCATGTTTGGCTGCTAGGCTGCCAGTCAAGTGAGTGTAAACGGTGCTGATCTGAGTTTTTTTTGGGGGGTAACAGGCTACATGAGGGTGATTCCCTTTAATAGCATAGGAAGGGACTTGAAAAGGGGGGATGTGGAAGGTAGAGCAAGGTAGTCCAGGGTTGACTAGGGCCCCCAGGCTATAGTGTAAGGATCCTACCCGGTGTTTCACCTAAAGGTGATGCAGGGAAAAACCCTAGAAAACCTGCATCAGGTAGGTCGGGCTAGTGGGTACTACTCCTGCGCCCTTCTGATGACGGGAGACTGGATTGCTGTGGGAACGCAACAAACCCGCCTCCGTGCCGTGTTCAGTATTGAGAGGCAGTTTGCCGACTGGTCCAATAGGATCAGAGAACAACTCTTACCGTATGCCGAAGGTCTTCGACCCCCATACATACACCGCTCAAACTGCCAAGGTCGTCTCAGCCTGCAGCAGTCTTGAATTAGCTATCTTGATCATGGACCAAGGGAGGGAGGGAAAGAGGAAAACCAGGAAGGAGGAAGTCAATCTTCACCTGGCTCTCACTCATTTCCCTTTTCCCTTGCTGATCTGAGAATTAGTGAACCGGGCATATAGTAAGTTAGTAAAGGCGGTTAGTCGAGAGGTAAGGCTTAATTAAAAAATGTGTTTAGCCTGAGAGAGGCAAATATATCTGGTGATTTCCTGCTCCTGGATATTTTGCCCCGCCTGCCATTTATCTGGTAATTTATAAATGGATATCCAGAACGTTGTTTTTGGACATTTGAGCAACCCAGCCTCCAAACTGTTCGTCAAAGCAGAAAAGTCGTGAATTTTTAATGGTTTCAAAACAATCATTTTCACTAACTGCCAAATCGGTGTACTTTTAGGTAAATTAAATTGTATGATTTTTTACATACATCTTCAATTTTTATTTAATGGTGTATAATAGTATACCATGAGAAAGTCTCACGTGCCGTGCTAAGCCGATACGATGATATACTCTTCTAATATCGGCTGTTCATTTATATCATGTGGTGGCACGACAGTTAAGTTATTTTTAAAAACTTATTTTATTACAATTATCTTCATTACAGATCTTATCAAGCGTCGAGACTTGTCAGATTATGACGCACTTATCAACAGCGGACATGCTGATTCTTGGAGTCGGAGTAAAAGCACGAAGCAGACACGTGCCTCTAATTCTAGAGTTTTGGTTCAATGTCGACGAATTGGGAACGAGACGGCCCCAGAAATTAAAAAGTTTATGTCACGCGATTTCCCGGGCGAATTACTTTTCTCACAGTCTAGGTGCTGTGAAGACCAACATCATTCAACGTGTAGTTGTCGCATATTGACACATTTGGTAGAGAGGCCTTCAAAGACGACTTCCAGGATGGCTGATCCATCAAAGCTGCATAGATGCTTGACTGCTCTAAGTTTCCTAATCCTTGACGTGCCCATCTTTAAGAAATGAACCTGCGATTCAGAGATTATTTCTTCGGTTACCGGTTCTTAAATAAAATCCTTGTAAATTTTTCGATAGTTTAAATTCCATTATGGATAAAAATACCCTTTTTTCTCTCTCCTTAAACATCATGATTTCATTAAATAATTCCGACACCTTCATAATGTTTTGGTGATTTTAATTACAATAACAAATTTTACTTGTGTATTAACGTTCAGAAAGTCTGTTCAGCAAAACGTCTCCTATAATTAATTAATATTAAATAAATTCAAATAAATATACGTTAAAATTTGGCTCACCACAGCGTGGAGATATTAAATAATATTGTAATAAATTTTAATGGAAATTTTATTTACAGTGTAATCCCTCACAAGGAGACGTATTTGATGTTGATTTTATTTTAACAACGTATTCTTTGTACTTGTTTCTGTTAATCGGATATTGGAGCATCTTTGACTGTACCGCGGATTGAAGGTGTGGTAAGATGACCGCCTAGTTATGGGTGGTCCAGTGTGAGCATTCTTGGCTGTATAAGGCGTGTTAACAGAGCCGGGCAATTCGCCTGGGCTAGGAGAGCGCATGATGTGCCTTGACGCGCAGGCCACTGCGGTTCACCGAGCGACAGCCGCGCGACTTGGTTACTTTATTTGTATTTTCGGGTCTGGATTGCGGCCGCAGGAATGTGAACAGCGCGTTTAGCGGTCGCCGCAATCCCAGCGATCACTCAAAACTAGCGCTGCCGCCGCTCTTTGTGCCGCTGCAGCCGATATTGCGCCGCTCCGACACACCACCACAGCGACGTATTCATTACGGAAATTAGAACTGCTGCGAGCGTCACCCTAAACCTATTCCGCATACCAGCTGCGGATCTTATTTCGCGATTTTTAAGAAAAACAGCCCAGGCAATAATCCTAGAAAATAAATAAATCGGAACGTTACTTCCACTCTTAAAATGTTAGATTCATCATCTGAGTTGGTCTCAATTGAACAGCGTAATATGTATATATAGAATGGCCCAGAAAATGGGTTATAATTAATTGTTTCTCGTTTCCACTTTACTTCGCGGTAAGAAATATTATAAATCCTCCATTTAAAGAAAATTATATTTATCACACTAAAATGCACATTACAATAGGAAAAAAAAGAAATATTATAAATCCTCCATTTAGAGAAAATTATATTTATCACACTAAAATGCACATTACAATAGAAAAAAACAGAAATATTATAAATCCTCCATTTAGAGAAAATTATATTTATTACACTAAAATGCACATTACAATAGAAAAAACAGAAATATTATAAATACTCCATTTAGAGAAAATTATATTTATCACACTAAAATGCACATTACAACCATTTAGAGAAAATTATATTTATCACACTAAAATGCACATTACAGTAGAAAAAAACAGAAATATTATAAATCCTCCATTTAGAGAAAATTATATTTATCACACTAAAATGCACATTACAATAGAAAAAAACAGAAATATTATAAATCCTCCATTTAGAGAAAATTATATTTATCACACTAAAATGCACATTACAATAGAGAAAAAACAAGAAATTTTATATTCAGCCAAATAAAATTATTATATTTTGCCTGAAGGGGATCCAAAAAGTGTAACAATAAGCCATGTCAGTTATTATTTCATTAATGTGTTCTCATTTCCTATTTTCATTAATATCTCTGTCTTACAAATTTGGCTGTTTTTTATTTATGATTCAATAGAGATAATTTGTCACGTCAAAAGTGTTTCAGTAACAAATATTCGTAGATAAAAATCAATACTAAGTATGCTCTGAGGCGAAAACTAGATTAATTATAATCAATTATCGTTCTTTTATGCTGTCTACTTCTTCCCTGCCGACTTTTATAATTTATTTATGTAAGTAATGTTGCAATGAGGCAAACTTGATAGGGCGCAGAATATTTGTTTGGAATTTAGAGACTGGGCAGAATGGAGGATTTTGCCACGTCTCGTGGGGCTAGAATTGGTAAAGTGGGGTGTCCTAAGGCGGTGAAGTGCGACATAATTTAATGTCGAATCTTCTGCCGAGAGTTTTGTGAATGGAAAATTTTCCAAACTGTTGCTGAGCAGACAGCGACCGAGACAATTATTAGGGTAACATTTCTGGAGTCACCTTTTGTAAGAAATAAAGTCAACTGATTCAAAAAGGTGCAGTGGTTTTTCAGGAAAGTGAAGTGGTTTTGTAAAGATAAAGTTATTGATGAGGAAGAAATATATCCTGGATAATGAGTTAAGAATAAATTATCTTTATAAACTTGATACTACATTCTGCCACAATATTAATTTTGCCAATAATTCCACTTAAGAAAAATATTTCATGTCACTTTAATTTAAGAACTGTATTTTAAATTTTTCTTCATAATTACAAGTTAAATAAACAACTAAAAAGTTTGAATCATGATAAACAATGTAAATAAAATAATAGGAAAATTTATAGCGTTTATACACTTCCAGGGTTAGAAATTGATTCTTTTATTTAATTTATTTATTTAATTCCAGTTTATAAATGCATTTTTTTAAAGCTTGGCTATGTTGGCGGCACTTTATTATATTCGCGGATTTCACACATGTGAGGTCTAAAACCGAGCACAAGAAAATGTGATTGACATTCACATATATTGACAGCTGAAAGAAGAATGGCCTTACATTACTGCGTTTCAAATTCCTCTGAAATTGTTTGAACGTTGAGATGTTGCCCAGCATACAAAGCAACCGACTGGTCTGAGCACTTGGTTTGTAAGTGCAATTTCACTTAAGTACATAACCTCGTAAAAATGGCTGTTGTTTTGTAAATGAAGGCCCATTGTTGTTGAAAATCATTTCAGTTTAATTTTAATCAAAAGGTATCTTTAATTCTATAGCCTTGGCGTAATAGTATTATAAATTTTTATCTCATAAGAACAACGATTTCGTTTCATATAAAGTTAATGCATACAAAAATAATGCTGAGGCAGAAATTAATTTCAGCTAATACTATAACGCATATTCGATTGTTACAAAATTGCCACTGAATATTTTCATTTTTTTTAATTGTATCAGTAATAAAATTACTTTTTGGTTGAAAGAATTCTTTTAATTATAATGAGATATATTTCACGACTACTGACAGGCATTCTGGAATTAAAAAATTATTAATTATGAAAACTTGTTAATTAGTTGTAATATTCAAACATAGTATTTTGACTATAAGTTTACAATAAACAATAATTTTATTGCCATTTAAATAATATAAATGTGAAATGAAATATATTCCACAAAAAATTCACTACTATTAACGGGTATTCTAGAATTAAAAAAATTATTAATGGGAAAAAATTTGTTCATCAATTGAAATTTCTTCCACAAAAAAACTCTATAGGAACGAATATAATATCAAGGTATATTTTTCTGTAAAGGGCGTACAAATAGCTATCGAAACATAGTGCAGTCAAATAAAAATATTAAATGATTTGACTAGTAAAGATATGTTTTGAATTATAAAGAATGTTTATTTTTGGTTCTTTAAAGTATTTCTAAGTTATTACGCGTTAAAATGATTTATTTCGTCTGCAAGAGCCACTACAAAGACTTCAGTCGTTTATAATAAATATTCATTCATCACAGCTTTACACTCCCAAGAGAGCTAAGAGTTAACTGAGAATATTGGAAGACAGCCAACAAAATTTACACATTCTAGAGACTGTATTTACGTGTGGCTAGGAGTCATGTTCTCGGTTTCCGTCGTTTGTGTGCAACGAGACTTTTGGCTCTGAATAAGATGTAGTTGAAATAATGCATGAAACTGGGAAAATGAATCTGGTCACAACAGAATTAAGCAGGAGGGCTTTAGTGTTAACGATTGCGATTGATCGCGGATATAGTTACCGTAGGTAGACGTTGCAATTGGCGATGTCGAGCCCGGCTTTTCGGCCGCCATGCTACAGAATAAATAGTGGTTTATATGACGTTTCAATAGCGATTGGCTATGGAAGCCCCCGGTTCGGAACTAACCAGGCGGAATGTTATTTCGGAAAACACGCACCCTGTGCAAATGCAATCGTGTGTCTGTTTCATTAATTCAGAGCGCTCGGCGCCTCCCCCGCCCCCTCCCCCCATACCCTTTGCGCTCTCACGTCATATTCCACCCCCGATACAAAGGGCTCAGTCGTAACCTGGTTGCCGTAGTGAAGGACTGCGGCTATTACAAAACGCTTTTCCGCCAGACTCATCTAATGTCCACGAGCACTTAATTTTAGAGCCGTGGCAGGTGGAAAAAAAAAGAGGGGTTGGTGAGAGCGAGTAAGAGAGAGAGAGAGAACCGGAACTCGCAAATATTTTATCTTTCACCCCATGCTGGAAGCACGTTTATTTCCTTTTTTTCGCGTGTTTCAATTTAATTTCTGCGATGTAATTATATGGCTTTCACTTGCATAAAATACAGTATCCGATACGTTTTCACGGTTCTGCATACAATAAGGCCCGATGCAATTGTTAATTAATTTAAAGGGGGCCGCCCCCTTCCACCCACGCTCTTGTATCTCTCTCAGTACCCCCACCCTTCAGGACAGGATTTAATGCGCATTCCTGAAAGCTCCACTTGAATCATAACCCAGTGATCCGAGTAATGTTTTCTCATTTTAAAAGAATGTCTTTCATTTTACGATTAACAAATGGAAATGGCGCTTCCATTGTTTTATAAAGCAGATATCTGATTCTCTAGTAGTAATTAATCACAGAATTATGATCGGGGACGACGTTCTACGCCGTACGTTTCAGTCTCACGCTCTGACCGTGTAATTAAATTAGCATGTTGCTTCGTTGTTAATAGAAATATTTGGAACTCCAAGGACGGACAGTTACCATTAATATTAATATCCTAGACGCTGTATACCATCTACATAATTAAGTGAAAAGTCTTGACGGATTCATCTGAAACAGTTGTGGAGGAGACAAGACAATGGAATCTGCCATTGTAACGTTATCAACAACGATAGCTTAGTATGGAACTTCTAAAGATTATCGAATCTTATAGATATAGAAGTTAAATGCATACAAAACTGAAAGCGCTTCTTTATAAATGGTTGTTGAGCAAACACGCGTCTTACAATGAACAGCAAAGATGCTGATTGTCGATTGTTCAATTACTCATCATAAGTAACGATTGATGAGGATTTTAATTGTCCTTTAATTAATTAAGAATAAGAAAGATTAAAATTTATAATACATTTAATATCATAAAAAAGAAATAAAAACTATCATCCTGCTCTTTAAAAATTAAATAATTATTTCTATCACGAATTCTTGGTGGCGATGACCACTGTGGTATTCAATTGATTGTTTTGAGGGAGTTCTAGTTCATTTCTCTGTTACCATTCGGAACTCATACGTAGATCATCACCGGAACCTTTGAACCCATTGAAGCGACAAAGCTTCTGTAACTTGATGGCAGATACTGCCACCTTTGAAATGTGCCTGAACACCTCGTCTCTGCTACCACCACTCAACAACGTAACTAACTTTCTTAAATATTATTAACCACTAACCTGTCCTGAATTCAGCTCGGAAAATTTTGTGAAACAAAGTTATTTTATTTTTTAGCTTATTACACTACAATTTTAATGTTTCCTAAGTGATTTTAAATAAAATTATAATCGCCTACGAACTTAGAAATGTACGCCCAGCCACTATTATAATAAACTATCTAGTTAATTTTATAAACAATTAAAGAGAATCTAATTGAACGATAATATTGTTATATAAGTTTTGTGTCAACGCTTAAAGGTTAGAATCTTTAAAAAAATATTACGTGAAGTGAAATGGGGAATAAAGTTTTCCTAATAAGAACCCGGTATTTTATTGCTCCCATCATTTTGAATTCCTAAAATGGTCTATATTTTTATACTATTTCTTACTATTGAACCACAAAGTCTGAAAGAAATTGCAGAATTCTATACCTAAATCAGAATTTATCTATTCATAATACAATTTATTCTTATAATCTGAGAACTTATATTGTTCTGATTGTCTGAAACTACCAGAAAGGACGCCAGAAAGACGGGCTACCAAAACCTGACTTCAAAATAATGATTTCATCTGTTAATTTCGGAATGGCACAGGGTCTTAGAGTCATTCCGTGTGATCACCTGTGTGAGGAAATTCAATCTTGCAGATCGAACTATCAAACTCCAGTTTCGCAGAACCCCATAGATAAGCGAATTGAGGTGTTCGAACTTTTAAAAGAGAATGCAGAAAAATTCAGGAGGTAGCTGAAGCTTTAGCGGATAAAAGTCATTAATGGAGTTCCAGTTAAGTAACATTAAATGCTATACTTAGTCAGACGCCGCTTGAAGGGAAAACCGAAGGCAGGTTTGTCTTTCAAACGTCACAATTTTTTTTCGGAATACTACGACAACTTCCGAAAGGAATAAAAGAAAAGGTCTGAGAGAGAGTAAGTAACGAAAAATAACAAGAAATAAGTAACGATAAATAACAAGAAATGAACTAGCAAGGAAACTAACCGCAGAACCATTTTGTAGGTTTCTCCACCTCACTGTCAACATTTTTCCAACCGGAACTCATTAATTGTTATGCTCTTTCACGATCTTATACTTTACAGATTTCATGTTCAATGTATTGTATTCAAACGTACATCATTAAATTCAGTCACTATTTATCTTCCAAACCGTAGTCTAATATTGTGCTTTCGTAAAACCGGCTGATTGATTAAAACAGGACTTCTGGCCACGGAACATCCCTTTTATAAATGGCTTTTCTTCACAAATCAATGAAATTTATAGTGGTAACGAGGTGAATTACAGAATGCATTAAGATAGCGGTAATGGTGGCATGTTCACTAAGCCATTATTATGCAGGCATCCAAGCATTCAATCATGTGGTGTTGCCTTCGACAGCCAATTAAATTCCACTGTAACGTTTTCCCCGCCGCATATTGCCTAGATTATTACGCAAAGCCAGACCTTTCAAAAAACTAAAGCAATTGTGTAGAAAGTGTTATACTCGTAAATTATAGAGCCCTTCATTCATCTATCCAATAACATTTCGATAATTGACAAGGAAAATACGTTTTCTCAAGACAGAGATTGATCACATTAAACTGTATCGATACACGTTACTTAATAACGCTCTTATTCATTATTTCTGCGCAGTAAATTTAGTTATGAAATAACCCTGATTAGATAAATATCTCTCAACCTATAGTCAACAGTCAACGTTAGTTATTGCTGAACTGTAAAGACTCGACAACTACTTATATCTGATTTCCAAGTTTTTCTCATCCACAACGCATGGAGCTTGCTTAAGAAATAATTCAATACACATCTACGACTTCAAACCTATTCCACGTCAACACATTCTCTTTTCTCCAAAATTGAAAACCTAGTATGTACCTATGTAGCGTCCGTTTCAACAAATTTTTAACGCGTTCCGAAAACCCCATTCAAGCTGTTTTCAGAAAGTTTCTATCACACCTTGTGTCAATTGTTACATAAAATTCATAATTATTATTAGTCATCTTCAAGCAGTTACACAAAACTGTTAAGCAGTCATCCGTGTTGCCTAACTCTACCAGTAACCCGAATGATTCCTCCTGAATTTTCCGAAAACCTGCGTACATATGATGTTTATATTAATCAATTTTCCGACCAGCTTTGTCAGACGCCTCTTTCGATTAATTAAACGACGTTTCGGTGCATATTCGCACCTTCTTCAGATTTGTTCACAATCAGATTGTTCCAACCAATTATTAAAAATTTTATACAAAAAATTGCTGTTATATAATGTGTCAAATTTGAACAATTGATTGGATGTAATAATAATCTGATTGTGAAAAAAGGCACCGAAAAGTCGTTTAATAAAAATAAAAACTGTCTCGGAAAAACTGGTCCTAAAATTATTTCAATGAAATATTTTAATATCAGACGTTAATTGATTTAATATTAATAGATTTTAATTTGTTTAGAGCTCAAAACACGTCCCAATACATAATATTCGGGAACTACTGGATTTAATGATCCTGTATGAACGGATACATTTCAACACATCATCAAAATATCTAGAAGTTTCTGGTACAAATTTACATTTTTCAATCGTAAAAGTATTTTATAAACTGACTTTCAATTATAAGTCGTGCGTCATATTTATAGCAATTTTGAAGACTTCAAAAATAAATTGTTTCAATAGTCATGATTTGAAATTTATATTATATATATTAAACATACTTTTTTCAGTATCAATACTTAATTTCTTAGCGTTCCAACCAGAGCTTTCGTCTATGATATGGATTCACTTATTTATTTTTCAGCTCGTGCTGGAATACTCCCTACTTTGTCATATAATTTTCCATTAATTATCTTTATATGTTCGTATATCAAAGTCATTAGCGTTAGTGTTCAGTATAACACTGGAGTAAAACAGAAATTTTATAACAGAAGAGAATCAAATTTTGTTTATTTTCAACATTAATAGCCAAATTATTAAACCTGATGTGAAGCAGCTCACTCATCAGTCTAGAACAAAAATTACAAGCAACATCTTAATTTTTTATATGTTGCCGATCAATTTAAAGTTGTTGCTTCGACAAGAGTGAATAATTTTTGTACATTAAATTTTAATTATTTTAATTTACAAAGGTTGTATTTTTAAGTCTGTTAAGTCTAATAATTAAATAAAAATGTTGACCAATGTCAGACTTTATTTTAAAAGAAAGTTGAAAAGAAAAAACAACGCTTCTTCAGTTTTTGACCCAAATTATTACCATGAAACGTTGTTTTTGTCTTTTCAAATTGTTTTAAGAATAAAGTCTGAAACTGATCAAAAAAATTATTTGTTTTTATTTCATTAATGTGGATTTTTAATGGGCGTTTGGTTTGACCAATGTAAGAGAAATTCCAGTCTAACTCGTTAATATCTTACATAACATTTTTATTGAAATTATTAATTTTATCTTTTTTAACAAAATATTCTGGGATACTTCTCATTTTTGTGTAACTGATAGTGTCTGGTTTTCTCCCATGTGCTTATTCAGGTGTTAATCGTTTGAATTATAAATTTTTATCCATTGTAAGGGTACTTTCTCTACATTGTGGTAAAAATACATGTATTTGTTTCCAGAAGTGTTGCTTTGAGATTACTCATGCTGATAATACGATTCTATTTTGGATTTCTTTCTCCTTGTTTCATATCATTCACTCCTGGCTTAATTTACGATAAAAGGAATCCCGGAGGTAAAGCGGCCTTTGATCACGTACCTTTTTCTCCCGACACAGTAATTAAAGAAAAAATCATGCGTTTGACCTCTGAATGTCAGGGCGATTGAATGAACGAGTCGAGAGCTGACTGGGTCCGCTGTATACATGTGTCCCGAGTGAATCGCGACGGATGAACGCTCCCATAATGGCGTCTCTGTTAACGAAGAGGACTAGTGGACTGGTGGGGGCTAAAATGTCACCTGTATGCTTTCGCGTGTGTATGTGCGGCGGTCTCAAGTTGAAAGCGGCCGAGTACCGGCTGCATATAGACACAGAGCGAGGCCCGACTACGGCTCGCTGGCTGGACACAACTCCGCTGCTCAAATGGTAAACATGAAATTCACTCAGTCCGTTGCTGTACAAATACTAGCGCGCGCTAGCGGCATGATTGGTTCTAGGGGTGGGCGGGGGGGCGAGAGGCTGCCGAACATTCGCAATATTGAAACTGTGTATATACAGTGGCCCGCGGGGGCGGGGGACGTCAGGGAGGGGAGCTATATACATGTTATCACACAACAGAGAGACAGCGGCCGCACTCTCCGACTGTCACGAATATTAGCACGGACCAATGACAAGCTGGCTCGTCAAATCCCGCTGGTCGGCGCAACCCCTTCCTCCCTTTCCCCGCACTCTCTGTCCGCTTCTCATAAGGGTGAGTGATTTCAACTGATTGAATCCCGCCCGCCCCCTCGTCATCCCCCGCTCGTCCTCATTCCATCATCCCCCGCCGTATTGAACACGGCAATACCGCACCCGTTATACAACACGGCAATAGTGATTGTGGCATCGGCGCATCTGGACGCTCTCAGTGCCCGGCAGTGGCTGGTCGCCGATGTAATCAAACACGTCAATAAAGCCGTGGCTCTAACCCGCCAAGAACAGCCGCTAGCCTCTGCCCAAACAGACTCACTCCACTGTCAGTCCACGTTTTTCTCTACATACAAAGACCACTGCGACCGCATTGCTAAGACAAGACAAATCTGAATCTTATTATTATAAAGTCAAGATCATCTTCTTCCATCAAAATATAATCACATTTCTAAAATAAAACGCTGACAAAACGTTATATTCAATGACATATTATCAACTGATCATATTTTTACTCTTTATTTTACCCTCCAGTCAATATTTGTTTGTCCTGAGTCACTTTCCCTGGGTCTAAATGAAGACCGTGAGTACTGTACTGAATTTTCATGAAGCATGTTCGGAACTCGACATAGAAACAGTAGCAGCGGACTTCAACCTTTATGATCTCGTATGGCCGAAAAAGAGTTTACTAAGTTTTCACTCTACTCACACCTTCACGGAAACGCCTACTAAATTCAACGAGTCCAAGGTGAATTGCTGACCGACGAGTAAACAATGTACCGAAGTAGAACTCTTCACGTAGCACGAATCGGTGGGTACCAGGACGTCTCACCTCTTCTAGGCACGAAGGAAACTAAGCAGCCAGAAGACGATTGTCTCAAAACGATAATGGTCCCCTAGATACTTAGCGTCCTACGGGTCCCACTTCTCATCTTGGTGTCGGAGGAAACAATGTCCAAACTCAATACATAGCGCACCAGGCAACAGCTCTGACCAAGCAGAGTTCAGATTCTTGTCAGATCTCCACACCAAAATCTTGGTTACTAACTTAACAATTAGTTTATCCTTAGAGGGCGTTATCAAATTTCCGGAAAAACTAGTAATTGTCGCTATAGCACTTGCACATATATTTCACATAAAGGATAACAATAAATAACCATATTTTATCTTCTGAAAAAGAGTTAAATAGTGGAAAGTATCATTAATAAAACACACTAATTCATTATAACTGTTCTTTCTTAAATTTATGACTTTTTTTGTTTAAAGAGACTTAGAAGGTGGGACGAAATTAATAAAACGAATAATTTTCAAAAATCTTTATTAATAATTCAAATATTAAATATTTTCTTAAAACACCATTTTTTCCCCAAGTGATTTTTTAAAAACCATTATCAGGATTCTGTAACATCACACAGAAAGGAAAGTGAGTTAGAGTCAAACAGTCAAAAATATTCTTGGAAGGTGTCAATTTATACATCAACTTAATGATACTGTGAGACATTAAAATTAGAAATTTAAAGTAATTACTGAATCGTCAAAATATGAAGAAATTTCGAGATGAGGAAGAATAAGAACTTTAAAATATATATTATGTTGAAATTATTATTTTAAATTTAAATTTGAGAAACCGTTAAATCTTGGATAAATTTAAATAATATACTCGTTTATTCTACTACGGAAACGTTTGCTTGTTTCAGAAAGGATCACGATATGAATGAAAGATGATTGTTATGACGTAATAAGAGGAGTATTATCAACAATCCAAAGTAATAAAGAACAACAGGGTATAAAACTAACTGTCCATTTAAAGAAAATCGAAATAATCACTTTAAATTATAATACGCGTGATTAACAATAAAAAACAACGAAGCATTTACTTACACTTGTTAATGAATGAGATGACATAGATAGAGGTGAATTAATGACATAACGTTTCGATTTAAATGTGGAATAAAAAAATTTAATAATAAAAAAGAAATAAAATGTTATGTATTTTCACAACAGGACTAAGAAAAATAACTTGAAAATTTGTAGATTTTTTCTTCAGGGCAACAAAATTAGGAAAACAGAACTCTAAAAATTATTTACAAATGGTCAGTTCCATGATTAATTTTTTTACCTTACGCATTATTCAGTTGCTTGAGTAATGAGTTAAACTATATATATTTTTAATTAGAGTCAAATATTTTGTGAAATATTATATTTATATTGAACTACATTTTAGTAGGTACTTTGGGGTATGTATGAGCAAGTATAAGAATTTTATCTTTCCCATTAACATGTGGTGTATAAGATGGACTAGTTTGTTTGCACCCTAGAAATGGAAATAAATTTTATTAGAAATATTTATAATCAGATGTGCATTCCAACGACGAATTTTTGTGTTTTTTTAATGGTGTAATTCCGGGCCCTCTTCTTGCTTTCTTCTGTCTGATGCAATTATAAGAAGAGTAAAAGTATTCCCAAGGTTTTGAATAAGAATCTATAGCACTTGAATACTGAGCTGCATTTTTTCGACATGAACACCTGCACAAATTCGCAGGGTATAAATTGTGCTCTTTTGCTCGCCGAATTCTTGAGACAGGCAAACGAGCTACCTGATATTTATGCGGACAAAGCAGAGAGATTCCTTTCTCGGTGTTAAATTTGCTGGCATTGTGTTGTAGCGAATTCTGAATATGATCCCAGTGGCGTCATCATTTTCGCACAAACGTTTTTTGTCTCTGGCGGCAACTGCGAAGGTGGCGTCACGAAATTATTCAACCATTGTGTTTGAATGTGCAACAGCCGGTGAAATATTTCTGAAAATTCAGATCGCCGCCACCGCCGAATGGAGATTTAGTGTCCACGTCCTGTCTTTGTGTCCGTATATCAGGGTGACGATATTTTATGTGTGAAGTCGAGCGCGAAAGACGGGGCTACCTGCTCCGGATTACAGAGACCCTCTTCTTGCAAACAGAATAACGTGGCTTAGTTCATGCAACAGCTGTGGTCCATATCTTACACGTGTTACCGTTGAAATTTCCCAAAAAAGTTTTCCTTGCCTCATACTCTTCTCGTCGTGCAGGACCGTATCTAAAACATTGCTGTACATTTATAACCGCGCCTTAAATAAACTCAGCAATTAATTGTGACTCAACATTTTAATCAATAATTAATTATTTAACCTAACGCGATCAAAGCAACAGATTTTATATGATTTAACTTTGAGACTACTTCTTCTTCGTATGGCATTCCAGCCCACATTCGGGGCTTTGCCTCCTCAATTAGTTCCTTCCATTCTTTTCTCTCCGCATATAATTTTTATTGATAATAATTTACTTGATTCAATAACAGGTCTTTTTAACAATATTTTTCTTTTGTTGGTACATTTTTTACATAGATATAAATATGTATGAATACAATAATAAAGTATATGCGTATATTTAAATTTGTTTTAGCATGTAAGATCATCTTTTTTTTTGGTTAACAGGCTACATGAGGGTGATCCTGAAACAGGCAACTCCCCTTTAATAGCATAGGCTGTTACACTAATTTTATTATTATATTATTTTCGTGGAGAGACTGAAGGAGAGAATTCTTAATTTCTTTGTCTCCTCATCCTTTCCACCTTTATACATTTTGTTTGTGGAACAACTCCGGTTTTCCGGTTACAACCCACGTTTCCGGATCTCCATGGCTCGTTGTTCGAGTAATTGTAGGTTCAAACTTTTTTTACTAATTTTATACTCTAATTATTTATGACTGTATTTGTATTAGCAGAGTTATGTAATTTGTTTAACATAATTACTTGATTAATCTTACTATTACTATAATTTATATTCTATTTTATGTTATGATGTCCATATTTTGGTCTTTATACTCATCCGGTTCTCCGCATATACTCTTCTCCACGTCCGCGCTCTGAGGAGAGAGATTGCGTCCTTCTCCACCAACTCCTCCCACCTTGCCCGTGACTTTCCTCTTCGTCGCCCTCCATCTACCTATTATTTAATTCTACCCTGTTCTACTATATTAAGGCAAATTAAAACATTACAGTGCGTATCAACAAAAATGTAGAGATTGAGATGGATGCTCGCCCGCATCCCGTCTCGAGGAGGCTGAAGAGTGACAGTAATTGGAAGAGTCGTCTCAGATTCGCGCTGCGACGCTAAGTAGAAGTAGTTTGAGTATCTTAAGAGGTTTCCTATTCGATAAGGAGTTAGTTAAGGTTGAAGAAACATTTAAAGAAGTCTAATGTGTATTTACAGTTATAATAATTAGCATTAGAGGCAAGAGGCAGACCAATGATGGAATATGCTGAGGTAATTATGTAGAAATGAAAAGATTTGCGCAGAGTAGGTTAGCATGGAGGGTTGCATCAAACCAGTCTAAGGATTAATGACTACAACAATAGTAATTAGTTTTCACAGTGAGTTGATGACCATGTCTTCATAAATTATGGAAACTTCTAACGCCGAAATAATTAATCAACATGAAAAATAGATTGGTTCAAATAAAAATTTAACATTCGGTAAATGGCGCTTGTTGATTGCAAATTAAGTGATAATATTAGTGTAAAGTTGGTCGAATCTACCGAGTTCACAAGAATACCCTACCTTTTATGCATCTGTCATAAAATAGATGACTGCTGATACTCCCTTCTGATCTGAGTGCATATTTCGAATGCTAGTCTAATGGCACATCATTGAGATTCACTGATGCACTGAATGTGAAGAGATGCGGGCGCGTGGTCAGGCTGTTAACGTCGTCTCCCCTGACGACCTCGACTGTTCCAACGAGGTGACGAATTCCCGGCCATTAAGAGCGCCAAGTAGAAGTGACGGGCAGGCATCGCGCCTCGTGTCCGTCGCAGATCACAGATATGGGACCAGCCAAGAGGGAAGCCGCTATTACGATATGAGATCAAGTGGCAGAGACCAATCTCCCTACATTGAAACATGACAGCGCCTCTTCCTCCCATCTGTGCTCTCCTCTGGCGGCATCATCCCAGACTCCCGATGCTCACAGACCTCTGACCGCTGCGACTCTCTCGATAAAATCCCTTTATATCAGTAATGCCGATGAAGTAATCATCCGACAAACCAATTCAAAAAAATTTAGACAGACGTCTTTTGGAGTAATTAAAAATGAAAACAAAGTATGTTTATAGAAAACACAAAGAAAAGAACAGAGCTGAACGTTGATTTAAAGTTATTATTTTACGATACTGTTTATGTTTTAAATCATAAAGAAAATTTTAGAAAAGTGGAAATATTTATCAAAGGCCAAAAACTCTGGTCGTTCTCGGAATTCATTTATATTTAAAAATTAATTAAAATAATTTTAGAATTAAAATATTTCCCTGTATGAAAGGAGTCTTATACATAACCTCTACAGAAGACAGGCATCAGTAATTAGAATAGAAGATCAAGGAAAGAAAGCCGTAATCAAGAAAAAAGGATTCAGTCTGTCGCCCATGCTGTTTAACTTATATATAGAACAGACTATGAAGAATGCTAAACCAGAATATGGAAAAGGAATCATACTGCAAGGAGAAGAAATAAAAATCTTACGCTTTTCCGACGATATTGTAGTATTGGGGGAATCAGAAGAAGACTTGGAAACCATAATAAATGACATGAACGGAGTTCTGGAGAAAGAGTTCAATATGAGGATTAATAGAGGGAAAACCATGGTAATGGAGTGTAATTCTGCTACTTGGGAAGCTAACATAAAGAGTAGGATAGCACAGGCAAGGAAGACTTTCGTGAAAAAGAGGAATTTACTTACGGGTAATATAAGTGTGAATATTAGGAAATCGTTGCTAAAAATTTTCGTATGGAGTGTGGATTTAGGAGCTCCGGAAAGGAAAGGAATAGAAGCCTTTGAAATGTGGTGCTATAGGCGAATGCTGAAAAACAGATGGGTGGATAGAGTAACTGGAAGTTCTAAACAGAATAGGGGAAAAGCGAACAATATGGAGGACGTTGACCAAGAGTCAGAATAGATTAATAGGCCACCTTTTAAGGCATGAGGGTCTTGTAAAATTAGCAGTAGAGGGAAGTTGTGGGGTAAGGACAGAAGAGGGAGGCCAAGGATAGAATGCGTCTAACAGATTACGGAGGATGTGGGTTTTGCTAGTTATGGGGAAATGAAAAGGCTTGCTCAAGATAGGTTAGCCTGGACGGTTGCATCAGACCAGTCTTAGAACTGAATACCACAACAACAACATCACACAAAGGTGATACATTCATAATGAAAACGTAATAATAAGGTTCAACAAACAAAAAATTGGATATGCGAAAATAATTTACTGCAGTGAGAAATATTTATTTATATTTGACTTTTAATAACCACTTTCATATGTTTCTAAACAATTTCAATTGAGTATTTGACGCTGGTATATATGTAACTGGCGGTAAGACATGAATTATAGGAATGATGAGGAGCGTTACCAAAACCGATGAAACTGAATGACGAACGAAATGAAGCTTTTGTTTTGCGTGAAACGCTTTGACCAACCGAGTGCGACTTTTTCACTCCATCCCGCTCGATTCTAATAAAATATGAGGGCGGTGTGGAACAGGGGGAACCGAGGGAATAGGACGATGGAAGAGAGGGGGCATGCTGTTGGCTTGTTGCGATGCAGCGTATGCAAATAGGGCGGCGGTGGGGGCGGCATCAATATTCATACAGGGGCGTGTTGGGCGGCGTGCTAATGAAGTGGTCAGCAGGTGAGCGCTGCCAAATTATTCGGAGGGGAGAAGGGCAAGATGCAGCCGCCAGCTGCGGAACGGATCGCTACTTCCCACAATATAGGATTTGCTCATTCGACATCCCAGTACATGCACGAGCTTCCACAAACTGAAAACACACGCCTTTCCGCCCTCAACTCTAGTATTGTTGAACATTTCTAACCTTGCATCTAATTTCCTCTGATCCTAACCAGGGATTGCTTATTATTTTGTGGTGCAAAAAATTATTTTCTTATTATCTATTACCAAGCGAGAAGACTGTTTATTAACGCGATATTGTTAATTAAAGCGACTGCTGCTTGAACAACCTCTAGTCCTATTTCTAGATTTATACCATTAGACCTCTACTGAGGAAATAGGACAAGTCAAAGCAAAATTTCATCACAAATAATAAAGTACAGTAATCAGTTTCATTTTTCCGTTGACTTCTTTTTCTTTTCGTACTCGTAATAATGGGTGACAGATACGTTTCTTTCTCTATTATTCATAAATAAAATACACGTTTGAATTTCGTTACATAAGATATTACTATTTCCAGTATCAACGCTACAATAAACGAAGAGTAATAGACATAGTTCAATTAAAACAGAATTTAACCTTATTTATTAAAGATTAAATAGACAGTTGTGGATGGCCCTGGCGCGCCAAAACAGGTGAAATGGAACTACACTGTCAGTCCGTGAGAATTTTCTATTCCAGCTGACTTCAGTGCGGCATGTTAGTCATAATACCCACTAGATGGCAGTAATAGGCATTTTACAATCATTTGTACATATATCATATCAACTCTTGAAGATATCGTTATGGAATATACTCGACAATTTAAGTTAAATTTTTTAAATTTAAAACGTTTCGTCTCTCATTTGAGACTTTTTCAAGTAAAAATATAGCTGTACATGGAATCTTAGTCCATGGCTTCTTTTCCTTATCTGAAGAAGTCTCAAATGAGAGACAAAACGTTGTAATGTTTAGAATTTAATTTTTAAAAAACTGACAAAGAGGCCGATTGTCTATTTAATTGTAAGGTAAACTATTTAATGAAGATAAAATTCCATGTGATTGTCTTGACCAATAATATTTTGTGGACAAGTGAGGTCGAACAAACGGTCAATAAAAATGATACATCACTCACATTCGTGGTGCTGTGAAGACAAAAGAACTTCTCGATGTAGTCGTTATAAAAATACATTAATTCTCCAGTAATTATAGTGAAAGGACCTGCAGAGACGACGGCAGTTGTAGCTGATTTAGACGATGCACCAGAGGAACGAGGAAAAACGTTTCTCAGTCTTTGATGCACCTAGAAGAGTACCTACGTCCACGATTTAACCTGTGATTAAGAAATCAAATTGTTACTAAAACTACTGAGACTTTTTTAATTTTATAGCTTATTTCGTATATAAATACATTTAATTTTTTTCTTTTAATCTTCATAAATATCATCCTACCCCTTAAAATTAATACGAAAATTTTATTAGTCAGCATTTTGTTCTTATTATTTTTAAAACTCTTTCATTGATTGGTATGCTTTAAGGAATTGCTACTGTTGTATGGTAACTAGGTAATGAGTAATCCACAACTAATGAAATATGGAGAAATCGCTATTTAGAGAAATAAGTTTCGTATTCGATCCATTTTACTTGAAAATTTTATGTCAAAAACTGAACGGATAGTTTCAGTAAAGCATGGAAACTATAGGAGCTTTTAAAATTAGGTCAAAAAAATTGCAAAATATTAGAGCGTGAAGAATTAACATTTATAACGTCAGTGAAATCACAAAATATCCCTGAATAGACGTCAGAAATAATGGAAAAGGCCAAGATATATTGCACAAACATGAAAAGCGAGAAGATAAAATTTTGAAGCATTCTGGGTGTTTTAAGTGAACGTTCATCACGGTGTAAATGGTGGCTATGACGCCATGGCTGCCCAACATATAGCGCGTTAATTTCATGTGAGCTTAAAAATTTAATACAGCTGAATTCCGATGCTTGCAAATATGGCCCTGAATAATGTAACAACCGATTGGTGCCATCGAGTCATTAGCTGAGCGGTCACACGTTCAAATTTAATCGAATGAATTATGTAGTCACATGTCATATCACGTTATCGACGGAAAGCATTGCTGAATTTGTAAATAAAGCTTGGGAAATGTAAGAAATAGCCTGTAATTTACTACAGACATTCCGGTTATTATCAGGAATTAAATAAATTCTCATAGAATAAATACAGTGAAAATTATTAAGCCTTTTATATGATAAATCAAATAAATAAATTTATTGTAAAGTCAATTATCCTGATTCGTGACTACTTAGTCATTAAAACTCTTAACGTATTTTCTACATTTATTTCATTGTGTCTCCATGTATCTTCTCTTCTCAACTGGTTTTGCTTATCCCTTTCTTGTGTTATTTTCTGACCTCCACTCCACCTATTGGGTCATTGTTTGGAATATCCCCTAGGCAGTTTCTCCACACGTGCTTCCGTGCACTCGGCAAAGAGCCGCACACTCACATCACATAGCTCGTAAATATAACATTCGTTTTTTAGCTTCCGGTTGCATGCTGCAGATGTAAGGAAGAATAAAACCTTATTCTTTCTTTCTTTTGTTTTTTGGCCTTCTTCCTGCTCCTTGGAGTTGCAGACTCCACGCGCGTCTTGACGCACGATATGTATTCATAACAAAGCTAAGCCTAAGGATGTTTTACTAAGCGCACAACTGTTATATCTGTCAATGGCGAGGATTAAATTTTCTGACGTGTTCATATTGCTCTCACAGAAGATCGATCTTGTGTTTTTTTCCCTGGACATTTCATTCGTCTGATGAGAGATAAAATATATTGCATTGAATGTTCTGTTTATATAATTGTATGGTTGGCTAAGTTTTATTGTGTGATAAACCATGTGAGCTAGCGGTGGGCAATCTTATTTTGTTTTACTTGGGACGAAAAACGGCCGATTTCGATCATTAGGTGGCCATTCTGATTCGCCGAATTTTATGATTGGGTGAATTTTTAGAAGCCATGGAAAAGTCAGCTCGAGTGAAACGTGGAGCTTACAGCAGTTGGAAGCCAGGGTTTGACGGACCAAGGGTGAAGACTGGTCGCAGCCGACATCAGTAATGTACGAGGGGAAGTCAAAAAGTAAAGGGGCATTTATTCTAATGACAGAAATATTATTTTTCTAAATAACCTCCCTGGATTTCAATGCAATTTTTCCAATGTTTCACAAGTTTTTTGATTACGTCGGAAAAAGAAATTCGGTTGCGGCTGAACCAATTTCGCACCGCATCATTCACTTCTTCATCACTTGCTAATATTTCTATAAGTACTTTATTGTGTCGTCCGTCCGTTTGGCGGAATATGACCGAGTGTTTTCTTGCTACAGGATGACATCTTTTCGCGGTTTTGCCCGATGTTTGTATCTGATTGCAGGATTCATCACATCACAATAGTTCTCACTGTTCACAGTTTTACCTCTTGGAGTGAAATGAACGGCTACTAAGCCTTCCATGTCACTGAAAAAGGTTAGCATAATCTTACCAGTTAATGGTTGACATTTAAATTTATTGAGGCCTGACGATGATGGGTGTTTCCAAATCATGCTCACAGGTTCGTGATGATAAACCCAAGTTTGATCCAGCGGCAGCTCGAGAGATGGAGCCGTTGAGCCATGGCACTACTAATGATTTTTTTTAAATTAACATTTATTAAACACTTACATATAATATGCATTTTACTTATTAAATTCTAATCAATTTCAAGTAGGACTCTGTGGTTTCGTTCCATTTGAAGAAGCGCGCGAGTATACTGTGATCGGTTCTGAGTACTAGTGAGCTATCTTAAAACTGGCACCAGTTTATCTCATAAAGCCACGTTCAGTGCAGTGCAGACCAAGTTTATGCTTGTTCCTTATGGGCAGAAGAGGAGCCAAAAATGCCCTGGCTCAGTAGTTTCTTGATATTTTCTGGCTAGAGTGTAGTAGCTCATGAGGAGTTGCTCACAGCAAAGAATGTAGTTTGTCTTGATGGCGTCACATCCAAAGATGCATTTGTCTCTATTCTGCGATGATAGAAAATAAGATATACCACATATTTGTACCTTAATTTTTTATGTATATCAATTGAAAGTCAGACTCCGACAGATAAAAAACAGTTAAATTCGTAATGATTAGTTATTACAATGTTTCAAAGACGCATTCCTGGCGAAATTCTAGTGTAAACTCTAGTACTGTGCTTGGATTCTCCACAGATTCCTAGTTCTGGTAATATCTCCTAGATGGCGCGAGTTATAGACGCGGGAGAAATGCTGTGCCGATTCGATGTTTCAACCCCGAAGCGAGCGGACGTGTATACAGAAGCAAACCGAGATTTTTGAAAGCGTATTCGGGTGGTACGTAACTTAAGCACTTATTGCTTAGCTATTACACAGAGAAACAAGGCTGGTATTGGTCTCAGGTTTACTCCAGAGAAAAGCCATCTATCTATCTATCTATCTATCCATATAGCTCTGCCACGGATACTTGTATCTCGACGTGTAAACGTGCCACGTGTCTTGTGTTGTGTTTTTTTTGTTCGCATTATCTTGTTTGTTTTGTCCTTCACAGCAATTACAGTCGTATTACTTATCCTAGTTTATTACGTCTTATATTTAATTAGAAATCATAATTTACGTTACAAATTAGAGAACAAGTTGGTACTGGTCTCAGGGTTTATTCCAGAGAAAAGCCATCTATCTATATACAGATAGCTCTGCCAACTAATATAACCTCAATTTGTATTCACGTAATAAGCATTTGCAATCGTCTGTCCGTCTATTCTAACAATTTTGTGTTCTGTAAACCGGGATTACATTATCTACATTAGCTCACAGTTAGTTACGTGAGGAAGATTAAATGCGTTACGAGTGTTATTATGTGATAAATTATACTTAAGTAAAAGTGACAGTTATAACTCCAGAGTTATATTTGTAAAAATAAAGAGCAACGAATAGATTTTCAGTACTGTTCTTATTAGTCCGGATGAATTCATTACAGAATTTGCAATTTACTGACCCTTTTGTAAGTTAAAATGATATAAATTTTAAATGTTTTTTGGGGGTGGGGGGATTAACAGGCTTCATGAGGGTAATCCTGAAACAGGCAACTCCCTTTTAATAGCATAGGATGGGAATTGAAAATGGTGATGCGGAAGGTAGAGCAAGGTAGGCAAGGGTTGACTAGGGCCCCCTGGCTATAGTTTAAAGATCCTAGTAAACCTGCATCAGGTAGGTCGGGCATTTGGTACTATTCTCACGCCCTTCCGAATGACGGGAGAAGAGTTTGCTGTGGGTTCGCAGCATTCTCTTCTCCGTGTCTTCACAATTTTTAGTAGTCAGTTGGACGACTGATCCAATGGGATTAGGGGACAACTCTTGCCTTATGGCCAAGGTCTTTGACCTCAGTACATATACCTCCTAAAATAAGTGAAGGTGTCTCGGCATGTGAGAACTTTGGAAAACCCCAGATAGAGCACTAGGCATTCCCGACATAAATCAGGTGAGCCCCGCAGTCACTCAGGGGAGAAGCGCCTGCGAGAGAAAACTCCCACAAGCACTTCCTCTTTTTTTAAAGGCTAGTTGCTTAACATTAACATTGCTTATCATTTCCTATCATTTCAGTCTCGCACATTGCTACACATTGGACTGTTCTTCTAATATTAACTCATTTCAGCTGATAAAAAACCTTAATTAATTATATTAACGTCTGATTTTGTCATCAATTTGACTCACACTACTTTGTGGGCCACATATTGGCAAGAGCCAAAGAAAATTTATCAAAACTTTAAGCAGCAATAATCTGCTTTCTGAAATTGATCAATAAAGACTAAACACTTCATTTGCAGCTTCCGTTTTATTTCGTATTAAAATATACCTTTTAAACATTTAATGCATATTACTGCACAGTGGTGCACTATAAATGGTTAACAGATTCTGATTCGTTGTCGCCAACTCTAAGTGAGTAAATTATCAATTCGTGACCTTGTCACCTATAAAACAAAGAAGCTTACCATTTATAAGACGTTTCGTGAGAAATTAAAAACAGTTCCCCTATTTTCATAGAAGAGTTCACGTCTCCTCTGTGTTAAATCCATCTAGCACTTCTTATTAACAATCTAGTTTTTATCCAATCGTGGATAGTCTTCTAACACACTGACAGGGTCAAATGTTCAAAACAATATATTTTAAATGGACAATATTTGTTAATAACGGACTTTAATCCGTTGACCACGCAACACTGACGGCCAATACTGTAGGACGTGTGTTCTAGCGCTGAATCCGACGAAGTCGGTGATCCTGTAACATGGGAATAAGCAGCGTTTCTTCGGGCCTACCACATCAGTCTCGCTCAAGCGGAAAACTTGTTTCGTAGCGACCTGCTGATAATGATCAATGACGTCAAACGTCTGTACAGTAAGAACTATTTACGATTTCCCGCTGAGCTATAAACTGCAACAGCATACTCATTCCTTCTCTCCTTAAAGGATCACGGGAATGAGGGAACAGCTCGCTATACCAAACCGTTACTTCGGCCAAAGTGTTTCTCACATCAAGGGAATATCGAAATGTAATACGGTCTTGTTACGAAAAATTATTTTACTGTAATGGCCAATTCGAAATTTATTGTTATAAACAAGGAAAGAACAGAATATGCTGACTGAGAATACTGAGGTTATTCGAATCTGTTGTAAAGTTAATTTTTGAGCAAGTGAAGCATTTCAAGCATTAAACGCACATAATGATTTCAAAATAGTGCTATATTATAACTAAAAAAAAGTGGCCAATTGAGTTGGCATTTTCAGTGGCAACTGAATGTTTGTGGCGTGGTTGATTTTATTTAGAAATATGTCAAGTGAGTTTTGATGACCTTTTTGTTTGTCATATGTAACAATTATTGCCGCATTAACAGGGCATTTCATTTATTACAATAAAATTGCTCATTGAAGTGACTTTAATAAATGAAGAATTGGTGATTTTGTATATGATGATAATTTAAGAAATTCAATTGGTTCAAGATATA
Organism: Eucriotettix oculatus; assembly: GCA_034510155.1. NCBI lineage: Eukaryota > Metazoa > Arthropoda > Insecta > Orthoptera > Tetrigidae > Eucriotettix > Eucriotettix oculatus. Next base: position 50,537,558 of record CM067381.1, read on the forward strand.
TATATTCCTTATAATATAGCATAATAGTTTACTTTGTACCAGTTTTCTATCAGATGAGTTTCTTCCGCGAAAGTGTTACGGCAAATCGTGCATTGGAAAACACCAAGTCGTTGCTTTTCGAGTTTCAAGTTCGTAAGTGGAGTAGTGGTAGTTCCGTCCAGTTTATTTCTGTTTAGGCAAGGACGGAAAGTGTCTCCGAGGAGGTCCTGCAGACACCTGTCGCGTCCCGCCCAGAGAGCCGCTTCGCCGTCTGCACTTGGGACAGCGGCGTCATAACTCGCGAGAGATAGCATCAGCTGCAGGTAGGAGAAAGCCTAATACGTCGGCAAGGGCGTCATTTATCCGCGACCAGGTTATGAGTCGCAGCGTGGGAAACGCGGAAGAATGGCTCAGTGCTGAGTCCTCACGAGAAAACCAGAATAGTGCTAGTCAGGGGATTCCGATACTGGCCAAGATTTAAATATTCTGCTTTAAAATTAAACCAAAATGATAAATTTTATGTGGCACTAAAAAAATAGCACTGTAACTTCAAAAATCATTCTTATTCTTCTTCGTTGGCTCTGCAGCCCATTAAGGGCCTACCAGGTCGACTGCGGACTGTCATCTTACATGACACATTCCGAATATGGAGTGACACGAGGTCCATCAATCTTAACCGCAGTATCTCTGACTATGACATCACAAACATCCAAGCGCATGCCAGGATTCGAACCCGGGACCTCTGGGTTGTGAGGCAGCAACGCTAGCCACTGCACCACAGGATCAAAAATCATGGTATGCATAAAAAATTCATTAACTATAATCTCCATCATAGTTGAGCCTTTCGTAATGAGCAATTTTTCTCCCGGCGTACCTTTGAAGTTGTTCAAACCATGTTGTAACGCTCGCTTGATATAAATCAGACCTTTCAGCAGAATGTCCGAATTGCCAAAAACCCACAATCACGGAAGTTTGAAAACCTTGCCAATCACGTGAACGCTAAATTAACTATGAAGAATTTAAACTCATGGGACTCTCCTAGGAAACCTGACAAATCTTTTGAATTTTCCACATGAGGGTGGAAAAACGTTGGTGTAATGTCATCTGTTGATAATCCATCGGTTGCCAGCTACAATTCCGTGGCCGAGTAGTCCTTACAGAGAGTGTTTTTCCTACATTTCGCCGACGTAAATCAGCAGAATTTACGAATTGAAGTATAGCCAAAGTCCGAGATGAGCCGGAAAGCTTGACGAAATTAGGTATGAAGAATTTTAACATATGGCGTTTTCTGGCACTATTTCATGTTTACTACCAGAGTATGTCCAGTTTTTGAAAACATTTGATGAAAAATAATTTTATAAAATATTTGACCACTGCTGATAGTCTATCGGGTGGAACCAGCCCATTTAGACAGGTAGAGAAAATAATACCTTGGAAATTAATGTCCCCTATACATTAACAAAGTAAATACAATTCTTTCAGCATTATTTTCCAATTTCAAAATGACCAAAGACACGGGGAAGTTGGAAATCCTGATGACCCAAGCGATTTCTGACAACAGGCATAAAGAATTTTATTGCACGTCATCGTCCCAGAAATCCTCCTGAAACTTCCGTATTTTAAGTCTGAATATATCCAACTTCAGGATGGATACAGTGCTATTTCAAATCATTTCACCACATCTCATTAACGACGGTGCCGTGTTCACAGCGACCGTGTGATTAGCGACCCAATGAGCGACCCGGTAGAAGAACTTCACTCTTCCCCTTCCCTTGCCCTCTTCAAGCGAGTTCAATAATCCAAGAATATAAATAGCATATATTATATATTCAATCAATTGGATTAATTCTTGTAAAAATAACGTTTTCATTAAAGTCGAAATCGTTAATAAATTGATTTAAGTTGACAAAATGGACAGTCAAAATAAAAATAGAAAAGCGAACATCAGAAATATGTCTCATGAAAATTACAACTTGTATCACTTTTCATGTTGTCCGTCATCAGGCATATTATCATTATCATAGATTGTAACAACTTTATGTTTATTAAATGAAAAGTTAACCATTTAGACTTAAATAATTGGAGAGTGGTTTTTTAAAAATTAAAGGCGCATAAATCCAGGACTATAGGAATAGAAGTATTTCTTAGAAAAATATATGTTGATATTAACACTAACAAAATGTACAACGTTATTAAATATGTAAATCTGGGGTCCTCTGGTCGCTAGGAGCATAACTACATTTCCTAGGTGGACTGACACTTTTATTAAAGGTTAAAGAAATTGTGGTTGTGCATGAATGCTCTTATGCACTAAAGTACGCCACACGTTAGGCATTAAAATAAAAAAGGATTACGTTAGTTCTGGCATTATAACATTATCCTGTTTCCTCTCTGCACCGCTTGCTAAATTGTCTGTTAACAATAAACAAAAAGACGGCCAATAAGTCAGCAATAATTTTATTAATATTTAATTATATAAACACTACGTATTTTTATTTATTGTAAAATTAAACTCAGATAATTATGTTTAAATTGTCTGTTATTAAGAATGTTGTTAATGTTATTTGACAATTTAATATTGTTTAAAAGTGAGTTATAAGACAGCCAGATAACAGGGCTCCTGAATTAAATAACTACACAAAAAATAAATCGTACATTAGATAGAGGAATGAATGGATTTTATAACAGATTATAATTTTATTTTGAAAAAATTACTCGTAAAATTATTTGTACTTTTCTCTAGTTAACTTAGATTCACTGTAGCCTGTATATACGATAATACTATAATATTTTACCGAAGTCATTGAGAACCCAAAGATTGTTACAATACTGAGGAGTTCATTAGTGACTAAAATAAAAATAATAAAAAGTTTTAGCGAAAATTAATTATTTACGTTGAATCTACAAAAGTAGCAAGAACTATTTTTTAACTGTTTCCGTTTTTCATCCAGTCTTTATTAGATCCTTAGAACGCGCGGCATACAAGCGGAAAAGTCTGATTGATATGAAAGAATGTCTCATCGAAAATCGAGTTAGAGAAGTTAGAACAAGTGTTTTCGCGTTGTAAACCGGTTGATTTACTTAAACTGCGGCCGCAAGATGTCGAACTTGTTGGCAATGAACGTCAGTTGTTCTATCACTTAGGCTCGACGTCACCAGAACGATTTCCTAACAGCCTTTCAAGTTTAATTTATGTGAAACAATTCAGAGATATTAAAATTTTTATTTAACCTATTATCCTATAAAACTGAGGAATATAAATCCTATGACCTAACAAACAATCAAAAGAATTAAATTTAAGTTGTGATATATCTGCAAACCAAGTTCACTTTCAGTGAAATGAAAATAATAATAATAATTTATTATTAAATACCGATTCTATCCATCATGAATTTCATAAAAGTAAGGATCTAATTAAACCAGTTTTAATTTAATTAATAGTATCACAATTTCCAATTTCGTTTGATAACTGCTTAATATTCTATTTTCCTCTTATAATTAATAAAAAAAGTGTCACTATCCCTAAAAGCAGCAAGTTATTGATGCTTTTATACAACTCAACTAACTATGGAACTTTTAAAAGACCCCGAAAATTTCTCTGAACAGAACTTTTATAAGAAATCTTTTACTTTAAATAAAATAAATCTTAATGCTCAATATTTCAATTTATCCGGAAATATATGCAAAACAAAATAAGAACAATAAGTTAACAGCACAACAACATCATAACATATCACAGATTATTTTTAGTTAATTTTTTTTGTGCTCAGTAAATTCCATTACTAAATATCTAAATTGGTTCAAAAGTATGAGCGAAACGTGGAGATTGTCCATTAAGAATTCAAAATAATGATAATCATAATATGACTTATTTGACCACTAATATTTGTTATATTAATAATTCCAGCTTTTCTTGAAAAGAATCAGTCTAAATTTTTTCAGTTACGATTTTCAAAATTACGTTTGTAAATATTGTTATTTTTAACTTTTATATATTCTTATTTGTAAAATTTTTGTATGTGATTTGAGTAATCTTAGCCAATTTTCTTATAAAAAAGTTAGAGTGTGGGAATTAAAAATAATTTAAACATTTAAGCATTGGCAGATGAATGTTTACAAGCAGCGCCTCATTGGAACGGAATAAAGTACTTGTAAATGCCAAGAGTTCGTGATCTTGGAGAGTGCTTAGTTGGAAAGGTCCCGCTTTCGAATCCCCGTAGAAACACGAAGGTTAGTTCACCGATTTCATAACCATTAAAAAGATATGCAGGCTTTAAAACTTGCAGGGAAATAACGAGAAACTAATGAAGTACACAACATAAATTCCCCAGAATATTAAATAAATTTCAACGTATAAGATTCTACGAAAGTGAATCTTTGTTATTTACAGCTGTCATAGTACGTGTACTATCAGAGGAAATACTCAAACATAAGCACTTGGTTGTCTTTCAGTAAAAATTTCACACACTATTTTTAAATGTTTTCCTCTATTAAAAATACTTACACGTAAAAATGTGATATGTATCACATCTACATGTAGGTTAATTGCAGCATAAAATAGAAATCGTTCGCCGAGTATAGTATATAGTTTTTACCTCGTATTTACATCCTAGTTATACTTTCGTTCATATAAACTAACTTCCAAGTTCCACTGTGTGTTGTATGCACTTGTATAATAAATATACGACTATTGTTTACTCCTCTATCCCTAAAAGGTTATTGCCCCTCTCTCATACAGAAAGGACGGGTTATAAAGCCTTATACCTGACCGCTTACGGTGCATGAGGAATTTTTATGTTTGTTTTTTAAAATACCTGATGATTTTATTACGCAGGTAGGTGCGACCATTGGTGTGGTCCCACAACAACAAAAAATTAAAGTAGCCCTTGCCGTTGCTTTTATAATACACTGTAGATTCGACAAACAATAAGCTCACCTGAGGCAATTCTCATAGGTTACTATATCGCTCTGTTCAACCCTTCACTCTCAAAAACCATTCATACAAAGTGTAGTGGTTTGGGGACACAAAAACACTAACTTACACAAAACTATATATTAAGAAATTATTTTAGATGAAATAAAAAAATGGCCAAAGTCAAAATTCGATAATTTAAATTAGAATACGTTTCGTCCCCCAACTTTAGGGACCTCCTCAGTTCTTTAATTCAAATAATACAAAAATTTCGTCCAGAGCCGAAATAAAATTTTAATATAACTTTAAGTCAGATAATATAAATACTTTATTTATAAATTATTTTAAATTACAATTTATAATTCCTTACAAATTAATTGTTACATTCTTTATGCATAGTGGAAGAAATCTATTAATGCCAACTAATAATTCAATACCAGTTTTTTAATAAAATTATTAGAAGATACTTAACATATGCTTACATAGCCTATAAGTAGAATTTTTCTGGGTGATGGTTGTCTTCAGAAAAAAAAACGGAGTAGTTATTTTTGTTTAGTTTTGCGTAAAGATTCTTAAGTCAGTATTTTACTTCTTGTTCGCCTCTTTTTCTCCTAAGGGGACATTAACTTCCTCTTTGTTTGTTAGTAAACTTGTCAAAAACAATGCTATTCTTTTCAACGTATCCCAATTAAAGAAATACCTAAATCATCTGCTTTTTGTTTGTGAAATATGATCACCTGCTTTATATCACGTTGTCTAGACGATAACGTTTGTTTCCATTAACTCGGGCTCTTGCGGTGGGTCGGTTACACCCTTTCTTATTAAATAAAACTGTTATTATGATTTTGTGCAATTTGAACCTTCTTTTAATGCCATTTTGGAGTTTCTGTCGACATAATTATAAAAGAGGCGCAGAAGAAACGTATATTACGTATTTTCACTTTGATTACGAATTGTATGACTCACGTGGCTGATTCATTTTCGTCACGATAGAGTCGTCTAAACTCTTGTTTGCTGTATATGAGGTAAACGAGTTTCATGGACGAAATGAGGAAGTATTGAAACCGTCGTTTCAAATTCTTCTTATATTACTCGAATTATTTCTGAAAGTGAAAAGTATAGAATTATGAAGGCCAATGTGTGGCTTCAGATACTGACGTCATAAGATGGATTAAATTACACGGGATTCGTAAACTTCGTGCAAAACCAGTAGCTAAATATTACATCACTATAATTTATAATTACCGTATATTTTTCAATACAAGTAATATAATGCCAAAAGTGAGAATCGCGTGTGATTTCCCTTCCTTATTTTTGTAGGTGTCCGAATCAAACCGAGATGAAATCGATCATGAGGTGTCGTTATTGCTTTTTCTTTTTAAAAATTCAATTTTTTTGTATGAAAATGATAAGATCCTAAAATGATTTTGATTGTCGTTTGTAAGTTAAAGTTTTACTGATAATAAATCATTATTTATCAAATACTTTAAAGTGCTTAAGGTTTTCAGTTGCGTAATCATTAATTTAATAACATAAATTACACTTTCCACATCCACATCCCTAATGTTTTGCTTCTCTCTCAAATGAATGGAATATAATTTAATACTAATTTGACACAATGATCGAAAGTCGTATATATTGAAATTTTTAAATGATACCTATCGTTGACTGGGAATGAAATTTTTTCTGTGTTGTTTCTGACATTTATCGTAAATTTAAGAATAATCCTGATTATTAGTAAATAATTAAATTTAATTTTTTTATAAGGAAATGGCTTATTAGCATACATATTAGTACACTTTATGTGGTATTAATTTTGTCATGATTGTGTCTGTTAATGGACTACTTATTTAATAATTAGTATGCATTTGAAATAGAAGATTCACGTTTTCAAAATATAACTTTTGTGGTCTGCAAGAATCAAAAATTCCCATGAATGAAATCAGGAACACCGACTATTTTTTACAAACTGGTCTGCCACTACTGAATGACTATTTCGTAAATTAAGCTTATCATATTACATAATTTCCACAAGAGTAGTTACTTTCTTTAGGATTTAAAATTTGGAATTCTAAAAACGCACAAATGCGTAAAAATAAGGAGTTCTGTCTTAAAGAGAAAATGAAAACATAATGTATTGAAATTATTTCTAGGTTTTTCCAGTACGAATACTATGGGAAAGGAAAGTATTATGGGCTTCGTTAGGTGTGCAATAGTCCGTCCGCTTTACATGACATCATCTAAGATTGTTGCGACATTATGCAGTCGACCAACAAGAAGTGAAGATGGAGACTAATTTAAATTGTTTACTGTCCGCCATGGTGACACTGGGGTCCTGAATTTCAGGGAAAAGGTATATATACTTGAGGAAGTATAATTGTTGAATATATACCACCGGGAATTGTGCGCATGCAGCAAGTGAAGGACATAAGAAAACGGCACACGCAAATTTGTCGAGGTACACACCTGTCGGACGGGCTCGATCTAATGTCTGTGTGGTTTTGCCTCGACCGCAGAGCAACATTGAGATGCGTATTAACGGTAGCCGCAGCTCGGCGGTAGATCTTATCATTTTTAGCACCAGAGCTATATAACGTCGCTTTTAAAAGGCCGGCATTCTTCACCGAGCGCGGAGCCATAATTTTGTTGACGGCCGCTATTGTTCATAGAAATATATCAATTTCTGTGCAAGCAGGTCGGCGCTTTTTCTTTGTCGACGCCGAGCGAAATGCTTTTAATCAGCCGCTCGACAATGGCTGTAGATGTCATTTTTCTCCTTCCGATAAGTGTCACCTCTGCTGTAGCGGCCCACATTTAGATCAATTTATGGATCGTGCAACCGAGACGAGTTGCTGGAGAACTGGTTCCTGGGACGTCTGACTACGCTTCGCCACTCAGTTAGCAATTAGCAAAGCTAATACAACCCTCCTCGTGAACGGGCTACAGAAAACCACATAACTACAAAGATCCTCAACTTGCATCGTAGAAAAACACTCCATTGATTTTATCCGGCCATCCTGATTTATGTTCTCCTCGTCACAGGAAAACTATATTTACTTCAAGACCCAGAGAGAAAGAATATTGATTTTCTGGTTCTAAAATTAGTATCTATTTCAATTTGGAAGCCATTGCAAAGGAGTTTCTTTATCTCGTTACTAATTAAAAATCTATAACTAAATTTCAGGTCACCAGAGCAAAAACCGCAACAACAGAAACATTTCTTAAAAGTAATAGCGCTTATTAACACCATTGTAGATCATTAATGCCCCTCGGTTTTTGTTGGGAAGACAACGCGTCAAAGGACGACAATGCGTCAAGAGAACTACAATGAGAGAGAAACAAGCGAGTTCAGTGTTGTGTAACAGCGGCTGGGACTGGGAGACTTATGAGACTAAATAGCGAAAGGGTCGCTATTTCCCTGTAATAAGAATGTGAGGCGATCCTTCGCCATTTTATTAACTTTTCATTGTGTGCATAAAACCCTCATTAATTTTATTCGAGTCTTGGTGCTGATACTTCAAACTCGCTGAGCAGCAACACCAAATTTAGCTGATTTAAAAAATAAAATAGATTATAAGAACGACATTATAACATTTTAAACATTTAGTGATTTTCGTGTGTCTATTTCTTCATAAAGGACCGAATCTGCGCCACACAAAGTCAACTGTAATTACCTATTCAATATAGGTCAATGAACAAACCGTTCGTGTCTCGATTTCGTCTCGGTCTTGTGTTACGGTTTCTTTTCAGTCCCTCTTTAAAACGGAAATGCTTTTTCTTACTAGTTATTGTGTGTTTTCCAACCTGAAAGTTTTTTTCCTATGTGTAAATTATGCAACACTATTAAGTGTAATTTACGAAATACTACTAGTGTTGCTGAATCAGTAGTGGTAGACCAGAGTTTAGTAAATAAAAATAATCAATGCTCTTGGTTTCGTTCACGTGAATTTTTGATTCGTGCTGACCACGAAAACTTTATTTTTACGATCTAATAGGTACGTTTTAGATGCATACGAATTAGCATTAACAGAAAAAAATCGTGTTAAAATAAATACCGCACAGCGTTTGCAATTAATTGAGTATGTTAAAAATATTATAAATTATTCTCTATTATTCAGTATTAGTCTTCAATTTACTTCGGAAACAAAAGAGAAAATTTTTCATTCAGTGTCGACGATAGGTATAATTAAAGTTTCAATAAGTATGATGTTCGGTCATTTTGTCAAAGTGTTAATTGTGTTATTAAATTAATAATTGTTGTTGTGGTATTCAGTCCTAAGATTGGCTTGATGCAACCCTCCATGCTAACCTATTCATGTTCATTTCCTTATAACTATTACACCCAACATCCTCCTTAATCTGCTTAGCGTATTCCATCCTTTGTCTCCCTCTTCTGTTCTTACTCCATACACTTCCCTCTAAATTAATAATTATAACAGAAAAACAAATCTGTTTAAATATAAATCTCCAATATTCTATAATATTTGATAAATAATGGTTATTACCAGTAAACTATAACTTACAAAATATATTTGTCTTCGTGGTCCAGTGGCTAACGTCACAGACACATATTACAGAGGTCCTGGGTTCGATTCCTGGCTAGGGCTCTGAGTTTGTGTGTGTTTTCAAGTTCCTTTACTGAGTTTACCTGACAAAGAAAACAAAAACTAGTCGCTAATGACCTCGGTTGGCGCGACTGTAAATAAAAAATAAATATATAATCAAAATCATTTTAGGATCTTATCCTTTTCATCCAAAACAATCTAATTTTTTTAAAATTACGGTCGAATAAGGCTTTGAAATAATTAACCGGGGTTTATTTGTGTTACAAACAGATATTTTCCTAAATGCTTCGAATAACAGTGGGGATTGAAATTAGTGTTCTTTCCGTATTTAATATTCAACATACCTGCCAATAAAGTAAATTATACTATAATATTTTTATAAGATAATTTTATTTTCATTTCTTCAGTTAAAGCAGTGTGAAGCAATTATAATTCTAAATGGATAAATATGTGTGTGGAGCAAGTATAATAATTCTAAATAGATACTTCTCTTTGAGAAGGTTACAATGAACTTAAACACTGACTTAGTAAGAGACTAATTCCCTGACATCCTATTCGTGTAACAGTTGGACCTAAATCAGAATATGTGTCCCGTGTTTGTGGTAAGTAGCATCTGCAGATTCACGTCTCTTGCCCCCAGCGATTTCCGCAGGTGCGTTGAGAGAACGCAGCTGCTCACGCTTATCCAGTGCGTGGAATACGCAACAAGTCCCGTAAATGTCTCCTAAATGAAGACATCTTTCACACCTGTACTCCCGGAAAATAATTCTCGACGTTAATTCCAACACGATGTTCAATTTTATAGCAGCATTAAGGGACAGACAGCCGTTGGGATGCGTTGCATTTGCTCTTCCTACTAGATTTAGGAGGCAATAAGTTAGGAGATCGAAACAATCTACAACGTAAGGTGCAAGTTGACTAAAAGTATACAAACTTTAGTTCATAAAATACATGCTACAATTGAATAAAAATTAGCACCGATTAATGATACTGAAAGTAGCTGGATGTGAATAAAGGAAAGACAAGCGTAGGAGCTACGGCGCAAGGATTACAATCCCTATTTTGAAAGGCTTTATTACATAAAAATCAACAAATATATACTGAATAACCCAATAAACTGTCAAAATAAATAATAATATAAATGCTACAAAACGTTACTGCAATTCTACAGATGGTACAAAATCTGAAGAGGAAAAACTGGAAGACGTACTCGAAAGTAAAGCTACTTATATAGAATCAAATAAATTGTACTTAAGTTGTTGACGCCAGATGCTATCCCAGAATTATAAACGAAATTTTTATATTATATATTACATATATAACAAACCGATTCTGTAAAACTCAACAAGAGTTTTGGTCCCTTATTTTTTAACTTACTCCTTTGCTTTTATTATAAAATATTAACTCATAAGCACGTCTTCTGGATTGTGCTAGTGTCTTTCATAAGACTCTTCCAGATATTCATCACCTGACTAAAGCAGCGATGACCACGGAAACAATGTGTGGTAGCAGAGTCGTAGCTTGACGTGGGCGGTGGGGGCCACCAACCACGGACGGCACGTCATCGGGACGAAAAACAATTTCACAATAAATAATAATAACTTGTACTGAACTAAAAATTTGATTATGCAACAACAAATTTATTTTTGCTGAAAAGTTGTCATGAGTCGAGATTCATCATAAATCCATAAATCTACACGTGATGAAATTTTAAAATGAGCCAAAATCCCATAAATATAAAAAATTAATCAATTTCGTACCCAAAATTTTAATTATAATATTTAAACTATTAAATAAAATTTAAATGTTTACACCTGAAGAGATTCCAAAACGGAACGATACACCGTTCACTCTTCATTTTAATAATGAATGTTCCAAAAAGTTTTCGTTAAAGTATATTTCTGACATACTCATTTATTCATTTAAAATTCCATTTTGGATGAAATGAGTGGGGAAAACACACTATTTGAGAGATTTTCTGCACACAAAAATAATTATTTATTGATATTTAAAGAAAAAAATTGTATATCTACTTATGCTACCAGTATAGTATCATAACCCAAATCTCGATTAGTAACAAGTTACACGTGATCCTTAAGGGGCGAAACAATGGCAGTATTTGCACCTTAAGATGGTACAAAAAAGAACGATACTATTTGCCAAGTTTTATTTTATTAATATGTTTTATTAAAATATATTTCTGGTTTATTCATTTATCATTTAATTCAGAAAAATAAAACTGCAACACATATGTATAAAATGTAATTATAAATAATTGGTTGCGCATTGTCTGGGTTATAAAAGAGAAAATTAGAAAGATGAAATAAAGGTGCAAGAAGTGATGTTAACTGAAGTGAAAAGTTGCAACGTTTTATGAATTGGGATATTTATTTTCTGTTCAGTTACAAAAAAAATATTTTGATGAGTGCATATTGTTAGTCACATTAATAGGTATTAATCAGCTCGATGTTAGCAAAATATTATCAGTGATGAGTTAGAAATACTGAGGCAATCTAGTACGTTAAGACTCCGGTATTCGCAGTTGGAAGAAAGAAGAGAACAATTGTCTTTGACCCGCATTATGGGCTTAAGGAGCTCGTTGCTTGTTATGGGGGACAGGTGGGAGATGCCATCGTGAATTAAGGAGTCGCACGCAGCTCCATCTCCCTCCTTTAAATCATTGGATACTCATCAACACAGAGCTCTACGGTCTGTGACACTCATTAGCGGCGGGACTTCGAGATACGCTGATAAACCCAGAAAGTCACCCGCCCTCAAACTGCACGGTAAATTATTGGGGAGAAACCCTGGGCGTGTATTAAAAAACCTCATTATATACGGATAGCTTGCATTAGACGCGGCGTTTAAAATCAAACCTCTGTCCACCGGTAAAAGGCCAACATCCGGGAGATAGCCACGCCGCTATAAACAACCTGCCTAGATACATATATATCGTATTGACACACACAGAAGTCCTCGATAGAAATATCTCAATTTTTTATTGGTCCAGTTCGTCCTGCGATCGAGATGCCGTCCCCGCACATTTTAAAGCTATTAAATAGGTGTAAACGGAGAGTTTTACCGCTCGCAGTAAATTATCTTTTTTTTCATTAGAACGATGCGATGGGAATATTGGCAATGGCGACTTTTACGTGGGAGTCGGAGGCATCTGTCGCTCCATTTACAGCCACATGTGGATTGAAAATAAATGTCTGTGGCTCTAGATTTGCAACCTTCAGCTGCTCTCCGGCAGTAAATGTCCCGGGTTCAAAGTCACTTTCTTTTATACTGTACACTTCACGTGAGCTAGGGGCAATGCGGTATTAGTAAGCTTCTACGACTTGCCCTGCCGGTCATGTTGCCGGTCATATATTCAAAAAGCAACGGCTAAATTGTCGGTTTTTCTCAGATTCTTGCAATCGTCAACCATATAAATAAAACTCTAACGTGTCTGTTTGTCAGGTCGTTTGATCGAGATAAAACCCAAATGGCTAAACAGGTTTCATGAAGTTTCATATTTTCATTGCTTTTTTCTCAATATTTATTTATTTTATAACAATGTTTGGGCACCAAGAAATATAATACTCATCGTTTCACTCAGTAACTTTTCTCTCTCCCCCCTCTCTCTCGCCCCTCATTCACTTCCTCTCTCGTGGACCATCTTAGGAAAACCTCTCCTATCCTCTAATTATAGTTCCTTTCTCCAACATATTGCTATTCAACCGAATTGCTTAAAGAAGCTTTTAAATTGCACTTACTTCTCAGACATCAGAATGTGACGCTTAAACATAGCTTTTCATAATACATTGAATAAAAAATAATTCAACTCAATATTTTTAATCATGATCACGGCAAGTGGAATCAAGGCTTCTGGAGATTCGTTACGCTGACCACGTGTCACTTCAAATTTGGAATGTGTCAAGTAAGAAAACAGTCCGCAGTCGACCCGGTAGACCAAGGCTGTGGAGCCAAGGAAAAAGAAACATATTTTTAATTCATTTATTTCTCTAAAATTTCTTTAGTTACGATCAAAACTGTCAAACAGAGAGAAGAATTGCTCCAACTGAAACGCATCCAAAAGCATTGAATCAGAAAAATTACGATCGGACCCGGGTATCGAACGCGAGACCTCCTACTAACTTGACAGTTGTCCTATGCACTGAGCAAGTCCGATGTGACTTCTTTCCACTCTCGTATACCCGAAGCTCAAGCTCACCTGTAGTTGTTTTTGTGGTATTCAGTCCTAAGGCTGCTCTGTTGCAACCCTCTTAGCGTATTCCAGACTCATCTACAATTTACTAATCGCAGCTCTAGAAAATCAGTGGAGTGGAGGTCCCGAGATTTATCCATTTTAAATTTATTTTCATGGCCTTTGACTGAGCTTTAATTCTTCTCTCTTCTAATTCACATTTATGCAGCTGTAATCAGTTTACACAGCGTCCATTTATTTATTGTATTATAAACTTGAAAAATAAAATAACTGTGTTTGGTAACGTTTTTGGAATAACTATTTAACCGAAAAAACTGTGAAGTTCATCTTTCTAGGTTGTGATAAAAAACTATCCAAAAATTTGGAGTCTCAAATATTTTTAAATTCATGTATTTTTTAATTTTACTTTAAATTTTATTTACATTACAAATATTCATATTTACAAAATAATTCAGAAAAAAAGATTCAAATTAAAGTTTACTAAACTAAAAATTATTTAGGATATTTTTTTACAGTTTAATGAAAATGTATTGGTGAAGGAGAATCGCTAGGCTGACCACGAGCCTTTCCAAAAAACATAGAAATATGTCAGAATCAGTACCTCAATCCGACAAGGGTTCTCACGATTAATACAATTATAATTTGTGTAAAATGATTTCTGAATTTGATGCTAAACAGTCACCATTGACGCAAGCAATTGAATTTCGGAATGTGAAAAAGAAGATGAAAGTATGTGTACATGTTCAAAATAATCTAATATAGATGAAACGCTGGGGTTCTTTTTCAGATATAGTTTCGCTCAATGAACTTTATATTAGCTCTTAACGTTATTTCCAATATTTTAATATTTTATTGAAATAATAAAATACATCTTTCATTGATTTTATAACTTTATAATTCGCGATTCTTTAAAGTTTCACTGCAGAGAAACAATACCCTGAGTTTTGGATCTGTTTCCTGAGATTGAATGGACCGATTTCTTTGAAATATTTCTTCACTTTTGCGTACAGATAATTACAATATAGTTGCACACTAGTTAATATAAGTATATAACGCAGTTGCTAATGAGCGAAATACTTAAATAAAATTAAAAATGTATATAACTATGAAATGAAGATCTGCGTATCGATGCTCAGTACAATTTGTAACCACTCAGATGTTTTCAGACACAACGAATATGACAATAATTTTCTGTAAAAGTTTTTAATTAAACTGTTTCATTGTAAATGTCTACAGCTGAAAACACGAAAAAAAATTCAGAACATTATCTTATATACTTAAGGAAAAAGTTGATTTTTACACATTATTCACCCACTTAAATTACCAGGAATATTCGTGAGTATCTTATTGTACCGGGAGTATTTTCACTTTCATAAGGTGTATTGTAGACAACCTTAAAGAGCTAGAATTATTTTTAACTACCTTTTGAAAAAAATTCATTTTTAAAGCATCGGAACTTTTTAGATCCTCTTAAGGTACTGTGCTCGATTCGGTTAAGGTACTGTAAGCCATCATCGCCGTTAATTTTAATCTTGTCCCCAATCGGCATAGGTTGGTGTGTGCCCATCAAGGGAAGATTAGTAACGAATTAATATCTTTTCAGGATCCATTAATAGTATTATAGATTCATTAACCTTTCCCCTTAGTCCTGTCTGCAAAACAACCAAAGAAAGGTTTCATAGAAATTAATTCAACTCTAGGAAAGGATAGCAAGTCTTTGATTTTATATAGCGATAGAGAACTGTGGGAAAAGTTTGAGATATTTCAAACTGCCATGCAAATAAAGAAATATAATGGTCGATACAAAATTTTAATTTAAAATGATTGGCATCGGATTTTATTATATTTACAACAAATGTTTGAAACGTTTACTTCTCTATCACAAATTGTGATCAAAATATTTAAGGTATGTTAATAGAGAAGATTGCCTAAACAATTATAAATAGAGTGATGAAGTAACAAAGAGTTAAATATATTCTGAAACAATGAGTTATAAGTATTCCGTTAAAGCAAAAAAATCGACCCAAGTCTTATCGCCAAATTCCTCTGTTTTCCTGTCTCTTCAAGTCGTATTTCGTACAACCCATTAAATTTTAACATCAGCTATAACATTACAGGAAATACTTTCATTCTTATCTTTTCATATTTCCTTTTGTCTCGCAGCGCTTCCTGTAATTCATGACCCTTGTAATACGGACATGAAAAAACAAAAAATAATGAAAATATGGTTCGAAGGGACAGGACGAGATGCAATCAATAAAGTAAATTAATTATGCGTGGTCATATACCAAAATATCATTAAGGTTTCTCCGGAAAGAATTCTTCAAAGTGTGGAGTTTTGCGCCAGTTAACAAGTGTGCTATCACATCGTGAATTTTGATGAATGCAACTGAAACGTTCGAAATGGTATAATTATCACATTTTAAAAACAATGTGCTGTTATTATGCAGTGTAGATAGATATCTCCTGAGATAATTTAGACGGGATTTTAAGCGTGCACAAAGCAGCACATTATTTTTAACGCGTGTAACAATGCTTTAGTATGCAAAGTAGCTGTCTTCGGTATGAGGTCGTCTCCGGAGCAGACCCGAGGCGAAAGAACGGTTCGCACCTGGCTGCTTTACCTTACCTGCCAGCTGCTTCAAGCATTCACGTCACTTACGTAACATGCAATGCAACAATCGTCCTCAGTGCTCTCATTTACACTTTACCTGGCCGACTTTATCTAGCAGATGGCAAATAATTCGAGTAAAATTTCCTCTCTTGCTGATCTTCTTCTCAATTCGTAATACAGAATGAATCTCATAATTAATAACATGTTAAGAGGGTAGTGCGGGTGTCTCAATATTTTCCATTCAAGTTTTCTGATCTCGTCCCTTGTTGACTGGCTGGTATGTGGCCACGCATTGTCGTGGAATAGCAAAACATCCTTCTTCTTCCAATGCGATCTAACAGAACTGAGTCGAACATCAAAATTAATAAGAGCTCCACGTGGAATTATGTCCATAAGGAATCTAAAAATACCAGCTGAAGATATAGTTTAAAATTATTTTTTCTCTGCCGATTTTGCACGATGTCACTATATTGATTGCCTCTTCATCACCGGTTCAAACAGATGGAGCGGTTTATCGTACTGTTCCAAAGATTCGCTGAACACTGTTTCTTTATTAACCTCTGTCAACATAAAATTTTGTCAACCTCAACAATTTCCTTATTTTTAGGAGTTGGGGGTCTGCCTCTGCTAGGAGTATCCCCAATATTTGCGTTCTTCATTCGCAACGTAATCTGCTTGCACCCCGGCTAACTGTACTACGATCTACAGAAACATCTACATACACATTTTACAGCCTCTCGTGGAAGTTTTTACAGTATATAGTTCACACATGACAGGAATTTTATGGTAACACGTTGCTTCTGACGAATATAAAGTGAAGCCTTGTTACCTACTTCTAATCAAAACTGTGGTTGACTAATGCAAAATTCTTACTGAGAACTGTTACGAGAAAAAAATTCTGTTTCATTGATTTTGTGTATAAATTGACCCAGATAAAACCACAGGAAAGTTGATATTATTATTATTATTATGAACAGTATATTAGCCCTGTGACTACCTGCGTACAGTGACTTATTTATTGTGGGAAAATTCAAACAGTGCCTTTTGACTAATTACCAATAGGTTATCCAAACAATGAACATTTAAATTTCTTTGTAAACTTGGCAAAGATTTTCTGTTGAGTAATTTTACCGAGTCACATTTCGACCTATTCTCTATAATAGTGAGAATAATAATATTTATTCAGTTGAGTTCCTATGGGCATGGAATCAAAAGGAGGACAAGCATAATTAATAATAACTGATTAATAAATATATATTTACCTTAATCAAGTTGGCGTAGCAGTAATCTCTTGGGTAGGCAACCTACAATACTCAACGACATCCCGTAATATGGCAAGAAATAAATTAAAATTGTTGGTGAAACAAATAGCAACACAATTCTTTGATATGATCGTAGGGAGTCGGATTAGAGTTATTTAATTTCCGTGTCATTCCACTACATTAGACCCATATAAAAGTTCCACTGATGACGATCAGAAAGAGAGATTGCAGCTAACAGTTTACGACTACGAATAACGAGCCTAGACAACTCACAAGACTGCGAGTTTAATTCACAACTTACAAGAAATATTGTGGCATGAGGTAATTGCCTCGGACAACACCTTGCCTGCTCCCGTCACTTACTACGTCTAATCAGCAGATACTCGTCGTCTCCAGTATCGGAGAAAGCTACTGTTAATAACGGTAGGACAGCAAGATCTTACGAGAATTTACGATCATAAGCCAGAATAGGCTTTACTACTTTCTATAATTAAATGGACTATCACATACATTAAATTCTTGAACTGGTGGATCTTTATGCTAGAAAACTGTTAAATAACTTAGTAAAAAAATTTAAAATAATTATTACATAAGGATGTTGTTCAAAATTTGTCACGCACCGGCTTTGGAGTTGTTTGTTAAAACTGAAAATTCCATTTCCAGACAATATTTTATTTCTCAATACATAGATATTTGATTTAATATTAGATGGATATAACATATTCAATATCTATTATGGAATGTTGAATAAACTGATATGTTGTTATGTAGATGTTTATTTAGGTAGAAATACGGTTTTATTGATAGATCTGTGCCCATCCTTCGATTCGATGTTTCTGATACCTGTGAATTTTTTCGAGATACCCTCATTTTAAGGACTTTAAACCATTTCAATTTTTGTCAGTTAGAGGGTAATCTACCGTGTTTGGAAAAACGTTTCAAGATAAATATTGCTTATTTCTTATGTTGAGTCTTAATCTATACCAATAAATAAAATTGAAGGGACTGTCTGTCTGTATGTATGTTTGTCTCGAAAAGGCTCCGAAACGGCTCAACGGATTTCAATGAAAATTTAAGGTATTAAAAAGAGAAGATTTAACTTAAATATTCGTTCATATTTCAAAATATTACAAAAGATATTCATATAAATGTGTCACGAGTGAATGCCGGTTGCCTATATTGTTCATCTGTTTATGCTGCGAAGCAGTCCATTCATTATTAAGAAGGATTCGCGCCGTTATTAGCCTATTGTTTATATCTGTACTAATAAATGAAATTGAAATGTCTGTCTGTATGTCTCGAAAAGCTCCGAAACGGCTCAATAGGTTTCAATGAAAATTTGAGAGTTTAAAAGCAGGATATTTAACTTAAATATACATTAATCTATTGTTGACAGAGAGCTAACTGTCTTTGGATCGTCTATATGTATACGTAAATTGGTTTTATTTGTCGCGTCAGGTAAATGTAACGTATGATAGTAGGACCTGTTATAAACCAACTGCGAGTTATAAGGTTTGCCCTGAAGCGATCATAAATAGATGATATCATACTTTTTATATATTCAATGAATTCAACTATATCAAAATTCTGTAGCTGTTGTTTCTTTTTTATGGTAAAATAAAATACTATTTCAGCGCGAACGAAGTCGCGAGGGTTAGCTAGTCTGTAATAAAATACGGGACTTTCTTTTAAAGATTTAGAAGTCGGCATCTCCCAATCCCCAGAGGGTAAAATATGGGGGCCGTGTGTAAACTAAATCACTGTGTATTGAACTTGTCATAGATACTGAAACAACTATTTAATAATTAACCCTTTATAGGATGGTGGTCGATACGTTAGCCACCTACCATAAGCACGTATATTACCGAGTATTTAATTTTAATTTATAGCTTCTGAGTATTAGTATACTACTATTATTGATATTTACCAATTTTTGCAACCCGGATTCAGTAGTTTCATGAATCCCCGGGGAGGGGTCGCAACCCACATAGATGATTGCTTGTATTTTAACTCTTCAGAAAAGTTTGACGCCATCGCTGTGTGTTCTATAGAATAATATTTTGAAATTAACACATTTTTAAGAACTTTATTAGTGTAATTTTAAATGTATTTTCCTTAACACTAGACACTTAAACGGTTTGGGAATACGATCATCTGTCTCTCCTATACGATGTAAATTATTAGACCCCGTTTAAATTGTAAACATCTTCCGTGTTTATAAAAATAGTTTTACGCATCTGATACACATGCAAATAAATCCAAGATATTTTGAGAAGGATATCGGCGGGTATGAGTGTTTAGTACACTGCAGATGAAGTGACGCCCTCATATATGATTCTCGAGGCGGCCTCATTTAGCGCACAGCCGCTGCCACCTGAAGAGTGATGAGGTGCGTGAGAGCTCTCGTCCCCGATGTTCCATAGCATGATGGAAGGCTCAATGGACGAGGAACTGGTTGTAAATCCAGGTCGTGAGCGGAGCGGCGTTAGCAAATCAGAGCAACCGCCAGTACCCTCGAGTCATCAGATCAAACACACCACGTGAAAGTATCTCGTGTAATGTTACGATTCTTGCAAGTTTTCAACGAAACGTCTGGGCTGATGCAACTTTCCAACCTCCTACTGCCTGGCTCTACAATGAGCCACAACAAAATCGTATATTTGCTTCATCAAAATTGGGTGCCTTGCCCGGCTCTTCTTTCAACATTGACAAATTTTCTTCCTGCTTCAATGGAATTCAAAACATTTATACGTGATAAAAGACTGGAAATAATAGAAAATTGGTGGCTCTTAAATATTGGAATTAAAGATAACTTTTGAATAATCTATATACAGTAATCCTTCAAGGCTCAGATTCACTTCTGCATATTGTGGTTCGTAAAATAGTATTTGATAAACACACATTTTATTTTCATACATATTTCGAATACTATTTGACAATGCTACAATAATATCAACAAAAAGCAGTATATCAAACTAGGTTGGCTGAAACCGTCTCTAGTGGTCCAAGCTCTCTTGCTTTTCAAACTACGATGGAGTTAATGCTCAAATTTAATTGCAGATAATTTTATGTGAGCCTCGTCATTTTAGTTGGAGGTGAGTTCCTCTGTAGAATAGTGGCTAGCGTCACTGCCTTACGACCCAGAGGTCCCGGGTTCGAATCGTGTCATGGACTTGGATATTTCGGATTAAGACTGCTAGAGAATCGATACGCTGACCACGCATCACTCCAAATTTGGAATGTCCGCAGTCCAAGTTTCTTAGTAGGCCTCTGATTCTTAGTTGTAAGCCTTCAAACTTCTATTTATATATAATTTTTGTAAAAGGCTACATTAGGGTGATCCTGAAACAGGCAACTCACCCCTTTAATAGCATAGGAAAGGAATTGAAAAAGGGGGATGCGGAAGGAAGAGCAAGGTAGCCAAGGGTTGACTAGGGCTCCCGGGCTATGGCTTAAGGATCCTACATGGTGTTTCACCTAAAGAGATGCAGGGAAAACACTAAAAAACCTGCATCAGGTAGGTCGGGCATTAGGTACTATTCTCACGCCCTTCCGAATGACGGGAGATGAGTCTGCTGTGGGGTCGCAGCATTCCCTTCTCCGTGTCTCCACCAGTTTCAAGAGGCAGCTGGCCGACTGATCCAATGGGATTAGCGGACAACTCTTGCCATATGCCCAAGGTCTTTGATTCCAGTACATATACCTCCTAAAATAGGTGAAGGTGTCTCGGCATATGAGAACTTTGATAAAAATACCCAGAGAGAGAGATGCGAGGCATTCCCGACATGATCAGGTGAGCCCCGCAGTCACTCTGGGCTGAAGCGCTTATGAGGAAACTCCCGCAGCGCATGTGTGCTACATTCTTTATAGCACAAGAATCCCTCCTGGAATAAAAAACGCTCACGATCAGTATAATGAACAATTATAACTAACAATTATATGAGCTACAAAAAACCAGCGCCAGGTTGTGGGTGTTCACACAGAGGCGTCCTTGTCCGATACAGTCTTAAATGTATTCGACGAATTAACAAAAGATAACTTTTTATGAACATGTGGTTTATTTTAATTAATAAAAGGTTATTTTAAAGAAAAAACATTAAAAAAGGCGGCATTTCAGAGACTCATAACTCTGTGAAAATTTGCTCACGATCCTGCATACAATATTTCCATTATATGTGGCTCCATCATAAACTAGCTTTATTTATTTAAAATATGTACAAAGTAAAAATACGTGTTACGAATTTGTACTATTCAGATTTTATATTTTTACACTTTTCAAAGTTCGTTCCTATTACACGTTATGTAGACGGAATTAGAAATATTACATATTACGAGTCGTGGAGTATTATCAACACTGAAGCTGTTGTAGAATTATAAATATGTTATGTAATTATGCCGACCTCCAGTGGTCTAGTGGCTAGCGTCACTGCTCCATGACACAAAGGTCCCGAGTTCCGATCCTGACATTGACTTTGATGTTTGTGTCGTCATGGTCACGGAGACTGGGATTAAAACTGCTGGAGAATCGGTTCGCTGACCGCATATCACTCCAAAATTCGGAATTTGGCCATGTGAGATGACAGTCCGCAGTCGACCGGGTAGGCCAAGATCCTGAATGGGTAAGTTAAATAATTATCCTTGTAAGTATTGTTCCTTGGGGTGGTGTAGCTCATAACTGTAAAAAGTCATGAGCCGCCTTTGCTTATGAATCCCCCTTGCGGTTCCATTTGTATGTGGCCGTGTTTCTATCCCATAGTACAGCTGATTGTATGTGATTAGGAGGCAGTTTGTGAATCTTTACGGATAGTATCTCTCTTTCCAGGCAGAATTCATGTGCTCATAACTGAAATAGACAATTGGCTGCTTTTGGATGGTGCGAGTGCGTGATGAGGTTTGAAGTCATTGAAATCTAAGAAGAAATTCAAATTTTTTAAACGATATTATTAACAATGGCATAAATTAAGAATATATTTATGGGTTGGAGCACATGAGTACATACAAAAATATTAACGAATGATACCTTAAAGAAAAATGACTTATCGTCTGTAAAAAAATGAAAGCTCATGAGAGCAAAAAATTGGTGAGTGTGAATCATTTCAAGTAAAATTTGAGACCTTAGGGTCTGAAGAATGTTGCCTAAGAATTTTACGGTGGGAAAATGGAACAATTAGGATATACTGAAGGGAAACGATAATGGACGGAAGACGACTCATTGTCACAACTCGACACGCAAACCCTCCAACGTAACTAGTCCGGCCTACAGCTGTAAATCGTCTCTAGTCGAGGACCTGACAATGCGGTCGCTACAAATATGGATCGGCAACATGTCAGCCTCAAGGGCCGTGGTAAATTAATCGCTGAATTGAACGCGGACAGCCGCCGCCAGGTAGGACAGCATAAAACAACCTTCGTGAGTACCACCAGCGTAATTGCTCACTGTGTGGGCGAGAAACGCGACTCGTTACAAATAACCTATAAATACCCTTCCATCATGGTTGCTTACATCCACTCAATGGAAAATACTTATCGCCAAGAGTGTCTATGCTCCTAGTTTCACAAAGGCTTCACCTGCTCTGAGGTTGCTAACGATGCAGAGACGTTGATTCCCACCGGTGGGAATATTTGTCATTGAGCACTGAGAGAAAAATTTTATCTTAGCTCAAAATCCAAAGAAGACAACAAACAACAGCAGAGCTAAAATATTTCATTGTAGCATTCCAATTAACTGCCTGAAAGCTAACCAAAAATAATCAGTTATCAATCACAGTCCACCCATATAATTATAATTCACGTTACATATTCCTACAGTCTGTAATATCCCAACCAAATATTACGACTTATTTCTTATATAAGTGTGTACCAGGCTCGTTGCTAAGAGAAACAATGATGACGCCATTTATACGAAATATTTTATATTTTTCTCTTATAATCGTTGAAACGCGTGATTTTTGCAATCAAATAATTTGCTATAACTACAATTAATAAAATATACATACCTTTAAATAATACATTGTACGTAATTACATCAAGATACACAAATTTACCAATCAACAGCTTTTGCCATTTTGTGAAACAATAGTAATCCAATCTTACTGCACAATCGTCTCTAATAAAAATATTTCTGTATGTATATTGTTTTCTTCATAGCCTCTTAAATTCAGGAAGCAAACAATTCTCCTCCAATGATAATATTCCTCTTCTTTTCATTTCCATCCAAAGTCATTAAATTTCAAAATATTGCATGCCTTTCTAATTTTACCTCAAATCTGTAACGTAGATGTTAATTTTAGACAAACATTCGACTTCCTCCATTAGATTTACTCCGGTAACTGTAAATTTACTCAAAACTCGTCAATATTCTTGTTGCTGTGATTCTCTTTCCCATTATGGAATAATTTGGTTTCTACTAAAACAGGAGAGGTTTCAATTGTGATTAAATATGCGAAAAAATATATATTAAGGCGAATGTCATGTTTAATGAATATATGCATCTAGAGCAGCATGGTTTCGTGAAAGAAAAATCTACTAATGTAGCAATATACGATTGTATACAACCAGTTCAAAGCTTATAAATAAAGTATTTAAATTAATCTTATTTAATACTACAAACTAAATACAAAGTATGGCCAAAAGTCAGAAATAGAATATTCAATTTGAAAACGTGTCGTTCCCAATTTTCCGAACGTTATCCGTTTATTAATTAAAATTTTACAAAATTTCATGATTCTGCTACAACGTCCGGCAGAAGAAGTCCAAAAAGTTGGGGGAGGAAACGTTTTCAAATTAAATTATTCTTTGTATTTTATTTACAGTTCAAATCTTACTCGATAATAAATAGAATATTATTAGAATATTCACGCATCTATTTAACGCATTTCATTTACTCGATGTCACTATTTTGTTTCGTAAATGATAAAAAATAAGATGGCCAAGAAGTCAGAGGCAATTTAATAAAAGAGGAACTAGTTTCCCAGACAAGAAACTTTCAAGTGCCACAAGGGTCTAATTTAAGCCCACTTATATTCGTATTGTTTACAAACGGTCTCCTTAAATATTTCTTAAATGTTTATATTTTATAAAATTTCTGGAATTGTCAACTATTGTGATTCGACTATGCTCCATCAGAAGTTGATGGCACATTAATAATTGAATATAAGGTTAAAATCAAATAATAATCTTACATTTTAAATATCAAAAGAAAATTCACTTAAAATTTTATTAATTATTTGTTTAAATTATAATTCAACGCTTATTTTTAATTATATAAAATTAAATGCAGTTTCTGGCCAATAACAGTTATTCAAAGAAATGCGATGAAAATAACAACGTTTCAATATTCATATTTGTACTCTCTTCAGGCTGTCACTTGATTGAGAAGAGATGAAATAAAAGTAATGAACCTGAAAATTATAATCGCTCACCCAGCCTTGCTTGAAGGAAGCTTAATTTATTTCCACTGTTATACAACATGAAAATTTATAAAATGTTATTTTTTACCTATTATACACGACACGATTTATTTTATCTACATGATAACCGGAAAAGTCCTCACTTTCTTATATTTTTATTAATACTTGCAGCTGTTATTTAACTTTACTCAATCCGATGCAGCTTATTAATTGATTAAATTACTTAAGGTTTGGAGAATCTGTAGGGCAAATGCGCGTGTTAAGATTTGATGTACCTTTCGAACATAACTAATTACAGAACTGTAAATGGAATTGACTAGGAAAAGTAACTGATAATATAACAGAAGTCACGTCAGACGTTGATATGGTGCTGTCGGTACATGGACTATGGCTCGAGCTCCCTATAGACTACTTATTTACATTAAGACAAACGCAACTTTTGCCGCAGCTACAAGACAGGTTGAAATGAGGTGCATCTCCATATTCTACCAGTAAAGAGGATTTATTGGAGCCGTGGCACATGCGCTACATTCATCAGCATCCCTTGACGACTGCCGCCCGACATGCTGCATCACGCGGAGGAAAACTTGTCCTCAGTCGGGACGTGAACCCGGTACTAAGGAGGACGCACAAACCAATAAGGAAGCCCAAACGTTTAAATATGTTAATACAGACCAAAATTTCTGTATAACATGTAACTTCAAAGTCGTATAAAATTGCAGCGGACTTTGTGAGACGATTAGATGGTAGATGAACCAGACAAGTAAATGTAATGGGTTTTTGAGTCCACACAAGTCTTTCATTCTGAATCAATTTTCCTGCATAAAGTACATCTACAAGGCATATCACATTTAAAGAGTTCAGTCCATCTCTGTAATATTGAGTTTATTGACATGATATACACTCTCATGAAAAGAAAAAGTATTCAATATGAGAGCCATTAGTAATACTGATAGTGTTCGGTTAATGTTTGTAATGGTATTTTAAAAGCTTTAAATATATCATTGTATTACTATCAATAATTTTATGAATTTAGATGTGGTTAAAGACCTCTTTCCCTATGGGTTGTAGTGCTTAAAAATTACAACTTTGACGTCGAGACAGTTTTATGCATATTATTAACTTGATCTGGATTGCACCACGTTAAAAATCTGTACTAACCTCAGCCTCACACATAAATAATGCAACAACATTTCAGGAAACATTGGTGGTGTTTACCTTACATTGTCCGTTTTTGGCTTTGTCATTATTTAATTGCATATTAATTAATAGTGAGTTTCCGACAGAAATGTGGAAGGGTCGTTATTCGAGTGTGTATTTATTTTACGAGGAGTGTGTGGTGTTTGTATCTGTGAACAGATGAGGGGCGCCGTACTGAGAACTGTGTTACTGGACATCCTAATTGTGTGTTGAGGAACGAGACTCAGCAACGTGATTAAGGAAGATTTAATGTACTAATCGCTCTCAAGAGTCATCCTCGTAATTTATCTTTTATTGCACCATGATTAGAAATAACTCTTACACTATAGATAAATAAACCGATTGAGAGCTGCCGTAATAAAATATAACGTTATGGTATTGAAGTACGTTAGAGTGTGATGTCTGTGCATAATGCATCACTGTGCAACCGTCACACCTGCCTCTTTTCTTAACAAACGATTTTGAGATTGGACCTTTTTGTGTTTTCCCCGCTTTACAGAGTCATATACAAAGGGCTTTACTGCCTGTTAGGTATGACGTAAAACGCCCGTTAATAAAAGCTGAACTTTATTTTCATTTAGCTATTCTCCCAGACGCTGTTAATGGCCGCTGTTGACCAATCAGAAGTGTAAACAAAGCCGGAGTCTTTGGCAGTTATGGGCGTCCATTTAAGCCGAGATGATAAATGCACGCCCCTCCAGGTGTTGTTAGAGCATTTATCAGCCAATCACGACGGAGGCTGGTTACTTTCGGCCCACAACATTTATATCAGCTGCCTCCTCGAACCGGTTCTAAATTCGCTTCACACTTGCCTCGGCTTAAATTTTATTAGGCACATTCGTAAACGGCATAGCTGACGTCGTGCGTCATGTTAAGTAGACGTGCTCAGAGAGGGGAAGGGTCATTTGGCTTGATAAAGTTTCTCCAGGGGCGTCGTTATTCTTATTTCACATTCTATCCGTGTGCGATCTCGGCTAGCTCCGATCTTACGCGCTCGGACTCTCAGCCCTCTTACTTACTACTTCAGCTTTCAAAGAAATACCATCATTTTTATACATAGTTCTCATATCATTCTTCAGATTTACTTTTTGGACTTGTATCCTGATGTTAATCCGAAATATGTATCCTAATTATTTTACTGGGACACAAATAATTATTCTTAAGTGACAATCAAGTAACCATCATCAATAAAAATCCAGGTATGAAGGAAGAACATGAATACATGCGTCGTATAGTAAATGCAAAATTGTACTTATTGGTAATTAGCCTAGTGCCTGACGATGCACAGATATTTATTTATATATACCATTAATTGAATAAATTCCTCACTAATCTCTTGGTTAACACATCAATTGTTAAGTAAGATCTAGCATAACGTAAAAAAATAGTCACCATATTGGGCGCCATTAAATATGGCGGCAGAAACGTAAACAAATAGTGGCCGTATTGGAAGTCAGACTGATTTCACAAATACATTGCTCATACCTTTATTATTAGCTTTTTGTATAAAGATTTGTCTACGATATAAGCTACAGATAGGGTTCTAGCGTAACGTTTCGCTTTAACGTTTTACTTATCAATTTTTATTAAAATATCAATTTTTTACTAACTTACACTTCCTGTGCGACATATTTTCTCATCTAGCGTTTACACCGATAATTCTGTTTAACAACTTTTATGTTACCCCCCTTTTCACTTTGACGTGCCAATACATTTATTCATTGATGTCATTTTTAATCACAAATAGGCACTTATTTTTTAATAATTCTGATTTCATCCCTTCAATACAAGGAACAAAAATAATCTGTACAAAAAATGTAAAACATTGTCAATTTCACAGAAAGGTGTGCATTATTCTGGGATATCCATCTTCAACAGACTGCCGCATAGAATTAAACAGTTGTCCGATAACGAAGGTAAATTTAAGGCTGAATTATCCTCATTTTTGCTTAGCCACTTCTTCTATTCAGTAAAGGAATTTATAGAAGAATCGGAGACGAGTAATTAGTTTATAATGTTGGAATCGCCTTTCTATTTGGTTACAAAATTTATTATAAGTATATTAATCTTTTATATTATAAAATAATGTGATAAATGTACACCCTGACTCACACCACATCCTTGAAGGAATATGATTATTATTATTATTATATTATTTCAATTCCATTCCTATGCTATTAAAGGAGAGTTGCTGCTTCAGGATCACCCTCATGTAGCCTGTTAACCAAAAACACCATTTTCAAATTTATGCCTGTGATAGATTCCTCTTGCAGGCATTTCTCCCCAGAGTGGACTGCGGGGCTCACCTGTTTATGTTGGGAATGCCTCGTACTCTCTCTGATTTTTTCAAAGTTCTCACTTGCCAATGAATCTTCTGGTTTTTGGGAGTTGTGTGCACTGGGACCAAAGACCTTGGGCATACGGTAAGAGTTGTCCTCTGGTCCCATTGGACCGGTCTATGAAGACAGGGAGTAGCAGAAAACACATCTCCCGTCATTCGGAAGGGATTGAGAATAGTACCCAATAGCCCGACCTACCTGATGCAGGCTTTCTAGGACTTTCCCTGCATCTCTTTAGGTGAAACCCCGGATAAGATTCTTAAAGTACAGGCCGGGCGTCTTAGTCAACCCTTGGCTACCTTCACTACCTTCTTCACTCCCTTTTCAATTCCCTTCCTATACTATTAAAGGAGAGTTGCCTGTTTCAGGATCACCCTAATGTAGCCTGTTAACAAAAAAAAATCGTTTTTCAATTACCAGATGACACTTTAAAGTAGACGTAAATTTATCTTCAGTTTCAGAGAGAAAAAAATTTTAAGCTGGGTATCTGTAAACCAAACACAATTCCTGCCCAATCAGTTTTTGAACAACTCTATTTAGTCTCAATATGCGAATGTAAGCTTCTAATGTCCAAAACGTTTCTAAAACCTCTATAAATAAATTGGGAAAAAAAACAAAATCTGTCCAACCATTTACTTTTGAAAAACAAACTAAGATGTTACAGAGTTCACCATTTTCTTTTCAGATAGCGAATGGAGTTCCCATACCACTAAATCCTTTTCACTACTCTGTAAAACATCTAAAAGGATAATGATTGGCCAAATTGTTCACTTTCGCTAATTCATGAATCGTATTATAAAATGACTTGGTTTATAGGAATGTACAGACATACGTATTGAGTATATAGTCTCTTTGGCATTATTAGTAAAAATCTGGTTTACACAAAACAACTTTTTTCGATACAGAAGGAATCCAACAAAAAAATTAAACGACTTTCACGGTTGAAATGAAAGTGATGCTTGGTCTCCGACGACAATTACATTTTAATGAAATTTGCAACGTATTGAGTAAATATTAAGTACCGGTACCAGACATTTTATAATTTTATCCATTTATAAAAGAAAAGTTTATTCATTTTTGTATCCGCCTTAGGCTGTGATGGCTTGGAAGAAAGGTTTCTCTTAATTTTAAAAACGTTTCCTTAATCTCTCCATAAGGACGATTTAAATATGTGCATATGATGTTAAATAAATCTTAATTTTATATGAAATGACAGTTAATTGTCATTAATTATATTCATTAACAGTACATATTCTGGTCAAAGAAGCATGTTATTTGTAATGGTGCACACTTCATTTAGAAGCTTTATAATATAACTATAGCCAAAAGAAAATATGTATAGAAATAAAATTATAGTTTAAAAGAAACCAAGAGACGCGTATTTGACTGAGGGATATATATTTGTGTAAACAAATGTACTGATACATTTTTTTCTTGCTTCCACAGTGACAGTCATAATTTCTTTTCTCCATAAAGATCTCGATACGACCCTAAGATATATTTACTTTAACGATATTGAATAAACAAAACTTCAGAAAAATTTAGTTTTAAAAAACAAAATATACGTAAACCATGTCATTTCAATTTAGTAGTACAAGAATATTTCACTTTTATAACTGTTAATTGTATCTCGGGTGCAGCTGTTTGTTTGTTCGCTCTGCTAGAACGGAAGAAGAATTGCCTAATCTGTCTCCGGATCGTATAAAAACGGCGACGTCGGGGAAAGGGGCGTCGGTCCAGGTGCGCCAATGCACCCTCTGTAGTCACCGCGCCGCCATTACTGTTCCAATAATGTTCAATTAGTTACGAGCCGATTAATTCCAAATGAGGCAAGCTGGAGCGAATCAGTATGGAACGGACGTTTGGTGGCTGGGTCCCGATATGGGCTTCCGTCACTGCCCTTCTCGGAATCGCGGGCAAGAAATGAATATGTTGCCGAGTTATCATCTGTTGCACCTGCAAGACAGCACGCGCGTTGAATACCGACGCCGCATACTAAGGGAGCCCGGTACGCCACTCCTCAAGTCGGCTTCGTAACGTGGAATACGTCCTTAAGCTTCAAAAGCACTGTACAGTCACGGTTCTCACGCAAGAATGAAAACAATTTTGGCGATATGGTTATCTTCAGCATAAATAGTAATCAAGAAGTTAGGTCTGTATTTTTCATTGACGCTTCATGAATAATGAATATCCCTTGTGAACTAACTGAATTGGCAGACGGAATTTTAAGTTTAAATTTTTCAAATGATCCGTGAATATTTAAAATATACTCAAAGCTAGTTAACGCGTTTTCTATAAACAGTTCCGACTCTAATCTGTAATACGATCAGAAACCCTGTCCGATCAGATAAAAATCAGGTTTTGCAGCAACCGCCATTTTGGTCCCAGATGGTGAATGTCAGTTTCATTTTGCTAAGATCCCTTCTACAGTTCTGTGTAACAACGACAAAAAGTTTAATCGAAATAGGTCTTACCATTCTCTAGTGAAAAGCGAATAAAATGAGCGTGACAAGTGACAGGAATTCCGATGACATCGAGTTTTGGGTTCCCTAAGACATTAAATGCACCTTCACTTAGAAGCCCTGAAATTATTTTACTTGACTCGAGTAAAATATACAGCGTTCCACTCGTACATATAATAGTATTTTCCATTCTATTCTATGATTGTATCGTATTTAGATACATTTAGTATCTTAATTATTTATCTTATTAAGATGTGTGTATATTAGAACGTGTCGATTAAATTTCGTATTCACTGAATTCTATTTCTTATTTAAGGCAAGCGTGAACCGGTTTGAACACTTCACCTCTAAACGTTATTATATTCATAAAACTATTTGTAATCTCAAAGTTGGAATATTACTACTGATATTTCCTTTTATCGAGATCGTTGAAATGAAGACAGTTCGAACCTGTGAAATAAATCTAACGACTGAAAGTTAGTATATAAAAATTTCTAAATCATTTGAAGATCTTTACATGCCTTAAATATTGTTATTTTTGTGTAAATACATTAGTAACATTCTTTAATAGTCACAAAGTTGGTTTTCGTCTTATAAATTCATGAAAACTACTAAATTTGTTGGAAATAATTAAATTAAATAAAAACTAATACGACGTTTCGTCATGATTCTAGGATATCATCAGGTTTTGAATTACTTCGGAGTGTTTTAAATAATTCTCACGCGTTGTTCGATTATTTTATTAATATCAGACAAATACTGATGCTATACAAATAAGTTTGGAGTAGAGAATGCTTTTATCTGAAATGCCCTATGTAAAACTTGAGAACCATTGCACAAATGATGAAGTCCTAGAATGTGGACTAAACGTTGTGTTTAATTTTTCTGAAAAATTTGGTTGAATTCATTCATTTTTAATTATTCTAAAGTCACAGTTTTCTTATTATTTTTTTATTGACAGCGCTTTCACCCATAGGAGTAATAGAAGCCTTCTTGGCTTTGTTACTATTCCATTGGCTACAGATCTGGAAAAATGATTTAATTATTTCATTTTTACAATATTATCGAGACCTAGAAGAATGATAATGGCCAAATAGCGAATGTTATTTTAATAAATAATAGTAATAAACACTCTTTGTCCATTTTTTATTTAATTTACTACGTTTCGTATCTAATTTGAGAATTCAAAAATTCGCGTCGTTTATTTGGGATCGTAATCCATCGAGTGACTCATTATACATTTGAATAGTAATTTTTACAATGTTTAGTATTATCTTACCACACCATATTTTCATTCCACTAGAATAAGTTACACATTTATTGTGTCTAAAATTATTGTCTCAAATTAAAATGTTGGAACTTAATTATCAAGTCAGTATTATGCTCTGTAAGGAAACTTAAAATCCAAACCTGTATGTCACAGCGCGAAGAAAGAAATATTTTCACTGAACTAAGGGCAAGTGTGTGTGTGTGGCAAACTCCTATCCATTTTCTGTTACGGTCTCCGTTCCTCTGAGCTGAATAAAGGCTAATGTCTTCCGCGAGTTTTTCTTTCCTTTCCTCTAAGAAAACGTTTATGACTCTTAACGGACAAGAACCTGGAATTGATCTGGGAGAGGCAAAGTCCATGTACCATTCTGGTTGGAAACTAGATTCTTAAGAGTGTGACTTAGAATTACAAAATACTGTTGACCACCTGCGCAGAGTCAGAGATTGGTAATCTCGAAGCCACAAAAAGAAATTCCGAACAAAAATGGTCTTTAACTCAATAAAGAAACACATAGAATTGCTGTATAAGCATAAGGATCGTGTAATTATATATTTAAACAATACATATTTATTGAAGTCACATGAACCTTATGCATATTAACGACTGTCAATAAATCTTGATTATTATAAATTAATCTGACTTCTTATTATAAGTAAAACACAAATAATGGCCAATTTAATTGACAACGTTTCGTCACCCAACTTTCCGGACTTTCTCATTTCTTTAATTAAAATATAGCAAAAATTTCATGTTGCTGCTGACAATCTTAAGGAAAATATAAAAACAGACGGTATTCGTTTACGTATATAATATATTATCCAATAATCTGACATTATGTGAAAGACTGCAACACAGCGTTATTAAATAATGTATATTTATCTTTGAATTTGCCACCTGATGAAAGCAACAAAGTATGCAGAATCATGGTTTGGTATTTATTCCCATGTTTTTGTTCGTTACAGATTCGTTAATTAATTTTTTATGCATAAATATGATTATCAGAAATCATAATTTACATCTGACGAATTTTTCCCAGTCATTGATTTCATAAATGATTTTCACCCATGTTAATTGTTTCTTACGATTATCTGGGTACTCGCCGTTGCCCAGGTACCTATTTGTACTCTCATTAACACGAAATTGTTCCGTGGCGTCACTTTATTCAAAATGCGCAGCGTCTCGGGAATTTTAAAATTATGTGCACGTAAAATATTTGAAGTGCGAATCATAGCTCTCTGTATAAAATAATTGTAAAAGATACGAAAGAGGACAACTCTTCATACAAAAAAATATTAATTATGAGTAATGTCGTTGTGTAGCTTTCTTACTTGCAATTAATTCATCAATCATCACCCATCGTCAAGTTTATTAGATTATAATTAAAAAATATTCATATTTAACTATTATTAACAACATAAAATTCAAAATAGACACCCAACCTAATATTCTCAAGAATTCTCATTTGAAATTTTTTCGTCAATCTTGGGCAATGAGATAAATGCCTTAAATTTGAATTATTAAAATCTTACTTATGGTCCTTAATAACCCTTTATTATCTCCTGAATTCCACATTTCAGATTGTAATTGGTCAAACATTGAATTTGAAAGCATAATAATCTACCGTAGTTCGTGAAATATGTGAAGTTAAAAGGTGGTTCTAAATGAAAAGAATATTCATAAACTAACGTATTTTTAAAAAACCCTTTCGTATTGATTCTTTTAAGCTTCCATTAATTAGTAGATTTCGAGTTGTAGGGTATAACAAGAGAACATTTTTAAATTTTTTAAAATGTGGCGGATTCCCCTTTATTCTGTTTCTCTCACGATATAAGCCTACGAATACTGACAAATTCACATATTTTTTAACTATAATTACATCCACGTTTATGATAAGAATTTCTGGCCTGTCAGTTCTTTCTTAGAGTTTGTAATAATATCTGAACTTACCACGCTTTGTTGCAATTTGTCCACTTTTTTAAATTTGTATAAAGAATAGACCATACATAAAAGTACAGACATACAAACAATCATTTTTAATTATATAGGTTTAGTAGACTTCTAATAGCAAACAAATGACGAGCTTGATAAACAAAAAAATCATTTACGTATTCAATATTTTACTTATATTTCAAATCATGTAAAAGACTTTAAAAGGCAGATAATAATGGAATATTTCATAAGACAATAATTATCTATTCATTTGAAATTAATCTTTAGCATAAGCCATTACTAATATAAATATCTATAATATATATATGCGTGTGTATATTAATATTAATATATGGGACAACAATTTAATGTTTCATGATAAACTCTGAAATGAGATTTATAATTATTGATAGTTTAAAAACCATTCACGAGTCTGCAAACCGTGCTTTAGACGATTGTCATTATAAATATGTAGAGTCACTTTATAATTACAGCATTTTTCTCTAATCGAACTCTACTTTACTAGTTCGTAATAATAACTGAAAAAATTGGCACAAAACCTACGTTGATTATACAACAACGTCCTTGAAAACGAGAATATATTATGTCTAAGTAGAAAAGTAAAGCGCTCTTTAATTCTATGTTAAGGTATAGAAAAATAAATGTATACCCCTTGTTTACTATTAGTCTATATATTTAAAAATGTTAGTAACTTGTAAATCATTTCGCTGCATAGGTATGCTATATTAAAATCAAAATACTTCTGTAAGATAAAATATGTTATAAGTAGTAAACCAACAAACGTCTGCTTTTTACAATAATTAAATGAAACAAATTGGCGATTTAGTTGAATCCACGTTTCGTCACCATATTTGCAACTTTCTCATGTAACGCTGAATTGTGATGAGGAAAAGATGCCAAATCCTACAAGGATAACTTCAATTGCAAATGAAACTTTTAACATTACCTGAGGAAGTCCCAAATACGGTGACGAAACATCGTTTCAAGTAAATAAGAACTTCCACTGTATCTGGTCGTTGTTATTTTATCTAAACGATGTTATTTTTAAACTGTGGTAACATTTACAATCTATTCAGAGTAAATTCGGTAACAAACAAGTGCTGGAATTTTAATTTTATAATTTTTTTTAGATTGACAGTGGCAATCGTTGAGAGAAAAAATAATTAAAGCAGTTTGGAGACTGGTTAATGAACCTTAAGTTCGTATAATGTACGTTAAAATAACGCCTCCATTACACTGAAGTGTGTCAAAATATGTGATAATTTTTATTAAATTTTGTTAATGATGTCATTGTTTTCCATTTACCCAAGTTGCAAGACTAGTATGCTGTAGGGAAATCTGAGAAAACTGAGATGAAAGAAAATCACAGTTTACAACTACACTATGGACGAACGCAGTGACCAT
Organism: Eucriotettix oculatus; assembly: GCA_034510155.1. NCBI lineage: Eukaryota > Metazoa > Arthropoda > Insecta > Orthoptera > Tetrigidae > Eucriotettix > Eucriotettix oculatus. Next base: position 50,573,134 of record CM067381.1, read on the forward strand.
GAGTCCTGACACTTCCTTTTTTTTGTATTCCAGAGGAGGGGAGGTTAAGGTACTCTTCACCTGTTTTGCAAAAAGGGATCCAGACCGCGTTGACGGACAACGCGCAAGAAGTTTGAGTGATGTGACCGCCAAGTGCAATAAACCTGTCATCGCACGAGCTGGTCAGTTGGAAGGACCTCCGTCCACGATCAGAAGCTGCAAGGACGACACGAAGCCCCTGGACACAAATCACGCCTGTTCCCGGAGACACTGCGCCCACATAAATCTATATTATATCTGGCCCGGCTCCTGCGCCCAACATCCAATTAGACGAAATTTTGAGGCTAGAACGGGGAGAGGGAGGGAAACAGAAAGAAAGAGCATCACGACCCAAAATACTGTCTTGTCATCCGAAACAAGTTTCTCCCGAGACTATGGCCTAAATTATTCCAGTCAGGAGAGTCGGTGCTCATTAAAACGAAAACCTTCGTTGGCTTTTCAGATAACGTAAGTCAAATCAGGAGACTTGGAGGAGTTACTGGCGAAGTCAAAACAAAGGGGTGAGTCAGTCGTTCCCCCGCAGACTGACGAGGAGACGAAACTGCAATTCCTACAATCTTTTACGAAAAAAGAGAAAATGGACGGTCGATAAGACTACAGTTAAGGAATCGCGTGTAGCTTAATTCCTTCAACGTCGAAATATGTCATCTCAACTAATAACAGAATCGGAAATCGAAGTTTTCTAAACTTAGTAAATCGTCAAAATTATTCAAAAAATAACATAATTCTCATCCCAAATATCAATATTAGAAATATATATATTATCTATAACACTATTCTACAGTAGAGAATAAGTAATTTCATTTAATTCATAAGTCGAAGGCTTTCCAAATTTAAGTGTTTTATGTGACTTTCCCAGATTTCAACAACATTAAATCGTGAAATATCTCTGATAAAAGTCAACAGACTGGTTTATTCAGATGAGATGAGTATTTGTGATGACGTTTCAAAATAAGACGCGTCACATTTTATAGTTGTTACCGCCTTCACCGTGGTCCAACTAGAAATAGAAAAGGATTACGTGAGTAAAAAAATCTCACGAACGTTTTGGATTTTAATATTTTTCAAAAATAAAAATCCCAATTCAGAATCCACATAATCTTGGGGGGAAATTTTAATCCAGTTCGGAATTATTATCAAATGAAAAATTTAAAGAGATTAACCAATAACTTGTAGTTTGATCACAAAGAAAAAAATAAACATCTTTGCCATGGACGAGAAGAAAAGGCAGAGGTGTCGTCTCTAGAAATCAGGCAGCGGATATTGCAACGACCTTTGCATGATTTAAGACAAAAATATATGAAGAGAGACGAGTCTGAAATGGCAGAGATTGATGGAAATATTTTGGTTGAGAAGCCAATAACAGTGAACAATTAATAACAATCACTTCATTCAGAGTAAAAACAAAAGATTTGTATAGTGTGTCGATTGTGTTGGATCATTTAATACATATTTTTTAAAAAGTATGTAAACTCTTTCATTTCCATATTTATCAAGTAAAACCACGATTTTGAATCCTGAGAGAAAGATTAGAAATTTTATTTACGTGACTCATTATGACGCCATCAACGTTTTGTTTCTCATGCCAACGACCGGACATATATAAAGTTAAATTAATTTTGAAAATTAGAAAGTATTATTTGGTATAATTCAAACTCTAGAAATAGGAATTTTTATTACAACACATAGTAGTATAATTTATTTATCTTTGGTTTTATGAGTGTCGCCTTCTTATGACATTGAAAAAATTCTGAAATAAATTTACTTCCATACTTCTGAGCTTATGGCACGCGCTACTCATTTTATTACGAAAATATACGAGCAAGAATATAAGTTAATGTTTAAGTTAGGAAGTATTTTTGGAATTTGAAGTTTTTATAGTAAGGGATATAAGACTAGCTCTAATTTTTTAAGAACTAATAGGCAGAAATTTTATAGAAAGAGCGTTAATGGAAAGAACAAAGGAAATACAGTTAAATTTTTATATAGTCTATGCAGTTTCCACACTATTAAATGATGGACGAGAAAAATAAGGAATAAAAGAATAAGACGCTTTGGATGTGAAGTTACCAAATCAATTAAAGGCAGCACCAGAGAAGATGAAGTCGCCTTAGAGACGAATTATGGATGCAACTAGTAGCAGAAAAAGTGCTACTTCTTTGAGAAAAATGGGGATAATATGAACGTCGTACACCGCCAGAAAGAATTGCTAGGCAAGAATATAAAAAGGTAGAGGCAAAAGAAGAAGAGGTGATTGGATTTGAGAGCTTGTTTGGAAGTAAGATTTGTAAGAGATGTAGATTAACAAGTGGGGACGTTACTTTTTGTGGCATTCCTCGAATTAATGAGTTTGTTCTTATGTGGGTTTTACGAGCAAGGCTAGTCAAGGTTAAAGACTGCAATGGTGGATTACGTCATATGCACAATGAGCGTCATAGGTCTGAAGAGCTGGCATATGGGAGCAGGAAACAACAGCTGGCTATTTGTACGCAGTCTGCCCTTGATATTGTTAATAGAGGTGCTCTGAAGAAGCGGCGTTTAGTAGCGTGTCAGACCTCACCATATGTAGCTGGCCAGTTTTTTACTTTTAATTCAATGCATTTCAAGATTACACAAAACAGTTATGGTGGTCATATTCAAACAATCTAATGCGTACCGTAAACGTGTCCCGTTACGACAATTGAGACAGATGTGTCCATTACGTGACGGAACCTGTGTTTTGGGTTCAATATTGTACTCGTTAACGACAGACTGTGTAATGGAAAGCTTCCATCAAGATTTCATCTTTAGGAAGTTCAGAATAGGATGTGACCCGTTCTTAAACCCTGGTCTATTTAAGTATGTAATAAATAGAAGGGAATGAGACTATTATTAATTATTTCTTAAGATATATTTAATTATTAGGAAAATTATATTTTTGAAGAAGAAACAAGTAATAATGACAGAAATGAATTTAAAATCAAAGTAGACATTAATTTTAACTAGAATAAAATTTAATCAATAACTCTCGTAATATTCAGATCAAAATAAAATGAATTTACATTAAAACTGTAAATCATTAATAATTTACATACTGAAACTCATTAAAATCAGGTCACCTGTAGTGTGAACCAAAATAAGTAAAGTTACTATGGTAAATAGGTCTGGAAATGTGATCTTCAAGAATTTTAAGTCAACGATACCGATTTCAGAAGACTGCAGCTGTATTCTCTGGTAGTTATCTGCTTCGGGTTGAAGATTTTTTGGTGCCTTTCGTTGCCTGCGTCAGGATGATTTCGCTTCATGGATGACACCTTGGGTCGAAAATAGTGGAACTTTTACTCAAATTTTACATCTCCTCATGACTCAACAGCTCCACTCTACTCTCGTCAGCGGCCCGCAATTTAATGTATCTCTCTGTCCGAAACGTCCGTCCATTTCACCCCGTATGGCCCCGAATATTGCCAATCCGCTGCAATTTCAAATGGCACCCATTAGCTGGCATTTACAAAATTTTAGCCAAAAGGTACCATATTTAGCCGTCGGATGTAAACAAGTGTCTTTGCACATGTTTTTACTTTTCGTTATGGAATAGCTTCGGACTTTATGAAAGCAATTTTTTCTTGATTTAGGAACGGATGCAATTTATTTAAGCAATCGACACCGATTATCAATTAAGTCCTTTTCCGTATATTGTGAAGAAAGGTCAGTCTCATTGTCCGAGGTAGGGTGTAGCTCTGACCACGCGTACACAAAAAATACGTTGCAGGCCTACAGGCTTTTTCTCACGTACTTTTAATTTATTACAAGTAATTGGGAGCTATACTATACCAAGCAAACATAAACATAGAGAAAATTTTCTCATCTTCATCAGATGAGTGGTAAAAAGGTGAAATCTTGATTATAATGATTCAGTTCCTAAATTTCTTAATAATACATAACAAAATCTTGAATTAAAAATTCGATTACGTCAGGCATGGAAGGAACACATCGCAATAATTAAGAAGCTGGTATAGTCAAAGTCATGCTATTTCGTTGTATAATCAGTCCACGATTTAACCCAAAGTATACGATAACGAGACATAGCCCGATACCATTCGCCATAAATAGGAACAACGAGGAATAAGAAAATTTTTGCACCACTCTGCAGCGAGAACATTATAGAAGAACATGTAAATTAAATGGTGACCCGGAGTCAGTCAACCAGGGAGTCAGTAAAGTACAAAAAATGTGAATAGTGACTGTCATTATAAATTTCCTGTACTGTAAATAGTAATGAACTCTCCGTGTACATTATATACTGTAAATAGTTTATCATCACTTTTGAGTTTAACAAAACTTCCCACCCCCCTCAAATCCGTTTCAATACTCATTTCCGAACGAGATTAAATATTTTTGCTCTTTACATAACACATAAATTTGGAAGTCAAATTATGTACTGCGCATTTTTCATACTCAAACTTTATGGATATAAATTTTAATAATTCGCTATCCAAGGCCCAAAATTAAAGATAGGTTATAGAATAAGATGAATATAGTTTCTAATATTTAAATAGTTTATATTTCTGTATTCGTCAATTACAAGTTCTGTTATTCAAAATTTATTATTATTTATTGTATTTATATGCCATTTTTCGTTCTCATAACAATATTTTTATTGTTTTTTCAGGTCTAATAGATAAACTAATACAGGACGTGATTAATTGAATTCTGTTATAGAGAAAGTGGAATCACGTTCTGGTCATAGTACAATGTTTCCCAACAGTTTGCTCGGTTAGGGGGTTTTCCGGCTCCCGAAGACAGTGATTCGACACTTTTTTTTATTAAATCAATCATCTGTTGTAAAGGAGAAAGTGAAACCGTTGCTTTCGGCTTCCCTGACTAAATTTCACGGCATAGATGTCGCCTGTTAGTGATTTGGAACAGTGAGCACAAGTATTTCTTACGTATATAGGGAAGAAGCCACGATCAAATATCTGGAGACAGGCTAATTTACCGAGATATGATCTACTTGCTCACTTCACGGTTGACGCTGGTACGGATTCGACGCCACAGTCTCTTGTCGTCTTTTCCCCGCATTCCGAAGTCTCTCGATTTTAGCTAATCTTTACAGCATTTCTTGCATCAGGAGATCCGAAACAGATCCGCCTTAGATCTGTCGCAACGACTTTGTTTGCTTCTCACAAGAAAATGGATGGAATGATTTCAACGAAACATGTTTTTTTGATATTATACAGAGCAGCAGAAACGTTCTTTGCAGTATCAAACGGCCATCAGCTGTCGTTAAACAAAATGCCTTCTTTGACAAATCTGGACAAATTTTTTTTCACAAAAAAAGCAATTGAGCCGTTTGCGAAGAATTTTTTTGGTGGTCGTTTACAAGGTTATAGAAACATCATAATAACGAAGATAAATAACAGACGTTAATGATATAAAGTTTTCGGGCAGGGATTTCATTTCATTGATGATAATAATAAACTCAATTCCTTTGTCTGTAGTTTGATATGATCCGAGTGATTTAGTATATGATTTAAGAATTATAAAATCCAAGCCCGATTTCATCTCAATATGTCACCCTTTTGTCGTCGTTTGGCTTATTTAAAACATAATAAGGATCCTAACTACATCCAAGTGTCATCTTATTTTATTTTGCACAAGAAAAATATCAATCCGTGTTATGTTTTTTTGTCATTTAAACTATTAGGGCAAGGATTTCGTTGGCTCAATAAAAATATTTGAGCCTATCTTAAATTGTCATCCATCATTTTAAAATGCTGAAACTTGAAATTTGGTCTGCCCAATTGACTCCTTTTACAAGGCTTGTATTTATTGGTAAAGATAAATTTGGTTGTCAAGAGTAGAAGATGGAACCAAGAATTAAAAGAAAGTAAATAAAAATCCGGGTACTAAAGCAATAAATTGTAAACAACTCATTCAGCGGATTAAGCCAATTTCTATTAATAAAAGCAATTATTTGCGGCAAAAGCTAACAATAATGTTAAAAACGGTGTGTCATTCCCTATCAAGTGGTCTACGGATTCCCCCGCGATCATATTTTACTTTTAATGAAATTCTTACAGTTTGTACTTATATCTGCAATTTTCAGTTCGAAATATGCATTTCAGGTCAAGATACACGCCTTTCCGTAGGACTCTGTTGTTCCTCCAAGTCTCAAAAATGCCACTTTTGAGCTGTAATATTGTGGCATTTATGAGAAAAAAAACCTGAAAATTCGTTTATAATGTAAACCTTACACGAATATTAATAAATTATTAACGAAAAGTTACACAAATACTATCCCTGGCCAGCAAGATCCCCCATAGTTGCCCAAAATATTTTCACCCTACTCTTTCGTGCTTCCAAGGAATCCTGCTGGGATAAATAAAGTGAACATATTTTGTAGCTCACATTTCTATGTAACTGTCTACATATCAGAGAATTTACAGCTTACAGACAATAAACTTTGGTAAATTTGGTGAAAAAACATGGCACCCAAGTGAAAAAACACCAAAAAATAGGTTTTTCAGAGAGATAAATCGTTTAGGGCGACATCAGATATAGTTTTGTAGTTGACATCATTAGAAAGATCAGGACTTACGTATGAACTAAAATTAAACTTGTTGGATTACTATCCTATTTATTATTATTTCCACGAGGTCACCAAAAACCAAAGCATTCCTTCCTAGAGCGACGATTTTCTTTTTCAGTGCTGCAACATTAAATTGACCTGGCATGAATTTCGTAACACGTTGAGTAAGAATCAAATAACAAAATTCCATTCCGTATAATGGATGGGTAAACCACATAGAAATAGTCTAAGAAAAAAAGAAACTGCGTTGTGGATAAGCTCATAGTCGTAACACGTCGTTTTGAGGGAATTAATGGAAAGTCTAATGTATCCGGAAGGGAATTTGAACGAAAATTTAATCACGGAACTGATGGTTGTAAGAGGAATTGGACTATTACGTAAACGAAGTTTAAGAAAACCAATATCTTGGATTATAGATAATTCTGAGAATAACAACAGAAGTGGGAAAGGGAACATCAATGTTAGAAGGTGACTAGGAATTAAAAATACCAACGCCCAATGACCCTGTATAGACGAGTTAAATCTACTTAAGAGCAATAGGATCGCAACCAATCTTTTTTTTTGTAACCGAATTCCTGTCGTGAGGAAGTACTGTGAAGTTGAGTTAAATAAGCTAGTCTTGAGAACACGCACGAGTAATTCGTGAAGTCTCGTTTACAAGGCGGGACGTAACGGAAGCGGTGTGATGTTACCGTGGGGAAGTTGAGGGTCTTCGGTATCGATGCCCAAATATCGATATGGATCTGTACGAGCTTCGTCGCAGGTGTCCGGAAGTGGTTGTGCCTACTTAGCGATTTGTTCTGCACTGCGACGGAGGAAAAATCCTCTTCTGAGCCTGCGCTTTAACAACGCCTATCTACGTGTCAATCTAATAAAGCACTTCTCAGGTATGATTAAGCGACACCGGAAGAGTTATGAAATCACGACAGAGGGGAAGCGAGACGATAAAACCTGAGTAACTGAATTATAAATTTGGTTTTTAATAACACTTTCAAACACCGTATAATTTATGCAGCAGACACAATCATAACGGTAATTCCCTCAATGATTCTGTTAGATATTCTCAATGTTACGGTAAAAATACTAAATTAATTTATTTTATAATTAATATAAAATATATTAAACGACCCATTATCAGACACTATTCTTAATTCAAAATAAATATTAATCATAAAATATTGCATTTCTCCAAATTTTCGTATTGAATTTAATTCGTTCTAAGATATGAAATAAATTGGGTCCTACTGCGCTACAAAATTTAATGCTACGTTGTTAACACGGCGATTTTCCTGAGTTCTTCTTTTCCCAGGACATCATCTCTGTGTTGATAGCAATTTTTTCATTTCTATATAATAAGGCTTTCTGTTAGTTACTCAATACATGTATCGCATATTGGTGCGCGGTTCTTATTTAAGATGTGGATATTATTTATCTTTGTATATCCGCTTCTAAAATTATTGTGTTCAGTCGGTTGTCGGTTTCATTCTTAGATTCCTATCTCTTTTCAAAACGACCAACAGTAGCCAAATGCTACCTACTCAGTCCTCGTGTTGTAAGGAAACATTTATAGCATCCTGTTATATATATACAGAAATATTCCGTGTTAAAGTAAACAAATTTTTTGTTTATTTTCCTTTTCATTAATTGTTTTTGTCTCGATAATGCTGGTATATTTAAGAATTTGAATAAAATATCACTAATTCAGGAACAGTAAAAAGCTTTTAATCGAAGCTCAGCCCTAAAGAATCTGCAACTGAATAAGGAGATTAGGATGGAACATCTCGAACACAGGTGGAGGTCCTGGGTTACATTCCCGGTCGAAATTATTCCATCCTGATTCTTTAAATATTATACGATATTTTTTACCAATAAGGTAATTAAAATGTAGAACATTACCAGGCGAGCCATATATTTTTGTTACTAAGGAACAGAAGCCTGTTTTATTGATTTTTTTATTGAAATGACACCTTTTGTTTATTTTAGTAGTCACCTCAAATAACTAGAGCACACTATTTCCTCGAGTTCGTAATTCAGTAGCAGAACCATCGATGATATTCGCATCCTCAGCTCTGTTAGGGCGTTAATGTTACCGGATATGCAGGCTACAGGTCTCATGCCTCCACTTGTAGACAGGATGTTTTCATCTACAGACCTCCTGCCCACGCTCATATCATAACAAGGCAGATTAACGAACGTGGAGATGACCTTCATATCAAGATCTGGATCATCAGCGTTCTTCTAACGTCTCTCGTTTATTTGTTGTTTAGTTCTGTTCTAGGGATACACTTTGTAATTTCATTTTGTACAGCCGCTGTCTCAAATTAAATCAATGTTTACATATATTTTTGTAATATTCATATGAATCATAAATTAAAACTCTTCAACGAAAAATGTTTTATTCTTTGAATGAAATGTCAATTTACGTCTGCTATTTTGTGCAGCCTGTGAAGTTAACTTTCTTCAGCAAAGACAATTTGAGTTCCCTCTTTTTTATTACCATGAACAACTAGAAATTGGTGGAGTCACCAATGAGAAAGTCATTACGTAAATAACGTAGACTTTTCCTTTAAAATAGCAATTGTTTTCTCAGCTATCAGAAAGGAGCAAGAATAACGACTTTAAGTTGATAACTATTGTAGATAGAATTAAAACAAAAATAGAGAAAACGTCGAGTCAGATAAGGCACCCTGTTTCATTAATAATTAATTTAATTTTATATGTTGTTCACTCAACTCTAGATTAAAGTAGAGACGTGAACTGATAATTTTACACGTCGTTATTATGGCTTGAAAACTAAGAAAATGAATCATTTAAAATAAATAAATGAGTATAATAATCAATCGATTAGTAGAAGTGTATTGACTAACAATATTATTAGTAAAATAAATTGCATTCAGTTTCGTCCGTAATTCGGGATTTCATCAAGTGAAAAATAAATAAGAAGCTGAGGAATTAATCATTGACTAATATTATCATATATACAATTTCTTGAAACACCTTCCATATTAAATTATGATTACACTCTTCTTAAACTTTTAATTATTAGAAAAAAAATTATTTTCATAGAAGAGGACTTTGATCAAATATTTAAAATCATGTTCTTTCTGTTGTAAGAAAAATTATTCATGGCTGTTTGAGCATTTGTTTTTGTATTATTATTAATATCAATAATATCTTGTTTTTATTGGTTGCGATTTATTAGTAACAAATATTTCGGAAAGTACCAATAGTCAACGCTGTTAATAAAAAAATGGGAAAATTAAAACGTTTCTCAATACTTCAAGTGATCATTGCCGTCTTTATTTCAAATAGCAAATGTAATATTATTTTGCGTAATAAAAATAAACCGTAAATTAGAATTGATTACTCGCGTAATCGTAGGAAAAAATGACCCACTCCTCACAGTCAATTTTAAATTTGAGGACCTTTTAACAACTCTCATAGATTTATTTGATTCTATTTGGAATTTATTGATCATAAGTTTTCTACATAAAAGAATTATAAATACAAATAGCTTATTATATTAACATATTTTATAAACCCTGGGAAAAGTTTACTAATATTTTCAAAATCTATTGGAAGAGATCTACTCTTTCATGTGAGAATAAATTCATTAACTATCGGTTTAGCCTATAATGGTACCAGTTTTTAATATAATCCAAATTTAAATTGAATCACCAAATTACGTACATTTGCTCAGAAATCAGCTCCGTAGAGTTTTAAAGAATAAGTTCATAAAAATATTGCAGTTTTATATATGGATGACGAAAATTAGACTTTTTGTTACAAAATAAAATATTTTTATGAAATTATAAAGCCCACCAACGAAACAAGTTGCCTTCACCCTTCGCTGCCTATCGTTTAAAGTAACTAAAATCCCAGAGACAGAAATTGCTTTTAGCTTTGGGAATAATATTGGACGTACGAACAAAATCTAAGTTGGCCAGAATACGTGTGGCCAGTCGCAATTCTTCAATGGAATGGAATGCTAAGGTTTAATTGGAAGATTGCTTGGCATGGATGTTGTCTCTGCCACGGACGAGGTCAGATGTACTTCCGCTAACAACTACTTCGAATAGGAAGTAAAAATTAATATTGATTACTTAGTAATTATTAGTAATTAAATTAAACTACATTCTTGGGAAAATGAAGTAAATAAAACAGGAAATGATTATCCTAAATATAAATACAAGATGGTAAATTAAAAGAATGTAATGTTTGTATTAATTGGTCAACATAATATTTATTCAAAGTAATACAGAAAAACCTTTTACTCATATTAATGTTCAAACGTTTATCTAATACTTCATCTAAGCTGAAATCAAACGCTAAAATATATTTTAATAGAAAATTATTTAAATGAAGTAAATTAACGAGCTGATTCAGCCAAAGTTTTCATTTAGTTCATTCGCCGTTTCGGTGTATATTCGTACCTTCAACATGTTCTCCTTAATGTATAGAACATACTTACATACAGTTAAATTTTGAACTTCTGTAAACAAAGACAAAAGAAATTAGACAAAACCAAAAAAATGTACAAATATAATGTAATATTCAGTCATTAAAAACGCATAATCTATTGAAACAATGTACATAAATTTAAATAAAATACACTTTAATTCAAACCGTGGTAAAATTGATTAAAATTATTATTGTATTAAAATTAAAGTTCCAGGTTACTAAAACTCTTGACTGGACAGGGAATCGAATATTTAAATCGAAGATCCCGAGGAATATTTATGGTTCAAACTGAATTGACGGTAAACGTAGGATAAACTATATAAACTGTTCAAATAACCTATCATATTACATGCTATAAAATATGTAGCATAGCTGAGAATAATGGAAGATATTAGCCCATGTAAGAAATTTACTTTCTCGCAGCTAAGAAGTAGAAGAAAAGATAAAACCCGAAAGTAATATCCTATTACCTGACTGCGTAGGGAATGCCTCGTACTCTGTCTGGTTTTTCAAGGTTGTCACCTGACGAGGCACCTTCATCTATTTTAGGTGTATGTACTTGGGTCGAAGAACTTGGGCATACGGTAAGAGTTGTCCGCTGATCCCATAGTATCAGTCAACTAACTGCCTCCTAAACCTGGCGTAGAGAAGGAAAAGGGAATGCTGCAACCCCACAACAAACTCATCTCCCGTCATTCGGAAGGGTGTGAGAATAGTACCATATAGCTTGACCTACCTGATGCTGACTTTCTAGGGTTTTCCCTGCATCTCTTTTAGGTAAAACAACGGGGAGGATCCTTAAACTATATCCCGGAGTCCCTAGTGAACCCTTGGCTAACTTGTTCTACTTTTCACATCCCCCCTCCTTTTCAATACTAATAAAGGGGAGTTGCCTGTTTCAGGAAAACCCTCATGTAGCCTGTTAACCAAAAAAATGACAAGTTGGAGCTTTGATGGACCTAGGAACACTGAAAAGAGGGCCATGGTTGATAGAATTGGATGAATGGGTCACAAAAGGCTGTAACGACAGTTAAGAAGATGAATCTCTGCTGGTATCACTATAGGAAAGAAATTTTACTAACGATACTCTCACCGTTTATCAGAACTATTCGGAGAATACAATCGAAAACATAGTCACTTGAGTGCTAAGATTACAAGCAAATCTTGATAATATTTCATAGGTTCAAGATCAGCTAAGGATTCCATTTATTTCTATAAAAAATTATAACTAGGAAAGAGAACTTCACAAGTTGAACCGTGTTTCTCAACGACGCCAATTTGTCCGCGTGAATAATTCCCGGAGTCAGAGTATAGGCACAAACCAGAACAGTTTTCACCGAGTGCAGATCCGTGACTATAAAGTGAGAACAAGTTATCTTCAGAAATTTTAAATTTTGAACAACGCGTTATGATTTGGGCCAATGAACTTTTATTTTGGAAACAAATCGACCAAAAGCTTTGATAAAATCGAGATATTTTCACAGTCGTGGTGCTGTGAAGAAGACCGATAATCTTCTTACTATAATCGTGGGATACAGACATTACTTCTCCAACAGTGCTAATGAGAGCAACTGCAACGACGACGCTACTGTAAATCAGAAAATTTGTATTTATTTTTTCTAAATAAGAGAACCTGCTTCTCCCCGAACTGTTATTTTTATTCTGAACTCATTTAGTGGGTTCCTTTCTTGAATGATGCGTATTCCTGGTCGTTTCTTAAATTCCTTGAACAAATTGTGACTGGGCTGTGATCATGAATAGTAGTAAATGTCAACAAAATGCATTTAAAGACATAAAGTAAACCTCTTCCTACACTCCGAATCAGATTCGTCCCCCTCCAAATCATTTTGAAATGCGATTAAAAACCAAATTACGGCGTGCCGTAGGTAATATAAGCCCTGCGGACATAATCATTGGCCTATAAAACTTGGGAATTTTAAGAGATCCCAGGCGGACACTAACTCGTCTATGTTTGGCGAATAAGCGACGATGTTGATAAGTTAGCGTTCCTGGAGCCGAGCGAACCGCGGCTATTAGAAGAACAAATTGCGCGATCCGGTCCGGACGAAGGAATGGACATTAGCAAGCCGCCTCAATGGCTATATGGCCGCTATAAAACAGGCATCCTCGAGGTGCCCTTACGGCTCCGCTGACACCTCACCTCAAATCGATTTACTGCAGCTCTGCCTCTAAACGTTTATTGTAGCCCACCACAGTCGTTACTGGTCTTTCGGGAGATACTCCCTCGGAGCCACTCAATCTTAAGACACTAAATGCCAATCCTAATATGTGTGGGAGTCATCGTGGATCTTACACGACTTTGTTTCATCCCAAAATCTACAACCCGGTCACTCTCACCAAGATGACGAAACTCTCAGATCACTGATAACGAGACTTCTTTGTTGTGCCACATCAAGACTGAGAATCTTGGACAACTAACGAGCATCATTGTAAGGAAACACGGGCTACAAATATATTTCGTTAGGTTTTGATTTCACGATGTAAATGAGAGGATCGGTTTGGTCCTTGTAGATTTAAAAACCCAATTTCGTTAATACACTTCTGAGCATTTGGCCACCAAATCCGTGAAATTAAGCACCATGGTAATTAGCCCATACAGAAAAACAGCCTGGGTCCTCAGCCTGAGGTGATAAAAAAACTGCGTACTTCTCTTCCCGATCCCATCAAGCTTCCACTAATTTCAATTATTATTAATTTAACTTTTGGTTTAATTAAATTTAGTCAGAACTTAAATAATGTTATATTTTTATGTATGTTTTAATAATCAGAAATATTTAACGGCCGTTAACATTTATATAATACAAGAAGTATTAATCTGTATTTAACGGTACAGTAACGTTCTGTATCATGTCAGACACACAGGCTGAAGAGAGTAATTCAGTAAATTTACAGCTTACTATGAAATCTAACCGTATTAACTAGACTTTTGGATTGTGGCGAAAATTCTGTTCCATGGCTTTAGCTCAGTATAATCATTTTATAGTATATGGATCGTTGCACATTCCGTTATTTACAATAATAATTCCCGTCCTATTTCTTCCACACTTTTCTTTTCTATGATCACATTCTACACATAAAAATTTAAAAACCCATTTTCTGAGCTCCTTCATTGAATGCCACTTGATTTTTCAGATAGAGTTCTCGAACTGATAAGATGCGCCGAAGTTGTGATCTGCGCCCATGCTGTTTCATGTAGACAGACACTATAAATAAAACAGTGCGCTTAATCTGATTAATTAAAATCAATGAAGTTTAATAATCTAAAATTTACTAAAATTTTAAAAGAAATCATCAATAAGCACCCAGACAGAATTCTCATCCGAAACATACAACTGTGTGGGTCGAAAAATACACCTCTTAAGTGAATAATTGATAATAATTTTAAATGTTAGTTCAATCCGTTAAAATATAATTAAATTTAAATAGTTGTAATGTTAGAAAAGAAACGCTGTGTTATACATAGTAATTAAAGGGATAAGGGTGAGAAAGACCTAAAAGTCACATTTCCTTAAGATGTGAGAATCACAATCCAAAATGGGATTGAACAATTTTTTCAATCTGAATGAAGTAACCATTTAAATAATTTCAATTTTTAAAAAGTATAATTAACTAAATTTAATTGTTACTTAAGACAACAGGAACCCGAAGTCACGTAACGAATGAAAATAGTCCAGAGTAACGTTCGCCAATAATAAGCATAACTTCAATATTCAACATTTTAATTAAAATCATTTGACTGTTATTATAATAGTATAAATATATGAAGGACATTGAGTTTTAAAGCTGTTTCTTCCAAAAAGTATCAAATTATGAAATGTTTTGGGGTAACAAGCAACATGAGGGTGAACATGAAATGGTTAACTCTCCTTTAATAGTAAAGGAATGGAATTGAAAAGGGGGTATGTGGAAGGTTGAGCAAGGGTTTAATCGGGGCTCCGGACTATATTTTAAGGATCCTACCCGGTGTATCACCTAAAATAAATGCAAGGAAACCCCTATAAAATCTGCATCAGGTAGATCGGGCTCTTAGATACTATTCTCACGCCATTCTAAATGACGGGAGATGTTTTAGCTGTGGGGTCGCAGCATTTACATCTCCATGTCTCCACCAGGCAGTTGGTCCACTGATCCAATGGGATCAGAGGACAACTCTTACCGTATGCCCAAGGTCTTCGAGGCCAGTACATACACCTCCCAAAATAGATTAAGGTGCCTCGGCATGTGAGAACCTTGAGAAAATCAGAGAGAGTACGAGGCATCCTCAAAGATGAACCTCGCAATCAATCTGTGGAGAAAGCTTCCACAGTCTTACCTTGTTCCCCTAACCAATTATCAACGAATGTCTTCAGGTATTACAATGTTAATTAATTGATATAGGATCGTTTCTTCTATCAATAATTTTGATATTTCTGAAATATTACCGTAAGGTAATACGACACATTCCAAAATCATAAATCAAAGAAACGAATGAATGCTAAATTATTTTTAAAAAATCATGCCAGATGTCTCAGAGAAGGACGAAACGTCGTTATAACTGTTTTTTGTAAGAAGTTGTTTTCTATTATAACCTTAAATTCATACAAAGTCAAAAAGACATGTAGCAAAAATATAGTGAAGCAGTTGTCAAGAATTCTCTTCTGTTCTATATTTCTCAAAGAAACAGCAGGAAAAAGTATTAATGTCCTGAATTGAAAATAATGCAATTTCAGTCACATCGTTTGAACAAATCGTGGATACAAGTAAAGACGTCGGGTTTCTCATGAAAGTAATCGCGGCTGTGTTCTGAGTGCTTTATCACGCAAGGTGTGATATTCTCGACACATTCTTCCAGGTGATTATGAATCCAACGTAACAAATGAGCCAGCTCTTCAAATATGCACGATTATCTCCGTTCGTTGCTTACACGGTCCTCTTTATTATTTATAAGTGTTGGTCTCGCGCGTAAACACGGCGAATATTTCAATGCCTCGTATGAAAGGTCCCAGGTATAACATTCCAGCGAGCGCCGAACAACTTTGATCTCACCAACTCTGTCACTTGAATTATAGGAGGGAACTTTTCCCGCCTCGCCAACCTGTTTTACGTATAAAAGTCAGATGGAACATTGCATCGGCTCTTGGCTTAATTGCATTTAAACTGTTGCAAAGGAATGTTTGGCTGCAATACAAATAAATTAAATCTGATTTTTATGTTCGCTTGTAAAGTAATGGATTGGTGACAAACCACCTATATACGGATACATAAAACGACAGTTCGTATTTGATCGGATCTGACGTCTCGTCAACTTGACTGGAAGACGAATCAAGACTATTACTATTATTTGTAACGTGTTGGAAGCAACAAATTTCTGTGCTCGTAAAAATACTCCAATCTAGAATTACCTATGCCAATGAATAATACTGTTCGACCAAAAAACAACAGAAAAGAAAAACTGGTACCGGTGGTTGACTTAAAAGTTGAAGAAAAATTATGAGGAATTGTAATACTCTTAAAATCCTTCACATCACAAATATTCATATATGAAGTCATCCTGTCACACATTTTCCTTCTCACACTGGTGTTGCATGATCAGAACTCATGTAATAATTTTCAAATACAGATATGTGGTATAATGGCGTAGGAATACATTAATGTGATTTTTAAATTCAATTTCATCACGGTTCTCTTAGGAGAGTTATAAGATTCCAGGTTTAAGAAGTCTTTATATATCATAAATATTATAAATAAAATTGGATGTTTGTGCGTACGTATGTTGGTATATATGTTCCGCGTACAAATTTAAACACGTGGAGCAATCTCGACCAAATTTTCTAATGGTCAAACAGTTTCCAACGTGCTGTGGTGAAGAGATCAACGTCTTCACCTCAAATCGCAGAGGTCCCGGATTCGAATACCGTAATAGTCACTAAAATCGGAATTACATCTGAAGATAAATAAAAATGTCGCTAATGACCTCGTTGTTTGGTGCGACTATAAATTTCAATTGAAATAAATAAATATGTGAAGCACGTGGCACTTCCAAAAAATTCATATGTCATGAAAGAAACCAGTCCCAGATGGCCTAAGCCCGGATGTAGCACGAATAAAGAAGAAAAAGAATACTGAAGCAGTAAGAGATCACGCCACTTATAACAAACATGTAAGCAGGACCATGCTCTTAAAATTTATTCAAAAATTATTTTAAATAATATTTTTGGCAACTAATTGTTAAAAACCTTAGAAGTGTATAGGGTACAATTTTTGACAATATTCAAGAAATTCAAATAAATTTTATTTTACAAAATTAATAAACCATAGAAGTAATGTATTTTTATTGTTTACCTGACAAAGTCCAAATTTGAGGACAAAACGTAGTATTTAGTGTTCTGGTTAATTCAATAACATTTTTTCATTTATAAAATTTCTCTTGAACTCATTGTTATTATTTATTATGTTAATATATTCACTACATATTTATGAATAATTTTCGTATAACTCAATTGAGTTATTTATACGATTAATTTTTCTTTCATTATGATTCCAAACTTAATTTTAAAAAATATAACCTTTTATCAGATGCTAATAAAGATTTTCCTTTGAAAATTCACGAATATTCACAGTCATATTAATGTATTATTTAATTTGTCAAAGTAATAAAATCATCCATGCAGGACATCTACACTAACTTTAACGATTTTCTTTCTTAAGAATGTAAAATGTATTCATCAATAAAATTCTGGAATGGGTTAAGTACTTTCACATAGTGAAATACGTGTGGTATAAAAATTTAACGAACTAAAATAAATTGAATACATTAATGCGAGAGTAAAAAATCTCGATATTACGGTATAAATGGCAACTTTGTTGTAATCATTAAACTTATCAACGTTTTATAAATCTTAGTAGAGATTTAATAAGTATAATAATTAGTGATAATTGGCGAAAAATAATTTAAATGAGGTAATTAGTATTGAAAATTAATCTAATTAATTTTAAAGAAAAATTTGTTGCACATAAGAATATTAATGACAGCTTCTAAAACATTCGGTTTTTTATAATCGCTGTATAATAATCCTAATCCAAATTCAAAATTACTTGAACTTTCAACATGTCCGGCTCTTTGTTATGATAAAAAAACCGTTGATGACGTCATACTGCGTAAACAAAATTTTTACTCTTTCTCTGTCATGGTTCAAAATTGAGGTTTTATTTGCAATCATATAATTTAGTAAAACTACATAGCAAATTTTACACACACATATGTATATATATAATAGACACACTAGAAATCAAACGTTTAGTATTTCCATCATTATCTGCCGTGTAAGACTTGTCTCTCTCCATATATTTTTGTCTCAGGACAAGTAAACTTAGTTAAGTTATCCACCGCCCGATGTCAGAGATTGCACACCTATCCTGCCTTTCTTCCTCGTCTATGGACAAATATGTTTATTTTTATTTTTTCTTTGTAGGCATACCACAATTGAACATCATGAGATGAGTACTGCAAATAAATTACATGATACATACTTGTCGTAAGTTTCTTCTATAAATATACTAATAAATTAACCAAAAATTTCAGTGCATAATAAATAATTAACGCACAGTTTTCAGCCAAAAACTAAAATAACTTAAATTGATTCACTGTTACGGGATAGCGAATGAAAATATTCTTTTTATAATTGATGTAGGAAGAGAAAACTTTTCGGCGTTGTTACATCGAAAGCCGAATTTACATTCGAGGATTTTTAATGAACAGTTCTGACGTTATCGCAAGTATGCCGAGGCTAATGAATTCTCAGCATTATATCTTTGTTATTCTTATCATCGAGAAATTTACGGAAGCCTTGTAATGTCTTTATATAAATTTGCCTCCGACGGGAGGTTATTAATTGGAATGAAGGAAGTTTTCGGTCTCTTACTACTTCAAACGAAATTCCGAAGCACTAGACTAAAATTTTAAATACTTCCAGTGAGTGCTTCTTATGGGTTCCTAATTCAAAGTGATGTCCCCACATAAATTTCTCGTTATGAAGCTGGGGACGGAGTCAAGTCTTTTGTTTCCGTTTGTGTTCTCGCTGCGACAGTAATTGGTGAGCTCGAGCCGCCCAAAAATGCACTCGGGGAACAAGCTACTTCAATCGAACAAGGGACTCCAGCACGCATTCTGAAGGAAGATAAACCGTGCATTCGAATATGAGGTATTTCGGAGCGTTAACACATGTCGCTCCGAGGTCCCAAGAATGCTGCACGATTAATGGTTGTTTTAAAACCGAGGCGCGGTTTTCTCGCCCCGGTTCTCATCTCTAGACGAGGATGGCATCCATCAGCCAGTTTCCGTCGAAATCCTCGGCTCCCACTCAAAAGCCAGGTTATCACCTCATCTCTTCCGCTGCAAAAACACAGAGCGCAGCTTTTCACAGGTGCACTCTTCAATGGAATCCAAACAACACTTACAAAAATATCTATGATCTAAATTATTCCATGTACACGAAATTTTTAACAATTTATTAGGGGTTTTTGTACCGATGATAGACACAGTGGTAAGAGTGTTATAATTTACCTGGTTATCGCTGTCTGGTGCCCAAAAAAATGAATGAAAAAATGTTTCATTAATGAATCTCAAGAAGATTCTTGGGTTGCATCCTGTTTTTCAGTTGTTATATCTCATTAACTCCACTTATTATATTCGAAACTACAGACCTATTCTACTGCCAATTACAGCATACATTCGTTATATGTTCTTGTAAGTATATACATATTTTTACATATGTATTATTTTTACTGTAATTAAAGTGTACATTTTTAGCGACTAAGTATTAACATTGCATTTGGCTAACAAACTTTTATAAAACTATATGGTTTTCGCGTGCTATATTCTATATAAATTTAAAATAATTTCACTCAACATTTGTACTTCACGTATATCGTTTTCAGTTACAATATTTCATTTTTGACTTGAAAACTATTCTTTATGCATCCAAGTAACGATTCAGTACTCTAATTAATTTTATTATGCTCATTTACTACGTTGGCGAATTTATGATTTTAATATTTTCCTCCCGGGACTTATTTTCTCTGTTATACATAATTTTTGAATTTTGAAAAATGTGATTTAATGACAGTTGCAATTTACATAAATTTTTTCTAGTTATCTGGGGATATATTTCAACAACAGACTTTGGTGGGAGTAACAGGTGAATTTCACGGCCCGAAAAGCGTGGAATTCCTTACATCACATAATGAGGAACTTAAAAAGTTCAAAATCAAAGGAGGTGGCATATTTATCCCTAGTCAGACCAATTTTGGAATACGGGGCGGCTATAGAAAAAATCGAATAGAATCATTAGAGAAAGTTCAGAAAACGGATGCTAATTTTGTGCGAGTACGTCCGGGACATAGGAATGTAAAAGTAGAACGACTAGGTTGGAAGATATTGTTCCAAAGGAGGGAGAAAGCAAGGCTGAATTTTCTATTCAAAGCTTATACGGGGCAAAAACCATGTATTGGAATTAGCTCCAAAATGCTATTCATCAATGTCAGCACCTAAGAGTCTATCATATTCCGGACCCTAAAATATCAACTTTTATAATTTTCGTAAAAAAGCGTTTCTTAGGTCAAGCTGGTTGAAACTTTTGGAATATTGGTTCCAGGCCATTGTAAGAAAATTTAAAATTCCCATGGTTTTATATGTTGGCTGTTGATGCATAGAAGCAGCAACGGCATGCCCACAGGATGCTTGAATACTATGTATTTTATTATTTAATAAAGAATGACAATAAATGTATATCAAAGTAGAGGACTTGACTTGATGGAAGCTGATAAATTGATTTCTCTGAATATTTGTAAATTTTCGTGGTCGAAGAAGACGACGAGATTGGGAGAACAATTTGATCTGAGAGAGCGCAAGAAAGCAATGAGGGCGCCCTGACAGCCGACTGGTGCCGTAATTAGATATGCGTCAGAGCGGCGATTATCGGCAGACAGGTTATTGTTTGCGCTGATGATGGTAATCAAGCGGAAAAGTGCTGGCTATCGCGTGCGTGCTTGTCAGCTTTTTGCCGTCTGTCCATCACTCACAGAACTGAACCACACACAGTCACTCGGCGTGAGAAGCAAGGGTTATATCTCTTACTACATGATCCGAATCGTGAGGTAAATGTACCACCACTAAAGCACTCGGCTGCAGAATCAGGTTAATTGGCCGATGAGAATCGAGTTAAATATAGTCAGTCATAAATTATTACAAAAGCCATGAGAGAGTTCGCTTTGAGAAAACACCTCCAGTAGCAAATTAAATTAGAAAAAGAATTCGTCTGAGTTAATAGAGACTGAAATAAAATTTGAATCTTCAATTGACGCATCACCAAATTCAGTTCGGTAGTGAAGACAATTGGAACTCCGTTTTTAATTCTGTCAAGGCACGTAGACGTCCACATAATAAGATGCTAAAAGATTCGTATACATTCAAGTGCGGGTATATGCATAGATTAAAGTAAGAGAATCTTCGATGGTGGGTAATATGCTACAGAGAAAGACAGTCGCAACGTACGTCAAAGTTGAAGTCCTGCGAAAGGAAAAGAGTCGTAAAGTGGTTATGGAGGAGTGACAACGCTACCCAGAGGCGTCGTGAAAGGGTGACAGAATTTACGTTGGTAAATGAATTCTTTAGCTTTTCTAGTGAACTGACGAAGTTGTAGAAGTGAGAGTGAGAAATATCAGGAAGTTTTGGTATTTTAACCTTCTTCGACCACGAAAATTTACAAATATTCAGAGAAATCAATTTATCAGCTTCCATCAAGTCAAGTCCTCTACTTTAATATACATTTATTGTCATTCTTTATTAAATAATAAAATACATAGTATTCAAACATCCTGTGGGCATGCCGTTGCTGCTTCTATGCATCAACACCCAACATATAAAAATATGGGAATTTTAAATTTTCTTAAAATGGCCTGGAACTAGTATTCCAAAAGTTTCAACCAGCTTGACCTAAGAAACGCTTTTTTACGAAAATTATAAAAGTTGATATTTTAGGGTCCGGATATATGATAGACTCTTAGGTGCTGACATTGATGAATAGCATTTTGGAGCTAATTCCAATACATGGTTTTTGCCCCGTATAAGCTTTGAATAGAAAATTCAGCCTTGCTTTCTCCCTCCTTTGGAACAATATCTTCCAACCTAGTCGTTCTACTTTTACATTCCTATGTCCCGGACGTACTCGCACAAAATTAGCATCCGTTTTCTGAACTTTCTCTAATGATTCTATTCGATTTTTTCTATAGCCGCCCCGTATTCCAAAATTGGTCTGACTAGGGATAAATATGCCACCTCCTTTGATTTTGAACTTTTTAAGTTCCTCATTATGTGATGTAAGGAATTCCACGCTTTTCGGGCCGTGAAATTCACCTGTTACTCCCACCAAAGTCTGTTGTTGAAATATATCCCCAGATAACTTGAAAAAATTTATGTAAAGTGCAACTGTCATTAAATCACATTTGTCAAAATTCAAAAATTATGTATAACAGAGAAAATAAGTCCCGGGAGGAAAATACCAAAATCATAAAATCTCCAACGTAGTAAATGAGCATAATAAAATTAATTAGAGTACTGAATCGTTACTTGGATGCATAAAAAATAGTTTTCAAGTCAAAAATGAAATATTGTAACTGAAAACAATATACGTGAAGTACAAATGTGTAGTGAAATTATTTTAAATTTATATAGAATATAGCACGCGAAAACCATATAGTTTTATAAAAGTTTGTTAGCCAAATGCATTGTTAATACATTGAAATTATGAAAAATTAAACTAGAATTAGTATTTAACCATATTTCATTGATATTACAGAGAAGTAGAACTTCAGGGATGTGGAACGAGTCAGAGATTCTACATTAACATTAATAGTTATAATTTCTTAATTTCTATTAACGCTGTTACATTGTTTAACTTACAATAAGATATGCTAAATTATTACACAAAAGACATATTATGTAATTGTACCTGATATTATTATTTTTAATATCTTATACTAAGTCTCATCAATGTGCTATATCTATGGGTCGGTCTATACTAAAATACACTCAACTCTATTAATTCTTCAGCAGAGTAGACGGAGTGGATTAGTAATAAGTTAGTTCGTTCATGTTTGAACTTGTTTGTATCTATTTTCAACTGTTTAATGGAGATTGTAAGTTAATTAAATATGCTAAGAGCATTATAATGAACACCCTTTTGTATTATAGCTAGAGACTTCTCTTCCTTGTGTAAATTATTTCTATTTCTGGCATCAAAGCTATGCAAATCTGAGTTTTTTTGTTATCAGTTGACTGTTATTAATCACAAACAACATCAGTGATTGAAATACTGGCAAGTAAGGGTAAATATACACATTTTCTTGAATTGACAATATTCTGACAACTTTTTTCAGTAGATTAAAAACTTTGTCTTTCCCTGATGCATTACCCCAGAATATTATGCCATAAAAGAGTGAAACTAGATTAAGGAAACACATCTATCAGCAGTGCCGGTTGCCTAAATTCTAGGAAATTGCCTGCAGGCCCACTTCAGACGAGGAAAGGTTTAATTTCTCTAAATTTGTACAGCTCAATTATTTCCTCAAATATTTGTTACTAGAGTTCAAATATAAATAAATGTGAATTCTTTAGAATAATTCTGTTAATATTGGAACATTCAATCAAAGTGAACAAACTGGTTCAAAAGTAGCTGGGAAAATTTCTTAGGTAGAAACGTTGACATAAATTATCTGCAATGAATATTGGACGGTTGGGTTCTCAGAATGTTAGTCAATTCTTTGTTGATCCTCGAGAAAATTGTGAATCTGGCTGACTGGATAATTCTGTAGCCACTATTTTAAGGTCGGCGTGTAAAATACTTGCAATATAATAGGAATATAGAAGCTTAAAATTTATTCGTTTAACAAAATTATAGAACATATATGTAGTTTATAACAAATACGTAATCGCATTCTAAAAGAGTAGAGTAATATATAGCCTACTTATGTTGTAATATGATACCAAACATTGAATTATATTCCGTTGTTAATTTTTGATAGTAATTGTTGTTAAAAATTTTATTAGGGAATATTAATGACAACTTCATTATGAAACCATATTTCCGCTTTAGCAAATTCTATGCCAGATTCCACGTCTAGTATTTTGTATGTATTCCCTGATACATTTCATCAGGATGTTTACAATCCTTGATTATGCAATATTCTCCTCGCTAGCTTCTGAATCATGTTATTTTCCGCGTTTTCTGTTTCAAATTATCGTAAATATTTTTCTCTTCTGCTCTGAAATGCCGTCCTTTTATTATAATTTTTTATTAAAATTATTATAGGTTGTTGATGTTTGTTAATGCTGAGGTTGTGATCGCGGTAAAGAAATCGCTCAATGAGCATCTAGCTTTAAGATCAGTTCTAGCCTATCGTTATTGTCGAGTGATTTAATAATACGATCATGGAGATCTCTAAAGTACGAGTGAAAGTATTGGTTACATGTAGCGACTGTTGGCGGCGTCGAATGCAAATTTTCGCAACCGTCGTCGATGCCAGCCAGCGACTTGGAGCCTGGACTCATTTGCATGGCAACGGAACATCATGGCTGCTCCTAAGTCACAAGAAATGACGAATGTCCCAACCTTGCTCAACCTGCCTGGGACTTCAGTTACAGGACATAGGGGCTCTATCATACAAAGAGTTAAATCAATATTTTCAACCATTGGGATTCTTAAAATACTATTTCTGATTTTACGTTTATTTTTAATTATATGTAATAATATGTTACTTATAACAAAAATGACAGTTTTAAACAACGACGTATCGTTGCATGTTTGTATTACTAATAATGAATATTTTCAGACCTGCTACAACATTTTTTTTAAATTTTATTTTAGGTCGCGTCAACTATGATGTTATTGACAACCACAAAGATCACACTGCCACATACAAAGAGAAACTAATATTGAAGTTAATGTATCAAATAAGATTTACAATTTTCTTAAATTAGAATTTGTCAATCATTTTGATCACTTTTAAATATTCTAATAGTCTTTTGATTCCCTCTTCTTAGTACGTGACGTCCTTTGTCCATATGATCCGATTATATTTATTCTCCGAGAGCTGTAATTGGGGCAGTGGAAAATAATATTGTCCGTGGTTAGGTGCATCATGCAGGAGTGGCATTGGGGTGGAGGTTCTCTGAAAAAAAAATCAACTCTCTTCATTTTATACAGTCAGATAATTATTTTTGATTGTCCTACAATCTTATTCTCATGGTAAACTGATTGCCGCCATAAAATTCCTCAGAGTTTCATGTGGCAAACTGAAAATTTATATCGTTAGGAGCGAGGTGACAAAAATTTTTTCATTGTTCGGTTAATTTTCTCCCATCAATTATTCCCTTTTCTTCCACTTATAATCAATACTCTTCATAATATTGATACATTCATTATTAAAATTTATATATATATATATATATATGCGTGTGTAATGTCTGAAGACATAAACTGGAATACAGATACAGTATTTATAGTATCAGAATTTTACAAAGCTTGATTTGAAACTTAGCATTCTATATTGTATTGTATCAAACTAATTAAATTATCAATTTTTGTGCCGTATTTCTATTGTTTACTCTCTTTTTAAAAGTATATGATTGGAGTATATGAATCTTGCATTACACGTATGAACAACTCTCATAACCATCAGTTCGGAATTAAGCACAAAAACGAAGTAACATGAATAAAAATTTAAAAACAAAAAGGTTATAGAGTGCGTAAATGAACCTGATGGTTTTTATAATTAATATATTATATATTTATCGATTATCAATGAGTATACAAATAAGAGTCACTAATGCCTTGAGTTTAGGTTATTATCGTTCAAAATCCATCATTCGGATTTGACGCATCCTGTATTTTTATTTTAAAAATAATTAATTGCTTACAATGTAATGACTTAATAAATGATTCTCGGGTGAAGCCAGCGTTTGAATACAACGTTTCGACGAAATTCATATTGACCTTCAAGACTTAATTTGTGATTATGTTGATGTTTTGATGTAATGCCAAAAAAATTCCAAAGTATTTTTACGGAAGAGAGGGGGAGATGTGAATGAGGTTTATATTGTACAAACATTACATAACAAGTAATATTCTGAAGTTTTAATTGTTGAAATTATAAATATTCATCAATTCAATTTAATAGTCATCAGTTCTGAGGAGGAATTGATGAATATTTTTAATGACATCCATTATACGAGGAATCTTGTAGTTCGACGTCCATCTGATAATCAGCAGATGCTACTTTTTAAACACATATATAATATTGCTTGGAAAGGATACTGTTCTAAAAAATTAAATAATCCCAGACGATAAAATGGTTTCATGCTTCACTCAGAAGTTACCAATTATTGTTTTTTCTTTCTAATTTTGACGTGTATGGTATCCAGTTCATGATCATCTGTATTACTTGGCTTAGAAAGTCTATTTGCAATTAGTGATTTACCACATCATCATTCTAGTTTCCATATGAAAATATAGTGGTGAAACGGTCCATAATATTTATTGTATAAAAACAGCATTTTTCAACTTGTTGGGAAAAAAGTCCGGAGATTACATGAAGGTCAGCGTCAGCGGCCGAACATCGTTGAGACGGATAGTAGCTCCGGGTGGATGACTTCATAGGCCCCAGACCCGCATGACAGCTAAATAATACTCCATGTAAATATGAACGGCGGCGCACATTATATTTCCCCCAGATGACAACAAAAGGTCCAATAAATACGAGCACGCCTGTCAGGCTGGATTCCTGCGGGACTTGAGGAGCTCGGTGATTGATACAAGTCCCGCCCGCAGGATAATCCAAGACAATGAAGAGCTGCCAGCAAGGCAAATACAAGCTCTCTGTTCTGGGAAAACTCTACATCATCTCGGACCACGGAATGTCGCCGTAACCTTCATAGCGGATGTATTCCGCAAAAGACAGCAGGCCACATACTTCGGTGATCCGAGACATCATGAACGGCCTGTAAGTAACGGAGTCATGCTCATCCAAGCCATCGTGGAATTTATTCATGATTATGTGCATCGCGAACTCTACTCAATGCGTTTATGGGTCTTCATCCAGCTTTCCCATAAACCAAGAAATCAGGTTTCGTAGTCGTCATCTAGTAAGTTGAAAATGCAGATAACTATTCACTAGGGATTATGAAATGAAGAATCACGAGTTTTAAGAAGACCGCGTGAAATGTACATACAAGCCATTGTAACCTGATCAGTAAATCAATTTATGACATTCATAAATTTACAAATAAACAAAACAGCCAATATTTCAGCAAAACACTATTCATTTAACTTCTTTTAAGACGTTTCGTCCAGACTTTTTTACTTCTTGAGGTAGAGATAAATAATAAAATTCTTCTAGTGTCGATAATTTATGTAACATATAATTGTTTTGTTTTGTTGGGGATGCCAACGCGTCAGAGGACGACAGTGATGTTTTGGTAACAGTGCGTCAGAGGATGACAAGAACAGAGAAACAAACGAGTTCAGAGTTCAGCCTGCGAGTGTGAACGTGGGTTATCAGTGCATATAAGACGGTAGAGACTAAATAGGTCGCTATTTCCCTGCGTGTGAGTGTGTGGCAACGGAACATCATGGCTGCTTCTAAGTCACAAGTATAATTCTGTCGTGAATGGACGTGAGCTACAGGCTAATACTGTAAGACGACGTCATTCACTGTCACGGAGTTGCGTTCTCACTCTTCTATAAGATGACATCATCAACCTCTGCATTCTCAGCAGTCGTATATTTAACCAAAGATCTTGTATCTGCTTTGATCTTGTCACTATCCCCGGTATATCCGTATTTTTCTTTTCGTGAGATATGGGTTATCCGCTTTTGTGGTTCTCACATAGGAAGGGGCAGAAAGGGGATATGCGAAAAGAAGAAACCCGTGTTGGAGTTTAAGGACTGTAGACAGAACAAGTATCAGGTAAGTTCTGCTCATGGTACTTGCCCGACGCCCTACCGATAACGAGATATCAGGGTTAGTTCTTGAGACGCTAATTACCCGACTTCACGCCTCGACCGGATTTGGTGTCAGCTGACCGACAGGTCCAACAGGAACAGCGGCCAACTCTAACCGTATGCCCAACGTCTCACAAAAGTCAGTCAAGGTGTCACGGCTTATGGGAAACTTGATTTAAATTCCAGGGTTTAAAACCATACACAGGAAAATCCTAACTGAGAAAAGTAGGTCTTTCCAATTCCCTTTCCTATCCATATATCAGTTTAGCTGGTAGCTGAATATATATTGTAGCTAAGTAATAAAATGTAGTGGGGAAGAACCATAGCTGAAAAATATATTAAATCGATGACAGGGCATGAAAGGCGTTGTACACCAATTTAGGTTCCACCAGACCGAACTGACAATAGCAAGAGCATTCCGAAGTAATATATGGAAAGGCTGAGAAATATTCTATTTTCAAATGATTTGTTGACTGAAAATATAGTGAAAAATGTTACCTATAGAACTAATATAAGATGATATTTATGATTTTGTTGCCTACGATAAACCAAAATTCACGACAGCGAAGTAGCAGACAATGCAAAGACACTCGTTAACTTGAGTTTCTTCTTTATGGGTGCTTTTTATCAAAGGAGTTGAAAGAATAGTTGCGTCAGTACTATTAAATCGACTATTGAATGTCAATGGTTGTGGAGATGGACTGGTTTCAGAGGCTAGATTGTGATCATGATAGCTGATCCAACTTTTCACGAGACAGATCTTGCAATTCCAAAAACGGCAAAATGATATCCACCGTAAATACAATGAAAGCAACAATGGGCCCGATGAAACGGGTCTCGAATGAGAAATCTCCGACGTCTAAGTAGATCCTCGCCTCTCAAGACACCAAGTTTCCAGTTGTTATCTGCACCAAGTATGGAATTATGCATCGAGAGCCGGCAGCGGCCCATCAACGTGAAGCATCGAGGAGTATTTTATGCTGACATCCTCCAGAACGAGAACCTCTTATAAATAAATATTACGTTTGTTATACACGCAAGAATATGTAATAGTGAGCGATGGGAGATTGCGCATTGGTTGAAGAGTTATGACACTGCGACTGAAGCCACCTGGCACTGTGAGGCGGAATGCCGCCCAAACCTGTTATAGAATTCCAAATGATTTGATACGATCTGGGCAGAGAGTTATAACCTAGTTAATAATACTGCTGCCGTAGGGTTTCGAAGCAATGACCTTGCCTAGAGGACAGACCGCAGTCTCTCAAATCCGCCTCAAAAGTCTGATATTCGAACAAGACCTATCTGCATACAATGGTGGGCGGATTCGTTGCAGTTTTGAACGTAAGGCCGATGCTTCTCATCTATAGGCGTAAAACAGAAACCTGTTACTCACCTGGAAAATAAATCACAAGTAGGTGCTGCGTGGACATTCATTAGCGTCTTCACAGAAACAGAGCTCAACGTAATTAACTACCTAGACAGAAAAATGACCATCGTTCGTTTGTCACATAAAAATAATAACTTCCTTAAAAATATATTCTGGATAAATCATAACCATATCTGAATTCAAAATTAGATACTGGAATAATTATCTCAAATCTCGCAGAGAAAATACTTCCAAACATGGCCCAGGCCAACTTTTAAATCGCCGTTGCTTATCGC
This sequence comes from Eucriotettix oculatus, assembly GCA_034510155.1. Taxonomy (NCBI): domain Eukaryota; kingdom Metazoa; phylum Arthropoda; class Insecta; order Orthoptera; family Tetrigidae; genus Eucriotettix; species Eucriotettix oculatus. The sequence continues at coordinate 50,602,921 of CM067381.1, forward strand.
ATCCCAAGACTTCCTTACATTGATATAGTAATAATCGTGTCGAAATATCAGTTAAATCTACCGTAAAAGTTTTGCGCAGCGGTAAACACGTATTTGGATAGAAACGACTTGAAAGCAAGTTAATTACGCAATGTAAATCTTGCTTTTTAACTGGTGAACATATTCAAGATATTTATCATTAAATAATTAATTCCATAAATTTGTATTATGAATCCAAAGTTTGGCAATTCTAATTTAATGGATCCACGATGAAACCTATTATGAGATATGCTATATTTAATGGTCAATTAACTGCGTTAAGTATACAATTCAGTATAATAAAATTCTTCCAATAAAAGGAGCTTTCTGTTATTTAGTAGCCATTACCATCTGTCAAGAAACAAAAATTATAAGTATTTTACAGTTTTTTAGCAATGCTCCACTGAAAATTTAGTAAGTTAAAATGTGTTGGAGAGGTGGTGAACGTTTTGTCCAAGGAACACGTGAAGTAAATTACATTCAAAACAAATACTAACAGATATTACATAAGAGCAGACAGCACGTGTAATGATTCACAACACTGTCCCAATTTTAGAGTAATTGAGTAACAAGAAATGAGTTTCCCCTTAAGAAACACGTGAGTCATAAAAGCAATTTAATTAACCCACAAACCTACAGAGAGAGTCAAATCACACGTTCTGGTAATAAATATTATCTTATTTAAGTTATGAGTAATAGCTTATGGTTGTCGTTCTTAGGAGGTTCTCAAGTAATTCTCGTCTTGTAATACATGAATCACTAAATGGATGAAGAATCTGATGAGTCAATAACATCCTCGAGTAAGCCGTAATTACGTACAACGTTAGAGGAGAAATGTTGCAGAGAATAAACCTATTCATGCAAAAAATGCAACCAATGAGATATATTTAAAGATTATAAACGTTGTTTTAAGTTTAATATCGCTACGTTACACTCTTCTGAAATGAAGTTCCGAAACGTAACTTATTAGTACTCTAAAAATATAAATTATAAATTTTTTAAACATTTTTAATATCTGTTAATGGTTCGCTAAATATGTCTCATTTTAAAAATCTCTTCTACATTGACTGTGATATACTCTTTTAAAAAAAGAGATAAAACCTTTAAGCATTCACAAATATTTAATTCCTGCAATATCAACACCGGAGCTGTGGATATTTGGTATAATCTTATTCAATGAAAGGACCTATAAAATATACGAAAGATTACATTTTAATTCACTATATACAATAACATTGAAATTGGCTCAGTTATTACGATTATATCATATATAAATGTCATAAATTGCAATATATTTGTACCCATAATAACTACTGTTACGCTTTTGTTATAGTTTATTAACTTTAAGCGTTTAGCATGCGCTATATTGGCCATGAAAAAGTGTTTAGAAATCATTTATTGTATCTCTTTAATTATTTTAACAACCATTTTCAATAATTATCTATATTTAATTACGTTCTATAAAAAACAACGCAATTCATTAAAATAATGTCCTAAAAATGAATTTATAAAATGTTTATAAAAATATCCTAAAATAATTCTTCTGACATTAATGAAATACATAAATACGAATACGGCCAAATATGTCACAAAATTCTTTTTTATGTATTTAAAATTAATATTGGATTAATAATTTTTGTGTCTAGTTACCTGAAGAAGTCCACAAAGTTGGATAAAACGTTGTATTTATATTAATTAAATGTGAATTAATCTTGTTTTAATAATTTTTTTAAAATATCGCTGTAAAACGTTTCATCTCCACCCCCTCATTTTTAGTAATTCAGAATATTTTCTCCATTAATGCTTATAAAAATAACTCTGCAAATTTAACTTAAGATTTTATTTTTTTTCGATGTTAAAAATCAACATTGCCTAAATTAAATGGATGATGGTTAGTTTTGACATGGGCTGCATAGTTACTTATACTGTTAAAATATATAGTGAGATAAAATACAATCTTTCGTATATTTTGTACGACTTGCGATGAATAAGATCTTAAGAAAGACCCAAATCTCGGATGTTTAAATCACAATAACAAAATATTAGTGATTTTGTTGAGGTTTTAATATTATTCAAATTACAAACAGTGCACTACTTCATTTTATGAAAACGATTTAAGATATTTATAATGGGTAAAGTATGAAAAGCCTAATTTATGTAAAGTATTCTGGTTTATACCACCATCAAAACCCTTTATAGTGGTTTCAACTTACATTTTCATTATGGAATCTCACATTCACCTACTACAGCCTTCATTTACTACAGATTGAGTTGTGATTCTTGATCTGAAATTTAGTTATGCGGCGGTGCTTGTTGTTTCGTAAAACCTCTGTTCCACTTATGAAACGATCTTTCAAGGGGTGAGTCACGCAATATTTTGGAGCTAAAGCCATTTAATCCATATCAAAATCATCTCCAATCAGTCACCTCAACTTTTCGACCACTTCACATTGAATTATAAAAATTCTACGGGTATGAGTGTCGGTCAAAATCAAGATAAAAATCCAGGATTACATGCTAGAGTTGGTATTACCGGCGAGCAGCAGTGCTGTGATTCTGGATTTGAGAAGTGGCGTCGATGCTTAGTGATTGAGACGCAGTGATCATGTTTAGGTTTGAATGGTAGCAGTGCTCGCTGGAGCGTGTGGAACATCCCATAACCCTTCGTGAGCTCCGTAGGGAGTCCGATTGATGCAGAACGCTGACACGGTCGTCCGAATGCAGACCCCATAGAGGGGCGTGGCTGCGTGAAATATTGCACTATTAGCCACTTGGCTGTCGACACTAGGGTTCAATGGGACGCAGATTGGACCATTAGTCCGTCGGTCGAGGAATATGAAATATGAGCGATCTGCAGAGCGGGACGTCGAGTGATTAACGACCTCTTCGCTCCTCCGCCAGACGGGGAAGGCACAATTGCTCTCATTTAAGAGTCAATTAAGCGTTAGACCTCATGATGACAAATGTTTCGGAATTGCTCATAACTGTTTCATACATTCAAAGCTATCTTCGCTTATTAAATGGGATAATTCTAAATATTATACTATGGTATAAGACGAAAGATTTTTTAAGAGAAAAAAATGAGAATATTTTTTTTAAATTTTTGTTGTGATCGCTACTTACTCTAGAAGCAGTAAACAAAAAAAATTAAATTGAAAGTATACGAAACACCCTAGCGCGACCTAGTAAATTTTTTTTGGGAATAATGAACTTCCAAAGCAATGCTATCGTCTGTAATTTAAACTGACAATAAACATCAAAAACACAACATAAAACGCAAAACATTGTAATTTCTAACTCTTGACCGTACTTTGTGTTTTATTTATAATATTCTTCTTCTTCTTCCTTGGCATTCAGGGCCTTGGCCTACCTTGTCGACTGCGGACTGTCATCTTACATAATACATTCCATATTTGGAATACTGGGACAGTATCAGTTCTCCAGCAGACTTAATCCCAGCCTCCGTGACCATGAAAACACATAAATCCAAACCTATGCCGTGATTCGAACCCGGCACCTGTGATGTGAGGCTGCGAAGCTAGCCTCTAGACCACAGGAGGTCGGCATTTATTATATTAAATCAGATATTTTAATTGCTTTATATAAAAATATTAACGATCCGATTTTATTTAATGGTCATATTTGTAAATATAGCATATATTTAAATTGTTCATTTCATAATATCAGGTCCGATTTGTAAACTTATAACAAAAATTTAGTTTTTAAATAATGAGTTAAGACTGGGAAGGAATATTTTGAAGCAGGTTAAGTAATTCTGCTACTTGGGCAGCATAATAACTAGTGATGGTAGATGTATGGTAGACATACAGAGTAGGAGAGCACAGGCAAGGAAGGCTTCCACAAAAAAGAGAAATTTACTTACGGCTAGTATAAGTATGAATAATATTATATCATTACTAAAAATGTTCGTATGGAATGTGGCGTTATATGGGTGCAAAACGTGGACGATAGGAAGCTTTTGAAATGTGGTGCTATAGAATCAGATGGGTGGATAGAGTAACTAAGGAGTATTTTCTAAGCAGAATAAGACAAGACATAATAATATGGAGGACTTTGACCAAGAGAAGGGATAGATTATTAGGCCACATTTTGAGACACGAGGGTCTTGTAAAATTAGCATTAGAAGAAAGTTTGTAGAGTAAGAAGAGAGGAAGGAGGCCAAAGATGGAATACACTTAACAGATTACGGAGATTGTGGGATTTCTTATTTATGTAGAAATGTAAAGGTTTGAGTAGAATTGAAAGCAGGGAGGATCAGTCTTAACAAGAACAATTATTGACGTACCCGATTTTAAGAAAATGGTCATATTTTTAATAGTATATTAATTGTTGATTTCATCATTTCGTGCCCAATTTATAAATTTGTAACACACAATTCGTTTTGAAATAATGGATTTAGACTACTACATTTGCGTCCGTTAATGTCGGTTAAGTGTGACGTGATGACGTCATTAATCGCCACTGAGCTTCGCCCCGAGTCTGCTAAAGTCTCACCTTCTGCATAACTCTTACCTGAAAAACGTTGTGCTCTATCCTCTTTAATAGTATAGTAATGAATCGAAATGGGTAGATGTCTATTGCATAACAGGGTAGTCATGAGTTAAGGTTCTAGGTTACCAGGTGGTAGCTTAAATATGACGCAGGGAAAGCCCTAGAGTATCAGGTACGTCGGGATCTCGATACTTGTCCATCGACGTTTTCACGACTGCAACGAAAAGTAAAGAAACTATAATAACAATTAGGGATATAGAACGGAGTCCTACAGTGTCAGTCTGTTCGTTAATTGCAGAGATCTTGGATTTAATATTAATCATTTGGTTATAAGTCTGGAATAACACCTTTTATCATTTTGCCAATCAAAAGAATGTTTAGAATTTGTAATATACTTGAATACTGCGAAATAGTTGCCAATGGTACGTTTGTTATTTGACATATGCTCTTTGATTCCTGTGACCTTTTCGTTTGACCAATGAAACAAGAATAATTGTAAACTACATAAAGTTTGCTATAGATGTTAAGTGGCTCTTTGTAGTCTGTTATCAAGAAGGAAAGTGTATTAGTAGATCTGTAAATGATGGGAATACGATATTCTCTAAAACCTTGGATGAAATATATGTAACAAGGGAGAACTTGTATTCTGGTATTTAGGCATAGAATTTCGTCTGTACTTCGTCTAATTTATAAGATCTTTTTAATGCAATTACGTGAAAAACTATAAGAGTAATGACCTTAGAATAATCTTTTTACAGCAAAATTCACATTCATAAACATGCAACCAAATTAAGCTCAGCCACATATGCTGTTATAATATTGTCAAAATGCAGTAATATGAACATTAGGAAGCTATGCATATTATTACTCGCTATTATCATATATGGGATCATTCTTCGAAGAACGACGAAATATTTATTCTTCAGAAAATTTTTGTTTTACTTGAGTGTCAAGTTTCTTCAAGAACATGTTTCAGGGGACTCTTCAAGGAATTGAGCATTATTATTTTCATATGACAGTACATATTATCCTAAATGCTATTTGTACAAACTCAGATTGTGCACAATTTTCATACAATATTTTTTTACAAACACTATAAATCATTAACAGTTACTTAGAAAAAGTCTATTATAATAGTATTAACTTATATAACAAGCTTCCATATAACAGCTAACAGTTAAAGGATGATTAAATTAAATTAAAATTTATTCATACAAGTTTTTGCACTCCCACTCCTTCTATTCAATTATTGGATTAGTTTAATATTAAAATATATCCAGTATAAAATAAGCATATATGTGTATTAATAATTTGAAATAATAAAAAAATAGAGTATTAATTTTTTACAAAAAAATAAATATAGGGATTTTAAATAAGACCGGTCGTTTTTGAAATAGAATAAAACAAACTGTGTGTGAGGTATTAAAGAAATTTTTATTTTTTATTTTAAAGGCCCAAGCATCACTTTTAATATAAAAAATGTAACTTTGTTAATTCCTCACACACAGTTTGTTTTATTACATTTCGACATCGGTCTGTCCTTATTTAGAAAACCTTATACAATAAACTGACGACCCACTACAGGCCATTAAAGTTTATATTCAATTAATCGGACGTTTCGTCGCCATTTTTGGGGCTTAACAGATATTTTCAAGGCTTGCTACAAAATTGTACAAGAGTTTTGAAAATAATTTATTAAAATTTAATAATTCAAATTTATTTTTCTTTAATAAAATAAAATTTACAATCTTGAAGTACTCATAAATTTTTAGAAACAAATAGAGGTTAGAAGGTATAAAAATGAAAATGAAATTTAAAAAATCAATTTTAAGTTTATTATTTTCTAAATTTTTGTAGTATCATTTGACTAAGTTACCCAATGAAGTCCCATACGTCGAGTCAAAACGTCGGATGAATTACATGATAACTAAATGATTTGAAGTGGTCGTTAAATTTATTTGATATAAGTAATAAAAATTAAAAATATTTAAAAAGGTACATATTTTAGTTATGTACACAGAATAAGATATAGAGGACAAGTATGGTAAAATTTTGACCGTATCCAGGACATTTTGCTTTCCTGGCAGTTATTCTACCGCTGAGCTAATCCGAGTCGACGTCCTGAGGTCCGATTCTACATCCCTCCATTCCCGTAACCCAAGCTAGGCTCACCTACAATTCACTAATCACATTCTTCACCACAAAATTTCTAGGGATTCAGTGAAGAATAGACATGTGTAAATTGATCGTAGGTGCATATAATTCAAGTCTTCTAAATTTAGCCTTACCTCCCTTATCTGAACTTCAGTTGTAGTCTTTCTTTGACTTGAATAATAAGATACTTTTGTAATTATATGCAATTATGATTCACTCCACTTTATTGAAGCCCAGCTTCTCTACAAGATTCACGGAATATTATATAATACTATACTACCCTTTTGATAGCTACTCAATGAATTGTTAATAGGGTCTGACAATGTATTTATGCCTTGTGTGACATGTTAAAAATAAAGGATAAGGGAAACTAGGTTTAATAATGAAAAAGTTGAGGAAAAAGTAAATTTTACTTTGTGAAATTCCTGTTCTCAGCATAGCGTGCCACTGCGATTTTTATTTGGTGGATATTACGTTCAGTTGCAAAGCTTTCGAAGTTGCCTTTTTTTCCTTCGCCATCACCTGCGTCAATAAAATCGTCAAGTTCGGTGTCAGATCCTGTGCAACATAACGGCAAAGTGTTTCAGGGTCCCCAAATATTACATCCCTGTTCTGACCTGAAAACGTTGTCGGAATTCCGTTTATGATACCTCTCCAACCCCCACAGAAATATTAAAAGCCACCGCGAATCGTGGCAGGTCGGTCGTCCTGTGCTTTCTCTTTTACGAGCGCGCAATGCCGTGGGTCTTTATGATGGCGGGCTGCCCTTTTAGAAGCTACCTGTGCAACAAAGGGCCCAGACCGACTAGCCTCTCGCCCTGCTCATTGCAGCTCTGTACGTGCCACATTAATTTCGTCTGAAAAGTGTGAGCCAGTGCTTTCTAGCGACGCGGACGGAATTAAACACCATCATTTCCGGTTCACGGCTTTCAAATTCGTGACGTCGATGTGAGATGATGTGACTCTGTATCGTTCTCTGCCAAATAAAAATAATAATGGTAATAAAAGTGTTGGCGGAGAATTCAGCTCCTCGCACAATAAAAGCCAACGGCTTGCTACGTTTACAATATCCTGTACCAGATAACTTTTTTATTATTAAAAGTTTAACGTCGCATTAACTGCTCAGGTCATTAGCGACAACACATACAATCTACAAAAATTTAACTAATAATGACTATTTAAAAATACAAATGATTTGAAGAATTCTAAAAAATTGTTGCCAATCCATTAAATTATCAACATTTATCTGTTTTAAGGAGCATGTTCTGGCTTTCTTGGACTTCACTTTGTTGTCCACCATACTTGTTGAGAACGAGTTTGTATATTTTGTGAGCAGAGGAGCAGGATTCATTCCACTATGGTTCGGTATTATATGTCCTAATATTATTCGGGTGTTTCCTCTTTATTTCATCTGTCGCCTTGGTGATTATATTGCAGAAAATCTTGTGTAAATTTTTCAATTAAATTAGTTTGGTTATTTTTTATACTATTCAGGCTGTTGCAGTTCCAGATGCAGAGGATCATAGTGTTCTGGGTTTCCTACGTGGAGGAATCTGGGTCCTTGGATGGTGCTCTAGATTGCTTCTTCATCGTATTAATGAGTCTGGTTAGTTTATTATTTATATTACTTTTAACATTTCAATGAACATTTTCGGGGATACTTGGTAGTCGTTGGCTCGACTCAATGGATTTTTTTGATGTGAATGAGCTAGTGATAAGATTTTTTGCTTGGGAAAAGGTAATTGGGAAGCTATATTGAGTGGCTTCGTATGTATTTCGCGCTAGTTCAAGAGACTCGGCTAAGGACTCCTGTTTCAAATCTGTTTAGTTTTCTTCTGTGGGTTGTTGGGGTCTATAGATTCAAAGGTTGGGAAGTTGACATCTACGGAATTATCAAACTTCTGTGAGAAGAGAGAGGAGGAAGGTCTTTTGTTTGTTGATTGCGGGTTGGCATTTTCCTTCTGAGGTTGTACATCGGTTTGGATTAACTGAGTTGGTATGTCACAGTCTCCAGAAATATCGGTGATGGAAAGGTGGATGATGATCTGTTCTTTGTGGATTGCGGGATGCTATCTTCCTTTTGATGTTGTATTTCGGTTTGATTTGGCTGTTTGGGTTGACTGTTGGTTTCGGCTTCCAGGTTGGGGTGACTTGTGTGATTTAGAGATGTAACCGTTTTGCTTAACAGGAATTCTTTTGCATGGTGACCTTGTTTTCTGCACAGGTAGCAGGTGTTGTTTTCAAGGGCAAGGAAAATTCTATAGTTTGTGTTGTCGTAGCAGATTAGTATGGATTCCGGAAGAATGTGGATGTACGATGGTTTAATGAAGAATTTCCTGCGGAAACTGAGTATATGAGCGCATCAGCGGCTTGTAGTATTTGCCTGAATGCCTCTGATTTTAGATGATGGGGCTATTTTGTGATTTGCCAGCTGCGTTTCTATAATATCATTCGGTATTTTTGGGCAGACATTTGACATTCTGGTATGATTTATCATCAGCGATCTAATGTTTACTTTATGCTTATTAATACATACGAATTTAGTTATTGAAGTTATTTGTTCCACGTCGGCTTTCGAGCTGGAGAAAATAAATATTCTTACGTTTGCAATCTTAGAAAATAATCTGATTTTGCTGGAACATATATAATTAGTTGACGCGGCTCCAGCGTAGGTTCTCTTCTTTGTAGTTCGGGGTTAATCTTTGGAAATGTTCTATAATCTGCTGTGCTGTTTACTTCCGTTGCTGATTAATAAAACTTCGATAAGTTACTCACAGCTGGTACACTGGGGTGAGAAAAGGCGAATATAAACACCAGTGTCTCTAGCACTCGTATTGTTTACTCGACGACCAGGACTCAACTAACCAAATAGCTTGTCCGAGAGATTTAATTCAATTCTGAAGAGCTTAGAGAATTCCATGATGAATGGGCGTTGTAAAAATTGAAATTATCCAAAAACGTGAATTACGAAAGTTTAATCCCTGAAATGGGATATTTTATTACTATTAATTTGTAATGAGGGTTTTATTTTTTATTCATTTTGACATTAAGTTGAATAGTATTGGAGAATGATCTACCAATTAACCCTACACAGTTAATTAATTATAATTGTGCAAAGTAACTAGAAATTCATGCAGAAAATGAGAGAAATGTGGCATCACTTCAGCTTCAAGTTCATCTTTCTCGTTTCCACAATTGACTTATTTTTCACTGACAAGTATGAAAAAAAATTCACATTTAAAGAGGTTAAACTTTGAATTACATGTGAATTTTTGGTATTTGTTAAATACAAAATTAAAGGCATCGATAAAAATTTTCCATTTATCGAGGAATAAACTTCCGAATTATCGAAGTACCAGTGTATTGAATAACGTAAATAACTAATTTTTGATATACCTAGGTAAATAGACTGCTTACTCTGTTTCAGAAGGAATTAAACCATATACTGCCTTCTGAACTTAAATAATTTAATTATGTGCTTTCCAAAGCTTAGTTGTTCTCAACCTGTAAGAAAATGCAAATAAACTGTCTTAGCTGAGACCTCTGTAACTAATTAAAGTTGTTTAGCACTATTGTGGCTGAAAGGGCATACAACACAAAATGCGTAACAGTATGATGGCAGCCTTTTGGGTAAAATATTCTGGAGGTAAAATATTTCTTCATTCTGATCTCCGGACTCGGACTACTCTGGAGAAAACCATCAAAAGAAGACATTATTGCAGTGTGGGATCAATACATTTTATTTATTTCTCGATGTTAACAGGATTTAAATAACTAAGCTTCCGAAAGCTTCCAATATTTTCAACGATTAATATTTCCTAAATAAATAAATTGGCCATTTCCAAAAACTAAAGTGAGTGTTTGAATAATAGATATATTTATTATTCCTAAATAACGTGGAATCGAGAAGTAGAAACCTGTCCTATTAAATTTCTTGAAATAAATTAAAATTTCTATTTGAAATAAATCAACAATGTTTTCAGAAAACTGAAAATTAACTAAAAAGTATAGTACCTCTGTATCGTAAAAACTAGTAATAAATAATATCTTACAAGATTTCATTATGAAATGTGTACCAAATGCAAAATAATAAATATTTTTCACTAACGACTATATAGGACGACTTTCAGAAAAGATAGTCATTTTTAAATAATTTAATACACTAAAATTATTAAATAATAAGAAAAGTTACAATATCATTATAAATTTTAATCAATTTACAGTGTTAAAACAAAAACACCAATTTATGTTAAAATTGAAAGACGACGTTCGATGAATATCTCATTAATATTTTTGATAGTCCAATAACTTTTTATTCAACAAATTCACTGGGGAGATCTACCATCTTCAATATATTAATCAGGTGGTTTAGCCTAGCGATATGTTGATTACTAAATGCTAAAAAATTTATGTTAATAATAGGAGAAATAGCAGCTTCATTTAAATCACACGTATTTTGCTCATATGTTTTTTAGGGCAACGGATTACTAGACTCCATAATTTAATTACCAAACACGAAGTTAAATTATCAGAATTAATAATTTAGCAATTAGACAATTTACCATAGAAAATTTTCTGATGGCGAGTTTCAACTCAACGTTTTATCAACGTCATATTGTAATAAACTGCTTTGCCTTATTCTAAACTAATTATTTCATAGGTTTAATAATTTAAAGGGAAATTTAACTTTATAATTCTTGAAATTAACACAATTAGTATTTTAGGAACGTAGTGTTGACATCTCGATGATCTTCACCATTTATCACTTCACTGTAACACGTCAGTTGTTTACATCGCCTTACTTCTCACAAAAATAGCCGTAAAAATATTGTGTTCAGGTAGAATTAAACGAGATCTCCGGTCGCCATTGGTGCACAGAGAGAACAGGTAACAGCCAAAAAAAACTCAAGCTCACCTGTTACAGTCTGGCTGCCGAAAATTTAAATCTGTAATAAGATGCCTCGAAATTCCTAACTCCAAACGAAAATTAAATCCAATCTCATGAAATTTAGAAAACAACTGCATCCAAATGATATACTTAAAAGAATTCGTCAATTAAAATACAAGTCATTGTTACTTTTCGAAAAAGGACTGCATTAATGTACACGGCCACGTAGGTCAATACCAAATTGCCTCATTGATATCATACGTCAAAAAAATAATTAAAAATATTACAAAATACTTCCTTTTTTAATCACGTTTAGAGTTGCTTCTCTGAAAGACGAAATAATTAAATAGGTTATATAAACAACTCCCTCAGTCAATAACAAGTTTCTTGATTGTTCTCGAAACGACAATTCTTGGAACGAGCTGACGAGGTAAACGAAAGAAACAATGACTCGTCTCAAAAAAATTATTTATGACCAAACCTGAATACAAATAAAAATTATGACTTTATACGTTTTCTGTCATTATAGTTTTTATCATGCAGCATACTTGAGTGTTAATCATTTTTCGTTCAATTTAAGCAATCCAGTTAAGGACGCGGTATCTTACGTTCGTGTCTACATGCGTATTTTGCAGAGGTTGTGAGACAGAACCAGAGAGAGAGACCCGACCGCAGAAATGACGGAATGGGGGAAGCTGTTGATTCTTTGTCGGTCTCCGGGAAATTGAGCAAAGTACCGCATTCCTTTGGGATCGACGTCTTGTCCAGCGTGAGCATTAGCAGAGTCACTCCGTCAAGAATAACTTATCAAAAGAAGCAGGACTGCCACGCTATGAATAATAAATACTGCTGCAATTCCGCGACCGCCTCGGAGGTAACTAACGCTCTATTGAGAGGGGAAGACGAAATCGATGCGTCATCTGTGGCCGGCTCTTCTCAGTTCTCTGTAACGCGTTTTACGACTGTGGCTCAGCCACACGTGTCTGCCACATGTAATCAGTCTCCCAGCTACGTATTTAGCGAAGATTCTTCAACGACTCGTAAAGTTGAGCTCAAGATCCTATAAAATAGAATGGGGACAGATGGCAAATCTGACTGTATTACCTAACTCGGTTTATTACTAATAGTCCTAGGTACGAACCGATACATCTTATTCTTAAATAATTTTATACTGAATTATTTAACAATTATAATGATATATCCGATCTAGGAATTGAAAACCCGACATTGATTCCACGCCGCTGCCACAAAGTAAAGTAATGTAATTATGAAAGCACTCAACCTACGAATTTTTTGCACGAATTCAGCAAAACAATAGTTCCGCTTTCTGTTTGTCCTAAATTTACATTCGTGAGCTTGTGGCATAAGAGTGAAAGTTGAAATACTGGCGTGATTCTAATTTGCGTGGAACGGATTCTTGCTTACGGAAGTGGTGTAACGTAAAACATAAAAAGGAACTGCAGCTTCCACTTAAATTGTTGTAAGGGAAACAAGGAAATCTAGTTCCATAATGAGTGGCCCGGATTAATAAATCACTTTCGTACCAGGTATAAAGAGAGAAATGTTAAATTTCGTCATGCTGAAAAAGAGAAAACTGAAATCTGAACTGGGCTTTCGCTAATAGTGTGAAACATTAAGGGAACTTCTTCGTGTTGATCATTACTACTTTCAAAACGGAAGATTATAATATTAATCAAAAAACGCTTCAATTACTATGATTACATTCCACAGAATATCATTAAGTGTTTCATTGACTGCTATCAGTTTAAGTATTCCACTTTTTATGTTGGTAAAAATGACGTAATTTTATTTTTCTCGATATAGCTACATTTCCGTACAACTGAACTCGAAGTGTAGAACTGAAGAATGAAAATTAGAAATATTTACTGTCAGACATGATGACACAATTAAGCTATTACTCCCACTTTTTCACTTTCATCTCCAATCAACTACGTGTATTTATAGTGATCAGGAACTTACGTTTGGTGATGCCTCGACCTCTCTCTATTTTAAGGTTCTCACATGCCGAGGCACCTTATCTCTTTTGAAAGGTGTATGTACTGGGGTCGAAGACCTTGGGCATACGGCAAGTGTTGTCCGCTGATCACATTAGATCAGTCTGCCAGCTGCATCCAAAAACTGGCGAATAAACGGAGAAGGGGATGCTGCAACCGCAAACTAAAAACCCCACTTCCGTCATTCGGAAGGGCGTGAGAATAGAACCCAAATACCCGACCTACCTTATCTAGGTTTTCTAGGGTTTTTCCTGCATCTCTTTAGGTGAATCAGCAGATAGGATCCTTAAACAACAGCCCGGGGGCCCTAGTCAACCCTTGGCTTCAGTGCCAAATCCCCCTTTTCACATCCCTTCGTATGCTATTAAAAGGGTGAAACATTAAGGGAACTTCTTCGTGTTGATCATTACTACTTTCAAAACTGAAGAGTATAATATTAATCAAAAAACGCTTCAATTACTATGATTACATTCCAGGATCACCCTTATGTAGCCTGATCCCCCCCCACCCACACACACACACACAAATCTATTTTTAATATCTTTTCTTTATTTCTACTATAGGATTTATGGTATTTGATGTTATACGCCAGAAAAATAATAATTGAAAAATAACTACTTTTGACGATAGGGAAAATAATAAATTATTACCTAAAACTTGAGGGAAGTATTTCTTCGTGCAAGCCTTGAAGGAACTAGCAAGTGAAACAGAAAAGATCATTTTAACTAGATACTTTAAGTGTCCAATAAAAATTAACTTTGAAAAAATATAGAGAAATATATAAGAAACTTTCGTCCTTAACTGTATCCATTCATAGTTACAACCGATAATATTTCAACTGTTGTAACTGTTCTTGGAGATACTCCAGGATGAATTTATTTTACATATTTGGACCTCTATTTATTGTTAAAAATAAATTAAAATATTGAATAAATTTGCCTGAGGACGTCCTAAATGTGAAGACCAAACGTTGTAGGAAACATGGTTTGTCTGTAATTGAACGTTTTTAATTTAATTATATGTATTTAATTACAGTAATGCAATGGACGGTGTAGACATTATTAGCTCTCGTCGTCAATAAAAGAAATACCATAACTATGATTATCCGACGTTTTAATTTTTATTCACGTGAAAATTAATTATCATGTATATTTTTTTTCTGTCTTATCAACGTGATTATTTTTAAAGTTTTTCACATTATTGCAACGATTATTTCTTCTCGTCGTGTACGTGTTATACCTTTTCCACTTCTGTATTTTCCTCTCATTTATTTTTCTCAAGTGTCCCATTTTATAAGATCCGGTAATTTACCCGACAGACACTTGCCCTGTGCACGTTTTTTCCCCGACGACAGTATCCAATTGACGGTTTCCCTAAAAGCTGACTTTCCGGTTCAGAGAAGTTAAAGTTTAGCAGCTATGGTAGGGATAAAAGGGGTGACAAAAGTATTGAGATAATGGTAAACTTTAATGGGCGGACAAACGTCAATCGGGATAATATCGTCGGGACGAGATATGGAACCTCATTGGTGTCTTCATATTTTCTCTTCACTGTTGAATTTGAATTATTTTTCCATGTAAAGGTGCTGTGGCTCGAGTTACTTTCTCATTAAAGGGCTGATGGAATCATACGTAATTCTAAACTCTTACAACAATCGACTTTAATCCATATTAACAGCACATTTAATTAAAAATTTCACGGCAGCTGGAAGTTAAGAATTTTTGTCTTACTCCGGATGCAACGGCAATGTATTAACGTCGTTTTACTAGATTAAGTTGATCGTTCGTTTTTTATAATTTATAGAATATTAAAATATGGTAATGTTAAAATTTACAAATTCTAATAGAGTTTTACAACTGTATATGGAATTAGCAGTAGTTTACTTACATCTGGAAATATTTTAGTTCGATATCTCATAAAGCAGAGATGAGTGAAATTACCCAGGACAGATTATACTGAGAACAAGTGTATCATTATCATTAACTAAAACTCTCGTCGTATAATGTATTAATATAAGGCGTTTCAGACTTTATTTATCTCGTAGACTTTGTTCAATTTATAGTCATTTTCAACACCAAGAATTTCTTGGATAAATTACTGATTATTTCTCAATTGTAATTTTTTTAATGTATTAACTGCAGCAGTATTGGTCATTGTGACTTTCACGTTTACTAGTAAAATGTTATTTTATTTTATATCTCTGAGATAATAAAAATTAACGAAATATTTTGATTAATGTGCGATAATGAGTGTTGTTCAGCCATAATTCACTTAGTAGCTCGCCCACGTTCCTTGTCTTCACATATAGCTTAGAGAGTTCTTTCAGTTAGCGTCCGCTTGGGGCGCTCCAGCCTGCGTATCTTGCCAGATCTGAGGAAACATCCGGGAGTAATGGTCACAAAACAATCTACGACCTCAAACACTTAGGGAGAATCAATGAGACGCATAACAGTCTCTAGCCAAAACACGAACTTATTTTCTGTAAAGTAAAGCAAAAGTCGTCGTCAATAACAGTTTATACCATTAAATGATTTATCAACATTTTTGTTTAGTTAATAATATTTAAATAATTAGCAGTAAATCCGTTTTATGAAAAGAAATATTTCAAATTGCTGTTTGCGTCATGAATCATCTGAATTATTTACAACATGGAATGAAAACTAATTGAGTATTATAGAGAACTAAATTATTTTACTATAATTTTTGTGTGATTACGACATGGTTACACGTCAGTATTTCTGTCTTTTCCAATCGTATTATTTAATAAACTGTTCTTATTTCTGCTTCATATTTTATTTTTCTATTACATCCCACTATTGACAACAATGTATTATCAAATATAGGCAACTGAGAAGCAAGAATTTCGTATACAAATTTGTAAATAAATAGAGAAAAAATTTAGAAAACATTCTTTAAATTAAATTATGAATAGAAAAAAATACCTTCAAGGAAATTATTCACAGAACATATCATTAATACATATTAAGGACCACGTGGACCATAAACAGTCCATATTATTTAATTTTATTTCCAGTTTAATTATTTTTTATGAATATTTTGAAGATAGAACTATATTTGTACATTCAAGTTATTTAGAATCAGGAAACACGTAATAATAATTTATCACTACTCTAAAAAATATAATTAAAATAAAACGTATTTATCATGCGACAGAAGAGGATCATAAACTCGACTGACACAATAATTTCATAGTAAAAGCATAAGCTTGAGGTTCCGAGCAAAAAGCGAAGTAATATTCCTCTGGTAATATAGCCAAAAAATATTTAAATAATTTCATTAGCTGAAATAATTTACTTAGAATTAATGAACTGAATATTATTACTTTATCAACTGAAAAATCTGATAGCTAAAGAACTTCTATATAAATCAATAACTTTTAATACACCAAACGTCGAATTAGCGCCAATTATTTCAAGTGCCAAAAATTATTTTTAAATGCTGAATTAATCTACAAATCGCATTTTTCTCAAAAGTTTTCTTCATTTAGAGGCCTTATTTTCACAAATGTCGCTAGAACTTTCACAGTGAATAGAATACCGAATTTTAATACTTTTGTACAGTTTCGGAATTTGCATATTTATTTAATTACTGCCATTAAATAAGCATCGTCAAAAACTGAAGGGCCTTATTTTCGTTTTGATCTAAACTAATAACACGGAAAATATTTAATTTGACAAATTAGATTTTCACTTATAAAATTAATATGTTTTCGATACTTTTATTATAAATTATAATTACATTTTGAATTACTTATATGTCAAACACCGAGTGTGACTGGTGCACATAAAATAGCAATCGTATACTTGATATTGTTGATCGGAATTTTGGACGAAATGAAGTACTGATGGAAAAAAATAGAAGTTTTGATTTCGAAGAAGGGGATAGGTAATAGAAGGTAATAGGACATATAACTATTTTCAGGAACCAGTACTCCTTATAAGAACATACGATTATTGCAAAACAGTTTGCGCTAAAAACTCATATGAATAAAACATGTGATTTACAATGTATGAAAACTGTAAAAGTTAGTTACTAAATTTATATCTTTAAGCATAATTCTCTACATTCTCCTTTATGGCGTATGTCTTACACGGTTCCCATTTTTCCCTTATTGATTATGATGTTATTTCCAATAATAATTATAAGGATTCTGCAAGAAAAAGAGGAAAAAGGTAGTGAAATAATGCGATTTATTAGCTATTAAACGTGATGTGTTCATTTTTCTACATAATATGAATGTTGTTATTCCCATACAAACTTCATTTTTCTTGAAAATACAAAACTGTGTTACGACATGTGCGTAATATTGGATCTTAAATTTTAAGAAAATAATGAAATAAATAACAATATTTTACTGTCTGTCTCTGTAATTGAAAGCAACTCATGAAATTTTAAAAGGGGGTTCCCTCACTAGAGTGTCTTAACGAACGCTAGAAATAGAGGAGAATATAATACCAAGAAGCCAAAGTGTCAGAGATTAAAATTAATCTGTCCGTTCGTTAAGTTAGCTAATTATTTGGTGATACCCAAGTGGAAATAACACAATCTAACAGGATTAACACACTGGAGCAGTCGTTTGAAAGATAAGTTAATCGCGGATGAAATGAAAAACTTGATCATGGTCTATTTCCAGTCATATAGGACCATCATATCCAGTTCGACAACTTACGCTGGGGTTAGACTCAATCATGACAGCGGATTTCCTCAATAAGGAAAATATTCGCAGATACCCGAAAGCATAAAAGCCCAGTGATGGAAAACTACTCTATATGTTGGCAACGGGAACAAAGACTAGTTTTCCATTTACCGTGATCAGGTTACAGCTAATGGTCACGTTTCGGACCCACATACGAATTTATTGCAATGGAAATATGCACCAACCTCAAAATAAAAAAAATGGCATAGCAATTCAAGTCACTTTGAACCGATTTCATCTATCAGTGGGGTACCATCAACAGATTCTTTGTCACCTTACGATGCTGAGGACCAGACGTGTGGTCAACCAAACTTGGTAATTCCATCTTATTCATATTTTTACATCCAAGCAGCATTTCTCTGATTCAACCCTACACGTTGAATCGTACAGTTAAAAGTATAATTGAGAAACATGCATGAAAGTTATATAACAATTCATGTTAGTATGTCTACTTCTTCGTATTGAGCGTTGTCACTGGTTGGCATTACAGTCACCCAGCAATATTCTTCAGGAGTAAATCATAATGTAGTGCTATTAGACAAGTTTAAAAGATATTTGTGAAGGTTAGTTGATGTTAGATGAATTAAAAACTTACGATGAGCTTGTTTCTATTTACTTGTCTATTTTAAACAACTTGTACGTGTTTTTGGTATTATCTTCTACGTATAATTTATAATATTCTTATAGGTCTTTTAACGCTCTTTTCCACTTAATCTATAAGCATAATAATCAGTATAATAAGTGCAATCTAATTTGACTTGTGTAATACGACGATATATCGTTGTTTTTCCATCGATGGCTGGTACGCTGTGACGACGTGTGTACTCTGACAAGGGACTTCTTCGAGGGAGGTTAGTCGAGAGAATGCATTTTCCTCATCTAAGCTTCCATACCTTTTGAACAAGTTCTATGTTAGAGAAGTCTACGAGTATTTTTTCATTATATTTTAATACAAATAATTATTTTCACTGTTGTGTATAATTCATTAGTTATGATTTTTAACGAGAGGTATTGATCATCGTTATATTTTACTTGAAAAATAGTTCAATTTAGACTACCCCAGTCTGATATAATATATGAATGGGGAAAAGTGGAGGGAAAGTAAGAATGAACCCGGAAGAGCGGTGGAGGAATAAAAGACCAAGCTTTATAAAAATCGCGGTTAGAACACATTTGTAGGGGAACACGAATTTGGGACTTTTGTATATTTGGTTACGGGCACGTGTAACGTGAGATAGTACGTATTGTGTATGTGAAGAAAGATGTAAGAGTCTCACATGAATGAATGACGGGGAGAGTCTAATTTTTTTGGTGGCGCACGTGGTTGTGGTGACGTCGGGAGACCGATGACCCGTGAAAGTTTGAACGAACGGAGGACCGAAAGTAAAGTTACCTGTATGAGTCAAGAGCAGGTGGGTTACGGAGGTCCGGCCCGCCCCCCGGCCGCTGTGAGTGGCTGCGCCAAGACACGCCCGCGCCTGGTCAGCGCCTCGGCCGCTTCCGGTAGCAACGCGCGCGCCGCCCAGCGGCCACAACGCGAGTCACGCCCTCGGCCGACGGCAGCCGACGCGCCACGAGCAGTGGCGACCCTCAGCGCGGGCACGACGCACGCCTCACTCGGCTCCCAGACCCGCGCCGACATGTGCTCGCTCTCGCTACTGCGCTCGCTCTGACTCCGCTCGCACACCATGTCCCGCAGGAAGCAGGCGCGTCCCATCCGCCACCTCGAGTCCGACGCCGACGTCGACGACAGGCTGACTAGCGGTGAGTACCTAGCCGTGGACCGGCGATCGCGCCTGCAGCGGCCGGGACCTGCACCCAGTGTCAGTGCGTCTAATAGGAACCACCTTCTGTGACAGTGTCGCGTCACCCACGAAGTGAAAATATCCGCAAACATTGGTGACGTCACAAGACGATGTGTACTAACACCTACGAGGACATTACTTTCTTTGACGACAATAACGAAAGCTACTTCAACTTAACCATTTTGGTCAGAAAGTGCCAATTCTTAAACCAAAGACAAAAAAATTATTTCTTTGGTATTTGGAAATGCTCTTTGTGTTAATCATTATTTATACCATTTCGCTCAGTCAATTCGATGTACGCCGCCTACAGATAAGCGCCTTTTGCGGTTAAACCACCAGAAAAGTGATATTATTATTCTCGCATGTTTACCAAAAATATTGTCGACTTCACGAAAAGCCGGTGTGTGGTACGTACGTTCCGTTTGAAATAACACACTTAAATTCCACGTTACCTCCCCCCCCCCCAAACCTAGTGCAAAGACTTGAACGACATTTAGAAAAGTATACCGGCAGCGTGTCAAAATATTCGTTGTGTAATTCCAGAGTTTTACCACACGCTGCACGTTGGCAAACATTAGCCAAGAAGTGAAATTATTAAACTCGGGTGTTTACGGAACATTTAGTGAAGTTATGTAAATCGACGTGTTTTTCTAAGTGCAAGGAATATTCAGAGAAGACCTTCCCTAAACGTCAAATTAACATCCTTATACGAACGTCTGCCATAAAACTGAAGAAACTATAACCTGTGTTTATCAATAACCCGTCGACACCACATAAAATTATAAATAATTACACGTAAAACGGTTATCGTTTCGTTTAGTAAGATAATCTTAATTGGGGGGGAAATCGTGTCGAGTTCGTTTTTGTCCATATCTCTGTAAACGATAATTTACTGTTGTTCCTGTGATAAGTAGACGCAAACAATCAGCGTGTATTTGTACATGGGATTGCTTCCGTCGACTTTCTGAGAATTATTCTTTTGGAAACATCAACTTCATGTACGCACAAAGTTTGATGTGTGTACGCGGAGGATTGAAAAAGCTGTAAAATAAAAACTGTCAACGGTTGTAGGCGTAAGGAACTTCCGTAAAGGGAAAAACGTGTCGTACGGAAACGTCGTTTTCAAAAACCGACTCGTTTGTGTGTAAAATCCAGGAAAGTGAAAATTTTAAAATTGATATGAAAAAGTTATCGTGTCAGTATAGAAACAATGGATTGCAGTGACCATTAGTAAAATTCTTATTTAGCGCCGCCGAGTGTAAATCTTTCACCGCGTATAATTACATTGAATTTTTTACGTTGTATAGAAAAGAATGTAATTTTACGTGCAAGGACATTCCTTGCTTGTCTAGAAGAAACGTTCTCGCAAAACTGTTGGTTCATTCACGCGGTCGGGTCGTCACCTACGCGTTTGTTGACGTTCCATCTGCCACGATACAAAAATATTTCAACTCAAAAATAAGATTTCTGTGAAATAACAAATTCGATGTCTCTTTCAGTGAGAACATTTTCTTTCTCGTGCTGTATTTCTGTCTTACTTCAACCGTAACTTCACACACGCCGCCTTCAAGTACTCATTTGTTTACAAAAATATTTCTCTTCGTGAAGTTTGAGAAAAAAAACTTTCACGTTGGTATTAGTCGAAGCAGTCTTCATGTCGATATTGGCAAATATTTGCAAGGGAAAGGTGCTTATTTTAACCGTTTGAGAGATTTTGAATTGTGGTAGCCGTCCCCTACTCTCAAATTCAGGCAGAGAAAAAAACAATTAAAACAAATAAATGAATATTTATTTCACTGGAAGAAGGAACTGCTCAAATTATTTTTCGAAAATACTGGGGATGACGTGGTAAATCATTTTCTTCCACTTTACAGCTTCACAGTTTTTAAAAGTCACGCGTGTTTTGTTGAAGATATATTTTATAAATCTGAGGTATAAAATACTTTTAGTGAAATAATAGAGAAAAAATTTTTACGTCTCTGGGAAACAAAATGCTTTCTTATCAATGAGGAAAACACGAAAATCCTTTCGTGTTATATTTGTTTTGCCATCGATGGCAAATAATTCAAAATATCGTGATTTACGTGTTGAATTTAATCACCGACTTGTTAATTTTCTGTAAATATTAACGATACATATTTCTATTTCAAATATGATATTAGTCACCCGTGGTTTGCGTTAAAAAGGAACGCACTGTGATCTCACTCAAGTGTATGAGTAACAGCGTGCGCGTCGTATTCGTCTTTTCTATCTGAAATAAATCTGACGTGACTCAGTACTTTGAATCATACCTTTACGTCTTAAAAAAATCAACCACTTCGTGACGACATTCATTAGTTGTTTCCTTAAAATATACTATTACTTTTTTAATAGTGTCAGTGCGTTTGTTTGCTGAAGTAGTGACGTTTCTAAGTAAAACGACGTGGGGTTGAATTTCAGAAATAAGCCTTCGTAAAAAATTCAGACTGATATTGTTTTATGTGGCAAGTCGTTTGGAATTGTAGCATTTATTTATTTAATATTCTCCTCGAATTTATTTAAGTCCAAAAAGTCAACGAAATGCTTATTAGTTTTCCGTCAGTTTCATATGTATTGAGATTATCTTAAAAATTCCTTTATAACATTATCTATTTAAATTAATTTCACAGTTTTGCCCATCACATTGGAAAAATATACGTTATCCCAGTCACCTTTGAACAATCCAGTTCTAAATAAGCATATTTCATTTTGTGCTCAAGTCCGCAATTCTATAAGAAGTGAACAAGCACTTGAAAAGCCCTATTAAAATTCTTCGCTATGCCTATGTTTGTACAGGCCTACATTATTCATAAACAGTATAGTATTGTACCGAGCAACTGAAGGCCAGCCACAACATCGTAAACTATAGTTTTGACAGCGAATATAATGCACGGACTTTTCCTGTTCTGTTGCGAAAGTAGTCTACAAGTTTGCCATAAAAACTGCGACACAATTTGGAGAATTATAGCTGGTTGGTTACGAAATGATCATATTTTCGTCGTGATTGTTATGGTTAGTTTGGTAATTAATAAATTGCGCGGGTGAAGAGGGACGCGTTATTCACAGATTACGTATCTTACGCAATTGCGCACCAGCCCTCAATACGCAGCTGTCCCAGGAAATTAACTTGTCGTCTTGTCCTTTTTTTTGCTCCGCTTATTAGAAAAGTGTGGGGGAACAATTTGTGTCCCCCCACAAAAGGAGCAAGATGCTACAGCCAAGGACGTAACGAGAGGACGGAAGGGTTCATTCACTCACGTTGTTTATTTCACGTCGTCTTTTACAAGGACTTCAAAGTGACACGAAAGAGTCGATAACTTTTAACTTAGTTCTTTCCTCGTTGTTTCAGAACTTCCCCCGTATTTTGTTTTCACTGTCCAGGAAGGACGTCTGTTTCCTTTCCCATTCCAATAGCAATTACTTCACAATATCGCCTGAATTGTTTTAGTAGCGTCCTCAATATATTAAAATTCCTTGGACAAAAAATTAACTCTTCTTAACTTACATCATTCATTCCAAATAATTGTTATCGTTAATTTTTTTAAATTTATTACATTACTGTCACCTTAGTTCCCGATGATAAAATTTCACCGATAATAACACATGTTGGGCTGTATTAATAGTTTTCCGGTTTCCCCGAGGTAGCTAGTGGTATTTTACAACTGTTGACGTGCGCGATAAAGCTTACCGTTTTGTCAGACAATGAAAATAGCTCGGTAGCGTTATCGCGTATAGGATCCACTTGCGGGTAACTTCTTTCTTTACGTCTACTTGTGCCCTAAAAGGTAACTGAAAAGTGAGGAAAAATTCTCACGAATAGAAAAAAAACAGAAAAATTATTAAAACTTTGTATCCATGTTTACACGTACTTACATGTAAATACAAGAAAATTAATTAAAATTTTTAAATGTCAATCGATTTTTGATTATTTTTGAAGTCAATCAGACAATATTTCTCTAGAAAACCCTTTACCATATTGATAATGTAAACGATTTATTGACATTTCAAAAAATCACATTAACCGTTTCTAATTTATTTGACTTTTAATTCATTGTTTTTGACTTAAATTATACTCTAGGACAAATGAAAATATTAAAATTCTACATATAATGTTTTTCTTTATGCACTGATACATTTAGTCAACTGTGACGTATAATTTCCTCTTGCAAAAGTTTTATTGTGACTCGTTTGTCACTATCATTGCCATAGAAAAGATGTAATTAAAAAATTGTTTATAGACTGCTGAACCGATTCGTAACCTTACATTCTATAGTAAAATTTGTATTTTTCATGAACTAAAGAAACTGAACGTTCATTTTGAACTTTCAGCTATGATAAAACTGTAAAACACTTACGAGACGTTTCAATATTATTTTACTGTCATATCGAGGTTTATCAGTTGTTAGTATTGAAAATAGTAGAGGATTTCATTTGCGTGATGGCCTAAATATTCTTAATCTCCACAAAAAATTATTTAAACGATTTTTATGTCATCTTTTTTTAAGAACATCGTTTATAGCCATAATAATTAGATTGGTATTTACAAAATTGTCTACCACTGAAAATTAAACTCCTATATTTGTTTTCTACAGCTCCACATTCTACAGAAATTTCTGTGGTTTTGGACTCCGTCGATAATTTGTGACAAGCGAAACGGTTTCACTAAATTTTATCATTTCACCTCAAGTTTTTTAAAATATCCTTTTTAAATAAGTAAGTGTACTGTCATCCTTCATCTGATTACGACAAAACAACTTTCAAATGCTTCACTGTTTTAAGCAGTCACTTAAACAATTTTCTTTTTGTCAGAGAAGAACGTCGTTAAACATACAAGTAAGGTGATTATAATATACAGAACGATATTTCTATTGCCACTGATTACCGAATGTATTATTTTAACAAATCAACGGTAAATTTAGGTTTCCGTTGTCTCTGTTACGCTACCGATTCCCATTCTTCAAAGATCCAGATAAAAAAGCTTCTGAACAAATTTTGAAGCTTCAATACTTTTTGACAAAGGTTGTATTTTTACGTCTCATTGATGTAATAATAAATAAACTTTTTGACCGTTTTCAGACTTAATTCTTAAAACAATTTCGAAAAAAGATGAAAACGTTTGGTATTTATTTTTACCTTATTCAGGTTTTTATCCTTATTATCGCCAACAAGGTTTTCTTGTTTTTGGTAATTGTTTTATGAGAGTTTGAAAGTGGCGAAAATATTTATTTATTATTACATTTTTCAAACATTCAATGATTAAAGAGAAAATTTAATCACCCTGAAATTTATTTTACACATTATTTGAGCTTGACTAAATTTTTCATTAAAATAATTGATTTCCGTGAAAACTCTAAAACCCAAAATCGTTATTTTCATATAGATTAAGAATTTGACATTTAGTAAGTATTCAAAAAATTTATACACGTTTTTTGTCCGTATGGTATCATTAGTTTATTGTTAAAATTGAAACTGAATTCAAGAATATATATTTTTCAAGTCAAAAAATGAAACAATGAAATCACACTATTCTCTACTATAGTAGTACAGTGTCCATCGTTCATTTTTTAAGTGAAATTGGTAACTATAAACAAATTTTGTTTCAACATTTTTATATCATTCAAACTTATTCTCGGTTTTTATTGTATTCCTCCACCTTTCCAGAAGCACGGCGGTCATTTAGAAACTTTTTTGGCTCCGCGCGTTAAAAATTTCAAGACCTCCAGTGACTTTTCTGTAAGAGAATCGTTGTGGAGTGAATCGTGCCGTTAATTGAAATTAATCTGAAGCTGCCGAGAAAGTATCAGCAGCGAGGCAAATGAGACCACATTCCTGCAGTCAGCATCACTTTTTCTCATAGATTATTTACGTGTCACCCATTAGTAGATAAACAATGTCCCTCGAGGCACCACCCTCCCTCCTCTCTCGTTTTCCACGGTACCACGTCTGTAATTGGTCGTTTAACTGGCTTAGAAGACTACGGCTCTGTCCGGGTTATGTAATTAGATGTAAAGGACTATCGGCGGAAAAACCTCGCTTCTTCCGTTCACAACTAGCTTCAAATTGCTCTTGCTCTTGTTCGTAGTTCTTAACACCTTTTACCGGATTATTTATCTTTTGTCCAATCTCTTCACGAAAAGGAACATACAATTCTGTTTCAGGTAATTATAATGCCTTATACTAATTACCTAATATACATTGAAATAAATTATTTAATGTAGATTAATTCTGCGAAAAATTTAAATAATTTCTCAACCCAGCTCTGAAAATTAATGCTCCCCTAATTTTCACGTCGCGGAAGATAATGTGAAATAAAATATTTCCTTATTAATAATTATCGGATAAATATGATAATTTTCAGTAGTGTATTAGAAATTAGTTGTCAGTGTAATAATGTGCATTTAGGTTTTGTGTTTAATTAGTTTTTAACTGATTTTAGTCTATGTTATTTGCAACAATGTAAGTGTTCACAAATTTGTCAAATAAACTGTGATAGATGAAGGAAGACAGAGGGTGTTCAATTACAATTAATTCTATCTCCGATACAACTTTCAATTCATTTTCACTAAATATAGTATTTTGTTTCCATCAATGTTTTTGAATTTAGAAAAAAGTTCTATATGATAATGGTAATTTCCCAATGTTTATCAGTCACTTCATTTAATTAACCAAAACTGTTAAGTTTGGTTAATTAAACGAAGTTAATTTAAATAAATTATCAAAAGTTATATTTTTTATCATAGTTACTTAGTTACTCAAAATATATTCTGATAATCAATTTTGTATCTTTAACATTTATCGACATATTACAATTTCTCCAATGTGTATTAACCGCTGCCATAGATATATTAGTAACAATTTTAATAACGTTAAGAACAATTCGTATTTATCTACAATGTTCCATTTTTATTGTATTGAACACAAATTAGAGTCAATCGTAGTAGAAAATTTTAGTTTTACAGTGATTTCCCTATTTTACATTGATATAAAATGATTAACGTTATTTCTATTTACTATGAAATGTTACACCTTTCTTCCTTTGGCTGGGTTGCAAATTTAAAAATACTTCAAAACTTCACATGTGATATATACTCTAAGAACAAATTAAAATTGAAACAAACAATATCTCACTTATTTATACAAGATACTCCGAGTTAATTATATAATTTTAAGAAATAAAATTTTTCTCATACAGAAATAATATTTTCTTAATTTGTCATCAACACCTGAAGGTGTCTCAAACATAATATGTTTTCTTTTAATAATGTTAATAATGTCCCAGCTTCAAATATATTTTTTAAATTGATGATAAAATAACTAAAACCAATATAGATTAGTTATTAATAAATTAAAAGTACTCAATGTTTCTGAAATAGTTATTGCTCCTCTCAGACCTAAAATAAAATAATTACAACTTTCACGTCTTTAGTGAGGAAACTGTTAGCTCTTAATTTTTTGCAACTTATCTCTGGCCTGTTTCTGGCTATTTTATTATTTAACTTCTATTTTACATACCATTTTGTATTTAAGTTTCTAACGTATTCCTGAGAGTTAATTGCGTGTATGGCGATATGGGTATTCAATAGAATTGTCTAAATTGCTTAGATTTAGGCTGGGTGGACTTAAATTGCGACTTATCGAAGGAACTGAACCGCTATTTTCGCCGTCCGCGGAACACATGGCTCTAATGGCTCCGACCACGCGGTCGGCGATATATTTATAAACACACTAATTTAATTAGGTTTTTTATGTCAAAGAAAACTCATTCCACCTCCAACACTTGACGGGCCATTTGGCACATTCTGTAATTGTGCTGTTGTCGCCTCGGATTGGTTTGAGATGCATTCAAGACATCTGTCGGAGATGGGGGGGAAAAAAGAAGCCCAAGCTCTAAACTTAAGAAAATCTTTTCCCCTCCAAATGGAATACTGTAAATACAAATATATCTTTAAATATGTACGTTTACTTTTCTATTTTTCACTAACGTAAAATATTTCATAAAAATATAATTTTACTACTATTGTACAATATACAAGAATATGTATATACCGCCAGATGTTTTTCCTGGCCGTATTACGAACAATTTTTTTACGTTTATTTAATACAATGTGACCGAGAACTAAGAAATCTCATTATTTTATACAAACGAATCTGTAATAATAATCCAAATAACATATTTCAAAGCACTGAATCTCAGTTTAACTTGTAAAGAACTTCAATCCGTTCTAGTGACTGAGTGAATGATCAGGAATGCTTCTGAGAAGAAACTTCTAATATTCTCTGTTATTAATTTAGTTTTCGAATATAAATGCTAATTAACCATTTTATTCAGTGTCACTGCTTTCATATAACTATTTAATCAATAACTTTTTTCATATAACGACTTAGTCAGTTTTTGTATCTCCAAGAAATTAAAGTCAGGAACACAAACAATCGTGATTAACTTATCGGCAACTATTAAATATAATTCAATCTTTCGACAGCTTCAATTATAATTTATCTGTTATTGACTGCGAAAGTACTAAATACGAAATATTGTTTCACAGCTCTTATGATTGTAGTCTAATTAAGTACGGAGAGACTGTTACATGTAAAGAAGTTACTTTTCAAGTAGTTTATTCCACTGGCAATTTTTTGTCTGAAACTGTAGTTTCTACTAGTTCTTATAATAGCACATTTTACTTGTATATGTTTCGTTCTCAAAGTTCTCGACTGAGCTCAAATCAAGCGTCTTTGACTACTTTTTTGGAAGTTTCCAGTTCATGTTATGTAAAACGTTAATTTTACTTGAAATAATTTGTCTAAACATTAGTCTATTTGGTGGTATTAAATTCTATTGTATTTCTTTTTGTTCAGGAGCTGCTTTATGTTCGTCAACTTATAACCAATCGTCTATCATATTTGTTCTCAAATTATTGACAAGACGTTTACTGTCATTATTAGGCGTTTATTCATAAATCTACAATTTACAAAATTTTAAAATCAATATTGGGCCAATCGCAGCGACCGATCGACCGAAGAAAAAAGATTTAATATAGTCTTATAATCATGACTCTCGACGTTTCGTCTATTCCTACGGTTTGAAATTGTTTGTTTTATAGAAAAATAATATTCCCAAAGGAGTAATTAAATATTATGAGAATATTCGTTACATATGGCCTTTTTGTGGTATTGTCGTTAGTCGCATCGTAGAGGTTCCGAGTTCGAATCAAGTAATGTTTTCATTTCTTCACTTTCGTTATTATCGAACCTATTGTGGATCTCTCGCTCCACTTCGTATTAGGTCCATGTTTCATCAAGCCAGTGGAAGGTATCGGCCGGCGAATCGTCATCACATTAAACCAAAGACACCTCAATATTTTGGAAGTGGAATATAAAATTCCTATAATCGAGCTCAGTAGTCTTATCTGCGACTCAACACGATCTCCTTGACGTCTTTCGTCCGATCGACTATGTTTTTGGAAACTTCCTTCAATTAGCGGTGTTGTTTTAGCAGTCCTTGTTCCTTCCTTCGTTTTCTCTTCAAATAATGCCTGCAATATAATTGAATATTGATATCGACGGCAAAGGGAGACCGATGGCGCGCTCTAGCGGCGCTCATTGCAACTGGCGGCCAGCTAACGATGTTTACAACTGCCAAGGCAATAATAAGGGGGCAGATCCTCTCGCGTATTCGTAATTGAAATCTTTTAATTTAATTTGATTTAGTCTTCCTCCGTTAATTATCTTTCGCCCTATGATCCAACAGACTCTAGAGAATGGCTCTCATTGTAAGCGACGGCTAGTAATGAAATCTTACGACATTACCGCAAATAGGGTTCGCTCTAACCCTTACATTTCCTTTCCAGGAACAAAACTCAATCGCGAAAAAGTAAATTTCCTATCATTAATCGGAGTTGGCTTTACAATTTTTGCCTTCGTATATTTGACGTCTGCTGCATCGAACCACGTCATATAAACAATTACAAATTCAATTAATAATTTCAAAAAATCTAAAGTTCTCTTTATACCACGATTAATAATTAAATTATCTTTTCTTATTTTATTGATTTACCAATATAGTCCTCTGATGTAAAATAAACATTTTATGCACAGTAGTTTCCGGCCTCTTAGGCCATATTCATCTGTATCTAAACAATCTTTTTGTACACTGTAAATTAATCCTGGGATTATTTAATTGATTTACACATTTTATAATTTTTTTAAAACACTTAAGCGGTGACGGTGATGAAATGAATGAAAAAAAATTTGGAATAGGTAAATCAACAAAATAATAAACCTATAAGTCTTGATGTAAAGAATGAAATTCTCTTCAATATTGTTATTGGTGTTAAATTTCAGATTATGAGTCATTTTTACCGGCTCAAACAGAGGATTTGCTGATAAGGCGGAAATTCAATAATACTATTGAAATCACCGTGTCACCTTGAAAAAAATTCTGAGTATTTTACTAAAAATAATCTTCCGCGCCTATCCCTATTTCTGGTAATTTGAAATTTGTAACACGAGCTTTTCATTAACGCATTTTTCTACGTCCACAGAAAGTACCGAACTAATAGAAGGAAACTAACCTCACATTCCATTTCACTTAACAAGATTCAGTGTAGCAGGAAAAATACATTCTTCCTTAATTCTATTGCTCTTTCACCGCTTTATATCTTCAGTTTGTAGTACGACTACGAAGAAAAAATAAATATACATCTTTGCCTCGCACGAGGAAGAAATTTTATTTCTGAAATGTGACGTATTTTGTTTATTGAATCAGTTTTATATATCACTGTTACATTACTATTAAACTATTACAAATTATGAACTTAAAAGCTTCTATCATTCATTTTCCGTTTTTCTGTGGGATTTATTCTCAACCTTCAAGACACAGACGATACCGGAAAAACTGCCGTAGATAAATAATTAAACACACACACACAATATATATATATATATATATATATATGCAATACATATATTTATAACAGAATAATAAAGTTGAAGTGAAGGTTTGTAACCCTGCAACGGTTGGATGTACTTTTCCTTAATTTGATTATTTAATATAATGAATATTTATTTCTGTGTATTTTGCCATATATATTATTTAATAATTTTGTGACTTAATATCTATTGAATATATTTCAAGCTTTATTTTTTACGTACTACCAATTTACTTAAGTAACAGTATATTTTCCTTTTTAGCGCATTCCGCACTTAATTATTGGCCTATTTACAATTTCGTTATTCGAATGCCAAATAAATATTCATTAGTAGGACTCTGGAATTCCTTTACTCGATCTCGGTAAATTCCTCGACCCCCTGAGAGTTATTTGAACGTAAGGAATACACCCTATAATTAAAATCCTATATAATATATTTCAGACAATATTTTAATTTTTTTTCAAATGTATTATTAGACACTTTATCAATATTTTGTCTAAAATGGTTTGCTTTGTCCTATTTTATGGGGGAGAAATACGCCATACCTGCCAACTGGATTACACCCAGTATAGGACAGGCAAAATTTATTCCAGCATAACGCGAGATATCTGATATGTTTCTCGCGTGTTCCCCTATTTCGCGGTATTAGTTTCTGAATGGCGAAATTGGCAGATCCAGCATGTAGCGTGGAACGATATGACGAATCTGTTCACAATCTGTGAAACGTAGTAAAGAAATTTTTTATTTTAGATTTGTGACTCCCCTGTCCTGAGTTTCATTGAATAAAATTTTTTTCTGCCCATTAATTATTTTAGTTTATTCAAAAGCATTGTATAACACAAAGCAACATTATATAAAAATATTTTACATAGTTTACTTTTTATACATACTTTTTAACGGTAATTATGATAAATATATTTGAAATAAATAATACACAACGCTGGCTCAACATAAACTTTCCATTCCTTTAATATATTGAAATTATATTTTATTTATCTCATGTAAGTTGGAAACTTCGGCGTCAAATTTGAATTAAATTTAAATCGTAATTATCTAACTTGAACATAATTTGCTGAACGAATACTTTTTAACTACAAGAAAATTCCACGATTTATGAAAATAATTTATTAAAATATACAATATTAAATACGGTACCAAATCACTCATTAAAGCGAAAATTATATTTAATGAGAAAACAGCCTAGTAAGCCATAAAATTAAAATTAGCAAGACAAATGTTATTACGACGTTGCGTTCCTTTTATTTGAACCTCTTCATGCGAATTAATAAATTACTATATATTCAGACATGTAATGACAATTCATTAATTCCGTACCTAATTTACCATACAATTTATGATGTTTGAAAATACTGGTATCCTCGTAGTTTGATTTATATTAATTTATTAAACAACTTGCAGATGATCCGATTAAATTATGCAACGTCGTGATAGCTAAATTTTTCTGACTAATTAGTCAACGGCTTTAACTATTAATTACATTATTTAAATTACTTTTAGTACTGTTCAATATGGTCTATTCCAATAATAGGGGACACGATTAATGCCGCTTACAATTTGTGTATTTTATATATTTAAAAGATATTCGTTAATAATATACATACACAAGTGCATTACAATGAATAATTATCATTATAAATCTATAAATCGAGTTATTAATGGAACATTAGAAGGTTTGCTATTAAAACTGAGAAAACTTAATAAACTGCAATTAATTGAAATTACATTTGCATGATCCATAAATATTAATTAGTCAAGTATGATCTACATGGAAAAAAATTTCGATAAAATTTCGTTCAGTCTCATATAAATATAGAAATCCACCTCAAATAGGTAATCGAGTTTAAAATAATATAATATAAATGTTGCAAATTTCACAAAATTAAACTAACCAACATTTGCTTATTTATAAATCAATAGGAAATTTTTGAGTGTCCAAATTATATTTTGGTATTAAATCATTTATCCGAAAATTTTGGCTACCTAAAACGTAATTCAAAAAACATAAAAGCTTTGAACCATCACAATATATTTCAGAATAACATGAGTGATGTATGACACTGCATTTATTTGTGAGATGTAGAACGTGTAATAAATTTTACGGACAAAAATTACCAATTTTCTTTAGTACGTACTGCTTCATAATTTTTTTTTGTTTGAAGACTTTCGTGCTGTTTATAAAACGTTTTTATAAAGTAAATTTTTAGAATATCATATTAGATGGGCTCTGTAGATGTAAATAATGAATGAGGAATATAAATTTAATAACTGTATACATAAGAAAACCTTTATGGAGCACTTTTTGAGAAGTTCATTATTGATTGACGTTTGCAAATCGCCACCTGTGGATTGAGCAACGCTCTACCTTCGTTTTTTATTGGGATTTGACTCGTTTACGGGTAAAAATGTTCCCGTCAGCGACAGGTAGAAAATTTATTCCCGATGACGTCGTAATGTCTTCACCTTATAGCATTTTTCTCTGTGTTCTGACACCGTCGGGGAAATGAGCGCTTGAGAATCGAGAGTAAAGTGGTATTTATGTAGAGAGGAATGAGTTTTACACGGATAATCCCCGTAGGGAAGCCGAAGTGTCGATAGGAATGCGAGTATTTTTGCTCTGAGACGATGTATGAACGTTAGATGTGCAACACAGTCTTTCGCACTATTAACAACTCCTGTCGATAATAACTCTGTCACTCTATCCTCAGCAAGGAACAATTTCTTCTGGTTTCAGTCTACTGTACCCTATCAGGTACTCCATAAATCCAGCTCTGTCATACGGCTACAAAACTTTATCAAAATTCTAATTACTGATCGCAAAACCATGGGAGGTTGCAAAACATTTATAAGTTAAAAACAATCTCAGATAAATATAGCAAGATTAATGATGAAAAAGTCCTTTGGAGTCATACGAGACAATCTAAATGCAAAGCTAGAATGAATTGTAACATAATCCCGCTGCAAAACCCTAAAGTAGCCATTGAATTTTAATAAAGCTTATAAAATTTTAATTCCATAAATTAAGTTCCAATAATATTCTTTAATAAATTCAACGTTAATTTCGGTAAACACTTGAGAATACAGAGCATTTATAAATATTCAAGTGACTATACGCAGAAGCTCGTAGACCAAGTCCTCATAAAACTTTAATCAGATAATTAAAAGAGATAATGAAGTAGCAAATAAAATAAATAAATGATAAATATCACGTAGCTGGGTCTGTGTGGAGTATCGATTTTCCTTCACTTGACGAAATGAACCAATATTGTTGTACGTTATGTGATATTTAATTCTCAATTTAATTCTATCAGTTCATTGGTTTCTTTATTATAGTTTTGTTAATTTCAATCTAATACGTCTTTTAATGAGTTTCGACCTTACCTCATCTTACATGATCGTCACTCTCATTAGTTTCAAATTATAAAATTCTCTATGATCTTCAGTTTAAATCTCCTTTAAACATTGACAATCAACAAATTAGTTTATTATGGGAGATTTGAAATCTTAATTTTTTTTCTACGAGTTTTTAATGTATGAACTCCGATTATTAAAGTTAAATGAAAATAAATAAAACTAATGAGTAAAAATTATTTTTATGGAAAACAATTATTTTTATTTATTGCCCAGATATAATTTTGTAACTGGTGTATAGTCGCCAATGATTCTTGGATTGACGCGACTCTAAACGTTCAATAAAAAATAATTACAGCCAATTTATCAGAAAAAAATAAATATTTAATAATAATATAATGACGTTTATTCTGTATATGTGAACTTCATCAGGTAATTTTTTAAATGGTTAAACGTGAAGATAATTTTGCGTCGTAAACTGAAAATTAAAACTGAATGGGGTTTGTAACGTAAATTAATATTTTTGTAGTTATATACAAGAAATATATTTTTGTCTATATCAATTTTCTTTAATACAGCGAATCGGTTAGGACTTAAAACGTTCCTGGTATTACATTTTATTTCTTATTATACGTCGATAAAGTTGTATGTTTTGTTCCCGTTACTCCAACATTTCCCTCGTTTGTGATAATAGCGTGGCGCGTGCTCTTAAATTAAAAACATTTCCACACCGATTCTTAGATTATGAGATTATTATTTACTTCTGCTTACTAAATTTCCATGGAGATTAGTCTTTGTGGTTGGCGGTCGGTGAATTTTTGAATCCGGACTTGTATATCTTAAATGTTCCGTTAACTCACGCGTTCGTAATTGATTGTATAAAGTACATGCGTATATATTTAGCATTACATGGCCCGTTAGGGTTTATCTCTTGCACGCCACTAAGCCACGAGACCCTAAGAATATTGATCACAATGTATTTCTGTTGCACTGTTTGCGCGATAAGATATGAGAATGAAACTTCCAGTGATGCATCACAATATTTCGACTATTAAATTAAACGGTGGGACGGAGTAAACTGTTCGCAGATTTTTTTATACCGCTTCCTCAGAACAAGAAATACACAGTTAAATAACTAATTTATATCATACGTAGGTAAACTTATAAAAAAAATGAGTAGACCTACATCAATATGGTAAGTTAGCGAACTTTATGGCATTTTTAATGGATCATTAATTACACAATCAAAC
This sequence comes from Eucriotettix oculatus, assembly GCA_034510155.1. NCBI lineage: Eukaryota > Metazoa > Arthropoda > Insecta > Orthoptera > Tetrigidae > Eucriotettix > Eucriotettix oculatus. The sequence continues at coordinate 50,638,593 of CM067381.1, forward strand.
ACTTTAGGCACTTAATTTTACGAACGGAACCAGTTACTCTATTCACGTTTAATAGTAAAAGGACAAATAAAGCCAACAAATTGACAAAAAATTACGTATTTTAGTGTTATAAAAATTGTTCCTTATATCTTCATTTCGGAAAGGAAGCTTTTATTTTAAAAAATAGCGCCATTGAATACGAAAATTTCATTCATATAATTAGGATTATTTTCATTAGCTTTAAGACAAATATTAGTAGTTGAAATATTTACATTGATTGCTTTTAACATACCGCAGCCAAATGCCGCATAATTATATTAAAAAATATAATACTTTTTGCTGTAAGAGGATTCAAAGAGGAAAGATACGTGGAGACAATTTTTATTTTATTAGAATATGTTTCTGACAATTTTGGTCTGAATATCTCTTAATATCACTCTACCCATTTATTGTGGAAAATAAAAATATAACAATATGTCATGGTCAAAAAATCAGTTAACTAGCAGCAATTAGATTATGATTTATTGTTGTTTCCATTAGTCTTCGGTTGAGGAAATAGAATACATCATGCATTACAATTAACAAGTAATTATAATAACAAAATAAAGTATACAATTTATTACAAATAATCTTTAAATTGACCTAGATGTTGAAGAGACTTTAAACTTTTAAAAATCTTTAAATAAATAACAATAATAAACAGGATATCGTCTAAAATCATAAAAACACTACACGCACACTAGAGAGCACAAAAACACAAATACCCGCATAAGAAAATGAGATTTCACTTCTTGGAGCTGCGCGATCAGTAATCTGGCCTTCCGTAGTAGTTCCAGTAGATCTGATGGAATTCTTAAATAAGCTCTTTGATCTTTTCTATGTATATTTTTGTTTATATCGTTATTTCACTTCACTTTCAGAGTGCACCTGATGAGTTTTACGAATTGTGAAGCAAAGTGTTTTAAATTTCTTTTGTAAATAATTCATAAATATGTTAGACATATATATATTGTGAATTTTGAATGTTAGTTACACGAATAAAAAATAAGAATATTATCACATGGAATAGTTCAAACACACCTCTGATTGTAAAACTCTCGGAAAATTGAATAGCGCACCATTATTTCTGTCATTCCTTAATTTTTCTGAAGAAACGTAGCCTAGATTTTCAACAACGAACTTGTTTATTAAGGGCATCAGTTTATCTATCGTTATTGTTAAATCAACGAATCTTTATATTATGCATGCAACTTACTCGTATACAGGAAATGTGAATTTAATTTGTTTTTAAAATGAAGCTATAACTTGTCAAATATATCTAAGTTACACCTTACATACAATAAGAAACTAAGAAAAATGAATAGCATAAGGAGATATATTATTAATATTACATTTGAGTAATTTTTTTCTTGCATGACACTGCCCTCATAATTTGAAATTAAACTTTTATTATTTCTATTATAACCAATTTTCTTAGTGTTCTGTAGTTTCCTTCAATTAATTTGCATAATACATTATCACAGTTTCTGTATTTAATGTTTATAATTTACAGTCAAGTGAGTAATAAATATTTTAGCGTAAAAGTAATTAGTTTCCTTTCTTAAAACTTGTGTTCCACTATGAAATTAATTTTTTGGTGGGCAGATAATACACACATTTTAAACAGATGACCGACGGGGTGATTGTCCTGCGCGTTACAAATCGTTTTCTCCAGATTAACCTGTCAGGCTTGCGTATTAAATGATATTCGGCTGTTGTGAGGAAAATAAATGATCCGCTCCGTACAATGGCCTCTGTCTCGTGGCGAACTAGGAATTGAAGGTAGCTGGAGGGAGGCGTGAAAGAAGGGGATTTTTGAGGGGAGTGGGATGTTTCTCATGTGGGACAAAAGCGACGTCGTTAATGCCAGAAAGCAATTGTTTTTCGAGTCTAGTGACAACGCACGAGTGCTTGTGATCCGATGACGACCACAAGTACCGTGTAGCATCGTTTTGTTCATAGTAATTAGCAACAGTAGAAACAGGGATGATTGAATACTTGGCCATCGCTGCCATGCTTCAGGAACCGAACACTAACTGCTTAACCTAGAAATGAAATTATATGAGGATCAAAGCATCTAAAGAAAACCAAAAATAAATGTTAGTCGTGGAAGTGGGGGCGGAACAAAACTCTTATTGTTTAACGATTTTTTTAAAATTATAGAAAAAGAAAACTCACTTCATAAAAGTATAAAACAATAGTTTACTCTATAACGTACTTAATCTCACTTTATGGTTTTTCACCGAGCAATAATACAAGTAGATTACGTAACTTATATGCAGCTAAAGACACCTGGATTACGAATAACTAGATCATTAATGAGTTACAAGCCAGGAGTTTTGTGAATTACCTTCTGTCAAAATGCTTCAAAATGTATAAAGGTGTTACACGCTTAAACAAGAGTTCATTCACAAGGTGGAGTCAAAAATAGGTCAAGTCGGCTGATTGGACTTCTTCCTTGACTATTATAATATTCTACCCCTGTTTACAAACTACAACTCTTTCCAATAAAAAAGGGCATCCCTTTCTACCCCGCTATTCCGTTCCGCCCCGACTTCCCAATCATTCCCATTTCTTCAGTAGCCTTTGCCTAATATGCTTTAATGCAAATTCAATCACTAACCATTTCCCGTTCACTTGTCTTTCGGAACAAAATTCCTTACGTCGCCCTAAATAGTAAGATTAAAATTAATTCCGCTATATTTGTAAAATTCAAACTACCTACCTCATATTAATGTATTAATTACAAAAATTAGTTTTTACTGATTTGCATATTTTTATGGCCCATTCTGTCCACGTCTAAGTGAAGATTCATTTCACTTCGGAAAATTGCTTGAAAGGATCTCGCCGGACGCCGAGCCCAACGAAGAGAATGTTGAGCCAGAGGTTTTTATTGAATCGTGTCCGGCAAATAACTCTTTCTGTTCACAGATCCTGAGCCTGCAGAATTTCCGATTTTTTCCTTCCATCCCTTCCTCTTAAGATAGACCGAAAATGCCGACTTTACCTGGATGTGGCGGAGATCTGCCTTTAATTAATTACACATTAATAATCCACGTCGACAGAGTTATGCGCGAGTATTGTTTTAGGAGTCTCACTAATCCTCGGTAATTAATGGCCGCGCTGAATACAATCTACGCGGCAGCACGTTCCCACATTAAGTTGTTACCGAATCGAAATCTCATTAGGTCGCAGAGACCTTTCCCAGTTCTTTTTTTTTTGGAGGAGGAGGAGGACAGGCGGGCGTCATATTTACCGATGACGCGCCGTTAATAGTCCTGGCAGAGGGAATATATTGCGGCCGCAGTCGGAATCCGGGGAGGCGACAAAAAGGGGCGACATTCCTGGAAAGGCATCCGACCGGCCTCCGTCATGCACGGGGACGTGTGAGGATCGATTCGTTATCCGGCCCGCCGATGGACGCAATCCTATGTGAGCTCAGTCACCAGCATCTCGGTCTTTGTTCTGGTCCCATCAGCCACAGGTGCCTTCTCCTTCTCCACTATCCGCGACTGAAAAGTTTCCAATCCTTATCGACGACGATGCATCGCTGTATACACTGGAATAAGCTCTCGGCAACATTTATTCGGCATCAGACTCATAATTTACTTTTTCCACTAAATAAACTTTTTCACAATGTGGTCGAAAATCGAGTAGCCTGGAAGCCGACAAAAAATATTGACAGGAAGTGTGTTACTCGTCAACTCTAACTCATAAAACGTGGCATCTAATATCTTCAACTAAAACGTACTTTTAGTTTTAATCTTCCGATTTTGGTCCTAATTTTTGCCCCTAAAAATACAAATCTCCATGTAGTTTGAGTCATTTGTTTTCAATACTAATAAAAGACAGAAAGCAACTTAAAGTATACAACTGAAAAAGTTGAGGAAATTTTCTTCAAAATCATTAAATAAATTTAAAAATTATTTATTATTAAAAATGGGAATAAAACACAGAAACTCCAAAAAAATATATAGGAATCATTTTTATCTCAAATTTATGACGGGAACAGCAAGTAATTTCCGAGCCTCTTAAAGTGTGTAAATCCTGTATTAAGATGGTCACCAGTTTTCTCACATAATTTTTTTCTGTTATCGTTTGCATTTATAAGGCAGATTATGGCACGTTATCCTCCAATGAATAATTCTTAATAAAACTAGTCTAAACGTTTTTTTCTCTGTAAACATTCAACGGTCAAGTAATCTTTAAAAAAGGAGGGCGGAAAATCAGAAGAACTTTCTTACAAATCTCTGGTTCATCGCATACTCCTGAATGATCCATGGGCCATGTTGGGTTTCAAAGTGCTGTCGAAATGGAAGGAATCTCCGTTCCTGAATTTAGTTTTTGTTCTAGGCGGTAAACGTGTTTTAATTTTCTGCTTATTAATTTTTCTTTCCCTTGATATAACTGAGTCTGATACAAACATTTGGAGGAAATAAAGTTTTGCGATCAATATTTTCTATACTTTTCATATATTTAGCAAGAGAGCTTGAGATAAAAGATACGCTTCGTTTTGTTGTCAGTATGCACGTGTTCATCAGACGGACGTGCATCCTTCCAACATGACTGTTCTTTGTTTTACTGTTTTTGTGTTGATTTCTTTTCGTAGCATCACGGCATTAATCACCTCTGGTAGAATAAATCTTTCTCTTCAAGCGTAGCTAATAATATCGTCCACGTGCTTACACTTCATAGGACGGTATATTATAAGATGATTACATTTCCAAATATATCAAAGTAAAAATAACAAGCTGGTGAATGTTCCACGTAACTCATCGTTCAGTTGGTTGAACACATGTTCCGTCAGAAGTTGAACAAGGTGTCAGATCGTGTGAGCTTCTGCTTTATAGCAGCTTCAGTTTTTAGGAATATACGAGAAGGTGTTGTAGTCTGACGTTAGTTACAACACACAGTATGTAAAAGAAAAATTAAAGGCTGTCTCACAGATGAGCATGTGTCATACAGCAGTAAATCATATAGGGTGACACACTTGTTCCGAGAATGTTTTATGAGTCACTGACTTTAATTGTGGCAAAACATAAACATCACGACTGTTTGCTCTGGACTCATTCTCGTGATCAGTGGAGGAGGTCCTATATACTTTATAATGCTCGGATATTATTTATGACGTTCTATTTTTTTGATAACTATTATAGCAGTTAATAAGATTCGAGTTTGATGTCAGTTTTGTAAAAAGAATACGTTTTATATGAGTATTATAGGAATCTGGCCCATTCCCACGCGACATAATAAAAATGACTATTTTGTTTTTGATCTAATATACGGTACATATAAATTGGAAACGTGTTTCCAGTTCCTTTTTATCCTTCAGCGTGTACACTTTATGTTTAGCCTTGGGCTGACTCAAAAAGAAACTTTGATTGCGCATTCTTTACAGATTTTCTGAAACTGTGGGATTATATTCCATTCCCAAGATTCCTATCAACTGAATGTAAAATTACGCCACGTGGTTTTCAATCAACTCTCTCTGTAAGGTCATCACGTCATTTTAACTTCAGAGACGATCGTACAACTAACCTGCATTGATCTTCCCCAGTAACATACACCATTTTTATGAGAAATAATCTAGTGAATATATAGATTTTCTCGCTCGGAGAAAATAAGTAGCAAGTATTCATAATTCAACTAATACAATCAATTCCTCAACTTTTTAAAACATTACGATGGAAACTTGTTTGGAAATCTAAAAAAATCAAAAACGAAGTTCTATTAACAAAGTTTGATGATTTTTATTTATTTTTATAAAACTTTATCTTTTAATTTTTAGTTTAATATATACATATGATTATTGTAAAAATTTACTTACAAAATAAAACTTATTACAACATTAAAATGATGTACATAATAAATATACCCGTTATTGATAATCCATTGATTAGCCTAACTTCTAGAAGAAACATTGGTTTCCTTACTAGTGCGTATCTGTGCGAGTGTGAGGGTTGACTCTTGATGTAATGAGTTTAGGGTGGATGGGGTCTGCGAATGCGACGATTAGGTGGGTTTATGATGTGCCAGAGTGGTCAAGAATAAGATCAATTGTGAGTTTCCTCTTGAGCGGAAGAAGTGTCGTGGTGGTGGGGGATTGGAGTGTAGTAGTTGAATCGCGCTGTTAGGATGGTTGAGGGTTGTTTTACTTAGAAAAGTTATGTATTTGGTGATTAAACAGTTGACTTTGAAAAGTTTTTATGTGGTGAATGACTGAGGTTCAGAGGTACAAGAGAGAGTTTGTAATGGTGTGATGGATTATGTTTTGCTTGTATTTTGGCTGTTACTCCTCATATGGCTGAGGAGTAGGTCCAGAATGGTTGTAGAATGGAAATGTACAAGAGGCGTTTTGTTCTGATGGAGAAGGGGGAGGGGCAAAGCTTGATGTGGGTAAGGCTCCTTAAAAGATCCTTTTCTGATCTCATTAATTTGTAAATTCACAAGTTGACACCCAAGATGGATAATAGGCTCCTGAGTGACTAATGTACCATAGCATCTATTAAGCGTAATACTGAACGGCTGAACTGGAGAAACAAACTACAAGATCCCCATATAATACAAATTTATCATATTAAAAAATGTAGTAGGTTTTTGTTGAGAGCTATTTGTAAGCACACGTGCCAAGTTTACACTGAGTGCCTAAATACATTGTCGTTGCTCTGGCAGGTACACCTCTACTCTTTGCCCTGTGTACCGTCAGATACCATGTTCAAATAGACCCTAGACATAACGTATCATATGAATAACCTTATTTTCTGATGCGAGTCAATGTTTACACGGTGGTTATCTTGTGGTTCATTGTCCTGTTTGAGGAGGCTGCGCTGTATAATGAACACTCCAGGCTTGTCGATTATGTAAAAGTGAAATAACGTGTTGACCAAATTAATAGTTAAATCAACCGTTGCAGTACCAATCAATGCGGATTACGCGACTGTTTCATTTTAATAATATTTTCAACACTCGTCAAGAATTCTTCTGATGGCTTTCCCTGAAAATTGTGTTCTCCTCTATGTACTCTGTATTATACGAAATTAATGCCACATCATACATTTAAATGACCCTGTATCTTGAACGGAAAACCACCAGCTTACAAGTATTGAAGGTAAAACATGCAATATTGTTGGTCAGATTTTCCCTTTGCTGGTTTTATAGGACGACTATGAAAAAGAGCGAAGGTGGAAAGTAGTATCAACGAGGAAGAAGTGAAAGAAACCAGCGTTTCGCTCATAAATACTTACGATTAAAAATTTCAATTTTTTTCATCCCCTCCTATTCCATTCAAATTTTCTCCTTCACTACTTTTCTTGCCATCCTCAATTGTTTTCGTTAAGACCTGAATATGCAGCAACCAACCTACACTTACCTTCAATTCACCATTAACAGATAATTCCAAATCCGAATGAACATTATTTGAATCTGGAAAGAGCCGTGGCCTTTGAAATTCATCTCACTAGTTTTTTCACCGGATTTTCTATAAAAAAAATAGAATTAAAACCCTTACCATCACAGATTTTCTTCTACAGTTTATCAGCATCTTGGTCTTTATAGTATTATCAACAAAGAAGTGTTACAGACCTACACCAGGTAGCTAGTAACTTTTGTGCCCAGAGGATTAGGAAAGGCAATATTTACTCTTCATTTCTCATCTAATTATTATAATTAACATTTTTATTTAAAATATTTAATTTTTACATACTCTTACAAGAAAATAGATACCAAATAATTTAATAATAGCGTCGGTATTTGAGTAAATATTTATCAATATTCACGATTATATTAGTATTACGATTACATTAAAATTAAATCTGTTAATTAAGTTTAGTAACATAATCAGTAGATGTTTGGTAATACATAGAATATTTGCATTAAACGTTTTTACGATAAATATATGATAAAGGTAACTGAAATAAACCCGAAGATATATTCAGTTCAAATTCAGTAAAGAATAGGCTCTTTGGCATACATATTATATTAAATATTCTATAAGACATTTTTCAAAATTAATCTATGAGAGTATTGGGGAGTGAATATAGCCTTTCCTAATCATCTAGGAAAAACAGGAAACGGCTACCTACATCTAGGACTGACCAGTTACATTCTCATTTCGAAAATATTTGGTACTTTGAAATAATATTAAATTCCTGTCAATGCTAAAATTCTTCTTTTAAGTTTAAATATAACTAGTGGTAGGCTACAGTTTCACTCATTATAAAGCAATCTTCAAATTATTTTCCTGTTAGGGTTTGAGGGTTTACTGGTGATAGTTTTATTTCTCGTGAATTTCTTTATAGTTCAGATTAATCTTCATCAAGCTGAAGATGCAGTACTTTTTTTTGTAAAAGACAGATCACTTTCATTAGGACAGCCCCTGATACGCGTTTCTCAAATTTAAGAAGTGGCTACAGACTGTAGCTCTGAAGTTTGAAGAGATGTTAAAATTTCAAGCAGAAAATTTGTTTGGCGATACGAGTCTGCTTATTACTTGCGGAACTAAGTGGTGGTAGGAAATTTGTCCACGGAGTTGGAGCTGATGCGGTCTAGAGGTTAGTCTGGAAGCCGAAACGCTGGTGGGCCACCTTGAAAGCCCTCCTTTGTGAGCACGTGCCACCAGAGGTCGGAGGGGTCTCGTTTACACCGCCATTTACACAAATGCACGGACTTTTATACACATAGAGCCTTTACTGCCGCGTTTTACAGGCGGCGCCGGGCGCGCACAAATGGGAATCAAAAGTGTTGATGAGCTGAAGGAGGAGATCAAAGAATGTGCTTGTTCGCTTGTGGACGCGGCCTATAAACGACCACGTCCTACCACCCCTCGAATATTAAATGTTCTGGTGGAGAATATCGCATGTCGGGGAACGAGAGAGTTCTGATAACATTTCTGGAGCATTCACTGGATTTCCGCAGATTTACACTAAGATATTCTGAGTCGCTAAATGTTAAACAGGTATCACATACTCATTATTCGGCTGGAATCTTAACTGCCGTTCTATAATTTTTACAAAACACGTTTCTCTGTGTTACAAATTTTTTCAGTGTGTTACGAAATTTCCTTAGAGATCCGATTTCGAGAAAAATAATAGTTGATGTATATGGTCAATACAGCAGTTTACAGATAATTCCATGGAAAGCCCTGTGTAAAGAGACTGGTTAAAATTTTACATATAACTTTCTATGAGAAACTCATGCAAATTTTATTAATCGAAATTTTTCTGTGGGTTTAAATAAGACTTTAAGATATCAAAAATTCAATCGTTAGAATCACGCTTGACTGAACTTTACAGCTAACAACGCGAGTGTATCTAAACGGTTTCTCCACGAGATATTTTATAGTCTTGCCGTAGTGGAGTAATTCGAAAGTGTTGTAGAACCCTGTGAGATACTACGACACATAACCCATTTTTTTTTCAATCCGACTTTGACATATTTCTTTAAAAAAACAGTAGATCATTGTGTTTGAGAAATCAAATTTTATTATTATTTGTGTCATTAATATTGATTTACAAAATTTCTCCATGCTAGAATCATCTTATTGTAATATGTTTATATATTATTTGTTGGCTGTTTCATTAATATGATGTTCGTGGGAATTTAAAAGAACGACTTTCGATGGATTGAAAATTCAAGTAATAAAAAGTGACCAGACCCTGTCTCATCCGATCAAAGCATGGAATTCTAATTTCTAAGGCAAATGAGTTCGGCCTTTATTTACTTGATGTAAAACACTGTTAAAGAGAAGCCCCCCCCCCCCATCCACGACCCCCAGTCACTTTCTAGATCTAGAGCAAATTGATCACTGCAGGGATGAGAAATCAATTTCCCAACAGGATATTGTTGCGGGTCCGGCTGATTAAAGCCGCGGGCCCGTGAACACCGACGTGATGCAACAATAAGCAAGGCGTGTTATGTCATTGTAACGGCGAGAAGCGCTTCATGTTCATCCTAGGCTCTTCCAGTTATCCTTGCTTCGTCCCGGACCAACGGTTACGTCTCTCTCTGCCCGCGATCATTTGCAAGTGATCAGAGAAGAAGGGTCTGTAGTCGTTTCTACAAATGAGTGCAGTAAGAGGAATTGTGAATGAAATTGGCACCAACCTATAAACTATTTATATCCCCAAATGTTACAGAAAAGGCACGTTTAATCACAGGAAAAATAATTAAAACGGACCAGAGGACATGATAAGTAAATCTTCTAAGACGAGGAACTCGAAGAATCAAGGTGAATTTCAATTCCTACAAGCCTATGTTTATGAAGATGTACTTGTCGATCAGGTTATTCTTTAAGGAGGGTACAGTCTGTCACGTGATCGATTTCTTGCCCAGTTTTGTTTAGTTTTTTTTAAGTTTGTTTTGCTAGGAATTCTCATGATAAATGATTATATCTGACGAGAAGCTGAGCTTAAGACAACAGTTTCACCGTGATTTAATCAGTAATATGGCGTGGATCAGGTTTGTGTGCCACTCGTCCAACGTTCCTTTTCAGACGATCGTATCCACTGATTTACTTCCTTTAAGTTTATGCAGCGGGCCTTAAAACACGAGCTGGCTGCTATGAGTAAACACGGCTCATTACAATATTGAAATTAAACGCGTTAATTGGAGCCAGACGGTGTCTTGTAAAGTCCGTTGAAAGGGTGCCCCTGGGAGATAGGAAGATAACAGGACTCGTTCAATAGTCTTTCCCGTTTCACTTTGTGTCAAGCGTATTTCAGACAATCGTGACTTCGACCTCTCCCATGTTACATTGACTCATTAGCATCGACATGAACCAAACTGGCCTTTCGAATTTTCACTGAAATTGAGCTTCACCTTATACTCGTGTGAATCGTATGATTCATCTGATTCCAATAAACTACACCGAATATTTGGTGTGATATGTTCTTATTCGCAAAAAATTGCACACACATACATATGGTTACTATCTAGTACATTACGTTGTCAAAACATACTAAACAGATTCCAAATCAAGGCAGACGGATTTAACAGAAGGGTTCATTCATACAATAATAAAAATCCGAAAATTACGATTGAACCCGAAATATGACCGATTTATTATTTACCTGAGTCGTGAAGTAATTTTACTTATCAATAAATTTTCAACATTGAATTTAGTATAATTAAGTATTCACGCCTTCCCTTTCTAAAACTTAAAACCCGAGAATAAGATCAAGTCATTGAGCCCAACATAATATAATTAAAAATAAATTAAAGCGATCAATTCACAAACAAAATAGAAGTTTCATTCAATTATTTCTACTTTTCCCTCGGGTACAAATAAATTTCGTCCAATTTTCTCAATTTTTAAGTATGTAGTTAAACATTATTCTTGACACAAACTAGTGTAAAAAAATATAAAATTTCTCATCCTGGACTATATCTCCAATTTCGATTGCAACTGTCTATCGATTCAGTCCAAAAAAAATATTTGTATTACATCTTAATTTTTATTTCAGAAAAGAAAAATCTCACCTGGCTTATTTGGAATAATTAGTGATCTGTTGGGTGACTAAGCAGCTCAATAAAAATTAAATAAAATATTAAAATCGAAGTTGACTCAAGACAATTATAATAGTTCGTATTTTCTATTCCCTTGTTAAAACACAAACCACTTACTTTGGATTTTGTTATTCAAGCCTACGTTACTCGATTAACGATAATATTACTTCGTAGCTTATGAGCTCATTTTGCTTCTTTCTTGTAAGCCGACCCTCATCGTTTCACAGGAAATCTGAACTTCTAGAAACTACTCCACATTCTTCCTTTGATAGAGAAATTTTTCACGTCAATTGATAATAAAAAAAACTCTTATAACTTTGTAAATGAAATTTATTTCACCAGAAGCTTTCGTCTAAAATTTTCCAATCTCAACAATTTTCTAAAGATTTCAACCAGAAATATAACTCTCAATTAATCAAGCCACACTGAAACGTAGCAGAAGGCTGCTAATGGAATAAGTTTAATACGCATTTATTGGATTTTTATTGTCATTAACCATTGTGAAGTTTTTTAATCAATAAGTAAATTAAAAATAATTTCTATTATTGAAATTTTTTATCGCAGTAGCGAAACTGAAATAAATGTCTGAATGCCTAAAAATAACTTGTATATATTCTTAATCCTCTGGAGAGAAAACCCATTTAAAGCCACATTCTTACACAAAGCAAAACGGGACATAGTTTGTCAGCCTGTCTGTATGCTGTAAAAATATTCGTGAATGTTTAGTTCTCAGCCGAGATTGAAATGGTGAGTTTTCAAAAATATCTATGCCTGATGTTAATGATGCAAACCGCTACAGATCGTCCTATAGGAAATTATAAAATTCTTTATGGTTGCCCAGCTGTGAACTTCTCAATAGAGATTAATGCGCCTGCTTTGTTGGACCGCAGTAATTCGGCTGCTCTGTGGGAATAGTCGTATCCGCCATGTTGCCTGGGCTTGTATCATAATCCCATTAGGGGCAGGGCACATGTTATGCAACACGGCGTGCATGGTAATATGAAGGGGTTGGGGTGCACGCATGCGCTCTGGCCGCCCCACCCCCGCCCCCCGCGGCTAATCGCGACATCAAAGTAATCCCGCACCGTATGCTGCTGCTTAAACCGGCACAATGGCGGCTAATCGGCGCCCCCTGCGAGCGGAGAAATAATAAAACGGCGTCATAATTGCGGGGTGCGTAGCTACGTAAAGGGTTGTGGAGAGGGAAAGGCTACCGTGTCCGCATGCGCATCGCGATCAGCCAGGCATGTAAGCTTTTTTAGTTCCTACCCTCCCGCCAACATTCTCCCTTAAACAGATTTTCAGCTACACGCTTAACCCTGTCCCGTTAGTCCAAAATCGCGATCCTTAGTCCAGATTTAATCACTAGTTTCCTAGTTCATGATTGATCGTAGAAAGATTAGCAAATCCTTGAAACGTAATCCTTCATTCATTTAAGATGCTTAATTTGGATTTGCGTAAAAGTAATGGTTCCCTGAACTATTTCAAAGCTCGTATTTGTTAATTAAAATGGCGATTTACGACTGAAAAAATGTTTTTCTTTTCATTTATCTGATTGGAAAAATGTAATGGTAATATCTAGGATCAATGATTGAGCTACTTAGTCATCCAACAGATCACTAATTATTCCAAATAAGCCAGGTGAGATTTTTCTTTTCTGAAATAAAAATTCAAATTGCACAGTGGAATTTTCTGTAGTTATTTTACTTGTCGATTTTAGTGACCCAACTTTTCGTCTCGGTGGTCCAGACGGAGTGTGTATCTGGGATGTTTCACGGGTTTACTGTTTGTGGTCTTATCAGTGTAGAAATGGCGTCAAGTAGAAGTATTCCTGTTGGCTGTACATTTGTCTGCGCAGTCCACAAATGAGCTCCAATTAAGCACGAAATTCTCGTGGTGCGGCCTTGACTACATGTCATCCACGAGCTGTACGAGGCTATAACTTGCTGTGGCAGCTGCTTTCTGATACCGGAGAAAGCAAATTTTCAAGTTCTGGAACATCTCGAGTTTTGTGTCTGATCGATATCGTGATGGAATCGACGATTTGTTTGTTGCTTAAATGAAGAGAAGAAGAATCTAGTAATGCAAATATGAAAATGACGTTAAGATGTTGCGCGATATTCTGCTAAATTTAAATTCTTTAAGTTAGACCAGATGTGACGACCTCCTAGCATTGCTGTCTCACACCCCAGAGGTCCCGGGTCCGAATCCTGGCATGGACTTGGATGTTTTTGTCGTCATGATCGCGAAGACCAGGGATTACGACTCTTGGAGAATCGATACTCTGACCACGTGTCTTTCCAAATTCGGAATGTGTCATGCATGATGCCAATACGCAGTCGACCCGGCAGGTCTAGGCCCTCAATAAGCTGTAGAGCCAAAGAAGAAATTAGACCAGATTTACGAACACATTTACAGAAGTTTGGTCATATCTTTATACTGCTCTTTGCAACTGTACTGTGTATCAGTCATTAATATATTTTTAAACCTGACCTCTTCGGCCTAAAGAACATTAAATAAACTTTAAATATGTATACACCAAACAGATAAACAGTTATGGATATTATCTTGATTTCAAGCTATTTCAGGAAAAAGGCATGAGTTGATTAGCCATATTTTATATTTCCCTATTTATTATACAACTAGCAGGTAATGAATACAGCTTGACTGTATTATAATTTTCCAAGACGTTTCTGGTCGAGTATTCCTTAGTTCCTTGGGTATACCTATGATGAACCCATACTCTAAAGATGATCCACTTCCATATACTCAACAATACAAACCTTTACCAGCTCGTATAATTTAAAATATATCTTAAAACACGTGTTTATTTATTAACAGAGGATCCCTTGCATATTAACTTGCATTGCTCTACTTTTGTTTCCGTGCTTCCATTGAGTCTCAAAAGTTCCAGTAATACATCCATTAAGTAAAATTGGCTATTATTAAGAACCAGCGATTCCCGCTTTAATTTTCGGCCTTTAAAATTGATTTATAAGTCTGAAATTGGAAATGTGGGAAAAAATTGCGGCTTTTCTTCAGAAAGTCCTGGATGATGAGCACAATAAAGATACTTTTCGTCATTCTCAGTCAGTGAAAAAAATCTCTGACATGTTGCAGATTTATCGGACGATTACTTTCAGAATCACATTCTGGACAACAACGACCGTTGAGGTTTTATGCGGGATGATTATTTCTCTCAGAGGGAATCAATGTAAATCGACGATCTGCCATCTTCAAAACGCTAAAATGCATATAACAACATTCAGTGTGTTTCTGCAGACGAAAATGTATACTTACTCGTCACTCTATGTAATCAGCCACCGTCAATTTCGCAAGTCTCGTAAGAAACGTCAATGGAAAAATTCTCATAGAACCCAAATGGGAATGACTAGCACAAATTCGTTGACACCTGTTCACGGTTCACTACTTTTATAATTCTACAGTACTATAAAATAGTAATCGTGGCTGAACTGTCAAAGTGGTAAATACCAGAGCGCCTGCCTGGCCCGGAGGATTATAAAACTACCACATTCAGACCTCAATACTTAAAAAGTTAATTTATGTAGATCAAACTCCGATTTATTTGATTGTATTTTATTGTAAAATATTTAATATACATACATTACAAGAATAATGATTCGAAATCTTTAAAATTAACTAAATAGCCCACCGGGTACATTTCTAATCACGAATTAGTTACTGCACCCATAATATAATTCAGTCTAAAATTTACTTTAGTAATATTGTCAAGAATAGAAGTTTACTCTATGAATAATCTCATTTTAAATTTGTATCAAACATAGCTAATATGCCCGAATTCAGTTCAGTAAATTATGGATTGTTTGGAATAATTTTCGTAATTGTATATACCGAAAATATGTTAAATAAAATGAATTGGAATTTGATTTAAAAAGGTCCTCAAGGTGAGTAATGTAGCGTGAATAGAATATTTCCTAATGCTTACCTGCCGCTGTAACAGCCTAACCACATGCGTTAGTTTAAAGAACTATAGCAGCATTTTGTATTCCTAGTTAGCTTTAACGAAACATTTTAAAACACATCGTATACCTCCTTTCTTCAAAACTTGGCTTAGTGTTGCTATTATTAGAGGTCATTGAACCTGTGAGTGGGTATTGTAGAACGAATTATTGTTATTATGAGGGTTTTAATAACGAAGATTAGTTATTGAAACACAATCCGGTTTTTGAGAAATATAGGTCTATAGAGGTGGAGTATATTCTATAATGTAAGCAGTATTAAAATTTATTATATTGTGTGGGTGGCGTTATTGTTGAAAGTAAGGTAAAATTTATTTCGGTTTGGACTAAATATTTTTGAAGAAATCGGGGTCTCTTGCGAAAGGGAGGAAGCTGTGCCCAGCGGCGATGAGGTTGTGTCACGCAAACACCCCCCGTGTAGTATTTACCCAATAGCTGCAGCAATAATAAGCTAAAGGGGTTGGCACCGCGCAATTAAATGTCACCGGGACTAATGAAGAGACGCCGGCCGCTTTGAAACTCGATTTTCGGTGCCATCGACGCGTGACTATAATCGCAATATCACGCGCGCTATGGCAGGGTGGCGCAGGGAAGGGTTACGAACTTCTCTCCCTTCACCCTCGGCGTCACGGTACTTAAGCTCTTAATACGCAGACCTTGCTCTGCGTTATGAGAGGTGCTACACGACTAACGTGGAATATGGCTCGAGAGCTGTGTTTAGGATCTTCCTTAGCCTCGGCCAATCAATATGCGAACAGAATCTTTCCTCTCGTCAGCTCACAACTACTGCTTGGTATACGTAAAATGACTACTTAAACTATAAACCGTAGATAATGAATTTTTTAGTTGTAGGACCATAGTTACTAACGTAGAAAGACATCAGAAATATTGTTAATGATCATGCCTGGAAGACTAGGAAAAATAATGACAAATGGTGTTGAGACTGGGCTAAAAGGAGACGATTAGACGTGACATAACCAATGTCTCGTTTCTGTTTGACGATGAAATTCGTCGTGCTATTAACATTTAATGACAACTAAAATTATGAGGAATTGATTTGTAACATAATTTTCTTCATTCTGCCAGCCACATCTTACTTCAACTTTCTGGTCGCTATATACACATTTATTACCCCTGTGTACGTAGTAGTTTTGGAGATTCAATCCCGGAAGTTTGTTTGGAATTGCTATATTTAAATACGGCCGGTGTGTACATAAAACTCGGGGCCGCAGTAGTTGCAAACTCATTCCCGGATATTCGAAATTATTTTTAATATCAATCGAATTCCCCCGTCTCTGCATTTTTATGTCTCCACCACTGCCGGCGGAAATGTGAAATGTCTTTACTGCCGACGGAAATGTGAAATTTCCGGAGGGGATATGTTTGCATTTCATTCTCTTTGAAGAGTCAGGAAATTCATCGCCCAGAATTTTTCAATTAAGATTTTCCCCCCTCCTCCTCTGTGAAATAATATGATTATCACTTCCGCGAATTGTTTGTTTGCCGGTTTCTTTAAATTGGATTCAATTATTTCCGGAACACATTAAGCACGCAATTTGCAGGAGACAATCAGAACAAATTTAGTCGAAAGGGCGAAATGGCGTCGTTTATAAAATCTCAATATTTAGCATAACTCACAGCAGGAACTAAGTAGTTTGCTAGAGACTGATTAAAATTGGCCAGATCCCCTGGCGAATAATGTTGAACGGTTTTTGGTTACTGTCAATGTATTTCCCTCATACGATGAACTTGCAAAGGTTCAGTACAATTTATCGAAGGTCCTCGTTAATGCTATGACTTTTTCTGTATAATAATCCATATTAATACACATAGTCGAGAATTGCCAACAGCCCAAAAATTCAATGTTGAAGCAACGAATCGAAAAATAATTATCATTAACACGCAACAACGTTACAAATTGAAGCACCAAGAAGCTGACTTAAGTGGGAACAAATATGTTTCATATGGATTAATAAAATATGAAAACGATCTGGTTAGAAGGTTATGGAGGAGAATATTTTTCTTGATAACCTCCGGTACTAAGATGCTACCAGCAATTTACGGTAGATTGTTTAACAGTCATACTAAATAGAGCCGATAATATCAAACTATATGGATAATGCAGAAATACCTGAAAGTCCCAGGCGTCCTTGCCGATGAGCTGCTGGACTGACTTGGTGAGTCAGCAGCTGTAAGGTTTCCCCGTCTGATACAACACCCACTCGAGTGTTTGAACCGAGCCTCTGTTGACTCTTGACCCCCTGAAGTGCAGAAATCTCTTCGGTCACTGCAGAGGGAGATTGCAGACACCTGCGAACCACCTGTGCGCCGATCACCAGCGGCAGTGGACTTATTATTAGAACTCTGAGAGATAGGCATCAGCGATAGTGGCCGTGCGTGACCTAGGCCACGTTGCTTTGGTTAATTTTAGACACTGCTGCATCCCCGGAATTCTTGTCTCTCCTCAGCCCAACAGTTTTTTGTACCCGTACCCACAGACGTCGCGCCGCTGCGGCGTCACAGAAGAGTCGGCGTCGGACGTTAACAATGCTTCCCATGTCCGCAATAATGGAAATCGTCCGGAACATCACCATTAAAATGAAGAAACGTCAAAGGAAAAATCCAAATTCTTCCATAAAGTCTTTTATAAACTCCAATAATTTTTCGTAATGACCTCCAAGATTCCATCGCACATTTTAACTGTACCTGCGTAAATATTGAAACAGTTCTGTTTGTCGGCAGTTAAGGATTTAAAAGTTTGTAACTTTTTCTACTGGTAATGCACCTCAATGTCCCGGAGGAGACTTCTGCCCCTCTTCAAGTCAAGTGTCGACACAGACATTCGGCTTAAAGTGCTCAAGAGGATATTGAATCAATTAGAAGCGTTAACTGTCTGCTTGATTCGCTGGGCACCAATCCCGTCCTCCAACAGTGTAAATCTATTTCATAATAATGCTTATTTCGCTTATACATCACAATGAATTGTCAGTATATTTGTTTATGCTATTATAAAGGAACGGATTTAAAACGAAATATCTTAACAAAATTTGAACCATTTAAAAAAACTAACTGAAAACGCAACTCTCTTTAGCTTGGTGATTAATGACCAAAAATAAAACATTACAGATGCAGAAAAAATGTTTTTAAATTAATGACGGTGAATTTGAGCAAGTTAATTCTTAATAAACATTTAGGATCGAATTTCACAAGTAATAGCATAATAGAGGCAGAAAGAAACAATACCGATTGGCAATAAATCAGAATTCTTTAATAGTAAATTAATCTCAAGAACAGCCAGGCTGAAAGTTTAACGGAGTATCATGAGGCGAGTGAAACCTGAGGTTTAAAAGTAGCTGATACGCCAAACTAGTATTGAAAGGAAAGTTATGAGAAGAATATATGACTCAAATTGAGAACTTGACAGCATAATTAAATATTATCATCTTCATAAATCCCTGAGATTAAATTGGATTCGACATGTGTACAGGATGAATGACAACGGAATGGGTAAAATGATATTTAAGTGGAAAACACGCGAAAGAAATTAAAACATAACAAATGAGAGGATAATGTCCAAGCAAATATAAAACTTACAAAAATTAAAAACTGGAGAGCTTTTAGTTAGGAGATGGAAGACTATAGCTGGGGAAGTAGAAGAAATAGGAAATGTGCCTAGTTATGTTTCTAGTATTTGATTTGTTAGTGATGTAATTTCCCCTTATCCACATTTCTCATTTTTACCTCCAATCCTTATTTTTAAATAATTAATTTTTTATCCGTTTATATTCGAATTTGCTATGCTCAAAACATCTCTAAATATTTCACTTATTTACTTTAGTTTTCTGATATCAGTTCTGTTGACGATTGCATTCCCAAGAGCACATAATTTGTATACTCAGATAAAATGTATGGGACCAAACAAGCGTGGGATTTCAAACACGAGTATCGAATGGAAAATGTATGTTTCTGTAGCAATCACGCATAATAATTCCCGATTTAGATGTAGTCACCTCTCCCGTTATGCCGGATCATTCTGTCATTTGTGAAGTCACACGTAAATCATTGCTGAATCGAGCATAGTACACTGGAGCTTTCCATCATACAGTTTTAAATTTTCTATCACTATATTCGAATGTAATTGGAAATTCTTCGGTGAATTATGGGATATGGAACAATGGACTCGTGCCTAGACAACCAAAATGGCAAGAATGATGCACACACATCACAATCTAATGGTTACGAGAAACGATGCTATTTTTTAAACTGAATAAAAGTCGGGAAATATTTGTCTGAAGCGAATCTAAAAATTAAAAAGTGCCATCGATGGTAAATTGTCCGCTCGCTGCACACGTACTAGACGAACTTTTAATCAGTTTGTGGTGTTTGCCCTAAACAAACAGATACATAATCGCTGAGTGAGATGAGCTGTTTGTTTGCATCGAGCTCTGTGGCTCGCTTTCCATAGCGGGCAAATATTGCAGCACAGGCAACAGCAACAGGGCCATATTAGTTGAGTCACTGCGCAGTCAATGAGGAACAAAAGCTATCAACTGCTTTCGCAACGGCCTCGCTATTAACTGGCTGAAACTGTTATGAAAGACGGGCTCGGCTCGAGATTGTTACGTTCTCCTCCAATATGTCACTTGCGATCTACAACGTAAACATTGCGGTCAACTTATGAAAGGTTTACATCGAGATACACACTGCCCTGACAAGCTGTTCACGTCTCCGGATCATCAAGTAAATACAGTGGCATTGGAGTGTTGTTTTAAATGTAATCACCACTGCGGCTTCATAATAAAACTTTGTGAAAGGATATACGCTAATATTCTTACTCGTAATTCAAATTTTTTTAACCTGACTACATAAAATATCTTTCTATCTGAAATATTTATAAATCGTATGGAAATGGTAGTAAGGTTGTGACGTACCTGAAATTGAAGTCCTGCGTCGCCAATCACAATGGAGTTCAACAAATTTTCTCAGTAGTTATCCTCCCATTCTGAATGGCGACCACAAACTTCAATTTCTAATAACGTATTTGACTGTAACACCAATAACACATAATCCTGTTTCTTTCGAATGAATACAACACGAATTTTGGAAAGTACAGTGATAAAACGACAAACAATTAATTCTTTGGACTGAAAATAAACGTTTTTATTTCTGAACTCTATCATCAACGACATACAAAGCAGATTTAATGTGTCTTGTAATAAAATATATTCCCCGATTTCGTTTCATGCCTTAATTGACGGTAAATAATTGAAATTTATTGTTTCTATAACTATTTTCATTTGAATAACCGTAACGTTATATAAATAAGAACTGAAATCAATACATCCGTTCATTCGTATTTTTTATATAACAGAGTTCCATGTTCCGTAATTTTTCTCTTGCTGATAATAAGACCACTGAATGCATGAACAACTTCAAGCTTGTCACTTTTGATTTTATGTTTCAAAAATTTTGTATTTTATTTCACTTATAATGTAATAAATATAATTTTATTTTCTAGGAGAAATGACCTTATTCGTGGGTTCCAAAAAAGTCCCCGCAAATTTCCAGGCCATATCTGGTCTATGTCGTTATGAAGGCAGTTATTCTTGTTGTAATTACGTGTCCCAATAATTTTATGGAGTCGAGGAATTAGCCTACGGTCCAATAGAAATAAATCGACATTGTCTTAATGCATTCATGAACAGAAGATGTCGAGGATTACATCGTAGTACATGTCGTTATCGGGACCTCGAGTTATCAATAAGATTCTGAGCATCAGAACCAGAGTCATCCAAAAACGCTCAGTGCTGCACAAGTATGATTTGCTTAGATGCTGAATAAAACATCCGCGTACACACTTCACACTCGCTCGGACAAAACTACGAGCTTGCTCCGTGGTCATGAATTGTGATGTCATATTAGCGACGGAGCCAAGTTATGCTGTACGCATCCTCCGCTTGCAAAACAGCTCGTCTACCAGCACTGTTATAAATTATAGACCCGTACTTCCGGGTAAACAAGTTCGCGCGTGAATTCTAATGGAATTGCCGACTCGTATTTGAGGGAGAAGCGCGTACTTGTCTAAATAACGCGAAAACGTAAGTTCGCTATCTTTTTATCCAAAAAGGATAAAATACCACATGTGTGCTAAGAACTTACATAAGATCTTACCTTTTTAAATTATTTATTCTTCGTTTTTATTATATGAACATTGGAAGGTCCGATTGACCGTAAACAAAAATTGTTTCATTTAATCTTACGACATTAATGGTAAACTACGAAAGAACATGAGCCAAAAATGTATAGTGTCTTATGCCAATAATGAGTCTCTTAAAAATTGAAAAAGAGGTACGGAAATCATACAGAACGAACTCCATCTTCTTGTAAGGTCGCATTTAAGATACGGGAATACCTTCCAAGAACTCAAAGCACGGTCTCTCGTTTCAGTTTTTTAGGAAATTTTACTCTTCGCAATGAGTTCAGTAATACCATAGTAATACATCATATTATTTTTTCTAAACTTAATTTATTGAAATATTTCGCATTTTAGGGAAAAAGGTTAATCTTGAAAGAACAAAAAATTTACGTTTATTCAAATAAGGGTTAGAAAAGGCGGAGTTACATAAAAATTAGCAAGAAATAATTGAGCAGCCAGTAAACACACAAAATTAGACGGTAAAATAATTGGCATACTGTATTGAGGCATTTTTCTTTATTGGAGACTCCTCTATTTGTTCATTCATTGGACGTTAAAAAACCAATAATCTTTAAAATCAGCTCAAAACCTGTGACGGAATAAAATGACAGTAATGTTTTAACAACCAACCTTAATAAAATCCTTCAATCAATACGTTAATTCATTGAACTAACAATGTGCTTCAAGGTTTGCAACAAAAATCGTGCGGTTGTCACTATGAACACGCTTTTAGGTTGGACGTTACAAGCACAGTCTCTACGAACACATCACTACGGGACTTGAATCTAAAACTCACAGGCTAACTTAAAGACGTTATACGAGTTAGAAATACAGTCCCTAGCTTGTCTCTATCCACGAAACTTCACTATGAATGAAAGTGACCATATTACAGTCCCAGAAAATGCGAACACAACTTTAGAATATAACACTAAGGTAACGTCAAATAATACAAATTCTTCCAGAACAAGAAAATTCATTATGGAAGTACAAATCGATATCTCTGACGTCGTAATTTTTTTTATTCTCAGCAGTATAGTAGAGAACAGCTTCCACCAGGTTCGTCAATAAAATAAATATTCAATACTTCAAATAGCTTTAGGAGATTTTCTTATTTATTCTAATTAAGTTAACTTTTCCCCCATTTTTATTCATATAATAACGATTGGTCACATGTTCTAAGAGAGACAGATGGATATTGTGGAATTGTAACGCCATCTACACATATTCAATTTTTAAAAAAATAAGATTAAAATTGTCTATAACGATAGTATGTAGTGGAAGCCTAGTATTTCGCGACACTATTGTTAGTTTCCCTTCGCTAATGGCTTGGCGGCGCGTCTCGTGGACCATGTGCACGGGCCCATGAAGAATCTCTGGAGGCAGGTGTTTAGCCGTCTTAGTGAGGGAGAGCTATCGCCCTTGACGGATCTTGGTCAACAAACACCACGCCGCTGCGATTCGCTCGCCTTTGTCGGTGTTCGTGTTGACAAGACCCCGAAGAGGTGTTGTCGGCCATTGGGGTCCTCTGCCGCGGAAAATCGCAATGCCGTTGTTTGCCCTGGCATATTTGATACGCGGCTGTGAAAGCCTAGGCCTCGCTTCTTGCTTTGTCAGCTACCTCTCTGTTTAACAAGGCCAGAAATTAATAGGCGTCTGTTTCGATGGTTTCGAATGTTAATTAAATACGGTCTCGTATTTCCGCTGACGTGCGTATATGCTTCGCGGAGTAAAGGCGATTAATTAATCGTCAGCCATATGCTCAAAACAAACGAGAAACAGCAACTCGCTGCTGTAACGCAGGTCTGCTGCCACATTAATATCACTTATTATGTTCGTTCTATATCAATGAAATTCTACACTATTGTCGTGAACATCGACACAGTTTTCATGCGTAGTTCGTAAATTGGTGGGGGACTTGATCAAATATTGCCATTGAAAAATACTATAAAAAATGAGACAACATACCTCATAGAACTGAAAAAAATTTCATCTTCTGCGATAGAAAAAAGAACACGGCTTACAAATAGATATACATCGTAGATATATCCCAGAGTATCTCACAAATCTAACAAACTAAAATTAACAGTTCTAAGTACAATTTTTCACCGACAGTACGATGAACTTATGCCGAAGGCGATGATAAGATAAAAATAATTACCTCAAGCCAAGCGTGAACGGAATAGATTAAATGATATTATAAATCCGATTCCTTGGACACGTATCTGAGTATAATGAAAGAATGAGACGAAAAATAAGAATGTAATTAATGACCGTCAACAGATATTCTTTACATTCATTTTTTATTCATTAGAAATAACATGTATAATTCAGAGGAAACGTTTATAATAAGAAGACAAATCTTACTTTCAGTGAGACCAAAACCTGAACACATAAGCAAGGTTACTTTGTGCTGTCAGATAAAGTTTTTAGTAATTTTAAAATTTTCATAGAAACTAAGGTCGCATAATTAATTTTAAGAAAATTTTAAAATGAGAAACAAAAAAATCAAATATTTCAAATATAGCCCTTTTCTAACACACATAGCATATAAGCAGAGATACGAAATCATACTTACATAATGGAGAAAATAACTTAAAATAGATATAGTTCAATATCAAGTTTAATATTGACAGTGTTTGGATTATACTTAACAAACAACAATTCTGATATCATTGTCTCACATTAAATTTTGTCTGGTATCTAAGGTCGTATAATTATTCTTAAATGAATTAAACAAAGTATATATTTTTAGTAAACGTTTTCTGTTAAATGTCAATTATATCTTATTAAATCATGATTTAAAGTAAAATATAAAAATAAGAAACTTATATAAATTTAAATTACACCGGTTTTAACTGCCTAGGGTGGAAGATTTTAAATTTTTATACTTTAGTTTTTATCAAGTAATTACTTACTTGAGAATATCGGAAGGAATTTAATTTTACTTGATGAAGTCGTCAATTCTAGGACAAAATGAAGAGTAGTAATTGAATAAAATTTCTGTTTTGTCTGTAAATTGGTGGTTTTAACAATTGTTTTCACAAAGCAATGAAACATTAAAAATAAAAGTGTTCGTTTCAGTAAATTCCTTGTTTGAAATATAGACAGTATAGACGCATTATGTTTAAATATAAAGTTAAGCGAAATAACTTACAGCAGCTCAAAAAGCTCAATTGAAAAGACATAAGTAACAATTTCTAGAAAGAGTCAATTTTTGTAAATATTTTTTTAAAATTCTACCCTCCTTTCATAGACTAATGGTTTTGGTTATGCCGTTGAGATCTGTATTTATTTATTTATTATCAATAGTAGCAATAACAATTTTTTAAGAAATGTCGTAATTTCTGATCTCGTCACGTTCAAACCGTTAATGCTATAAAATGTATCTCTGAGATGTAGTATAATTGTCTATCGTCAAAAATTGAATGTGAAGAGAACAGGCGTCGATTAGAGTTGTTTCAGATGAATCATGGCGCCCGAGAACGATGTTAGCAATTCCTCGCGAATCTCCCTTAACAAGAGGCGTTGGCGAACACGCCACCAGCAGAGTGGCAAATATACGTGCAGACAATAAATCGGCCGAC
Organism: Eucriotettix oculatus; assembly: GCA_034510155.1. Taxonomy (NCBI): domain Eukaryota; kingdom Metazoa; phylum Arthropoda; class Insecta; order Orthoptera; family Tetrigidae; genus Eucriotettix; species Eucriotettix oculatus. The sequence goes on from CM067381.1 coordinate 50,663,894, forward strand.
ACGTGAAGGTGCAAAGTAGCTGCCAGACGATTTCCCCAAAAATTCACCCGCATGGGCCCACGAGACGTGCGGCGACTGCGTGGGGCCTTTATCGTAACTCCAGGTGCAGGCTCGGATGTCGCGTCCTCGGACCTCTCTCTTTGTGCTTATTATGATATTTTTATGATACGCTGTGTCCTCCCGCGGCGAGGTTTGTCCCGTGTGATGGGAGACTGATGAGGGGCTTCCCCCCTCCGGCTTGTGTGTTCCTGTCGTCGACACAAAGCCCAGCTCTTCCCTCCTGGCTCATGAACATAATATGACAAATTATGTTTTCATATCTCGAGTGTCCATCTGTACATAATGCTGAACACGCTACTGAGGCAGGAACGCTTACGTCACCGCATCAATCTCTGGATGTGTGTGTGCGCGTGTGCGTGTGTGGCCGGATGCATCTTTCCAGCAGCTCCCACACTACCAGGCAGGTTCTTAATTATCTCAACAAAAGGCGGACCACGGTTCACTTCCCAACCGGGTCGTCACGACTTGCGCTTCTACTGATTTACTCAGATCTATCACTCTAATTCCAGGATTCTTTTAAACATCTTCCTATTACGTCATTCAGTATTTTTTTAAATAATCATAATACCCTTAACTTCGTCTTTATATCTTTACCGTTGTCTTGTGTATGAAACATAAAATAAAAAAATACCTTTACTCGACATTTATCAATTTTAAATATATAATGAGTGAATGAATTTTAATTTACAAAGCCGGCCTTTTTATGATAGTACTGAATACTTTGTACATTATTTATAAGAATTAGATATCTTATAAACTAGACACACAAGATCTATTCCAGGGGTCGTCTTAGTGGGCCTTCTCATGAAAGAAGAATACATGTACAAATCCTACGCGGAATTGGCGCTGCTAGGAAAGCGGTAAAAAGTTACAAACAGAAGAATTACCCTTTCTACAGCTTTGCCTGGAACTTGCAGTTGGAGTCAGAGATGATGTGCCGCTCGGCCCAACCGAACTTCCTCCTTGTACTATGAGCACCTTGCCCATTCAATTTTCATATTTTCCGCCACGAAATAGAACAAGCATTCTACTCGTTATTCAAATATCCAGAGACAGTTACACCTCCAGTATCTTACTGTTTCAATGACCACTGCTTAATACCCTGAAATCCAAATGCTTAACGTACTAATGCTCAATCGTCCTAAATCAATTTTTCCTTGGTTTTTAATATCTTGTTCCCACTTCATTATTTTATTTCCGTCAGTGGTGGGTCCGATCCTGTCCATTCAAAACTACTGATCTTTTACCTTTGAGAGGAGTTATTCATCCCACTCCACTGATGTTTTGGAGAAACGATCACGCCAGCTCACAGCCCGATATCGCCGAGTCACAAAGACTATAGAAAAACCAAAGCCACGCAAATTTGTGTAAGGCCTCCCTTCTTCACATTAAGGTGAATGCCGGATGGACTACTTAAATTTTAGTTAGCCCTGGACTACCTAATAAACTATTTTCAGTATTCTCCCTTTATATATCTTATGGGGAAATGCTTACAAACTACTTTACTCTTAATTTGCCTGTTTATTTTTTAGATATGTGATTCTTCTTCCATGACTCTGCAGCCCATTGAAGGCCTTAGCCTACCAGGTCGAATGCGGACTGTCATCCTACATTACACTTTCCATATTTTTTGGAGTGGTACTTAGTCAGCGTATCGATTCTCCAACAGCCTTAATCCCAGACTCCGTGACAATTACGACACAAGCATCCAAGCCCATACCACGATTCGAAACCGAGGCCTCTGTGTTGTAAGGCAGAGAAGCTAGCCACTAGACCACAGTAGGAGGGCAAAAAAGTGATAAATTACTGCAATATATCAATAACGGAAAATATTCCTCTTTGGTTATTTATCTGGTCATAACCATTAAACAATAATCCTGCATAATAAATATATTATAAAATGATAATCGAAACTTAATATGGCATCTCATTGATGTCTTTTAAATCAGTTTATGGAGTTTACAAGATAGATTAAAGAAGGTATGAAAAACTATCCATAAACAGAGTTATTGCGCTGCCTTGGTCAAAGCACGATAACAATATTTCAAATATGGAAAGTAAATGTACACAAGTAATAAAAGACAATATATATATATATATATATATATTGATTCTAATAACTATAAATGGCTTCACCTTTATCATTATCGGTGAAGGACGCAACCAGCAGAATTTCTCGGAATCAATTAAATAATTATAGTTCCAAGTACTGCTGTTTTGCAGATCTACTGGCGTTTGTGTGCGGGAAAGTGCTGGTGTATGTTAAATTGACAGATGTGTATAGAGTTTTCGTTAATTATTCTGGCGAATGCAAACATTGCGTACGATAGTGGGAATAGTATATGAATGAGAGATTCGATTAAATCTGCGTACACGGATGCTTTTATAGTAACCAACTAATCGCCGATATACAATGCCCGAAAATTGGCAAATACGCCCACAAATAACTTGGTTTGAGTATCAAACAGCCGCCGGTTGATTTGTTCTACAGATACGATAGCAACTTTAAATACACGGAAATTCAGAACCTGATTTTATGGAATGGAGCACGCGAGAGAGTTTGGAAGCGATGGTTGTAATCGTAAAGTAGAAATGATGGGATAAACGCAATGTGATTTCGGAAAGAGTGGTGTGGCGTCACTCGGTTTACCGCGATTGGAATTGCGGCTCGCGGACACCAGAGGCGCTGTTGTTCCGGGCCTGCTTTGTTTTAAATTCCGCTCGGATCGGTGTGGCTGGATCGCGGCCAGTGATTATATAATAACAAGCGGCAGCTAGCCGGGGCGACTTTGCTTTATGAATGGCGACCTCGTCTCCTGGAGTAGCTGTCACTTGAGCGCTTACACGATCCGCCAAGAGGGCGGCTGCTCTACTCTGCAGTTTTTTGTGAACGCCGTGCAACAGGTGCCGAAGCTCCTGTCTAAATTTATCGCCAGCTTGTAAGCAGGGACGTGCTGGCTAACTAAACGGAATAACATTTATGACAGATTATGACTTCTGAGAGGCGGCGTGGGGCGATAATATTGTGACAAGCGTTTACATCGCGCGGAATGAAATATTACTGCAATATAGCCGGTTCCAGCTTCAGATGTTCTGCAGACGTACCAGACGTATTAAGCGAAGGCCTCATTAGCGCAGTGCGTGGGAACAGACAGCCGTAGTATCTTCTCACTTGAGGTTACTCGTGTCAAAAAATGTTATTTTACGACTAAATGATATAAGATGAAAATTACTTCCACAACCTGATTTTGAATCCCGCTCCGAAGTTCTCATTTGACAACCGTTTGGCCTTGGCTCGAATTCGCGTAAGCACATATCAGTAGTTCATTAATTCACTTATGATAAAAAAACTTCAAAACATATAAATATAATTAAATTGTGATGAACTGAAATTATTCTCCCCACAACAATTTAAACTGAATGAAAGGACCAGCAAAATTCAATTTTTGTACTTCCATGTTTTATTGTTTATAATAAAATGCTTGATATACTAATAAATGACGCCAATCGTGGGACATAATAAGATGAAAATAATTAATAAATAGCCTCTCTCCCCTAAGAACAAGGCTTTACAAAATGTAATAGATTACTAGAATATAACCATAGTTCAAATAGTGTCATCAATTATTTTTCTGCGATGAAGTTTAGTTTAGGTTCAACTTTATTCATTTGTTATATGATGAGTGTTCTTAACGTATTACATTATACACGCTTTCAGCGTCACCTATATCAAATCACCACTCTCTTCTGTATATGTCCCTCTTTCTTTTTTAAATTTAAGTTTAACGTCGGGTTGACTAATATGTCCATGCTGACGCTACGAATTTTGAATAAAATATTACGTATTAAACCTCGAACTACTTAGAACATTTAAACTGATACATTGAATTAAATCATATTGAAAATCTTCATCTCCATTTAATGATTTTGACTGCCATCTGTTGAGATGAATACTACGTCGTGTGGAATATTTATTGCACTTCAAAAGAATATATACTATATTCTTTTGGGCGTCGCAGGTGTCACATCTAGGTGGTTCCTCTCTAGAAAATAAATAATCATGTGTGAGCTTAGTACGTAAGTATGCTCCTTTCTCATAAGGGTTTTAGGAAATAAGGATGGTCTGTATTTATTAAGTCTCTAGCTGAAACGTCCTATTTGAACTTCTTTGTATTCTGTGTATTCATCAAGCATCATATTTAACATACTGACTGTCCATCACTTTTTACCATGAAATAACTTGTGGAATCAATCATACTGCTGATTTTAAAATCTGGAAACATTGCATTAGCCATTCAACACTTAATAAAATTATAACTATCACACTTCTTTTCTGAATACGTGCTCTGTAGCATAGAAAAAGGAACTACGCTACCTGGAAAATCAATTTTGAAGGGGAGGGTTTAAATTAGGCTAACTGTGAAAGACAAAACCCCTTATGTAGACTGATACCGATTAAAGAGAAGTTCCAGGTTGCCGCTAAAAAATGCTGAATCCGTTTCTGCTTTTGCAGCTGGTTGTAAATATTTGCGATCGACTTTAGTGAGACTGTCAATAGTCGATTATATCGGGTTATATCGCGACACCTTTTCAGCACGCTAGCGAATCATTGGTGCCGCAATCAGAGATAATCTTTTTATGTCCATATGAAGTAGTAATAACTCTGTCTCCGTCTGTCACGCCACCTCTGAGTTGACTGACTGGCGTTGGCGTGCTTAATATTGATAAACTGTATACGACTTCCCCGCCGACTCCCACCTACTGATGCCGGTTTACTTGTCAATTAATTGACGGGCTGTATTCACCCAACATGGCCAACGTTGGCAGAACTGAAAGGATGGAAATAGTATGGGGAGAGGTTTTACCCTGTCTTTATTTCCTTTATTGGCATTTTTCTTTCCGTGTCAGCCGATGATTGTCCGAGCAAAAATCAAACCTGCCCGAGCGACTCCTCCGCTCCCTTTATCATTTTTCCATGTCTCTCGTGATTCACTGTTGATTTTCTTCGTCGATAAGGTAGCATAAGTAATAGCATATCGCAGAGACATTTGCATGGAGCCATGAGAGACTTTATTCACCAAACGCCAACATCCATCAAGCTCCCGCTGACATCATAATGTATGGCATGCGTAATGTTCTCTCTCGATTCTGAGGCAGCGATTGACTTTTAAAGGCAACAAAGCAAATTAACATTTAATGGCAATAAATGCAAAGTGGAAGTTCTTTGAAAGTAATCAATATAAATTAAACGGGCTAGTTCAGATCGATAGTTCTTAATTAAGCTCGTTCCTGCCCCTCCCCCACTACCCAGTATTACTCCATCGGATGAAAAAAAATCGTTATGTTTAGTTTTGCCTTTGTATTGAATATTTAATTCAGTCTGGTTCTGGGAAATATATCCGGTCGTGAGTACACAATTCGTTTCGCAGAAAGTAAACAAAGACATTAGTCACTTTTGAGTTGTCAACTGCAATATTCGCAAAACCATTACGATGAGTTATTTTTCATGCCCCTGCTGATTTTATCTCTTGGCGAATATATACGTGTCGGTTTTTTACGAAAGAATTCGTTTGAAACTTTCTTGATCACGCGATAAAAATAATTATAAATATGTCGGTATTCAGGTTACAACGTATTAGCCATCATTAAAAGGCCTTCAATTTCTCTTAACGCAAGAAAAGAAACATCGAGTTGTGAAGTTTCCAAACTTGAAATATGTGATTTTATTTCGTCACACACCAGTTTTGTTTCGATACTCTTAGCAACTTCACTACAAGTATATTGTATTTAATTAACAATTATTTTAAAACAATTTTTTATTCATAACAAGTATTATTTAAAAAAAATTGAATTAATGTAATAAGAAATAAGTCCTGGCTATTGTAGGCAATGAAAAGTGAAAATTTTGTAATCAATAGGGGACTCTAACGCAGATAAATTAAATAATGTGAACTTGTTTAATCTGTGAAAGAAATTAATTCTATTTTCACGAAACTAATAAAAATATTTTTTCTCGTTTAATATTTAAAATTAATATAATATTTATTTTTAAGAATGTATTTTACAAATCATTGTATGGAGACCCGGAATGGAGTGCCGTAAATTGAAAAAAATATTTCTGAATTAGAAGATCCGACTGTAAATCGCGACATTACGGGGAATCGAACCTGGAACCTGGAAAACGATCAGTCGACCCCCAGGCTTGAATTCCATTCTTATTCCAATTAAGATTTTTTTACTTTTTATCTTTATATATTTTATATTTCTGTTATAAGAGTAAGTAGCTATTATAAAACACCAGATACATTCTCATTCTACGTTTTGAACCTAGAAATTGCTCTGATTCTTTGAATGGAACTTTTTTTTCGTGCACTTCTTATTTACTTTCTCGGCGAACACTGTTAAGTAGAACGCCCATGGTTTGTAGGTCTGATGGATTTTCCAGAATTCACACGTTTTAATGTCGGTAATATCTGAGTTCTGTGCTATATAATTTGATTAAGTAGTTTAGCTTCACTACGCATACCATGTGTTTATAAATTTGTTAATATTCTAGCTTTTCTGAACAAAATTTCGAGACCAAGTCCAATTTTGCGACGAAGGTGTGTTTTACTAGTCCGGAAGTAGTAAAGAAGCTACGTTATCATTATTGAAAATTATTTGGAATCCCTAGAACAAGTTCCTCGAGGTATTACCTTTACCTACCCTCTCAATATTTCATCTTCCTGTCAGGTCGATGGCTTTCGCATAATTGCGGCCAGATTTGGAACACGGCCGGAGAGAAAGTGGAAGCTTTATTAGATTTCCAGATAAGTCGTTGCCTTCACCGACTCCTTCCTTTCCGTCCACCGGAAATAGTACTTTATGAAGCGAAGTGGATTTTATTTAAAGCTGTGCACACGTCCCCGCCGCGGTGAACGGGGGCAGATGTATAAACATATTTTCCAGAGCGGACGTCAGCTATGAAAATGAACGTGAAAAATTTCTGTATCTGGAGCAGTTCCGTCGTCGCCATACCTCGGTGAATAAATACGGAGATATTAATTAGTTGCGCGCGCATCTGTCTGAGATAATTAGTCAGACAGGCAATTAAGCGGAACGTCTACTCATTCATCACGATCTTTTACCGTTTTATGACGAGTGTCACGGCCCATGCGAGCTGTGGCTTACTCTCTACCGACGGGGGCCGTCTGATTTATGGATATTATTAATAAATTTAATTATAGCTTGTGTTCGTTTCTAATCCCCCTAGCGCCCCGGCAGATGACACATGGTACCTATCACTGTCTGAACGAAACAAATAACGGTTTATTAATCAAACAAGCGGGAATAACTGCTTACATAACAACGCTATCATTTTCTCGACGGCTGTTGTAGCCTCCCCACGCTATTAACTGGGCTCGTTTCCAGAATTATGTTGTGCTGCTGTCGTGACATCTATGATATTTGACAACACTCACGCTCAGAAAAAGTGCGTGATTTACTCATGGTTACTTTAAGTTCTAAGGATGCGTCCATAACTTCGATCTCTACAAGAAATTGCAGATTATTTAACACCGTAATTTAACCGGGGTACGTAGCAGAGTCAAAGAATTTTTCTTAATCAACTGAGTCGTCATAAGTATTTTCTATAATCTTAAGAACTACTGTATCACTTACTGTGGTAGTTATTATCCCTTTCCACATTCTATTTCCATCATTTCTAATGTTGCTGGTTATGTACATTGGATATTCTCTTGATCTGATACTTTCGCTTCTGTCTCTTGTCTTATCACTCATCCACCATCCAACTCCATTCATAAAATTTCTGGCAGTTTTATACCAATTCTTTTATTAGTCTATATTATAAAAATTATGTATACTTAATCCAGTTTTAATCCCATGGAGCAATTACAGCAAAACTCCGTAGACACGCATACTTAAATCCCCGTAAAAAGGTACAGCAGGGGGTGTGAGTGACAAATCACTAACAATATGTGCATCTGTCAGCATGCGTAAATCTGTGACGCCAGACTGACAAAATACAGTGATATCCGCCATATTTCATTGCGCGCAATATGGCGTGACTGTAACATTCTGCTACTCTCACATTTGATCAAATATATTCTGCTATACGACCACAAGAAACACATGTAAGGGTGATAAAAAACAATACAAAATATTTTTTAAATACGTAATTTTGTAGATGTCTTTATTAACATCCGCCCTTTTAACAAGGCACATATCCAAACCAACCTTTGTCCAATTACATCCCGAAATGTTTAATGTCCATACAAAAATTTAATGATTATTAATTTATCAATTTGTTGTTAATTACAAGGACTGTCGATATAATTTCAAGTGATAATTTTTAATAATGTTTGATCTTCGTTCTTTGGTTTTAATTTTCTGTACTTCTTTAATAGTGAAATACGAAAAGAAATTCAATGGTTTTGATTTAACAGATTTGACGGAGTGTAAAGCTTATGAAATAATTTCATGTCTAAATTTAGAACAGTAATCGACATTACACCTAATTAATATTTTTATCTTGACAACTTAGCTAATTTCGTTACTTTTTTATACTAAGAAGCGTGATTCATACTTAGAGCTTCAAATATTCTTCGGGGGCAGGATTTTAAAGTTGGCACTACGCGACGTGTTGGAAATAAATTGAAGGGACCTCAGCCGAGCACGGACCTACTGGGATGTAAATTAATTGTATTGGACGTAATTCAGCTATGTGCAAAATGAAGAGATGTCATGTGGACAAAATGATTTTTAGTCACTGTGACAATTTCATGGTGTTCAGACAGTTGGAGGTAGACCGATCAATATGAACACAAAGCTGGCTACACAAATGTATATTCAGTGTTACAAAAATCAGCAACTTTATTGTGCATTGCAGTGTTTAGTTATTTTATATTGTACTTCTGTTGTGACATTAATTTGGAATTAGTATTGAATCGTAAAGTTCCTGGTTCCTGAACTAGGGAAACCAGAGGGGCTAAATGCGTACGCTTTATTACACATAAATGCCGTCGCCTCTCTGGCGCCCCAGAAATGCAAAGTGGAAAAGCAAAGCCACCTAACCACCCCCCACCCCACCCCCCGTGTTTCTCCCACGCTACCGCTCCGCAACCCCCGTCAGTCCAAAATGCAACGTAATGTTTACTGTCGCGAGTGCGCGGGGAACGTCTAAAAATACGGGGGCACAGATGTATCAAGGCCCGAGCAAAGTCCCTCTCTCGCTATTAATTTTACGCCGCCTACAGTTGCTCAGAAAGCGGATACGAGTCCCTGCTGTCAAGTGAACTAATCCTCGGGAAAAGTTCCTTTTTAACGATCTCATAAAGGGTTAGACGAAGTCGTACTTCTCTTTGAATTCAACTCCTTGCCCAATGGGTCGAATTATAAACGGCAACCCGGTGATTGGCAGGATAAATCATTCTGAATGTGTAGGTATTTTCAGAAAACCACCAAACTCATTTATGTATTGTTCAGGATTAGTCATTGTAGAGAAACGTAAAAAGATGAGGATCAACGATTACAATATGAATAGTTGCTACTCGCACGTCACATTAATGTTAAAATATAATTAAAATTTACGAAAATTTCGAGTCGTAATTAATTAAAATACATGTTAATTAGTTAATCAATTTATGTACGTTTATCTTATGCTGTATTTCTGTTTCAGGTAAGTTCATTACCCGTCCTTGAAATGTTACATCCTTCCGAAATCGTCTGCCTTGTAAGTACACCTAAGAATTTTAAAAATAATTTGTTTAATTTTTGTTTATATATTACCACTTTGTTTATTTTTATTTTGCAATTCCATTAAATATTATTAATTTAAATGCCATTTATGCCGCTTCCTATCTACTATTTTTTTCTGTTTGTAATTGTAAATTTTTGATCGACAAATTTAATAAAAAAGGATTTATTGAGTTCGGAATATTATATTATTTTATTTCTATGTATGATATTCTTATAAATGACATTTCGTGTATGTGCTGTGAATGGGATATGATTCCGTTATTGTCCGTATTACTGTCAGCCTAATGTTCAGTTATCTTCCCTCCTCGGGCATGTTATCAGCCGCGTATAAATACTTGTCACGGACATTCGACATGACATAGCTCAAACGTGTTACAAGAACATAAAATGTGACGTTAACATCAATTTAAAATACTATGAGTGGAATGCGCTTCGAATTTTCGTTGGACTGCGTCAAATTAATTGTCAAGGGATTAGTTGGCATTCAAATCGGGATGAAGTAATAAATTAAAATAAAATGTTTATACGACGATCGTTCAAGTCCTCATAGTGCTTTTAATAATTTATTTCTCCAACACGGAGGAAAACACTGGTATTATGACGTTATAGGTCTTGAATAAGTCTGGAAAAATATTGAGATACGCTATTTTACGAGATTGTATATTAATAAGGAAGCATAAGCCAATAGCGTCATATTATTCGCAAATATACTGCCCCAGAGTAGTTATTCTCGCATAGAAACAACGAGATACGATCGTGAGTCTGTGTTCTAATCGAGACGGAGATAGTAACCTTCAGTGACCTTTCTAATTGCCGATTAAGATGACTTCGACCCCGTTAGCCCGACATCCCTTTGTGTCCGGAGAGTTCAAAGGGATTTTATTTTGGTCGCATCCCATTCCACAACAAATAATATTAATAATCGGACTCGTAAATGACTGGTCGCCGGGGCAATAACAGTGAAGGCACTTTGATCTCTGCTTTGTTGGAACGCCGAGACAAATGAGTCGTTTGAGTTAAAGTGGTTCAAAAATCAAGATAGGTTCATTGCGAAATTTTGGGAGATGTGAGATGAATTTATTGTTTGATCTCATACGCGCTTCCAAGAAATCTAATTTTCAGGTGTGATGGCTGTTTTTAAGCTTTCAGCGTTTTCTTTTCATTACGTATTTCTGAAGAAGATAAATCTTCTTACGCGCCATTACGTTCTTCGACGAAAATTTGTAATTTATATTTTGTTACAAACATAGTAACTGGCTACTTAGAATTATATTTTTAGTAATCGCAAACAATTCAATCCATTTTATCTCACTTTTAGTCATTATTACTTGCTGTCTTATAGTTTTCTTCAAAAAAGAGCAGATTTCAACTTGATGCTCTTCCTTGTGCCGTCGAATTAAAGTCATACGACGTTGTCACAAATTATTGTCAACGCAGCTGTGACACAGTAAGAATTTGCTTTCATTCATTATTAACTTGCAGTATTCGCTGAAAGCCATAACCGTTATAATCTATATTTTATGAGTTCAAACAATTTAATTCCATTACTGAAAGTTAATCGTGTATTCCATTGTCCCAGGAAGACGAACAACGAAGGGAAAGAAATAGTAGCAGTGGAAACAGACAAAAATGTTGTTCTTGTAGATTCTTCTTCGTCGTCTTCCTTGTTGATTCTCTGTTGTTGATATTTGTTCTTCTTGTCGATTCTCCTTCTTCTGATCCACTGCGGTCTTCTCTGTTGATTTTCTGTTGTTAGTGCTCCTACTTCTTGTTGATTTTCCTTCTGCTACCATACTACTGTCTGTGTCTGTTGTTGATCTACTTTCTCGGACAGTAACCAACAAGACTGCCAACAAGTTAATTTTGCCGGTCTACTGTGGTGTAGTGGTTGCCTCGCAACACAGAGGTCCCTAGTTCGGATCCAGGAATGGGGCATGGATATCGTCTACGTGCGATTTTCCATACCATGAAACCTCTGCGCTGAACTGTGTTCCCCAACGAGTATTAGTAGTTGATGCAACTCTAAAAATAAAGGAACAACGACAAAATATGTTTTTAACCGTTACACGTACAATTAAACTTCCTTCCCGATAACCATACAGATTAATAATTCAAGTATTTGAAAAATTTTCCATGTTGTTATGGTATTGGACAAATTTAATTCATAAAACATTCTATTCTTATCTTCACGACCTGATGGTGAATACAAAATATAGAATAACGTGTAAATTTTATGCGAACTTTGAAAATTATTAAATTTGCTATAAGAGTAAAATCTCACACCTTTCTTCTGAACACTTTATTAGCAAACCACTTGAACACACTTAAAGATAATCGCCACTTAAAGCTAGAAAACTCTGAACCCTTTTCTGAAAATACAGAATGCTAGAAGGCTTAAACGAAAAGGTAATCTCGTAAATACCCAACGAGGACTTGACACTGTAGAAAACATCATTTCACATAACTATGTTGATCCTAGGACAGTATATAATTGTATATAAATATTCTTACTGATAACAGTTAGCGTTTTTTAAAACAAAAAAGTATGCTCTAAACTCTCGGGTCAATGCTCGTAAAATTACTGAATACATCTTTAAATGTAATTAATAATTACTGGAACGAAAGGGAAGTCGAAGTGTTTAAATTTTTCGCTTCATAATTTAATATTTTAACCTTTACCGTATCCATGTTTCTTGATCATTTAACTTATATTTCATATTTGTAAAGGTTTTGCCCTGGAAATAAATTCGATAGTAATGTGATTGAACAAGCTACTCGTCAGAACTATGTAAAAGTGAGTCGATGTTTTTGTGGCAGGTAATGAAGCTGTGTTGCACGAGTTCATTGTTGCTCATCCTATTATCTGTCTAATCCTTTGTTCGCCTCTGCTTTGCTTGGCGTAGCGTGGCATGATATTCGCTCCGCCCTCTCTGCCAACCGCGCATATTCATCTGCGAAATATGAACGCTGTTTACGGGGGTGGGGAAAGCCTGCTTCTTTAGCGCAGGCGCCAAAGGGTGCCGAGATTTCATAACGCTCCTCCCTTATGACACTGGGATCGAAAATTTATATCTTGTTACCTCGGTTCCGTCTTCTTTACTCTCCTCGCATTTCTGAGGGAGAAATCAGACTAATACCACGTATGTGTCTCTATTCTATTATTTTATGTTGTTAACTATTTTATATTGAACCGACAAATATAATTAGACCACACAACAGAGAGTTTTCTTAATACTTGTGCCTGCATTGAAACGGAGTAACTGATCTGTCAATTACCTCGAAGAATGTGTTAACTCACCACTTCTATAATCGTATGTTAAGGAAGGCTGAACTTTCTCTGGAGTGAGAGAAAGGTTAGCTTATTACCGTGATAATGATGTTTGTCGTTTGAGGTTCAGTTTGGAAAAGCGCCGAAAGGTAATCAATCCCCCTTTACGAATTAAGGTGCTGCCTTTTCTGCCAAGTCTACACCTTTCTCTCGGTCTGCTCCCAAGGACAGCGACCCTTGGCAGTATTTGGCCTTGGACAGGTTGAAATTGCAGTTCACAAAACGCTGCTTCCCAATCTGCTGTACATCTGTACGGGATCTTGCATAAGGTGAAAGCAATGTAAATAAACTCCATAGAAAGCCGTGGTTTTCATCAATAAAACTTATAATGATAAAAAGACTTCTGCTATTCTATTAATAATTCCTTACACATTTAAATACTTGATGAAACAAATCAACACGTTTAATTTTAATTAGACCGTCGTAGAACTCTATTAGAAACATAAATGTGAAGACGCAGACGCCTTCCAAATAATGAAAGTCTAGTTCAAACAAAGTAATTTCACGAAGTAACATTAAATAATAATTTTCATAATGTAATAAAGACTAATTTGACTCGCAGGTGTGTAGATGTTGATCTGGCTTTTATTTAATTATAATTTTCTGCAGATTGTTCTACAGTGTGCCATTACGTGTTTCCTGTGACAAAAATTTCTGAACTAATCGGGAATATACAAAATACATACCTCTCAGCAAAAAGCCCAATTTTTGATCTGCAATTTTTTTCATCATTCGCTTAATAACTCATTTTTAATTATTTTTATTAAAAAAGATTTAAACTTCACTTGCATACAATGTTCATCATAAAAATTAAAAATCACAGAGTAAAAACTAGATAAGATATTTTCAGAAAAAAAGTCTTATTTTTACAATAGTCAAAAGATGTAAATTTGGACATATCAATATCTCAGATCACAATGCTGTTATTAGTTATTTGATCAACCTGGTATTAAATCGTGCAGAAGATGTGTTCTATCCATCCTTAGAAACGTCCTGTAACAGATATTTTCAGCAAGGATAATTTTCAATATGCTTGATACAACATTGAAACCGCGTTCAAAATTATTATTTTCAAAAGAATTCTAAAATATATCAACTTAAAAATATAAGTTTCATTTTCTATGGTTAAGTGAAATGTAACACTGGATTGTGGCAATAATTAATTTTCTGAAAGGTTTCAGCAAAGTTTTGAATCTTTAATGAGTATTAATGCTGAAAATGGCCAAATAAATTTAGAAAACGTATAATACGGACTTCTAATAAGTTAAGACGCTAATAGTAAACTGGATGTTAATTGTAGATAACATAAAAAAGTCTGTATTTTATGACTTCAAATTAGTAGTCTATAATTACATAGCATAAATTTATGACAAAATTACAGAAATTTATACCGACGTCATACTATTTACGTATTCGCTTATAAGAATTTTACTATTAATTTACAACCCAATTACAGATATATATGTCTTTAAATTGGTAGTAAATTTGTTCGATATAATTATTATGAAAAACACGTTAATTTATGTTGTTTCTAATTACTATACATTATTTATTTTTTGTTTTCTTATGTGTGCATTTCGTAATATTTTTACACTGTTCACGTTAATGAATTATTGTAATTTGTTACTTTTCCCATTTCCTCAATAGAGGACTAATAGATTCAACAAATAAACCTAGAATTCATATAAACAGTCAAATTTAGTTGATAAAATAAATAGTACACTACATTTCTATGGGGTTTTTCAATAAAGTCGGGTCGATCTTGAAATGGAATGAAACAAGCTATATGCGAGGTAGTGAAATTCGTTTTCTTTTGGATAAAAAAATCGTTAATGCCTGAAGCACAGCTTGTTTTTATTTCATTCCAAATTGACTTGCCCTAATTAAAAAACCCAATAGAATAATTTGTTGTTTAGTAAGGTGATTAAAAATAGTTATAAACGTTGTTAATTTTAACAACGCCTGTTAGTTAATTGCTTCTTTGTCTGTTGATCCTGGTTTGTATCAATATTTATTTTACCACTTCTGAGCTCAGATGCTGTTTTATTGTTCTAACTTCCTTTCGACACACAGGACACTCGAAACTTAAATTCCGTAAGTCGAGTTTCCTGGAGGTGGAAACGAGGTCTTGTGAGGGAGAGAATTTTTTTTACAAATTTTAAATTTCTCCGTTACTGCTCATACCGTGGTTATATATTTTTCTTCGCGCTGCAGAATAAATTTTCCTCCAGAACGCTATGGGGGAGACTTTGGCAAATATGAAATTGGACGCGTCATTGGGGCTGCTAATATAGCGCGTCCTTTGTGTCCCGTGTTTGCTCAGTGCTATTGGTATTTTATTTCACGCAGTCGAGTGGCTCTTACCTCGGGCTATATTGCATTATGACTTCATAGAGTCGGGCTTTTTCCAACTCGGGGTGTGGAGGGGTGGAGAATAAAAAAGTAGTTTATCTTGCGGTTTCAGGCCAGCTACCTCTCTGCCTCCCTTTCGTTCCTTCCTCACTGCTCTTTGATATTAAATATTCGCATCACCACTTTCTACCGTACAAAGGAGAGGAATTTAGCGACGTGTAAGTGCGTAGCTGAGTTAATGTAAACTGTGAAGCGCTTGTGCAATGATATATTCAAATGTGGTAATTAGCTTCAAGCGTCACAAATGTTTTTTTGCGTATTTTCGCCTTCTAGGCAGGAACAGTTTTGCTAAAATAGAGAAATATTTTAAAATAACACACGATTGATATAAAATTCCATATCCAATCAGGGGAATGGAAATAAATTAGGGTCAAGGGAAGCTGCACTCAACCACTTTAATGTGGACTGTTGCTTCCTGTTACACAGGATAAACTAATCTTAGATTCACTGTGAGCAAATGCCATTAACGAAATATTGTTCCTAAGATATTAACAAAAGATTCAACAGTGGTAATCATTCCTTTCCATTCTTCTTTTTCCCTATTTTTGTTTCCCCCTGATCGACATCCCGCGAGGTTAATGGCTCGTAAAATTATGAGAAGGCACTTCCGATATGACGTCGAGACAGTTTTCCTGATTAAAGGAGCACGGGAAATGATGGATGGTGGGTGTTCGATTAAATTAATAAAGCGAAATCCCTCGTCGCAGACCCGTTTAATTCCCCCTTCCTCCACCCCGCTGAAAGTTCGGCAATTCTTTCCGCTTCAACGGCCGATTCGCGAGGCACAGACCTGGTTTTCCTCGTGGCTCTGCTGCGTTCTCTACGTACTGTAATTATAAACGCCCGTAATGAGAAGCTCTCGTAAAAGTTTTATAGACGTGCTATGACACAGGAAACAGCAACCTCTTCGCAGATGCTCGTCAGCCCTTGCTTGCCAGGCGCGCTATTTCTGACCTTTGTCATACGAAGCTGTTCACTGTCGTCTAGGTCACTATTACAAATAGCCTCGGAAATTTATGAGCAGCTTCCTTCACTTGCGCACATCATAATTGTCATGTCTTGCCAATTATCTGCAAGGCTGAACGCAAGCTCTAACTACTAGCTACATTCAGCACCCACTTCTGTCTAGAACAAAAACATAAATATTTCACACCTTCACATGTTAATTGACATAATTAATATAATGATCGTAAACTAATGTAAAGATCGAAGTCTTATCCGTCGAATTAAATGTTTGACCAACAAGTTAATAATGCCGAGCATCCACACTAATCAACATATTAAAACTACCAACACTACTAAAAAATAAATTGAGCTTCCGGTGAAAGAATTTCTACTTCCTTAGACTAGTATTCATTGCACATGTAATCATTTTACGCAATTCACATACTTCCTAGAATTAAGGTGTGAAGAATGTGATTAGTGAATTAATTGATCCGTGGACGTCGTCTCGGATTAGGTCCGGGTTTCGAGTTCCTGGTCCGGTAGATATTTTTCCATTCTTGTCTTTCTTCTATAATATCTATACGCTCCTAGTGGAGCTTCTGGTGAAAGCAGTCTATGAAAATAGAAAATATTTAGTAATTGTTAATGTAATCAATACAATAACTACAATGTATCATTACATTTCGGCCTTACTCTTCTGTCGCTGCAGTCATGGAAGCTATTTTAATGAAACAATTTATTGACATTTTACTGACTTTATTCTTTAAATTTAATTAATAAATTCATGCCTTCTTCAGCTGTTCTTCCACAACAGTATCGAAGCACATCATTAGAATCACATGTGAAGTCAAACAATAGCAAGCGAGACCGAAACCTATTGTTTGACTTCACATGTGATTCTAATGTTTTGTTTTGATACCGTTGTGGAAGAAGCAGTGAAGAAGGCATGAAAATACGCAGAAATGTTATTATTTAAATTTAAATAATAAAGTCTGTTAAATGTCATAAAATGTTTTATTATATATAGCAGAAGTTATTTTAAATTAATTCTCAGGTATAACTGTCTATGGATACAGTATAAGCCGAAAAAATTTATATTTATGCCTTTATTTTTTAAATCAAGAACATGTGCTACAAAATTAAACCTGAAATAAATTTATTTGTTTGTTAAGTTCAAAATGGCGACGACGAAATGTAATAGTAAAGTAAAACTCCTATTTTATCTTGACCGTTATAATTCATTCTTATTCAAAATAAAATATTAAATAATTTTTCGAGATTAATATTTTTTCGGAAATTGCATCATAATTGAAATTGTTTTAAATCCTCATTAATCAGTAAGGTCTTATCAATTTTAAGCTGCACATGTTGAAGCCCTAATTGTTTCTATCTATTACATTGTGAAACAATATAAACTCTTCTCACTAATTGGTCATTATATTTAGATTTTTCAATAAAACTGACATTTTTAAAATTAACAAATTAACACCAAAATAGTCCATGAATTTGAAATTTACTATAATGTTTGAAATATTAGAATTGTTACATAGTTTCATAAACAATTTGAATTATACGTATTCAAATTTCTTCGGGGGTTAAATATTTAAGTTGATGCAAATGTATATATCATAGTTGAAAATTAGATGGTCGAAAGTGAAAATTTGGTGGCGTGGACTGCGAACGAACTCGAAATTTGGTGGAAACTTTCCATTTTTTGACATCTATTCTTAATAATTAAGATATGTGTACTTAATTCAATTAAAAAATTTAACACATGAAAAAATTGGTATATATATTTTGTTTCTGAAATTTTCCAAAATTGAGTGCGAAACGTTGTAACATATGTTGAATAATATAGTAAGTACCTAACTTTTTGACTGTTTTGAGTTTTATTTGTTTACAAAATTATTCTGATATTATGCCCTACAAATATCAATATGAACATTATTCAGGAAATAAATATAGGCCAACAGGAGTTTAAGAAACACTGTCGCCATTTTTATTTATTTAAGTGAAATTTCACCATCGTCTCTATGTCTCATTGGTCGAATCAGCCAACCCTGGCCGTCAACGTTGCAGTTGCTTTCTATATCACTGCTGGAGCAGTAATGTCTGTAACCCAGGATCATACAAAGAAGATTATGGGTCTTCACAGCACCACGACTGTAAGAAAATTCTGGATTTTTTCAACGCTGTTGGTCGATTTCCCTAAACACGAATTAATTAGTCCAAATCATAACGTATTGTTAAATTTTTTAAATATATCGATCTATCTTGTACTTATTTCTCAGTCACGGATCTGGTCATTGGGGAAACTGGTCTGGTTGGTGCTATTTTCTGATTCCTGGAATTAACACGCAGCTGAGAAGTTCTCAATTGTTGCTAATATTTTAAAGAGGATTAAATTGAATCAAATACATTTTAAATGTTATTTAAAACATGATATCTTATCAAGATGTTCTTGGAATCCTTGACACTCACTGAACTGTGGTTTCTTTTGTATTGGTCATATTTTCATATGTTCAAGCGACAGAAATCAGTCAACTGTCAGGTACGACTGACTTTGGAGTGTTCGAACACCAATTATCAGCCATTTTCATTCCAAATACAAATTGATTTTTCCCTTGCTGCTCGAAACAAAGTATAGTCTTCTTTTCTTGTAGAAAAAATTCCTATGATTGTCTTTGGAATACTCGATAAAAAAGGTGGCAATAGTGCCAAACCAGGACCCAAAGCTTTTGTATTATTTTTATCTGTATGAATGTGTAGTTTAATGCAGACTAATCCTGAATATATTTCCGAATTTATTTATTATTTTTGTGAAACAATAACTGTAAATAGCTTATTTTTGCTGATTAGACTATTACTAAATCCTTAGCTAAGAACTCGATAATATTTCTTAAAGATTGACGTCTGTCGGCTAACAATGTTATTCATAGATTTAGTTATACCGGAAGTCGCAAACTGAGGTGCTTTGAGTGCGATTTCCACCTCGGGTCCGGTTTGTATCTTCTTGAACAAAATACGTCCAATTCGAATAAATAATTTTTTATCAACATTATTTTAGGTCGCATCAAAAATGACTATAAACCAGACATCATATGCTTTTTAAAATTAAATTTTTATTCCTTTGAGGGGCGTCGTTTACCCGACTTGGTCGACTGTGCGTTGACGACGAGATCGCGATTTAGGCACACATTTCATCTCTCCCGGCGAAGTTTTGTCCTGGCAGTGGACGTGGACAACAATGCAATTATCGCGGAGTTTATTTTTAGTCCGGCTACCTGTGATATTATAAGCTACGGCAGCGTGTGTCAAATGTTGTTAGGCGGGCAGGGCAGTTGGCTGCTGTCGTTACTCTGTGTGAAAGTAACTATCTATTTATACACTCGTCGGCTACACTTCTTTTAAAATATGCAAATTGCTATAAAATTAAAGAGTCGCTATTACCAGAGGGAAACGGCTGCCACTGAGCTTGTCTAATTGTTTCAAACACAGCAAAAGCAAACTGTTGAAGTTCCTACTAAAAAATGGAGCCCGACAGATGTCTAGTAACTCGGCTCAAGTAAATAGCCTTTCTCTCTCCTCCCTTTTTGTTGGTGTACAACAATAAATTATATTTTCTTATTCGTTTTGAGCACAGTACCGCGTGTCGCGATTTATAAGAAAAGTGAGGACATGCCACGACATTATTTTCCATTAGTTTTTATGCGCTGCCTATTTAGAGGAACATTTATCCTACTTGATTCTTGGTCTACACCATTGCAAGTTTAATGTACATGAAAAAATCTTTATTCATCACCTGTTAAGCGATGAAGCGTCTATTTTCCCATTATTTATTAGATTAAATACGCACAAGTTGTGCATAGGTTACTTAGATTACATATCTTTCGGTATCGAACCTTGTTCTTCGTATTTTTAGTTTTCACGCCGATTATTATTTACAGAGGTCAACCATTAAGCTTTAATTTGCCAGGTCAGTCAGATTGAGTGATTTATGTATAATTGCTATTTCGTCATAATTTTCATAACCACAGCAAAGGTGAATAAGGGCATTACACCACTCGGTTTGATCGCAGACTACTGTTATTTCGTTAGACTTAAAATTAAACAATAGGCTCGTAGTGCTCGTAGTCTTCTCCTGCCATTGAAGCGTATATTCTTTTCTCTTTTATTTGATTCCCTTTTTCAGCGGCCATTTCGTAGTCACTGTTTGATGACGTTTGATATTTCGTAACACTCTTCCATGACACTGTTTCTCCTTTTATGTGATGATACGCGTTACTGCCGACCAGGCTGCCATTCTCGGAAATTTGCCCCTCTACGGTTAGAGCTCCTTGACGTATCACATAGAACATCTAGTTAACATTCTGATCGAGCTTATGCGATTGTGTGTGTGCATTACAGAACAACTTCGATCACAGCCGTTTTTTTTCCTTAGAGTGACTCCAAAAGCAAGCAACAAAATTTTGGTATCTCTCTAATGAAGTGAAATATGAGTCACGGGATCGAAGCCAAACTTTTTTTTGTTGCTGACAATATTCGAGTGGAAGCTCTTTCGCGCTATTTCGCGTTTCTTGATAGTAGGCCTTGGGTACGGAGCCAACGATACCTGGGTTCAACTCGTCCGTGGTTTGATTAACTGCCTTCCTATATGCACGGCCCATAACTAATAGTTTCAGCTGCCCCTTCCCCCTCTACGCCCCAGGCTTTTAATTAACACTGTAAACATTCTGGCGTGCTCCCCGCTAGGGCCGTTGTAAACAAGGTTTCCTCTTGTAACGGTGTTGAACATTTTCCCTGTATGGATGCCCTAGTTTCTGCTTCGGGCAAGTAGGCCTTTCTATGTATAAATACAGAACAGAGCTGCAGTTCCGCGGAAGATAGTCCAGGTGTCAGGGCCAAGGTTCCGTGTCTTTCGAACCTTCTTCACATTCCTCCGAGGCGCTTTCTTTCACTCAGTTCAGGAACTAAGACCAGCAGATTTTCAAGTTATTAAATATATTATTTATACGCAAGTGTGGGTTTCAATTTAAAAACTATTGTAATTGAGGTCTTGTAATAAGCTACTCCTACACGTTTTCTGCACCTGATTTCTATTTACAACGTTGCTATAGTACTATAATTCAGCAAATGCGGCTGAGATGTTGAGAGTCCAACTGCCAGGCCAAGGGGATGAAGACAGGCCCTATTCACACTTCATTACACACCAAGTAGACATTGTATATAAAACTTCAATTTATTTAATTGATATTTTATTTCAAAATATATATATTACATACTATTACACGAAAATGGTACCAAGCAATCTATAACTTTGATTTGTATCAAACATATCTAATATGTTTGACTCGAATTCAGTGAAGAATTAATAGTTGTGTATCACTTTTCTTGTAACAGTATGTGGAACGTTAGATGAAATAAATAGGAGTTTGATTTACAGGAGACAATTGGTGTGTAATTAATCGTTAATAAGTCCTATCTTAATCTCCTTTACCTGGCAGGCGACTCACAATCTGGACTCCCAACTTCTCAGTCAAATTCTCTGATAGAACTGTGAATATAATATTGTAAAAAATATAAGATAAAAGTATTTGATTCTCTTTAAATACAGCTATAATATCCAGGCCAAACTAACTACAATTAAAAACGTAAAGTGCTAATTAAAAATCAGCACCATGAGGTGGATAGGTGTCCTCTTCTGTCGCTGTTGCACCACTCTTTAGTTTACAATTCATTCGTTCTGCGTCCATAGTCTGCCTATTTTCTCTCTGCCTCTATCTCTCTATGTTTCCACTCCTTGTCTTTCTGTAACTACATAAATTTTTCCGTCTAAACTCCAGTTCCTTTCCAACAGGTCGCCTTTCAAGGATTTGTCCCCTCACTATTTTCTGACCACTTCGAACTTAAAAACTAAACAGCTTATTGAATTTCACGAGCCATTCCCTGCAGAATCTCTCACGTTCAGATTAGTCCGGAAGAAATTTCCCAGTAATGAAAAACAAGGCCTTAAACGTCCACCACTCGATATGAAGATAAAATGAATTTTCTTATAAAAATTCCCCCTTTTATAATTTTTTCCTATTTTAGGTAATTTTATAGTAAGGTTCCTTATTAATCAGAAAGTATTTTATTTTTTGACTGTTACAAAATCGATATCACTTCTTTCAGGTTGCTAGAAATTTTAATACGTAATTGTGTATTAAAAAATCGGGAAGAGTGAGGACGTACTACGATTACTAATGGAAAAATTTTTGTCAAAATATTGTTGGTGTACAGACCTACTTTGAAAATTTCTAACATCTGCCAGGAAGTTAGGTCTGAGTGCGACGAGTTATCGTACTCTGTTACACCACCTTCTGTCAAGAAAGGAATGTATCAATAATACAGTGATAATACATTATTTTACGACTTTTTTAAAAAACATAAAAACCTATGAAATAGAAAAGAAGCAAATAATAATATATCTCCGCCTGCAAGAACCTTCCCACCAAATATTTCTTGTTTAGTCTTCAGTATTTTGTTATTATTCCCTTTGATACTTCTATACGGTATGCTCTTGAAATAAATAGAATCTATAATATCCCGTGCCAAGTTCTACTACAGTTTTCGGGGTGTTCTTTTCAACTAAATTTCAGTGTCGGCTGCTGCATCAAGATGCCCTTCTTGCTCCCACAGTTAACAGAGTTTGTGGGATTTATTTACAGTAATAGTGCCACATCACCACTGAGGAATTCCGGAGACAGTCCCGTCAGATGACAAAGTTCTGCTGCGGCAGCTGCTGCAGCACCTAGCATGTGTCATCCAGACGGCATTCCGTCTGCTAATAGGATTGTACGCCAATTTCTCTAACGGATTCTAATTTCCTCATTACTCTCTATGAAGCAGTCTTTAGTATAACCAGCAAAAAACGCAAAATAAACCATACATAATTCGTTGTAAGGCTTCCAGAGATTTTATAAAGGCAACCTAATCTCCAGAAATAAATGAAAGCTGTTTGTGTGTGTGTGTGAGAGAGAGAGAGAGTAAAGCTAGATCAAAGACAAAGCAACTATAAAAGATAGAGACATTATTAAATCAAAATTTCCTCTTTGAATGTCAGTATAACTGCTCCGTGTCGTAAAATCAATTTTCTCTTGAAATTAAAGCTGATGGAAATGCTCTTCATAAACTCCAGAATATAACAGAGCAAGATGACTTCAACGACAAAATTTAAAATAAACTTTTAGATATTTTCATCTAAGTGTCCAGAATAGCAACACTTTACGGT
The DNA here is from genome assembly GCA_034510155.1 of Eucriotettix oculatus. Classification (NCBI taxonomy): domain Eukaryota; kingdom Metazoa; phylum Arthropoda; class Insecta; order Orthoptera; family Tetrigidae; genus Eucriotettix; species Eucriotettix oculatus. Next base: position 50,687,665 of record CM067381.1, read on the forward strand.
AGGAAATAATTGTCACCGCTGAAATGTTGACTGGTTTGTCATAGAAAACATATTTCTGGAAAAGTTAACGGTGAAGGGAATAACGATTTCAACGTATGCAAAACATTTAAAATGATAATACATCATTAAAGCCATAATCGGGTGTTACAAATACACACCATAAAATATATTTTTCATCAATTTTTAATGGAAACCTTTTACATAAACTAAAACTTATCCGATTGTGTTAAAAGTAAGAGTAATCTAGAGTGTAATATGAAATAATTCTTTTTCTTCTCTATGGTTGAAAAGTTATTACAAGTTTCGTTCAAGTTCGATTTCCAATTTCTTTTTCCAATTTCACTAACTTTCGTAACGCACGTGTTGCCAGAATGGGTTGCTTTACAGCTTCAGAGCTGTATTATTTACAATTTACAATTTCGATTCATAATTTGAGAATTTGAAACTGAATTGATGATTAAGTACTTATGAAGATTATATTAATTTATTCACGCAGTATTTCCCAATGTGTTTTCCAATATATTGTAAACTATGCAACAGATAATTTATGGGACCACTCTAGGAATAAAAAATTTAAATTATTTCAATTTTGGGAAGTTTTAACGTGATTACATTTTTACAATTAGATCAATTAGATCTATGTTTCTTACTTTTGGGATAGCCAGTGTAACCGGTCGTAAACCCCTTTGTTACCACATATTTGACGTGTCTCGCACGAAACTAATAATTTTTCCGTCACTAAAATTCGTAACGCACTTATTGCCAGAATGGGTTGTTTTACAGTTTCAGAGATTCGTCCTGCTGTTTGGAGTTGGTTCATCCGCTGTTTCGGCGACCGAATGGACCGACTTAGAGGAACGAAGCCAAGCGCAACGAAATGACACTCTGCTAATAGAATTATGGCCACCCTTTCACACCTGTTTTGCCTCGGTCACCGTTCAAGCACGTTATTCAAGACGGTGATTCTCAACAAACCCCTACTCCTCTTTTGTATGACGAAAGTTGCGAAGCGGCAGTTTACAACTTAAATTATATGCTTGTCTCAGGACAAAGGTGTTTGCATTGAATCTTCACCGTTTAAAATTCACCACTCAAGAATGCCACAGCAACACAGACGATGGTTCATATTACCAATTCCAATTATGGTCACGGGGACAGGGAGGCAAGGGCAAGCATGACCGCTAAGATTTATATCTGTATATAAAAGAAAATAAGTTCGGCAAACAGAGTAATGCAACTTGAAAATATAAAAAATTATTCAGCTATTCGTGAATCGTTTGCTTACAGAAAGACATTCCCTTGACAAGTCTTGTAAAATATTGAAATTCTTTTCAAAATTAGAACTCTTCATATTAAAAATCTACTAATAATCACAACTTGCTGGCGACGAGAATAACTTCTTTAATTTTAAATGCCACGCCATTTTTCATGACGTCTGTTCGCTCATATTGGTACCGAATCTATTTTTCATTTTTCCGAATTTTTCTATAGAACGTAATGTTTCCAAGTTCATGAATTAAATTATGAATTACCCATAAAGTTCAGAAATGAAATTATACATGATGTTTACTAATATTTCCTATTGGCTGGAAGCAATTTGTACGCTTCCAATAATCCAGAATAGCTAAGCCAATGTTGCCGTGTTAATATTATTTATTTCCACGTAAGAAATCAGTTCTGTATAGCCGATTCCTCCGATCCAATTTAAAGGCAAATCATCGACAATGTGGCCCACCTGTGACTGCGTGGATGAAAGCAATTAGTTTGGGGCCGATGACATCACCACCACGGCCGCTGCCGCACTCTCAAGTGCGTGCATTGCGTGAGGATGACCAACTACATAATAAATCTGAGTACAAAAACATGGAAAGGAAAAAGGGAAAGTAAGCATTTGTAACAAAAAACTGGCTCCAGGATTCAAAACCGCTGGGAGAGTCGCACAAGGGCTAGATTGAAATTCATTATTAATATATTTACTACCTGGGTGCCCAACGATGACCGGGATTTTAATGCTCAAATATAACAAACATTTTACTTACATTATAATACTTTTTGTTTTTCACGAACGTCGCCGCTGCCGCCGCCGTACGTATACACACAGGCTACGTAAGGGCATAATTTGTGACCTGTTCTATAAGTCATCTGGGTGGGTCAGGTACAAATAGTATCTCGGGAAGCACCGCAAAAGATATTTGTCCCGAAAAGTATTTATTTGAGGGAAGTATCGGCTAATTTGTATAATAAAAAATTTGTAGCCGTCTTACTCCAACAATGCCGACTGTTGAACCACAAAGAACTTGTGTACAAAATTTGGTCGAAATTGCTCGACGTTTTAGATTTGTATGCGGAACATACAAACGAATATGCCTACGAAATTTGAACACTCTTTACACATTGACAATTAATTTCATTTATATCTTATTTGGTCTGTTTAGCGCAAAAATTTAATGAACGTTTTATTTAAATAAGAATATATTTTAAGACTTAAAAAATATGCAAAAATGTTTCTCTCTCGAGTGCGGCGCACACTCTACGCCATATAAAAGCAATGCGTTGGGCCGTTCAGTCAATATTATTTTGTTCAAGATTGTTGTACACACTCTATTTCCTAAACTAAACCGTATAAATGCTTGTGCTACCTCTGCATTTTATATTAGCCAAAATATTAGTTTTTATAATTGATTCACTAAATGATACAAGGAACTCCGACAGACAACCCGACAGCCATTGTCATTATATTAGGAATTGATTTCTATACGGAATATGGAGTTGTTTTCAGCCTTACGATACTTGGAAATTTTATTTATAGCCTCCAAATTAAGCCATATATATCTAGTTCTGATACCGTATAAACGGCTAGTAAAAGGAACTAATTCATAACAGTGACGAATGGAAGAATTTAAAGGGTATTTGTAAAGGATGTACATCCTGAAATTTGACTGATTATCTGATTGTGGAATTCTCGGGCTTTAATTATTTTAAAGCGCATTTTTTTTCTGTATAGCCGAGCAGCGTTAATGTTTGGAAATGGCAGAAGCATCTTGTAGAGTGAATTCGCCGCCCTTCTAATTATCTGAACTGTTCACAAAAAGGAGCGGAAATTCCAGCGGCTTAGGAGTTTGCAGATGTTGAGCAGGCGCACGCGACCAGAATTTTGGGAAGTGGGGGAACGTGTGGATAAGCAGCAGAAGGTCGTGGAAACCTCAGACTAAACAGTCGCTCCAAGTAGGTTGACAAGCTTGGATCAAATCGCATTGAGTAAATCGTAAACTGCTCCGCGAGTCTTAACAGAATGATCTTGCTAAATACCCTACTCCCCAATTGCATTAATATGAGATCATGAGAAACGCACCGACTTCTACATATTTATAATATCCATTCCCACGACACCTGCACACTCAAAGCCATTATACAGTCATTGAAGACGTTCAGGACGAGAAAATTCATTCGCCACACCTGCTCTCGTATCGCACCAAGATCACCAACTTGTTCCAAACGTATTTACAAATAGCCTCTCCTCTCTGTTGAGACTCTATCGTGTGGAAGTAAACGAGTTGTTCCATAAAATTTCATTGCTCTGTTAAATGGACAATCTGATCCCAGTCGTACGATAGCAATATTATATGCCCCGGTTACTACCTCGAATGTTCCAGTCAACATCTCCTAAGCGCACTTAAATCCGAACATCTTTCGGATTTATGGGTGAATTTTTTGGGTAGATCTACAACCAGTCTATACTAAATTACAATATCTCATTTTTTCATCTCCGTACACAAAACTTTTCCATCCGAAAACGTCATTACACCTCGCGTTTCCCATAAAATTCGTTCTTTTATTGTTTTATTTGACGTTTCAAAGTATAAACATGTTCATTGAGGCGAATTTTCAACGATCATTTTTTTTATTCTATGTAAGAAACAAGGCTATCACAAAATTTTACATATATTTCTTTTTAATTCTTAACTGACTTCTTGGTTATCATATGTTGTAAACGAACAGCAAATAAAGCAAATTCATTTCAAAACTTACAATGGCTTTTCAGTACATTTTCGTAACGTCAACATGGTGTGACGCCTTCCTCTTTACTTAACAGTTTTGTTATATATAATACACATATAAAACTACTCTAGTAATATAAATTATGCAGAAATTTTCATGTAAATTCAGAACGAAAAATAGTCATTGGCAAAATATTCACCTTTCTTCTCCAACAAACGCTTAAAAAATAGGAGCATATTTTATACTTATTAAACAATTTTGAACAGTTTCAATAGACAGCCATAGGTATAGTCATTTTTCAGATATTTAACGTTCGTTGAAGAAAAAAGTTGTTAATTTCTTCTAATCCCTGAGCGTCAATTATAACTAGTCTTTAAAATCGCAATATTAACTTTCATATCCAATGATTTTCAACATTCCACGCACGCATCACTGTGCTCTTTTTCTGTACATCACAAGAGACCTTCTGTGACAATGTATCGGGTTATCTGGTACTTTGTTGATTATCCAGAAGATTGTTTGACCACTGCGCTGGCGTGGACGTGAAGTCAAGCTTCATGTTAGGATGAAAGAATAGGATTCAAAAGTATACTGAAATGTCTTCTTATTTTGAATTACATTACGCCTTTTAAAATATATTTTAATGATGCACTCAAAAATAGGAAAAAGGAATGCCACACCATGGTAATATCCATAATTGGTGACATTTTCTATACCTTGAATTTTGCTGATGATCCGTTTATATTCGCCGAAGATGAGGCATAGTACGTACTAAGAAAATTGAATGATGAATATGTTAAATGTGGTTTACAAATAAATTTTGACAAATCCAAGTCTGAGGGACAGGAAGAGATTTAGAAGAGGAAGAGGAAAGTATAGTTAAGTGTTGCATCACGTATAAATACTTCCGGACAAATATTTCTAGTAAAGGAGAGAGCTAGGAGGAAATTAATCCGATAATACAAAGGGATGACTTGCAATAAGACATTTACAATCAATTATATGGAATAAAAATATAACAAGAAAGGTGAAAAGAAGAATCTACAAAACGATAGTGGTGAGTATTGCACTATATGGTTCTGAGGTTAGGGAAATAACAAAGGAAAATGAAGGAAAGTTATGAGCTATGGAAATGGATTTCTGGAGACGCAGCTGTGGTGTCACAAGAACAGAAAGGATAAGAAATTAATACATTCGGGAAGAATTGGTATGGACATTTGAGACGGTGGCCATTAAGAATATTTCACTGGCAACCCGTAAAACGAAAGAAAAAATGAAGACCTAAACTTACATGGAATAAAGTGATGCAAACAGTGGAGGGCAGTTGTATGCCAGAGGAAGATTGGCAAGATAAAAGGAGGTGGAAGCTTGGATACGAGATACGCCGTATGGTGTAGTTCCCAATCGCGTTTATCATTATATTATTTCTTGAAAAATATTTGTTATTGTTTGCATAATACTTCTTTTTTCTTGAAGTATTGTTTTATAAAAAAGGAGGAATAAAATAACATTTTTATCAATATTGTTACCTTTAAATGTGTTAAGGAGCTTAGTTATTTTTCTTCAAAGTACCGTTGTTCGTATCGATAATTTAATGTTTTTCCTATCTCTGTTGTCCACTGTAAATGTTTTGTTTGTAGGGATCCGGGATCCCTCAGGCCCGATACGAGACAAAAACACACAAGGGATCTGTGCCACTCCACGCGGAGACTAATTAAGATGGCAATATGGGGTCTAGTTCGGATCCCAGAGGGCAACACTTTCGCCGCAATATTGTCCGCATTTAGCACTGGGATAAAAGGACCCGCCGGCGGTTCCTGAAGAGAGCTGCTTTGTTACAGCAGGCCAAAAGGATGATATATTTTCATAACACAAGCGGCAGCTCTATGATTATTTGCTTTGTGGAACGGGGCGCACATGCCGCGTGTTTATGAGAGCTTATTAAAACATCTCATTCTCGCTTCTGACTTATGAGGCGGCGGCGGTGGCGGCGGCTTCTGCCTTGTATTAGTGTTGGCAAGGGCTCTTCCCCCCGGTTATGAGTGTCTCCTCATAACGGCGAATTACTCATCACGAGCTCGCACGAGCGGACGGTCTGGGTGGCTGAGGCCGGGCCGCCTGTCTCGTAAATTTGACTAATGCGGGGCAGGTTCAGAGCAATTTGCCAGAGTACCCACCTCCGGTCTAATCCTGGACAGGCTACTCTCACTGGAGGATGCTTGTTTTGTCTCGTACACGGGAGAGGTGGGGGGATTTTACCACGCCTGCCAACCGCGGAGATGGATCTTGTCCGTGCATTAAAATTAAGACGCAGACATACAGCAGCTGTATATCAACGCCGACTCTTCCACGGACAGCTCAAAGGCACTCAAACAGAATTTTAGTATGAAAATCTCATAGCATTGTCGCCTAGTATCCAATCAATTTTAACCCTGACACGACATTTACGCTGCATCCTTTTTGTTTCCATTCTGTAATTGAATAAAACCTTTTAAAATATAATTATTCCCCTTTTCTATTGAACGCGTAAAATGATCTCTACAAACGACTTGGTACAGAAATGGTATTACACTAGTATTTCCATAGCAGTGATTCAAGGACGATATCTCGATACAGACCGAGTAAGTTTGCAGCTGGATTATCCTTTATGTGGAACGTGAACACCACAGAAAAATCTGACAGACAGTGTTATCTAATGTCTACATGTTAGCCCGAAAATGACTTCAAAATACTTCCTACTGTCTCCATTGTTATGTAAATTTACTAGACTTGCGCTTCGTTGTGTGGGTTTGAATGGATGGTTTCTTTCCATCAAGGGTTTCTACACCTTTCATCCGGCAATCCCACATGCTCTGTAATTCAACGACTCACTTCTACCGTCAGACCGTTAATCGAAAAATAATAATACGGACGCCGTATCCCCACAAGATCTGCTACCACTCAATGGTATCGTTCGTTTGGGTTGCGTCAGTCTCTTCAATGTGAGAGTCATTTTGGTTTGCTCAAAAACAATTTAAGGTTCATTTTTACTTGTCAAAATTTCCAAGAATCTCTATGCACATATTCCGTAACATCTTGAAATTAAGTTGTAACTGGTTTTCAATTAGTTATTTCCACAAAATTTGCTAAGCTGAAGTAAATGACTATCATTATAATAAAAAATATTAATCCAGCCAAAATTCTCAGAAATACTTAATAACATAATAAAATTAACAGGAAGTTTCGTCCTCAATTCATCAAATGTAGGATGCATTTGAACTATAAGAAATTTACAAACAATGCCCAACAGTTCTATTACTATCAGTCAAATATTAATATTAAATTTTCCAGTCAACCATTGGGTGGAAAATTTATTTATATAACCTCAATATTTGACTGCTTTTAATAGACGAATTTGGCCTTCCTCTTCCTTTCGGATGCCCCCTTTTCAATTCCCTTCCTATGCTATTAAAGACCATCTTGCAACCTGTTACCTCCCCTTATTCCCCAAAAAGAACCATGGCACACTCTCTCTGCAATGCCTATTGTAACCGTCCTAGATTGAGGACGAAAACTCGTGTTATTAAACTATTTCCGACAAATTTATCTGTTTTTATTCATTTATTATTCCTGACTTATAATATATACGGTGTCACAGATTATAATATTAGGAATTATCGATTACAATCGTTAGCATATCGGAAGGAAATCCAATAAAGTTAAACTGATGTAACTAAATTAATATAAAGTATTATATATGCTTAGAATTGAAAATAATGTTATACCTTATTCCTCTGTTAATTTGTGTTTCTTTTTATTTTACAGGTAAGTTTCAACTACTGTCGAGTTCCAAGACTTCCTATCAGATGGCACAAATGGACGTAAACTCAAGTATTGTTAAACATAAAATATTACTTATTGAATTGAATATATAGATCATTACATGGAATGCCATGGAATTAATCTCAACCTATATCTAGAAATTAACTGCAACGTTTAATTTTACTTTGTTATTAGACAGAAATATTTACTACAAACAAGTTAAAATGCAATGTACAAAGAAAAGTTGAAAGGTTTTCAAATCAATTGGACAATTATAGGTTACTATTCGAATATATCAAAATATAATGTAAACTCAAGTTTTTAAACTCGTTTACAACATTTAAAGTACTAGAAGAGGTTTAATAAATATTCTTTCACAATCCCTTCCCTTAAAACAACTCAGTTTGAAGTAACAATCTTGTTGGTTAAACTACATGATTTACTTATATAATTTTTAGGTAATTAAAAATATAATTAGAATTATGTTATTTTTATGGGAAATTATCATTCAAAAACAGCAGCTTCAGGAGAATTTCGTAACTATAAATTTTAATTTTATGGAACATGTAATATTGTAATATTTTTATTATCAACGAAATATATAATCATTTAGCAATTATGATTAAAATACAATCTGCCATATATGGCCCCATGAATATTTATTGGGAGAAATATTTTGTTTTAAGTTGTCTCACCATAATTTTTATTTACTACGACCGTCGTCTTTGAAAGACAAGTACGACAGTAATTATAAAAGTATTCCAGTTTTATGTTTCGTGACATATGCGCCCAACAATTCTTCGTTGTTGGTAATTGCTGGGATTCCTCTTCTGTGCTTCTCTCCCAATACCATAATTTAATAACGCAGTCTGTAATAGGGCCTTGGCGAATAAAGGGGACGCCAAGAAACACAGATCATTTCCGAGCCATTACTTGTCTCTTCTTGGATGGGGCAAAATGGTGATCAGTCCCCTTGCAATTTCTAAGAAATTGTTTTTACTTCGACTACAAAGTAGATCTTTTAATATGTAATTCATTTTATCATTAAGAGTCGATGTTGTTAATATTTTCTCAAGTTCTAAAGCCGTTCTAAGGTCCGTTATTTGTCAATTTTGACGAAAAAAATACGGAACGTTTACAGTAATATGCACGTTTTATAGTCAATAGTTCACATTCTTACAGAATCAAATTACATAAGTAATTACGAATAATTCAAATTACCACATGTCATTCATATAATTAGGCCTATATTATTATCAAGCAATTTCATTAGCTCATCCTATTTCAAATAAATATATTATGTTTTTTACAATTATTAACAATCTGTTTATTGGATTATTTGATGTTAACTTCAATCTATATTGTTTTAAATTGAATGAGCTTCAATTGAATAATTACTATAGATTCCTATGCTTGATTAGCATATAAAGCTGAATCATTTACAGTAATCTTCAGTAATCCACCAATCCTATAAATGGAATGTTTAAAGATATTGAAGTACTATTTTCTTCTTCAATGATTATAAATGAATATGATTTATTCTTCATTTTGTTACCTATGTATTACATACCCAATGGGTTTGCAATCGGTATCAATAATTTTGAAAATTATTAATGTTCGTTTGATAAAGATTTCAAGAAAGGAGATTTCAGCCAATAATTATGCCATTGTATTTTTGATGACATCCTCCAGAGTAGTCTCCGCCCGGAGACCCTAATGAGGTACTATTTTATCTTCGGAATATTTTACCCGAGAGGCTGCCTTCATATTGTTATGCATTTTGCGTTGCATGTCCGCGGGACATTAAAGACAAGGTTGTAGTTTCCCTTGCTTTCATGAGTTATTTTTTAATGAATATTCTAATGTCAAAATCCTATATATTTCTAATTATCAACATTAAACCTTTTTTATTAACAATTAATATTCAGTAAAATTATTAGTAATGGATTTTTGTATATTACTCAGAATGATTAAAACCCCATGGGATGTAATACACCAGTATCACTTTTTTATCCATAATTTCTGCGGTAACCATTTTTATTTCGTTTATCAATAAAAATAAATTACTAATATTGCATTAATTTAGAAATTAAGCTGACGAGATTTTTTGAACTTATGGACTCTCTGGAAACGAAATATTATAAATCAGGTCTTCTCAGTGAAATGGGTCAGTATAAAATGAATTTATTAAATACAATTACAACATAGTTTTCTGACTTTAAAATTACAAATGACACCATTTCGGTCGTAACCGTCGCTGGAGATGGTCCACGACATTAAATTCTTCACTTGTGAAGAATTACATGAACTACACGTACATTCAATAATCTTTTCGGCTGACGGAGTCAAAGAGTAAATATGATGAACTGCTAAATTTTATGCCTAAGGAAGTCTCAAAATGGAGACGAAACATCGCTTTTGATAAAATAGTGATAAATTTATATTATATATTGGCCGTCTTTTTATTTATTGCAAATTTATTAAACACACTTCAAAATGTTTCGACTCAAATCAGGTCCCGTATACATTTTTCTTCTGAGATACCAGATGATCCAGTGATGAGTTCAACGTTCAAGCTGATATCAGAATAATATATTAGTTTATTGATGAGTGTCTATTTTGGCTGTGGTGCGGTTCAGCTGAATGAATCAAATGAGAGAGCAGATCCAAGTCTGACGAACCCGACGTGACTGAAGAGGCCAAAGAGATATCTCGGCACCGAGGGAGACAATAAATTACTCTCGAGATTCCTTATTACATGTCCCGGGGAAGCTTATTTAATTTGCCTGATTGCTTCATCTCGTGATCATCATCGTTTTCGTAACGCGGCTGGATCTCCCCCTCTCAAACGAGCAAGTGTGCCATTACGTCTTCGGTCGAGGTGAATCGCTCCCAGGGATTTGACATGTGTGGGGCCAGAGCAGCTATTTGGGCATTGGCCAGCAACGGTGGCGGCCAGTTCTGCAGTAAATAAGCATTCCGCGATTTTAAATAGGCTCCGAGTTGAGGGAGGACGCCTCCAACGCTATTTAAGAAATCTGCCGGAACAACTGGCCCATTGTTAAGTTCTACTTTGGCCTCACATAATGGCATTATCATTACTGTACATTCCCTCCGTCGCCTGATCCCAAGAACACATTCATATTTTTCTTTCTAGACTCTAGAATTTCCTTTCTTCTACAGTTGTTTTAATTCTACTTCACCAAGACTATTTCTTAATCCTACCGCCATCTAACTATTTCTAACTAGTTTCTTTAAATTTTTAATTGCAGAATACAACAAAAAATGTGTTTCCGTTTTGGTAAAGGTTGAGTTTAATCAATTTTCAGTTATATTAAGAAAATTAATTCTCAGGAAATCATCGTTTACTTTTTCAATATATTACTATTTCTTTCGTATTGTAATGAGGTAAAATTGAAAGGGCACAGAATATTTGTGAGGATTTCAAAAGTCTGGTCAGAGTGTCGTATTTTATCACGTCTTTCAAGACTTGTCATTGTAAATAGGGTTGTCCGAAGGTCGGAAAGGGAAGTATGACCGGGCAACCCTTTTGCCTGGTGTGCTGGGCAATAACAGTAGCAGAGCGGACACCAAACTAAACAGTATGATTTTAAGATTTCAAGAGTAGTGAGTATGGTATCTCAGGAGAACGGACGAATTAAAATTTTGATATATAAGAATTGAGCAAAATGTTGTTGGTATCGTGGCCGAGAAACAAGAAAATTTTATTAAAGTTTACTGCGGAGCTACTTGGTAGCCTTATACAACGAAAGGAGTATTTATAAGTGAAATTAAAATCAGAGCTAAGTTTTTATTGTTTATTGTGTGCGTCTGTGAAATTGATCTTCGGAAGGCAAAGGATGAGTCAAAATAAACTTTTGATTACAGAAACTTGCTCGCATATTTGTTTATATCTCCCCACGAAAAAGTACCTCTGGAGAAAGAAGCCAATCAGTTAAAAATTTAAAATAAATTTGTATTAATGTTATCCTGATAAATAAACTATTAAGACAGAAAAAAACAATACAGTAAGTAGGTATATTTTCGTTTCATGGCTGTAATAAGTTCAGTTCGTTAACGGACGACCCACATTTCTCTTTAAGAGAAGACTGTTATAATATACAATTTTATAACTCCTATTCTCATCAGCAGGTGACTATATTAAACTTTTAAAATTTCTTTCATGTCTGTGTAAGGTTCCTCTGTTTTATTTTTAGAATAACAAAAGTATTAGGTTACTTTGCATGAAAATAATTCTGAAAAACTTTAAAATTCTCTCATCTTATAATTTTCAAATATTTCTTAAACAATACCCATTCTTGCTTGAATGTAGTGTTCTTGACAAACTGCGAAATTGACTAGTAAAACTCTCCATTATTTAAAGTCACAAAAGTTAGAAAATTTATTGTATTCGTGTCCAATGTTCCGCATTCGCAACGTTTTCGTAATTTTCGTGATGGCCTAGTCTAAATCGTATGTTTCATTACAATATGCATTTCCGTCAATTGTAATTAGCGGAAGTGAAAATTTTAAGCTTTACTAGCTGTAACAAGTGGAAGAGAAATGAAGTTAATTGATTTCCTTGACGGTGTAATTGCGAGCTGGTGTCATTATAACGCCAATATGCCAGTCTGTCTGGTCGAGGCATATGTAATTACAAGCTCGTAAGTGAAAGCTGTTAGTATTTGGAGTAGTAACATAATATTTAACAGACGAAGGGCGACGTAGCGGTTAATCGATACGCCCCTTGGGGAAGGGGGTGGTGATACATGCGCAACCACCTCCCACCAACACTCTCCAGGCCCAATTACGTGATTAAAAGTTTTTATGTCCTGGGCGCTCGGTCATTATAAAACACTGGCGATTGCGAAAATGATTCGCATTAGTCCGCGATATTGGGCAGCTACGAGGGGCTAAATGAGTTAACGCGATGGCCACGTCAACCCTGCTGCTGATGAGCGGCCGGCCCAGGGGTAGGGGCAAAAAAGCAATTAACAAAATTGGAATAACAGCGCGATACTCAATTAATGACAATCCGATAGCGGCGGCAGTGGCCGTGTTCGAAACACCGGCCCTAACGGTTTAATCAGTTATATTGGGCGTGATATGCCTCGACACGGAAAGGGAGTGTCCTCTGGGAAATGAAGGGGTGCCTCTGCGGTGTTCCTGGACAGTCCTTCATTTCGTACGCCACTCGGTAATCGTACCAGACACGGATATTAAAGCGGAACAGCGAAGAAAATGAGATAGGTAGACCAAAACCGAAAATAGTTGTCAAATGTATAAGAAACCAGAAACAACGAGAATAGGTTCATACACTACATTGCGGCCTTCAAAGACGGTAAAGCGATCATAGTGAATAAATTAGCTGTCTAAAATTAAAAAAATTTATTCTATGTGGGTGTATCACAGTATCCAAGCTCTAGCCAGGATTTGAACCCGAAACCTTTGCGGTTCTTTGTATTGTTGATCTGAAATCGATTTTTATATGGCCAAACCAGTGACTTCTGGCCAAACGAAAAGGACTATGAATATAAGAACTAAACATCATTACAAATTGGCAAATTAAAATTATAGTAAACACAACCCATCACTTTCGTTTTAAATTTAATCACTGATTCGATTTTGACAACGCCTCAGTATTCTAAAAAGATTAATTTCTGAAATGTTGTACATTCAAAATCAACGTAATACTGTCCACATCAAGTATGGCACGGAAAATCACGATGCGTTGTTTTAAGGTTTTTTGATCTTGTGAATTTGGTTTTATATCTTCCTCAATATTTTGCCGCTCCTAAGCACGCTAAGATGCGTCGAACGTGCTGCACTTTCAAATTTCTTTTTAATTGTTTCTCATCATAGAGTTTCTCTGTAAAATACCGTTGCTTCTTCGGGTTAAGGCTTTCGTAATTTAATTTCGCGTTAGTAAGTCCATATCGTTATGGATAATTCCAAAATTTTTGGCATTGTAAACTATATTCAAAGCGGTCCTTATTGATCAAAATAATTTGATGATTACGAGAGAAATTTAATTATTTAAAAGAAATTTACACCATCTTTCGACAGATCAATATTCCAGTTTTGCAAATTTCATGTAAAGTAAGTTTTAACCAGCAAACAATCCTAGTCTACTACATGTTTTAACTTAATTTGGGTATCTCTAGGTCTCAATGACGATTTCGTAGTTGCATTTTGTACAGGTTTTCCGTTAATGGTTAATTTTTTTCTTATCGGAGCTTTGGTATTCCGGTGGGGTTTGCATTGTGGATGGCAATCGCGTGTTCAATATTGGTGCAGTTGAGGCTGAGCACGTCACCTGATGGAACGTCAGCTGCCCGTAAATTAGATAATAGGCGATGTCGGGTGAATGAGCGGACTGGCGAAGCGCCAAGGGGCCCCATCGCACCTACACGACGATCCTGTTAGCTTTGTAAACACGACGGCCTCTCAAAGGCTTCGCATGTGGACGGATGTGGAGAATTATACACCCCCACACCATTGCCGAAGTTTCGTGTTAAGAAACTGGTCCTTTAGCTTGTAGCGGCTGACTTATCTCTCATATTGCACCAACCAGAAAAGTAATATTTTTTATGTGATCCTGATTGGTGGCTTAACACAAGACGATCACTGACTTGTAAACTGGAATATTGGCACAATACTTCTGAATCTATCCAAATGCATTTGTATCTCAATAAGACAGACAGTTCTTGATCACAGATATGCACAAAAGTATAAACAGTACATTATTTCTATTGAGATGATTGCCTACGTATGCTTACTCATCGACAAATTGAAGCTGTACTGACACTATTCCTGCCTTGGCCATGCTCTTTATCCATTTTCTGTTGGAATGTATTCTTAAAATTAAGCTGACTATATTGTAATGAATATGGGGGTATTATTATTTTATGTTATATTAGTCTATTAATGAAATTCCATTTATAATAAAAAAAGCAATTTACTTTATATTTATCAATTTTACATAAATATTACAATTTTCTCATTTTAAAATGATGAGCTGGAAATTCTTTTTATTTAAACACTATATATATATAATGGTACAAATTAATTTCCTTTTTTTAAGGTCCACGAGCTCTACTCTAACGGTCCTTTTAACTGGGAATTCTCAAATAACGGATATACTTAGCACTAATCCTAATGAAAACTGGCAGTTCCAGGAAATCGGAAAAAGGTTACAAACAGAGCTATTTACCGTGTCAGCTTGTTTGGACCTTCCAGCGCCGCTTCCTCCATGCTCTGGTCTGGATCACCCCTTACATATGCTGCTCTTGTCCGTGTCCAGGGTAATTTCCAATCTTAGCCTCAGATCATAACCTCCACATCGTTAATCATCAATTCATCTCATTCCTCCATATCAGCGTCTCCTCACTCTGTAACATATGGTGATCATCTGCAATCAAGTTTATTGTCTGTCCTATCTGGGAAGAACAGTTTTCCTCTCTCCACCATCGTTTTTGCGGGAAAACACCACGCGATGTCGCCAAAACTCACCATAGTTGGGAAAATCTCCAGGTGCGCCGTGGTGTCTGAGTTTTAATACCCCTGTCCGTAAACTTTCACGTAGCTCGCCTTTGATACCGCACTATCGTGACAATGTTTTTATACACATAATTAAAATTATCTTAGAAATAATGATGTTCAGAGGCAAGCCATCTCAACACTGATAAGGATGATTACATGGTACGTATCATCATTGGGAAGTCAAAAAAAAATTATTCCACTAATTATGTAAAGATAATGTTGACCAGTAGCACTTGTAAACGTAATGAGTTGCAGTTTGTTGCATTAAAAATACATAGTATAGGAGTGTAAGTTATGAAACGATAACTTTCCGCTCATAAAATTCAATTTTCAGGCAACACGGCGCAAATCCGCAAGCTAGTGGAGGTTTTATAGAGGAAGCGGGAAAATTCGGCGTCGGAAGGTGTCGGTGCGTGCATAGTAATGTCCGTTTTAGCATACATCCGCGACTGATATATCTGCGCAGGAAGAACGTTGTCTTCTGGACAAGCATACGCTCCGATGGCCTACGCCTGATAGTGCCGCGACTTCTCGCCTTGCACGGAAACCTCGACCAGCTCGGGACACGGAGCTCCTGGATCACGGCTGTTGTTTGTACGCAAACACACACTGCTCGTGACGTCCCAAGTTTTCAAGACAAGAATACAATCTTCTGTAATAATCTTAGTGCCATCACCGTCCGTTTTCAACCTTCATCACTATTTTGAGAATCATTGAAGATTAAATGAGGTATTAAGTCCTGTATTGCTGATGATTGGAGATCGGTAACAGTAAATCTCTTTTTTGAATTTGTTATTACATTTTTATGAGATCAGAATAATATGTCCCAGTTTGGAATTTCCCTTGATCTAAGAGGTTTTCTCGGTAGATAATAGTCGATTGAACCTTGGTAACTTATTGGCAATGGTTAATTTGTTCCGGTTTGCTATCACACACAAATTTTGTGCAGTATCCAGACGTGAAGCTGATCAATGGCAGAGTGGCAGCCGCCACGGCTCTCCGCGGAACATGCATCAAGCTCTCGCCTCGCCCGGTGCTGTTTATCGCGGCGAACTTGCCCGCGCCTGCTTATTTATTAATGGCCTATCGCTAGTGTAAATCTTCTACTTCTACAGCTGGCAGGCTCAAATTAATATAAGGCCCCCCACCACATGAACTCCTCCTCCCCTATTCCTCTGGCAAGATAGCAAAGTGAATTCTAATTCGTCCCTCCTCCTCCTCCCTCGCTTCCTTACTTGACATCACAATGCGTATTTGACTTTACAACGAAGGTAATGGAGGACGTAGGTGTCTGGCACATGCGCATGAGTCCTCCTTATCTGTCGGCCCTCATCGACCGTGAGAATGGATCGCTGGACGCGACCTAAGTGACAACTTCCGGCTACATATCATAGCGCATCATAAGCGCGATAATGAGGCAGCTGCACACCCACGCCGGGCTTCCTGCCATCTGGGAGACTACAGTGCTCTAACATTACACTAAACTGATGATTTACACGATCTTTATCTGAATTTTGGTATTCTGCTCATTTAAGCATTTGAGGTTCAGTATCAAATTTCATTAGTTCCTCTACTTCAGCTTTCAGAATGTGACTGGAGGTTGCTGTCCCACATCCTCCCTAACCTAGCGTATTCCATCCTTGGCTTCCCTCTTCTGTTCTTAACCTACACACTTCCCTTTAATACTAATCTTACACGTCCCTTCTCTTGGTCAACGTCCTCCATCCTGTTCTCTCTTCTCTTCTTCCGCTTATAACTTCCTGCTTACTTACTCTATCCACCCCTCTGATTTTTAGCATTCTTTTACAGCACCACATTTTGAAAGATTCTATTCTTTTCCTTTCTGCAACTCCTACCGTCGACGTTTCGCACCTATATAACGCCAGACTCCATACGAACATTTTTAATAACGATTTCCTAATATAACAGCCGAATAATATTACGTAACTAAAATGAAATGTAAAATGTCCTGACAAATCGTTCTGCTTACAGTTTCAAGATAAGACCGCCAATAGGAGTTGCGTTAAATTTTATAAAATAGTAGTTACAGACTATCAACTAGGGAGTGCTTCTGGACCATCGTAGACACATGTAGCTAGCTAGTCCAGAGGATTAGGGCATTAAACTTCTGTCACTCAAATTACTATTTTCTTTATTTGACATTTAATCGTAAAACATTTAACACTTATATTAATTTTACGCACCATTACAAAAAAATATAGCAAAAAATCTAAATTAAATCACAACATACCAGCTACGTTTAGTGTACTAAAAGATTTGGGCATATGTGATAGTTTTTAAATTGAAATATTCTATATTGTACCAATCTTCTATTGGCTCTCCTACTGATGAAGTAAAATGTAGACTAATTTTTTAATTAAATTGTGTTACATATAGATTACATGAATTTGGATTAGGTATTACTCCGAACATAGACTGTTTTATTCAGTTTCACTTTTCCTGTAAGTCTGTAGAATTGGTATACATTTAATATTTTAAATTAAAGTGAATAAGCTTGTATACTTCCAACTTTGCTTGCTTCGGTGATTTGAGGGAAAATTAATTCGAAATAAGACCACAGAATTCAGGGAAGTTTCAGTTACTTACTTGGACTCGAAGGTAATTTAGGATGTGTGTTCTTCCATTTATTAACCTGTCATTATTTTTAAACTTCCATAAATGATAAATTGGTAACTCTATTTGCATAAATTGTATGACGAACGCATCACCACGAGTTTGAAAGGCTAAGAATAACTGGATATCTCTTTTAGTGTGTTAATAGTGCGTTGTTTGATACTAGTTTCAGCAGCTGCTGTACCTCTGCTTTGAATACTCAGCGGAGGTCCAATTTTGAGTTATTCGAGCGTTCCCTCCCAGCGCGAAGGAATTCCAGCCACAACGTTTTAGCTGTGGCACTTTTCTGTGAAAGGAATAGCTCTCGCGGAATGGCCGTGGATGCAGACGTGACTCATTGCTGTCACGCTCATTGCGCTAAATTGCTCAATGGTTTAAGAAAAGAAGGTGGTGGGAGTGAGGGGGAGCCACGTAGAAGGGGGGGGAGGGGGGCAGCGCCTGTCAAGATGGTTTCTAGCACAGCATATCCGCCAGAGGGCTGCCTAACGCGCGGGAGAAGACACCTTAGACAATCCCTGGCGAGCTTTGTGGACTTCATATATACTTCTAAATCTATAGAATACCAAACAGCTCCTTTCAAAATTGAAACTGTAAGAAGCAATCTTCTAGCTCTGTTTCCCCCGAACGTATCTCCGAAATGAAAAATAATTATTTTTTTATGTATATAACCCCCCTGAAACCCCGTACAAGAAAGCCCGGACGTCATTGAAATACCCTAGTTCGTTCCGGTCAAGAATCTACAAATTTTCCAACAAATTTGATAGCCCCTGTCACTTTCTCCTCATGCTACAAATCTGCAGCAACCCCGGAATCATCTTATGTTGGCTTTACGAAATTTCCTGTTTAGTACGTTTATTTACTTACGAACATGTCTGCTGTAATTACCTCTTCCCCTCTCTGCTGTTGTTTCTTCTTTACTATACGTCGCCCTACTTTGTCCCCTAGACCTCGCAAAACTAGAACGGCAATACTTTTAATAAAAATTTTAATTTAACGGCTGTTTTGAAGTAATAAAAGTGATTCTCGACCTTTCTCAGAAAAATTTATTTATTCAACTCAATATATTAAGTGTTATCCTTGTTTGGATATTACAAAGCCTGAATAAGGTGTGAATATGCTCCGAAACATCGTTATTCTATAATTTGAATAAATGAATTTGTCTGAAAAAAAGGTCAAGAATTGCTTTTATTAATGCCCTCAATAAAAAGACACAGAATTATTTTTAATAATAAACTTTTATTACACTGAAGTAACACTACGGCCCGTACCTTGAATTTCGTTTATAATTATTGATGTATTCTGAAATATACAACGGTATTGCGTGGAAAATTATTATTTTTTAGGTTCTATTTAAATATATTTAGCAGAAAACCGAGACGTCTGTTCGGTGCTTGCTCCATTAGCACTTTCTTCTGTGTTAATTCTTCCATAATCTGAAGTTCTCTCTCTTCGCTCATGGCACTCGATACATTTTTTTCCCTTGAGTCTCTACAATTTAATCTCTCCATCATCTGGTTCACTCCACGTTGCGATACTAACAGGAGGATATTGTAGTATGACTACAAGGGAAACATATCTTTATCCACGTACGCGGAAGAAAGAATATCACCTTTGGCGGGAAGGTGTGTCGTCTATGGAGATCAGGTGATGGATATTATCACGAAGCTTACATGATTTGTAACAAAATTAGAGATGACTGTTAAACGGCAGAGATTGATGGAAATACTTTGGTTGAGAAACCTATAACAGTGGATATTCAATAACCAAGGGAAAAAAACGTTTGATTTGATTTGCGTCTTGATTGTGTCGCTTCATTCAAACTTGTTTAGTATATTTGTGAAAATGCATGTTAACTTTATTCATTTGGTAGCATAGTGGTTTATTTGGTTGCGAGTGAAACCAAGTATTAACCCTAATAAAAAAGATTAGAAATTTTATTTCGAATACGTGGCATATAGTGACGTCATCGGGTACTTGTTTGTAACCGCATCGAGCCAGGCATGAACTGAGAATATATGCTGATATTTAATTTGGTGACCTTTAGGGAGGGGTAGATTTATAAAGTTAAATAATTTTAATATTCCTCATAGCATCAGGATCTGGAGTAATTACTAAATAGCTGTAGTATCGGTCCGGTTAGAGTTGAGTAGGAACAAGCTTGTAATTATTGCGTTGAGAAATCCGTTGAGAGTACAGTAAAGCCATTTAGAATCCTTGAAAAGCGAACTTTACGTAAGACCGATTCCATGGCCAGATCCGTGCGAATGAAACTATAAAGCACTACAATGCAGCATCTGGCATTGTCCGAGCTCTCGCACGCCCAGGCATCCAAGACGAGACTTCAAAACGCCAAATAAGCAGCCGATACGCCGATTTCGGGTCACAGTTACCCCTTCTCCGCTCAGTTCGGCCATCACTAAACCTCCTTTACAAATTGAATGTCACGAAATGAAGAGGCAAGCGTCGAGGAGTTTGGAAAAATCGAGCCTTCCTTTGTTGACTTAACTAGAATCGGGGTGTAAGTTAGTGGGAGACCCTGTGTAGTGTTGCATGACGCCCAAGGGTTTCTATTATAACTGTCACCGGGGACGAATATTCCTTTTTTGCTTCGTCGCAAGTAAAACTAATAGCTTTCTAAACGAGTGGCATCGGATGTTCACTGAGCCAAGACACGAAAATACGACGCGCCACGATGCCGACAGGAAATAAAAGAACACCTAACAGACCAGCTGCATCGGCCGGTGACAGCGGGAAAACAATTTATTTTCAGCTTTTGTCTGCTAAAAAAAGGAATACTTAAGGAGATACCTTACCTGGCACCATCAAATTTAGGCAAAAACCCGTGATTCGAGATACAGAATATGGTATGACGAATGAAGCATTTGACAAAAATAGAGACTACTCTTGGTGGATACTCGCTCAATCTTCATGAAGATCTGAAAAATAATGTGACATAAATTAATATGAATGATATATTGATGAATGCTTGCTTCTAGATTTTTAAAATTGTACTTAGTTTTAAAGAAAATACTATTTTTCTGTCAGGTTAAACAATATTATTGGTCCAGAATTGATCAAATCTTGCGTCTGTGTCATTGGAGTTCTTCATCTGCTGGCCCGATTTGAAGTCTGCATTTCCATAGTAGTCCCGATTAATCTTCTTTGTTGCAACCATACACTCTTCAGCTAATATTAAACATCTGTAAAATCAGCTCATGTTAATAGCCTCATCGTCGTGTGAACTGTTAATAACCAAACTCTAGAATGATCCTTATTTTTCCTCTACGAGTCCATTATATATGTTCTGAAATCCTTGTCTCAGTCATCTAACATCACCATTGCTGCCTTGTAACAATTCAAGTTACATCACCGGTAGCAATCTATCCCAGGAGTGGCCAACCTTTTGAACATCAAGTGCTAATTTTTTGACAGACTAGTTCAGATGCGCCATACGACTCCAGCACATTTTGAAGGATCATACATTCATCGTTAGGGATTGGTAAATTGATAATCTGCTTCGTTTAACGCAGTTAAATTAATTTATTTATGCCAGTCGAATGAACCACCAATCTACAAAACTCAAGAATAATGTTCCTGTACAGGATGGTGATAGCTTCATAATGGTCGTTTGGTGAAAACTCTGGACGATAGTTGTTGGGACTAAGAGCGAGATTGGTTTGGAACTTGGAATTGTTTGTTCTCTCACTCACTCTCTCTGTTAGTCAGAAGAAATATTATTAAATTCTTCTATTCTCGACTTTTGGACATTCATTGTATTTATTTATAAAACATTTATAACTGTCTAATGCTTTCTAACAATGTAAATGGACTTCTCATCTAAAATATAAACAGGCTCAAAGATGCTATGCTCCACTTTTAATCGTCCAAAGCGCTACGTTTGGCCACCTCTGATCTATCTCACAGACGAGTCCACATTTTTGTTGCAGAAGCTCTTTCCCTGCTCATCTCAAAGCAATTCATATCCATGGTGAATGGGAAAGTCACAGATTGTTATTTTTTTATCTTCCTACCGCCGAATTTTTCCAACAAACCAAGAATTTAAAATTATGCCTTATTACATATTACACTAATATTCTAAACTACTATTGAAGAGTGAATTCAAATTTTACATTTAATCTCATTGATGCAGTTACTTTAGTGAACCTACATAACATGGAAGGTGGAGGGATTCTGTGTTTAATATATACGCTGCGTCAAATGAGCTTCAGTCCAGTTAATCTGCTGTAGGGCTCTGAAATTGGCAGTTAATGAAATGAGGAAGAAATATTACAAATCATGTGATAGATCAGTTTATGACTCTCAAAACAAAAATATTCGTGATATACATAAATCATGTGGAAAGCATGTAAATTGGGGGAAATATAGCCTAGTAAGTCGCAGTACTCGCTCAATTCTGACTCACACGCGGGTTTTAAATCACTCGAAGAGAATCAATAATAGATATGGAGTCATTCTTATCATTAAGTAAGAGGAGGCAAACAGTCAGAGTGTCTGTATTGACCGCAGCTGGGAAAGCGGAGGGGCAGCCACAGATCTTGAAGTAATGTGTTTATTTATAAGAATTCCTCACCCCTGAAGTAGCACCTTTCCGTCCACGTTGGCCATTACCCCCCTGGGTACAGTTAGCTTTTATGTTAGGGGACCACTACTATAAACCATGCTGATACTCATGCTGCTGACCGAAACCATCCGCGTTATGGTTATGGACCAGGTCGTGTGCGCGACTCTTCTATCTGCGGCCACAACAAAGACGTGCTACGGTTATTGCCTATGTGGACTGTAAAAAATTCGCATGTTTTATAGTGGCCGTAAAAATGGACCAGAGAGCGTCGAGTTGTCGTCCGGTCTGTTTCTGTTCCTATATATACATAAAGTCTACAGGCCCTCCAGTGCTTGAATGCGGAAGGGGAGCGAAATGATGCTGCAGGACTTTGTAGCCAATAAAAATTTATATCTCGAATCCATTGTGATTTGAAATGCGAACGACGAGTAGCTTTCCTTTTTCTCTTCCTCGTGATAATCCTCAAAGGCCAAAAAACGTGCTATTTCTTCAATTCATCAAAATGGAAGAAAAGCTTAGCTTATACACGACTTTTAACAACCAACTGCGATAATACAAACAGTATGAAGCTACTTTTATATTAAATCATGTCTTAAATTACACCAGTTTTCTCGATTAAATAGTAATATAGTTACAATTATTTGACAAAATCTCGATAATCTTTTCTGCGTAGGTTATTAAACGCTGCGACAATTAAAAATATAAAAAGTTACTTTTAGCCTTTTTATAGTCATAACATAATTTTGCGCCATACACTGTCCTAGTCAGACTTTGAAAAACACTTGAAAGGGTTAAAGTTATTTAATAAATCGATCTCCTTCTCATTGTGACCGAATTTATGTTCGAAATGGATTGAATCACCAATTTTTATTAGTGGTAAGTTTGAAATCAATTTTTGTATTTTCCGTTCGCATGTTGTCATTTTCTACTATGAATATCCATAAGTAGACTTTACTCCTGGTCATATGACTAAGATAAAAATTATACTAATCATATAAAATAGACCAAAGAGAACTATCGAAAACCGAATTTTTTTTCCATCAACAACAGCAAGCTACATAGCATACTCGGGTATTTGAACAATCGGTGAATGAGTTGGCAGTACACAAAATTGTGATAATTGGCAATACAATTTTTTTTACGAAAACATATTTAAAGTGACAGGTTATGGCATTTAATAGCATAGGAAATGGGATGGAAAGGGTTAAGTAGGACTCATGGACCATAGTTTAAGAATTCGACCCGTATTTGCTCAAATGTCATTCAAGGAAAACCATAGAGAAACTTGCATTCGGTGGGTTTGGCTCTTGATACTTGTCCCACGTCGTTCCATTGAGTGGTTTGCTATGGTTCAACTACGAGATAGAAAATTATTACTAATATTTATATAACCTGCTTAGGGATGATTTAATTAATAAGCTCTTAATTAAAGCCAACAAACAGTTTACTTAGCTCAGTAATTTCCTCACAATTGGTCAAAAGGAATCGAAATTAAAGTAAGCGTCTCTGGGAAAATGCGTTATTTACGAGGGCTTTGAAGTATTATAAAAATTCATTCATGGAGATCAGTAGGACGAATATGCGAAACATCCAATCTTTATTTATTTGTATCTGATTATGTAATATTCTTATCTAGATAATTATTTCATTTCCGTGGACAAGAATTTCGGAACAGTATTGTAGTCTAATTTTAAGGCCACTCGTCTACTGTATTCCGTAAAAGTGATGCTGTAGAAAGCAAAAGCTGAATGTAGTGAGTCATGAGAAGTCTTATCTGTTTTTGAAAATAAAAGCAATGCAATCAATTATTCGTTCCTATGTTACAAATGGTTTTATCAGATGAGTGTCTCAGTTTCTCTGGATTACTTTATGAACGTCACCGTTTTCTAAGCATTATTTTGTTTGTTGCTGTATTGTTGAAGTGTCTGGTGAGAGGGTTCTACTCCGTTTCCCCCCATATACCTGCGTGTTTACGCCCGTGCTACAAACTGGACGGACAGCCGAGGCAAACAACGACTCGAATGTCAGGTGCTATTAGGACCGAGGCGTCATATTTACAAATCCTTCACGCAGGCCTTAATATTTTGACAAGAGGGAGGGCGAAGGCACAGAATGGAACTGTGGCGAGGTCTGCCGCCGGAGCAGTCCCTCCTTACCTCTGTTTTACATCAGTCTCTAGGATATATAAACGCCCAGACAAAGTGTGGGTCCCAACTGCGTATTTTTGGACGGTGTTGCCCGCTTGAATAAACAGGTACGCGAGAGGTGAAATTTTTCTTGTCTCTCCTCCGCGGCGTGCGGGGGAGGAGCGAGGAGGGGGTATCTAATTATATATTCGTGAGGCACAAGCAATTATACTTGCAAACCTGACAGATTAATGGATCAGGGGATTATGCTGTCTTCCGATCACTCAGTGCAGGAACTAGTTGCGAATAATTGCAAGCTTGCTCCATGTTGTCCGGAATCTTTTCTTTGGTTTATAGAATTTTTCTTGCTTGTATACATTCTTTCACTTATAGAATAACCATCAGAGTGAATTTGGTTAAAATATACTTAAAAAAGAAGTAATATATTCAGAACATAAATACTTCAGACTCCTTCACAATGCGGATGCAGTTGAATTTATAAAATTTTAAATTGCATGAAACTTTAAAAACAAATAAGATTTAAAGGACAGTGCATGACGCTAAAGTAAGAGGGAAATTTAATTGTATAGTCTGTAACCGCCCAGGCTGAAGTAAGGTCGAAAATTTACCGAGATTTTAACAAGCAATATTAGAAATGCTTATATATCTGTTGGAAAGTATAACTGTAAATCTTTGAAATGTGATGAATTACTTCATAATTATCATTACATAAACGATACATATATTTTTTAATTCTCCATAACTTTTTAACACAGTTAATAAACATTTATTAATTTAGGTAAAATTAGAAAAAATGAGATTTCGGGCAATATTTTTGCTATAATCATCACCTCTATTTCTTGACAGATTTTATAATAGTTCTCTACGTGGAACATGGATTTAAATCAATTAGTAAGCGTTCCTATATGAACGAGTCTATCCTTTAGGACTAAATCACTGCCCGGATACACTAAAATTCTGTCTCATCTCACGTTCAAACATGCTCATATTTTCTTAAAAATTAAATACGGTTCCATTAATCCAAAACGACTACTTATCGAAATCAAACAAAACTAATAAATGAATATTTATTTGAAATGCAGCTTTGAATATTATAGAGGCTCACTGAGAACGCAAGGGGATTTCCATACGTAAATTAAAAATCAGTCATATCAAATTTATAATCTTTGAAATTGAACGAATCTGTACGTATTCAGACTCTGGTCCGAAAATTTAAATCTTTTAAAAGTTTTTAGAGTAACAGGTAGACTTATTATTATTGGAGACTGAAATAAATAGTAGCAAACTAGTTGGCAATTTACAATTAATCGCTGTGTTATATAGGAGGATGGAACACATCCAATTCAAAGTTGGTAGAGATACTCGTATAAAATGCATATATATGAGTCAGGAAATGACATTGTCATGTTAATTAAAACAATTAATAGGGAAAGGACAGAGAGATAGAAAGTAGGTGACTTACCTGAGGTTCATAGATGGTAGACACCTTGTGAGGTTTAGAGTACTTGAATTTTCGGAGGCACCGCCCCCTTCATCAGAAAGTTAGGAAGACATTTACAGTGATCGGCTGGATATATATATTTTGTGCTCATTTTATTCTACTACAAATTTTTATTTTATAATGTCACTTCGTAGATTGGTGAAAAAAGTAACTTCACGCGGGTCAATTTAATCGAAACAAATTCCTAAGGGAGGACTCGCTGAAAAGAACATTTATTCATTTCTCGGCAACTGTTGTGGAATGTGTTCCTAGATTTGAAAATACGCGTGATTAAGGTTAGTGTCAGAATTTTTGCCATGACATCATTTAGTGGAGCACGAACATCATCAGTTCCCGTGTTGAGGATAGGACAAGTGGGGAAGCATTCCTTCGCTCGTTCTCGACTCCTAATTGGCGCAGCCGACAGATGAATATTAATTTTTCAGCCATGTGTCGCGCCGGGGACGAACAATACGATCTGTTGATACGAGGAGCAGTTCTGTTCGTGTTGTTCTCTTCAGAAACGGCCTCAAGGTTATTTGTCAACGCCGAGCTCGCCTCGTTCCCTGGAAAGTAATAATAAAGGCTGCTGGCCCGGCGGCCGGGTGTTGCAAGAAATCATTCATGGTCTCATTGCTGATTAACCATTGTCAACTTTTTCCACCCGCATCAGAACTAATTGATTATTTTTTTCGCTCCGCCTGTACGCGAAAAGGCAAGAGGTTCCAGCCACCTGCCACGAAATTTGCGAAAATAAAATAACTGGAAATTAGCTCATTATTGCTGTGGTCGTCTCAATGCCGAAGGCAGGTGGGATTGGTGACAATAAAAGAATTTAAAATCAGAGTGTCTTTTAAAGAACCAAATCTTGTTTTTCATTTGGATTATTTTGGTGAAACTGGAACTAATTTGATAGAAAGAAGCTATTTTGTCTTTTATGGAACTGAGTGACCAAAGTCGTTTAGAAATTCTGAAGGAAATGGTTTAAATCATGATTACTGTACCTAGTTTAATTTGAATGTAAACCAGAGAAAATAATGTGATGAAATTTGAGGATAAATTTATAGCCAAAAATAAGAAAGTTTGCCAAAGGTATATGGTTTTAGAATATAAAATAAATATTTTTTTAAGTAGCTGGTCTCTTAATGTTTCACGATATTAAGCTTGGAGATGCGCCATAACTAACCTAGCTCTGTGTATTTTGAACACTGTTAACACGAACGATTGATAATTGTCAGCAATGGCTTCCTAACTGTCGTTCATTTAAAAATATGATTCAGGGAATCTTGTTTGAATCATTATAAGTGACAGGTTCGCCGAGATCCTTTGCTGATACCTCACGTGTAGTGTTTCTCTCAAGCGCCTGTTTCTTACGGGTCGTGTTAAGATGGTTGGTACAGAAAGTCGTGGTGTGGAGTGTTAATGTTCAGTGCATTCCAGACAGACATTTTGCATGTGCACCAATGCGTGCAGAGGCTTAGATTCTCGCGGAACAGATCGCTCTCCCCTGTCACGATCCAGAAAGCGCAGCCGAAGACCAAAAACAACTGGAGGTACGCCGGCCCTCGAAGTTTCTCCCTTGTACATTGGGCAATTGAAACGATCACCAGAAAGTGCTTATTACTTCAGGAGGCAATTAAATATACAAAACGAAGCGTTTCAATCCCTATTACCAACTCCTTTTATTTTCTGTCTGTCTCTGTCCCTAAGACCTGCTAAATTATAAGGTAAGTAATGAATTTATATAACGTCACTCGATCCTCTTTCTTTACTAAAAGTGAAAAAACTAATCATATTTCGTCACCCAGTTATAAAGCGTTGATATGTGAGGAATCGTCATATGTCCTGACGTTTACGAGTTTATTTCTCTTTTGCTATCTCAAACGATTTTGCAGTTTTCTACGTTACCTACTGCCTAGGGTCGATCCTGTTTACAGCTTATATAATAAATCACCTCTATTTTCTATTACTCCTTATTTCGCCCATTTCTATTTAAATTGCCAACCTTCTCACCAATACTTCATTTTCCACACCGAATAATTTGCGCTACAAAGAACACCACAATAACGTGAATCTTAGCTTACATAACTTTTAAGGCCCTTTCCTGGGAAAAATGATAAGATCTCCTAAATTTTTAAACTATATTTACTTTTCCTAGCACATTTTGTTCGGTTCTATAAGCCAAGAATTAAAACCGGAAAAATGTCTGTCCCCTCCCCGAAAATTAAAAAATATTCATAAATTTTTAATGAACAGAATTATAAAATAACCGTTCTAACCAGAAAAGAAGACTATTGAAATAAAATAAAACTAATACAAACAAATTTGCGTAAAATTGTTTTTAATGCGAATCAAAAATTTATGTTTGTTAGTCAGCTAACGGCAATGCACTTACAAACTAAAACTAGTAACAACTATTTTCAGAGATAATTTAAATATATATTTAATATGATAAACAAAACTGGTTAATATACGCAAAGTACAAACCTAAATCGAAATAATCTCTTTAGAAGTTTATTTTCTCAAATAACTTTGTATTATTATTAATAATTTATAAAAGTTCTTTCCTTGGTATCAATATTTGTGGAGAGCGTTAGCAAAATTTCTTGAAGCAATACTCTAATTGGTTTTAAGGTAAGTAATGAATTTATAGACCGTCGGCTGTATCTTCTTTCTCTATTGAATTTAAAGAAACTAATTATATTCCTTCATCCAATTGTAAAGCGCTAAAATGGGAGGAATCGCCATCTGTCATGAGGTTTACGAGTTTATTTCTGTTTTTCTGTCTATTCACAGACGATTTTTCCGCCGTACGCAGTCGTCTACCATGCCTACTGCCCATAGCTTATTTAAAATATTCACCACTATTTGCTATTCTTCCTTATGTTGAACATTCTGTTTGGTTTCTTAACATCTCATCCTCGTGTTCTCATATTCAGGACCTGTGAATTCTAACTCTATATACTGAGAATAAGCCGTACTTATTTAAAAATATTCCTGATAGTATTTTTATCGGTTTGGTCACAATTTTTTACTTCTTGCGTGCATTATTAACTGATCGCCTTGTCCATTTTCAATCTAAGTTGTAAACGGTTTTAAAATTAGAGTGCATCATTCTGGGATGTTTATGTATTGTATACATTACGTAACATATCGAAGCCGACGCTTTTTCTCTAATTTAATATTATTTGTTTATATAACTAGTAGGACTCAACATTATTTATTTCCACAGTTTTCTTCATCCTCGTAACCAACATTACACACACTATTTCTTCTTACAATTCAGAAGATTAATTGTTACTTTCTAGGTGAGTGGTTACTGGATAATGATCTCTTATCTTTTAATTAATTATTCCGAAAAGTTTCAGAGAAAATATTTCAATTTAGTTATGCAAATTAAGCTTATGGATTGCCCAGAGCGAAGCTTCAGTAACGGAAAATAATGTGCGGGCGTGGGAGTGAGGGAGCGATACTCCTTTTGTCTTCACCTGGCTCTTTGCAATCTTCGCCTTTCAAATATGCACCAGCAATCTAGCGTGGCCCATCTCCGGAGGAAGGTAAAAAGCTGCAGAGAGAAATATTTTTGCAGTTTGATTGTGCGGCGTCGGCTGCGATATTTATCTGAGGGCGAGCCCGGAGTGAAATACGGCCTTGTCGCACAACAGACGCCCCAGGCAGGCTCTTATCATTTCATAAATTCATAATAACCTCATTAGGAAATGGAGGAGGTGGAACGTTCGATCTGCGGTCTGGCGCTCTGCCATTTATTAGAATTATGACCGTTCTGGAAAGGGCGGGCGTCCTGCACGGAAACGGGGATTCACCAGCATACAGCAGATTTCTATTCCCACCCTACAAGTATACGGCACATTATGGTACTTAACTAGCCGCAAAAGTCAACATTGAAAATTGCTTATTATAAAATTGCCTACATATCATATAAATACTAATGGAATAAATTATAGCTATTCCCAAAATAAATAAACATTGTCCTTCCTGCAATATTTTTGAAGGAAGTGATTTAAGGAAATAAGAAATCAAAGAGTTTTATATTTAACTGTGGAACGAAGATTGACTCATCCGTGTACTTAATTTATGCATGAACATAATACTATAAAAAAATTCGCGTTTACAATTTCTAAGTTTCTTTCGTTGCCAGAAGAAAATCTTTGTGCGTTAATCGTCTTTATGAAATTATACAAAGATAACTATTTTTATAATTCCCCGAGTTGTCATTTTCTGTTTAAAGTGCAGACTATTACAAAGTGTCATCAAGAAAATGTAAAAATTACTGACATATTTAACGTTTCGAGATTAGAAACGTCAAGCACAATGACAAATTGTTTCCCAATAACTCCCCGAGAGCTTTCTCCTCCTACAACATATTACATTGTAAAGTTTCTCGCAACCCAACCAGATCAGAATGAAAACGGCGATTCGCATTATCCACGCCAGCTCTCTGACGGGTGAACGAACCTTAAATGAAATTATCGCTTTCAACAATAGCAGGCGGCAGCTTTCTTGCTGTTAAAATGGGGGTGAATTTATTGAATTTTGATGAACCTTGGTGTGGATCGTGTAAGGTAGTGGGTTACAAAGATCTACACCATATCAATATTTCCGGAAAGGGCCGATGCGATTTACTATCGTAGAATTGTTGGGCACTGTTAGATTCTGAAATTTCACACGAAATTGGTTTACAAGTTCATATGAAAGACTGGCAAAATGTTGTTCAACGATGAACAGTCGTTGCTCTTGGAATATACTACGTATGTAATGTGACCAGTGAACATTTCTTCTTTGTTGTCGGTAATACCAGTGGTGCTACCTTGTGGTAGTCGGAAAGTAATTTGAAACTACTTTATGCAGACCCATTTCGATCTCTGTGAGGTATTTTTGGTACATTTAGTCTGGAACAGGTTTACGCTATTCTCTTAAAGTGTTTCTTTTTAAAACATAATTTTCATCTACTTAACATCATTATGTTCAACCCGAGACATTTTCTCGGCCATAAAATTTAATTTGCGAATAATGCAGTTAAATTTTCACGTGACAAACAGAAATATATTTCAAATTTTTATTGGTCCAATATAATTTAGTATAGTTGAAACGATTGGAAGATGTTTTCTATTTTATTACTTTAATTCAAAGACCGTGTTTAATTTAGGGTAAAATAGTTTTAGACACCTTAACAGTATTTAAATTATTTATTTGGATAATTGGCGTGGTTGATAGGAGACTATTTCATATTTTGCGTGTTTACGGTTCTTATACTGCTTTTAAGAACACTGTAAGGTTGAGGGGTTAGTATATCAGGAACTGTGCCTTAGTTCACTTCAACCATTAAGACTCGCTGTTTATAAGATCCAAATTAGAACTCAGATTTACCCCTTTACCACCTCCGTCGTTACTTAGGAGGTTCAAGTAGGGATCCATGGCTGTGGCCAATTTCCTTTGACATAGGAAGGCCCACGCCCAGTCGAGTCGAATACTTTACTACCTCCGATCACAGATATTGGCCTGATATATGGCCCAACCTCCGACTCTATGGGCTCCAGCCTAATTATTTCAATCGTTTTATTGCACGTAGAGATTTGCATCATATCAGTTTCAACACCCGCCGGGAATAAAACTTTACGATGAACACAAAACGCAATTAATAAAGGGGCTTATTTTATGGAGGCAAGCCGTCTGCGCCAATTAAGATGAGCTCTGGTATGCGAGCTGAGAAATTTACAGCGTCAGCACGAAATTTCAATTCAACTGGCATGCGAGGCTTTATTTGATTCTCAGATTATTGCCTTCTCCATAAAGTCATAACACACTGACGCAGGATTACATTTTATAGGCGGTCTATATGGCATACGTAGCTGATTCTTATTTATGGAAAAAATACATACATTTACTTTCTTATATTCAGAGTGTTGCAAATAATCAGGGTTATTACGTTTTAATTAGCTCGTAATAATTAAAGGACAACGTTTTATTATCACGAATAAAATTCTTACCACGTAAAAGGGCTGCTCTAAAGAGTTTTCCATGTTTAACAGTAATTCTTCCACACTGTGTGAAGAATAATGATTTGCAATTAGTACTTCCATTTATACGCTATGATACTTTAAGTGTTACTTATAAGAAGGTAACTGCAAAGAAAAATTATTTTCTAATAAATATATAGTATATATTCAATTTTCAAATAAAAAATTGTCCCCTGATTTAAAGAAATATGTACATTTTAAATAAAAATTTTAATTTTCTGCGTCAAACGATGAGGTTATTTACTCAGTTACTGGTCGTTGAACTTACTGTCTGATTGTTTATAATTCTTCAATAGGCGTATTCTTCTAAACAACGGCCCAAATATCAGTTCGTTTCTCTATTGTCTTAGTTGAGACGAATCTTTTCTCGTACCACGGCGAGTTAACTTACCTTCCTTGTAGCATGTTAGTGATTTAAGTTTAGATGTCTTATCGCTGATAATTACATTTATATGCATTGCTGGGTGATATTTTTCCTTACGATAAGACACACTCTTTTCTAACCCCTCCCCCGTGCGAAAAGACTGATGACCCCGTAGAGTTGTAATCTACGGACCTTACGTTGAACGTTTTAGAGGGAAGAGCAAGATTGAACATAAATGTTCGCTCTTTACAGCAGACGTGCTGGACACTTGGGTTTGTAAGAGGTTTTCAGTTTTGAAACGACGCAATCACTTCGCCAAATAAGCCAATATACACCAAGGAGTATGGAACATAGGTTTTAGGCTATGCATTTGTGACATAAAAATAATAAAATGGTGGTCATATTTTTTTGCACTTAAATCAAAAACTTGATTGCAGTTTCAACTTTCGACTATTAACAAATTAACCAAATAATAAAGGGATCTAACATTCTCGTTTTGGAAATGATGTTACATCAAATATACATGGGAATAGAAAGAATAATTGATAACAATATATTTTTAAAGTAATAGAACGAAAACCACCGTAATTCTCTTTTTATAGGATGAATACTTCCCACTCGTATTTGTTTCGGTTGACAGTTAAATTTGTAAGCGGAAACTTTTGTGGAAATTTGTGTGTGTGTGGCATCACAGTGTTGACAATGATATATGGCAGATTGTACTAAATTGATCTGTGGGTTTAATTGAAGTCTGACGCGGAGCAGGATTTATAATGAGAATTTGAGTACATCCTGCATTTCTGTCAACAACATTCCAACAAGCTTATACGTCAGAATAGTATATTTTTAAATTATTACAGGAATTATCTGAGATAATCACATGTTCGAATTTCAATAAAGGATAGTTGAACAAGCAAAGTTCCGTTCGTCACATCCAGGGTCGGATATCGTAATGATTGACTTTACTTGTTCCTCCAAATTAATATATAAATATTTTATCAATTTTAAAAATATCCATCTTGCTCACAGTACTATTACGAATTTTAAAATGTAATTTTTATTTGTTACCAAAAATGAGGAACTTCCTAAACTCATGTCACAACAAATGCATGAACTGAACTTTTACAATTTATTATTCTACTTTTCAAGGATCAGACGTGCGATTTAGTATACTATAGTATACTATAAATGAAAGTATTGTCGGATAAATTTCACCAGATGCTTTTTTATCAAAAATAATGTTTTTTTACTTGTTTCGTAATTATTTGTAACCATTTACAATACGAATTGAGCACATCCCATTACCTTGAAGATGTGCTTCATTGCTGATGATTCGGCGGCAAATTAATACTTTTTTCTCTCCTTCCCTTGACACCTTTGTGCGTGACAGAGGTCTTCTAGAAGCTTTTCTGAACGTAGCGTGCGGAAGACGACCTTAAGACGGTCTCATTCTGTGGAGAGCGAACATAAAACAAGTGACCACGCCCAAAATGTGTGTTCATAATAGAGCTCTCTTCAGATTAACATGCTTCCTATATGTGCGCGGTGTTTTCATCGGAAATATTGCCCCCTTATGTCTTGGAGCGTAGGGGGCGAGACTTTCAGTTAGAAGCCATGACTTCATTCACGCAAGCCCCAAGGCCCATCGCTATATTTTTCATATGATATCGTTCCAGATGCGTATAACACGTATTTAAACTATTGCGTTCCAGTGATTGTGATATCCAAAAGAGGAAATGAATACATCATATGAGTTCAGTGAATTCATAAATTACTATCGTCTGTAATAATGATAGGTAAATTTAAAATTTTGTCTAACGATAGATATTTTTCTATTATTATTTTACTTAAGTCAGAAAGATACCGAAATTTATTATTGATAAATATATTCTTCGGTTTTCATTGCACCCTTCTAAGTCATTGCTCTTCTCTATTGAAAAGTGAACATCATTTATTCACTTTCCATTCTTATATTTATTTGTTTTTTTAATTTTTGTCCCTATATTCACATTGAAATGTTATCTTCTCAACATTAAATGGACCCTGAAAACAAACCACCACAGATTGCTAGACTCGTTCTCGTTCTAATAAAATAATTCATATCCCGTTCTCGTTCGAGTCGTGAATGAAATTAATTTTTATTGTCTTCAATCCCCCTAGGAAAAACGTTCCACCCGTTGTGGTGGTTTTGAAACCAGAATGGGAGTTGTGGAAGTTGGGAGGGGAGAATTCTGTGTGAGCGCAGTGTGATTTTTTTTCCATAGGCAAACAAATCGGAATCCGGTTAAATCGTTTGATCCAGCTTGTCATTTAACATTTTTGTTTCGCGTTAATTGTGATGCTGTTCGAAATATTGTAATTAAACGCAAATATGTTTAGTCTGGATTTCTGATATCAGAAATGGGAAGGGCCAGTTTATTCAAATTCACGCACGTATTTATAGCCCAAACATTACATCACTATTGAAAAATTTACAGTAATAAAATTTATAAATAAACCTTCATCCATTCGTACGGTTCTCCATTGTATCCCCACACCTTAATGTATCGTAACCTAAGATTAGGTTTTTTCCCGAATTGTCATAATACTGATAGCATAATCGTCAGATTTTCAAGGATCACAATGTCGCATTTCATTCAACAAATACATAAAATTAGTAACTCAGTTACCATTCCACTTAACGCAAACATACATTAATTCTATTTCCTTCGCAACAGAGAAAATATTAGTGCTTTCATTTCGCGTTTTTTGATACCATTGCAGTAGATATTGAGGATAATCGGTTCGTTTTCCTCGGCTCGCAATAACTTATAGTTGTTTGTTTTACCTGTCATTTCCGTCTCTGCGTTCGTGCGACATTCACGCCAAAATGTCTTCGGTTATAATTTCTTGTTCCTTTAAAACACCAGATGAGGTCCCAAACTAAGGGACGAAACGTCGTATTAATGAACTGATGTCAATAAATTTAATAATTCTTCTGACTTATAGGGTCTTTTTACCATTTATTATAAATTTGTAACCCCCCAGGGGTGTTGATATTTTGTTCTATTATTTCAAATATTTTCGTAGAAACTTATAATATACTTTTTGAGTTAACTATTCGGTAAGTTGTAAATTTCGATCACACCGCCATCTTTGTACAATTTTCAGGAATGTTTAGAAAATGGTGAAATGAGGCTTATTTCAAGGATGTCAATAGTACTTAAATTTCGTGCATTAATCTTCTCGAAAATATTTCTCTTTCAGAGTACCTTTACGGTCATTTATTGTGCCTTACCCCCTATAAAAACACGCAAAAGGCCCACCAGCAAAGATCTACAGCCATGTTTGCAGATTCACTCCCCTCCTGTATGAATATTTCCAGGCGCAGAGATGACAAGGCCAACCAGCAATAAGATACCTCTCCTTCCCCATACTGGAGCACAATATGTCAGGCCCCTGAGGGAGGGGAAGACAATTCAACCCACTTCCTCCAATTTAATAAAAGGCCCCTCCCCCGACCGGTAAAACCACAACTGCTCCCCAGGACATCAAAGCCGCGTATGAATAGCGCAACCGTGCATTCCAGATTTCCACATCGCGAAGCGAGGGCCAGACGAAGAAAATGTCCGCGGCCACCACGGGAATCGTAAAATGCGATGGGGAAAAATGTCCAAAGAAAAAAAAAGGGGGGGACGGAGTCGGCAGGATTACATTTCTCCGAGGAGGAATACTCTGGAGGCAGAAGGGTGAAATATTTTTCGAAACATCGACGGCGGTTCTCTGACTCTCCGTTTGTGGTTTTATATTTGTTTTTTTAAAAAGCATCGTGATAGTGCTTATTTTTTTCATGATCGCTATTATACGATTCAGAAAAATATTATTTAATTCACACTAATTGAGCAATGCAACTTAATCACTGACAGGGACACGGTCGCTCTTGAGGTTACTGGAAATTTTCAATGTAGCAAAACTACACGCTTTTTTATATTTTCCAAAAATCGTAAGATATTCAGCTGATTTCCACAACAAGGAACGCGAATGAGGTGGGTACATCGTACCTTCCACCTGGAAGTAAGAGGAGTACGGTTAGTAATTCTCAGCGCGACTCACGTACGTTTGACTGGCTGAGAACGGACGACGTGAGAACAGCGAGTGTACGCTAATGTTGGAGCTCTTCCAGGACCTTACGAGCTCCTTAATCTGCTCGCTAAACGAGAAAATGACGGTCAGGGTTAACGACCAGCATCATACGATCTGACCAACACCTCATTGTTCGTGTCGTCATATCAAACACATGGCCACTACCACTTGACTTACCATGAAAACATTATCAATATATTACATTATCCCCATGTACGTCATTCACGTTATTTTTCCAACACTGGTATTGTTACATAATAAAGTATACACAAATGTAGTTGATTAACATCTTTCTATGCTAATTCAAAATAATAACAACCTTAAAAACCACTTAAACTAGTCCCCATAAGAAGTATCTCAGTTGTTTATAGGTAACTCGTAGTTTTAAAATAACCAAAAAAACAATAATTTCATAAATGTATAGGAAGAATAATTGCCATGTTTGCTTACATAACCTCCCATTTTCTACAGAATATTTCCCCCTGAAAATAGAAGGATGCTTCATCTACTTCGTTGTGCTTTCAGCCTCCAAAGCCAATAAGTTACTCGTTGTATGCCGCTAATTCTCCGAGATAGCTGAAGAACATCAACTTTTTCCCGTTTCTCGTAGCAGGTTACTGACTAGTCCAAAACAATACTACATCTCGCAATGAGCCCCTTTCCTTCGCTTTTTATTCTACGTTAACCCATCCGCGAAAATTGTTCTCTCTTTTACCTAACTTGATCTACACAATCAAGTTGTTATTGAACAACTCAGGGTTTCCTACTGCGTCGAAACATCCTTCGTTATTTTGAAATGTGTGGAGGATTTACGATAAAGATAGCTTTTCATTTGTTTTTAAGACCAATTGGGGATGTTTGTAGGCATATTATAAAATCGTACCACAAAATTTACAATGTAGGGAACGGCAATGATAACTTTATTTAATTCCTTATTGATGTTGCTTCCTAGAGGATACCTTAGAATAGATGAAAAATTTAATGCAAAATTATTAAACATTGGCAAGCATTCGGATTGTTTTAATTTCGACGAGGTTATGATTCAATACGATCCTTTCGTCGAACGTTTTATTATTTAACAATTTTGCAGAAAGGCAAATAAATGCGATCGCATTGCAGATTTAATGTTCGAGTAAAGTATTCTTTTCAACGAGACTAAATGCCTTGTATTATTAAAACAATAGTTCAGTACAATTCCAACAGTAATACTTTTTGTTCTGGGATAGTGTGGCTCATTATTCGCACATATCGCAAATTTTCATCGGAAACGAACCGCAAAGGAGTATTTTAACGAAGCAATACTTTCCAACCGACTTAATTTATAATTACCCATTTCGCTTTCTCGTGCCAAATCGTCATAGTTTGTGAAAACCGCGGCCTCGCATTGTTCTTGCGCCAAAAGACACATTTTAATCTGCAGCGAACCGAATGTAAGTCTTAGTTTGTGCAACGTGTAATATTAGCACCTTGGCAAGTACCTACCTGTATTTGCGTCCGCAAAGGAGATGTATAAGAGTGGTAATTGCCTCGACGAGCTGTTAACCGTGACAAGACGTCTTAATCGAAGCGGCCCTCGTAGTGGACGGCGCGCTAGCCTAGGGTCTTTGGCACGGTTCCAGCCGTCGCATCCACGTGGCATGCGCGTCGGGAAAAACTGGAACTCCTCTACCTGTTGATTGATGTCGACTGCGTTTCTGTCAGTTTTCCAGACCGCGACAGTCTGGAGCACGCGTTCTCCCGTCTTTTACGACGATTTCATTGGCCGGTTTGAATGGACTTGCACAACGATTAGACAAGTGCTAGTCATCGATAATTGAAACTAATAATATATTGACTGTCATATAAAAATACATGCCACTTTTATACCACAGCTAAAATAATAATATGATTTATCATGATAAAAAATTTTAACTATTCTAAATTACAAATTTTATAATAAATAACTTTTCATTCCATGTTGTAAAATAATTTCACACTGCGATAAAAATCATTACCAAAAAATTTATTTTTATAGTAAGCATAGCATTAAAATGTTGAATTACTTTATTGGTCCCATACACGTCAGTGGTATACCACTGTACTGTTGGATGGACTGAGGCCCTTTCTCGTACGGTTAACGTTTTTAAGTTGAAAAAAGGCTAGACAGCTTTTCTCACCATACAATTATTGTTGCAATACAGCAAAGGAGAATAAATATTTCGTGGTTCTGTGCATGACTGTTTTTTTAGCATATTCACCTACTTTCCTCGGTGCGTT
Source organism: Eucriotettix oculatus (assembly GCA_034510155.1). Classification (NCBI taxonomy): domain Eukaryota; kingdom Metazoa; phylum Arthropoda; class Insecta; order Orthoptera; family Tetrigidae; genus Eucriotettix; species Eucriotettix oculatus. The sequence goes on from CM067381.1 coordinate 50,726,630, forward strand.
TTCTTCAGAAATCGCCGCGTTTCGCATTAGCCTTATCCTCTTTTAGTCGCGACCCTAATTCGATGACCTGTCCTCAGGTCGCTATAAGAGGAAATGAAATGACTGGAATGCGATAGTAGTAGAAAGTTCTGCACCTGCGATTGCACAGATCTCTTGTCATGAGAGCAATTAACCGCAGGAATATTAGCACACTTTCTAAGGGGACGACATCCTATCACGCTTTTTCACAACTCCTTCTCTTGGAAATTCCTGCGGATGGGATTCCAGAGTTCTGCAATTTCCGTCACGACAAAATTTATACGAGATGGAACGTTTCCTATTAATAATTAACACTAACTGCTTAATTTTAAAGAGTTTGAAATCTCTCTCGAAACATAAAACCGTGTTAGAATATTATTTTTACGGTTTATTATTTCAAAGCGGACTCCTTGACAACGGCATTAATTTTTAATAATAAATTATCAGAATATTACCGATTATTTAAGTAACGATTGGTTCAGTATATCAAAATACACTTCTCTTCTTTTTAATAATGGCCATTTTACCGTAAGTTGGTATCATTTGAAGATGTCCGGATTGCAAATCCTATTCACTTCTCTTTCGAAAACTGTTCCATAGCTAAATTAATAGAAATGAGCAAATGATTTTGGGAACTGTAGGATTAATTTTTAAAATAATAGGTTTTGATCAGAATTTGCAATCAACATACTAAAACACGTGTCTTATTACGTATTTAGGTGAAAAAATAAAGAATTTTCAGTGCAATGTTGCGAGATGTGATGGTTAAGATTCTTGTTTGAGAGGGAGGATGCGAGTTGGAGTAATAGTATGAGACGTACAGCATTTCAAAAGGGACCTTCGGAAGATAATGTCGCTGATCCCTCTTTTCTGGCTACTCGGAACGAGCGGGGGAGGCTTTTCGGTCACAAAGAGCGGACATAATTTGGAATGTCCAGCTGTCCAAGTGGCCATCGACGAACTCGGTAATTACCTCTACTGTTGTTGTAGACGGGCGAAGCAGCTGCTCTGATTGCGCTTTTGCAGCTGTCGATGTGGTCTATTGACTCAATGTAATAAGTGCCAGAACAGCTTTCATCGTGATTAACCCTTCACATATCACATGTTATCAAGTCAACATTCATATGATCTTAGAAAACTGGGACTGTTTTCTTCACCATCAGTTTCTTCTTACACTTCAGCAAAGATTCCATTTGGTTTTTCGTTTCTTTTAAACCCTTTGGTTCATTTTGGACTTTTACTTTACACTGAGATCAACCTTCTTCATAGTTGCTGACTACTTATTCGGACATTTCAGGAAGCCGTTTGTCACTAGGCTCGTGAAGCTTTACTTATATCTCTTCAACCGAGTACTAGTGGAATTAATTATAAATTTAAATATAATTTTATAATGTTAGGTTACATTCGGAGGAATTATTAACATGAAGCTTTCTTCCTCGAAGCACTTCCAAAGACCCGATGTGTTGATGAAGGAAACGTGGTCTTTGCAACATTTTGTAGTCATTTCTGTAATTCTATCCTCATAATTAAGTACATTTCTCGTTGCTTGGGCATTATAAAGGAGAAGATATGTTATGAAGGTCAAAACTGTCCCCGGTCCATTAACGATGACAGTTCACTCGTGATCTGACCTTGACTACGGCGTCTCTTTGCTACGCAAATACAATGTCCCATTCTGCCTATTGTACGTACGTGGGATCACTCGTGACAAATTTCTATACGCCATATATGATTTAAAGGTCCACACCGTTTGACACTTTGGAGGAATTCTAAGCCTGTTGCAGCTGCGCGCAGACTGACTCCCCCGCACACAACAATCACACTCGACGCGTCTAGACCACTGTGTGAAGTATTATTAACAGCTACGGGTCAGGCTAATAAAGACACTGCCACAAAAGTGTGGGGATTCTACAGTAATTATACATTGTGCGTCCGGCGAAGATGGATGCTTGTCTTTGTCCACCCACACACGCCGCACAGATGCCGAACAGCTGCAATGGTCAGCGTCAGATTAGGCTTGCACGTAGGAAAATTCAACACTATATCACTTAACATCTGGACACTTGAAATAGAAGGAGAATGTTGCATCAAAAATTTCTACCGACAACGCGGACATATGAAAAATTTAATTCTCTAATAGATCGATATAACTGTTCTGATTTTTTTAACCACAGTTCAAATATATTTGTGTATATTTATTTCTGATTTACACCAACGAGATGAAGCTAATATTATGTTTTTTTTCTGTTTCAGGTAAGTTCGACCCCGGCTTCATGGAATTGATATTCGCAATAATTCTCAGGGGCACGTGAGTACAGAGTTAATGGCATAATATAACATAAATCGCTGAACGGAAGAACACCTGCTGCATTATCGTGTATGTGCCTCAGTAAAAACGTTATTCACGTGATCTGGACGAACAGCAACTAAATTTAGGTTTTATACTACATCAAGTGAACAAAAGTTGACACAACAAATATGAACCGTAATAATTAGTATTTTATTCAAAAATTTATTCAAGGATGTTGAATATTCTGTTAATTTTGATTGTATAGAGTTCCAAGATTCTTCATTATTACGTTCCAAAAATTATTTAACACTCGTATATAATTTAAAATACATTCTCACATAATCTGAAAAGAATTGGAAAGGTGTATCAAATTACTTAACATTATTGGTGAAATTTTAGATTATAATATTAATCATCAAGCTATAGTTTTTATTTTCGACTACTGTTTAGTGGTTGAAGTTCAGAATTAGAGACGAAGCGTAGTGATACAACATTCTGAATTTATTAAAGGCCATGGTCTATTAATAAACTTTTTCTGTTTGGACATTATATTTATTTGTGTTGTAATAATATATTAGTCATATAGGGTTGTTTATTAATTAGTTAATATAGCCCCGCGTTGGGCGCTAATTGTTATAACTATAGGAGGTGTTTATTAATTAAGCCCGGCGACCTCAGTCGGTAGAGCGTCTTATGTTGTAGGTCATAATTAATAAACACTTACTATAATTATTACAGTGTTACCAAGCTATATGGATATCAATATCAAACTTAATTCTATCGTTGCACTTGCCAGTCGGTAGTTTATTTGTTACTAGTTTAGCCAACATTTCATATTAACCACGAGAAATTTGGATTATTTAATAGACACTTCCCGCTGTTTCAACACCAGACAAGTTATGACACTGAGTTGACAGAAATCCAAGACCGAGAATGGGATCTAGATTGTGTCGTTGCATTCTACTTAGTGTGAAATATTTGGGAAATGTGATGTTACAAATAGACTATGCGGATTATCTTAAATAGCATGTCCGGAAGGTGCGTAAAGCTGTCATAAATAAATGGCCAATACAACAGCGTAATATGACAGCGTGATTTATGCCGTCGATAATTCCTTTTAGTTTCTTTGTACCAATCTATAAATAGATTCATTTCGTTTTTCTCCCACGAATAAACCCGTCGTCAATTGTATTGACGATAATAGCTAACCGGAGCTGATTTCGCGGCAGTGACGAGTACTGCAAACCGCGTCGAATGTATAATACAATGCGTTTGTCAGCCCCTTGTTTTTTCTCCGAGACAAATGTAAGAGTTTTGCAGGCAGCTGTGCAGCCGTGTCGCCTGTCATAATGCGGTAATCGTTGGTGGTCGGCCACAAGAAACGCACGCAGTCGCTCACGTAAAATTCCTAGTAATGAAACGCTTGACGCTGTTGCCGACACAAGCCGATCTACTTGCTATTTGCCCTCATAGACATACAGCTGCACATACAACCACCTCAAATGCACTGTAATCTTCGCGTAAATTTGTTAACATTCCTCGGTCAATGAATATACGAGTATTAATATCCATGTTTCATTTCCTATGGTATTTACAACACCTGCTTCCATTTTATTAAAATCATTAAACTCCGTGGCCTTAAGTTCTGTAACTATGTATGTTAATCCGTGTCCAGTAATTGTGATCAGATTTGGAGCAAAAATATTCAGCAGCAATAACTTCCTTCTCACTTCAGTTTTAACTTTGTATTGCACCCATTATTTGGCTACGATTTTAAAATCTTTATTTATACTTTATGTTCAAAGATGATATATAGTTAATTGATCAGAGATCAACAAATCAATGGATATTATAGGAGGCAAAATTTTAACTCATTCTAAATAAAATTACCCCCAAGAGTAACAATGTCCTCAGCATCTTTCTTATATGACTTTGATTTGTGCTATAAGTAATTTTGTTTCTTTAACAAGTTTTCCGACGACCGTATATGATGTATAATTTACATTGTAAATTACATTACATTAAATTGTAACAAAACTGTTCTCTATAGCTAAAAGAGAAATATCATGACAACTTTTGAGACTTATTAATATTCCAACAACAATTACTTCTTGATAATTTAAGAGCATGGGTAACATTTTGATCCTTTTCTGTTTAACCTGTGACGGATAAATATTCGTCATTTATGAACTGAAACTTACAATCAAAAGTAATGAAAAATCTTTAAATTACCACCACTGCACGGAACAATTACTTATAGATTATATTCACCTGAATTTAGTTAATTATAATTCAGTGAAGATTGTTAAAAATATATTTTTATACAATAAAAAATTAGAACAATAATAAAATAAAAATTAGCAAGACGTATCCAGTAAATATAAAAATTTTACAAGTCGAAAAATAAATCTTGAAATTTCAATATTTATGCACAAAATTTCTGATATTTCACTTAACATCTGTTTCCTAAAAAAGTTATGTCAACTTTCCTTTCTCCTATTTTTCATACTGTATATACTGTTTTGATTTACCTGTATAAAAATTTCTACGTGTGTGTACTTCAACAACACATTACAACCAAAGTAATTTATTTTATAATGGCACCTAAAGCGATTCCATAAATATCAATTCATTAATGTATATTAATTCATTCTAATTTTTAATTTAGTAAAAATATTTTTCTGACAAATTTTATAATTCATTATAGCGTTCTTTGTATAAAATAACATGTTTTTTGTATTGAAATCTATTATTCAAACACATATCAGTCATTGGGAAATACACGATCTTGTTTGTTGAGTGAAATAATTATGTTGAAGGAGTGTGTAAAACAATTATAATCAACTCATGTTTTCTAAAGTGTTTTCCCCAGATATTCTTCAAAAGTTGACATACTTCTGATAAATATGAAAGTAGCAACATTAATATTTTATGATTCTTTTTTATATTGCTGTTATAATGAGATGAAGTTCCAAAGCATTACAGAAGATAAAGTACAGTGCTTAGTGCGCAGTGTTTATTTGTTATGGTGCTTGACCGAAGTGAATGAAGCGAAGACTTTGTTAGGATCCACGGGGCCGCTCCCATCTCCGGCCTGTGCCGAGGTTGGCAGGCCTGCCAGACGGGATCCTCGATCCCACTATTTTCTTGATATGTATTATTTCGGGAGACAATAGCAGGTGAGTCAGAACGCGGGACGGCAGGGCAACGGCACTTGCCAAGCCGCCAGTGTGTGTTGTTTGTGTTTTATCTACTTAAATTAAATCGGGGGAGGAAGAGGAGACGTTCTAGGCGCATTACTGTAAATCTTATACCTGGCGGAGACAGAAGAGCGCAGAAGAGATAGTCAATGCTTTAACAAGCGGGCTGGCCTGTCGGAAGTTCTTATCGAACAACAAACGAAGGGCTATTTCTAGGCACCAGACCATGCGGTGTAAACCATCCTCAGAAGTCGTGTAGCGAAACGACATCACTCTGTCCGCTCGGACTTACCGACTATGACGACGCAAAAAACAAATATGGCAACGTTACTGGCACGCGATGTTCTGGTATACCTTTTGGAATCTTGACAGGGGGACATGACTGTTTTCTTACAGCTTAGTGCCAACTACGCCTTTATTAAACTTGCGAAATAAGAACACTGTTGTGATGCTTGGCAACTTTAACTCGGAAATCGATTCTAAGAATCGTTTAAAAGCAGTCATGATTTACTTCCCACTCTCTAGTGATAAATTAAAGTTTTGAAACGTCTAAGAAAAGAACCAATATCGAGGCGAGAAATAATCATTATAAAAGAATGTTTCTACTTTTGTTATTCCTCATTTTATTTCGGCCCAATTTTGGTCTCTGTCATTTAAATTATTTTATTCTTATCATAGTTCATTCGCCATCACATTGTGAAATAAGTTTTATTTTTAAATAGTTGTTATATATTCAGCGTTCAGACGAGAGGATTTGGGAATTTTCATTGTCTCGCAATTGAATGTTCGTCGATACTCCACAAGGAGTTTTTGTCATACCTGAATCTTAATTTTCTGAATAACCATCGATTAAAACTCGAGTATAATTTCAATTTTTATAATCTGGTGCACTTAGATCCAAACATCTCTAATTGTACAATATATGCTTCGGAGTCAATTGTTTTGGTTTTTTGAAGCCCGCTTAAATTTTTCCACTGTTTTTTATATCACCTTAAATTTTTCTGTACGTCTTTAATGTTTTTTTTTGCTGGCCGGTTTCTTAAGTAATTACTTTCTTTGATTATAAAACTTTTTGTCTCTTTTTCTACTTTTGGAACAATGGAGGAACGTGAAAGAATATTCTGTTCAATGGTATTGGTGCTCTCCATCCTCCACTGCTGCTTCAGTGTCAAGGTAATTGGCAAACTTGGCATACCTCGGCCAGAGCCGGCGAAACAATGGGGCTTTCAGTCTCGTGGAACCTGGTTGATTTCCTTCCTGTCATTTTATCTTTGATACAAACTAAATCATACCCCCTCCCACCCACCCGTTTTATTACATTTCTTTTGAATATAATTAAAAACTTACCTGGGGTTAACATGAGTGACAGTTCTTCAATTTAATATATCTAATGCTAATTCATCAAGATGCTGCACTCCCGCTATTATATTCAATTGAAGCTTGGAATTTTGGCTTTCCGGTGGAGCACTTATAAACTTATTATTTATTACATACATACAGATTTATAGGTAATGGCTTTGTGCTGGCCTACTTAGATTGTATACTTGAATTCACAAGGCGGCGTATTGTTACGTTTCTAGAAGTACAATTAGGTCATTAAAAAAAACGTCTCCATTGTGATCATTATAGGAATGTAGAATAGGTCTCGAAACTTCACACGCAGACTTCCCGGTCGTTCTTGTTGATTCCTACCGTTGTCTTTGTTGTTAATTAAAATCGTTTCCAGTGCTCGGTTCACCTGCATGCGTGTCAAGCTTCAGGAGGCAAAATTCCCAGGTATGATTTAAATCCCTTGAGACAACCTTTGAATAGATCACTGAGGTCCCCCCCTTTTGATTTGAGGAATGAGTGAAGTGCCCGTCAAGTGTTACTCATTGTTCGCGTAGTACCAGTCTGTCGGAACTCCCTCTAATAAGCAAATGCTTTAAGTGGGGTGTAGACTATATTGTCTGGGTGTGTGGACCATACCCACTCAGTCACTTTGGAAATTAACGGAATTTGATGTCCTCCCTGGCGCAAACTTCTTTCAATTTGGTCAAGAATCAAGGCAAAAAATAGTTGTTTGCATAGAATATTCGTATAAGTTATTCAGTATAAAATTTTCCTTGATTTCCAACCTTTTTATTTCCTTTTAATATAGTGCTGCTTTCATTTTTCCTAGAAAATGAGAAATCGAATACGTTAAACAATACAACCATCAAAACTGATATAGCGCTCAATATAAATGTATTAGTTTTCCAATCCAGAAATTTGGTTTTGTTTCACCTCATCTTCAAAAATTTGTTAGATAAATACCCAAAGCGATAAATAGATCTGTCATAACCTTGACATCACTGGCGTTGGGAAAAGCTGCCTTCAACCTCCCACGATCATTGATTACCTTTATGCATTAATTATTTCTATTCTGAAAAAATCTTATTAATTACTGTCATTAAATACACCGTCATTTCAGCGACTTGTCAAAGCTAATCATCTTCCGGAGAGCCCGACTAAATCCATTAGAGCGGTGTCATAGGTTTGACAGACTCTCTCCATTTCGGGTCACGGCTTATGCAGGGGTGGAAATATTTTTTATCTAATTTAATTATAATTATGGCTTAATTGATCTATTAAGCAGCGTTACGCTTTAATGGTGCGAGCGGACAGTGACGTGGACTATTTCCGTGAAATGCGCTTCACAATTCATGTTAATTAGCGCGGTGGTCGGAGCGATGTGCGCTGGTGACAGTGTTTAACAGACGCCAGTCTGGAAAGCACGTCACGTGCATTAAATTCTGAATATCAAAATATAAAGTTCTAAAAAGCGCAAAGCTTGACAAAAATGTTTGTTTGCCAGTGAAACGTACTATAACAAACATATACAAAATTAAACAAAATTCGACTATTTTTATCTTGTTTCCTATCAATTCTTCCATTGAAGAATAAATGTTTATTAACCTGAAATAATCTTTCGTTGTTTTTTGGGAGATTAATATGATATAATTCTGCAGAGAAAGAAAACAATAACTTCAACGTGATATTATAAATATTGGTATTACATTACGAATAGAATTATTGATGGAAAACTTACCTTAAAATTCTTCTGACAGCTAACTGGAATTAAATAACCACATTGTGATCAAAGCAATATTCGTACAGTATTAGATCGACATGTATGGGAATCCTTATTTAATTCGGATTTTCTTGTGTGAATGTATATTTTTTCTAGAATACTAATGTATGCTCCAAATCTCAGGAAATCTATTCCCAATAAATTTAAATAGTCCGCGTTATCTTTAAAACTTTGAACACTTTCTTTCCGCATTACGTTTTACTTACAACGAAGATTTCGGCTCTCGCCTTTCGAATACCCCTTGATCCTGGTTCAATATGTTACTTTAAAATTATTAACTTATTTTTAGAGGCTTATTCCAACAAAAAAGCTACCACTGAGCGTGGAATTTATATATTAGCATACGTACACACGAGAAAATCCTTATTAAATAAGGTTTCCCTGAATTTTTATTCCGATACATGTTGATCTAATACTGAGCGCATATTTTCCTGATCACGATGAGAGTAGTTAATTCCAGTTATAAATTTATTTACGTCAGTACTTTATGAAATAAAGGAAAGAAATTATTCACGTTCCGAACTCTTGCAAAATCTAGATGGATCCCGAAAGACCCAGAAAGTCTTGGAAATCGTTATGAAAATACCATCAGATAATTTTCTTCGGAGTCTGATGTCCTTGAAGCAGATCACATCATACGATTAAATAGGATAAACGGATTTACCTTCATTAGTATAGACCAATGAAATGTAATCCGAAGGAAATAATTATTAACAGTTGTATTTAACCAGTACGGTCTTTGTAGGGTGGCACGGTTCAAGAGGGTAATTCGTGTGGCGAAAATAAAGGAAGATAACGATGGTAATCCCAACTTAATCTGTGGATACTGAAAGTCATGTAAGTACAGAGTCGATCAACAATTCTTGGTTTACATTTTTGTAGAAAAAAAAATACAATTTCTGTTGGAAAGTGATACAATTATAGGAACCACCAGCTGTTTGAATATTTTTATGTATTATTTCATTGAAATGAGCTCATTAATAATTCAAGATGAATGAATAAACCAGTCAAATTTTTCGAATTTATTTTATTAAGATTAAAAAATACAAAACATGGATCTACAATTTTCACACTTCAATAGTATTATTTCTTACTTATTGTAAGATAATGATTTTTAAAAATGACTTCTATATGCTAAATTCACCAGTATTTTTTATGTTAATTGTCGGACATAAAATCATCATTTTTAATTTTTTGTAATTATCTGAAATAGTAACTCTCAATACGACGTGGCTTAACTGGCATCACACAAAGCTCTAATTTTACATGCCTTAAAACAATTTATTTATGGAAATATTAATATATAATTTCTAAAAGTGTGTGATTTACCCAAAGGTTACAGTCAAACTGTCCATACGAAATAAATTATGTTCAGACTTTTCAATTTTTAATTATATTTGCCCCTGAAGTGGTTCCAAAATAGGAGTGATACGTTATTTTATTTACTTCTCTTCTATATGTTTCATTTTATTATAATATATTTCGTACAATTTCATATAAATATCACTAAAACAAGTTGAGATTAAGACTATTATGGCTAATAGGAAGAAAATCACGATATATAAGGCTGTAATTAAACCAATATGGGTCTATGGTATTGAACTACGGAGATGTGCTGCAAAATCAAATATATCAATTATTCAAATATGCCAGAAATCGTAAACGCACCATGGTACATAACGAACCACACACTTCATACAGATTTAAAAGTCGTCTATCATGCAGTTCTATACAATTCATCCAAATCCACTAGTAGACAAACTTCTAGTAATCAAGAAAAGACTCGAGCTATTCTGAGTTAATCAACTCATTGTTTATTTTAATTGTACAGGCAATATTATTGGATATCTCCCTGATAATGTCATTAGATACTAATACAATTAGTAGCCGTCAGTATTTGATATTATTCTGATTACTTAATGAATTATGGTAAAAAATAATGGCTGCGTCTTTTTGTGTCGTCGTATTACAATTCCTTTAGGAGGTTCTTTCCTTTATGATTTCTATTTTTGATGCTCTTTTAAGCTTTGGTACATGTCGTCCGGGAAACCAGTAACTAAGGAATATCCTAATTGAACTTCAGTCTGCAATTTTTATGTAAAATGTATTTTTTTCTAATTCGTGAACGACGTACATCTAAATATGATTGAGTATTGAAAGACGGACGTAAAGCACGCAAAAAAAAATATTTTGAGCGTAGAAGAGCGTGGTATATATTTATAGGTATAATTTCGCCTTGGAGTGTAGTGTCCGCCATCTGTTGAGGCGGAGGTGAAACTACGCTGGCGGGCGATTGAATGAGTTTCGCGTGTTCATATCCCGGGCGAAGCGCGCGTCCTTCTCCCAAGGGAACAGGTGGCGTCCTGCAAGTGGATCAGGATCACCATTAACGAGTGTCGTCGTCCTAGAAAAGACGCGCTCCGTCCCCGTGTTAGGAAAATGTCTCCAAGCGCGAGCTTTTGTGGCCGTGCCGCCTGCGACCGGTATACCCTTTCCTGATTTTTATCTCCCCTCTCGGAAAGGCCTTATGGCGATTTCACGTTTTGCTCAAAAGTGCTCGAGTGTAGTAAATAGCTCGTATATGGCGGCGGGTAGGAAGGGGAGCGGGGACTTGGCCGTATCCGGGGGGAGTTCATAAATATGTATCGTACGCACGCCGAACGGGCCGGCTCGCCTCTCCCATTGAGGAGACGTTTTCTCCTATTCGCTAGGCGAGGCCTAGCCTTCATTTTTGGCGAGCTCGCCTGCCTCCGCCTGGCCTTTATGGCGGGGTTATTAATTCCCGCGGTTCATACGCTGCGTCCTGCGTGGTTATGTGTTTATGGCTCTATTCAAGGGGCAATAAAGCAATGTGGCATGCAGCCCGGCACATGTGTGTGGGGTACAGTCGTAGGACCAAAACGCAGGACATCTGCAGGGAATTCCCCCACAGTCACTCCTCTACAATCTAGAACTAAATATGACGTATTTCCCAAAATTGAACAAAGTATCAAATCCTAGAACCACCACATCACAAAAATTTAAGCTCTGACCAGAATTGTAATAAAACCGTGTAACAGTTTATACATTATTATAACACATTCTTAATCATTAAATCTGAGTGACTATATTATTTATCAATTTCTTAATCAGTATCAAAATTACATTCCGGTCAACATTTCATTAAACAGTACAAAATTGTATTAGTAATTTCTTTGAGATTTTTATCTTATTGCGCTTAGTTTTTATTTAGCTGCCATGGTGCAAATACCCAATGGTACCTAAGTAATAATTAGAATTAATAATTATTTTTCCTTAGATTACATATAATCTTTCATACTTTTAAATGATTCTTCTTTGTAATGTACTATAACCCTAACATATTCTCTCTTATAAATAATTGCTCCCATTGTATTAATTTTCAAAATATATATTTTTTCAATTTCTTATATTACGCTCTATGTATCTATTTTATTTTATTTATTTCTGTAATTAAAATCAAATTTAATATACGGGGCACGTTCTTAATCGTTCTACTGCTTCAAGCAGATCGAGAAACAATTGGCATTAGGTTGGTTGAAATTAAACTCTATTAACTAAATGTGTGATAATTATACTAGCGAAAGTACTTTATGTGTACGTAGGCTCTGTGGAATCACTGGTACTCTGTCATTATTAATTCTTTGGAAATTTCTGCAGGTAAAAGTAATAGGAAAAATTCAATATTTGAATTAAACTGAAATTGAACAACGTCAGCCAATACTTCAGAATTTTTTATATTATTCAACATATTATATACAACGTTTCGTCCACCATTTTGGGACGTCTTTAGGTAAATAAATTTATTCTGAAGTTAAAATTTGAATGGACGCAAGTACATTTGTATTGAGTCTTAATACAATTTACATAATGTGGCGCATAAGAAAGCTTTAATTATTTTCTGTTTGATCTTTGTTAATAGAAAAAATGTTTCTATTATAATACAATGCATGTTTTGGCAGCATGCATATCCTTTAGCAGTTTATCATTTAAAGTAAAATTATGCGGCTATCCAAATAAAATTATATAAACGTATTTTATAGGTTTATAGAGAATGAATCTGTTGTATTTGTACAGTTAACAGTATCCATTTTTGTGCAACCGCATTTTACAATTCACTGCAGCTACTTTACGTCTAAACCTCTAAACAATTTAAATCAGTTTGCACGTTTTTTTCTAAGTATCACTAGATGCTGTGACTCCACTGTAAATTTAAACGACTCGGATATAGAACGCTTACTTTGATAAATGATGTGCTCAATTATTAAAAAAGGTAAGTTACACATGCTCTGCAGTCAAATACTTAAAATATGCAGGTTCAAAATTTACCCATCTCTATAGAAAAAGGACCGCAACAGACTCTTCAACTCGGGACAGTTGTTTAAATATTATTCACCTACTATTATTGTGCTTACTTGTACATTAATTTTTGAAAATGTAGAATTGAATTTCATTATTTAATTGCTTTATTGTAAGACTCCTGTGGCACTTTAAATTCAATTTTGGCAGAGATAATTTTTCAACCGAATCTAAAATGTAATGTAACTAATTACGTGTGTACAGGTTGACTGTATGATGATTTATTTCACGTAATTGCTTTCAAAATTAATCTCCTTTTACATATTATATATATTAATATATTTTTTTTAATCAGGGAAGATGTCAGGAAAAAATATCATTATAATCTAAACATTTTCGTTCTATTGTTTTCAACTGCAGAATCCCGAAATTTCTCAAGGATGGCCGCCCGCGTCTTTAAAGTTCACCTGACTGACCGGTGTAATTACAGCAAACACGATGCCTTCCTAGCATTTCTCAAACCAGTTTTTCATGGCATTTACGAGATCTCTAACACACAAGTGTTACTTAGAATGTAAGAAGGGGTTATCTTCGTGCCTCCTCGCGTTTAACCCGAACTGAGTAGCTAATTGCGATTCGTTTATCATACAGCGGTTGAATTATACGGCACATTGTAGTATTCTGGCAAGGAAAAAGAACAGTAAAGAGTCTGAAGCTTAGTGGCCTTTGTTGTTGAAAATATTAATGCGCAATGAATGTGCTCTGCAAGTACCAACCACATAATTTCCGCCATTAGGAAACGTTAAAATTCTAAAGGAGGTTGTTGAATTGCATTATTTTATTGCGCTTTCCCTAATTTGAATTTAACACATGGATTAATTGCGTATATATAGTTAAGGCTGCTCTTTTATACGACCTTTATTAAATTGATAGTAGAATATTTTAGTTATTTCACAGGAACGTAGATCTAATGTCAAGGTTCGTTATTAAACAATTTATAGTCGTTGTTTTATGCTGCGGAATGTTTTATATAGAGATATTCAAATGAATAATTCTGTTCATGTTTGCTCCGCACAGCGAAATTTGATGCGGGTTGTATTTAATTTCAGTGGATGTGGCGTGGGAATGAAAATGTAAGATTATGGGAATTTAAAACAATATGGTGCTACAAATTAAAAAGTTCTTGAACCCGTGTTCGTTCATTAAAATTCTTGGAGAACAAAACTGAAACGTCGGAATTAATGAAGGCGACAAAATAGACCAATACATCATTTTTTTTCCCTAAACATTTCCATACCTGTCAAAGTTGGCATAGATCATTAAATTTTGTTTTAGTGGCAAAGTTCTGTAGTTTTGACAAAGTTAAACGTCTTCACCGACGTCAGTCTCTTGAGTTTGTATGTTATGCAATTTGAGAACGATTTCTCGAATCTAATGTAGTTTGTTATTCTCTGTGAGTGCAAACATAAAACAAGGTGAGGGGGCTACCCTTACAGACACTCGGGGGGTCGCACAATACGTTGCAACTTCATGTTTTAGTGGGGCATGAAAAGACCCGAGGGGGTTACTACTAGTGTAACAGCACCGGACCAGAAAGTTATTAGATGGAGCGATATCTGGTTGGAGATAGCAGAAGGGGAGGGGCACCTCCATTGTGGGCCCGTGTGTGTACAAAGAAATGCGACGAAGTGAGAGGGGCGATATGAAAATGACCTCTCGTTAACCCCTACAAACGGCCTGGCGCAGGCGGCCATTGTACGCCATGGTCCTAGTAGGGCCACGTACTACGTACCTGCAAAGGAATCCCCTCAAACCTTACCCCTGTTTACAGCGTATATAATGTACCGGCGTCGCATTCATCTCAAAAATGTAGCAAATATTTTCATATGTCCAAACACAATTCATTTAAGATTTCCAACCGTTCAATCATTAAAACTTGTTGATATAGAAATTACTAAACGCACTGAAATTAATTAATTACCATTACATTATTAAGGAGTTGAAGTAAAATGCTTGTACAGTTAATGATAGACGATTATTCGTTATTTTTAGGAAATAGACTACTTACGTTCGAATACACACAACCTTTCATTTTCATTAAAACCTCACATCCTCTGAAAATTGAATAAAATCCACAACAGATTTTCCTATGTGCAAAAAAAATAGCAATTTATTCGAGTAACTTCAAATGAACCAATCGACAATCTTGTCATACATTAGAGAAAATTTTATAACAATACCTAAATTTACTCGATACCAGTGAAATAAATGTATAACTCAGCCAAATAAAACTAAATTATATTCACATTCATATAAATCATTTACATAATTTTTCTGCTGCATTTTGTGTGTGTAACAAGCACATTTGGTAAATTTTTCTTTCTTCTTTTTATTTAATTCAAGAGAGAATTTATTTATATATACCTGTAAAAGTCTTCAAGAAGGAATGATACTCTGTGCTGTTTTTAATAGCTCCTAAATTTCTTATTAAAAATTTATATTTTCACTATTCATTTAAGAAGATAAAAGATGTTCCGAAGGTTGGGGATGAAATGTATTTAAAATTCTTCTGTGTCTGACTTTTGGTCTTTCTTTCTATTTTATTCATCTAAATCAAATTTTCCCTACAGTAAACTTTTGTTTTATTTATCGGATTTTAATTATTAGAAAATTGTCAACGGCCAGAATATTCGTTTAGAAATATTACAAGTTACATATTTAAAATTTTATTTTTACGTCTGTTTTGTGTGAAACAAATAGTAATGCAGTTGACCAATTTCAGATAGTTTTAGTCAATAAATTCGAGGAAATAAACGTTTTGGTACGTATTTGTACCTTCTTAAAATGAATAAGACAGCCAAATAGAAATAAATTTTCAATGAAAAATTTAAGAACATAATATTCAGGTGCATATAAATCATTTATATAATTTTTCTGCTGCAATGTGTGTACAACAAGCACATTTGGAAAAATTTTCTTTTTTCATTTCTAAATGCTGTACCTGTGGAAGTTTCCAAGAAGGAACGATACTCTGTGTTGTTTTTAATTGTTCTATAAAAATTCATTTTCGATTATTTGGCTGTTTTATTCATTTAAGAAGATAAAATTCAATTTTAATACGAAATTTGTATCTCGTCAATCGGGAGTGATCTGTGAAGTTATTTCAATTCAATTCCACGACTTAGTCGCTGCTTTAAATAGTGTCACTGAAAATGATATTGTATTACTTTACAATGGAATACAGTACACCGTATATTCTTTACTGTAATAACATTTCATTAAAACTTGTGGATGGACTGGTCGAATTCATTTTGAAAAATCTGCTTTTATTCATCCTAATAGTATAAAAAAAGAAAATATTTTAGCAGTCTGTCATAAGAATTTTATGTCAAGATTTTATTTTTACGTCTCTTTTACACGAACAATACAATGTATTAATGATCAGTTTTAGAAAGTTTATTTAATTAATTAAATGTCAGTGTTTGGTACTTCCTTTTCCTGCGGAAAAAATCCGATTATCATAGAAACACGATTTAACAGTACAGCTGTTAGTACGGGAATTAGAATCCAAGTAACATTACAGAACAGAGAACCCTGATTAATTGGTTACTATTTCCCGTATATTTTTTACAATAATTAGTTACATTATCTGAATGTTTGGAAATCAATAAATAATAAATCGGCCTATAAGTCAGAATCAATTTAATATGAACTAATATAAACTTAGATAAAAATTGAGACGTTCATGTCGCATAAGCGAAAAGGCCTCTTGACTCCTTACTTTATTAAATTAAAATTGTAATAAAATTATTGAATTAAAATTTGTCAATTATTTAAAATTTAGAAGCTTTAGACATATTTAGAAGTTAAAATATAAGTTTGTCGATGAAATAAGATAGGTCTACGTGCAATGGTTGAATAGATTTAACGGGATATATTTTGTATCTACACAATTATCACTATTTATTCATTTGTTTGGCATAATTAGTTTTTTTACATTTATTAGCTGCTCTGCGTTGCTAATCGGTATAGGGTAATCTATTTCTAAAAGTCAAACAGGAAAAAAAACTTATGTGCAAATAAAAAGGTTGTCCCCCATTTCAAAGCCATCCCACGAATATTTTAAAACTGGTGTAAACTTTGGTTAAATTAAATTAATTTTAAATACGGTCGTAAAAATATTATTAGGCTCGATAAATGGAAGGAAGGAAATATTCTGCTGTTACCCCCCTAATTATTTATGGCCCCAAAATATATGCTCCCGGAGGCTAAATTCGCCATTTTATTTAGCATGTAGTATTTTATGTGCCTTTACGTTGCTAATAACGGAGCAGGATTTCCCAGTCAGCGGGATGGGGAGAGGTTGCTGTTATTAACTGTAACTTTGAGAAAGGACGCAGTTTCATTACCTATAAAATATTTAATTGCTCCTGCAGATATAAATTGGCTTGGAGCGTCTTATTAACTTCCACATAAACATCCGAATAGATCGGATCCGGGCGTAAAATCTATACAGTTAAAACAGTGCCGGCAATAAAAGCGCTCCTTACGAACTTTAAATGATCTTCTGCGAAACACTAATAAGACGCCAATGTGTCAATTATGTGTCTTCTCCCCTGCCATTTGCGTCTTTCGCCCTGAGAAAGCTTCTATTTGTCTAGGTTATCCGAGAAAAGTTTAATTTATCGCCATCGGACAGAAAAACATTTTCATCGTGTTCATCAGACTTTGGTGTAAAGCATTATACACGTAGAATCAAATGCAGACAAAGTTTTATAGCCACCCAATTAAAACAGTTTCTATGTTGAATTAATGTTTTCAATGTATTACATAAAACGAAGAAAATGTCAATCTTTTAAAGAGGATTTCTCACGCCAATTAAAAGTTACACGTACTCCTTAAGTAAATAAAACGGGAGAATAATTTAATTTGTTCAATATTTTTGTTTGGTGTGTGATGCACGATTCTAAATTCTCCGGTATGAAAATAGCTAACAATTCAACAAAATATTTTTGATACGTTTCAAACCAAGCTCTAAAAAAACGTAGAAATAATTCAATTTTATACAATCCAGTTAAATAATTTTTTTAAATCACAACTATGACATTCAATATTATATAAAACGCTGTAAATCTTTAACCGGCACTTTTATTAAGTATGTAATTTAATGTATTTATATCTATGTCTACTCTCTTCGCTCTGACCTCTTTCCTATTGGGAGCTCCATTATCTATTAGATCTCATCTATACTTTGCACAACTATAAGGTAAAATAAATATTATTTTCTGAATTTGTGGTAAAATAAATAAAATGCGGCCAATAAGTATTCAAATAATTTAATTACTATTTCATTAGTACATATACAACGTTTCATACAACTATGTGGACTTCTTCAGGGAACTATACACCACAAAAAATAAATATCAAAATTCCATTGAATAATGTAAGCCTGCCATTTATTTTACTTTTATATTGAATTATGTACTATCAAATTTAAATGTATTCGAAATTAATTCTGATTTTATAATTTTTTTATGTATGGTCCACAAAGTTGAATGAAAAGTTGTATTTGAATTATTTAAATCGTAATTAAGTTGTTTGCTGAATTATTGGCCGTCTTTTAATTTAGTTATTATATGTAATATAAACTTAAAATTATTTTTCATTACAAAACATAAATATGTATTTGTATTTCCTATGAGACGTGAATTTACTGACCATACTTCATCACGCAAAACTACTGTGTATAATTATAGAGGCAGAACTTCATCTTTATAAGTTTTTACTCATTCCTCGTGAATTAATTTCCTACCTTATTTGGTAATTAATCGATGTGTTTTGTCATAGCTGACAACTGTTACACGTTGAATAACGTCCAGGTTTATCGTCCTGCTTTCACTATTGTGATTATATTTTAAATATTATAATTTTTCTAAATACATTTTTAACCAATATCATATTGAGATACTTCGCAAACGTAGGCAGTGGTAAAATTATCTTTGCAGCCTTCAGCTTATATGAAACCTTAAAACATCATGGTTTTCATTCGTATTTTGAATAATCCTCACGGAGGGCAACGGATAGGAGAAGCCCCTGCAGTGAATCCAACACGTTGCTAAACATGATCGGCGAAGTACTTTTGTACACGGCATTCTGTGTCTTCCTTCTTCCAATCTGTGACCTGTCCCTACAGTTCCGACTATCTGAAAACGTGCTATTATGTATAATTAATTTGCTGTTACCGAAGCCAACGCAATTACGCCGCCTCTGCGTTCAGCCGCAACACGAATAAACATAGGGAATTTAATTTAGGTTGAGTACATGGCTTCCTTAATAAGCTGTTTAGTTGCAATTGGATTATGCATATCAGGACACTATCGACCGGTTCCTCTTCTGCGCACCCGTTAAATAGCCGAGTCTATTTTTGTTTTCAATTGGACGTTGCATTAATTTCACGAGCACATTACGCTCCTACGCAAGCGAACACTGCAGAAACGTGTTGCTTGTGCTTAGGTGAGAATGAAATTCATTCATAATTAACAAGTCCTAATGTGGAATATAAAAATGAATGGTCGAAGAATTCCTGAGCCGTTCAATCTGTTTACCTTCAGACGATCAATAGTCCTACGGATAAAACCATTAAAGTACCGATATACAATTCACCATTACATACACCCTACAAGAACAGGTTTATAACACAGTAAATAATGAACTCATTTCTTCTAAGAACAACTTAATGTGGCAAAATTAAATAACTTATGGCAATTCTTAAAATAAAACGATTAAAAACATATTCAATTCCATCTCATTACAAACTTTTATTTATTATTAAGTAAAGTTTTGAATATTATTTATATTAAATTTCTTAACAATTTTTTCTCCCGCAATGTTGACTCATTTTATGTTCTTTCCCCTACAATTATTAAAAAAAATACTATGAAGTACTAAAAAAATTGGTATTAGTATCTTTGTTTATCCAACATCACAATATCTAGATGCTTCCACTTTTTTTCATTTAAGTTAATCTACAAGATAACGTTAACGTCGTCCAGTGGTGCAAAGTGATCTGTTGGTATGCAGAAAATATATATTCCATTGATACCAATACTGTCGTTTTATTTCATTTAATGGATGAATTATTAAAATAAAATTTATAGTTAGTGATTGTAAATTGAAAATATTATCTCAGTGTTTTAGAGGAGTGGAATTATTTTTCATATCGCCTTATTTGACAATAAAAATTAAAATAAAATATGAAAACAATTTAGCAAGTTCTTTAAAATGTGCAAGAACAGAAGTACAACAGGGTGTAGGCGCCGGCAAACAGTTTCGTCCTATTTTTGACCGTTTTATAGACGCTTGCAGTACAGGATATAATGCGGTCGTTAAAGTCTTCGCAATTTACCGCAGTTCCCGTTTTTGAACGCTAGATGGCTCTCTCCCTCTCACGATTGCATTCGCGTCGCGGTCTGCTCATTACGGCATTAATCACTTTTCCGGAGGAAATGTATCGCGTAATGGCCGCTCTGCCTTCGCATGGCAAATAATTACATTATGGAGCTTTAATTGCTTATAATTCGGATTGACAATTCCCCGTTATTAGTGCGTGACTGCCCTAATAGCTGTACGTGCGAGTGACTGCTAATGCATTTTTGAAGCCTGTCTGTGTTTCTATTGGATGTGTGAATATTTGCGTGTGTCTGTGCGTGAGAGAGAGAGTAACACTTATAACTTCCCAACGATTGCTGAAAAAGCGGCTGCCAATACAGTCTGGTATTGAGCACGTGTCAGAATCGTGGTTCCCGCAGTGCCGGACCCATTAAACAATTAATGGTTCTGCGAGATTCTGATGAAAACAATCAGGGTGGGCGGATAAATGTTCCAAACTTCCTGATAGGCCGATGCATTATAGAATACTCCAATAAATAATTAGTTTCCGGACCAAAGGTCGAAAAATCCACTTATGAAATGGCTGACTGACCCATGGTCTAGTTAGTTACGGGTAAAGGAACAAAGCCTTTACATATTCGACCTTTTCTTTTTAATAATAAAACTAGTCCTGTAATTCACCAATCAAGAATATTTGACTAAAAATAATATCAGCTAAAAGACCGAAATTTTATCCAAACTGTAACTGTAAACATATCGCATAGCAAAAAATAAATTTATATTTGAATTAGTAAATGTTATTAGTGTTAATACAAATATAGTATGAACAAAATTAATTTTGAAAAATAAATAATGAAGTAAATGATAAGTAAAAAGTTTTCGACCCTTTCCAGATTTTACTTTTAACAATTTCCAAGGGGGAATAAAATACAAACGTTTATACCTTCGTCAGGTTATTATACTAATGATCAATCATAAAGTGTCGATTTTAAATACACTTATAAGCCAAGCCACAAATTTTACAATATTTTAAAAGTCGCCCCGAGGCTACGCGACAAATGTACCACTGCCTCAGTTGTGGCACCGAAACGCTGTTTTTTTCCTCTTTGAAAATTGTGATAAATAAAGCCTGAAAGTGGTCGGAAATTTTTATTTATTAAAATGTAAAATGATGCCAATCAGTTCAAATTCAATATTTTCTCTCATATAATTTAAAGTAAATTCCCGGCCAACGTAATTGATACATCTGAAACTTTCAAGTACAGGCCTTCTACTATGTCAAATGCTTCTAAAATATCTTATAAATTTCATATATTTGCCATGTAAATTCTGATCACTTTATTTTGCTCTTAAACAACGCCATAAATGTGGCCTGGAATTTGCGACTCTGTTTAATTTAGCAGACTTGCCTGGAATTAAATAGGTTCGTTATCTTCCCCCCACACACACACACTAAACGTATTTGTAGAACCAGTGGTTGGTTCCTTTTTGATAGAGATCTGCAATTGGAATTTGCAGCGAGTCCGGATATGGAGTTGATTAGCGTGTTCCCGCGGCTACATTAACATCTCGAGTGTTTAAATTTCGGTTTCGACCAATAACCGGTCATGTCACACGGGCTGATAACTCGTCCTTGGATTGTTTGTAAATCGACAATGTATTGGCCGCCAAACTGAGCAGAATCTTTAATTTCGGTCTTTTGTTTTAGTGACAAACACTTCACATCAAGAGACGTAATACAGAATTTATAGATGGACTGATTGGTCATAATAATAGCGTGACCAAGTTATTCTGTGTAGTCTTTTTTTAAAAAAATTATTTATCAGTTATCAGAAAATTCATGAGTTTTTAAAGCTATTTTTTTATCACTTTCTGCAACATTTGTATTTATTATGTTACTCAAAATAAAGATGTGAATTACAAAAGCCGGGGTTCCCTCACAGCAGAAGTCAAAAAAATTGTATAGAATTTGAACATAAATTGATTGTAAAGATTCCTAGCAATTTGACTACACAAATTGAGAACGAAGACTTTGGTAGACTTTTAATCACGGAAAGAAAAGTTTGGGCAATGCACGCGGTGATGATACAGACCATAAAAATAAATTGGGAATGAAATACAGAACCAAAGTGGCAAAGGATGTGATGGAAAACTTTCAACGTGTAAAATCCTTGAAATTGTAAAAAAAAAGGCTCGATGCAAGGATATTGGATGGTTGGTGGACAAATGTAGTGTAGGGTTACGCGCAGATGAGGGATTTTATTTCTAATCTGGTTTGCGGAGAACAAGTATGATTATGGGACGTGGAAATGTGATAAATGGACAAAGTGAAAATATATTAAGAGAAGCTACACCTTGGCATTGTGGAGTGATCGATACGGGTGCGTGGATGAGTGGTCCACGCAGAGCCGAGGCAGCTCCCGCGTGCTGCCTGCCTGAAGACTGCTGGCCAGGTAACTGCCCAACCTCCTCGTAGTCGTTGTTTTTTGCTTCCTTGTTGTTGTTGTGTGTGTGTGTGCGATGCAAAGAGACGTAAAAAGCTCCAGCTGCAGCAGCGTGAGAGGGGCGGAGCGAGCGCGGGGGGAGGGGCTTGGCGTCAGGTAGGCGGCCAATGACGTTGCCTCGTCATAACCCATAACCGGCATAACGCCGCCAATGGCCGGTCGCGATCGCCTTTTAATTGTGCTCGCCGATTCTAATTAGAGCGTCTTTCCCCTTCCTCAACCTTACCCCGGCTTCTTGCGGGTCCGACTTCAGCCGTTGTCTGTCTAGAAAATTAATTGAAATCACAGAATTTTCATTGTCTTTCCACGAATCCTTCCGTCCCAAGTCCAAATAAAAAATAGGTTACTAACGAACGTCGGCTCCTAGTTGCCTAATTTTTTTTCTGCCCGATTGAATCATTTATGAATTGACCACTTTCAGGTAGCCAATAATGTAGATCAGTCAGAGTCTTTGAAGCATTATAAATTTATGCACATCTGGAGCCTCTTGCTCGCGGATCCTCCATCAGAGTGTCAAGGAATGCTTCAAGAATGGCGTAATACGATCACCTGAAAAATTGCTTTATCATTTGCACGATTGACAAGCATTCGTACAATCCAATAGTGTTCCACCAAACGGTCTATGCATTATGAAAAAAACCGGTAGAATATAATAGTTTAATCTCCATGTTGTACCTTCAAGGCTCATACTTCTGTTACAAAACTATTTCCCCATTGACATTACGAGTCCAAGATAGTCAAAATAGTCTAACTGGAGTCTCTCTCGTCGACAATGATCTCGCATGATTCCTATGCGAGTATACCAAGAAATTCTCGGAATTGAACTGTTTCTAAATAATTAAAAAGTACCATATTCTGTCTAGTAACATGATTTTCATAAATTACCGTCTTGAGATTCAGTTGAAACATTACAATTTTTAGGTAGTTACTAGAACACCAACGTTTCTAACAATTTACTTTGTGAAGAAAAACTGTCTAGATAATTAATTTTAAAAAATCTGGCATATAATAAAGGGACACAATCTATTGTACAGAAATAAACATAATCTGAAAATGTATCAACTCCACAATATTCTACGTAGGCTGCATTTTTAATGTATATGGTTTTATTCCAAGTGATCAATTC
The DNA here is from genome assembly GCA_034510155.1 of Eucriotettix oculatus. Classification (NCBI taxonomy): domain Eukaryota; kingdom Metazoa; phylum Arthropoda; class Insecta; order Orthoptera; family Tetrigidae; genus Eucriotettix; species Eucriotettix oculatus. The sequence continues at coordinate 50,750,586 of CM067381.1, forward strand.
TGTGTCCTAATGGGGAAAAGGTTTGATAATAAATTCTCAGTTTATTTAATGAATGTTATATTATTCATAGTTCATAGTCAGTACTAATATTGCATTAGTAGTATATGTATAACTGAAGCTAAAGTAATTAAAAAGAAAAGGGCGAGAAAATAAGTGTGCGTGAGTCGACGCATAACTTTCTTGGGAGTGTTTGATGGGTGTGGCACTTTACAGTCATGGTAGTAAATTAGTGTTTCGCCAGAAAGTGTCCCTGTGCAATTTTCGGGCCTTTGGCAAGGTCAAATGTTGTCCCGACGAGTTTATTGTCAATAAAAGGACTATAAATCGGCCGCAGCCCATTGTTCTGAATGTTCACATACGCCAAATGATATGACCTCCGTTCCCTTGTTTCTGTTGGTGCATGTAGATTTGTCAGCAGTGTCTCGACCAACATCGGATATGTGGCTAAACGTTCGATTTATCCTCCTCGAAATACCTTTGTCACAGTTGAAGATCCTCTGCTGCTGTTCAAAAGAGTTGAAAAAACAAGTTGGATTGGAGAGGGGGAACAGGAGTGGGAACCAACGAAGCGAAGGGGGCTGATAAAAAAAAACAGACGTGGGGCTTGGATTTGTAGCCATTGCAGACATTGTCAGACAAAGATGTACACGGTTTCGGCCTGGAAATCAATTCACAGTTAACAAGCAAATTGTGTACCCCTGGTCGGACATTTTCCCTCGCATATTGCCGACAAGGTCTCTCAGTTTTGACGTAGTATATTGGCCAGACTGTCGTCGGAGCCGTGTCTCTCGTAAAGTAAAAATTAGCAGTCCCAATCAACAGAACAATAATTCGTGCCGTCAACGAAATTTTTTAGATACTTTTTTATTCGGGGCCAACTTGATGGGTGCTTTGACAGCATTCCTACGGCGGTCGCACAAGAACTGATCTTCCGGTTCTCCAAATTCCGATGACTTCAAGCGTAGCTAATGACTGATATTCATATTTTTACCCGTCAACGATTTTCCTTTGCAAAAGACTAATTTGATTTGTGAAATGGTCAATGACATCGTGTATCTACCCTTATTGATGGTAATCCAAACAATTGTTTCACTTTTTTTTCACTTAATTAGATAGTGAGAGGACCTTCATTACTCTAACAAGCACGTTGGATTCTTTGTTTAACTAGTAATTGGAAGGCAACGAGGTCGAATAAACACAAATTCCCATTATTTCGTGTAGAATTAACACAAGGCCATTCATAATGAATGATCAATCTAATTTGATTCGATTTTTATAACATTAGTTGTTTATAAAATATTGGTATTTTGATTTTGGGTAATAATCCTATGGCGGGGAAGATGAACTCGCATTCTCACAATGCTTGCATATTACACGTCGATTTCCTTGTGCAGATATTAAATCAGTGTGAATTGTATTTCCAATCTTCAATGTTTTCTAAACAAGTTGAGCCTCTACATTGGCGTTGCCAAAAAAAACAGTTTTGAAACAAAAAAGAACGCTTTCATGAAAATAAAAACACACAATAATTTACTTTCCTCCAACGTTTCATATGTATAATGCATCAAGGAAGTATTCATCGTCTTGGCATCAATGCCGTGTATCTGCATCCAAATACATTATATACCATGAGATATACCTGCCAAAGGTAGGCTATTAGATATTCACAAGTTTTGTCATTTTCTGGCAATAGGTCGGTGCCGCTTACGTGCAGAGGCAGATGTTGCAGCCGATCCAGATGAATGAAAACATCGCCAAAGTGGCTCCCCCTAATTCCTTCCAGAACGGGGAACAAATGGCCACCATCCTTTAGCACGTGGCGTGCTATGGGCTTCACTGCTACTTTTCTAGCAAGTTACTTATCCAAATGAATATCGATGCAACTTCAGTCATTCATTCATTAAAATCTTTATTATTTCCTCGGTTATTTCCAAATCACAAATATTTTATAATTGCGTAAATAGCAAATACTTTTCCCAAGAAGATTGATTCTCAGGAGACATTTTCTAATTTATGTTTGCAATTTATGAAATTGTATCTCAGAGCAAATATTCACTCCAATTTACAACTTCGTGGAAAAGCTAATAATGCAAGTCAAAAAATGAGCACTCTAAGACGATTAACTACTACTTTCCAAAAAGAAATTACATTTCTTGGTCGGCTGAATGCTATACGATTAGGAATTTTACAAGTTCCAAAAATAAAACACAAAATGTGCTGCTGTAAAATAAATCCATGAATGGGACTCTGAACGGAATATTGTAGTTTAAATATTTTAATTAATAAGTAATACTACAAACTATTTAAATCGATCATGTCACGTGTAGAGTCTGTGTTGTAGTAATTTTATTTTTGAAATGGTATGAATTTAATTTTAGAGAGTAGGAAATGCGCGGCTTTGATCTGCTCTGGTATTGAGCTACTCTTATCTAGTGGCAATGAAATTTGAGTTTGACTCAATTATTGTTAAAAGTAATCTGTCCAATGTTTCAATTTGTGCTTTAAAGAAGTGGCTTCGCCTACAAATGAAAAATGTCTTTTGTTTCATTATTCAACCTTGGTTCACCTCCTCTTGAACAATAATGTAGATTTGAGAGAGTTTTTCTCCTTACCTTGGAGATCAAAAGATGTGCCCGTTGCCGACTGTGCCTCCTCGAGGACTCCGGATGAGGACTTTAGAAGATCGCGGTTCGTTTGAAGATCGGAGACAGTCTAGCCGTTTCGTACGAGTGGAGCTGCGAAACGCGACATCCTTCCCGTATTAAATAGGGAAAGATCCCTCGTTTACGTATCAGCCAATTACCTGTGTCCGCGTGGCATGTCTTCATAAGTATGCGCTCTCCGGAGTTCTGATAAACTATAATTAAGTCTCGCGTCCTTTGTCCTCAGTCCGCGCAGCTTGGAATAACAAGTGCGAGGCCGTGTACAGGTCAGTTCCCTGTCTGGCAATCACTGGCAAATTAAAATTCAGATAGGTGGTAACATGCGCCGAACACGATCGTCTCGGAAAAGTTGTGACTAACAGCCCATAAGAACGCACAAAAGGAGCTGATTAGCACAAAGAGGTGGCGTCGTGATAAGTCACGCAGTGGCCGCTGGAGCAGCCTTCCTCATTTGGGTTCTAGGACAACTGCAGTTACTACAGACCAAGAATACTACCGGCCATTATGTACGCCTCATGCTAAAGCATTATCAGACTTTTACGCGTACAAAACATTATTTATTTCTCCATAAAATAAAATTTTATTGTGTTGTTGAACTTACTAAATACAGTCCAGTGATTGATAAAGACTCGACATTAATTTTCAATAGGTATTTTATAGTACAAAAATTTTTATAGTTGACTTACGAGCGATATAGACTCGACGATAAATATAAAAAATAAATAACGATGAAGACAATATGTGAGGAAGTCTGCTGTGCCAAAAACTCATTTTTAATGTTAAACATTTCATAAAATTTTGTAATTTCGAGTGCTTTATTATAGGTATGTTTAAACGAAAAATAAAATATTTCTGAGAATGTGTCTCTATTTATGTGCAAAAGAGAGAGGAAATACGATGAAACTCGTAAAAATAAAAATTGCAGTAGATGCAAACAATGCATTAAGAACTAAAAAAGATTGAAATAAGTGCGAACATACATGAGAAATATAAACTCAAAATAATTTTTATGGTTATGATTTGGGTGGAAATAATACTTATTTTTAAGAAGACGGTTAGAAAATCCAGTAAATCCCGAGCACATCGCTCACAAGCCTTGAAAGAAGTCCAGTATGCAAAGAAGCACAGCGTCTGATTAAAAGCAGAGAGGAGTTCACGTCAGAACGTCCGATCAGCGATACTCATCAACGTAATTTAAACGTCCTTGGCTTTGTTTTCCACGACGAGGCGCCCCTTTTTAGTTTTCCTCCCCCCGGCCCGAGACAAAAATCTCCGTGAGAACGGGTGTCGTAAAATGCGAGGAGGCTATGAGCAGAGCGGTTAATTAAACGGAATCGGCCACATTTCAGCGAGTAATTCAAATTCAGAAGCCCTGCGTTGCATGTAATTGTCTGAGGGGGACGGCAGTAATGCATGCCGGCGCTTCGCTGTAATTGGTGGCTGCATAATGCAGCCGATACAATTATTATTCTGCGGCCCAATTAATAGCAGTCTGCTACAAGATCCTTCCCCAGCAGCCTGCCCCATAAAGATGAGGACAGCCTCGTTGCGTTAAATCATTAAGGGTCCACTGTAACTGACAAAAAAAAAGATCTGAAATGTGAGGGGGACAATTCTTAGACTAACAACTGTCTTCCACTTAACATAAAACTCGTTTGAAAATTATATTAATTCCAATTAATATTGCGAAGATGACTTGGTTCTGATTAAATCTGGAAATGAAGCAGAATTTTAGTAATCGACTAGTCTGGCAAACCTACAGGAATTTTCCTTAAAAATGCCGTTCATTTTAGCAACGAAAAATTGGTCAACAGCTGCTATTAAATTGACGTGAAGAATACATGCGGATGACTAATGAATACATACAAATGACACAATTATCAATCGAGTCGCTTGAAGATCGGACGCCACGACGCATTGAAGTAAACACTTGACTATATATTTTCAGTAAATGATGTCTAACTTCAGCAGTATTATTTCTTAAAAGAGAGACGTTTTAAACTGCTATAAAATTTACTAATACGAGTTCCTTATCTGTAGATTTGAGATTATTGATATTAGAAAACATTCCAGGTGGTGTCTTTTACTTTTCTTAATTATAATTAGAAGGTTTTTTAGGCTTATTCGTTTGGTAAACACTAAATTAATTACTATTGAGAGAGACGCAAGAGCATCCTTGAAGAAATTTGTTTTAGGAAATAACCAAGATAGTAACCCCTTGTCCACAGTAGCCGCCAATTTGTTTCGGGACATCCAACCTCTTAGCTTGCCGATTTGGCCCGCGGACATTGCTGCAGCATTTAGCTCGACAAATTGGAAGCTGAGCTCCCGTCTTAATGGAGCCGTAATATAAGAGGAGGGGAACAAGTTTGCCCAAGGAACCGGTAAGACGCCGGGCACTTTGTATTTTTTTTTCTTCTGTTTCTCCTTTCCAGTTAACAAATTTAGAGCGTTGATTCCGGATTGGTGGACTCGTGTCCGGCCGTTGTATTTAATTTATCTCGGTGAGTGGGTGGACTTAAGTTTATGAAGTTGCACCGCAGACCGAAACGCCCCACTACTTTTTTCCCCACCTCTATATAAATTATTCTCTAATACGAGTTCTCCCGCGTCATACATAACTACCATAAATTCCGCCGCTATTAGCGTGTGCTTATAAAATGTCCACCCAAAGGATTCGTCTCCCCTTCGGTACGCGTTAAATACTAGATGAGGCCCGTAAAGTTGAAGTTATACATCACCAGTCCTCTGGCGCGTTACAGCGTTCCGTCCGTAGGCGACAAGCCTTTATTTCAAGTGTTTATAACGCCGCATTCTGCGAGTCAAGGTTCCTAAATTCTTGTCGAACGTTTGTATTTTATTCCAGACCTCACAAGACGATTTCTGTACCGGCCAGTCTTTCTTCATTAGTTTATCGTCTTTATAGTTTCGTCATTATAGATTCTCTTGTCTTGCGCTCAGTGACACCTTTGCTATAGACCATAAAATACGAAAATACTCTTCCGAATTGCCTTCTTAGTCCACGTTCGGATCAAACACAGTTTCTTAAAATGTCAGTCTAGCCTGTATCGATACTGTAACAATCTGCAAATCATCCTCATGAATACTTTAACGACAGATAATTGACTTTCTATTCTTTCCGCTATTACTAATTTAATAACCTTTTGCGAAAGTAAATATTTAGCACTATACGACAGAGATTTTTCTTCAGAAAGAAAAAAATCGACTGGAAAAATTACTACTGAAACACAGCAACCAGAAACTGTAACTTTATTATAATTAGTAAGCCAATGTTTTAAATCTTAAAAGGCCACTATGATAATAAAACAATTAACAGAGGTCTCTTGTTCACAGCTCGTTTTTTTCTAAATGTCAGTAATTTTTGTTTGTTGTCCATAATAATTAGTATTTTATAAGAATTAAATTTCAACGATTTATTATTTATTTTGTCTCATGTGGCTCGTGTAAGTATCAATTAACGAAATCATCGGTTACAATATTACTTTTACAAATCTATTGACTACTTGTCCACATTTTTTCTGGCTTGGCTGTTTTCCAGGTATTTAACAGCATCTCAGCAATTCCTTGTTTAAACAGAGTTTCATTTCTACATCCAGACCATCTCAGTCAAACCCACTGTAACCCAATAAAAACAGTACATGGATTATTATATTTACAGTCACACTGTTTGAAATCGGTTTCATTTTATGACAATTTTGCAATTAGGCGGCTGACGGATATGAATTTATAAATTTCTGTTATAAAACTAAATTGTTAATTTTTTATTTAAAGTCTCATGAATCTTTCTGTCATTAGCGACTGTTACATTTTACATCACATGTTTACAAAAAAAACATTTACTTGGTTGTCTTAATTTGTTTCGGAGATCGGGTCATTAATAAATTTTATTTCATGATTTACAGTGTTTGCACTGTTCAGTAAAACATTGTTAATCTGTACTTTGAAAGAGGATTTATCTGAAAATATACAGTAGTAGATAATTGGCATAACGTATTGACAATTATCAGAAATCTCTGCGTGAATTAGTATGAACCCTTGACCCATACGTATTTAATTAGATTTGAAAGGTACTCGGATTCATGTGATGTGGTGAATTTCTCTTTGCATCAGGTCTGCAGCTTTCGAAAAGGTTTCCAGGTAACGTAGCCACTGTAGAAAGATGTCTCAATTAGTCGCTAGTTTTATTATTTTAATAGAAGCTGCGTGGGGCAAACGAGGCGTGCATTGTTGTCTGATACAGTTCCCCGCTCTCTAAGGAGAAAAAAAAAGCCTACTCTCTTCCCGCGCTCCATGTAGAGGCAACGTTTTGTGCATAACGAGATTAAGGATCCAGCCAGGCACCGTCCCCTTCCCCTTACACCTCCCCCCTCACACCCCTATTGTCCCCAATAGCCATCTCGTTAATTTATTTGAGCCGATCGGAATCGAAACACGTTCGGCTCAGATTTATAGAGGGGGGTTCCCCAAAAACTGACGTAATAAATTTAGGCCAGGCTCCTCTGCTGGCGGATAAGTAGCTGGAAGGTGTTTAATTAAGAGAGGGGGCGGCGGTGGGGGGCGGCTATGACAGCGGGCGAGGGTGGGAGGGGGGTAATTAAGGCTAGTGTGAGATAGGCCTGCGCACGATTTCCCTCCTCGAATCAATTTAGAGTTTTGCTCGTTGCTGCCAGCTAATTGCGCCCCGGAATCCCACGCTCCGTATCCAATTATCTGCATATCTGCAACGCCGGAGTTGCATATGCACGCCGTGGGAAGAAGCAAGAAGTCTTTGTCATCGCTTTCTAGTCCTCACACTTTTGCCCCGGCACTATAATTTGCATAAGGCTCCAGCATAGATTTGACCGCAGAATTATCTCGGTATCCTAAGAGGTGGAGCGTGCTAAACTCTGACATTAACAACGTGATGGACCGAAATTAATCTTAGGACTGCTGTGATAATCTCTATTTTCTCAGCGATTTAGGAAAGTAGTAGCACATTCTGAAAATTGCACACTAGATGTAACAATTCTACTTTTTGCTTAGATTTTTACAGTCTTCGTTTAGGGAAATATCTTCAGTAATACGCAAGATCAACATTCTTAACACTCCATGAAACTTGTTTCCGTTTGCCTTGTTGTTATCTCAGCATAGACAACTTTGTCGACTCACGGAACTCTTAAAATACAAGTTTTTTTCTTCAGGGAACCCCATTCAATACTTATAAAATTATATCTTTAACTACAACACATTCAACTACAGTGAATATTATTTTCTTTATAAAAATACAATTTAAAAAATTATAATATTTTTATTAAAATTTAAGAATAAGTAATTGTAATTTTTTAAAGAATTTTTAACATTAAATAAATGCAATTTACTCATTAGCTGCATCAGGTCTTTCCCCAGCTACCTCCTAGCCTTGCATTATATCGACTCGGGTGTACTTGCACTCTTTTACCTAATTTGTCGAAGTCTAGCTCTGTAGATGTTAACTAAAGCCTCTTTTTAAATTGTTTCTAATGCCACATACTCCGAGAAAGATTGTTCGCCAAAATAAGTTATTCCGAATAGCAATAAAGTGCTTATAGTCGAGTCACAAACTTCAGGGTATTCTGCATCAATTTGCAACCAAAAATTTAGCAGTTCCTCTTGCCTAAATTTAGATATGTTGTTACCTCTCCTTGATTGGTAAACCTTATCATAGTACTCGAACGAATTTTTCATCTGGAAAACGTCTCTTATAGTTTTCTTCATTTGAAAAGGATACTAAATTATATAATTTTTAAAACATTATCGTTCAAATTCATTTCATATTCCATTAGAAAACTGTTTAGTTTAGCAAAGGATTGCACGTCATTCTTTTTTGAATATAATGACCAAATTTCAACCAATACATTAATTGTTATTTGTTCATTCGCTCCTTGAAATGATATGTTTACTTCAGTGTCAAATATTCTGCTAAATAGGACAAAAATGCAACCATATTTAATCATATAATTTTTAGCATAGTCATAATTTCGTTTGTTTAGAAACATTCTGACGTCATCAGTTAACTCAATAAAAAATTTCTTTTCGATTACATCCGACTTCTGAATGTAAATTCAGGGTTCTGTGGTTACTGTCCCATAATTTCGAATTAGCTTCTCCATATTTCATAAAAGTTAACATTTTCATGACACGTCCCATCACTTGAAGCAGCCTTTAATACATTCAGTATTTGTTTTTCAACAAACGCGATAGTGATGGCGACAGCAATGAGAATGTTTGATATGTGGAATAACTGGAATTATTCCTCCTTTGTTATCGTAGACTAATCAATTGGAATAATACATTCATATTAGGATTAGTTATGCCTAAGAGTTATTAAGAAATGAGTCGTAGCGCTTGTTCCAGTCTTCTGCCCCAAGTCTTACCGTCAGTTGAGTCATAAGAGAAAAACAATATTTTCCTAGCTCAAGAACGGAGATGAGATCCCCCTCCGTCCCTTTCTCTAGAGCTTTGATAAAAGTGTTTCTTTTGAGTGAAAAGTGGCAAGTGATTCTCGTCCCCCGATTTCATTTTCGGCACGCCACGTGGTTCGGTCTTAATTTAAGTGAGCAATCGCCTGTTTGAGCTGTCACAACACGACGAATAATCCGTGGGGCCCTTGAGTGGGCAAAGGGACCTTTGTCATGGTAATGAAGGTCCGGAAAGCATCGGTCACGACACACGAGGTTTCATTCACTAATATGGGTGGTCCTTGCAACAAGTGGCCAAATTCACGTCTTATACGGGCCTAAAGGAACTCGTTGATGAAATACAAAGTGGACGTCCAACAGCACAAGCTTATAGCATACTGACTATCAATGATCATGTTATAGATGGTTTATCAGGGTATATTCCATAAAATAAAAATTATTTAAGTTTCTCCAACTTATTTTTTTTAAAGATTCAATTACTGTCTGGTCCATACTGGTTCCTGTGAACAATGATTACTGAAAAGAAAACATTGAAAACATCCAAATAGTTAAGATTACTATTCAGATCAGTATTTCCTTTTAGTAGGTGTCACGACTTTGCGTTTAATCTCGTTGTGGAACGCAACAAATAGTGAAGTGAGTCGAGTATGTTTCGGTTCTTGAGTCTTTTAAATAGTGTTAATAGCATTTACTATTTAAAAATGATGTCAACTGTCCTCCTTTCCAACGTATATAAGTATTTGTGTGGGTGTTGAGACAATTGGTAAAGACTATTCGAGTATAGTTAATCAATTTTGGGCGTCTATAGGTAACAAATAGACACATTTTCCATTATTTAAGAGATAAATGGAATTTAGAAACATTTTACAGTATATTCTACTATTAATACAAACTTTTTTTATTCAAAATATTGCTCATTTCTCCTTCAGTTTTAGTTCCATTAATGTAGGACATAGGCCCACCAAGTTGAGTTATCCCAAATTGAAAATTAAGTACGGTGAATGCTATCATTTTATTTTGTGCTCATTGATGACAGAAATCCTTGTATAAGTAGTCAGTTGCCCCTCATGCACTTCATTCCATTGGGGAACGCATAATTTCTGTCAAAAATCGCACAATATCTTCGACAAGCGATTCGGCTTAAAGGCGGGTTAAAAGACATTCGTTTATATTTGTTCAGTACAAATGAAAAATAGTCTCATTCTGAATATGAACACCCTTCGTCATAGATGATGTGTATCTGGAATTTGGCGAATCTATAAGGATATCGAGATCTATTGAATTACTCAATATTGTCACGAGTCTTCAATGGCGGGAAATCTCTTTGTGAGAGAGGATTTGGCCAATTCACCGGGATACTATTTCAGTCTCTCAGTGTTTTGAGGCTTGAGTGGTTCTCCGCAGTTCGTCCCAATTCTGGGGAGAACAAGACTCCTAGTCGATGCGTGGGAAGTGGACAAACCCAAGGAGGAGTTGCCCAGGGGTGGCGCCGATGGCAGATAAAAGCGGTGCAGTTGCGTGTCCTCACGACAAAGATTCTTCATGCATGCTTGTTTGTCTTCGTCCTGTCCCAGCTCGTCTCTCTGGCACAATCGCAGAAATTCGAGATGTTTATCTATGGGGACAAATAGGGCGCATTTTTCCTCGAGTATCATGTCTTTCAGGAAACAGAGCGGTAGAATCATAATTCTGGGGACAAACGGTTTGACAAAGGAACCGCCGCATTCTGTCATCTGCTAAGTGGGCCTCGCCCTTGTCAATGCAGCCTCCCTGCTGCAGCGTCCTTTGTCAACCCAAGGGCACGTTTAAAGAAGAATACTTAGCATTGCGGGCCTCCGGGGATGGCGCAATACCTCAAGGAAGCCAGCACTACTTTAAAATTTCCACCAATGGGACGCCACACTCGCGAAAATAAAATACAGTTTTTCAATGAGGGGGCAGGTCGATGATTAAATGGAATAAATCAAGCAGTGTGTGAGTTACTAACGATTTTTTTATTTGAATATTCCAAATAAAATAAAAAATTAATACCTTACACACAGCTTGTTTTATTCCATTTCAACATCGGCCTGCCCTTATTGAAAAATCCCATGTAAAGGAGTCTGAATCTGTTAAGGTATTCTTTCCCTACTTTTCAACAGTTAGATGTCAAAGATCTGCTTACGTTGCTTACAATCTATATTTTCAGATTAATCTGAATTTACAGTAGAGGAAAAATATTTTTCAGTCTTCGTTATTGAGTTTACCCTGTTGACTGGGTCTACTCTTACAAATAAAAGCTCATTACAGATTTTCCATACGATTATTAAAATCTGCCGAATATTCCACGAAACCAAAATCATAATTCGTGAGTTTCTAGCTAATGCTACAACAGCATTTTAAAATAATCCAGAATTTATTTTCAAATGCTTTGTTGAATCAAATGGTACTTAATTAGCTTCATGAACTTTCCGAGATACAGTACTGGCCTTTTAAATAGTATACAGATAATATTAAAATTTTAAACACTACGCAAAAATTTTTGCAAAGTAATAGGAGAAAAATACACATCACTTTTAAATCTTGAGTTTAAAAGTCGTTAATTACAATCTCGACGTCAACGTTTAGTACAACTTACATCGTTATAAGCCACTATAGGTGTTTCGGCGTTTTAGGAAAATTGAACGATCAATATTTTAAGACATTTTGGACAATGGTCTAACGTGAGACAGGATATAAATGATTCCATTTGGACTCTAGCAGCGTAGTCGTCTACTCGTACAGGATTTTAAGTAGGATACATACGTATCCTGTTGGAACCGGAGAGTAAATGGAAGATATATTAATAAATTATAAATAGAAGTCATTTTGATTAAGAATTTTAATGTTTGTCATTGTAAATACGTAGGATTTCATAAAATGATAAATGTTTTTGTTTAGAAATTTTTTTAATTTTATTTGTAAATGAATATGGCTAAATCTACTAACAAAAGCGCCTCGATTTCAAAATAATAAAAGTATATTAAAAATTAGTATGAAAGTTTTAAATTAATAATCTGGTTAAAGATCTGTGGGGTTATAAAACAAAGTTTAAAAATCGGTCACATTAAATTAAATTTATAGATAAATACACAGAATGGGCACAAATAGTAGAATGTTAAATTTTAAAACGTCTCGACCCCAACTTTCGGGACCTCTTCTTTTCATTTATTATAATCTTATTAAAATTTTGGTACTTTCGGCCCCGGAAACTTTAATCAATGAACTGAAGACGTCCCGAAAGTTGGGTGCAAACGTTTTAAAATATATAATTATTCTATTTCTGACTTTTGTCGATTCTTTGTACTTTATTTACGTCAAACTAATTTAATTATTATATTTGTAAATTTATAATTGTCGTTGAATACTAAATCATAAAAGCTGATGAAACTGTTTGAACGTGCTCAATATAACGCTTAATTATACGGATTGGAAATTTTACAGCTGTAAAATTAAAATATATTAGACAAAAATGAAACAAAATAATTTTATTCTATTCTAGAAAATATAGAAACTGGTTCAGTACTGAATACTTTGAGATAAAAACCCTTCCCTTTTGGAAACACATATTGCCATGTTTCCATCATCCCAAATATTCGATCCAGTACTTAATACTTGGCGAAAAACAACATTCTCTTTTGGAAACACATATTGTCATGTTTTCGTCGTCCCAAATATTCGATCATTTTGATTATTCTGAGCTTTGGCGTTCTTTTGAGGCTATTCACTGAAGCAGACAGTTTAACGGATATTTCTTAAGGCAGCTGCTCTAGGATTAGGGGGACCTGTCCTCTGTCCCATTTTGCCGTGTTTGCGTCTTCGGATTAAAATGAAACTATTTTCTTGGTAGCTTTGTCACTGTACATTTGTCATTTCCCTCCGCAAATATTCGGCCGAGAAGAAGGGATTCTTCGCAGAAGAGGCACAGTGTGCGTCTATTTGCATTATAGCCCTGCTAAATAGAGCTTGAGCTTTGGAAGGACTGTTTTGTGGGTGGTTTATTACGACCAAAAGGATGCTCCTCGTAGAACACAACAAAGGATTCTGTGAGTACAAAAGGGCGTGTCGGCAAATAAAGGGTTCGCCTGGACGCGTCGCGGCGTTAAGTAGTGAGCAGCACGCCAGCCAGATATTCCAAGGCGTCTTTGTCCATCGCCAGGAGAAAGTCGCGTGTCCTGTGAAATATGAGGTGCATTGTGGCTCCTCGCAATAAATTAGTGTCGATATGACGCGACCACAATGGTCGCCGCAGCTGACCTGGACTGACGCCCCCGCAGCTGGGCAAGGCAACGGAAACCTCACAGGGTGATTCGCAACGACCAGATCAGTTCCTACAATACAAGCCTATATGTTTTATAGAAATGGTAAAAAAGTTCAAGAAATGCTTAGGGGATTTTTACAACAGCCCTCCATTCATTGACGCTCCATGGATATTCATTCACCTGTACTACCTACAGGAGTTGGAGATTTCTGTCCCAGTTCTTAACAACAGCCAAACACTTGCCCTTAAAATCCCATGTAGTTATGATTTTAATACGGAATTCGGAGAACATCCAGAGTTTATATCAATCAGCGTTTCGAGGAAACAATAAAACTGGTTTTATTCTAAATATGACAATTTGGTAGATATAATGTTTTTATAAAATACTTGTAGTATCGAATGTAAATGTTCGTGACGTTACATTATTGTGACCAGTTTGCTTTAGAAAGCACATATGAACTTTTAAGTGATCAGAAATTATACCGAGAACGGTTACATGGGTTTTTATTTCGCGTATATGCGTTTATATTTAACCACTTTGTAAGCCTGTTGGAGGAAACAAATGGAAAATAACGCCCATCAAAACATGTTTATTCCCGTATTGAACTTCTCCCATTTCTTCAAACTTTTATTAACTTCTAGTAATTTAAGAAGTGCAGAGACGTCTGAAAAAATATTCCTTAGTTATAAACCAGTTTCAGTGTTTATAAATTAAAATCCATGAATTTAAAGTACTATATTAGTATATCTTTATCGTTTTATCAAGGCTGAGGTACAATTTTAAAAAAATTACACAAGAATAGTCGCTTTTACAGTCGCAATTGTAAATATTATAGTTGAGTGACCGGCACTGCCCGGATACTTATTTAATATTTTATTACATATTCGTGTAAACCGACGTTTCGTTACCTATTTGTACCCTCTTCAAGGTTAACAATTCTGTGAATTAAAATAATCTAATGTGACGACAGCAGCCAAGCAGAGAGACATTTAAAAAAAACGTCGGTTTACATGAATATGTAATAAGACTTTTGTCTTTTAAAGGTCGTTTTCATTAATTCCTCTTTATATATAAAACAGACGTGAAACATCTGTAGTATTATTATTTAGTTATTTAATATATCAGTCAGGTACAGACACTAATCTCTTGGCAATCATGAGATTTAGCCGTCATCAAGCACATCATTTTTCAAACATTTCCGTACCCCGATGGAATGTTTATAACAGTACTTTAATAGAGTTAATAAAGCTCCTGGTTTATTAAATAATCAAACTACTTTAAAAGAGTCTAAGACATTACCACTGCATTAAGAGAGTGTAAATATCCGCGGTACATTAATAGGAATTAAAAATTGTCCCAGTACACAAAAGAAGTCAAGAATACACGCTGTGAAAAATACGTATCGTCTATTTAATTCCCTCAATCTTGCCACGATAATCGCAAATCGTCCAATCAAATGGCGTTTCTGAAGAACAGCGTGAAATTTAGCATCGCGTCCATTTACAATGCGTTGCGTAGCGCGAAATTTGAAATCCTGCGTGCACAAGATTAGTAACTTGAAGTATGAATTGTGATTCACTACATAAAACGAACGTACGAAAATAACGAAATCCACCAACTCTTTAATAGGAAAAATTTTCATTATTTTTATTGTAATTCTTTAAAAAAATTCTTGAAATTATATCGTAAGCATAATTTGTTAAGTTATAATAAGCGAAATTTATAGTATTCAACTATTATTAAATACACGAATAATTTTTTTAAAAAAATCATTTACATAAGATTCTCAAGAATTCTCACTTGAAATTATTTCACCTATTTTTGCAATATTAAATTTCAGTGATTAGAAAATATTACCTATTGTTATTGTTTGCAAGATATAGTTGGGCAAAAGTTTAAAATCTGTCGTAGTTCTGTGAAATATGTCATGTTAAAAGGCGGTTCTAAACAAAACGGACATATACAGACTTACGTATGGTTTTCCTTCCATTTATTCGGAGCATAGATGAATGTAAAACAATGTAAGCCATATTGTGGGATATCAAATATGGCGAATTTCACTGTAGTCTGTTTGTCGGTGACGTCCGAAACTTAACGCAATAATTCCTTTCACATAAAGAATGTGTAAACAAATGCTTTTTATTATACAAAAGATTTTGAGCTTTCGACTTAATTGGTCATCTCTGTTCCAATCATATTCCACAATATAAAAATATGTCTTCAAATGAAAGAATTGTCCCCAAAGATAAAAAAAGTCACTGAAAGCGTAATTTTTCTTACGTAAAATTATTAATTTAATTTGGAATGTGGATAATAATTTTTATATGAGGATAGTACCTATGCCTTTCTTCTATTCACTAAGTTTTACTTACATTTTTCGCCATTGTTGTTTTGAGCATTTCTTGCCAATTCTGAGTACTATTTCCACAAATATGAAATATCCCCAGTTACTTGGCGGAATTCTGCGGAATATGAATCGTAAACTGTTTCGGTAGGATCGCGAGCCTGCTTTAAACATGAATACATAACCTTTTGGCTTGCAGATGTGAAATTATAAGAGGAAATGTAAGGTATCTGGGAGAGCTGTGGGCAGACGACGGTATGACACTGCCCAAGTGAGAGACATTTCTCTGCGTGTCAAGAGCAGCGACAGGTCGATAAATCTTCACGCTCACAATGAAACCGAAGGCCGCTCGTTCAAAAAGAAGCAGTTCTCTCGGGTCGCTAGCCTTATACTCGCCCATATGGCCTCTGCCGAATATTCCGGGGACACATCGGAAAACACGTGGCTCCCGGAAAGTGACCAATACTTCTGAATTTTACGTACACACTCTAGGATATGCAGGATGAAAATTATAATGAAATAATCGACTGCCCCAAATTATTTTACTTTCCGACAAGTCACGGGGTCAATTTTGTGTAGTTTTATGTTAAAGTGAAATTTAAGTCTAAAGAGTCCATTAAAACGCTGATTATTATAATTGTCGCCCAACTGTGGGGCACAATAAAATTAATAAGTAATAATACATATTTATTACACATGGCTGCCAAGCTGTGTACTTAATTTCTTAAATAATTACAATAAATTAACTTTTTTCATTACAGTGAATGTATCGAAATCCAAGGAATAGCAGTTACATGAAAAAGAGGTTTAAATCTTTAAAAGTATTTTTTTAAATATCATTCCAAGACAATAGCTACAACAGATAAAAAAATATTTTTCTTATCAAAAATTTTCCCGATGCATACATATTCTGGATACAAAATGTTTATCCATTATTTTTCTTATGTTGTTTCACTGAAAAGTGTCTAAAACGTAATTAACTAAAACTTTTACTTAACGCAAATCAGGAAGTATTAGGAAAAACTCGATTTTGAACACTAAGCAATAAGCAAATTTTAAGTTTTTATATTAACACAGGGATAGTTTCTTGGCAAACCTAGACAGCGAGGTTGGTTTACGTATTTTGAAGACTTCATGTTAAAGAGTTGCGGGAGTGTTATCATTTATTCCCTTCTCCCAAGTAAATACATATTTCGAAATGTTGTTATTGTGGTAATAATCAGTCCTAAGACTGGTATTGTGCAACCTTCCATGCTAACCTTTTCAGTTATACGTATCTATCATATCCCACATTCTCCATAATCTTCTTAGCGTATTCCATCCTTTACCTCCTTATTTTCTTACCCCACACATTTCCCTCTAATGCTAATTTTACAAGACCCTCATGTCTCAAAAAGTGACCTATTAATCTATCCCTTCTCTGGGTCAAAGTCCTTCAAATTTTTGTCTCTACCCCTCTTCTACTTAGAACTATTTCGAAATATTGAATAATTTTATTCGATTAAATAGCATTTCACGTGTATCTTATAAGCTTAAGTGAACATTAGAAAATGAATTATCTAATAGAGGAGTAGCGAAGCGGAAAGACTCGCTATAAACTTTCCTGTTCGATAGAAATTAGCAAGATTAAATAAATTAACTTGAATATGGTTTGTCGATAGGGAATCTCGAGTGTTGACGTTTTCGTACTATACCAACCTGATTGCTGTGGTGACCGTCTTATAGCATTGACAGCAGACTGTTCGAAAACAAAAATGTGTTGTTTGTGGTTAATTAAGGCGGGCGAGTTGTTTGCTATTGGTGTTTGTGGTGGTCTGCAATATAGGGTCCGTAGTTTTAATATCGGCGCGCTTGTTTGCCCGAACGGCCCCGATATTGCATACTCCGCGTCTTACCTCACAGCCAATTACAGCGCTCCTTATGGCCTCCATAAACCAATCTCCTCCACTTTCCGACCACTCACCTAAGTTTCTATTTCAAAAGGGTGGAGTCGATCGTTGCTTTGCTCGCACAATTATCCGCCGAAGAGCGTCGAGTGACGGGAAAACACGGTCACGCTCGCTCTAAAATGGAATTTCTAACACACTCCGTTTGTCTCAGAAATTTAAATGAGCAGCTGTTTATCTTCGCTAATAACTGACGGGATACAGAAAAAATTACCGTATCTATTGTTTCTAAGTAGCATAGACGTAAAATGCATTGAACATTTAGAACCAACTTGTGACTTCAAAATCACAAGATATGGATTCCAGTTATTCCGTATATTAGAAATTGATAGTGTCTTAAATTAGATATGAAGATAAGTTCAGCTTTACGTCCACACGGATCTCGGACGTATAAACGTTGCCCAACAATCGATTAATTTTGTGCAATTAATTGCATTATGAAATATACCAAATGACATGTTTCCACGAGTGCAACGCACAACCTAACGAACTATTTTGGCCAATCGTTAGACTAGAGGCCGATGTCTCTCAAATATCCATGTCTGGCGGAGTGGGGCTTCCTCATCAATTGGGAAATACGATGCGAGAAACCCTACGGAACAGGCATCCGGTACAGTCAACTCCAACATGGCTAATTACGCCCACGCTGCACGCCGCTTCTCGTCTTTCTCCATTATGTAAAGACACAAAGAATATCGACAGCTGCTCACAATTACCAAGTGTAGCTGCAAATGCAATTTCGCTTTCCCATTCTCTGTCGAGATCATTATGACGTCTTAAAATACTCTGAAGCGCTGTTCATGAACGGAAGTACAGATGGAATCCGATCAGCCAAAAATCCGGAAACAAGTATTTTAAATTTTTAATTATTTGGGTATTTATCTGTAGTTGATTCGAGTATGCCGACTTGTAAGACTGAAAAAATCGATCTGTAATCGCCACAAACCTCATATTGCGTGCGTTATCCTACTTCTTGGGGGCGCTCAGTTTTGTTTTTGATGACCTTGTTTCGGTGTTAATAAATAAATCAGTAATAAAATAAAAGTGAATAAGTACAACACAACTATTACAGAAATTAAGTACAATTCGAACAGTTTACATTGCACAACTCTTGGTGGAAATTCACATATAGACGTGGAACCTGAAACTCTTCGATAAGCAACCCTCTAAATATCTCGTATCTCTAAGAATCCTATATCAAATATGACTTCATAACGAATTATAAAATGGCTTTTATTGTGTCTGTTTCTTTATTATCACCAACTAATTTCAAATTCCCATCGGGTTTTTCTTTATTTCTGCAATACTTCAGATAAATGCTCTTTTAACGTTCCAGCATAACTTAATTCAATATTCCTATAAATGTGGGTATTAAAGGTTTTTACTGTACTGAATCAACACAATTCAGAATGATATTTAAGGTGACAGAGCCTAAGGGTTTCCATCACCAATTGTCTTCAGGATTTGAAACCTAAATTTAACCATAGATTGTAAAAATAATGTATATCTTGTACAATAAATTTAAATGTTGGATACAATAATTTTAAATGAAGTTTATTTTTATAAACTCAAATTATCTGAGTCTTTTCTTCATATATTTCAGAAATTAGTTAAGAGTTCTAGAACCCCCAGTGTAATTATATCCGTCTGTTGTTTCTTCCTGGGTTTTTTCCGTGGAAAGTATTAAGAAGAAGTGGGGTTGGAGGTAGGTCAAGATACCTCACTCAATATATTCTTAAAAATACCCCAAAGAAGAAACACTCGCGGCTGCAAAAGGTTGACAAATAGCAGGAGAAAAACCATCGGCACGCGCGCCCCCTCGTAATTTTTTTCCGGTAAATACGAAGGCACGCGGCCTACATCATGGCGAGGGGGTTGAAATGAAGTGACGATATAGAACTTCCGGCACCCTTGGCGACACATGCAGGCAGCCACCCCCGCGTTTTCCAGAAAGGAGGAAATAACACGCTCAGCTCCCCGTCTGAGACATGTCATCTGCGGAGAGGGTGAAATCCCCTGCTTCCGGACACGTGCCGCCTTATTAGGGGGTAATTTTTATCGGCCACGGGGGACGAATTTCCAGATTCCCGCAGAAATAACAAACAGGCTGGATCCGAGTTGCGTAAGGGTTCCAGACCCCAAATATATACTCCCACGCCGTAAATGGTAAATACTGTGCGATAAATAACAACCCACGATCCCATAACTCGCACATGACACGCATCCCATATGTGAAGAAAGGGAAGAATTTGTTCTTTAAATATTTGACAAGCAGCCGGGCCACGTCTTTCGTACCAATTTCTCAAAGAAGAGAAATTAGTGGCCAAAATTTATACTCGTGGTTCTTCTATTTCTGACGAATCAGACCGAACGTAATTACTACTGAATTTAATATCTAACTGAAGACTATAAGTAGGCATTGTTCATTCATTATTTTCAATTGAACTAATATTTAATTCAAATGAATTATTATTTATCCACAGATTCATTGGACCCTTATGTCATAGATTGCGGCATGATTTTGGATTTTCAATATGAAATAAATGAATACAACAGCTAAATTAATATTTGGTAACTTCCGACTCTGTGAGTCATACCGAACCGACACACGGTTTTATTAAGTAAATCACAGTGCAATAATTCACCTTTGATGTTTTTATCTTCTTTTGGCACCTGTTATGGCTTCTGGTAGTTTTGATAAAAATAATTCCAATGTGTTTGATGAGCATAGTTGAAAACTACCAAATATACTAGACGATTTTAGTGAGACTGCAGTATTGGTTTTTGAAATTGTTTACATCATAACTACATCAATCCTTTTTCTCTATATATAGGTTCGTCTGTCGGTCTTTCGATGTCAGCTGCCTGATGCCGTTACGGGAATATATAGTTTCTCATTTCTCTCATACTTGGAACGTGATGCTTTACATCAGGGCTTGCCAACCTTTTGCATACCAAGCGCCAATTTTTTGACAGACGAGTTCAGATTTGTCATATGACTCGAGAACATTTTATAGCGTGTTGTTCGTAGTTAGCGATTGATAGATCTGAGGATTGAATCTGCTACGCTTGGGGGACGAAAAGAAATAACTTTAATTAATTTACACCAGTTTAATGAAGCACTAATCTACAAAAGTCAAGAGTGCAGCTGACAGTCTCGTTTGGTTAAGATAACTCTGGACTACAGTTGTTGGCACTGATAACGAGATCGACTTGGAATTGTCTGTTCATTCTGTTTGCCAGAATAAGTTATTAAATTCTTTGTTGTTTTCTTGCATTTATTTGTAATACATGTACGGTGCTTTTTTAAAATGTAATGGGACTTATAGTCCGAAACACAAACAGGCTCAAAGATGCAATGCGCCACTTTTAATCGTCCAAAGCGCCACGATTTGGCCACCTCTGCTTTTCATCACTTCCATGTAATTCTCGGAAGTATCTGTTTAATAATGCGTTGAACTAATACTTTCTTGTTCACGACTAATTTTATCAAGGAGTAAATTCGATCACATTACTCAGTTTCTCTGTAATACAAACGGATATACTTTTTTGTGATTTTTTTGGAGTTCTCACTGTAAAAACGGGATGTGGTATGACTTGTACGGGAATTCATGTACGTACGAAGTGTGTCAGCTGTTCCGTTGACGGGTTCTGGCCACGTGGACGAGACGAGGAGACGAGCTCGTCCTGAAACAGGCTTCTTCATGTGTGAGGAGCATATCCCGCGAGAGTCGTGCATATGTTATCTGCCGGGAATCCCCGCCGCGGTGCGCTATATTACGAGGCGGCCTCTCTATCTCTCTCCTGCACAGTGTGATTTATGCTAATGTACGAAGCATACAGCCCGCCTTCGCCTCCGCGCTCCCGACAAATCCACACGTCATCAAGACGCTAGCTCGCCCTGCAAGGGAAATATCATCCGTGGAAATGTTTGTTGGGCAATAAATTCCAGCCACCCTCGCGCCAGTAAACACAGCAGCTAAGGCGCCCGCCTTTTATGCGAAAGCCATCGACTCGGAGCTGAAATATGGATTCGGTTCATTATACCGCGTCGGCCCGATCCCTTCAACAACTCGTAGGCGGGAGTTAGAGCGTCGAAATCTCTTCTTCCTCGAGTAATCTCGAAACTTATTTGGCGATGAAAATTGTTTATCTGATCCCATTCTTGGACACTTAAGCCGTCGTTAGACGTCTCCTTTGGCAAGAACAGAACCAGCAGGCCCAGGTCTGTAAGGGTTTCGATCTACTGACTCATAGAAGACGAACAGAGTTGGAAACGTCGGTCAAAGACTTCTTCCTCTCTTTAAATTCTCTTTCCTCGCTTAAATATATCTATTTTATTTACCAAATCAGGCAACGGAACACTCATCTAATATTATCCCTGTGTTGATTCCAACGTCTCTGACGAAAAATAATTTGACACCAGTGTCCATTACGATCATAAAGATTCTGTGCGAGATGAATATTTTTTTGAATTATAATAAAGTCTGTTAAAATTTTTCCATAAAAATAAAACTATGGTCTCCGAATAATTCACTGTTTTACTGTTTTCATTCAGAAAAAACGCAACACAGTCGTTTTCCAGCACCATATCGTTCCAATTTTGGAAAATGTAATGCGTAATATAATTAAAAAATCCCGTAACACAACCTGATTTTTTTCTTAATTTTTTTCGAATCTATGTGCATTTTTACGGAAGAATAGGGTTTAAAAACCGAATATTTCTGAAAAAAGTAATTTTAAAATATTGACGTGCCCAAATATCACATTTTTATTGGATGGGCAAGTAAATAAAGTTTATAAACGAAAATAATAAATTTATTAATTGTCCTTTTAAAATAATTTCTCTAATACTTTAACGACCCGCATAACAGAATTATACACATAGTAGACGTTTCAATCATCTATTGTGGTCCTTGTCAATAAACTAAATCAACTAAAGATATAGAAACAAAAAGCATAGCCGAAAGATAAAATTAACCAAGACAATTTTATAACCATCCTATAATTCATTTATTTGTAGTGTCATGTTTTATATTGACAGTAAATTTGTTGCTTTTAATATACAACATTTCTTCTTAAAATTCACTTCCTTATCTACAACAATAGTAGTATCAAAATTAAAGCAATGATTTAGTTCCAAACAGTTTACTAATTGGAGAGTGTTTATATTAAGGAAATTTTAAATTGGCTTTATTACCATAAAGCCAGTTTAATTCTTAATTCTAATTGACAGAGATCTCTTAATCTGACCAATGTAGCAGAACCAACAATTAAAAAAAAATTTCAAACTTTTGTGGACAAGTCAATTTACGGATCGTTAAATCTTCATTCACAGACGTTAATTGTTCCTATACTAAATATATTTAAAGAAAACCATAATAAGACTGCCGAAAAATATAATGTTCTGTAGTTGATTTTGAAAGATACAGTAAAAGCAAAATGAATTTAAACATATAAGAAAATACGAGGATGCTGAAACAAATAAGGGAAAGAAAAGATTAATAGGCTTCTGAAACCAGCCAAACTACTTTTAGCAGACAGCTGATAAGCGCGAATGGCTCGTATATCTCAATCAAACGTAAGAATAAGCTCTAAAATTCATTGTAAACTCTTTTTAGTGTAACTGAAGGAAATAACGAACTCGAGAAATGGCCGATAGAGTATTTATCGATGAATAAAGTTTCGTGTACCTTCCTATTTTTATTGAAGCATGCAAACCCCAAGCAATAAAGAATGAAGGCTGCTTCATAAAACGTCAATGACCAACTTCGTCGGCAATGAAATTTGCCCTTAACTCTACAATGCGACCGTCTGGTCGCTCTATTTTATTACGCAACTATAACCCCGTGTGATATCCGCACAACATTCGTGACGAAGATAACGTCGTCAACTCCGAGCAATTTCTGTCCATGGACGTGATTATCCATTTAATAACGGAGAATTTTTAGAACGTTTTTTAATCCAATTTGTTGGCAAATGCTAGATATATCAAGAATTACATGTGTCCTGATGAGGTTTACATCCTGTGATGCATCCTCATTACCTCAAAATATGTCTATTGGAAATGCCTTCTTTGATATTCTTCCGATTATTATATTTAACAGTTCTTTTATCAGTTGATTTGGATGATCTAGTTTTTGTTTGGTGATTCTACGTGGATAACTTGATGAACTGTTGGAACGCGCAGGTCTTCATTCAACCTTTGACTGCCTTGCCACATCTCCACTTTTCAATTGCTACCACAGGTGAGTTTTCTGTTTCAGGATCACCCTCGTGATACAGCCTGTTACCACCCCCACCTATCCCTCCTACCAAAAAAAAATATTGTAGGACTTGACAGGACTATTTTCATACTATATGTTCCTTTTTCAAAATCCAAATTGGAATTAGAGATCAAACAGATTGGTTGAAATTTCACCATCTCCCTCTCCTCACGACATAGTTTCGTCTGATATTTTTATATTCGCAAAGTTTCATTCTGAATCCAGAGAAGATATGATGCGGAGTAAAATTGAGCAATGTAACGCCATAATCCTTCAATATTTCAAACAACCTAGTGGAAAACACTGGAGACGATAGGTACGAATGAAACAATAAATAATATATTTTTCGTGTCATTAGTAGGTGTTGTATTTAATGAGATTCTCAGAATATGAAAAAATAGGAACCAAAAATTTTTGTATCTGTGATCGAGCTCGTCTCATTTGCAGAACAAATATTCGTTTATATAAGCGAAATTTGTGCGCGGGGACTACGGTAATGTAATGGGGCTGCGGGACGCCTCGAGTATTTGCGTGCGAGTGCGTGGGAGGCGGGGCAAAGAGACGCCCACCTGTCATAACCGCCCGCGCACGCGCGCTGTTGCACCATTGTTGTGCAACAATGACAGGTCACCCTCTTTCTAATTGGCAATTACTGCAAGGAGATGCGAAGGCGGAGTTGACAAAGGCTAAACAGGCGCCCTCGTTATGCCGACTGTCTCCTGAAAACTTGCAACAGTGCTTAATTTAGATTCCTAAAAACATGTTCACACACAATAATACCGACGATATCCAGTAGTTCATATGTATAGTATTAATAAAAAAACTGTATTTCCAAAAAAATGGAGGGCTCATCGCCCAGAATTTACAAATGTACTATTGTTTGTCCGACGAAGAATTAATAACGTTTCTGTAAATAGCATATTCTAGAATAACAGAGATTCTCCTTGTAAAGTAACGTTTCAGTAACTATCTCTAACACTATCTATCATCCGATGATGATAATTACATTGAAACTTAAATGAGTTATAACAGCCTCTTAATCGGGTTTTATTTTATTTAAATAATGAACTATTCTACTTTCCGTCTTTCGAAAAGATACGGCAGTAAATTCTCTCGTTTTCCATACGGCTGCATAAACTCCAATTAGCTTTCTTAATTACCTTACATGTCACTTAAATACTTAATTCAGTAGTTATTATTTATTTTATTTTATTTATTAAATGAGTTATAATAGCTTCTTAGTCTGGTTTTATTTTAGTTAAACAATGAACTATATTACTTTTCATCTCTCAAAAAGATCATTAAAAATCCTCATTTCGGAGCACATTAAAAAAATATAAATCTGTTCACAACATTCCGTTATGTCTAAGGACATATTAGTTAATAACCACCAAATTGGAACCTTGTCGAAGTTATAGTTGAACAAAATTATTTCTCTAGGAGATGCTCAACATTAGAAAAACCTTAATTTTATTATATAAAAACTGATAACAACTTAAATAGTATATATGATTATTTATTGTTGTAGTCCATTGTTGGTTTAAATTCGTAACGTAACTTCAATACAAAGCCGGCTTTGCGGTGCTTTTCCTGCAGTTCGGCCGAAGGAGTCGTGAAGTGCGGTATGTCAACAGCTAAAATTTGTAAGTTTGAAACCACGTGTTGTATTTTGTTAACATATTTCCTAACGTAATCCATTGTAATTTTCATTTTAGTATACCTCTCAAATTAGAAGCGAAATAGTTCACTATTTAAATAAAATAGAAACTGACAAAGAGACTTATAACTCATTTAATATTTATTTAAATGTCTGATAAACTTATTTGTTATGAATATGATTTTGAAATGAGTAACTTCAATAAGCTCCGAAAAGTCCTTGTGGAGATTTCTTAGCTATTTATGTATAATATCCATTTTAAAATAAAAAATTCTGACTTTGCCGATAATTTCGTATCATTAAGTGTGGCAAACTTTATTCGTTTGTATTTTAGCGACTCTGTAATGTACGTTTGTAACTGAGTGGGGAAAAAAGGTAAACTTTTATGTCGAACTCGTTTTTAAGTAGTAATAAAAATGTTTAATTTATTTATCAAAATAATCCGAATAATTCCGATATGCACATTTCTGAATTATTTATTACACAAAGAAAGCCAGGATTGTTAAGAGCACCGCAAATGAAATTCAAGTTTTTGGTTCCGGTAGTGATTTTTTCATCCTAACCCTTTACGATACTTGTTACCTGTTTCAAGAGCTAGAGCCACGTAATTAATTGCCAAATTATTTTGAATAATATTAAATAGTTGTATTTTGTATTATAATTATTTATACAACACTATTAATTTCGTATCCATTTATTTGGATGTGATTATATATAAATACGTATGATTAGCACATAAATGCCTTAAAGTGAACGTTTTTACCATAAGTTACATCATGTAATATGATAGATATATATATTTTTTCCTTGTAATTATCTCGCGAATTCATTTATCGTCTTTCCCAAGCACCCCCGTATAAATCTATCGCTTATGCCACGAAACTGGAAGCAGTTACGAGTTAGAGAAGAATCCCCACTCTCCCTTCCCCCTTACGCAACCCATCTTGTCAAAATATTTGCACGTGTCTGTAGCGACGGATTTACCACGTGCTGTCGGGATGCATGGATCATTCCACTCTAATTTTCGGGGATACAAGCTTGCCGCCTGCCTTCTGCCGCTGTATTATGTCAGCTTGCGTAGCATCAAAATGCATCAACTTTGACACCAGGGACATATATCTTACCACTCTGCTATGCTATTCCCCGGCTGATGGGAAGGGGACTGGCAGTTACAGAAATAGACCGCCAAAAATGTTAAAATTGAGGTATTTGTTGAGCAATAATTGGGAGGGGAATCGGAAGTTTTTATTTATTTACAACTTACATTCTGTCATAAAAGCGACATTTAGTAATTGATATAACTTTCAGAACACGTAAGATATGTATGATTAGCACATAAGTGAACGTTTTTACCATAAGTTACATCATGTAATGTAATAGATATACATTTTTTCCTTGTAATTATCTCGCGAATTCATTTATCGCCTTTCCCAAGCACCCCCGTATAAATCCATCGAAAATGTTTCAAATAAATGTTAAAATTTAAAAGTTTGACACTGCGGAATTTGTTTCTTTACTTTACTTGAATCTTGTTATTAAGTCTAACGGTTTGAATTTCTTGAGCCGCGGCTCCTCGTCACTCGAGTTCAAGAGTCACTTCACTAGGTTGTTTGGGTGTATTTTTAATCAGTTGTGGTAGCGCACATTGTTGTTTTGAATTTCTTCAGTAAGGGTTGAAATACCTCGTTCGGCGTTTACCAATGATCGCAGTACTTTTGATTGGAATCGCTTGATAGTGTCCTGGAATTTTAGACCCAATTGTTTACGTTTGGAAAATATATGCTATTTCCATGTAAGTCGTCTATCTAGGTGCATTTAAAGTTACAGCAGGGCAATTTCCTCTTCTAGTTGTAAATGTTACATGGATTGATTTGGATTCATTTATATGTATTCACCACTTACTAAACCATTGTGTCATTTTATTTAGGTGAATTTGTAGCTATATTAGGATCTACATGGGTTGAAAGTATCGCCAAGTGAGGCTCAATTTTTTATCTCTTATCACCGGTTCAATTTTTTTGGTAAATCTCCAAATTCCACTGCGTATCCTTTTGTTCTTATATCATATGTTTGATTGTTACCGGTTCCCTCATTGCACCGTTGACTTTCCTGTCAAAGTACATTAATAGTGGTGTAAGTTTTGCGAAGCATAGTTTACTGAGCCGAAAAGTCAACTTCCAGCCAGGATTCGCAGATTTAGTCCAGGCTGTATTATCCACACATGCGTAATAAGGTACTCCATCCTAATCACGACGTAATCCTGCTCCCGTGCTGTCCCGATACTTTACCAGGTTTTCCAGAATTTGCTTGTTTTATTTTAAATCAATGGTGGGTGAATACGTGGTTTGGCTCATTCCCATCGCAAGTTGTAAATAAAATGCTCGTTGTAAGGTCAGGGTCCTAAATCGCCTAGTCTTCTATCGTCAGCTGATGTACATCGACCGATTTTTGTCGTGTATATCGAGGACAGAACATGTTTATCTTTCTTTAGTTTATAATTATGTATTTGCCACCGGGCTTGCGCCCAATTGTAGATTATTAGCAAATACAATAAAATTGTCCGCTGTTCCTCTGGTGCTGGTTAGACTCAATTATCAGTTATCATAAGAATGCGGGTTTCATTATATCTTTTCTGATCCTTGCCGAGTCCATTGCTTCCGCCCTCCGTCTGTGAACGGGGTATACGTTGGTAGTCATTCTGTATAACTTTATGCGTGAAATAGTAAGCATGCAGATGTGCTAAAAAAATACGTTCTGCGGTCCTCGGGGCATTTGCATTTCTGCGGTCGTACTTGGATGATGGAGAAAGGACGTGCGGAAGGAAAGCCGCAGTCCTTCCTGAAGTTGAGGGAAATTGTCTCCGGATCTCCCTCTTATTTTGGCTGCCAAGAATAGCTCCATTTGTTTCCTTCCAACCTTCCGGTATCGGCCATGCTAAGTTATGCGAACAGTTGTGCTATTCCTGTCCGTCTGGCGGCCAAACAAAGACAGCCACATGACGGAAACAATAGCGCTGGTCCCCCCCCCTCCCCCTCCCTAATCTTGCCGAGGTGTCGCGTGTTTCAATTTGTTTACACTCTTGTTTCTTTTGTAAACTACAATTTCGATTCAGACGATAAAAATAACAGGCGCTCGGTGATCCCAAATATCAACACAAAGGAAACGACGCGCACCGTACACTGCGGCGCTAAATGAGACATTCCTGCAATATATTTTTAACACGGGAATAAAAACAACGAAGTGTGAAAGCAAAAGCTTTCCAGTATATAGCGGAACAAATATAAAGTTGTTCTTTCCGCGCCCGGGGGGGTGAAAGGGTGTGTACCTCTTCGTCCCCGGGGACAAATGCTGCGGAGTATGTACTCTTTACGTACATAATGATGGGGTATTACCACAAAAGTGCGACAGTCGTGTCCATTACGCAGGGAGATGATAAAAAAGCACACAAACGAACAAACAAAGGCTACGGCGACACTGAAGTATGCAAATGGGTAGCTAGATTAGCCCTTAGACTGTTCCAATTGAAGTTCCGTCTGCACGCGAGCGCTACTTGCCAATCTTTTACGAAACTCGTGAAACAATAAATTAAAGAGATACTTCAGATTGCGAAATTGGATAGAGGTGTGTGTCGATCCTAGAACTAAACTGCATATTCCCACGCCAGCCGGAACTACTTCAAACAATCTAATTTTGAGATTACAAACAGCTTTTCCTGTCATAGTTTGTCAAATAAAATTAAAATTATTTATCACTGAAATCCTATGATAATCTGTATCACTTAGTGACTGATTAACTAGTGGACTACACGAACCTTCTTTCTGTCGGAAGAAGAATATATTTCCGGTGCATCAACTTTGAGTAGGTGTTTTCTAATTGAAATTTATTAGACTTGCATAAACATTTTTAGCTAATTTGCCACAAGTGGAAATTTTATTCGCAATAATATGCAAAAACTTGCTTCGTTTCAGTGACGACGGTTGCCGTGACGGACGAGGAACCTGTGGCCGAGAGTTCAGCCTCCGAAGAGGAAGAAGTGACGCATCCTGACGACTTACTAGACGAACAGAACAACAACACTAGTCCCGACGAGGCGGAGACGCCGCGCGCCGCTTCCGCCGCGTTCCCGTTCCCGCTGCCGGGCCACCACGTAACACTGGAGGCGCTGCAGAACACCAAGGTGGCTGTGGCGCAGTTCGCCGCGACGGCCATGGCGGGCAATGCAGACAACGCGGCGGCGCTGCAGGAGCTGGCCGTGCTGCAGTCGACGCTCTTCACGCTGCAGCACCAGCAGGTGATGCAGCTGTCGCTCATCCAGCAGCTACAACAGCAGCTGCAAATCACGCGCTGTCCCAAGGATACCGCCTCGCCGCCCCCGCAGCCCGCGGACAGCGAGAGCCCCCAGCCGCCCCCGCCTCCGCCCACTACACAGTCTCTACCGGCGTCGCCGCCGGCAGCCGCAGCGGCAAAGCAGCAGCTGAAGCCTCCGTCGCCTCCTCCGCCTCTTCCACCTCCTCCGCCCCCTCCACCACCCCCTCAACAGCAGCAGCAGCAACAGCAACTTTCGTTGTGCTCCATATCGTCATCTCTGGCGTCATCCATCATTACAAATCCGGACCCGCCACCACTCAACGAACCGAACACGCTGGAGATGCTACAGCGCCGTGCGCAGGAAGTGTTAGACAACGCCAGCCAGGGATTGCTGGCCAACAACCTCGCCGACGAGCTCGCCTTTCGCAAGGGCGGCAAGTCTAGTTCACTGTCACCCTACGACGCCAAGGCGGGAGGACGTAATGAACCTTTCTTCAAACACCGCTGCCGCTACTGCGGCAAGGTTTTCGGAAGCGACTCGGCCCTGCAGATACATATCAGGTCCCATACAGGTGAGCGCCCCTTCAAGTGCAACGTGTGTGGCAGCAGGTTTACGACAAAAGGAAATCTCAAAGTCCACTTTCAGAGACACACGGCTAAGTTCCCCCACATAAAGATGAACCCTAACCCAGTGCCCGAGCATCTAGACAAGTACCACCCTCCCCTCCTAGCGCAGCTGGGTCCTCATCAGAGCATGTCTCCTGGAATGCCTCCTCATCCACCGCCCCAAGCGCAGCCACCGAGCCACCATCACCCCTTCCATGCGGCGGGTTTCCCGCCTCCGTCGCTATACCGCCCGCCTCATCACGAACTACTGCCACCTCCGCCACAACACCATTTGGCGCCGCCCCTACTTCCTCCGCCACCACCTCACGCTCTTTTCAGTAACGTCGCCAGAAACGAACAAGACGCGCCCGAGAATCTTTCCAAACCGCTTTTGCATCCGTCTCCTTCTCCACCGAGACAGGATAACGAGATGTTTCCTAAGGAAGAGGAGATGCCGCCCCCATCGCGGGAGGACGACGACTGTGATGGGCGACTCAGTCCGAAACGCGAGCCCGAAGAGCACGACGACGTTGATTTGGGAAGGTTCCCGTCCCCACCTCCCTACGACGACTGCAGTCTGGACAGCAAATACAGCCAGGAGGATGACAGCTTCCAGGACCAACCGGAAAACCTTTCTAGCAAAGCTACGTCAGCCTCGCAGAGGTTGTCACCACCCAGCTCCACGTCCTCAGGGAGCGTAGACCCGGCTAAAGACCCAGCCATCTACACGAGCCTGTTGCCTCGTCCCGGCAGCAACGACAACTCTTGGGAGAGTCTTATCGAGGTCACTAAGACCTCGGAGACTTCCAAACTCCAACAACTTGTGGACAACATCGAACACAAATTAACGGACCCAAATCAGTGCGTGATCTGTCATCGTGTACTATCGTGCAAGAGTGCGCTTCAGATGCACTACCGTACACACACGGGCGAGCGGCCATTCAAGTGCAAGATATGTGGCAGGGCTTTCACAACCAAAGGCAACCTCAAGACGCACATGGGCGTACACCGTGCCAAACCACCCGCGAGGGTGCTGCACCAGTGCCCCGTTTGCCACAAAAAGTTTACGAACGCGCTGGTACTCCAGCAACACATTAGGCTGCACACGGGTGAACCTACGGAGCTCACCCCTGAGCAGATCCAAGCCGCCGAGGTTAAAGACTTTCCCCCGACTTTTCCTCTACCAGGAAGCCCCTTCCTTCAGAGTTTCCCCCCACTTCCGCCACCGGGGATCCACCTGGGTCTCAAACATGAGGTCAAAGAGGAGAAACTTGACTACGTTGATGAGGATAACACTAACAGTAGTGGCGAAGGAGGTGGTGGTGTGGGAGGAGGAGGTGGTGGTGGTTCCAACGCAAACGGCCATCAGCAGAACCAGCTACAACCACCCTTACCGCCACCTCCTCCAAGCTTCTGCACTTCCCTGGCTGCCCTGGAGAACCAGGTCCGCACCATCACAACAATGGCGTCGCAACTGACGCCTTCCTCTTCGGAGGAAATGAAGTCGCCGCACATAATGCAAAGCGGTGTTCCACAAGTGAACGGCGAAAGGTCGCCGTCGCCTTCCCCCCAGCCTGAGAGCCCGGCGCCATCTGAGTCAGGGTCTCTGGGTGCCCTGGACCTCACACCCCGAGCTAACCCTGCGGGAGTCTTCTCCGGATTTGGGCTCCTGCCCCCAGGCTCTTCGCCGCTCATCACCTCTGCCTTGACCTCTTCAGTTTTAACTTCGACGGCGTTCAGCCCTATCGGATTAACTTCAGGTAGGCAGTGCAGTGGGTGAGCCCTCCTTCCTAAGGTGTAGAAAGAATAGTGATGTGATTCTATACAAAAATCATTTAAGAGGGTCAATTGATATGAACTTAATTAGGAAATGAATTTAGATACTAGATCATTGTATTATTGGGGGAAGCGTGTTGACTATAAAAATTTATAGGATATGAGTTGCAGAATGAAAAAGGTGGTCTGGGTACAAGTCTGTATACTACAATAGAAATCTTAAAATTTTATTTATTGGACAGGTGATTGAATAATGATACCGTTGAAATACAGATGGGTATTTATAACAGGCAATAGCTGTAGCTTTTATTAACAGATAAATTGAGAGAAGAAAATTGACAAGACAAAACAGCCAGATAGGAGTATGATGTAATAGAACTAGGCATAATCATGCCTTTGCTCTAAGGTTGAAGTGGTGAAAAGGGTCAACTGGGACCAAGATAATAGAATTTAAATTATTATAAATATGATTATGATCTGTCATGGAAGTAGATTAGTCCTCCTTAAGCTATAAAATCCATTGTGGTTATCAGGGCATAAGTTGGTAAAGGATTTGTAATTTTGGAAAGAAAGAAATATGCAGGATGAGAGAAAATATATTTTATGCAATAAAATAATTTTTTCTGAAGGGAAATAAATTTTGACAGTGAAATCATTTGGGGACATTTCTTGTACAGGAGACTTTTTTCTAGATACCCTGAGGGCTCACTCGCTGACACTGCTGACGCGAGTGTAATTTGGTGCCCTATCAGGGTATCTAAAAGAGTCTGTTTTACTTTCTCCACTGTCTCATGAATTTACCAGTCCTTCTACTAATTTAGGCCCCTGTTGACTCCTTATCACTACTTGCATTTAATGTTGAACATGTTCATCTACACACTTATATAGTTTAAGTAAATATTGTGAAGTGGGAAATGCTTATAAAGAAAAGTAAATGTTTTTTTTGTTACCTAGATTATAGTCATATTTATTAGTACCTTCTCAAAATTTAAGTAGTCACATAGGACCCATCTCATTATTCAAACAAACTTGACTGATATTCTTACATCAATATGTTTTATGTAGCTTGTGATAAAGAAATTTAGTAATACTTTCTATGATAATGAATAAAACTATTTGATTTGTATGGCTGGGGTCTGCTACCTCTCATGTGACTACTTAAACTTTTGAGGTGGAATACTTATTAGTTTTCAATCTGGAAAATGTTTGATAATAAACATTACCCAAATTCTCAAAGTGGTCATCACATTTTCAACAAATAATTTGTTATTGTAATATTGAGAGTGGAGGGGAAGTAAAGAAGCTTGAGGAGCCAATGTTCGACTATATAAATTAATGTACTTCTCAAAATTGTAAGGGTGGGCCGATGTTGAAATGGAATAAAACAACTTATATGAAAAGACCATGCATACTCTTTACACAAATAAATTAAAGTAATTAAAATTTATTTGGTAAAGCTATAAAATTTACATTCAAGTAAATGTAATGACCAAACTTTTCATGAATATTATACAACTGAAAATAAAAACTTAGACTGATAATGAATTCAATCACAATATCTAAATGTCAAATAATTACTTGATGAAATAATATAAATTTGTGATAGCAGCATTCATTTTGTTTTCTGTTTCTGTGAGATGAATATTGTCATTACAGATTCAGAGACTAATGGTCGAAGCAGGTTTCCATTTCATCCGCTAGCACCACCTCATCGAGATAAACTGCCATATACATTTCTTGACTCCAACATTAACAGTGAGTTACAATTTTAATACTTGTGTGAGCTACACATGGTTTCTTTTAATGTGTAGCCTAGCATGTCTCATGATCGAACATTTTATTTATTTATTTGATTAACTGACTTGAATATTATAACTTTATTTGACAATATGCATTAATCATAATGGTAAAAGCAGCATAAGCATTTATAACTTAATCAATTTTCAGTTTCAAAAGTCAATGAACACTGTCTATTCAAAGATGGATTCCATAATTTTCAGTTGTCATTTCTGTCATGGAAAAAATGTAAATCATGACATGTAATTAACTACTTAGAAAACAATTAACATATAAAAGATGTTAAATACTGTTAATTAAGACAAAATACTATATTTGCCAAGAATTAATAATTATTCTTATTTTAAACTTTGTGCATATCATCCAATTTTGTATTCATATTACACAAGATGTTGTTATTGGTATGTGTGAAATAAGTGTCACATTAGGCTTAAAGTGAACTTACTCCTATTTTGTTTCAGTGCGTCCGGGGAATACAACATGCAACATTTGTTTCAAGACATTTGCTTGTAATTCTGCTCTGGAGATTCACTATCGGAGCCACACCAAGGAACGTCCTTTTAAATGTACTGTTTGTGATAGAGGCTTCTCTACAAAGGTACGCTTACAATGTCTGCAATTACAATGATAAATTAATTTAATTTTCAAAATCATTAATTTATATGCTCTCATTTAAACAAACCATATAAGAACTAATAGTTTTAATAACTTCTACAAGGTCCTATAATATTAGTACAATATGCATTTGAAATGTAGTGTTAATTTATGTTAATCAACGAGTTTGTCATTTAATATAAATTACATTATTATATTGATGTTTATGACTACTTTGCTGACCAAATAATTTTTTTAATGCTAAGAAATGCTTTCCTTCTAGATCTTATTAAATTTCCCACTTCTTTCGATTCCACTAAAATAACACACTGGGTTTTTGTTGAATGATTAAATACAACTAAATTTAATCTGCAATTAATTTTCCCAATGTTTTATTAGAGAAAGATCAGGAATTGTATTAAATAAAATCAATAATGTCATAGTAGCATACTGTGTTGTAACGAGACACTATTTCGACCTG
This sequence comes from Eucriotettix oculatus, assembly GCA_034510155.1. Taxonomy (NCBI): domain Eukaryota; kingdom Metazoa; phylum Arthropoda; class Insecta; order Orthoptera; family Tetrigidae; genus Eucriotettix; species Eucriotettix oculatus. The sequence continues at coordinate 50,785,762 of CM067381.1, forward strand.
TAGGATGTGATTCTATTAAGGTCACTACACAGAGGTGTATTTTCAATTACTTTCAGGACAACACAGATGATCAAGGAAACCATGATTGTATCTGTGACCTCTTGGGTCAGTGGCGTATCCAGCGGGACAACAGTGGGGGTGGACCCATTAACAAGCCTAAAGCACAGACAAAGAGAAATGATCCAAGTAAGAAAAAAAGAAGTGGAAAGAAGTATACTGCTAGGCTGCCCCCTCTGCTATACAACCCTGGATACGCCGCTGACTGGCACCCTTTCTTGGTAAGGGTGTTTCAGCTTCCTATCAATAAAATTTTTGTTTGTGTTGGTACAATCCCAAACACATTTTATTGCTGTTGAAAATGTATACCAAAATCTTTGTCTTCGGTTCAGGACCTTTTTTTGGACCACTTGCTGTAATTATTTTGTCTCATAAATTCTTCCATAGTTAAATTATAACTCGGTTAAAAAAACTTTTACTTGCAATGGCAAACACTCAAAACTATCCATCACTTTTCATATTAGGTTTCATACATGTATAGGATCTTGGACTAATTCACAATTGTAATGCTTATAATAAACATTTTACATAATCAATATAGATTGTGTATTAATAAAATAAATGGACTTAATTAAATCATATTCTTTTTCACTTTTAGAATGCTCAAAATTATATTAAAATAAGAACATTTATTGGCAAGGCTTTATTTTAATTTTTAGCTTGAGACAGAAATAATTTACCATCTGTACTTGCATTAACTTCAAAATTTGTTAACCTTAAATTTCTACTTACGATCCAGGCAGAGTAGCTTCTATGTTATCATAAATCAAAATGTAAAGGGAATTCCAAGCTAAGCAATATATTGTTAAAGCACTTGTACTTAATTAGATTGCAACTTCAACCCAGAAACTAACCCAATAATTCTAAAATCTGGAAGCTAAGCATTTCTTACTACCTGTAATGTCAGGTATGTAAAATAAAAGTTTGACATATGTATCAACTCATTTCTTTTTGATGTTTAGGGAAATATGAAGCAGCACATGTTGACACACAAAATTCGGGACATGCCAGCTCATTTATTTGAAACAAACAAACCCACAATGCCTCCACCTGTGCCAGGCATTAATGTCCCAAATGAGGATTCTACAAGCACAGAGGACCGGTCCATGCCAACTCCCACATCTTTGGAACCTGCTCCAAAACCAGATTTGGGAGTGAAGAGGTCTCCTCCAGAGGGGGAAACAGTATTGCCCATTCCAAAGAGGCAACCAGGTAAGAAGCTACTTGTGATCAAATTCTTTGTATGACCATATATTATAAGCTTCTCATTTGGCTGTTTCTTTTAATTGCTTGCTTTTTGCTATTTCAATTTCTGTTTGCTTGTCAAAATTTGGTATGGAGGGACAATCTGCACCAAATTTTAAATCTAAAACTAACACAAACTAAACATTTGACAGCATTTTAACATTATTTGAAAGGAAAATAAAGTAAATTTTCAGTGTTCTAACTAAATTTGCAGTCATTTCCCTTACTAAAATGTTAACTAAACGAGGGGCTGTAGGCTCCTGGCTTGGCCTCAATCAGCAACTAAGAGTGTTGTGTGTGTGTTTGCAGGCTTGCCAAAACACTTGTGCCATGTTTGCAATAAGAACTTCTCGTCTTCGTCAGCACTGCAGATACACATGCGCACCCATACTGGGGACAAGCCTTTCAGATGTACGATCTGTCAAAAAGCATTCACCACTAAAGGCAATCTGAAGGTAACTATCCTCCTCGGTCACAAATGTTTGCTTATGGGAGGCTACTGTCCCTCATATGCATAAACCATCCCTCGTGTTGTTATTATTTATTTATAATGAAACTTAAAATAGTGTGTTTAAAAGTACTAAGCTTCGCAGTCTGTCTGATTGAAAAAATATATATAACACACTAATAATTGTAAAATCTTCTACTAACACTATATAGTTTACTAACATTTTATAATGTTGTATGTAGAATGTCAAACTTTTTTTATTATTTGTAGAAATTTTATTAACAAATACAACATTTAAAATATTTAGCCAGTATTTCAGTTTGTGTTGCAATTTTTTCTAAATATATTACATAATTTTATCTTTAAGAAATCTTAATTAAACTTCTTCATATTAAAAGAATAATTTACATTATTCGCATGAAGAAATATTTATTTATGGCTATTTTGACATGTAAAATCACACTAGACAGTGAGAATACCTGAACAGAAATTGCATAAGTTAATTTTTGTCCAAATAAAAAATTTAATTATAGGACTAGACAATGACACAAGTAAATACAAAGTACGCAAAATTCTTTGTAGATAACCTCATTCTCACATGTTTCCATATTAATTCTTTGGGTGTTTGTAAATCATGAAGCACATGCATTTTAATGTGTTAATGCTAGTTGCCAATTAAATATTGCTCAAATATTATAATCTATATTGTATTTCACAACTACATTTAGCCCTTGAAATGTGGAAATTGAGCCAAATGGACTATGTGCCTGAATTTTCAGATTCCAATATGTTTAATATTAATGTTTATATAATCACTGAAGTTCCGGATGTCTGAATTACTACTTAAATTATATTCCATATAATATACAGTATATAAAAGATTACATCTTTGAATAAGTTTACAAAATGTAAATTATAATTTTCACAATATTTACAGGTTATAAACCTGGAGATGAAGTATTTTCTGTCAAATGACAGATTGTTTGGAATTCCTTTAATACATTTCTTTTACTATTTTAATATTATTAAATACCAATATGTAAGTGAAAATTATTTTAATGGAATCTTTCAATTATAATTTACTCAATTATCTTTTTGCCTTAGGTACACATGGGTACACATATGTGGAGCAACGGGGCCTCTCGCCGGGGTCGTCGAATGTCCCTGGATCTCCCACCAATACCAATGACACCCAAAGATTCAGAGTTCCTTCAACGCAGACCGGATCTTTTCTATCCATATCTTCCAACACCATTCCTTAATGGCATGCAACAAAAGGTAAAATCTGCAATTATTTCATTCATTGGAATTAATAAAATAATTCAAAAAGTTTGAAAATTCAATGAGAGTTACATAGAAAAATAGGATGAACCTATTCTTAAATTATGATTTATATATCTCTTATAAAATATGTTTTAAATTTTATTCCAGTTGAATGAGATCTCAGTTATCCAAAGTGTGAACAGCAACAGTGGTTTGAGCCCTCCTGGAGGAAAATATGCAAGTTTGCTTGGTTTCGGTGGATATCCAACAGATAAGCCGTTGCTACCTGACCCTACTCGATCACAGCCTGGTTCGCCTCTATCAGACAAGCAACCATCATCAGTTTCTCCTCCACCACCACTATCCATGAGCAGCCACCATGGATCACCTCCTCGACTTGGTGGAGACATTTCACTGTCTGAAAGAAGTATGTGGGACATTCACTATGAACGGAAGCCATCCATGGGGAATGGAGAAGAACCAATGGACGTGTCTCCATCCCCACCAAGCCATGTTAATCCACATCAGCAGACAGCCCCGCGTGGTGAAGGCCTTGCTGCATGAGGCTATGTTTAAATCATGTGTGAATACTTGTGATTATGAAACAAAACATAACATATCTTCTTATTCATAATTGTAATAATATTTATTCATTACTGTGAATATGGGACATTATATAAAAAATAACTGTGGATTGTGAATATTTCTCATAATGGCTATTTCCATACAAGCTCTGTATGATTACAGCTGTAATGTTCCTATTTTAAAACTAGTCTAAATATCATAAAATAAATAAATATATATAATTATTGACATTCAAGACAAAGTAAAATATTGTATAACTGACCTTGAAGAACTATGTATAAAATGTGGAAGAAAAGGTTTACGAAACCTTATTTAATTAAGAGATTTAATGTGTACAGCTCCTAAATATTATTTCATTATTGTGTTAATTACAATTATATATATAATATATATATGAAATACTATATGATATGTATTATCCTCATGAGAAAATGAAAATAAGAGATGAGCACTGTATTAATTATTTTATTTATATGTATGAAAGTAGACTGATATTTGTGTCATACAATGATAGTGAGTGTGAATGTGCATCATGCTGCTTCATACGTTTTGACTGTGAACAATATGCTATGGGACTGGGGCAATGAGGGGATAATGCTCCCCAAGACTTCGTTTCACTGTGATAATACATCTGTAGGAGGAGTTCAGGTGGTGCAATGCACATGTGTTATAGAAGCAAATGGTACTTATTGTGAATCTTGTACTTACAATTCAATTGGCTTATTAAAGAATTACAAGAATCAAGATTTGTGAGTGGTTAAAATACAGGATAAACCAGAACATTTTTTTAAGTATTGTGAATAACAATGTGTGTGGCAATTCTACATGAACATATATTTGTTGACAAGCTCATAATTTATTGGACTTATCCATTTCATGCAAAGCATTCATATAATTCGGACTGTATTTGCTACTGTATTTGGTGTCATTCAATTACATGCAATTGCTGTTAAGTGGATGTTGCTCAGAAAATGAGGAGTATTGAGTTTTTACTGTTGTTACCTGAAACCTCCCTCTTTCTTTTGTTGCTGTACATAGTGTAAAGGTGTGTTGTAGGTCCCACTGTTCCAGATAATCTGTAGTTGAAATCTGTTAACATGAACTTTTGAGATTCTGTTGAAAAATCAAAATAAAATATGCAGGCTGTATTATTTATACTAGGTACAGGAGCAGAAAAAAGGCAAATTGTTTTATTATTATTATTTATACAGAGGACATTACTGAAATGTAATGTTCATTGACCAGCTGCTAACACCGTACCACTGATATTGATGTCAAATAGCTTGCGCCATTAGAGTCTCCCACAATCCTATCTCAAAAGTACAAAACTCCCTCACACATTTCATTGTTTATTGTGTTGTATCTTGTATCATTGTACATTTCAAAAACTATATAAACTGTCACTTCATAAACTATTTTTAAGTTATTGAAATAACTCCATGACATACCATCAATGAATGTTAAATTTTGTTTACAGTTTCTAATGATGTTGAAAATGCCCTTCTTCAGAAGAAATAAATGGCTGTATACTTTCTAAAGCCCATTTATCAATAAAATTGGGCGATTAAAAAGTTTTTTTCAATTGCTTAATAAATACATACTTTCCCTTGTAACCCCTTTCCTAACTCTAGTTTCAGTAGTGCATAATACAAATGGTTAAAGATGGCACAATAATATAAAGTTAATTTGAATTACATCCCATCAATAACATTACATTTATTATAGCAAGTTCTGTAGCTATATGCAGGACACTTTTAAATGAGAGTATTTTATATACTGTAGCCGAAACTAATTTCCTTTTTACATTGATCCTACTGATTTTTTTTTAAATACCTAACAAGTAAATAATAAAGTACCATATATATCACTATATATTTAATACAAATATATAAAACAAAAGTTAAAATTGCTTTATATTGAAATTCCACTATAGTAAAAATTGTATTTTAATTCTAACTGAAAATATCTATGACAAATCCAAGTTCTTAGTCATTAGGTTCATTAAACTCCATATATTTACAGAAATGTAAACAAGTGTTTCTAAATCCTGTAGTAGATTAAGTAATGCATTATTTTAAATCATTATACATCCACTGGTTGACAATTTGAGAAACTGCATGCTCATCAATTTTTTTGTGTATTAATTGTTACTTTTATTTCATGACTTGTTCACTTAAGCTATTTTATTACTTCACTGAAAATCATTACAAGACAGTAAGCCATACATATCAATGAAAAATATACAGTGAAAAAGGAACAATATACTTTTTTCCATTTATGTATTATTAAACCAGAATCTCAAAATCTGTGGTAAGTTGGTTCCTTTCATTTCTGTTGCATAACGATTCTGAACATCCACCTGTAAAATGGAAGGTCCAGTCAAGATGTTTCCATTCATAACTTCTCAATTCAGTTTCATGACCTTAGCTGAACTTCAATTGGAAGTTATTCTTCTCTCTTAAGATGTAGTTCTTTTTATATGATTACATCTTAGGTAAGCAGTTCAATAAATTTAGTTTTGGTGTAATCTCATTATTACTGTAGTTGGACCATGTTTGTAAATGTTCAGAATCATACAGAATTAAATTGCAGAAAAAATATATATTCTTGAAATACATAATGCATATTCAAAGCTGATCATTACTTAAGATCTTATGTAATTGCATTTCATTATCGGAGAAAAATTTTCAAAGCTGTGAAAATGCAAGTATATTGTACTTTGTATTTTAGGTGGTTTTTATCTTTGGTAGGTGATTTTTCCTAATTCACCTAAAGAGTAAACGGTTGTCATGTGAACACACTAGTGACGTCCTAAAGCACTGTGCCAATGGATTGGCACGTTCTGTAGAGGCAAATATGAAGGATAATCCTATGTTAAATTATCAATATTTGAATTATATTCAAAAAGTAAATTCAATTTACAATTTTGTATAGAATTATATATCTTCATGCTGTCGACTATCCATACAGGCAGGCTGTCAGTTATTCACCCAAAAGAATTATGCAAATGAACTCTTATCAATCACTTTTCATTCTAAAATGTTGTGTGTTTAGAATTTTAATATTACTTCATTCAGGTTTATTATAGTTAATGTCCAGGAAAGTTCCAATTTATCTTTGGCCCGGATGATGCCACAGCAATTTAATTTTGTTGGATAAATTTAATATAATTAAACAATGGGCACTTTATTTATAAAAGAATTACACCTACAATTGCATTGGTAAGTTATAGTGTAATAAATTGATTAATTAAAAATATTTGCATACTCAATAAATAAATATTAGGTAATGTAGTTGGTTAAAATTAAAATTAAAAAGAAAAATTTAGTGAAACATGATGTTGTGTTAATTTCATTGGGATATTTTCAGATGCAATGATAATTTTCTATAAATAAATTCTATAGATATAAAAGAATAAAATTTAGAGTGAATTACAGGTATTAGAATTATTATGATTATCAAAAGAATTTTTTTTTATTTTTTCCCTGTTTATGCTCGTATAAAATCTTAATCAAAATAAATATCCAAAGATATGATAGAGAATGGTGTTATGTAGAGCACTTGCATAATTATTCAACTGAATGAAACAATTAACATTCATAGACCACTGGAATAAAATATCAAGAAAGGTGGCTTATACACAACCTCTACAGAAGACAATAATTAGAATAGAAGATCAATAAAAGAAAGCCATAATCAAGAAAGAAGTAAGACAAGGATGCAGTATGTCGCCGATGCTTTTATATAGAACAGGCGTTGAAGACTGTAAAACAGAATATGCAAAAGGAATCATCCTGCAAGGTGAAGAAATAAAAACCTTACTCTTTGCCAATGATATTGTAGTATTAGGGGAATCAGAAGAAGACTTGGAAACCATAATAAATGGCATGAACGGAGTCCTGGAGAAAGAGCTAAATATAAGGATTAAGAGGGAAAACCAAGGTAATGAAGTGTAATTTGGGAAACAGTGGAATAAAATGTGTTTAGATTGAAAAGGGATATTTTGACAGAATTTAAAGAATTCTGCTTCTTGGGAAGCGTAACAACTTGGAATGGTAGAAGTATAGTAGACATAAAGAGTAGGATAGCACAGGCAAGGAAGGCTTTCATGAAAAAGAGGAATTTACTTACAGGTAATATAAGTGTGAATAGTAGGAAATTGTTGCTAAAAATGTTCGTATGGAGCGTGGCGTTATATGGGTGCGAAAGATGAAAGATATGAGTTGGGGTAAGGAAATTTATGGAAGCCTTTGAAATGTGGTGCTATAGGCGAATGCTGAAAATTGGATGGGTGGATAGAATCACAACTGAGGAAGTTCTAAACTGAATAGGGGAAAAGCGAAGAATATGGAGGACGTGGACCATGAGAAGGGAGAGATTAATAGGCCACATTTTAAGACACGAGGGTCTTGTAAAATTATCATTAGAGGGAAGTGTATGGGGTAAGAACAATAGGGGGAGGAAAGGATGGAATACGCTAAGCAGATTAGGGAAAATGTGGGTTGTGTTAGTTATAAGGAAATGAAAAGGCTCGCGCAAGATAGGTTAGCATGGAGGGTTGCATCAGACCAGTTTTAGAACTGAATACAACAACAGCAGGTTTACACAAGCAATGATCACTGCCATAAAAAGAGGTGCAGTGTTGTCAGCGGCGTATAAACATATGTCAGTCCTGCACTGTCAATTGACAATCCATCGCTGACGCGACAGAACTGCCTTAGTTTTCTTGGGGCGTGTGAACAGTGTGTCAGGCATGACTGTCCTTCCCCTCCACCGTCCTTGATGCTACCCACATGGGTGGCAACTACAATTGTCAATTATCGATTGTGAAAAGTGTGGTAGATGTGACTATCGATTGCGCAATTGTAAACAATTCGTATTTTGTGTTTTCAATTCGCGTGCAATTTGGTTAAGTTTGAGATTGGAGTAAGTGGATCTTTGTTGTGTGAACAGTGGTAAGTAGTTCCCAAAATATAATACTATAAAATAATAGAAAGGGAGTTCCTAAAAGGGCTAAAAAGGAAAGTTATCCCCCAAACTTAATAACGATTAAGCCCCTCCCGACTTTGTAATTAATTTATAGCCTTTATCATTGACACTTTTGTAATATAGTGAAAGTTTTTCCTTCCTTTTAAATAGATTTTTAAAACCCATTCATTCATTAAAATTTTGTAATTAAGTAGCAGTTTTCCCTTCCTTTCGCAGCATCAATCAGAGGATGGGGGGATTACTCTACACCAGTTCCCCAAAAACAATTATTGTCCACCCTCCGACGACTCAAACTATAAATTCCTTTGCATTTATTTAAGAATTGCATTACTAATATGATTTTACTACTGAATTACAAAAATCAATTATATCATGTTTTTCCTTCTGCCATTCTCAGGCTGAAGAATCTATTTTTCTCTCACTATTAACAACTTGGACTCGTATGTTGAATGTTTGTTTCTTATTTTCGCAGGACTTTCACATGCTGCCACTCTTCAGGAAAGGAAGGAAGCCTTCCAGAGGAAACAATCATCCATCTGGGGTAAGTGGGCCTTCACTCTCGGCAAAGTTAACTTGGCTTGCGCCCGTTCAAAATATCATTAATATTTTATTGTTTCTTAAATACCTAAAAATAGTCATAAACAATTAAAATATTTCATTTGAATCTAGTGGCATTTTACCTGTGTACAATCATTAACTACAACAAAAACAATTATTTTATTTTTCATTAATGGCAATAATATCTAAAAGCCAAGTTACTTTTTGAATTAAAGATAAGTTTGGTTACAGCAGTGATGTCTCCACTTGTCACACTCAAATTGTAAATTAAAAGTGAAAAAATATTCCTGAATTTTTTTTATTAACTCAGTTACTTAGCATTGGATTTGTCGTCAATTAAAATGGAATAAGGATATGAAGTAATATATATTTTCATCTATCTTGCCAACATAGTTTATGTCGTCACTGCTGCTACTAAATTAGTCTTGTTCCACATTTCAGTGACACTTTGTAGATTTTAATGTCATGTTAGTCTCTAGTCTTCAATTTTATGAGTAGTTTCTTTCCGCCACATTTTGTTTTGTCATTTTGATTCAATTACTGATACATTGGCCTGCCTTGCTGTCATCATCTTCCCCTGAATTGAGCTCACTAGTTGTGTATTTCCTTTCCTAAGAGATAATATCTAAAATTATCTTTTGTAGGCTTCTCCAGTCTTCAAATGTCAGTTGTCTGAATATTGGGATTTACAAATAGACAGACCATGCTTCTCCTTTCTAAATTATTTTACTTTTATTCTATATTTCAATGTACCCTGTTATCTTGAACTTATCTTACTCTCCTTGTTCAAAACTTGTAAACTTTCGATTTCAAACACTTATTCTCAAATTGATCAAAATGAATTACTGTGTCTACATCCTCACTTACTTTAGCTCTGGTTTCCCTTTGCTAGAATGAATATTTAACCAAGACCATATCAGATTGTTGTTTTTCTTTTTCTTCAAATCATTTATTTTAATTTCTTAATATCTTCTTCTACGTAGCTTACCATATTCTATAACACCACAAAGAAGGCGGTTTCTCCTTAAAATGTGTCAAATCCAGTTTGCTTTCTTCCTCATAATTGATCTTTTCTTGTAACTTCCCTTTTTGTCACCATGTCATGGCATCTGACTTTTTCATCCAGCAACCACATTTCATAACTCTCCAGGCCCTTCCTTCCATTTTCCCCAAGTGTCCAAGTTCCTGCACCAATATATTTAGGAATGCTTCAAATACAGTGTTTTATGAGTTTCTTCCCCAATTCTGTATGGAGAATTCTTCTTTGACTCTGGAACCCTCTTTTCCAGATGTTCAAACAGGCTTAATTCTCATCCCATTCCAGTTCCCATCTTTCGAGACATGAAGTCGTATCTACCTCTTCTCTGGAGTTGTACAATATCATCGCAGTTACACTTCTTGGTGCATTGGATGTTTTGTACACTCTCCTTTGTTCCGTCAACTCTTAAAATCTGCTTTGGGTTCTTAGCAGTTCTTGCCTTTTTACCAATTTTACTTTTTTAAAGAGTCCAGAAAAGCATTCAATATTTCAGAAAATTGTTAATTCAAGAACACTCTAATTGTTCCCTTGTCACTTTGTATTCTTACTAAATTCTTTTTCTGGCAAAGTTTTTTTGTATTTTCAAGCCACTTACTTCAACGTCTCTCAAGAAAAACATAAGTTACCATCTTCTTTCTCTCTTTTCTGAAACTTTCTTTCCTCAAAACTTACATGCAATGTACTTCAGTTCAGGAACTCTGGGCTTTTTTGCAACTATACTGAAAGTTGGCTCATCTTTCTCATTTCTGAAAACCCTTCGGTCTTTTGCTAATATTTGTTCTCTGTATTAAAAATTATGTTTCCTCTAATCAGTAACTATATTGGATGTGCTCCTAATTTCATTGAGGAAATCCAGGGTACACATTTAAAAATCTTTCCATCTGTGAACGGTTAGCCTCATCAAAGATTCTAAAATTGGCCACCAGGTGACCTGCATCTTGAACAAGCAATTCTTCATTTAATTGAATGTATTAAGAGTTCGCATCTCTTAATCTGTTGTTGTCAACCTCGGCACTATTTTTGAATCAGCTATGGGCCCTGTGTAAAGTCACCCATCACTCACATATTGTATAGTTTTCGTAGAATCACAATTTTCTAAATTACATTTGAGCCAGCTTTCTCTTTCATGGCATACCATAGTTGTTTAGATTTTTGTACCACCAGACCAAGTCCAGGATTATAGTCACTTTTCTTTTTTTAATAACATTGTTCTGTAATAGGACAACACTTAGAATTTTGGTTTGTTTCTGAAGAGAAATTTTCTAATCATAGTTGTTTGCAGGAATTCATTCATTTTAAAAAACCACCTCTTCCTGTATAGTGGTCTCACCTAACCCTTCTACTTCAGCCATGCTATAAATTGATATGCTCCCGACTCCATGAAGGTGTGTATCTTTCCGTTATGCTACATCTGTCTCTTAATAACATATTTATTGGTCATTCTTCTCTTTTGTGGAACAAGCGTAGTGGAATCACTGTGGTTCTAAGAATCCAAAAATAAACAACTATGAAGTAGTCCCGAGAGACTTCCCCCACCACTGCAACTCTCAGAAATAAACTATCTCCAGCTTTCAGCGCTAAGAATTTTTTTTAATAACTGTTCTTTCAATATTTTGGAGATCATTTCCAATTAGCATGTCTTCCTCTTTATGAATATAGTAATTTTCAGTCCCTTCAAACTATTTGAATTTGCCTATATTTCTGTTATGCTGCAACATGTTTATTGGCCATTCTTTTCTTTACTGGAATAATCTATGTAGTCATGGTAGGAATCATGACAGTTCCAAGTGTCCCCCCCCCCCTTCCCAAAAAAAAAAACTATCTCCAAATACTCCATTATGCCATAACTGCAGTAACAGTTTCTTTCCTGCCACTACTGTGATTCTCAGAAATAAACTATCTCCAGCTTTTACCACCATGAAGTTTTTCCACAAGTGTATGTACTTTCTTTAATGTTTTATGTAACTTATTTTTGCAGACCCACCTTTGAGGAGTCTGTAGACTGGGGGCTTTAAAACCCTCAGCCCACTGACTCCTCAAAATGCTGGACCGGGAAGCTGTGGAATCTGAAAGCTGCCAACGTTGAACAGAAAAGCTTTTTTATAGTGTTGGACTTAGGGTGATTTTTACAGCACCCTCAGCCATGGCGCTGCCCCAAACACCCATCACTGCTAATCCTTCAGCACCTTAAACTGGATTTTTTTTTTAAGGAAAGGTTTTCAACAATTGTATATTGCAAAAGAAAATAAATTGTAAAGATATAAACCATTCTTTATTCTCATCAACACATTTTATATAGTATATCATTAGGTTAGCAATAAATCAAACATCAAGTATTTAGACATTTAATTAAACTTTAAAATCAATGTTAAACTAAATACATAATCATTACAAATGATTCAACTTATTCTGCTGTGGGTTACAAATACTCTAAGTAATGATACAATTGAAACACTTCAAGCTAAGGTAATAAAATATTGCACAGGTCCAAAACACTAAGTAGCAGTAAGGGATCACTCCTGCAACAAAAAATAGAAAAAATATTAGAAACATTAACACATAATTTACAAGATTTTGCTTTTACCAATTTCAATAAAACCAGATGCCATTAATCTCTACAAAATTAACTTGCACATGGAACCAATTGGTCTGTTAACAGTGAGTAAATTTGCTAAGGCACAAAATTTTAATGTGTAAAAAACACTTCAAAAGAAAACCAGAAACATTTCTATCAAATATTTACAATAAGAATTTAAAATTTGGGAAAAATCAATCACCTAAATCTCAAAGGAATTAGTCACTTGGGGCTCAGGGGAATGAAGCAATCAAGTGAATAAGAAATATAGTCAAGAATTTGAGCAACTCCATACAATATAATCAATAAGGTTTTTAAAAATTATACAATGCTGATGAAATTGATTTACATTACAAGAACAGTTGATGCTCTTTCAAAGGGTATTGTTAGGTCTTGCAACTGAAATCTTAGTTTAAATTCAAACCATTACAGGGTCATCATAAGCAAGCTTCACCATGAGATTGACTTCCTTCACTCCCACCCACAGATTCAGTCTTCTCAACTGAAAAGGAAAAGATTCACATTAATCACTTTATAATAACCTTGCACAATTGTTTTCATGAATATGCATTACTAATTAGTACCTGTGGGGAATGAGTGAAAACCAAATACAGGAAAAAATGGTTCAACAATAATCAAAATTAGATTGTTTTGAATAAATTAACAAGGCTGGTGAGGACAGATCAAACAAAATCAATGTACAAAAGCAGAATGAATAATTTTATGTGGAATTGGTTCTACAAATTGTAAATAATAGATGTTCTGGCACTTACATCAACTGAAAGATCACTAACAATCAAATGTAAAACTAATTTCACTTTAAACACAACTAAAGCAACCTTTACATCTCCAGCACAGAAGTTTCAACATCAAATTTCACATTATCTTAGCTGTGTGAACAAAGGAAATCATAAAAGATTAATAGAGTAACTGAATAATATGAAACAGTACAAATGTTCTTAATCAAAGCTCAGCTGTATGAGCTATGAAATGGGTAGCAATGTCCTGGCCTTCTCTATCTATCAATTCTGAATATTTGAAATATCAAAGCAGTCACTTGTATCTTCTTCCAACTATTATTTTCAAAAAAAGATGATTTCAAATAATACATTATTGCCTGTCAAATTATTTTAGGAAGTACAACATGAAAATATTAAAGAATTTGATTAACAGTAAAAGGACTGTCAATGATCAAAACTCATGCTTTCAAATATATATATTTATTTTTACATAAAAATTTGAATAATTTTTTTTGAGAACACTGGCATCAGTTTTGGCCAAATTAAGACATACATCTTTAATGGCAAGTTTCTGCCAGATATTTAGTTCTTTTGCAAACAAAATTATTTCAACACTTTCACAGGGTGGACTACAAATTTCTCCTTTATAAAACTAATTCTTTGAATTATTATTGAAAAATAAAATATTTTCTAACAGAAATGTTTGAGAAAAGATACCCTTGTCATAAACTGCTTTTAACAATGACTAAGATTTCTCCCAAATCTAATACAACAGGATTTTCACTGTTAGGAATGACATTATTCAACTGTTAATGTAAGTATAATTAATAATTTCTTTAACTAGTTGTTTTGTTCTCCAGTCAACCAACTATATTAATTTGTATCTGAAGGGGCATGCTGGTTTTTTTGTTATACAATGTAGAATTTAGTGGGATTGTGTAATTTGTTAAATTATTTAATAAGAATCAGTACCCACATGGCATGACAATAAGTATGGAGAAGAAATGTTCTATACTGATATTTTAATAAAATTAAGGCCAAAGATGGGAGGGACTTTAATATTATTCCAAATAATAATAAAGTTACAAGGATAAAGATGTATATAGAAATTACTTGTATCAAAAGTGTGAGCAAATTTTTTAAACCTTTTGTGGATAATATATTCTGTGAAAGTGACTGACCAGAACTGATAATGAAATAGTGGAACATTTAGATTAGACAGTATCAAAAACTCTGGCTGAAGTTAAATGTGCTGATGCTATTTATAATATCAATCGGGCAGATTGTAATATATAGAGGTTTTAAATGAGGATGGAATAAAACAAGTTGTGTGAGATATTAACAAAATTCTTTTATTTGTATGGCCCAGGTATGCCCTTTCACATTAAAAAGAATTTTGTTGATACCTCACACACAACTCATTTCATTCAATTTTAATGAAGACATGTCCTCATTGAAAAACCCTATATACGGGGAACTGGAAGAGTTCCCAAATTGTGTCAATAAAGCTCACTCCACCACAATTCCCCATGAATTAAGGTCATGTGCAGAATTTTACAAGGCACCTAGTACATTAACACATTGGAATGTTTCTTAATACAGAATATATTTCCATAATAGTAACAAAGTTCAATTGCAAAATAAGCACATGTCTATCTACACACAACTGATTTCAAGGATATTATGATTCTACAAGGAAACAAAAAATTACGACCATCTATGTACACTTAAATAATACAAATGTTCTGAAGGAAAAAAAAGAAGTGGGTATAGTTGCTGTAGTAATTTGTGATATATTCAGTCTTTACAATTCCATTGTTAATCATTTAATATATTTTTTCAATACCATTGTGAAAGAAATTATATCTAGTAATGTTGACACCAGAAGAAAGCAATATAATTAAATATATATAGTAGAGTTTTCACTACAGAGGTGGAAGCGATAGTTGCAGTAGAGATGGAACAGCGGAGTGACTGGCACATCAAAGCATGTGGATAAAATTTTATTAGACATAGGAAATTTTTCATGGGCAAAATTTTTAAAATGTTTTCATAGATTCTTGTAAACATTATTTATTTCCAGAACAAGACAAGTTTACTACCTCCATACAAGCTAAGGAAGAGATATATTCAATGTTGGTGAATATTTATTAGAGTTTTAATATGTTGCCCAAATAAGAAAAAATCAACGCTAAATATAAATATTTGAATCAAGAAATACAAAATAAAATTATATAACTGTCAATTTATAAATTTGGTTTGAGTGGGGTCATGAGGATTTTCATCTTTGGACATTTTTAAATTTGATGGTACAAGTAAATGAGCTTATATCAAGAAAGAGAGAAGTACAACCAGTCGTCGGTTAGCCGATCACTGGAAATGTGTTCCTAACTATCTGATGAAGCTGGCGGTGCCTCCGAAATTTCAAGTATTCTAGACCTCACAAGGTGTCTACCATCTATGAACCTCAGGTAAGTCACCTTTCTCTCTGTCCTTTCCCTATTAATGGTTTTAATTAACATGACAATGTCATTTCCTGATTAGTAAATACACAATTACACCCATACCGAAGAAGACTGGGGCTGATAGATGCAAACAGTACAGGACAATTAGAATGCAAGTTAGATCAGTTTGGTTTTAGGAAGAATGTAGGTACAAGAAAAGCAATATCAACTGTCTAATTTTAGAAGATAGGATAAGAAAAAACATTAATGGCATTTGTAAATTTAGAAAAAGCCTTTGATAATGTGAACTGGAACACTCAAGGATTTTGAGGAGAATAGGAATAAAATATAGATAAAATTCAGAAGGCAGTCAGCAGTAATTAGACTTTAGGATCAAGAAAAGAAAGCAGAAATCAAGAAATGAGTAAATCCAGGATGCAATCTGTTGCCAATGCTATACTGATGTATACAGCAGGTGATGAAGAAAGTTGAAATGGTATTTGGAAAGAAATTGTATTGCAAGGAGAAGAAATAAAACCCCTATGCTTTGCCAATGTTATTGTAGTATTAGGGGAGTCAGAAGAATACTTTGAAACTATAATAAATGGTACGAACAGAGTCCTGGAGAAAGTTCAATATGAGGATTAAGAAGAAAAACTAAGGTAATGGAGAGTAGTTTGGGAAACGGTGGAATAAAAAGTGTTTAGAATGGGAAGGGATATTTTGACAAAATTTAAAGAATTCTGCTACTTGGGAAGCGTAATAACTAGGGATGGTAGAAGTACAGTAGACAAAGATTAGGATAGCACAGGCAAGGAAGGCTTTCATAAAAAAAAGGAAATTACTTACAGGTAATATAAGTGTGAATATTAGGAAATTGTTGCTAAAAATGTTCATATGGAGCGTGGCGTTATATGGGTGCGAAACATGGACGATAAGTTGGGGAAAGGAAATTTATAGAAGCCTTTGAAATGTGGTGCTATAGGCAAATGCTGAAAATTGGATGGGTGGATAGAATCGCAACTGAGGAAGTTCTAAACTGAATAGGGGAAAAGCGAAGAATATGGAGGACGTGGACCAAGAGAAGGGAGATTAATAGGCCACGTTTTCAGATATGAGGGTCTTGTAAAATCAGCATTAGAGGAAAGTGTATGGGGTAAGAACAAAAGGTGGAGGTAAATGATGGAATACGCTAAGCAGATTAGGGTACATGTGGGTTGTGTTAGTTATAAGGAAATGTAAAGGTTCGCGCAAGATAGGTTTGCATCAGACCAGTCCTAGGACTGAATACCACATCAACAGATATACATGCGTCGGAAAGTGACATCAGGTTAATTAAAACAATAAGGGCAGAAAAGAGAGAAAGTTTGTTACATGCCCGAGGTTCACAGATGGCAGGCACCGTGAAGAGTTTGATCCCCTTCCATTTGAGGAGGCACCGCCAGCTGTCAAATCTGGCAGTTTAATCTGCCGAAACCTACCGTTGTAATAAATTAATTTTCAAAATACAAAGGTTTTTTTTATTAACTCTTCATCATAAAATATTTCGGGTAGAATCTTAAATTTTACCTCTAATGTTCACCACATTGGTGTAAACGTGTAATAGCGAGAGAAATGTCATTATTAAACGTACAAAACAGTCTTCCACCTGTAGCGTCTTTAAATTTCTTGGGTTGAAAGGGGAAAAACACATGGTGAATGATAAATAATGATTTAGATGAACATGGTCTTCAACGGAACTTTTGAAAGTTGAAACTTACCTTGCTTTCGGAAGCCTGCAGAACTGAATGGGTCCACCAATTCGTTGTTATCTCCTCACAACAACAAGGCGCAGGGGAGGGGAAATATGGCGCCAATAAAAGGTTCTGCCAACATTGGAAAGGCAGTTTAAACGTCCAGTGCTCAATCATCTCAGACAAAGGCGTGCAAAGCATATTTGTGTATATTTCCTTAAATTTAAACGAAGAAACAATAAATTATTAAAAATATCCTCCAAATATAGCAATTATTATTTTTGTTTATATTTATTTAATCTTAAACAAAATAAAATTGACTGTGAGTGACCCGACGCGTTGTATTTCAGAAACATAATATTACAATTACAAGATAACTTGTCATCATTTCTTAATTAGTTAACCGTTATAAGAACACTTAGGAATAGTTTCATAACTTCAATTTACCTGGTACACACAAAGACTAAATATAGTAAAATTCAGCGACCAATGTTTCAGTCATAATTTCATATTTTAAAAATGTGTTCGTCACTATCCATCAATCTCCATATATCGTCTACTAGAAATTTTATCTGTACAGTAAATGAGCTAAGTGAAAATTTGTTATTGATGCTGATGAAGTGTCAAACGAAAAAGCAAGAACAGCAAAATAATGATATAATTATTAACAGTTGCGGCGGTTTGATATATTAGTATATTTAGGAACGGAGTATTAAAATCAAAGACTAGCAACATTTACGTTCAAATTTTAAAAAGCCACATCATACAGTTAACAAAAAATAATTTCAATTAGAAACAGTGACCGTTTCAAAACATAATTTTTATAGTGTAGTTTCTTCAATGCTACTTTACCAGGAACACTAAAAAATGATATCGAAGAATCCCCGAATCAGGATTTGTAGAAGAACGGATGTTGTAATTGGGAAAACAGAAAATTAATCAACTGAGCTATTCCCGCATTTTGTATCAAATGCAAGTATAAGAATGAACATTAATTGAGAACTACGATACAACTACAGTGTTATCGCAAAAATCATAACGTAGTTTCAGCGGTTTTGTCATTTTTCTTCTTCTTCTTGGGCGCAGTTGTCAAAGGAAAACAGATTGACAATCTTCGTTGCTTGGCAACAACATTTCAATATTAGCGTGAAATATCGGCTATTATAAATGGGAAAAAGTTGCAGTTAATTAATCAGCAAAGTTTTCAGTAACTATGGACGGGAGAGGAGACGACATAGGCGTTACGTTTTGGAGGAATCGGCTTTTCGATAAGGATGACAGACGAATGACTCCGAAGTCTTTGCGTAGAATATGTAAGGACACGAAAGTGTATCTTACGCCTCACTTAAATGACGTTTTATATCTACATTTCAAGGGATTTACAAAAATAGAAAACTTGAACGAGTACACAGAGTTGAAATGTTTGTGGTTGGAAAACAATGGCATTGAAAAGATAGAGAATTTGGATAACCAGACGAAATTAAGATGTCTGTACTTGCACTACAATTTAATAAAGAAAATTGAAAATTTAGATTCTCTACAACTTTTAGACACTATAAATTTGAGCCACAATTTAATTAAGACGTTAGAGAATTTGCCTCTATTACCTGTTTTGCATTCACTTTACATAACTCACAACAGATTGGAAACAACTGAGGATATAGTGGCACTAACAGAATGCAAACAGCTTTCAGTTCTGGATATGTCATTCAATCAGTTAATCAATCCTGAAATTGTTGCAGTATTGAGTGCTATGGAGAACCTTAAGGTACTTACGTTAACCGGCAACCCAGTTTTGAACCATATATGCCCATATCGCAAAGTCCTAATTTTCAACTGCAGAAATTTACTCCATCTAGATGAGAGACCTGTGTTCACCAAGGATAGGGCATGTACCGAAGCGTGGTATGAAGGCGGCGATGAAGCTGAACGGAGAGTGAGAGAGCAGTATATAAAGGAAGACAGAGATAAATGTTTAAGGAGTGCTCTAGCCCTCATTGCTCTAAAGAAGGAGAGAAAATTGGAGCGTGCTGAATTTTTGGAAGGTGAAGCTTTATTATGTTTGCCTCTGTTGTTCAACAATTATGAGTGCAACAATGATATACACGATAGTATTTCAGAGTCTGAAGTGGTAAGTGAAAATAGTTCGACTGAGGTGAACACTGTAAAAGATAAAGCCACTGAAAATTCGTCAACAGAAATCAATCAAACATTAAATACAATTGAGACTGAATCTACAAATGAAGAAAGTAATGAAATTGATCATTCTTTTTCAAAATCTACAACTATTTCAGTAAATGAAGCAGAAAATAATGTACCAATTGAACATAGTGAAGATAAATTTTTGTCCACAGTTTCAACCATTTTACCAACTTGTGAAATTACATGTATAACAGAAAAAACTTCAACTGAGAGTTGTCTGATGGAAGTTAACATCCCATTCATGTCTCCAGACCTTTCAGTTACTCAGGAAAATAGTATTAAGACAGAGATCAATGCTTCATATGAAGACACAGGTGTTCAAGAAAATGAAGTTCCATTTGCACTTCCAACAATTTCATTAGCACAGAAAGATGAAATTAAAGCAGTGAATTGTGTGTCACATGAATGTTCTAATATTGAAGATACAGAAAACAAAAAGTCAAATGGGAGTCCTAGGGCTGAAATTAGCGTGTGCTTGGCTCCAAATCTTTCGATTCCCCAGGAGGATGCCATTAACATAGAGATTATGGCTTCACAGGAAAACACAGTTGTTCAAGAAAATGAAGTTCTATTTGCACTTCCAACAATTTCATTAGAACAAGAAGATGAAATTCAAGCAATGAATTGTGTGTCACATGAATATTCTAATATTGAAGATGCATTTGTATCAGAAAATAAAAAGTCAAATGAGAGTCCTAGGATTGAAAATAACATGTGCTTGGCTCCAAATCTTTCAATAGTCCAGGAGGATGGCATAAAGGCAGAGATCAATGCTTCACATGAAGACACGGGTGTTCGAGTCACACTTCCAACAATTTCATTAGAACAGGTAGATGAATTTCAAACAGAGAATTATTCATCACATGACTGTTCTGATATTAAAGATAAAGTTACGTGTGGTGGTTCACCAACTATTTTATTGCACAAGGAAGCTCTAGTAGAAAGAAATATTTCACACAAAGATCCACTTGTGGAAGATAATGTTCAATGTCTACAATCAGTTATTCCAGTCAATGTGAAAGATGTAAGTCCAGTAGAGAATAATACATTACATTCAAGTGGATCTGTAGTGAACAATATTCTGCTCACTTGTCCCATAGAAATATGTGAAAAAAATGAGCTTATGAAAACTTTTACTGAAAGTGTTCCAAATAATTTGGTGTCAGATATTGAATCTGAATCATATGAAGCACAAGATGACAATAAAGAAAAAATGGGCAATTTTAACTATAGATGCCAGAAAGAAAATTTAAGATCATTAAAATTGAATATTGCTTTGGTATCAAAACCGGAAGAAAACATTAATAGTGAACTATCTACTGAAGAAGATAACGCCTTAGTTATCCCTAGTGAAGCAGAAATCGGGGATGATGATAAAACAATTCATGATGTAAATGAATTTGATAAAAAAAATTTTTACAAGAGAAGTGAAGATTTAAAAAAATACATAAGTCAAGACATTGCTGATATATTGACAAAAAGTATCATTAAAAACAGCACAAAGGCTTTAATAGAGGATGATACCAATTGTTCAAAAGATTTTGCTGAATTTAAAAATGTTGATGGTTCGGAAGCTTCAGTTGAAAATGAACCTAGCAAAGAAACATATACAGAATCAGTTATTAACAGTAGTGCAGAATCACTCAATGAAGAAAAAATTAGGACTAAATACAACATTAATCTTTTAAAAGAATTAACTGAAATAAACATAGAAAGTTTGATTGAAGGGGGTATAAGTAATAATATGAAAATCATAACTGGCAGTAACACTAGTCACATTACAGAATCATTAAATGATGCCAAAAGTAGTTGTGTTAAACTTTTACATGGCAAAGTGACAAATGAAAACATAGATCAATCTGAAGATGAAATTTCAAAATTGGATGCAGCTGGGAACTGGAATAAAGACCCAGTATTAATAACTCTGGAAAAAGAATCTGAAAAATTAATTGAAGATCGAGGATACAAATCTTTAACTCAGGCAGATTGCCTAATTAGAGTTGAGAAATGGGAAAACAGGCATAAAACTTTACAAGATGAGGAAGGTGAAGATCATGATCCTACAGGATATTCTAATATCCCCATGTTCGATTGAGGAAAAACGCATAGTGTCACGAGTGGTGAGTAGTAATTGAGATGGCATATGCTCACATAGTGATTTCAGTTTAGTGTTCTTTAGTTGAATAAAACATTATTATATTTCAATGTTAAATTGAATAATCTGTTAAAGGCATAATGCTTTAATTCAAATTGTATTCACTGTGAGTAGTACAGATTTAATATGTATTAATCATTATAACAAGTCATTAATTTAATATGTATTAAAATATTTATGAATGTAAAGGAATCAATATATAGTCACATTAATCACATAGGATGAAAATAAGAAATATTGACCCCCCACCCCCCCAAATATAATTATAAGGTTATAAATTGTTAAATACAAAGTAGGCAGGCCCTAATGATGGATTTAAAGCAAGCTGATCAACACAATAGAATTGAAATTTAGTTATTATTATTCATTGGCTTCAGTTTTATTTTCAAACCATGTATTGATAGTATTCTCACACAATATGTATCATATCTTAAAAAATGAATGCCTGAATTAAAAAATATCAATTAAAATAATTAAATGTTAAAAATTTGAATCAACTGCCCAAAATGATCTTTTAGCAACTGCAGATTTCCTGACATAACAGTGCACTCGATGAATATCATATCATAAGACATTAACTGCCACAAAAGGAAATATTTCAGATATAGTCTTTTTATATCATGATGTCAATAAAATTTTGTGCCAATAATTTGTTTTGATTTATTTAATGTGTATATATTATTTATTTCAGAACAATGATATTCAAACTGCTGATGCTTTAAGCAATTTATTTTAGATAAGATAGCATAGCAGACAAGAGTAATATCTTATTTTCTACCTGAAGTCTCACGTGAAAAAAATCCTTTTGTTAGAATTAAATTAGACACTGTAACATGAATTTACTGATAATTGATATTGCCATTTTTTAATGTCATTTTTAAATGTCAGATTTATGTAATATTGAACATAACAAGCTTCTAAAAATGATGCATCTTTATTGAAATATTATTTCCTGACTGTTTAATATCTTTAACATAATTATTTTTGAAACACTTTACAAACAATATATTTGTTTTAACAATGGAGCATTTGGAATCTTTTTTCTATTGAGAAACAAAGCTTTTAACAGAAATAATCTTTTCAGCAATGATTTTATTACTCTGTAATTTACTTCATCTCAATCGCATTAATATCATAAGAATTGAATTAAAATTTTTGACCAACTTATTTTGATTCCTTATCTAATAAGGGAATTTATTCCTATTTATTTAAAAGTCAATAAGGTTATTGTATATTCCAAGTTTATCTTGAGCTATTCAAGAATTTCCATGAATAAATGAAAAGTATAATTTTCATATAATAAAACAAAATGTCAGTTACCACCCTGAGTTTTAGCAGTAGCCTGATGATTTTAAGCCCTATTAAAATTTTGAATTGTTCTGCTATTAAATGAAATTGATTCCATTAAGATGAAATCAATATTATTTATGTATTTTATCACTTTGCCAAAGAAAAACATATATAAGGGTGCTAATTTTATAAAGTTACTACACACAGAACATAATATTCATGATTTTAGAGTACAATTGTTAATCTTTCTCTCATCAAAATTTGAATGAAAGCATTTGACATGAATAAAAAATGTATCTTATGCTGTGAGTTAATCTTATTTCTACATCATAAAATCTGACCTTATAAGCTGATGATCTCAATTTATCTTCTGAAATCATCAATGAACACACAATAACTGCATCAAGAAATACTCAACACTCTTTCAGGGATTGCTACATTTCATTTCTTTTTGATTATTAGGGTACTAATTTTTTATATACTAGGAAATAAGTTAAACTGCTAAAAATAACTTCAATTCATGTATTTTACAAAAGTAGAATTGTACAATGTTAATAAAAAGTGGTCTTTGCTATCCATATACTGCAAAAATTAGATTCTTACAAACACATTCTATAGAAAGAGATGACCACACAATCTTTCACCTACACACACAAAAAAAAATTTACAACACTCATAATGAATACTGTTGATGAAATGCAGTAGGTAATACAGATAAATGGTAATTTTCATATTCAACACACCTTAGAATGTCACATGCCTTGCATGTAAAATAGCTCTCACATAATTTACTGAGAACTGCATTACTTTTTTTCTTTCAAAGTACAAATAATGCAGTCATTAAAATGAAACTCATTTAACAAAATTGTAAAATACTGATGAAATTGTCAACAAACATTGAGATGTTAATAATTGCATGTTAGTAATTTAAAATAATAAAATTTATAACTTCATAACAAAATTGATTTAACAATAAAATATAAACAAATTCTATATTCATTGTGTGTTTAAAACATAAATCCATGAGAGTGTAACAATTATTGCTTGATATTTTAAAATACAATTTTTACTAAAACATAAATGCTACACTTTTACTTAGCAAGCATAAATATAATAATTCAAATAAGTTATCTATCATCCATCACTTTTCCATAGCATAAGATTTATCAATCAAATGAAATTTAATGCAATCTGTATATATAATAAGAACGGAAATTGTATGGGTTGGGAAATAGAAAAAAAATCACAGTGTAATCTTCCTTGAGCTTCCAACTGGATCAGTAGTGTAAATCACCTTAACAATTATATTTTATAAGCACTTTACACAGCTACCCGAGTAAGTAGGTTCACCTGATGATAGTGATCTAAGTCACGGAAATCTACAATCTTGAGCTAGTTGGAAGTGAGAGAAAATTCAAATACAATTATTTATTATTAATATTTTGTCCAAATTTCTTTTAGTAAAAATATAGTACTAATATGTTTCTGACTGTCAAAGCATCAATGTTATGCATTGTTCATGTGTACTTTGTATTCAGTATATATTGATAAAAACAGTTGTAATACTTCATTAAAGAATATTTTTATCACTTAAATGGAAAGACAGTTATTCCACTCATTTTATATAATCTGTAGATGAAATATTAAAGTAGAATATGTAGCTCGTATTGCAATGTTAAGCAATGGTTTATCAGTATGAGGCTAAATGCAATTTTAGTTCAAACCACATTCAGTTCCATGTGAGGCCAGTAATTTGTGACCTTTTCTGATTACATCAACAAAGACGAACAGCAAGTAATTCAATTAAAATTAAATAAATTTTCAAGACAACAATCATTTTTACATAATTATAATGACACATGGAATGTATGTAAACTGCAAGTTTTAAGACAACTTGCAATTATGAAATCTCTGGTTAGTAGAATTTACATTTGTGTGCTCAACTATTTAAATATAAGTAAACCAGACTCTGATTACTTTTGGTGACAAAAATGTGAAATTAGTTATAATGAAATAAATTTAGATAATTGGAAAGTTTCCAAATATTAACCTTTTTTTATTATTGCATGGTAAGCAAGAAAACGTATTGTATTGGTGATGTGAAAAAGAATTTTGTTGGAATGTTAATTGGCAAATTAACTAATTCAACAATTCTCAACCTAAAGTGACACACATTTTCAAAACTAAGACAATGAATGTTAAGATGACTCTGAATAATAAATCTATCCCAAATTGCACCCACAACTTCAGAATTCCAAATTAATTATGGCTGGCACATGGGCTTCTCCAAAATTTTTCCTTAACTGAATGGCATAACCAAACATTACATTAAGTGTTTCACAATAGATGAATGTTGAACAAATTCATTAGCGGAAAGTATGTGATAAAATATTGACAGTTTATTTAAACAACCAACTTCAATAGATTAAAAAATGTGAGACATAAATATGTTACTATTCTTCATTTAAATTGATTTGAAATGTCAATTACAGAACAGAAAAATATCAAGTAAGACACATCTATTTAACACACTGAAATATAGCCAAGCTATTATCTTTGACACAATAAAATCATATAAACTGAAATTTGTAAACAAAATATAAAACTAGAATAAAAGTATCATGTTAAATATAGTTTGCAGAAGAAAATTGTTTTCACAATTGTATCTGATAAATATATTTTGCTGAAATATTGTTAAACAGCTGCATAGAATAATATTCCACAGTTCAGTGGTCCAGCATATAGTGCACATCACTCTTAAAGAAATCAATAATGAATACTACTAATCTGAAACACACTAACTAGTGCAGTGACACTAGAACTAAATTTAAGGAAAGCATGCAGTTTTCTTTATCTCTTTTCTATCTACCTTAATTACAGCGGACACAGGAAATGATACTCTTAAAGGAGGAGGTTAATTCCTCCAAACATTTTCTCATTCCTTCCGTACAAATTATATATATATATATATATATAAAATAGATAATTTATGTAACTTATAGTTGGGGTGGCAATGCATCAGAAAACGAAAGTGAGAGAAAGAAGTGTTGTGCAGCAGCGACTGCTAGGCCACTATCCATGCATAAGCGAAAGGTTCACTATTTCCCTGTGTTAAGAGTGTGTGGCTATCTGACCTGAGGTTCACAGATGGTAGGCACCTTGTAAGGTTTGGAGTTCTTTAAATTTTCAACGACTCACAAGTCGTTGGCTAGCCAATCACTGGAAATGTCTTCTTAACTTTCTGATGAAGGGGGTGGTGCCTCCAAAAATTTAAAGAACTCCAAACATTAACGAAATGCCTACCATCTATGAACCTCAGGTGTCACCTTTCTATCTCTCTGTCCTTTCCCCATTAATTATTATAAATAAATTATATATTGGATAAGTGATGAAGTAACACATTGGATAGAAAGAAAGATAGAAATATTTGGGAGATAGGCAGGAAATATATTAAATTGGATAAGAAAGAGAGAGGGAAAAAGTAATTAATACCTTAAATTAATGCACATTTATACAATGCTTAAACAATCATTTTTTTGTAATTTAATTCCAATTTTGATTAGTTTCATTTCCTTAACTGGTAAAATACAAAAAAATTGAAGAAATTAGTTATTTCATGAAAATTCTCACATCAACTGAAAAATTAGGAATAAGATTCAATCTTTTGAGATAATGTTCAATATATATTTTAAAAAGTAAATTCCTATACAATTAACTAACAACCAGGTGAGAAGTATGGTACTAGTATTTAATAAATTAATATAATTTTGAAACTCTTTGCAATTCACTGTTGGAGAGGATTTTGAAACTTCTCGATAGTGTTCTTGCTACATAAACATATAAGTTAAATTTACTATCGAATGGCAATTGTTGTGCAATAACATTCTACTGCTAGGAAATTAATCAAATTATGTAGTAAGAAAACAGACAGTTTAACCAGAAGTTATATTTCTGAATAACTTGTTACTTCAGCCACTAAAATAAACAAATTCAGGCAGAAATGAGCCATTACCCTTGTGTGTCACAATAAGGAGGAGAATGTTTACTACAAAATAAAATATGTTATGATGATAAAAACTCAAGATTCAGGATTTCCCTAAGTGGCACTTTGTTGCTTTTGATGGCATCACTTTTAATTAATGTTTATTTACACTTTGGAGTAAGAAGTTATAATCATAACCATTCAAAATAAATACCTTTCATACAATTTTCTTCTACTAGCATACAATTCACAGTCAATAATATAAATATGACAATACTTATTTAAAATAAATTGGAAATAAGTTTTATATAGTTGAGCACTTGTATTATGGAAAAATGTAAAAATAAGAATCTGACGCTATATCACTTCCACTTAAGAATAATTATATAATTTTATATATATTTCATTCCAAGAAGGAATATTGCTTTAATAGAAACAAGATCACAATATATGAAAAAATTGTGAATTAAAAAACCCAATGAAGTAAATACACACAGACACAATTGAAGACATAGCACATAAAGTACTGAGCACTTTATAAATTTTGAAAATAACAGTATAAACATTTCCAATGATCATAATAAAAAAGGACAAGTCACAATTTGCCTTTCACACTAAAAATATTTGCTACAATGGTATGTTTTATTTACACTCTTTTGTATGGTGTGGGTTTATATGTATAATCACAGATGAACCCAAAAAAGTCACAACTTTACAGGTACTGTGTAATTACATTCAGTTAATTCGTAATCGTCCTTCTCCAAACATCCAAAGACAAATTCGATCTACCAAAAATGATAACGTAAAGTCTGCTACTAACACTTGCACCAATATAATGCGAAACTGGAAATAAGAAGTAAAAGATAGTTAATCACATTAACGAATAAAATTAATACTACTGACAACTGAACTTAAATATATCAGTACCTCTGGAGGGAAGTCAACAATTTCAAACTGGAAAGCCATATCTGGAATTATTCCCATTGCCAATGCCAAAATAGCAGCAGCTGAACCAACTATACTGTACAATAATGCTTTGTTTTCTGTTAAGCTCTCCATAAATGGGTGCCCCTTAAAATGAATTTACAAGTCATAAATACTATTCATATCCAATTATTATTATTATTATAAATTCAATTTTTAAATATTTCAAATCACTTACTCTGTAATTTATAGCAAAGGTAGACACTTGAAGAGCCATTGATATTATATAGACTGTACTGTTAAGTAAACTTGGGGCAAATTCTTCCTCTTCTTCTTCACCCATGGAATTTGGTACTTTAACATCTCTATATATAGAAAATAAATTTAGAATTTTGATTAATAAATGTCCTGATAATCAAGTATAATATATATTATTAAAAAATAATATGAGTACTTTGAGAAGCAACCTCTCTCACCATAAGTAGGTAATTAAGAATCAACTACTTACTTTGGTGGGGACCTCGCAGAAGCTTGTTGCACAAGATAAATCAGACACACAAAGTGGACCAAAAATTGCAGCAAAACTGTCAAAATGGTATAAAGGTTGAATATGTTAGGAAGGGGTCTTTGTCGAGAAAGTGTCTTCAGAGGCTGTAAAATAAGGGACAAATGTATTTAATGACGTAATACTAATTAAATAGTAATAAAATTATTTGTTGACTTATTGGCTGTCTTTTTATTTATAAATATTTGACATCAATATAGCATGAATATTATATTGAGAAATCAGGTGAATGCTTTCAACATAAATACTCCAAAAAATAAGATTTAATATAAAGATGACTTATTTTTCAATTAATTTTAATTGTGTAGGTATTTACTTAGCAACATTAATACACAAATCATTATACACAGCTTGAAAAATAAATGATTACTTCAAAAAAATTTCATGATCATAATAAAATAATGTAGATATGTTTATTTTTACAGGACTACCCTCTTACAATCAATACTATATGATTCAAAATAATTTGTAGCCTTATAACTAAAAATTACAATTTATTATTGATCTCTACAAATATTTAATAATTTTCATACAAACCTTCCATTATATACTAACAATTTCTTTCCATACTACAATATATTTATTTATTAAATAAATTCTTACCCCTGATATTCAATGGTGACTTGTCATGATGCTAAACAATTGTTCAAACTTATTATTAAACTGGAATTACTTGCCTTAGATCTGGATATAAATAGAAAACAAGCTGCAAGTAGTAATCCTTGCAATGTAGCCTGCATGTCGCTAAACTTTATTCCATCCAAGTACAAAACAGACTGACTGTATGCAAGGATGAGTGCGTTCAGAGCAAGGATCTTGAACATCTGGAGAGTTGTAACTAAAGTGCATCGTCCTTGTTTTACCACATGGCAAACTGTAAATTAATAAATGACGTTTCAAAATATTTAAAAACAAAATGGTTTTATATATTTACATATGTATTTCATAACTAAAAAATATTATTCTGGATACCAATATACACAGTGATCAAAAAATATAATAACAATTGTGAATAGATTAAATAGTATAGCATCTTCCTTTCCAGCAAACCATTTTATATTTCTTTATTACATCAACAATGTTTTGTCCATTCATAATTATTTAATATTGAATTAATATAAAATTGCTGACAAATTGGCTATATTAATTATTACTACTTAATGACAGATTTACTTATTGAATCTTTCTTTCCACTGAAGATCAAATTTGAATATCCCAAAATCACCCTTAAAAATATAAAATGAGAAAAATAGCTTGTGAAACAATCGTATTCTACAGGCAATAACTTGTGTTAAATAGTAATTGAAAGAAAAGCTCGTTTGGTTGTCTCTCCTAATAAGATGAAAATATACTGCTGTAATAATGGATTATTAAATCATTTGTACATTAAACTTACAGATCATTCATATAAACATAAGCTTCCACATTAATTTCAATAGGATAAAATCTTTCAGTAAAACTTTTCCACAATAGGACAAAACTCCTAATTTTATCCTCATCACAAAATGCAGAACATTTAACAACTAACAAAACAGTTATATATGAAACAACCAAGTCTTCAATGCAATAACAGAAAACATTTGTATAACAATACACTTTACCTTACAGAATATCAGCATACCTATCTGAATTATGTAAATGGTCTTGATTGGTTATTGAACTCAGATTGTGTTTTGAAGAAAGTAACCTCTCATATTACAATTTTTGACTAAAGACCACTTTGGTACCACCATACCCCCAATACCACCCACAATTGCCCTGTGTATTTGGCCAAAATAGCTCTTTCCACCTACACATGAATTTAAGTCAAAAAATATTTGCCATGCATTTTTTTGGCAATATTAAATTATTACAAGTCTGCGCTCAAGTCGAGTGGGCAATGGGAGGAGCAACAGAGGAACTAGTCCAGTTCCCAATTTTTTTAAAAAAATAATCTGGTTGAGATTATTGTCTAACAGTATATTTACCAGTGGATTCTTCAGCAATACTTTATAACAAAATACACCCTTTTGGTACACTTTAATTTTAGAATCAAATTAAATATTACTTACTACACATGATAGATGAAAGTTTTGAAGTGAAAGGAGCAGCAATACTAGCATCACCCAGTTTGACAATTTGTGCTTGGTCTTGTTCTTCTAGTTCCTTCAACAATTTCTGGATATTGACAATCTGTCAGAAAAAGAATAATTCACCTTACTCTAAAATGATATTTTCAATGAGCCTTGATGTTTAAATGACATAAGTGATTATCTTACCTAATAACTTTTGAACATATTATAATAAAATGAAATAAAAATATACTATTTTTAAAGATAAAATCAAATAGACGTAAATATAAATTCATAAATCATAGTATAACAAACATCCTGTGTGTATATTTAAACAGTAATATTTACAAGATGAACTACAATGGTGAAAGTTTTCTGCATAAAAATTCTCAGTTGTATAATATTCAAAAAACCTTGCCATCACATAAGACCTATGCAATTTCACGAGACACAATTATGATAATCACAAAAAAAAATGCAGTGGTTCAATAAAATATCTCATATCAATTTTCTAAAATGTTCTTAGTTCATTTTCAAATAATTTGCAATAATGAAGATGATCTCTAGAAAATTATAAATTAAATAAACATATCTTTGTATTCACAATTACTAAACTGATACAATTTGTTGGTAATATACAGAATAACAATTTTAATAACATGACAATTCTAAATCTCAAGGAATAAAGTTAATACCTTTTGATCTGTACTTTCTTTTTCCGCATTTTTATTTACAGGCGCTCCTGAATTATCATTCACGATATTCCTTTTGCTTCTTCTATCATCTGTTTGATTTGCTGATTCCCGAACGCTAGGGCGTGAATGTGTCTGTAACTATAAGATGAAATGTAAAATTAGGATGGATGATTTAAAATGTCAGTAAGATGAGAACAGAGGATAGAGAAAGAAGAGTGTAATAAGATAGAAAAGTGTAAAGTAATAAATGGATACACAGAATGAAACAGCTAAATGTTATTATACCTGGCGGGAGTGGGAAGTTGAAGTCGAGCTCTTCATTTTTTCTCTCTCACTTCGCTCTAACTTCTTCTTTTCTGGAAGTCTTTCTGGAGCATTGGATAGAATTGCAACACCTAAAAGAACATTAAATATTTTTTATAAAACACCATTCAGTACTATATTAAAATTCAACAGTAGTATTAATTCATTTGTGGTGCAATATTATGTGAAATAATACAAGAGCATGTTTCTGTATGAATAGTCTCTAGGAGAGTATCATGTAGTGCACAGAGCACTGCCAATTTAATTTTTTTTAAATTAATTGGAAACATACACAGCTAGGGCCAATATGAGGCGTGTGAAGAACCCTACCATAAACATGATGCCAAAAAGATGACAGTACCAGTGATTAAAGGAGGGCAACAGGGAATCCTGACCATAGGAGTGGCAACCTAGAAAATTTCCTGAAGCCCAACTCCCTCCCCAACCAAGACATGATCCTTGTGAAAATGTAAAATCATTCAAGATTGGTGGATTCAGAGCACATGATTTCTTCCTTTGTGGTGAGGAAAAAAATTATTGTGCTCAAGGGCGGATGAGTCACTGAAATGTTATTTCTTGGCCAGACCCCAAAGAGAACAGTCCTTGTTTAGACTTTGAAGAGCATTACCAACAAGAACCTGAAGGAAGAGAAAGTCTTGAACTTTAACAAGAAGAAAATAATGGAGATGATAGTCATCCTTGTGAGCAATATTCAGTCAGATCTTCAAGTAACGATATATGATAAAATCTATAAGAAATCAGAATTCCAAGCAGTGGATATTCAAATCTCTGGGAATTAAGTTGGAGAAACTTGCATTATGCTCAATGCCAACCTCAGTAAAACATATGATCAGGAGTTCATTGCATGGGCCTTCAACAGCAAGATTCCGCCCTAACAAGATGGAGGAAAGAATTCTTGCAACTTTCCAAATTCCTGTAGCCCTCCGAGAATTCATCCCAGCTTCTAAAAAGCCAGCACAATACGTATCCAGATGCTGAACATGAGTTAACAGCTGTTTGTGTTATAGCACTGCGACAAGTATAACAGATTCTGCTACATGATTACATCCTCAAGTAGGTTAATTAATTTCCTTCAGGCCCATGTTTAACTGCCCTAAGTAATGTATATATTTTTTGAGTTAAGTAAAATATCCTAATTAAATTAATAACTAAAACATAAAAATTGTATAGGTTACAAACACATCTAAAGAAACATACTGTTAATACTTTGAATTTTAAATTATTAATTTTTTCAAATAATCATACACAAATCTGTATTGTCGTTTGAATTTGAGAGGATATCAAATTTTCATAACATGAAATTTTATGATACACAAAAAATTCAACTATCATTAAATTACAGTTACAGTCTCAACAAAAATATAATGCACAATTATCACAATAAATCATCTGAAAACACTTGGTAATTCAGTAATGTGAAAATTGACAACTTACCTACATCAGCATGCTTTAAAGCCCCAACATCATTTGTCCCATCTCCACACATCAATGTTGTGAATCCCAATGACTTCAAAGCTACAATAACAAATTCTTTTTGCTTAGGTGCAACACGAGCAAATACATTTATGTGGGGTAGAATTTTGTACAGAAACCCTTTGTGCACTGTGCACAAGTATGTCAGACCCTGCAAAATTAGATTAATATTATACCATTTAAAAAACATGAAAAATAGAAACAGTTTACCTTTTGTAATTTACAGTTTTCTTACGGCAAAGTGTTTAAATATAACAGATTTTAATAAACAACTTTTCAGTGCCTTATCAGTAAAACACATTAAGAAAATAATATTATGAAGTATCATTTCAGTGGAAATGTAAAGTGTGCAGTAAACTTCAAGCTAATATACATACATACCTCTCCTGTAACACAAAGATCATATTTGGAGACAATTTCCTTGTAGGTATTCTGTGGTAATACAGGAAGCTTTTGGGTTTGGTCAATACTTTGCCACACCCATTTGTCTTGAGTAAACTGAGTTAAAATTAATGTTACAGGCTTTTGAATGAACTTTAGTTCTTTGGCAACATGGCATGCCGTCAATGGATTGTCTCCAGTAATCATTACTACCTAGAAAATGAGACCATGTTATAAGACACTTGATTTAAGTATTTATTACCATTTTTAATGAAATTTAGTACCTTGTGTGAAGCATTGAGTATTTCTTTGATGACATTCTTTGAATCTGTTTTCAAAGGACATGATATAACAACAAATCCAGCAAATTTCAGATTACATTCCAAGTCTTCCCTTGACAAGTCTCTAACTTGCTGTGGTGTGAGGCGGCCAATTTCTTTCCAGCCAAGAGCAAGTACTCTTGCGCCTCTGCGTGACATTTCCAGATAAACAGAATCATAATTTTCGGGTAAAACTGAGAACTGAAAAAGTAAACATTTATTAACAGAATATCATTAAAATCAAATTGATCCAAATTAGAGATTGGGTTGATTGAAGCAGTTTCACATTAATTTATAGTAAAATTAAATAGTTTAACTATTTGGTTGTATTTGAGATCTCTCTTCCAACTAATTACACAAATTGAAAGAAATAGACACACAAACAGTATTTACATATTCAAAGTTTATTAAATTAATGTTATTTAATTAAGTTTGCCATTCATCCAAATCTTAAATTACTGTAAACATCTACAATAATTTC
The DNA here is from genome assembly GCA_034510155.1 of Eucriotettix oculatus. Classification (NCBI taxonomy): domain Eukaryota; kingdom Metazoa; phylum Arthropoda; class Insecta; order Orthoptera; family Tetrigidae; genus Eucriotettix; species Eucriotettix oculatus. The sequence goes on from CM067381.1 coordinate 50,820,281, forward strand.
AATTTTTCTATATTTATACAGTGGCAAGTTCCAAACTAACAATTCCTGACTTTATGCTTCTGTTTTGATAAACAGACAGCACCAACTGGCCACACTGTTGTCCTTGAATTTCAAGCCAGAAGAAATTATGAGAGGTATATAATGAAAATGGACAATCGCTGATTATAAACTTCAACTGAGAAATGTTTCCTTAATTTACACACAGCAATCTAATTTCCACCCTTTTATACACCTGAAAATTTTATCAATTCATCAAAATTTCAAAAATTATGATGGGGCCAAATAAGGTCTTTCCACTTTATTATCAACTAATTAATTATGCACCTCATTATGAGAGGTGTCTTAACAATACTGACAATTATGTAGACCTCTAATTGAAAGTTATTTAAAAACAAATGCATATCTGAAAAAATACCTATTGTTTCTTTATTAATTAACTTGTCAATGAAATTTACTTCAAATATCTGAATTTTTCCAGTTTCAGGGATATAGCAAGTTCTTATATTGTAATGTATTCAAGCAACATAAGTTTGGGATTATTACCATAGATTTAAGTGTCTCAGGAGCACCTTTTATCGTGGCAATATATGTAGTATCAGTACTACCAGGTAATGTATATCCAGCAATTACAGACATTCTTTTCAGAGCAGAAGAAAAGTGATGGCGGTAGAAAATTTTCATTCCAGGTGCTTTGTTGCCTCTTTTAGGAATGACTGCATCACCTATACAAAGAACACAACAATTATAACACCCAAATATAGTGAATGAATCTCTATCAAAATTGTAGCCATTTATTGGAAGTGATATTACCCACTTTTAAATATATAACTTTAAAGTAATACTTCTGACTTTGACAAAGTACAAGCTTCAGAATTAAATAAATATTAGTGAGAATTTCTATAAAATATTACCAACTATACAACCAGATTGCAATTGTATCACTGATTACATAAAGAGCAACACACGCCCAAATACATTTGTCTATCATATACACTCCCTGAAGAATCTGGATTCCTCTAATTAAGATTTATTTGAAAACAAATGCATATCTGATTTAGAGAATTTATTATTTTTTATAAATGACTGAAAATATAAAATATTTATAATTATACAAATCCATTAAGATTCAATTTTTTAATTTATGATACTTGTCCATGGCAAAGAAAACCATGTAATTCATTAAACACTTATTTCAGTCAGGCCAGGGTAAACCTATCTTGTAAACTTGTGTCATTGAAAAGGCTGAACTTTAGCAAGTACATTAGCGTAAAGTTTTCTCTGATAAACTAGTATTAAAACAGCATGAAACTGTATCGTTGAATACTGAAGATTGTTGCCAACTACCGTAACAATTGCACAATGTATCCATCTGACAGTTTAAGCATTACTAAGAAAAGTAATGTACTTCAACAGTCAAGTAGTTAAAACTAAATTTCCCATCACTTCATAGAAATATACCAAATTTACAAAATTTCTACTATTATATAGAATCTATGTATGCATACACTACATTATTTCAAGTACACAATTAAGTATATGAATAATGAATAATAATATATAGAAATCTGGAGGATTGCAGCAATATAAACATGAAATGGAATTATCAAATACCTTAATACCTTTTGTAAGATTCCAATCAACAGCTGTTAAAGTTGCCTTTTCTAGAGGATCTCCTACCAGACCATCATCAAGTTGAGCCAAAGCATGGCAAGTAGCCAGTACCTGAATACTTTCCAAAGGAGCATCAGAAAGCGCAGTTGTCCCAGACTGTCCACTGTTGAAAGAAGTATGTCTATACAGAGAAATATTTTTGATGATCATCATATGGTATATATTTATTTATGTAATACTTACTCAAGCCCTGCAATACCTTCCACAACTAGATTGTCACTAGTTAATGTTCCAGTCTTATCAAAACAGCAAATTTCCACTTTGCCAGCAAATGGTATACGGAAAGGTTCAGTACAAAACACGCCTGAAAATACAACTATAACATTATCCATGCTAATGTGCACTTTCACAGATCTGGTAAATGGTAAATAAACACACTATTAGTTTTGTAAACAACTAGTACATAGCAAAATTATTTCTCAAATGGGTTCAGATTATGTAACTGTAAATGGTGACTTAGAAAAAAAAAGCATAATTGTATTATTTCTCTTTTTAATACACAAAATGCTTTTTGTAAAACAAAAGTACACTAATTAACTTGTCCCTCTTTTTGATAGCTACTTCAAATTCTAAAACATTTCATATATCACAACACAAATGTGTGATTTTGATTTTAAAATTTATATGAAAATCTTTCTTGGAGTTCATATTACACTGGATGTATTCCTGTTGTGCAATTGCCTTTTTTTTAGGATTCTATTTCATGTTGTTTGCTTGTTGAAAGGTATGCCAGCAGCTACAATATTACACAACTGTCATACACAAGAAACACAGATAGCAAGAACTACTTGAACTCTTCTACTCCTTCAATTAACATAGACAAAGTAAATATGAACAATACAGACAATGTAAATCAAAAGTAATAATAATTTATAAAGCAAAGAAAATAGGCAATATAGACAGAGATGATAATATATTTCAAGATTACAACTACTAGTAAAAATTGTTGAAATTGTGACATAAATTATTCCTTTACTTGTTGAAAGTGTCAATAGTAAAGTTTTTTTTTTAATTTTTAAAGAAGTCAACACCTAAAGTATTGAAAAATAATGTTACTCTTATAATTTCAAATATTACTGATAATGATTTAATGAAATATGTTTGGACTGTATATGTGTCATAGTAGAAACAATTAAGTCTTAGCAAAGAGGAAAGATTAAAATATTTTACACATTTTGAGCCTGTAATAAAATCGTGAAGGTATAGATTATGTCATATGCTATTACAGAAGAAATTCAGGAGGTTGAAATAAGGAAGTTTTCTTTTGCTAGACACACATAAGAAAGTTGGGTCATATCCAGTCAATTGTTTTAAAAATACCATACTCTACTAAACTATAATTTGACATATTTGAGTGATAGGTTCAGTCAATATTAGCTTAGCATTGGATGATTATGAGAAAAACAGTGTCCTACCATGCAAAACATAGGACCACAATGGGTAAATAGAAGTTATAGTGTATTTTAAAATTATCTAGGTACTTTAAAGAAATATTAGCAATTAACAATTGATAGATTTATAAGCTTTAATACAAAGCTACTTAAATAGAAAACTGTAGCTGTATCAATTGAACCATTCACATAAAATGTAATATTCTCTACAAACCTAGTTTAGATAATGACAACAAGGATGTGTTCACCGCCAGTGACAGTTCAATGGGTAATTCTGGTGGAACAACTGACGTCAATATAAGAGCACATTCTAAAAACAACTTATATTTGCTTCGGGTTGGATCTTCAGAGCCTGTAATTTATACAAACATTATACCAAACTAATGTTTAGAATAAGTTTAAACAATATTTCACATAAACACAATTAAGGAAATTGATATGCCGTAAGATAAAAGCAAAGAGAAAGAATAGTCAAATCAATCTTACCTTTAATCCAAACATAGCTAGCAGCAGCAATTGCAAATATTAAAAGAAATAGGATAAATCCAAATGTTTCCAAGTTGTTTGCAGTAACTCTTTTCACACCAAACAAAATTGTGCGCAAGAGTTTTCCTTGTGATGTATTGAAACCAGTTCTTAGCACATATGCTACACAACCGTTATCTTGAGCTATTTATATGAAGATAAATTAATATTAAATACTGTCAAATATATTTATAAGATAATTATTTACAAACCTATAAAACCATAGGAAATATTTTATGATAAATAATGTGACTGCAAAACATTGTTTGTTACAATAAATCTCTGAAAGGAGTATTCTGATAACGTGCACAATTTACGTCACATCCATAAAGGTACACGAATAGAATATGGACACACTATCACTGAAGTTATTAAAAGTATTATTTTTTTGCAGTATGTTTAACCAAGCTCTTACCTCTCAAACCAGCTGAAGTCTTATTTGGTGGTGTATGTTGCACAACTTTAGTTCCACCAAATAAAACATGTAACTTTCCATCGGTCTCCAAGTCAAGTAGATGACTCTGTTCCAGATTTTCTACAGGTTCTTTCATTTGTGGAACTGATTCACCTAAAATTTACAAACTTTAAAATATGTTCAATTAAGTATATAAATTACATAAAAGATAGTCTTCTCACCAGTCAGCATGCTCTCATCAACAATGCAAGGTCCTCTCAAGAGAAGTAAGTCACATGGAACCAAATTGTCATTTTGTGATCTAGTTATTGAAACAATGTCACCAGGGACCAATTGATCAGTAAATGTAGGTCGCCACCTTCTATTTCTGTAAACCTGAAACCATGGTAGAAATGCCACAGTGATATGAAACCAATTAAACCAAACAGAAAATATGGTAATATTTTAGTGTTTTTTAAATACAAGTGCTTGTTATAAAAATAAATCATGACTAATTTAAACTCAGCTAGTTCCCTTTTCAGTAATCCTCTAAACAATTGAATATTAAATCCACATTTTCAAATATTTATCCTCCACTGTTAAAAACTATTACCTATTTGAAAAATTATTTATATAAGTGCTTTCTTTCAGTTTTGTCATTGTGCTATAGCCACCTTCACAATAATTTTAATTTACAGCTTGTATGTTTCATACGGTTACTAACAATAATCTAATTTCATATTAATTCAAACTTCTCTTGGAGTAGGCAGTCAATTCAGTCAAATATCCTTGTCTAACAAAACCTAGCGAATTTCAAATATACATATATAAGTGAAAAAATTAATTATAATGTGCACATGATTATTCTCTTCTTCCTGTTAGTAGAAAGTGCAATCAAGAATAGGAAGTCGTTAATTCCAAAAAATATTCACTTTTCTAACAAAAGTACTACAGTTTATGCAATTAAATGCTACAGAAATAAAATTACTAATGAATTGTGTTTATAATACATGGCATTGAATTTGTAAAAATGGTAAAACTATGGGCCAAAATCAGTATTTTTGTAATCTATTCCGAATATTTAAGGTTAAATTATTAATTTTCTTCAATTATTTAATTGAGATAATTATATAAAAAGGAGAAACTAATATTGAAACACATTTTATGTAACCTTCCAAGCACATAAATATACCTGTATCATGTAAGGCTTATTTCCCATCTTTCGAATTTCAGCCATATTACGAAGTTGTTGTTGAACCAATGTACACTCAAACAAAATGAGCATAACTAGTGTGAATAAGGAATAATACCAATACTTGTCCAAACACCAAAGTGCTACACACAAGACCTGAAAAACAAAAAAAGGAGCTGTGGCCCGTTCCTTGAAAAGTTCCATAAATTCTGGCACTACCATGTCAAGTCTGAAATTAAGGTTTGAATAATTATTAAAATGGCAGCAAATATAGCATAAAATATTTTAATTAAATCTATAATAATTCATGAACTTAAATTAAAACTATCTATTTAAAAAGCTTACTGATTTCTTCCATATTTCAAGTCGGCATTTGTAACATCCACATCATCTTGATAGCCTTTCCAGTCCATATAATCTCCAAATGGCAAATCAATAGGAAATTGCAACCCAGTAAAGGTCTTTCTGTCAACATTCCAGACATATTTGGTTTTTTGAAACATAAACCACACTGTAGTGTCCTCAGAACTCTCCTCCTATGTAAATTAAGAAGAATGTTTCACTAATAAGTTTCATAACTGTATTCAATTTATTATAGTCAAGATTGAACCACTCACCTTTTCATGGTGTACTGTTACTAATTCAGATGATCCATTATTTGATGTAGGAACTACTTTTGCAACTTTTGCTTTTAGTGGGTCATTAGTCTGAAACGTACAATTGCAAAAAAAATTGAAGTCAAAATAAACAAATTCTAAATTTTACAGTAACAATATATACAAATTAATTAAATGTTTGCATTGGATAGCAAGGAAGGATAGCAAATGAGGGAGAAAGATAGGAAACACACTTTGAATCAACCGAATTATGCTCAAAGAAAGACACTTGTTAAGCGTAGAGAGGAATGGAAGAAGTAAGAAAGACTGAAAATATTCAGCGCCGCCGGGACTAAAACCCAGATCATCGCAGAGCTTCCATTGTAGCTGGTGTGTCGAAGATAGTTAGTCTTGTAGGTTATATATGATTTATTTAGTTGGGATGGATAGAGAGAAGTGGAATAGAAGAGTTTTTAGGAGCATCCATTTTTTGGTAAATTACAAATTAATAAAATTTTTGTAACGTGACAAAGTCACACACATTGGATATTGACAATGTACCTCTTAATTTTTAGTCAGCTCAAATTTTATTGTAATTGCACATTTCATACTAATAACCCACAACAAGCAATTAAGTATAAAATGATAATTGCTAACTAGGTATTAACTATAAGGTTTTTCTAATGCAATCTCCAAAAATAAATGGAACTGGTGGAGTTATTTCCCCCACATCTACGCCCCTACCTTGTGATAGGTGCACAACTAGAGATGTCAGTCTGTCTACGTCTACAGAATGAAGGAAAAATCATGATGTATATGTTTGGGGGATTATATTTCCCTGTAGCCCATATGTGGGCTATGTATTCAAAACAAAAAAAAATGAAATCACAATTTGTCAAAGTCAAAAAAATTTTTCGCTAGAATAATCAAGTTTTAAACCCAATTAAATCCCGATTAGTTAAACTATATTAAAACCTAAATTTGAGGAAAAAGCTGTGCTATGATATTTCAAAGAAAGGAATACATACTATAAACTAAACGACTGTACAATATGGGATCACTCAAATTTCTGAATTATTCTATAGTATTGACAACCATAGACTGGTAATGTTAATGTTTTAGACGAAATAACGATATATTTCTAAAGAACAAACACGATCGGAAGAAATATTGCCACGTACACAATCACCGGCATATTTGCTGGCTGAAAATAAAGAGGTACATAGTCTCAAGAATTATTATGTAAATATACTTACATTCCTACATGTAAGAAAACATTGTACATGCACAGACCAGTGACAACAAAGACAACTTAATATCTGTAGTAACCCTATAACAGCAACACCAATAAGGCCTGCTTCATAAAATTCCTGAATCCCGTAAATTAAAAACCACACGTAGATCCATGTACCATATAAAAATATAAATGGAAGAATATAACCATGAAATATAAGCTGTCTAGGTATATGAAGGCTAACAGATTGCACTAACTCATCTATACGTGTGTCTGACACCATGATTCTTTTCTATTTTTCGACAGAGATAAACATACGACACTTGTTTCCCATGACTTTTGAAAGCCAAAGATCTCCGACTGTACTAAGCAAGGTCTGTATACCTTGGTACTAAGAAAATATATATACAGACACTCCAATTTTGTAAAGGGATGCAAGCATATTCCTTTATTTAGTTTGATTGGTTACTTTTCCTTTTGAGCCACATTTGCAGTATAGTATTACAAGATAGTATCGACATTTGTTAGTAGTTTTTCACAATGTAATTTCAATTTAAAAGTTCCAACTAAATATTTTATCATAGGTGAACTTGTTGATTATTATTTTCCAGCATTATGAATAGCCAAAAAAGAAAATTTTTTACTCAGTTCCTAAAACTGCTTGAGGCCAAGTTATAAGAAAGGGATTGTGTAGAGTCAGACATACATAAAATTTTGCCTGCTTTCTCCTTTCCAGTTAAGTAGAAACGCGGCACATGACGATTGAAATAATCGCTGTTCATTGATATTCTTCGCCCAATCCGTAAAAATTAAAACTTATGACTTATAGTTTCAGATTTTATCGATCATATTGATCCATATGGCTTGTGAATCGTTTGATTCGTTGTCGTACGTACACTAAAGATGAAGTAGTTTGCAATAAATAAAAAAAATACGCAAGGGGGGTTCTTTTTTTAAGACCGATGGTATTCTAAACTTTTTTTAAGTGAAGTATTAATACCGGTCATAAAATGTTTATGAGCGGATATATATTAAACTTCTTTAAGTGCTGAATCTAAAAACAATATTTACTCTTCCCACAAAATACGTTTATTGTGGATCATATGAAATGGCATTGAATCTCCAATGATCGATAAAAATTTACTCATTTTGTTAATAAAATGAAATTAATTACTTTTAGGCCCAAGGCAATAAATTTTCAGTATTTACTCTGTCGACTTGTGAAATGTGTTTTACCTCTTTTATACTTCCCGTTTTTTCCTTTTTTACCGACTTTCGTTTAAGCATCCCATAACTGTCACTCATTCACTTCTTCCCGAGTGAAACCTTTCACATTGTTCCTCCTAGTAACTTTTCAGGGTAGTTTCTAGTCCCATAGGTCTCTTATATATTGTACAAGATCCGGTCGTTTCCGATCTAGCTCAGCTCTTCCTCGACATTGGAATTGAATAACTTTAAGGGCGCCAGGTATATCTTGTTCATAAAACACCAAAAGATCAATTTAACAACTCTCAAAATTAGTCGACGTAATTTATTTGAACACTTAACGAAGACTTAAAATACTTCCCGGCGTATCACTACCTAAATCTGGGGATGATTCAATAGCCGTTGATTATCACGTGGCCGCAAGGATTTGCGAACCACAGTACCTCCGTCTCAGGCTAGGTTTACACGGGCAGTGATGACTGCCAGAAAACGAGGGGCAGTGATGTTAGTGGCGCGTCAACATACGTCAGTGCTGCACTGACAACTGCCAATCCATCGCTGACACGAGAGCACTGCCTCACTTTTTTTTGGAGCGTGTCAACTGTATGTCAGTCATGACTGACGTTCCCCCTACTCCGACCTAGACGCTGCCCTCATGGGAGGCCAGTTAATGGCAGTTACGGTTGTCAATTATCGATTGTGAACGGTGAAGCTGACTATCGATTGCGCGATGGTAAACAGTTTGTATTTTGCATTTTCAATACGCGTGCAGTTTGGTTTAGTGTGCGATTGGAGTAAGTGAATCTTTATTGTGAACAGCGGCTAGAATTTTGGTTCAGAAGCATTTAGGAAAAAGTTCGTTTGTTTCACCTATGAGCCTATAAAATTTTAGGTTAACTTTCCAAAAATAATTATTGTCCACCTTCCGACGGTACAAACTTTAACTAGAAAAATATACGCAAAATAATGATGTATAGCTATAAACATTCTACTATCACACGTAATTAAAAATAATTCATTTCGTTTTGTTCATTAATTGACACCTTTAAGGGGAATAAAACAAGTAATAGAAACCGAGCCAATTAAAAACTGAAAACCAGTTTCAAAGTACATGTGCTGTTTTTATTATTGCTTGTTTCCTGTAGTAATAATATAAAACAATATTACTAAATAACTGTTTTCATGTATCTATAGCACAGTAGCGTAGTACTGAGTTTGACTTTGTCGTGAGAATTTCCCGAACCCTTCCTCGTTACGTCTATTCTATCACAAATACAAAGTGATTAGTTCCTGTTTATGGACATTATGCGTACGCGAAAACACAAAGGGGAAAAATATGCAACTTGATATAAACAATATATCGACTCTATGGAACATCAACAATCCAACCGGTCGTAATTGTCAAAAAATAGCAGAGAAGTATAAACATGCATCAGAGTTCTCTGCCCATTCTGTAGTGAGGGTAGCACTTGCACAGAATTGTCAGTGAGGAAGTGGGCAGTTATCTGCCCAAGATGTAAACGGTAGGCAGTGCACAGCCAACCCAACTTCGACGAACATCACTGCCCGTGTAAACCTAGCTTAAGAGGATATTCTGGCCTGGCCTGTACGATTCCGTTTCGTCAGCCACACGATAATATCTCTCTCCGACAACTATGCCTGTCTGAGTCGTGGCGCGAAACTAAACTTGCCCAACAACTCGCAAACTACAATCCTGCTCGTATAGCTTTTGTTTGTAACTGTAACTTTACATGTTACAATATATATACTATGGATATTTATTTCCCAGATTTTATGAACCATCTCGTTAAATTAATATCACTTCCTGTACCATTAAAAAAGGGTTGCAATTTTTAGATAACCCTCAGGTAACCTGTCACCCAAAAGAAAGAATGGAATTCCTCTGACCAATTTACCAATGTATTTCGCATCACCTTACAACAGTTCTTAACGTTTCCACCCATATTTCTTTTCAAATAGAAGTTTATTTAACCTTAAAAAATCTTTATTGTGTCGTCGAATCAAATCCATGATGTTGTCACATTATTGTCCACGCAGCTGTGGTGCAGTAAGAGTTTGTTCCTATTACGGGAATAAAAATGTAGCATCTCGTAGAATAAAATGTAATTTACTATATGGAGATGAAGTTGAGAATTATTTTTAGAAAAAAAAGTTTTATAATGTTGATATGCACTTTCGCATGTCAGCATAACTAATATTTTGTCATTGTCAATTAGGTTCAGTTCACTGTATTTCACTTCATATTCCCGCTCCTGATTTTACTACATTTTAAAAAAATCAATAAACCTTGTTTATTTTGAGGAATAAGTTGTTTTATATAGGTCTGTTTGCTACAATATGTTTTGAAGATTGTTTATTCGGAACAATTTTACCAAAAATATTTAGAATTATAGATCCCTGAATACTGTGGGAGTCAAAATTACGAAATCTATCAACATCTTTTAAACTGGCTGACTTAGTCCCCATCGGACCTCTCCCCAGGATGCGAAGTGGAGACGACTACCCAGATATGGGTGGTACCGATTTTTCGGGGCGGGCAAAAACTAGCACGGTGAAGGACAATAGGCATCACTATTGCCGATTTGGGACACGATGATAGTGATCCAGGAATTGTGCAATGTTGGACAGCTTCAATGGTTGTATCACTGTTACGTGGCTGAAAGCAAGGGGAAACTACAGCCGTGTCTTTAATTTCCCGCATTTCATTTCATGCATAACAATATGATGGCAGCCTTTCGGGTAAAATATTGCGAAGGTAAAATAATCGGGAGGATGTCATCAAAAAGGCAACGTATAAAGCAATTTAAGACCTTTTTCAGGCTTCATTTAATGTAGAAAGTAACAACGTTTCGGTACATATTCGTACCTTCTTGAGGTATTAAAATTAAATAAATAAAGTGTCTAAATAAAAAAATTGCTTTATTAATTTATACCATTTAAAATGAATACCTTTGTTCTCTAATGATCTCTAATGTAACTGATAAGCTATATTTATATATAAATCAATCAATAAAGCTTGATGGTATAAATTTATATTTATTTATGTTTTCATTTTCATATTGGAATTACAAATAAATACGTATTTTTCGTTGTACACATGATGAACTATCATGGGCATCTGAATTGTGTCCGTCGATTTCATACTCCATATATGTTCCTCATTCTATCATCATCATCTGGTTCACCGCAGTCCTCGTCGTACACCCAGAATGCTGTATTAAATCGTCGAGCTCTTTTCTTGATATCGGGAACTTTCTCGTGGTCGTAGATGCACTGAAAACGTAAAAGTAGGGACATTCTTCATACAGGTACAAATAAACACGTAAGAGGAGCTTAAACTGAATAAGTTATATTTAGTTATGGTTTCTCACCAACAAATAAAATTTTTAAAACTTATATATGTAGGTAACGGATGTTTAACATAACACAACAAAGCTACAAATATTTTCTTTTGCACAGTTATTGTTGGTCGTTAAGTGTAATTTAAGCTATACCACTCATCTCACTTACTGTTATTATAAGCGTAATTTTGACATAATTAGAGAGCTATATCATTCCATATATTGTTGTAAATGTGACTGCGACTTATAAGGTTTGCCTCGGGGCGATCATAAGCTCTCTTAGCTCTTCTTTGTCAACCACTGGACTGGACGGACGTGTTCATACAGTATTAATAGACTAACATTAATTTTTATCCAATTACCGTTTCTTTCGCAACAGCAAAACTTAGGATTATCGTCGTGTAATTTTTGTTATTATATTTATTGATAATTATAAGTGAGGAGTCAAAATTTCGGTTGTCGTGCGTATAACGCAAGTCGAGTTCATAACCGTCGAGATAATGAGACTGAAGAAGAGCGTAGGCAGCGTTTGGAGGTAAACAGAATAGGAATTTCTCAAGCTCCGGAAGAGTCTATACCGTCGGGTTCTGGCGAGAGGCGACAAAACAGACGGTCAAACATAACAGTTACCTATGAACGTTCGGTGTAAAATTTCCGAAAGACACCTCTTGGGGGAGGGGTGGAATTTTTATATGTAATAAAGGTTCATATTTGAGTCGAAAAAGAATTATAGAGGTCAATTACTTTTACAGTGTTTTCCCGGGCTGCAATTATGTATAATTTCAACCCCTTACAGGATGTGAGGAGTGGTGGTGGAGAAGAGTCTTATAACAATGAAATTATCAACCTTGGGGTCGAAACCGGTGTAAAGGGAGTCGTTGTGCTAAATTATGATCTTTAATGTGCGATTAAAGTAAAAATTCATCCCTTAAGTGGGGAAGAAATTTTATTATGTCAGAGCAATGAACATATTTTTAGTCCTGTTATTGTACCGGGAGTATATTTGAGGTTCATATTGCGACGTTTCGATGCCGGCTTAGTCATGTGTTTACCAAGAATAATATAAATAAATACCCGGACAACGCCGGGTCTCTGGCTAGTATATATGTAATACATTGCAACGTATTCCCAACACACTTACATGTCGACACGCACTGCCACAGCAGGCCCCTTTGAGGAAATGGCGATAGCGAGTGAAATGCCTATCCCCTGTCACTGGGTCGTTGTAAGTGAAGTGTAGACGCTCGACAGCTTCTGCGTGGGCTCTGTGGATGGCCTTTTCCACATCCGACAGATGGTCCAGTTGCACACTTGCCTCGAAGATCTTCTCTTGCGTCCAGAACTTGTCCCTTTTTTCTTGTTGTGCCTGCGTCAGACCTGTCCTGACTTCAGTTGCCGTGGAGATCCACCGCTTTATTTGCGTCATCCTTATGACCTCTGCCAACATTGTTCCTACAGCACGGCACTGAGCCAGCCTTATTTCAGCTACCTTCACATAACTGATACACTCAGTACTTATATAACAGAGGTTAAATAGTGACAAGTTATTCTGCACGAGAAGTATAAAATAAACAACATTTCTGAGCACTATTGTTAGTATTTATGAATATATATACGCAAACACAGAATCCGGTGAAAACAACACACGATTTCTGTCTATATTTTGATAACTTCAGTACTTACATTTTTCGCAACCACACATGGTAGCTACTGCTCTCTTTAGGCAGCCGAGCGAACTTCTCAGCTTATTAGTTCAGCGTCACGCCGCTAGGAGCGCTATAGCAAAGAGCGCAGCATTTAAAGTCCAGGATTCCATAGAACAAAACTTCAACAACAACAATATATTAATATTTAACGTTACAAAGCATTAACAATAACAATTTACGTTTCATTGATACTTGGTAACATAAGCAGTATTTTACAACTCAAAAGTAAACTATGTTTCGTATTATTTGGTCCAATTAAAATAAAATACTGAAAATTGACATAAAAAACAGAATGAAGTGATATATATACAATTACGTGCAAATATTAAAAGAATAGAAGCCTTTGAAATGTGGTGCTATAGGCGAATGCTGAAAATCAGATGGGTTGAAAGAATCACTTACGAGGAAGTTCTAAACAGAATCGGGGAAAAGCGAACAATATGGAGGATGTTGGCCAAGAGAAGAAATAGATTAATACGTCACTTTTTAAGACACGAGGGTCTTGTAAAATTAGCATTAGAGGGAAGTGTGTGGGGCAAGAACCGAAGAGTGAGGAAAAGGATGGAATACGCTAAGCAGATTATAAATAATGTGGGTAGTGCTAGTTGTGAGGAAATGAAAAGGCTTGCGTAAGATAGGTTAGCATGAAGGTCGAATCAGACCAGTCTTAGGACTGAATACAACAACAATAAGTACAATTTTTACTATTAACTGATGGTCGATTATATCATGAGAATCGTCATGGACTTTTATAAATTTAAACAATGAATAATGATTCTTGAAACCATTAAGCAATTTAGTAGTATTAACAAACTCCAAATACGATATCATTAAGCCTTATTGATTGGTATTCGATCACAAGAATTTAAGAACATGAAAACCCCTTATTATAAAAATAGTCCTATTCACTACGCATTGTTCAGAATTTGTAATTTTTGTAATCCTATAAGTACTTTTTATTCTTATACTAAATTCAGCCTATTTCAAACGATGCAGTCAATCAGATTCTTTGGAAATTTTAAGTCACAATAAAGCTCCAACTTATTTACTGATCGTACTACATTTTACTTTACATTTAATTACAAGGTTGGCAAGTCAAAATACGTAAACGAAAAAGAGATAGCGTAATGTAATGAAAGAATTGAATGGAATGATTTTATCTTGCAACTATGTTATCATAGTTTGCAATGACTTTCTTAACACAAACATTTCAACCAAAATCTTTAATAGGGCTAGGCGAATAAAGTTTTAGTCAATTGACGCAAGGTGATATTGAAAAAGTTGAAAAGTAGGCACATCTACATAATAATATTAAAGAAGGTCGTGTGTTTAATTGTGTAAACGTGGAGAGAATCTTAACATGATACATATGTGAAATGATATTATTGGGTCGCAGAAATTATCTACGCATCTAAATCGTGGGTGATGGCCGTAAAGTCGAAAGTTCCGGGAAATATGTTTTAATGAACTGTAGATGATAATATTGTGTTATTCGATCATATGGGCAAAATTTATAATGATTATTGAAAGTGTGGCTAAAACGTTATAGCTAAAATACTATAATAAAAAGCCATTTAAGAGAAATACTGATTTTTATAAAAATTAGATTAACATATATCATTATAACCGTGATATGAGAAAGGAATTAAATATTTAAATCAAGGAAAATTATATGAATTATATTTATTAACATCAAAATAAAAGTCGTATAGACGTATGATTTGTAAAAGCGTTTTTAATACAGTTCTAAATATGAAAATTTTAAGTACCAAATATATGAATACGGCTTTTAAATAAATAAATATTCAGAAAAACCGGCCAAAAGACTCAACGCTTTTAAATAAATTGTGTACGTAAAATTACGCGCTACAGAAGTTGATGCAGTCGTTGGAAAATACATTATTTGTGTGACGGTAGAGGGAAAAATTAATTAACAAATATTATAGAGATAAATACTATTTATTTAATAGAGTTTGATGGTTTATTCGTCTACTGTTATTTATTTAACACGGACGCCTGTTCTATTTGTCAGAGTACTACATTTCTAAGCTGAAAATAAATTATATGTACGCTTTTTTGTATTTTAAAATTAGAGTTTTGTGCAAGACTAATTAAATTGAGACTTTTTTTCCTATAAACGCTCATTGGTTTGTAGGCCGCGACGTAGCAGTTTCATCGTACAGACGACCCCACATTTCACAATCTTGCTCTTTGTACTGAAAATATTGATAACTTCTGCACCGTAGTCAATAGTAAGGACTTTTAAAATAGGCCTCTGGCTTATATCATAAATTAAAAATTTGAGCACTGCAATAAGTTTATTATAATTTAATTTTATCTAAAATTTCTTAATATAAATTGGCCTTAACTGAAGCATAAGAATGGGAGGTTGTATACTGAAGGATTGTGAAACTTTTATTTTAGATAGATCCCTATTAAGACTTTTCTTGAATGAATTATATTGAAGAGACTGTGTTATAGAAATCGTGAGATGGCTTAGTCGTTTCCACGCACTGGAATATTTAGCAATAAAAAATTGAGTGATTGTAAAATATTTTATGATATTAAAATTAAACAATCTGGCAACTAACAATTGTATTTATTTTATTTCTTATGACTTAAGTAAAATATAATTACATTATTTAATAATATAGGGTGTTCAGAAAGTCGCTGTGTACTGGATTACAAACTACACGCTGCAAAGCAACTTTCTGAATTTCCCAAGTAATATGGCGCACACATCTCAGGGTACGTATATAAATTACTGGAACGGGATTGAGACAGTTCAATTATCAAATTAAAAATTAAAGTGAAATATCAAAGCAGCACACTTTTAGGCTTCAAGTTATTAAAAAAAGTTGTTCATTTAAACCGAATTAGTAATCAAATGTTAAAATGCTGAGGTCAACAAGCATACAATTTTTCAAGGAAACTTCTACTTTTAAACAAGGAGGAATTCTTCTTTTTACCTCATTGCCTTTCAATTATTGCTTGTGATCTAATAAAGGAGTTCCCAACCCAATAGCGCCCGCGGACCAATTTGTATGCGCTCGCCACTATTTGACCTCAATCTCAGAAACGGTGATTAAAAGTATAAATTTATTTTCGATCTCAGGCGTCGCCAACGCAGGGTTTGTTTTAGTGTATTGATGTAAAACAAAGAACCTGAACTAGAGCATGAAAGGTAAAATTATTTTTCGGATTGAATCATTATTTTCAAACATGAATTTAATTTCTTGACTAAGTATATGTACTATTTATTAAAAAAGGGCAATAATTTTTTATGAGTCAAAATTAGAGGCAAGATCCCTGAAACTGTCACTTAACACTTCTTTGTTAATAGAAGAAACGATTGTATACAAATTTGTAAGTCAAATTAATACAAATTGCATTTGTTACTCAAAAATTGTTCAATACAGACATTTATTTGCCCTCTGAATTTTGTATTAAAATTTCTGTACCTGAAGTGGTTCCAAAAGAGAATGAAAAGTCATTGATTTAAAAAAAAATATAGTTGGGTTTGATATTTTTTTAATACACGTTTCGTTGTTTGTATGCCCTATAAAAATAAGTTTTATATTTTATCATCACTCTTTACTTTAAAGTTATTTTTTCTCTAGTTTTTATTTACTATCTCATCAACAGTTAATGGTCATTGGCGACTTTCTACACTTAAGGAAATTGATTTCTTTGTAGGGGTTCCACAGTATGGAAACACACACAACATGCCCATGCCACAGGAGGCCGGCCAGTTTCTTTTGTTGGGTTAATTTTCAAAGGATGACATGGGGCAATATAGAACCGTTTCCCACGTCATATTTCTTTCGATATTATCGAAGACAACTTCGTGCTGACTTTGTTGTAAAATTACAACAATACCTTTAACATAAATGAGATATTTTTTATTAGTTTTTCTGCTTAAATTTAATTATAAAGTGATCCCGATCCGTGCTTGATCTCTTTTTGTGGATGAGGACGACTCGAGTTGTAGCTTTCATTGGTCTGAATTTAGCGAGTTAATTGCCTATGAGGGCTGACCATAGAATATTTGGCGAAATGTCTGCAGCAGTCAGTAAATGATATCGTGGAGCGAAGTGAGAGATTCTCGCCCATGCAGTGGTAAATTAAAAACGACTTGCTAGTAAAAATCCAGTTGGGATTGGTTATCAGCTCCGCGCTGTGGATGACTGAACGACTGGATTGATTGGTGACAGGAGGCTGGAGAAAAGGCGTAATTAGTTGGCTGGAGCTCGCGGAGCTTGCCGTGTATATACAAGCGTACTTACTTTGCCTATGTCTAATTGGGCCGGTGGGCTCGGTAAATACCGGTCAGGCATAGGCAGCGAGCGATTGTTTGAACAGAATCTGCGCGCGACAATGCAAATACCGTGCTGCCAGATGGCGTAATGGAATGTAAACAATTAAGCTACAAGCACGAGTATTGTTATAGGGGTGCTGGTCGGATACACGCAGCGCAGTCTTCTTTCTTCTTCCGCAAGCAGTTTACTACTAGATGAGACAGCAAGCTGACTTTTTTCGACTTGCTGTGATTTTCAGAATGTCCTCGGACAGAAGATGGATTTTTCTCCTCCTCACTCTGTCGTTACATTTTATAACTGACGACAAAAGAAAATTGAAAGTAAAGAGTTTTAAAAATTTTCTTTATTATATTCCCATTTGTGTATTTTAAGGATTTATCGTCACCCTATGAAGACCCTGTGCTTCTGGTTCTTCCTTGCTGATCTAACCTCCAAGAAACAACCTCAATATGGAATTTAAAAAATGAATAAAGTTATCGCTGCCATTCCCTTCATTGTTCATTCTGCGGTGTGTCTGTTTTATAATCGGCCGACAAAAATTCCAAATTGGCCGTAAAAGCAAATGCAATGCACTCCCCATTGTAAACCCTCCAGACATTTCAAAATAAAGGTTTACTAAAATCGTGTATGTACTGACCCCTGTGGGAATTCCAGAGTTAATTTATTTTTTAATCATTCACATTTCTGTGATCCAAAGTGCTGACGGCTACTAATTGAATTAGTATTAAATTAAATGATCAGGGAGATATCTAATGATATCACGTGTAGAACAAATGATTACTTTAGCTTAAAATAGTTCACTAGGCCACATCTTTTTGAATATTTTTATAACTGTTTTTTTTTCTTCAACTTTGTCTATAAGTGGGTTTGTATGATTGTGCAGACTGAGAGATGCTTGATAATGTTTTGTTTAACTTCTTATACTGTTGCAACTTTTAAATCTGAATACCAAAGGACCGTGGATTGACACATTTGAATAATTGATATATAGCTCAATCTCATATGCTCATATTGGCATTATATATCAGGATTTATTGCCCTATCAGTCACTGTAGTTCACTTGTTTCCTCTCAACTTGTTTTCTCTGTTTTTATAAAATATATGATTTTTCTAAATCAATTTAGAATCTAAGCTAGTCCTAAATATTTTACTGTTTTTTTTGTGGAACCTGTACATTATTTATTGTCATTGTGTGTGTGGAAGAGGGGGGGGGGGCACGTGGGGTAAAGGAGATGATTTTTTCCCAGGTCAGGGAAAACTGATGAGACATTTATTTTTCTTAAGATGGTTGCTGGGGAATGTTTAATCGTATCAACCAACCTAAATGAAGTTTCTCATTCTGCTCCCTTAATTGCAAATATTGCGTATGAATATTTCTTGTTTCTTCGAAACGATTTTTCTAGTGTGATGTAAATAGAGCTGCAACATTAATGCATGCATTTAAGGTTATGTCTTATTTGGCTGGCAGCGCCTGAAGTTCCGGCTGAGTTCCGATTGAATCAACCAGGTATCTCATCAAGTTATACGGAAGCAAGGCAAAGAGGCGTAGGTCCCAGACAATGCGACGCCGGTCTGGCGCTAATCCCAAACGAACATTCTTTGTTGCGGCATCCTCCTCATTTATTTCACTTCTGCGGAGCTTCCTGCAGACTGCGCACCTTGAATATGAACTAGAGACGGCGGTGTTAACAACGCGGACGCCATATTCAATGGGGCGCCATTATGAGCCCAGCAGACGTGCGGAATAAATGATCGCGGCTTCGTCGTCGACGTCGACAACTTAAAACATAAGTTCCCAGAATCTCGCTAAACGTTGTTGGGATGCCTTTTGTCGAGGGGCGAATTCCGAATAAATGTGACGCCGCTTCATGTGGAAATTAACTTGCGACTTGCCGCAGAAATTTCCCCTGCACTTTCAGATTTTAATGTGACAAAGTAAATGGACTAAACGACGCAAATTTTAATTTGGAATCTTGCATAAGTCATGCAGGAAATGTTTTGTGAATTTTCATTGAAATGTTAAGCAACTTGACAGGGAAAAAAAGTCATTGGAATTACCAGCGTAAAAATTTTCAACCTGGAATGTAACGAGTAAAGCCTTTGTGGGGACCCGTGTTCCGGGAAAAGCAAGCGAGGTGTAAGAGAGTATTATTTACCCGTGTGAAAGGTTTTCAATTGATGGATCATAAAACAAAGGATGGTGTAAAGACAATTAAAACGATATGCGTGAAAAGTGTGGAGCATAAATTTGTTACTTCTTTGGTATTAATTTAGTAGGATACAGTGGAATTATAGCACGGTACAGATTCTTAAATCAAGATTTTAAAATTCAGTCCTACAAAAAGATAAAGTAACTGTCAGGAATCGTTATACACCAGGAAATAATTTCATTATTGCTCCCACTATGCCAAAATAATTAAAAATACAATTGTTTAAAATAAAAATAATAACTTCTGAATTATGGTCGGTAGGAAAAATTCCTGTTATGATTCATCAAAAATTTATTTCCTTCCTTGCATCTCCATAAATCCAGATTCGCGTTTTAAAACATTTCTGT
Organism: Eucriotettix oculatus; assembly: GCA_034510155.1. Classification (NCBI taxonomy): domain Eukaryota; kingdom Metazoa; phylum Arthropoda; class Insecta; order Orthoptera; family Tetrigidae; genus Eucriotettix; species Eucriotettix oculatus. The sequence goes on from CM067381.1 coordinate 50,840,434, forward strand.
TGAACTTTGAGATACTTATCAGTATAATGCACCAACCAACCTTTACGTTAAGTAGTGTATTGCACGTTTGGCACTGGTTATTTACTGCCATTATTCTATACCTACTGCACTGGAATAGGGCTGGAACTGTCGTCGGATGATGTCCAGGGCAAAAATTTATATATACTTGGACCTCTAATTTTTTATCAAAATTTAATATCCTGAAGAAATTTACCTGATGAAGTCCCAAATGTTACGACTGAACGTTGTGTGAATAAAATAAAACGTTAGCTTGTCGTTAATTTAATTCTTATGCTACACTACTTCGTAATCAAACGATTTTATTGCCAATTATCATAATTACATTGAAACTGATGATGGATGAAGTTTCAGACACACGATGTTTTGACTTCTTTTCAGGACCAGTCTCTGCGGATTAGTGGTTCTGCGTAATAGATTATCGAATATGTATAATGGGAATAGTGCACTTCCTACAACTTTGGACTAAAATTGAACCTTCCATCACTGAGCCAACCCAACTTGGACGTCTCGTCTACTTGTTAGTATGCTCCAAATTTCTCATCCACTACCCTTACGTCATCAGTCAAGAATTCCATTGAAGTGTAAACGGTAGTTAGGGCTATAATATCTGATGAGATAAATATCTGCAAGTATTTGAATAAGTAACTAGAGGACTGTAGACCAATGTCTGCTATCCGAAATGCCAAATAACGGAACATTTTCTCCACTTTATTTTTAAAGTTTGTTTTAATGCATTGCTCTGTACAAATGTTATTTCAATATAAGACACTAAAAGGATCTTAACTATCAAAGTTGTAATAAATAACATGCGCTAGGCAATAAGATATTAATTTAGAGTAAGTGTATATTTCAGCATAGTTAGATTCCTTTTAGTATCCGGCTGACCGCGTGGAAAGATGTGCCTTTTGTTCATCTCGCGCGGGGAAGGGTAAGAAAACGTGAGAACGGTGGCATATGTGACCTGAACGAGAGTTGGGATTTTATCACGATGACAAAGAGGTACGACGTTTTACGTGTACCTGGAATGACGTGTCCTGGATAAATTATTTCTCCCCGCCAAGGGACAGAATGGCGAGGATTTGATCAAATTCGCAGCAATTGGGGCGTTTTCATTCCAAATTAGAAACTTTGTTTGGTGGTCCAGATGGGATCAGGAAATGGTGTGGTGACGAAAAAGAGAATCAGAGGAGCGAGTAGTTCTCTCTGGAGAGTGGACGGTCTGCGTCTATAGCCTCCAAACATTCCGAGATGACAAGCCGAGGAGAGTTCTCTCTGTAGTTTGGACAGTCTAAATCCAGAGTCTGCAAATATTCTCTTGGGTAGTACTACTTCGCTGTCAGGAGATTCTAGGTGGAGTCTGGCATTTCACCTCTACTACGTGTCGTGGAGCCAGCCCAGGGCAATTAGTTGCCGATCCAGCGGCTTGGGAGCGTGGTCCTGGCGTCGTCTAGTCACCAACATACGACCATCCGAGATGGAGCAGCCAACAAGTCATCGAACAGTAACAATCCAACCACATTTTACGCCCAACGTCGTGCTGACGCGGGGATACTTTTGTATTCAGGGATTAATAAAATATTTTTTGAATAATTTAATGGGGGTTTAAATTTAACGTCGCGGTATGTTATTTACTTTCTTTCAATATGTAATTTGGTGTAATTTTCCAACCACCACAGTCAACCTGTTAGTCTATGCGAACAGTTGGAGCAAGTCAATGAATAAACTTTGTAAATGGCGTATGTAGTTTTTTTATATTAAATTTTGGATTAAATGTTAAGTAACAGATTTTTGTGAATAGCTTATTTAAATTTTGAATGAATATAATTATAAAAATTAAACAAATTCAATACTTTCATTAAGTTGAATCCTACCCAAAATTTCTGTGATAAATGCGTTAAATACCAAATAAATTATTTGTGAAACCAAGAATCATCTGACCACCACGAAGTATCAACTGCTAGATTTCGTTTTTTTCTAGATTATAGCCGTAAGGGAAGCAACCTGCTACTGCATTGTTAAAATTTTCTCTTCGAAAAATCTGCTAAAAAACATTCGCAAATAAGGAAAGGACTATCTCGGAACTCTTATTACTTTCAAAAATCAATGTTACATTAGTTTTATTTAGCGTCCCTCCTTGCCCACCTGCAATTTCCTTAAACGAAAGTCAGAAAAATGAGAGTACTCAACGAAACATGATACACTGCCACTTCTATGCAGTAGTAAACTGTATTTTTAACGTATTCTTACATAGGTAATTTTAAGTTTCATAGATTCAGTTAACCGAACAATCGAATATCCAAAGTATAGATGGTGCAAATTAGTTCAGATTATCGACGTTCTGCTGCTGTGTTTCCAAACCTTTTTCTTAGCATGCCCCACCTAATTCTTCTGAAAATGCAGCCTCATTATAACTTTTTCTGGACAAACTTATAATAAATATTCAAAACTTATAATAAAGAGCTAAATTTTAAGCATAAAAAATTATATGAAAGATTTTTATAATTAAATTTTTAGTAATTATTTAATACTTTCAACATTCAATGTGAGGTCGCTTAGTGAGACCCTTGTGTTTGATGCAGATATTTTATATTAGTCAGTTTCATTCCCAAGTAAAGGTGAGATGAGAAGATATAGAAACTGTATGTACTATGCCTTCATTAGAAATACTAAAAAATATTATATAACTTCAAATTTTAATGCGTGGCTCTTTAGAATGTACAACAGTTATTTAAAATTAAGATGCCAACAATTTTACTTTTCGTTCAAGAATAATCATAGCAGGCGATTGGTTTCTAAATTGTAGACCAACTATTTTTTAAATTGCACCTCTGACCAATCGAATTGCTCCACTGTTGGACCCACGCTGGGAAAGACCGTTCTACTGTATAGTGAACGTATATAAATTGGGTTCAAATAAAATTATCCAGGGAAAAAAACAAGACCACAAGAAGCACCAAAGTGGTAGATCAGGATTAGTATATGAAAAGATTTTTTTTATTCAGCGCAGATTCAAAGTAAAATAAACTCTAATACTTTAGAAATTACATTTGAAATGTTCTTTGCGTGTAAAGGGGAAGGAGTGGTGCAAATTATAGCAAGACGAAGTAACGCACGATACCATTGTACAACAGTTTATAACATATATTACAATTGACGGCGAATTGCATGGCGCCATATTTGTAATACTATTAGTTTTCTAGAAAATGTAACCCAACCATAAAATTATGAAGTAGAAATAATAAAATTAGATTTTTTAAAAAATAAGGTGATTTAACTTTCCTGTCTGATCCAAAGTTTGTCTGCAGCCTCTTACCCGCAGAATCTGAAAGGCACAAACCGTGTTTCATCAACACACATGGAAGTACTTATCACGGAAGCTGAGCACGAACGCTGCCAGGTAACAGCACCACATTGTCGCAAATGGCGACAAAGCAGGAAGCATTTATAGTTGATCAGGCACCTCTGGTTCCTTGCAATTGTTTGCTTCATCATTGTCTCCCGAATTCACCCAATTAAGCCGCTCTGAAAGCTTCGTTACCGTAATATTCAAACTGGGAAAATGATGGAGAAAGTTTCTCTTCACACCTCCACCCCCTCCCCTACGCCGCTCGCTTCTACGTCCAATTTCCAATTGCAAAGCCTTCCTCGTGACTTCAATGCCAATCGCTAAACCATATATAGGGCGCCGCCGCTCCTGTATATGCCTAAAGACTTTGCTCCTAATCAAACCGACTTGTTAACTTGAATCCCCAATAACGAAGAGTCTCTCGACGGCACAATTAAATAAACTTGTCCCCGTGGCTACGCAGACTAAAGTTGTAGAGACATTGCAGTGCGACGCCTCTGCCCCAGGAATTTCAATTAGAGATTCCCAATCGCACCCACTCACCCCTTCCCTCCCTCTTCCCACGCTTTCAACTTAGCAGTTTACTCTAGGTCGGCCGCTTCAAGCTATTGCAATTTTAATAACGTTACCGATAAGATTTCTCGCTTGTTATGCACCTCAAAGTTAATATTGGCAAAGGTAATGGAATATCTTCGCCGAAGACGTTACTTGTAGCAGTAGCTAAACGCAAACAATACTCTTGTGCTTGGTTAGTCTCGCGACTAGCGAAAGAAATATTTCGTTATTACACTGTACAGATCATTTTCTGACAACCCTCGCTGTTGCAAAATATTCATTTCCACTTACATAGAAGGTCAGCTGCTACTAGAACCAACAGGACGTTGTGTAAGGTATACCAAACGTAATTCGCAAACCACAAATATTAATATATATTTAACTCAATTTTAATTTACTCAGGCAATTTCCAATTTGAGGCGAGAAATTTGGAAATGAAACAGCATCAAACGTAAAGAACAGGTTTATGAACCACATTGTAGTACGACGTTCCATTCAGAAAAAAGGGAGAACTATTTATATTTGATGGTGATGAGAAAAACTGCAGAATTGTGATACAGAGAAGGATAAGTGTGCGGATTGTAAAGGTTGTTTTGTATTATACGGCCGAATATATTGTAACAATATGGGCGGTGCCTCGGCTCTACTCAGACTTCGATCACTTGTTTCTCTTATATTGATTGGACGCCAGGTAATTTTTTAATCAAAATTACCAAAACTTCATTTAAATAACACGAATTTATTTCGAGCAATGAGAAAAAGAATCCACAATACTATGCAACTTTCTCCGCGCCTCGCCGCCGACTCATTCGAAAACACTCAAAATGTTACAAGTTGGTATTTTTATCTGACGTGGACTATCAAATTATAAATCGTAAAAACCTGTGTGGCGTCTCACTGCCATTATTCCGGTAGTGTATTCGAGATCTAACATCTCAACCTATTGTCGCGTATTCCCGCGGACCCAATTACACCCTTACGCCATAATTGGTTCGTCTACTAGCGCGGCCTCAACAATTACTTCCTCTGTCGGTTTCTTTCAGACAAGGCCGACATCAACGAGTCACGAGCGGCTTAGCTGCTATTGGGGACGGAGTCGTTACTTCATGTTAAAATATACATAATACTTTCGTTTGATGTAATGATGACCTGTGGAAGGTGAAAAGTGAAGACTACAAAAACAGAAATAAGGAAGGATGTGGAGGACGAGAAGCTGGTGGAAAATAAATGCTTTTCGTTCTTCATACCGAAGAGAACTAAAGAAAGTTAAGGACAGCTTGATATCTGGCTAAGGTTATGGTATTTTGAGGTTATTTATCATATGACGTACAGGAGTCTTAAATTCAAGGATCTTCCACACTGGGCAGGAAATAAACTTAATGAATAACACGATAAGCATTTCAACTGTTTTTTTATTTAGCAGTGTAATTATAAAATTTAGGGTAAAGATGTATACAATTAGATAGATATAATTTAAATAAATCATACAAGTTTTGATCACACTCCATTTTTCATCAACTAAGTAAATATTTTATTTATTCCTTCTTCTTCTACAAGAGACCAATAACAGTCTCGGTAAAACATTCTTTTGTGTCGGGAATCTTCTCTCGAGAACGCCACAACATGAAATGCGCAAGCGGTTGAAAGATTTGAGGATCAATATTTTCTCAAACTTTATGTTGCAACATCACGTCTGATGGACAAAAGGTTTCAAAGTGTCGAATTCGTTGTCTTTCATAAGTTCCAGAATCTGGGGACCAACAAAAATGCCATCATTGATTATAATCATTATCTGTATCACTTTCACTTGTGCTCAAATTTTCTGGTACTTTTGGAATTAGTATTTATTCACTATGCTCTACAGGTCTCATTCTTGATGGAAAATTAGGATATCTACTATACTTCTACCATCCCTAGTTATTATACTCCTCAAGTGGCATAATTGCTGAAATTCCTTCAAAATATTCCTTGCCAATTTAACAACTGTTTCCCATACTACACTCCATTACATTGGTTTTCCCTCCATTATATATACAATTCTTGTTTTTAGAGGAAAATTCAGAAATGTTAGTCAGGCAAAAGTAACAGTCGGTTGAATGATCTTTTTGATCACGCCATATCATAGGAACCCCAAAAGGCATAGATGACAATTTGCCATTCAATATTGACACAAATTTAAGCAGCAACTGGCACAAAAAATATCTGATGCCCCCGATTTATATTGATCACCGATTTTGCAACCAAAGAATAGATGATAGGCCTTTTTAATCACCGGGGTTATTAATTTTTGGTGTCTAATAAAAGTAAAGCTTCCACAAATATAGCAGAAAGAATCTGGAGAATTTTTGTACTGACGAGGCATCACAGTACCTAGAAAACAGAAATAGCAACTAACTATAATACTGATAAAAAGTAATTATACTGCTACCTGAAACACGAGAAACGTGTCACGTTTTTATCATCAAAATACTGTATATCACAGTGTATAGAAAATATCGTAAATTTATCTCAAGAAATATACGTGCTAGAAAATAACTAAAAACGGATTCAGAATTAGTGACAAAAATTAATATAGTTATTCTGGTTAGAAAAATATTGTAAGTCAAAGTAATTGGTCCATATAAACAAAGTCCGGCGAAACCAATTGATCATCCATTCTCCATGTTTAAGAATAAGTTTGCAGTCTGGGACACTACGATCTTCTTGATCAAATAGCCGTACTATTTCACTGGCATGTTTCAATCTCTGCATCATCTCCATTCCACTAAGAAGATCGAAAATGACTGAATTTTACAGTTTCAGTGTCAGTAGTCTTAAATCGACACTAACATGCGAGTAACCGAAACGAGATGTCTGAAATATCCGTTTTTGCGAACGGCCGACTTAGTTTAGGATTATGGCGTAATTGACACTGGCGCTAGCTGCATGATTTGATTACCGAGCAAGGCATGTTTTAATCATCCCGTAAGAACTAAGCCCCACGCGCTGCACTAATTAAGTTACTGCGTTGGAAGCACACACGTACGAGCCGATAATTATCGCATCCGCCAGCACTGTTTGTGCGCTTTTTTTTCACATTTTTCCGTCGGCGAAGACCACCTGTCTTGGATAATTAAAAACAATAACAATCACATTGAATTACAGCAGCACGAAGGAGCATAGGGAGGAAGGCCCTACAAAGAGACTTAGCAATTACCGCTAATTGCAGCGGTGGTCAGGCGACAGTTAAAAATGTCACCCACAAAAACTCTCTTTCGCCTTTGTTATTTATTCGTCGTTTTTAATTATATTTGACTCCAATTGACTGGCATCTTTTTTCCTCTGTTTGTACAACTTTGAAATCCACTGCCCTCCATTTCCACCGTGCCCTATTAGTTATTTTTTTACTTTAACCCATCTGGTAAAGCAATTCCCCTTTTGCTCTAGCCTCTAACTCCATTCCACTAACCCTCTCCCCACACACTTTTCGAACGAACGTGTGTGTTATGTAACATTTTTTTTCCCGGAGAGACTGGATACGTTAAGAGACAAACAAATGACTCTTGAAGTGCTTCATTATTCCGCGATTGCAGAGGGCGCACAAAAAGGCCAACAATGGTTCCGCACTCTAGTTTAACGAAGTCCGAGGGGCTTCGCGACTCAACAATGGATATAACGACCCCCAGCCCAAAGCACTCACAAGTAGTGCCCTGAAATTGTATGGTGTATCTTAAATACACCACGGTAGTCGCTCTACCCCAGAACATGTATTATATATTCCAATCTATCCCGTATTCCGCTTCGAATCACTTTAGAAGAAATTACGACGTTTTTACAAATTTAATAATGGAGCATATATGTCAAGTACTGCTCACGTTCCGAGCTTGTGCTTTTTTCGATTTATTCAGTTTCTTGAAGAAACTTTATCAGTTTAAAATATGTATTTATGAATTAAATACGTATAAGATAATTTATTGTGTCTGATCGGAAGGAATTACAAGTTAAAACACAGGTGGAAGCTTTAAAATCAGTCCAACAAATGCCTCTTTTATAGAATGCCACTTATTATTCTTAACTTGATCAATTCAGCGGTTTAACATTTTCGTGATCTAATTTCTTTATATGTGCTGGGTAAATCGATCATTTCTGTCTTGGTTAGTTTGAAACGCCTTTATTTGCATTATTCACTAGGTCCAACAAATAATTATTATAAATAAATAGTTCAGCCAACATGTGGGAAACAATTTAATAAAATTAAAAATTATCTTACGTTATGTACATTTTAACGCCACTCCTCTAATGCACAAAACCTCATTTAGTAGGGCAATTTTCTCAAGTCTGAAAAATTAAAGAGAGCAATTTTTATAATGCAATTATACAAACATAAAACAATAAAGTTTTTCGATATTGAGACTTTTAAAAATAATTTTACTAAATTTGTCTACCAGATAAGGCCCAAGAAAATGAACGAAATGTAGTGTTTTTTTTATGAAAATTGTTTCTTTATCATTGATTCAGTTGATGTCAGATAAATATAAAAATATAAACGTAATTATTATAATTTATTCCGTAATGGCTTTATTTCTTAACTACCATTATCATAATGTTTTTATTCCAGGAATCGCGGGTTAATCCCCAATGATTCATTTAGTATTCATGGTAAACGATGGTATACTATGGTGGGGAATATTACTATTATATAAGGATTGCTGCATCATGTTTTTAAGAATATTTCTCATCTAAATGTCAAATTATTACTGCGAATGAACTGAGTAGATTTTATTGCTATTTTGTAAAATAAAACGTAGATCGTCAAGAAATTATTTCAGGCTATTTTCACGACGCAACTACTTGTTTTTTCTCCTTAGCTGGAAATATAACTGGGCTGTGATTGAGGAACAAAATTTCTTTAACCTCACTTGGATCTGTCCATACAAACCTCTTAAATATGTTCGGTACTGTAATTGAAACTAATAGATCTTTTTACGTATTGAATATTCATACCTGAAAGCGAATATAGTGGACAGACAAAATTTTGATCTAGATTCTATAACCGAACAAGATTATTAAATAGTATTAAAATTTTTAATTATAAAGTTAATGGATCAGTATGGAAAAATTTCGAAAAGATCCAGTTGCTACGTGGTGGAGATCTTTTAAAATTTCATTTCAAGTTTGAGCTTCGTTTGAAAAATTTTCATGTTTCTTGAAATATAATAAAAGTAATATTTTAGCGTAGTAAAGTTCCGGGATAGAAAATACCCCTGTCGGCTTATCGCCAAAGTATATCGGCCATGTGTTCGCCAATCTTCTTAGTCCCTCCTCACCGTCTTTCCAAGACCAATCGTTCTCCGTCAACTATAACCAAAAGATTTCTCACTCCGACTTTCTGTCCTCGCTGTCTCATTTTTCGTATAGTTCCCCTTATTGATGTAAATTTGTCTTAGCACCACCAGCCAAATATGCTACACAATCTCCTGATTGGCTGGTGGATATGTTCTCCCCGTTTCGTTAGAGTACTGGCGTCTTCCTGCTGGGTACTTTTAGCAGGGAAGCTCAATCAGGCAATCCCTGCCGGGGCATTTCGACTCATTTAACAGGAAAACATTTAATGCGATGAAGTTACATTGAATGTAAATAAAAAAAGAATTTAATTAAACAGTAGTTAACTTAACAGTTCCTCAGCATAATTTAAAATATTTACCAGCTCTATTAACTCTTTTATCTACATCATTTTTGAGCTGGGATCATACAACAGTATATATATGAATTCATTTATAAATAATCTTTTATAATAGAAGGTATATTTATTGACCGTTATTACTGTTCAACCCTGATTCACTAACCCGAAAAGTAACTTCTGAATACCTCCGTTTCATAAGCGTTGCTTAAGATTTCCAAAGCTTCTATCGTTCGACATCATTTTTTCTAGCCTCTTATATCTGAGACATTCTTAACCACCAAGTATTATTTTTAACGTCTTATCCTTCATGGGGAAATAGTTTGTACGCCTGAGGCAATCTCCTTATCTCCTTTTTAGGTTAGATATATTTGAACTATTCCGATCACAATTTTGTCACTCTGAGCTTAGTCCCTTACGCGTGTGCCCATAAAATTTGTCATCTGTCGTCGAATACACTTGTGCTCAACTTTTCTGTTTGATTATGAAAATATTTTATTATTATATTATATTATTGTAGGACATGCTCTGGATTGCATTAATGTGTATAAAGCTCCATTATGAATATCAAGTTACTTATAAGAATTGCTGGAATGTACGTTTGGTATTTATAGGTCTGGCTGTTGCAAAGAGAGCCCTTAAATTTTTTTATTAACAAAATACTTTATTTTTCACTAATGTCTTGTTAAGCGTAGATTGCGTATTTCATATAATACAAAAATACTAGTAAAATTACAACATGGGCCACTTCCATTCTTTCGACACATTTGTTATTTCTTTTTGAGGGCAGTATCTTGCTACCCCGCTTTTAAATGCTCTGCCACCACGAAATAATTTTATGCAAATTTTGTACGATCTGCGGAAGTAAACAGTACTAACGGAACAAACGTTTCCCCGCGAGCAACTTGGTCCTGTGGTAAGTACCTTGCAGTTTTGCCTTCATGGCGTCGTCTTCCTGGTTTCGCAAAATTATAATGGCAGAGAATAGTCGTGGCAGAACGGCCGCGTTCATTTTACATACGCATCGCTTCAACAGTTGAGGAGGAAGACGCGACGAGGCATAGGTGGAGCTGGTTGGCCTAATGAGTCCCAGTGATAACCCAAGGTATGGAACGCGTATGATGCCGCAGTTAAAAACGTCACTACAGTCGGCAGTCGGGCAGCGGTACTGAAAAGAGCAGGGCGAGCGTATCTAGCTAATATAAAGGAATCAAGTGTTTGACGTGAATTTCCCAAGGGTGCTGCTCTAATGAACCGCTGCCCGCCCCTGTATGAGCAGCATTAACAAATTATGCGTTTTGCGTACAGTCTGCACAACTGCCAGGCAATATCCACCCAAACACACACGCGCGCGCATACACACACACACACACACATACGACTTGCAATTGTGTCTGCAGTTGAGCGTCTACAAACCAAAATGCAATATTCTCACAGAAGGGAGGTAAATATGGAGTCCGTTTACTTGTAACGCGTTTCAGTCGACTGTAACACGAGACATTATGCCAAAAATATAAACAAGCATATTCGTGAAGACAATGCTAATTATATTTATATTCATAACCAAAAACAACTCCAAAAAATCAAATACAATTTTAAAGAATAGATTTTTTTTCAGGTACCTCGACAAGAATAATAAATTAAATAAAATGGATCATTATAATTAATTTCAAATGAGAGACCTTGAAGGTCTTCCTTGTGCCAAGCAATCAAATTTTTACGACGGTCACACATTATTGTACCCGAAGGAGAAGTGAGACGACGAGGAAACGTTTGTTTTCGTCCCCTAAGCGAAACAGTTCTATCCTATCTTTTTACCAACCCCTAACATGAATGTATGACGCTATAAGACGTATTCGAGTCATTTTGCGCATCTGAATTCATTTGTTCAATATTGGCGCTTGGTATGAAAAAGGTTGGAAACCCCTGTTTTAATGTCTAGGTTTACTGAACGAATCTCTATAAAAATCATCTCAACTTCTCAAAGCTTTTAATGTTACGATAGCCTACTGCTTAGTACTTTGAATGTTTTGTGAGACGACGAGGAAACGTTTGTCTGTTTCTCGCCTCTCGTTGGCTGAAAGTCTGAACGGCTGCAATTTGAAACGTAGTTTTAATGCAAAGGTGGCCAAACCTTGGCGCATGCGCCAAACGTGCCGCTTTGAACGATTAAAAGTGGCGCATTACATTCTTGAGCCTTATAAATAATGTCCAAATGCCAGAAACTGAAAAAATTAATATTAATTCTTCTAGCAAACAGAGAGAACAGACAATTCCATTTCCAAGCCGATCTCGCTCTCAGTGCCAACAACTGTAGCCACAGTTATCTTCACCAAACAAGACTCTGTCAGCTATCGCAGCATTACCCTCTCGTACAGGAACATCAGTCTTAAGCTTTGTAAATTGGTGCTTCATTAAACTGGCGTAAATTAATTTAACTGTGTCAAAGTTATTCCTTTTCGTCCCCTAAGCGAAGCAGATCTATCCTAATATCTTTTGACCAACCCCTAACATGAATGTATGACGCTATAAGACGTATTTGAGCCATGTGTTCAATATTGGCGCTTAGTATGAAAAAGGTTGGAAACCCCTGTTTTAATGTCTATGTTTACTGAACGAATCTCTATAAAAATCATCTCAACTTCTCAAAGCTTTTAATGTTATGATAGCCTACTGCTTAGTACTTTGAATGTTTTGTTCATATGAAAGCATTTTCGATATACCTGTTTAGTAACCTTTATGAATGCATATCGCCAAACACACAATATTTAAACTACAATGAATTGAAAATGCTTCAACCGTTACAATCAGTTACAACTAGCAATATGAAAAGGTATAGATAGTGTGTAATAATCAGGGATACTGATTCCTGTGGCGTATGTTGATTGAGCTGATTCTACTGAGGCACAACCGTCATAAGTAATAAGGAAAACACGATTCTCAGCCACTACTGGCAAAACGTTTCTTAAACATGTATAATACAAACGAGATTACTAGAATAGCGAGGTTTAGGATGTAAGTTGGAGAAAAAATTATGACAATCACTAATCCGATTAACACGATTTTAGAATAATTTTCAAAGATTCGACCCTAATATGCACTTTAAAAAACCATTAATATTTTCAAGTATGACTTTTACCAAAGATCGTAAAACTTTAATTAGAATTTATAGTTTTCTAGAACCTGTGACTTAATTAAATAACAGGAATTAATGCCCCTAGCTTGCTTTGAAATTTTTATTTGCTATTTTCCTGCAACTGGATTTTATCGATGTAAGTAATAATGCAGATTAATCATCAAATTGTTCAAAAATATTCATATACCGTAAACATTTTTATGAGTATTTACTTTCAGCAGCTTGGTAAATATATTATACTGATTAGATTTTTCGATAATATGATGCTCATTTTAAAATAATAACAAACCAAGTTTGTTTTGTATTCACGCTTTTATGTCTTGTGTTATTTCAAAGACTCTATTTAATGTGCGAGTACGCAAACTATAAATATCACTCACTCACAATCTTCAGTCTGATATTGAGTAACCACTTGGGTTATCAGTGTGTTTTAGGTGTACTAGAACGTATTTGTAAATGACAATGAAAGTTTTGTTTTTTCACAATCTTTACTACCGCTATACAAGAAACACTTAACAGCGAAATGTGGGTCGAAATTAGAGTTGCTATCACTCATTTGAGTAAAATGTCAGTCAACGGGTGATATGAGCAACAATGAAAGCGAGAAATTGCTTTCTTACCACACACATAAAGTATATTATTCTTTTTTATGCTTAAAATTAAAAGGATATTCACGCTTGTTAAATTACACAAAATTCATATCTCTGTTTTGCTCAAATATACATTTTAGTTTGTTAATATAAATATGTTATATTATATATTTTATGTTTTATTATGCTAGAAATTACATAAATAATTAAAAAATTAACTAAAATGGCCACAAATATTTTTATTAAAACATGAAATTATTTTAAAACGGTAGTATTTAAAAATTAGATAAGTAATATACAAAACATACAAAAAAATTCTTTTAATTTGTTAAAAAAGAATTACTTAATATAAAATATTTAAATACGAATTTCTCTATTAATCTGCTATTGTTTGCCCTGAAACTCCAGTTTATGTCCACACGAACAATATTCACATCTGGATCAACCTAACATTATTTGTGAGTTATCACGTAACTGTTGTTTCATTAACAACGAAAGAGTTATGTTTTTTACATTGATTGGAAGCGATCATTCGTAGTATTCTAGCTCTGAGAAGCCTTTTTATTTGTATTTAATACAGCCGGAATCTTCTGTTAATTGTCTGAGATTCGTAGATTTTACTTTATATATTACTCATAGTCTTACCGCAATGCAAGACCAATCAAGGAATCTGTTTTTCAGGATAGAATTCTTCTGTCGAGTGTAATAATATTCAATCCGCATATTGAACGATTAGTCAGTTCTAAAATACAAAAAAAAGAAATCATGACACTAATCTATTTAAAAATTAAACGAAAGTTTCTATTGTTAATAAAATAGAGAAATAATTATTTATAAAACACTGTCGTAAACAAAATATATTATTTAGGCACTAACGTTCTCTTTTAGAATGCATAATGTACATTGCTTTTTTACAGAACCCGAAGATTCTTTTTTTGTCCTTCAAATTCCATAATAGTGTCCATCAATTTATTCGGGACTCTAAATTTCTTGGAATAAATATGACTCGTACACCTAAATATTATTATAGTCCTTCAAATATTAGTTGGTATTTTTTCTTCAATTATTACCTCATTACCAGTAAATTATATTTCCCATGAGCTAATGAATTGTCTTAAGTTTCACGAAATACCATTACAAAGGGGTACTTCTTATTTTGTATGCTCTTCTGAATATTAGTTACGTTGTTAAGCTAGTTGACGAACAGTCTCCGTTTCTTGAAATGACAAACATGTTGCCACAAATCTCGCTGCAGCTTCAATGTGTTCATTGCTCAGTGATACGGAAAGCCGTTCTGCTTCATATCTGCATTCGATACGGACATGATTTCTATTAGCTCAATAACGTAATTGTTCCAAAACAGGATTTTTTTACAATCTTCCTATTCACGTTCCGATGTGTTTCTAACAAAGGAAAGGTTTATAGTTAATATTGATTATGAAAGTATTAACTATAGGGTCAATAATGACATATTTTATTATAAATGTTTTAATATTTCATAATTTGCCCAAATTTGCATACAATTTAATTAATTCTATACTCTTAGGGTTAGGCTTACTGTATATGAACAAAATTTATATTTGAACTGAAATCTTCCTTCCTTATATACATTATCAATTAAAATCCACTACTTTCTGCCGTTCGTTAAAAATTTGTTGCACAGAAGAACCCTCACCAATTTAATTAGTATTTTAGGACGGATTAAATTAAGAAAATGGAATGAGAATATTCAGAGACAGACAGAGAAGATACGAAAAGTCCAGGATTCGAGAGGCGCCAGCTTGATTAGGTGCAGGGTTAAAAATGTTTGTCCACCAGGAGACGATGACCCATGAAAGTTTCACGTGGCTTATCCTTACTTTCGTAATTGCTGATCCCGCGGTCGGCGAGGAATTTTAAGTCAGGAGAGGAAGGAAAGAGCAGTGTTGCTCGAAGTTGAAAGGAAGAGGAAGTAAGAAGAGCAGAAGTGCAGTCAGTGTGTGTTTGAAGTTGGGAGGAAGAGGACTTAGGGAAAGGAAAGTGCAGTCAGTGTACGTTTGAAGTGGAAGAAGTATTTCAGAAGAGGAAAGAAGATGCTTTCAATAATGTATCGAAAGCAAACACAAATCTGCACAAAAAAAATTCTGCAGAGTTGAACATCTTCTCCGTTTGAAGACTGGTATTCTTCGCGCTCGACGGTGCAAAAATCTTCTGTATTCTGTTGCAGATATCACAACCACTGTGAGGGAGAGATTGCCATAACTTGCTGCCTACTTACCATCCTCGTGGAATTCCGGGATGTCATCGCTGATACCTGGACGAGAAGGTCCCCAAACGAGTGAATATAGAAAAACGTCTTAATAAGCCTAATCTCTGCTACCCTGAGCTAATTTAGTATTTAATTTCCCCTAAATCCCACATTGTTGGTAATAAATGTAGAGCAGGATCTAAGTAGGAATTTGTTTTAAGTAATTTATATCATAAAGGAGTTGTAAGAACAGTAATAATAATTATTTCTGTGAGATCGCTGGTTCCTGAATTCTGATGAGTCGTTGCTAAGAAATTATGTACCAAATTATTTACCAAAACCTTTTCGTGCTGTATTTGTGCTGCAGGCACAACACTAGTGAAGTTATCCTTCGGTTTTTCACTTCTCAGTTATACATGTATTTTTAAGTGAGCTAGTGAACCAACATGATTACCATTAAATCTAGAAAAATTATGTTTCTTTGCGAACTGATTCGGTACAATTATATGATCACAAGACAAATGTAGTTGCAGGATACTATTCCTATCCGATCTGCTCTCTTCCATTTTTAACGTTGGAAAATAAAAGCCAGGTTTGATCCTACTACATTGGTTTTTGAGAAATAGCTCTCTAATTCTGAAACCATAGAAAAACAGACAGCCTGCGTTTCATAAACCTTTGTAGCTATTTCGTGTGTTATTTTACAGCTTTGCAGCCTCAAGTAGAGATAACGTATGATTGTCTCCATAGCTATGTAAAGAGAGAAATCGATGAAGCTCACCCCCTCCTGCAAGGTGGCTGAACTCATATCCATCCTTGTCATTAGCACTCTTTAGTGCTGTAAAAACATAGAATTTACCCTTCGTTTTTCCCGAACCTTTGTGTATTTTGGTAGGACTGAGGACGGCCTCCTGCGAAAATTTCTTTACTGCCGTGCTTTGCGCTCCATTAATTTGCCGTCGTTCGAGTACTGTGCCGTACTTTATGTCGCTTAAAATCAATAAACTGTGGCCTTATTCGTCCAATAATAACAGGCTACGTTCGTAAGCCCATGAGAGCTGTGCGCTACGGAACACGTCCGTCTCAACATTGTCGATTCCTTTGTGAAGTAAAAGTCCATTCATTCCCCGAAACCTAAATATATAAAAAATTAGCGGAATGACAATTATTATTAAGAAAAGCAGGCTAGAATTAAGTTAAAGTTAAGTTGCTCTTTTTTTCAATATAACCCTGGGATAATTATTAATGAAGTCTTAAAAATGTTGTATATTAGTAGATAGAAAAGATACAAACACAAAACTCAACCTTTTCGCTTATTAATTTTTAATATTCTACTAGTCACCGAATCTTGCGGATACACTACAGTTATCGTTATCGATACAGATCTACTGTCTAGAAGAACCCATTATGTTTTCCTAATTGTAGGCGCGTTTTATTTGTTTCTTGGATTAAACGGTCCAATAACGAATTTATTGTTCGGCCTTGCTCCAAATATTTGATATGCATCCCAAGAAACCATGGCCATCTTCTTCCCGACAGATTTTGCCGCCTTGTTCTATATTTCTCCAACAGTTTGTAAATGATGGGGGGAATATTATTTAATTAATTTAATAATTGGGTTTAAATATATACATTTATTAATTGTAAACACAGTAATTTTAATATGGGTAGTGCGTGTAAAAAATAAAAATGTACATAAATAATTAATTAAAATGGGATTGTATTAAAGATCTCAGGGTATTAATGGTTTGGGTGACCACGTGTAGCAGATCTGTTCGTTGACGAACCTGAGTTGTTTTCATAGGCGTCTGGCAGTAATTTCCGTGTTGACAATAGTACGAAGTCGCTCTGCCAAATTGAGGAAACTCCGCTTTTTCCTCTTCCTTCCCTTGTTGTTAAGACCTTTCTTCCCTGCTTCCTGGACTGATCAAAGCATGGTCGCCGCTGCCACCTCACCAATCTCCTCTCTCCACCACTCTCCTTCAATCTCCTCTCTCCATCCACTGCAAAAATCTGTAAAATCTGTCTCCGCCAGCATCTTTAAAACCTTGTCCCCACTTATCCGACACCTATCCCTAAGGTGGCAGGGATGGATATTCTCCAATCATATCCCTTGTTTCATTTGGGGAACACACGCCACCCGGTCACCAAATTCCCAGGCAGATTAAGACATTCCGAAACGGCGACGAGGTGTCCGACCTTTTTGGTCCAGGTGTCTGCCGCAGTCCCTTTGTTATTATTCCGAGCCGCCAAGACGGCGCGTGGAAAAGCCCCTTCTTCCTGGCAAGCGACTTGCTCATGCCGGAATATTTCTTATTTAAGTTTCCGTAAATAATAATAAAAAATTGGACGCGGGTTCTACTGCGCTACAAGTTATTTTTTTACACCCAATCTCGAAATGATAAAAAAACCGATAAAACACCCACGAATCAATCATGCGACTTCGTTTACTCTACGCTGTGAGGAAACATGGTACCTATATTGCGGACATTTTTGTGATACAATTTTTCATGCTGAATGAAAATTACTGAGCCACGTGATATACCTCTGACTTCAGCAAGTTTTCGTAATTTGACTCAAAATTATATAGTTGATTTTGTCGATCGTATCGAGGGTAATCCACTCCTGTATACGGTTTCCATCATTGTCCAAATTTGTTTTAATCAATTCATAAGTTAGAAACGCTGTAAAAAACATGAGATTCATACAACTCTCTTTTGATTTCTTTGAGCATTTTCTTCAAATTGAAAAGTTAAATGACCCGAAGTCAATTTTTATATTTCTAGAAAATATTTTCTTTGGCCGAGTAACAAAGAAACCGCGAAACTTTTAGAGAAAAATATGGACTTCTTGTGTCCATACCATCAGCGCTATCTCTTAGATTCTGAAATCATTTATTAAACGATTTTCTGTTATACGTTGGACTTTAGCTGGATGACTCAAAGAAAGAAGATATGGGAACTTAAAGTTCCAAATTATTCAATAAATCTCTTCTATGTAGTATATTACATTAGTTGTAAACCGATTAGGTCGTCCTATTTATATGGAGCCTTAAGTGACTTTTTGTATCAATATTAAAAGCTTAGAATGTATTATTATTTAAATAAACCGTTAATTAGTTTTACAAATTATTTCACGCATCAAAGCTATTGTTTATACGTAAATATTGTATGTTCAATGTACAAATCTACGTGAAGATATTTTGAAGAAAGTTTGTACACTTGTTCCCAGTGAAACGGAAACTACTTCGACTACCAGCCCTAGGGGCGAGGGTTATATTTAAAAAAAATGTAAAACTGACCAATATCTGAGTCGAATAAAGTTTTTTCTGGGTCAATTAGTTTGATAATGTTTCTCTTACGTGCTTTGTGTATAATTTCAACCCCGGTCGGAACGGGAGGGCAACCAAGCGAGGAGGAAGTGGGCTAGTGGGGGGACTTTTCTACGAATACGTAAATATTCCGGGGATATTGAATCGTCGAGTTCAATTGACATTCAACATGCAACGTAAGTTGTAATTTAGCCAAAGAGTGAGGAGACAAGAGGTGAAACGACATTCACACGAAATATTTCCTCATCTTTTAACGTACAGAAGAATTCAATGTACCGGATGTTAGACTTCATTTTTATGATAAATGAGATTCCGGAACACTAATTGAGAATAATGAATGATACGGATGCACGGACATAATTGAAGAATAATTTTTCAGTTTTTTGGTAATACTACAGTCAAAAGTGCTTTTTAGTAGAAGTATACTAACTCATCAATATTCCTGAAGATTGTAGTTGATTAAAATTATTCTACCAAGTTCTGGCTCCTCGTATAATCGATCGTTTGCATCTATTCATCCCATCCTTGGACGGAAACTCACTTCTATTTCGGCTATTGTTCTAAATACGTATGAATGACCCGTACATGTTTGATCCGAAATCCAGAAACAGTCCTTACATTGCTTTTGTAAGTCAAATAATCTATATTTTATGAATTTATCTCGTACGTTGTTCCAATTTTCTTTGATAAATGACATGAATGAAATTTAATTTAGGTCAATCATGCAGATGTGGTAGGTTAGAATGATATATTTATCAACCATATTTCTTAGCGACACTAAATAAGTTCACCAAAGTAAATAATTAAAGTTATTAATGCAAAGGCGATTTAAGATGTTGGAATTACCTCGGGATTCACCATCCCGTCCAAGAATTAGTGTTGAAAGTGACAGTTCTTGAGTCAATTTTCACATGGTCTCTTTACACACTCGCTTCAACTTCACATCATTATTCGCGATGGGGTGCCGAAATTGGTGATGAAGAATTTTGTCTTTCAAATGTTGGTATTCAAGGGTTTATGAATAATGGTTTGGAATATAATTAGGTTATAGATATGTGAAGACACTTTAACGTAGGGTTCTTCTCACTCATCTTTTGGATTAGTGAAGTAGATCTGGGAATGCAGCTACTTGGATAGTGACTTGGAAGATATTATTTTGATAATACGTATGGCGGAGACGAGTGTATAAAATACTTGTTTATATGTAGCACCTCATAAGCAGAGGAATGGGGTGGATCCAAATCCCCGTCGACTGTGATGACAGGGACGCACTAGAACAAGGCGGATGTTTTTCCCCTGGCACGGCTCCCCTAGCGCCGATACAAACTACAGCCGTAGCAGCCATTGATTACCATAACCAAACATGGCGCCACTTTTGCAATGCTAATTGGTTACAGGTGTTATAGTGACTGTTCCCAGGAGGCCGGCCGGCGTCGATGAAATTAGCCTCATGTCATGAGAGCCATTACGTATGCACACTTCGCTGCCAATTACCCAACTTGTGCCGGCACTAGGGCATTTTATTTGCCTGTGCGGCGCTCAAACACTTCCAAAAATACGTAGCGCAGGTCGAGACTGGCTGGAAAACTGCGCCTGGATAGTAAAAGAGGCTGGCGACGTTACTACAGCAATTTTATTCCAATTTTTGGTATTAAAGTTTAATGGTTGTAAAACAATTCCCAATTCTCATTTCTTCGACTGCCATTAAAAGAATTTACGAAATTTTATTTTATTATTCACAATTAAAATAAAAATCCCATATCCGATATCGGAAGATATAATCAGAGTAAATTTACTCAATGTTTGATAGCGTTACTGTGTCAACGGCAAATTTCGTGGTCACCGAAACTGGAGGTTCCTACTAGAATAATTAAATAATGAGTTTATGTTGCACTTTTTTAATCTATTCTTAGCCAAAAAGGAAGGAAAAATGTATCGGGTTTCAATAGTAATTAGGTCAAGTATGAAAAGTGTATTTTTTTGGTGAAAAATGCTTGAAGACGCAGAAGTGGACATAACTTTGCACCACAACCATTCGTACAGCTGAGAACTATCACATCTCAAACAACTTGGAAGGTACATTAGGGATTTAAGCTGAGCTTAAGCACAGTGACATCTGAAATAGTCCGACATTCCCGTGGCACAGCTTTTGGATACTCGTAGCGTAATTGGCGAGCTGCAGTCGCGGACGTGGGAACACCGCAGCCTGCCGAGCCATCTTTGATATTTTCACCTGAGTTCTTCCCTCTCGCAGAGGAACGTAATCCCCGGGACACATGAAAGACTCGAGTCGTAAGCCTCTTTCAGGACCCGCCGTATGAAAGACCCGCTCAATCGCGAACCAGTTGTATTTCTCCCCGAGGATGCGGCTCTGGCCAATTACTCTCCATTCACTCCACACGTCCGCAAGTGTTTGCACACTCCAAAGAATTACGCCCGCCTTGCAGTGAAAACTTTTCTCAGCACTGTATTATGCTTGTGCCGAAAGAAAACTATCTCGGCATTGCCCCCTTCTCACTAACATTACTGACAACTCTGAATTTGCAACCGACTCATCTTTCGAGAGGTTTTCCTCAGCGTTAACTTCCATTTTGGTGAGCTTTGTCCTAGAATTGAAAAATATTGCCTTCAACGTGAGTTAATAATTCTTTTCTATTCAGAACGGATGTCCACAAATTTTTATTATTGTTCTATTGAAAGTAATATCCATCACTCGCTTTATTATCACAATGTGTTTCGATGATTACTTATCTCCTAAATTTAGTTTCATTGGATTTGGTTGAGCATCATTTGGAAGCAATTCTTCTGTCTTTGAAATAATGAGTATAATTAATAAATTGTTGAAAAGGGATTTTATTAATTTATCTTTAAACAGTGCCTTTATATACGTCACAAAACTTAACTTGGATAAAAGTTAATATATTATACATTACTTGTTATCATAAAATAATTTGTTACTGATCGGTGGCTGTTGTTTAGAAGAAATCGCTTCCACAGGAAATGCCAGTGTAAATTAATTATCAGTATTTAAAATCTTCTCGAATTACGTCAAGTTTAATTTCAAATGTTTATAGGACGTCTTGATAGGCTGCATGACTGGTTTCGAGGCTTTTGTTTTAAACTGCTGTCGCAGAACAACTCAAAGGTCTCAAATTTGCTCATCACAGACAAAAAATAAGTTCTTCCTAATTCGTGGCGAAATACACATCGGTTGACGAAAAAAATTCAGGTATCTATCGTAATACGCTGTGTAATGTTTTAGCTAGGTAATAAATGCCATATTTGACAGAAAGTCCCTTAAATGAATAAGGATAGAGAAACTTATCCAAAGTTAGATTATAAATTTTTATCTAAAATATTATCAATTTTTGTAAGTATTATTCGATCTTCTTTATAAATTCATGGTATCTCGCCGAGAAATGTTTAAATGCCGTTTCAAGACCAAATCTGTGCAGCCGGAAGAAAAGATTTTCGATTCTCACTAACGTCTGCAGATCTGGTCTGTAGATTTCTATCTGACAGTGTGTGGCCCTTCTGATGAGTTTACCATTTATTCTACACTTTTTAATTTAGTGTCTCCACTAAATTTATCTTCCACGAAACACTGTCTAAATTGCTTCATCTTATTGAAATTTTTTACTTTTACTAAAATGTTTATAAGCCTATAATCTTCTGTTTCGCTGATTCTCACGGTCTACTTTTTCAGCACAGCAAAATATTTTAAACTAACTATTCATAATATTCTTAGCTATCAACTTTACTCGTTGATTTCTATGATCTTCCTGTATTTTTACTTCTGCATCAGTTTTTTCTGACAAGTAATTACAAAATGAAAACCTTATTTTACAATTTTAAAATAAAACGAAACGTGGAACTTTTCTATCTCATTAAAATTTTGTGAGAAAATATAATGAGAATGATTTAACTCAGTGACATAAAGGAAAATAGTGGCTAAAGTTTTATATTATTATACCTTAACTTTTATTGTTCAGAATTTGGCGGATGAAATCGTTTCTTCCTCTTAATCGAAAGTGTCGTCTTCTCAAAATCACTTTCACCAAAATCAAATTACTTTAATATGGTTTCATAAATCATTAAATCTAAACTTTCTCCTACATCGACGTATTAAGCTCTCCAAGGAGCTTCTTAAATTATGAAACTAAAATTCAGACATTATTTTCATTCGTTTACTATGAACCAATTCATTCTATTTCCACGCCGGCAATTACATTTTAGTTAATTATCTTCGCTTTTGTGGATTGTTTAAATAATATTGATCAGGTATATAAATGCGGAAGAAGTTTCCTTAAAGAACGCCGTTAATTGGACGTAACTGGTACCAGGATTCTAATATTGACTGCGTTTATTAATTTACAGCAAGTTCTACGTCCCCTTAAGATAACATCACTCTGAGAATTGACATTGTTTCAAGCGATGCAAAATCTTATTTTATTTTTTTTCCAGTACACCGCCGCAGTCCTTGATTTATTGCTAAGGGCACTCACTGACTTTGTGAAAAGGGCAATAAAAGACGGTAGTTTAATTCTTCCCCACAGTAATATAACACGGAAATTTTTAATTGAAAACATGTAAAGAAAGCAAGCACAATCTATTTCTTTCATATCGTAATTGCGAGTTGCTTTTAACAAAGGAAAGAAAAATTATATTCCTTTGTTTCTATATTTCTCTGTATTTCTTTTTAGTATTGAATGTACCTTCTGTTTGAGAGCTTTTTATAACTCGTGACAATATTTTTAAAAGTATTTTCCAGAAAGAGGACATGCTGTGAGTTTACTATACGCGTAGAGTTTTTTCTTTCTTTCACGAAATATAATTATACCTTTCGTTATTCAAGAATTTTCATTCGTTATTGAACTTGATTGTGACTTTTATTGGGAGAAATGCAAAGTTGAAATAATTTGAGACAGGGCTAAGGAACATGCCAGTTAATTTTTTAATGTTTTTATTCTGTTCAACAGTGCAAATTTATCATCTGATAAATTTATAATAAGGGTCATTCTTGTTTGGTGTATGGGGTTGATGTTTTGTACATAGATAATTTCATGAAATAATGGTCTGACAGGCAGTTTAATTGCTGATATTATACTTAAAGAAATGTGAATCTAGTGTGGTTTTGGTTGGAATATTGTATGAACTAAGAAGGGTTGTCAGTAGTGTTATGTTAGGTGTTTTTAATATTTAATGTCAAAGTTCCCAGACTTCTCTGTCTTTTTTATCCTAAATATTTTCAGGTTTTACTATAATGGCTGTGTCCCGCTTATCGAGGTTAATTGTAATAATATCTGAAAGGTCTACCGTTTGGTAGAGGAACCACTGTATTTTTAATCTATTTGTTTCATATTTTACATGGCCAACTGTATTTTTTTCATATTTTTTTTTGTATAAAATTCCGGTTTGTTCGTAATTCTTTTCCTTCTAAACGGCTTGATAGATTTTAAAGTTATCTTTTATAATTATGAAATTATCTGGATTTTATTTAGTTGTACCCGGATGAAAGAGCTGTTGTCGAGATCCAATTTTATTTTTAAAATTTTTTTACAATTTTTTCGGATTACTCACATAAAGAAACATATATTCCCAAATTTTCAGCTTGATTGAATAATTTGTTGCATTTGAGTTACGCGAACGCTAGTTCATTGCGTCTAAATAAAACATTTTATTTTCAGCGTTTATTTGTTTCGGATGATAGGGGGCGTGTAAATGTAAATTTTAAAAATGTTTTGATCTGTCTATGGTTTAATCACGTGTTGTAAAGAGATTAATGTCGAATTAAATTCTGCGGCGGGTTAATATAAATGAATTATCGGGCAACGCCGGGCACCCAGCAAGTACTCTATATATTTTTAGGACGCTTTGAAACAAAATGTTTCTGTTGCATGAATTAGCATTCTTGAACAAAATTAATGTTTCATTATTAATTTTTTTTAACTCACTGACCCATGCGCTCTGTTTTAGTTGTTAAAATAGTACACTAGATTATTTCGTTAAATGAAGAAAACAATAGAAGCAAATTTTATTTCATAATGAGTATTGTTTTGACCGAACAGTAGGAATTAGTGCTCTATGAATGGCACAACGCAGAATTATGAGGCAGACAATGGGTTGAATGAATTAAATCAGTACCCCAGGAGAGAGGCATTACCGCAGGGGCCATATTTACGTATTATGGACTCACTATATAAGCAGATTTAGCGGAATTAAATCTCAAGTACATCTATTATCTGAAAACGCATATGCAAAACAGCCATGCTGAAAGCTATGGCCACGCACTGCGAAGTGAACAACATCTCAGTCTGCGAGAACGTTTCGAGAGGGATTTAATAACGGAATTGACCTGAAAATGATAGCCATTGTGTAAAGGTACGGTGCAATGAAAGATTTGAGCTTAGTAGAGCTATTATATACGTTTCGGGATCTCGTCCCAAAAATGTAGAATAATTCTATATTTTGTTGTGATATTCGAGGCTTATTTGCATATTTCTTTTGTAAAATCATAGCATTAGATGTTATGAATTTCGCATACTGAACACAAAAGGAACATGGGATAAAAATTTACAACTACAACATAAAATTTAAAAATTCATTAAAAAAATAGAAGACTAAAGCGGAAGGGACTCCATGATTCGACTGACTAAAAAGGGGGAAAAATAATTAAATGTAGTCACAGACAACAAAAACTAGTTTCGGGAAATTGGTGAACTGTACCGGACGGCACATTTCATGTCAATTAAATCTTTTTGTGTTTACTAAACTCTTTGTGAATAAAATTGTACAATACCAGGAAAATAGTTAAATAAAATTTACAAAAAAAATTAAATATAAATAAGATTAATTTAAATTTATTTTGAAGCGAGGTTAATAGAATTTTAGGGTGACTATAGGCTTCACGTCGTCGCGACGACGACGCCAGTCGTGAAAAGCAATTAAACATAATCTTTATTTAAATAAAATGGTGGTTGTATTTAAGATGGTGATGTCACTTGACAGGCTACGTTGCTAGTTCTATGTCTTGTCCTGGAAGGGGGGGAAGGAAGGAATCAAAATCTTGGAAAGATCGACAGAAACCTCTTTGTTGAACACTACAATACACCAAAATTGCATGACTATCAGATGAATGGTATAGGAACGCAAAAGGGACAAATACTATGCAGTTGCAGTTGATTAAGGTGGGAGTTTTTTTGACCTGTAAGAAAGGAAGGAACCTAAAGATCGACAGGAACCTTCTTTGGGGTGTGATCGCAAAAGTCAAAATTTCATGGAAAATTGTTGAATGAATACGAACGCATAAGGAACTATCCTTCTACGTATCAATGCAGTTGATTGAGGCCCTGTACATAACGCCCAGGGCGCATAGTATAGATGAAATAGTCACAAAATGTCATTTTGTCAATTTTGCAATAGCATACATTTTTCACAACATCAACGTAGCTTTTCAGTTGCCACTACGCATGATTCTTTTGGTCACTGAAAAATCGACCCAAGTGGAGAATGTGACACCACTGAGTCTGTGTTTGATCCTTGGATAAGTAACAGAGCCAGACCATCCATCATGCCTTTTGTCTCTGTTTTGGTAACGTCGTTTCAAGTGCACTGGTACAATTACTGCTCATCATATATGGTTGGCTTTTCTCTCGTATCTGGTGACAATATAGAAATGCTCGCAATTTCTCCATGATTTCAGCTCTCAAATCTCGCTTAGGGTGTATCAAAGCACAGAATGACCCTGACTCGCATGAATTATGGTTCTAGAAATTATGAGTAATTCGATTTCATGAGCAGAGAACACGTCATTGAAGTATGGCCAGATAAGTCATAATTGCCAACCCTAAAATATCTGCAGACAACATTGCACGCTCCCTGCATTAGTATTTGAAATGTTTTATATTTTTTTTGTGAATCATCACCAACACTTTACTGAAACCCACATCACCATGTTCACGGTGCTGGATCACATCTATTCTCATGTTCATAAATATCGGAGGAGGGGGTTTGAAGTAATTTGAAACCAACTCCAAGTAAATTATGAATTTCGTAGGGAGCACAACAATTACCGAGTGTTGGTTTTAATTAAGGAGGGCGCCTCCAATATTTACCTTACAGCATATTTTAAATTAAGTCCACAGATGTTTTCAATCACTGGGCAGCGGGTTGATGATTTTTTGTTTCGATACAAGAATTCCAAACACTGTTCAATATTTACTTATTACGAATACGGAGATTATATGTACCTTGGAGCGATGAGGATGAAATTCCCACAGAATTTTTGATACACGTAGGGTGTCAGTAATGAAAGAGAAACATTTGTATTATATAAACTCACTAGACATTCCTCAGAGGAAATTAATCAAATTAAATCTAATATCCTAAGGCCATGTATTTCTTTTGAGAAATACGAAAAATGTTTTGATGTGAAGGAAGAGAGTATAGCTCATTTTTCTGACACAAGTTACTACTCTTATTACGTTAAATGCATACATAATTGCCTGATTTGTAAATTCTCTACAAATAAAGTGGCTGTGACAAATGAATTCATGCCAGTAGTGAACACGCCCTTAATCCACTACAATATTTAAGATGTGTAAGAGATGAACAAAAGAGTTTAAATTAAAAGAAGAAGGACAATAAAGTTGTGAACTTTAACAAAACTCTCTGCGTCTTCAAAGAAAGGGAAATTAAGAATAGAGAACAGACTTAATCTGTCCACCTCAAGAGGGAGAGAGAGAAAGAGCGGAATGGAGTGCTGGAAAAAAAACTGTCAGAAATATTGTGTCACTAGTCGAAATTTGAAGGATCACGCATTGTTTCAGTGACCTGACTTGATTAGTAAAGGAAAATTCCATTAGAGAAGTAGATAAACTTCATTGTGACAAGGAGTGTCAGAGATTTATGCTGGAAACGATTTGGCACCGAATACTTGTCTGTAGCAAACGATCTGTGTATTCACTGTAGGTTTATTTTTAAGGATAGAAATCTTGTTTCTAGTACCTTACAAGCAAAATAATAGGGATCTGTCAACTTTTTGATAAAGAGGGTTACTCAAGATGAAGTTGTAGCAAAATAAATCATAAATTTTTAAAAAATATTTAAATAAGAAATCTTACATGTAACCCATGTTAGACTCCAAGCTAGGTTCTATTAATCCCTTTTTTTAGTTAGAAAATATTTTTAATTTGATAAAACAGTACTTTATGAGTATGTAAAACAGTTATCAAATTTTCAATTGGGCCAATAGTTTAATACAGAATGTTTCGGAGATATAGCACAATGAAATTGCATGACATTTTTTCAGATATAAAAAAGATTACGGATTATCAGTTTGAAATACGTTGGCAGCTAATGTCATAGACGCATCTTGTAGCCTTCTTAACGGGAAAGGCTTCAAAAGTGATCTGAAGGAAGGAGTAAGATGGGAGAACGTAGAACAAATAATATTTTCCTCAAAATAAGGAGATATCCTTAACATAAACGCCCAATGTCAAACGATCGGAGGTTTTGAGAAACAGCAGGAAGAAATTAAAAATAGAAACATTTGTCTTTCTGATCCGGAAGGGTGATGCCTTAATTTATTGACTAATTACTTCAGTGACATGCAAGGACAATGAATTTCATTTTCGCCAGAACTATTGTTACGAGTACAGTCTAGAGAACCAGGCTTAGGGTCTGGACGAAATAAATATTACAGAATGGATATTGGAAACAAATGTCGAACACGGGGTCCAGAGAAAAGAGATAACAACTAACTGGATTATGAGGAATTCTTCATTTATTTACCAGGCGGCTTCCTCAGACCACCGTCGAATATTCGAAGCGCAGTGCACCTCGCGTTAGGTTTACTCATGTCAGGAATACGTAACAATTAGGCGTGTTATTTTCCCCACGCATGTCCTCTTAATGTCGCCGCTTCTCTTGCGGTGTTTTCCCTAATTCATAAAGCCGCTATGTCGGCGACCACAAGCGTGGCTCTTCAAATATTTGGCAGCTCATGCTGTAGGTGTAATGACGTCATCGCCGCCGCTGGCTCGCTATTTTATTTGAATAAAACACGCCGTGTTTGCTCTTGACTGTTCGCCGTCGCCATGGTAAATATGAAGTAATAAGCTTTTTACTGCGCCGTGCCAGGCTTTGAGATCGCAAATACCTCCATTCTTCCCTTTCGCGAAACACAATGGCTATTTCGCTCAACGCTATGGGTATAAAATAATCGGCTTTCCAGGCTCTTAGATTTGACCTGCCCTGGGCTTTTCGCATGGACTGATCCCATCCCCAACCCCCTTTTACCCTCCCCAGCCCACCTTTCCCAAATGCACGAGCGCTTTCTTTTGTTTCGGGAACAAAACCCATTTAAAACTCAACAGGAGTCTGGTCCTATGCCTAAATATATATATTAATTCCTGCGCGACCGGTTGTTTGTGGCACTTGAAAATTAAATCCAATGGTTAAAAAAATGTTAGGAAAATGCATTACACAGGTAAATTTAATGCCGAGAGAATGAGGGGATTTTCTGGCACGGGGCTGCGTTAAGCTTTAATTTTTAATTCGTCCGTTTTATATTACCAAGGGTAGGGAAGGGAGGTAGGGGAGCTTTGTTCTAAGTACGCAATGTTATAATTAAACAAAAAAGAGTTTTATTATTTCCTTGCTGTGAGGCTAAGTAGTACGCAACACTTTGCCGGAGCCCATTTACGGTTAAGACCTGGAAACTGTTTAAATGGACCTCGTTGTGCAGAAAGCTTTAAAGAACAAAGGCACTCGTAGCACTGCTCGTGTGTGTTTGCATTATGAGTAATCATTGGCAGCACATTTTAATTTTCATAATATTTACTTAGGACAGTGGCATTTAAGTAATTAGGGTAGACGTGGTAAAAAACGATGTTTTTAAGAACCGAAGACGATGCAGTAATCACTAGAAGTGAAATAATACATAGTGTAACCCAGTTAACAGTAATGAGTAGATTAGACCATAAATGGTAATTCTCTTTCGGATGCTGTTATAGTCAAATATATCCATTCGCCACGTTATTATAACCAAACATGCCATTTATTATGGTTTTCAAATCTTCTTCTTTTCTTGATCGTCAATTCTAATTACTGCCGACTGCCTTCTGTAGAGATTATGAAATAAATATATTAAATTCATATTTTAACAGAATTTTTTTCGAAAAAGTGTATTTGTAAGACTTTTGACCCTCCTAATAATCTTTTTCATTCTGACGATGGCTTTTACAAGTTTCTGCCACGTTTCAGTTACGAAAATTCACTTCCAATTTTCTTGAAAGTCAATCCACGATTAGCCACTTGACAAGTTGACCATTCCACCAAACTTTTTCGGGGAATGTAGAAAATTAAAGTTTAATGTAATGAAAGATCTGTTTCCTTTGAAAGAGTTAGAGATTATAATAACCTTCATGATATCAGCTCACTGATTATCATCTCTAAACTTATTTTCCCAAACGCGCACTGAATCATCTGTCTCTTGATTTTCTTAAAATTATTTGTTCTCTGAAGCCTTTATTATTCGTTCCTCGTGCAACCAGAGGTTTTACCGAAGCATTCCCATCAACATCTCTGCTTGAGTATACTTTCTGCTAGATTAACAACCTCCTTCACGTTTCATTTGTTTCCGGTATCTAAGAATTAGGATTTCCCTTCGTCTTCTCATTTTGAGGCTTTCGATTTGTATGACTGACAGATTTAAAAAAAAGAAAATCCCACATGTCTTTATTTTATTAATAAATTACTGCTGTTATCAATTTATTTTGGAGTTAGTTTTAGAGAAGATTTAGGTAACTCATTCAATATCCAGAAGCTTGGCTTCGCTTGGATCAACGGAATACGGCTTATGTATAAGTAAAAAGTAACAGTTTGCATCACCGAATTTCAAAGTCACCTGTGGGTCCTGGATTTTATCTGTAAATACTGTGTAGCCGAAATCAGAAGCAGTGAATGAATAGTAATGTGGTATTTACGTGAGGATCAGAGCTCATCCATGTAGCACGCTTCCGGCACCACGGTTGCCCGTTTCTGTCTTCACCCCCGACCCCTGCAAATGCGAAACGGCCGCATCACGTATTTATGGAGGCGATGGCCACCGGCAGCCCTATATTCCATTACACCTTTCAAAATGTCCGTTCGTTCACGTCCAATCCACTAAATTTTTGACACGGTTTTTACAGGTGGGATTTCGTGCATGAGGGGCGGACGGGCGCCGTAGAGTGCAAGGGATGGGGGCGGGTGAAGTTTAATAGTCTCCTGAGACTTCAGGTCTCTCTTTACCTTGTTTGACCGCGTTTAAAAATGTGTTTCTGGGTGACGTTTCATATCATACGTGAAATGCTGCATGATGGCTCGCTAAATAATAGAGCACGAATAGCTGGGCTAGGCGAGTTGTATATTTTTAACCCAGAGCTCAACTTCCCTGTGGGAAATATCCGTTTATATCGGAGCGAGAGTGTTTAATAATTCATAAAAGTCACGAGGCGCGGGGTCACGTTTCGTTTCTTCTGGCAGTTGCCGTAGTCGAAACTGGGTGATGCTCTCTCTGACAGCCAAGGCCCGAGAGAGTAATGGAAAATTTCGCGCCCCGTCCTGAAATATTAAATAAAACATCTCCATCACGTGGAATTACTCAGGTCTACACACTACGCGGCGTGTCTGTCGGCCTGTCTCGTTTGCAGACTGCCTGTTCTGAGGATTGAGACAATAAGCCGCCTCTTCTGCTGCCCATACAAACATTCGCAAACATAAAACCACAGATACAATTTTTATACATTGTAGCTTACTTACATAGTTATGATAAACAAAATTTACAAAAGCCTTCTTTGATATGTTCTGATTATCATCTCTAAAAGCACTATCATCATGGTCTTTCAATTTACAATTCATATTTACCTTCACTTTGTCTTTCTTCAGACAGGTTCTCTTGTGTTCTGAGATCCCACCTTCAGACATGTAGTAAGTACTACGATTACATGGGAATTCCTCTGATCAGTTAGTCCGCGTTAGTTAGCTATACGTATTTAAACATTCATCTCTTGATTAGTTTGCTATTTTCTTCATTCTTATTGAAATTATTTGTGAGGAGAATGCTATAGGGGAAGTCGGGGTGGAACGGAACAGCGGGGTAGAACGGGATATCCTATTTTTTTTTACTGGATAGTGCAGGAGTTTACTAAATAGGGACATTGTAATTGATCAAGGAAGACTTAACCAAGCTTTGACTCCACTTTGTAAATGAGCTCGTGTTTTGGCGTCTTACATCTGTGGCTTTATTATTTTGTAGCATTTCGATAGAAGGTGATGCACAAAACTCCTCCTATTTAACTCTTCGATGGTATATATTCGTAACTAGGTGTCTTCAGTTGCATATAAGGTTGAAATATACTTGTGTAAACTGAGACTAACCTGCGGGGCGGAACGGGATACTACTATATAAGGCAATCTCAAGGAAAATAGGAAAAACACGGAGACATCACCTAATAAGAATGAGTTACAGGATGCTCTACCCAGAAAGAAAAGAAACGGAAAAAGGGGGAAAATACTAGCAAAGACTGTGCAGCTGCAAAAAAAACTACTCTATGAGAAAGGTAAAATTGATAAGTGATCAACCGTACGGAAATAAAAGGTATTAAGATTTTTCTTAAATTAAATTTTGCTGTATTAATTGTAGTTAAAACATCAACCTTCCCCCCGGGGGCGGGGCAGAACGGGATATTTGTAAGTTTCTTTTTAAAAATTAATAACAATATAGATTCATTGTTTTACGATTCATTCAAAAATTTTATTCTTTAAATTTGTACACCCATCGAAATTCTGTAATTTAGTGGTTAGTCTCGCTGTTTTGTACCACATAGGTCCCGGGTTCGAATCCTGGCAAGGGTACGGATGTTATGTGTGTGTTTCCAAACTGTGAAACACGTACAGGGAGTAAAAATTTATTTTACCCCATAATAGTCGCTAGTATCCTTTGCCAGCTTCTGCGACTATAAATAAAGATAAAAATAATTAGAAACCTATTTCAGGATTTTAAACTTTCCACTTATATATTTCCTCAGTTATTTATATTGTTGTAAGTTTCACATACAGTGATAAAATTGAGAAAAAATTAGAAAATCGTATTATTAGGTTAGTAACATTTCATTAAGTTAGTAATTATAACGTATTTATGGTCCCTTTATTTTTAAAATTCTTGAAACAGGGTTATATCGTACTAAATAGTGCTTTTTATTAAAACGACGCCATTTTTAAAGCCAATTGTTCATAAAATTATTATATTTTGATTTAACTTAAATTCCTTTATAATAGCTTTTATTCAATTAACTTTAGCTCACGATATTTTTGTAAATGTCATTATAAGTTCCGTACCTAAAAAATAATTTTATAAGACAACACTAAACAAGTAACAAAAAATCTGTGTCGTATTAGTTTTTCTAAATCAGAAATTAGACTAAATACAAAGATAATGGTCCTTTCTTGTTCTAACATTTTTGTGCGATATGTATAGTAGAATATTTTTACATTGTTAGATTATTGACGTCCAATTGTATGTTACTATTTCTGGTACTATATCAAATATTACCGAATATTTTGAAAATACATTAAAATTATTAAATAATGTACGAGATACAGTAATTATTGTTAATTACTGTAGAACTATTATCACTCCTCCCACAAAGGCTAGCTCTTTTCATGGCGTGTTATATAACATACTGGCAATTATAGTTTTGTAAACTGCCCCCAGGCTGTCATTAGACGAGTTAATTACTGAGCTAGTAATAACGAACAAACGGTGTTTGCCACACAGAGACAAGACCCACCTATATAGCTTTCTAAAAGTGTTTTGATACTGCACATAATCAATCAACTCTCCCCGTGAGTTTGTGATAGATAAAATGACGCGTTGGAGTGCGAAGCTATGGAAGCATATCGATGACTTAGTTTGTTTAGTAGAAATTGAGGAGTAATGCAGCCACCACGCAAAATTAATTGCGAAAACAAGACCTGTATCAGTAGTTAGGAACGACGTTCTGTTATTAGTCGCAGTGGTACTACAATAAACACAATCACAATTTGGCCATCGGCGTTAACTAGGGTGACAGATACCAATCAGGAATCTTGCTAAGAAACGCATCGACATTACGCGCTATGCACGTGCCCTACTCTATAATATCTGACGGAATGTTAATTTCATCATAAACGGCGTGATAACTCACAGTGCCTTCATCGATTCAAGAAATCTACTGGTACATTAAATAAACAAAGTAACTTAAAAAAGTCTAAAATCGGTGCAATTAATTCTACGGTGCCTTAAACAGGCGAAAATACTATCGATACCCTACTAGAGACTAATATAATCCCGATATCTTGAGATGCCGAAAACTAATCCCGATACATTAAAAATTAAAAGTTATCCCAGTTAACTAATAAACACCAATCTCCGCTGTTTTCGTTTTTTTTGTACCTACGCTTCACCTCCTTCTCTCTCGTAACCTGTATCCTCGTACTCAACTGCTACTTCCGTTATCTGAAGGGTGTGGGACAAGTACTCAATGCCCGTTTTCATATTGCAGGTTTTTATTGGGTTTTCCGTGCAGGGTACCTTGCTCTACCTCCCTCTTCCCATCCCTTCCTTTGCTATTAAACGCGAGAGACCAAGATCGTCATGTAGCCTATCACTCCAAAACGATTTCAAAAATTGCAAACACTAAATTTTTTATTAGATTTTGAAGACGAATTTAATTAAAAAAATTATAGCCATCGTCTAGGCCGTCATTGAAAAATCACACGAAAAATCCGGCATACGCTTTCGCATATTTGGTGAACACAGCGTTACACTTTCTTCTGATTCGTATCGAAGTAAATCAAATAATATTGAACTGTAGAAATATTCCTGGATATATCGACTCCAATCAAATAGGTAATAAAAGAAAAATAATAAAAGTGAGACGTTAGAATCTTATTGTTAAATTTGGGACTTGTGATATGAAATAGTAATAATCATATGACGTGACTCGTGTAATTTATGATTAAGCCTCATTTCTCTCAGTGGTGAAATTTATTTATTTTAACATACTGATACTCTGATAATTTTTTAACATATAAAAGACGACCACTTCATGAAAGATGGCCACTATATTTTACGGAGTAACCAGTACTGTAAATAATCCAGATTATGATCAAGCTCGTACCTCTCAACGTCGTGACTATTTCATATTCAGCCTTGTCGGAAGAGAAAATCTTAAGTTAATACTCTACTTTTGGACAGACAGACAGTGTTTATAATAACGTGGGAAAGGATTACTGAATCAGCACTGAGATTGGATCAGATCAGCTGCTTGTCAGTTGTATCTGGAGATAATAGAATAACGGTGTTGATCTCCTGAACAGACGTGCTTTTCCAGCACCGCTAAACACATACCAGATATTTACCGGCCTTCCATTGTTTAAAGTATCGTCGCATTTACATGAACATATCTCTTCTGAAATGCATCCCCCGGCGTTCTCTAATTAATACGAGGACTAATATTCGTGTGAATGATGATGCTAATCACAGGTCGGATGCCGCTGCAAAGAAGCGGATGCCAGTATCTGCATGAGGAATTGGACTTAAACATGAGATTCGCAGTTTTAAACGTTCTGATGAAGTAGTCTGTGTCACGCGATGCTTTGTGGTGGAGCCATATCTCGGAGCAGCCGCTATAATTTACAGGGTCCCATAACTACCTGGGCCAGAACTGATGTCATAAGCCCAATATGAAGACGAACAAGAAATTTAACACCAAATTTGTTTTACTCTATTCTCTTCATTGTATGTTACTTTATACTCGTACAAAAGCTGACATGCTTTTTACATCAACTTACTTCAACAGCAGGTCCCAATAAAATTATATCCGTTATTAACTATTGACACAGTGACCAGAGGTATTATTAAAACAGTTCAGATATTTTAAAAGATTTTTACGCAGTTTTACCTACATTACATTATGAATCTTACGGCTTTAGAATTTGACATTGACAACGATTCGTGTGAGGAATTTTTTTTTTGTAAATAAAAGTTCCAATACTGAGAAAGTCCAAATTTGGTGTGCACTGTAGTTGATAACAATCTTATGAAAAATAATAAGTATTCTTGTTAATAAACATTTTTCAAATTTAAAAATGGTCTTTCTACGATTGACCTTTTTAATTTTTCGCTCTGGATTTAATAGGGCGATTTA
The DNA here is from genome assembly GCA_034510155.1 of Eucriotettix oculatus. Lineage (NCBI taxonomy): Eukaryota > Metazoa > Arthropoda > Insecta > Orthoptera > Tetrigidae > Eucriotettix > Eucriotettix oculatus. Next base: position 50,876,533 of record CM067381.1, read on the forward strand.
AAATAATTGCACACTTTCTACACAGTTCTGTAAACGTTCAATTTTCAAAATTATTATGCATGATGAATCTCGTCTGGCTTTCTTCTGAGCTTTTCAAACTGAGACAGGTTCATGACTTCTCGCGAAAAGCTAGTTGATTTTCCTCAGACTGCGTTCATGAGCCAAATTTAATTCTAATACTTAAAACTACTCCCAGTCTTTCCCCAAGACTATACAACAATAATCTATAATGACTATGAACCTGCTTTAAACTGAACTCCAAATTGATATTTTTCAAATATCGATCATAACTTTCAACTCCCATGATTTATATCGTATTTTTCTATGATTCCAGTATATATAGAACCATCTTCACAGGATAAATAGTTTTGAAAGCAATATTTTTAAGTACTGACAAAAATTGCAGCAGCAGCACAAATGCAGTAATACTTTATTTTCGATCATAAATAATGTATGTCTTAACGTCTATTTTTCAAAGGAATTAAAAAGAATTAAATTACCTACCAATTTACTGACAAAGGAGGATTTATTTTATTTTATTCGTGCGACGATTCTTCTACAATTTCGTAATTTTTTCAGTTACAGAAACACGTAATGGAATTTCTTCCAGAAATATCTACAGCTAAAAAATTACAAACAGTTATAAATTGGATGTGATATATTTTGTTAAAATATAAATTGTTCTGTTTTGAATTGAATTATTAAAATATAAATCATTTTAGTGGACGATTTTTCAACGCGACCTTCATCATCCGTCTTTTACGTTTCTTATCTGAAATAAAAAAATAATTAACTATTCTACGTTACAAGCGGATGATGTACACAGTGAAGTTTGATGTATACGGTAAAATAATATTCTCTCTTTGTGACAAAAACGGTTCAATAGTTTCAATCGCTTCTTTGACTATTAGTAAATTGATTTTAGCATCCAATTCACTACAGAACGGTTATTATTGGATATCACATCCAGTAAGCCTAGTGGTCCATAATTCGATCCCAGTTTTACCGCTCATAACAACTGAATTTTGTAATTAAAGCGTATTACTGAAGTCACTGAATATTGTTTTGTTTTAGGTTTCTAAAATAATCTGAGACTTATCGACAAAAAGGTAGTTTGTCTACTTTCTTATCTAGGACAGTGAACCTGCTGACCTCCGTTCGGAGCAGTACGCAGTTCAGCTAATGGCTTTTTCGATTTTGTTCTTTTCGGCTTGAAATTTCCGCCACTGGCTATACACTACACGTGGACGGAGTCAAAATGGAATTACATATTTAAAATTTAGTATCCAACTCATTATAAAATCTCAATAGTTTGAAATTATACATTACAAAATATACTCGTACACATCATCCTCCATTAAACAAGTGACTTTCAGTAAGTAAATTAATTACAATATTCATATTAGTAGAAACTAAGGATAAATTAAAGAAAAATGTTAAAAATAAGGAAGATTCCAACCTAATCGATATTTGAAATTTGTTACAAATTTGATGCTTTATGGAATTATTTCTTACCTCAAAAACTTACAAATGTAACTATTTTGGGATTATATTTGTCGATATTGACTATGCTAAAATTGTATGTTGCTGAATATAGATTAGTTGGACTTCCTTAACTGTTTTTAAAATTTATTTAAACGTCCCATTAACAATTATCGTGTGATATTTCAAAGTTAATTTAAATTATTATGTACGTCTCAATTATTGATTGAAGTCAAAATAAGAAAATACAAACAGACATATATATATATATAATTAACATGAAGTCAATCAATGTTAATTTTCTTGAAGAGACCGTCCTTACTGTCTTCAAAATAAATATATACCAGAACATTTCAATAATAATATATTGTCTTAACTTTATACGTCGTGCATTATCTATAATTTTCCTCTGATTCTTCTTTCCTTGTTTCGTTATTGATAGGGTCACATTCGGGTTATTTACTCGTATTATTACACATTCTGAAACCTATAACATTAGAGTAGCATATTGGGTATAAAAACCGATCATATTCTCTTGTTGTCTACACGTGCTTCGACATCACGAACTTCTTCATATTTTACCATTCCAGAGTGAAATTAGTATAATAATGTTTTATTAAACTTGTTGTGACTATAAGTTTATTGAAAAATTACTCTAATTTTTGGGAAACTCCTCCTCATTCCTAGATATTTATAATATTCATTTTTTGTATTAATGTGGATTTAAAATTTGTTTGAATGGTTGTAACTCAATTATTGTACTATTATCACCCTCGTCATTTACTGTTCCTTGTGTTTCGGAGAAATGAAATACTCGAGAAAATTTTGATTACCACGAGTATATTTTTATATCTGGAAATGAATTAGAGAAATCGTCTTCTAGAGACCCAAAAATGATTAGCGATGCAATTTGTGTTATTAACAATATTACCGGCATTTACGAGCTTCGCTTGATTAAAATTTACATGATCCATTGACAGAGAGTAGAAGTGACAAAATGTTTTGAAGTCTGTAACGCTTGTCTTAAGAACAGGTGGTGGTCTCCTTTACGGCTGCGCATAGCCTCGTTTGTGTAAATGTCCCTTCAAACACCGGCCGCAAAGACGTTCTACGGTAAATATACATAAGAATTATTACAGGGAGCTTGGAGCACGCGGCGTTTGCTTTACCTGCTAGAGCGGTTCCACTCACCCCAGCGTTTCGTGCCAACCAAATATCACTAAAATTGCGAAACTTAGATTTTTACAATAAGGAATACACAATAAATATATAAATACAGTGATTAAGTTTGTAAATTCTGTAAGAATTTTATGTGACTAATTGAGGTATTTTCAGTTAAATGATGTGATGAATTATTTAAACCAGCTACTGTTCAAATATAAATCTGGTAATATTGGTTAAACGCGAATTGAAAACTTCTGAATCATTTTTGTTTTAATATTGTATACACATAACCTACATTTCCTTTTTGAAAGTTACGTGGTTTGATAGCACTATAAAATTCCGAATCTTTCAAGTTCTCATACGTCAGGATTTTATGCGATGTACCGATAGCTCAGATATTAGGAGGCGCGCGGTAAATCCCAATCAGTAAAGTATGAAGTGAAGTAACGTAGCTAGATCTCAGATTCAATGAATTCATGAGTATTTTATATCTGTATGCCACTCGTAACCGGTCTTCTTTACGATTTGACGAGAAGGGATCAAACTGAAATGTTCTCTTGCAGTTCGATAAACGTGTATACTACTACTGTATGCTAGTTTTATTGTATATACGTAAACATCAACGAACGAGCACGTTATAAATATACGCTCCGAAATAATGAAAACAACTCGGGTATTAAAACATAGCAATAGGCATAAAAATGTTCCTCTAGTCAAGAAATTGGAATAAAAGTTATGAATATAACGTTCGTTCATTGTCTTTTCTTATTTCATGTATACGAACTATGGTTTGACTTTGTTAAATTATGCTGGTAATTATCCGAAAATTTATTGGTCATTGACTGTGATGGAGAATAATTACAAAATCTCAACGTTTATTAGAAAAATTAAAGTTAAAGGGATTTCGTGCGAGTCGAACCCGGGTTCTCCACTTTCCAGGTGGAAATTTTTCCAACTGAGCTACCCGGGTAGTCTCCAACTGTAAAGCAACGGGCTAGGAATCGACACCCTGTCCCGTCGATATTTTTCCATTCTGGTCTTCTAACTGCCATATGTCACATACGTAGTTTTAAAAATATTTATTCTGTTCAAGAACATTAGTTAATTAAAAATAAGGATACTGTAAAATATACAGTATCGGCGTAAGTAATCTTAACGAATACGAGTTAAGCACAAAGAAGGACCAAAATATATAAAATAAATTAATAAAAATAATTAATTTACTTAAAATACTTTGTCGCAATACCAGGAAACAAAATTAATAACGTTAAAAAATAATATATTAACAAGGTATACGTTGTCGGATCGATTTATGATTAATACTGATTCGTAATATATTAGGTTGTTATACAGATTCCCGAGAGTAGACGGTGAAATTTAAAGGAAAGTTATTGAAGCGTCTAAAATAATATAATCTGTGTTAATGTTTCATGTACTTGCATGTAAAAGTAAATATTCTATTTAATAACTTCTGTAATATGGAACTTTTTCTATACAAAAAAAAATAGAAAGACAAAATGCAATAAATAATTTGTAACTTAAAATTTTGTAAAGTTTAGCAACGTAAATATTGCCGTAGTGAGGGATTATATACTCAAACTTAGTTATATATTTCATTATGAGCAAGACATTTCTAGCGTTAAGATTTCAAATCTTTGTGATGCATTGTATAAAGATAACGTTTTGTACGTTTGGCGATTGACGAAAAACAAATGTACATGACTCAGCCATGTTGCATATTATGCAAAAATATACTAAATTTGAACTTTGTTATGATAGTAATGGGCATATTAATAAATAATTTCTTCATGCAATATATTTAAAACGTCCGGAGTTTTTCTATCGGAGTTTTAAAAGTAAGACCATGTGATACAATTTTTAATAACAATAATGAATGAGAAGTTTTCGGAATTTCACCTGGGCTATATAATTTGCAAGATAAAAGGTTTCGAAGCCTTCGAAACGTTGTATTTTACAAATGACATAACCCGGGTGAAATCTCGAGAACTTTTCATTCACCGGGAAAGCCTACATTCTCTAATATCAATAATGTTTGTTCATCATATTGCCAACTTGTTCATGACATCATTTGCAGACCTCATTATTTTAATTTATTTGTATTCGTAACTTCAAATATTTTGAAGTTTCCACAGCTTTAGCTTTGTTGTTCTCTCAAATATTGTACTTTCCTGGATTCTGCGTGGAAGGTGGCGCCCGTAACATCCGTGCCGTCGCATTGTTTTTGCATGGTTGTATGTGTTCTGAAGCCACTTGCCGTAATACCACTCCGAGCATTGTTCCTCCAATATTCCCTTAAAGGGAGCAAAGAGGGATTAAAATGTTCCCTTGTTGGCGATATTTAAAAAGCCTCGCACAGGCATGAATCAGCGACAGGCTGGTGTTGTGATTTTAAGCTCCCGAAAAACAAAGTTGGTTCATTTAACAGCTCACTTGGTTGCTACTGTGAGCTAAATTAAAATGTTTATTGTTTTGGTACGTAATAAGTTGATCGAAACTAATACATAGTGACTTTTAGTTTATGTTATACTTTTCTGTCTGCGCAATCGTATAGACCCTGAGGGGTATGCAAATGAGACTCTCATAAACCAAATTAAATTCTGTACTTCTAGATTAAGTAATATTAGTAAAAATATAATTATAATCACACTGAAGAAAACAGGGGCTGATGGATGCGAACAGCACAGGAAAATTAGTATATATCTCATGCATGGAAAATATTAACGAAAACAGAATATAGGAGTTGCAACAACAAATAGAATTCGAGTTAGGAGAAGATCAGCTTGGTTTTAGGAAGAATGTTGGCACAAGAGAAGCAATATTAACTCTGCGTCTAATTATAGAAGACAGGATAAGAATAATCAGACCTAAGTTCGTGGCATTTGTAGATTTAGAAAAAGCCTTTGACTCTTTAAACTGGAACACACTGTTAAGGAATTTTAAGAGGACAGGAATAAAATATCGAGAAAGAAAGCTTATCTATAACCTCTACAGAATGCAGTCAGCAGTAATTAGAATTGGAGATCAAGAAAAGAAAGAAATCAATAAAGGAGTAACAAAAGGATGTAGTCTGTCGCCCATGATGTTTAACTTATATATAGAACATGCGATGAAAAAAGTTAAAACGGAATATGGAAAATGAATCATACTGCAAGGAGAATAAATAACAACCATACGCTTTGCCGATGATATTGTAGTATTAGGACAGTCAGAAGAAAATTTGGAAACCAGGAGTGTGGAGTTATATGGGTGCGTAAAGTGGATGATAGAAATTGCAGAAAGGAAATGAATAGTAAATAGTAAATGTGGTCCTATAGGAGAATGCTAAAATCAATCGGGTGGTTAGAATCACTAACGAGGAAGTTTTAAACAGAATAAGGGAAGAGCGAAAAATATGGAGGACGTTGACCAAGGGTAAGCCACGTTTTAAGACATGAGGTCTTGTAAAATTAGCACTAGAGGAAAATGTGTGGGGTAAGAACAGAAGAGTGAGGCCAAGGATGGATTACGTAAGAATGTAGGATGAGGTAGGTATGCTGAAATGAAAAGTTTTGCGCAAGATAGTTTAGTATGGAAGGTTGCATCAGACCAGTCTTAGGACCACAACACACACAGATTAAAGGAAAAGAATGTGAAACTATTGATATTAATATAAACCTGGAAAGTTTTAATACTATATGAAGCATTATAGAATTATACACGCATTTTCAATATATTTATATGTTTCAAAGTAAATATAGCTGAATCTATATTGTTTTCCTCAAATTTATTTGTATTGAAATTCCCAATCGCATATATTAATTGCACTGGACATTGAAGACAAGTATTTCAATGACGTGGCCACGTTCTCCTTTTTTTTAAAATGTACGGTATTTGGGGAGAAGTGGGGTTCAAGGAGAGGACAAGGAACATGAACGATTAAGTAGTAGTGTGCTTTTGAAGATGAAAGAGATAGGAGGTCAGGAGGGAAGAAGGAAGGTTAACAATTAATACGTCAGTGTAGTTTTGCAGTTGAAAGGAATAGAAAGTAGGATAAGAGAGAATGCAATCAGTGTACGGTCGAAAGTTGTAAGGAGGAGTAATTTAAGAAGAGAAAGAATACGCTTTCGATAGTTAGTAGAAAGCTGCATGACAAAGTACAATATCTATGCAAAAACTCTGCTGAGACGTTAACGACTCCGCCGAGACGGAAGACTGGTTACTCCTCGACGCCAAAGGTGAAAAATCTCAGTTTCCGAGGCCGCATAACACCATGTGGGTAGAATGGATAGCCACAACCTATTTTCATCAAAGAGGAATTTTCTGGATGGAAGAAATCGCATTGTTCATCCATGAGAGTAACCGGAAGAAGATTAAAACAGGTTCATCTCGAATGAACAAAATCTCTGCTACACGCCGTTGCCCCACAATAATTAACCACGAGCTATTTACTAATTAAATATTTTTATTTCGCATTAAATCCTACCTTCGTTGATAATGATAGATAGTGCCGGACCCAACCAGGAAATTAAGATTTAAATGTAAAAATAAAAAACAATTAAATTTAATTAATAATTTAATTAATTAAATTCCCCCCCTTCATTTACAAAACTTGTCATGGCTACAATAACATGTATCGTGGAATTAAATTGTGATTACAAAAGCTAGTATCTATCAACAACGCAAAAATCTCTACATTATCAATGTCTAATTAATGTAGTACTATTTGCATATAATATAATTTGTTGTACAATCTGTTGTTTCACCATGAACTATTAATTCCAACACAAAATTTTCTAGTAGCAAAATGTGGATTATTAGACTTCATCTAATTTTAGAAGAGAATAGGCTTTACTTGTATCCGAGAATTAGCCTTGAAGAGCCTTATGCTAAGGTTAAATAACAGACAGCAGTATTTTGATCCCACGAGGGTCCCGATTACTGTTGAATTTCCGAGCACTGTAAGGGGCGTCTGCAAGGAGGGAGCTTTTGAACGAAGCTCCTTCACCCTCCTGGAGCCTAAATCGACCTTTAAGGAAGCGAAAGTAAAACTCTGGCGCATCATAATCACATTGTTATGCTCTTTGGGAAGCTTGTGTTGCTAAGCCTCCAAAGATATAATCTGCAGGAGAAAATGAGTACGCTTACAGCGTGCTTTAATACACTGCACTGCTTTGCAAGTACTGATGTCATTTTCCTTTAATTTATGAAGTAGGGATGCGACAGTTGTGTTGTAATGAACATTACTATCGATACATATCTAAAAATATAGCTAATGCAAGCATAATACCAAAATTCATAACGGTTAATAGTTCCAATTTTATTAAGTATTTTAAGGATGATTCATATTTAAGATACTTCACCCAAACATTTACGATCATTGAAGTGGTTATTTAACCTATTTATATGTTATATAATATTATAATCCGTATTAAGGTTACTTAACTAAAATTTAACAAAGTTAATTGCATGTTTAAATGAAATAATTTTACGACAAGTTTTTATTTTTAAGTTAAATACATGTATTTCTAAATTGAAATTAGGCATAACCTGATGGCGATTACATTAAATATACAGCCTTAAGGTCTAAGGGGGTGGACAATTATAAAGTTCATTACAGTAACTTATTAACATTATGTCGAAAGCTGGATATCAAGTGAGAATTTGTCCCAAACACTGCTGCAGACAGGCTATTCCACTTATTAATGGTCCCGTTCAGGAAATAATATTTACTAATATCTGTTCTCTGTAGCCTGGTATTAATTTTATACGTGCTGTCTGTTCTATTCAAATAATTTGGATCCCTTAGCCTAACATGAATGTCCTCCCATGCTTTGTTTCCCACGAACGCCTTGTGTAATGCAAACAGCCTAGATTTCGGTCTCCTTCTTTCTAAGCTTTCCCACCCTAAAGCAAGAACTTTTTCATAACCGTGTTCAGGTTTCCATCTAACAAATTTTTCTGCTTTCTTTTGCAATCTTTCTAGGGCTTCGATCTGACATTTATGTAAGGATCCCAACAGATTGCTCCATATTCCGTTTGAGGTCCAACGAACGTTTTGTATGCCAAAATTACACCCTTATCTAATTTTTTTTGTAGGTGCACTGTAACTGATTCGGAATTTATTTTTCTACTACTTATACAATAGTCCACGAATAGTCTGACTTTTGAATTAATTTCTTCCGCTAAATCATTGATGTATATAAGAAGAAGTAGGGGACCAATCACAGAGCCTTTAGGAACTCCCGAACTTACTTTTCCAGAGTCCGATAGACATTGATCCAATTTTACCCTTTGTCTTCGCCAAGTAAGAAATTCTTGCACCGAGTTCACGAGTCTCTTATCAATACTGGTTTTAATGAATTAAACGACGTTTCGGAGCATATGTACATCTTCTTCGGTTTTTTCTTGTATAAACTGTATAAGTGTGCCTCAGACCTCTCTTTATATAAAAATTGTGGTTTTATAATATGTTAAATTTTAACAATTGATTGGTGTAACAATCTGATTGTGAAAAACCTGACTTAATTCTTAGACATCATCTGGATTCGTCACCAGAATAAAATGTTTTCACTTTATTTTATGTAACGCTCCTCCACCCTGTATTTAAGGGTTCTCCTATACCATGCCAAATAATCGGGAAAAACAATATGAAGTTCATTGACTCTAAAAATATAAATACAAAGTAATTATTGGTCGTTTTAGGAAATTCTTATATTTGCACTCCCTCTTCACGTCATCCACTAGGTTAAGTAGTCGTTCAACAGAAACCTTTGCAGGCAAGCGCAGAATTCAGCAAAGTTTCATTGAATGACATAGAAAAGCATAAAGGACAGGATTGTAGGATATACAGATAGTGTAACACAGGGAAATAACGACCATTTCCCTATTTAGTCTCAAACATCTTTTGTGCACTGATAGCGACCGCTCTTACAGTCATCGTTACACATCACTAAACTCGCTTGTTTCTCTGTCATTGCCATCCTCTGACGCATTGTTACCCTCCAAAAAAACAAATAATTATAAGTTACAGAATTTATCAACAACATTTATATAGATTGGAATTAATTATCAACAACACGTTTGTCACATACTTAGTGAAACGTTGCTGTTTATATGGACTCAATGATGTCAGTTAAATGTGTAATTGTTAATAAATGTTATTGGATAACATAAGTTAATTCTACATCCTTAAGTAGCAAATTGGATCGTGTCGTTAGGTCACGATTATAACCTAAGGTAACCCCTATTTATCTTTTAAAATTATTACGGGGTATGAATTACTGTAAAATTGGCTGTTTGAACTCTATTGTTCTAGCATTACATGCAGCTTCTGAGAGGTCAATTTATTGGTTGAATGAGTAACTGAGTTTGTAAGCTCACTACTCATGAAGCAGTTAACGCTCTGTTTTCAAGGAAGTGGTATCGATGCAGGTCGACGAAACGGCTAACCGAGGAATCTGATAGATTTCATTCATTCATGGGACGATTTTCAGCAGTTATTACATTGAAAGTAGTTGTCGCACAGAACCCCTTGCGGCAATGGAATTCCTCCGCGGATAAGACGTGGCTGGTCTCGGCCGTAACAACACTGAGGGCAACGCAACGCGTGGTTGATACTATCTTAAGTGCAGGCCTCTGGTCGCCGACCACACACACCCACACTACATGCATCTATCTGTTGATAACAAATCTGTTTCGCTCTGTTTACTCTCTGCGTGCCTTTCACATGCAAATTGGGTTGCATTCATTCTGTTGCACTAAGATGATCCTCAAATTCTGCCAGGGTCAAAGGAGTTCATCCCGGTTACATGTTCAACTTTGGAGTCACAGAATAATCGTATAATATACCTTCTGACATCGGGGTAGTCTGTAAGTTCAATTACTAAGACTACAAGTAACGAGAAAAATTGTTCCTCAGCTATTAATGTTTAAACTTTGGACTTTTCTGAATAAACCAGATCTCTAAAATTAACAGTTGCTACGTCAACGATATTTGGCAGTTATTAAAAATCTATAGTTTAAACGATTATTTTGTTGTAGAATACGTGATTCAGCATCGTGAAAGATGAAAATGTTTTAATCTTTATTAATCGATAAAACTACTCATCTCAATAAGACTTTAACAATTAAATATGACTTATAAGAAAACCCAATTCTTGTCCTCAAGTAATTCAGTATTATCAGTTAAATATACTTTATTTCATTCAGGAGCTTTCGGTCGTTAAAACCATAATCATCAATAATACAATAAAACATCCAGATAGTAAAAATAGAAAATAGGTAGGTACTATTCTCACGCCCTTGCGAATGACGGAAGACGAGTTTGTAGTGGGGTCGCAGCATTCCCTTCCCTGTGTCTACACAAGTTTCAGAAGGCAGTAACCGACCGATCCAATAGAACCAGCGGACAACTCTTATCGTATTCCAAGGTATGTCGACATGGAATAAAATAGTTGATTCGTAAAAAAATAAATTATTGTATTATTTGAGGATCAAATTAGGACTATCCTTGGATAAATTTGGTTTAAACAGTTCAGTTGTCTGGTTTTTCTTGATTAAATATTCCATAATACGAAATATTATATTCGGCTTCTTAGCTTGTGGTGCACGCTTAAATTTTAATCCTTCTAAATTGATTGAATCCAATTTAAACACACAAGATAAAGTTCAAACTTTAGGAACAAAAGGTCATGAACGAACTACTGTCCATAATTTTTATATAACGTTTCTTCTGAATTTTAGCTGATTTACTATTTATTGATTTTCAATAGTTTTAAGGATGTTATGTAAAACTAATCAATTTTATATTGCAATTTTTGTTATTAGCTAGATAGGTTACATAATTAGTATCTTATAAATTGATTCGCTCTTTAAGTTTTGATAAAAATTATTTATATGATTGTTAGGTTTAAAATAAAGCTTAAAATATAAGTGAAATATAATTAGAATGCTTCGAGTCCCTGGTCCGGTCGACAATTTTCTATTCTTGTCTTTCTTCGCGTAAAATTTATAAAAAAATATAGTTTTATAAGTTATTAATACACTTAAGACTTAGAAATTATTTTAATATATTTTGGTTTTTATTCGTGGATAGTGTACTCAGTGAGTACATAATTGTAGTGGAAACTGTATTGTAATGATGTTTTAAGTTTAAAAACGTTCAGGTATGTTAATTATATGATATGTATAATTGTATGTTAAGAGTGATTGTAGAATAATAGTTGCAGATGAGGATGACGAAAGTAGAAAGCTACTGCAGATAAATGTATGGATGGACTTATTGGCTTATTGAAGTTTATTTTCTTATCTTTTATTTCATTATAGTGTATTCCGGACAAATCTTGCTGGTTTATTATTTTATAGTAATTGTAAACAATTGTTTTGAATTTGTTTTACTAATTCGAGACTACATTATTATGGGTAAATATTTTTACTTGAATAAAACTGAGAGTATAGTGCAAATTATAAAATATCAATACTATGGAACATTAGCTGCTTTGCAATCTGATTTCTTCCCATCTTTGTTCCGCCGTGTGTCTTCTTTACAGAATCAGGGCAAAACATGTTAAAACGAAGCTTCTGCGAAACGAGACATAATTCACTATGCAACACCGAAGTTACAAATATGGATCAGTATTCACAGTTCCCCGGATATCTATGGACAATAAACACGTTCTGTTAATTATCTGCTGATCTTAACGAGTTCTCTCTGTTTGACTGCGTTGATAGTTGACGTTGTGAGTCAACAGCGTTATTTGCACCTTCCTTTGTGGTCCGTGGCTTGTAATAACTCATTGGGCCGGGACCTGTTGCCTCTGACACGAAGAGTTCATTGTTGTAGGTCGTTGATGTTACTCGTAGATTAGACACATGGGGTGATCCACCTGCCGCCCACCTGTCCGCGCCACCTGTCGACTCTTCTCTTCAGGATCAACCCTCATATGACTTAGGAGGCGTAAATTTGTCCCAAAATAATCAACCATTTCAATGGATTTTTAAATTTCTCTCATAAGATGAATTGAAGACTATCTTACCTCTTTAAATAAATTTGTAGTGTTGAGTTATAGTGTTACGGAATAACCTGAACAAATTTCGTGCTGGAATAAATGCGTATCTAAAAGGAGAGGAAATGGGGGGGTTGGATTCTGGTTTTCCTTAGTTTTTCTCACACTGTCTAGATAGAAACGGTTATTATTTCCAAATTCATACTCACATGCTCCGATTTGTAATATATAGTACAAACAAATTTACCTATGATATTCTTGCATTATATGCTTATAAACCGACTTGAAAAGCTTAAATTTTTATTAAGTATAAATTAGTAATCATTATAGTCTTTAAGATAACCTAAATCACAATTTCAGATCTGCAGGACCCTTCCTTTTCAGTCTTATTACATCATTGTCTTTTAGAAGTTTAAATAAGGAACATTCGAGCTTCTTGTGATGACTAAGACATTTGTCGCGGATAATCTTCATTACAGTGGTGAGTTTTTGGTCCTTTCGTTTGTGACAGTGGGAGAATGAGGAATCTCAGAATTATTTATATAAATTGGAGGACATGTATTTTTACGCACAGTTAACGTCATTAGAGACGAATATTTATTTTATTTCGATTCTATATTTTTGAAGCCATTCTTGAAGTGAGGTCAGATGTTTCTGTTGGAGTGAAAATAAATAGGAGTGAGGTAGGAATCACTTTATCATCTGCAAAAGCTCCAAGTAGAATATTTTCAGTCATTGCCAGGTTATAAGTGAAAAATAAATACATCTTGGATCCTAGGATTCTGCCCTGTGAATCTCGTGAAAATATAGGGTGTGTATATGAGATTCCTTGTACGAAATTCTTAATATTCAAAGAACTTCGGTATCTCTGTATTTTATATAATAATCCAAGATGCCAGATTTTACCGAAAACCTGGCTTACGCTAATAAAATATTAATAATTTATTTGGTGTAATTTACGTAAGATAACCCGAAAATACAAGTGGAGACTTAATATTTAAGGAGGATTAAGAATCCGGGAAGTTCAAGAATGGAAGCAAAATTGGATTGCTCTGATACATGGAATGATTCAAAAAAAATAATTTCTTTCTTCATTACTCCTTGAAAGAGGTAACAGGAAATGTCATTAATACATACAAATTAAGTTAATGTTATATTAATATATAATATTCCCCAATTAATTTATAATACTATCTATTTCATGTAAAATAAGGCGATACTTAAGTTTCACTTGATAATTAACCATTTACCATGAAAACAAAGATAAATTACTGAACATGATTTATATAAAAACTAAATGCTTTTATCAACACAGCACCGATTCCGTGTTGCTTGTGGTTTCCATGTAGCATGATCTTCAACAGCAATTCTCGTGTTGATTCACGCCGAACATGGAAAGAAAAAAACAGAACGGAGCTATAATTAAAAATTAAAATAAGTTTCTACATATTTACTTGACTATGACTAAATTTAAGCAAACTATTAGGATATTACATTTATTTACCTACAACTTTCTTGAATGCATTAACAGTACAAAAATAACCATTAATAATAAATAATTAATTATTAGGAATTAATCTTAGCTTTTTATGAAATTTTAAAACATATTGGTTTATACTAAAATCATTAGAAAAATTATGTGTGCCAATTTAAAGAAGAATTAAAGGATTCTACTGCAAAGAAATATATTTTTAATATTATGGTAAAACGCAGTTAAATCTATTACAATCGATAAGTTGAAAATAGCAAAATTAAGGGGATCCGAGATAGATTTAAAGTTATAATGTATACTAGAAGGTCATAGGAAAACGTTTACTAATTATTTTACCCATTCACTTCGTACTTGTTGCTGTCTTCAATTAATTATTTATTTTTAATATTTTTAAGTCCTATTCTGGATCGACTCTTTACTTAACCTGTCTGTTTATTTATTGGTTTTTGGTATACATAGTTAGTCCGTTTCATAATAATAGGAACGGCATATGATGGTTGAAACATTCTTAACTGCTATAAATAATTCATAAATCTTGTTTAGATTCTTATTTCAAACTTAATCATTTGTTATCAATACGAAATTAATTCGTCTAATTATTACAATTATTCTGATTATAATTAATAGTACTTTCTCCAGGTGTGTGTTGTTTAGAAAATTATCTATAAATGTCAAAAAATGGCGAAATTGCCGTATGGATAATGTATTTACTCATGTCTTATCGAATATTGATTTCCTTTATTCGTGGGATACGGTGGCTAATGATCGGTATATAATCGAAGTTGTCGCCGGATGTTATGAAAAAAATACGTATCAGCTGTTCCACCTCACATGAAGTATTACCAAATCCCAGAAATAAGGTAAGTTTCGTGAAGAAACACTCTCAATTCTTTAGTCACATTCATATAAACAGTCGGTTGGGTCTCGGAATGTTGTCACTATTCCACATCCAACTGACACTGACATCCACAAATCTTCTCTGGGCAAGAAAAAATATTTCTCGCACCCAACTCTATTTCGTTTTTGTCCTCAAATAATGCAATAACCTTAAAATATATTTATTGTCATACCATTAAATGCCATTTTTTGTAAACGCGTTTGGCACTTTCTTCGTATATTTCAGATAGCAATCGTTCCTTTTATGAGTGTTTATATAAATTAATGAAGTATGTATATTTAGTATTTATAATACAAGAGGAAAGAGAATGGAGTAATCTTTATTTAGGATTTGCAAGACGACAACCTAAATCCCACACTACCTTAACAAGTACCAATCACAAAATGGAAATCGTGCTTCTCCTTCTCTTGGCACGAGACCATCAACTCAACCGATACTTTCCGTTTCGTTGTGTTTATTTATTCGTGGTGAGATACTCAAAGCAAATCGGCAATGAAATTAATTGATGGGAGTGTCGCACTTGCCGAATCGAGCTGTTGAAAACACGAAGGACTTACGCCTGGGAAAATCCCTGATAACAACAGGCCGCGGCGAGCAATTTAAAATGGACGCATCCTCGGGGTCAGTGCGGTATCGATTATTATCGGGAAGCTCGAGGTCCTTATAATGAACAAGTATAGCCTGTAATAAGCACCTGCCAACACTAACTTATTGCTAGTTCCTGCGTAATTCATGGTCAGCCAGAGTTGCCAACCGCCCGGGGCTACACTCTTCAAAGTGCGCGACTACCGTTTAAACTGACAGCCGACAACGTAGCTTTACACCTGCACACGGAAGAAGATCACAACACCGCAAACCGGGTCCACCACGTTCCAACGTTTACGCACTCTTATACAACAAACAGTACATCTCAACGATATCGGTTACCATTACAGTACTTGGAACCATTCAATTTTAATGCCACTAATTCAGATTACAAAAAATTATTAGCATTACCACTTATAATTTAGATGCTATTTATTAAGTATCATTATGAATACATCACCATAGTATTTTAAATTAAAAGCTCAAATTACTAGTTGGTAAAATGTCATTATCATTGTTGTTGTTGTGGTCTGCCAACCTATCTTGCGCAAGTCTTTTAATTTCCGCATACATACAACATTCCACATCCTACCTAATCTGCTTAACGTATTCCATCCTTCTCGTCCCTCCTCTGTTCTTACCCCACACACTTTCCTCTAATGCTAATTTTACAAGACCCTCACGTCTTAAAACGTGGCTACTAATCTATCCCTTCTCTTCGTCAACGTCCTCCATATTGTTCGCTCTCATCCTATTCTGCTTAGAACCTCCACGTTAGTGATTATATCCACCCATCTGATTTTACAACATTCTCCTACAGCACCACATTTCAAAGACTTCAATTCTTTTCCTTTCTGCACCTCCTATCGTCCACTTTTCGCATCCATATAACGCCACACTCCATGCGAACATTTTTAGCAACAACTTCCTAATATATTACCTGTAAGTAAATTCCTCTTTTTCCGCGTAAGCCTTTCTTGCCTGTGATATCGTTCTCTTTATGTATACTATACTTATACCATCCTTAGTTATTACGCTTCCCAAGTAGCAATTTAACAAGGTTTGTTATTACATTGTTTCCCATACTACACTCCATATCCTTGGTTTTCCCTTTATTAATTCTCATATTGAACTCTTTCTCCAGGACCACGCTCATGCCATTTATTACGGTTTCCAAGTCTTCTTCTGACTCACCTAATACTACAACATTATCGGCAAGACGTAGACGTTATTATTGTACTAGAACGTGGGTTAATGTTATAGGCGTTACAAATTTTCGGTAATTTAGAAGTATCATGACGAACGTCATTCACGGCCTCGATGTATTCTGGTATGCCATGTCTTTCACGAGTTATAAATACATTTGTATCTTTAAGGTCCAATGACGTTAATTTCTTCTGTGTTTTTTTGTTATGTATTGATCTACCTACCTTTGAAATGGACAAGACATGCTAATGGAGAAGTTAAAGAATAATAACCATGGAACTTGTCTTCTTAATGCTGTTCTCAAAACAACAGAGAGAAATGAAGAAACGATCAGGGTCTGGAACAAAAAAAGTTTATATTTTGCTGTTCAAGCTAATAAAAATAATAGGACAATTAAAGAGAAACAGACACAGCAGAACCTATTTTATGTCATGGGTATTTTTTATTCAAAACAATTTGAAATGAATATGAAGGTATTTATTATTTAATAAATTTTAATTATATAAAAATGAAAAATCAATTTACTTAACATTCATTAATTTAGATTACAATAAAAATTGAATCCATTTTCATTTTCAAAGCCGGTTTTTTTATTAGCACTAAATACTTTACAATCATTAAATATCGTACAAAATAGAAACATGAATTCTATACTGGGGTCGTCTTTGCGAGTCTTCTCATAGAAACAGAAATACATACACAACCCTCTGCGGAATCGGCAGTACATGGAAATCGGCAATAGGTAACACACAGAGTAATTACAGTTTTCCAGCCCCTTGGGTCATAGATGATGTACCGATCCCGCCGCTCGGCCCAACTGAACTTCCTTGTTGAACAATGAGCTCCTTGTTCAATTAGTTTTCCTCTTTTCCGCCACGAACTAGAGCAACCATTGCGCCCATATCTAAATGTTGCAATCTCCAATCTCTAACTTTCCAACCTCTTACTTTTTTAATGAACACTGCTATAGCTTAATGTCCTGAATTCCTAATGCTTAGTGTCCACCCCTTCATATTTAATGCTCAGTTTTCTAAAATAATTTTTCTCGGTTTTTAACATCGTTTCCCCACTTTATTAATTCATTTGCGTCGGTGGCGGGGCTCGATCCAGTACATTAAAAATTATTAATCTTTCGTCTTTAGGAGGAACCATTCACCTCACTCCACCGATGTTTGAAGGAAAACACTATGTCTTGTCAGATTCCAGGTTTCCCCGAATCTCAATAAGTTCAGAAGACTCAGGACGGCACCAGCTTTTCTAGGTTTTATTATCCTGTCTTTAACTTTATTCAACTTCTTTATGATTTTTTACTACCAAATTCCGCATTATGTTGTGTTTGACCATTACTAATTATGTAACTTGGAAAAATAAATCAGTCTGTTAGACAGAAAATAAATTAATAAAATATGTAATGAAAAGTAGTAACACTACTTTGTGTTAATTCAATTTGGAACCTGAGTGGATGTATATTTACTTATAAATCTGAGCAGTAATCTTCACGGTAGTTACTCTTACACCAGCTGGATGACCGATCGAAGTAATTTTTTATTTTTATCACTACTCTGTTGTTTGTAATGAATATGACGTACATATTTTTCGATGGTAATTTGCTAGTTCTTTTCTGACAAAAAACCGAAGTTTTTATTATTGTAGTGATGAGTGTGTAGGGAAGGAATAGCGTATGCAGCGTATACATTGTCGGGAATTATTTCTATTGGATGCTTAAAAAATAAATAGAATCTCGTTTTGGATTGAGAGAATTAAATAATAGGTAATAACATAAATTTATCTCTCTGAAGCTTGATTTGGCAAAGGAAATTTAAATTTTAAGAGAACACATTTATCATCAATATGATAAAATTTATTTATAATAATGATTAAATTGGTGGTATCATAGTCATACATACATAGTTATGGTAAATGATCGAATCACATGCCTCTAAAATTAGGCTTGTGATTCTACGTAAAAATTGTTAGTTTCACTCTTTTAATATTCGTTTCCTCCTGCACATCCTGCAATAGGAATGACGGAAACTGCGAAGAGATAAGGAAGCTTAAAAATTCACTGCAAAGTTATTATCCTTATTATTTATAGATTTTTCAAATTGCATCATCGTATTATTTATCCGTTTCGGACCATCTCTGAATCTTATCGTTTCTCTTCCGTATTAATTAGTAATAAACTGGACATTTTCATGGCTCTCGCGTAATGAATTGTATAAATTTACATAGAAGTAGTAAATAGGGTTCTTCACACTTGGCAGGAAAGTATAGAATGGTCTAACGTGTATATTAAATGACCATCTGGTGCCGCAGATTTATTGAGTGCCAGACAAGGCGTAGAGGAACATGTGCTGACAACCCAGGACCTGTTAATTGTTTGGTAAAGAAGGATATTTCCTTCACCTGCCCGTTAAGTCAAACTTTCAGGAAGAGGAACTCATAAAGTCTTACAAGACATGGTTGTAATTGAGTGGGCTGATCGACACGTCTGATATGATGCTCATTTGAAACATTTTTAAGCAGTGGAACTAAGGCTGCTTAATTTTAGAAACAGAAATCCACCGTTACAGATCAACAAAATTTTAAGTAGTATGACAAATTAGGCCTAAGCGTTTTAGATTGGTGTGGAATATCATGTAAAGTGTACGGAAGTTGAAATTTTTACATTACATTCGATACGAGGATTATTAAGACACGAAATGCATATTCAAATATTACAGAAAATCAACTTATAGTAATCATAGAAGCCACAACAGACGCTAAGTGCTATGTTAATATGAACAATATCGTTAAAGTCTACTGAAATATTGGCAATTACAAAAAATTGTTATATTGTGTTAAAAGTAATGTAGATGTCCCAATGAAATCTGGGGCGGAAAGGCACACTTATTGTTTAACAATTTTTTGTAAAATTATGGAAAAAGAAAAATGACTTCATAAAAGTACAATCTAATATTAATATAACTTCAGACAACGAATTTAGATGTTTTATTAACATTTAAAAAGAAACTTACAAATATCTCGTTCTGCCCCTCTCCCCCGGGGCAGAATGAGACAGTATGTTTTTTGATTACAATTAATTTACAAAATTTAATTTAAGAAAAAACGTAAACCCTTTACTTTCCGTATGCTTGATCGCTTATCAATTTTGACTTCCGCAATGAGTTTTTTTTGCAAGTGCAGAACCTCTGCTAGCTTTCCCCCGTTTATTTTTCTTCTTAGTCTATTCTTTTTGGGTACAACAACCTGTAACTCATTCTTATAAATTGAGGAAAAAACAACATTTTGCCTTATACAGTAGTATCCAGTTCCCCCTGTCAGGTTTGTCTCATATTAAGGTTTCTTGCCTAGCCTTAATACAAATAGATTTAAACCTAACATGTAACTTATATGCAACTAAAGACACCTAATTTACGAATATATACCACTGAAGATTTAAATGATTTAAAAGCGATGAGTTTTGTTAATTACCTTCTGTTGAATTGCTGCAAAAATGATAAGGACACAGATGTAAGACGCCAAAACGTGAGGTCATACACAAGATGGAGTCAAAACTTGGTCAAGACGGTTACCAGGACTTCTTCCTTGGCCAGTTACAATCCACCCCTATTTAATAAAATTTCTGCACAATCCCGTAAAAAAAGGTAAGGTATCCCCTACTATCCCGTTATCCCGTTCCGCCTCGACTTCCCTTATGTGAAGCACGTCCAAAAGTAATCCTATATATATTTCTATTTCGAATCATGTTGAGGTACTATTTACATATTTCATTTGTGAACTTAACTGAAACAAACACTAACGGAAGTATTTATTTATTTGGTCAATTTAACCTAATGCTAATTACGTATATTACAATTTAATATTTCTTACATTTTCTACACTAAATTATTTAATTTATATAACAA
This sequence comes from Eucriotettix oculatus, assembly GCA_034510155.1. NCBI lineage: Eukaryota > Metazoa > Arthropoda > Insecta > Orthoptera > Tetrigidae > Eucriotettix > Eucriotettix oculatus. The sequence continues at coordinate 50,897,272 of CM067381.1, forward strand.
TATTAACTCCATACTTTGTTTGATATAATACATATACACAACAATACGCCTTAAATATGAATTACAATAACGACAGTACGATTTGTGAAGAAATTTAATAAATTTACAGTTGTATTGTAACACAGAAAAGGGGAAAGTTTGTGATTGGAAACTATAGAGAGAGTTGGACGGCTCCCTAGTTTTGTTCAAAGCTAGTCGTTTCTGCAGCTTCGAATAAGGCGCTCGTATAATTGAAGATTTTACCGGAGTTGAGGTATGTGCTGTTAATGAGGTTAATTTTTAAAAATTCTGTTTTAACTTATAACTGCCACGAATTTGGTAGAAAGTACAGTCAGAAAAGGAAATTGAATTTTAAAAGTACATCTGTCTAATATGATAGGCTACTTCCATAAATAGTGGTTCACGTATAACATTTCTTAAAATGGAATTCTTTTAAAGATTAAGTATAATACGTTACTGAAGATTAGAATTATTTATTTCTATAATATTTATTATTCTACAAAATTATTAGCATTCTTCGCTTTCGAATACATTGCATTTTAATATTTAAAACAAAGCTGTTTGAGTGGAAAATATTTCTGCTGTATATTTCTGTTTTTTTTTACTGTCGTCAACTGAGTATAAACTTGAGTCGTATAAACTTGAACATAAGCGGGAAAATATTTTATAAACCAGAGAGTTTTTGGTGCACCTGATTGCTGTATATATTTAAAACCTCCTTTTGTTTGTAAGTAATAACAGTTACAGAAAATAGACCTTGTGTGTTGCTTACTCATGGGATGTGGCGTTCACTGAATACATTTTTTCCTTGTTTCAGAGTCCTTGTATTGTAAAATCTTGCAGAAATTGGGCCACTCTAATCTCACGGTACCATTTTAAATGCAGATATGTTATTAAATCGCTGCTCACGTCACCATTATTAGCATTACCATAACAGGCTTTTCGGTGAATTATTCATAGACGTTAATGCAGTTATGAATATCTGGTCACACGGAGTGGGAAGTGATCAATTCTCGAAGAATGTACCGTGTGTCCATCAAGTATACGCAGGGGATTTTAGCGCTCCGCTAATTCAGGTTGACATTGCACGTGACTAATGCACGACAACCTGTCACTTCTTGGTGAAATTTATTACAGAACTGGATTGATGACTTTTTTTTACACTTTAGAACGCTAAGCTCGCAGTGGACTCGATCGTATCCACTTCTTACATATTTGATAATTTGACAACTTGCTATATATTATACAGAAAACGACCAAAACAAGAACAGATGATAAATTAATTAATCTCAGTATATAATAAATCACTCTAAACGACCCGTATTGACTCTGTGAATGCTAGTCATTTATTACAAAATATTAAGAATTACTTAGATAAGGGAATATCCATCGAAAATTACACACTACCTTGATGAAGCATTTGAACAGCCACTTAGACATTTGATTAGTCAAGACTGTCCACGGATAATATTCAGGGGAAAGTAACCACAATCATGTCTTCAGACTTTTGCTCTGTCGGTCAGCATTTTTCACCGTCAAGTTCATTTTTAACGATTAATTTTCAAAACAATTTCCCCGAATTTATTGAACTAAACTGGCCCGACTGAAGCACGAGTAAGAACAATAGTAATGAATATTGTTGAGGGTGACGATACAAGTAGAATAAGGAACGACAACCACGCACAGAAATGATAGAGTAATATTTTATTTTTAACTTTCTTTTCTCATTAATTGTAGACCAAAGTAATATTTTTAGGTTAAGTTTTCTCTTGTGAAACCGTAACGAAGAACCGTGCCGCGTAGGGGCGACATCATGCTTCACTTGGCAAAGTCCGAAAAAACGAAGAAACCATAAACGTGATTATAAGCTAGTATTCTTTTTCTTTTTCCAACAGGTCAGATAAATTTCGTTTATAAGTGAGCTGAGGCTTTCCCGGTGTATTTCTGCAAATTTCGTTTAATTTATTTTTGTAACTTCAAGTTTTTATATTTAACGAAATTATATAATTTTACTGGTAATTAAATTGTAAGTAATTTTTGATATATGTTAATACAATGGGTTTCAATAAGGGCGGATCATTGTTGAAATGGAATAAAACAAGCTATATGTGAGGTATTAACGAATTTTTTGGACAGTCCAAAATTCTTGAACACATCACAAACAGCTTGTTTTATTACATTTTCATAACGACCAGCCCTTATTGAAAAACCCTATATAATATAAATTTTATAAATATATTTTTTCTACGTTACCAAAACATATTTTACAAATAAGAAATTCAAGGGATTATTTGTTAATAGTCGATATTTAACTGGTATTTACTTTACGATCTTCAAACTTCTTCGCAACCGAAACAGAAAAAAGTATAATTTTTTTTTCGTTTTGTGATTAGTGAAAAGTAATAATTAGTGTAGTCTGAAATAGAGTGCCAAAGATAAACACTATTGACTATTATTTATTTAAGGAGATTTATTAGAAATTGATATATTAAATTTTTATTCGAGCTTAATAGCGTTTCTAAATTGCAAACTGTCTGCTGAAATAAAGAACAAGCCTCGCATTTTAATTTAAACATTTGAATGTCGTTGGTAGTAATAAAAATTATTTTCAGTGACCTCATATTTAGAAATACTTGTCAGAACATTTTGTGGAACATGTGTCAGAGCGACCTTTTTAACTTTTCACGGAGTTGTCTCCTCTTGACGTGACATGAAGCTAAAGGCTCTATAGCAGTTAGGCAAACTAAAATGTACAATTGTCAGGTCTACCCCTCTGAAAATTAATACATGAAGAAGTGAATAAATACTCAACAACTGCAATAAACGTCACATGCATAACTTGTTTCAATAACTATCCCGTCCATCAAACACGTTAGTAAATTTGGAAATTTTTGTTATTTTCACCTGCAGGTTTAGGAATTGTTAGGTTTTAATGCGATCAGATATGTCGATTTTTGAAATTTGCATATATTTCTCTTACAATAGGTTCAACATTGTCCACTTACGGTAAAAAAAGTGTGATTAAACTCTAATAATCAGTTCACAACACATATTTTGGGGAATAGTTATTTATCGTGAGATACTATGATTTAGAAATAATGGAATGATCGTTACTTATTGTTACTAATTTTCTGTGTCAATATGTCTGGTTTGTTATCAATGACTTGTGATGTTATTTGGAGATTGGGATTATAAAATCAATGGCAAGCAGCTTGAGAGAAGCTGACAGGATAAAAAAAACTAGATAAGGTAGCGCCGGGTTGGTTTTTCTAAACTCATTGAAATGTCGGGAAACTTGGTTATGTGGCGAGACATGGTATTTTCCCCAAAACATTAGTGAAGTGGGATGAATTGCCCTTTCCAGAGGCTAAACATAAAGACTTGATTGGAGAGGGTCGAGTTTCCGCCAGCGAAGGAAATAAAATTATGGAGTAGAGAAAAATTGTTAAAAACCGAGGAAAGTGATTTTCGAGGAGATTAAGGAGTGACCATTGAGCAGTGGACAATAAAGAGTAAGAAGTTGGAAAGTAAGAGATTGAAGAGTGCAAATGGCTATGAACATTTGGATAATGGGCGGAATGCTTACTCTTGTCTGTCGAAGCAAAGAAGAAAACTAAATGAGCAAGGTGTTCATTGTTCAACAAGGAAGTAAAGGATTCGGTTGGTACCGGTACGTCATCTATGAACTTAACAGCGAGTTACAGGCTAAGCTGAAAAACGGTAATTACTGTGTTTTTAACCATTTGCCGATTTCCTCGTATTGCCATTCCGCGTAGGGTTTTTGTATGTATTTTTGTTTCTATGAGAAATCCAGCAAATACGACCCCAGTATTGATCTCATGTCTATAGTTTGTAAGATATTTAATGTTTGTAAATAATTATATATATATATATTCAAATTGATTTAATTTTTATATATTGGAAATTAATGAATCTTAATTTAATGGATTCCTATTTTCATAAATATTAATTTATTTACCTAAACCAACATAAACCCATATATTCATTTTTTAACTATTGAGTTATATATTATATTTTATCTGTTTTTAACAGTGAGTATGCTCTTAAAACTGTCATAGAATAAATGAAGTGAGTAGAATATTTTGTTCAGAAAACGTCAAATCGTGTTGTAAATGTGAAACGAGAACAAATTTAAAATAGCTAGAGTGGAAACTAAGTGTAACATTATATGCTTGTGCCAAACAACTTCCCTTTACAGGTCTACCTGAATTTTCCCGTATGTTTCACCTGGCGAGGGAGGAGCTGAAGGTAAACCTGGAAATTCAAGTAAAATAACGTAACGCACAAAAACTTTTGTATTAAAACACGTATACGTGCTTACTAAAAATTCTGAAACATACAAAAGCTGTGCAGGACGGGGAACAGTTTGAAAATGCAAATGTAAGTGTCAAGTTCAGTCTCTCTCGCCGCATGTGTGGAAAGACTATTAAACGCGAATTTGGAGAGACATTAGCGGCCAAATCACGTTAACTTGCCTCGCTTTTCTGATACAGGAACAGGACTTTGTTGATTGGGATTGGGACTCCAGATGAATTCGCTTATGTAATTCTTTTGTCAACGGGACTGAATCGGGTCTTTTGCATTACTGCTTCAATGTTGCTACCTTCCAAAGTATTCCAGCGTACGCTTCTCTCAGAACTCTAATTCCAATTAAAATTTAATCTTTTTTTCTAATCACAAAATATACAAAATTAACGACTTCAATAAAATCCTCTATATGTTCTCCGGAAGTTGATTTAAGGAAAACAGTAGAATAAATGCAGATTTTCTGAATACATTCTCAATTTATAGTGCATTAACTAGATGAAGTACCCGGCGTTACTCGGTAAGTAATGAAACAGGAATGCAATAGACATTCGTTTCTTACAGTTTGTTACTTGAGGGTACACTACATTCTCTATTAACGAGGAATCACGTTTAGCTATAGAAGCGTCTAAAACCTCGTTTTATAGGGTTTCCAACAGCCTTAATATATTTCTGTTGTCAAATCCAATCATTTCTAAAACCTAGGCTGTTTATATGACAAAAAATCGTCAAAATTGTAGTTTTTTGTTACAGACGCGTATCATATCGATCCATTTCCGTTGGTCTGAGATGAAAAGGACATATGATCAAAATTTCAGAGAATTGAATTTCCAATCGACCACGTGTCCTCTGAATTCGTCTAAAATTCTCGAACTGCAGAGGTGTAAATTTTTTTGTTGTAGCTCAAGGAAAGGGGTGTGGGCGTTGATACACCTTAGAAATAAAGATATCTACTGATAGATCTCGGTCAGACAAAGAGAATAAGCCTTTACTCGTTTATTCAAGACTTTGCTAGAGGCAGAAAAACACCGAAAAAGACACCTCCAAAAAGTGGAAAAAGCGGATTTCATAACTTTACCTTATATAGGTAATATACAATATAAACTAATTGACTCGTTTCATAAATAGGGCGTAGATGTTGTTTTTAAATCAAGAAATATTTTAATTTTGTTCAAAATATTGAAAACAAAATTAACTTTCTGGAAAGACATAATTTTACATACAAAATGAATTGTTTAGATTGTAACACATTGTATATGGGACAAAATAAAAGACATTCAAAAGGACATAGGTGTGTCCAAACACATCCATATAAATAATCACAATTTCTATTGGCAAAATGTGGAAATTTTAGACGAAGAAAATAATTACATCGCAAGAATTATGTATATCAGGTGCAAACGCTCATGCAATCAATGTTAAAAATGACACGAATAATTTGAGCAAAATTTACGATACTCTTTTGCTGTAGTATTTTAACGTTTTAATATTCTTTAATAATTCATCACATGCACATTCAGTAATCTTTTTGGCTGTGGGAGTCTAGGAGTAAAAATTATGAATTGCTAAATTTGTAAGTTTTGAACCATGTTTTTTATACATAAATTCAAAAATTGTAACATAGAACCCAAAGTTAATTTCTTATAATATTATGTTTTTAGTACGCCTGAGGAAGTCTCAAAATGGAGACGAAACGTCGTTTTTGAATAAATACGCTCAAACTATTTTCAACACCGGCAACAACGTTGCTTGAAATTTATTTCGTCTCCTAGTTTTTCTGTTAACTCTAAACCTAAATTATTTCATTGTTAAATTTAAAATAATACTGACATTTTCATATTTTGAGCTAGTCGGAATAACTATTAGTCTACATATATTTAGATAGCTTCCTCCACTATTGTCTTCTGATAAAAGGATTCATCAAATTTTATTATTATTGTTTACCTGTCTTCAATACGGGGACACGGGTCTTTAGGTTAATTTAGCTTTTTTTAGTATTTGCTTTTGATAAGATAGGACAAAGCTCTAAGTTTTTCTTTTATACGTTACTTATTATTTCCATGTTTTTGTTTCATGCTTTTGTCACTCCACGGCTCTATCTGTAATATAAATAAATATTACCTGGTATACTATTCAGAACAAATATTTCGTTTATCTCCTAATTATATTCCCTGTACAAAGGGGTAGATGATTTTTTTAATTTCTCAAATTGTGGATAACAATTTAAGGCGTTTTCTCAAGTATAATGAATTCTAATTTCATTTTTATTGTTTTTCCGTCTTCTTTAACCGAAGAATCCTGAAAGTTATCTGCGTCATTGGAGAAAAGAAAGTTCGACCTCTTCTCTGTTAAGTGAACAAATTCTGTTACCTAGTCAGGATTCGAACTTCCGCCATTTTGCCTCACGATGGCGAATTGCAGTTGGATATTGTTAGAAACGTAAGTACAACTCTGTGAAACAACGAAAAACCGTATCATGGAGGTCGGTCCAATTTTTTTCATTCAAAAAAAAAAATTATTCACTCGGCGTTAATATTTTGATGAGGCAGAATTTCAATCTAAAATACGGAAAATTAGAAGTCAAATACAGATAAAACTATTATTTTATCCTACTGGACTATGGTTTAGATTTATATGAACTATTTTTATAGCATTTGATGATTCTTATTTTGAATAATGGCAATTGTGTGGTATCAATAGCTACGAAATTCTTTTCATATTCCATTGGCTACTACGCAAACGAGTAGGTAAACCGATGATAGGAAAAGAAAACTACCCTTTTAACATTAAAATCTCAGTCTCAGAAATTAAACTATTTATGTCTACAGCACGATATTTTGAACAATCAAGAGAGAGTTATTCTATCGAAAAGTTTGTTTTTGGTGAAACTTTCTTTCACTCAACGTCCCGTTAATCACAGTGACAGAATGTAGATTAAAATAGAATTATTGAGACGATCTTTTATGAGAAAGAAAAGTAAAACTGGCAGGAGTGTTATTTTCAGCCGCCTGGAAATTCCGTTACCGTTTTGAGTCACGTGAAAAATGATTCATGCTGGTCGACTGTCATTATTATGGCACATATTCATATGTTTTGGATTCTCTGAGGCATATGGAGAATAGGAGCGTGTACTTTCTCGGTCGCGAAATTTCTTTTTCCTTCCGAAAATATGGCAAATTAAGTGAATGTTTATGATTCCGTTCCTATCGTTACTTTGAAATTATTTGGGAACAACCAGTATTGGGCGAAATGACCTTAACAGTCTCGTACCACCACTCAAATATTGTTATTTTATTTTTGTTTAATAAAAATAGAGGGGCTGAGGTTGTTCGTTGGTAAGTTCCTGACCGATCGCTTCCTAAGTGGGCGTACAAGTTCTGCAAGAATATATATTTTTTTATAAAACAAGTAGACGATGAAATACTGCATGGAGCCGAGCAATTCGTTATTGTAGGCTGGATCTTATTCATTTCGGATGTTGGCAAAACCTTCGGGAATCTCAGAATCTCTAAGGTAAAAAAAAACGTTAAGCGAGCACGGTTTGAAAACAAGCGAATTGTTCATAGGGACAGTTAGTGTCTTTATAGATACACATGTACCGAACGACAGTAGCAACTTTGGATACTTGTGTGCTTTCTGGATGACAATTGTCAATGGAAACAAATTCAATGGACATACGTTTCTAGCAGTTTCTCTGTGTTTGACTATCAATCTCATGACGGTCCCTCAGACATATTCAACTGTGGTCTTGAGTGAGCTGACAGTCCTTACACTATGTGGCTCGTAGTATCTGACGACTATCCCTAGGAAACAGCGTCGGCAGGGACTTACCGGGAACCTGGCACCCAAGGAAGGACTAGGTACGGAGGGGCGAATCTGCATTCGTCCGCGGTGTCCTCATTACCTGGCGCCGATGACGTAAGTGGGCAAACGTGGGTGTCAGAGGAGGCCCCGGTGGGGGAGGGTCAGATGTGGGAGGAGGGGGGAGGAACGTCACCGCACTGCCCGACCAATCAAATCGCAGTGATTTGTCACCTGTCCTGGGAAAGGCCCAGCCTCCCGGCTCTCGTCTCTTCGAATTGGAGAGCGGCGACTCCGCGCGCAACCGCGCTCCGCACGCCCGCCCACGCCGCCGGCGTCGTGAGCGGCGACGCTGCGAAGCTCGACGGTGCGAGCGTCCGCCGCCAGGGGCGCTGGCTCCGGCCCGGACATCGAGCGAAACGCGAACGCGAGCCAGTCGCCTTCAGACACGCGGCGGGGACACAGCTCTGCTCTGCGCTCCAGCTCTCTCCGTATCGTGTGCGTGCTTCACTCTCCACCATGGATGTCGAAGCGTGTGTTGCTTTGTGAGCCGACGTTCTTCCCCTGCATTCTGCTGGAGCAGTCGGGCGCTATTGCGTGCGAACAGGGGTAAGTAAAACTCCAGAGCTCATACAAACGTCTCCCACGCCGCTTCGACCGCAACAAGACACTTGACAGGTCAAATGTCCAATCTAGGAAACTACAGAGACACTTAATAAAGCATTTTCCATAAATATATCCATCCTCTTTGCAAATTCGGTAGTGATTGCTCAAAGGAAAAAGCTCACAGATATACTCTACCTTCAATGACAATCTTGACAGTCCAAATATAGAACATGTTAACTCTAAATAAAGTACTTTCCCGTACATCTGACATTCCTTATCTGCATGTACCCATGTTTCAGCGTCTACAAATATATCCCGATATGCCAACCACAACAAACTTGACAGTTCAAATATCGACCCAAGTATCGCATAACGTGACATTTCATTATGAATTGTACGAAAAGTTTGCCACCGTTTTGTCCAAAAATACTCAGTTTCATTGTTGATGTTGAACTGCTTTTCAGGCTCCATGTTCAGTAGCAAATTTGACAGTCCTATCTACTATACAACATAATTTGATTTTTCACCGAAATCTATTATACTTTGTCAATGGCCCCATTCTGTTAAAAAGGTGCTGACATATATTTATTCCCTAACACCACATTGGACACAGCAAGCATGACAGTTCTATTATCGAACCTGGAAACGTGTGCTAATACAATATATTTTTCATAAAATGCTAGCACATTAAAATGCTGATTGCAAGCTCGATAATGTGGTTTCCAGTGACAGTAACAGAAATTAATTTAACAGTTACATTAATGAAACCAGAAACAGAAAAGGGTGACATGTAATAATGTAAACTCTTTAAAACCGAACGCAGACTCTGTCATTGTAAATGAAAACTATGTATCTAACCCTCTTACGTGTATCTATATTGAAACAACCTAATTCTGAATGTGTAATAACGAATTTTCGCGATATGTACTCAACCACTTTGTGCGATTACAGTTGATGTGTTTGTTAATTATATAAATGAGACTCGAAATGAGACAAACTGCAACCACAAACGACAAAGTTAATAACACTAATAGCGATTCCAGACATCTGAGAAACATTTCCCTTGTATTCCAAACAACACAATTTACGAGAATCAGACGTCACATTTCATGAAGTATTCAATCACAGGCAAATTATCTTAGGGCTGACGGCACAAATAAAAAAAATAAAACACATTCGGTGTAGTATATTCGTTAAATTATATTCAATCTTTTTCGTCGTGGTTCTGTACATTGCGTACAAAAACTTCAAACACTGTTTACATACTGTCAAAGACGATTTTTAAAAACACTGGCATGTGGGTCACAAGATAGAATATTTTTGAAAATAATTGACTTGAGTGGGTCACCGCATTTTGATTTTTGTTGACTTCTTCCTGGTTTATGGCTAATTATTTTCTTCCTCATAAACCATAAAATTGTTTTCACGAGGAAGTTTATGTAATTCTATTAATAGGACTATATTATTCTTTGTAATTCATGTTACTAATCTTTATCAATTGTGAACGTGGCAAAAAGCCGAGGAAATTCTGAAACACAATTCATTCCTCGTGAGAACCCCGCCCTCTTTTTCTCAGACTCACAATCCCCATGAGCTGCCTTTACATTCTGGTGTTGACGCATCTGTCCACGATGGACGCACGCGGTTTCGTGTGTATGGGCTTGCAGATGCATAGCAGCTGTTTTGTCGCTCACCGAGAGAGAGAGGGAAGCTAGGGGAAAACACGGGGATCCCACGTGCAGCTGGCTACGTGCTCATTGTTGCGAAATCTCGCGTGTGCGCGTGGAAAAATTCCGGGCCGGCGCCAAATCGTCGCTCGGGACCTGTTTTAGGTGCAAACTGGTTTCGTTACTGCGCTACAATTATAATAACTCTCAGGTGTTGTGGGAGGAGAGGGGAGAGAAGGATAAAAAACAACTAAAGGATAACGAGCAAAAAAAACTGCTTACGATTGCCGTGACATTGATAAAACCGCTAAGTAGAGAGTTAAAAAAACTAGCGGCCTTGCGACCTCGAAGCTAAAGACGCAATTGCGAAACTAGCTAATGAGCAACCTCGCAAAAGAATATATTTTTGTGTGGATTAAACTGCCTCGAGTAACGTAAATAGATCGAAGAGGTCCGAGTGCTCCCGCCTGTGTTGTTCTGTCGAGACTTTTTCTTGCTCTCAGTCTCTTTCGCGCTCTCCACTCGCTGCGATTATCGATTGTGTAATCCTAGCGAAAAGTGGCGGAGTGGCTGTAGCACCTCTGGCAAGCTGCCACGCACAACAAACCATCGACTTCTGCAGTCGACCAACGAGCTGTCAACGCTCTCTCTACTGCGATAACAGCCCCATCACTTCCACCCTTCACCAGTAAAAAAAAAACACTAATCTTTAAACTAAATACTACTATAAATTAATAAACAATATTACATAAAATAAAAATATTATGTTAGTCATATTTAGATAGTATTCTCTTTTCTTCTAGATGTAAAATTAATCTATGATTACTGATCTGTAATAGTAATAACGAATACACGTTATGAAAGTATTCTCACAACAGAAACAATACACACAGGTATGTGATGAAAAGGCTATTTTTGTTTCACTTCGCTTCTTCTTATTGGGAGCTTATTGTAGCATTTATTTTATGAGTACAGAATCAAATTTTCGCAAACGATTTGATAAAACTACTTGTTGCTAAACATTAGCTATGTCAAGTAGTAAAAATAACTTAAACCCCCAATTGCTGTCATAAAATTCCAGTAAGCAAAAATTGTATTTTTATTATAAAAATGATAGGAACTAGAAATAATTAAGAAAAAAATTTAATTTCCGAACTTTTTTAATTCGGTCAAGAAAATGTAAAATTATGACAAGTATGTAGTTGTTCTCCAACTTGCATTGGCACAAGTTTCTATTAATGAAATGAGATTATTTACACCAGAAGCGCTATTTTGTTGTTGCAAAAGTTGTGAAGGAGATTCAGAATAATTGATTATGCTAGAATTTCATATTTATGCCTATATAATTTTTTAAAACTCTAAATATCAAATGAAAGTTGTTCTAACGTCAATAAAAAACCATGAAATTATAAAACAACCAACCTTTTATTACAAGAAACAACTCTAAATACTGCACATTTTCTGAAATTGACAAGGTAGCTTAAACGTTTTATAAGGTGTTGAAAAGACCTATCTAATGATTTATTATAAATAGAACTTAATTATGAATTGCAGTATGAAGATATGTTTTTTATGAAACAATTTAGACTTTTTTTAACAAAGTAAATAATAAATATATAATTTAATCTGCTTCAACATATCCCCATAATGTTAAAAATAAGCTGTTAACATTTCAGATCTGTATTTATAACGATTCCAAGAGAAAATGTTCATAAAACTCGCTATCATAACGACTCCCATTATGTTTCAAAATTACGAAATTTTGCAATTTTCATAAGATATAGTGACAATTGGGGTCTTGATAAAGGGATATTATTATGTTTTAAATACTGAATTACGAAAAATGTTTTTAAGTTACAATTGTTTGAATTACTCTTATTATTCTATTTTTCTATTATAAATATAAGCAATATTATTTTCAGCCACTAAGATTCTATTGCATAAAAATGACAATTTTTTATTAGAAATAAATGTATAAGAACTAATAAACTGAGAATCATGCTTCACAAATATTAGCGCCAGAAACGCGAATTTAACAAATATTTGAGGAAGCAATCTACATCATTAGTTTAATTTGATCAAAAATATTAATTTAATATGCTTTCTTCTTTTGTAATACAATTATTTTTCCAGTACTGGGAGAAATATTCCAACTAAGATAATTAAAATATACCTTAATATTCCATTAGAAACTTTATTTTAAGAGAAATATTGTGAAATGCTTTCTTTACAATTATTCTCCGTCTCATTAGTCAGGCTAACAGCGTTGTTTTTGTATTGCAATAATTTCGGAATAAGTAAAATTCATTATATTAATTTAAATGAAATATTGCAAGGGTATGGAATGAAGTTATGTTTGATATAAGGAAAATCGCTATAGTACAATAAAGATAAAGTTGATTAATTATTAATTATATAAGGGCAGTATTAATTTATGCTACGAAATTTAAGTTAACTTGAAATTTGAAACAGAACTCAAATAAGGGTAGTTGGTAGTCTTCTTTTCCAGGAAAGAAATTTAGAGCTCTGTTTTTTAGTAGATTTTATTACTTATTCTTTTTATCTCATTACATAGCTTGATAATATTCATGTTTGATAACGAATTATCTATATTCTTGAAAATGAATTTCCTCATATTTTGACATTGGGAAATAAAAATAACACATTGTAAGTCGTTATTTATAAATTATCTTGTACATGAATTTACATATGTTGCACAAAGTGGAAATGTAATTAACTCAGAGGAACAAGGAGCTATAGCTAGACTTCTTTCTTGTGAAGTTTATGAAATAAATCTGATTTATAGGTTATAAAATGTATGTGTTCTAGAAAAATCTAACGTGGAAAAATTTCGCTATAAAATGTCTCGGAGCTGCCAAATGGTTTGATTACGATTATACTAAAAATCGCGACTGCATTATTTATTACGGAGACTGCGCGATGGTCTTAGGAATAGTATTCCTCGCAATATAAGAACGAGTAGTAACAGTTTCGCATTAATCGTTCACTGAACTTTAAAAGATCGGGCTGTAAAATTATGCTGATAAAACTGTTTACGGTCGCTTTAACGATTTCTTCGCGTTTCATTGCTATAGATGCGTAAAATTTGAGCCGTTTTCGTGAGATTTGTATTGGAAAATATCTGGCTACTTTGTGTTGCCCTTTTCGTTCAGCAGAAATCTTGCTGGCGTTATAAATTTGGTTTGGATTTTTTTTGCCGAAGGGTTTAACAACAGAATTTGTTCCTCTACGAGTAAGTACTCTGGCAAAAATTATTTTTATATGCAGTACAAAAATCAGAAAAATTGATTACTGCAAGAACAAATATGTTTGACAGAATGCCATCTATATTTAGTTATTCAGCATTAAAGAACATTGTAATACTTTGATGACCATTAAATAAATCAAAAAAGATTTATATGAATATGTGTTAATAAAATGTACATATTATAAACGACAACAAAATTAACTTAATAATTTTCACAATTATCGTATTCTCCTACATTAAATTCCTCACGTGTTTCTCTGAGATGTCTACGAAGTCACTCAAAATTTCCGTCCACAAGAGGGAATTTCACACAGTCGTGGAATTTTAGTGTCAAAGATTCTTCCAATTTGTGTGTTAATACTGGTAACGTTTTTAAACTACCGGTATGACACTTAAATTCTAATGACTTATTAATATTGAATACCATTAGATATTTCGCAGATTGTTACTTGTGGCCTTTTCATTTCTTTCTATGGTATAGGGGAATGCATTATTTACCATTTTTATTTGAGCAACTAATAAATATTTCGCCCGATTTTACTTTGAGGACTACAATATTTTCAAATTATAAGAAAAATTATATATATATATAACGGAATATATACATATATAAAATATACGAATTTCAGTTATATAGACACTGTCATTATTCGATAAGAGAGTAAAAACTGAAATATGATATAGTATGTAGAGGGTGAATAAATTAAGTTTTAATACGTGATTGGAAGGCAAATAAAAATAATGCAGAATTTTGACACTTAAATGACATTTTCCGCTTAATATATTTCTTAGCGTTATAAATTGCTGCAAATGTACTATTGAAGAAGTAACGTTAAACGGAGCCACGCGCTATCCAAAAAAACAACAACAAAAAAACCGACGTGTCGTGCAACCGCAAAACGTTTCCTAACCCAGTCAGCATTTAATATCAACCGCAAGGACCAGCCAAATGTCGCGGATTATTAACAAAGTCTTCTGTTTGGTTTCTTTCATCCGCCTCTGTTGATAACATTTCTCTTAAGAGCTAGCGGCAACGGTAAGCGTGTACCTAGGCTCGTTCTTTTCGTTGCGACTCTAGAAGGAAGTTCAGTTCCTCTCATTTTAACTATAGCTGATTTAATTTTAATATTTAAGATAAATTAAGTCTCTAAGTTATCATGTTAAATGAAAATGAATGCTCAACTATATTAGAATTTAATATATTCTTCTAGTTAACAATTTCCTTGTGGTTCACATTCTGGTAAGGAACACGGTATAAAACTGAACGAAATTATTTTTATTATAGTAGAATATTATAATGAATACTACTATTTATTTTATTGGAAAATATATAAATATATATATATAAATATTTATAGTAATTTATTATTACACCTGGTGAAATGTTTGCAATGAATGGAAGGCAACGTCGTGTTGCATCAAATTTTATTTATCATTAACTAGACCGTTTATTCATTTATTTTTATATTCAATTTCTTCCTGAAATCTGTCAAATTTTAAGGCATGAAACCACAAAACATCTGTTAAAATAAATTTTATATTTTTGTATTGCCATGAAACAATCTTCGGTAACTGTAGCATAACTCTTGCAATATATTTCCAAGATACGTTTCTTCGCAACAGCTATTACAGTGGAATACGACATCATTTTTACGTCAATCAAAGAGAAGCTGCTACCATTCATGATTATTAACATTAATTTAATTCACAATACCGTAGGCCTATATTAATAATTAAAAGATTTCGGTCGTGGCCGTCGAGGCACTAAATTATTCACAATACATTAAAAAATTTACCTGAAGAAGTACCCTAATGTGGATGAAATATTATATTCATATTAATTCAATTTATTTTCAGACATATTTGGCCCTAATTTTATTTATTAATTTATTTAATGTCAGAAAAATGATTTTTGAAAATATAATAATTGATAAAACATTGTCATGATTGAGACGTAATGTAATTTTGTGTGAGTCAATGGAAACACATTCGTTATGAATTTCTAGATTATCTTATGTTTTTCCGTGAAATATAATTACTTTTTATTATAGTTACAAAAAAACATTAAGTAATCCTAGGATATAACCAGTAATACGAATTAATAAACCAAAATTATAAATTAATTTTGATTGGAGTTTATTCAATTTTGAAGGAGCTTTCGGCAAATGCCATAGTCATCTAGAAATTTAAAAACTCAAATTTATTGAAACATTACAAAATTATATGGAATGTTTACAGTATAAAAACCAATTTCGTTATAACACGTTTTCAATTATAAATTGAGGGTATGTATAGTAAGATTTAAGATTGGAAACATGTTATAATCAAATTTATTTTTATGTTATAAAAATTCCATATCATTTTGTAATGTTCGAATTTATTTGTTTTTAAATATCTGGATGACTATGGTATATACCGAAAGTTCCTTCAAATTTGAATAAATTTCAGTCAAAATTAATATTTAGTTTTGATTTATTAATACGTGTGACTGGTTAAAACTAAGGATAATTCTACAATATCATCTGAATTAAAAATCATTTATTATCAAAAAATTCCTTGAATACATTAAGTTACATCATGAGCAAATAGATGGCGTTTCGACTTATACTTGTGAAATTCTGGCCTAAAGATACTGACATAAAATATTGAATCATACGAGATGAGGTCCCAAATTTAAGGAACGAAACGTCGTGAGCTACTATGCAATAAAATTTTATATTACTTTTTTGCGATGAATGACTTGTATTATTTATTTATTTTCAAGTAGTAAGATATTGTAACTTGTAATAATTTTTTTCTAATTTGCGTCTGCCAAGAATTAGACAGTAAAAGTTGTTATCGTAATAATAATTTTTTATTCTGTCAGAAAATGACAAATTGGTAACTCGACGAGCAGGGTCATAAACGGAGAGTCGAAAAGGTAATCTGTATATACTTTTTCCGTTGTCTCCAAAATTTGTAGACGTGAAACAGGAACTAGCTTATTTAGAAACTCTTACCGCTAATTTTTTTTATTAACATTATGGAATAATGCTGAGTAGGCATGCAGGAAAAGAGCGAGAACGGAGACTTGGTAACTTAATAGGGAGATGCTTGTGTATATTGTGGCTGGATGTGAGTATGTTCTGTATCAATGCGTTCGACGGAGGCGGGAGGTAGTGACGGCGGAAAACGATGATTTACGTGCGCTGTCAGAACTCGCTAATCCTATCTTCTCGATATCGTGGCAGGGGAATGCTAATGCACGCCAATTACCGCAAGGATTCTGCGAAATCGCTGATTATTGCCAACTATCCCTGGCCGCCCCTGTCGCGGGTTAATTCCATATTTCACATCTGTAATTACACTCGTTTTTCACTACAGCAAAAGATCCCCCACCTACATCGCACGAAAATATTTTCCGGGGGAAACAATTTCCGTGTGAGTGGCTTCATATTCTTGTTAGGAAGAAAACATTCCACTTTAAATACAGCGAATAAAATTTCTACTCGTGAGTAGAAGACACGGAATCATTGTAAGTAAAAAAATAATATTGAATAAAGACTGATGATTAAACAAAAATGAGTTACAAAATATTTGATGTGTGTATTTGATAAATTTTTAATCAAGAAAGGTCATATAGCAAAGTAACCTGTAAGTAGCACTAAATAAATAGTCCGATAATATTCCTTGCCATCAAATCGAAAACCTTCAATCTAATAGACGAAATTAGTTATTTAGTAGCCTGAAATTTTCTATTCCATTACTCTAGCTATTTATGAATTGTATTCTTTATAATCTATTTCTGTTTTAATATTTACTCTGATAAATACTTTCATTCATAATGGTGCAAATAATTTAGTATTGTTATGAAAACTTTCTTACAGGAAGTATTCTGTACTGAATTTCGAAAATGCGTTGAAATTTCTGTATTTTTGTTTTAGTTCTGTGAAGAGATGTTTATAGCCGAGATTTTAGCATCCCAATTTCCAGTATCTTCTAAATTAAAAATAAATTAATCACCACTCTGTAGATAAGACGAATATTATATTTCTAATATGAATAAACGATACTTATAATATTAAATAATACGTTTCAGTGTATTAAATCCTATGCAAATAAATAATATATGAAAGGTTTAAAAATAATATCAATATGACTCAAATTAAAAGCTCTAAAATATTTTAGACAAATCTGAAGAAACTAATTATCTTATATTCATTCGTGTGATATAAATAATTTTTCTAATCTATCTAGAATTTTTTGTGATATTCCAGGTCAATTTACTTAAAAATGAAGGAAACCTTCTTAAGCTAACTTGATCGAAATTTAGCTTCCATTTAACCAGTAATTGTAGCTGAAAGTAAAATGCTGTGCTGTGTTCAGTCCGTACTCCTACTTGCATTTTTGAAATAAAATAATATTTATATGTGACGTAATCCAGTTTAAATTAAACAGAGATATACAATTTTGAATTCTATTTCGTATAATATTCCCTTATTTTCTCCGAACAGTTTCATTTGTATGAGTTTTTAAAAAATTTCAATATTTATGTTGTGGAATGCGTGCAATAAAATAACCACCTCGCACCAAAACTGTTAAAATTATTACAAACCCATCTAAATTAACCGAACGGTGTCTAAAATTACCGACATAAATTTACGAGCTTTTTTTATAAAATTCCGAATCTGGCTATATTTTTATTCAATTAAGGTTTGACGGAATATATACCTCCAAATAACTTTAATGATAATTAACTTTACAATTTAACAGCCATTAAAATGTTTACGTAATATCAGAATTGCTACGAGCCATTAGAAAAAATATAGTCATTTAAATGTTTGATTATTTAACGAAATACATAAATATTAATACAGTTAGTTAAAAGATTAAAAAGTACAGTTTTCAATTGTTTTGAATATAGACATCCAGCAAATAAATTTTTATAATTATTAAGTGATGAATATCGCCCCTTTGAGGAAAGTGGATAAGGTTAGGAATTATCTCCCCGATGACATATACTTAATGGATATGCAACTAACTAAATCCTGATTTTTGTTGATAAAGATAACGACTGCCCATGGCGGAGGCGCGTTCTTAAATGTAGACTCTGATACCAGTATTTCTCATTTCAAGTCATTAATTCTGAACCGTTATGCTTAACCCCTTCGTAGTAGGACTGAAACTCCACCCCAACTGTCTCGGAGCAAATAAAGTTCATTATTAAACAGTAAAATCGCCCTGGCACAAGGCTTTAATTAAAACTATGACAAGCGAGTAAGATGATTCCGTTGTCAGACGTTACGCTGAAATCACGGAACAGCCTCTCCGGCCTATCTGCAATATGAAATCTTTGAATTACGATTAAGTTACGTTTATGATGTTTTTAATGGTTTTGACCTTACAATTACACGGTAGTTTTGTGAGCAGCAATCCTTAGTCTTATTGGATAACTTTATATTACAAGTCTTTCTTAATAGTTTTATCAACTTGTACATCTAAAAATAATGATCAACTTTTTTCGAGTACGCTCATAAAATATGCTTAATTACTTGCACACAAATGGCGTACCAGCATTCTCTTGGTAATAGCCAGTTTAAGTATGATATATTATTATGATGCCCTTTTTCTGTTCATGTACTGGCTTATACCATAGGATAAGTCTGCGAAATCTACGAGGTACATGACGTGACTAGTCGTAATGTTTCTCCAGGGTTATGGGATGGATTATCTGTCACACTAGGATTCTTCCTATGACGTAGCAAACTGGTACGAAACGTTTTGCAACTTTACTTTTCTTTCTTTGACGCTTGATCCATTGAATTTTAAAATTCTGTTCATCATAAACTTCTCCCTATCCAATGAGGTATTATGCAAACTTACGTTTTTCTTTCTGGTCGATAAAATAACTCGTAAATAAAAATTTAAATAAACAATAACATTCTTTCATGGTCCCGACTCCTTATAACTTAGATTTAACGTCTGTTACATTATTATATACATATTATTTGTCGCCCGTGCTGTTTAACTTATATATAGAACAGGCAATGAAGCAAGTTAAAAATCATACTGCAAGGAGAAGAGGGAAGTGTGTGGGGTAAGAGAGACAATAATAATATACGCTAAGCAGATTATGGAGGATGTGGGATGTGTTAGTTATGAGAAAAGGCTTGCGCAAGATAGGTTAGCATAGAGGGTAGCATAAGACCAGTCTTAGGACTGAATACCACAACAAAAACAACATGCACACTAAATATATTTAATACGAAAATTGTAACAAATTTTTGGGGTGATTCGCATTCGCGTACCGCAATACTTTGGTCCCTGAAATGTCTTATATCACATTTCTCTTATTAAATTGTTAACGATTCTCGTGTCTACCGTATCATTTTGTCATGTTGTTTTAAGTGACGGTGAAAATGTAATTTAAGAATATATACGCAAACCGAGAGAATGTTAACATGTATGCAAGATTTAAATCACTTGCCTAACATATTATTAATTTTTTTACTGGGTACGGGATTCAACAATTGACAGAACAGTTAATGTAATCGATTAATTTCATTACAAAAAATATATAACGACAACATGAACGTTCTGCTTATATTCAATCGTGATAGAAGCTAAGCGTTAATATTTAAGGAAAGAAACTCTGTTTCATGTGGGGTTTGCGCTCACGTTTCATGGTCGTTGTTAATACATATTTCAATAGATGGTTAGCCAGGTGGTGATTATAATCATACCTAGAATTTTGGAAAGGCCTCGTCTATTGTAGCTGATCAAAGGGACAGAGGGTGACTCAAGTTGCAGTACTTCCTCCCGAACAGTTCCCCTTCTTTTCATAATATTTTTTCCCACTCATTTCTCAACGGTAGCTGACATACTACAACTATTTTCTTACTTTTTCTAATCCTCTTTCCCTTTTTCTGACTCTATGAAGGAATTGTAAAAGCTTTTTCTTTGTTTAGATTCTACAATCGTTTTAACGAGAACCAATTATCTTGGTCACATCCTCTATAAAAAGTTGTTAGAATTGAACAGCTCGTGTCAACTAATTAGAAACACATGTTTTAGTTCAATGTACAATAACAACTGTTATTTACCAATATTAATTAGCCTCTAAACTTAAGAAGACAGTGATGGGAAGAATAAATGTTGCAATTTTAATTTATTTAATTTATATGTGGTTTAGTTTCAGCCTTGAATATGTATCAGTTGTGGATTTCAATATTAGAAAACATTCAACTAAACATATCAGAATATCACAAAGAATATCCCTGGAAAAGAGAAAGAAGGTCTTGTCTTATCTCGTAACTGTAACCCCCTCCGTTTCTTTATATAGACATAATAGGCTTACTCTTGTGATACGTTTATCGCAGTGGCCAATTGATGGAACACGCGTAACTAATATGACCAAACAATTGCACTGTGAGCCTCGTGGTTGGGAAATGTAAGACGAAATTGCCGCTGCCTCCCTGCCTTCCGCAATTTGAACCCGATATCTTAATAGGCTGCCTGCTACAGGGATCCGGCTATTCCTCATATTCCTGTGGGTGATTTGAAATCTGACTTTGTGCGGGGGAGAGGAGAATTTTCTTGTTCATACAAACACACGCACATAGACTCAGCAGCTAGAAAGACTGAGGATCGAGAAACGGTCAAAAATATATTTTTATTTCATCAAGGATATGACGTGACGATTTACATTCCCATTTCACGTTTTTTCTATACTCCTTTCTCCCCTAACAAGCTTTTCCTTTCAAGAGAAAAAAACTGTAAAATATTCCATTTTTTTCTCATTAGGTTCGAAACCTTAACGTAATATTTTTAAGGATTTACTAGACCTAATAAGGAATTAACTATGAAGTTCTGGGTCGACAGTTATAGCACGCCGATGATCGTAGTTATTATTTTAAATTTCAGGCTTAAGTACAGTTTAAAGAATCCATTGCACTAATTTCTATCTTACTAACGACAAGTTCAGGAATTTTAATAAAATAAAATATGGAGAGGGGTAGAGGTAACTAGCGAACACGAGAGATAAGATATTGTAACCAATTATTAATTAGAATCATATTATATTACTCTCCAAATTTACTGTAGATCCCACTCACTATAGTATCTGCAAGGAAGTTTATACTCCCATTTTTTTTTTGTTTTAGAAATTTTGATATATGAATATATATTCAATAACATGTTAAGTTTAACAAGTACAATTCGTTTTTTATTTCAAGTTGATCAAATTTAAACAAATTATTTTCATACACGTTTGTGATCGTCAGCCGATGATGTTCGCACATGTCAATATAGATATATAAAAGTACAGCATTACGCCATAGAACAAAATGACCAACTTACAAACTATCAGAACTCGTAACCAGTATTAATCTTGTAACGGATCGTTACAATACTGACCCTTACGTTTAAATGCAAGACTTATTTGATCATCGACTGTCCTCTATTCTTCCAAACGTATCATATACATTTTCATTTAAGGTTAATTGCGCATTTCATTTCTTGTGAAATTGTTATCCGCAACTTCGAATGTGTACCAAACTGACAAGTCTACCTATCTGTAGCTCTGATTTTCACAGTGAGCATCTTCCAACTTATGGTATATTTTATTTGAAGATTTTATTTCAGTTGGGGTCTGGCGCCAGTTTAAGTGGACGAGTGCGGACTTACTCGTATCTTCACAAGATAAGCGAAAAGTGAGTAAAATAATGCAAAATTGCAAGTAAGCGAAATTGGTCTGAGTAGTATTGATTATTATGACTTCTGAAATATCAATAACTCATATCCAATTAGGTTCGTCGTAATCAATCAAATAATTTAATTGTTATAAAGGGAATTTTAATTGGGCAGTTTCAGCTCAGGCACAACTCAGTTGTCAACACTAACTAGACGAGTCTAGAGCTATAAGTTAAGAGAAAGCCATATAAAACTGGTCTTGCTCCTAAGACAACCTTTCATATTGCGTTGTTTCTGTAGACTAAAAATATAAATTCCATCAATTATTGCGATTAATTATGGGACGAACATGAGCAGCGAGATTTATCGGTCAATACGATACTTTTTTTAAATATGTGATCGGCATAAATTTTCGTGGTTGGATTAAAAAAAAAAGATTTTAGAAGTACTGGTTTATTAAGTACGTCAATCATCATTTAATAGATGTGAATTAGGTATCATATTCCAGGTTTTCAGAATATTAATTGGACGTGAATAATTGTGTATAATAACATTTTTTGTAGTACTAATACCCCAGGAAGTCCCAAATTTGGTGACTATTCAACTAAATAAAAAGTTTGTACCTGATCATTAATTTATTTCACTTAATTAATATGAAAAAAAGGACGATAAATTATTTACTATTTAACAAAATTAGTTTTTTATATTACAATGCGTGTTACATTGGCCAAACGGGATGTTCTTAAAGAAAAGTATGAAATTCTATGTTCAAAATGGTTCAGTCGTGTCCATACACATTTATAAAAATAATCTCAATTTCTACTTGTAATATTTTATAAAGGAAAGAATATATTATATAATATTGATGAGTGAAATGCTGTGCATCATACGTAATAATTCCGCTATAAATGAAAAAAAGTATTAATGTTTATGACCCCTTTTTATTGTAAACTACTTATATCATTTAATTTTACATATTATTGCTGACTTTTAGCATCAAGAAACCTAAAAATTAGGCTCAACGGCATTGGGTCGGAAACAACTATTTTGGTTCCATTGGAATATGGAAAGCACACCGTTGAAAAATTTTAATTAGTTATTGAAATTACAATAAATGAATTGCATGTATTTTTTTGGATTATATTCATAAAACAGTATTTTAAAACTCAGGTTGTAGAAAATGCTCTCAGGTTTCCAACTGGATATAACATTTAGCGTCTAAATCAATGTTATACCCGGTTGGAAACCCGAGAACTTTTTCTACAGAAAATATACCGGGAAAGGTACGATCCAAAAATCAGGTTTATAAATTTTGTAATTTGTTATTGTAATAATTATCTTACCAAATGTGTTATACTTGAGCACCTGAGGAGGTTCCAGGGAAGAGTTACTTTTTATTTTATAAAATTGTTTCCTATAGCTAGATTGTTTATTATGTTCTAGGAATAAATTAAGAACTTTTTTAACATGCAGGATGGCCACGTTAAGAAATAGTACGTTATCATTACTTTTCCTGATTAGTTACAGTCATTACCTGCATTATTCTTGTATGGGAGAATAGGAGTTGACCGGAAATTTTTTAACGGATTCCATGCTGCAGATATCGTCGGCAAATCAGGATACTCTTTCCTGACGAATTATTTAATCGTTAATCGATATTGCAAACCAATGGATTTATCATGTACGTGATCCATTCCGTTCCATGAATAGTTTTTCAGCTTTTCACACTGATTGTATCGTCTTCGATGACGCGTATGCCAACGCTAACGCTTATGATCACACGCAAAATGTATCGTCTTTATTTTAGGAGAGACTAATATAAACATAGTCACTGATTTTAGTATGCAGAGTTGAATGTCAAGTTTCGCGTTGTGTTCCAGTCGAGCATTGTGAGACATGGTAGGTGGACGGGAATATATTTATGAACGCATTGTGCAGTCTTTATAACGTTATTCGGTCTGAATGGCTCCGCTTAGCTTCCCACCTCAACCGCCCAGCCTCTTGTCCCGTATTGAGATGTGACCACGAGCTGCGCCACCCACGCGAGGACTATGACATGTTACCTGACCTCACCGGTTTGTTTATTGTTAGAAGATTAGTGCTACTGTTGTAACGCTCCCAGTCCATTATTAGTTGGGGAGGGAGGGAGAAGAGAAGGGGAGACAGGTCCTTTTTTGCTTCGGACATTAAAAAATCCCACGCGCCTGGGAAATGCTTGCTTATATATTTTATTCTCCTCCTCTTCCCGAATCCTCCTGGTACGGCCGTGGAGGAGGGGGAGCGGTGGCTGGAGGAATGCGGACCCGCGTCTAGCGCTCTTTTTCTCCTCTTTGGGTTATTTATAATAGCACAGTGCGTCAGATCGTAAAACGTGGATGACGTCACGTGGCCAGCACCTAGCGCTTTGTGTACTTGCCGTATTAGCTGGTAATAAGGAAACGTTCAGCTTAACCTTTTATATTGCTTTTTAAGTGACTGGTCGAAAAGAATCCTTTAAAAGAACGACTTTGGTGGCCCTCCTTCGCCCGTGGTCGACGCCATCAAATATCATTTCTGTTGTACCGCTACAAACGGTAATACGTGTTTAAATCAGAGTATTCCCAAGTTGTAGCCTAGACGTCGACGTTAGAAAACAAACAGCGGTGGGCTATCCGCACTATAAGACAATTTGGCAGGTTTCCATCAACATATCGGTGCTTTAAATAAAAATAAAACTTTTTTGTTCATTCAAAACAATCGATTGATTTGTGATTATTGTCGTGCAGACTTTGTTCGTTTGTCTCAAGAAAACGGCCAAACAGTTTCCTACAAAGCTTTTCCCGTAGTATTCCGATGCCAATCTGACATTAGTCTGTATTGACAGACTTAACAAGTTGCAAAGTGGACAATTAAGAATTATCTTATGTAAGGATAAAAGATTTAGAGTCACGGTAACGTTAAGAGCAATGAGTAGGCCTTTTTCAGTGATTTTGTAAAGCTTCATACTCAATCAATAAATTTTTACGGTCATATTTTAATAATTAATATTTGGCTTATAAGTATGATAGGAACCCATACATTGTTAGAATTAAAGTATGATTATATACAACGAGGTATATTTACTAAAGCCATAAAATAATTTAAATAGTTAACAGTAGGGAATGTGAGAGTATTAATGAATTTAAGAATAGCTTATGCTTTGAGTACTGTATTAGTTCCTATCATGC
Source organism: Eucriotettix oculatus (assembly GCA_034510155.1). Taxonomy (NCBI): domain Eukaryota; kingdom Metazoa; phylum Arthropoda; class Insecta; order Orthoptera; family Tetrigidae; genus Eucriotettix; species Eucriotettix oculatus. The sequence continues at coordinate 50,922,816 of CM067381.1, forward strand.
ATTTACGAAATAAATTAGTTATTATTATTAGACGACAGAATGACGGACGTTTCGAAGCCTGGAATATTGGGTTTTGATTAAATTTTTATCTGCACTTCCCTCCCACAATTCCCCTGTTGTATAGAAACTTATATTGGTGTATATAAATGTAAACGTTTCATTAAATGAGTAATAACAACCTCTTTGTCAGTTTTTATTTTCTGTACATAATGAAGTTTACTACGTTTTGTCTTTCATTTGAGACTTTTTCAGTATAAAAAGTTAGCTGTTCGGCGGAAGGAACAGGTCCATAAACAGCTAAATTTTAATACGCGAAGAAGTCACAAATGAGAGACGAAACGTAGTAAGTTCATTATTTAAATAAAATAAAAACTGACAAAGAGGTTTTTATAACTTATTTAATATTTATTTAAATTACAGATAAACTATTTATTAGTAAAAGTTTCATATTCATGCAAATTAATATTTATTTAAATGACAAATAAACTATTTATTTGTAAAAGTTTCATATTCGTACAAGTTGGTGGACGTTACAGAATCTGATCGGTTTGGACAGGGATTTTGTTCGGTTTTTTCTAATAATTTCTCTATATAAGTTTGAGGCTTAAATTTTCATTTGAAAAGCTTGAAATTATAACCCAGTTTCATTTTAAGGGACTTACATTTGGAAGGTAAACAAAATTATAGTTTGGCGAGTGTTTCCGAGAAGATAGTCCTTTTAGGTTGAGACAACTCGTAACAGAAACTGTTGACAGTGTACATTGTAATGAATGATAAAATAATTATTTTGTTTGTAATATAATCAATGATACCATGAGAATATATATAATACACAATTTTGTTAATGCAATTTAAAAATAACTTCGCATGGTGATTTATTTCATTATGGGGTGACAAAATGGCAAAAAATCGATAACAGTGACGTAATATCAATAAAATTTTGTTTTAAATACTTATAATTTATTCTTCTTTAATTGTCCTCCTCGCGGTCTTTATTTTTACAAGCTTACTTCATTTTTCGGAAGAAGAAACAATATACTGGATTATTAGACTTGCTTTGCTTATGTGTACTTCATATTTGGACTTTCCTTCTTTCTCCGCGTTAACTATTTCAAGTTTGACCACGACGAACAAATGCCATCATCTGCTCAATATTCTTCCGTATGTATTTGGTCTCCAAAGAACATCACGGACATCATTATATATGGTAAGAACCAAGTAACTGTTTTCAGTTACGTACAACCCAAATAGTTTAACGTAATAATACCTGTTATTTACATGATATTTATTCCAATTATTTTACTGAATTAAATTTTCCTTTGCAACAAAAAAATTTGGTTGCAGAGCTGATTTAATATTATCAGTTTTAATTTACACTTATTTTTCTCTCAGTGTTTTTATTAACAGGCTACATGAGGGTGATCCTGAAACAGGCAACTCCCCTTTAATAGTATAGGAAGGGAAGTGAAAAGGATGTGGATGGTAGAGCAAGGTAGCAAAGGGGTGGTTGAGGCCCCCAGGTTTGACTGCGTACTTCATACTTCGTAGGACATCAATTTCTTTCCTAATTCATATTCATATTGGAAGTTCTAATAAGATTATGTTCTTTGGAGTTTCTTCAGAAATTCCAATCCACACAATTCGCGAATTCGAAAGAAATCAGCGATCTCAATTTTCCTTTGATATTTATCCTGCACCAGTTTCACTGAATAGTTCAAGTAATGTCCATCCGAGTTGATTGCCCATCAGTTCCCTTTACATAGAGAACTCCTGAGGAAGATCCGTACCACAAGATTCTGTAGCTTCAAGGAAGGTATTTTATTTACAAGGAGGATGGAATGTGTAATTTGACTACAGAGAAAATTAATTTTATGTTGGAGAGGGTAATGAAGGAAATATGTACATTACGCGTAAATGAATCCTTCAGCGGAGGTTAGAGGAAGGCCCAAAGAGATTGGCCGGTTACTTTGAACGTCTACTCTCATAAGGTTTTTAACAGTTAAAAAAAATCGTTATCTACATCACGTTTCTTCCTTATTTTTATGAGTTAAGCTGCCACAGGATCATGGAAAAATGTAGAAGATACAATAACCAACAAAGCGAATCGAACATTCGTTTGTAACTTTACTTATTTCTTGTTTATAATTAGGAAAATATGCGATATAAATAAACATTGAGTCAAACTTTTAAATTTACTTAAAAATTTATGTTCGGAGAAACTGTTTTGTGTAAGTCAACGCCAGACTAGTTTACGTAAGTCGTGGACTTCGCGGATGGGGATCAAAGAAAAAAGGTGGAAAGCCCGGAAATTTAATCTACTTTAGTGAAACATTGATATGCAATGCTTATAGGCGTAGACCTTAGCATTTTTAAAGAGAAATATAAGATAGTTATGTGTTGTACTTACAGCACAATTGTGCTAACAATAACTGAGTAAATAGTAATAGTCAGAAAAAAATTACATTAATTGCCTCTTCAGGTGAATTAATAAATTAATATAAATAAAATCAATAGATTTTAGCTATTAAAATACAGGTCGCATCGTCGTGTTTTATCGTATTAACTAAATTATTTTGACTATGACTATTTACCCATTCATTTTCATTTAAGCAATATCAATATAGCTATTAATTTGAGTTAACATTAGGTTTAACAAAAAATGTATTAACTCCTTTAAACATTTTATTACATCGCATAAATCAAATCCTGAAATTTCAGTTTCCTTAGAATTATAAAATAATAAACATCGTTACAGAATGGGCTAATTTTAAGTTTTCAGAATAATTCCAAAGTACTCTGCATTACATCAACTTTATTTCATTGAGTGACAGTTCGAATATCTCTTTTCTTACCCTGTAATAACACTTTCGTATTGAAATGTTGTAATGAGAAAGTACAGAATTATTTATTTTTAAGTTATATTTTGTGCTTAAACATTTTTAATTCAGTTCAGTTTTACCCAAACCGTAATGATTTAAGAGCAGTTGAACAGTATTACAGACTTTAACTTGTCAATCTCAATTGTTGGAAGTGTAATATATTTAAACTTTTATTTAACTAAGTTTAAATAACCAACAATTAAAATTAAATACTGCAAAAAAAGACTTTACAATCGCTTGAGATAATTGAAAATGATAAATTTTGGGGTTATACGTCAAATATATTATAATACATTTATTTAGTTATAATTACACTTTCTTCTTTATATAAATTTAATGAACTCCTTGCGTTTAAAAGAGAAAATAAAAAAATTAATTCTCGATTAATCTAATTACTCACTATTTGGAGCTATACCGGGATATTGTTGCAATACTTTTGTTTATTTTGTATTAATCAGCTCTAAAACTGGTCTGATGCAACCCTCCATCCCAAACTATCCAGCGCAAGCCTTTTCATTTCTAGATAGGTAACACATCCCACAACCTCCATAATCTGCTTAGCGTATTCCATTCCTCTTCCCTTCTCTTGGTCAAAGCACTTATAACGCTTAAAAAAATTGCGAAATGTAGCCAGATCTTTGAGACGAATTTTCGATTATAATTCGTGGTGGAGCAAGACTCGTAGTGTCCATCGATGGTTGTTATATACGCACAGAATAAATTAATCGTGTTTATTTTTGAAACCGTAAACGTATAGTTTGTTTTTTCTGTTTGGCCATTAGTGTTTCATGATTTTTGTACTATGTTGTAACTAAAAAGACTGAAATATAGGGTGAGGTAGAATATATTGGACTATTAAACATTGTCCCAGAAGACAAAGTTTCGTTGGTTTAACAACCAAAGTCTTAAGTCTTTGAATGGATCGTTGGTACAGTGATACATATAGTTGCGCAAGTTTTGGTGCCAATTTTAAATATTTCTAATAGATTTTGTCACATCCTGTAAATAATTGTTCACCGGAACAGGAGCAACACAATCCGTTTGTTAAGAATTATGAACATCATTAATTCGTTCCAATCCTTTGTTAGAGTGGATGAATGTACTCGGCAGTGTTTCTCCTTCATGTGAGACATGCGTGTTTGCACCTGAGAAACAGACACATTCTGTCTGGACGATATCTCAACTCCTCGTCAGCAAAAAGTCGCCCTTCAGCGCTTCTGCCTTGGCGGACTTCCAAATTCGGGGAACAATGGACCGAGCAGATACAAATATATCCCTACTGCGGCGATTCTTCCAGGTGTTTGGCAGACCACCTTCAGTGTGTGTACATTGAAGAGAGGAAGACAATGGCCGACTGTCAGGGGCGCCTTTACAAATTTGCCGTCAACTTTACTCTGGAAATTAATTCTATAATAACGAGGCTCCTGCAGACGTCATGGGAGACTAATATAATGTATTTCTGTCATTCACTCCAATTACACATAATGGATGAGTTTTTCGAATTAATTTAAGGCTAATTTCATTAACCGAATAAAGTAACATCGACCAAATCTTGAAAACAAGTTTCAAATATAGATGTATTCAGATTTTCTTGAGTTTAATCGGCCTACCTATCAAACTGAATAATAACTGGAAATGAAGTCCATGTATAACAGCCCCAACATTTTTATTTTGAACCTTATATCATATTCTTTCTAACACAACTTAAGTAATAATAAATATAATAAAAATGCCTCAATAAATAGCTGTTGTCACATCATCACACTACTATAATTCTTAATCCTGTGCAAAATGTGTTCATTCGATTTATTGATACCTTACATGCCAAATCGTATCTCTAAAAATGGTAAATTGCCACATATATAAATTTACGAAAATATGATAGTTTTTATTGCATTATTTTTCGTTCCATAATTGTTTTAAAAACCTTGTTAATATTATAATTAAATTTTTTATTATTACCTAATTTAAAAAGTGGTAAAATTGGAACAAAAACCCTTATCAACTAAAATATGGAAGAAATTATTGTAATCTACTAATAATATCAGCATAGAGCGATTCATTTTCGCTTATCCTGCAATTATGAGTTTAAGTCTAGGTCTCTCTTTGTGAAGCATAACAGTATTTTTAAAATGGGAATATATGATTAAAATATTTCACATGAGTCCAAAAAGCAGTATTACTTTTAGGCTTAGGGTTTAAACTGATTTTATGGAGTTAAATTCTGGTCTATAAGAATTAATTACGTTCATATCATATTGGGAATTTATTAATAGCTACTTTAGTGATAAGAGAAACCAGTAATAACAGTGAACATGAGGTGAAAAGAAATAAAAATTAAGTTAGCCTACATAACATAATATTTTAAAATATCAATCTGCTTTAATTGTTTTACTGGTTTAAATTAAATTTTTTTATAAGAATTTCAGTATCTCTCAATCATTTCAAAGTTAATATTTTCATCGATTTTTTGTTTATTGAAGCCTGAAATATGAGGTGCTATATCGTTGTAAAAATAAAATTGAGGGATAAACTTATCTTAAACCATTTTTATAAGTATTCATATTTCTCCACACATATATACACGTTTGATTCAAATATGTGTATATAATACTATTAATATTGATATGATAGTGTATAGATGATTTGTATCTGGGGATTAAAGAGAGAGAGGTCATTGACTTTTAATTGAGGAAAGCTTTTATAATAAAAAGTAAAGCGTATTTTAATGTCCTAATTTGCAATTCACAAATTTGTACCAAATATATTAAATTTGAATGAATGTTTGAAAAATAAGCAATATGCAGACTCATATTCTAGAAACCATTAATGGAGACTTTTAATTTATATTTTATCAACGATGTCAATTTTTTATGAAGGCGCGCACATTTTTCTTTAAATCGGTACAGGTCGTTTTCTTTTCTCGGAACGAATATATATGATTTCTCCTCCGTCCTAGAACAGTAACGTCTGCTTACGTACGATCCGACGTTCCTGGGGTCACGCGTTCAAACCAGTTTTCTCGTAGCAAGTTACATATTCCAAGTGCATTCCTGCTAGATTTAAGACTGAGTACGCACATTACTCGGCGGAACAGTGTACGTGGTAGGATCATAGACCACCCATAAATATATATTTTTTTCATGCCTCTATGAATTTTAAGGGTGCATATGGTACTTGCGATTGTCTATAACGAAATAAAAACACTACGAATATTTTAAAGATAAATACGGAAAATGTAAACTATGTTCGGATGTCTTATTTAAAGAAAAAATAATGAACAGACATTTCATTATCCATTTCGTTTAAATATACTTGATTGTGGAAACCAAAATTTATATAATAATCTGATATGAGTTATCCGGGTTTCGAAACCGAAAATGTGTGCTAATTTTATCTGTGAGTTGTGTAAATTCATAAACTTTGACAAAATTCTCATCCCGTCCTCCTAATTCCGTTTTTTATTTTCATTAATTTATCACGATCTAACACTTTAATAAGAACATTTCCTTTTATTTTAATGAACATTGGATGTTAGGGTAACAATAAAACATATATTAGAAGATTAAAATGAAGAGAGATGTTCTCTTTATTATTGAAAATAAAAATACGCGAGTCGTGAAGTGTTAATATACTTAAAATTCCAGCCGAACGTTGCGCTGTAGCAGTCTGTAATTAAATCGTACATAAAAGGCCCGTCTATTAAGAACTGCAGTTTATTCAGGTCTGTCTTTTTGTAAAAACAATTTCGTTTGCCAATGTTGTTCACCTTGCGAGTCCCAAGTGAAAGGATTGGTAATTATATTTACTCGCTTGATGCAGACTGGCACACAGTCGTGATCCGCGTGGGAAAAACTGAAAACCATATTTGGGTCGCACATGGTTGGATGTGATAATGAATCCTATTAAGAGATCTGCAGAAATTGAAAGTTAGAATCAGTTGCTTTTATCTCGTTACCTCTAGGTGATATAAAGCGGCATGTAACGTCCCATTTATATACCAACTCAACTGTTAAACAAAAATGCTGAAGAGTTAGAGAGGAAATTGGAACGTGAAAATTTATTCAGAGCTTTTTCTGCTCTTTATTAGTTGTTTCATAAAAATGCACGTAAATAAAAAGCTAATTGTCAACCCGTTTGAACGGGATAAACAAATTATAAATTATGGGCTGATAGTAAGTTATTTTCATATTTTGATTTCCACTATTAATTGCATGAAGTCTCCGTTCTAGAACGTTCGTGCGTACGCCGTTGCTATGCTCAGTCAAAATAATTACTGTGAGAATCACAGATTCTACGCCTTCTGGAGCCAAGGATTTGAGGAGATGATTCAACAGTAGAATAAATACCACGAGCTCAATTGAGACCTTTGAGCGGCGAAGATAAGAACGCGTTACCTGAAATACGTAGCTCCTTATCTTTTTAAGTGGCCGTAAACCGCGCCCGTTCTTACTACCTATTGTTCTTACTGCTGCAACCGGTAATTGACATTAATTACTACAAGAGAACATGCCGTATATAGAGGTGCTAAAATATATGTCGACTGGATCGAAAAACCTAATGTATTTCAGTGGTCCTGGGCGATAAAACAAACTCGCCGGAAAAATTATGTTAATCACGTCTCAGATGTTTACTTTCAGTTTAGGATGAATCGCGTCGACGCACATGATGAGAACATAAGTGGTAGTGAAACGTCGAAGGAAGCCACAGTTATAAATTTACACTACCTAAAAGTGTTTAAAAATTCTGAGGTTATCTTCATAATTATTTAGTGAGTTAAAAATGGACAGTAGTAGAATAGCAATATTTAATCACTCGCTTGTAAAAGAAAACTAATATTGTCATTAAATTAACTTAACTTAAAGGGTCAACTTCAAAAAGGGCACATTTTATTATTTTGTTTACTGGATACATAGTTTCTTGGTTTATCATGAATTGTTTATGCATAAAGTTTTCTCGGGCTTCCAACACGGTAGTTCCACGACGTTTCGGCAGCTGTCATTGCTACCATCTTCTGGTGAAGATCTTACTTACACTGGGAAAGCCTTCACTTAATGAATTGTTTAATTTAATAATGAATAATACAATTTTACTGGTACTGAAAATATTAGTGATATTTGCCGAATTTCTTGCCGAGTTTCTTTCTTGGTGTAAAATACGATTAAGTAATTTTATTTTCAGTAATCTTCATATTGTTCGTGTATTCTTAATACAGATTTAAATAACTGGACAAATTGCCACAAAGCTCAGTACGCATCCCCGGAGAGGTGGGAACCAATATCACAAAGGAGGAAGGAATTACATTACAATTATGCAAATATTTCAGAATGGTGGGAAGACGAGTACCATTTGATCAATTATATCCTGAAATACAAACAGCATTAATACATTATGACGGAATAAAATACTAAACATTTTTTAATACGTAAGAACCTCAGCATATTTAAAAATGGACTTTATCACAATTATATACTACTTTAGAAAATACCAAAGAATGATAAAAACCCATAGGTAAGTTCTTTTATCATTATAATTTAATAGATTTGTTATCAATCGCAAAAACTGGCTGAAGTGAGATTTATTTTGAGTTTTGAGATAATATATGAGGAAATAATTTCAAGCGAGAATTTCAAATAATTGACACATTACACATAATTAATATTTCTTCATAATTCATTCTTTATGGTTCTAATCTTCTGCGCGTGCAGGATTTTAAATTTCTTTTAAATAAATTGACGGGACGTAAAATTTCTTGATCCTCCGAAACGCCGTTGGATTTGTAACTGTTGTGAAAAGCTTGAGGGAATTAAATAAATAAGGGGGAGAATTTGTGACACTGGGGGATATTTTTTTCTTCCTTAAGGTACAGGGCGTATTCTTAAATACGTGTTCTCGACTCCTTCAGTGAACCGGGGGAATTTAACTCAATTAAAGAAATAGGAATTTTTTCACTCCCTTATGGCTGCCAAATGTTTTAGACTCTGTTAAGGTAGCCAGCTTATTTAATGTACTAAGAGAATCAGACGAAAAACCAGAACAGTCTCAGAAATGTATTTATTGTATTTACATTTATAAGACTGTTTTGGTTTTTCGTCTGATTTTACTTCATCATACAGTCTATTTGATCAACATGTACCAAGCGATTTCTTGACTCATTTGTAGTATAGAGAGTGGCCATGCTGGTTAAGATGAAATAAAGATTCCTTCGGGATAGATACCAGAAAAAGCGCACGTTGGCCAAGAGATTGTGAAATTAAATATCCGGGCTTATAGTAATAAGTATCTGCGTAACGTCGGGCATCCAGGTAATATATAAATAAATATAAATATATACATATATATATATATATATATATATAGTCGAAGGATCTACATTTCAATGTACGTTATATAAAATCTGCCTTTATCTTTTGAGTAGAAGGGAGATCCGGCTTGGAGGGAAATAAACGACAGATTACTTGGAAGACCTACAGTGTGAACAAGAAATACGTGGTTGGAAACAAAGGTCAGATGCTGCTAAATTTTCATTTATTAATTGAACAATCGACAGTTGGAACAGTTTACCTGAATCACTGCTAGTCTATCATACACTTCATCATATTCTTAAAAGAAATTTAAATCAAATAATATGTGTACTGGAAACAAACAAATTGTTAAACTTTTAAATTTTGTATTGGATAAATTTATTCAATAATATTGATTAAGTTGATAATATAATGAAAAGCTAACTCTAGATGTCCCCAAAGCAGTTGTACAAAAGAAATCATTAGAAATAAAATGTGTACTTCTTAAAGCGTTTATTAATTTATTTTCTGTTATGAGCAATTAATGATTTAAGATTTTTTTTTGGATCTGATTCCGTAGCACCTAAAATTAGTAAGTTGAATGAATACTGTACCTTAAATGATCTTGACCATACAAATTTTCGTAAAAAAAAGACATTGATGCCTCGTTAACCATAATGGGCAGTTTCTAATTATTTTTTAAGACGACAGGATAAACTACAATATCACCCATTTATCATGTGTGTGAAATGCATTTACATCCAATCCCAACAATCTTTTATTTAGTCCTCACAAATTTTTCTCCGCCTTCGCCGCTTTCATGAAGCAAGAGCATATGGAAGAAATTTTTATGTTGGTTTTTACAGCTCATTGGCTAAGTGACTTTCGCCGATATTTATCTGCACCAGCCAAGGCTGTCCGTGGACAATGAAGCCTTGTGATTAGTTTGTGACGCAATTGCTCCCGCCCCAATTAAGCGGAGATTTCCTCGAAGGAGAGCCTGAGTCACGAGGTCGTAACTTTATCGCCGTAGTGAAATACCGAGACTGTGCTCCGGTTAACAAGAAATAGAAATCTTCTCATCGACGAGAGCAAGGTGTAGTAACGAGAGCAGCGCACTGAGAAGATCCGTTCTCAACAGTTGGTAGGGCATGCCTAGGTGCTTTATAGGGGCACTTAAGATTCCACCCACCTCCGTGGACCAGGAGTCAACTTGTGGAGGCTGGTCGGTTCAGTCGTAGGTGAGGCTCCATTATCACTGCTCTCTCATCGTCTACGACGACTTGTGAAATGGGGAGAACGTCTCCAAGTTTCACGCTTTCTTAACCACAAAATAAATCATATCATTTACTGTTAATTAAAGACTTGAGACTTTCATTTTCTAATAATTTTCTTTAAACTTTGTTAAATTTCAAAAGATTAACATTTTGTCCGAACAAATGCAGAATGTTTATCAGGTTGGTTGGATTTTTCTATCAGATCTCTTCATTGCTAGTATCATAGACTGCCATATACCTCACTTTCCCGCTTAAGATATGTTAGGGAACATAATTAATATTTAGTTTAAGATTGCTCCTTTTCCAGATATTCAAATAACTTGTACCAAAGCTGTATTTCCACATCTCACTGAAATTTTTAATATATCTATTACCAACGTTTTTGCATCATTATTCTAACATTTATACACACCAAATAATAAGTCACCAAACGATTCGTTTGAAAAATTAAAATTTCCATAATTTAGAGAATAACCCGTCTTTGGGATACAATGTGTGTTTCCCTTTTCATTTATACGTTATTTACATATTAATAATATTTATAAATCATTTTAATTATTTAATTTAATAAATATCGTTAATGAAAAATATTAATTAATTTCACTCGGGGTACTTTAACACTTAATGCTCATTATAGAACAAATGTGTCGTTTGAAACATAATACAAATTGATAATATGGTAAATATATAAACAAAAACGATAAAACAGCATAACTGTTGCCGTTTCGTATATGAAAGTTAATAATTCGCAACTTCACATAGACTTTCAAATTAAGCTTTCCAAATTGAATATTTCTCCACCTAGTGGTTTAACCATAGCTCTAGTGGTAGAAGATTGTTAGCTGTATCTTACACGAAATACCCATCTCTGGTTTTCAATCTGACGACTTACCTCTCTAAATATCAACTGAATACTCTTATTGTCGTTCTTTAAATTTTTGTGTCTAACGTCACAGAGTTATTTTTCTTGAGTGTCGTATTGTGTACATGGTCTCAAAGACTGGGATTAAGACTGCTGGCGAAACGATACGCTGACCACCTGTCACTCTAAATTTGGAATGTGACGTGAAAATGACAGTCCGCTGTCGATCCAGTAAGCCAGAGTAAGTAAGTTGCAGAGTCGAGGAAGAAGAAGAATCGTGTTGTCACTCTGGTTGTCCAGTCGCACCAACGAAAGAAATTTACGTCCATCCTGACCAGTATCAAATAAATTCTTGAGGTCTGAAACAATCCGATCTTGCTTACCTTTTAGATTTTTCATGTGTCTAGAGTGTTCCCGGCTACTTTCCGACTAAACGACAAATCTAGGCGAATTCTTACCAGGAGCAATGAAACTAATGACTTCTACTGGAAGGCTATAAGGGTCCCTCCAATCCTCCTTACGTTTATTCCGTTCTGGTACCTAGACTTGCCGCCATTCCCCATCTGCCCGTCTGTTTACTCCAGAAAAATGAGCACAGAACTCAAATCAAGATTTTACTTTGGTACATAATCAAGTATAAAATCCAAATGGTCCAAAATGGTGAAAAGCAAGTAGATAGCATACTAAAAAGTTGAATAAAATATTATTGTCCTGGTCGTTACGTTGATTTTGTTTATTAATGACTTCTTAGTCAGTAATAGTTTAAGAAAAACGTAGTAGTTGGGTAAAGTTGGTCATATATAGTTGAGAACATTTTCATTACAAAAATATGTTTTCACTTATTAGATATTTATAACGCATAATTTACAGCGGAATCCGATGTTAACCGCCAGAATTTGGTTCAGGTAAAATTTGCAGCATAGGTATAGCGATCGAGATTGTTTCGCGAGCAAAATAGCAGGAACATCATCAGAATCCGCATCTGCTCTTCTTCTCGCTCTCCTGTGGTCAAGATGCCTGGGAGAGCGCCGGATTCAGGTGCGGGTGTTCAATTATGGCATAGTTGCAAACTGAAGCTGTATATCTTTGAAGACAATGAGCGCTTCCCGGCGCTGCTTAGTTGGATTTTGCACGCATAGTTTCCACTGCAATTTCCCAGCCTAATATAAGCCTTGTGTGTGTGTGTGTGTGTGCGCGCGGAAAGATGAATTTGGCTCCTTCCTCGCCCGTTTTAATTCCATTGCTCCATGTTTCGCGTCTCCTTCAATGGGACAACCATGGTTCGTTCTGTGTACGAGAATAATTTTAGCCAATTTTGTCGTCACCCTAACAGCGTTCCTTTCAATTGTTTTCAAATTTAATTTCCCAAAGGGGAACGTGAGAAGCAATTATTCTAGAGATTAACGGGGTCGGCTTTTTAATAAAAGTCAGTTCCAACTCAAATATTTCTTCTTCTAGACGGTCGATACTGCTACGACAATAAAGTTCTTATACATGTAAATTTCGAGTACGTCTGTAGAAAAAAATATTGCATATATTGTACTAAACATTCTTCGGCTTACAAATTTTGTCATTACTATTTACTTACCTACTGTGAGTCATATTTCAACATTATTTCATGTCATATACTCCCATAAGTCTTTCATTTGATATTGAAAATTTTCAGAGAAGACTGTTGGATAATAATCACTATCAATTTTAAATACATAGAAATATTTTTTAAATAAAGTAGCACCAATTCAATCATTATCATAAGTACATCATTGAATACTTTGAATACGTTGCTAATTTATACTTAACTTTATTATGGTATATGACGAAATGGAAACCGTTGCTCCATTATTGACTGACAATTAAACGCCGATGATTTTTAGAATTTAATAACTGTGCCAGCATGAAGAAGCCAACTTATATTTCACATGGAGAGTAGTAGAATTTTTCTTCGTATTTTGCAGTAATTAAACGCACAGAAAATATGAGACAGAACAATAAATCTACCGAAATAAATTCCAGTGATAAAAATTCGAGCAATTCTAAAAAGTCAAATTCCATTGTGTTTCGTTTGACTCCAGCTATGGTACACGTAAATCTAATGTACGAGTGAATCATTGTCAAATCTGCAGGAAATAAAGGAAACTGTATTGTTGACATGATTATATGCGGAGGTATGTATTGCCGGATTCTAGACCGTTTAGATTGCACAACAAACTGTTTAAGAACAAACGTGAATTATTTCGTTTGTCACTCTTTCCCAGAGCCACGGGCCGTAGGTGCTGATTGAGAATTTTCAGAACTTGAATGATTCATGACGGACCAGAATGCTCTATCACAGAGACACGCTCCCATATCATCTTCAAATTAGAGCCGCGCTGTAAATGGATTCCCATGTCTCCATTATGAAAGAATAATTTTTCACCTCTCTCTTTTTTTTTACGGACGGGCAAACATATATTCCCTCATCAGCCTCTGCCCTGTGCGGCGCCGCAAATAAAAATTGAAAGCTCTCTTTCCGTTAATTATATGGTATTTTATTCCATTTTCGTAATTGTTCTCGCGCGATAACAGTTATTATTGATCGCGGTTAAAGTGATCTTTCATGTTTGGAAAATGTGCCCAAAGTGCACTGGATATATTCTTTCACGCCAGTTTTTTTTCTCTGTGCAGGCGCTTACTTTTATGTTATTTTGCCATTAGAATATTGGTTTGGACAGGTTTTTCGGGAAAAAGTGATAATGAATATTCCAGAGCAACGCAAACTGCAATATATAATATCTCAATACATATACAGCTTTGAAATGTTGTATTCATATTACCTAAAGTATTGATATTTACATCTCATCGCAAATAGTAGAAATAGTTACACGTGAAATCTTTTTATTGTTTGTTGAGTTTGTTAATGAAACTTGCTTTATAAAAAATAACCTTTTACTGCATAATTCTTCATTGTAAGAATGCTCAAGATTGCCAATAAGATGGTTGTGATCAGTCGAATTCATTTCAAATTATTAATTCCCATCTATTGTGAGAGATAGAAAATCATACTGTGCATCACCATTGAAAGTTTAACTTCAAAAATCCATTTAACACCATTTACCTTATTCGTAAGCCTGCGATACGCTCAAATCATTTTAATTTGATGTGCGTAAAAGGAACCTGCCGGACACAAACGTCCTTATTTTTTACAAACAGTGCCATAATAGTCATCGTATATAACTAACAATCACTTTGAACCTTTATGATTTTTATCACGAGACACAGAACTTCGATATTTCCTCTTTCGTTTTTTAAATACCATGTTCAATTATGTTTTCAACACTCTCTTACTGCGCTTCCATGAATTTTTCAAGTATAGGGTTTTTCAATAATGGCGGGTAGATGTTGAAATGGAATAAAACAAGCTGTGTGTGAGGTATCGACGAAATTCTTTCTTTTTATTTGAAAGGACTATGTACGCCCTTTCAAATAAAAAATAATATCGTTAATACTTCACACACACTTATTTTATTCGATTTCAACATCGACCTGCCATTATTGAAAAACTATATAACTCAAACATTCAAAAAGAAAACTTATCTATATAAATTCTGTCTATGTAAACGCTTCATTCGTGGATGATTAATATTCAATATTATAATTTATGTTAAGGCTCAATTATTTTCTTTTATTCCATGTCGATTATTTTTCTGTTAGTTTAAATTTGAAAACACAGGAGGTAATTAGGAGTTAAGTGACGTCATACAATGAGACTAATAGAAATTTCTCGTATCATGATTAAGTGGCTTGATTTATGAACGATAAAATTATAAATAAATTTTTCTAATGTATTTCTTGACGTTATACGTTAAACAGTACATTGCATAGAAAATAAAAAAGCAAAAGTGCTAAGCTATAAATACAAACATCATTTTTTGTCATTAAGGTTAATATTAAATAAATAAAAATACGGCCAAGTAAGTCACAAATTAAATTCAATTATTATTTAATTAATATAAATACAACGTTTCACCCATCTTTGTTCCGGGACACCAAATTACTCATAATGTAAATAGTCTATACATTTAAAAATGTAAACCTGTCGTTTATTGAAAATTACACTTCATATTCTACCCATTTTTTATGTATTCAACATTAATATTATATATTTTATAATTTTTTTGTGAAAACCCACAAATTTGGATGAAACGTTTTGTTAATATTAATTAAATACTAATTAAGTCTATTTGCTGCCTTAGATTATTATTGAACTATAAGTACCCCAAGTTCAAAAATCCACAATTATTTTAAAAGAGTAAAAGGCTCTATACATCAAATTAATTCTGTATCCCTACTTAAAGGCCATGCAAGCTTTTGTGAAGCTGATAGATGTGATTAAATGTTTTACTGTCTGCACGGGGTTTCATGTAAGAAACAATAATTAATTTGAGAATTATATACAGAATATTTTATGCGTAAAGATGCCTGTATTATGGCTGTCCTTGCTAACAGTACCTGCATGTTTGACTGGTTACAAAGCAAACATGAATCGGCGTAACTCGTAATTTCTCGGCATGATTCAGCAAATGTCGACAGATTTTTCGGGATCACAATCGGCAAAAACGTCTTCATGAACACTGAAGCGCTTATAATGGAGAGCTTGAGATGCAGTTTAATTTTCACTTTTATTGTGAATACAACAATATAAATTAATGTAAGTTTAAATGAAATGCGTAAACTATTTTAGGTAGATGGTGCATAATTGTCCACTTGATCAATATGTTTATACGATATTCTTTATAATATGAATTTGTCATAAAATTGGTGATTTTTATAATAAACTATATTTAATTTTTTAAATAAACAAGTCTTAGTAATAATATTTACTCATAAATGTATATAATACCCAGTATGAGACGTAAAATAAGATTTTATGATATTTATGAGCCATATATCAGTGTACCTTATTTAAAATAATTTTGATGGACTAAAACATTCTCGGTTGTGGATTTAGTTATTGCCTCAGGTTGAAGCCAACAGTGGAATATCTGGAGTTTTTCTTGAAAAGTAAGCCTAGAAGTGCTTATCTCCTAGGATGACTTCATGATCTCCGATCTTCTTTACAGACATCTACAAATCAACTTCCTTCGCCAAAAAGGAGTTTCACAATATTACTCTTATCTCCATACTAACTTCTCTCCATAAAACCGCCTCCACTTTATACTTCAGCTCTCTTCTCTCCTAAAATCTCTTTCTTCTGCGCTTCAGCTGTCTTTTCCTCTAAAAACCATACTGAAGCTGTCTGTAGGCATTTTAAAACTTAGGTCGCTACATGTCTCGCTCGATTTCTTTTTCATCCCCTTCTATCTTCCTTCAATCGCAATTTTTCTTCTGACCTAAATCTGTCCTCCTTCTCGTATCTTCTGCAAGCATATATGACCTATCTTGGCCACCTAATTTGTTCTTCAGGCAATCACTCCTATTTTTGAGATGCCGATTGTGCGTGTTTATGTTAATCTCCCTGTTTGTTGGACTGATTTATTTCCTCTGTATCTCACCGACGGTTCCACGTGTTTGTCTTCATTCCGGAAAATTCTATTCCTCGTTGCTCTATGACAAAGCCAAATCTAAATGCTCCCTAAAATTGTAGTTTAAAAGAAAATATGTTTAAATCCTGTAAAAATACTCGCTTTGAAATGTGGAAATCAAATTTACGTTATATGCTGATTGGTCGGATTATATATTTGGGTAGTCGAGGGAATTCTCGTTGATGTTGATATTTTTTGCAGCGACTAAGGAAAACAGTTTGGGTTTCACTTAATACAGACTTTAATCAATAAGCCGTAAAACATGTCTTTTCTCAAGGGCTGGGGTTATGGTGACAAGGCCTTGGCAATTCTCGGGGCCTACTTTTGGGGCCTACATAAAATTGAATTATAAGCGTAAAAAAGTAGCGTAAGGAATGTGTTCCAGACCACTGCTACCGTGAAATGCTAGACGACAGCTCCACAAACGGTCGTATTTCACACCGGAAACATGCCAGTTTTTATTTCTTCGTGTTTTTGAATCAGGTCCAGTTAGTAGCTCATTTTTTTCGTCTCCTTTTCCCTCTCTGTCCCTCTTCTCGGTCAGGGCGTAGGTGTAAACCGCTCCAACAGCTGACAAAACAGTTGAATAATGGGGGTCAAGTTGGCAACAGTCGTTAAATCAATATGGCGACAGCGGAAACTTGGCAGCCGTCGTTATGGATATATATACTCGAGGGGGGGGGAAAGTCGTCTCTTTACGGAGTAAATAAGGAATGCTGCTATCGATATAAAAAGATTTGTGACGAAAGCCGGCGGCGAACTAATTCTGTCTGGCGCGGAGAAATCCCCTCGCGTTTAACATCCCCTTTCGTAGTGACTGATCGTCGACACAATGGTTTCCACGTGGACACACATCTCTGGTCTTACTGTCACACAGGTGGCAAGGGGACCGCAGGAAGCGTGGTTTATTACCACCACTGACAAGTAACTCAGTTGGGCTTTAACACTCTGTTCGCACGTTCATACATTCTGCATTAACAACCTCTCGTGCAACAAGTATATACTTTAAAAAACTGTGAACAAACCTTCCGTTTCATAACATGTACAACAATCCTGATAGATTCTTTCAAACAGTAATGTCATTCTAAAATACATGATTTCAGAATATAACTTGGAGAAAGGCCGATAATTCTTCAAATCAGTACACCCAGTCCTGTATGTAAATAACTGCTAATTTTTACTGGCGATTGAAACAAAACTATAAAGGATTATTTAAAATGAATATAGGGCATATGACGAATAATATCGGGCTTGCGAAATTTTATTGTGTTATTAAAACTGTTTTATGAGAATTTATGAGAGTTACATTAAGCTGACAAAGTTTGATCATTGTTTGCTATACGAGATATGGATCGTATTCTTCCATTCTTTTTTACTAATACCTACAAACCTTACCGTTCAAAGTTTCGATTATAGACTGAAATATTCTGTATGAAACAATGTCGAAACTTTGAGATAAGATTATATTCTGTAACTTGAGGATATCTCTACAAGGCTTAAATTAACCTGTGAAAATTGTAACTATTATTTCATATATTTTACATAAATATATCTGGACGGTAGAGAAGTAAACTAAAATAACACTCTATTGAATAATTTTTTCCTAATTTTTCCCAAAACTCTTTCCGGAATGCAAATATCAGAAATGGTATCCTCACAATTTAACTATTTCCAATAAATTTTGTCTAGTGTAGAGCCCTGCTCACACTTTCAGTGACGTTATATCTGGTAATACGTTAGCCGTTGAACTACGCTCAGTGTGTGTGTGTGTGTGTAACGGTCGAATCCAAAGGTACCGTGTTCGAATCCCAGCACGGATGTTTGTCTTTCATCAACAAGCTCATTGTGGAGCTCCCGCTTCCCCGCCGCGTTGGTTCCAATCTTTCATCAAAGGGGTCGGGAAACTACAGCCGTTATAAATACCCAGGAAACAAAGATTTTTCCTATTTTTATAAAAAACATAATAGAGAACGTATTAAAAACACGGCTCGGGTCTGCTGACTGAACCATCAAAATTGGTTAGTTATGATTTCAGACTTAATTTTTGCCAATATTTTATATAAATACATATGGACAGTGCAGAAGTAACAAATAGCTTATTTAATTATTCACAGTAATATAGAAATAAAAAATTATCTTTGAAAATCGTTGCATAATCAAATGCGTATATTCACATTCATCATTTTCACAATACTTTCAGTCCGGGGATTCTGTTCTTCGATGTCGTCGATTGCTCTGTTGTATCGTCTATCAAAGGGTTCCACTTAACGAATCGCCACTCTTCCTATCGAGATCGAGTATGAATGGAGTAGAACCCCCGGGCCATAGCAAAGTTTAGTCATTTGCTAGCAGATGGCGTCAATAGTTCAAGTATTCGGCCCATCGTCAGGGGTCGAACGACGAACTTTCGCTATGGTGCGACAGCGCTTCAGCTAACTTGCAGATCATGAGATTCACCACTTAAACTTTAAAAAAAAACATTAAACTGACTTTATTTTCCGAACTAAGAATTAATAAAGTTAATGAATCAGTTGGTAGATACATTGAAACACACAGCTGTTCCTTTACGTTTGACGTTGCTGAGACATCCCAGATCCGTCATTCGGGAGGGCTTGAGATTGTTACTCAAAATCCCGACCCACCTGATTCAGGGGTTTCTAGGATTTTCCCTGCAATTCTTTTAGGTGAAAAAACTTTAGCCCGGTGGCCGTATTCAACCCTTGGCTTCCTTCCACATCCCTCTTTTCAATTCCCTTCCTATGCCAATAAAGGGGAGTTGTTTTTAGGATCACCCTCATTAAGCCTGTTACCCAAAAAATCAAATAATTATGCATTTAATTACGATAATAATATAATTTAATAAATTGATTACTAGATTTTCCCGACGAAGATGCTGGATGAAGAGTTCTAGGAATTCCATTCGGATGATGTCGTTTGTAATCCACAACGTTTCTATGGCTGACACCGCCATCATCATCTTCAGGTGAAGTGCTTTCGAATCAAAAATTGGTGGTTTAAATAGTCCCGATCGAATTATCCGGCGTAATTCGATCGGGACTTTTTAAACCAAAATTTTTGATTCGAAAGCAGTTCACCTGAAGATTATGGCGGTGTCAGCCATAGAAACGTTGTGGATTACAAACGACATCACTCGACTGGAATCCCGAGAACTCTTCATCCAAATTGATTACTATATATTGTTAAATTGCATTTGGTTTATTTTCTCAGTTTTGTGGTAGGTGGTATTTATGCACAAGACAAGAAATAAAAATTGAATAAATTATTAATGATACTAAAATTTTCTGCTTTGTAATATGAATGAGGGGGAATGTTATTTTTCCTCAAGTATCCGTAGTACCTTAACATGCAGCAATAAGTTAGCTCTCCTTAAAAATGGTTATATTCATTTTGGTACACTCAAGCGCTAACAGTCTAATTATTGTATATACCACTTACAGTATTTTTTACCATTTGTTCAGTTATTCTAATAAGCAATCTAATTTTTTTAAATTTTAGTTTACTCTAATCTTCAAACGGTTGTCTTGTATAATTTGACCAATAAATTCTGAAATGCACACACATATATAAAAACTCAATAAGATAAGATTTTGATAAATAATATGATAGTATTGAAAACTTTTCAGTTTTACATAAGCCGTAATCGTGATAACAATGACGATTGTAAAAATAAATTAATGATAACTGTAATATTTTAACTGAGAATGATGTTAAATTTAACTATAAAAACAATTTCATTTAACTATACGCGATATTGGAATAGATTGAAAAGTCGTGACCAGATATTAGGTCGAATACAAATCATGTGTTACGTCAATAAAGCTTCTATGGCAATGCCAAGTATTTCTATCTGCAGAAGCCACACCAGCGCTTGGAGGAATTTTCAAATATTTGGGAATCCGTCTGCGAATTAGCCGCGTCGTAATACAACGAGATTGCGCCGACAACAATGAAGTCACTCAGCCGACACACTCTCGCGAATTCAACAAGAATTAAATTGCGCAGACCGCCGTAGCTTCTCAAAATATTGCCTCAATTGATTTCTGTGTAATTAAAGGGGGGAATCCGGGGGGCCGGGGCTGGGGGTTTGCAGAGGGGATAGGAGGGGGTGGAAACTGTAGCAGGTGCAGAGAACTCGACAACTGCAGCAGATTGCAGTCCAAGGGTGGATTTTCAAAACACAATTTACAGTTGATTTTTTACCTGCGACAAAAAATACCGTTACGACTCCTGCGTTTACAAAATCGCTCAACGAATTAGATTGTGATCAAAAGCGTATTAGTATAACAGAAAATTTAGGTAAAACCCTTGCATTTAAGTATTTACCTTCGTTGAAATGACCCGTTATTAGTACAGAATAAACATTTTTTTAAATATAAAAATCGTATTAATTTCATAATAGCATATTATACGATTTTCATCAATCATTTGATATTCTATGATTTGGTCCTTTTAATTACTATTTATTATCATATTCATTTGCATTTAAATAATTGTAATGACTTTAAGATATGTGATGGGGTATAATTATGTGATTTATAAAACCAATATTTTTAGGTTTGTGTCTTTACACAGCTTAAATGCTGGATATTGTAGAGTTCTCAAAATTTAAAACGTTGTATAAATTATCATTTGAATCGTTACTTCAAACCCTTTCTTCTTCTTCGTTCGTCTTTAGTCTGTAGTATCTACCAAAATCGAACGAATTTAATTTAATTTAAAACTCATTTGTAAATCATTAAAAAATTAGGTTACATTCTGGCGAGTATATGACAATATATATTAATACTGTATACTAATACAATATTTGAAAATTAAATATCTTGAATAATATGTATTGTCCATATTTATTGCAAGTAGTTATCATTAAAGATTATTAAAAGTAATTTATGGCCTTGTTCCAGGCAAATATATTTATTCAATGAATGACGACGTTTCGGTGTACATTCGCTCTTTATTCAGGCATTTTTTTCTGTAGAAGACATATTTACATAATTTTTTTTCAATGAATAGATTCGTTGGAGGAATTGATGTGTTCTTAGAACAGTCGAATAAAATGTGGAGAGTGTAATGATAATCCATGACGATACTTCAATTTGTTTTGTGGCAAATAGAAACTTTTATAAATCCCGTGGGAAGGAATTATTAATAATTTTGTTATATTATTTCACGTACTTCTAATGCAGTATGGCCTGGAAGGTTAAATTTTAAACGTAGCTGAACATGGATATATCAGATATTTTTTTATTTTAATCGGTAAAAATAGTTTGGTATTACATTACAAATAAATGTATAAAATAAATATTATCTTGTTTCTGATGGATCGTGAGATACAGTAACACACTGCTAGAAGTTATATACGTTTATTTTTCACGGACTGCTGTGCGAAAGCTCGTACTTCAAAAGACTGCTTGCGCTTCGAGGTCCAGTACAATTTTTACATTCGTGGAATATTCCGGACACAGAACATTCTTGAAACAGATAAGTCTAGAAACGAAAGGTAATTAAAATAAACAAATAAAAAATGGTAGTGTTGAATGCAACTCCAACCCGAGTCCAGCTCTCAACCCCTGAGTTTTGGCTGCTGGCTCTCAGATGCGGCAATATTTACGTAAATCAAAAGCCAAATACTAAAATATTAAATTTTTCTGGTTACATAAGACACGTGGTTCTACAAGCCACTTTCACATATATAAATAAATGTAATTTCAGATCGAACGAACTGGTCCATATCTTGTTCCTGAAAAATCATTGGTAACGTTATAAGGGTTTTAACGATATTGAGTGACGGGAGATGCATCAAATTTCGTGGATGTCGACAACAGCAATCCATTTAAGATTGTAAATTTACAAGTGGGGTTCGGATTAAGTGGTGACGAAGCTAAAGAATAATTCCCAAGCAAATAAATGTGGATGACATTTTTATTGAAACGCAAATGAAGAGCATTTTGTGTCTTGGCAATAGAGTGAGGTGTGAAGTGGAAAGCCGTGGCGTAGCGAAGGAGGCCCTCGAAGAAGCCCATCGATTACTTGTCGAGTAGCGTTCGAGCTCTTTTAAAATTCAAGTACGTTAATCTGGCCGCCGGGCGGCGTACTTATCGGATACTTGAGGGAAGACACCTCGACAGGGTAAACACGGCGCCAAACACTCTGATTAAGTTGTCCCTTTCTTTGCCGGTATCTCTCACAGCATTTTTCATAAAGTATACGCTACTTTCTTTCATAAATCAGACCGGTTATTGTAAGATATAAATCATATAATTTTAAAAGTTTGGAAATATAAATCCTCTATTGTAATCAAAGGCTTCATCTTTAAAATAAATTTATTTTAGAAACTGACGAAAATCAAAATTATCAAATACTTTAAGTAATAAAGTTTAATCGTAAATGATACTGCTTATAGGAGTTAGAATTTAAATTGAAAATGCACAATGCTCTTTAAAAATATTTTATAACTATAAACCATTCATTTTTAATTTCAAAGAAGAGTGGCTTGCTTATAAAGCCTTTTTGTAATTCCTCTTTCTCAAATTCTCTAATAGCAACTGGGTTTCAATAATCCATTATATCCGATATTCTTGTCTTCTCAGCTAATCTATGACTAATCGAGAAAATATAATATAACATAACTGAGTTTTTTTGACTATTATAATATAATGAGGTACAAATTTAAGATTTTTCATGGAGTACAAAGTTTTCGAGTAAAGTATTTCTATATAATGAAAATGTTACAGGTTACAAAAGATAAAATTTCTAATTGAATTCTGTTTTTCAAATTCACCTCGTTATGGTTATTATACTTCGACATCTGATATGGCACTATATTTATAATATTTTTAAATAAATAGATCCACCTGCATAGAATATAGTAAGAGAGGTCTCAAAAATTTCCCAGACTAAAAACCTGTATATTTAGTAGGACGTCTGTACCGTCCAATGTTCATTGTATGAAGTCAACTTTAATTACTGAGCGTCTATATCAAAAAACTATATTTCCATAGAAATTTGTGAGACTGCAGAGGAGAGGCAAATTAGGAAGAGAAATGGAACAGGATGTTGGGAAGAGGGGGAAAAGGCGATCAGAGAAGCAGGTCAATTTAACTCAGACCCTGCTAAACGTTGGACGCATCTGCGCTGTAGTTTTAATTATAGAGATACTATCACCACTTGAAATTAAAGCACTGGAGTTGCTACGCCTCCATAGAAATCCTCCATATGCACTGGAACATTCCCCTGAAATTTATGCAATATGCGAGGCAGCATAAAAATTGAGCAGGAACGGGACAGAAAAAAGATACAAACCGTTAATCATAAATTAAATAATTAACTTATAATTCAAAGTTATTTCTTATAAATGAATGGAGCCGCTCTTCACTTGGAAATTAAACCGTCTCAAATATCAAAACATAAAAATTGTTCACCTAAGACAAAGAAAATTAAATTTAAGAAAGCCGGAGTATAAATAAAACATTTAATTCTAAATGCAGATTATATTTACTTAATAGTTAATGTATTAACTTTGGCGTTTGCAACCCATTTCACCGTGAACCTCTTTTAGTTTCGCGTTTAGTCTTTATACAAGTATACTCCCGACTCATTTCTCTCCATTCTTCGGTACATTTGGCTGCTTTCATATAGTTAGTACCTGCCGTCTTCATAATGTTCCTGTCCCACCTAGCAAATGGCCTTTCTCTTGGTCGCTTACAGCCCCTATAAAGCTTATAATTATTTATACATTTATCTATAAGTTGATGAAATTTTATCCTGGTTCCGAACGATTTTTCAAAATAAATAAGTTTATTTTTTTCACTGTAGGTAACAATGTTTTATATCTAGAATTAACTTTCATGTATAAATTTTTGTAATTAATTACAATGAAGAAATATACTTCTGTATCACAACTCCCACAAAGAATTCAATAAATAAATTTAACGATTATTCATTCTTAAAAAGGACGGAAATGTGTTATCAAGAAATTGCCATGAAAAACTGACTGAATATTGGAGCGTACAACAACCTAATTAAAAGAGAAGTTTTAACTACACTAATGAAAACTGTAATAAATCAAAACTGCATAATTTCGATTACAAACTTGTACTTTTAAAACTTAGTATAGTATAGGTGGGCTCGGGGCGGAACGGGTTAGCGGGGTACAACGGGATACCCTATTTTTTGTTACGTGTTCCTAGAGAAAAAAAGGAAATACTGACGGACTCAACTTATAAGAATGACTTACAGGATACTTTACACGAAAAGAATAGATAAAGAAATAAAAGTGTCAGGGAAAAGGGAAAAACGTTAGCTAAGTCTGTGCAGATAAAAAAATCTCTATGTGAAAAAAAATTGATAAACAATACCGAAAATAACTGTAAGAAATAAAAACAAAAGGTGTTAAGATTCTTCTTAATTTAAATTTAATTTTATTGTATAAATTTTAATTGCCCCGGGGTCAAATATTCACCAAAAATTAAATTAGTTGATTTAAGTTATACTGATACTAGAATAAGTAAATAATAGAAAAAACTAATGTTTTATTTATTTAAGAAGCCATTTTTATTTTTAGAATGTTATGCAAAAATTCTTAAACAACAAGTGCCCCGTTCCACCCTGATTTCTCCTAATTATATTTTAATACATCCTTTAACGATACAAGGAAAATACATAATTTTATGTCTACAATGAACACTTGTTATACAATACTAAAAATTTCATAATATTAATACATAAAATATGAATATTTATTTATATACAGTACAGTGAACGAACAAATAGTTTGTTACAATAATTATATATGTTTATTCAAGTAATGGGTCTTAATACTACGTTAATATATAATAAGGTGAAGTAATTTTATTTGAAATGAATAATTTATCCTTTTATTTTGAATATTTTGTTTATTCATGGTCTCTTTTGAATTTATTTTGAGTATCTATTACCTTTTTGAAACATGCAGGAGATTTTTACCGATATTTACCCCTCTATACTTATTTCTGTGTAAATGCCACTTATGATTAAATATAACCATTGTTTAACCTTGTCGTTTCTTAGTTTTCAAATGATTTTAAGTCACTGTGATGATATATATTAGAAATCAGTAATTAATGTAATATAAACAAATAAATTTATAGACAGCTCAATATCTAGAAAAAGCTCCCCATGTTACACTGTTAATGTTTCTTCCTGAATCGATTTACAATTGCCGATTTTATTTTGCAACTGCTTCATTTGTATGTATTAGCATTTTTCCGTTACACCTGTTTGTCTTCCCATTTACATTTTCAAAGCAAATGTCTTGGCCCAAATAATTTAGTATTTGACCGTGACAGATTGAAACTATAACTCCTCCTGAAAATATTTGTTCATTATTAATATTTACAATATTGCGGTACTAACTGCATGAGAGGACTTCATAATTTATTTACCTGACAGATTTATGATCCCATGTAGAGATATACTAGATCTTATGATTTCTTGGAACTGTTTTCAAATTTAACTAATCACTCGGAGAAACATTAAAATCCCTTCAGATTTAGAGATAATCCTTTACGAGTCAGGCTAAAATGTATAATTTAGATCGCTATCGTTTCTTGAGGGTATTTACTACGTGACTGGTTTCTATCGAGATGCAAATTGACGTGTTGCTCATTGGACGAGAACCTCCTTATAAGAGCATATAAGTCGTTAGTCCAGCGAACTGTGCTTCCCTGAAGGTACCAAATCAAATATACAATATAGAAAATTTTTTTGGAGACAATGGCCAGTCTTGGTTTAAATGTTTAAACAACAGGAATTAGTTTGTAGAAAATTATTTTTCCTGTAAGACCTTTCTTCTTTCATCAAAGAAGTAATTGATTTGGTAAAAACGTTTCCATCACTTACTTTTGAAAGTCAGATTTACTAAATTCATACTATTTTACTACGCTTTTAGTATCAGATGCATGGCAAAAGTGGAAATCAATAAATTACTAAGTCTAAGGTTCCATGAGATTTGTATTTTTAAAGGTAGATAATTACTAATGTATAAAGAAATTAATCATACATCTACAAAACATATTAAGTTCTATAGAAATAAACATTAATATAATGAAATAGCCGAAAATATAGACAAAATTTAAAAGCACACTCCACAACGTTTAAAACTTCGTGGTTTTCTTTCACGTCGTTTATTTGTGCCGATACTTATCCAAATGACTTTTCTAATTTCTTTTTCCGAATTCCAATTGAGAAACAAATTTTGTAGAAACGTTACGTAGCTTGCTTTTAATTTTTCACCGCAGTTAGTATTTTGACTTTTATGAAAAATGTTTGTATCTAAAAATGCGGAACCAGGAAACAATTCTATTATTTCTCGGAATGTCATTTTATGTTTTGAATAATAAAATACTTAAAATTTAAGAGGATTGTTTCTTGGTTTCGTTTTAATTTATTAACATTTGTTACACCGCGTATCCGGTACTACGTATTGAGATACATATATTAAGGTTAACTTTATTAATTTTATATAGTCTTTCTTTTGTTTAATGTGTCTGGACCCATAGCCTGTTAATATGACCGTGCCTTTTAACTACGACAGATAAAAATTTATTGTGAATAATTTTAATTCGATAGTAACTTTCGGAAGAGTACCAAAGTTGATATCAGAACGTGTTGGAATTATTAGAGTTGAATAATAAAGAAAGGCCTACTAAAAAGTCGTGGACATTATTAAAAAAAACAAAGATAATTTAAGTAA
This sequence comes from Eucriotettix oculatus, assembly GCA_034510155.1. NCBI lineage: Eukaryota > Metazoa > Arthropoda > Insecta > Orthoptera > Tetrigidae > Eucriotettix > Eucriotettix oculatus. The sequence continues at coordinate 50,950,429 of CM067381.1, forward strand.
AAGAATAAAAGTCGTGCGGAATATATACTAAATTGACTTCCAAAATAGTCTCATCATACGATAAAAGTTTAACGTCTAACAATCATTTTCAGTTTTTTTTACTTTGATTATTAAAATATTTGGAAATAAAACAGTGACTTTTAATTGTAGTAATTATCTAACAGATTTGATAATTTAATCGTAGACTTGTAAGCAATGTATGATTTGACGTATAATTATCGTTTTAATATTATCGACATTAGTAGCTGTTCCGGTGTCAACAAATACGCTTGCAGGTCGCAAACGAAGAGAGATCTCCGCATTGAAAGAAATATTATGGCTAACTGTACTTCCTGTCACGCAGTGCTTAGTGCTTGCTAATATGGTGAAGTTATGGCTTCACAGAACCAGCTCAGAGCACTTCATTTCTGTTGCACGGGTCCAAAAAAGTTTAATTCTACGTCAGCGTGTAATGACAGCTGCTGAATTAACACCAGATTGTGAAGTACTCTTTTCTTGAAATAATTCAGTTGTGTTGAAGTCTCTCTCTAGAATTAAATGAAATTATATTTGTGAGGACTGAAAACATTACACGCGAGAAATTCAGGGGTCAATTGTCTTAAGAAATGTGCGTATCATTGCGGCAAATTACTCTCCTCTTCCTTCCCCCCGCTCGACAGCTCTCTTCTGAAGGATGCTGGAACAGTACCACAGCACAATTGCTGCGCTTAGTTACTCAAGAACGGAATTCAACTTCTTCCATTTGTTATTTCAATTTATGCTTTTTATGAAGAAAGGAAAATAACTATCAATGTTATCAAACTTGTTAACTATACTATAGATTAGAATTGTAAAGACGTTACAACGGAAATGTGAAAATCTAATTATATATCATGTTTGGCACTGTGACAACTGGATCTTAATTGTAAGAGAAAAATTTAAAAAAAATTGAAAATCTTGCAATAATTGGTACTAAGGTACCAAACAATCAAATGTGAATCGTCACAGTTGTATTTTTTACCAAAAATTATATTACTACGTTAAATCTATTATGTATTGCAAATCTTCGTTCTTCAGTTTCTAAAACAGGAAACAAATATTTTCAGTACGTTTTTCGGACCTTTTCGGAATTCCAAAAATATTTTATAAATTTCCAAGAAATTTAGTTTCTTTAAATCTTGTGAAAATTAATATTTTCATCAAGAAAATTTGATTTTGGTCTAAAAAATATCTTTTTGGATTTAATTATAATTTTTTGTGAAAAAATGTTTATTACCACTTAAATGTATATCTATTGTCAACATTCAATAATCATACATTTTTTTATTGAACGACGTAACCGCCTAATTTGTTATACTTCAAGGTTTATCTTGTTTTGAAGAGAAGTCTCCGAAATTAGCCAATTTTCACGTAATAATTATTAATATTTACTGAGATATCATACATTCTCCACTATTCAATGTGTTTTTATTTCACTTAAATGTTGTTTTTACAAAAGATTCGTAGTGATTGCAGTATATTTAATATGTTAGCCGAATAACTCGTTTCATTCGATGTCATGAAAACTGTTCTTAAATTATTTATTTTTTGTAACATCAAGTGTCCTCATTCTTTACACGTGAAAAGTTCTAACAAATAAATAATAATCTAATTAACAATACTTTGCTCGAAATTGAGTCAATTTTGGACCAATGAAGTAAGTTAGTGTAATTAAAAGAAGCAATCAGGGAAAAAATAAAGATTGGAGAATTTATTGATGGTATCTTCATTCTTATGTTGATGATTTAATAATTCAAAGTGTTAAAATTTTCGGTGTTTCGTTTCCCTGTACATGGAAAATTGCAAGAAATGAAACACTCCGCACGTACGACTGCTTTACAATTTGAAAGATAGTAATTTTGTGGTTCATATGCACAATCCCATCGTGCCGGGCCACTTTGGTTCGGCGAAAGTTTAGGTCCAATCAATGCAGTGGCAATCTAGGAAGTGCTGTAGAAATCGCCACATCTATCAAGGAACACATTTCAATCAGCTGCTGACATTTGTATGTGTACGTATGTGCGAGTGTGCGGGTGGAGGTAGGCAGGGGGACGCCGCGAGCTGACATGGTAGTTGGGGGGGGGGGGAGACCATTGCGTTTGAAGGGTAAAAGCACTCACCCCCTCCCCCGCAGAAGCGGCGCGGAGTGGTACAGTCGGGTCCATATCGTCACACAGTTTCATCTCCCCACACAAGGCCTAAAGTTATGCAGAGATTAATTAATCTGAGTACTGTCTATATAGCCTGCGATATAGGATTAATCCAATCTGTGAAGCCATTACGAAAATGGTTTGCTTTGCTTAATTAAACCCGCAATAGCAATCTGGTGCTGCGCTCCCAATTTACAGAAAACTTGCTCATTGCTTGCAGCACTACGACCAGCTTTTGATCCTATCTCGTCGTCATAATGTACTCTTAGGCCCGGGCGTTTTTAGCGAAGGGGATAAATATTGGGGAGGGAAAAGATACGCCGCCAGAGCCATTGTCCTCGTCCTCGTCCTGCCTAATCTGGTTGACCGTCGCGATCGGATACCACTCTATTGCGTCCCGTTCTCAAAAGCTACTCAGGCCTTGTGGCGTAATGTAGTTAATAATCTTGATATTTTTTTAGGTACGTGAACGCTGTTGTCTAGATGAAATTATCCTTGCAATATCCTCAAGACTTGTTTCACCCACTCTTTGCAGAGTCGGAGTGTATCCGCTGCAAAAGATTCCCTTTCTTCCAATACAGAGCTGCCAGGACTCGAGGAATTTTCATTTCAGCTCATCCACACAGGAGATTAAAGACAATTTGGGCGTGAAACAGGCCCTCATTAAAATATCAAAAGAGCAGAGTTAAGCAGGGCCAGGGCTGTTCCTTTTCTCTCTCCTCCTCCCGGTCGTGAAGTTGGTAACGACTGCTGAGTGAAGTTCTGAATGCCCTTAAACGCTAGCTGTTAGAGCACAGCTGTAATTATCGTATAACAAATCAGGGACATTGTCATTCATGTCGCGTCAACATGTCGGTCGATTGATCGAGACGATGTAGCGCTGCGCGTTTGCTTGGGCCCGGGCTCAGACCTACCCCTAACCTGCACATCTAAACAGCGTGCACGAAAAATTAATGTATCCACCCAATCTCAATCATTCAATAACAATGTTAGAATTTTAATTACCCCCCACCCCCCAGTATTAATCTGTCCTCCTTATGTTGGCTATTCTTAATTAACGCGGTTGAACTGACACTATTTTATTCTTTCAACCTGACTGTAATTTTACGAACAATTTTCTGTTTAACTACGCATGAATTTTTATTAAACCCTTGCATCAGTTTGTGACTGAATAACTGTCATGACCACAAATTTCGAGTCCATAGAATACAATCACTTTGATTCTCCATAAATTATCATCAGCACTTTTCTACACCAAGTAGGTTTCAAATTTCCTATATAAAATATATTAGAGCTACTCTGACATTTATTTCGTTGTTGTACTAATCATCCTTATACTATGCTAACCTATTCTGCGCAAGCCTTTACATAGCTACCACATCCCCACACAATTCCCCTATTCTGCTTAGAAATTCCTGGTTAGTTACCCTATTGGCTCATCTGATTTTTAGCATTCTCCTATAGTACCACATTTCAAAAGCTTCTATCCTTTTCCTTACTTTCATTATGACCTCGTACATCTTTCCGCTTAGCTGACTTTGACTTTCCAAAAATAAAGCTCGTATTTAAGTATATGATTACTTGATTTAGTCCTGGGAATAAACAGGAATGCTGGCATTGTAATATCGTTTTTATGAGAGAAAGACTCTTTGGTGGTTGTCTGGATTAATTTAATGAGTATCTTTACCGTTGTCAGTTCTTTCAGATGCAACTACAGATAAGAGAAAAAATATATAAACTAAAAATTATGTGTGTGAATATGTTCCCATATAGCTTTGAAGAACGAAACAGAAATTACTATTGTTTAAACATGTTTAAAAATCGCATTCTTATGTCCCAATAAATTGCGAGACAACCGAAATTTAAAGGCGGCAAGAACCAAAAATATAATGCCCAGATTCGATTTCTGAGTGACAAGAAATGAAAAGAATGGTCATAATATCAAAAAAATACTTCGTCATGAAACAGTGGGGCTGAAACGTTTTAGTAATTGCATAATTGTGAACTTCATATATACATAATAGAGTATTACATCATCTCATTATGAACTAAAACTTTTCCTGAACCGTTAGTTGTGAGAAATTAGTTTACTGGTTCACTGTAATATGTTTGCAAAGGTTCTTCTACCAATTGTACATAATGCTTGGTAAAGGCCTAAAATAATTTCAACTTTTTCACCAAGAAGATATTCAAAGGAAACAGAAACTATTATAATGAAATTTTTACAGAGTAATGAATGGGTGTTTGGGAACAGTCTCAGTAAAATCTATTTAAAAAACACTAGTCGAATAGTTGGCTCATAAAGTCAGGAAAATATAATAAAATGAATTTCACACAATTTCACGGTAGAGGTAATTTATGCATACTGTTCTGAGTAACAATAACCTAAAATACATGTCTGTATTAAATTGATTTCGGAATCGAGTAATTTGAATTTATGATAATTAGAGAATTATATTATACATTTCTGCTATTGTTATGCAACTCTTTTAAACCTACTTAGTTACCTTAACTCTCGTTAGTCGAAGAAACTAGTTTCAGAACTTCTTTCTTTAATATCCTGCGATAATGATGTATGAAAAGGAATGATGTTCGTAATTATCGAAACAGTCTTAAGAAGGCTCAAATTTTGATTGACCCATCATAAATGGTAAATCTTAATTTGAATAGTTGTTTCGTAATCCTGCATTTCCTCTTCTTTCACATAATAATAATACAGTAAAGTCATGATTCTTAACTTCTAGGATGAAAATTCTAAATGAAATAATACGGTAAAATTATTTCCTCCGCTTCAATTTCATATTTATGATATTAACTATATTTGCTGGATACCCATATTGATAAATAATACGAATAATAACTTAAAATATTATACTTATATTTAATAAAGGTCTGTCTCAAATTACCACCAGAAAATTGAGTTCTTCATGATTTCAACTTATCCTTAAATGGCGTATTAATTAAAGTAAGCCCAATGCTCCACCCAGTCTGATGTTGAATTAATATTGTAAGTGAAATAATAATTTTTATATATCTTCCTGAAAATACTCAAAAATGTTAAAAATATTTTTTTGTTACTTTACTATCATAGCACTGTTATAAGACTTTGGTCAAAATTTCATTATAACTTTTAAGGTGTCAAAATTGTATTTTCAATCTTCATTAATTAAAAAAAGATATATTATTGAAGGTCACATCCGTGGTGCAAAAGTTGGGTTGTCGTTCGGAACATTGAATCAGCAGTAACTATAGTCAAAATCTCCCAGGACACCATAACGAAGAGTTCAGACATCTAGCAAATGAACTAACCTCTCGTCGCAGATTGAAGAATAATTTTATTGTATTCATGTATCACTGGACCACTTCTCCCCTCATGTGTCATTCATCCATCCAATTTGCTAAATGTTCTTTTGAACAGATTGTAAATATCTTAATAAATATAAAAAACAAAACAAAAAAAAACACTCCAGTATTTCTGTTGTTGTTTATTATTGATAAACATTGAATGTTTATATTTGTTCCAGCATTCTTATTGAACATCAGTTCTGAAATAATCGTCAGAAAAATCGTATTAATACATACAGATCCACTAAAGTACATATAAAGTTCCTCTTGTTAATTTCCAATTTTTTTTAGGTTATACCAAATTGGATTGGACTAATTTCGTTCGAAGTCGACGCATACCATTAAAATTTCCCGCAGCATTAATTGGAACGTAAAGCAGCAAGTAATTGTAACCACAGCTGAGAAGATTTTGAAGTAGCAAAATTAAATCCCCCCTCATAACGACGGAACGAATTCGGGAAGAATAAGTTCACGTCTCTAATTTGGCCCAAGTTACGACTCTGACGAGATTACCGTTAAGAGTATTTGGCCTTAATATAAATATAGCCGAATTATCGCATTCGCTAGGGGAAATCCCCGGGGAGGGCTGACCTCTCGTTACTGGCGCTCTTCTTCGTCCACTAGATCGTATTATCCGCTGCGGTTTTCCTTCGCCGGTCGTTCCGGATAATTGCGACTAATTGACGGATTCCTATAACGGAGACTTGCCGCCCGATAGATCAATTTAGACCGATGACACGACTTTTTTTCTACTAAAGGACTTAATGGTACCATAACTTAGGCAGATTAGGGCGAATTTCTTTTAAATTCGTCGTTTCCGCGTTCCTAACCATTGTAAATTCATAAATGACTAGTGCTTTATACTATTAAAAATTCTTTTTCATATTTTACTGTGCATTATTAAAATGATCCTTTTTTGCAGTGTTCGTAAACTAGTACCGAGACGAAATATGTGAATTTTCCTCATTGGCCGAAAAATTAAATTATTTACACTTTGTATTTTCTGTATCACTTTTGTAACATTACGTAAAAAAATATCGAGAATAACCTGCGGACAATTATTTTTTTTCAATTTGCAAAAAAAACGAATACTTCTTCATTATTACCGTTGTGTCACAAATTCACGTTATCATCTGTGACAGTAATAAATTAAGACAGTGTTTTTGAGTTTATAATTTTGACATAAGCCGAATGTTGTTTGGATTTTATTGGGGATATGAATCCTTTCTTAAAACGTTTTTAGATTTATTCTGTTTTTTTTCGGGCAACCATTGCCTCAATAAGTCATTTTTGCATTTAATTTAAGAGCAGGTGCTACGAAATGCGGGTCGCTTTAATTACGGTCATCTGACCATATCCTGTTCATAGATTAAATAAAATGGATTTAAAGACTATGCAAATGTAAAAAGACCTGTCCGTTAACTATTATTATAATTTTTAATTCCTTTCAAAGGTTTCCGATGTTTATAAAATTAGAAACAGGAGGCACCTAGAGAAAGTGAGAGAAATCTTTTTTGGACACCGTGTTCTCTCATCAAATGATTGCTAATATCAATTTTACAAACCGATGCATTTGAAACCCGTCATCTTGCAGTTGTTTCTTTACAGTATTCATTTTCGCTCGTCTTGAAAGTTGAGTCATTGTTGTTTTGGCGTGTGCACTTTGATTGTTGTGAGGATGAGTGGCCTGGCTGTCCTGGAGATGGGAACGAACGCGTTGGCCTTGACTTGAGCCCTTTCCTTTGTTCCACAAATGCATCATTTGAGCGTCTGCAGCCGATTCCTTTGCTTTGCGCCGAGGCGCCCCTGTACTAAAGTTTATTACACGCGTCGTTCTTGTTTCATGAAGGATGTTTATAGAGCTACAAGGAACAGACAGACAAGCTCCCACCGTTATCATAGGATAAAGTCTGGACTTCGATTCGCAATGAACTCATTCTCGTGGAATGTAACGGCTAGAATTTCTTGTAATACCAAATGAATTGTGTGCTGACGAACATCGCAGGATAAAACAACTTCCAGAAAGGCGAAGACACACAAATAATTTCTGTACTGAGATAGTAGTTGATATTATTGTCATCGTCGATTGTGTGGGATAAAATGGAAACGTTTTGGCGCGGAGATATTAAAAGTGCATCTCACTAATAACCAGTCCAACCTTCGACATCGTCTGAATGAAAATTGAGTATGAGGAGGAAACATGTAAATCTCGAACAGGGAAACTAGGAAACATAGTTCATGATCAGGATTAGGGGGTGGCACAGCAAGGTACGAAACATAATTACAATTTGATTTAATAATATGAGTAATGATAGTATTTTTCTGATTAAATACTGTGTCACAAACAATTCCACATCAACAAATAATTCATTAAAAATGCACACCAGGAAGGAAAAGTATTATGTGGAATACATTCTTACGGGGAAGGGAATACGAACAACTTTCCTTTTTTTTACATGAAGCAAACACGAAGTTCTTAGATGCAGAACATGGAAAGTGTAGTTTCACTTCTCAGCCTCGATTTACTATAATAATTGACTCAGGATGTTGCTAGTGTGGAGGATATGATGTTTAAATATGTTTTTCGTTTCACAGCGACTTATTAAATCCATATGTTCTCCCAGTTGATAAATATCAAGTAAGTTTGACTTTCTGGTTGTAATAATTTTTATATCTCGTAGCTACATTACTAGTTTATTTATTGTATCCTTATTCCTGGCTCGATGCGATTATAATAAGGGATTCCTGTGGGAGGTTTCTGCCCAGATTGACTGCGGAATGAGAAAGCTACTGTCTAGTCCAAGTTCGTTGTTAGCCACAGCCTATTCTAAAGATAAGTGCCTTTTTAAATGCAAAAATAACCAATATTTTATTTAAAAAATATTACATTTCTTTTACTATTTCATATATATTTCGTGTTAGTAAAGTGTTCTAGAGGTTTGCTGTTTATTTATGGTGTTTTCCTCATTAAATAAATTTATTTGTACCCATTCTTCCAAATGATGCAAAAATTTTGAACTAAATAGAATGCGTATTAATAGGGAAAAACTTAAAAAAAGGTACATTGTGAGCGAAGAACAATTTTGTAAACTCGAATCTGAGACTCTGAATCCGAAGTGGCTTTTGGAAGACAGTGTTACTAAATCTGACGAAATCGACGAATTAAAATATTATTTTTCTATCGTCAAATGTTAGTAAGAAAGGAAAATATTGTAATTCGACATGTTAACATAAAATAAGTAGTTATTTTAAATTCAAACAAAAATAAAGTAAATATTCGAAATTCTTATTTGTGCCATGCTGAAAAATTTATTTAATGCGTACTTTGTTGAGTTTCTAATTTATGTATTTCTATTTTTAAAAATGAACGGATTAATTTGGTGAGTAAATTACACTGGACCTAACTTACAGTTTCGGATGGGTACGAGATAGATGCTTGAAAATAATTCCATGGAATAATCAACAGTACGAGTAATGTGCTGTAATACCTGAGGAGGACAGGGATTGTGATAATAATTTTATAACGACCCTCGAGCACTCGGAAAGTAACATTTCCTCGCTTCTGCTAATGGATTCCAGGAAGACTACTCTTTGAAATCGAACAACCTATTCCAAGTCCGAAGTGTTTCTGCGAAGCCAGCATTGAGAACATCGGCAACTAATTGCTATCGAAACAGCAGTTACTTCCTCTAGCTAATTAATAACTGTTATAAATTAAGCTGCTTTCAATATGAGTTCGCATACAGTTAAAAGATGAACGAAAATTCCTATCTCGAAACAATTATAAATATTAATATTTAGCATTTAATTTTGAGTGTGACCTTTAGACGAATAACAAATATGTGCATAGGTTTTCTGTACTTTATACCATAGTGAATTCATTTTGATAATTTAATTCCTCATCAGTCACTGTCATGAATGTGCGGTTAAAACCCACGCGTCTTCAGTACACTGGTTCTGTTGTGAACAAGAATTGCTACGTCATTCTTTGGATCTCCGAGAAGTGAATCAGCATACACTGGATTTTCATTCAAAGATCACGTGTATGCTCAAGTACTGGGTAGATGAGGTTTTTACTGTACCCGATGAGATATAAACTCGTATGTCGTTCAAAAAGAAGAATGCAAGGACGTATCCTCGTGAAGGAATTTCCATAATTCCATCGTAGATAGAAGTTAATATTAAGATATATTTTTTAATATTCATAAAATAATAAAAGGAAAGGTTTATTTGTAAATAAATGACTTGCCGTGTTAAAAGACAATGTGCAGCGGCCCCCATTTATAGTGGAGGTACGCCGGTGATCACTTTAACCTGAATTTTTGTTACGTTAACTTGGTAGCCTTAAAAACTATTCTGAATACATCGAGTCAAGGGAAAATATTGTGTTCATTTGTGGATATCTTGTACGTCAACGTTCTGTTCACGCTGACGAGAATATTCCTCTTCGTTCGCCTACCATTCATCTACAGCACACCTCGCACTCCATGCTATCTCTCGCGACCTATACATCCAGATTATAAATATAAACTTAACATCGAGAAAAATAAGTGGAGAACAGAATTTAAAAGCAGAACTACCTCCGATAGGAAATACCAGTAATTCCTGCTTCAGCTCAATCGAGTCTATCCCTCGGCCAAGAAACTGTACTTTCCATAAATAAAACATTTATAGTTTTGGGTATTTGTCTTATAAATGAATAAAAACTGCAAAATTTGAGAGAAATAATTTAGTAAAAATGAAACATAAAAATAAGAACACGATTTCGTCTTAAATCTAGAACCTCATCAGGCATTCAATGGACAACTAATCTCCAGGAAAAATTGTTAAATGTATGTAAATTATTAATATTAATCGATTGTATGCCTGATGAAGTCCTATATTGTGGACGAAACGTCGTGTTATTTTTTGTTTTAAATTATATATGACAGTATAGGTTTATCAATAAAACCATATTTAAAAATTATCAAATCAGACGAAAAAAGAAAACCGCTCAACGTTATTTCTACTGTTTTTTAGAGGTCGTTAGGTGCACTTTAAAGCATACAGCACACTAATTAGGCCATTTTGAAAATAATAAACTTGTTGTTGTGGAGGGGATTTAGTCCTAAGACTTGTCTGATGCAACCCTCCATGATAACCTATCTTACACAAGTCTTTTCATTTCTGTATAACTACCACATCTAATATACTCCCTAATCTGTTTAGCGGACTCCATCCTTGTCATCCCTCTTCTGTTTTTACCCCATACACTTTCACTCTAATGCTAATTTTACAATACCCTCGTGTCTTTAAACGTGGCATATTAATCTATTTCTTCTCTTGGCCAAAGTCCTTCATATTGTTCGCTCTTCCCTATTCTTACTTCCTCGTTAGTGATTCTATTCACCCATGTGAGTTTCAGATTTCTCCTATAGCACAACATTTTAAAGGTTCTATTCTTTTCCTTTCATATCAAACTTATCCCCTGTAATTACATTACCAATTATTGACTTGATATCAGACAACTTAGAATAATTTATAATTCTTTTTTGTAAAACTCTTGTATGTACGGTGTTTTTTTATATTACTTATCTTCTATTATTCCGGTAATATAATGATTTTGCCGACCAGGGAAAAAGACTGTAACATTAAATTGTTAACAATTCCATAATTCCACCTTGAAGTCGCGGAAGATGAAACTTTATAGCTTTACATTTCTAAGAAAGCCAGGCGTGACTCACACGACTTCCGAGAATCATTACACGTCTTATAACCGAAAGATCATAAGTTCCATGTAGCAAATCCTCCTTCGGCCCTTGTGACTATTCTAGTAGTGCACAAAAGAGAAAATTGACTTTGCCAACTATGTTATCTCGTTTCACACATGATAGTCCCACGAATAAATATGTTTTAGAAGCAGTTGACGCTGTGCTTGAAAACACATCAGGTGTTGTTAGGACACGTTGGTGTATTCAAACGTAAAGTAGGAAGACTGGCATACACCTAATATGACCCAATAGTCAGTTCGATGTTGGAGTATTTGAAATGAGGTTTGATGATGGCGCGATAATGCAGTTCTTAGCGACCTAGAAGGAGTTGTGTGCGTAGTGGGGGCGAGTTCTGGAGCGATGCACCTGTGGCGGCTGTGACAGGATATCGTCCATTATTATTAGACGTCGATTGGGCCACGCACCGCCGACCCCGGCTGACCAACGGCGTCTAACGAGCGAGAGCAATAATGACGCTGGTCGGGGAGAAAACTGGTTCCGCAGTCGTGCCAACCTCGCGGCGAGACAGACGGCTTTACGCCCTCCAAGGCGCCGTCAGTCGGGGGGATAGGGAGACGTCGTCCACTCCATCCGAGTCGCCTTCCTCTTCTTCCCCATTATCACATTCTAACTTATAATTTAAGTTCCTTCTTCAGTCCATAGCATTCTGAAAACATAGAACACGGCTAGTGTCACTATTGACAGGATAGAGTTAACCATCGTTCCAGTTTGAAGGTTTTTAATCAGTAATACTTGTTATTTCTTCTATTAATTAATTCTATTGGGCAGTCTTGCTTACACTTGAGACAAAGTTATTGTTGAAGTACCAATACATTCTCCTTAAAAATAAACGTAAATTGGGCAAAATGAATTTTAAGTTTTAACTTTTTGAAATACTGGCTATAATTTAAGAAAGCACTCAAATATATTTACTTCTTCGTACTAAAACTGTTCCGCCTTTTTTATGTAAAAGCAGAAATTCATCCGCGTTTAATTAATTTAAATAAGGCTTTGACAGACATTTTTTCTCAGAATGGTAGTTTTATATTGCTAAAAAGTTTTTTCGAAGCCGGTCCATTGAAACTGTAAGCGTGGTAAGCATACAGGCTAAAATCATGCCATTCTCAGCTATGTGCACAATAACTTATATTTGATTTATTTATGAGAATATTGATATACAATACTCATATACATTATTTGATAGGAAGTTATGTAAAATTGTCGTATTTAATCATTGTTGATGCAAACTCAAACGGTACCAAGCCGTAAAATCTGTCATTATCAATGATTTAACTTGTGTAATCTATAATCCTTCAGTATAATCTTCTTGAAGAATTACCCAGGCTCTCTAAAATGGAGCTTCTTTTTTTTTTGTAAAATAAGGATTGATTTTTGCATAGGGATTATTTGATTTTTTATGTTTTCTAAACTTTACGACTATTCTAACACAAAGATTTCACTAACCAGACACAAGCTGCATATGCTCATTGTACGCTATCACATAATAGCGTGTGAAAAAAAGATCAAAATAAATAAAAGATTACGGTTAAAATTAAACTATCATACCTATTGCTCTTTTGAGTGCTCCTTGTATATTATTTTAATATTCCACTGGGATCTATGCTTTATTTTTCGCGGATATTTATTTATTTTAGCCGGTAAAATATGAATTCTATATTAATCTCTTCATAAACATGGGATTTAACTAGTGTAAAAATTGGCTAGTACATTATCTAAAAAAAATTACCATATTTTTAATCTACGTCAGATGATTAAATTATTGCAAATAAACCTTCAGCATGAAATATGGCGAAATATACAAACTTACGTATTAAAAATATCTTTCATATTGTTTATCATAGGGCATCCATGTGTGTATTTTACGGCTTATAATTGATCCAATGTGGTAGAAACTGGTATTGTAAACAAAAAGTAAACACCACATTACATTGAATTAAATATGCCATATTTTTTCTATTGCATGGTGACGTCATAGACTTTAGTGTGTCAACACGTTCGCATATATTAAAAATAATTACTTCCATTTTTTTTGTTACGAATTGCTCAATACCCACCATTTATGTCTTTTTTGTTGTTTTTTAACATCGTGTGACCCAAGTTCCGTTGCAATTCTCCACACGCTTAAATCTGTATAACATACGTATAAAAAACCATCATTTTTTATTCTATAGATTATATATACGCTTATTTGTGGCCCAAATTTTGTAATTATTACAGAGTAATTCTTCCCCCCAAACAAACCCCGTGGTTCAGGTCTGCATATATCAGGAGCCGCATTAGCAACTTCGTACTTGTTGATCCTATTTCAACCGAAATTAATACACAAATACAGGATTGGCCTATAACTATTTAGCCACTACATTTTTGCTTTTACAAAGCGTAATGTTAAACACTACGACTCTCACCCCGGAAATAATCCATTTGTAAGGAAAATGTAACACCTATGAAAAGAAAATTGTAGAAATCGTGTAAGAGAAATATTTAAGCTCGTTAATTAGTGTCAATAATTTAATTTTCTATTTACAATAAATAAAACGGTCAAAAAAAGTCAGTATTATAATTATATATTTATTTATTTATAAAAGAGAAGGTCAAGCGCGGCCCCAAATTCTTCACACGAAATTCAATAATCTTTTCGAATGAGGGAGTCATGGAGTAAATGGGATGTTTTACTAAATTTTAACGTTGAAGAAGTCTCAAAATGGAGATGAAACGTCGCTTCTGTTAATAAATAGTTACATATTTAATTCTGACGTTTTTGGCCGTTTTTACTTTTCTATTATTTGGTTCTTGTGCGACTAAACGTATTACAACGTAAAATATGTCAAAGGTGAGAAAAGAATTAATCCTTTTTTATTGATATAACAATATAGTACTCTTGTATAAAATATTTATTTTTTATCATTTATATACCTATCTTAATAAAGAAAAAACGCGTAAAAGTGTGATATCCGCGTAAATAGGTTGTTACAATTTGCGATGTTTGAATTGAGACGGGCATCACAAGGTGCAAATAAATATTTTTATAAAATTTTTAAAAAATTGTTTATATATTACGCATTTTAGTGGCTAATGTACAGTATACAAAACGTAACCATATAAGGTCTAAAGAAATAAGAAAATATTGTAAAATTTTGTAGAAACTGATGAATACGACCCAAGAGGCCGGAAGTTACTGTGACTATCAATAAAGAAATGATATAAAATAGATGTTTTATACAAAAGGAATAGATTGGAATATTAAAAAAATAGTAAACTCAGACGTCTTGATGTAAAGAATAATTTTTTGATTAGGGTAATGAGCTGAGGTAATGTTTACGATAGATTATTTGATAACGTGGAAAGAAAATGGTTTAGACTGACCCGTGTCTTGTTTGATTATTGATTGATCACATGCCGTCACAACTTACCTGAATATCTTAATTTAAAAGAATAACTGGGGCTGAGATGAGCATTGGTTTCTTCGTCGACGAAAAAAAACCCGCAGGGTCTAACGAGATTTGATCTGGCAGAACTCGGCGTCACGTCAGTCGGGTTTGGCTGCCGATCACGGTACTCCGTGAGAAGGTGATTCGTAGACGAAGTAAGCGTTTGACAACAGCAATTAGCGGAAGTGAGTCCCGCAGGTGGACAGGTACACCCTGAGTCGCGTCTGGAGGGCATAAATCACTCCCGGAATTGAGAACATGTGCGCGCCACAGGCAACATCCCCATTAACCAAGTTTAAGAGCTCGTTTCGCCCGCCTCAAGAATTTCCCCTCGTGATATATTCGTCGACACACACATGTCTGACGTGTTGAGAGCGTAACTCATGCACGGCGAACACGTGTCGTAAACGGCCGGACGTGTCCGCCGGAGAGCTCCCTCATTACACGCTCTGACTCTCACGATCGGACGTGATTACCACAGCATTACTGTTTCTTTCCCTGTATGACACTATTTCTATTCGTTAATTTATGGCTGGGAATCTAGAAAACCCTTTCGTAGCGTCCAAGCACGTCTCATGCTCTAGTCCATTTACTGATATTGACTTTCAAGGTATTTCTAAAGAACTAAACTTCTAAATATTCCTACATTAAAATTTCAAGAAAATTTATGTAATCGTATCTAATAAAAAATATATTGGTAAGAATCCATCGATTTTGTATTAACTACGTTTCATGTATAAGGGGACCCGCAACTGATGCCATCTGAAGTCTACCTAATTAACGTTTCTTGCTTTTCCAAGAAAATCGGTTGGAAAATATGCATGCTGGGCCATGAGAATACTTTTTTTTAGATGCCAAACTGCCATCCACCCATACCCAGATCTCTTTTTACGTGTTTAAAAGAAAAACGTTTCTTATCCACATCAAACTGCAAAAATCTGCTAGCTTGTGACAAAAGTGCGGACCTCAACAGAAGGTACCTTAAATCGATATCTTCCATCCTAAAGACTTAAAAGTTATTACTTCATCCGCCTAATTAACCATCTATTTTAGGAGTATTTTTAGCAAGTAAACAAAAAATTAGTTGACCATAAAACAACGAGAACACAAGCAAAATTGGTTAAAGTATAAAAATATTGTTGCAAATCTTCAGCTATTAAATGCGACTAATAGAGTTATACTTACGTTTACACAAGTAAACTTTTTTTTATTGACAAATGTAAAAACACTGAAGTTTAATCTCGAGGGGACAAGCGAAGTTAATCTCCTAGGTTTTATCTCATGTAATTAATTCTCGATTATTTACTTACTCATAATTTATGAAAGTACCTCGGTTTTAAAAGAATCGGATAATTAATATTTGTTTTTCTTAATAGGTATAAGCTTTAAATGCCTCTGAGTAGTAAAAAATATCATAATTTAACAAGTGGGGAAGTCGGGTCGGAACGGGATAACGGGGTAGAACGGGATACGCTATTTTTTTACAGGATAGTGTTGGAGGGTAGTAAATAGGGGTAGAAAATTGTAACTGGTCAAGGAAGAATTCCCGGCAGCCGACTCGACCAAGATATGATTGCACTTTGTGAATCTGTGAATTTATAATTTTTTCATCATTTAGACAGGAGGTAATTCACAAAACTCCTCGCTTTTAAGTCTTTCATGCTACAAATAACTTACGTATAAGGTTTAAATCTACTTGTGTTAAGGCTAGGTGAGAAACTTTAAACAGAAACCAGCTTGCGTGTCAGAACGGGATATTACTGTATAAGGCAAAATGTATGTGTTCTTAACGAGTTAAAAGGAAAAACTGGCAGACTCAACTTATAAGAACGAGTCACAGGATGCGGTACCCAAAAAGAATAGATTAAGAAAGGACAGGGCTGGAAAAAGGGTAAAATGTTAGCAAAGACTGGGCGGTTGCAAAAAAATCGTTTTGCGAAAGGAAAAATTGATAAAGCGATCAACAGTACGGTTTTCAGATTTTTCCTAAATTAAATTTAATTTTTTTGCACTAATTATGTATAAAAATCATTCTACCCCGGTCTGTACCCGGGGGTGGGGCAGAATGGAAAATTTGTCAGTTTCTTTATAAGAATTCATAAAAAATCTGTGTTTTGAGTAATATTGATATTAGATTAAGTAAATAATAGGATAAGCTATTGTTTTATTCTTTTTTGAAAGTCATTTCTCTTTCTCCATAATTTTACAAATAACTTATTGTTCCGATCTCACTTCCCCTACTATTATTGATCCATTATGCTTTTCTTTTTACTATCATTAATTGACACTTTATTTTTACTAATTTACGAAATTCATTAGCATAGTTTTCGTAATTAGACTATGAGGACTGGGTTTATTTATGAAAGATGGAGTGCATATTTAATTGGACACATATTTCAGTGGCCTTTTGGATAAGTTTTATTTTCTGAAACAAAAGTTTCCGCACGCAGTCAAGTGAATTTTGTGTAACTTACTAAAGCAGTTCAGCTTCTTTAATTTTTCTAGTAGTGATACCTATATGGAATATTCCTTACACACAGGGTTTATTCCTCAAAAATTCCAGTTTTTTTTGTGTTCTATTCCTGTTTGATATGGACGGATACCAAGAATCCGCTCCATACTCCATAATAGTCCAACGAGAGATCGGCTGTGTTAGTACTTTTGTTGTGATATGTGGAGTGACCACTGAGCCAGGAACTGTAAATGGGGCTGTGTGTGAGGGAAAGGAAGTGGAAGGCAAACATCGTCACGCGCAATTTAGCACGGAGCGACATTCTTTAACACGCGTCCTGGACTTTCTCCAGAGGCGTGCGAATCTACTCTGCAGCATGACTGTCCGCTAGTAGCCTTTCTAGAGTTGATCCCTGTCACTACATTTACAGATTCCCTTCCTACGAATCTCGAACTATTTTATTTCATTAAAATCTGCGATCACTATGATTTAAAATATATTAAATATATCATTTTCTGTTTCCAGGTGAGTAAGCCTACACAAATGATATCAATCATCAGTTACTTGAGAACCGTCA
Source organism: Eucriotettix oculatus (assembly GCA_034510155.1). Lineage (NCBI taxonomy): Eukaryota > Metazoa > Arthropoda > Insecta > Orthoptera > Tetrigidae > Eucriotettix > Eucriotettix oculatus. The sequence goes on from CM067381.1 coordinate 50,968,170, forward strand.
AGGTATGTAAAAGCTGTTATAACATTTCCATTTCCTGTTTATATCCAATTTCTAAACTCTTAAGATGCTGCGAATTTAAAATATTGTAGTAGCTTGAAATTAATCTTAATAGGGAAAGAAATAACGCAATGTAGAATTTATGAAGCGAACGATTGTTCGAAATTAATTGCAAAAACATTCTGGTTAATTACATTGATAATAATGCGAGCGAAAACTTCCAGCCCATTGTGTAAAAATGTATTTTTCCAAATTGCTAATAAAGGCTTCTGTGACAATATTTCGGCACAAATACAATACATTTTATATTAATATTTAATGCAATGGGAATTATGTATTTTAGGTTAAACAGAAAAAATCATCGTATTCTTTAAAAATAAAATATTAAATTAAACGGAAGATGTATTAACGTGTCACATAATCTTTAGACATAAAATTGGCGAGTAATATAATTAAAACTAGATGACTGTTCAGCTTTGCCAGGTAATTATTTATAATACACTCGAAAATAAATTCATTCCACGCTTATTGGACAAGACGTGACTTAGTTTTTTTGAATGATTAACACCGTGATGGTGAACACACCTCGACCTTTGTAGATATTTTAGCTTCAAATTAACCACGATGATGACTGGCGATAACTTCACCTATTCAATAATTTGTCGATATATTATAGTAGCAGATTATTAAAATGAAAAATATTTATGGTACTTAAAGGGAGTTAAAAATTCTCTGGGTACCCTAAAAGAGTACAAAATACACGCCGTACAATAAAGAAATAAAAAATCCTATACTTTAAGAGAGTTAAAAGAAATCCCAGTATCTTAAGGGAGTTAAAACGATCCAGATAATTTAAGGAAACTGAGTACAAAAAGAAAGTCATAGATATTTCTGGTACCTGGAAGCAGTGAAAAATATTTCTACTTGCCTACAAAAGTTTGTGATATAAATTTTACATTTGTTGAAACCACTTGGTAGCGAGCAAGTGCAAAGTATTTGAGCGAATTCTTAAACCTTCCCGGCGTTTCTGCCGCCATTTGTTGAAAATTATGGCAACTGTTTCAAAGTGGAGGGAGGCTTTTTTGTCCTGAAAGAGGGGAAATAAGGGACTTTAAATCTTTGGTAGTTAGACAGAATCTTTTCCAGACTTTCATACCAACCGGTCTATGAACGCCTTAGTGATGAACAAAAATATATAGATTTTTTATTGATATAGATTTACGACGCAATAGCAATCTAAATTTAGTCACAGCTCCTTTCAGTTGTTACAAATAAGTGAATGCCATTAGAATGACTTAGGATGTACCGAGGGCCCAACATACGTAATGCACAATTTTTAGGGTACGACTTTTAGTATGACTTAGCAGACTGTCGCGTAGATCCTCAACCCTAGTAATCCTTTAGCTGCTTACTTTCCTTTACGCACTTTCTCCATGTGGATTATCGTCTCGAAAAAATAAATACCCTAAGACTTATACCAAACACGGCTCAGATATTGAACTAATAGATATATCATGGGACTATAGATTGGTTATCGTAACACACCTTACCACACATGTAATTTGGGACTTATTTTTACTGTTTACTCTAGTGTCATTCTTCTTCAATTGTCGAGATAGAAAGTATTTAATTCCAACGTGTGAAACAGTTAGGGAATTTAAATTCACTTAATAAATCAATAAACAGACAATTGAGTATAAATCTATAAAAATACTGCCACATTGTTAGGAAACAATTCAGTATTTATTTGATATATCTTCGACGTTTTTCCCATATTAGCCAGGTATATTTTAAATAAATTTCATGTATATATGTTAAAGTGGATAATTTGTGGAAATTAAAATTTACGTGTTGAAGTTCACAAATATTGACGAAACATCGTAGATATAAAATGTTTTTCTGAAAATAGACTGTATTGATATATTTTTTAATTCACTTATGTTGGTTGAAATAATACAATAATAGGCATTGTTGAGTCGAGGACAGGAATTCAAGTACCTGTCGATGCTATTTAACCCCTGGCCTCATAGGTACACAGCTGTGTTTCAGATTGCTGAATATTTTTAAGGTGAATAGACGTGAGTTTTGGTCGTGACCGGGAATCGAATCCGGGTCCACCAGGTCAACAGATATATGGGATAACCAACCGACCACGGCGTTTGCTGCCGTGATTTTCAAGCCGAAACTAAGTAGCACCGATACCGGGAACTAAACTCTGTGGGGCACTGATCCATCCGATCGTATAGTGATATATTAATTTGATCGGCAGGGCGATACGAGAACCGCGACTGAGCACCACTCTTGATATTTCCGTCTGATTAGGCGCCAGAGAGCGCGCGCGGTGTTTCATTCTGTCAACACGGAACCCGATTGCCCTCCAATTTAACACTTTGTGAGTTCACAAGTTGAATAGCAGCACCCTTCGGCGAGGGTATCATGTTCGTATGAAAATCGACTGGGAGTTGATGTTTTTCTTCGCAAGTTAACTTCCTCCTTTCCGGGTCACTGAGCCAAGAAATAATTTTCAGCTCGAGTGTTAAGGGAGAAGCCAAGGAGAGGGAGGGTGGTTGGTTTCTGCGGTGTTGAAATTAAATATTGCCAAGGACCAAGCTCCCGAGAGACTATTAGAGCGTCAGAGGTGGCAAAGTCAGGGCAGTTCATGAAAGATCTGAGAATAGAGTTGGCAATACTGTTCACAGCAAGAGGAGAACATGCATGGAATTGAACATACGAATCCTTCCAAATTTATTTATGTATCAGAGAATTCGGTTGTCGTTTCCCTTATTATACCCCACAAATTTAATTTAAAATCTGCTCCTTATATAAAATCATTATGTTTTGCTTCCATTAACTATATTAGTCTTGCATGAATTAACTATTCATGTAGCATTTATATATATTTCGTAGAATACTTGTGCATTATTTCTGAGTATAACGACAATCTCAAGGAAAGATAGAAACGACTATTCCTTAAAAGTCTGTTGATTGTGAATATCAATCCACATTCAAAAATTATATTTAGAACAATTTAAAAACTTTTTGCATTGTTTTGCGATCATATAAGAAGAATAGTGTATCAGACAGAAACTCCAATAAATGTTCTTTCTACCTCTTTGCTTGTTCGAAATAAACACCTCAATTTCCATCCGTAATATCTTGATTTCTTTACACCAGATGAAGTTCATATTTAATTTTTTTATGTATTGGCTGGATTACTATGAATTTAATATTCTTTCAGTTTGTGTATGAAAATTACAATCTATTTTGCAATATATAGAGAAATATCATTGATATATTTACCTTTATTAGCTATTTTAAATTATGTGCTATCAATTTTTTATACATTTAAAATTTTAATAATAGATTGTTACTATAATAATGTAGTTTCCAACCAGATATCCTTTTCTCAGGCTGGTTTGGTAGGGATATATTTATTATATATATGGCATATATTTATCATTGTTTTGAATTATATACTTAGTTCAAATCTGGCTTGATGCACTGAGATCGCTGAAGTCATCGTCTTATCGTTTCCAAGCTATTTTTACAGACTGCTGATGTTTTATAGCATCTCGAACAAAATGTACTCTGGATGTTGGCAACTTCAAACCTACAATGGAAGGAAACTTCAAATTTATCTCCTCGTCGGTTCATCCACTCTGACTTAACCAGTCAACTCAATGTGTTTTGTTGCCTCAAATATTATCTTAACTTACTGTGAATAATCAACGTCACTTCCTTATCGCATTATCTAGTAAAATAATTTTTATCCGCGAGTTTTATCCTTTCCACAACTCTTCACTCCATCGTCCGCAAATTCTGTCTTACGATCCGACAGTAAATAGCTAGTTCTCATCTCGTATCTAACAGACTCAGCAATTCTCTTTCTTTGCAATACGTATCCTGGTGGTATATAGTTAATTAATTACGACTTAGCCTTGGTTTGGTTTCTACTGCGTAGTTTTCTAACAACCGAAGCGGTTAAAATTATGCATCATTACAATGAGAGTATAAAACTCTAATTTACGATTGCAGTATATGATATACGAGCATTTCTATTTTTTACCTGATCACGTTTTAGTTTGTCATAAAATTAAAAATCACACTTAAAATTCAGATAAAATCTTCTCTTGAAATGTTTCGATTTTTGTGGTCTGCTTCTGTAGAACCACGAGATGTCACGAATGAATGTTCAAAAATGTTGACAATTTTGGAATTTCTTTCGTCTTGTCTTTAAGCTCGAAGCCATCAACAGTTTCTTCTTTTAATCTTCGTCATCAAGGACCAATCAATGTTTCTTACGAGTGTGCTTACGAAGTCTGATCTTTTGTCTTTATCAGTTGAACTTCTTCCACGATTCGACTTCTAATGAAATAGGGTTTAGTTGATATTTTTAGTGTCCATCGTGACAGATGTAGGAGATGTAGAAGTTGTTTGTGCGGTCGACCGGACGTGAGTTAAAGGCACCGTGAATCCGGTGTCTAGAAAAAATGGACCTCTATACGTCAATATGTTGGAATGACATGTGAGGAAGCCACATGGGTCATTGCACGAATTAGTGAATGCAGTAATGCTAATGAATGGACAAGTATTGTGTCAGCTTTAGCTGAAACCATGGGAATCTGAGATATTAATCAATTTTACTTCATATTACCTTGTTTTTGCATTCATATCCGTCATATTACTTTATATTTGATTCAGTCGTAACAATGTTACTCAACATTTGTTCATTTTACTTTCTTCATGTCAATTTAGTACTCTCGAACAGAAGACAAGCTCTGTCAATGAGGTTATAAATGGATGAGGATGGAAAAAGTGTAGGTCCCGAGTTCGATTCCAAGTTTGGTCAACAGTTTTCCTTTCTGATACTTTAATCATATTAGTATTTTAATTATTCATTATAGTGTTGTTTTATCGGCATTCCCTATAAATATAATAAATTATCATCACTTGTAGACCTAACAGTTTATAAATCCCATTGAAGTATATCCAATTCCTTATGATCACAGTGCAGATATATTGTTGTAATAACATTATGATAAAAGAGTAATGGAATTTTATGACTGAATTCTGTGATTCACAACGACTACGATATTTATTATTATATATTTGCGTCTTTACGGACCTGCTTAATTGGCTGGCACTATTATCGAATCAGTCAAGCTGTCTTTATATTTGTTCATTAATATTACTAATTGTCTCCGAGAAACCCTCAGTTTCTGTTAAATATTCGGTATTTCGTCGTTATCTCTCGTTACTCGTTTTACTTTATAGTGTGAAATTGTTATTATCTGTAGCCCATATTTCAACGAGTTGGTACTGATGAAAGCGTTAAAAGTTTTGAATCTTGATTAGTCGTCTCTATGATTAAATTCTTAACTAGATAGATCTTCTCATTTTTTAAATCCGGTGCTATTAATTAAATGGGAGGGTAGATGTCACAAAAATCTTTTTATGAATTACAAGAAGCTGTGCATCCGATTGATTAAAGATAACCAACCCTTCCCTTTCTGTACGCTTGCCCTACCCTCGTTCTATGTTGTTTCCCCCATGGACGCTTTTTACCTCTACCCTCCCTTACTGTGTTACCTAACAAAGGGGGAAAAATATGGCACGCGTTCTCGACTGCCAGGTTCGACTAACGAAGGAACCCCCTGACTCAGACTCTCCAAAACCCTTTTTTTTATTGTAACGAATCTGGCACGGTAATGAACACATTCATGCATATGCAACCTGGATGAGCAATGTAGCTGTTAAATACTTGTCATATATATAGGTATCTAGTTCGGCAATGCCTCGGAAAGCTGTACTCAGGCCTGAGTGGCGGAAGGCTAAAAAAAATAATCTCTGGGCGGACAAGATACAATGAAACTCTTTGTGCAGACCAAAAGCAAGAGGACGAGATATCTTCTACTACTACTAGTGTTCCCGTCTCCTCTTCCCCCTCTTCCTGGTATAAACTTTACATACGTATTGCATTATATAATGTATATTCATGAGAGGACTGTGCGCCGTTTCTTCTACGTGAAGAATAAAATAGTAGCCATTTCTTTTCTGTGATATTCTTTGGACTAATATGCCCAAACTGCTTTCTCGTCGCCCTTTTTTCACTTTGTCGAAATGAGGCGGTTTCGTGTGAACATTCCATTAATTATAGCAACAGGAGTACTGTAGTAGGAGATGCAGGGGTAAGTGGGGGTTGGGAGCCGTTTCAATTCATGGCGGCGAAGCTATTCCGCCCCTCCGGTGCCGGTTTTGCATTAGTTTATTAAATCGAGGCATTGTTTTGAGCCTGCATGCCGCTAGGGGCTCGTAGCAGACAGAGACACAGCATCCAGCCGGCAGTTCAGTCTATCTCCGCCGTTATTTTGCCTCGATTTCCAGCTTCCCCTCCAATTTCCTTCATCATATTGGAGCGTGTGTTAGCTAGAGTAGATTTGGGTTTGGTTATAGCTAGAATATTCCGTGTTTAAATTGACTGAGAGATCAGCTTAATCTCCGCCAAGTTATTGTTTTCCGCAAAGGCTTCAGTGGTCCCGCTAAACCTACCTTTTGTTCACGGAATAAGAGTTCCTGAGGAAGTACGGAATCGATAAGTGCTATATACCTATTTGCTACACAGAAGAGTATTAATTATTGTCATGATAATTAAAATCGGTTCTCTCGAGTTTAGAGGCCATCAATCCATATCGTATCAACCCCATCCGATTTATTGTATTAAGTAGATAATTCTATCGTAATCGTGCCATTTTAGCTTAAGTGATCTCATTAAATTTGTCCGACAGTTCTTGTGATACAATATGAATGGTTGAGTAAACGACGACTTCATTAGGAAGTAAATTTATTTTGTAATTTTTATACTTTACCTATAGTTTTGAGAGTTTAGTAGATTTAATAAGACAAATGTACAAGATTGTCGTTATTAATTGGAGACATTTCGTTCAGGGGTACGTATACACAAAACGTGGTCAGTTATTAATTGAAAACTCTCAGGAACCAAATTCACGATCTGACAATGCATCAGGAACTTCTTGATGCCCTCTAAGCTACTATGTATACATTTCGTAATGTTTAAAATGTGTTATAATGCTTATGAAGCGAGTGTAGTAAAGAATTACATAACTGTTTTGACTAATGAGTTCAGAAATTATCTTTTTTGGTTCAAACCATAAACGATAAAATCCCTAACGTTTTTTAATAAATCGGTCGTCCAACAATAACAGTCTCAGATTTAAACTATAAACGGTGATGATGACAACGAACATTTTATTTTATTTTCAAGTTAAATTATGTTTTTCACTGTGAAATTTGAGGTCTGAAAATAAATTTAATTTTATAAGCACTTAATAAATATGTAGGTATATAGAAAACGTTAGCACAGAATAAAAATTGCTTTATGGTCTGGAGAGATTTTACAACCAAATTATGTAATGGTTTGTTCCGTTGCATACTGACCACATGCTCGTGATCTCTAGCGTCACCAGTACCAATTAGGGCGACTAAATCTCTCAGAGTGTGTACGAGGATCTGATAGACAAGAGCCATCACGAGATTCCCAAGTGGCGTGGCATTCAATTCCACCGTTGGTCCAATGATCAAACAATCAGGATAGTTCGACGTGCAACAAATTATCATCCTATTCTATTTTATTACACTACGATGAAAAATAAGTTGCAAATAAGCAAACCTAATCATTCGTAGTACAGTTGGCAGAAAAAATTCTCGAATTTTTCCACATGCATAAATCTTTAGTTTTTGTACCATTTTGTTGGTCTAATATTAAATCAAAGTAATGTTGCGAAATTTATATTGAACAGCTAGAACCTGACAGTGATAACTCCTTGATAACTAGTAACTTACTAATATAAAATGGTTTCGATATGCGAAAATTATTAAGTGTTGATGGCCAAAATCACTTGTCTAAAAATTTGCACGAAATGCATTGCCGTTTAAAAATTAATTTATGAAATATTCCCTTGGCGTTAGTTAAGATTGAAAACTCTTCTACCTACACAAATCCATTATCTAATACACGAAATAAATTATAAAAATGTAAAATAACAGGCTACATGACGGTGGAAGGTAGCTAAAGGTAGGCAAGGGTTGACCAGGGCCTCCGACCTATGGTTTAAGGATCCTACCCGGTGTGTCACCTAAAAGGGATACAGGAAAAACTCTAGAAAACCTGTATCCAATAGGTCGGGCTTTTAGGTAAATATTCTCACGCCCTGCCGAATGACGGCGGATGCCTTTGCTGTGGGGTCGCAGCATTCCCTTCTCAGTGTGTTCAGCAGTATCAGAGGCAGTTGGCCAATGGGATCAACAGACAGCTCTGGCCGTATGGCCGAAGTCTTCGACCCCAGTACATTTACTTCCCTTTTTTTGGAAACAGGCTACATGAGGGTGATTCTGAAACAGGCAACTCGGCTTTAATAGCATAATAAAAATCGTTCCAATTGAATTGAAAAGACTTTGTGGGTTTTGGAGAAATTTCAAAAACAGATTTGAAAATACGACAAAGAACAACAATAATAGGTGCTCGTGAGGCAAAAATCATTTAGACCAGAGTAATTTATAAATTTTATACTACACTTCTCGATTGTAGGAATGTAAAACGAAGAACACCACAAATATCAGTCTGTCGCTTATAAATATTGTTAATATCTGAAGAAAAAGCTAATTCAATGCTTTGGCAATTCATATTTATTTAAGTCCATGTCAAATTTTTGATATATGTTAGGCCCAAATTCAAGCTTCTTTTCCAGGAAAATCACCGTATCTGATTTTTAGGTGTTTAAATGATTAATTCTGTTTCTGAAACCTTTTTTTAAGTACCTTGGCTGATTGAACCGAATTAAAGTTCAATAGAGTAGCAATAGACTGGCACAGTGTAATGTTAATTCGTGAGCCCAGCGGATATCGGTTGATCCCCTCCAGCGGACTGCAGACGATGTTTCGGTCTGTGCTCAAAGAGATAGAGGAGCCGAAGAGTAGTAGCGCATTCACGGGCTTTCGGGCGCCCAAGTGGCGAATTGTCGCGTACTTTGTGGGAGGCGCCGCAATTGATTTAGCGCTATGTTTGATTTAGTACGCATTGTGTGCGAGTACTTTTCGAGCCTGTCATTACGGAGACTCGTAATTGCCGGTGTGGGATACGTTAATACGAGCTACACGACCGGAATATCTTAGCGCGGAGCCGCATTGTTCCCGGCTGGATGGGAAGAGAGCTTCATTAATAGCCCGTTTGGGCACTTTTACGCTCCTCGGTTGCTGTAATCTTGATGTCACCGGCAACGGGGTATACTTCCCATCATTGTTATCAACAGCACGGTGCGTGTCTAAGGCACATTTATCTCCTGATTGCCGACTTCTACGCCTCGTCACTTGTCTAAATAGACTATAAATACGATATTATCTAGTCATATCTGATCTTTCTCCCCTCATTCTCGTAGCCTGAAGACTTGACAAATAATGCAATAGGGGAAGCGGGCATATATGAATATATTGATAAACCGATATATCTTTCTAAAAAAAAGTGCAATTGAAAACTCTTGATGCACTAGAGCAATTATTCACAAATTTTATAGAAACAATTGAAATTTTTATTTCGATTCAAACTCAGTTATATTACTTCAATACTTTCAAAAAATATTTTTTTATAAATCAAAGCTTTAGACTTTACCGTAATCATCTTCATACTCCCTATTATTAAAAATGTGTAGGTTGAGACTTAAAACTTGAATGTATAATAGATAGATTTTATTATAGGAGACAGGATAAGAAAAAACTGACTTACATTAATGGCATTTATAGATTTAGAAAAAACCTTTGATAATGTGCACTGGGACACTCTATTAAGAATTTTGAAGAGGACAGGCATTAAATATCGAGAAGGAAGGCTTATCCAGAAGGCAGTCAGCAGTAATAGAATTGAAGGGCAAGATAAAAAGCAGAAATCAACTAAGGTGTACGACAAAGATGCATGCCCTTTAACTTATATATAGACCAGACGATAAAAAAAGTTGAACAGGAATATGGAAAAGGAAGCATATTGCAAGGAGAAGAAATAAAAACCCTGCGGTTTGATATTGTAGATTAGGGAAGTCAGAAGATGACTTGAAAACCATAATGAATGGCATGAACGGGGTCCTGTGAGAAAGAGTTCAATATGAGGATTAATGGCGGGAAAATCAAGGTAACGGGGTGTTGTATGGGAAACACTGCAATAATAAAGGGCGTTGGATTGGGAAGGAATTTTGCTACTTGGGAAGCGTAATAACTAGGGATGGTAGAAGTATAGTTGATATAAAGAGTAGGATAGTACAGGTAAGAAGACTTTCGCGAAAAAGAGGAATTTACTTACGTGTAATATAAGCGTGAATATTAGGAAATCGTTGCTAAAAATGTTCGTATGGAGCGTGGCTTTAAATGGCTGCGCAACGTGTACGATAGGAGTTGTAGAAAGTAAAAGAATAATAGCCTTTGAAACGTGGTGCTATAGAATGGGTGGATAGATTCATTAACGAGGAATTTCTAAGCAGAATACTAGATTAATTGGCCACGTTTTACTTCTCCTGGGGAATTCAAATACGATGTCGAATTTTCTCCATCGCGCAAGTATTCCTAGATACTGGCATTTATAATTTTTAGCGTTTTATTATTAATCAAAATTTTAACTGCAAAATATTCAAACAAACTGAGTGACGTAAAAAGGAGGAATTGACGAATTTTTTTGGAGTAACTCTCTTGAACCAACAATAATCGGCCGGCATATTAGGATTTGAAATAAAAAAAATTACTAATCTAATTATAAAATTTCAAATATTAACAATAAATAACAATTAAAGATAATCAGGTATGTATATAAAGATAATAATACATATTACCATGGTTTTTAATTATAATGTATGCTTTTAATTTTGTAATGTAATAATTATATGAGTAAATTTAATTATTTTAAAATTAAATGATAAAAATTATTTATTCTGTGCTAGTCAGCAGCCAGTAACTAATCAAAGTTCTTAATAAGGTCGATATAAGCAATTGAATATTAGAATTAATTAATTTAACGACATGTTTCAATATGAATATGGCCCTCATTGAAACATTGTTAACCTGATGAGGGTCCGTATTCGGACAAAAGTTATTAAATTAATTAATTACCATTACTTTACTGTATTGTTTAGAAGAATAACAAACACCGTTCACCCTTTTCACTTTGTGCTGTTAGCGTTTCATTATATTTACAAAACGTTTGACTCTTCTTTTTATAACATATATGTAGAATAATAATATAATTTACGGATGAAAAGCATAATTTTATCTTATTTAGCATGCCAATTTTAGACCTTAAGTTACATATTTTTATTAATTACACTCACTAAGAAAGCTGCATCGATTACTAACATAAAAAAGGCTTAAGAAGATACCAATTTATTACTTTTTAGAGTGATTTAAGCGATCAGTTTTTTAAATGTCATTCACGGGTATTATTATACAGGAATCTAAGAACGCTTGACTCACGTTGGTAGCACTGCACAGGTAATCTTTGATAAAAAACAACTTGTATGGTTCTTAGTTATTTAAAAAGAAAAACTTTAACTGGGTTGTTAGATCTATTGCATGTGAAATAGTGGGTCGGAGTTTTATTTCAGGTTCTGTCGAGTATTTTCTATTTTACTTATAATTAAAATAGGTTTGTTTTGCCCTTTCCATACAGATATTGTGAGTGGTATGATTAACATAGAGAAATAGTAATAAACCCAATACTCTCAGTAGGAGTAAACGACATTCATCGCTATGAACTGTATACGTAAATGTATATAAAATCGACCAAAAAACTCGAAAATTTAATTTAAATACTATAATAAAGTAGGAAAAACATAAATAAATATATTCTGAATCTCATCGTATTGTAAGTGGAAGATTTAATCATTATGATATTCAAGAATCATTTCTTCACGTGTATATATAAATCCAGCATTTTCTTGTTCCCAGCATGATTCATCCAGATTCCTCCGAAGTCTTCGGATCTACGACTATTGACTGACTAACCATTGGACCAATGAAGCCGCTACGCCGATTTTAAGAGACAGTTAAAGTATAATGGCTTATTTACAGCGTTTCTCGAAGGAGATATACCTTACGTATTAACCTTACGACATTTTGTGTATCGTAAATATTTTATTACGTTACGATATAAGAATCGATCATGCAAGATTATGTCATAAACGATTTTCTCCCTTAATATATGAAATTGATAGCAACTGGTAGAAGGCCGTTGTTTGTTCGATTTTTTTAAGGAATAATGGAAGTATATAAAAAATATTCTCAACACAATTAACGGAAGCAATTTTACAGTTTCAGTACTTTAAATTAATGGTCAAAAATAAAGACCAGTCTGCCAGTTGTATCCTTCATTCGTGCTTTCAGTTTCCCGGCCAAGTTAGTTTATTTAAATTAGCAACACTTCAAGGACATTGTATTCAACAAGGAAGCTAATGCAATATAATTAAATAATTACTTCCTTCTGAGTTTTTATTTTTGTAATTATCCTGAAATACCATTAACCGATGAACATGTTACGTGAAAATAGTTTCATGGAGGCGGCAAAATAATGTCATAAATCAATTTAATTAAGTCTTCTTTGTTCATTCACTTTCACGTGTTAGGGGAATGTACACAAACACACAGGATAAGAACTGCATAAGTTATTAGTCTACCCACTGAACCTTATTTGAATTTTCTGACAGTGAAAAATAAAAGTAATGATTAACTCGTCGACGTGATTTGTTATTTTGTGTCAGTGCAACGGCAACGAGTAATGAACTGATTAAACAAAGAAAAGTTCTTTGCCTAACTGAAAGCTTGCATTGTTTCTCGTTTCAGTAATTTTTTAAACAAAAATGGTAAAAAGTCTTTATTATATTCTGAAGACCTTTCAGGCTACTTTTCAATCTACATACTAATGAACATAATGTGTTATCTTCATACCTCTACTATAGCCATTTTTCATTAAAATAAAGCCTTCAAAGAAAAATCACCTAGAAGTGTTGACTAAATACACCCCGAAGGTTGATAATTATTAGTTTGTAAACAAAAATGGTTTTGAGTCGCACTAAGGTCTAAGTCTAATTATTTTCACTTGAACTATCGTTGCATATTATTGCACTTAAGCATTCTTTTAATCTAATAATATGTAATACGATATACCTTTGTACAAAAATAGATCATTAAAGTAAAACAGAAGTATATGTAGATAATTATTTGGTCTGGCACACAATATAAATACAAGAGATCTTCTTTAGTGTACAATTATTATTCTACGTCTCATAATCACCATTTGACGTATTAAACAATTTATGAACTATTAACAGAAGAGAAGAAAACACATTTTATTTTACGCTTCAGTGTACGCGGTTCATGTAATCGGCAATTACAATTTTTTTTTGTAGAGCAACCTTAGTGCGTTTTTAATATTTATTATTTTTCAGAAACTACTCAAGTATTTATTAGAGCTACAATAACTGGTTTGGTAAAATTCAAATAAATGTTAATCTATTTTGTTAATTTTTGGTGCTGCTGAATTGGAAGAGTTTCTACTAATAGTAATCGATAAAATAATAAAATTGATTTAAATTCAACTCACATTAATGTTAAATATGTCGTTAAACATTGCTAAATACGAAAACATGGTCGTCACACAGTGTTATGTGATCACGAAGTCTGGCACCATGGCGATCGGTAAGCCTGCTTTTTGGGATGCAGTGGTTAATTACATGATAGGATCCATTTGTGATTATCCAGAGATTGTTGTTTAATTTTGGTCGGACGGCTTATAGCACATTGACCTCTTTCTATTAACCGCCTATAACTTTCGTTTCAGAAACTTAATAAACTACATCGACCATACTTTTTGGCAGCAAGCTTAGTGTATTTCGTTTGATGACACTTTTACTTCGTCCAGCTGTCAGCATTTCTCGGAATAAGATTACATATCAGTAATAGCTTTTTCCTTTTCTCTTGACTCTCGAACTTAATTTCCACGTCCCCCCCTTTCAATTTCTTTCAGATGCTATAAAGAGGATTATCCTCACTGCCACTCTAAAAAAATCCATTTACAGCGTTGTATAAGAGTTCTTTCCATTTAAAACATATACTGCAAGAATAATATTGGGGTTTACCTCTTGTATTCCTTCATTTTTTATTATTTATAATAATTTTACGCAGAAATTGGAGGCTTCTACTAGTTACAATAATAATGCAGAAGGGAAACTTTTAAACGCTTTTTAATGAGATTATCTCGTGGATAATTTGTGTGTGATTGTACGTAATATTCTGTAAGTATTTTGCTTCTTTATTAGGTAATTTCAATTCTAGTCTGAGTAGTGTTCGACAATGATCAATCATCTTTACTTCATTTCGTGGGTGAAACGTTGAGAAAAGAAACCGAGTGTGGACGCTTCACAATGAGTATGGTGTTAGAGATATCCTCCAAATTCTTGAAGACTAACGAACGAAATGTGACCGGTGTTCCGCATTATGGAGTGTTGGTCACATGAAACCGCGGCAGCTGCGCCCTGGGCGCGGATCTATCTAATCTGCGGGAAGCAGTGCTGTATTATCTGCCCCGATACATACCCGGCGCATGTGGGCTACACAAATTACCACTTACTAACTGACATCGTGGGCTATCTTAACGCCTTCTGCTAACGGCCTGCTAACCGGGCCCGAACGCCTATCTACGAAGCCTCGCAAAAACGAATAGTCGCGTCGCGCCGCGTTCCCACGCTCCCAGGCACTGAATTATGATTTTATTAAAGGAAAATTATTACTCTTAATGCGTATTCAGCGATTAACAACTCGCCTCCAGCAGATGTGCTCTATAAATGTCAGAATAAACAAGTCTCCAGGAAGTTTTGCTCGTATAAATAAAAAATAATACACGGAATAGATAAAAGGACAAAGTGGGGTATGAAATAAAACTCCACAGAAGCATATAAAAACGTGTTACTTGGTTATTAATGGTTAAAATTTATCTCTGGCAAACATATTGGGTAAGATTACTCGGACAACGACGTTTAGACGCAGAACCAGAGTTTAATAAATAATATAAAAAAAGGAAAATCTGTATTTATTCATAAAAATTAGTTCAATGTCGAATATGATAGAAAATAATTTTAAAGCGTCAACTATTAAGGAACTCCTATGTTGAAGCCTTCTTAAACACAACTCTGGATATATAATTATCAAATACACCCTCACTCGCTTTTCAACAACTACAAAATGTAATTCACGCATTGGGATTCCTGAACATATTTGCTGATTATTAAGGCATACGAGGACTGAAATTTCGACCAAAATCTGAAAGTTTTGATTGAAACAATTTTCGAAATTCTGAAAAGTGCTAATTTTTAAGTAACCCTATGAGGTTATGGTAAAAAAATTTTCTCCCCACAGTTTTATGAAATTTATTAAATAATGGTCAGCCGTACATATAAATGTAAAGAAACTAATATATATTCAAGTACGTAACGCTCGGATCATTTTCAAAACTACCAATTTTTGAAAATAATTTTCAAAATATCTCAACAAAAAACAAGTTTATAAAACAAAATTTTGTCATTGCTACACATGTGAATTATTAATACACAAATAAAATTTCAGGTCTGTAGCAATTAATTTATAGGAATTTCAAATTTCAGTCCCAGTGTCCCTTAAGAATGATAATAACGCTTACAATTTGAACAAGTACAGACATGAGCGGATTCTGAGTTTTGTGCTGCATCACCCCAAGCAACATTGTTTATGAGTGCGATGAGGCAAAAATATGAATTTCCAAAATTTATTAAAATTTTTTTACAGGGTATATTTCAATGTTTTGTCAAGTGTTTCGGAGTTCTTGGGGCAAGAAGGAAGCATAGGGTCGCAGGGAGGCGTGGTAGAATGCATGATTTATTGACGGCCTTTGTTGAGAGAGTCCGACAATAGAAAGTTTTACAGAATGGACATTCTAAAACAGATTTGGTAGAGATTCATAAGGAAGCAGTCGTGAAGGAGTGTCAGCGGAGAACGGAGAATATATACTTAATATGTAGATATGCTTTAGTGGTTCCTTCCAGACTGGAATAAAGATGGACGAACTTGTGAGTGGTCAGTTGTAAAGAAATGAAAAAAATTATGAATAGATGACTCAGTTTGGTTGGTCTTTGAAAGTTGTGTGAAACGGCGGAAGAAAAGTAATGGTGCGACGGGATACAGGAAAGTAAAGTGGAGTAATGCTTGAAGAAATACAATGTGAATTATGGACAATCAGGTAAGTCAATTATATTATTACACAAAAGCTTGCTATCCGGAAGCAACAAAATTAATAATTGCAATTATAACTCCCCAAAGTTACTTATTCTGATAAAAAATATTCTGTTTCATTTAATTGTATAACTGTTAAAATTTATCTTGTAATAACTTGTTAAATTATTAATAAATTGTTAGAAGTAACATAAAACATGAAGTCTATAATTATTACAAATAAATCCCCAAATAAAGTTGTTATCACACAATAGTGCTCAACGCAAGGCTAAAATAAAATATTAATAATAAGTAGAAAAACCGTAAGAAAACTGTCATTACAGGAGGATAACTATGTAAAATATTAAAGTGGCTGCAACAGCGATAATGTTACCAATACTCTGTGCCAAACGAACCAGCTTGTAATATATTGTATTATTATAGAATCGTATACATGGTTTCCAATTCTGTTTAATTTTTAAAAGCGATATAATTTAGCATCATGTTGACACTTATTTCTATCACACAATTATTTTTACTTACTAAATATTTTTATTAAATTTGATTTTTATGATGGCAGTTCATGCGATAAATTTTCTGAATTACTGAAGACAATACTGATAGAAAACCTGGACTAAGTCATCATAATGCAACCCAGACACTGTATAGCCAATATGGCATCATTGGTTGGGTGCTCCATGTTTTGCATATGGTACTGAGTTTTCTTAGGTAGCGGCTAACATTAAATTCATAAATACCAACAAAGTTGTAATGATAAAATTGAAAAAAAAAATTCTGAAAATCGAGAAATAAAAATTCAGTGTCAATAATAGGTTTTGTGAGAAGACAGGGATGACTCCCGTATTATATTTCAGTTTCTGTTTAAATTCATGTAGATAGTGGATCAAAGGTACTGCCACGAACACAAAAACGATTAAATTGGTCGAGAATCGACTCTCAATTACCGTCATACTCTTTGGATTATTTTAGTGCGTTGTCCAATTGTTTGTATGCAGAACAGAAACGAGCGCTTCCGCTGAACATCTGCAATTGTATCCATCAGAGCGAATTAACCTTTCACCCCACTCTGCCTGAGACGTAGTTCAAAGGGTTTAAACGATCTTAGGCTAGCGGTGAGTCAGCTACAAGTCCGGTTTAAGAAAGAAAATATGGCTGATAAACATTTTCGTGAAAACTATTCCTTGGAGAAATAATTTGGGGACTAAATTTTAAAAAAAGGCAAATAAAATTGTTGAATGTACGGACGTTTACGAAAAAGGGTAAATCTGAATAGTTAGATTACCACCAAATATCAAATGCTGTTATTTGAGTTGGCTTCTTAAAACATACACTATTATCTATTGGAATGGATAAAATTACACATTTTTTACTCAAAATTTATGCACAATTATTGCCGTGCAAATGTATAAACTTATATCGGAATAGAATTCACCGATTATGGAATGCAAATTTAACTATTACGAAAAAAATACTAAATTTATAGCATAACGACATACGGAATTTGGTGGCACAAAATTGAAGGCAGTCGGATTGAGAGAAATTGAAGAAGGCTGCAAAGGGTAATTAAACCTAGACACTTTAGCGCCAGGGATTTCTAAAGATGTCAAGACTCCGTGACACCTGAGACCGGGCCTGGTATTTTCCCCAAACATCGCTGGTGAGGTGAATGACTCCTCAAATTATAAAAGTTAATACTTTTGATTTGAGAGGACTTTGTCCGCTCTATCAAAGGAAATTAAATATTGGAGTTGGTAAAAGTTAAGCATATAATCTACTTCTAATTTCGATGATTAAAAATAATATATTTCACTGTGACAGTACGTTATATGTAATGCCGTATTAGAAGATCTTTAATATATTGATGTGTAATTACGATTAAATCCATATTTAACGTCTATGAAGTGATTAGTTAAATTGCAGAATATCTTTCATATGAAATCAGAACACTGTCTTAATACAAAAAGCAAATATATTTGTATAATCCACGTCAGTTGTTTTTCTTACAGTAAATATCAAGCAAAAAAACAAAAGATAACAGAATTAGAATACGTTTTTAAAAAACAATCTCCAGACCACTGTTCTGTGTCACAAGCGTGTAACAACGATCAGAGAGATTTAGTTGGTGCACAATTTTTCGAATATAATTGAACTGTTGTGACCTGTTTCGTACAAAGTCATCCTTCACAGATCATTAGCTTTGAAAACGAACAATTTTAATATTCATATTTCATTCAAATGTAGTAATAAAACGCATCGCCTACGAACAGTTTCATGGATAATTCAAGAACAATAAAGCCGTTACACAGTAATGGCAAGGTTTATTAAAATGACTGCTTGCAAGTAAATTACGATGCCCGTAAAATATGACACTCATTAAAAATTAATTTGTAGAATGGATCACCGAAAAGCTATTAATATCCCTTTTACCGATGCTTTATGACGAGGTTTAGCAGCTCGAAAGGTGTCTACCTCATTTAATTATTGTTCTTAGACGAAACGTACGCCCAGATAAATTAAATGAGGCTCTGCATTAAGTCATTCTCATTTATTTATGAGCTTATTTCGAAAATATCAATATAAATTGAAATACACTTTCTGGAAAATGAATAGAGATGGTGAAATGGTTCCTCATGGTCAACTAAATGATTCCTTTCCAATTGACAATAATCGTCCGCGTATTATTGTTTCACTAAATAATCAAACGTTCCACAATTTCATCCAAAAGTAGTCTAGTAATTAAAATCTGCGTAGTTTCCATTTTTGTTTCGGATTCCATTAAAAAACTTTAAGAAAATTATTTTGACAAATGTTCGGAGGTTCGGATGAAATAAATATCTTTAGTTATTGGAGGTCAGTATTTTTAGTATAATAACTAAGAAATAGTGACGCATTTTCACTGCAGAATACTCGTTCTATTGCAACAGAGCATTTTACACTCCATTAAACAACTTATCTGTTGCCACGCCGATGAACGATGTCGCTATACATTTATACTGAACGCTACTCGAGTAACAGGTCGGACATTCGCCAGAAAATAATACTAAAGAAGTGCTTGAGTTCAAGAAATATGTTGTATTACACGAAAATCAATGTTTACGGTAAACGTCTTTGTCATACGAACAATACGGAAGTATGGAAGGAAAGGGTGTATATATTATCTTAAACAAAATAAAATTGACCGCACTCGAGAAATAAACATTTTTGTATTTTTTCTAAGTAACTAAAATGTATTGTTGATTCAATAAAACGGTCATTAACTTTAAAAGCAATTTCGCACTAAACAGACGAAACAGATGGATCAACAACCTTATTCTTATAATTGAAATTAATTGTTTATGTGAGGAAGAAAAAAGCTTAAATTTCGTCGCGTGTTTTTGTGTGTATGTATGTTCCGCATACAAATCAAAACGGTTGGAGCAATTTCAACCAAATTTTTCACATACGTTCTTTGCTGTCGGGGTAAGACACGGCTACCACTCATAGGAGCGGAGGTGGAAATTTTTAAATGTGCAAATCCGGCCGATATTTCTGTCGAATAAATACTTTTCGGGGTCTATTGTTTTTACGGTGTTGCCGCGTCAATATTTGTATACGTCCAACCCTAATGACATAGAACACAATACATTATGCAGCTATATTATACTGGGATTATTTCTTGAAGTATATGTGGTTTCATGTATGTATACCATACGTCCTAATTAAAATTATAGAAACGTGGATCCAAATGGAATAGCTTCGTGAGCTTTTTATTAACTATAAAGTAATGACAAATTAAATAATTCTAACAAAATTTTCAATTGTTAAGTTTGACGAGCGTCACATATTAAGTTACTTATAAAATACAAATTGTTAGAAATTAATGAACCAGAACACACACACGCCGTTTCACTTTATACAGACGCTCCTCGAAGCAAAAAACGACGCCCATTTCTTTAGTTTGAATGGTATAGTATTCTGTTATTCTTTAGGGTTTCTAATTTATTCTCGTTCCTAACAATACTAACTTTCCAGGAACACGTTTCCCTTTCTGGATTACAGCATTTGTTTCCTTTAAGTGACTGCTTCTGTAGCTAGAATCATTAAAGTAAACCATTTCCTGTGTGATTGTTTACCACTGTCGTCTCTCTCTCTCTTATTCTCTGTCTCTCTCTCTCTCCACCTCAAAGTCTATTCCTGGACCCGAAAGAAGAAACAGGGAATAGGGATTTCATTCAACGACACGTTCTGTCTTTAAGGACTAAGGATGAGTATTGAGGAGTGGCTGGGTGTTCATTCCTCTCTCACGGACACAAAAAATATCGCGGTATAATAAGACGTAACCTTCTCTGAAGTACTGTTCGTTTTTATAAAAATAAATACCAGGGATGGTTATAATTCTTGTTACTGTGAATGTACAAATTACTGAGCAGTGACACAGATGTGTCGATCAAATCTTAGCTTAACACTGAAATGTTCAAATGCCAATTTGCAACATTTGTTTGAGGCCGCATGTGTCATATTAATATATTAATTAAACAAATAGCCCCAGTACTAGTAAACGATTTGACAGACCGTTCATGGATTATTTCATGCTGTCGAGGCTGTCAATATCATGCAAGACATTTTCCCGATGCTAGTAATTAAATACAGTTTAATTACACTATTGATAACCAGTTCAATTTAATGTTAAAAAATGTATTTACGCAGCTATACGTATTTGAATCCCGCTGACACTAAAAAATAAAAATTCTACTACCATAGTTTATTAACAGGGTAAACTGCATGTTGATCTAGTATGCTTTAAATTCACCATGGAAAAAAAATAATCCTTTAGCCTGTTGTTTGATTATAGAGTCGTTTTAGTTTCATATTATGGACGATCCATCTATATCAAGCTATATCAAACTGTCACTTTATACATAATTGCGGACGTTATGTCACTTGGAATAGATAAATTAACAATGGTATAACAATATTTTATTTTGCATTCAGACAGCGCTTACAATTATTATAACCCACTTTTTTAATACCTAATCATATATGAAATCGTTGGCTTTTATTTTAGCTACTTTCCGCTTAAAACTGTTTTTTAAAACAGCCCAGATCTGACCAGGTACTCACACCCTTAGGTCTCAATTATTCGTGGACTTATCGCCAAATAAAGCTACCAACTTTGTCTGATGGTTATCCTCCGGTGGTCGATCTTGTCTAAATAGGCGGGCAGGATAGTTGCCAAGGATTATAGGACAAATTGCCCTTTTTGTATATTTAAAGAAATTAAATCATTGCGTTACATAATAAATTGTGTTCACATGTAATATTAATATTCGTTGTAAATGCTCTATATCTCATTGACGGTTGACGATTCCATGCATTTTCCTTTTCAAAAGACTGATAATGACCTGGTTCCTTTATTGTTCCAACCACTTGCTTTAATAATTTTTTCTTGTTAAAATCTCTGTAGCGGTACTGATCCGACAGTAAACTCTCTCTCTCCCCTCGTCAAGCGTTATTGGAATTCACAATACTCGGTAAATCACTAAACGCAGACGGCAACTTCTTTATGAACGCTGATGGAAAAACAAACATGTTTTGTTTGCGTGCGACAAGATGTGCGACCTAAGAGGCGAACTACCCACATCAGTTAACTTTACTGTTTGTTTCTTCCGATTATGGTGGGAGTTTGTTTATAATTATGATTAAATCAAATAATACGTAATACATTAATTTACAAAAAATTGATTCATTTAAATTTGGGCCGGCTACTTGCTAAGCTCAACGGAAAGCAATAATTTTATCTGGGGATCTAGAGGGATAAAAACAAAACTTGGCATCGAATTGTTTTAATTAACACTCAAAATAACCAGGGATGAGAAACGTGAATTTTTACATTACCGCTCAGCTTGCAGATCATGATGTTCGGGATGTTGATCCAGCTCGACCTTGGTCAGCTGTGGTCGCAGGAAACAGCTACTCTCGAAAAAGAAACGTTTGCTGGTTCGTGGTGACCTTGTCTGTCAAGCCCTTACATTCGGAGGTGCAGGTCAGATTCCAGGATGTTAACATGTCCCGGAATCTTCGGGCGTACAAAGGGGCCTAGCGGTGCCTATTATTTTTGTTTCCTCCGGCGACCCTTTCTATGCCGCGTCTCTTCCAGTTTATTGTCGCAAGTAACATGCACGTGCAGTTGCTCTTGATTTACGTGTCACATTTTTAGGCCTACAAGACTGCCTTGTCAGTTGTCCTTTACAAAATATTTCAGCCAATGGCGGTGATGGTACTGGATTCTCGTCTATCGCCTGGCTATAGGTATCATCTCATTTGGATGTTGAAATCAACCAATCGCGTTCATTATTGCTCTGCCGTTGGGTTGGAAACTGCCTAGCCCGCTTCTTAAGGTTAGTACGATATATATACATGTATATTAAAAGTCAATAAACAATTATAATTGGGTTAATTATCTTTCTTATATGTGTGGGTACAAATGCACGCCACTAGATAACTACGGACGAACTCGGACGAACTTAAAGACCAGATTTCATTACTGAATATGATTCTGCTTGTCAGTAAGGAGAGAAAAATAAATTTTCTGATCCACATTTAGTCTAGTGACAAGTGTTTCGGAATATCTGGAGCTGTTACGTTTCGTCTGCATTGTAATGATTATACCACTTGCGGAGTCGTTAGGAAAATCTGTAGAATTTCTCAGGAGAAGCTCTTGAATAGAATGATTCTTAACAGGCTAGAGAAGATGAGATACTGCCAATTCCAATGTTTTATGAATTGATGCCTGTTCTGAACTCATATCAGGATGGTTTCAAACAACAAAATTACTATTTAAAAGTTGAACATCTGACGAACATTACAAAATAATTCTTGATATTGAAACATTAGATATGATCTCTTTTCCACCGAGTTCCTAGATTGTAAGATGGTGATTATCGGGTGTATGGTTCTCTTACATGAAGACTGGGAGTTAATCAGACGAAGCGCATTAGGCGGAGATTGCTACGATCACTTCCAAGTAATGGAGCGGCTGCACCTGACATAATTGTAACGCTTTATAGGGAAGGCCATCTTTCGACAGAAAACTTCCTCGGGAAAATACGGACTTAGAGCGTAGCGAAAGCAGATTCATTGTTCCCCTCCCATGTCTGTCTCCTCCTCCCTCTCTTTCTCCTCCTCTCTACCAGCTATTAACCTCTCCACCTTCATCATCCAAGGAAAACGTGGTTGCTGTTACCTACTGTTTTATTTGGTTTTCACATTCTCCGGGTACAACACAACTGATCGTATGTCAACTGCGACATTTTAGTAAAGAGAAAGTATTCCATAACTACGTGTAGTTATCTTCATTTTGTATTCAAATTTTTTCGGCTTCTTCATGCGAATAAATTGAAAATATCTCCATACCTAAAGAAACTATCAAGTGGCATTTGAACGTCTTCAGTATGAGAATAACGCACCAAGTGATCCAAGATTTGCTGAAATTTTTATTTCGCGATCCTTCAATAATCCCCATATTTTTACCGGTATATTGATTTATACTTCACATATAAAATCTGTATAAATTGTGTTTTTCACTGATCGTATTTGATAAACTACTCGAAGTCAGTGTTTACAATATCACCTCATTCTTAATATTATCTGTAATTAATGTTGTTGGTGTATGTTTTGGGTTTAATTAATAAGCAGGTAAATCTCATTTTGACTTGATGAAATGGACTATAATGTATACAGAGGAGTATTGACATTCCTTTCACTTAACTACATCGATTATTTTATGATTTTGTGCTCTAGCAATGATTTATACAATATCTGAAAGTCAGGAGCCTCTTAGTACCAAATAAATAAAAGTTCGTCTCTCATTGGATGTTCTATATATCTTTTTCTGAGGTAGGAGCCGTTCTGGCGTCTTATGAATGAGAGAAGTGAAATTCATAAATGTTGCCACATCATCCAACTTATCCCTAAACACATCTTTACTTCATCTGCGTGGACAATGAATGAATGATGTGTGACAACGTCGCAGTTGATTGGATGGCAGAAGGAAGGGCTTGAAGATCTGTAGGCAGATTATCCTCAATATTTTGTAGTGACCAATTTGCAGATCGAATATTTGTATTCTGTTCATAATTTCTCCGTAAAGTACACACCAGAATTGTAGCATAAAATTTGTAAAGATAGTCAAAATGTGTTTTAAAACGTGTGTATCGACGCATATATTAATATTAAGACGTCTGGGAACGTTCATTGGACGGGAATTCGGTAGAGATGAAAACTCGTTAAGTGATAGGGAAGGTGTGAGGACATGGAAGAGAGGAACAGTAAGAGGAATATGTAGCAGCAGTTATTTAAAAAAAATGGTAGAGAAGGAGAATAATAATTGGTGAATGATTGTGTTTGAAGTTATCAGCAACATCGAGAAATATGTATGCTGGTTTGTACCATCTGCCGGCGCCGCTAACCAGATTTAGATTTATTATTAATCCATTAGTCCTCGGTTGAGGAAATAAGATATGTCAAATATAATATTACAAGAAATATAAAAACATACAATTAAGAATTTAAGGACAAAAAGAGGAAAAATAAAATTCAATCTCCTGCCGGCGAATTTACTACAGATAGTAAAGCACGGAGATTCCTGTTCCAATTATATGTTTACCATCGAGCATAAATAAAGGTTAATCTTTGAAATGGCACTGCGTTTTTTGTAAATATAAATTTTCATATTTATTATTTCTTAAATATTTCGTCTTTTACTGTTTTGTTTCTTGGGATTACTCCGTAAACAAATTCGTTTATAGTTGAATAGCTCACCCAAGTGTCTGCGACGCGTACGTGTCGTAAGAATAGTTTAGTTCAGGTAATACTTCTGCAACGTGGACCTCCCAGCAAGCACGTCGGACTCTCTCTCTAAGCAAGTGGCCTTTTTGTCAGTGTCGTCGGAGGTGAGCTGTGTTATTTGTGACGTAACTCGAGTCAAGGCTTTGCCCCTCTGGCGGCGCAATTCGGAACGGCTGCCATCAATGCTGCGGGGGCGTACGGGGGTGTAATTTATTGCACACTAGTCGGATATTGAATCTGGCCTGCAGCTGGCCCGCTACAGTTTTGCCAACTATTTAGATTTATGAAGATAGGAACGTATTCGGTCGAGGGGCAATTGCCAGTAAGCCTGTTTATCCCTCTCTCTGTGCAGATTCAGCGTTTCCTGGGGGCTAAAATCCAATTAAGAGTGTCACAAAATTGACGCCCTTCTCCCTTGCCCTCCCGTAAAATCTAAAGGAAGTGTTATTCATTCCACAACGCAATTTGAGGGAACAAGGCTGGATAATATCCTGCAGGCCATTTATCGATGTGCGAGGAGATGAAAGTCGTCAACAATCCCACACAAAAGCTGCTCTTGTTCTACAGGTTTGCGATTTCGTTATATGTGGAAAAAATAAGTCTGGCTTCATTACAGCTCGGGCTCTAACACCACATGTAGGTAAATTTCCTCTGAATTTCAGACCATTCTTCTATAAAATAGGCCACAACAACTTGACATTCATTATTAATACATATTAAAAGCTTTGTACTTAATATACAATTGAAATTAAAATAGTAAAAAATTCTAATATTTTAAAATAACATTGACGTCAATATTATATGTAATTAAAAGAATATAATATAAAAAGTATACACGTCAGATCTCAGGAACATATATTTGTTGCAGAATTGAAGAAAAATTAAGTGATAAATAAAAGATACATATAAAAATTACGATGGACGCGGTTGTCATCAGCGTCGATGAGAAATCGTCAGTGTCACGCTTCTGTAACGATCATTCATCTCAATAATCTCCTTTCACTCTGGAATCTACATTGTAACTAAACCATCTTGTCGGCTCCTGGGTTTTTAAAAATTCTTGGTTTACACCGAATCGCAGAAGGCGGCAAACGCGACCTTAACAGAATTATTCTTAAAGAACAAAGGCTTTCCCGGTGAAGAATATGTAGAAACGGGTTTCCAACCGGGTAATCTTTGCACACAGTCTGGAAGATGACAGAATTGCTATCTGTCGAAACGTCGCTGTGTGCAGAGATTACCCGGTTGAAAACCCGAGAAACGTTTCTACAGAATTATTCTTATAGGTTTGTATGGGAAGGAAATCGCAGTTTCTCATCACTTTATAGGTTTTGTTACCATCCAAGCTAAGCACAAGTGGCTCATTTGAGCGGACTATTGGAATCTTTAAGATTTTCCGCTTCACCTAAATACCATTAAATGAACGGGAAGATTTATTGCGAATTTCCCGAAGCACGGTTAATTCTTGCGATGCGTGTTTTATTCTATTGCAAAACTAATTAAATAAATTAAAAAATATTTAGTTTTATAACTTCTTATACCTCAGTATAAGCTAGTTTATTGGTGTCGTTGGAATAACTCACGTATAATTTTCTTAAATAGTTCATGTACATTTTACTACTTGAAATTTCTTTAAAAAATTACCACTTATTCTTCCTATTGCGTTAGAATTCCTGTTCTGTATTCTATTCATACATTCGTGACGACTGCCTTTAAAGAAAGTTGACAGGCTCGTATTCCTCCAAAGCACTTGAAAGCGGAAACAGCTAACTTTGGTGAGTGGCGTAAGTGATGTGATGCGACTGAGAAAACTGCATCAACGTTCACGTAAGACACGCTGTTAAGAATAAACTGGCGATCGGAGAGGACTAAAACCTATTTCAAAAGAGAGAGAAAGAAAGATTTAAATTAGGAAGTGTGAATGAGGAATCTATTGAGGTAAGTTAATGTCATGGCGAGAGCCGGATGTGGAGATCATTCGCTGGCCTGGCAGGTATGGTAATGGGAGAAATGCTTGCCCAGAGGCCTCAAGAACCTGTATCGACCTCTGCTAATACTGTCAAGGACCGACCAATACCATTCATATGCATGAACAAAACCTCTACAGCTCTCTACTTGCCTTATCCATACTCCCCCATATTTACTCTCATCACCATCGTCTTCATTCACCGCAACATTCTTATTGAACACATCAACCAAGCAGTTGATTTTCACCATAATTTGTGTACACTTTTGTCATCAGTCTGGATTCACACATTTTATCCGCCTGGCGTTTTTATTCTTAAATCGTAATCAGTACCGACATATATGGTATTGTTCTTGTTTATTAATTAATGTACAGTTATGTTAACCAGGTTTTGTGACCGCAAAGTTGTTTTTGTGTCAATGCTTCACTGATTGATTCTTAGTGACGAGCGAATGACGGGGCGACAGTTTGAAATGTTCACAATAATTTAAAAAAATTTATTTTCACCTTCTGTGTTAGAATTTTCTCTGGCCCTATTACATGTTTTAAATTCTTTTGTAAATTCCAAGCTTGAAATAAAATTTAATGAATCAATCTGATCTACCAATATGCGCGAGAAAATGTTACTCTAAATTAGAATTTATTTGGAAACAAGGATGAGGAATCCACGGACTTTTACTGTTCTTCTGAATGACGAAGTTGCTAATGTAGACCCGTGGTAGGTTGGTGTTCATTCTTCTTATAACTAACCTAATCACTCCTCTTCCTTAGCTGTTTTCCTCCTTGAACTCCACTCCACTCTGCCCCTTCAGCAAAGTACTCTTCCAAACCCTTTTCAGTAACTACTATTTTACAATTCTGACTAACAGCCTTTACTGTTTTTTTTAAAAAAAAGAAAAGAAACGTACTGGTCCCGCGTTCTCCCTTTTTACCTACACCGTTTATTCCCTCTTCGGTTCCCAACCTTCGAGCGAAAGTATGAATATCCCATTAGCTACTGGATCCTCCGGAAGCATCTCTGTACCTTGCTTTACGAACCACAACAATCACACTCCTGCAATCGAAACACGTAACAAAGGAAGAAAAATTATCTGAATATTGGAACAAAAACAGCGATAAAAAATATTAAATAAAATAATTCCAATAGGATTCTCACCACAACAGGAAGTTACTTAAAAAACAAATGGATCACGATAATGCTTTTCAATTTAGAGACGCTTTGACATTGAAGCTCTTCCTTGTGTTGTCCAATTAAATTCTCGCGACGTTGTCACACATTATTTTCACAAGCAGCGGAGATAAGTGAGACGTTATGGAATTCCTCTATTTTCACTGCTCTCATTCGCTGAACGCCAGAACGGCTCCCATTTGAAAAGCATTATAAAGTTAAATCTGGCATAAAGCACCTAAAAATTCCATTAGAAACCGTACAGACCGATTCCAATTACTTCTGTAATGTGTCTTCCCAAGATCTCTTACCATTAAGAAGAGCACATGGACCACCAGACCATAGTAGGCAAACATCCAGAAAATAGAGTCTTCTGGACCATAAATAAAAAAATACCAAAAGACCTTGACACAAATAACTAAATTAAAATGAATAAATCGGAAATTTTTTTAAACTGTGTTTGCATGGTTTAATGACTTAGATTTAATTATTATTGCTCTTTGATTCCTGGTCTTAGGTTAATAGGTTTACTATTACAGTTGTCACAAATTTTTACGCCTCTTATAAATTCCTCATAGAACCGCCAATAAATTGTGTTACATACTAATTGTTTACTGCTTGGAACAGTTTTATAGCGACCAAATTTGTACTGAACCGAGTGTCATTATGCCTGAATTGAATATGAGAATTCTCTTACTGCCGTTGTGATATATTGCCGCAACGCCAAAAGCTGTTAGGTCAATTTACGTAAACCTTTAATTCTCCGCAAAGTATCCGAGAAACAACCTATTAACAGCAGTAAGAGCGACAAATTAATGTATATCTTATTAGCGTAATGTGTGCTCACTGTACGAAGAATTCTACTGTAATTATCGGCATGTTGCGCGATTGTCCCGGCTAATTACTCCGCTTTGAGAACTCGCAATATTCATCATCATTACTATAATGAACATTCACAGCGTAAATTACGCATTAACAAATTTGATTTGGCGTTAGTAGCGTCTGCTTTGACAATCTGCTCACGATTCGTTAACAAACATCTATTTAGACGCTGAAATTAAATTGTGGTAATTGTAAAGTCAAACACGTACGCATTGCATTGCTGTGACCGTATTAATAGCCATCATGACTAAAAAGGATTCAAGGGATTAAAGTAAGGAGCAATAAACTGTTGTACGTGACACTTAAAACACGCAGGAAGATTCATTGGGTCCACACACGTGAACGTTTAAGTCTTCCTCTTTCTCTTCAGAGAAATTATTTAGGTCCGTTTTTGAATTGAATAAATTGTTAGTAATTTTCAATTTCGGTATATTGCTTAGTATTTTCAAGTCACTAACTTAAGTAAGACAAAACTCTCTCTCTATTAGTATTTCTTTGGTCAAATCTTCGCTCTTAACAAAAATTAATAATTTGAAATATATATCAGATTTTGTTCGTACTAGTTCAGTTAGTCTCTCATTTTTTTTCCTCTATTTCTTTCTAACCATGGAACGTAAATTACTACTAACCATAAGTCATGTTTGTAGTGCGTAAGCATTGTACTGTACCTCGTATATATTTAATCTATTCTAATACTACACTGACTGTCGAAATCCTTTTCCTTGTATTACATGAACCAAAATGCATCAGTTTCTGGTAGCTCATACAATTTTTGTTATTAATTAAGCGATAAAATAAGTACACCACAACTTATCTGCTATCGTTAAGAAAGCAACAAGCACTGCATAAACATTATGTGCTTCATATTTATTTTATCATTTAATTTTGTCTATTAGTTGGCTACATCTTTATCTGATTAGTATATATTTAACGCTGACGTTTTGCATTCTATTAATTTATTTCCATAACTGTTTCAAAATGTTTTCGTACTAGAGACTGCATTATAAACAGACGGCCAATGACCGGTCTCTTCTCAGTCATATAATAAATTTTATTTCTCTCATGTGGGCTTGAGTACAGCCCATGAGAAATGTCAGCTCCGAGCTGACACCTAGCCAATTAGAGAATCCTAGAACAGCTTTCTATTCCCTAGCTAATTTGCTGCATAACTCCCTATACTTAACATATAGTTTTTCTTGTCATTGATTTGGTTCCAGACGTCACAGTCTTCCATGACCTTTTAACTATAGGAAATGAAGGCCAGAAAAATAATGTAATCTTTAAAACGGAAATTGATGGAATGTATGCTATACATCACCGTTATATAACGCAGCCATTTTCATTACGCGAGTAAATCAATCGTGAAAATAAACAATGCGACAACTTTCATTTGGCACAAGCACATTGTGCCTGCGTCTCATTAATTCTCAAAAACATTATGATTTATATTCTTGTTTGGATACCCGACTAAAATAACTGCCAAGAAATTCTTAACTAAAATAATCTCGGTTCACCGGTTCAAGACGTATTTAGTTTCATGGAAAGGTGGAAAGAATATTTTTTTTATCTGTATTAACATTAATGCCGCGTCATTTCTTATAGCTATTTAGTCATTTCACACGTGCAACAATATATATAATGATTTAGAGTATGTAATTACGAAACAATATAGAAATTTTACGTGAAGGGTTTCCAGAATACAAATAATAGTTTTGTTAGAAGTAATAATTGTTACTTGAATATGAGAAAAAAAAATTATCAAGTTCATAAAGTATTTGGTTTAAATTCAAGACCTTGTTTGATATTCGGGTAAATACATACATTCCTCTGTTCTAAATGCATCATTTATGAACTAAACCTCGACATGTGACTTCATATACGTAATTTTAGAATTCGTTAAAATAAAATATCCCTTCTTGTTTATTTAAGGAAAAAATTGTTTAATACCTTATTATTATGAAAAATGATCAACTGTAACATCAATTGGCCATACCAAAAAGAATTATATTGAATATTATACTCAATGAACAATCAACTTATCTCAAGAACAGAACCAGGAAGTGGCCATAGCCACATACAGAGGTTTAGTTTATCTGAAGTCATTGAAATATCTCAAGAACAACACATCGGATCAAGAAAAGTTTGAATAAAAACTGTTTGTCTGGAAGGGGACAGTTAATGATATGAAATTCTAGGGAAGAGTTAAAATACTTAAGTAGGAACCCCCATTTTTTATTGCAGGTTCGGATTCTCCATAAAACATTATTCTAATTTTTAATCGACAAAAATCTAAATGGGTAAAAATCGTTGAAAAATGGGGATATCTCAAGAAATAGACACCAGATCAGCAAAATAAAATTAAATGTATTTAATATTCTTACAATTGCTACTTAATGACACCATAACTGCCCACCCACCCCCACTCCCGAGCAAATGTCAAAATTTTCAATGGGAACCCATTTTTTTTAGAAACCTTGGTTTCCTAATGTCAAATTTCATAACAATTCAGAAACGTAGATCTTCACGATGAAAACACTAATAATTAATTTATTAACATCGGGAGATATTTTATTCGTAACTCGATAATAATTGCTATCTGTAATAAATTTATTTAAATAATAATGTTTAATTTTAATTGTAATATTAAAAGTGCTAGTCAATGTATAAAAATAGAAAGGGTTATTGGAATTTTTAACACTTAAACGAGTACAACTATAGCAAAACATGTACTGTGATTACTAATTGAGTAAATACTCTCAGCAAGACTCTCCTGAACGTAAAGTATGGTCCTTATTTAAGGCTATAGCGAGACACGTGGATTCCGACTTGATACAGTATGATGAGCAGCGCTGGTGTTGACAGGTGCTGGTCCTCCTTCGAGGGGTGCATAGGGCCCGTTTCTTAACTCCAAATAAACAAGCAAACAGGTATATTGGAATTGATTCCACTCTTTACCTCTCGCGTAAAAGACAATGTAATTCGATTTCTCCCAGGTGAATAGTCATTACACTCTCACATCTTTCTAAGAGCTGCAACAGAACTGTCAACTCCCTTCAGCCACTTCAACTTAAAATTTTACCCTAACTAGCCACTTTGTCTCTGCTCCAAAACCCCCTGAAAAATCATTTACAACAAATATTTTATAATTTTAGACTCTAAATGCACGTATTATAGGATTCAATCAGTACAGGTCCTTGAATCGAACATTACAAACGCCATCTACAAACTTCAGAAAACACCAGCTGGATTGAATTCATGTCTAACACAAATAAGGTCTCATGGTGACGGAGAATACGGCTGATTTCATTTTATTTTTCACTCCAAGAAGACGGGAATAATTTAATGCAATTTTCACACTGCGATGTATATCCTTACCCTTTCAACCTTAATAATTGATTGATTTTTACGTTTTATCACTCTGCGATGTATATCCTCACCCTTTTAACTTTAATAATTGATTCATTTCTACGTTATGAATATTTTATCTTCCTGCATGAGAAATAAAACGAATGACAAATGAAAGAAGTCTTTCTTCCAGTAATACATTTTTACTAAAAAGTATTCAACATTTTGTCTTAAAACGTTATTTATTCACACCGCTTAAATTCGATGGTTTTTAAGTGGAGACGCGTTGTAAAACTATTCAAGATTTTTCAGCAAAAGAAGTATTTATACTTGTTGAGTATTAAAAACAGAATTTTGCAGATTCCGTGTTGGAATACAGTCCAGACGTATACGTCAAAATTTATTTTCCATCCTGATTCTTTCAATCAAAATTCATTTTAATAATCGTAAATTTTGTATAAGTTTTTCACTAGTCTCATTTTAATAATAAGCTGGATGCTTGAAAGTAATACAAAAATAATCTAGTTGATTTAATATTTAGTTTCAATACATCCTACATGAGGATGTCCGAATGTTGTAGATGAAAAGTTGTGATTTATGTAATAAAATTTCTATTAAACTTATTATACATGTATGTATCCAGTTTATTCAGACAGTTTTAATTTTTAATTAAACGACGTTTCGGTGGATATTCGCACCTTCTTCTGGCTTTTTCACAATCTGTGGAATATATATATGCAGTTACTGTTGAATAAAAATAAAAACTGTCTGAAAAAACTGGTCGTAAAATATTTCATGTAAATATTTCAATATCAGACGTTAATTGATTAAATACTTACGTATTTAAATTTAATTATTATATGGTAGTTATTATTTACATTAATTAACCAGTCTTTTGTGGATTTTATTGCCTTGGAGTTCTTCATAAGCACTTTTTACGATTTAAAAATATTCCAAATATAACGCAGAATCGTATAAATTCTTATTTGGTGCAAAAACCTTATTCTCTGAGTTTCTTGTTGAAGTAATTTAAATAGAAATTTAGTATTTAATAATTACTAATGTATTCATTAAGGAAATTAGCAATTTTTTTGTAGTACAAATTGCTTAGAAGCATATTGTTTGCCAAATATAAGGGCCAATTAACAATAAAGAACGTCGAGATCCCTGGTGTCACGGTTACGGTAGTTTTTTCATAATTACTAGAGTTGAGAAACATTAAGAAAAACAGGCAGGATTTATTTTACTGGAGAACACATATATCGGCCGACGACTGGAGGCTCCGCACCCTTTTAACTCACATGCAACCGAGACATCTTAATTTCTCTGAGACCCCGTCTACTTCCCCTCCGAGCTCTTAAACGAACTACAAAGAAAACTCATCTAGTTAGCGTGCTTGCTTTACTGCAAAGAGTTCCATGAACACCAAAGGTCAGGGGAATAAAGTACCTACTTTATGGACAAGTTTGTCAGTTCTCCAGGATGGAGCGCCAGGGTCACGCAGAAGAACTGTCTACCGAGCAGACGTAAAGAAGTTAAAAAAAGAGGGGAGGAAAACTCGCCCGGTCGGTCGGCCGCTGTTTAAATCTGTCATTTTACGCCGACTTTTACTGGCGGGGGTATCTTGAATTCATGGCAGCACCATGATATATGGTGAGAATTTATTTTATAGCCGGTAGTTAGGATCACGTGATTTTAATGTGATAGGTCCTTAACAGCGCGTTTCAGCTTCTTGGACTCCAGCAGTAATAACGCTGATTTGTGTATACTTGGTAAAAGATCGTTTCACTCGCCCATTAATCTCTTCGTTCGTGTTATATCTAACGTGTCAAAATTTTATAATTTACGGCTGACAGTTAAAATTCAAAGAAAATTATTTTTGGCAGTAGTCTAACAAAACCAGCCTGAAATTCTTGTTGCCCCTCTCTATTCTTTCTCAACTGTAAATAATGTCCCTTCCTCCAAATAAAAGTAAAATTATTGTTCAACAAATAATGTTATAGATATATTTATTAAATTAAATTTATCAAAGCCCAGGGCAAAGAACAAAAATATAGAATTCATTCATCCTTTCGAATACGTTGTCACAAACACTAAATATGTCATGTAAAGTTAATAAATTGATTGTATAGGAAACAATTCAAAGCAGCTATTAATAATTATTCCAATGATAACTAGAAAATAACATACGAGACAAAATATTCTATCATTATGCTTTATACTTCGAAGATATTCGTAAAGCAGGAATAAAAACCTAATTAATATTGGGAAATTGGGTTCCATGAAGTTTTTAGGTCGATATATTTTATGAGATTAGTGAACTTCAGGAAGAAACATTTATGACACATGTAACAGTAAACTGTGTGATAAATTATGATATGACAATGGCACACATGCTAGTTATGGGCCTCACAAATCGTTTAGAATAGGAATGAATTACAAACTTGAGCAAGATATATTGCTTTCATAATAGGCACCAGAAAATAGTGGATTTCAATCCTAAAGAACCGTCGAACTAGCAGTTGAAGTAGCAGTTGAAGTAGCTTTTTCCGTGATAAGGAAAAAATACAAATACTTCGAATAATTTCCGTAGCGCCCGCTACATAAAAAATTCCGTTTGATCTTTTATTTTAATTTATTATAGATATTAGTATTATTTAGGAACTTGGGAAGTTGTAATGTTGGTTCGGTGGCGCCAAGTAGTCGTATAACAAAGCTCAGTAACTGATCGCTAGGTACGTCCTCCGGCTCAATAATGTAGTCGTAAATTTAAGTTTTACCAGGCGATAAAATTGCGATGAGAAAATCTGGGAGTGGACTACTGAGATGATGGGGTGATGAGAATTCGACTAGGGGGTGGATGACACAGGCCAGAGGTTGAGAATCTTTCTACCATTAGAGGCCACATTTAAATTAGGCAGGAATAAAGAAGGCCGCATAAGTTGATGCTCGTATAAACGGGACTTTAAACAAAATTACTATAGTTTTGCGTTTTATACACTAAACACAAAAGAACATTATTTAACATAAAAAGTTTCGTTATAGAATATTTTTGTATTCTAATTTTACAATTATTTTAATTAAACACTACACATTCAAATAACAAGTCTCAAGTTAGTAAAATTTTATTACTAAACTGTGTATATTCTCTAAATATATTCCACAGATTGTGAAAAAGCCAGAAGAAGTTGCGAATATCCACCCAAAATGTCGTTTAATTAAAAATTCAAACTGTCTGAATAAACTGGATATATACATGCATAATAAGTTTAATAGAAATTTTATTATATAAATTACAATTTTTCGTCCACAAAATTCGGACATCCTCATGTAGGATGTATTGAAACTAAATATTAAATCAACTAGATTATTTTTGTATTACTTTCAAGCATCCAGCTTATTATTAAAATGAGACAAGTGAAAAACTTATACAAAATTTACGATTATTAAAATGAATTTTGATTGAAAGAATCAGGATGGAAAATAAATTTTGACGTTATCGAGTACCTAGAACCAATTAATTTGATATACATTGCAAATAATTACCATGGTTTGGGATTTCTCCGATCGCGTTCGGACGTATTATCGACTAAATCCGAGGTTTGAATGTAGTAGCTTTAATGAAGGCCGCACGTTCCCCACCTGTGAGATAGGTTATATTAATTGAAAAGTATAGGCAATAGAAAAACACATTTCATATCATGAAGTGACGGATGCCCGATTTATCAATTATTTTAATGGAGCGGATGGTTGGTTATCTAAGTTTCATGGTTTAGTTAAGCATTTAAAAAGATCATATTTTTGCTCAAAGTCGTGGATAAATTAGTTTGTAAAACTGAGGAAATAGTAATAATTATACTTAATCACAATTTAAAATATTTTTTGTTCCAAATAAATTTTCTTCTTCTCAAGAACGACTTGCTACAGTTGAGAGTTAAACACGACGCAACCGGGTTGTGGCTGATGAAATGGCTGTATCATTCAGTAGAGACAAGTAGTTTGTTTTGGAACGTTGGCGTCTGTTGAATGACGCGGCAAAGATGGGAGCTGCATATCAGTTCTTCGTAGAAGGTGGTACGTCTCCGTCACAAGAGACGTGCAAAACGATAGCTCGTACTCGCACCCAGTGTCGGTAATTGGTAACTGAGACTTGACACGGAAATACTCAGTAATTAGTGCGTAATGATAGTGGGAGTAATCATTAGGCTGAACTATAACAACTGAGACTTCATCCATCAATCACACACACGCCCTCTCGCACACTAATAGCGGCCACTAATTTACGGCCACGTGCTTTTCCGCAGCCAAAGAGGTTCGTTCTCAGTTTCCTGAGTCAGGGATACGCTTTGGAATTGCGCCCCCTTCATAAAGCATCTCTGGCTAACGAGATCATTAACTTTAAATCAAAAACAGTTTTCGAGTTCATTGCCTGCCTGTGGATCGAGAAAATTAACTTAATAGTCTCAAGTGAGACAACGCTGATTTACAATAAGAGGTTTTAGTCAGAAGATTTATTACTCAGAATGTTTGTTACAATAATATACAGTGTTAATTATGTTAAGTAGTAAACTGTGCAATTCTATCTTACACATACTTTTAAATTTATCCATACACTCGATTATCCGAGCTATAAATTGTCCATTATTAGTTCGGATAATCGACATTCTACTGTATTCGTAAAATAATCATTATAGTTTTTACATAATCGACCATTAAAAAGTATATTACAGCGTTACTTCAATCCACCTAGCTCGTCTTTTCATAACTTTGGAAGAAGAATTTTTCCATAACTGAAATTATTTAAACATTTAACGTTCATTATTTTGTACCTCAACCAAAAATACTTTAGAAACGCCCAATTCTCTGCATGCGGACTTTAATACCCTATATTTTTCACTTAAACATTAGTCAGATGTGTACTAGATAAACACAGCTTTAGAAACCTATTTTACAATTATAGTTATGACAAAATTTAAAAATTCTATTGATGTGTTTCCCGCTCCAGATTACTCAATTTTAGTAGTTACAATATTTTATTTAGACGTCGTCTGTAAATCCTTAATAATACATCACATAAAATTTCAAAATCACATTCAAACCCCTCGATATCAGTTTTTGAAATGATTTTTCAGCTATTTCTTGAACAAAGTATGCCCACTTAATTCACTCAGTGCTAAAAGACGCCCTTAGTTTTCGGATATTTTCTTACAATGAATATTCTTTATTGCTAAAGTTTGTTCTAAGATCCCTTTGCTTAATTTTACTCGTTCCAAAATTTTCTTCTTCAATTCTAGAGAAAAATATAGTAAAAAGTGAAACATTTCAGGCGTGACTACACGACTAATCAAAAATGGCGATGTATATAATTAGATGAATTGATTATTTTTTACTGATACACTCTTCCCGTGCATTGAGTAACTGATTATACGGCTACTAACACCAAGTAGGTTGAATTTATTTTCTTCAAATCATCATATATATATTGAACATGTTAGTATTGTTTTAACAGTAAACTAAATATTTACAGATAATTATTCCCAATGTTTCACAAAAGCTCCTGTTATTTAACGGACAAATATTGATTGATAAAAATTTTATGTTTGAATAAAGGCTATATTGTGGCACACCACGTGAGATTAAATGAAAATTAAATTTTACAGTTATACATTTATTCAATAAATAAATAAAATAAAATATTTTCAAAACCAATGTGCTATGTTAAAAACATATGTTGTCGGCTGATCAACATGATTCTGTTTCCCCCAGGTTACCGCGGTTTAGGATGAAAACTAAACAGAAAATAATTTTGAAAAAAGTAAACTTATCGTTGCAACACTCCCAGGAAGGAAACTTCGGACGGCTTACCAGAATAGGATTTCAGTCATAGGACGTGAAGCAACTCCCGTTTCTTTCAGCCACCTGGTCATCTACTTCGCTCGCCGCTCTTCGTCAAATTTCTACCAAAATGTCTTTCTCACTTTATGCAAATTCCTCGTTGTTTGGCTGCTTGACTCTTTAAGGGAAAGGGCGGTTTCCGGGAAATTGTGGCCTATTCTTGGCCGGAAGCTCCATCCTGTAATTGTTTACCTGTACCTAGCCATGTTTTTATCAGCCTCACATTTAACACAGAAATTTACGCCAGATGTAAATTTCAAATAATAAAATAATAATTCTATTTCATAACTGGGTGTAGCAAAGCATTTTAGCAGGTAAAAACTCAGCGCAGTTAAGTTATATTGAAATGAAAAAAGTAATATAAAATTAAATAAACTGAGAGTGCGTTATAGTATATTGAATCCAAAATGATATAATTCATCTACAATACATTAAGTTTTTTTTCACATAAATTTTTTGGGACATTAATTACTATTTCTTTGATTCATGTTACTACCTTACTACCAAAGATAAAAGGGGAACCTCAGCAGCAAATAAACTAATAAGTAAGTTGAATTGTTTTTCCGCTAATAGATTAAATATATTATTTATATTTAACATAAGACGCTAGTACGTTCTCTTGTGGTACCTTCATTTCAATTATACATTTAATGGATACTTGGTCAATTTAAGCTTTCTTCCTCCAGCTAATGATGACCATCAGCGGTCATGCTTCCTAAATGAACTACTTCACGCAACAGAACCTGTCTTAATTTTGTGTCGGAAATGTATGTCTATTTATATTTCGCACGAGTAATATACTTCCTGATTAGCTCAGCGTTAGCTAATGACATTATGCTGTGACGCAGACTGGTTCGAAAGTAAACAGGTGTTTCTTAATGGTCCACAGCTCCGCCTTGTGATCTCATACGTGGTCCCCTCTAAAACCCTCATAATGACACGTCATTAAATTACGTGATGAATACCCCGTCGTGTAAGGCATAAGTGATGGCGGAGCTCCTTAGAAGAAGAGCATTTCGGCCAATTTGCGACATGTCCTCGTGTCCAGGTAATCACATTCTCTTCTATAATGAGCCCTGGCACACATGCCCGCCCTAACTAACACGAACGTGCCATGAAATTACCCATTCAGCTGGAATCTAGCTGTGAAATTGCGGCCAGTTTCTTTCTTCTTTTTTTTACACGGGGCCTAGTCGACGGCCGAATTGCCGCTGACTTATGGGGTTCGAGTCCCAGATGTTTGACATTCAAACCGGGGATTATTAATATTAGCCTTCCGCCTACCGCCCCGACGACGTATAAATAGCGGCTTCTGGCTCCGCGCCTGACTCTGCGTGCGGGAATACAGATCAACAGTTCACTTTTAGCAATTAGCCACTAATTACAATAGATTACCAATGGAAGCAATTCTGATTTACTACGATAAACCGAGAGGCACACGTTGGTGCACATGAAATTTTGAATCTACCATCTAAGAAGATGTGAAATTGGAAGATAAATTTATGACGAAATGCGTCAGCAACCCATATCGGTATTTATATTTATAATTATACCTCTACGGCAACCAATTAAAAATCAACCAGTCAGTCAAATACTATAAATCGAACCTACAGAAATAAAATGCCTGATACATTAGGAGTAATCAGAAATGACAGGAATCCTCGGCCTCCCGTCTCACATTAGAAATATGTCTGAAATTAATATTTTAAGACAATGCGGTTGTTCAGAACTGTTATAGAACCAATTCATTGTCAACGGATTCTCTCATAATTTAAAATCAGTCATCCCCTCGGACAGACACTGACACATCACAAAAAATAAATATGTCAGTTAATGGAAGTGTAAGGAAGCGTTTTGAAATGATTGATTTAGCACATTGGAAATATAAGATAAATAAAATCTTTAAGGGAGAATAATTGCTTCAATTTAAGCTCAGCCACGGCCATGAAAGTAAAATTTTATGGCTGTGTCTTTGAATTGATATCCATGCAGCCTTTGATCAATTTACTCAATGTTCATTCTTCACTGATTTTCTAGCTAAAGTTGCAAATAATGTCATAGGTAAATTGTAGGCGGATCGAACATGGGTTTAAAAGCGTGGAGGAATGTGGCATCGGATCTGGCAGTCGACCTGGACTAGCTCAGATGGTTAGAGCAACCGCACGGTAAGAGGGAGGTCCCAGATTCGAATTCCGGGTACGGTCGACATTTTTTCATTCTTACCTTTTAAATAAAATACTTTTAGCCTTCAAGTATTGAACTGTGTCACTCTTGTTAATGGGAATTCTGTTCTTCGTGAGATGATTTCTGGGGGTTTCTCGTGGCGTCCACGATGATGGGAAGTTCTCAGCTTTATGCGTCTAAAACATTCACTCATCTCAATACTCTCCTCTTGTTCTGAAATCTACATTCTAACTGAACTGAACTCTACTGCATGGAAATCAAGGGGTTTTGTCGGCTCCTGCGCATTTATACTCACTTTTTCCCTCCGAGGCCAACGAACGTGCTCGTCCCATTCTTGATATTTACAGAATGATTAGTTTTAAATAACAAGCCAAACTTTGACTCACCGTAAAGAAATATTAGCTTTTCATTGCTATATAACTAAACTCAAGCGGGTTCTTTCCGCGAGCTATTTGCAAATGGATCGCGATTCATTTTAGGCTGGTATTCGCCTCATGTATGTGGATAAAAAAACGTGAAAGTTTGTTAAAAAATTCCTGAAAAAAATTCCCCAAAAATATATTTAATATTTTCTTTTGATTATGAATAAGTTTTTTGGTTATTATCAGTATTCCCACTAAATACCCAAGCCCTTCGTAGCATCCCATTCTGGCTATTTTGAGAAAGCTTATATTTTGAGTAACAATGATTCCTCAATTGTCACTTATTACTTTGCTGAAAATAAACCTCCATTTGTGTTGGAACGATTCTTCGGAGCAGACTACGTACTCTGTTAATAGGCATTACAGGTCATGAAGAGAATTTAATTCTTAGGCATTCTCCCTGTTTAAGCAATAAGTTAATTCATCAGTTTCACTTGGCAGTTAATTTTACAGATTTTATCACATTAAAAGGTTGGAATAATCTCTTGAAGCTTAAATTAAGAAATCGAGAGTGTGTCAGATTTAATATAAAATTTACTTCTCAGTTACTTGTCAATTGTAAGAGAGCCATTTCTCATTGTCTCTTTCTAATATAATTAATTAATTGTGTCTGGCTTGAATTCAGCGTTTACTTGCCTTCGGACTATGAATGTTTGTGCTGTGAAAGAGTGAGAGAATCTAGCCACGATCATCATAAATCTAGGAAGGGAAAATTTTATACGCCTGGCAGACGTTGAAAAGTTTTATGAATTGAATTGGTATTTCTTATTATCGAAGTCCCATCGCGTATTAAACCATCCTACCGCCGTCTAGCTAACAGTAATAACTTACGTTTTGAACTTTGTAAAAGGTCAGAAATAATTTATTCTCATATCATTAGCACAAAAGTAGTTGCTGTTTACTGAAACAAAATAATTTACAATATGATTGGAAGTGTTACAGACGAGCATCCGACTGCAAACCTTGTACGAATCCCACGTAGTCTCTTGAGATTCTCACTCGCTCACACAAGAAAAGATGATTTACGTATTGCAGTAGGTGGAAGCTTCGACTTGGTGACCTTCATCAAGAACAAAGTCTCAACCCACGTTTATTAAGCAGTTTTCGTCTCTATGTTCATTATTTGTGGGGAAAAGTTGTAATTAGTGAAAGCAAGTCATCCAAATTGCTCCAGTATGTCTCACGTCAAATGAGGGCTTAAACAATTTGGAAGCGACGTCATCACTTTTT
Source organism: Eucriotettix oculatus (assembly GCA_034510155.1). Classification (NCBI taxonomy): domain Eukaryota; kingdom Metazoa; phylum Arthropoda; class Insecta; order Orthoptera; family Tetrigidae; genus Eucriotettix; species Eucriotettix oculatus. The sequence goes on from CM067381.1 coordinate 51,010,393, forward strand.
GAAATAGAATCTCGTAATTTAACGAGGACCTCTGAATTATGCTCCATATGTAGAGTTCAAAAATGAATCATAAACCTGACATCCAGGACAATAACCAAGATGATTGACGTTAGTAGCTTTTATTTGTGATGTTGCTCGCATTTAATTTGTGTATCCTAGAAATACTACGGTATATATAATCATGAAATAAATTCATTCAGCTGTTTTCCAGGCTTTACAACCACTTTACGACATAATCAACATAAATTCAAGGTTTGGTAGCTTATATGTTCCAGTCACTGAAGTTTGCTGATTTGGAAACAATCATACGGCGATTTTTTTATTTGAATTTACTTCTCCCTGTTACAGATAAACTACTTCTATTTCTAATTCTTCATCCAATACCATTTAGTATGAACTGACGAATAATCTTCGAACATTTTTCAGACGGTTGCTATATTTTATACCAATATAGGTTGCAACTGAAAATGAATGGAAAAAGAACTGGGAATAAGTTGGATGCGGGCATGATGCTGATCCTGTCGTAATTTCACACGTCGGATCCCTGTTTAAGGAATGGCATAAGCCAGGATGAGAATGGCTAGTGGAATGCCTGTCCAGAAGCTGTTGAGCACGCGTGCTTGCGGGGGGCCCTGGAGAACTGTAGTTCATTGCCCCTTGGATAGGAAAATAAAGTGGCTGTGCTTCGTAAAAAGTGGTTATGCGCAGCGCTCTTCCGCATATTGCAGGCTACAACTCTTGTTTAACTTAATAAAGATTCCTTAGTAAATTACGCCTACTCTCCATATTAAACGAAGCGAAATCCACAAGCATCTGGCAACCCTTCTTCAGCCACGCTCACCTTCAACTTAAAACAGCGAGCCTCTTCAGGCCACGGGCCTCAAATTCCCCCGCATCTAACTAATATACTAGGTATTCATTATTTTTTAATTTTGCAATGAGGTAATTAAATCCTACTGAATTAAGGTTAAAATTATTATTAACGGAATACAACTCAGTCGTTGCCGACATTGTAGAACAAGCAACAGATACAAGACAATTACTTGACATTTCACCAGAACTCGAGACCTGTGCATACGGTTCAAGGAAGACAGATATTACAATGTTCAGTGCACACGAGCGTAAACAATTATTTATCATGTAAAAAATTATAATTTTAGGATGATAATATTGTAACTAAGTGTATTTTAACAATTATTAAATATATTACAGTACAGAAACTCTTTTGGAAAATTATTGCATCATTAAGTAATAAATCAAATAAACTGAGACTTTACTAGTTAAAGATGTAGTCCACTTACATACATTTTAATATTTAATATATATATGAGGAAGCCTTAAATACATGAGTAATGTGTAGAAAACCGATACAGCAACTACTCAAGTTCAAAATTGAATTCAATCAATTTTCCGGAAAGACCTCACGCTTCAGCATTTAATGTATAATGTTAAACTCTAAGAACATTGACCTTTACAGACGTAACATAAGTATCTAAAATTCGCAATATATTATAAACTGTTCTTTTATAATGAATTTATTGCGTCGTCGACCTAAAACAGTTGTGTGTTCCTTACCTATAGGAAACATCGTGTCTCGTCAATGTTTTACGTCTCCGTGATGTGAGGTTTTTGCAAAGAAGATAATTCATGACGTCACGTATAGTTTAAAACATAGTTATTATTTATTAGTGGTAAATACTTAATTTTTATTTCCCTCTTTTGTGCTCTTATTTTTACGTATCCTAAACATCTCCACTGGACGTTTCCCTTTCCAATTGAATAAACATAATATAATTTAATGTGACCCCATTTTTGAGAATAATTAGCTTTTTCTCATTAGGAGTAGCATAAATTATAATTGTAATAGAATATCCTTTAAAAGGTTGATTGTAAATATAATTATGTACGAAATATTTAGAAATTAATACAATAAGATCATGAGATCAAAGGATATTCTATTAAGAACAATGAATAAAGTAAGGGAGAAATATGTCAAATTTTATTATATAAAATATTTTTGAAAACATAAACGGTATATTGCGTATATTTTTGCTATACCCGTTTTTATTTTCTAAATAATAAATGTATCTGAAATATTTCAAATGCAATGATCTTTCTTAATATTCATACATATCAAAATTATTTCTCTATTTATTTATTTTATTTACAGCCGTATATCTTTTCCATTCTAAGAATCATATTAAGGCAATGAGGATACATTGTAAAGTATTATTGATTCCTGTTGACAGTATATTTATTTCCATGTATCTAAATTTGCCACGTTTCGCTTACCGTTTTGAGACTTCCTCAGGCAGGTGTTTAACACTACAATAAATTACAAGTGGGTACTATTTTACAATTTAAAAAATACATGTTTAAAAAATAATCGAGTTTAACCATATTTTAAAAACTTGTAGTGCTATAAGTATCTTAATAAATCGTAAAAGTGACATGGGGAAAAGATGTGGGACTAAAATACAATTTTTTTAAAATTGTAATATAGTACCCACTTTTATTTTATTGTTATGTTATGCTAGTAGTATTTAACATCTTCCTGAGGAAGTCTCAAAACGGGAAACGAAACGTCGCAAATTTTGTTTAATAGAAATAAATATACTGACAATAAAGGCTGTTTGAATTCATGTAATTATTGTTTCTTATATTGAACGAGAAGTTTGCTATGAATCTAAAGAAGGCACCAGTTGATGCAACACCACTTCCTCTGTAGCTATAAGCAAGAGTTGTGAACACACTCACCAGAGACCACGTGCTCTTCTGCACTGGGAGATTGGACTCATTAACCTTTACGGGCCTCGTGAACCAATCAATGTTCTCCAGGAGTACGCTCAACGCTGGAACATTGTGGACCTCCGTAACTTTGGAAACAATGTCTCAACTCGTTCCTTATACTTTATATTGCCACTAAATTGATCGAGTGTGCAAGTCAGTTGAAAAAGAAAAGAAAATTCTTTACCAGTAGCAAAAATAATGTACAGGAGACCGTGGAAGTAAAACTGCCCCTTAAAATTGTTAAAAAGTCACATTATTTTTACTAAAACTGTGTATATATTCTCTAAAGTAAGAGAGAAAATTTCCATTTGTTGACAATAAATACTTTTTAAAACTTATCAACTCAACAAACGGAAAGGAGGGGACACACATGAGACCGATTAAGTCAAAGTTAACAGTTAAAAAATTTTTAGTTCCAATACGTCCATAAATTATTCGTACGTAAATAGCCAAAATGAAAAAAAGTTAAATGTCTAAAACTTAAATTGTGTTATAATCATCTAAAAGCTCACCAAGTTATTTGAAAATTTATTTTACAGCAGTACGGAAAATGACAGTTACTTCAAGCTAATTTTACCACATTCATTTACAGCACGTTACCAAATATTCTTTTGGAGAGATTGTCTCCATCATGGCGTAAAGATGATGGAAAACTCGTTTTTTGCATCAATTTATGTATGATTTTGTAATTCCTGTATTCGCTGAGCGATCTTTACATGCGCTAAGGGCCAATGATGACTCCCCGACGGCATGTTAAGCCAAAGACACGATTGACGTGCAAATTCAACAATTAAAAAGTTTCAGTTGGTAGATAGATCTCATACTCGATATTTCTGCCTCCAATGCAATGATCATCGGATTCTGGTTGCAGTGATATGTTTTTGTTATTATATATTCATTATTGTTTAAATCTCCGTATCGTTATTTGGATTAGAAGAATAATGACGAAATATTTACACTAAATCAGTTGTATTCGTCGCCCAGATGCCAACGACTCGTGCTGCTCAGGATGTTCCAACTCTGAAACATATACATTCATGGGTATATAATTGAGGTAAATTATCATATATGTATGATGCAATTTTTATTGAAGTTTCAACTACGTTCATGGCATAATTCATTTTTCCTCAGAACATGATCATGATCATTTTATTTTATTGGATTTAAGTTAAACTAACATCTTTAATCTTATGGATGGTTCCAGTTACCTCATGGAATTGAATTTACTCTGATATCTAATGCAGTATCTGAAAGGAAGTGTTTGTCTTCATACTTAATGAGGGTAATCAGCCAAAGTGACAGCTGATATACTGAAAATGAGAATGTTTGAACACGGTAACTTCCAATCTTGGAGTTAATTATATTATATTGAAGGTTTCGACGGGTTGGAGGTTGGGATACATAATAATGTGAAGGTGAGAGCAAGGCCACTTATTCGAAACAAGTGCAGCTATTTCCAGTGCGATCGAAGCATTCACCGTTAGGATCCGTCCTCATGTCCGCAGGCCCCGACCAAACCTGTTCCAATCAACCAACAGCAGCGCCCAGAAGAGCGAGACGGGCCATATTTTTATTGAAAATGGCCGATTGTCTGAGCATGACTTGCGTCCAGCCGCACCTGGATCTCTGTTATGGAGGATTCCCTCGTCATCGCTCTCAGCCTGCGTTTGGAGACATGCCGGCGTCTTTGGCTATTAACTGGCGTGATGGGAGAGAAGCGACTCTGGCCTTGGGCACTAAGTGACGTGGGAAGTGGTAAACACGGAGGGAGATGCAATGATCAACGACCTCTCCTCCAAGGTACCGCACCCAGGCTTGGCTCATTAGGCATTGCAAATGTCTAGACCATGTGGGATGAATTCTCGAGCCTGGTATCTGGGCAATAAAAACAAAAACTTACTCATCGTTGGTGGATACGTCCGCATTTATACTTATACCACTATGAAAGGTGAGAAAATATGGAATCGAATATGTCTTAAATATTTTGATCTCTTCGGCCAATGTCAGTGAAGAATATTTTATTAAGTTTTGACTTGATTGCGTGGAAGAGTATCAGCTCGTTATGACTAAGTTAATCACAGAGAACTCTGTTATAATTTTATGCAATAGGATTATTATTTGAATGATCTTGCAATACGGTCCAAATTTGCAAATATGTTGGTCAAGAACTGTTCACGTCAACAAAGATTTACTTTTATTAGGACTAGTGCTTACTGCAGTTGAACTAGACAAAACATATTCTTCAGGAATGCAACGCTTGGTTAACACAATATATATGGTAATTTTATCACTTAATTTAGCGTTCTTTTCCAGGAAGTAGAGGAGAATCGTATCTAAGTTACACTGGGGTCTATTTCCATTTCTGATTTTTTTTCTTTCTTGTTTCATTCATTAAAAATAATTTATTACACCATTAGCACCCTGCTATTCTCAAAATTTTTAGTACATTTTATAGACTAAAATAAAGTACTAGGACTAAAGCCGATGTTTCAAAACTAACAAGTTGAGATTTAATTATGCATGACAATAATAGATTTTTATATTGATAATTAATTTAAAGCTATTCTATGATCCGGCGTCAATATATTTTGTTTCATAGGGTTTGTCCTGCACCTCTTTTAGGTGAATACTGGGTTGTATCTTTAAACTATAACCCAGGGGTCCCCTTTAAATCTTGGCTGCCATCCTCTCCCACATCCTCCCTTTAAAATTCCCTTCGTATGCAATTGAAAGGGAGTTGATAGTTACTGGATCACTCTTATTAACCTGTTAATCAAAAAAATAAATAAAAGACAAGAAAACTATGCCCGCTTTAATCGAAATGTGTTAGAGAAATACATGTCTTGATACATCTTTTTTTAAATAATTAAATAGAATTAATTCGTACGATGTTTAGTCACCATGTTCGGGACTTCATATGGTAATTTATTCAATATTTTAAGTTTAGAAATAATTTTACAAACAACATATCGGTTGCAACCGTCCTTGATATCTGTCCAGTATAATTTTGATACACATTTAGACCTCTATCTATTTGTAATATTGTATCTGTATTTAATATACCGAAGAAATTACCTGAGGATGTCCGAAACGTGGTAACGGAACGTCGTATGATTTCAATAAAAATTTTGTTGTCTGTACTTGAACGTTAATTTAATCCTGTTGAACTACAACTCTTGTAGGTTTTAAAAGTATTAAACGTTTAACTTGAAAGTAAACCATAACGTATGTTGCCAACGCAATGATGATTATACTGAAAATTAGAAAAAAAAGTTTAGTTGTTAAATGATAAAAATAAGTTCCACATTCCAGAGGTACCGGTTTGAATCCCGGCAACGGGCATGGAACTTTGGAAGGAGAATCTATACGCTGAACACGTACCACTCGCTCCAAATTCTGAAACTGCCATGGCAGATGACACTCCGGTCAACGAAGGCCCTCACGAAGGCTGTAGGGTAGTAGAAGATGATATATAATTTATATATTTATCAGAGAAAACTAAATGTTCGCTCAATGCCCCAAGCTGTATGATATTCATAGTTTACTTTTATAGACTATGAACCTGGAATAAAATTTGAAGAAGTGAAACAAATATGGGCTACCATAAGAAATCATTATAGAGTATTATGCTACAATGTTTATTTAAGTACATAGTCCGATATAAATTTAAAAAAATATTTTCAGGACAGCTTCTAAGGCTAAAAATTTTAGCATTTAGAAACAAAGGCAATCGCAACTGCGAAACCTGTCCAGCTTGACAGTAACCGTAGCTAACAATTGTGCATGCCGTGGTTCATTGTTGTAACTCCACCCTCCCGAATCGGATTTAATAATTCTTTGGTGCAGAGCGCGAGTTCAATTTCGATCTTATTGACAGTTCCTTGTTCGACGCAGGCCAAGCGTAGTCCGGCTCCTATTGTCCGCTACTTGCACAACGCTATGTCACCGGAAACGTTATGTCTGAAATAAAAATGTTTCCCAGTTAACGTTTCGTGTGCTTATTTATTTAAGCCGCAAAAATTACACCGCGTTTTCGAGACCTCTGGATTGTGAAAAGAGCAACTGAATAATGCCTCACGATGATTTTTTTTCACCCCTTTCTCTTTTTTTTAACCCTCACGCCCCCTGACAACAATTCTGGACTGCGAATACGTATTGATTCCTTTCGTCCATGGAGGCCATTGTTTCTAGTTTTATCCAACTCCAGAATGTCGTTCTTGAATACAAACCAGGCACTACAATGTATTCACAAAACCTGTTTCCCAATACGGCACGCAGGATCTATATGAAAAATTAACTTTGGTCTGGTCCTGCGTACATATTTGAGCTGTCAGCGTGCTCTGACAAAAGCTTGTCCCTCTATTCTCTCCAATTAAAAGTTATTCCGATCGGTGACAGGGGCATGACAGAAGCTGTGTGTATTGCTGTCACCAACTGCGAAATATGAAGAGCCGGTCGGTGTTGTGGCTATCCTTCGCAGACCTCGTCACTCTTGTCGCCTTCAATCTATTAATCTGGGTACACTTCTGCCATCTGCGCCTTCCTCGGTACAGCACACTGACGTTTAATTAATCGCGTATGCACAAAGAAAACAACCACTTGTAAGAACATATATCACAACAAAGGATTTGACATGCTCAATGAGTCGTTTTTCTTAATTTTTTCAGGAGTTGATTTTCCTTTCCAAAACAATTGAGCTCAGTCATTACAGCCACTGATCAAATACCTGTTTCTGGAAGATACAATTTGCTTGATTCTAGAACAAGCTACCTAACTCGAAAGTCTCTGTTTCTCCAATCTCCATAGATGAAGAATTAAATTAATTCTTGAATAAATGCTAATAACTATTGTTTCCTGCGTCTTAGATAGCGTAAAACGTTGTTTGTTGAATGTAAAATAATATTCTATTAATAAGTTTGGAATTTTTTTCCATCGTCTATACGTTGGGATATTGGTCTAAGGGGTTAAGAGTGCCGAAGTTAATCAAAATAATTTAAGAGTGCGTGGTAATCAACTTAGCAACGTTCGGTGCTGTAACGCACGTAACCTTTTGAGACGAACGGATTAGTTATATATATTATTGATATGGATTGGTGAGAAACGAAGACAACAGGAAATAACTAGGTGAAGACCTGACTCCGGCATCGTGCTATTTACATAGCACATAGGATTAGCGGGCGACATATGAAGTTTACCTGAGGACAGACGAAGTGCGTAAATCTTGAAGGAAAACATTCGTAGACACCAAAAGGAAACTTTGAGGATAGTCTAAGAAACTCCACCCAGACTTTCCAAATAATAGTGGAGATCGGAGCAGATTTAAGTAATATTGTCTGATAATTTCAATTAAAAATTAATTTTATTTGTATTTAATTAGCAAACCCAACCCATAAGAAGGGTTATTTAACACTATTAAACTGGAGCATGTCAAGTCAATAATTATTTTATTCTTTACTTAACGACAGCAAATAATATTTTTACGTCAGTTTGGTTTTATGAAACAGTATAGCAAAATCCCGTCTGGAAATTGAATGGTGTTATCCGAAAATGACACACAACATTTAGCACACTAACCTCAAAAAGCAGGGCCTTAAACGTGGTCAAAACCGCATTTCGTAATCCGACGCTCAAAAATTTATAACCCACAGTTGAGGTTTATTACTTTTCTTACGTTATTTTCGTTTATTTTACTATTTATATGAGATTTTTTAACGTGTTGCTGTGGTTCGTGTAGGGCTTTGTTGCTAATCTGAAAATTCTTCCTAATAACTGAAATGAACGACCGAACCTAATGATAGAATGTTCGATGTCCTGTTGAGAGTCACTGATCTACCTCTTCCAATGGATCATGTAGGAAAATTTATTTTAAATGTGGAGCTGACTTTCTGGGTGTTCTCGTAGTTGAACAAACGATAAACAGATGTCTGTCAAGATTTTGCCCTGCAGGCACCATCAATAATACTTTTAAAGAAAAGTAAATCTCCATAGAGGGTTGAGTTAGTCGCTGTATAATAAGGCGTCTTGACTTTCATCAACTTGTTCCGTAATGTAATGAAAATCTAAGCTCATTACTGGGATTTTTCGTGTTTATACGTTCGCCGAAATTAGGTTTCTGGACGATAAGAAGCTGTTCTCAGGTTCCTTGAGAACCCTATTTCTTCGAGTTGAGTTTTATCAGCCCCCTCAGATTACTTATTACAAATTTGAAGCGATTATTTGGTAACTTTGGTAGCTATTCTAGAGCGCATACTCGTACTTGGAACAGCGGTGTTGGTCATTGTAGTGAAGTTGGAGTCCTTTAATCTCCAGAAATATAAACACGTTGTGGCGGATCCCTTAACTGGGGCATGAATGGGATGAACTGCTCTAGTTTGGAGGATCGAGGCTCAAAGGCCCTCTGGCACAAGTACTTAAGAAGTGCTCAACTGTGCTAAGCGCCGCGCCGCTTGGGCTGATATGCTGTGCAGAGGAGACGTGCCTGGCTTCTGGCTGCCTCTTCTCATGAATACTCGTGTGCAAACAAATGATCGGAGATATCATCGCTGTTATTTGCCATGAATCAGATTGTGGTTGCCCTTTTTCTCTGTCCTTGAATAATTAAGTCCAATCGTTCCGAGTTCAATGTACACGAACTACTAAACTCAGATACAGTTAATCGCTATTAATTTGAAGCTCACGTTTTTCAGTTATGAGACTCGGAGAAAGTAAGATGTGGAGAACTCATCCGAAGTTACCAACTTGTAATAATCCTAACCCAAATACATGTATGTTATGAGAAATAAAACGTTGATGACGTCATAATGCGTCATAAACAGTCACGTAAACAAAATTTATGCTGTTTCTTTCAGGGTTCAAAATTGTGACATACATTTTGAACAAGTTTATATGTACAAACGCAATCAACACAAATTAAGCGTTTTGACCCTTAGAGAAAATTATTGTTATTTATTATTCACTGTTATAGGTATTTCCATCAATCTCTGTCGTTTAAGACTTGTCTCTCTCTCCATATATTTTTGTCTCAAATCAGGAAAAATTCGTTATAATATCCGCTACCTGATCTCTGCCAAACATCATATCCTTTCTTCCTCGACTATGGTCAAAGTTGTTTATTTTTATTTTATTTTTAGTCATACTACAAACTGCTCAATTAATATTTCTCAACTTCATCAACGGGTCGCTGAAATATTACTATATATCTTTCTCGAAAAAAGGTAATTGTTTTTTGGTATATGAACTATTGTTACATTTCTATAGCTTTATTTTTCATATTCAATAGAATACGTGAAAGAATAGCCTCCTATTTTGTTAACTTTAATGGTTGGAACTCAGTGGAGGATATTGTTCTAATTAATGCTTGTAATGGCTTATCCACTTCCTCCAATATTTTTGCTAACGAGACCTAATTATTTATATACTGTACGAATAGGACAATATAATCCTATTTACCTGTTCACAATATTTATTGTGCAATTATTTCACCGGTCTAGATCGGTCATTATTTACACCATACGTGGAACTCGTTAAGCATGTTATTGACCAAACCCATGGAAGAAGTCTGCTTCAGATTTTTCATCATGATTCCCTAGTATTTTATTTCACTAGCACACGTAAGATTATTTTAATCTGTTAATTAGGCTACGTGAAACATTAAGTTCGGGATTACGGACTTCAACGTTGATGAGTGCTTTTAAGCGGATAAGATTTAGAAAGAGATAAGTTATATGTCTCGCTTTGTAGCTAATTACGATTTCGAGGATTAATTTAATTCGTACTCGGTTAATTATTCTACGGAGTTGGGGGAAAGTAAGATAGGAGAGAGAGAGAGGGAGAGGGACGGGGGCACGATGTTTTTTTTTAATGAGATATGCTAAAAGTTGCACAGTTCATTCGCAGAATAGCCCATTCTTAGACAACAATTTCCTTTAGATTGTAGCCGAGGCCGGTGGTCTGAGATTTAGTCAGTTTTGTTTTTTATCAAAGTTCGATAGTTCAAAGTCATATATTATTATTGTTTCTGGTTGGAAGAAAATATTATCGAGAACGCTCCAGATAAGGAGGTATAATAAGGCTCACGGTAACTTTTCAGTCAATAACAGACCGTATAACAGATTTTTCACAAGTTTAATAAAAGTATTGTTTAGTGCCAAATAATATAAAAGCATAGTAAGTCCAAGATGCACCGATTTAAGAGTAGAAATATACTATCGCATTCTACAGCTAAGTTTAAAGTGCCTATATAACTGAATACTAATTCAGGACCTGGCAAAAAATATTAATGTAAGTAATTTGTAGCTTCCATAGCTGGAATTAGAAATTTCTTTACCTTCACAGTCGGTATATATCGTTCTGATTTTGATGCGCCTGAGCCATTAGTACCTCTTTGTTGGTAACTATAAAAATGGGAAATGATAAGTGCAAATAAATACAATATAACATGGTGCTGCGTCCTGTATTCCCCATAGGAATTGTTATACTGAATCCGTAAGAAAAGGTTGCAATATAATGGAGGGTGAAAGACTAAAAAGAAGATAAAAAGTAAGGTTACTTAAAGTAAAAATACTTGGCAGTTAATTCGGGGTAGAGTGAAATAACCAACTCGATACAGAAAAATTGTTCACATGTTGTCTTATAATCACGAACAAGTACTGTGACATTGTTTGAATAAAGTTTTCCATCTGACAGAAAATTTAGGCTCAGTCACAGTGGAGGAAAGTGATACTGTTCCGCAAGAAAATATAAAAATAAATCAATACCAAAACATGAAATCAATAAAGTGTGGACAAGTGTTACTTTAAATTTTGAATGAAAATAATTTGCATCTTCAGGTATTCATTTTCAGCATAATACTAATGCTATATTTAATATTAAAATATTGTCTTAATTTAAATTTGTCATTTTAAGTAGTCTTGTTATAATTTTGGCTCGGTTTGATATAATTTCATACAATTAACACCGGGAAAATTTCCCATTTGTATAAACTGTGAAATTTTCTGCCTCAAATTACATGTCGGTGAAAAATATTGCACTTTAATCAAACTTCGGACATGTGTGATTGAATGACAACATTCAAAGTCTCATAGAAAAATTATTGTACAGCATGATAACTGTGACGTACTTTTGCATCCATATGAGAGAACGAATTTATATATTTGTGGAAATCGTTTAAGATCATCTATGGTAAAAAGGACGCGTGTAAACATATTTGTTTCTTTGTTGAACATGTACGTCTCCTATAGTCATTCGCTTAAATAGTTGTGACTCATATAAGTTTATTTTTAATTCCAATAACGCGTCGATGCCATTAACTTAAAAAATGACACATCTTGAGAGTAGAACAACGTTAGGCACTAAGATAAGGAATAGTAGATGGCACTGTAATACACTGTAAAGCACCTATTTTCTCCACAGTTAATTATTATTATATTCGTTCACACTTCATGTTTGCAACATGTTAGATTTTGCTTCGAGAAGACGACGCAGTAGAGATGATGCAGGAACAATTCTTGTAGAAACGGAAGTTACGTGAAAGGAATTGATGTCTAGATGGCAGGGAGTTGAGAAATAAGAACCTTCGATTCCGAAGTTCAGTTAAATGTGCAACGTCCAGGCCTGTTGCAAGAGTGAACCAATAGTGTAGAAGATAACGAAATTAAAATAATCCTTAACAATGATTTTCGCCACATGTAGTCAAAAATTAATTCTTAAATCAAATGAAAATTATTGGAAAAATATTTTTAAATATAACACCAGGGAAAATAAAGTTCGAAATCAGAAGATATGAGACAAGTTACAACAACGTTTGAAATTGTCAAAGGAAATATTTTAGGATAGTACCGAAGAATGAGCCATTAACGCAATTTTATTTTTCTGGTAAAATCAGTTGTTTCCGGAAAAAATAGTGATAATGATTGAACCTGTATTCCTCCTTTGTATGTCTAGAATTTGTCTGGCTCTCTAGTTGTTTTAATTCTGCCTTTGCATATAGTTTTCTTGAATGCGAATGGTATATTTTCGTATTCTTCACAATTCGGCAAATTACACATTTTTTATTTCATCATTTTGTTGATCAAAAACTTTTTTCTTTTGGAAATAACAGCTTTAAGTATACGTTTTCTATTTTGAGCAAATGAATAACGCGCGTTGTCTATTATTAATAAAAGTTTTGAATCATTTTGTATTTTCCACGTATATGAATGTAATACGCTGTCTTGAAATCGATTGACCCTTTTCTCAGCCGAGAGCCGGTGCTTCACGATCGCAGACCTCTATGCTGGCGAGACATTTGTCGTGGAACATCTCGATGTCTCGCTAACAGCATCGATTGTCCGCGAGACTTGGGCCTACATCGCCGATGACAAACCAGTCTATTATACAATAGCCGATTTATGAGCCAATCAAGTGAAGCCTAATTTAACGCATGTCGGAGCTTTGATCATAAATCATCACAGATTATGATGGCGGTCAATTTAATATCCCTAACTAATTGCCAATATACTCTGTATACACTCGTTGGCAATAAATGGATCCCAGTGTGTGGGGCTAGAAGGGCTTAGCGCTGGCAGAAAGGGCGTGTTGCCTGCGAATGGCCAATAGACTTAGTCTTAGATGCACCTAACAAACGGCTCTTCATGTCTGTTTAGTCAAAATTTAATTTCACAATTTTACAAATAAAATTATGTTTGTGATAAAATAAAATAGAATACGCAATATTCGTTATATGATAGGAACGATTTTCTATTATTCACTGATTTTTCCGATACAAAAACGATGCGCTTAGTGGTGTTACATTTTGGTCTTTCACGGTACATACATCCCAAGAACATTATGAGTAAATTTTAATGAACTACAGCTTAGACGTTAGGTAAAATACGCTGGTTTCAATAATGATAGAAATTTCCATCATGTACCATTCCATGAGAAATTTTTGGGACTCAATATTACGATATTATTTTATTTTAACATCCGTTTTTCATAACTCATATTTAACGACTATTAACGTAAATTTTTACTGATCATAAAAAAATTATTTAACAGCATGACATTTCTGATGAAGCCTCTTCAAGATGTGATCCGACAGATATGTTTATCTCGATACAAAAAATTGTCTTTGTTAAAGAGAAACCATTTTGACAATGAAGAGAGTTAAAATGTGTACAGAAGCAATCTGTATTTAAATAAAATTATTATTATAATAAAAACTTTTTATACTTGTCGTTAAATATATCTCATCGCCTTATTTAAACCTAATTTCGTTCATATTAATTTGAAACATGTCCTATAATATTAAACTTATAAAAGTAATCTTCCATCTATACTAGATTCCAACTTCACAAATGAAGTGAAGGGCAATCAGATTAATTTATTAATCAAAATATTCGATGTAGGACACGTTTCAATGGAAACAATTAATTTAATATATTACAAAATTTTATGTTAAGATCAATTGTTCTACTTTCTTTCTGCCAAGAGAGTAATAAATTCATTCAATTGTAATTTATATTTATATTTCTCCCCTTATCTGTAACTTTTGTAAAATGTAACTAAATAATGCAGTAAAACTTCTTTTTAATTAAATATTTTCTTTGTTAAATTAATTTTACATTATACATAAATTGTGAAGAACTATAATAATTTAATCAGTATCTATATTGTATTTTGTACATTTGATAGATTCCAACAACGAAGGAGTTGATCAGCAACTAGAGAACTTGTTTCTGATAAATTCTTCACGTTGAACAATCGATTCAGCCTTATAAATAAATTCAACGTTTCCACGGACATTTTCTGACTTCATCATAGTATGATGACGTTGACTGAAAATGTCCGCGGAAACGTTGAATTGATTTATAAGTCTGACCCGTTTAGTCAACGACGAAGAATTTATCATAAAAAACTATACCGGGAAAGTTTATATTCATTAGAGAACTAATTATTTGTTGTTGGCAATAATTACTCCTTTGTATTTTGACGCTTTTGTTCTACTAATTAACAAAGTTAGGAATTATATGAATAGTTAAGTTCCATTGCGTTCTTTCTTTACTTTGTTCTGGGTTTAATTAGAAAGATATTTACCATTTATTTTGGAAAATTTAATATAAAATCGGAATAAATATCGTGTGGAATTATAATAAACCCCCTTATTTTCTTTTTTCAGGTGAGTGGCCGCTGCCCGGAAGTAGCTTCACAGATCTCAAAACACTTCTGGCTGACTACGAACCCCACTGGCGACGATATTTACATTAGGTTTGTGAAGATTTACGCTTATTCTCAACTTATAACAATAATCGGTATTATTTTTTTTGTCAACCCTGGAAAACTTCTGATTATTGTTGAGTGCTGTTAAGTTCCACAAATAAGTAATATAAATAAACAAATAATTAATTTGAAAAAATTGGTATACCCTCGGTTAGTGAATAAATGTATGTTCAACTAATTTGCATGGACAAAAGATCAGCCCGGGCAGTTAAGAGTTGGGTTGCAAATAAATATTCATCAGAAGGAGAGTTAAATTCAATTATTATCATATATAAGCGTATTCAAATTGAGGAACCAGTATTAATAAACGGATTTAAATTAAATAATTTTACGACCAGTAGTTTAAGACAGTTTTATTTTTAATTAAACGACGGTTCGGTGCATATTCGCAAGTTCTTCAGGTATTTTCACAATCAGATTATTGCTACATGCAATTAAATTTAACATATTATAAAACAATTTATATATATATATATAAAGAGAGGTCCAAGGAAGCACTGAAACACTAATTAGTCACAATAATCTGATTGTGAAAAATCTTGAAGAAGGTGCGAATGTACACCGAAACGTCGTTTAATTAAAAATAAAAACTGCCTCAAAAACTGGTCGTTAATTTATTTCATTTTAAGAATTATAATACCAGACGTTAATTGATTTAATATAATTAAAAGGACATATAAAGAAAGGAAACATGAGCAAATGCTTACATTCAAAAATGAAAGCAATTATGAGATGTTTCCAGATGATTGAAACATAAAGTCGGCAACAAACAGGAACTATGGATTTTATATAGTTTAAAGTTATGTATAAATTATTTGTGGTAGATTTTATTTATGGATTTTTTTCCTTTGTAATGTAACATTACAATATATTGTTTCAGTTAATAATAATAATTATTATAACTGTAATGCTGCATTCTAGAGCGTTGATTACGTAATTGAATTGTAAGTTCTCATCACTCGAATCGATTCATATTTATAATAATTCAACCTGTTTTCAAAATACATAATTACTCAGAGCTTTTCTTTTCATGATTCTTAAAGCTAGGTCTATTGTTGTAGAAAGTACATCTATAAATAGTAACCTTGATTTGAATAGTTTTAATCTTAAATTATTATCTGTTTTGTCATTAAATTCGGTCATATATACGCATTTAATTTCATTCATTTGCTTTGGTGGGTTTTTGTTACAAGGGGAGGACATAATACTATTTTTTCAAATTATTTTTGCAGTTATGCGCCGTGGAATGTATAATTCAGCTTTATCTCCCATGCAATAACCGTTACAGTTGAATCTTAATGGGAGATAATCTAAGCAAATTACGAAAACGAGTGAACGTGACGTTGATTAACCAACGTGTTAACACTCCTATGACAAATATCGACAGAAATTGGCAAAAAACGGCCGTTCCCGCGTGGAGGTAGCGTGCCTCGCAACGAGCTTTATCAAGGCAATATTCAACTATGAAGTGCAAAGTTGTGTTCAGAAATTGTTTTATCGGCTCTGTAGATAAAGGCGGCAGGCATTCCCCCCCTGTGCTCATTAGCCTCGGCTTAAAATAACGCTCACTTCAGCAGCTACTTGCAAAACTATGCTAATTAATAACCGCGGTCTTTCTAGCTCTCTAACAGCCGTAAGCTTTTCTGTCTAATGAGCGCCCGGCGGCCAGAAGCTGCGTTGATATTTCTATCCACGTGTGTGCGAGCGATATTCGCGTCGTCTATCGTCCTCCCATATCAGTTCCCTTCTGCTTCTTTCACAGCGTGGGAAGCACGGAAAGGCTGGTTTCCTTCAAAAGTGTAAAACAATATCTCTAAAATATAGAATTATTATTCTCACTACCAATACTATTCTCAGAATGATTCTTTCTCTAAGGCACGTATATCGGAAATGACTAGTGTGTCGTATTCTTAAAGATCATATAATAATTAAAATCTGATCTCATCTCATTATCAATACAATTTTTTGTTCCTTTCCTTGACGTTAACTAGTAAAAGTTTACTAACGTACAAATTTTCACTGTTGATTAGGGAGTTGAGCCAATAAATTAAGTATTTCTCCTCAATTACAGAGGAAAAATATCGATTCACTTTTCCACTTTCATTTCACAGTTTGTTGTAGATTATTGTTTTTCTTTTAAAATATGTTATTGTATCAGTAATCATAATATAAGCTAATGATCTAGCCTAAGATGTAGGCAGTTCTGTTACGTGGTGAGATATTCTGCAGTTCCTCACTTGGCCATTTTCGTTTAATCCTTCTTGCATTTTGTATTTCTAGAGAACAGTCGAGTAGTGTTGGTGTGGTTTTCTAGTCTTATGTGGTAATTTCATAACTTCGTTTCCAGGACCAGACACTAGTAAATTTGAATAATGTGAAGTTATGGATAATTGTGTAAGATTCGTTTATTAATTGGTCTCATTGCTTACGGGTAGTTTGATCTATCCTCAATACGGACGCGGGCATTGAAAGACAGGGAGACTAAGTCCGGACCAGAATGCAGACAATAAAGAAGTGAGAAAATGCCCAACTCTAACTTCTGACAACTATCAACCCCAACACGAGACTAAGACTGAGAACGCACTAGGCGCCAGCGGTGGCTCCTGTGTTAAAATGTGGTGAGGGGCGTTAGATGACTGTGACAGTCTCGTCTGCCAGCCAAAATGCGGCAAAAGTTGAATTCAAAGAACCTGTTCCATTTGCTACTCATTCTTCGGTTCATTTGTGGCTCCATAAAATTGATGGTAGACTTAATTATTATTCTCCTTCAATGTAACAGTTCTAGAAATATAAAAATGTTATTTTGCTAATGCTTTGTGTTTTGTGTACTTGATTCATTTCGTCGTTATTTTTGTTCTTAAGTTAGTTTGCTTAGACTTTCAGGCATTGATGTAATGATTAATCACATTATCTTATACATCTAATAATTTCATTCTGGATCTCTAATGTTCTTATTCTACAGATATATCCAAACGCCAAAGTATTTCTAGAAAGCCCGTTTTATAACAAATTAAAAATTGTAATATGAGGTTGGCTGTACCTGTGATTACTGTTTGGTCTTAAGACTACACGGACTACGAACAATTTTATTTTTGTGAGATGGCGTCTCTCCTATGATACCCGGGCATCAGGTTGCCATTTCAATGACAACTGTTTTACTGTATACTAATGACAGTAACCAATTAACGAATTCTAAATTCCATCCTCCTCTTTTTCGGCTGCTTCACTCGTATTAGTCGAATTGCAATTCTATTTTCTTCTTTCCTAGAAACGTGCATTCTCTGCTTTCCCTGACGCTACCAAATCAGCCTTGTTGTTTCGTCGGAGTTTGTACTCCGAAATTGACTCTCTCCCAATATTATTTTTCGTGATCACTATGCATCTGTCACGTATCATTCTGGAATACATCGTCTTTTTAAATCTACTAGTTCTCCGTTAACGATGAAGTAAAATTTATTTTTAACTTATATACAAACCGTAGCACATTGAAATATCGTTGATGAATTTAATTCAATGTAATTTACGACTTCGAATTATGAGAAAAATAATTATTATAAAATCATCTACTTAAAATTATGATAACATGTCAACCAATTACTGTAGTTTTCGGTCCTTTGCATGGCTATGACGTGGGACGACACGTCATTTGGCAGATACCGTTTGGCGCGATAATTATGCAGGAACAATGGGAAGCGTTGCACATGTTGGGAGCATGCATCGATCTCTGTTTGTGACTGTCCTTATTTCCCTACGGCCTGGGCATGGTTCTGAATAAGGTGAGAGTCGCTAAGTAGGTGATCCCTCCCACGCCCTTGCTCCTGAGTGAGTCATTGTCGCTGTGCTTTCTATTCTATTCCGCGAAGCAAATCCGAGTGGGCGTTCCTGCCTCGCTGATCGTCTCTGTTTTTCATTTCTGAACCAAGTTTGAAGTAGCTATGAGGGTCAATCCTCTGGATCATAAATCCATCCGGTATCATTTAATACAAAAAGAAGATGGTTGTAAAAATCCTTGCAAAATTAAAACAAACTATTTTTAGAGGTGACATGGTAGCAGATTAACTTTAAAAACAAGTTTCTAATATATATCAAAGAGAAAAAATTTTAAAAATTGCTAACCTTCTTAATGCATAATTGACTTCCGATTTCAGAAATAGCCTCGGAAACGTTCTCCTATTTTTCCAGGGACTACTCGGTTAAGTACTTGAGAACTGATTTTCCCATTTGTATAGTCAAAGCATTTAGAACTTACTGTTGTGTTTTCATAATAGGAAAAGATATTTGTAGGGAATATTCATAACGGATAACGTTTAATGTGTTCTTACATACGTCTCGCGACAATAAAATAAAGTTTGGTACAGGAAAAATATTTTTCCCGTGCTACGGTTTAAACAAATCATAGTAACGGAATGCAGAAACAGTTCTCGTGTTTCCACTCAGAAACGTCCTCGATTAAGACCAAATGTTTTGACAACCGCGTGCTCTGCTGACATCTTCGCCAAAAGATGTCGACAGAGCACGTGGTCGTCGAAACAAGCGTCTTAATCGCAGCAGTACCAGAGTACAGTTTCTGCAACAACTATACCGGGAAAGTCTCCGTTCACTAAAAATATTAGAATAGTACAGTAGTGTAGCAGAATAGTATTTAAAACTACCATACATATTTTTAAGTAATATTCCGAAAAAAGTCTGCTATTTAGGCAGTTGTAGCAAAGTTGTAGTTACCGTCGGTAATAAAACAATTCTTTATACAAAACAAAAATAATTTATAAGTAATTTCATGTTGATGACACCATAAAAGTATTGCTTTTTTTGTAATTTTTTACGTTTCAGCTTGTGTTTGACAATGACCTCCAGGACAAAAGAATTAAAACTTGTATCTATAAACATAATAATTCGTATATTTCGTCCTCACAATAAAAATTTCTTCTTTGAAATCAGGTTTCAAACACAGTTAATTTTCAAGAAATTCTGCAAAGAACAATAAATAATAAATAAATTAGTATAAGATGATACTGTATTATGCTGTTGGCACGATTTACTTGAGTTAAATCTTGTGGATTCATTGACTATAGTACACAAACTTTTATTTTAATAAATTAATTGAGATAAATCATTGTAAAAATTATATTTTATAAGCTTAATATATGTTTTAATTGTATGCACTTTATTCGCAAAAGAACTGGGTTCGAAGGCTCGTTTCAATAACACTTTTATTGTGAGAACTAAATATAGGCATCTTCATTTTTATTTTTTTGTTATTTTTATAACGTCCCCTTGAAGAAGTTCAATTTATGGTCTGATATCAAAGTCCAAATTCTCAAAAATTAGGGCTGGCCATTAAATAGATAACATTCGGATTGTTTAAAGCTATGTAAACAATCATTAACCACAATAAAATTTACAAAATAGGTAATGTATACAATGTGTGGTCCAAATTCATGTTTAAATAAACAATAAGCCGTCGTTATAATTATTTAATTCTATGTGAGGAAAATAATTGCTTAAATTAACTTTCTGGAACATGCCATGGTACCACCGGTTGCATACGTGTAAGGTGAGTAAGGACCTGTGTAATTATCATCAAACCGAAAAATATGAAATATTCTAATGCTTACCCTTAATATAATTTATTACCATGTCTTATATTGATTAGAAAGGTACTTTTGGGTAGAATAACATTTTTACCTGATGATCAGCGTGTAACATGAAAATTGTTAGAAAAACTTTGTTGATAATTCTCTTGTTTCTGAAAAAATTGTCGTAAGATATAGTAGCAGTATTTAAAAAAATTAGTTATAATTAGGGCAGGTGCTGAAATGAAATTTCACTTTGTAATTTATTTTAACTTCCAACACTTGTGAAAATTTTATTTCTATTTATTGCGTACAGGATGCTTACTCTGTAATCGCCAATATTTCCATTTTCAAAATAATATTTTCACTTTACACTGCTAAAGTATGGTTGTTGGCTGTTGGTGAAGGCTAACATGAAAGAAAACGTGAATCACCTAGGTCTGACATAATATTTTTTCTCGAACGTTTTTGTGATTATTTTAATTGAAAATGGGAATATTTTGGTACCGTTTATAAATATAAAGACGACATCTCGTCTCTCTTTCTAAGGTACCTTACATTTAATTTGTACCAAATATATCTTATATATTAAAATTAAAATAATAAAAAACCAACATATAGCCCTCAATACTTATTATCACCCAAAACAGATTAGTTTTATTATGAGTCATTAAATATTGAGGACTATATGTTGTTGTGGTAGTCAGTTCACAGACTGGCTTCATGCAGCTGATTTTTCATCTAGAATAAATATTTCAGCTCACATCAATTCCTGATTTGTGACTCGATATTACGTTCATAATTCGTCCTTAGCACCACAAATGTACATTATCCAAGATTCGCTTCCAAACAACGCCACGCGACTCATATTATTCTGTAATCTCCAAAATTATGTTAGATATAAGCAAATTTCTAATTTTTGTGAAAACTTTCCTTGATTGTTCTATCCGTCTTTTTATCTACTCTTATCAATGGATTACAATGGCTATTATAATTTATCATCTTAATAAACAAATTGCTGTTTTAAACAGTGCTAAATTAATATTATTGATCAATGAGCTCGAAACGACGAAATAAAATTTTCGGTGCCATAGAAAGTGGAGCCGATATAGCAACAATATTCGCAATCCTCAGCCTCTACGTGATAAGAGCAAGATAAACAGCGATCAATGGCAGGTGGTCCGGTAGTGATTCCCCACAGGAAATCACAATAGAGAAATAGAGGAGAGAAGTAGGGACACGTAGGGAAGATTGGGCAAGGTCATGAATGGTAAGACGTCAGCGAATTTTCGGAGTACGTCCAAGGAAATGCCTGAACACGTGCGAGGTTAGGTGGCGATGCTGGCTCAGTTTGTTGCACTCGTTCTCGCACGTTGTAGTTCTGCGTAGTGGAAGGTCTAGAGGTCAGGGCTAGTCTTTAGTCTTATCTAATATGGCGGTCATGAGCGATAAGGCGCATGCTCCGTCACAGCTCGTAGCACATGCACGGACGCAAAGAGAGAGAGAGAGAAGGGGGGGAGACAGAGAGAGGAGGGAGAGAGAGAAAGGGGAAGTTTTATTAAACACTGTGCAAATTAGCGTCGCGCCAGAGTTATTGTCCCAATATATTTTCCTTATTACTACACAGTGCATCTATACATATTTAGCTAATGCTCATACATCAAGTTCCAGTCACAATTATTCATTATGGCCTACGGGGATAATTAACTATTGATTTATTTTCGGTGAAGATTAGCCAATAACATAAAGGCTACTGTATAAATTACGCGAGCCCCGGCGAATAATGGGGTGGGCGGGTGCGTTATTTTTTCTGGTAATTAATTATTTCTATGTGGATTCTAAATTTTGCTAATTATTATTCAGTACCGTTGTTTTCCTCGCTATTTATGTCCACTGCGTGCTGGCTTTCTAATGTTCCCTGAATTTCCATTATTTTTCAGGGACTATAGTCCTATTTGGGAACAGAAAAATATCAATAATATAATTAATTGCCTACCGGAAATAATTACATCATGCATTTGAGTTAGATTCTAGAATGGCCGAGAATTTCTCGGTTGCTTAGACCCAAAATTTTTCTTTCATTATAATTGGAGTAAGTAATTAATTTAACCTGTCAAATATAGTTTAAAATAATTTTCAAACATTTTCTGATTTTTGTCAGAACCCGAATTCGTCACAGTTATTCAAGGATATTCATTCGTTCAAATCATTTACGATTTTTATAGGATATATTTTGAGTCTAAATATGTTTTCAAAATACATCATTTGTAGCTATAAGAAAATTATGAAATCCACGGTTAATGACTATGAATATTCAATTAAAAATATACGAAGGAATTTTTTCTGCAGTTGAAACCTATATATATATATATATATATATATATATATACAACTCAGGAAATGACGTCATGTTAATTAAAACAATTAATAAGGACACGTAAGAGAGATAGTCACTGGAAATTTCTTCCTAACTTTCTGATGAAGGGGGCGGTGCCTCCGAAAATTCAAGATCCCCAAACCTCAAAAGGTGTCTACCCCTTATGAACCTCAGGTAAGTCACCTACTTTCTATGTCTCTTTCCTTATCCAGTTATGAATTGTAAAGCATCATTTCACTTATCTATTTTTAATATTCGTGTACGAATGTTAATGCTACAGCCCCACAAATGAAAACCAATTAAGAAGAGAATAATTTATAATTGTTAATAACATAACACCTCATAGACAAATTTTCCGGACTTCAGTTACTGTAACGTCTCCATTCCTTGGAACCTGGTTAATTCTTGGACCTACGGATTGCAAAGTAAAGGTCCCCAAACACCGTTTTTCTCTGATGGAAGAAAATATTTAAAGTTTGAGCAATACTGGTAATGGCCTCTACTAAAGTTATGAGCATTTGTTTGAACATAGTATTTCGTAGTGACCATTACACATCAATACCCAGCGGACATTTTAATTAAATATGCTACACATTTAGTCTGTTCTCTTTCTGTGTGACGGTCATATTGGCATTCTTTACCTCTAAAAAAATAGATATCACATTCATCAATGCCATAGAACCACTTCATTAATAAAATTCTGTATCTTTCTGTGACTAGGATAAAGTAGAAGTTTGATATTTATGACTAGAGATTTGTTGGATATCGCAGAGAATTGAAAATTTATAGAAATTTCCTAGTAGTCAGTAGAATTGGAAATTATTGGCTGGCTAAGATATTACAACAGTTTGAGAAGAGATGCAAGTCCAGAATACTTTCAAGTTAACTTGTGACTCATGGGATAATGTGTAGTCTTCTAGGATAGATTCATCCGGTCTGATGTGACGCTACTGGGACTTTTGATTTTGAGTCATGATACAGTAACCAGAAACTGCATAACAAAAGCAGACAAATTTATCTTTATACAACATGTGACAAAAAATATTTCTTAAATATTACACACTAACGTAGCAATAGCCCATAGTTGCTTTGGTGGACGCCATGACGTATAGACGCACTGACAGAGCCCGTGTAGTCAGTTCCCTCTTTCAGCGCACCTGGCGTAAATCCGGCGCCGCTGTAATTTGACCGCGGGACACTGGCGCAATTAATTGTGAAGAAGCAGCAGGCTCGGAATCGGTTTAGCGCGAAGAATACAGACAGAGGCGCTCATCTTGGCAGGCCTGCGGCGTTGAAGCTTTTGTTCGTCTGGTCCGCGGTAGCCAGAACCTCGACGACGAAGCCCAAACATTGCCTCCAGATAGTGCGATTAGGCTCAAACCTTCGTTACTCACTAATTACCGTCGCCTCTTAATCAGGGAAACGCTCAATCGGCTGTCATTATTTTCTCAGGGAACATATCCGGGGCTCGAACTCTAAGGCACTCGCGCGTGAACATCAGCAAGTGGTAAATCGACGTGAAAAATTGTCGAAAAATAATCATGTATAAACGGCAGCCTCATCATATAAAAAGTTAGAAAATACCTTTATTAGAATAACTATGAAAATCTGTATAATTAACTTCAGCAATTTCAATAATTTTTCTCTAATTTTACATAATTAAGTAACAATTTATGGTTTACATTTCTAAAGTTACATATGAGTAATCATTATTTTCTCACCAAAATTTTTAGAATGGAATTCGTGTACTTTTTTTTATTTTTCAAATTACTGATACGTTCATGAGTAGAGCATGGTCCATATCCCTTAAGGGCAACAACGAATACACTAAGGTAAGTCAATAAATATCTGCAATTAATTTTTATAATATATTATAACAAGAGTTTCGACTCGGTAGGCCCAGGCCCTCAATGGGCTGTAGAGCCAAGGAGAAAGAAATTATAACAAGAGTACAAAACTTTATTGACATTATTTTTCAACATAACCATCGTGCTTTTCATTGCACTTATCCCAGCGTTGCACAAGCTTTTTGATAACCTCTGCAATGTTTCATCGCCTGTGATGATTCGTTTCACAAAATTTCACCTTCTTTAGCATGACGGTCTACTAATCACTAATAAATTCTTACGCCTCGCTTCTTTCTCATCCTTAATCCTTTTTGGAGTACTTTAGAAGTGCTCAAATTCACTGGTTAATAATTCGTGCTGTAAATCTTCTATTAATTACCGCTCCTTGTTCACCTTCAGACCACAAGAAACGAATTACTGGACGCTATTCTTCTTTGGTGCAAACAGAGAGGGTGCGACAATCACTGTGTCGTAACAGCGCAAAGTAGATTGACGTGATAACGCTGCAACCTACGAAAAGAGAATATAAAAGATTCTTTTACTATGTTATTGAAGGGAAGTTACCTGTTTCAGGTTCGCCCTCATGCAAAATACGACCCTTGGCGTCCTTTCTCTCCCTTCACATCCACCCTCAACAAATTCCCTTCCTATGTTATTAAAGCGGAGCTGCCAGTTTCTGGATCATCCTCATGTCACCCCTCCTCCAAAGATAAAATATTTTTGAGCGTCATTCACTTGTTGATCTCATCCCAAGAGACATGTCCAAAAATAAATGCCTAATATTTTGATAACATTGGTGTTAGGGTTCAACAATAACACGATAACTATGATGATTAAAAGAATAGATGTGGTCCAAGTTTTATTGGTCTGATTTGATTTGTAATGGATATTCAACTATAAGATTTGTAGCGCTACACTTGGACGAGTTGGTGAGTTTTATCGTCAAGTCTAGTTGTCACATAAACTCATTGAATTTGGATAATCTGAGGGGGGCTTTAAGTAGTTAGAAGCTTTCGGAAGTAGCTGGTAATCCCTGCTCCTCGGCAGCGGTCCTAGTAGTGACTGGTGCGGCATCCCCTTCCTCTCCCTCCCACGCCATACGATAGTCTCATTATCGGGCCGTCGGTAATTGTTTTCTTGCAGCTTGTTGCCACGGGTTAGTCTTGTTATTTACCGGCAGCGCACCTTTTGAGCTCTCCGCTCGCGGGCGCGCGACCGTCATTATTCACACGGAAAACTAACCTCGCTATTGATCCACGGGGAACACGTTTTAATTTCGCCGTAATGAAACATATTCCTTTTAGCAGGCGAAGGCACTCCAACAGGCTGAAAACTTTTTTTTAATTCTGCCATCATTATTCCTGTCTGTTATATCGCCTGATTCGGAAGGGTTGGAAGTTTGAAAGGGGAACGGGATGGAGGGGGTGTAGCCGCGGGTGGAGGGTCGGTGGGAGTGGGACGGGGGGAATTTAATTAAAACGGGAAACGAACAAGTAAAGACAAATGGTGTACCTGTGACTTTAGCAATTACAGAGCAATTGTGTTGGCGTGTTAGGTTTATCAGAGAAAGCACTGCAAGGATTTGATCCTGCTCCCCCAATAAGATATCCCATTGTTGTATGCGCGCCATCTTGTTTTCACGCACGCGTCTAAAGTGGATCGGAAAACACGGATGGAGTGGTTGCCGCTAAATTAAGAGGGGACGGAGTGACGGTTGGGTCCGGTTTAATTGCACTGACCGGCCGGCGTTATCATTTGAACGCTCAGGAACTCTCGAAAATGAATTAGATTCTGAGGAGCATGGCGTCGCTGCCGTTGTCCCGACTCTGATTACTAGCGGAGTGTGTGTGTACACGCCGAAATTAAGAACTCGCCCGACCAATGAGATTTTTCACTAGCCGTTCGCGAATTGAAACGTGATGGCAGGCTCACGAGCATTATTATGCAGTCAGAAAAATATACGGTTCTGGAAAAAAAACTTTCCTGTTGGACGAAATTAATTTCACTTGTAGTTCCGTCTTAGAGAAATTACTTCTTCGTCTCAGAAAACTTTTTATATAATTTCAAACACACTTTAATATCAAGGTTTGAGACATTATTTTGTAGATAACTGGCCTTAGTCCTCTAAAAATGGCTATAAGATTTTTTAAATACACACCCACACATATAAATATATATATAAATTTATTTTTTCAAAAATAAGTTATAATAACTTAAAATTAACTAACGACTGTCCATAACAAAAATATACTACCCGGCATGACTCACTAAAAATTACAGGATATTTATGAGCCGTGCTGCGAAGTACCTCATTTTAAAAAAGTTTGTTCGAAAGTTCTTACCTCATGTCAACATGTAATTCCTTCTTTCAACTGACATGCATGATGCCAGTTTGTAGGTGATCGTCAAGGGCTGTTTTTCTCAAGCAATCCGGAACGTCATTCACGTAAGTTGGCTTCGCAATTTTTGACCTTCGTTCGTACGCACATATTAACACTTTCTTTCCGTCATCCACTCTATGAAATTTGCAAATCTAATTCCTTTCTGCACATAAGCTTTCCCCTGGTTTTTTGCAGTATTTTTAAAACATAGAGTTTTATACCGAGCATCTAGTTTTCACTTGCCTTACCTTCCTCAATTCATAATTTTCAACGGGGCTTAATCCAAAATCCTCCCCTTTTTTCCAAGACTAATTGCTTCTACCTAGGTATTTTTTTAGTTCAGTTCGCGATAACAAAGCAAAGTCACACATACTACGCAAACTGCAGTATAAATAAAAATAATAATGGCGTTAAGATACGCGTGTTACAGTATACGGCTATACATAGCTTATTTGTTCAGAGAAAAAGTGGATCAATCATGAATTTTACCTATTGTATATAATGGAACACAAAGACTTTACTAGCTTCACTGACGTCGTATTTATTCGATTCAGATGAAAGCATTGCAGCCAAATAGAAATAAAGTTTTAATAAAATATATTTATAATGAGGTGGGCGACCATAAATAAAACTAAAAAATATTACGCAACAGTATTGCACGTCTTTATGTTGCGTATGCAACTCCAATTGTTTTTAAGTCAAGTATTAGAGCTCGTTATTTTTATATTAAGTGTTCTACATTATATTTACCTAATAATTCTCGAGCAGATAATATATTTAAATCTACTTATTAAGAACATTTAGCTGACAGATAATATATTTAAATCTACTTATGAAGAACATTTAGCTGACCGTCGTCGGTAGATTGACTTACGCAGTGATCATGCTTTTTAATCAAACTCACAGTACAAATCGGTAATTATTTCCATTCATGAAAAATTAAAATTTATAAGTGACAAAAAACAAATTTACAAACAAAAATTTCTTGCACCCGGTTTCTGAGCACCGTAAATGCCTTTCCTTGAGTGTCCCGTATTCATAAATTTTGTTTCCCTGCTGCTGTTGTTGTTTTTTTACAGTTGTATGTCAGGAAGAGACCCTTCACTTGCTATAAATATGAAAGAGAGTCGCAGCGGGTGGGAACGGGTATTGAAGAGAGAGCCGTAGGGGTGTTGGTGGAAGAGAAAGAGGGAACGGGATCCCGAATGGAACGTCACAAATTGGCAAACTGGCATAGCTGAAGAGTCGTTGTCCCTCTTATGATACCCATAATAACAAACGAAGAAAATTTTGCTAAGACACGGACTACCCACGTTCACTTGAAATGTTTTCCGCGTGTACAGTGAACGTTCGTTGTTTTCATGTCATTTTGGGTATGATCTGGAATTCTCTTGAATAAATCAGGGTGGGGCAGGGCTGGTTTACTTTTCATACTTTCGTCTGGCCGTAGCCGACTCCTGCAGCTTGTGTAATTTGCTCATTATTGCCGAGTTCTTGTTATAATTGAGTTCAACTCTATTTATAATACCCGCCTAAACGTATTATCTTGTTTGTATTGACCGCCACAGGTGAAAGGAAGAGAGACGTTCTACTTGTAATGGTTTAGTCAGCCTTGGTTCCGAGACTTATTATCCGGACGACCGTGCCCTTTGTTCCCGATGATCACCGCTGATTAATTGCGAATTAAAGCTGACCGCTCCAAGGATAGTTACCAGTTGAATTGTCGACATGTCAGAATCATCCTTGGACAGTCGTCGTAATTTAATCGTGGTTGGTGACGAGATGACGTCTGGTCCGCGTGCCGAGGAAGGTGAAAAAATCTGGGCGAGCTGACGTCTGATTTTGTAAGGAGAAAAAGAAAGGATGCATTCTTCTCGCCCGGGACTCCGCAGTAAGTAATAACCGGCCGGTACAGCTGCGGCGAAATGTCTGCAACACTTTCCCGGCAAAGCAATGGCTATCTGATTTATATTAGCTTTTGTGTCCCTCAGCTCCCTTGGCTGCAAAGTCGTCTGCATTCCATATCCCGCAGTGAACAGCGTAGCGCACTGTCTCCACATCAAACTGCTCCAATTTCTTTAGCAAACTTTCAGGCCTTATTATTTATAATTGTAAATCGATAACTGACACCGATACATGATAGTTGCTTTTACCAATGTTCTTATTTATTATAAAAAAATTCTATTAACTGCAATATAAACTCGTCCTCAATTCTCCAATCTATTTCTGATTTACCATACTAGAAACCGCTGCTCCATATTTTGTAAGACATTACATCTCTGCAATACTACAATAACCTGGTAAGACTACGTTGGAGATTAGATTTAAAGACACTGGCGCAATAAAACCCAACTACCGTTTAAAAAGGCATTAAAGAGCTTGTACAGCAGAGTTATGGCACCTGAGCTAAGTGCGTCAACAAGCACACAATGTTGAACAGTTTTAAACACTAATTTATTAGTAAGGCAATTAAAAATATAATTTAATTTAACAACATGTTTCAGTTCGTGTGTGGAACATCATCAGGTTAACAATAACGATATGATAAATTGTAGAAATAACGGTATTGAATATGGTTCAATTTGTCTTCTGCAACTTTTTAATTCAATGGCCAAATACAGAGAGTACTAACTGAAATATCCGGCGCTGGTCGGATTCACATAAATAATAAAGTATGAATGTAATTAAAGATACGTTTATTATAGTACGTGAATGGTCACCAGATTCATAGTTCTACTCCAGACGGATCGCTTACAGTTAGGCACGAGTAAACACTCAATTTATATGTTTCACAACAGCTTGGACCCATTTTAATCCTATTTTCGCATCCAGGTTTTATAAATGGCGAAAATTATCAAAATGGAAGTTTTTTTACAGAGTGGTGTCATTTTGACCTATTTACGGTGGTCTGAGAAGAAATACGACCAAAATTGTAGACAATCGAATTTCCAATCACTCATGTGTCCTCAGAAATTTTCTGAAATCTTCAGTTTTCTAACTACAGGGGCCTAAAGTTGGAGGGGTACCAAAATTTAGTTTTTTTATTGTTTTGTAGCTCTGGGGCGGGAAGGGACGGATTTGGTCCACCTTGAAAATAAGGATATCTACTGACGGGTCTCCGCGAAAAAAATAGAACGTGTTTCAAGTTCAGTACGGACTGTACTAAAGGCGGAAAACCACCGAGAAAAGTTAAAAAACGGAGGCTCTTTCACATTCGGACCCAGTAGTTTGGTCGCTATTAGCTGTGACATACATACTGATGGACGCACTGACAAAGCTTTTAAAGTATTATAGACAGATCTCATTTAATCAAGGCAAATCGCAATCACTTTAGAAGAAAGTCAACTTTTTTCACATATTCAGTATATTTAAAAAATTTAAAGATAATGGGCAGCTTCGGGCCCTGAGGAACACGTGTGACAAATTAGGTCAAATTCGGACTAGTAGTTGGTGCGTCTGTAGGTGACGTACACACGTATTGGCAAAGGATTTTATACTTATCGCTGAAGAAGGAATAAATGTTAGCGAAGAATTATAATCTGGCCTTGAATTTTTATTTTACAGAGACTCAGCGGTTGTCAGCCTGACAGTCGTCTGAACAAATAGATGCAATAATATGTGTTTTATTGTCATCATTTACGTACCTTTCTTGTAAATATAAACGTTAAGCCGGATGACAAGTGAAGATACTTACAGACCAATTTTGAACAACTACTGGTTTCAGCGACTGCTCCGCCGCCTTTCATACATCAACATCGTAAGCAACTATCTAATCCATTGCTCAAGGTGAAAAGCCTCTCTCCGCGCCATCGTTTGTTCCGGACTCTGCAATGTTTACATTTATCTCCCGGTTCAAGTAGTCACAGATCCTGTTCCAGTCATAAAAGGTCTCTGCCAGAATGAAGAACAAAGTCCACTCTCAAAGTGAATCTAATAAATTTAATTCGTTTATAACAACTTAGCAATAACTTAAAACGATGCTTTACTTTGGAGTTTTCAGCTGTAATAAGATAACGTTGGGAAAACACGAAAATCCCATCTGGTTCTTTTAAATGGATTTGGAGTCTCAGCATACTTTATAAAACTTACTATGCAAAAGAGGGACATATAAATAATTGTTATGCACAAGACTCTTAACTATTTTAAATAATGAGTCATTACCAACGAAATCTATGTAATAGTCTTCAGAAAAAACATTTCGCCGCTTGCTTCTCCACGAAGCAGATTTTGCTCCTCCCAGGTTATGCTGTTTTATGTTTGAACATGGCAATATGTAACGTTTGTTACTGGAACTGACAATCGCTGGAAGCTTTCGGTGTTTGAGCCACACAACGCGTATGTCAGCGCACGTGTGGCGTCGGAGTTTTTAGGTGCAAACTTTTACGACCTGCGCCCAGTGTTTGTGTTTGTCTGCAGACTTGCAGATTTCTGAACGCGGTAATATAACGATTTGTGTCCGCGGCCGCAGTAAACGTTCGTTATTACTTTGTACAGGCAGAAAGAGAGAGAGAGAGAGAAAGGGAGTGGGGTGCCTTGAGTTATAGCCGACAGAAAAATGGGGGGAGTTGCAACCCTCGCAGCACTAAGGTTTAGAATCCCGCAGCCATGGAATATCTCCAACAACTTTTGTTTTCCACCCCTTTCTTATGTTTTTACAACAATGCCCTCTGCACCGCGATTGTTCTGCAACAATTAATCCGTCAAATAGAAGTACTTCGGTAATGATTAAAGTTGGTTACATTGTACTATGCTCATTATGCTGGGACAATTCCTTCATCATCTCTTACCAATTCTCCACTAACGTATAGAATCAAAAAGAAAGGAAACAGCGGAAAAGATGGAGTAATGTAGATTATTCTTCGGGATTTTGGGTTCAGCTGTTCGCCTTTAGTAATTTTGTGACCAAAAACCTTCGTGGGAATAACTTAATGTTGTTATGAAACTAATAACTTAAATTTCTTGGCTCACAAGATTAATTTTTATATTAATCTAGCGTCAATTAATTTAAAATTTATGGTTATTAATAGACAGAACACACGTTTAAAAATTTTACTACATAATTTTAATTATTTTTGAAATTAAATGACTAGAGAAAAAATTAAATATAATGAGAATAGTAATCAAACGACGTGTCGTTCCCTTCATTGGAATTTATTCTGATGAGACAATGAATTAATTTTTTTCGAGAGATATCTTTATGAATGTGCTCTACGTACAAACATTGTGGCCATTAATGTGCAATAAACCTTTTTACTAATTATAGCCCTATCAACTGGCGATTGCGGCTAGGCTGCTCGGGTGCAGGTAGCTTAGAGAATTAGGAAATTCCCTATTCACCCTAAGCCACCAAATGATCTTTTGGAGATGAAACTTCGATTAAAATATTTCAAAATATTTATTTTGTGCAAATTCTGCACATTATTAGCAGAAAAAATTCCAAAACTATAATTAACTAAATTTAATTCTAATAATAAAAGATTAATAATGGACTTTGTTGTTCTTAAAATAATTAAAAACAGATAGCATGGAGGGTTGCTTCAGACCAGTCTCAGGACTGAATACCACAACATATAGTCCTTAATCTTTATTATCACCTAATAAAGCTAGCCTGTTTTAGCTGATAATAAGTATTGTTTTTTTATTATTTTAATTCTAATATATATGATATACTTGGTACTAATTGAATGTAAGGTACGTTGTTAAACAAATTTATTTTCAGCTAAGTCCTATAAATGTAAGTAATTTTCATATAAGTGTATTATAAAATTTTGTGTTTTTAAAAACAATCTGAAGAGGTTCCACAGAAAATAAGAGCGATTCGTCATGAAAATTTTTATTTTATTACTCTGTTCTAATATTTTGATTAATTAAAAGATATTTCCTACCCATTTGATTGGTTTATTCTTTTATAATTGGAGCTACATCATATATTTCTCAATTTATCATATTTTTAATATCTACTAAAATCTGGCTGCTTATGTGGGAAATAAGTTAATGTCTGATTCTTGTAGATAAATCAACGCTTTCAATATGACCCTATATAAAACAATAAATACTTCCCAATCATTAGTTAAAATTGATATTTGACCTGCTTTGGGTATAATATCTACTATTTTTAAAATAATTCATAGT
Organism: Eucriotettix oculatus; assembly: GCA_034510155.1. NCBI lineage: Eukaryota > Metazoa > Arthropoda > Insecta > Orthoptera > Tetrigidae > Eucriotettix > Eucriotettix oculatus. The sequence goes on from CM067381.1 coordinate 51,043,751, forward strand.
ATACTCGAATTATTTTTCATCTTTTTGTAATTTTCTGGATGGATTTTGTCTATCAGTGTAACAAATACTCGTACACGAGTAGAATATTTTTTAATTTGAAATGTGTTAAAAAATACAGTAATTCTGGTAATCGTACTTTAATTGTTCAAATATTTTTGCTTTATTAATGGATGCAATGAATTCCTGCAATTCTGAGGGTCTCTTTGGTAGCGAAAAATATAGTATTGAATTTTGCAAAGCCAACATTAAGAACAATTTACCATTTGTTCCCAATCAATTATTAGAATTCCGTTGCATTACAAACTATTTAAATGATAGTTCAATAACACAGAAAATGATTAAAAAACAGTTATCTGTCGTTCTGTTTTAATCAGAGTAAAAAACTGCGTACATGCCGGAGCACACAAGTTAGAGTTTGACAGTTATAACCGCAGACGCATAATTATTTTACTCTTGTTAATTAATGGAGAGTCATTCTGTCTGGACAGGATTTCACCTTTTTAAATATTTTATCACTATTGATATTTTTGGCTGGAGGGGGGTGGGGGTGGGGGTGGGTATGCGATTTCCTCATTCAATAATGTTAATTGTCTGACAACGGGAAAGGTATATTTTACATTGGCGGAAGCGCTCATGTAAACATTAAAAAAACTTAAGTTTAATGTGGTGCAGAAAGAAGAAAACTATTGACAAATTACTGTGTTGATGCTGCGCAAGATAAATCAATATTATTATAAAATTATTAAACCGATTGAATTTATAAACAAACATGTTAGGACTAAACCCCTACATTTCATATTTCCTTCCATTCTAACAACTAGAAGAAAACTCGTTTAACCAAATTTGTAATGTAACGCTTCACTATTCATAACTAAATTTATTTTGATTTCCAACTTTTAGAATTGTCTCTAAAACTAATATTTCCCTTTAAAAAATAAAAGTAATATAATATAATAGCTGTTGTCTTTCTGGATTGATGAGCATAAATATAACTCAAAACGTTTAAACGATAAAGTCAAATTTAAATTAAAAATACAAGCCAAATTCGCTAGAAATACGTTTTAATAAAAATTTAGAACATGTTAGTATAATAAAATTGGCACGGCTTGTCGTTACTCTTTGTAAACTTTTCAAGTGAAAATATAAATATTTTAAAAACCAGAATATCTAAAAGTTAAATATAACAACATTTAATAGACGTTGATCTATAAAACAGCTATGCAAAAATATATAGATCATTAGTAATGTTATTTATTTATTTAAAAATTTAGGGAGAAAATTTCAAGTGTACGCATGGCCCATTGAAGCCGAATTATCAGTTATACACACTAATAACTTGAGCGTATTGTTGATATTTAAAATTAACAATAGAATATTTTATATTAAGTGATAAGTAATTGCTTAAACAAGGAATCATAAATCCTATTTAAATTGTTAGTAACAATTTTCAGATTAATAACAGGATTAGTGGAATAACATTAACATTTTTATTATGAGCTTTTACGTATTGCCGATCAAAGATTATGGTTATTTAGGTAAATATTTTTGGACCCGACTGAATAATTTAAAACGTTGTATTTAAAGTTGTTGTTCCTGAACATTCATCAAATTGCTGTCGTCATTAAAGGTAAATATTTCAAAGTCTACCATTAATGTCAGGAATATTGCATGTAAAATTTACTTTCATTACTCATTTCTTTTTAACGATTATCATCAGACAATTTAAAATCGTATACGTAATGAAAGTTTAATTTCTAGATGGAAACATGTAGTGATTTCATGAATGATTAATGGAAGTCGGGGCACAACGTAGTTCTTTTTGTCCAAAAAATTTTCTAAAATTATGGAAAAAAGAAAAATCACTTCATAAAAGTATAAAACATTTTATTCTATTATTTAATTAACCTAGTAACAACATAACTCAAAACAAAAAAAATTAGTTTCGTGATGAATTTTTAAAAAGAAAGTTTCAAATTTCCCTTCATCCCCACCCCTAGGGGCAGAACGAGACAGGATGCTTTTTAATTGCAATTAATACAATAAAATTAAATTTAAGATAAATATTAACACATTTTTTTTCGTATGGCTCATCACTTTATCAAGTTTTTGTTTCGCATGAGAATTTTTTGCAACTATACAGTCTTCGCTAGTATTTTCTCATTTTTTTCCTTGCTTTTCTTTCTTAATCTATTTATTTTGGATACAACATCTTGTAACTCATTCTTATAGGATGAGTGTGTCAGTTTTTCTTGGGGAACACGTTACATTTATACAGGAGTATCCTGTTCCGCCCCGCAGGCAAGTTTCAGTTTAAGTTGTTCACCGAGCCTCAATACAAGTAGAGTTAAACCTGATACGTAACATATATGGAGCTAAAGACACCTATTTTACAAATATGTACCGTTAAATAGTTAAAAAGAGGTGTTTTGTGCATTATCTTCTGCAAAAAAATGTAAATTCGCAGATGTAAGACGCCAAAATAAGAGTTAGTTCACAATGTGCAGTCAGAACTTGGTCAAGTCGGCTGCCAGGACTTTTTCTCTTGATCATTTGAAATGTTCCACCCCAAAACTCCAGTACTATCCAGGTAAAAATACGGTATCTCGTTCTACCCAGCTATCCCGTTCCACCCCGACAGTTTTCCTATATGTTTTCTTTGTCCCTTTAAAAAATTTAGACAGTATTTTCTCTATAAGCTGGTATTTCCATATGTACGGGATGGGAAACTCAAGATACACTTTCTGGGTGTAAGGTTCAGGTTCCTGATGGAGTCTCTCTTGAATTACTAATTTAAGATGAATGTACGTGATTAGAGAGACCAGTATTTGAGTCCGTTTCCCCTTAAACTATTTTGTATAATGGCCACTGTTTGTGCGTGGGCCACCTGCTCGTTGGACAATGCGACCCCGTGAATGGACCCTGGGTCGGCGCGTGTGTCGCGGCTTTGTTGGCCAGGTAAAGAGACGGTCTAAGGCTACGGCTAAGGCAGCTTTGTGGATTCAGAGTCCGAGAACGACCTGTTGACTATAAACAGCGTGGGCGAAGTGCCGCGTCACCCAAGACGACGACCAGGCCTCTCTTTTCTTCTGCTCGCTCCGCGTGACGAATGTGCTGATAGCATCGGAGAAATTAGGGTTCGCGGCCAGAGGTTACTTGCTTCCTGCTTCTTTTTCTTCTTCTTACTGCTTCCATTATGCGGAGTTCATGATTGCGGAGAGCGTACAGAAATCAAATAATAATCAGCAGTCTGCTGCGCTGATGACTGAAGATCCGCCGTACTTTCAATTTCACGTGAATTCAGGATCCTTCAGGTACATGTAATATACCTTAAACTAAATTAAATGCTCCAGTGAATAATCACTTTGCATTCAGGTTCTCAAAACTACTATAATGGGGTTTAACTATATTTAATGCTGAATAAATTAATATTACCTTTTAGAGTTGAATATTATGCAACGTGTATCCCACAAATTATTCTTACGGGTACAACTTTTTAGGATTAATAATAATTACACTCAGTACAGAATTTGCTATATGTAATTCATAATAACTAAAATGTAGAGCAGTAAGATAGTAGCTATGGTCACGTTAATGAAGGACCTTCTCATAGAATCAGATTTTTCAAAAAGGAAATTTGCAAATCGGAATCGTCAGTTAGAGGAATTTGGAAGAAAGTTACAGACAGAGCATTTTCAGACAAACCGGTTTTTGATTTGTCTGAAGATCACCACTGGTCATCAGAATCTCATAAAGATTCCTTTCGATTTCCGGGGAGGAAATGAGCACCTTGCTCATTTAATCATCTCAAACGACGCCGAGTCCAAAAGTATTCCGGCTTGGATCATCCAAGTCAGGACCACGTAACAAATCAAAAGCAGCCTCACTCTCCTGCTTCGCATCCTCCGCTCGCTCTCTATCATTCTCCTGAATCACGATGTCCACTGTCCCTTTCCGTTTCTCTCCTCTATCTCCATGCATTCTTACTGCCTTCAAAATCTACCAACGGCCTTATTTTTCAAAACTTTTCCTCATAGCAGTATATTATATCCATTGAGAGTGACGATGACTATTTGCTGATGAGTCCAAATATCACCTCGAGAATCTGGGAGGAGCATTCACACCACTTACCACAGACAGACAGGAAAGTACAAGTGCTGCTCCACTGCAAAGCTAACTGCTTCAGAAAGCCCGTATCAGCGTCAGAATATCTAGGATTTATTATCCTGTCTGCAACTTCTTTCAGTGTCCCTCAAGGTAACTCCCTTTGACTCCTTACTACCAAATTACATTTTCAGTTGTGTTTCACCATTACTCTACGTTTACAATATTATTTTCTTCACCCCATTACCTTTTTTATTGCTGGTGATTTTTGTATCGCGAGGTATTTTCTTAGGTCTAAAATATTTACATCATTTCGAACATTCGACACAAACAGATTTGTTAAATAACATTTAATAATAAACAGAAAAATACCCAATAAATGAACAAAACCTTGTGAATGAACAGCAGATTTATTAGTAAATTGATTCAAACAGCACTTTACAAACGCAAAATACATATGAATGTTCTCTAAAATTATTTATCATTGATGCAATGAAATAGGACTTACTTTTAGACTAGACTATAGCTACTGCTGTAAACTAACTGTAATTTCATTAATTGATTTATATTACCTCTTAATTAACTTGAAAGCTGTTCCTAATATTCCAGCTTACATGAGAAATGTTTATTAGAAGGAAAGTACAGGCTGTTATGCTTCACCCTACCTCATTTCTTGTCCGGTAGTATATAAATACGTCTGTGTTAGATTAAATTAATAATAAAAATATATAGTGAAGTAGTCTATAAGCAGACAAAATTAAATGACTCACACACATTCTTTCTGCAATCCCTGATGCTTTTGTCAGGTTAAAGTTCGTCACCTGCTATGTGCCGTCGTTTAGTAACGAAACTCCTTTAACAAGCATGTGTGTTCCGTCAGTCAGGTTTATCTCGGACCTTCACACACAATTAATTAACAAAATTAAGGTTACAGCTAGCAGTAAAATTGTAACAGCCACTATCATTTTCAGTTACAGTTGCATTAAAAAAAGTTCCACACACATCTCATTCGTTTTTGTCTTCTAAAATTTTGACTAAGTAACATCTCCACCGTTGTGTCTAATTATTAAATGCCAAATTAGAAATTTATGTAATACATTTTAGTACTGCGATGGGTTTATAAAGGATAATTTAATTTTCACAGTTTTTACTTGAATAATTGCGTTAGTGTGAAAGTAAAGAATGAATTCAAGGTCTTCTAACCTTTTTCCATATTCAAGGAAAAGTGTTATTCTAATTAGGCAGTAATTGACGTTAACGGTAGTGCAGTTGAAGAATACTGTTTAAAGATAATCGATGCATATTTATTCATAATACGATTCTTAGTTTAATGATTACTCTTCAAAATAAAGTGTTCTCATCTTATTGTCATGGGTTTCAAACTCTAGCTCTAGCCGAGACTGATGCTTGAAGGGTTACATAAAGTGAGGGCGAAACGCGTCTTGTAATTAATTTAATGTATTTTAACTATTATTTTCATATGGTTGCTTGCCTTACGGCAGGAAAATAATTTATGTTTTAATATAGAAACTACTCTTATATTTCTCACAGAACCATTACCGACACGCGCACGTGTAATTTGTTTTGTACTTCATTAGAGTTTGTCCTTCAGTTTCTTCTATAATGTTTCTGCAATCGTCCTTCACATGAACTGCCGTCTTCTGTCCTGAGTAGTTACTACGATTAATTGAAAGTCTGGTATATTTCTAAATGGTTAAACGTGAATTTCCAAGACTGATGTTTGAATAAAATGACCGAAATGTTGTATGAATTGTAAATATTCCTTATAACTTCGGATAAACATGGGCGGAAGCAAGAAATCTTATTGAATAAATCAAATATCTGACATCCATAAATTTACATATAAAACAGCCAATTTGTCAGGCTTTTTAATTAACACTTAAAATAGGAATCGTCGAACTTTTTGGACTTCTCAGGTACATAAATAATAAATTTCCAACAGACGTTAACTACCAATTGTTTTAAAAATAAATAATTTTAAATTACATAATTTCATCAAATGTGCAGAAATCAAATTAAATAATTAAAAATTAATAAATATTGGCTGTTATGCTTACTTGTGAAAAAATATAATTCCATAAACACAAAGTCATTCATTTTGTCTACAGTTTTTTGTAATTTCAAAAAATTGTGATTAAAATAGGCTGTAAATTTAAGAGCAAAATTAAAAAATGCGTTTGCACTGTTCTTGGTTAAACTTTTTGAGTTTAGCTTTGGTCTGTGCTATGTATTGTTCTTGCGGCTCTCACGGTCTGACAAAAGCTACAAGGGTAACAGAAACGTTTTGTTGTATTCATTTTATCACTAATTTATTCTCTGTAGCTTTTTGTAGTTTACACACTTTAAACATAGTCGTATATATTTTAAATTTTCCGCGATTGAGCAATATTATTACCGTCTTTATAATTTGTATTTAATTCCACTATTAATTTTAAATTTCAGGTTACCCAATTTCGGCTTTCATCTGCCTTCAGGTTTCAAAGCCTGGTTGAATCCTCCCAACAAATTATATTTTAATTTTTCTGTTTAATTTTAGTTAATATTAGAATATGACTTAAAGTGTTTCATACCTCAAAGTGTTTTCAAAGGATTTTTTTTCATTTTGCAAGGGAAGAATATATTGTGGAATAGAATTTATTTCTAGTTTTCAAAGTGATTGTTCATAATTGCATTTATGTGATTAAATGATTTGTCGTCATGAATCTGTAAGATTTATGTTGTACAGCATTTATTTATCACTTGTTTGCTGAGTTTGAACAACAGAAGGACGTTAAAATCTCAATAGTAGAAACTAAGTACCATACTATATTTTTCCTTAAATATATTTTATTAAATTTAAGGATTTATGTACTCTGAGATACATGCATGTTTAATAATATCTAGGACCTTTGGAAATTAAATCTTGCAATCACAGTCTCATTCTACTGCCTACAATAGCATATTCAAGATTCACTTCTCACTGGACGTGGACGGAGAGAAGTTGAAATATGCTGACTGCATGAGTTGACTGCATTCGCTGCAATGCTGCATAAAACGCCGGTAATAGGAAGCTTTTTTTATCCCCTTCCAACAAGCACCAATTAATTTTGAACGGTACCAATTTAGCTAGTGCACAGCTATTAAATTAATTTGGCACGTATATCGAATGATCTCATTATTAATGAATGACTAATGATTGCCCCACTGCGAGCGTATCGGTGTGACGGTCATTGCCATCACTAAATACGGCGCGGCTGCCTAATTAATTCTTTAGTTTCGTCGCTCCTCCCACCCACCAACGCTCGTCGACGTGTTCAATTAAATTCGGCCAAGTCGCAGTGTCCCGCTTGCCTGCAAAAGTGCGCTGCTTTATCCAACTTTTAACTACTGCAATTAAAAATAATTACCTATAAAGCTCGGCCAATTACGGTAACTTTTGCTGCACCTCCGGAAATTTATTCCCGTGCCACGGATTATAATGAGTGTAACTTACCATAGTCGCATTCCTCAGTAGACACGCCATTTCTCATGATGGGGGTCTGTGACTTCACCTACGTCACAGTCTCATCGACAATTGGGGAACAGTATTTCGGCTATGCGCAGACCTACTCTGTTCTCTGTGCATAGTTTCGTCGTGTGTAGTGCATTACAGAAGAGCAACATCGGTAGAACAACTAAAATTGAATTACATTGTCACTTCAAAATTTAATTCAAACTCTATTATAATATAAACCCATTTATACCGAGTAAAATTTACTTACTCAAGTCAAATATTATATTTGAGTATATATTAACCTGAATATAACTATGAAACACCCGGCTATAAATATAGAAACCCTGGAGAATCGTAAACTTCCTATGTAACGTGACTGATTTATTGTGGCCAATTTCACAACGTACATTTTGATGGGCATAATGAACATTTAAAATTCATTGTTCATCCGAAAGACAGTATGAGGAGGAATTTTACCAAGTTATATTTCCCTTTGCCCTTTATAAGACTGAGAGCGGAGTCAAAATACTATGTACATGGAGTTAAGAAAGCGCAATTGTCTTTAGTTCGGTGAGACGCTAAAACACTTGAGGAATGCGAAAAAAAATTCATCTCGAGTAGTCTCAGCCTCATTGAAGAATAAACAGCTCTACATTTACCGTTTAGTACCATTTAAGTACTAAGAAAGTTAGAAGTGGTAAACTGAGCAAATTAGAGTCCGCATTAATTAAGTGCTTAAAATTTCGTGGTATTTCCTACTGAAAGTGCAACCAGAACGATTTGTCAGAAAAAGTATGAATATTTCATGCAGTGTATTTTTTTCGTTATTATGCGGATGATAGTTCGCTAGGTAGCTATCCAGATATAGCTACTAACTATTTTCCGGGTTGGACATACACTAGCATGGTGACGAATAACAGGCCTCACTATTAGCGACCCAGAAATGGCCCAATGTTAGACAAATTCAAGCTTAGCAGGAACAGCTTTAATGGTTCTGTTACTGTTGCACGGCTAAAAGTAAATGTCTTTAATTTTCCGCGGATATGTAACGCTAAATGCATTACAATATGATGACAGTTTTTCGGGTAAAATATTCCGGAGGTAAAATAGTCTCCTATTCGGATCTCCAGGTGAGAACTACTCGGGAGGATGTCATCAAAAAGACAAAAAATAATAATTATAGTACAAAACATCTTATTTTGTTATTTTCAAAATAAAAGAAAAACCCGGATGTAACAAACAAACTGGACGAAATCGAATAATCCTTGGCGCTCGTTATAACCGAATTAGACTATTTCTATAGTAATGTTGCAGAACGAAGCAACGCGGTTATTAAATGCATACAGCCCAGTTATTTGGACCCAAATGAGAAGTTCAATTGAAATAAGTACAGTTCGACCTATATAGCTCTCTTTTTCTTATATTGTTTTCCCTGTAATTTTTTCTGTTAAATTGCTTTTACATCTTCCTTCCCTACATAAATAATACCAATTCCGCTTTTATAGGTTCAATTAACAGTAACGTAAAAATAATTTTCTGTTTGTTTTAATAACTCTTTTATATACTAGAATCTCTCTTATACAAGATTGATGAACTCAAACTTAAAACAGTTTGCAATTATAATTTAATATTAACAGGGATAATTTTATATAATTATAATAAAATATGTCCATTTTACGACAGTTGAAAACAGGCGCGTATACAAAAATGCGTATCATAGTTTACGCTGAATCTCACGGTGTTCTTTTTATTCTCGTTTCCTTTTTCTGTCTCACTTGCCACTATTGACTCTGAAATTTCGTAACACCGTTTTGTGCTAGTACTGTGCTCCAGATAGTAGTCCTCGGATCTGTTGGGAATTTATATGCCACCACACCAGGGTTTAGTTCCTGCGTAACAGACGCGGGTCGTTTATTTTCTCGAAATCCGCTAGTGCTTTTCTTCATCTCTTAGCTCATATATTTGTGTGTAGACTGCAAAGAGTCTGCATGTTTAGCAGGTCTACTTATGCGTCTGAAAACCATCAATTTCTATTCTAAAATAACAAATTTACTTAAACCGTTGTAAAATTGAAGTTCTGAATTAATTAAAATTGCATAAATAACAACTGTCTTTTTGGCAGACAAGTTTATAAATTCATTCACACGATTCTGTCACTAAGATTGTTGCTGTCAACACAATATTTAATTTTACAATCCTTCCAACTATAAATGAAGACCCTCGTTTTTTTTTCACTTTAAAAATATGAAATTACACTATCAAACACTGACCTGGCTTGCGTGTGTATTATTCGGCTCTTTCACATTGAAGTTTTTTTTATTAGAATATTTTTGATCGTACCAACACGTTGAAGTGTTATTAGAGACCCGACTGAAGCTTTTTATTTTATTATTATTATTACTAAACTGTAATTGGGAATTTTCCCGGTGGCAGCTATATACAAAGAAAATAAAAATAAAACATAAATACAATTACGAAAAGTTTACACTAAGGAAGAACTTTGAAGTGTAGTTTTTTATCTGAAAAAGAAAAGAAGGAGCCACACACTTCACTGCACTTCACTATTATCACTTCACTGATTCTAAAAAAAAGTAAAACTACTCACTTAAGTTTTCTTAGCCTATTTCTAAACTGATTTACGCTACCCAGAAAAGTCGTCAGTATTTCTGCAGGCAAGGAATTCCAATCGCTTATTGACCTATTTACAAATGAAAATTTTACGTCTGTGTGTTGCCCTTTTTCTTTAATTTTGAACGAGTCAGTTTAATGTAAATGTCTTTGTAAAGTCTTAATGATATATATATATATATTCAGGGAAATAAATGGTTAGCCAACAAATCGTGTCATTCAACGTGAGAAGCTAGACTCAACCGCCTCAAGGAGCTGATTGAAAATTGTATGTTCCAGGGAGGCAGCTAGAGGCAAAGAATCCACATCAGGAAAATTTCAAGATTTCTTACTTTTACACTAGATCTGGCTTCATAACCTATTTAGAGGTTTGTTTTAAATACCACAATCAGTTTATACAGTTTGGGTTCAGTATCCGCAGATACCCCGAGAATATGTTACTAATTTATTTAAATTTTATAAGTGTACTTAATTTTAATAGAGCTTAATTTTTTTTGGAATTCCATATTATAAGATATAGATATTATTAATTTGTAACGTCGTGGGCTTGTGGGTAACTGAATTGCCTGGTGGTTATTCTTCCGTTCCGGGACAGGGTCTGTGCTGGACTATTAGCCCCAATAGTCGCCACTCAAGTGAAGTGTGCGCCGAATGGTTGTTATGGGGGCGCGCTTTATGTATTTTACTAAGCAGAGCCAGCTTTCTGCAGCAGGGCGACTTAATTAAGATAAGGTTATGGAGGAAGCGTCCATTACTGCTATCAGCGGCCGGCCACTGTCCGTAATGAGACGGACCCTTCTCTCACACTGCTTTTGCATTAACGCCTGTTAATTTGAATTTGATCGTGGATTAAGATACGTTAATATAAACGACGTGCCTCGCTCATGAGACTCGACGCCATCTTGCGCGTAGAACCTGTTATTAATTACGAGGTGTGGTGCGAACTCGCCTCATTATGCGACCTGCTACGGACCAAATCGCTTCAATTGGTCACCGTGGCTATAAGTGTTTTTGTTTTCAATTTTATAAACCTGGCTTTTCTTTTCTTATCAGGTTCTGTCGCTCCCTATCGCTCTATAACAATCTTACTATATTTTTTCTCCATCAACAACTTCCGCTGTAAACACCTACCGCTTTTTTATTCCATTTAATCATTAAGTTACTTTGTTTATGTTTTTATCTACACTCTTTTAATGACGTCATGTAGTCTATGGCTATCTGAGAGGTTCTCCATTCCTGTCCAAGACTAAAACCACACATAGAACTATTTAGGTTCGAGCTATTCTCAAGCCAATCAACAATTCATCAATGTCAGAATCTGCAAACTCTGACTATTATTCATCTTCTACCTCATTTCACAAATCTTACTAACATAGCAATATATAAAATGTAGCTTCGTTCTTACTAGACGTCACGTCAATTTATTTCGAGCAGAAAATCACTTTATTCAGAGAAATCATAAATGATTAAACAGACTGGTTATTTTTCTGCCTTCCTTTCCCAGTGTATCCACTGTTTGATCAATCATAGCTTTCATGTATCCATTAATTTATTTACCATTTGCAATAATAATGGAAACTTAACAATTCTTAAATTAAAAATGCGTGTTCATAAGCAACTGATAACCATGATTAGATAACTTCGAGTATATCTTTCATAATTTTGCTGACAACATTACAAATTGATTAAGTGCTCACCATAACAAGTCCTCTTGACATTTTGAAATAATAGTTTCTTATAATGATCAGGGAGGTGTAGGCCCAGCGAAAAGGCATAGATGGTTATTGTAACTTGATTGTCTAGACCACGTAAGCCAGACGAGTTTTCACCAGATGGGGAATATTCACAGGGGCATATTGTTCATCTGCGATGCATTGTGAGCTCTATCACGAGTGTAAAAGCTCTCAAAGAGAAACAGAGGCAATAGATGATGTTTTATAGCTCATTCGGAAAAGGAGAGACTAGAATCAACGAAAATACAGACTTCGAAGACTGGAAATATTACAGTAAATGTGAAGGTTATGTAAAGAAACCTCTTAAATATTCTTTCGTTACATTTCTTATGAAATGACATTTAATTTATTTTTTAATTATTTCTTCTCAAATCGTGCCTTTCTTATAATACTCATTATATTATATTAAGGCAATAACTCTAAATTTGCTCAAAAAATTTTAATTTTAAATTGTAATTTTAGTTAATGTATTTATTTTTAATTATATATCAATCCGTAACAGTGATTAACAGAATAATGGCCTATTTCACATTAAATAGTCCCCTTCGTTTTGATTCTTATCTTTAAGTAAATGTAGTTAACTGAGTATTTGACCACCTTAATATTTTCCACTCACAAATAACAAATTGTCACTTATCGTTTCTTTTAAGACTGTGCCCGACTAATCTTTCGTCGACCTCTGAGATACTCGTTCCTGACATGGAGACAAGTCAACAATTAATTTAAATTTTTCTTATCATTAATAATCATACCTTCAAGTTCTATGAACGAATTTGAGACCTATTTTGGTATTTGAGATTACGAGTACGCTGACTAGTAAGTAGTGTTACTCCGCCGAATGCCTAGCGAAATTCTGAGAATGACGTTGATTTGTTAAATAATTCACCTTTTAAGATACTCATTTCATGAAACATTTACAAACTGAACGCAGTTTATTCTTATAATTTTAGATAAATGGGAAACGGGTATGCAAATTCAAGTAATGTTTCTAATGGACTATATTTCAATTTTTACCTTGTATAATTTTGAGAATAGAATAAAAGGTGTAAACTGGTTATGCTATTTTTACTTGAGTAAGCGATGTCTAAATAGAGTAACACCGACTGAAGCCTGAAATCCCTAGTTTGGAAATCGCTAATGTAGTTGGTGCAGCTCAGGGTAATGCATAAGTACATACTATTGTAACGGTTGCTCGGGAGACAGCAGAGTGGAAAACAGGATTTGCTGTAGCTGAGAGCAAGAACGTAGATTTAAGAAGGGGCAGGGCTGCATTATGACACATTGCCGAGGAGGCTGGCTTTTCGACTGGTCGTAGTAAATATCGTGCAGGCAGCTACAAGACTTACGACAAGACCGATAACGAATGCATTTCGGGCTGAGTGCAGGCGGCGTACCGAAGTGCTCCTTAACGAACAGCTTCCTATTGTCTCGCGCTCACTTAGCTTTTAGCGAAATTAAAATACGACTGATACCTAAGTGACGTGGAATGAGACGCCCCGGGTTAATGGAGTGTCTGCTTCCCCGCAGAAATTCGTTGTTCCAATTGCTCGACAATCGATCGACTACTACGGAGAGAAATGGAATCTGGGAGCGGCCGCAGAACTCACTGGGCGGTTACGAATAAATAAAGTAGGCGCCTGTAACATTCGTTTCAATAGAACGGCAGTAAACATTGTTCAATTGCGGAGGACGGCGGTGGTTAGCTTATTACAATTAATCCTTATGATCCATTCATCTAAGGTTGGCCTCTGGGAGCCACAAATTTCTTTTAACGGTATCTACGAACCCAGTGAATATCCCTTCATTATTTTCCAGTTCTCCTTATATCAATTTCTTGGCCAGGGAATTCCACATAACTCTTTCCCACTATTCTGCCACGGGGCTCAATTATAGCGATTTGTTATTTTCGGCAAATTGGTCCCAAATGGTTCATAATATCTGCTCGATTGCGTACAAATAACAGAGTCATCCATATTGTCACATAATCTGAAAAATCTCTATCACAGAATTAATAACATGCTTGTACAAATCACTCATTACGTAGGAAAATATGTAATATTTTAAGTTGTTTGTCTGTCATATTCGAAGAAGAAAATATGTGAACTAAGAGAATTAGAGCGAGAGTTTTGGCGAATTGAGATATTTGGGAGACTGACAATTCGAACAGTAAAATAACTCTCTTCGTCTTCATAATGAAATAAAATTACTTTAAACCTGTCTCTGTCCCTTGTCAGTGAAACTGACGTTTATTTCATCCACTCTAAACTACATCACCCTTTATTGAACTTCTCAGTCTATCTCCTTTTTTTTACATAGCATGAAAATAAACAAGTGAACATAATTTTTTAATTTATGACTCTAAATAATAGACAATCAGATCAAAACGGAATCTTGATGAGCGTCTTGCATTGGATGCCCAGATGGAGTCTTGGATCAGTTACGGAAACATCCCGTGGAATTAATTGTTGAAACGAAAGCTGGCAATTATAATATCTCAAGATATTTCTTCTTAGCAAAGGTAATACACTAATCATACTGGAAAAGAGACTGCTGAAGACCCTTCAAAATCTTCTACCCCTCTGGTGTGTAGTTATGAACCATGAGGCTTTGAGATCTCATCGTTAGACAGTGAAGATTTTATCGGAATCATTTTTTATTAAAAGCAACACTTTCCTTAAATTTCAAATCCAAGACACATGAGTCCCAGGAGAAATTTTGAGGTAACCTAATTTAAGTATGATTTATCTTTACTATCCCTGAAGGACTTCGAAATTATGGATGGAACGTTGTGAAATTTATTGAGTTTTAAAAATATCGTAGTATTTCTTCTGTGAATATTAAAAGTAATATTCAGTCCGTTCATTTAATAAAATTGTTTCTTGACGTCATTAGCAACGAATAACGTTCGAAAATTCAATTCAATTGGTCAATTTCAAGGGTTTCAATAGAACTTCAATCTTATCAATTTTCGTGAGCCCATTTATATGAAATATCCTGTTTTTTTTACATAGTAGACGCTTATTGTCTGTCTCATATCTGTTGCAAGTTCAATAATCACTGTCACCCGACTAAAGATAACTAGAAATTTTATACATTTTGAAGACGTTAAACTATGTAAATTTGATTTAATTCCCGTATATTACGTAAATGGGAGAGATACAATGAAACAATGTTCATTTGCACACACGCACGGTAATCTGATCCTGTCTTCTGGGAGAAGTTGTCTGTATTGAACTACCTTAAGATCTTAGGATCCCTGGATCATTTTTCAAATAATAGTCTTACGTTCATGTTACTATCTCGTGGGTTCTATTCCACATCGGATATTTTCTCTTCTTTGCATGAATACTGACATTGCTATATTTTTTATAAATCTGTAACTATCATCCTCTTGTCTTCTTGTCTCTGTCAGTATAAATGAGTACAATTTCTTTGTTGATAAACCGAATGTCAATTTTGCGAATATTAATTGATAAAGTACCACCCTCATAAGAGCTTGTTTTTACCCTATTCATATATTTTGTTGTATATTTGCCCTCTGAACATTGATTAATTTACTTTCTTGTAGTATATGACGTATGGTTGTGCTGCATATTCTGTATTTTCTGACAGTTTGAGGTTATCGGTTTAGTTTTTTTTCTTCTGGATAAACTTATTTACTTGCATAATTTATGAATTAATTTGTCTGATACGTTTGCACTACTAAAGGACCCAGAAATAATAAGTGTCTTAGTTCATAATAATTATGAAACTCCACGAGTATTTCTGTAAAGAATTTAGTTTTAGGGGTCACCTTCACTTACCTAACTATCGATCGTGAACACGATCGTCTTTCTAAAGTTTCACTAATTAATCTGCTTTTTATGTCCTGTGAATATGGCTTCTAAGAGGAAACAACACGAATTACTATCGATTGTTCATTCTGCAGGATGATATTTCGAAGGCTGATAATCCAGATGCTCCAGTAATTGACTTCTTTAGTATTACGTTTTCGTACTAATGTATATATGGTTAGCCATGCTGTATGTTATCCTTCTCTATCTATAATAGCCAAAAATGGATCTTATATGCTAATATACCCAAACCGGCGCAAAATTCCTCCATCCTATAAATCTGAAAGTTCGTCTTACTAGATCACAACTTTCACGGTCTAAATTTTGGACTTCAGTGAAGAACAGATATTATCTAAACTTAGATAGGTGCCATTATTTAAATTCACGAATAGAAGGAATAAAAGCTTCATATTTGAGCTTCAAAAAGAAAACGTAAATATTGACGAACATATTGTATAAAATTCTGGGCCATTTATTATCGGGCCCTATCCACGTAAATGAAGGAGTTTATTTCTTTTATTTTTATTATAATTAACCCTTGTAGTCGACCCGACCTTTAATAAATAAATAAATTATTTAATCACTTCGTCATTTAGCTGACTTCTGTTTTTAAAAATAAGATATAACTATCGACCATCAATACACATTATTTGTTGAAAATATTTCAAATAAATAAAACTAAAATACTGTTTAAATAATAATTAATTACATCTTTCTTAAATGTATTCATAATTACAATGAGTTTAGGAAATTAGTAGTATTGAATATAAATAAGTTACGTAGGATTAAAAAACGGACAGTCGTGCATATGATATGCATTATTGAATTATAAATTTCGTTAATGTTACCACAATATTGCACATTTTAAAATCTATTTGAAAATTCTGAAATTTGTGTTTGAAAGAAAAGATCGACCCGAAAATATGCAGTTTCGAGAAGTGCAAATTGAGGCCTGTTAGCCAAGCAGTATACGACGAGGCTTTTTAATGAGTAACATTATTTTATTTTATTAATTAAATGAGACGGAAAATAGACAACAATGGATTCATAACCTAACTTTGTTTCGAGATTGTTGATCATGCTTCATACTGAAAAGTTTAAATTGCCAATTATTCTTCATAGCTAAATTTATTATTGTCTCCTCAATTAATACAGTAATTTGAAAAGAAGCCTATATAAGTATTATAAATTTCTTTCAAAACAATCACACACAGAATTATACAAAATAGACAAGTGTCGAGATAAAATGAGAAGCTATGATTAGAATGTTTGTAATATAAATTACTGTTCACATATATCACTTAACGTCACTGATAGTATTACACATTGTATTATTCTCAATGAATTTTGTTAGTGGGCTGGAATTCATGAAGAAAAGAGAAATTGTTCCATAATTAGATGGGCACACAAAAATAAATTATTATTATTATGTAAATTGGTTTAGTATTTATGACGTATGTAGTTGTAGGAGTTGACGATTTCATTGGATTAGCGTCATAAATGTGTAGTGACGTGTAACACAATGAAATAAAAGTTTTTATTTATATTAGCGCTTTCTTATGATAAGTGTAGGAGTGATTTGTTTCATTATGAGTTTGATTAATAACTGCATCAATTTTTTATTTAAACGTGAATTTTTAATTTTTGATGTTATAATGAACAATTATCCATTTTATCATTCGCAGCTTACAGTTGTTATAAACAGCAGGATACTGTTCCAGGATGCGTGGGCGTAAGACGAGTCGCGGTCGTCCCGGCAACTGTTAATATTCCTCCTCAAATTTGCGACATTCCAGTACGCCGATTCGCTGACCCGTTATCGGATCGCAGCCAACACCTGTTGGATCCTCCTCCTGCTCGGCCGGTTTTTTCCCAGAGCACGCGAGGACTGTCTCCGTCTTAACACTCAGCACGTGCGGGGGCGTGGGAACCTGCGCAGGGGGTTTCTTCCCTTGGAAGACAACGACACGAGGATATTAGGCACGACAGGAATACGCATATCCTTTACTAAGTAACAAATAACTAGCATGGATATACGAAAACCACAGTTTAAGTGCTGCGGCTAGCAAAAATGAAAAAAAAAATTACAAGCACATTCATCACACCCCCTATAATATTTTACTAGTAGTCAATCAATTAACGTCCGTTTTTCAAAATGTATTAGAAATTATTTTCTAACCAATTACAAAGTTTTTTATTTAATTAAATCGACATTTCTTCACCATGTGTCTTCTTCAGTTAGCTTCTTCAAATGTTTAATTTCGGTGAACAAGATAAGTGTATATAAAAATCTAAACTTGTCTACCTACGAGAGCAGCTTTAACCAAATATGGTGACGAAACATTGGTTAAATTAAATAAAAACTTGGCCTGTAATTGGTCGTAAATTTATTCGATTTAAATATTTCTATAGGTTAGTTTTATAAGTACTTTTATACAAAGTTGTACGTTACAATCAGAAATGTATTATATTATGAATCTCAAATCATTATCACACCACAGCAGACGTCGATTATTAAGGGACCTTTGTTCAACATTTAAAATATCGACGAGAAATTGATAATTTTCTATTACGACCTAATTACTGATTCGTTCAACATCGTTACATTGCCTTTTAAAGTAATTGACTAATACAAAATTATACTTTTTCAAAACAGTATTCCCCATTTTGAATTTTTTTCTATCGTCAAATACCTAAAACATCACTCTGCGCGGATCCAATATGGCATATTTTTACTATAAATATATAATATGTATACCCTTATTTGGGAATCAATTTCCTTTTCACGGTATCTATATAATACAAGTCTATTAAAGCGTTCAGCTGTTTTCATTTAATAGCTATATATGAGTACATCCTAAAATTATTTCAAAATCGTCCGTGTTCATCGGCCTACTCGTTGATTAATCAAATTTGAACTAAAATTTTGAAATAATTGAAAATATTGCTCTGTTATTATATATTGAATATGAAAATAACAGTGGTTACATTATATAAAAATATTAGACACACGAAAGTATAAAATGCTTTTCAGTTGGGAGAGGATTAGAACTTGAAACCCTTCCTTGTGCCAATCAAAGTCCTGACACGTTGTCACATATTATTTTCCATGTAAGTGTTTGTATGTGGGGAGAGAGGGGGCAAAGTTTGTCTATAAAACTATAAAAATAATTACTTGTTTACATTAGTGGCAACTGTGAAACAATTATATCCAATGCATAGATTACACCATATTTTAAGTCGTCGTCAATACCATAATTAACCTTTAGTTCATGATTTAATTATTCCCTCACTGTGAACTGTAAAAAATAAATAAATTAATTAAAAATATATTCTGCATATTTTAGTTCATTACATTTCATCATCAAAATGAGATATACTTGCTTATTAATTAAATACAACCGACACAATGAGTAAAAATATATGGCTAATCTATATGTGAGAGAAAAAATGGTTTCTTTGTGCCATTTTATTATACCGATTGGCTTAAATTGAAAATAATTAATTTATAAAAGTAAATCAATTTGCCTGTTGTTTTCAATTCTATTCGTCCCTGTGAATTAATATATCATATTTTGTTTTATAATATTAAGTGTGGGGAACCTAAAAAATAAATTACACCTTTATTATCATACATTTAATGCTGTTGTATGATTTATTGATTCAGATACATAATACTGTGTAAAATTTTTAATATTTTAATGCACGCTTATTCTTTAAATTTATTTTATATATTCACCACTGCTGAATGATGTCCAATTTACACTACTAAAGTTTTTAGTCTGAATATTACGATAAACGTGGAATACACGTGTCAATTATTTATTTGAATGACTGAGAGAATTCTGAACTCGCAATTGTTTTAATCCTTTTAGCTGGAAAAGATCGAACTGTCGCAACTGACCCACAAACGTAACAAGTCGATACAAAGGGAGTAAGTTTGAAGCACGACCTGAATAATATTTCATGATTACCTGGAAGCTTCTCAGATATTCGATACGGCTGTTACCGAGAAGTCGTCACGAATAAGAACTGATAATTATCGATAGTCTATGAATAATTTTTTTATTGGCGACCCACAGACATTTTCTTCATATTGGGGCAAGACAGTGTGACATGAACAAATAATAACTTACATAGCTTAATTTTTCTCCATGTTCAGAACGAGGTTTCATGCATTTTCAAGCAACCAGCATAAAAATTGATATATTGTTTTAAAATTCTCAGGAAATATTTTTCTCTAAAGTAATCAGCTTGAATAAACAGTTGATTAGCAGACTACGGTACAAAACGTTTGTAACATTCAGCAAATTTCTATCAACTTCGTCTCGGGGAATACCCGTAGTATTCTCAACAAATAGTAAAATAAAGATCAAGTTAAATAATATCAATCAGCAACATATTCATACCTACGGTCTATAAAATATTATATAGTGCTGTTCAGGGTACTATTTTATGCTGAAGACGATTCTAAACCAGAGTGATAACGAAGCTGATGTTGAGTGACGTTACGTTATATATACATCACGCGCATTATATAGGCTTATCAGATAATTAATATGTTCAAATAATTATTAATTATAATTACGTTACGCCATGGACCCGCTTTCGTACCGTTGTTTGTCTACCAACAGAGGTCAGAAAAATGTTTTACTTTTTCACCTCCTTTACTGAATAATATTAATTTAGTTCTACTGAATAAAA
Organism: Eucriotettix oculatus; assembly: GCA_034510155.1. Taxonomy (NCBI): domain Eukaryota; kingdom Metazoa; phylum Arthropoda; class Insecta; order Orthoptera; family Tetrigidae; genus Eucriotettix; species Eucriotettix oculatus. Next base: position 51,064,243 of record CM067381.1, read on the forward strand.
TGCTTATATTCGAAAGAAAAATAAAATAATCGAAATATGACCTTATACCACTTGGAAATTTTCCTCTTTAAAATTATTAACAGTGTCATGAAACTAACTTACGTCATTATATAAAAATGTTTTTATTAATTTTCTTTATTACATAATTAACATTAATTTTTAAATTAATTTTTTAAGCTATCAAATGTCATATTGGGTGATTATTTTTTAATAACCTGTATTTGTCTATTTTCAATGTAACGTGACTGGTTAATAGTTTCGTAGTGTCGTGCAAAGGCTTATAGTGAGTGAGATGAAGGTTGAGGAACTCTGATGACAATGGGGTGAAAGGCGGTAGAAGTTTTATCCATAAAAAATAGACTGTTAAATGAATTCATATCCTTAGCGTGTGTAATTGAGAACTGTTCTGATCTACCGTAGTTTTTCTTGTAATGAAGAGAGACGCGTGTGTGCAGGTGGGCTGGGAAGTGGAAGTGGAGGAGCTCCAATGGCGGACACGTAAATTAGGTGGTCGTCTGTAGTCCTTTGTGCGGATTCCTGGCAGGAGCGTGGCTTGTACGGATTCTGCTCCGCCAGCCAACTCGGACTTTGCTCAGATATTGGACGCGGTGATTAATTTTCGCACTTGTAAGTATTGTTTCTGGCCGAGGCTAATGTTTCGTACGGATATAAGGGGAACCCTTGCGTCCTTAGTCCCGGGAATTTCCTGGGACTTTGCTGGTCATCATCGATCACAATGGACGTACTAATTAGCTTCAGAGGACAAACTCTCTCCTTTCCTCTCTCTCGCTCTCTGTCGGTCTCTTCTCCTTTCCTCCACGGACACGCTCAGGCCTTCCAGAGCACTTCTACTTCGCCATTATGTATGAAAACGATGTCTAACGAAATATAAAATTCAAAAACTTTTTATAATAATTGAAATTCCTCATTTGTAAACTCATCAAACGATTAATAATTATATTTTGAAATACAACCGTCAAATCTATTACAAGGAGACAACTGTATAGAAAATATATTGGTCATTTACGCCATTGAGAGAATGTACGATAACAAAATGGAAAAACCACTAATTGAAATCTGTAAATAAGATGAACAGTAATCGGTATTCTTGAGTATATCATGAAGGAATAAAGTAAATAAATATTAATTCGTTAATGGGAACAAATTTCACTCGTAATGAGTTGCTATTTACAAAATATATAAATGAATTGTCATTTAATTAAATGTAGTTATGGTAACGTGTATAATCAAGTGAAGTACATGGAGAAACAACGAATATTAAGGTGTGAAACTTGCGTGAGATTAAAAATGTTCACTTTGAAATACTTATTATACTGTACCGCAACATGTACGCTATAATATAATTAAGCAAGGTAAAATATTTCACTGTTTTTTTGGTTACATTCTTAAAATTAATTCTACATACTTCTGCATATAATCTTTATCGGCCCCGCTTTTTTTCTTAATGACCAAAGCCGAAAAGTTTCCGTCGTACTATTGCGTAGCACTTCGTGTTTTCCTCGTTTATTTCTCGAAAGGTAAAAAATACACACTAACTGAAGAAAGGAAAAAAGTTCTTTAGCCTTGTAGAAACACGATGTTCAAAATAAACTCAACAGAAATATTTAAGTACGTCAATCTTACAGCAAATCATTATATAGTCACATTTTCTTTACTAAGCCGCGGTATGGCAGAAGGTTGTAACTAAATATATTTTCTATACATGAAGTGGAATCAATTAGTTTCACGATTTAGTGTTCAGAAAATAAGGTGTTGAATGTTATTTGAAATATTGTCTTTTTGGTTACAGATTTGAATTACACATCATATTGTAGACGCAATAGATAAATTCGATGTATCATTTGTTTATAACTATATATACATATATTTGTATTTCTAAGACTGGAGTCACAAATCCTTAACGAGTTGTACGCATTAGACAGCTATGCTATGCCAAATAAAATTTATAACCTCAAATATTAAAGGTGGTAAGGGTAGTGGAAGATCAGGAAATAAATAATTATAAGGTCTTAATTGTTTTCATAATTCTAGTAGATTAATAATATATATTTTTTAATTGTAAATGATATGAAGTCCGTTCAAAACTTTATTTAAAAGTCATCACAATTCTGTGGGTTGAAGAGTATCGTAAAGAACTTAACAATTGTACCAGGACATTATATAATAATGTGTCGAGATTCTTCAACGTCTTGTAACTACTTGTCACTCAGTTCGCAGGTTCCTCTGACTTAGCAATACTCTTGTGGCTACGTTACTGCTGAAGAGTATAGGGATAGTGTTCTATGCGTTCGTTGAAGTTTCCCAAAGGCGTTGAGGTGGCAGGTGGCGAAGGAGGTAATTACGGCACCGCATATCAATTCCGCTCCACAGCTGGCGTAGTTATGGTCATTATGGTTGAAGCTTTGTTCATCCACCAGCTAGCACCCTATTACGTCGCAGTGTGGGGGAGGCTTTCAATTAGAAGGTCGGCTCTATGGTCTCAGAGGTCATCTACAAGTGTTACAAAGGGGCGGATTCCGTCACTTACACACTTCGATAATGTCAGACATTAAGCATAATTTGGTAATACGGCAGTTGTAAAAACACATACGAGCATACTAATGTTTTTCAATTGAGTATTCGTGCTGATTTAACAATGAATAAGGACATCAATATAAATAGAGAACTCCTTAAAATTAATATGTTAACATTATTCCGAAACACCGAGAAATATATTTCTATTGTGGAATAATAACATAAACAAAGCATGAGAAAAACATTTATAACAGAGACTTTTTAGATTATTAAAGTAAGCGCAGAAGCAATTTATTTACGTAGTCTCTCCTGTTTATGGCCCAATCCTTACTATTTTAGTTACAGTAAGCAATTTCTCGTCTACGAATAACATGAAATTTCTTTTAACCATTTACATGGAATCGAACAATTTATGTTACTAAGATTTAATTTCTAAAACATTGTGAAGCGGAACTCCAAAATTCTTGAATGTATTATCTGTTTCAGTAGTACCGTTAGATTTTGTTGTGATCACTAATTTGATAGTTTTAAGAAATATATTATCTGATCTACAGGGCTATTACTTTTGCAAGTGATAGATCTCGCAGTTGGAATGTCCGGAAAATGAGGAGGTGTGAATAGGTGGATAGGATAGTTGATAGCCTGGACGACAGTCAAGGATTAGTTGGTAGTTTGTTCTGAAGGAATGCACTAAATAATGACAGAATATTACATGGAAAATGTGGGAAGGAAAAATAGCACGTAGGGTCTTGTTAGAAATCTTTGAAAGAAATTGGGAGCAATGTTAGAGCTGGACTCGCGGTTGATCAGGGGATGTAGCCAAATGTAGCGGATCCCGCGTTCCTCCGTATTCGAGGATTTATAATTCTTTTAGGGCACCAGGTATTTTTCATAAAAAATACCAAAAGATGATTTAATAGTTTTAATTTCAATCAGAGTATGAGAAAAATTATATCTGCAGGGCGTGGTCATTCTCTCGTCGTCCCGCCGACACAACCTACTCCTTCCACTACCCCATGACGACTCTGCTTTTTTACACACACACACCTCTCGAAGATATCCACGCAGCGGTCACAGGAACACTTGACCCCTCAGCTATGCGTAGATCAGCTCTCTTCCACAGCGTTCCTTCTGCAGCGCCTCCCACTTCTCTCGAATAATTCTCGGGTACCACGTATGTCGTCCTCACAAAACTTCGTTGTTCGATGCCCCAACGTTGCGGTGCCAATTGCTAGAGGATCTTTATGGAAAATGCAAAAAGCCTAAAATGTCTGCAATTCTCTTAAATACCTGCTGTGTTAAGCTTCTCACGATCCTCGATGGAAACAAAATCTGCACGTGGACAAGATGTGAACGCAGAGCAACTTTTCAGATCGGTGCATGTACGGAGATAGTTTGCATTTAAATACTAACTTGTAATATATATTTATAACAGTACTTTGTGTTATGTTGATTTGCATAAAAGTAAGTTTGAATTATCTGTTTCAGGACCTGTTCAGAGTTGGAGCCGCGAGGAAGCTTTGACTGGAAGAGGAGTGGCGGGTGCTCGTAAGTTACAATTATTGTTTTTAACACATCGAGTTTTTGTATTTGTGTCTCATATCGTAAAGTAATGAATCTGTAATAGATATAATTACTCTAGTATCATTTCAGGATATTCTTAATGCCCGGAGTTATTTTATTGTCTATGGTATATGACGAGAAAACGGTCAATTAATTTATCCCCACTGTAATGTTTGTTGATAATTTAGGGGTGTATTTATATGATTAGGCAGAATTTCAGAATTTTTTAGGTTATTTTAGTAGATTTATTCAACAGGATAACATCAATACAAATTGAATTAATTTTTTAAAATTGAATGAGATTAAATCTTTTTCTCAAAGTACTATTTCGAGGGGAGATGCAAACAAACGTTTCAGTGTCAAATATTGCGACCAAGCTTCTGTAATCAACAGTTTATTTTGACTTATGTGTAGTCCAGAATGTAATTTAATTTCTTACCTTCCTTCGTCTTTCGGACATCACTTTCACAGACACACACAATAAACAAAAAACACTTATATTTCCTCACTTATAAATACTCGCTTCGTGGTATAAACCTCCCAAGTATAAATTTAAAATTTACTCCTTTCTCGGCCACGATCCCACAGCTATTGTCTCTTTCCAAAAATTTGCTCAATTCCGACACATTAAAATTGCAATTCGTCTGTTCTTCGTGAACAAAATATCACAGCAGAAATTAATTTAGGCCTTCCCAATTTTACCTCATTACACAACTTTATTATTCAGTTACCATACATGATACGTTTGTTAAGATAATATCTAGAATTGAATGAAAGAAATTAGAAATATTTATTTTCATGTGATATTCGTTCAAGGAAACTAGAGACCAATAGTATAAAAATTTAGCAGACACGTAGTTAAACTGTTGCCAGTGGATTTTATATTTTATCACAGTAATGCATAGGTAATAATATTCAATTAATAGTAATAAAGAAACTGTAGGCCTATATATTTTACTAAGAAAGAAATTTTTATTATTAGAAACGTGATAATCTTACTATTTCATAAAATAGAGGGTAATTATAAAGTCCACGAAACATCAAAGAATCGGTACAGGTAAATGGCTAAACACGACGTATCAAAGAATACAGTAAGTGAAAGATAAATTCTAAACGTTTCTTTTCTGGACGTTGTGTCTGCAAGTTACATATTTTACTGTCACTTTGTATTTAATAATAAAACATGGAACAATATAGATAACTTCTGAATATAATTTAATAATAAAATCAAAAGTATAGACTTTAGTTTTACTTACTTCCTTATAGTGGGCTGATTATGAAAACAGGTATCATGGTATCAAATACCTTGGTTGCAATTTAAAACGTGTAATCAATCATGGTAGGTGATTTTGATCTCGTAAATGTTACGTTTACAAGAATCTCTTGGCATTTGTTGCTTAAAGAGGAAATATAAGGAAATTGATACACACCGATTAAAGAGCTCCAATGAATCTTCTTTCTCAAAACCTTCTAAATATTTTACGCAATTTGTAAATTTGTCATTAAACTATTTGCCACTAAAATATAATAAAATTGCTCTTTCCATCTATTTATTCATTAAATTGGCTTCATTGGAGGTTATCATGTCGTAGTGACTTGCTAACTTTCGTCTTCGTGTACTCTACAGTTTCGAAACGTTGGCTGCGTTAGTTCTTAGAACTTTACCCGTCATTGTAAAGAGAACATAACTTGCAAATATATGTTCCATGACAGTAGTGAGTGTGCTGAAAGTGACGTGGTAAATCTTGAATACATAAGAATTATCAATCTTCTGTCTCAAAGTTGGTGTTTGCTGTATTTAATTTCACAGAAACACTAATGGGTCCAAATTAGCAATGCAGAAATAGGAAACTTTACGATATAAATAAAATGTCGCCGTCAACCCAGTAAATTATTGACGCAAGTAATCATTTCAAAATTTTGATGTACATATTTTATTATATGGAAGTCAGTAAAACTATTCTCCTAACTTTGAATTAATTTGTTTATGATTATCTCAAATTTTTTGAAGTTAAAATAAAATTCCTAGATAGCTTACACTGTCTCCTTTACATCGAATATGACTACTCCAAATTTAATACGAAAAAAATAAATAATACATCTCGATTATTCAATTCAGTTTGAAAATGTTACACTCTATAGAACAATTAATCAGTTGAACTCAATTAGAAATGAAAATCATAAAATGTTTACATAAATGTATTATTACTAGCTCAGCCGAATTATTAAATTACACGAAACATACACATGAAAAATCATATACTGAAATTTAGCCCACGCAGTCATTTTCGTACCTCATTCCAATGTACTAACAGTTTAAAATCATTATAGGCTTGAACCTGAGATTTCACACAGAGTAGTCGTCAAGCTAACAAAATCTGCATTACGTCCGTTTAATATAGTTCATCGTGTAAACCCATTCCCGTAAATATTTACATAGTAATATATTCATATAATTCCTCCCCATATTTCTGTTCGATGTACGCTTATCATTATTTCTGATGAGTTCATAAATATTTAAAAAAACCTTTTTTTATCATTTTCATTTCGAATCCAGTTCTGTCGATTGGTTTCCTCACGAAATTAAACATTCTGTACGAATTTTAAAATCACTCTTAATATGGCCTGGAAACTTACCCGGGATAGGTTTTCTTACAATGTTTAATAACTTTAATATGCCTTTTACATTTCATTTTCTTTAATTCAGGGATTCATCTTGTCACCTCTACGCGACAAGTTTCTGTTATAATATCCAACTTTCTTTTTTTCATTTTCCGAGGAAATATTTTTTTAAGGAGTCCAACTATTCACTTTGAAAATTGAATCGTCGTATTTACAGAAATATTTAGATTTTTACAACGTAGTGCCAGAAATAAAACAAATTCACGTATTTCACGCTACAATTACCTGCTTGAAAGACCAAAATTTAATTTTCAGAAGGGGAACAATACCCGAGTATTAAAGATTAAAATTATTTTGGAAAATGGATTCATAACCCAAACTTAAATGTTGGCGAAAGAGTAGTGATGTAGGAAACCGTTGATTAAGATCCGGGAATAACTTTCATTAAATAATTTTAGGTGAAGAGACGTTTAGAGAGAAGAAATTTAAATTGATTCATTACATAACACTTCTTTTTTGAACTTAGTTACTTTTTCAATAATTTAATTGAAGCGATTATTCCCAGTTATAAATTTATGTATAATTTTTATTTTTATAAATGTGCTTAAATATATTATTATAAATAAATTTTTTAACACCATAAATATACAAGGTGGTCATCAATGATATTTTGAAATACAATTATTTTGAATTATATTTTTAATTTAAAACTAAAATCAAAAGGATTGTAAATATAATTTGACTGATTTTCAAATTTGGTATTTATGTATTTCATCCCCAAAAGTTTTGTCAGTCTCAATAAATTGTTTCAAAGCCCATGAATAATTTTTATAAATTATTTAATTTTGAAACTAAAGATATTTCGGCCATATAATTAGGAGAAATTTTTCTTTACAAACAAAATTTAGTTTTAATTTAATATCACACTAATATGAACCAATTCATCATGGTAGATTTTATTTCGTGAGTAGCTTTTGGCTAAATTTGCCATAATCGACTGAAACTAACGCACATACGTTACAAACAAATGCTTTTATTCCCCAATTCAAAGACATTACAAATTACCACAATATCTCCTGGAAATGAGATTTTGTTAGTTAAAAATATATTTAAAATATCATTTTCGTTTCCTTATGCTATGAATATGGAAGAAGATTATGGCCGATATCAAAAAATAATAATTTGTGAAATTAATTTATTGAGAGATTTAAATTATTTATCCAAGTTTATTAAAATTTTGTGGTAATCTAATACATAAATATGCAGATGAAAATTTGAATTAGTATAAAACTTTGTCATAAATATCTGGCATTTCTTCTTTCAAAAATCTTTTCTTAATCTCAGTCACATTTTGAGCTCTTGCCGTATAACTGCAGTCAATATTTAAATGTGGCTACTTAGCTAACAAAATTTACGTACAATCAGCAGCTGTTAAAGGCTTTGATTAATTAACTGATTAAGATAGAATTTTGGAAAGCATAAAAATCTATATTTTCTTATATATTCTTAATTGCAGCCTATACATCCTTTTGAATTGGTTTATTTCCCCTAATATAATTATTTGTATATTTTGTGTTTCCTGTTTCATAATTATTTTAATTTAATATTATATAAAATTATGAATTTGTTTTAACGGATACCTAACTTACGGGGATTGAGTTCAGGGAAACGTTAAGCTAGTTGTAGAATGCAGTAGAAAGAACTTCAAATATAAATTTGTGAAATAGTTGTTATAAAAACCATCAAAATTTGTATTAGCGTTATTGTCAAAAGTTTCCATTATTAAAATTGCATGTTTTTGCAAAGTGTCCTTTAATTATTCGCGCTGAGAACACTTCCATCACAATTTTAAATATAACAGTAAAGAAGGCGGCTTTTGATAACGTTTGTTTGTAATAGGATGACAATGAGATTCGGTTAAAAGCCTGTACATTAACTTAAGTTCCCTTTCTCCTTTATCTAATGACAGGCTTAACGGGCACTCGGAAGCAATTACCAACAAACAGATAAGAGCTATATTGGAGAAAAAATTATCTTTTCAATCGATATTACTTGGTTGCGGAGGGACAACGGTGACACGTGAGAGCTGTAAAGTGGAATAAGTGCAGTTAGAAGAAGTCCTAAGACGAGTTCATGCAGGCACGGACGAGCAGCCCCTGACCGGGGATTCCCATGAGTGCCTTAGCGTTCCTGGATGTCTCCGGAGACCTTCACTTAACACTGTCCCTTGGGGGGAGATCCGTAGCCACCAAGCACTTCGCCAAGGACAGCAGACTCCATAAGTACTTATGGTAGATAGCCCCAATAGACCAGTTTTAAGTGCAACAGGTAGCGTTTTCGATTTCCCAATACTCGCTAGACTACGGTTATCTAATTGGTTCGAAAGAATCGGTTATAACAGCCCAGGAATCGACAGTCAAGACTGAGACATTGTATGGACTAATTTCAAGAACCATTGGCCATTGAAGCTTTTTGAATATACATCTTAACTTAAATAATTCCATTATTTATTTTACGTCCTTTCTTTCTATTAAGATAAATGTAACGACCATTTTGTAAGACCTTTTCAAAATTAAGAAATATGCAATTAATCAATATGTCTGCTCATAGTAGTTTCATAAGTTGATTATGAATATTACAAATTATAATAAAAAAATCGTGGCCAATCTGATAAGAAATAAATACGATGCGGAGTGTTTCACTCCCCTGTGTTGTAGTGGTCCAACATCATTTTAACACGAACTTTTGCTATCAGAACTTGACGCAAGGAAACATGTTGTGTTGAACGTTAAAAGAACTCCTCTGCAATAGTTTTTAGTCAATAATCTAAGGGTGTGGTAAAAGACCTGGGTACTGTTCGTATATCTCATTGCTAAGATTGTAATGAATATTATTTTCCCCACCGATTGTTCCTCCGTGACGACAATAATCCTTCTTCAAGTACTCACCTCACACGCCATGCTATTTCTCAGGACCTATAACAAATCTTAACGAAATAAGAAAAAAACCTTTTACAATATACGTCATATAAGGGAAAATTTTGTCAGATATCAGAATGATATAACAGTAGATTTCGTTCCTAACAACACAATAATCTGTGTGTAATATCTATTACCCAACCGTGCCTTTCTCAGTCAACATCAACCCTAAGGAACGAAAGTTAATGTGCTATCATTCAAACATGTGATAATTTTTTCACACAATAAATTGAGGACGTAAATCTTAACGGGTTTCTACTAATTTCGTAAATGTTGTACACGTCTGCTATATAATATATTATATTAAAATATTTTTAGTTAATATATAGTATGTTAAAATAGTCGTTAAATAAATTAATGATAATAATTGAGCTATTGAAACATTTTAGTCGTTAGAAATAATGTACTGCGACATTAATAATTATTATACCAAAATCTCCACTTAATGAAGTCAAATTTCAATACTATGTGGCTTGGCTGAGGAATTGTATCACTAAATACGTGGGTGGGTACTAATATTGCTCATTAATCGCAATTTAACAATTCATTAAAAGTCTAATGACAATCATATCATGCAGCTAGTAATAAAACGGCAACATTTCAGAAGTGAATTCGTCATGTTGAGAGAGAAAAGTAGTAGATGGATTCCTTAATCCTCAGATGTATAATTCAAAGTGTTATTCGAACTCATATGAATGTAAGACCTTGTTATCTGGACTAAAATGTGTGCCTCTGGTTACAGTTGTTACATGAGGAAATATGTTGCGAATAAATTTTATGTTGACTTGAATACTCCGTATCACTCGGAATTCTTCTCTCAGCATGAGGAATACTTTCCTAAAATTTTGCCTTCGAGTTTTGTCACCCTGTCGGAGAAAGTTACATTGAAGATACATCAACATAAATATAAAATGTCAAAACTATTTCCATATCTTGACATTTCATTCAACGAGACAATTATTACATATCTCAGTATTTTATCTGTTAAAATATTTTTAGGATATGGGTACAAACAATAATATATATCCCCATTATAACTGTTTAAGTTTTTTATTTTTGTATATTTATATGTATGTATGTATATACTAAACTTAAGAAGCGGGTTAGGCTGCTTACCAAGCCAATGAACATGATTGGTTAATTTTAGCTGATACATATAGCCAGACGAGACACGGGAATTCAGTACCATTACTGTCATTGGTTGAAATATTTTGGAAAGGATGACTGACAGAGAAGCCTAAAAATGTGACAAGTGAAAATCAAGAGCAACAGCACATGCACGTTTCTTGTGACAATAAGCAGGAAGGGAAGGACATGGAAAAGAATCCGAGTCAAATAGCCGGAAGAAATGAAAATAATAGGCCCCTTTTCATGCCCGAAGATTCCGAGACACTTCAACATCCTTGGCATCTGACCTGCATTTCCAAGTGTTATTAAAAAATTCGATGCCAAGTTTTGCTTTTATCCCCCCAAAATAAAATTATTGCTTTCTGCTGAGCTTAGCAAGTAACCGATCCAATTTAAATGAATCCTTTTTTTGTAATTTAATGTATTAAATATTTAAATAATTTATTTTTAACCAACAAGTTTTAAATTTTTATATTGGATAAAATTGTTTTCCCTTTTTTTATTAAAATTTATATATTTTTATTAATATTAATTTTCCCCATAACAATGATCACAAGAATAGTGATTATCCCGAGGATTATTGTCTCAGGTCACAGAAGTTGGGTCGTATTTACATGAATTTAAATTAATTTCTATAAAGAGAAATTGGAACATAAATGAAGTTACATTAAATAATTACAAGGACTGGAAGCTCAATGTCAAATATCAATTATATTCGCTATCTTATTATTTCAATGCTCATTATCATTAGATTAGAGGTAAAGTATTTGTTATTTCGTCGTCGGCAGACCGCAAAGAAAAAATGCCTTCTAACTGTCGATACGCACCACTTGTTACTAAAAGCCAATTTGCCTCTTAGCTTACTCACTACCGTTAGGAATGGCTTTATCTGCCGCCTCATTGAGATACCTTAATTGAATTATGTTCCAGAGATTATCGGCAGCCGATTACACAAATCGTATCTTAGCTTCCAATTTCAAATGTTAGCCAATCTTTAAGTGGGGCGTATCTTCGGTGGCGCTCTGATGTCCCGCTATCTTATCTCGGCCAATGCATTTCGATGCTTGTTTCTTGGGATGCGTCACAGTATCGGTGGCACGTTCAAGAAATTTCACCTTGTTTATCTTAGAATTGAGAACAACCTTTAAGGGCATTTTAATGAATGACTCATTATTAAGGGCACAAAGCTGACATTAGGACTTCATCCTTGGGGAAATGTCAAATTGTCTTCGGCTTCACTAATTAGAGTTGGAGAATTGATGCACCTTCGTTATCGTGAAAACAGTTAAAATATAGAGATTGAATACACAGAAAATGAATTCTCATTTTGAGGCTGTGTCTACATCAGTATTTTTAACGAATTCCCAAAATACATACATTGAAAAAAAATTAATTTTATTTTACTCTGCAGAATTATTAATTATTTCATTTCCTCATATTTATATAAATGAAGTCACAATTTAAAATATTCAACTGCTCAACAAAAACTGATAAAATTGAGCAAAAAAATTTAATAAATAAAAATATTTTATAGATTCGAATAATTTATTGCAAATAAGCCTGCTGACTGAATCTATCCCAATTTGAAATAATTTCTCTAAACAACTTCAGACTAGAGAAACTTATTTGAAGACGCTATCTCCCTTCTCTCTGCTTCTATCCAAGCAGCCAATTTCTTTTCTATCTAAAACCACAGTTTATACAAAACCCTTTGATTAGACAAAGTCGAGGTTAAAACGCGGAAAGGCATGTCAATCCAAAATTTATTTGCTAATGTAGTGCCATAGTAAATTAATTGACTATTTATATTACACTTAGTCTCAATAGAAATATTGCTAATGGCTGAGAACTTCAATAGTAGTAGCATACTACTTGACGGCGGAAATTTGTTAGTGTTCCTGGAGTCTGAGAGTAATCACGTACCAGACAGGTCCAATGATGACTCAAGAAATTTTAAATTGTTGTCAGCACTGACATCCCGTTGTCCAGGGAGATCGTCAGAAAAGGTAGATAAAAATCAATCATTTTCGCACGTTGTGCATTGAAGACCAGTATTCTTCGTACTTTTCCGGCAATGATTTGGAGGGAAACTGCAGAGACGACAATGACGACGACTCATTCAACCGATGCAGCAAGTGATGTGGGCGACAGATGCACCTTTTTTCCCAAAAGGTAGACTGCTATAAGTCTCTCATTCCTTGACAAGTCTAGGGAGAAGGAAAGGGAGGTTCTGCGTCCACGTTTAAACTTGGATAGCCTTATTTTTCCTAAATTAAAATCTACTTTTTAATTTTTTTCTTAATTAAAATCATTTGTAAATAATTCCTTTAAATATTTTCCCTTACCTAATTACATATCATTAAAAACGACACTACTTATGTTATAACAATCATTTATGTGTTGATAGAAATTTCTAGGAAGGAAATCCAATTCCCAAACCAAAACTTAGTTCTATGTGAAATATGGATACCTAAAAATTTTTATTATATATAATCATAATTTTCTGTTTGCGAAGCTGTTATTTATACATATAATATATCCTTTAGGTTTGATTACCAAATTCTATATGATACTTTGATCCCAATACCTTTCATCATAAGATAGCTTCAATTCGACTAACAGAATATAAATTACTGAATAATGAAAAATCGGAAATAGAACTAACGTTGCTTTCCTTCTTTTAAAATTTTTGTAAATAAAAATACAAGTCTCTGTGTAAATAATAATTTTCTACTTCAGGCAAATTATGTATGTTATCTTTCGTATATTATATGAATATAATTAGTAGTAAACTTTTATTCGAAAGTTGTTCTGTAGAATTTGTACTAGAGTTGTCTAGACACACAAAACACACGTTTTACTGGTTAATGCTTTCATAACTTTTTATTTCTAAAGCTGATAACACTTGGTTTTCCCAAGAAAATTTAAAACATATTTTCGTTAGTAATCTGAGTTATTGAACGTATCGCCTCTTTGCCAAAAAGGCGCTTCGTCAATGAAAGATAATTACATGTGGCCAACGTATAACTGCACAACTTTGAAACGTTTTCTTTGTGGCTCAGATAAGAAGAGTTAAGTGCTTCTTAGAATTTCGTTGCGTACGATTGACAAAGCTTCGCTGTTGTGCTGATCCGTAACTCCTGTTGCCGAGTCGTAGCCTTGCAGGTAAATAAAATTTAACCATCCGAAATATAAAATTATATTATTGCTTGTTAATATGTACTCATAGCCTGTTAGTCTTAAAATGTAACATTACAGTAAGGGGAAATTAGTACTACAGATTTCAAATATCAGGATTACATCCTTAAAAACGGAATTATAAAAAGTGAGTAACGATGGTTCTGGTTTATAGTAACGTTTTTAAAAATGCAAATCGCGAATAATTTGCCCGAGAACATCAAATGTCAGTAACCAATTAGAAAAAATATAACTGTAGTGTTGTTTCTTTCGTGTTTAACAAACGTTTTAGTTAGAAAGATGACTGTCTGCCGGTGATATAGGACATAGTCAGACTTATGATGTGACTGTTACTGTTCGTCGGCTCTGAAAATATCGGCAACATACACTGGGCGTTCACATCTACGATAACAAGGAGGCAGATAGTGAGTATCGCCGCACTCAGGTAAGGAACCGGTTCTTTTACCATAACGTGAAATCATTTCCTCTGTTGTGGAAACAAATATGACATACAATGCTTTTGGAGTCTCTGTTTTAGTAAATAAATAAGGCTAAAAAATTATTGACATTTAAAAAGCGGAAATAATAATTTTTACTAATTGTTGGTGAGTTAAATAAACAATTGGAAAAGTTTTGAATAAAAAACAATATTAGGAAGAACATGCATGTGACCGTCACATGACTTAGAACCTATTTGAAGTTATATATCACAAATCAAAATTTCTCTAAATTCAAGAAATTGAGAGGTTCACGGTCCGGTCGTCTAAGCTGATGGCTGCAATTAGAATTATATTCACGTATTCGATATAAAAAATAGGTCCTGTGATTTTCTAGCGTAAAGTAGAGAATGGGTGTAACAGCATCAAACTGAGAGAATCGTTCCAGGAATTTGGGGATTGCAGGTCCCTTGTCGCTTATACATATGCAAATAATTAAAATTTTTACGTACAACTCGAAATGGTTTATATATAATTTTGACGTTGTGATTGGTAATGAATCGTGACTTAAATAAATATATTAAGTATAATTTACCGAGCGAAAAGATGTCTGAGTTTTCGTTACGTAGAAATTGGGTTCTCACAGGGAATTTTAAACACGATTCACAGGCAATTTACGCCATCACAGATTCTTTCTGTTTCAACGGGAAATTGTTTGTATTTTTCGTAATAGTGCTCAATCCAGAAAGCCGTGCTCGGTTGCACAATTATTTTCAGGACGATTGGGCGTAATCAACGAGGCAAGTAACGCGTAGGTGCGGAGCGGCCGATGAAGTAATTGCTGCTTCTCAACCCATCTGGTCGCTTCTGCAGCGTTACCGCAAATATCTACCAATTTACATTGGCAGTGGCCGTTTGCGCATTTACATAATAGCGGCTGCAGCGGCTACTGAAAGCGTGAATATCGACGAGGAGCTCACTGCGTCCATCTGCGGGTTTCGGGAGATCGCTTTCCACTGTTTCATTCAATAGCGAGCTCTTTGTCAGGTGCTTTGTTCTTATCCCCTGTTTTGTGTAAATGCTCAAAGGGAGTCCCGGTTTATCACTCTCAACCTTGCCTTGATTTATTATTAGCCACTTCCTGATGTAGATAGCAACAGTTTGGACTCTCCTCTTCGGAGTCCCGTCGCTCTTTAGGTGCTGGTCGAAGACTTCATCAGTAGTACAGAGCTGGACCTGCAGTTGGTAATAAACCCTCAGTGATTCTCCTCTTAATAGTCATCAAAGTGATAATTTTTCCTCATGAATCCCTGTTGAATTTCTATGCTTTCGTTACGTTACACCAAACATTGAAGAAAAATTATGTTTTTTCAGAATATTGTGCTGCAATATAATAGTCCCAATATCTATTTCCGATAAATCATTAATTTTAGTTTAGGATTATATGTAGGTTTTAAAATAAAACCAGGAATTAACAGATCATCCAGATTCGTTTGCGGTGAGATCAGTGACTGTTTCTTAATAAATATCCTTTTCTTCTAATTATTCGGCACAAATTGTGCACTAGATCTATGTAAAAGCCACCGCCTGATTTCAAGTTTAGTACGAATGTTTCTATGTATACATATACGTTCACTCGCGTCACACGTTCACAAAGCCCTCAATATCCGCCGGTTTATTCCGTCCTACGAAGCTCTGATCCTGAGTCCAGCGCCATGATAGTGGGTAGCGCTCTGGTGGCCAGGAAAAAAAGGTTCCTCTTGACTTAGAAGGGCGCTAGCGTGTGGCGAAAGCACAAGGACCCTTCCCTCTGGATATGAACTAGAAGAAGCATACCATACGTTTACGAATAAAGTTATAATGAGAAGAACTAGATGCTTTAATAGTTTTCAAATGGGAATCGTTCAGGGTTGCAGTGAAATAGAATAGAGAAATAGAGATAGGTTGTCAAATCGTCTCAGTTTCGATAACAAAGTATCACTGTAGCACAGTTGCGTTGACGATTAAGTGACAACACTCCATAAATTTAATATTTGTTATGTATTTAAGGTATAAAAAACGTTACATTTCTTTAATTAACGTTGAATTTATTTTCAATACTAAGTAAATTGGAAGGAATTTTTATAGTTTCTACCACACAATACGCACACACCCTCCCCCTCCTCCTTTGGTAACGTGTAAGATGCGAAATTGAAAAGCGCAATTAAGTGGAGTCAGCAGCGTCTTTCTTCACCCCGCTGTGCTATATATACGGAGAAAGCTCCCCTTTTATCGTCTTGTTGCTGCTGCTTCCGGCGTCTTATATTAATTAAATAACTCTTTCTTACCCCCGGTACGGTAATTAGCATTGCATTCAGTTAATAATAATCCCCTCCGGTATTCATTACACTGAATACCCATTTAATTAGCTCATTAGTTGTCTAATTGATACTACAAGTCCTCCAGCATTCGGAGGCCCGAGCTGCTGTAAATAAACTTCTCCGCATCTTTTAGCCGCGCGCAGTGCAGCCAACCCTGCGTCATTACACCGTCGCGCTGTCTCTGTCTGTGTGTCTGTCTGTCCCGGGGCCCGCGGCAATTTGAGGGCAATAAATAACAGCGCAAGTTTGTGTTCACCCCCCAAACCCAACCCCACCCCCTTTCAACCCCTTCTTCACTCACCTCTCTTTTTCTTTTCGCAAACGGAATAGGAGTAAATTTTAAATAAAAGCAAAGGCAGATGTTTAGGAGATAAAAGTGACGCCGGGCCGAGAGGGTAATTATGTTGATGAGTTTGAAAATTAATAAGCACATCTGGCGAAGGAAGGGGTAGGGGTGGGGGTGGGAGTGTACATTGCGAGATTCTGTGCCCCCCGGCGAAGGGATGGAGGCAGAGTGGAAGAACTGGCTTGGTGCTTAAGATGCAGAGATGTTCCAATTACTCGTATTGCATTTAGGCAGCGGTTGATCAAAACACGACCAACCTAATTAAGGCGCCGTTTCATTCAGACTTCTTGAGGCGTAAGACGAAACAGTATCGGCCTCCAAACGCGTGACGTTCGGTGAACGTGTTTTGATTTTCGAGATGTGCCGCCATGTCACATATAGAAATAAAATGCTTATTTTTAGGCTAAGATAACTTCATTACGTTCCTAATGGTTGATGTGTAATCCTTGCAGGGTGGAATTTGAAACTGTTATTTGCTCATAATTGACATGGAAGATAATACTTGTGTCTTGGCTTTTCTATTCTAACAATCAAAACCTAGTGAAAATTAATTATTAAATATCTTCACTTTTCCTCATCTTTATTTGACAAATTCATGTAATACTTCGACTAACGAATTAAGAAATAACGAACATTACTCACTGCACTTCTTAGTTTTTCTACCAATAATACCATGTATTACTATATTTAACTGAGTACCTTTTCGTCAGTCAGCTTAATTTGATTTATCCTTTGTACACACAATGAATTGTACTCTGCTCATTATTGTTTGTATCGTAGAATTCATTGTTTCATAAGATATCGTATTCTACTTCCACAAAACAGAATCGGTGGATAGAAAAACGTCTAACGTTAATTATCTAATTTGATCAGATATGTCAATTAATTACTTTCATTGTTGCTTCATAACTTTCTCTTCCCTTTGACTGCTTTGTGCATCAATCCAAGAATCCAAGCTTTGAACGTTGCTAATTATCAAGTTTTTGTATCAACATAACGTACGACATAACGTTCTATCGCAAAATATAGGATAGTTTTCGATAATGAATTTGATGGCATACTTTCTATAATTTAATAAAATAAAGAATTAATATATATTAACGAAAAAATTAGCACCACATTTCGTTCTTTTTTTGTAATTTTTTTAGCTGCGAATATAGTCTGGAACTAATATTTTTATTGAAATATAAATAAATAATTAATTGTTAAAATATATTATCCGTTAAGAGTATTGAGAGGTGTAAAATATTTATACTTGCCCTTGAACAGGTTTCAAAAAGGAACGATACGTCGTGCCATTTTTATTTTATCATTAGCATATGTTATATTTTCTTATTTAAGTAAAATATATTTCTGAAATATTTGGATGGATTACTCATATATAATTCAGTTAAGTCAAATTCGACTGTAAATTTACTTCAATAATAATAATATACCAATATGTAATTGTGTGTATAAAATTAAGCACCACATAGTCGTTGAAAGCTAAATTAATTTTGTGACGTTAGGTTATTGATAAAAAAATCTTGTTAGAAAGACATATTCAATTTACTAAATCGTATTTAATGGTTTTCTGATCCACTATTCTATTCTGTCATGTTAACTTCCAAAATGTTTTTATGTCAAGCCACTTTATTTATGACTTTGATAATTATCAGATTATATATTATATCTGATGCTCGTAGTTTTCAAGAAAATACTTAAAATGGAACGTGTGATTTGTGTGCGTTATATTTAATTATAATTAATGATTGACGTGGTAGGCTGTGTTAGCCCTGATTTGTCAGCTCCATATTTATTTTCGCCCTCAACTGTGCCCACTTTCGCAACAACAAGAGCACCCTATTTCACAGTCATACATATAATTTATTTTTACTTTCGTTTTGTTAATCTGATCTCTCTATTTGTCAATTCATATATATTGTATAAGTATTAATCGATATGGTGCAAAATTATTGCGGAACTGTCAATTCGTGTTCCTAAAGCATATAGTTCAAATTTCATTAGATCAGGAAACGAAGGGCATGAAATAATTGATGCCTTGTGCCATAAAGCACCGTTTAATGATCCAAAATTTCCTTGCCATGGTGCAAGTATACTTTCTGCTCTGCCAAGTGAAATAAAAACATTAATAGCAATAGTCTCCAGAATCCAATAACTTAAATAATTGCTTAATACCGTTTGCTTGCAGGACTTTTCTTATAGTCAGTTATTTATACTGAAGTACTCAATGGAATAAATTAAGTTCAATTTATGATTCAATCTTCGTGATCCATTTGAAGGCGAGTATAAATAGCGATTGTGTTGGTGGATTGCGCAGTGGCGGAGTCGTGTAAATCAGAGGTGAAGGCGATGTAAACACAGCGGGCACTTTAGGCGAGTTATTTGTTTGCTAATGACGCTTGGCCGCCCGCCACGGTTTCAATTAAGATTTTGAAGGAGCCCTAAGATCGGCCAAGTCACTTAGCGCGGCCGCTCCATTGTCCGCTGCCTTTGATCTGTCCCGGAAGAAATAATAGCACTATGGGACACCTCAATCGGGCGAGGCTCACCTAAACTTGTCACATTCCAGCTGCGGTTACACGGGGAAAAGGGGTCGATTTGCCTGATTCATTACGACAGACCAAGGAAAAACGGGGACCTCAGGGATTCTAGGCTGTGAAGTCTGGATCTGATTGTCAATAATTGTCCGAACTCGGACAGATGAGTAACTGAACATGAAGAAAAGGTTGTAATGTAATTTCATTTTGGGTTAGGTTCACTAAATAAATATGAAGGAATTTATTGTAAAATGATATTCACAAACCATCTAGTATGAAAATTGTTTGGTCCCATAAGAATTTGTCTGATGGTATCTTAAAAATTGACTTTCCGTTTCGAGTGCTATTTCAATTGCTTCATATAGACGCCTATTTGTACGTCACGGAGTTGTGACAACCAATTACTTCTACTTTTTGGCGTAATAATGGCGTCCTTTCCCTATAAGATCACACGTTTTGATACTCTCATGTCAACGAATTCTGTGGTGGGAAAACCCTCTGTGCTATGCAAATGGCACGTACCAACATTCTGGCGTCAGGTCTTTAACTGGTTACTTTCCTGTAGCCTTCAACTTCCACCATTATATATTAATAGCTAATAGTTCACTGTATTATAATTGTTTTATTAACATATAAAAAATTCCTTTCCCTTAAGGATGATTTTAAAAGGTTAATATCCGTTTCACCTGATTTATCTCTAGTTAAGACCCCTCATTTTAAGTCCTCCTTTATTTCCGTAGACTACATAAACACCGCTTACCGTTTAAACATTGAGCGGTTTGGTACAAAACAAAAGAATTAAAAATTAATTCGATTGATTTCAGTACAATATATGGAGTTTATAACATTTGTACTGAACAAATTTGTTTATATTTTAAATTCCTAAAAAGTCCAATAAGCCCAAAAAATCTTTTTCAGGGAAAAAATCTGTGACCTAAGCTCTGTTTATTTTATCCCCTCTATTTATATAATGTTCCCGAAATAATTAAAAATAGTGAACAGGCAAAAGCAACTGTCTACAATAATGAAAGCCAAAGCCGAATTTAGTGTAGTCTGGTGCGCCCTTAGCTGCCGAGGACGATGGCCAATGAGTATCTATATTGCGAAAGTTGTTCGCGTTGTATGCTCATGTTTTGGGTCTCGTGGGCCAAGGACCTGTCCCTCAAACGACAACAGTCGGCCAGGTGTGGTAGTCGTTCACCCCCGCAAAACCACGTCCCTCCCCTCTCCGTTTTGAACATGAAGCCCCCCGTCCTCCTCTATTTTTTCAGGGCCACTTGACGGCTAGTGTTATTCTTCCTCGTTAGCATTCCGGGCCAAAGTGGTTGTATTTTAGCGTCCTTCCACGACGGTTTAGCTAATGGACTCCTATAATAAGCGGAGGAATGTTGCGGCTCTTTGCGTGGTTTATCTGCTGGCGCCGCTGTTTACAGCACCCCCGCTGATACATTAGCACTTTTAAATGCTGCCTGACTCACGCGCTCTTTAAAAAACTTGCATCTTCAGCGAGCAGTTTAATTCACTGGACAAGGTTGTCTGCAAGAGTACATCATGATCCTGCCGTCTCACTGAGATACGCCAAGTAAACGAGCCAGTCTAAAGTGGCTTGTCGCTTCTGTAAAACGTTTTGTGACTGTCGAGATTCGCGAATTTTTTAAGCTTTAACATTTTAACTCACATCCTTTTAATGTATGAGGAGTAGCAGTTTTTAACGTGGAATTTCATGTCCACCCTATACTCGTGAAGCATGATTTCAGGATAATTTGACTTCACGCACACGTTCTGCAAAGTAGACTAACACTAAAAATAAAACTTTGACAACTTACAACGGAATTATTCAATATGTAACTAATAAAACATGTTGATAAAATAGACTGTATGATGAAGTAGAATCAGGCGAAAAACCAGCGCAGTCTCATAAATATGTTTATTGCATTTACAACATTTAAAGTAGCTCTCGACTTTTTGTCATGTTCATCAAGCTGTTGACTTATATCGAAACATATATTCTCATATAATCGTATATATGTATATATTAGTAAATTGACATTGTATACCTTAATTTTATTTGTCAACAACCCAGTGCCTCGACATTAACAATTTGTATTCACATAGTCAGATCTTCATACATTCGTATAGTGTCAGGTTAACTGTCTTGACTGCAGGGTTGTTTGCCGCCAGACAGCATTGCCAACCTTCTCAATATTACGATATCGATATGTACCACATATTGATATTACACTTGTATCTATAATTTATGTTTAAGTAAGTTAATGACTTCCGCATATTGCGTTTCTATTTTCGAGCCTTCATTTCTGTTGTTTACTATGTTATTTCTATTAAAATTAATATAAATTGCTTCAGCATTCTGCACAATAATAATAATAAAACAGTAAACAACAATTCTAAGTTGAATTTTTATATTATTTGGAGGAATTAATTATGTAATCAATTTTTTTAAAATTATTAAATAATTTAAATATTAACAGGGAAGAATAATACTGGTCGTTATTGTCAATTGTTGATAATATAATATTTACTTTAATTAATAAGTTAACAATTAAAACATTGAAAAATTTAAAACAGACTCTTTCTGCAAGAATATAATTTCGTCGGAAGATATTCAAATTGAAATTTAGTGGCAACGAACAAATTTCTGTAATAATGTTACCACGAACGTCTGTAATCCGTTCCGCAGATGTGAGTTTCCATCTCCAGGCCATCTCAACAAGTTTGTCAACAATTAGTGTCGTCAAATCCCGCTCCTAAATAACGACTGCTTTTTCGTCCCGTCAAAGCTCTGTAATATTAGACAAAATATTCACTTTTGCTAGGTCTTAAAATTTTAAATAAATTTTGGACACTCAAATATTTGTCTCATCACTCACTGTCAAAAATGAAATTATTTTTAAGTTAATAAGGCATAGGAATTCAACAATTAACTTGTTACACCCCCCCTTTTTACCCCCACCCCAAATCTTTAACGGATACGGTGATTCCAACGTTCCATAAGAGACTTTAAGAAAATAAAATAATTAGTGATGATATTTACATGTAGTCACATGTAGTTGATATCAATCAAGTGCCAAGACTAATTTATTTTATCAATAATTGATTTTTATGGCCTTATTTTAAGGAATGTATTAATTTTACTATTTTCTACTTTTTATTATTGACACCTATGAAGTCGGTTAACATGGTACACCTAGAGTATGTTAATGAAGTTTAGTGACCTGAACATTTCCTATAATGTGACACACAAATATTTATTGATTCCGTATGAGACGCCATTCTGTCCTTTATACAGGAAAGCGAATACGTCAAAACATAATCGATAATGTATAAATAAGTGAGGGACATGGGTATCATTAACGGAAGCTAGTTGGAAGATCAATAAAACTTTCATTTTTCAGACGAGCGTCATTTTCATTCCTATAATCGATCATATGTATCGCCTTATATTCTACATCAGTTATCTAATTATAGTAATAGAGTATGAATTACGCTTTTAATAACAAGTGATGTTCTATACTTAAACTCATAACCGGAGTCCATAGTGTGGAATTACATTGAAGAAAGTAAGATGTCAAACTGCAGGTATCCTCAAGTATTATTTACCAGAGGTGAACAGAAAATAATTATTTGTGCTTAAACTCATTTCATTGTCAACGCCAATGTTAACAGATTTTAAACTTAGGATGTGGTATTAATGTTTAAGTTTAAATCATAATTTATTAATTATCACACTTAGCTTAGATCTCTTACTGTAGACATTTTTGTTTCTTGCTTTAAATGAGAAAAGAGTTCATTTAGAATATGAGGAGAATGATTTTCCGTTATGAATTACATTGGTGACTCGTTCATTGATCCGTACAAATTTCTCAACGTCAGGTCTAAGTTGGTCCGCCTGCTTGTTCCAAGAGAAACTGCAGACAGGGAGTCTGCAGTTGGCAGGCCTGGTCAGGTGAGCCCTGTAGCTGGAGAGGCTCGTGAAATTTAACTCTACTCTGGCTAATTAAAGGCACAGAAGAGAGGAAAGATTTCATTTAATTTCATTAACGTTTCTCCTGCGAGTCAGGCGTTCTCTCCCCTTCCTCCTTTCTCGTCACAGAGACAGGCAGAGTCTGCTGGTTGCGGTTTTTCTAAGGACGCGTTTTACAGCCGCGCCGGGTTCTAACTCCAAATCTTTAACCAATTCTTCTTCGATAAAGACGAGTACTCAGGTAACTCAAAATACTTACAGGAAAATTTATCTTCCAGGAAATAAAATTGAATTATCCAATATTTTTTATGACGGGTTTTGTTGTATAATTAATTGCAGACAAACTATTTTTAGTAAATAGAGATAAAAATGTAAACATATAAGAAGTTACTTATTTATAAATTTTGAATTCTTAAAGACGCAGTTTGTAATGAAAGAAACGACTTTGTTTCCTAATGTCAATTACAGCACATTAAAATTAGTAGAATGATATGGGTGAACGACAATAGGAGTTGAGTTGGAGTTAGGTTCATTCAAAAAATTCTTTTTATATTTATGGGAAGAGTATTTTAGGGAACTGGAGGCACCATTGTGTCTTTTCATGCACGGAATTAGGAATCAGAAGATATTTTGTAGATTTAAATATGTGCCTAGTATATTAGCAACAATGGAACCTAAACAGGTTTAGTGCCTAATTAAAAATTGGCAGTGCGTGTGGAAATTTAAAAAAAATTATTTTGAGGACAAATTTCACCGACGTTTTCCTTGTCTCTGTTTTGAGTTATGTTTGCTCCAGAAGTATTTTTCGGCTGCTACCTTTCTCTTCCTGATGTCCAGATCATGACCAACGTATAATGTCTTAAATCGTCTCAAAAACTCCAGAGCTCGGGTCTATCTCTCTCTCATGTCCAAAAATACACTTTTTTAAAAACTTGTCCCTACTCCAGTTCATGTATTTTCATTCGTGGCTGAACAGATTCTTGCCCAATCCCCATTGACGACGTAGTGGATCCAGGTGGCGCATCCATCCCACTTCTTCTTCTTTGCCTCTACAGCCCATTGAGGGCCTACCAGGTCGACTGCGGATTGTTATCTTGCCCATGACACCTTCCGAATTTGGAGTGACACGTGGTCCGGACAATCTTATCCCCGATCTCCGTGACCATGACGACATAAACATCCAAGCCCCATGCCAGGATAAGAACCCGAAACCCCTGGGTCGAGAGGCAGCGATGCTAGCCACTAGACCACAGGACGTCGGCACTTACCACTGAAAATTAGGAATTTTTGTCAGATTGTTTGCCGTCACATTGCTTACGAATCCAACGCCTCATACGTTCTGTCCAGAGGCCGAAATGTCCGAGTTTTACTTCCCTTGCAGTAAACTGTTTCAATTACGCTCAAGCTGTTCCCTGTCCTAAATTTTTTTCTTCTTCCTTGGCTCTGCAGCCCATTGGCCTACCAGGTCAACTGCGGACTCTCATATTACATGACTCATACAGAATTTGGAGTGTGGTCTAGTGGCTAGGGTCACTGCCTCACAACACAGAGGTCCCGGATTCTAATCCTGGCATGAGCTTGGACGAAATATATCATAATAAACTGCACTGCTCGATGATGTGTGTGTTTAAAAACCAGAGCAGAAACAAATCCACAGTAAAAGTGGAATAAAGGGAGCATATTTCGAAGCCGCATCGAAAAATTATACAGATAAAGATTTAGGAAGAATCAGCCGCGGCGGAAACCGAACTGTGAAACTCGGCCAATGACTACGGAGGAGATGAGAAGCGTTCATTTTAAAATTAGTAAAGAAATTTGTTCACGTATTTTTCACTAAAGTTAGACTTTCCAGAGTACACATTTAATCTCACGGGGCTTGTTTGGCTGTCAGATACAT
The DNA here is from genome assembly GCA_034510155.1 of Eucriotettix oculatus. Taxonomy (NCBI): domain Eukaryota; kingdom Metazoa; phylum Arthropoda; class Insecta; order Orthoptera; family Tetrigidae; genus Eucriotettix; species Eucriotettix oculatus. The sequence goes on from CM067381.1 coordinate 51,089,808, forward strand.
TCAGATAATTTTTGTTAAATTGTAAATTAAATAAATCAGCATTTAATTAAGTATAATATATTTATAAGTAAATAAGAATAGGAAACTCCCGTAAGAAAATTTTTATTTTCAATGGATAAGACCCTGACGTCATACTTTGCTTATCTAGCAAAATAAGACGAGTGAAGTAGAAAAATTACAGAAATTTTTCGGTCATAGTTGCACTTTGTATTTTTCTAGATGTGGCCCAAATACAGGGGAAAGTCCTGCGTATGTCGTGACTCATCAGGATGATGGGACACCACACACCGCTCAGTCCCAATATCGGTCCAAATAGAGGGACTTCTGGTGTAAACTGTATCAGTGAAAAAATTCTCTGATTTATGGAATATGACGATACGTTTTACCCACAAATCCGTTTTATGCCCTACGGTGGTTATTTGGATGACTTAAGAGTGTGTTGTAGAAATTATTTTAATTGACATTAAATTACCATGGAAGAATTTGTTCCATGACATACTCTTTGTTTTCCTAACTCCCAATACGGAATACACGTTGTAAATGCGACGTAATGGCAGACTGTTCCGACTGCAGAGCCCTTCCTGTCTCTCTCTCTCTTTCTCTCTGGTGAACGCGAAATAAAGTGTCGATAAATCAAGCGTTCAGAACATAATGCGCGGCGAATTGTTGCCACTCCGCGCCGCTCGATTAGCGATCGCGTACGTGTTTTTCGCATTTACATTGGCGATTGGCGCTAATTCTCCGTGGTCCTTTCCATATGCATGTGACGTGGCTTGCTGAAGACTCAATATTTATAAAGGCGTTCTTTGCAGGGCATCGATGTGCGCCCAATCTGCATTTATGATTGGCCTAACCCAATCTCAGGATGTGGTAATTATAAGCTGCCATCCATCGTCCGCTATCTACCTCCCTCTCTCTTCCTAATTAGCACTCCCTTCCCCTGTCGTTCGTCCCGGACTAATTTCTGTTTCGGCTGCTTCGTCGTGGTTTCTCTTTGCTCGGTCTACACGCGACAGCGGATTCCACGTTCGAATGTTATCTAAAGATAAATGTCCGTCAATACACATTTAATCCCACGGGGCTTGTTTGGCTGTCAGATACACCCTGATAGTTTTTTTTTCATCAACTGTTAGCTCCATCATCATTTGCCCCACGTCATCCGCAGCTCCCTTCAGAAATGATTTTCTGTTTGGGTATGCCGTTCCCCCTTTGGTTTCCGTTTTTAATTTTTTCTCTACTACAGATCAATTAATATCTCCATATAAAGATGAATTAAATAACCAATTTGCAGACTACTTAAATTTTCATTAAACTATAACGACGTTTCGTCCACAAGGTTGATACTTCATCAGATAAAACTTACAAAAAATATTTTTTATCCTTTAACTACAGACCAAAATTATTCAAAAATTTAAATTCATAATATTTGGCTAAAATATATAAATTATAAAAACTTTTACTTTCAAAATATCTTGTTAAAAACTGTGGGTCCAAATATAAAATATGGCATCATGGACTGTTTTCATTAACTGTAATGTGATATAATAATGTAGAGTAACATTTTTATTGCAGACAATTAAACTTGAAAATTTGAGTTTTTGTGGAAATAAAATAAAAATAATCAAAACAACAAGTTTTTAAAGAATTCAACATAATATAATTGAATCTCCAAATTCAATGCAATTATGAACTTAAATTTTTATTATAACAAATTATAAGAAAATATTTTTTTTGTAAATTATATTAAAAATTCAAATCTAACGGATATTACTTAATTTTAATGTCATTATGTGAATTTATAATGTTATAGTTTTATTAATAAATAATTTTTCTGATAAACTATAACAAGCAAACTTCATGTTTCTTTTAATTTCTGTATAGTGAAATAGTATGATTTAAAATTTATGATTGGTTTTGCATTCCTTTAGTCTATTTTTCATGATTATTTGTTGACCATTATTAATTTGATATATTTCATTTTGCATTTTTTCTTTTTTAATTTTGTCACAACCTCGTCTTATAATTATATATTGGTTAATAAAAAATCGTCTGTAAAATGGTCATTTAAATTATATACAATTAAAATTCAAACATAAATTAAAACATATACTATTATTTTCTACGGTATCCGTCTTCATTCTAGTACGTAAAAATAATTCAGAAAAATTCACAGTTTCCTATACACAAAATAATATTACACTACAATCTACAAGTGTTTTCCTAAAAATAAATTCCATTAACTGGCAATTTAATTTCTGCGACTGTTTAATATTTTGGAATGATTATTTGCTCCACAAGAAACAGGATAATTGTATAATGTTTTTATTTTTGCAGACTCCTGTATATTTTTATACTTATTTTCTTCAAACTCCTCTCAATTCCAAAATTTAGTGTAACCATTGTTGACATTCATGAGCACAATCATTTCCTCGTTTGTCTACATTCCTTCATTATTTAAATTTTTTCTAAGCATTACATGTAAAGAGTTATCATTAATTTTTCAAAGGAAATGTGAAAATGGTAGTGTATTGACGTTATCTGATGCAAAATTAAGTTATATAATCTGATGCAAAATTAAATTATAGAATTAAATTTAGTGTTATTTTATGAATTCCGAGAACCAAATATTGAGAGAATGCGATTAAATGTAAATAGCACAACTCTTTCAAAAGGAGAAACTTTTTCTATAAAGACCATTTTAACTAAAGTTTTTCAAAGAGTAAAAACAGAGTTGATTTCGACTCCTAGAAATCATTAATATAGATTGAAAAATGAAACACCGTGAATAACTTCATTTTGTATGCCATGTAATTAGCTTATTACAAGTTCTATGCCTGCGTTCCTTACATTTCTTTTTTCAACCCGAGGGGAATGAATGTCTTTAGTTTATTTGGTAGACTACTCAACCCTGAGGACGTACTAAGGAGAATAGGGGAAGAGGGAACAATTTGGACGGTTAACTAATTAAGAGAAGGGATAGACCATTTTGAGCGATGAAGGTATTGTTAAATGAGTATTTGAGGGAAGTGTATGGGGTAAGAACAGAAATGGAAGCCCGGGATAGAATACGCTAAGAAAATTAGGGAGGATGTTGGGTTTAGCAGTTATGCGGAGCTGAAAATACTTGCACAAGATAATGTAGCATGGAGGGTTTCATCAGACCAGTTTTTGGACTGAATACCGCAACACACACATAAAATTGATTCACACTTTACTGAGACGCCATCAGAAACACATCAAATATTGATACTCTGTTTTTTCAATGTACGTGTGTAATGTCTTTTCAATTTCATTCCATTTTCCAAAACGGAAATTTCTCCCGATTCTATTCATTTGTCAAGTATTGTCGACTGGTCTTCAGTAGCATGGCTTTTAAAATCTGTGTATCATAGAATTCCATTGACAGTCGAGTGATACTTTTCTATGTTTTTAATAAACGTTGCCTTTAACTTTTGCAAATCCCATTTATTTCCTATAGGGCATTAAATATCACTGTAAACTCGTTTTTCGTTTCCTGAGATTAAAAGATCATTTTCTGTCTTACGAAGATTTCCGTTTGTAACATGACTAATAAGACAATTTCATGACATTTTATGGAATATCTTAGTTGGAATGTAGCTGACTCTTAAGACTGAAAATCTATTTGTTATGGTGCTTAATTGTATTACTTCTCGGTGGATTTGGGATTTTAATGGACAAATGGAGTTGAATTTCAGTTTTCGTAATTAAGAAAGTGTTGTTTGTTTTTCTCGTTTGTCAGGAGGACTGTTCGACTAAAATCCATGTGATAGTGTATGCAGAGTCTGGTAAGTACGAGTGAAGAACGCAGTTGAGTTTGGCGGAGAACGGTGAGCGGCGGTAGGGGAGCAGGGGAGTTTTAATTTAGAATTCACCCCTTTCAAGCAGACTGGGGTCTGCTTAATTGCAAATGAAACAGTAACAGCAGCAGCACCAGCGTGGACAAATAAAGTGCTGCCAACACTAGGAGAAAAATCTGCGAAATTCGTGTACACTTCTTCGCTGAACAATCAACTTAATAACGACCGGATCGATAACGTCTCGTCTCCGTACTCTGAGCTCTTAGTCGATTCGTTCAGCCAGGTCCACGTGTATTGATCTGTACGAACGAGTGTCAGTCTGTTTTCAAACAACGACCTGTGGAGGAATTCGATTAAGTTCTCAGAGAACAATAATTGTGCTTCAGAAAATTTAGTAATTCGTTCCATAAAAAGTAGCTTAACGGTAATTATGTTGACATAAACGACCAAACACTAATAAAATACTCATTTCATGTAATTTGAATTTATTAGGTATTATTATAATTAACGCTGTGAAATGCAATGCATATTTTAATAATCCTTCGACTTGAATCACAGGAGCGTTTCCACTGATCTTAGCATCACGTTACACGAGTATTACTAATATACCTGTAGCAAGAAAATAAAAATTTAACTATAGTGATCTTATTCATCCAAGCTGTTTGTATACGAATATATTGTCATGACGTTAATATGAAAATAAATTTCACAGTCTGGTAACTACACAAAAGATTTTTTCAATCCATAGCTTAACCTCTCAACTGATCAAATCCTGTATATGTAATTGCCACAACAGAGATTGCTACCATCGTCTAATGACGATTTGAAGTCTCTGGTTATTGTCCATTCCAGTTACCACTAATCAATCCTGAGTAACGCTTGTAAAATACCGAAAGAAGGTCGATCTGCTTCGTCGCTCGGATGCCTATAATGTTTTTCAAATGAGAGCTCTTACTTGAGCCATTCAATAAAATTCTTGCGACCTTGTCACATATTCTTGTCAACGCAGCTGTGCTGCAGTGAGGGTTTGCTGTCATTTATTATTGGCTTGCCACTTGCCTCTTCATGAAGAACTGACCGATGATGACCGAATATTTTTCTTCAGAGTCTGCAGAAAGGAATGTAAATGCTGAAGATCCTGTGGAGTCGTCTAGTTAAGATGAGACTTGAGATGCGCATGAACCAGTCGTCGAGTGAAGAATCGGGAAAATTAATTGTGTCACCGACATGAAACTTTTAACATATTAGCCAAAAAAATATAGAGAGAGAAGCTATATCTCAATTTATTTGGATTTCAAAGGTATAAATTGTCTGAAAATTCGAGATATGTATATATATAATGCTATGAAACCTTATAACCTCGAATGCCTACAATGAAAATAATATATGGAAAACCAGACCTACTCAATTATAATTTTAACTTAAGATTTTAAAAAGGTTCGTCTCTAAAATGCAAAACGTATCGGGAAAACAATTCATAGGGTCGGAATTATCCTACCTGATTACAGATACCTATAATGATTTATAAAAGGGAACCGATTTCGCCTTGCGGCTCTTATTTGAGCCATCCAATCAGATTCTCGTGACATATTATTGTTGACGCAGCTGCGCTGCAGTAAGGATTGTATGCCATTCGTTGACATCACTTGTAGCAACATTCTTTGTATTTCTCTACTCTCATAAGCTGAACGTCAGAGACGTTTTGAAAAGCATTATAAGTGTTTTACCTTAAAATAATAATATATTCTAAATTATATGACGGATAGGTATAATTAAGAAGGAGCTCAGACTCACGGAGCTGATTTACAGAGAGTGATGATTGATGTGTTTTGTGAAACTGTAGAAAATTTAGTTCTTTAATCGACAAACCCCTTTTTATTGAGGAATCTTCAAACTGTATACCTCACATTATCACCAGTCAACGCTGAAGGAATTGGAGAAAACGATTACAGGAATCATCCCTCCAGGACAATGACTCGAGATAAGGTAGACCATGCGTTTTAATGAGGAATAGCAAGAGTTTAATTATTTAAATGATAAATTTAATATTAAATTCAATAAGACGTCATGATAGTGCGTTTAATCGTATGACAAAGAATTTAGGAAGGAGGAAATTGTTTGGAATTTGAGAACAAACCTACGTTCTTTGAAGAATGTGTTAAACCGCAAGAGAAATAAAAACTGCAATGTTGTCTCCTTACAAATGCTTTACTTTATTCAAATAATAACATTTTTCCTTTATAACACCTATCACGAGATCGTGTAAAATGCAACAGAAGTTATATCAATTATTTTTACATTCAATTGTACCTTTTGAATATGATCTGCAGTTGATTTCCAGAGCTTACGATCGCGTTGCTTGCTATGTTACACCATAAATAACAGACGTCATTTGCTCTTTGTTAACATAAAATAACGCATCCTTCTCGTCTTAGAAAGATTAAATATTCTACACAGTGTAAGGGGAAGCTTTCCTGAAACATGGAACGCAGTAAAGGCGTGAAGCGTGTTCTATACTAATGCGGGGTAACAATATAACCTCCAACTCCTGTAATGTAAATAATGGATAACTGGAAAAAATAGCACCCATTTAAAAGGATGTTTTTACTCAAATATTTTAGCATTTGAGTTTTAAGAATACCTAAGTTGGATGACAAACGATATGCCCTCAAATTGAGAGTAATAGAACCTACATTACCTTGAGAAAACGTATTAAATTATCTGGAATATTTATGTTATTCTGTTCTTTTTTAGATTGGCCACACACACTAACACAAGGAAATAGCGACACTTTTGCTTATACGTCTTATATGCACTGCCAGCGGCTGCTCTCACTCGCTGTCGCCGTTACACAACACTGAACTCGCTTGTTTCTCTGTCATTGTCGTCCTCTGACGCACTACCACCCCCAACAACATTGTCGTCCTCTAACTCGTTGCCTTCAAAAATAACCAAATGCGTATCAGCGACATAAAATTATTTACAATTTATTTTCTTTATTATCCCAATCTATGAAATATGTGTCCCTTTAAGGAACTTGTCGTGAATTCAGGTTTGCAACTATCTATTCCCCTCAGCAGCCTTCTCATCACAAATTATGGACCCCATTGCCCTTTTAAGTATGTAATCAATCATGTGGAAAATCCTCGACCTTTTTCTTAAACTTGCATAGTTTTCCAAATTTTCTTCCGGCTTTAGTGTAATCAATTTAGTGTAACGAGCTACTCGTTCAAATAACACAAGGTCTACCATTTTTATTTCCAATTTAAAAATTTTCCCGATTCTATTCTGTTTTAGTAATTAACTAACCTGGAATATCATGACTAAAGTTGTGTTTTTAACAGAATATTGTTCGACATAAAGTTCTGTTTTATAATAAGCGGATGGATTTAATTCACAAATATAATATACGTATAAATGTATTATGTATAAATTTATGCTGCCTGCTGGTTGAAAAATCACGTAATGTGTCTGGAAGTGAAAAAATATATTTTCGTATAGTGCAGTCGTTCTTATCTATGTGTGCATGACGTGGAATCGCAATTGTTTGTGATTTTCTACCCATTTCCCTCGACCGTTCCCCCCTTCCAAAAAGCTTTACCCTCTTCCCCACCCCAGCCACGTTAACCACTTCACGTCAGCGCCAGCGTTTTGGATTTATTCCCCATTAGGAGATGCGTACCCGTTAATAACAGAGATTATTGTATGTTATGATGAATTAGTATTGGCTGACGAGATTTTCGCGTACTTTTGCCGCGAGTTGCCTCATAAATACGCATTAGTTCGTCTCATTGTCGCCATGGGGCGGACGTCCTCCTATCTACAAACATAATTTAGGCACACCTGATTTCTTTCAAACATTAAATATTTAATAGAATGAATTCATGGCAAAATATAATCCCATAAAGTGGTTATATAATTTATAATTTGTAGAATACTTCTGAAATTAATTGAAAATTTGCACGGTATAGGTAAATAATTCTTCGAGACGTTAACAATTTGGTATCTTTTATTTAATGCTTATCAATATTAATTAATTATTTTTAACTCTATTGTTGACTTCCATAGTTATGCTTTTTAGTGAGAGTGTAAATTGATTTATAAAATTATAATTAAATGCAAGTATTAGGAATGAAATATTCACTTTGGCCTTTAAAATCTTATTGAAAGATATATAAAAATTATTAAAACAGATCGTTTGAAATGGAACAGGATCTAGTAAATTTATAAATGTATCTGCTAAGTTGAATTTTAAATAATATATATGATTTGACCCTTTAATTCCTATTTTACTTCAATAATCATGATTTATTTTATATTTACTTAAGTTTCAGGAAGTTTTGAGAGTATATAGTACAAATAATTATCATTAAACGTGAAATTGAAAGCGTAAATGAATCATTAGCTAAGTGTTCCGGTAAGAAATTTTTGATTAGTGTCTAGGAAATCGGTAATCAGGATTTTTCGTTAGTGATTAAATTTTTATGAGTTATTGTGATTTTACTTTATATTAGTAGATATTAATAGATCAGGAATTTAAAACATGTAATATATTTAATAAACAAACAACAAATAAAAAACTTATGTACTTGCTCTTAAGAAATGTGCATTTTAGAAAATCAATTTACGTTTAAAATTCAATAATGATAACTGATTTTTTTTCAAAGGGAAGGTTGGGAAAACGCCTGGTATTTGTTGTTGCAAACAATAATTGTTGGTGGCAATGACCACAGTGACTGATGGCTTTGAGAGATTTAGGGTTCATTTGTATTTCACCAACGGCGTAGGTAGATATGGCCGGAACCTTTAAAATCATTGAAGTGTGCGCCCTTCTGGAACTGGATACCCCGTATGTTCTACCATCCATGTGTACTGCGCTCAACCTTATGAAGATTCTATCTCATTTTTATCAATAACCCTTTCTGAATCATTCGACAACTGCTCTGACTTTCTTAACAACAAACTCCCCGATAACAATTCCATGTCAACTCTTACCAACAACTTCCAGCAACTAACGAATCAATCCTTACGACAACTACTTGATAACAACTTGCCCAATCTACAACCAGTCTACAACCAACTACGTCTATCTTCTTACTCCTCTCTAAAGCTAAGATTTCCCTTCATAGATTCGAATTTTGGCCAATATGATCCCGCCTTACATTTTAGAGCTCCTAATACGGAGTTCACACGTCTGCCCCAAAGTTTCATTGCACTTTCTGGGGAAAACACCAGACGTGCGAAAATGTTGGAACAGAAGCTTAACCACCACACTGGCGTGGTCCGACGCTGCTTATTAATCTTAAAGGGCAACTTCAATAGATGTTAAATGCCAGGCCTTCCACTCGTTACCTGAAGGGCAACCAACCCTCGACTTTTGCTCTGAAAAATTAAGTTTGACAAAATTATTCAATTAAAATGAAAACGTAACCCCTTTAATAATTCAGAAAACAGGTGTGCATAACAGTGAGCACATGTTTTGTTATGACAGGAACTACCTCTTTAAAAGAAAAGGTGTCCGAGTCATTTATTTAAAGATATTAATCAACATCGTACAGCTCATATTTTGAAATATACAGAGACTATTGTAACCAATTTGTATTTTATTATAACTAATGAACTTCAAACCGTACTTTATAGCTGCTATATGGCAAACGTTTTGATTTTCAAAGTCTGCGTTCATAGAAACAGCACCAGACCAAAACTTCGAATTCAGCTACCGCAAACTGCACCAAACTGAAGGAATGGTTTCTTTAGGTTTACAGAGAACAAGAAAACGGAACGTTGTAGCCAAATATTTTACACCTCAACTACTTCAGTGACAAAGGGAACTCGACTAGAGAATTCCTGTGCGTCTTAGTAATCCAAGCCCAAGGAATGCAGACAAGCAAAGCAACGTAATTAAGAGAAAGCCCCCCTACGCCTTACCATTTTTAACTTGTGAAATGCTAAGAATGAAGGTAAAGTGTGCAGGTTTATATTTTCTGACAGAGCTACCGAGATTCCATGTAGCTCAAACGAAACAATTCTGGCACACGTGAAAGTAGAATAAGCATTAAACTTTCATTACGCTCGTTACCTTCACCCCATTATAATTTCATTGATGGTTAGAATTATTATTACACATCTGATGTTTCTTTTTTAAAAGAACAGTCAAATCTTTGCGTCCAATCATTTTTCTTTGCTGATCTCTGTGGTTGTCTACTTCCAGAGGTATGAGTCATTGGAGATTTCTAGAATTACGATATATTGGCCATTTTGATTATTATGTAATTAGTCCCTTCTCAGCCTACCGCCTCAAGGCGTCGGTAGAATACGTTACTTAATGGCATCCGTAGCGTCTCCAGAAAGTTTGGATACATGAACCATCTGAACTACTTTTCGCCTCCTTCACCCTCATAACGATGTGGGCTTATAGTGATCTTTATTAACTTTTCCACTACTCTTTCCCAACCCAAAGTTTTGAACTATTCGCCCGACTAGTTCATTTTGGACATGCAATATTGAGTCCCTCCTCATAGAACAGTAGCAATGACGTTTGTTACTCAATATCGACATATTTTGCATTAGTTCTACGTAACCACTTATAGGTGCGCTTCTTATCGCACGTTTTTATGGATTGAAAGAATAATAATACGTAAACATAGTTTTAGTATCAGCAATTCCGACGCTGTTATAAGACATTTTCATGTTTTTAAAATATGATCATTCACGATTCTCAGTGTTATATGCACTAATTAAGAGTGGCATCCATTTATGTATATAAGAAGATTTGGTGTAGTAAAAAATCCATTTAACAGTGCCAAATCAAGTGATTCTTAAAGTAAAGAAGGGATAAAGTATTTCTATTGTTTGCCAACATTTTACCTGTTTTTATTATAATAAAGCCATTAAGTGCATTTGTGGAAATAATACTCCTGTTTATGAAGTTAGTGAAGAAATAGCCCAATGTTGTGGTCAGGCTTGAATGCGTCACAAGGCCAACAAATAGAATTCAACTGTAGGAAATGAATTTGTTTACTTTGTTTTTACTGTCAAACCTCAGTAGACAGGAATGTCTAAATGTCGTCGGCTTGTACTGGAGTCCCACTTGATAAACGCCCCATCGGCCATTTCCACGGCTAATTAAGAATTATGCTTAGCCTAAAGTGGTAAAAACGTTAAACGAATCAGGTTCAACCAAGGACGCCGGCCATTTCTGTGCCTTTTTCTCTATCTCTCTCTCTATCCATGTTTCACTTTGCACCTTGTACACTATTTGTTTCGCGTCTAATGTGATCTTATTGAAGATTAATCTTATTAAAGCAGTAACTGCCCAGTGATTGTTGTTTATAGACGTTTAGATTCGCAGTTAACGCTGGTATTATTCCCCTGACAGAAGTCGTCGATCGCATGCCTGTTAAATATTCTGATTAAGGATATGCGAATTCAGTCTGTCACGTTTCTTTTTTTTCACTGAAGTATCCCTCATCTTCATATGAAGTTTATATCAACAAATAGATCAAATTTCGATTCCATTTATAGATTCATTTAAACCACAGTTTATTTAATCAAGCAGACAGTGAAACATTAAAATATACAATTCTTAAAAATGAGGAAGTCCAAGGTTGCAAAAATATTTCAGACTTATCCCAATCGTTTCAATACTTGCTGATTTTAACGTTGGATAATTTAATGAGATTAGTTTTTAAAATAGGGTTCACCTTTCGGTCGCGGTTACTTATCCCCATTTTCAATGCTATTTTGCCAAATTATCTCATATACGTTTAGAAACTCAAATAAAGTTGTAGATCAGCTGTAAAACATTGTGACTGTCGGCATCATTACAGAAAATAGATTAATATCATTACAGAAAATAGATTAAGAGCTCTACCTAACAAAGGAAAGCAATTACAACCGAGAAAAACAAAAATACGTATTATTTAGAACTGGAATTTTGCCTAAAATAGACAAAACGTACATTTGGGAAGAAGATAAGCATAAAGAAATCAAGTATGATGTAGGCATGATTGAGGCTGTTACCGTGATGAGATGGACCAGTATTCCAGTCATTTTTGAGTTTGTGATTATATCAGAAAAACTTCACATAATCACCGACGTTGCGGCCAGTAAGTTTATCATTTTATAATAATAATTTTATTTCTACTATTTTTGCTCAAATCTCAATAAAATAATCGGATTCAAGAACTCAGTAAGCTCATCAAATTTTAACGAACTTTCCTCTAAGAAAAAACTCCTCGCGGTTCCTCCAGAATAAAAACTCTATTTGTTTAAGTTGGAAATTTTTTTGCTATTTTACCCCTAATGAAGTAAAAGTCCGCGAATAATCAACTGTTGGAGGTTGAGTTTCAAACGAATCGTCCCAATACAACTTGGTGTTCGTAAGAGTGGTCAGTTTTATAAAAAATATCATTAATATTTAATACATAATTAGCTTGATTATATGGTTTTAGCTAATTTATAAATTACTAGATTATGGAAGGGAGTGCTGGACACTCAACAAGAAAGAGGGGATAGCCCTTAACACCTTCGAAAGAAAGATATTAAGAAGAATCTGGGGCCCAAAAAATGAAAGTGGTATTTGGAGACATAGATATAACAAAGAAGTATTTTATCTATATAACTAACCAAACATCGCAACAGTTATTAAATTAAAGAGGATGGAATGGATAGGACATTTGAAACGTATGGGAAAGGAAAGGATATCTACAAGGTATTATACAATGAAATGGGAGGCAAAAGAAGGGCAGGAAAACCAAGGAAAAGATGGATAGACGCAGTAGAGAAGGTTTATTGAGGAACTGGAGGAGAACAGCACTGGACAGAGTCGTATGGAGGCCAAGGCTCCATATCGGGCTGTGGAGTCATAGAAGAATAGGGATTTATAAATTACAGTCATCCGTATGATACAAGTTTTATTTTTATGAATAATTATGTCGAGAACGGCCTATGATACAAAGTTCCCATCAGTGTGCCACAAGTTAATATTTAAGTATAGTGTGTGTGCTAATTTTCTTTACTGCGGTTCCATCTTGGACTAAATTATGTTCAGGTTCTTATGGGCGCAAATCCCGTGGCTTATCTCTGGTTAATACGCAGCCGGTGGTCAGTTTCGAGCAGTGAAGACCATCATTTAGGAGAACCGGAACGAGTGTATTTAGACCATTAGCTGCGTGCAGGTTGCCTCGTAATGAAGTGTCTGGCCCGGTGCAAGACGCGAACAACGCCAATTTACTCAGTTCCCCGCCGCCACCCCCGGCACTCCCGCCTCCTCTCCTCCACCCCTCTGCTTGTCATGCAGCTATTGATTTTACCCCAACTCGTTACGTTTGGCGGGCACAAACGTTATTATGCGGACCCGTCCGTACACAATCTTACCCCATAGACTCGGCATGTCGCTCATCAGGAGCTCGGCTCGGGAAAGAAGACCAAGTCATTTAGGAGAACCTTGATTGGAGCTTCATACATACCTTAAGGCGGTACCTTGTCTTCATCTAGCCACGTCACTTAACAATTAATAATGGGTTTATTGGCTTCGATTTTTCGAAAACGAATCTCTGAATATTAACTCTTTTTTAAAAAAAGTTCAAAACCCCTGATTTTGAGCCAGTTAAAATTTACGAATGATAAATAACATTTAAGTTGAAATCTTAAATATAAACGAAGCTGCACATACAAATATTACATAACAATTAAACACAACACAGGAATGAATCGTGCAATTTATGTGGAGCGGAAAAAAGTCACCGTACGTTCGCTTTGAAGAATGAACAAAATATTGATTGTAACATCAACCATAAAATTAGGCTGTACCTCATTTGTGCATTAAATCTGTAACCCATGGGGATATTCGAGGTTGCTTCTCGGATTATTAAAATGAATGTAATAATTAACAAAAAAAGTCCAGTGCATTATTGTCCTGTAATAGCTTTTTTGACGTTGCATGACCCAGGAAAACGTGAGCTACATACGAAAAAATGGAAATAAAACTTGAAATAATAGGTTCTAATGTAAATATTAAGACATTAGTTAATGTAAATAATTGCGTATTAGATTTGAATTATTGAGTACAAAGTCATTATATTCACTAAACTTGAAATAAGGTTCATACAGATAAACATGAGTAAAATTAGACTCCAGATAAGTTGATTTCACTTAAAACTATCAGCTATGCACTAATTTTAACGCATTTTAAAAAATTCCTTTATTTGCTTTGTATAATTTGAAAATATTATTTATATACAAAATATAAATTATTTTTCTAGTACGTATATTTATATTATTTATACATATTAAAATGCGTGGACAAAAGTTTGCATTAATATTATTAAAAACCCATGGGAAAACACTGGGAGGGGGAATGGAGAGACACGTAACTGTAATTCAGATAGAATTATAGTTAAGTACAATAAAGCACGTGAAACTCTATGACGTCACCATACAGTGGGGCAGACACAGTACAAGAAAATATGGAACATTTATTTTCACTCAATATAACACCTGTTTGCTTACAATCTGTTACCCTTACCCATTGTAAAAATTCTAGAATTTTTTTTGACTCGATTAATGTACAATTCAGGAGATTTAGTTAGTCGTGTGTCAACCTGACTCACTGTATTGCAGTGGGGGTAGACAGGAGCTTACTTTAACTCCATTACTTGTAAATGGAAATATATTGCTGTCAGTTCAGGATTTGTTGCACGTCAAGAAACACATCAGTAAAATGTAATAGACAGGAAGTATAGGGTGTGTCTCAGTCTTCATATTCCGTTATTTTGAATACAATTAATGTTTAACGATGATAGTAGGTTTCCGCAGTCCGCTTGAAGGGGAAGTTCCTACACAAACGACAATACTCCCTCCCTTCACCTTCTTCTTTCCATACTGCGCATCTAATCGTGGCATGTAGAATCTCACGAAATGTACTGCTGTTTATAAATTTTCAAACGAATGTTGTATTAAGTCATATGTTAACGAAAAAAATTACAGTCGAATTAAATACTGTACCGGGCTAATACAAATAATTACCCAAGATACTCCGAATAGCTAGTGAGTAAATCGGCTTTATTTCTTAATATTTTTGAAATTGATTAATAAAAATCCGTTATATTGTGAACAATACTTAAGAGAATTTTAATAATACAGTACTGAGGAAAAATAATATCAATGTACTTGCTCGGGTCATTACATAGATTGAGTACGATTTTTTTAGAACGATGTAGGAAAAAAAATGAAAAGTTAAAATTGTAATCTTTCACTTTTGCTTGATTTGCGATCATGAGAAAGTAATTTCTGTGGCGTCTGAATCAGTGACTATGAAATGTATTCCTGTTTCACGTCTGAATGATGAATTAATTGAACAGTTTACTTTTCCTCCTTCTGTCTTACAGCTTCAGTTATTTCTGCATGTTATTTGATCGTTTTATACTTATTTTCTTCTACTGGAGTTCATTCTGGCTGCTTTAAACAAGATTCCACTTTTTAAAATCAAGTCTTTTTTTTCTGTGCCTTTTGCCAGTACAGTTATTAGTTTTCCGCAGCTCTTGGCCTAAGTTTTGGACTCGTCGTCGTGTCGAGTCTCGTAATTTGGCGGAGTGCGAAGGCCGCGGTGTGAGATAGTGCAAGTAACCGTTAATGGTACCCGCTGTGTCAGGAGACAGCTCCTGTCGCTGGTAGGAGTTTAGCGCTTATGGCCACTTACCGGCGATTACCTTTCATCCTCACTGTGGAAGTAAATCACAAGCTACCTAGGATCCTCTCCCAGCGGGAAAGCCATGTCCTATGGCGCCGCGCATTCCTCCTCAGAACTGGTTCCTCTGCCGCGCCGCTCCACGTTCAGTGGCGAATAAGCTCGCACATCTTTCTCAATCATTAGAGCGATGCAGGCCATCCTTAACGTCATAAACATAGAAAATAAGCAGCCATTTAGCTTCATTAAGCAATCGAGGCACTGCGGTTGTTTCCGGGATCGATGACCTTGGATATTCTCGAGTCACGTTGTCTTAATTTCTTCCGAGAAACCGCTATTTGTCTAAAAGAAATTCAAAACTGGCATGTTTTAGTAGTTGTGGGATCCTGTGACTTTTAATGAGCAGTATTCAGCAGTACAGAAAGATTTAAAAAATTAAACTCCAGCTATTACGTGTCATCATTTGACAATATTTCGTTAAAATAAATTAAATTAGTAAAATATAAATAATACTCATTTACACTTTGAATTGATGCAAATACATATAATTTAATCATTAGAGGTCTTGTATTTAACTTCTTAATAAATTAATTGCCTGTGTTTTTAACTTGAGAAGTCACCAAATTTTAGATGAAGCGTCTTACGAATATAATAAAATAAATTTGGTTGGTTTGTGAATTGGTCGTTAATTTTATTGCATGTAATTCTCTTGTAACAAATATGTGGGCAATTTTGTAATAAACTACAATATAAACACGAATACATTTCTTAAGTTTGGGTTGAAAGATTAGTGAATTTGAATTAATTAAATATGATGTAAAAACACAACGATATACCGTTAATTTAATATTTTATAATTTATTTAGAAGTGAATAGCCGAGTTGCAACGAATTTTAAGGGGTGGTTTGGTTTTAAAATAACGGGATTATTATATAAAAATGAGAATCCATTAAGCTTACATTTATTAATGACAACATATACAATAATTAAATCAATTTTAATTTACAAAGCCGGCCTTTTTGTAATGATTAACAATATATACTTTACAATACACAAATATTGGAATTCTTACCTTCTCGTAGAAAAAGAGAACAATACACAAACCCTACGCGAATTGGCAGTACGAGGAAATTGCTCAAAAGGTTACATACAGATACCGTTTTTCAGCTTAGCCTGGAACTCGCCGCTGGAACCATTACTCCACCAGAGATGTTGTACCGCTCCCAACTAAACCCTCTAACTTCCTTGTTGCCTACCTTATTATATACCGCCATGGACAAGAGCAAGTATTCGACCTTAAATCGCCGAATTCAGGACCACTTCACCGATCTCTCTCTCATTCCATCTTTCTTTCCCAACCGCCATTATCCTGTTGCTCAGCCAATTGCAATCTCCAATCTCTTACTTTCCAATTATTATTTTGTACTGTCCACCACTTAATGTCTGCTCTTATTCGTAGATTAATGTTAGAAAAATCCTTATTCCTCGGTTTTTCACACCTTTTGCCCGCTCCAGTATTTTATTTCCTTCGGCGACGGAGACCCGATCATCTCCAATCAAAAGTATTTATCTTTCGACTATTCACCCCTATTCGAGCTATTCACCCCACTTTACCAATGTTTTAGGGAAAATACAATTTCTCATCGCATTCCACATTTCCTTAAATTCCAATGAATTTAGAAAACCCAGGCCAGCGTCGAAGTGTCTAGGTTTTATTAGCAATTGTGCCACCTGTGACTGGAATCTCCAAAATCCCCTTCTACATCGCTAGGTCAGAAAGAGAATTTCACAAGCTTCCTAATTGCAATTTCTCATTAAAAAAAGTATTTTTATTCGCACAAAAGTGGGGCTGTACATTCTACATGAAATTACAAAAAAAGTCCTTGTTAATAAGTCACGACCATTTCGTCAAATTGTCATTCACTTATATCGGAAACTTTTGGCAAGTATTTTCCACATTCATCTGTTCATAAGAACTATTGTATCATTAATTAGTGCCAACATTTTTAATTTATAACTTACGTCGATTGAATATTATAATAATTTACTAAATTCTGAGTACACGCCTGATGAGTTGATATAATTTGACTATGTATTTTCAAATTTACTCGTGTTGTGACTTTGGAGTATATTCACCATCTGTTTTTTTTCCGGAGTTCGTGTAACGCCATGTCTCAAGTCTCGTGAAAAGCGTCTTTGGTTCATTATTGTCCTCTGATCGATTCTGAGTATTTGCAAAAGAATTTTGTGGTTTTTACTTCATCACCTGATTTTACATTTAATTTGACTATTTCTTTATATATCAGGTGTAAAAGTTTAAAGTGTCGTTTATTTTCATTAAAAATACTCAATAATTTATTCAAAGTATCGGCCATCGTTTTTCTTTACACATTTTGACCATATTTCAGATTCCATTTCAAAATAAAGTTTCATCCTTCTACAACATCCATTCACCAAGCCATTTTTCCAGTTCATCGAATGTTACGAAATGCTGCTCGACCAGTGTGTGTCCCAACGGTGGAAACAAATGGTATTCTGAATGAATAAAATCTGGTGAATTCGGCGGGTGGGTAAGAGTTCCCAAACAAGGGCGGAAATGGTACCTTTGATCAGTTCGGCCGAATGTGCAGGAGTATCGTCGTGCACAAAATGTCTTCCAGCTCATTCTGGCCGTTTTTGATCAATGCATAGTTCAACTTCTCTTAGCGGTTGGCTTTAACTGATTTACCAGGCTTGAGAAGCTCGTAATACACGACACCCTTGTGATCCCACCACAGACACACACAGCATTGACTTCTTCCCGAAACGATCTGGTCTCGCACTCGATGATAACGGTTGATCTTCGACATATTTGCCACCGAAAAGAAGTACGCTGCGATCATGTAAACAAATGAATGTCTTATGTATTAGCGGACTGTCATAGCAACAGAATATCTCTTTGGTTTTGAGATATAAGTTAGTTGCCTCTGTGCACCATCTCTTGGAAGAATGGCCATATTTTAAATTGCACACCTGGTAGGTCTATGTGTCCATTTTAACCAATAAAGATGTTTTAAAGGATATGTTTTATTGAAGCCGTGTGAAATGAGACTGTTATCATCGATGCGTCATGATAGTGCATTTTCGTAAATTTCGGTGGTCACGGACCGTCGTACTGATATTTTTTTGGGGTGGTTGGGGTGAGACATAACACGATGATGCCACATTTTAACGTGTGTAGTGATTATTTATTCGTTGAAAAATCTAGGCTTAACCGAAGTCAATAAATTTTCTTCATGATCGACTTTGGTTGAAGAAAATAGCCTCTGTTTTTTTAGTTTGGTTTCATGATATTAGGCGTGTTGTCAAGTAAAAAGTGGAGAAGTGTTTCAAGGGCCTCCCCTCGGCATTATGTTTGTTCCCTCGGACGGCGAATTTGAGAATGACATCGATTGTTGTTGTTTCTGCACAGAAGTCTTCGCCGGTGGCTGTCTGCGTGTTTGCCGGATTTGCATACAATATGGCATGTGCGCAGTACCGTTACAACTTTTCACGCTCCACTGTACGAAGCCAGCTCGCGGCGAAGAGTTGCCCTCCGCTGCTGGCCGCGGAACTCGTTAGCTTAAATAATAATGTCTATAAATGGCTTTAGCTTGTAATTGGCGCACAACAGCTCTATGTTAATGCAACCCCGGGTCCGGGAGAGGAGGAGGGGGAGAGCAGAGTAGTACTCGGTAAATATGCTTTATGTCGCGCGTTTGTATTGTGTTATCTGAAAGCTCTTCCATGTAGCCAGAGTGGGGCGCATAAAACCGCGTCCAGCCCCGCCAGCCGTACAACGATTAAAGGTACCCGACGAAGAAGTGTCCATCTGGAGCCATTAATATTCACCGCCCTGCACTCACACAGCTTATTAACTCTTGTTGACGTCAATAATTCCGTTCCGAGGGAAACATGAAAAAAAAAACACGAAATTTTTGTCCACAGATTATTTTATTCAACCGTTGTTACCTTTAACTAGTAATGAAGCTTTTGTGTAATGTAAATTACTAATTTATTTAACATCAGACGGCAGATTTGGCACATGTCGAAACTTTGTTTAAAAATTTTACTCCTAAGAGCATGAAAATATCTCTTCCAACTTCTTCAGCGCTAAAGTCGTTTTATTTATATTATTCCCTATAATTTTTACGCCATAAAAAGTAAACTAACATTATTATTATTAATCACAAACAGTGAAACATTTTTTAACAATGGCGTGAATTAATTTATATATTATATAGCCACTGCGGCTCAGCTGTCCGAGCGGCATGTAGCAGGACACCTATGGACGTTTGTAGAGCATTTAAATATATTATCTCTACTTATTTATTACACATAAATTTTACACTCTATTACAAGAAATATGATCCCGGAACACGGAAAAACTTTTTTTAGTAAATTTAAATGTAATAAATTCTGACTTTTGGCCATTTTTATTTATTAATAATAGTCAGATAAAGTTTGCTTTTTCATTTATTAATAAAAATTATATTTATTCCCATTGTCGAGAGAAATAATCATTATCCATTGAGTTTGAACTTAACTGAAGATTTTTTCAATTTTTTTGACGTTTCAATTATTTATGTAGGACGAATTATTTTATATTTCTTTATTTAGTATAATTTCTTTATGGATATTATCTTGTCTCTTTAATTGAAAGTGAATGCTTTATATAATTTGTTTATAGTCACATTAACTGCTAGGTCGATTGTCACGTGTTCGCCTGAGATTGTAGATCACCAGGGAGCCGTAAACAAGAAATGAAGGGATCCTCGGCAGCTTCTCGATGTTGCAGATAATGGCCTTGATTCTTGAATTGATTCTGGTTCGGAACGTAGAAAGTAATGAGATGTGAGGACTATCTTAACGGGTTGTAAAGAGAAATAATAAAGTAATAAAGACGTACACGTCTGAGTCTGATCAGGTAAGAATTGGAAGATTGGGATTTATACCAGTTAAAACACAGATATGTAGTTTTAGATGTGTATAATTTACAGTAAGAAAGGACTGGAGTTATGGAAGAAAACTAACAGAGTATAGGTTGCGCCTAAGCTGTACGTTAATCGTATTCAGTGAACTCGTGGACTGGAAGGGTTCTTAAAGATGCGCCGTCTACTTAAGTAGTACCGCTGATGTGCCGATTCGTTCTTCAGCACTCCTGCAACACTGCCGGCTTTATTAACTGTATTGAAATTTTATTAAGGTATACGTCCATCCACCAAAGCAAAATCCCCATCATATAGCGACGGAAACGAGAATTCGTTACACGATAAGTGATTTTAAAATTTAAATTTTTGACTTTAGATGGCTTTCATCATCAGATTTTCTATTTCAGTTATAATTATTTGCCCCCCTGGTTTATCACCCGTAAGTTTATTGATTTATCCACTTAATTTTGGTTAAATACCTGTGAAAATAAACTAGTTTTTCAATTAAAACAGCCATTTGTAGTGAGTTTTCACTGTTTCACAAAAAAAAGTGATACGGGGAATACACTAGGGAAAACTTATTTCTTGATTTGTTGATGTTATATTATATGTGGAATATTTGTTCCTGGAAATATATCTAAACAATTAGTTCTGAACGTTTGTTTATCCATAAATTTACTGATGCAATATGTGATATTGATTTTATATTGTTGTGTTAACGAGGTCAGACTAGTTGCGTATTAATAATTCAAGCTATTTTCATATTAAATCGTTGTGCCGTTTTCTTGTGTGAAGGATGTAATCAATTTGTGTCAGTTTACAGTCAATTTAGTATAAGTTGTGTGCGGCGGTGAAAACCTCTCCGACTGAAGGATTGCTTTGATTTTGGAACTGTATGCGGTCCAATTATTGGGAGAGCTACGCGACCCGAAGCTTTACTATCAACAATGAAAATTGGGCCTGTTTACTGTTCGTCACGCATTATTCCCAGATTTTGCAGCAACATAGCAATTAAACAGGCTTTCCCTGCAAATATTTCAAGAACAGCCTTTTAGTATAAAAGGCAACTTCAATAGAAGTCTCTGAAGTGAATATTTGCTTTTAATTCGGGCCTCTGTTCCTGGGACTAATGGGCACAAGTTTTTATTTTGGGGCTCCGCGCCTCGGCACCAATTACCGCAACCTCTGTTAATTATGAGATTTAAGATTGATTTCCCGGCTGCGAGGGCTCTAATTGGTGCACGGGGTAGCAGATATTAATGAGCCAATTAACTATTGTGCAGCTTTGCAGCGGCAGTAACGGTATAGAAGACTTCTTCAGGTGCTGCCACGGCGAAATAACGAACCAAAATGGGGGTGGGTAGGATCTCACAGATTTTCACATGAATTTTTCTAAAACCTTCATCAATTGTTCGATTAAGATTGACCTCTTCAATGTTCAACTTTTTCTAGTTTTTTTAAAAAAAAACGAAACTCAAATGATCCCTGCCTTTCGTATTTATATTTAGTAGTTCCCTTAGTTCTGGAATATGCTTTCAATAAACTTACAAAATAAAGATTTACACCAATTCAGAACAAAGATTTATATTAAATATATGCTAGTTTATCCGCTTTCTGATTGGAATTTTTACGAGTTTCTCTTGAACTATAAGTTTGATCCGTGGTCTAAACCCAAGTCCAAGAACTTAAAAGAATGAAATATTTCTTTCTTTTAGACTCAAGCAGTTCCGTGTCTCTATTTTCAGAACGTTAATTTGATCTTGCTATTTTAAATTAAAAGTGTTATCACACTATTCCCAGTCTAATTATTTATTTAATTTTCTTGGTTATATTCAGTTAATTTATGAAACCAAAATTTGATCATACGCCTTCAACATCTTTCTGCATATTTAATAACGATTTTTCAGATCCCACGAAAAGATCGAGTCACTATTGTTTTCACATTGAATCTCCATAACGAGAGAATGATTTTACATTTCAATTTAATAGTTAGTGGAATTTTTTCTTTTTCTTTTTATTACGATACCTTATATCCGAGGATATTTCTCTTGTTTTTAAGGGGTATACAGTATTTATTTTAGTGGAATTGAAGCTGAATTTGATGCCAGTAAAACTCTAAATTAGTATATTTTGTGTCGAACAATAAATTAATTTATTTTACTTTCCACAGAAGTGATTAATGATCTCACATAAACGAGCGAAATAAATAATTATGAATGTAATTATAAATACTCTCTCTTAGTGTTGGACTTTCACTTTGGAATTTAATCGGTTTTTGTAAGAGTAGAAATTACAATCTACTTTTTACACAAATACATAGTATCCAAACTTTTTAATAGTAAGAAATCCTAAATACCATACAGTTACAGTAGCAGATAAGTATATTTCGTCAATTGTTCAATTGAAGAATCGTAATTTTTTTCATGTACAATACGTTATTTTGGGAGTTATATTTAGCATTTCCGGATTTGTATAGTAATTATCAATACTTTTTTCTCAAGACTGATGATATCTGTGATATTACCTATATATCCATCTGAGTCTTTGTTTTTTAAACTGAGCAGATTTTTAAATATATATATTATTTGTTTATTGACATTAAATTCACGTCTTTTTGTTGTAAAATTTGGTACTCAAAGTACCCTGATGAACATAACTTATGTGATAAGGAATTAAACGAAATTTTCTACAAGTCGTGAGAAATTCTACTTGAAATCATTGTTACTAATTCTCCTCTGCAATCTACGTGACTGTTTATATGCTTTTTTCCGTTTAAAATTTACCTGATGGTGTCCACGAATATGGACTAAACGACGTAAATATATTCTTTGTTGACAAATTGGCTGTATTGTTTATTTATTAAAATTAATTGTCATATTATATAGCGCAGAGCATTATAATATGATTAAGAAAGAAATGTATTTCACCTTGGAAACCGTACGAAAAATATCACCGGAAACAGCTTTTTCAAATTTACTGTAGGTGCCAAAGGTACATTTCTCGTGGTATTTATGACTATTGTTTATCACGTGGTGTTTATATTTCAGAAAAAGAGAGAGAGGAGTGTATATAAGTTGCCACGTAGATTGTAGACTGAGGAGAGCATTTGAGCATTTTACAGATAAAGGAAGCAACTAGAAAATAATTCAGAAAACCTCAAACAAGATTAGACGGCCGCATCTGCCGATCCCATCAGTATCCACGTCATCAGAAATTACAGAAAGTGTGACAGTGTGAAATTTTAATTATTGCCATTACCGTGTTTATCTTCTATATTTAAATCAAGTGTGTCTTAAATGTAATGATTCGCTCAACTATTGTAAATCAAGAAAAAAGATGACAAAATAAGAAGCTAATTACGAAGTTGTTTCGACTTCCAATTTATATAATTTCAATATACATATATATAATATAACGTGAGTTATTTAAAAATAAATTCTAGTATGTAGCAGCTAATTTAAAATTAGAGAAAACGCTATTGAAATCTCCTTTCGTAGGAAAAGGTGAGATGAGTATTTAAGAAGTAAATATACAATTGGGCTTATCTTCGAATCGTAGTTTTCGAGACAGCATCAGAGAATAGTTCACCAACTTCTTTTTAGAGTTCAAACGCTTCCAAAGAGGTAAATTCTTGGACTGTTCCCACCTGCTACGTGTGAGAAGTATGCGCCTGGAAGATAATTTATCCTAGAGGGGCAGGGGTTAATAAGTCCCGACAGCTCCCGCGTTTGCGAAACTGGGACCAGAAGAGATTCGGTCAGTCAGACGTATGGAGACCACCTGGTGCGCGTAACACTGACTTATCGGGCCCTGGACTCTCATAAAAGCGCCATCAATCAGACATCGACTACGGCTGCTGGCTCCTTCAACGACCGAAATTGTGAAAATCCTACCCTCGTGGATAAAGTAGCCAATATCCAACTCAACGACAGACGCACAGGTTATTGACATTGTTTTGGTTTTCGAATGGGCTCACGCAGACGAAAAGAAAGCTATATTTCTTCTCCTTATTCGCGGTTATTATTTGTTTCACCTAAATCAAGGTCGATACCCCAATTCACCTACCGCGTCGATTTCTCAGTAATAGAGAGGAGACTAGGTGAACGAACAGCAAATGAATACAAATGCACTCCCGTTTCTGGTAAAAGTTATCTGAGAAATTATACTAAATTATTTCCCTCTATAATTGTACAATAATTACATTCACAAGATACTGGGATTTAAATATCTCCGCGATTCCGCGGGCTCGTCTGCTGGACCGTCACCATGTTTCAGGAAGAGGATTCCACTGCTCTTTGAACCTACTCTCGTGAGAATAAATTAAATTGAGAGAATGAAGACAAGATAACGGCGACTAATAGAATGTATTATTTGGATTGATCGTCGTTTAATATACACTAAGAGGGTAGTGGACCAAGAAAGTGTATGCAAGAGATCAAGGTTTTGGTCATCAAGTGTAACCGGAGAGAAAAATAAGAAACAGTAGGAGTAATATTTAGTAATTATTTTAGAAATTTCGGACAGAAGTGACCCGCATAAATAATTTTCTGGTTTAAAATTGACTTTTGGTGCTCCTTATCCACGGCTGTATGGTAGCGAAAGACCGTACCTGGCATAGGTTATTCTGCAGCTAAAATCAAGTCTCCAAGAAAAAATGCAATAAAATACGAAACAATATTTCACTGAATAAAGTATTACTAATTTGGCGGACGTTCGAAAACTGGCGTCGTTTTTGCATGAATAACAAAATTAACTATATTATCCAACGGGAGTCTGCTTATGTGGCTAGTGTAAAATCTTTATCCACTATACGATCCGGATGAAATTCAAACATTTTTTAACAAAAATATATCAGCTGTCTATACATCAAGCAGAGCATTTAACAATTTTTCGTATAGTATTGTGGTCTCAAAATACAGTGGTCATAAGTATTTTTAAATATGGGCTACACTTAGACTACTTTTATGGGCATATTGTCTGAATTCTTTATCGGTGATCTCCGAGATCTGTTACTGCTCATGTTCCTCGTGAGGTGCTGCGGAAGAAGGTTTCACTGCTTGCCGCTCTCTTTGAACCTACTCTCGTGGTCCTGAATCGCGGGGCTAGCTCAATTAGTATTTCATCTACCAACTATCAACTGTATTACTGCATTATCTCCACATTAAATAACTTCCAATGACTAAAATTCTCTCCTCTACACTATTAAAAAAATTTATACATTTATCACCAATTATCTTACTCTTCAATTACTGTCCAACTTCTCCTTTTGCCCTGCATTACTCAACTTTGCAGATCTTCCCGACAGTTGGGTGAACCAATATTCCACCCAGCAGGTTTTTTAACTCTGGATGGTCAGGCCAGTGAGAATCGAAACCATGCCCCCTTATGGTAAATGATTCACATTTCCTTGGCTTCGAATTTCCATGGAAAATTTAGCGTATGTGCTAAAACATGTTAATAAACGACTGTTGCTATTAATTCCCGGGATTGTAATTGACTACGATGTCAACTTTACGTTGAAGAACGATTCATTGTAATATAATTCTTTCTTACTCGATCTAAAAGTTATCTGACCCACAATTTATATAGATTAGTTTCTGTTACAAATGATTTTAGTCAGTCTATTTTGTACGTCTGTAACTTAAAAATTATCTGAAGCTATTTAAAGAAATCTGAATTAGTGTATCAAACCGTATTAACGAATGTCTACTGTCATTAAATAAATTTCCAAATTTACTTTAAAAATCACTTCAAACATGTGAAAATATAGATAATATTTATCATTATTGAATTTATTTTTAATTTGATTCCTTTGATTTCTAAATACTGACTAAACTTGGAATTCCTCGTCTGTATTTCCCCCGCAGTAGCTAATATCTCCTCATTTAAACAGTGATTTTAAATTTCACAAATTTATATTGGATATGGAAAATAAATAATGACACTTCATATTTAAATACTACGTTTCAAAAATTGGCTTTGCAATTACGCATAATGGATTAAAACTCGTTATTAGCATCGAAATGCCTGTATTTTTGTGTGTGATTAAGTTGAAGTAATTATTTATTTATTTGGCCGCCACAGCATTAGCGGGGGTAGTTTCCGAATTGCAGAGGTGGTTAATTGACTATCATTAACCTTATTTTACTGAGGTTCGCGTGTAGACAGGAATCAAATGTGAACGCTTTAAAGACTACAGAAATCGAAGCCAGGGTGAAACTTAAACAAAAATGTATTGATAATTTCTGCTTCCTTAAATCAATAAACTCGTCAATATTTCAGTGACCGATATTTAATTGGAAGGTACATATTTCTTTTTACAAAAATCAGTATGTAATACGTGAAATTAATTCTTATTACTTGACTTAAACAAGTGAATATTATTTTGTAAAAACTTTAAAAAAATTAGTGCCCTTTTGTTATAATTTCTATAACTTCTCAGTTTTATTCTGGGACTCTTATACATCGTTAATAACAGAAATACTTTATTGAAACGGAAGATCTCTACATCCTTTGATTTTGACAAGTATCTGTTCATTGTCGTCAATAATTTATTTCTAAATGCTAATTTATATACGTTCTTCGTCCTTCATTTGGCTATTCGATAGACGCAATATAAAATGGTGCAAACATACCATAGAATCCTAAAACATTTATGGTAAAAAGTCCAGAAATTACTAATCTCAATATACCGTTATTCTCATATATTCTAGCATCGGTCGTTTAAGTGATTTATCATGTAATTTTGTGGCTCCAGCAGCACAAATTCGTGTTTTCATCTTCAATAAATGGAATCAAGGCCTTCTGGTCAATCATCCTGTCTACGTCTGTTCCACAATCCAATAAATGGTTTGATATATTTCTAGGCACATAGACTTATTGCCTCATATTCCACTTACTAAATAGAAGAAATTCACTTATCAACAATTTCAACAGATAATAACTACGCCCGTGTTTGTCTTACTTATCGTACTTCAATTTTAGGCGATAAGTCGTTTATACACCAGAGAAAAAATAAAAACGTACAGAGCTCTTATATTTAAGTAAAAAGATTCCTGCAATTAGTGTTAAAAATGGTTAAAATGCTATAAAGATGCATATTGAAGACAGTTTTTCTCTCCTACTATAGAATAACAAAATCTAATCCAATTGTCACAACGTCAACAACCTGACGTTATCTCGTAGACACAAAGAGTCCTGGCTTTTGGTAAGCTGTATTGAATCCTTTTTTATCCTACTTGACATCCTAGGGCGGCTAAAAATGGGAAAACACAGCTACTAGGAAACATTTTTTATTTATTTGACTGCAGTATAAATCAAACAGCGCCAGAAGAGAAACAGACTCCATCCAACGAAACGTGAGACTGAGAATTATCTAGGTGATTTTTATCTAACGAGGATTAGCTTATTACGTCAGAGGTTTAAGGATACACTTACACCAGATTATGCTACTTGCTATCATTTTCCATCCTCTTACGTTTCTCTGAAAAGTTAGGGAAGAATGCTTGTTGCATTTAATTGGTTTGTTCATATAACTAATATGTGAAAAATATTTAACACGAGATGGAAGAAGCCTTAATTATAAGTCTTGTGTCTAAATGAAGCAACCTTTGTTTTCAGCTAACATGAGGATCATTTGTTCATTATATCCCTTTTATTTTACAAACAGAGAGAGAATTATTAGAGGAATTCAACAGTTTGAGATATACTGTCGCTGGTGGTTTTACGTCAGGGTAGTATAAAACCTCACAGCCCTCTTAATTTTTATGAAACGCTTGAACATATATTTATAAACTAAGTAATGAGATTAATTTCACTTCATATTATAAATAAAATATATTAAGTGGCCAAAAGTCGAAATTAGAAGAATTTTAATTCGAAATAAGACAATTCGTGCCCGATTTTCGGGACCGCTTCAGTTCTTTAATTAAAACCTAAACAGAAATTCTGTATTAGTATTGCAACATCCAAGGTCCAAAAATGAATTTGGACTAAAAATTCTTCAACTTCTGACTTTTGGTAATTTATTGCATTTTATGGACATATCACCTATTATTTTACTTAATTTAGCTATAGTTGTGTTGGCTGAATTGACGTTTTAGATTCAAAATAAATATTCTATAGTTTTAAAGTAATTTTTGTAGTGTTCTATTTAAATATTTTAAAAATGTCCAGGTGT
The DNA here is from genome assembly GCA_034510155.1 of Eucriotettix oculatus. Classification (NCBI taxonomy): domain Eukaryota; kingdom Metazoa; phylum Arthropoda; class Insecta; order Orthoptera; family Tetrigidae; genus Eucriotettix; species Eucriotettix oculatus. The sequence continues at coordinate 51,118,443 of CM067381.1, forward strand.
TTTGTTGATTTATCGACTTGCTTCGAATGAATATGCCCCTATTTATACTATTTCAACTATTTCTTAATTCTATTATTTTTGTTACTTATTCTTCTATTTACATGATTTGACTATTATGGCTGAGTAATTTGTGACTTCTTCTTATATTTTAACGTTTCGTGGTACTAAAAAGTTAACAGTATGGAAACACACACAGCATTTATGCCCTCGCCGGGATTTAAACCCTGGACTTGTGCATTTTTTATTTTATTGAACTGTACCTTAGAAATAAATTGAAAATGAAAAATTATTGGCAAATGTAATCACTTAGGGTTTTATCTCCTTGAATGAAGAGATTACCGATTTTTATTTCCTAAATTCTTTTGCCATCAAACGTTTGGAGTGTTCTATATCTCATAAAAGTCAGTTATTGTTTAGTAGTAGATCTAAATTTCAGCTATTCAGCCCCGTCGGATACAGGTCGCCTATTTAGAAATAACTTTGCAAGTCAATGTAAACAAACTGCAATTATTCTTAATGAATTTGAATTTCTATGCCAAAATTAGATTTCCCCGTCGAAGCAGTCTTCATGGTTTGGTTAACGTGCATGAAATAAATCCAAAAAAGACTGGGTTGTACAGTGTACAAAAACCTAGGTAATTATTATTATTACTTTCCGGCGTGTCATTATAAAGCATGCAGCGTGAAATCTCATGGAAAACTGCCTACCATTATGTCATTAACCTCCTGTCTTCAAAGACCAAGACAACTCTTCACAGCGGAATAAAGGATTGAAAACTTGAAAGGAAACCGACGGCGAGGTGGCGAGGGAGGTGGGGGAGGAGGGTGAACCCGTGGCGCTGCGAGCGACGACTTTGGGAACTACGTCGCGGCGCCTCCCGAAATAGCAGACAGCGGAGAAGAGAGATGCTGTGCGTGTCTGCAAGATCGCCGTCGCCACTTTTAAAAAGGAGGGCCGAGCGGCCGGACGATGCGTCCTTATTGCATTAGCCAGGGCCGCGTGCAATTGCCTGCCACAGTAATGAGACAATGGGTGTAGTAGATCGATCCCCTACGCCCAGCAGCCACCCCTCCGCACTCTGACGAATCAATAAGGCCACTTATTGCATTGGATCATACTTGAGAGGGGAGTGCCGCCACCGCCGCCGTCGTGTGGCTAAAACACTAGGCTGAAAGTGGCTCGAGTTGCGTGGGAGTTCTCTCTGTCTCTCGCAAACACCGCCCGATACTCCGACGCACTCCACTCGAGTGTTTAATAGCTGTTAAGGGCTACTCGAAAAAATGCGAAACTCTGCAACGACCGCCTTGGAACAACAAGTGCGAATTAATACCTGAAGGAAAAAAATCACTTATAAGTTAAATGTATATAGGATGGATTTTCTTTTACAACGGACCAGACAGCAGAGAGTGGAGCTCCTTGGAGAAATCGAGGGTGACAATTATACTTCACGTAATATTTTAAAGAACTTGGGGCTAAAACTCGATAATGCATAATTATAAAATTTGTTGCACAAACGTGATTATTCTACAAATTAAAAAGAAAATATTGAACACTGAGAGGTCACAGAAATGTCGTCGGGAACAACCCAGGTTATCGAAGTGTTGCTATTGAATTTTTTTAGTAATATCATGCTAACAATCAAAATAATTCCTAGCTTAAATTAATTTTAAGGGAATAAAGAAGCTGTAAGCTTACCGAATTTAGCCGATGTTTGGCGAAGGTGACCGAAGTTTTGTTCTATAGCCTGAGCTGTAATAGTTGTTTGGCAATAGATACTACATTTGTTATCCTTAGCTCTTCTGGCTGCTTACGAAAGATAAACAAAGCGTCGTTCTTGCTCATAGAATGATTATCAATAAAGTTGATATGGAAAATATACTCGTGGAAAGCAAAAATCATTTAGATAATTCAAAACTGAATTCATTCACCTAACAAGTCTTGATATCCTAAAGCTACCCTTAAAATTTTCTCCATTCGTTCACTTAAGTTTCCTGAGTTAATTAACCTTTATTGCTCATTATTTGTGTATACAATGACTGTTTAAGAAACTCAACGGTATTAAAATTATTTACAATATTTTATTTTATTAAGTGGTTGTTCGACTAATGTGAAAAGTATAAAATACACGATTTTGCTCAAATATTGAAATTATTCAAGGAACCATAGGAAATAAAAACGAGGATGATCGTGAAGTCAAAGAGGAACGAGAGGTGAATAACGAGACTTACATGAAGAAATAAAATATAGTAGTTATTAATGTCTGTAATTTCACTAATTTTATGTCAGTATTGGCCTTATTTAAATTTATAAGAAATAAATAATTTAGGCTGAAGTGACTAATCGTGTTGGCGAATATACTTAGAATCTTATTTGTCGGAAAGCCCATTTTGTATAAAGTTAAGGTAATCGACTTCCAGGAGCCTTTTCAAACAACAATCAAATTTCGTTTAGGACCTTAATTTGATATATTTCGTTACAGTTTTTGCCTAGTAGCGAAGAAGTAATATTTCCTTGTGATTTATTCAAGGAATTTAGTTCTAAAAATTCTCCAAGGATATTAATTAATAAGCTATGATCTTCAAATGTTAATGTGACATAATGAGAGTTCATAATTTACCTAATTTCGAACTGCTGCTCCTCCTTTGCTGTATCTCGTCTGTACCGTAACTAATTTTAGAATCTGCCTAAAAATCGTAAGATATTGTAGAGTTTAATTATTGTATCGTTTGTACCATTGCATATGGTTACTGAATCCAGATATTTCAATCCCAAGGGGTCTAGTCAACCGGAACGTGTCTCGTCTTCTTCAGTAACGCTGCGGACATTCACTTGGGGGTTCCCGATGCCCTCCCTGTCACAATCACGCCATTACACGCGCACGCAATTGAATAACCTGCTAAATGCCCTCGAAATCGATGTATCGATACTGTTATTGTATCGATATAAGCTGGGCTGGCCGCCGCTATTAGCCGTGGCTGTTATGCGTCCGAAATTGGAACGCGTGATATTAGCGGCTGGAACCATTTGGCCGGGGAAAGGAGATTGGCCGGCCAACCCCCTCCTCCCCCCCTTCCCATCCCCCCTCCCCCGCCGGCTCAGTTTCCAATTTCTTTTCCGTTTTGCTGTTTCCTGGCTGCGGCGCATAAACAGAACAGAAAGCCATCCATCTCTCGGCTGTTTCCAATATCCAGTCCAGCGCAATATAGCCTCCCCTACCGCCTCATATTATACCGGCGGCGCGGCCTTGATGAAAAAATAATAATCTGAGAGAAAGCGCCGGGGAGGGGCGCCTTTCTCCCCCCTCTTTTCCCCCCGCGTAAGATATTCAACTCATTTCTATACGACAAGGGCTTCGCCAACACATGCCACGGCTTCTCCTAATGTGATCCGCTGGCCGCAGAGCGCCCTCGGAGAGATTTTTCAGTGCTTACCAAACTGCTCGGGAGCTCACAACCTTACAAATTTTCTAACACTGAATCTCCTTTGCCACCGCAGCCACCGGATGAAACTCCTACGATCACTCGTGCTCTGCTCTCCAATGACCGTACTTTACAACAGCCATGGCACAAATTATTTATATTATACATTTTAGAGGTAACATAATAGATTATACTGGAAAATTACTTGTTGATCCTAGTACCAGAGTCGCTGAAAGTCAGTGAATAACGAGGGAATGACATGATTAATATATTCTGTAAATCTGCCAATCAAACTACAACACTGTATGCCAATGTTACTTCCCTCGGCTCTGCTCCTACTTCGATGACTTTTTTACTTATATTGATTTGGCGCCAGGTAATTTTACCAAGGAAAACCACCCAAAGATTTTTATTTTAAAACAGCTGCCCATTTATTCGATCAATAATATTAACAAAATCCTTCAGGAAGTTGTTATACATATAATTTTAACCTCCGTTCTCCGCTGCGGTTATTAAATTTCGTCAGATGAACTCTTATTTATTCAAATTCCTTATATGAGGAATTTTGTTCGCAAATTTGTTACTTCGTTGGCTGATTAGTATATTTCTGATACAGGCGTTTTATATTTTAAATAAGTATCGATTGTTGTTGTGTTATTCAGTTCTAAGATTGGTCTGATGCAATCCTCCATGCTAACCTATCTTGTGCAAGCCTTTTCATTTACGCAAAATAACCACATCCTTCCTAATCTGTTTAGAATATTCCACCCTTTCGTTCCACTTCTGTTCTTACCCCACGCACTTCCCTCTGATTCTAATTTTACAAGATCCTCATGTCTCAAAACGTGACCTATTAATCTGTTTCTTCTGTTGGTCAACGTTCTCCATATTGTTCACTTTCCCCCTATTCTGCTTCGAACTTCCTCGTTAGTGACTCTATCCACCCATCTGACTTTCAGCATTCTCCCATAGCTCCACATTTCAAAGGCTTTTATTCTTTTCCTTTCTGCAACTCCTACCGTCCACGTTTTGCACCCATATAACTACACACCACACGAACATTTTTAGCTATCATTTATTAATACTCACACTTATATTAGCCGTAAATAAATTCCTCTTTTTGGCGTAAGCCTTTCTTGCATCTGCTATCCTACTCTTTATGTCTACTATACTTCTATCATTCCCAGTTATTATGATGCCCAAGCAGCCGAATTTCTTAACTTCTATCAAAATATCCCATCCCAATCTAACACCCTTTGTTATCCTGCCGTTCCCCATACTAAACTCCATTACCTTGGTTTTCCCTCTATTAATCTTCTATCTTCGGTACGACGTTCATGCCATTTATTATGGTTTCCAAGTCTTCTTCTGACTCCCCTAATAATACAATAGCGTAAGGTTTTTATTTATTCTCCTTGCAGTATATTCCTTTTCCATACTCCGTTTTAACCCTATTCAGCGCTTGTTCTATATATTAGTTAAACAGCATGGGCGACAGACTGCATCCTTGTTTTATTCCTTTCTTGACTACGGCTTTCTTTTATTGATCTTCTATTCTAATTACTGCTGCTTGTCTTCTGTAGAGGTTATATATAAGCCTCCTTTCTCGATATTTTATTCCAGTGCTCTTAAAAATCCTTTATAGTGTGTTCCAGTTCACATTGTCAAACGATTTTTCTAAATCTATAAATGCCATGAACGTTAGCCGGGTTTTTTATCTGCCTTCTGAAATTAGTCGCAAAGTCAATATTGCTTCTCTTATCCCTACATTCTTCCTAAAACCAAACTGATCTTCTCCTAACTCTCATTCTATTTGACCTTCCATTCTCCTGTAAACTATTTTTGTTAATAATTTGCATGCGTGGGATACTAAACTACCTATCCTAGTAGAGTGATAACGTGTCCAAACCAACGTTGAAATCGGCTGTTCGATTAATATCGTGTCTATTGGTGTCTATTGAACTCTTTCTCCAGGACATCGTTCATGCAATTTATTATGGTTTCTAAGTCTTCTTCTGACTTCCTTAATACTACAATATCATCGGCTAACCGTAGAATTTTTTAAGGCTGCTAGGGAATTGATACCCTGACCACGTATCAGCCCAAATTCGGAATGTGTCACGCCAGATGAGAGTCCGCAACCGCCTCGGTAGGCCTAGGCCCTCAGGAGGGCTGTTGAACCATTGGGAGAAGAAGAAGAACCATAGTATTTTTATTTCTTCTCCTTGTAGTAAAGTATAGGTTATCATTATAATTTCTGGGTAATGCCTGACTCTTAAAGCACAGATTCTCAATAGGATGTATAAAATGCGATAATAATAAAAAAAAGCCGATTGTGTCCGATTTATTTTCCGGTGACGATGCGAATCCTGTTTTACATAAAACAAAAAAAAGTGGAACTTTCAGTTTAATTTTCCGTACTACAGTAATAAAATTGCTATATTCCGTGGTACATGGACGTGAGAGATCCTCTTGGAAACAACATTAGCGAGATGATAGGCGATGTAGTTTCGCAGGAAGCAGGCAGAGAATACGATAGCTGCTAACGAATTTGCGATCTTTCTCTCGTAGTTCCTTTTGCTCTCTCCCATCTCCTGTAACGATCGCAGCTAATCGAAGCTATGTGAATTACTCGTAATCACAACGTTTACTTATGCCCAAGCTGTGACCGTAATTACAAAATAATCTTTTAGTCCTTTACGGCAGGCTGCAAGTCCGGGGAGGATAACTTGCCCGGCCGGTACAGAAATGTGCAGACGGGAAAAGAAACAAAAAAGAAAACCGGGATTCCTGCGGCCGTAAAATTTATGTGCATCTAAAGTGAGTGTACCCAGGGAACAGGTTGTCAGGCCTCTTTAAGCATTACCTATATCGCTGTGCAAAGACGGATTTAATGGGAATATAATGGAACTAGTATACAATTATTAATACCTTGCAATCAATTTCGAAACATACGAACACTACTTTTTTCTTCATATTTTCGGACTGCTTTATCGCACTCGCCAAGGAGAACATTTTTAAATGTAATATAATTAATTTAGAGGGAAAATAGAATGCTGACTAGGTTGAAGCCTTGGCCTTTGGTGAGAAACGAGGGCAGGTGTAGACCATGTGTCTCTTGAAGCTGCATCCGGTAATTAAAAGGTCTTATAGGTGCGGATGTCTATTCGTGACGTCAGATCCTTCAACGCGTAATCACATGGTTTTACAATGATAGAGATAATATTTTTCTATTGTGTTAATACTGAAATGTTAATAGTTGAGAGTATCTAACCACAGAGAAAAGATAGCTAACACTGCCTACATAGTCAGAATTAATTTTTAAATGAAATAAAAGTTTAGAGACCCCAACCTGGCAGAAAAGGTTGCTAATGACCAGTAGCTGTTAATCGGACACAAAACAAAAAATTTTGAACGTTTTTTAAAACCTCTGAAGTTGCAAGAGAACATTTAAATTAATATTTACGTCATGAATTGAAATAGAACAAAATTTAAACTTAGAAGAAATATAGTTAATAGCACAAATAACAATTTAATTTTCCGCTGAAATGTGTCCACATAGAGCACTCTTGAAAGTTTTTCTGTTTGAATTTTTGACATAAAATATTAATTTAAATACACCTGAAGAGGTTCCATAGAAAGACACTAGAAATGTACTGTTTTCAATACGTTCTAAATTTTTATTTCAATTAAGAATTAATTTTATCTAAATTGACCGCGTTGTTCATTTAATATTGAAATACGTTACTTGGCGTTTTAACTTGCTAATTGGCTCTTTCAGATATATTATATCAATGTAGAATAATGATAGCTGAACGGAGGTCTATTTATTAGTAGTTTATATATATATATATATATATATATATATATATATATTGTAGCGGATTCCGCGTTCCTCCGTATTCGAGGAATTCTCAATTCCTTTAGGGCGCCAGGTATTTTTCACAAAAAACACCAAAAATTGATTTTAGTAGTTTTAATTCCTATCAGAGCATGAGAAATAATTATATCTGCAGGGCGTGGTCATTCTCTCGTCGTCCCGCCGACACAACCTGCTCCTTCCATTACCCCATGACGACTCTCCCAAATCGCCAGCCTACATTGTTGGCCCAAGTTGCGTCAGTTCCTCAACAATTACAACTCGCAAGCTGGCCTGCATTGTTAAGTGTAACTTTTCATGTTACAATATATATGTAATCCCCACAGTTGTGCCAATTGTAATGAAAAGGAGAATGGGGTTTATTTATTATGTATTGAGCTCCACCGTTGGATGACAATTGTGATAAAATAAAAAACTGGAAGTATAATTTACTTATTAAAAAGGGGTCAATTCATGAAAGGCTTGAAAGAGAAAAGAAAAAATTAATAATTCAGAATTTCATAACAATAAAATTAAGATTTGATATGCAAACAAGAGAATTGAATAAAATGGTTTACAAATGAATACGGTAGTATTAATGATTTTGTATTGAGGCTCTTAATAACAGTTCACCTGTGGAGTGAACCAAAAGAAGCAAAGTTTTCTATAGCAAATATATCTGTAAATGCGAACTAACTAAATTAAATATCAACGATTCTATAGAAGACTGCAGCTGCATTATCTGGTGGCGTTTTGTTTCGGGTTGACGATTTGGAGGCGTCTGAATTCTCGTTGACTGCATCAGATGATCTGGCTATATAGGTGACGCGTTGGGCAAAATAGTGGAATCTTCTACCAAATCTACATCTGCCGAGGTTTCTAGAGCTCCACCCACCCAGCTCTCGCCAGCGGCTCGTAATTTTACTATCCCTCTGTCTCAAAACTTGTCCATGTCATTTCGTTTCGCCCAGACCCTAAATTTGTCATAGTTTCAAGGAGAAAGAAATATAACAGTTTGGAAGTCTACCGCGAATTAATCCGTGTGTTTCAATTTACTAATATACATCCAACACCTAGTAACTCTCTGGTAGTTTCTTTTACATGACTACTTATTTTTTCTGTGTTCCGTTGTTTCAGTTGAAGTAACCGTTCAGCCTCAAATAATCGTTATTCATTAATATATACTTATGCATGTAGGATTAGACGAAATACACCGGTTCAGGTGTTTCATTGCGGAACAGCACATATATTTACTGTTACCAGACATTGGAAACAAGTGACCTCCATAAAAAGTTCAATTTAATAAAATCGCCAGTCTCTCATTTCAATGGGGGGTGCATAATATTGTTTTTTATTGTGGCTGCCTGTATTCATTTGCGCTGGTTTCGAAATAGAGCCGCATTTTCGACCGTTGAGCTATTTATTTATGTATTGCTGGGAACATTTATTTTGCTTTCATTACAGCCTCAGTCACACGGATACGGCGGGGAGTGGGGGGGGTGGGAGGAATTCGGGGGGGGGGGCGGACTAGGTGGCTGCTTGCTGCATTGTTGCTGTTCACCCCGCCCCACAGAAACTGTTGCCAATATTTTCAATATTCATCTTTCCGTAGATATAAATTCTAAAAGTCAAATGGATTGCATTTGTAATGGCGCTTTGCCCCGGGATCGACGCATGCAGCCGATGTACATGCGCATACAATTAAGATGAATTTGTCAATCAGGAATAGTAGAACGCTGTTGGCCGGGCCCCGAGGCTGGCTGCGAAATTTTCGTAAAAATTGTTGCCTTTTCGATAAGCCCACCCTCTCCTACCGCCTCATAACTGTATATTTGCTATTCGAAAAGTATATTTCACATGCTGCCAGTTTGTGTGACATTAATTTGTATATTTATCCAGCTGCGGATGTCATACTCTCCAATAAAGAATGGCCATAACGGTCGGGACCTACAAAATATTCTATGTAGCTTTGTTATTATTTTGTTCATAAAAGTTAATTTGAATGGCCTGCGTTCGTCAGACCATGTCGAAGCAGGTGATGCAATAAAATCCGTGCCGATGATTCGTCGTGTCTGACCCGATAGTTTATTCGAATGCTATTTTTATTAAAATCTCATTTCAATCAGCAGATTACATTCAGCTCATTTTATACTCTACTATTACCAGAATTTATCAATGATGATGATAATCTATTAGTGTCTACTTTTGGATGTATCCTTTCCTAATACATATAATGTTTATGAATTTAGGGGGTTAATACTTATTTTCGAGCTGTGTTTTAGTCCTGTGCTTCATATATCACGTTTTAAAATCCCATAACAACTCGATTATTTAATAAATTTTTCATTAACTTACATCTTACGACGGTCAATTATCATAAATTAGATTTTATTTCGTAATTTTTCTCGTATATATATAGATACTATTTTTAAATAATATATTTGTAATTCAAGAACGTTGTTGTTGTGGTATTCAGTCCTTAGACTGGTCTGATGCAACTGTCCGTGCTTACCTATTGTGCGAAAGCCTTTTGCTTTCTACCTAGCTACCACATCCTCCATAAAAATCTAAGCGTATTCAATCCTTGACCTTCCTATTCTATTCGTACGCCACACACTTTCCTGTAATGCTAATTTTACAAGACCCTCATGTATGAAAACGTGGCCTATTAATTTTTTATCCCCTCTATTAGTCAAAGTATCTCTTCCCTTATTCTGCTTAGAGCTTCCTGAATAGTTACTCTATCCGCTCATCTGATTTTCAGTATTATTTCATAGCACCACATTTCAAAAGCTTCTATTTTTTCCTTTCTGTAACTCTTACCGTAAGGAATGAGAATTAGAAAGATAGTACTTGAGCCTGAGCTTTCAGGTCTGTAGGACAGAAGGGTTTCGCTCCGGTTGGAAGTCGACTCTGATAGTTCTGATAGCAGTTTTGTCCCGAAAAGCGGAGGTCCCTGGTAGTTTTTGCGTCCTGTTCTTCTAATTCAAAAAGCCGAAATACTTTCAAACAAAACATTTAAGTCCAAGAAACTGAATTGAAAGAACGGGATGAAAAATTTCATCCGGATCGGAAATAGAAATCAGTAAACACATGATCGATTGATACACAATATCAGTTCTTAACTGAAGGCTATGAAGAATATGATTCAGTAGGTTAGCCTGATATTAGGTGTGTATAATGATGGAGCAATCTCGTACCTGACACGGAGTTCAGTTGGAAATGAGCTCCACGTACCAGTGGTTATTAAGAGTATATTTAGATTAATAAACTTTAATAATTTTGGTTACAACAATTCAAAATTATAATATTTATTGAACGGACGTATATTATCTCTTATAATAGCAGATTATTTTCTATGAAAAAATATAAATGATTCTTCTATAAAAATTTGCAATATTTTTAAGATATTGTGCATTGTAATTAATTTATTACATATATTTGTATGAAGGAAAATAAGTATAATAGTAAACAAAATATATAAAAGGGGTCTTAAGTGAACGAAATGTTACAACTGCAATCGTGTTATAAAAAACATTTCTGAAATTCTGAATATTCAGCAGTTTTCGTCCTCATTTTCCTCGAGAATAAGGAAAGTTATGAGGAAACCTAATTCTTGGAAAAGATACCAGTGACCCGATGCATTTTTTTGTTTCTTAGAAATGATTTACATAGTTGGCATCTCTGATGCAATCGATTTATCTTTCAAATATTTCTCTAATCACTCCATAATTACTGTGACTCGTTTTGGTTTCTGGGAATCCTGACCTATAAATACTTTTAAGTATGTTATCAAGTTCTATTTAGAGCTTATTTCGTTTCAAATTATTTAAAGGCTGAATTTGAATTGTTCTTAATGATGAAATAAGGTAGGTTTGGACCACAAGACTTTTAAAGATTTGTCGTATCTGTTAGACTTAACCTAGAGTATAAAATAAAAGCAAATTTTCCCACTTATCCAGCTTCAGCCAAGGTCGTTCCGCCACGACTTTTACTTTATAAATCCATAAGGACTTCTTTGTTATCGGTCTGAAGGTCGTTTGCTGGCATACGACACAGGAAAGCAAATTGTTCTGTAATTAACAAGATCAATGTTACGGAAACTGACCTTCGTGTTGGATCGCAGCTTCGAATGACAAGCCTGTTCATTACTGAAGATGTGGATCAAGGTCGCTTCCTCCTATTGTAACTTTCATCTTACAACGGGATCAAGTTAGGTCGAGGCTGCGGAAACTTCACGTTATCGACAATTAGGGGTATTGTTTACAAAGTATAGTCTCCATCAAACTCCAATAATAAAAGTTATAAACTTAAATTTGGGTCTTTTTTCAATAAAAATCAGTTATTATTTGTCATTTAAGCGAATTGTAAGATTTGTATCCCTTAAATTTTACATTTCATGTTCTTTAACTTTCAACCCGTTTAAATTTGGTTAGGTTAGACTAGCAGACATTATATATATGTATATATTAATAAATTTCTCAGTATATGGCAAAAATCTTGCAACTACTTCAAGACAAATTGCAGAATTTTGAATCACTACATTGTGTAGGAATGTATCTAATGCGAAATAAACCAACTTCGTGTTTTAAAGCAGAAAAGCCCTGGTTCTATGTAAGGTAAAAATTAGCGCAACTTTCATATTCGCATTGCCGTAAGTTTGTCTGGAATGTAGCTCCATTTTAACAAAACGAATTGGTCATAGAATATTCATAAAATGCTCAGTATGAATATTCATGAAAGTCTGCCAAGGGGAGGCAGGATTTTTTCCCCCTCGGCGGTCAAATAGACGGACATGGAAGCAGTAATAAGTACTTTTTGCATGTGCTTGTCGAAAAGGAGCAGTGTTTTGAAGACGACATTGTTCGACAATTTTAAAATATACAAGGTAGTCACAGAGGTGCATATAAATTTGATCTTGGAGGGAATCGTTACTCGTTATAGGACATGTTTATATGATAAGTCTCTGGCTTCATGAATATTGACAACGTTTTGAACCTTCCCTGCGACATGTTTTCATTAATTTTTTACCATCTTCGTTGGCCCGATTATTGATTTTTTTATATTGTATTCCAGTAAGGTTGTTTCATAATAATTTTAAAGCCCGTCCGTAGGTCAAATCAGGATTGGATTGACTATTTTCGCCAACGGAGTTTGAATACGCAAAAGAATAGGACTGAAACTGGAATCATGTACTGGCTAGGTTCCTACCCTTAATAAAGGTTGCATTAAGAAATACATTTTTTTGGTCTCTCTTGATAACCTTTTTGCTGTACGTAATGAGTAATTGGTTTCTATAACGTATTATTTTGATAAGACTTTTGTCAATCTATTTTATAATTTTTTACTTAATTCTGTTAGTTTCTTCTTATCTCTCTTTATAACAATGATAAACAGTTTTATGGAACCAGTTTGACCCTTTCATTTTTATTTAAGTGAAAAATAGCATTCTTTTAAAATAGTAGTACAATTTCGTTAACAACCTTATTATGTTTCCATTTACAGTCGAACTCTTTTATAATTCTTCTTGTAAACTAAATACGATGATTTTATTCTTACTGGTATGAAGAATCAAAATTACAAACATAAATAAACTAAATTGAAATACAAAATTTTCATAGAAAAATATTCTTGACGTTTTGATTGCAGCTTCATGAGAGGATCGTCAATAGGAACTATGATGAATTTTAAAGCACTGGAGTAAATCTACAGTCGAAATCGGTCAGCTGAAAACTTATAATTTTCCTTACTCATATATTATTTTTGAATGATTAAATGTAAAACAGTTGATCTTAAAGTCAAGTTGAAATAGTTGAATATGACAAGTCAAGTTCTTTACTGAAGTCACGGTCGATTTATTTCATGATTTCAAGTATGTTTCAAGAATGTTCAATGAATTTTAAACGTTCCATATCATTTTGCATATCGGTACTTTATAACTTCAGAGAAAGGTCTGGAACTGTCCAAAATAAATCAATCACGGTGGAATGCCTGGTGTGTTATTGTTGTTTTATTTTCGTCTGGTCGTAGTCGTCCCAAGGAAGTTTCCCCAATTTCAAGATATTATCTCATTATAACCTCGTTCTCAGTCAACATTTCCGGGTCGCTTTGTACACATAAGAAACAAATCCTATTTTCTTTTTATAAACAGGTTCGATTGTAACAATAATATAAAGTTTACTTGTAATCAGACGTACCGTTTTCTTGCGAAGATCTAACAAGTTCATCTTGACAAACTGACATGAATTCAGATGGCATTTGTTTCCGAGTTCCTGATGAATGAAACGTAACCAATTACTAAAATCACTCGAACAGGTTAAATAATTATTTTTTCAATGAATAAAAAGACGACCAATAAGGCAGCATATAAATTTATCACTATTTTGAATAAATCAGAAAACTATGTTGTCTTTAGTTTTTTCGTTGGGCTATCAATTTCACCATCTTCAGTCACTTAAACTTATATATTTTTATGTTTTCTAGTCTACAAACTGAAATTTCGTCCATTCGCTTTTTTCCCCATGTCTTTTTGGCCACTCATTCTCTTGTCATATCAGTTCCATAGTTTATCGATATTTTCTCTCGGGAGGAATAATATACATGTATTCCATTTCATTCCTGAATCGCTTCTTGTTCGTAAATGTCAACAAAATATGAGTACTTGCCCATTCACAGTCCTCAGGCAAATCATTATTATTATAAAAAAATTATCTAGAGTCTGACAATGAACATTATTTTCTTATAGTGAATTGCTATTCCTGTATTATTTTTTACTTGCGAATAGCAAATTTTATGACTATTCTTATCTCTTCCCTTATTTCTAATGCTTCTGTTGAGTCTAGCTCTTACGCAGACACGTCTTGCGTCATAAAGCTCTTCTGTTTTCTCGTGAATCTTCATTTCATTTGCATATGAACAGTTGATGTGAATGTGCGTTATGGTTTTGAATCGAGAGCTCCTTGTGCTGGGATCCTTTTAGAAGACTCGCCAATCGTTGTCATCGCCGAGGCCCGCAGGAGTAATTACAGATAGGTCTGTGGCACCTCCCCCGGCCTGCAGGGACGTAAATCATGAGAAGCGGTTAAAACGCGGAGGAAAGGTAATTAAGCGAGTTGCAATTTCAAGGGTCAAGGATGGATTTATGGCGGGAGTAATGAGTGTGCGCTATCTGATGACCTGCAACGCTCTCCACTTCCGTCTGCAAATTGGACAAGCAACAACAATGCTTCTTTATCTCGGTGGGTTCTGTCTCCCAAAAAACTATAAGGAATTTACAAAGATGCAGAACCAACTTCCGACATCTCACTTGCCAACTCAAATATTAAAAAACATTCTAACACATCTAAGTTCATCAAAATATTTATTGAGAATTATAACAACGATTTTACTCTTAAAAGTAAAATAATTGTGGAAGTAGATGGATGTCTTTTGGAGATTATTTAAGGCTTCTTTATAAATTCATATAGCTGTGTACTGACGTTATTTTCAATCAATAAGGCACCTTCAGAAAATGTACTGTACGCTTAAAGCAAATAACGACGTTCGCGAGAAAGAGAAAGTATCATAACTTAAGTAAAATGTTTGTTATATTTAACCATTAATATCCCGGGGATCGCCGGACACCGAGCTTGTTTCATCTGTAAAAATAGTTAATAATATCTGTATAATATATATATTTTTCTAAATGAAATTTTTAATTGTTTACTATTCACATAAAATAAATCCTGCGTTATTATTATTCTGCGGCAATAAATTGTTATTGATTTATTGGTACCGTAAAAACCATCGAAACTGCATAAATATTCCAATGGATGTGGAATAAAAAGATAAAACTTAGTCAAAATAATCCAGTGTTTTATATCAGTAGGAATAAATTAACTGTTTAGTCTTTGAGCCAGATATACATCAATATAGCGCAACGTTATGGCTACAATAATGAATTAAATAAGCTTTATATAGTCCGCTGGCTCATATTGCGTTTCTGAAGGATAACGCCATCAAAAATTTATATAATTGTATACCAAAAAATATTTTGAGTTTCCTTGATATTTCTGATTTTACGAAACCATTACTGTTAATATGGGTTATGGTCATTTCATGAGTTGTTAGTATAGTGTATTTCAAATACTCGTTTATGACCTATCCCGGATACCTTTTTGTGTTCTGTGTGAAATTCGATACGTTCCCTGTGGAAGCTATGGAGCACGCGCCACGTACACTAACACTGGACTTGTGAAGTACTCCATTCCGCCGCTCTCCACTGATGCATTTAACCTTCGGTAATAAAACGTTGCTTTTTACTACCTGTAGTTGGAATTAGTTTTATGCGCCGAAGCCCCTCCTCTGTTGTTTGAGACCATGTCTGGTATGCGGTCTTGTCTCGTCTTGCCTCACCGAAGACTCTCCGCTCTAAAACTCCGCTCCAACTCCGCCCCAATTAATAGATACCATCTGAGCATTGGGATATTGAACGCCAATTAGGGATCTTTAAGGACGTCATTGTCAGCGGAGACAATACTTCTTTGAATATCCCGCTTTCGTGATTGCTCTCCGGATTCTTTCGATTGTTTCACTTCCACATGTTAAAGATGTACGTATTTCTAGAACTCTCCCATTCATAACGGCCCCGTCACTGCGAATGGCATCATTATCATATAGACTGTATTGGATATTATTTAAAAGTAAATAAAATCCCTTCCTTTCACAAAATAGTCTACCACATGAGACGATCAAATCAAAATGGATTAAGGCTGGATTTACACTTGCAAGAAATTGCTGCAATTCATTATCACGCACGGCGTGTATAAATATATTCATGTTTAATTTTTTTGTGTGCACGTTTTGTCCATGGGCAATATCCGAATATATCACTGAACAACCTATCTTATGAGTGAATAGCCAAATTCATCAGAAGTATACTTTAATAAAATAAAAAGTTGAACTTTTTATTAAAATAAAACAAGAATTTTAACGAAGCATCATTCATTTTTCAAAGACAGATCAATAATTCCTTTGAATATGTTTATTTAACTTGTCAGTTACGTAATCTTTTATATGGAGGAGATTAATTAATTATGAGCGAATCTTATTATTAATAATTAAAGTTTATATTTTAAAGAATCTCCGATTCGTTTATCATTTCTTTATTTATAAAATAAAGATATATTTATTGTAGTTTCAAAAATCTATAAAATAAAATGACGCAGATATACCTAATAAATGTATATAGGATAAACTACTTTAAAATCAAGTACCTTTGGTGCCGAAACATTCTTAACTTGGCTTCCCAAGACGCTCATTTAAAACTTGGAGAGGAAATAGGAATGGTTTCTATTCATACAGGAACTTGCTCTACCCGTGTTGGCGGAGCAATACACTACTTGATTCTACTTCTTGATTGTTTACATGAAAGCGCTTGTTAGGCGTATTACATTGAAAATCGTGAATTGCAGCAATTTATTGCAACTTTAAAGTCAGCCTAAGTGAACGAACAATCCTATATACAATTAGTAATACTTTTCTTGCTTGTAGATCTCTTGAAGTTCAAATCACCAAAAAACATTTTCCCCAAGTACCGTTAAACTATGAATGAACACAACCCACGTAGTTATCTGAGTTGTTGCGTCCGCATTTCCATAAGACTAACCATTTTCTTAGTTTCGGGAGGAAAACATGCAGAAGAAACGTTTCTGTATTCTCAGTTACCAGTCAAGTCCATATTTTGTAATTTTTACTGTTATGTTTGATTCACATGAAATGTTTCTCTCTGGTTACCATAGCAATCTGCTTGTCCTTCGTACAGGAATGTGGACGATTCCTAACGTTAGGGTTAATTTTACTCACAAATTTCTGGACTTGTAATGTTCTTAGTAGGATAAGAGTCAGGCCTATATTTTCCTTTATCAAGCTACTTAGTTTTTCCAGTCTCAAGTTATTTGATTTAATACTCGGTAAAATCATTAATTAAATATGAAGAAAATTACTCTTAAAATTAAATTTACTCGACCATCGACAATATTACTTGTGACATTTAAACAGAAAACAAGTATGAGCCTCTAATATAATCTTACCAAATGGTTCGGTTTGCATATGGTTAGAATTGCGGGCCGTTCCGTTTAGCAAAGAATATCGTAGGCATACATTTAATGTTCTTCAATCTCGTTTCCATGACGATACAGCCAAATGGCGTCGTAACGTCAGGTTATTTTCTGCGTCCACGGGTTGCGTTGGAGGCATTGTGATGTTTCTGATTCGAGGCGTTGAAATCAGTAATTTGGAATTTCGGCTGGATCTCTCAGGAAACTTACTTAAGTAAGACTCTTTCAAATTCTTATATCAGCTTTAAAATATTCCAGTTTTAATTTGAAACTTAGATTCAATTGTTAGCTTCAAATGGTAATTCAAGCTGTTCATTTCGCTTTCGAAGATTATCAAAGATTGTCCTCTCAACTTTTGGCTCTGCTCCGATCACAAATATTAATCAGTTCTTTTGACAACCTTTTCGTATGTCACGGGTTTTGTGACACCAATAACTTCCTTTTAAGATGCAATATTGGTGTCTGGTACGAGTTTCCTAGACCCTTCTCAATCTTCTTTCGGAATCGACGCTTCGTCTGGTCCCAGGTCAGCGACATCTGTTACTTGCTATTCTTGTGATTTGCAAATAACGCGTACCACTTCCCAAATACGCAACATACTGGAGTCAGGCCTTAACCTGGCTATCTGAAATACTTTCCCATCATTACATATTAATTTATATATATATAATTCATTAATTCATATGAGAAAGTTTTACGGGTTACAACTTTGTGTTGTATTTATTAATCGTTGAATAAAAATTTAAGAAAACCTCAAAGTTAATTACCACTTAAAATAATACGTTGAAGCCAACAAATAGCTGCTCAACCAGTTATAATCAGATTTCATAATGGTCGCCATTTACCAAAATTACAGGAGTTTGATATTTACTGAAACTTTTTAATCGCCTTCGTATAACAAATTTACAAAATTTCAGTCAATTTCTTTTCTTATCTCATGATGGTGAATGGCCTTTTCATATATCTATGAGCCTTCTGAAGCTTCCACGAGACAAATAAAATCGCTGTAATCGGTTTCCGGTAAGAGTAAATAATATGAAAATTTTGGAACTTCAGAAATTTTGTTTTAGTATTTCGGATGGCAGTTTTACAACGGCAAATATCCTTCTCACGTATCTATATAAGAACGGATTTTTCGAAATTGGTCCGGTGTTTTTCCTGAAGATTAAGAACTAAATCAGCATAATAGAAAAAAATTCTGGCCGTGTGATACATGAAACCCGATTCTTAAACACTGTAAAAATATTTGTATTTAGGTTTCGTGGTAACGATCATTCTGCTTTCCAGTTACCAAATATAAGTTTCTTAAGTATAGATTTTATATCTTTTATTTTATTAATGAAATAAATTTATCAAAACAAGCAGTACAATTTTTTAATCGTAAGTATTTATGACTGTTTTTGATCTTCTGTGTAGTTTTTTCGTCTCCTCCTATTACTTTTCATTTGAAATCGGCAACCCTAAATTCCGTTCTTCATTCACGACTGATTATTCGTATTTTTACCGAAGGCGGTTCCTAACGTGCGAGCGAGTCTTTAAAAAAATTTACTGGACCATGTGTGGATTCCCTCCGTCGATATTCAGCTGCGCCTATTTTCACTCCATCTGCTACGACGATATTAAATCTTTCGTAAATATTCAACACGTACGTACGTACCTCCGTGCAACGAACGTACTATAGCTTAAAAAATCGTGTTCGTTCGACCACGAAAATTATTTAAATTTCGAGCGCTCACGTATCGATAAGAATATATTGAGTCTGAAAGATCGGTTTAGGTTGTTACGCGCTCGACTCGCAAAAAATTATCGGCAGTTAGACACGGTGATTTAGGAAGAATTATTCCAATGTTAGCAGTAAAACTTTTTCCCCATTTATAATTGGTTCCACCGACGGTAAGTTACCCAGCAGTGAATCAAATATTAGATAATATAGCATTGTATGTTAGGATCCAATAATTTCTTTCAGCTATTTGCGATAATTTGAGTAACGTTATCCTAAATTTAAAAAATCGCAATGTTCAGTTTATTTTTAATTCCATAGAGAATATTATCGTGCTAACATTTATTTCGCATCAAAATAAGATTTTAGTAACACCCTGTTGAATGTCTAAATTGGTTATTATTTTAAGGTTTGAGGACTGAAGGGTAGATGGAGTATTATTCAATGACTATGTTTTAGGTCACGTAGGATAGGAAATTATTTACATCACAGCCATATAATCTTTGTGAGCCTGTAATTTTTTTATCCCAATGAAGCTTTAATTTCCGATAAAATGCTACCGATGTTTGATCCAACGTGATAAAAAAAGCTGTAGCGACATGCACTGTGCCGTGTCGTGTAAAGAGAATCAACACCATCAAATATTTAAAAATTCGCTAACAGCATGATGGGCCATCTCCCTGCATCACAACCGAACACAAATGATGCCTAAATAATACAAAACTTACCAATTTTCCTTGTTTGGAACCCCTCAACCTGTTGGCAACTGCACTCCAAAAGCAGACCTACAAAATTTTGTGAACCGACTAAGAGGTCTCTTTTAAATTTCATTGTTTTTTATGATCGTAGGACAATAAAATGAAAATTTTAAAAGGTATGTCGACAATTTCTTTCATTGTCAGTATTTATAATTACAATTGAGGCTATTACATCAGCGAAAATATTAATTAATATTGATGGGCTCACTTAATTGGTTGCAAAAAAATATTTATTTACATTTCGTTAATTTGTTATATCACTAAGTTTAGATTTTTTGAATTACTAAACTATTTTCATAATACATAAATATTCTTACTGCTGCTTAATGTCGCATAACATCAGTACAATCTATAAAACGTGCTTCATACGTTCCGTTACATCAGCCCCAGTAGCCACAGGAAGTACACCTCATACTGCGACTATCAGTCATTTATGTTAGCGTTGACTATTATCGATAAATTTGTGAGAACATTGCTTAATCATGTGGTCGAAAGCCCCAGTGGCTGGGCGCAATTTATCAGTGAACTGAAAAGGATCTGAGATACTATCATCATTACAGATCGCTGCTCCTGTTGTGAACCGACAATAACATCGAGTGACGTCATGCAAAGTTCGATGTACACTGATCAGTTTGGGTGGTAGCTTTCGAGCTGAGTGGAGACGTGACCAGATGTCTAATTTGGAACGTTTCGCCATGAGTTAATCGTACCTATGAATCCATAACTTCCCCGTGGCGATGTCAGAGAAATAAAATAATGTTGCTTCAGGAATTTGATGTAGTGCGGACTCATTGGTTCGCTCTGTAGATTATATGCTTACCTAAACACCCCATGAAAACCTTAATTGTTATATTCCAGTAATGTATCATGAATTTATAACTGGATGATATATTTTATTTGCCTGTTGGATGTGAAGAACGTGTGCTACTTCTTCGCGTGATGAATGTACATTTGTGAATGAAGTATTTTATACGCTTTCCTTGAATGCTACGATGCACGAACATCCATGTGTTGCTTACAGATGTCCATAAAATAGTTTTTTAATCATTTATTTTGGAAACCTTCGTTTGCCAATTGAGTAAATTAATCAGAAGTTCGTGAATGTGATTTCAATAATTTGTCTATGTTAGAATCAAAGGAGTATTTCATTTGTTAATAAATATAGCAATTGGTAATGTATAAATTTATTTTCCTATGATAGGGTCAACCGTAAGTAACAGTGATGAAGTGTCAGTGAAGAAAATTAAGGTTTCACTGATCATTTACGTATGAACTACAACAACATGAATGAGTATTGAAATTCACATAGATCTTTGGTGCCGTGTAGTGGCAAACAATTAAAACTCAGTACACAATATGGGGAAAAGTTGAATGAAAACCGGTAAAAATCTTGACACAAACGACGTCAGTGGAATCATATTGTTGGTGGTGGCTCGTAAAAGTACAGTTAAAACTCGAACAAATTTCCCATCGATTAGTTTATTGAGTTGTTAAGTGAGGTAAGAGAGACTTTTTTTGATCAACAACGCAAAGTATGGATTGGTGTTCTATATATTAAAACTGGTTTGTTACAACCAAGCATTAATCTTTGTTTCTTAGTTATTTTTTGCATAATTTAGTCCAACGACGCAAATTAGTTTTTACTGACGTTCTGAAACCTCACTTGTCACTTAAACGAGTTCTAATCAGTTATTCATCGGTAAAGATGTTGATTTACCAAGATGTGTTTACTTGCTGGTGTCGTATGGATTCATTTTTACGCGCATATCTTAAACGTCTTCTTTGTTTGTCTTTATGACGTCATCATGACACGTAAAACTTTGATTTGGAAGATCTATTTCTCTTTAATATTGTTTTCTTATTTCGTACGACAACAATATTCAATTATGCCAATTGTTGTCCCTCATGTACGTTTTATTATTATTTTCTGTTTTGTATAAGTGGAAGTATTATTGAAAAAATTGGAAGTGATATGAAATAGAGGATTAAGGACTACTAGAAATGAGAGCAAGTAGGTTGAAGGATAAATAAATAAATTAGAATTGTTAAGCGTTAAGGACCAAATTCTATATGATGTTTTAGTGTTTTTATTCATGAAATAGATATTTTTTAAAAATAAATTCAGATGTACATAGCTACAACACGGACAGAGACAATTTTTATATGGGCCACTTAAATTTAAAAAAGTACAAACAATTCGATTTTTAATAAACGTTTAGTATTATACAATGAGTAGCTGTTAAGGACACCAAAAGTATAAATATATTTTTAAATAGTTATCGAAGAAATAATAAAAACCCTTTGAGGATCAGAATTGTTTACTAAGAATTAATTTATTATAACGACCATATTGATCCTATTATATTTAAAACAATTTAACTTAACATTATCCGAACTGTGTACTTAGTTAAATTTAAAATGTTTGCGTTAAACACACGTCGTCTGGGAAGACTGTACTGATAATGTTGTTAAGTTAATGGTTTTAAATATAATAGGATGAATATGGCAGTTTAATTTGCCGAAAGCTACAGTTATAATAAATTAAAACTAAGTCAACAATTGGGACCGTCAAAGGTTTTTTTATTATTTCTTTAATATTAACATTAAACGATCAAGCAACCCAAAGCATTTAAAAATAATTTAATCTTAGAATTTAAAAAGACTGAATAAATGTAAAGAGTGAATTTGGATTTAGAATATGTTTTGTATCAGGTAGTAAAATAGAATTGAGAATGTGTAATTAGCTTTAAGCTGATAATGAACGTAGACTTCACGGTTAACCAACCGGGTTAGGCTTATAAAATTACTCGACGTTTCCGCGGACATTCTCTGCCGCCGTCATCAGGCAGAGAATGTCCGCGGAAATGTTGAGTAATTTTATAAGCCTGAGTCGGTTGGTTAACCGTGAACATTTTATCAAACTTTAAGCTAATTTGAATAAATAAATAATTACATACAGCCCTGTAGGTATTAAAATTTGATAATATGCTACATTTGGTTATAAAAGAGCTGGTGGGAATTTCTTTTGATAATCCGTTTGTGTTGCTATTCTAAGTATCGTCAGGAATTAAAGAGAAACCATTGCCGTTGCTGTGCTTCTTGATTGCTGAATGAATGAGTAGATGAATAATCTTTACATGTCTGCTGTTTACGCAGCATGTTCGCGTGTAGTGGAATGGCAGATGATTCCGGGATTGACGAGTGTCACTGCTTGACGAATGCGACCGATGACATAATCATCGCGCCAACATTCCTGCGGTTTCTTGAGGTTCTCTTGTGGAAATCGACGGACCTCTGAAGACAAACCTCGCCTTGTAGTGAGAATCTCACGGTTCATCGTGCAACATTCTTACAAAAATCAGAGCGTCTGGATCAACTTCAAATATGTTTTTCACTTGCAAAACAACTGGGGAAGACTTGTGGTGTCATCCTTTGGAACTGGAGAGCCAATATTGGTACTCATGGATATTAATCCACAAAAAAATTCTGAAAGCAAACAACACGAATTACGGTAAAGTCATGTTGACATCCGTGACGGATACGATTTCAAGGATTTAATTCCGAAACGCTTCCAAAAAGCCCCCTCCAGGATTTCCGATTTTTCTAGAATAGGATGGACTTTTATTTTTCTATTGGATGTGACGAATTCAGGGCATTGCGTGATGAATGTACATTTATGAATGAAGTATTTTATGCGCTTATCTTGAATGCCACAACGCACGAACACCCAAAGATCTATCGATTGGTTACAGATGTCCAATAGCTGACTTTAACGTCGTCACACAGAACGGCTGATGAGAAACGTCGTCGTTTATATATTGTTTTGTGTCTTTTATAGGAGGTTTCTGATGTGTTGTTTTGTTGTTTTCAGGACCGTGGAGCCATGGGCATCCGCGCAGGGCTGGAGTCCTGAGCTCAGCGCCAACTACGCTTCTCTACACGCCTCCCGTATGTAAAACAAAAGGTTTTCGTCAACTCTACATTCATGAATGAAATCATTACTACTTGTACAAAATATTATTACCTCTATGAATGTTACATGTATTTATTCTTCAATTATTTTCATTGAATCTTCATTGTAATCCAAATTCCTGATAAATATCCAATAATTTCCGTAATTAATCTATTAAGTTATTCGAAAAATTATTATGCTGCTTTGTGTCGTGTTTCTAATCATCGACGCGACGGTACGACGAATACTACCGGCCATGATAAAAACTTCTAATACAAATTTGAAACTTCATAAAATGCGGTATTGTAACTGACGCGGCTAATAAATTAATTTATTAAAATATCCGAAATTAATGAGGATCTTATAATACAAGATTGGTTTAATCAAATTTTTGTCGGTGTGAGGTTTAACAGCAGAACTCGAAAAGTAGGTAACAAACGTCGAAAAGTGATGTCTTCAATGTATCTACTTATTCTCTCCGAGTCTTGTACTCAGAAGCTTTTTGCCATGGTAGGAAAGAACATTTCCATTCCAATAAAATTTGAGAGTGGGGGTAAGCTACGTTGTATGGAATTTTTTATTCGTTGTGAAATCGTCCTTCTATTCAATAATTACTAATATTTTGATGGAGATTTGAGGTGACTTGTAAATTACCGTTGAGGAATTGGTCTAGGGAAATTTCAACTGGTTTCAGAACATCATTCTATCATTACAGGACTAGCAGTTTTAGTATCTTCCAGAAGTTTGTCTTTTCTCAGTTTGTATAGCTTCATGGCTGTTGAGAATGTTTGACTTACGATTCAAGTCGAAAAGGGCTTGTAATTATAACTGCTAATTCACATAATTAAATTATCTATGTAAATATAAAGAATAAAATAGAACTAATTTTTATACATTTTTAAATATCCCCTTATCACTCTTATTGTGGGTCTTTCGGTGAAAATGAACATTATGGCTATCACTGTACAAGCAAGAAAAATATGTCACGACATTTGTTTACAATACCCCTACTTCATAGGAACGTAAAATCGACAGTTTAGAAAGGATCACGACAAGACTCCATTTACTGGTGGTGCTCTGAAATGGCAGATAACTACTACGAAATTCGAGCTGAGCAGATTACAGTTGAGCCTTCAATAAACTAATCTGTCGATCAACGAAATCGCTCACACACACAATGGAAAGCAGTGTCGGTAGTTTAAATTTTTAATTCTTTTCACGATAGATAAAATGCATGTATGTATACAACTTCCTCAGCCCAAAACATCTTTCTTTATTGCTTCTCAAACGAAGGGCTTAAACGGCATCCTCAGTCAATTAATATTGCTTTATTGTCTTCCAATTTTAAGTTTATTCTTAGCGCTAGCTGACTACATAAACCAATCATTACAATGCCTCATCATCCCTCAATGTGAAAACTATGGCCGAAACTGTAAAAATTTCTGCGGTTTGATTTACTATAAATTCGTGGTGTAGTATCGCCGAAGAATTTTTTCGTGATCAGCGTCCTTCTCAGTGCCTCATACCGTTCATATTTTACTTTCTTATTTATTATGGCTCTATTTTGAAAAAATCAATAAATATAGTACTAAAATTACATCCAAATAAAGTACGTTATTTTCGGAAATAAATAAAACTAAACAAATCGTTTTAAATTGTTCAAATTATCAGTATATCTAAAAATAATTGAATCAATATAAGTGAAAATAGCTGTGGCATTTCTAAATAATTATCTACGTAAATTAACATTCCTGACTTCGACAAAAATCTTAAGTGCGATGAATCTTATGTCTCAAGAACTTGTATAAGTATTATTTAGGATCGTTGGTAGGAAAATAATTCCAACCTATTTATCATCCTTGTTAAATATATTAACGAACCACAGGTGAAACGTTTTGTGCCTCGCCAAATCCTAAAGAATGCCTTGCTGAGTGTCGTTTAAAATAGCCTGGTAGCGAGTCGATAGAAAAACTCAGCCTAGAGACGCTACATTTGCATACGTAATTATTTAACAAACCTTTTTTTTTCTGCTGGTCGACTTTTAAAAAACCTTAACGAGACGCGGTTCCACAGCGGACAATCGCGGGCTCATTTCTGTGCGGCGTCGACATAATGAAATATCGGCTTTGTGACGTGCAAATGAGATGGCCAATCACGGGCCGAACCTTGCTTTAAATGCACATACAATTAAAGTCACAGACATAATTAATTTGGGCTTAAAAGCACCATTCTGATCGTCATGCCGAGGCCTCGAATTAATTGCCCTCTTCCTGTAGCAGCTGTAGTAAGTCATAAAGCTCTGGCGCTGTTCATATGGCTGCACTTCACTGATTCCTTGTATTTAAAATCTATTGTGAAACTTCACCTCAAGGCTAAGGAAATAACCACTTTCCTCGTTTACTAGCAAGCAAAATACATCTCTAGAATAAGTTTCAGTTTGTCTGTAATTATTGGCTATTCTTCGTAGGAAACTGACAATTAGCGTATTTTATGAGCTTTTATGTACTTATATTGTCATTTTACTTCAACGATAAAATTGTACATCGATCGAATACGTACGCCCATCAATATGGAGATTAGAAACGATCCTCATTAATTTAGGCAAATACGTGAAGAGAGAAATATAATTTTATGAATGTGGCCATTTTTATACTTATAAATTAAGTAATTAATTATCTGACTTAATATTATAAATAAGACACAAAAATGGCCAAAAGTCAGAAATGGAATAATTTAATTTGAATACGTTGAATTTTTTAAATATTTTAATTAATGTTGGGGGACGAAACATATTCAAATTAAATTATTTTATTTCTGACTTTCGGCCATTCTTTGCATTTTGATACTTTTCCAAACGTTTTAATATTTTTTATAAAATTTTCTTCTGTTTAGTGAGAAATAAGTTAATGTTTTATGAAGTCACTGATAATACAAAGTTGAAACCCTGCTACACTCTAATTAACATGCAATATTATTTATAGTTCTTTTGTGATCAACATATTGTAATTAAGTCATCCAAATTTTCTGGGTTCTGCAAAATTAAAAGTCGTGTGTTGCAATGGAATAGGCCCATTAAGGACATTAAAGTATTTTTAGGAATTTTAATCGATACTTACAGTCTATGTTGGTTTAATTAAATTACTATACATTAACAATTGTATTTTATTCCGCTCGTTCCTGTGGAAAAAAATTAAATTTTCATACAATATCATCCCATACAATATACAATATTTAAAATTCCACTTATGATTCTGTGTTGTTATGATTTAAAATAGTGTATAGTGTGTCCGACCGGAAAGTGGCGGTCCAGGGTTCGATTACGATGATGTATAATTTCATTTTGAATATACAGTTCTTGTGTACTAAAAATCTGTAATAACATTATACAATTGTGTAAGGTGTATACATATTGACATTTTTTACGTTTATTTCGAACATGTCAGTTGACAGAGCAGGTCGAAATGTTTTCACATAAATATTATCAATCGTATCATATTAAAACTGATTCTTTGATAATGTAAGTAACCATTTGCTTTTTTATTTATTTGGGATTCCATTTTTTATGGTTTTAATTATATTTTAAAATAATTTTAGATAATATCTGATTAGGTACTTTTTAATTCTAATTTAGGTAGTATTTAATGTATATTATAATATTACTTATATATACAGAAGGATATGAATGTAACACCAATACATAGACTATAATGTTCTTTTATAATCAACAGTAGTATATTTTCTGACATGTCAACTATAGAATCCTATATGTAAAATAGTATATAACAGCTTGGAACTGAGAAACTATGCCATATAATTATATGTTTCGGTATCACAGGATATACGATTAATTGATACATTAGGCTCAATGTGCGAACCTAGGGTAATTCATGGGGTACAAAACAACCTAATCTGCGGAGTTATTCGTTATCTGAATTGCAAATTTAAAGTCTCTGTCCCATCAATCGCATTTTACAGCTGATTTGCTGACAGTTACTACAATTTATATTCCTATCCTGTAAACATTCATTAACCCCCCTACAGGAACAAATAAATCATCTAATGAAGTGTGAATGTTATCCATCAAACGTTCAATTTTAAACTCGTTAGTCAATGTGTAATAGATCAATAATGTACACAAATAAAGTAATATTTAGAGAGTATACAAGGTAGCATTCGTGAAAGTTATAAAATATTTAGTATAAATATATCTTTAAATGCTGAATGTTGTTGTGTGGAATGGCATTTAATATTTATTGGAAGTTTAAAACCAAATATTTGTTAATCACATAATAAGAGAGTTACATAGTGTACAGGTTATTAGAACAAAACTGATTCCTAGTGACATTTAGGGATGGTGTTACGAACATCTCTTTACATATTCAATTTATACAATTAGTGACTTTTTACGATATATAAATAGTTTCAGTATTTGTCGAACACAGTATTATTGTGGAGTTAATGTAGAATGTACCACTCTAATGTAGAGCGAAGTACAGATACAGATTGAAAGCATATAGTTTTTTTAAGTTTTAATTGGTCAAGAAAATGAATACATATCGAGAAATAAGCAAGAGAAACTAGTTTTTTACGGTATTTATTTATACTTTTATAGTTAATTCACTCAAATCTTTACATATAAATTTTTATAGTTTGTTCATAGAAATGTGTATTTTAAAAATAAATTTAATAGCATAAATCAATTTACACAATTAAAAATATATCTTTACTGAAATAAATATTATTAAAACTTTAAAAATAAATTAAATATTCAAGCATCACAGGTCTTTTTCAAATTTAAGAGCTACATCTCTGCATGTGTCAATTCCATTTGAAAATTCATATGTTTATTTAATTTGGTCTTAATTATTACCGTACCTGGTGTCGGCGGTGAGGATCGAGCGTACTCGTGCAGATAGAAACTGCTAACATTATTGTCCAGGATAAAAGTACAGTATTTTCGCTTTGGTTTCATAATTTGACACCTCATCCACTTTCTTTATTTTCGATATGAGCAACCCAACCGTTCTTATATTTTTCAGTTCCACCATCATCGTGTGACTCTACGAATATCTCACTTATAAAACCTTAAAACTATATTTAGTTTCTTAAACTTTTTTGTACTATTAGGTCCTTACTTAAATTTTGTTTTTCATTTTTATTCTTGATGCGACATTTTCTATGGTTAAGTCAGTCGGAATCCTGAATTCTCGACGTCAGAGCCCCAATATTTTCGGGTGAACGACGTTCAGGACCATGTGATGCCTTCTCCCGTCGTCAAACAAATAAAAACAGAACGAAGATTAATGATTAATAATTTAATGTATAAATAGTTGATATAATACATGAACTGCCAGTAACTATAATTATAATAATAGTTATATAAAAATTATGGAACTTGTAATAAACCGTGAAGTTATACAGGTAGCGTAGTTGGCAGTCCGTATACTGTTCCTGCACATAATAATTTATATACAATTCTATCAGCTAATCTTGTTTTTACTGAATATATTTCTCATCTATCTTAATACAACGTCCTTGCATAAATTACTATAATTTCTTAAATTAATATAATCATATTGTTAAGTGTGTGAGAGACAGGGCATCGTATCTAGATCGTAGCGTAATTTCGTATGTAAATCTGTTGCAATTACGTCCAAAGTACCGAGTGTGTCTGAATTCAGATACGTCTTCACACAGTCGCGGGGCTAGAAAGCCGCCTACATGGGTGATATCATCAGATGCTCCCTCTATATCGCCACCTGCTTGATTAATAACTTTGACCCTTTAATAACAATGGACCTCTGTGCCTGAAGGGAACCCGATGATCAATGGCACATTCGCCTGTGTTAATAACTCGAGCACATTTGTGAATTATTCCATGACTGAAAGGGAAATAAAACTCTGAAATGATGTCGTAAAATTGAATGTGAAACACAGTCCGTGTTAAAGAGACTATGAAATGTTTCTGTTTGATTATGATGGAGTCAAGATCTGCAGACAGACAAACCACTAGACCGTGAAAGTGATCTCTATTGAACTGAATCATTCTCTTTTTTTATGTAATGTGTAACTTGTTCTTGTAGGTTGGATATCTGCCGCATCCACAGGTTGCTATCCTTGGCTCATTCTTCAAGATAGCCTGTATCTTTGTGCTTCGAGCATTCCATTCAATTCATCTGACAGAGGCGAAAGTCATACGTCACATATATTTATCAAAATAAGCATAACAAATCTATTAGTGATATAAATAGATTTACTATTTATAATTCGAGGTCCAACTCCATTTCAATTTTTTCAATCTATCCATTATTGCCAAAGGATAACAAATGAAAGCAAAACAGAAATCCTAATTATATCAATATATGAAATTTATTATTCATATTATTGATTCAGTACATTAAATCACTTTATGTATAGACTATTCGGCCAAACCATTATTGTCAGTGACAACCTTTCCGGGTGTGTGACGCGGTAATGAGGAATCATTGTATTGACGATACATGCCGAAAATTTGAAAATTACGTACATTAGAATCTTTAACAAAAGAAAACATTATGTCCAGAGTTTGGAAATGAGCATGAGCTGGTCGGTTGTTCCCGTGCTACAGTCGTGATCATCTACGTAATATGTTTGGGAACGGTGAAACCACGATTAGGTGAAAAGTTGTTGGATGTCCATGTCTCATTAAAAAACGACCGTGTAACAAGAGAATTCAATGTAGTCGTACTGGAGACATCTGAAGAGCATGATAGTGAACTCTCGATGGTGTCTTGACCTTTAAATTAAACTGATCCCAATCCTACTGACCCACATCTGAGAAGCTATATCGCGACCACAAAACTTCAGAACATAATTTAAAGTAATGACGACAGCAAAACGTACAAATATAGTATCCAATACCAGCGGAAACCTATGGGAACTTGTAGAATCCATCCCACACCGAATTTTGTCTGTATTGCGTTCCAAACGTGAAGCAACACGCTATTAACCAGAAGATCATAAATTTTTGAATGGTCAGTAACGTGGTTGTACGTTTTCTCAATCCTTACGTCTATTTCGATGTTTGCCACACAGTTCTTGAAGTCTAAGAGAAACAATACCTTTACTGCATTTTCTGTACAATTTTTTATGCTAGATGAAGGATAATCATATGGTAGGTGCACATTTTTGTACACTTAAGGGTTTAGGGAATAGCTGACGAAATCTGCGTCATGCCTAAATTGAGACTTAAGCAAAGAAAAATATTAAGAATGAATTATTATTATTTAAGCAGTTGCTGGAACAGAATTCCCAAACATTCCTGTGATAAGGTGACTGTACCCATTTCCATCTGATACTGTGGAAAGTATTTTCAGTTATGGATGTATTATCTTTAATTATTAAAAGAATCTGAAATATCTAGGAGAATTCACGTTTCATTCCTTTAATTTTTTTAAGATTTTCATTTTTTTTTATTTTATAACGACCGGAGATGTTAAAAATTATTTAACGTTTAACGTTTGATGTTCTTGTCTGTCACGATAATTTATTTTCGTTTATCCAATATGTTTCCGGACATAATAAAGCAGGAGTGCTGATTTAAATTCTATAAACCAATTGTTAATAAATTTAGTATTGTTGATTTCTATTTCGTACGTTATTACTTTGTCAGGGAGCATCTTCACTTTATTTATTTATTAATTACAAAAAATCCTGTCATACAAATAAAATAAATCATTCAAAATCTTTGGTTTTTAATAAGCACAAAACCTCCATCAACGATAAAATTTTAATCGAGTTGGTTAATTTGGGAAGGATGTGACCTTTAAGAATTCCACATTAGGATGCTTGCTCCATCTCTTTCAGATGTGTTGGTCGTTTTTTTTTACACACGATGTACCAATCAAATATTCAGTCCGTCACAGATGACCGTAGAAATTGTTGATTCTGGAGCACTTGATCCTTCTTTGGGGAGCTTTGTGCTGACGCCTTGATGCGTATTAGCAACACGTCGCGAAACAGTCAGTCACTATCATCGTACGCCCTTCCCCCCCTGCCCCCCCAGGCGAGTTATTCAAAAGACTCGTTCTAATCTTAACAAGTGTCTAAATGGCTTTCAATTTAGTTTTTGTGTCGGGCCTAATCGAATTGCGTCATACCGGATGGACCGTGTGTCAGGAGAGCGAGCGAGAGCGCTAGTTAATATGCTGATTGGCCTATTGAGTGAAATGAAAAAAAGCCAACAAGGTGATGGTACATTCCAATACAGAGCGGGCAGCCGGCTGATTTGGCGATCTGCTAATGGAATCGTGCTTGCTGTACGGGGCGCCCAGCTAAACGCTTTAGAGTACGTGTACAGTCCCCTCGGAAACGTCATAGCGCGGGACATAACTGGCACACATAACGCGCACGATTAAATAATTAAAAGAAACGAAAATAAAGTTACTTCAAAACACAATCCATTTGTTGCTCCAACGCATGTGAAAGAGATCTAGAAAATCTTTTCGAATTTAATTAATACATAAAAATTACTTGTACCTGTAAAAGTTAACTATCAAATAGTAAAATACCCAAAAATAGATGGAATAGTGCGTTTAAATTAAAAAAAACACACAACGTTAGGTTTCGTATTCAAGTGGGATCCAAAGTAAGAGCTAATGAATAAGCCGAAGAAAAGTCAAACAAAACAACTGAAACCGCAGAAATTAACTTAAAAGTTTCAAATTAATGAATCATAGTTATTGCTGAGTGTCAATATATTAATTACAAATTAATTTCAATGATGTTAAAATATAAAACATTTCTTTAGTACATCTTGACTGTATCATTGTACATTATTCCAATGAAAATAATGTAAAGAGATAATAATGCATTTGGATGTGATAAATTGGTACACAGTACAACCAAAACGTTATTAAATCCCATATGAAATAGCATATATCCAACATCAAGTCCACCCATTGGCAAAAATAATTTTTATATTTTTTAAAGATTATAAAATTAATTATACATGGCTGATTTTTAATTTTTTATATTTTATTCGTTGAAAAACTGAATATATATGAATAGTGATAATGTCGATAAAAAGTTTTTTAATGTTTGAAATATATTTTTATAGGATTTTGTAAACTTGTAAATGTTATGTTTCCTAAAAATTGTAATGTTGTTAGTAAGTGATTATTATTGCTATATTTTCGTCCGAAAGGTCATTGCTTTCAAATTAATGCATGAATATAAAAATTTAGTGCTGGAGTTGTAAATTAATTACTCAGACTGGTTAATATAAAAACGTGTGCGGTTTTAAAACAGAAACACAAAATATTTCAGCTGATGAAACATCAAATACCAATCTGGATTTAGTTCCGAAATACATCACTTTACTAATGTGCAAACTGATACATAAATTCTTTAATTTAAACCTAATTTGTTTAGTAGGTTACACGAGGGTGATCCAGTAACTGGTTACACCCCTTTAATGGTATAAAGGAGGGAAAAGTATTGAAAAGCTATTATAAATAGTACTCGAAACTCAAATGTGAGAAAAACGACAATGTTCCTCATAAAGATAAAAGAGTAGCTTTCTATTCAGTCACCATTAATTTGTCTATTAGTTGTATTACAAGCAAATGAAAATTAATGGCCTTATTTCATTTTAACGTAGAAAGTGATTCCAAAAATTTATTATTTATGTTATTCATTGCTCTAGTGTGAGTTTTAACATATATACGTTAGAAAAGTAAAAATTGCTTTAACATACATCGCAAATAAAAAATAAATACACATATAAACTCAAAGAACATTTATTATTTTTGATTTTTAAATGTAGGAGTGCTGTCCAGTTGAATCAGGATCATAGTCAATTGAAATAACTGTCAAATATTTTTCCGCATTGTGGGCTTAACGGGATGAATTTTATGGTGCAGCAAATGGAATGTGAATGATCAATTGACTCAGCACAGTAGGAAAATTATAACAATTAATATCAAACCTGATTTAAATCGTTATTGAGCCGTAGCATTTTACGTTAAAGATTCACTCCTGTAATCGAGTGACGGAATTTATTCCAACGCTTAGCTACGGACGGGAATTGATGTTTCTATTTTTGGCTGCCGAAACTGAGCATGAGCCTGGCGACACGACCCATGAATTTATTAGTTGCAGATGAGTCCGCCTGCGGTGACATGTTGGTAGCACTGCTTGGTTTCGCAGACTCCTTCAGAGAGCCGCTCGTATTAGCATATCCAATTAGGAAAGTGGCCACTGTTACAGGCCTCGTTCCATTTGCGGGCTTTTTATCTTATCGCGAGCAGTGATTTTCATTCGCCTGAGAAGTGTATTTCAGAATCACTAACACGTTTTCGTTATTACGCGGGTTAATGCTGTTTGCCCCGCGGGGGAAAGACAGGTTGTACTGTTCCGAGCGCCTGCTGGATATTGCGACAGGAAAATTAAATTTACTGTTCATTAGCTTTCTGACTTCTAAGGCCAATGGCTAATGGAAGAGATGGGTGTTCTTAGATACGTGGTCATTTGAACGACAAAGTTTTCTCATCTGGTGAACTCAGATATGCTGCGTACACTTGTGAAACACCCTAACCGGACATATACTCGTATATGGTGAACCAGATCACTAATATGCAACTTAAAAATGTGAATATTTGGCAGCATATAGTCTTATTCACGTATAAAAATGTGAGACACTTGTACAATCCTATACACATCCGCGGTAACGATTTTCTTATAACCTTCAACAACCCTTCCAAGTATACCTCGGAAACAACTCGTACCTGGAAGTAACCATCTGGCGCTGCAACGTCATTGTCTGGATACATAGTCGTCTACCTTCATCAGAAGATTGTTGTTAAGAACGGTTGAAAGTCATCAGCATGCCATCATATTTTTAATCCATTAATAATAACTTTACGTAACTAGTTCACAAAATGAAACAAATGCCAATCAAAATACACATTTAAAGTCATAAAACGAATATTTATTAATAGCAATTAAGTTAAAATATTATTAAAATTAATATTCCTGTATTATGTAATATGTCTGAGTCACTCAACGTCCATAAAGTACTACTTCTCTGTTTTATCTATGGAATATGGTTAAATACTATTAATTCATGCGATGTATTGGTACTTGAACTCATATAAGTACTGCAGATCCTGTTCTCGGAAGCATAGATTAATATTTTATAAATGTATCCACTTTATTTATATTTATCAATTTTATAGTTTTTTAACTCTGTTGACATTGGTATTGAGAATTTTGTTACAGATCGTTAAAGATCCTTTGAATAGAATTAAAGAAAACTTGTTAGGTGTCCAATAGTTTTCATTAGGAAACTCAGCGTCCGTAAAGAAGGTGATTATGAGACTCGCGTTTTTTTATCGTTTGCGGTTACCTTATCCAGATTGCAACTCTCCATTCCGAGATAAATCTATCACCTGTAATGACTCCAGTTACTTGTGTTTGTTTGTTTTCTGACGGAAGGTTCTGTTGAAGCAGTCAATTGACACGAGTGATGACGTTGACGACCACGAACAATTAGGCACTGTTTGACTGATCAGTGATGATGCGCGTTGACCGTTGTCTCATCGGAAAATGACCCATTCTACATTATTAACTACTACTCTGTTTTATCCATGGAATATGATTAAATTCTAATAATCCACGCGATGTACTGCTTGTTGAACTCATACTTAAATACCAGCGCGTCCTATTCTTGTGAGTATAGACTAATATTTATAAATGTAACCACTTCAATCTATCAATGTATAAAGTCTTGAACTGTGTTTACAATGATGTCGAGAAATTTGGAATAGATCAATGAAGACCAAAGGCTCCCTACGAATAGAATTAAGGAAAGCTTATCGTGTTTCCAATAGGCTAATTTCGTTAGGTACTACTCGGTTGGAAACTCAACTTAACTTCATTTGGTAAATATGTTATCTGATATTCTATTGTTTATAAAACTCGCATAATTTCCTTCTTATTATAAGTGGATAGTTCGTGTGTGTAAATTATTAGCCTATAGTCCTAATCCGGATTGAGACTCCCTACTTGGAGGTAATTCTATCGCATTTAATGACTGCGGTTACTTGTGTTTGTTTTCTGACGCGAGTGATGACGTTGACGTTGACGACCACGACCATCCGGGCGCAAGCCTTATTTTGAGTGATGAGTGATGGAGCACGTTGACTGCTGACTGTCTGATCGGAAAGTGCGAGGGCTATCCAAGCAGCCAGCAGCAGCAGCAGTGAGGACAAATTATTTGACTCCGTGACCTCGCCAGCTCTCTCCCACCTGGCTGCAGGGTTGCCACCTCCACGCTGAGAAGGTCGTCTTTCCCACGCCAAGCCATAAAGAATAACACGGGAGATAAGCCGTGTCCACATCCCGTAAGCGATTCGTTCTTTTTAATCGAATCGTTCCACTTTGCACTTTAGTCCCCTAATGTTCTTTCAGTTTTGGTTGTAGCTCAACATTTCGTCTTATTCTCCGCCGTAAAATACTTCTAATGATGATTAGGTTGGAAAGAAACGCATTAACGCGTAGTAGGCACTAACATTTTCTGTGTTATCCTACCGACACCTCAAAAATATAAAAAGAAGAATTACTGAACAACGTTCGCGAGAAGTACGGTTAATTATGTTGTTTCTAATGGTTTGGTTTTCAGTGCATCTGAATTGCTGACAACGTTATTAATTAACACATACAGTACAGTGTCTTTAGTCAATACTCTTGTGAAAGATTCTCAATGTTCTTTCATAAGATGGCCTTAGATTCTGACACGGTTTAAAATTAAAGGATCAAACATCCTGTTTCTTGGAATAAGTCAATGTTTGGGTCTATATGTTTCATAAAATAAAAAAAATACAACAGTCTAATATAACAAATATTGCACCGATACTTCTTTATAACCGCTGCAGGCGTAAAAATTTAGAAGTCCTAATATGTAAAAGTTTTAAGATAACATGTCAACAATACGCTCAACAGCATTGAGTATATTACCGTCGTTTCGGC
This sequence comes from Eucriotettix oculatus, assembly GCA_034510155.1. Classification (NCBI taxonomy): domain Eukaryota; kingdom Metazoa; phylum Arthropoda; class Insecta; order Orthoptera; family Tetrigidae; genus Eucriotettix; species Eucriotettix oculatus. The sequence goes on from CM067381.1 coordinate 51,155,257, forward strand.
TTCCATGTGGTTCCAATGATCTTACACTTTTATTAATGCTCTCAATAATTTTTATATCGTTCATTGATATTTTAATAAATAAATTGCAAGTAACGTTAAATAATTTTTCGCATTATTTTATCATAAGGATAATTTTTATTAAATTTCTTTATATTTCTTTATTTTTATATTGAGAATTGTAAAATTTTGTGTTGGCACTTTAAGAAGTTCCAAGGAGATGAACGATTAGTAATATGTTCTAGTTTTATATTTTATTAAAGTATATTTGGCTCCTTTTTATTTTATATTTCAGAAATATTATTTTGATAAGACTGTAGAATTATGAAGTGCGCGTTCTTGTAACTTTTAGTCCCTTTAAACTGATTAATTTAATTTATTATAATTCCTTACCCTACAGTTTTACAATCATTTTTTCCAAATTGAAGAATTTAAAGAGCTTTCGAAAATAGTAGTAATCATCTTGTTATTAAAAAAATATAAGTAGAAGCTTTAAATTCAAACGCACAATTTTGTTTACAATTATATGTCTGAAATAAATCAATATATCTTCTGATTTACATTATTTTAAACTTAAGTTACGATTAAAAATCGTATGCTAAGAAACTTACATGTTGCTATATTATTATTTCGTTATAACAAATAAATATCATTGGTATTTCAAGAATATCAATGACTAAATTTGTTTTAAGTAGTCAAAGGAAGCCACTAAAAATGGTTCTAATTCTTTGTACAGTTGCTGTCGTTTTATTTTAAAATGTCAACATGGACACAGAGATGATAATGGATAAAAAAGATGAAACCTTCTAGTAGTAATAATGTAATCAGCTATAGACAATTAATAAATTCACTGCTACTCTGAAGGTGGTTATTTTTTCAACAGATGATAAATTGAGATATATTACTCGTACTTTCCTGAAATGAACCACGACATAAACATGGTTGATAATGGAAGGATTTTCAGAATGAAAAATAGGGCGTTAATGAATCATAGGTGTGGATTGACAGACATCAGTAATATTATAAATTTGATAATATTGAGATTATTTTTCTCGATCTGTTACATTCTTTTGAAAATATTTTATTAAATAATTTATATAGGATTACATGATTTTCTAATTTGTTTACGTCCCCAAACGCAATTTTCCAATTTTTTTCAGAAAGAATAAATTAAATAGAAATAGTTTTAAAATTCAAACATAGTTTTCTGACTTTAAGTTTCCAATAAATAAAAATATGGCCAATAAGACAGCATATAATTATATTGTTATTTAATTAACATAAATACGACGTTTCGTCTCCCTTTCGAGACTTCATGAGGCACAATACATGTATATGCTGACCTATTGGCCGTCTTTTTATTTATTGGAAATTGTTTTATTTACTTAATGATGAATTTTGATATCCTATCCAAATCACTACAGCATACGTTTCCTAACGTGTCGTGTTCGTCATTTCTCTACAATATACTACCCCCAATTTTTTATTTCTTTCATGGACATTACGCATGTATTTTGTTGATTGGTTCGATATTGAATTGTAATTTAGTGAATGTATGGTTTGTTTTCTTAACATTTAGAATGAAGAGTCAAAACAGAAATAGTTGTGTGTATTACTAGATATAATAAGCAACTGAAACTGCTTTGCTGCAATGTCTAGACGATTCGCGAATTTTGGAAGTTATAAATCGCAGTTGTGACTAAAACCCCACGCTGAAACGCATTTGTATGTGGCAGCTTTTCTGGCAGTGCATCATTAGTCACTAGCTTTCCGTGCGACTCATTTATCCTCACGTTCTGATTCATCACCATCTGCGTTGTTTAGTATTAATCATCCCGTAATTAACCTTTTACTTTGGTAGCTATCTCCTTCCTGCTGATAATTGCAATGGTTAGGCCGTACTTTGCAAGCTGCAGTTTCTCCCAATCATCATTGTAGAAGACGTACGAGTGAAATCATCAACCAGAATAAATCCAGTTGGACTCAGAGTAAACCTGACTTATTGACTAGGTAAAAGTTTCAGATCGAATCGCTCTGAACTGTATCCCCTTCCAGAATAACAGTATTTCACTATACCACACAGAACCGTCAGTAAGACACAGAACATTTCACAGACTTTAAAATGTTAAACATGTATCAGAATTTATCATATGTAATTATATTAACATACAATCAATAATTTTTTTGGACCACATATTTATTAGACCGAAATATTTTTACAATTATTTGCACTTAATGACAGACAACTATTTTCTTAAAATTTACCCCTGTCATAACAATTTTATATTTATTATTTATTATAGCTGATCCCGCATCCCCCCTTTTCAATTCCCTTCCTATGCTATTAAAGGGGAGTTGTCTGTTTCAGGATCACCCTAATGTTGCCTGTTAACCCAAAAAAAAAAATTGGATCAGTCAGCCTCCTAAAATTGGTGAAGGTACGGATGACACATAAACTCATCTATCGTCATTCGAAAGGGCGTAAGAATAGTAACCAAATGTCCCACCTACCTGATGCAGGTTTTCTAGGATTTTTCCTGCATCTCTTTTAGGTGTAACACTTGGTAAGATCCTTAAGTTATATCCCTGGGGACATAGTCAACCCTTGACTACCTTGCTCTACCTTCCACATTCTCCCTTTTCAATTCCCTTCCTATGCTATGAAAGGGGAGTTGTCTGTTTCAGGATCACCCTCATGTAGCCTTTTACTCATACTCATAAATCGGATATTTATTATTAGAACATCGTTTTTCTGACATAACGTTTAATAATAAATAAAAATATGGTCATATTGGTCAGAAAATATATTTAATTGGTATTTAATTATTGAAATAATTATTTTCAATTAATATAATACTATAATAATAAATTGGTATGAAACCAGAAAAAAAATATTTTAAAATATTATTTTAATGACACTATTTCTAGTAGAAGGATTTCCAATATTAGATCTCCGTTTCTCCGATTCAAATTATAATTTCAATAGCTCAAAAGCTCATTCCTCATTTTCTATCTAATGCAGTTCATTTCATTGAGATATTAAAGCTAGTAAGTAGATAAAGCAACGTTAATTTTTTTTAAAAATGGCCATCATTCTGATGAATGAAAATATTTACCTACACCAAATTGATTTTGTTCTTCGTTTTAAATCCAAGAAATTCACTTGTCTTGATTTTCGGTTTATTGATAAGAAAGAGGGGATTCAGAATAGAGTAAATAATTTCAAAACTTAAAAAGTCTAATGTCATTTCTTCTACTCTTGAAGATAATATTTCAAATAACTTCTACAAGGAAAGTTCATTAAGTGATTAGGAAATTTAAAGTTGTTTAAAGTCATATAATTATTATATTGCCCAAAAATGTTTTGGATCAACCTTAAAAAATAAAAATATTACGAACATTTCGTCGAAGATGGATTGTATATTCCCTTTTCCCAAAATTTTTTTGGTAAAATATTTCTATGGAAACTCACAATTTCACTACATTAAAAATCTGAAATTATTGAGTTATTATTTGGAAAATGATGATGACGATGGCGTTGCCTAAATAATTTTGGCTAAACATATGGTTTGAGGAACTTGTAAATATCCTACCCAAATTCAAAATTACTTTAATATCAATATTTCCGGTTCATTAATAGGAGAAAAAAACGCTGAAGACGTCATAATACGTCACATGATTGAAATAAAATTTCTAATCTTTTTCTCAGGGTTCAAAATCGTGGGTTGCTAAAAAATAATTTAATACATCTACAAATGAATATATTTTACGTACCTCAAAACGATATATTTAATAAAATAAGACTTTTTCACGCTAAAATTCAAAAGTTTCCGAATAAACAGTTTTTGCCAATTTATGAAACAATAATAATAAAATCTTACTACTCATTTGTCTCCAGTCAAAATAATCCTCTTTGCATATCTATCATTAACCAAAAGTTTCATTCATTATATTTTCTATTCATCATGAATAACGTTTGTCATCTCCTGCTAACAGGACATATCCATAGATGAATGAATACCTCTCTCCTCTCTGCCTCCAAAGATGGTACTTCTTCAGCCAACATATGTTCATTTTATTTTTTGTAGTCATAGTACTAACTATAAGCTAGGCAAAATAAATAATTATATGATTATAAAATATCAGTCAATAAATAGACCATAATTGTGTGTTGACTATATTTTAACATTATGGCGGCCAGAAGATCTCGCCAATGTATGCCAATGATTTAAGAGAATGTAGAATTTCGAATTCTCTCTTCACTTTGAGTTTGGATTGTGGAATATTGTTGGTGCCAATTATTTTAAATCACTACGTTTTACGGTGGTATGTAACTCTAAATAATTTGGTTTAGGTCCCTAATTATCTGCAGAAAGGCCATGTTTAAAGTCACTTACATCCTTGTCAGGTTCCACGGATGAAATCAGAAGAAAAAAATCTCAGATTTGTCAACAAGACATGTAGTCCGCAACATGTGAGTCTTCGACGCAACGAACTTTACGACATAAGGAGCTCTGCGCTCGTGTTTTGCGTTTCACTTATTGTGATGTTACAACCTTGATGTTGACGTGATCACTTGTCGTTGTGAAATAACGTGTCTCCTCCTCTCTCTCCCTCTCGCTCTCCCTCTCTGGATCTGTGGACGCAGCTGATCTCGGTATGCGGTTGCATGAGTCGGAGATTGCGCCATGCAGCAACATTGCTCTCTGATTTGTGGGGCATATGAAAATTCCTCGGGAGTGACGTGGCCTTGCGGAATTCCACACGTTCAGAATTCGCGTAAATCAAGTCAGTTGCTTCCTCATTAAAGTGCGCCTTTTCCGCATACGGTCTTTTTATTCATATAATTACTTTTCGCAGTACAACAGTTGTCTCCCATAGTATAACAAAATGAATACAATTGTACGGAAAATTATCCATTTCATCATAACTTCAAGTTTATGTTGCATAATAACTCTTCTTCAAATGTAATAAAACTAATAATAACGCCTATTAATTATAAATCAGTCATAAAAATGTTTATAAAACTTAAAAGGATATCATGCAATCCTTTTGAGCAGTACATTACCTTGGAAATGAATTTTTGTGTTGATATTCCGACACACATTACATACAACCAATTCTACTAATCCAACTTTCTATAGAACTCCAAGGATTTGGAAAAAAAATGTATATTAAAATTATAATGAGTTATAACAGCATCTTTGTCAGTTTTTATTTTATTTTGTCTCTCACTTGAAACTTCTTCACGTATACTCAAATGAAAATTACTATGGATTACCTTGCTCTACCTTTCGCATCCCCCTTTTAAATTCCCTTTCTATGCTATTAAAGGGGAGTTGCCTGTTTCAGGATCACCCACATGTAGCCTGTTAACCAAAAAAAAATTACATTAGGTAATAAGTTACAAATTATTTGAATAAAATGAAAACTGTAAAAGAAAAATGTCAGAAAAACTATTTAAATTAATTTAATTTAAGGACACATTTCTGTCAGAATAACGACCCACTAATATCTTCGTACAATTATGTGCTAAAGTTTGAATAAACGGGCGTCCATACTTGCACAGAAAAATGTCTTTAGATAACTAATTATAATTTTTAATTGTCTGATTTGGCTTAATTAATAATTGGATTTAAGATAAACAGACGAAAATCATTATTATACTTTATATAGAATAATTTTAAAATAATTATTCATCATAGTGACCATACATGACAAAACATGTTAATGTTCTTATTAAATGATGATGCAATATTGTGGTAAATTATAATTTTGAATACATTTTAATTCGTTCGTTTCTAACGACAGTATTCAAATTTTTACAAATTTTTCGTGCACTGATTTCGTCAAATCTGAAACAAGTAGATTGTAATAAAAAAACTCACAGTAGATCGATAAATCCTACAGTTAACTTGAGTAAAGATTTAATTTTTTTCAAAATATGTATAATTAATCTAATTTTTATTTTATTGTTTATTCGAATGGATTTTATGAGCCGCCTATTTTACAGAAAGAAAATAACATTTCAATTAACTTTTCTGAAATTTTTTATTAAGTTTGTATTTTGTTGGAGCCTTCTGCTATTTTTCATAGACGTTGATTGTAATAAAATTGCTTTATATATACATATATATTAACAACATAGTTGATTGCCGTTTAAAATGCCATCAACTAATTGTTATATATACACCTTCAATTTGACAAAAATGTTTGCGCCTTCATATTTTTAATTTTTTTTTCGTTTTATTTGACTTACAGTAACCCTGCATGCCATTACAAGTATTTGCTAACGTAAATATGTTTTTCTAATTTAAAGTCAAGTTTCAAAATTTATAATTTTTGGAGTAATTTATTAAAACTTGAATAATATTAGTGACTCCGTGAATGCTTTTCGGAAAAATGAAGATAGCTTGCAAATAGTTATAAGACGTAAACGTACTTCTTGAAGCTTCATTTTATGGGTAAAAAAATCGAGAAAAAATTGATTAAAAAAAGTTGTATACTGAAGGATAAATAGTAGCATTATCGCGAATGCCATTTTAATGCATCGTTTTGGAATGAAATTAAATAAGGAATGCCTGTTTCTTAAAGTGCTAGGTTTAATTAAACGTCTATTATTCTGGAATAACTATCCCCTGCAAATAAAATAAAACGGGTTGTAAAAAATTTCCAGTGTTATTAATTAATGCGTCTGACGGACTTTCGTTCTGTAGACTTGACGATAATGAATAGTTCTTATTATCTCAAAACAGTGGCGTCATTACGTTGAAATATAGATCAGGGTTACTAAGTATATGATTCGACAATTTGGTTAAATGTCGCTTTGTTTATTTCGTTTTGTAATGCGGTAATCAAAATCGGTTATTGGTAATAAAACTTAGTAAACAAGGTAGGTGTAACGGATTTCTCGCTTTAGTTTTCCGTTTGTTCAACCTATTAGATGGACTGAAATCAAGCGAGTTATTTTCTTCATCCAGATATTTTCTATTGAAATTTAAGCGAATTACGTATGCATTCTGTATTCTACACTTGCAAATAATGAGCTGCCATTGAAGCTTCCGGGCCAATGTGATTTTCTTGGGCTGCTGAATAATGCAAGCACGACCTAAGCCACGCAGCTTTGTGCGATGCGCTATGTTAACTATTTCCGTGCAATTTCCCAGTTGAGCGGCGTTCTACCTCGTGCAGCCACAGTACGTCGCAGAAATAAGAACATCTAAAAAAAAAAGAAACTTGTAACCAATAACTGCGCGAATTGCAGGCGACTCCCTAACACATATCAATGATGGAAGTTCTATAACTGACTTACTTGTACACGTTACAATCAGGTCGAATGAAACCGCGTCCGTCATAATATTATATTTTACTAAAGTAAGGTAAAGGTAAATGTATGGTCCGAACGTAAATAACCCAAGCCAAATTCACTCGCTCGAATTGATAACGTTCCGTAGACAAATACATATCTGATACACTCATAAATTCCATAAAAATAGGTTATAGGCCCATGTGTCCATCTTAGCCTTGGTAAGTTTTATTTACTATTTTCTTAATAATTTAAAAATATAAACGATAGCGTCTTGTAACAACTTTTAAATGAATAAAATCGTGATGAACTTACTACCATGAGCTCTGTATTTTTAATCGCCAAAGAAACAATTTCCTCGTAAATATACGGTAAAATTGAAAGAAAATAATTTACTAGTACCAACTCATAACAGTTTAATCAGTCAACTAGTTTGTAACCACGAAATTTATCTTAGACTGGATGGTCATATTTCATAAATTTTATATAAACTTTAAAATAATAATTAAATATGTTATTACAGCCTCTTTGTTAGTTTTGATTTTATTTAAAAAATGAACTCTACTACGTTTCGTCTCTCATTTGAGACTTCTTCAGGTGGAAGGAGTTATTGAGTGAGGTCCATCATTAGCTAAAATTTTATACTTGAAGTCTCAAATGAGAGACGAAACGTAGTAATATTTATTTCAATGCCAGATGAACTAATTACTTAAAATAAATAATCGGCATGATGATTTCTTGAAAAAGTATTCATTGTTCTACATATATTTTATTTTGTTATGACACTTGGTATGTATGCTGTTAGCTAAAATGGTTAACTGATTTGGCCAATATTTCTCTAGCTGCGATTGGGGGGAGGGGGTGTCAGGGGGAGAAATTTTCAGGTTAATTTTACTGAATTAGGGGCCAGCTCTCATTTTGATTAGTTTATTTATTCCAATCACATAGTTATATCAACAAATAATTCAATTTTTTGATGTAGTGACGCAATCTATTTCAATAATATTTTAAGGCTTGTCATTCAAGGGCCAAGGTTGAGAAAGACTGTTGAAAAGGACATCAAATGAGTCAGACGCCCAGCTCTTGAGTTGGAAACGATCGTTTGATCCGCCCGCGCGCCGATGGTCCAGTCTTTGTTCCGAATCACACAAGCTCACGGGTCGTGACGTCAGTGTTTATGGCGCAGCTCGCTCAGACTCATCCATTTGGATTTTTCTCGCACTGGCGGAACGAAGAGCATTTGAATACAATATGTCCGTGGCCGCAGACCCGTTTGGTCGCGCCGAGCCGCCAAGGTGAACTTCTCGCCACCAGATTAACGCCCCTGTCGGCCAGCATCTGACCTGGCCTGTATCTCGCTCGCTAATGTCTTAATTGCGCTGCTCAACTCTGTCTTTGCCGCCATTTTCGGCCTCACGTCTCCATTGCAATCCAAACGATGTGGGTAAACACAATCCAGCGCCTGCTGAGAGATTTATGACGATCAGATTAGGATGTCACCATCGGCGTTCACCTAATGAGACTTGGGTTGATTCCTCTATCCATATCTGTCCCGAACCATTTCTTCAAACATGAATTAAGCTATTACCTATTCGTTTTCAGCATTCACTTCTAAGAAATTCTCATTTACAATGATATCTTTGACACTGCTTGAGCTTCAGTGTGTGTCAGGTGTAGACTCTTATCAAAGTTGAATTATAGCCATATCTGAGAACTTTCTACAGGTTCATTCACGCTTCACAAGGCACACATTCCAGATGAACATTTGTAATAATGTTCTATGTGATCTTATTTATGTCTGATAATCGCTTGTGGTAGCTTGAATTCTATTCAATCATGTCTACTAAATTTAGATTTATCACTCACCTACATTCAACCTTTTCTTTCGAGACGGTTTCTGAGCTTTTGTTAACCTTCATAATTTCTCTACTTGTTGAAGGCCACCATTTCGATCCTCTCTTTACCACCCCACTTAAACCATTTTGTTATTGCGGCGTACCCTATATTTGGAATCTTTCAAACTCGTTATCCGACCCAGTGCGTCTGCATTAATTCAATGGGAGAACTAATCTCGTCGTTCTTTCTACAGGTCGTCCCACGTTCATCTCGTAACTTCTTACTTAATCACTGTTCCAAAAACTTCGTTCAATAACAGTTCGATGAATATTATAGACAAATTAATCTTCCATCTGTCGCTTGTGCCAAGATTTGAAAAGCTTGCAATTATACCTCATACTACTTGTGATATTATTTCTCTTCCATTCATACCCCTAACCAACTTTTAAATTGGTATATACTGTTGAACATGCTTATAGTTATGCGTACATTCTGTACTACAGGGATAGAATTTAAAGGAGAAGTGGGAACTGCGACAATTTCCTTGGGCCTTCGGCAAGTCCGTCTCTTCCGCAGGTAAAGAAGTGAGGCTTTTGTCATGAGTGACGTGTACTGACTGCGGTGTGAAAGTGCACTGAATAGCTCAATCGTGCACAATGACGGAAGGTACCTCTGAATGGCCGAATTCCTGGCCAGGCTACAGGTGTTGGCCTTGATTTACAACTGAAGTGCCACAAAGCCCATAGCATGAGGGGCCACAAGAGGACGACTTCGCCTAGCCCTGCTATCGAAGGGCACGCATTAATGCTAAATAGCTCGGCGTGGCTCGTTTATATTCAAATTAAGACACTCGTGGTCAAGGGTTGATAAATTCAACACTCCCATATCGCTCGTCGACCAGATTTTACTAGTGATTCACCAGTGACATCATTCGCAGTAGGTGGCTAAATGGGAAGCTTCCCCTGAATCAGCTCGGGGAAGCAGAGCAGTCATTGGAGTCTCACAACCTTTTGAACAACTTTATGATCTTAAACTCTTTTTCTCTGATATTAAAATTTACATTCACCCAATAATATCAAAATCTGTTTCAGAAATGACATAGGATTCGAAGTGTTTTATCAGCAATATCTTTTTTTATTAATAAACAGTTTTAATGAAACCTTCCCTGTAATACGTTATTTTATATCTCTGCTTTTTCGTTGTTCTGAAACTCAATAATAACACAAATCTTTTCACGTTTCTCTTATCTAAGTTCATTTCTTAGCCAACACCTATTACTTTTCCTGATGTGATAATTTTTATTCAGTTTTAAATGTATAGTGTAGACAATAGATTTATTGTATGTTTATTTTTACTTGAATTCAGTAGAAGTTTCAAAACAGTAAGTAATACTAAAATTCATATTGAGAATAATAGAGCCATATAGCTACTATAGAAAATGTCTCTATGAAACTGTGGTTGAAATTTATGTATCCCTTTTTATTAAGTTAGTGTCAATGTTTCTCTATTTAACTAAATTTTGCTTAATTTAATTAATCTTTTTGAATTCTAAGTCGACTACCCGCAAAACACATTTGATTTACAGCAAATTACCACTGTTATATTCTCTCTCGCCTCTTATAATAGATTTTTCCTCAACACTTGACTTTTTCTCTTTCTATTCAGGGCGTGTGGCAAATTGTACGTTCGGTGCATGTTTTAAAATGGTCACGCACTACACCAGTTCCATCGTCACAAATAACAACAGCAGATATGAATTCTACAGATATAAAATGCCATTTTATAAAATCATTCTTGGTAGAGCAATTTTTTGGAATTCAATTACTATCATACATCTAAAAATATGTAAAGTACACCTGTTACTCTGCATAGTGTGTATTCCCCTAAATAATTAAATTAATCATTTCGGAGGAACTAGGAAATTCCTTATATAACAAGAACATACTACTTCTATAAACGATTAGTTATTCTGACCCTGTCATTGTATATTCAGATGGGTATTCACTTTGTAATGATTATTCTGAACATTTATAGAAAGCAGTCATAGTCGCGCTGTTATTGTAACGTTTAAAAAAAACTGTGGGAAACTTGTGAGATATGTTTCGTCCCACGGTCTGAATATAATTACATGTTATTACTAAGACATTTCACTTGTTGCTGGTTCAAAATCAACCCACAGTAAAACGTTCGGAAACGGAATGTGGGGGTGGTTGTGGTTAGTTGTAGGGCTGTTTGCACAGTACCTCGGGTTCAATGGCTCTAATGTACGCCTCTGTTTTTGTTTAGAGGGACTTGTACCCTCGGCAGCTTAGCAGAGGTGGAACAGGGACTATTACAAACAAGCTCGAGCGCTACCTCCCTACAAAAACACAACAGGCGCCAACACTAACAGACGAGTGTTGAGGTAACTGTACACCCCTGCGGCACTTTCACTCGGCCGATTCTATTATAGGGCTGGGTCCTTACGAAACGGACATTCCACAGTTTCGCCGTCAGGAGCAGTTACGGCATTTCCTAAAATAACTTATTAATCCAACTTTGCCATAGAAACTCTGGAGAGAAACTAAAAGGACAGTAGCGCAGCAGGGTAACATCATAGGTCTAGGATACTGGACCCAAATCATTTACGGATCAACGATACCACTCACATACACACATTCACACCTCACATTCTGTAATATCTGAATAACAACGGCATTGGGATAGACAACACAAACCTTGAGAAGTGTTGTATTTAGAATAAACCGAAAATAAGCCAGTGCAACTCAATACTATTTTCTCTGCTTCAGTTTATTGTTCACGAAGAATTTTGGAATAATTATCATGTACAGTCTTATGAAATAGGAATTCATCAATTTTATACAACGATAAAATTATAAACGACATACATTTGTTAGGATTCATAATAATAAAAATAGCAATATATAACACAGTTATTACCCAATTTCAGACAGTTTAATTTTTTTTAAAAAAAGAACATTTCCTTGCCATTTTTTTCTAATTTTGGAAGTATTCTACAAAATTCAGACGGCTCAAGACTAACGAGCCACAGAAAACTTTCATATTTGTAAAATTATTAAATATATAGTATCAATTAGTTATAAAATTTCCTCCTAATTAGGAACAACCTGAAGAAAGTAAAAAAAATGCACGAAAACGTTCTTTTAATTAATTAAATAAATGAAACTCGTCTGAAAATGTACTACATTTTGCATATAAAATAAAACCTTTAAAATTTGAAATTAAGTGGCTTATTATTACAGCTGTTTCAAATTTTAAGTCGCACTTTTGTTGGTAGTTTTTAATATTTATGTTGACACATGTGTTATTTTCATGTGACTGCTTTCACAATTTGATTCATGTTGCCACAGAATAGAAATGATTTATTAATCGATGAAAATAAAATTTTAAGTTCCGTAAACGCAACCAGTATAATTCATTCATTTTTCTATATTTTTTTCTGAATTCAGTTGAATATATATAAAGTTAAATCGTGTAAAAGTTTTCTGATAAATAACCTGATATTTCAATTTATGCTCACTTAGCCTATTCATGTGAACGTTAATTCTTTATTTTCATACCCAATTTCTGTAATATTATGTTGTTGTTATTTCACATATCCATGGTTGTTAACATTATTATATTGTTTCTTTATTTTGCCATTTTATTCTGTTTTTGAGTCCTGTATTTTTTATTTTCATTTATATAAGCTATTTTTATTTTATTAATTAATTGCGTGCATTACATCATATTTTGACATCTTTCTTCCGAGAAAGGGCACTATAATGAATTAAAAATATTAAATTGTCCTATGTGATGAACTGACCTAAAGAAAATAATTTTAAATGTTACTCTGGTAATTATTATTGCTTTAATAAAAATACTGTTTAATTAGTTTAATGTTTGGCAGTACTTAGAGTCTGAAATTATTAGTCAATTAGAATCGGCTGCTGACGAAAATGATAAACTGAGCTCATCCCTTAATAGCATTATTCGGGTTCGAATCCTGAATAACGTGTAAGAGCTATTCGTGTGATGTCCATCTCATCACTCAATATATCACTTCCGTCACGAGCCGCAGCCATATATCCTGGTCATCTGTCAACGCAGAGAGAGTAATGGCATATTATTAGCCAACTTATTAGTTGCAGTAATGGATCGGAGAAGGGGCGGCATTCTTTCGGCGTTTGCCTTAACCAGAGAGCGAGGGACAAGACATGACACGCCAATATTAGAACACAATGCTTGAATCATGAGCCAACGTTCACATCTCTATTGTAACGCAAATATCGGTGAACTAGTCTCCTTGAATGGAACGATATTTTCCACAGATCGTTTATTATAATTGACTTATTCTAATTCCTCCCTACCTACACAATCACTTTAAAAATAAGCACCTGATAGGTGAAGGAACGCAACATATTGAAAGTCTTTTATTTTATTTTGAAATAAAATGCTGAATTACTTATCCATTTATTTTAAAACGCAGTCTGATATTGTAACTATTATTAAATAACACTCATTCCTCGCCTATGTATCAAATCATCTTATTATCGCAAGCTACTATTGCTTTTAAGTACCTGACTCTCTACCACATTTATTTCTTGTATCGGTTTCGATTCGTACACCTAATTAAAAATACTGAAAAGAGATAACAGTCAATGCAAATATATACAAATATAATTTCAATAAAACTTTATATTATTATTATTGATTAAATGTTTCTGGTTTATATTTGTATGAATGCTAAATTTTTTTTAATAAAAATTTTTCTCTGTTAATCTGTTAATCTATTCTTCTATTTACTTTCAAATATTGCTGACAAGATCATTATAACTGTCTAAAGGCACGTAAACATTTTATTTATGATTTATTATTATTAATAATACTTTACTGCTATTGGGCATTTGCCCGGTGGCAGCTATATACAAAGTAAGCACGTATGATACAATTACAAACAAAAAAAATACACTCAAGAACAATTTTGTAGTGACTTATGAGGTTTATGATCTGAAAAAAAAAAGGAAAATTCGTCAGTATTTCTGCAGGCAATGAATTCTAATCGCGTATTGATCTATTTACAACTGAACATTTTCTGCGTCTATTCGTTGCCTTTTTTCTTTAATTTTGAACGTGTGATAATTTTTAGACATATAATTCGGCGCCGTAAGAGGATTTGTTATTTCTTTCCAGGCCGGTTCACCCTTATAAGCTTTATGCATTGCACACAACCTCGCATTTTATTTATGATTAAAAACTTTTAAATAATTTACCTACACTATTTAATTACACTCTACAATTGTTGACTATAATGTACAAACATTTTTCGGGAAATAATATAAACATGCAGTGACATTTTTACGGTACTTAAATTAATTATTGGATTGGATTTATATATGAATACAATTTAGTTATAATGTTTAAGGTTACAGGTTAATGAAAAGTTAATATTTTTTATTTTCATGCAAATGTTCCTCTTATTATTAATCACTTTGTCTTATACATATATATATATATATATATATATATATGTGTGTGTGTGTACATTATCCATCTGTTAAAATTATACTAAGTGTTAACAAACAATTACTATTTAAATATAAAAATTATTTACGTACGTAAACGTATAACCTATGGTAGCAAGACCTTGAAGAAATGAACTACTCAGAATATTGTGGTACGATTGAGTACCTCCTTTATAATTTCGCCAACGGCAATTACGAAGAAGACTTAAAATCAGATGCAAACTACGTTCAATCGTAAATCCTACAGACGTTTCAAACTAAACGTTTAGTTTAGTAGCCAAGGTTCTAACCCGTTGGAAAACACAGAGTTGGGGATTTATTGAAAGGCAGGTAAGAAATCTTTACCGTCTAGACCACGTGGCTTGAAGTGAATGATGCTTAACATGGGTTGCGAGAAAGAAAGACTCATGAGGTTACTTCACGTATACACCCCATAAATTTTTATTTTTACTTTAGGTAACAGGCTACATGAGGCTGATCCTGAAACAGGCAACTCCCCTTTAATAGCTTAGGAAGTGAAATGAAAAGGGAAAAAGTAGGAGCAAGAAGGAAACCAGACTGGGAGAATAGACGAAGCCCCCATCCTGCTTCCATTCCTTTATCTCATAATATAAAATGAGTACATTTTAATTCGTTTCTTAGTTCTGAGATAGTAATTAGACGTTTAAAACGATAGCTCGCACTTTCCATAAATTAAAGAAAATGTATCAATTAAATAAGTTAAGCAGTTTTTAATTGTCATTTAAAAAAACTATCAAAAAATAAATTCAGTTTATTATACTACAACCACCACAAATGGTAGCATTTAACAAAACGGGGGGAGAAAAGGCTTCTTATTCAGCTTCATTACTCAATTTTATTCATAACATTCTTTATTATGATTTTTTTAATAGTTAAAGAAATATATATTAGATTTTTTATATTACAAATTTTCTTCTTTTTATCATTTAAAATCTGAAATATGCAAGATTCGAATTCTTTCGGCATTTATGTCATTGGATCACAAACACGAAATATTAAAGAAGGTGATACAAAACCTTTAGTAATTAATTTGCCATTCACATTGAATATCCTACCCAATAGTTCAAACTGAGACAAAAATACATGACAGAATCAAAGGATTTAAGAAGTTAATAAATTTAGTAATTTTGAGCAAAGGATTAAACTTTCCTAACGGCTCATAGAAATGTGGATTGTTGGCTTGCATTCCCTTCGAGATCATTTCTGTTCGCACAGAGTGACATAAGATCCACCACGCTGATTGTAGAAATAATTTTATTTTACTTCTGAACGGGGAATAGAGTGAAACGCACCTGAGAACCGATTGCGCGTTCGCTTTACGCGACGCCACGTGTGTTACGGATTTTTTTTCCTTGTAACTTGTTGCACGTGTTTGTTCGCACAGGACACAGTCTTTTGGTAATCCTCTTTCCTGGCCGGTGAAGTACTGCCGCCTGGGGGCGTTTAAGGGCGAGGGAGCAATTGACTCAGCAGCCCTCGCGAGGCATCTTCTCTTCACCGCCTCACTTCGCAGCTTCTGCTCTCAATAAGACATCTACAACGTGCTCTCAGCTTAAACACTTCCACTCTGATCCGGAATCATCGACACTTCCGTACTCCAGATCATTCACCAATAATTCAGGGAGGGATGAAATGAATAATAGTATTTTTAAATGTTGTATTTATTTCTAATTTTAACTAACCGAATCAAATGTCTATTTTTTTTAATATATGACATTCCTACCCGTTGACAGCTCAATTTTGGAAACAGAAATATTTACATGCAAAATATAAACAAAAACATGAATTAGGTCCACTTCTCGCTGAATTACTCAATAGAAACAAAATAATAAAAATTAATTTAATCTTTATTAAATAAATGAATTGATTCACATTTTTACGACGGCTGTGACTTAAATGATTTGGTTGTTTACCTTTTTTATAGATATTCATATATTATTTGTAGGAATCTATTTTTACGCCGTTATTTAGAGAACAAGAAATGCATTAAAAATTTGCATGATACTCAGGACGAAATTTAACCGTTTTTATTAAATGTTTTGTGAACGGGTAGGATTTTAATGAAATATTGATTTCTAAGGTAAAACTATAAAAAGTGGTTTCAAATAAAGAAAATTTCCGTACCCGATTAAACAATCTTATATAGATCTGAGGTTTAATCGTATACGTAAATACCCCACTCTCTTTTAGCGCCATAAAAATTGAATTAGAAGCCTATTTTTTCGTGCATCTATTAATAACCCATTCTATGTCGTTTATCGACCTTTTTGGACCACGAAACAATATTGGTCCAGGCAACAACGTGCTCTACAAAATTTTAAATATCAGGCACTGATCCACACCTCGGGTAAACCAAGTGCTTTACACAGACCCCAGGTACGATCTTCCCGACAAACGAACTCCGTTGACAAGATCATTATAACTTCTCAAGTTCACTACCCTTTGAATATGTAATGAAAGTAATTGGAATTTAATATTTTAAAAGGTCATTAAATTCTTGAGTTAGGGTTTATTGATTCCTAGCTAATTGTGTAAAATCTATATAGAATGAATGAGATTTTGCTTTTAGATTAATTGTCTTTCCAAGATTATGGCAGATTATTTCACCAGAATTGATTTTCGGCTATTGAAACTGTCAGATGATAAGCAGGAAGATCTATAGGGGTTTTCAATAAGGGCAGGACGGTGATAAAGTATAATAAAACAAGCTGTGTGTGAGGTATTAATTAAATTCTTTATTTATTTAAAAGTTTCATGTATACCCTTTCAAACAAAAAGACAATTTTGTCAATAACTCACACACAACTTGTTTTATTTCATTTCAACATCGACCCACCCTTATTGAAAACTTCTATACATAAAAATGTACGAAACTGCATTTATAACAAAATAAGAGCAAAATCAATGGAGGAAAGACCAATTTACTCTGGCTATAGCTAAAAATTATTTAAATATGTGCGATAAAGGTCAGTAATAAATTAAATAGCATGAATTTTAGAACATTGTTTTATGTATATAATTTTTTTCTGTCGTCCAGGAGAAATACTTGAGTGAATTAGTCACATTGTCTTTTATCCAAGGTGTTATGCTTTTTCCTGGTTGTGATTGTATTACCTGTTTGATGCCTTTTTTTATCTATCCAGTTTAGCATGTGACACTGATACAAAGTTTTAACTACATTGTAAGAATTTCCAGTGATTGTACTCCACAAAAAGTCAAGGGGTTCTCCTTGTGCAGGCCAGGCACGCATATCGAGCAAGCAGCTCTTTATCTGTCGCCGAGAAGCGTTTTTCTTTTCCAAGAACAGGTCCCTAATCCTACTCCCGATTGTATTCAATGCCCTTGCTCAACAGGGAATCGTACACGAGCATGCATAAACTATCATCGTTACCATTTCCAATATATACGACGGTTTCGTTGTTATTCGTCATGTGTTCCTTGGGCATCATGCGGTTCCAACAGAAAAGATAAGGATGTCATTTATCATCTAATATAATCATGAGGCACCGTATCACAGAACCAACTAAGAAACGTTCCCGTGATTTTTCAAAATTTATAATTCTTTACTTGTATGATAAAAAAATATTCTCAATCCTTCTTGCAGATCTTAATATATCATTATTTATGAGATTTACGAAATATAATGTCAAATAATTGTGTTACATGCGGTAGTATATTATATTAATACGTAACTAAGAATATTCGTGCAGTTGAGCGTATTTGTTCCCTGAGTCACAAGCGATATCATGAAAGATTATCTATGTATCAGAATGGCATGATTTATTATCTGAATAATAAAATTATATAGTGAAAGCAAACAAACGACCGCAGATTTCATGTTGATTGCTTGTATAGATGCAGAAAATAATTTGGTAATGAAATATAAAGATTTGAAAGGCAGCCGGGAAAGAGAAAATCAAACAAAAGGGAGCTACCTATTGTGACTCTACTGGAATGTGTTGCTCAACGAGATACTTAGTGATTGGATTATTACACAAGGCAATTCTCAGACGCTTAGAAAGTTGTGTTGGCCAGTGTTATTTGACCATTTAAATTCATGCATGGACGAACATACTAGAAGTAGGAAAACAAGTTCATCACTAAAAGTCACGTATAAAATATTGTAGGTATATGGTAGGATCTAAATCGAAACGATCCTCAGATGCTCGCAGGTGGTGATCGGAAGAACCTCGTGACATAGTTCTTAGTGGTAAGCGTGGAGCTTATGATTGGACCACCAGGTTGACGAGGTGCGTGATCAAATAGTAACAATACAATAATTTTGTAACTTATAGACACGGGAGAGAGAGAGAGGAGTATTATGAATAGCTATTGTGCCGGTAATTATTAAATAAATTACATTGTAGACCTCATAAAGAGAGTTGAAGATAGAGATAGTCCACTGATAAACAGCAGAGTCCTGCATCAATCAGGTGGAAGCTGGAGCTAACTTTGTACACTTTTGCGTCACACAACCGAGTTCATGAACAGAAGATGAATCAGTTCAGCTCTAACGTCAGCATCGTTTTGTTTGCATTATATCAATGTAGATTTTGTTTGAATTGGCTTATTTATGTCAGTCCTCTCTCCAAATGACTCTAACCTTGTCAGACTGGTGGTCCAATTGTAATATTTCCACGGCTAGAGCCAAGATGTTAAACCAAATTCAGTTACTACCTAAAACCCTGATATAAATTGATATTATGTATTATATGATAATTGGCTGCTGCCTTTTGATGTGATGAAGCTAGTGGATGAAACAGTACTTACGTTTTAATTTATTGACGACGTCATGTATATATATGATCGCTGAAATATTTTTTCTAGATTAATTGTTTAACGAAATGGTATGTAAACGAAACGACAATATAAGTGATATTTTCAAAGAGAGTAAGTGGTCACCGATTGACCATGGACGATAACTTGGTAAATTAGAGCGTGCGATATAAGACCAGTTTGTAACGCATAAAACAGGTTCCCGATTACAAGATTCATTTTGCCCGATAAGGTGCTTCGAAAGAGGACTCTTAATCCGCCCCTGCCCCTCTTGTAGGCGGGCTATCCCCTCTGAAACTGATGGAAGGCGAACTTTTAATTGAATTAGGTCCGACACGTTAGAGGCAACGAATCGGGCAGGTGGCAGCCGAGCCTGTTGCCGCTTTGAAACCTGCACCGAAGGCGTGGACAAATAATTAATCCCGCATACAAGTCATAGCGCTTTACTAAGCGTTGCCTCCGATATGCAACACGTCAGAGGAAGTGCTACAGGCTCTCAGGGGCTCCGTCGTCTGATTCTCAGGACAAGCACTTATTATTTATATTGATGAAAGCATCTTGACCCTTTTGGTGAAGAAAATACAAATTAATAAACCCATTTGACGTTCCAAACTATCTAAATGAACAATTAAGCTAAAAGTAAACGACCTCTGCCAAATTTTTGGTTTACTGGCACTCAATGAAATTATAGGCGCTGTGACATCATTGAAAAGGTAGTCAACTCTTTTTCCTCTATTTTTCACATGGTTCTAAGGGAAGAACAAGAAAACGGCTACTACTTTTTCAAAAATAACTAACTAAAAATGAACATAGCAGCTGAAAAAATTGGCAAGTCAAAATAAATGTGAGCTCGTCCGATTTCTATTTCATTCACACTCTGTGCCGTAGAATTTTTAAATATTATGCTAAACTTCGAGAATATTAAGGTTAATGAACCTTTAGACATCATTTTCAAATCTCAGCACCCATACATATTGAAAAATTTAACTTTTTACACAAGTGACTTACGCGTCGATTACAACTTGTAATGTCCGTATAAGTAGAGGAGTAACTAATATTACGATATAAATTTTTTAAAAAAATTACGAAGTTCGGCGATGAGATTGGATTGACTTGAATTTTATCCTGACCATAAGAACGGGGTCGTTGTATTCTTAAAGGAATTCCGCAAAGAACACGCGTTTCAAGTAGGAATGTGACTGTAGTCTCTGCATCAGAACCAATTATTGTAATAAATAAGAGACACAATTAATGGTTTTATTATAATATTTTAGAAACAGAATTTTTCACTTTTCAAGATGAAACGTCGTGTTGATTATGCAACCCTCCATGCTAATCTACCCTGCATAAGTCTTTTCATTTAAACATAGCTCCCACATCCTCCCTAATCTGCTTAGCGTATTCTATTCTTGGCCTCTTCTGTTCTTACCCCCACACACTTCCCTCTAATGCTAATTTTACAAGACCCTCATGTCTCAAAACGTGACCTATGAATATCTATTCCTTCTTTTGGTCAAAGCTCTCCAAATTGTTCTTTCTTCTCTTATTCTGCTTGGAACTTCCTGGTTACTCACTCTATCCACACATCTGATTTTCAGCATTCTTCCATAGGACCACATTTCGAAAGCTTCTATTCTTTTCCTTTCTGCAACCCCTACCGTCCACGATTTGCACCCATATAATACCACGCTCCACGTGAAAATTTTTAGTAATGATTTCCCAATATTCATACTTATATTAACCGCAAGTAAATTCCTCTTTTTTGTGACAGCCTTTTTTGCCTCAACTATCCTATTCTTTATCCCTACTTATTATGCTGCGCCAAGAGCAGAATTCCTTAAATTCCTTCAAAAATCCCTTCCGAATCTAACACCCTTTGTTTTTCCACTACTTCCCATACTACACTACATTACCATTGTTTTCCTTCTATTAATCCTCATGTTGTACTCTTCCTCCAGAATCACGTTCATGACATTTATAATGGTTTCCAAGTCTTCTTCTGACTCCCCTAATACTATAATATCATCAGTAAACCTTAAGGTTTTTATTTCATCTCTTTACAGTTTTATACCGTTTCCATATTAATTTTTACCTATCTTTATCGCCTATTCTATATATAAGTTAAATAGCATTGACTTCTGCTTTCTTTTCTTGTCCTTCAATTCTAGTTGTTGCAGACTGCCATCTGTAAAGGTTATGGATAACTCTTTTTTTTCGATATTTTATGCCATATATGTGATTATAGCTTGCTATGAATACATGTCTTAAGCAAATTTTGCATTTACTTGAGATGATAAAAATTTACATTCTACTGCGTGTTTAATGTATATAAATGGAGATCAATAAAATATCTATAATAATTAAGTGAGAACATATTACCAGAAATGTGAATTGATTCTGATGCTGAATGTTATTGCTGCCCGCCTAATGAATTTTCATATGGCTATTTTAGTATTTACTTTAGTCTCAAAATATATTATTTTGAAGTTATAGTTTTTATGTATGGATGATGTCCGGACAAATTGCTTGTTGACATTTATTTATATGGGCAAGATTTGTCCGCGTCTTCTCGAAGAAATGGTACCAGCAGGTGTCTAAGGGCGCCTGTTCCCTGCTTCTCGACACCTGCCTTCGTGTTGACTTTGGCACGAGAATATCGTGTTGACGCCGAGCAAACCTTTCATGTTTACACAAAAATATTTATCCTCGGCTCCGTGACTCAAATTCTTTCGCATCTTAATTTCGTCATAAGCGGCGACAGCTTTGCTCCGCAAAGT
This sequence comes from Eucriotettix oculatus, assembly GCA_034510155.1. NCBI lineage: Eukaryota > Metazoa > Arthropoda > Insecta > Orthoptera > Tetrigidae > Eucriotettix > Eucriotettix oculatus. The sequence continues at coordinate 51,177,495 of CM067381.1, forward strand.
GGTGGGTGTGCCCCGCAGCCACAGGTCCTTCGCCTGGTTTGCTTACTTAAAAAAAGAGAGAGATGCCATCTTCCGGGTTCTTTGCCCAGGCCAACAATTTCGCTAAATGGAAAAGAAATGTACATGTCGCAGTTAGAGAAACAGTCCATCCACTGAAGCTAAGAATCATAAAATTAAAAAATCGATCGCCATAATTATTTTTATTAACACGAAACTACATCTAAAGAAACGAGGAAGACAATATTCACACAAGTAAACTACAATTAGTTATTTCACAGAGAAAACAGAAATTTACCTATTTTAAAATTGTTAATATCTTATAATTTAATCAATGATGATTAATCTATAAAATGAACTATTAATAATTTCACGCAACACTAAAAAATATTTCAAGCATAGTTATTTATAGATAATATAATACCGAGGTTTTGTAAATGTTTGAATGAACTGGATTTCAAATTATTCAACCTAAAAAGATACTAAGTTAGTCAATATTATTATAGTAGAGTGTAATATTTGCACATAATTTCGCGAGATTTCTAATTTTATGTAATGTACACACTAAGTTTAAATATGATGTAACTGAGTTAGCAGGTTCGTGATAATTACTCTAATTTTGTTTATTCTATGCAAATTGTACTATTTCAGGGGGTAAGTATGATACATTACAGACTGAATATAACTGTAATATTAATAAAATAAATATAACTTGGGAATAATTTAATTAAAGTAGTAAATTAATATATCCGGATTATTGTGATGACAAATAATGCAGTGTCAGATTTTGCATTTTTTCCTTGATATTTATTTTTGTAGTATATTTTTCCAAACTATTGCAATTAATGTTTACATGCCTCTAAAATGTCTGACCTCATAATTATAAAATATAACTCTCCTAACATATTTTTTTGTATCTGAATCTTAATTTTGGTACGGTTTATCTTTAAATATAAATTTCCATTTTAATGAGGTGAATTACCCATTCAAGGAAATATTAAGATGTTCATCTTTAACACTGAATGCGATATTTACTTGTATAACATTAATATTTCTGATATTGCAAGGAAATATGGTAATATGAAATCTTCCTTCTTTCAATAAAAATTACTCTGTATTTGTTTCTCCAAAGATTGCAACTTTAATACTTTTCTGCATTTATCTTATTAATTTTAGAGTAATGGAAAACTCGACAAATATTTATTGAAGTTTTACCACACCATAAACATTAAATTAAGGCAATAAATTTAATTTTGAACGCATTAAAAACTGGAAGTCGATCTCTGTGGTTTAGTGGCTAGTGTCACTGCCGTCTACAATAGAGTTCCGGCAAGGGCTTGAGTGAAATTAAGATCCCCTAAAATGGTGAAGTAGTCGCTAATGACTTTAGCTGTTGATGTGACTTAAAATAAAATAAAACTATAAGATAAATTTACTTCAATAAAAAATCAGCGATGTAGAAAATATAATTGCAGTTGAAATTAGAAAATAAATTTGGTCATTAGAAATGGAACTTAATATTAATATTAGACTTTAGTGCATTAAAATAATATAATTTTAAAAATAATTTGAACACTTATTTTTGAGAATCAATGAATCGGAATAGTTTTATATGACAAAGGAGAAAAAGTCTATCACTTACGCTAAGTACATTTATCATCCTGGCTAAATGATTTATGGGGACAATGGTTGCGGTCGTTAGCGCAATCTCCACTATCTGTCGTTGCAGAGGCCATCAAGAGAAGTTTTCTTTCTTGTGATTGGTCTCGAGTTCATTCTGCAAAATTCACATTTCATTTGTGTATTAATATAATATTTTTTTATTCACCCAGGAAATTAGACCAGTTAAAAACACACGTTAAACAATAAATTTAGTCAGTGAGATAATAAAAATTTAAAATAAAATTAATAAATAGGAAATATTTTAATGAAAGTTCTGAAATACAAAAAAGGAAATAAAATAAATACATTGAGAACAAATGAACAAGAACAAAATTTTATGCTTAGTAAAATCGTCTAATATTAAGAGAAATATTAAAATAAAAAGCATACAACAGAGAAATATTAAATAAATTAATTAAAGAATCAGGGAATGTAAAGAATATTAAATTTAAACATCGTGAACTTTTTAAAATGAAAGTATCGACGAACTAATCGGAGCTATTACGCAACATATAGAATTTATAAATAAACAATAATTAATTATATCATAATTTTTCTTTATATTCTTCTTTAAGACAAAAGGATATTTAAACAGTAATGCTTTTACGAAGACATCTTTTACATTAATAAATTTTTTAATAGTGAGAGCAGAACGATTCAGTTAAGCCGGGAGACGAAACAGGTTCCTATTCCACGTTCGGTTTTTGCCCATTACGAAAAAGATCGCAATCACCTTTCAATTACTGAAAGCTAGTTGCTCTTCTGTTCCTCGCAATAGTAAATTAATTTTTTAGTCATTAGAAAGCAAGAATAAGCATGAGAGATCCCTATTCGACGCCTACGAATCTGCTTATTAACGTAGCAGATTAAGACAGGGCTGATGGTTGTGGTTGATCTTAGGAAAAACCGTATCTTCATTCCAGAACACCCGGGGACATCCATCCTTAGAACACTGAAATAATTTGTTCACGAAGAAATACGAGATCATTATAAATTGTTATACAAATTTATACTGCACCAGCTGACATCGTTGTTGAAACAATAGATTTTATATTCAAGATTTACAAACTTTTACTTTTTTGAACTATCGAACCTCTATGTCCCTAAAATATATCATTTTTACTTCTCAATTTTTGTTACTTAATTTTCAAATAAAATAAAGCAGATATTGTAATAACTTTGCCGTCAGTGTTTGATGTCCCGCATTGCATTGAGGTACGAATACCCACGTAAATATATTAATAGTTACATTTACTTGCCCTAATTTAATTATAAAAATAAACAATCTACATTTGACAAAAAGGTTTTAATAAAGCAAAAAATAAATAAAAACTAGAAAAATTGGTATGTCATATCGTTCTTTTTTTGGCACTTCTTCAGTAATTGTTAAGATGGAAAATGGTTTATAATTTTCACGTTTAACAACACGTTAATTTCGTTTTGCTGACCGGTTCTGTCTACAACATTTTCTTAAATTTAGTTCTTTGTTTAGTTAATTGCCAGCATCTTTAAAATGGGGTTTCCACTGCAATTCTCAGCTCCTTTTTGTTATAAACTGAACCACGCATTAATTCTCTGGCATCTCGGCAACGATGGAATATAATACTTTCACGTGGTCCGAATTATCCTTGGTAATTACTCAATTCAGTGATCATTTCTACTAGCGATTCTCCCACGAAACTTTTTCGTTCACGGAATGGGGGAAAAAAGAGAGCTGAACGCCTGAAAAAACCTAGAATTCAAACAACTTTCGATCGCGATTAAAATTTCATGAAAAGTGTAATGAAGGGAGCAGCCCTGTGCGTGGGAGGTCGCACGACTTCTCAACTAACGTTTGGATGTGTGGGACAAGTATTTGTATACCACTCTATAAATTGAAATAATAAGACATAAAAATGGTTATTATTTTAAGAAGCCTACTTGTTTTGCTATAAACAGATTTTTAGGTTGAATTACAGTTAAAATGAGAAATATTTATTTCTCTCTGGTTCTCCAATTTAAATAACCTTCTTATATTTAGTCCCCAATTTATATAATAAAACAACTCAATATTTGTTTAAAAGATTATTTTTAAAACAGACTTTTCGGCCAATATTGCCGTGTTAAACTGTATATATGAAATAGGTCACTTTGCTTATCTAATATTAATGTTGGGAAATAATGTACATATATTTTGTGGAACTATGCAGATGAATATGGCAATATTCTCCAAAAGCTCCGCATTAAAAATTTGTTAATAAATTATTAAGTAGTTTTATAACTTAAATTACGACTGATAAACATCTAAGAGGCCTGATAATTGAAGTATCAAAAATGGTATGACATTAAATGTGTAATTTTGAACAACCATATTCAATTAGTTTACTGCCTCATTTTAGTTTCCACTAATTCCACTATTTTTATAGAGGAATCTATTATAATCTAATAATCTTATTTGAATTTGAGTTTTATAATAATTTAACAAAATATTTTATTCATCCACAAGGTACAAAGCTATGTTGTTGATAAATAAATATACATAGAGAAGAAAAGGTTTAGACTTCCACTAGACATGGCGTGTGATAATAAATACATTCAACATAGTACAAACGTAGATTAATTTGAATTAACCCGTGAAACACTTTCATACTGTTGTTTCGAGAATAAACACAGATTTTCGCGTTTAAATGGGTGAAAAGGAAACCATACATTTAATGGGAATGATTGTCTGATGAATTATGGGGAAAAATATTTCCTTTTTAGATAGAGAGAAACCCGGTCACATAAGTGAGTGGCCTTTCAGTACCGATTATACTTTTTAAAAGATATGATTGTGTCACGAAAGCATCAAAAAGCCACAAAACCAGCTCTTCAGAGATTGCGTGTTGATGCTTTTTTTACCAACAATTTATTTTGTCTGTTTACGTCTTTTTTAATTATCAAAGGACAGAATAGCTTCGCAACATCAAATTTACATTTTAATATTTCTGAAAAAATTAATTTCTATATATAACGGGGCTGAAACGTTAAGACATTTCTAAGCTGAGAAGCTTCCTCATGGTTTCAGGTTTTCACGAGTGATAATTAAAAAACCACTAACCAGCCTCTAAACAGTTTTTATTAGATTCAAATGGATATAATTTTTCGGAACCACTATGCCCAAGACCATACATAATAAAGCGATGGAAGAATGATGATGGAAAATGAAAATTGTTGAAAGTTATCGTTGAAGGTTGGTGTATGTATTTTAATTATCAAATATTTAAATGAATATAACAGCCAAATTACATTTCAATGAATATCATTCCCATACCCTGAACTGATCGCTCATTGCTTTAGTTAATTTCATGTGTAGCTCCAAACAATTTGAACAGTTATTTTAAGAGTCGTATTTATTTTACATGTTTACAATTAGGGTGTGGATTTATCTAATTTCTTAAGGAAAACGTTGAAGGTTTAATTAAAATGGTCGTGTGCGTTGTAAGTCTTCGTTGCCACCCACGATGTCGACTTCGTAAATTAGTTATTAATTTTTTTTTTTGAAGTTGATTTACGCAAGGACCCGTGGCGAGGTCCATAAATTTCCGCGAGTTCCCGCGATTGGCTTCGACCGTAGTCTTTATTTACTCGGAGCCACACACGTGGTCTGAACCTCGTCGTCCGTAATCGAAGAAGAAAACCGAGCGGAGGCGGTGAAGTTCAAACCTAACCATTTGTAGCAGTTTTGCCGTGGCTGCCTTACACTTTTATGGAGCAATAAAGTTTTCTCGCGTGGAAGCTGTCAGCCGGCTGCAAAGGGCCTAGCACGCTCTGATTGAGAATATGAAATATTGGCATTTCCACGAATGGTATTATTCACATGTGAAAGCCTTTGTTCCTGTCTCGCTTTATGAGCTTGTTATTAATTTGATCAAGCCAATTCTAATTAACATGAAAACAATGAAACTATGAATTCATTTGTGCGTGCTTTCGAACGAGTGCTGTTCGATACAGGTTTGGTTTCCGGCGTAAAAGTAAGGCTTGTTTGTTGCGGAGAATTTTATATAGATTATTCAAACTCGTAGCATTAGCTGATCAAACAACTTTGTCCCAGGATCATAACGGGGATTTTGTAATTCTCAACGTTGCGGTAAATTTGAAAATCATTCTTGTGCATAAAAATTTTTTAATTCCCATGCATGCATCCGACATTGCAATAATCAAATGATTTTAATATCTTCTAGATAAATTAACGCTCGATGAATTTTCATCTGTTTTACTGAAATTTTCAATTACTACGTTTTGGAATTGTCAACCTTCTATTGAACTCTTAATTACATTTCATATATAATTTACTTGTTATGAAAACAAAACAATTAAAATTTTCCGTTAAGATATACAAAAAAAAACCTTATTATTTTCAAGCGTACATACCACATAATTTATGTGAAAATCCGATAATCAATATCGTCTCATTTAAGTCTGTATAGTTTAAATTAAATATGCTAAGGTAAACTATTAAAATTATAAAACCAATTGAGTCATAATAAATTTTAATAAAAATAAAATAATTGGAACTTAGTAAAACTCTTAAGGCCTGTGGTTCCTTTCTTCGGATCTCTTCAGCTGCAAGAAAATAATTTTGGAAATTATTTATGTCATTAATTTAAAGAGAAAATTTTAATTGTACTGGACAATGGCTACTAAAAAAAGATATCATTGCCTAAGGCGGAAGAGGAAAGGATATCATCTTTGGCGGGGAAGTGTGTCGTCTCTGGAAATCAGATGGCAGATATTGTGATTTGAAATAAATATATTTGGTGAGAGACGAGGGTTAAATGGCAGAGATTGATGGAAATACTTTAGCTGGGAAGACTATAACAGTGGTTATTCTTTACTAAGGGTAAAAATGTTTGATTTGAATAACGTGTCGATTTGTATTGGTTCATTCTAACTTGATTACTATATTTGTAAAAATTCATGTAAACTTTTTTGATTTGGTAGAATAGCAGTTATTTGGTTGCAAGTAAGACTAATTATGAGCCCTGAGAAAATATTAGAAATTTTATTTCGGATACGTGACGTGTTAAAACGTGTTAAGGAACACCTCATGTGCAAAATTTCCTGGACGAAAGAGCCGGAACCAGTGTGCGGCAATTGGCAGTTGAAAAGGCAAGAGTCGTCCTCTTGTCTGAATGGTACTTCATCAACAATTGATTAATGTGAGGTATGTAGACTGACCGAGCCCTACCACTGTTCACTTTTTGTAACAGAACCTGTGCCCTTAAGAAATACAAGCAAACGTTTTCTGCCACTATGAACAAGTGTAAATATCTCAGAAACTATGCGATTATTGACCATAGTTTATTGAATTATTTCTTGTTTTTATGGTTACTACCATCTCTCAAAATATTCGCCACTTTTTGTAACAACCAATAAATATAAAATACTGTTATTTCATGTTTCACTACATAAGTTACTGTATATGAAGTTAAAGACATACGCGAGTAAGGTGATCTAGTCTATAGTCATTAAAGGTTATACACTTCAAGAGTTTTCTATTCAGATTACCTCATCACGTCAAAAGGTATAGAAATTTATGTACTCTTTTCTTCCTCGCAGGTAATTAATCGTTTTAATTGTGGTAGACTTTCCTGGGTTTTTCCCCGATCTATATGAAAAGATGTTGTAAGACCAAAATGACTGGAGTTGCATTCAAAAAAGTGGAAAATCAACATTTTTCCCATCCAGGAAAGTCATCAGTAAAATTCACTAAATTGGAATTTTCGTCTTACTTCCCAAGTTTCATGAGCTTATGCCTGTCGGTAATGTTGCTGTAATGTATTCGTCTATGGGGGTAGCTCTGAATGAGCGTCTAATTCGACCGGCTAACCTGGAGACCCGGGAACTCCTCGGGCCGGAATCCGACACAGGAAGAAGGTGTCGCCGGCTTGTGAAAGCGATGTGGGCTCATTAACGCGACAGGCCCCGTTATTCAATAGCAGGCAGGCCACGCGTCACCGCAGTTATCAGAGCTGGGCAGCGGTGCACGCATTATGCGGGGGCACGCCCGCACACACGGCCCTCCACCACAAATAACTGCCAATGTTTTCCTCCCCCGCGCCGCACCGGCATTCCCACACCCGAAAAAATACCGACTGCAATGCAATCCAAGCCACTTTGCCGCGCGATAAGGCTCGTATCATCCGGCACAGGTGACGCCGCTGTCAACGCCAAACCAAGGAGTTTCGGAACAAAACAAATTTGACCAAGCTCGTTGCACTTTTAAAATTACGGAAAGGGCAAACAATGTATCACAATGGAATACGTAAAAAAGTATTACTGGACCAAACAACAGATACACGCAAAAAAATCAAGAATCTTAAAAAAACACAAAAATCATACAGTCTAGGTTTTCAGACAAATATGAAAAACAATTATGCAGAAGACTTTTTAAAAATAGTTGGACGTTCCGATACTGCTTCACCACTTTCACTAACAGCTTTTTAACATAGAATGATAAGGAAACGAAAGCTCAGCACCCAGAGTTAAATTCAGAACTTAAAATAATAATACTAAAGTTTGTTAAGATTTTTAAGTCAAATACTGACAGTAATTGGATGATGTTAAACAACCAAAATTTATGAATATATATTTCTAAGATATTTGTAGCGCTATTACAATTGTGATTAACATTACCTTTATTTTATTTTTTCTTAATATACCAGCATAGTCCTCTTGTATAAAATTATTTTATATAATTTCATCATTAACAGTGACAGTAGCTTTCGGCCTGTTGGACCATATTCATATAAAAATTCCCAAAAGGAAAAGAAAATATTGCATAAATGTGCATGTATGTATTGTAATAATTTTTATGTCTCGCAGCATTATTACTAGTTTATGGCCAGCTTGATGCGATTATGAACAAAATACCGATGACGTCTTAACACGTCACGTATCCGAAATAAAATTTCTCATATTTTTCTCAGGGTTAATAATTGGTTTTACTTGCAACCAAATAACTGCTATTATAGCAAATGAATAAAGTTTACATGAATTTTTACAACTATATTAAACAAATTACAACGAACAAACACAAATCGACACGTTATTCAAATCAATTGCTATGAATATACACCAAAATATTATTTGTACACCGCAGTTTGGAGAGATCGATACTTCACACAGTTATACGTGTTTCATTGTCAAAACATTAAAACGGTTGATGAGACAAAATATGCGTATTCTTTTTTAGATTTAAAAAAATTGCATTTTTTAAAAAATTTTCTTTCGACAACTATTTCAAAATAGTTGTCAGAATTACGGCGATGACGCGCTAAGGTAAATAATAAATATACTTCTATAGGGTATTTCAATAATGGCGGGTCGAAGATGAAATTTTGAAATGGAATAAAACAAGCTGTGTGTTAGGTATTAATGAAGTTCTGTTTTATTTGAAAAGCCGATGTGTGCCCTTTCAAATAAAGAGAGAGTTTCGCTTGTTTTATTCAAAATTTCAACATCAACAAGCCCTTATTAAAAAAAACTATAGATAGGAAAAAGTAAATTTTCAGTTAATTCCTAATAGTCATTCCATTTATTTCCATAAATCTGCTTTAATTTGACCACCAATTTTTCTTTTCCAAGGCTGTATTTATTAACTGTAGTTTTCGTTTGAGTTAACAGAGATACACGTTCATAATTTCACTTTACATCCCGATACAAGCCATGTATAAGGATCGTCTTTATAATTCGCCTTTCAAAAACTGGTTTGGATCTTTTCCAATTTTTGACTTCAGATTTGTGTGGGATACCGAAAAGTCGAAAATTCTATATTATTTAGCGATTATAAATATTGGACTGTGTCATACCTGTAATCGTGTTACGTGTTTCTGGTTTCGGTATTGTGAAGGCAGTGGATGACTGCGGTCATTAATACAGTAGTATGTTTATAAATAGGCCGTTATTTAAATGGAGGCTTTGTGCGGCCGCTGCGTATTATCATGCGCGATAAATTGTCCGAGCAGCCTACCGTAGCTGCTCGGTTCCTTTGTCCCCGGCGCGCCTAGGTGTTACGCTCTCTGCAGACCTACAAATTAGGATCCGCCCCTCCATAGACGTCTCTATCGACTCTTTCCAAATAATCACACGCGTGTGTTACGTGGAATCACTCTTCCGCAAAAGGCTCGCAAGCCACGACAACTCCTCAGACCGCCGATGCAACTCTCTCAGACGACTCTTGCTCGCTTTACAGCCATCACATCTATGTGGGAGGTTTTTACAACCTCATGTTTAAATTAGAGTAAGAAACAAAAGTTGAAACTATAAATTAAACAACTGAAATTTTTAAACTTGGATATAAACCCATTTTTCTGAACCAAGGAGGACACGGAATCGTTAACTGTATTGCCTTTCATATAATTTTCTCACGCCATTAATCACAAGATTAATTGTTATATTTATGTGACTTAATTTAATTATAAATAAATAAAAGCAATTTCGTTAAATAACAATTTAAGTAAATAAGAAATTTTAATAAAATAAAAATTGCCTGGACGCATAGTGTCTTTCTTGGAATCTATTGAGGTGAAACTACAAAAATTTTGCAAGTCTGAATATATTGATTTCTTTAAATAACAATACATAATTATAAAATTATGAAAGTGAGGTTTACATTACAGTCAAAAAGTACCTGAAAAGGGACCAAAAACGTAGCGTTTATTAATAGCTTAAAATTTTTGATTTTATTAAAATATGTTTCTTGAAAATTTGGTTGATTTAATTATTTGCATACAGAAATTATATGATAATTTAATGAATATTACTTATGAGAATAGCAAGTCCCAATATATTTACTTCTTGAAATATCATTACATAATTAAAAATTTTGTGAAGACAATTTGTAACAGGTGCCTCTAATTCAATTTCCATTAATATACTTAAGTAATTTTATCTTTTTTTTAAGTATTCAGTATTAGTTTATAACATAATTATAAATTAATTGTATATCAATTTTTAGTCTGAGTAATTTAGAACTAATTCTGAATTAAATATATTACAAATAAAGCCAATCGGTACTTAAATTATGTGAATCAGGCCCTTTGGCCTGTAGAAGAACATGAATCAACTATCTGGCTATTCTGTTATTTAATTATTAATTACTGTGGAATATAATATGGAATAATACAATGAGCAACGTAGTATATTACATCTTAGAAATAAATACCATTGGCAAAGAAAGCTGTTATTATTCTTTTATTCATTTATTTAAATGTCAGATAAAACTAGAAATTATATGAAGACTTTTGTTTATTGATTAAATTATTATTAAAATTTTTAAATGATTTTGCTGATAGCTTATGATCAGTCAAATATAATTGAGATAGAAAGGTTTTAAAAAATTATGTGGTGTCTCAAAAAACATTTAAACAATTTCAAATCTTGTCTTTCGTATTAATAAAATATTACTTAAGATCTTGTTTCATTAATTTATTTATAATTTTCGGCAAACCATGGAATACATTTATTCAATGAAACATGAAGTTTATGTGTTCAACCACATATATATGTAACATAATTTTATCATAAATGTAGAACTTGGAACATATATGCCAAAACCTGAATCTCGTATTAATAAAAATTAAAACTTATATTAATATATATTTTACATGTATTGTTAAGACTTTTAATACAGGCTAAAGTAGTATCTTTTGATACAGCCACTAGATCTTTGCTAAACACCGGACAAAGTAGACAAGCTAATGATAGACATTGTTGGATAAAAATATATAAGAAATAAAGATGACAAAGGTCAGAGATGCTGTAATAAAAATTCATGCATATTTTAGTCTGTAATGAAGGCCAATCTATAGTACTAAAAGCCTTTGTCAGTGCCTCAGTCAGTATGTATGTCACAGCAGTAGGAGTCTTCTAACAAAATCCGTATTCAATTTCAAGAGACGAGTAAGATCTTGTTCTCTTTGTCTCACCCTAGACCTATCAGTGGACTAAACCCACTTCCCTCGAGCTAACACAATAAACATATCAATTTTGGAACTCTCCAACTTTAGCCTCTGGAGTTAAAAAACTGAGGACATATGATCGATTGAAAATTCGATTTTCTACCATTTTCATCACATGACCTTTTCTTCTCAGACCAACAGAAAAAGGTTGCGATTTACACATCCTAGGATTGAAAATAGGTTGGATTTGACAACAGAAATCGATTTAGACTGTTGGAAAACGTAGTCGATAATGTGAAATGTGAAGTTGTTCGGTAGCATCTAAATATGAATAATTCTCTAGTTTCCGTTTGTAATTATGAACAAGGGTAATTACCTGTACCCACAGAGCTGATCACTTCGGTTCTATTACAATAATTAAGTAATTTCTGGTCTTAGATCCACAAATTTTTATGCAAGGTGTACGTTTATTGATATGGAAACAGCTGTAATGCTTTGGTCATTAATACTTGGTCACTTGAACGTGGAGTTGGATTCGACAGTGCGAGTTCTCGGCACGGCATGTTGCGTGTTCTTCGGGTCCTGCCCTTTGTCGTATTAATAAACTTCTGCGGAAATCATTATGTCCCAATATACGTCAATCCCTTCTCTTGTACTATTCCAGGGCTGCTACAGGGATTTCGAAAAAGCCATTATGCGAGCGATTACTACTTACAAAGACGGCTGCACTATTAGCTGTGTCCTCATTTCGTTTTCTTTTCCCTGTTTTATTTTTACCTTCGAAGGATTACGAGCTATAATAACAAGGTGTAAGACTAATTTCAAAGAATGGCCCGTCTTGTAGAATGATTTTAATTCAAGTCTTACGAAACGCACCTGCAGGCCCCATAACACCTGAGATTTTATTGATTGCTTACTAAATTAATTGTTGACCTGTAACATTAATAGTACCTGTTTGTAGGATCACAGTAGGAGTGATTTACGAGTTAAAATATTATTTACAACATAAAAATACATTTTTACCTGTGTACTTAAAAACAGTTTTACCACTTTCAGAATTATCAGTCTTCTTCGTTTATAGATATTTTACTGTTTAGATTTTTTATCATATTATAATTAATTTCTTATTATCATTTGTTTAACGTAGATTCCAAGCTGTTATTTTTATATTTTACAAAAATTATGCCATTGCGCCATATTAATCGAACAGCCGATTTCAACGTTGGTTTGGACACGTTATCACTCTACTAGGATAGATAGTTTAGTATCCCGCGCATGCAAATTATTAACAAAAATAGTTTACAGGAGAATGGAAGGTCAAATAGAATGAGAGTTAGGAGAAGATCAGTTTGATTTTAGGAAGAATGTAGGGACAAGAGCAGCAATATTGGCTTTGCGACTGATTTCAGAAGGCGGATAAGAAAAAACCGGCTTACGTTCATGGTATTTCTAGATTTAGAAAAATCGTTTTACAATGTGAACTGGAACACACTATAAAGGATTTTTAAGGGAACTGGAATAAAATATCGAGAAAGGAGGCTTATATATAACCTCTACAGAAGAAAAGCAGCAGTAATGCTGAAAATCATATTGGGTGGATAGAATCACTAACAATGTGGGATGTGTTGGTTATGCGGAAATGAAAAGGCTTTGCAAGATTCGGTAACATAGAGGGTTGCGTCAAATCAGTCTTAATACTGAATACCACAACAAAATCACTCTGCTAAAATCTCGCCTTCTCCATAGCCTCGGTAGCCTCAATGGTTACTATACCGTATACACCTGCGCAATAACTAAGTGTAAAATCTTTTAATGCCGAAGCATTCTTCTAGAACGTCTTGAATGCAAGTATTCAATTGAGAAACATTGCGCAAAAAATTTCTTAAGGTATTATCTGTCCCTGTTTGTGACGTTTCAAATTAACGAATTAATTTAGATGAGTATGAATTGAATTATTTCTTAGGCGTGGGCATATGTTACTGAGGTTTGCTCAAACCTAAACTTGGAGAAAACGGTAAGAACATATTATGTTAACAGATTTTAATGTGTTTACTATCCAGTATAACTATTTCAGAATTAACTACCTGTTTGAAATTTTGCAGGAGTTTTATGTATATTTCAGTATTTTTATCCTTTCTACTCTTTTGTAGAGTCAACTTGCTTCTTGCCACAATGTTTATGTCGAATCTATGTATAAAAATAATAATAAGTTTACGTTGACAGCGTCGAGAAGTTATAAAAGTGTGGACGGAATTATGAGGGGTAAAAATTATATATGTAGATTTGGTGTTTATTTATTAATTATTATTTAATATATTAAGCTCCACAGTTGGGAAACAATTGTGATAATTAGTGGTTACTTATTGGTTAAAAGGGATAAATTGATGAAGGGTTCAAAAGGGGAAAGAAAAAAGTTTTAATTACCGGTTATGATTTTGAATTAATTAATAAAAAAATAATATTCAATACGGAAACAAGAGAATTGAATAAAATGGTTTACAAGTGAAGACGATGGGTTCATTGATTTTATTATGAGAATCTTTAATAACAGGTCACCTGTGTGGTGAACTTCTTTTTCTCGCGTACTTTTAATGTATTACAGAAGATTTCAAGTGGCTGCATTCACGGTCACAGAAGAGTTGGATGCTACGAAAGATAACGATCAAAGTCATTAATTTTTTGTTTCGAATGTATTACTTGAAGAGACTATACATGCCGTATAAGCTGAAGTCGGCCGGTGTTAGCCGTTGTTCTTTGATCTGATGATATGATAAAGTTTCCCTAATTTGCGGTTTGTAGGGAATAGTATGTAGGAAAAGAATAGCCTGAAGAGCTATTTTACCAAATATTTGTGAAGGTTGGCTTAATAGAAATAATATATTAGATATAGTGGCATGGGTAAATAACCCTTAGGCTCGACACTGTCCCCACATTTCATTTGTCAATGAGTTCATTGACGCAGGACACTCTGTGTGAGAACCTCACCGGTTTCCCGTCCAGAGAGAGTAAAGTAAACGTAATGTAAGCCTCGCAGACTTTGGCGAACAGCCTGTTATTTGTGCGGTTAGTTCCCGTGTTAAGGGAAGCGGAGCATGCAATGTGATAGCGGGTGGTTTTCGGGGACACGGTACAAGTACCGGGTCCAGTCTTCTGGTATCGAGTATCGGCCACGGCCAGAGCTACCGTCAAATATCCCAGGTATAGAGTTCCGAAGATCCGGCTCTCAAAGGTTTGCGGCGCACTAATCGCTTTTAGCCGCAATACCACCCACACTCCCGACCAACGCAACTTTATCCACAATCTCAAAAAAAAAATACTAACTCTCCGTAATATACTCTCCTTTTCCTTTTCGTGAAATTCATTTATTCCACGTCGTGCCTCCTCCCCATTCTTCATTTTCCAATCCGTTTATTTCCACGACATTATTCCTTCCCTTTTTTGTCCATATTATTTGAAAAATAATCCCTCCCCCCAATTTGTTTAAATTTTATGCTTTGCTAGTAATTCATAGCGATTTTCACTGTCAGGCGTTCAAAATACAAAAGAGCTCCAAGCGCTGTCAAAGTTAACTTAAACGTATTTGAAATTGATTCGTTATGAACACGTACAAGAGAAATCTTTAACCCCAGAAGAGGGAAGAAGGGTAAAAAACTGTTTAATTTAAAAAGAACAATTTATTATACAGGTTACTTGTTTCAATAAAATCGGTTTATATAATATCTTCTTCTTCCTTGTCACTAAAGCCCATTGGAGGCCTTGGCCTACCGGGTCGACTGCGGACTATCATCTTACATATATGAATATGAAGTGATACCCGGTCAGAGTATCGATTTTCCAACAATCTTAATCCCAGCTTGGTTTACAATTGACAGACAAACTACAAGTACAATTCCATTACTATTACATTTCACCTAGGGCTTTAATAGATACAAAAAAATCTTCAGATTTTTAAATTTATAATTATATAATTAAACAGTAAATGTGAGAAAAAGAAAGGCCCAAATATAAAATGTTTCATCCTGAACTGACTGCATCCATGAACTACTTTAATAGAAACGAATACATTCAGAGGCGAAACATTTTACGTTTCGACCTTCATTTTTTGTCATGATTAATATTTAATTGCAAACTTAAAATATGTAAAAAGTAGAAGTAATTCGTGTGTACTTGATGGAGTTCCAAATGCAGTACAAATTTTGCGTGTAAATTGGTCGCATTTATTTATCTTTATCTTTTTGTAAAAATAGACGGTAAGTGAAAATTTAATAATATTCCAACAAATTGAAGAAACGCACGAAACCTTTCATTGCAATCCACACACGGACCACTTGTTGATCACGAAATAAACAAAAAAATTGAAATGTAGATCTGACGCAAGTAAAATTAGTATTTTTATTCAAGGCTGCTTATTGTTACATATAAAACGTAATTAGAAATATGGAAACAGTTTAAATATTGCTGAGTGTATTTTAATAAACATTCTATGTCAATTTGCCGAGAAAAACTTGGATATGCCGCCTTCGAGCGAGAGAAATTTTCAAAGAAATTACTAACAAAGATATTGTAGAAAATCGTGTGAACTATATTTTGTATTTGTAAATGTCATATTGTATTTGTCATATGGCAAATAAATGGAGATCAAATATTCAAATAGATAATTTATAAAAATGATTATTTTCATTTATTACAGTTTGGGGAAAATAACATTTAGAATAAATAAAGAAAGAAAAAGAATTTTTTTAGTTGTTTTGCAAAAAAATTACAATGCTTCTGGGTTATGTTGCCACAATTTTATAATTTATTGCTACCAATTATAAACATAAGTGTTATAAAAAATTATGTATGTCAACTCATAAATTAGTTCCGTGCTTATTCAAATTTGACTTTCCCTAATGAGATCCTTTTAGCTAGAGATATTTACTTCATCGAATAGGCCTATACGTATTTTTGTAGCGTGTTCTAATTGAAAGTGGAATAACGTGTAAGGACTGAAGAGAACAGTCAGGACGAGAGGCAAGGAGCGGGAATTTATGGATTAAGTTGCTGCCTTTCATGAATGGATTTATTATGTATTTTGTAATAACTCTCTAATTAGCGAAAAAACTATTTGAAAGGAAAGTAAGATGTTTAAATCTCCTTCACCTCCACAAAATCCGACTTTTGTGACAAGAAAATCGCACCCAAATGATGTAGTGGGCGTCTAAATGAGAAACATTCGTTAATTATCTCAGATACAAGAAACGGCAATTTAAACTACATTGCTGGTTATATAAGTCTTTAAATTTTCTTATTTAAAGCTCCCGTTTTGCGTAGCGTCTTAGCTGAGTGCAAAGTCACGTCAACAGGAGCAAAAAACCAATAAAGGATAACGATGTAGATTTTGTGTGCATGTGTGTGGCATTCTTAAAGGATTTCTCAACAGTTGAGGGAACCGTATGAGTAAGGCTGTGCTAAATATGGCAACGGTGTTGGTCAGACCTGTACGCCGTTCACTGGAAAGAGCAGCGTAGATCGATATGTATCCACGTCGACACTCGAACGCAATTAGCGCTGCTCCTTCCTTAGTTGCGTATTATCTTCCTCATTCGTCATTGCTCTACGAAGCATGCTGGGACGATCTTAACTCCTCGTGCTGGAGTCGAGGCAACTCCAGAGATCACTTCAACGACTGCAGAAGGTGTCAATTGAGTAACAACTAATTTTGATTCTTTATAATAAGAGTATATTTTGGGTTTTTCCTGCAATATCAAAAAATAAAAGCAAAACAAAAATGTAACACCCACACGTTTACCACGAGCAAAATTAGACGTTCCTGTCACGCTCATTCCAATGCTTAAACATAAAATTTGCGTATTATGTTATGAAAACACCAATATTTAAATAATTATTATCTATTTCATCATAATTATGTTTAGTAAGAACAAGCTGTAGGACCCGGCGTTGCTCGGGTTCACGTAAATAAAGCAGCAATGTAATTCAATATAAGTTTATTATTATTATTTAATCACTTGACAAAGATGGAAGAGATCTTTACCATCGAAACGTCAGAAAATACAAACCTGACCCTGGTGGAAGCCCAAGAAATATTTACTCAGAAGATTCACCGGGAAAACCTACGACATTCTTTTATTATAGTACTTTAGGGTACTCTACATTCATGGTTCTGCTCCTGAGGGCTCACTTTTAGCTATAGGGGCGTGTAAAAGCTGGATTTAAATGTTTTCCAACACGCCGAAGCCAAATCCAACCTATTCTCAAAGGCAAAAAATAGTTAAATGGTAGAATTGTCATTTTGGCCCATTTACGATGGTCTTAGAAGAAAAGATCGTATGACCAAAATTATAGAGAACCGAATTTAATAACAGCACATGTCCTCAGATTTTTACTAAAATCATCATTTCTTAACTATAGGGACCTAAAGTTGGAGGATTCCGAAACTGAGTTTTATATTTTTTTTTTTTTGGGGGGGGGGGGGAAGGTTTCTCACATTGGAAATAAAATTGTCTACTATAGGTCTTGTTGAGACAAGTTTCTTCAAGTTGAGTACGGATTATGCTAGAGGTGAAAAACCACATTCAAAAATGTAGAAAACGAAGGTTTGTAAAAGTTTTCACTGTTTTCACATATATACAGTATTGTTGTTATTAAATTTTATTTCATTTAATACTTTTATCTGTGATGAATGTCACTATCAAATGCATAATATTTAGTTTGTTTTTACAAATGAGTAATTGCTAATTATTAAACTTTACCGGACGCGTAAAATATAGTTAATTTACGTATACATATCATCGACGATTCAAGAAAGTTTATATCTGCCAACGATTTAATTAAAAAAATATAGTGCTGTAGATCTATAACATTTTTCACATATATAAATTCAATTTATTAAAAAGTTTAAAAATAATGGGCAGGTTTGGAACCTGAGGAACGCGTGTGCCAAATTTGGTCAAATTCGGACCTATAGGTAGAACATACATGCTGCCGATCTGAAAAATGTTTTTAGAGGTATAGATGTTGACGTCATGTAATTAATTTATGACTGTTTGTTCAGTATATTTGATAACATAGTGGATTTAACGTACAAAGTTTCCTCCTCCAATTGGTGGTCAAATATGAAACTTCAGAAAGGAGCGAATAAGTCAATATAGATAAACCAATTTCGAAAGATCACAAACAGAGATATTAGTTACCAGTACGAAAAGCATAAATTTTATTTAGTGACTTTCTCTCTTGGAGCACTATGTTAGTAATTCTAATTTTAAAAATTTTAGTGATTAATCCAGATAAAACATTTGGCCCAACGTCAAAGATGTTAATATCAGTCCAGTTAAAGTCATGATTGAAAGAATGCGTATGCTTGGTAATAACTTTGGTCTTTCTATGGGTTTGCTGTAATTATTCATGTGTTCTTTAATTATTGTTTTAAGTGCTTGTTTAGCTCGTCCAATATAAATCTAATTAAAATCTGTTTTGTTTAGTACAAAGTGCGTGTCTTCAATTTTTATAGGAGCATTAACATTCTCAATATTTACAGATAAAGAGTTTTTTCATGCTCTAGGTATATTATATTGATGAAGAAAGTTGGAGACATTTAAGTGTAAACCTTTAAAGTAAGGAAGTACTTTCTTGATTTTACGGGGATTGTTGCTACGAGGCTTGGTTTTAGATCAATACAATAGCGCCTTGAGTCTTTTATATTGGGTTGAATAAAGGACTGCGGATAGGAATTGGCTAATAGGATATTTATGACGATGGATAAGTTTCTGCGAAACTCGTGCAGTAATAATGATTTATTAAATTATAAATGACGTCCAAAATCAGACAACAATTTACACTAAATAATTACATTACCAATACACAACGTTACCTCCACAATTTTGTGGATCACTTATGACTCGTTGACAAAGTATACGAAGTCTTTGGGCGAGCGTCCAGTGATCCACAAAATTGTAGAGGAAATGTTTTGTATTGGTAAATTAAATATTAAGTATAAATTATTGTCTTATTTATCATTTTTAATTAAGAAAATCAACCATTACCAATAATGATATTAGTCATAACTAATTAAAGTCACGATGGCACATTTTCAATCAATATTCAATCATTCTTCTCTATGAAATTCTTATTGTTCTAAATTTATCGGCTTATTATAGCTTTAATCAAGCAGTGTGTCAGTAAATATTTTCGCACAAATAGTTATGCGTCTACAAACTACTTGGATTTCATCTTTCAATTTTAAACAATTTTTTTATGTTTGTTGACTACATTTCCTGTATTATTCATGATTGTGAAGTTACAACCCCAGATTTCAATTTATAGTCAATAATGAAGTCCCCAAATCTGTTAATTTCTTAGAAGTTACCTTTACGGGTAAAAAAGAAATTAAACTAAAGACTAATTTGTGTCGAAATAAAGTTTTTCTGTACACGTCCTGCCTCAGTCTTCTCAACGTCCCATGAATCAAAAGAGGGTAATTATTTATATTATTGTGAGAAGATTTATAATTTCATTTTTCATTTCAGAAACTTAACCATTGTCACAGACGAAACTTTGTATTGTTAATTATCTGTTATCAGTGTATTTAAAATTGGCCCGTCTATCAAGAAATGTATTATTGAAATCACCTGAATTTGCTGGTTAAATAAATGCTTATATTTTAATCATATATCGACTAATCCAGTAATTCAAAAAATATATATTTATAGGTATCTCTGTGTCAGCATGTTTCATATTTTCATTTTTTCCCTCGCTTTCTGCAAGTAACAGTTACTTGAACAAGGCGTTGCTCTTGACCTAACAAAACACACCTTTTCTTTTACGTACTTTGTATACACCGAGTGTACACGTTCAAGTAAGGATAATTTGTTCCTCTTATCGTCGCGTCAATTCTGGCGATCCTATCATGGCATCCAATTATCTTCCTATCCGAGTGCTGCACCTGCACGTCCCGCATGCCCTTGGTGTATAAGACCTTTCTCGCGGAATTTAATATGCGCTTCACAAAGGTGCAACCTGTACGTAGACGGTGGCATTCGCTCAATTAGCAGGCGTGGCGGAAAACATAGAACAATAGCAAAGGGCAATTGGTAGAGAAATTACGGAAAAGATTGTGTTATTGCTTCAGAAGGAAAGACTATTTTATGCATTTTCCAACTGTGAGAAGCCATTTTCTAAGTTGGGATGTGAATACCAGATTTCTTATTGCTAATACAACTGCGTCCATGCACAAATGTCTGTCCGTTCTGATTGTATAATGTGCTATGTACCCTCCAGAATAGTTTACATTCAATATTTTCGGGAGTCAATATAAGAAATAATTTACAAGTAAATACTTTCGTATAAACATGATTGTAATATTATAATAATGATATGCTGATGTAATGAGTAATAAAAAGTCTTTTTCGGTCACTGCTTTGCGAGTTATTATAACCAAAAGAGGTAACTTTCGGCAGTTATACTGCCATTTTCATCCTTGTACTATTTTATACTATCCTTATTTTCCGGACATAGTACGTTGTTAATATTTAAAATTGTTTGTGTTTATCTACACGTCGAAAACGGACTGCGGAAAGCTACCTCTTTTAAAATATAATAACTCGCAAAGCGGTGGCCCGAAAAGAATTTATACTACCCATTACATCAACATTTAAGCGGTCGAAGAACGCAATGCAGTAATTATATACACAATTAAAGTTATATTTTGTGTTTGGTCGATTCAGCTCGAATCAGTTGTTGGACGGAAATATAACCAACAAACGGATGTCTTCCTGTAATTAGAAAACTAGTTTGAAACTGGCCTTCAAATGAAGAATATCTAAAGGCAGGGAACAATAAAACTATAAAATGAAAACCTGTAGAAACTGCTTAAGGGTGCGGAAAAGAATTATTAACTAACTAGCAATGCTCGCGACATCGTTCGCGTGGAAATAGTTCTGTTTTTCGCCCTAAAACGAAACAACAGGTACAGAACTTTGATAAAATTGAATTAATTGAATATATAAAAACTACGGTATCATTTATTAACGACCGCTTCAGGGCAAACCATTTAACTCGCAGTTGGTTTAAAAAGTTTTGGAGCCAATAAAAATGAGAATGACTGCGCCCTTTTCAATTCCCTTCCTATGCTATTAAAGGGTATTTGCCTGTTTTAGGATCACCCTCATGTAGCCTGTTAACTGAAAGCAAGGGTTGCGGGGCTCACCTGATTATGTCGGGAATGCCTCGCACTACACGCATACATCGTCCTACACAAAGGTTTACGTGAATGATAAAATACAAATGAATTCACAACACAGACTATATGAAAATTTATGCAGTTAATTTTTAACAGACTGTTAGTAAGAAATTAAATTAAATTTGCTTCTTTCTATACGATTAGGCTTTCTAAATACTGCTAAATAATTTATTTTTTAAATGAAATCAAACCGTATGGTTTAACAAAAATAGTGTAATTATATATATTGGTATTAAATAAAAACCAAATCTCATAGCCTTAATTATTAGAATAGTCTGATTAATTTAGTTTTACAGCCTTTACTTTGCATAAGTTATGTTATACAAAACGGAACTATGCTGTAAATATTCAACAGTAATTCCAACACAGTGCAGAACCTGTTTCGTTGTGATTTTGCCTTCAACATATCTTTTAAACATGCGTATCATAATTTATACATTACACCTCCGCAACCTGGGTTCTGTGGTTCTCGAAGCTAATTACAGCCGTAGATACGATTCTAATCAAAGAGGTGATTTATGCTACAATGTTCCTCGAGCACAAATGGCATCCTTTATTAAATTACACCGTTTGTTCGCAAGAACAAAAAACAGGGAACGTAGTTATAGAAATTTTTTATTCGTGATAAATGCAATTTCATTGTGTGCTAATTGAAGGTGTTTCAAAGAAGCTTACACTTTACTGAGACTTTATGAAAATTATACTAATTTCAATAACGTAATATTTCCCAAAACACAACGCAGTTTTTGTTTTCTGTTTTAACTGATGGTAAATAACTCACAGACGATGTATCAATAACCATTATTTAATGACCAGTTTTTAACATGTTTTACATATTTGTAAATATTTCACAGATGAATATGGCAGAAATTGCCGAAGTTTCTGCGTTGGTAACAACCGTTTAAATAAAAGCTGAATTTGAGACAATAGTTTGGTCTGATTTTGCATTTTTTTAAACCAAGGAGTTGCTTGCTGTATATTATTTATTTATTATAAATACAACGTTTCATCCAACTCTCTGGATTTCTTCGGGCGACTATCCACAAAAATTATACATCAATGTTAATTTTGAATACATAAAATTTTGTTAAAATATTAAGTGTGACTTTCATTAAAGTAAAACAAATAACAGACTTAAATTTTTCATTTCTTAATTTTTTGTGTATAATTACATGAAGAAGTCCACAAATTTGGATGAAACCTTGTATTTATACTAGTTTAACACTAATTGAACTATTTTTTTGACTCATTTTTTATTTATTATCAAACTTAATGTCAGAATAATTATCTATGTGTACTAAATTTATATAAAAACTTCTTCATTTGTGGGAGTTTGCCGTTTGGGTGATTAGAAAAGGAATAAAACCTCGTTTCGGTGTCACAGGAATAATCCATTGATGTAGTATTCAATAGTAGTAATTAACTTCTTAAAAACTGTATGACTTTTGCATCAGATTTTCCATACAATAACTGACAGTTGCAGTCGAACAAATCCTGTGAAACGGGATTGTGATTAATTAAAAATGACGTAGAAAATAAAATTTTCAGTCAGAGTTGAATTGTAAGGAAAAAATTTATTGTAGGGTGATACTAAAATTACATATATTTTAAAAATGGATGGAAAGTAACATTTTCTTCATACAGAATATTGGTACCAACGTGTATATATATATGTGTATATATGGAAAATATTTTTAAAATATGTCAAAGGTTTCTTAGTGCAAGTTAATAATTGAAAGCATTTCTGTGAATAAGATGGAGGAGCTGAAAGTTTGAATGCAGAGAATATAACAGCGTCGCTTCCATCGTTGGATCGAGAGCTAGAGGGAGATAGAAGTATGGAGGGGGATTTTAATTCGACGGAAAAAGCGTTCACAGCCGATTAGAAATAACTCATTAGTACATGAATAATTGGTGCATTGTAAAGGAAGTGTAATGACGTGAAATTGTTTGGCTGACATTCGTTAATGTTGATTCAAATAGCGGGTTAACAACCAGCCGAGCAGTGTAAATATACTTTGGCAAGCTGGAAAAAAAAGAGGTTCAGCATTTTATGGCAGTTTAATTTTATTATGAAATGAACGTAATTAACACACGCCGCCGTTTTTATGTTTGTATTTCTAATTGTACTGACGGTGGCGTATTGACTGCAATATAACTGGTCGTAATTCGAATGTAATGCATAGGATAGACCCCTGAAAACAGCTCGTCTTTTATGGATCAAATCAATTCACAATGCGCTAAAAGGTTTAAAGATGTGGGTTAAGAACCTAGTATTCTGAAACAAGTGAACGTTGAATTATTCTCAGAAATGTTGGTATATTCTAAGAACACATTTATTAGTCGACAAAATTATATACAGTGTCCGTAATTCTTTGTAGTGGTATTCTTGAAGTGTTTCTTTACAGAAACTGCAGAAAATCGAAATATTGATTTTCACGTAATTTTGACGAAAGTATAACTCCATAAAAGCAGGTTAATCATCTATTAATTTCACATCTCCAAGAAAATATTTCAGTATAAAACACGTGACTTTATTTTGTTGTTCAACTTTCATACAAAAAAAGTTACGTAGTAGAGAAGACATTGCACAATCACTTACAGAAATCATTACTTAAAAAAGAATTCTGAAATTACACTTCTCCATAAGAATAAATTATTTTAAAGGTTGTATTTTTACGTCTGATTTATGTAATTATAAATAAAATATTTGACCATTTCAGACTTTAGTCTTAAAACAACTTCCAAAAAGAAGAAAACAACGTTTTGGTACTTTTTGTACCCTTTTCAGGTTTTTATCCTAATAATCACCATCAATTTTTTATTTATCAAACATAACACTAATTTACCCCAGTCTCCTTCACAAATGTACCAATTACTCCGTCGTGGTAAAAACCCGAAGAAAGTACCGAAACGTTTGTTTCTTATTTTTGGAAATTCTTTTAAGAATAAAAAGTTATCAAAATTATTTATTATTAAATTATTGTGTTTTATTTTAAGTCTATATTTTCCTATGATAATTTCTGAAGATGACAAATAATTAAATACCATTTGTATATTAAATTTGTGAAATATTCTTTTCTATTTTGGAAATATGAATGAACTTGTTTTCTATGGAGAGTTCATTTAATCTGATTAAAAATTATTAATGCTGGAAAAACTCGCAGTTTGGCTCGCCAAAATAAATTAATTTTTAGTAATGTAATTGCATTATAACTGGTTCAGAATAGTCATGGTGACATTAATTTATTCGAACAGTGAGATCATATTCCACACATATTCTGTGCAGATTTTGTCTGTACGTCCTGTTTAATTTGAAATTAAGGAATATAGTTATTTAATAATACGTTCGTATATACCTGTTTCTGTTCATGTATTTCTCTTATTTGGTTAGACAAATACATTGATTGAACACAATTGGTCAAAATTCTGTGTTAATTAAAAGAATAAGTACTAAATTAATAGTATTAAGAATCATATTTTAACAATAATTTTTTAGTCATTCCAATAATTAAAAATATTCATTTCGTTTGTATCATCATGATGCTGTGACCCTACTAAAAGTTGTCTTGCTATGAATATAATTAATGTGGTTCATTATACCTTATATTAAAAAAGCTTAAAATAATAGTAAAAAATTATTTTCGTTTTAATTACCTATTAAATATACGACTGAAAAAATTAAATATGGAATGGACGCCAATCATAGGCCGTATCAATCATTTTTCCGAAGTCCTTAGATTTATTTTTTCTAATGGTGCTGGTAACATGGAAAAGGAAATGTTTTAACGTTTCGTATTCAGGATAGTAATGACTGGTTGTTATTGCCCTGAATGTGTTCCAGATTACTTAAATCTCATTCAGATAAATGAAATAGTGTTTAGTACGATATAAATGTCTTCGTAGAGGTGGGATATGAGGGAAGGAGGAATTGAAGCAGGTGCTGACAGAAAATTGGACACGTCCCGACCAACTCTGATGGCTAATCAGGCAACACCTGGACCAATATCTCCACCCGCGTGTAAGTGGATATTTGAGAGCCTTTTGTATTAGTTTCAGAGGATCGTTAAAATCTTTTACGATTATGGACATCTGTACAATGAATAAACTGGTCTCCTACGGGTAATTATGACAACATGTTACAAGCTGCCATAATAGCTTTTAACACAAAGGCGATTTTTACGATTTGTACGAAATGCGTTTCCATGGAATTAATTTCTTTAGAGTTTTGCGCTTCAGAACACAGTCAGTCTTTTATAAAGAGGATATTTTGTATTGTATACTGATTTATTTCTTACATGTAATAAAATGATTAATATTTTTATTACCTACGAACCATACTTGACGTTTAATTAATCTTTAGTTTTAACTTTATGGGGATAAAATTAAATTTATTAAAGTTTTAAGTGCATAATTTTTTAGAGAATCACAGCTGAATTTATATGCATTTCACTTGCGATTCTGAATAGCATTTTATATAACCTTCATCATCCAAATTTTACCAAAAGAAATAAACGGATTTGGCAATAAAGAATCAAAATATTGCCTATGAATATTAAAATAATTTTGGGCGTTAACATCGATTATATAAATTTTATTTTGCTTTATAGCTAGCTACACAGGATTCTTAAAGTATGCGGAAACTTGAAGAAGTGTTCTCAAATGTATAATAAATTCGTAATAGCGCATAGATACGTTTTTCTCTGTAAAATAGGTTATCAAATGTTAAAAGATATTACGAGTGACAGAGAGCGTCACAGAAAGCCAAATATTAATTATCTATAAATTATAATTAACTTTTTTTACCTTCAACAGACTGATCTTTTATTAAAATAATATTGCCAACAATTTAATATAATGTGAGAAAATTCGAATAATGACAATGTAAAACACCTGACAATTATTGTAATAATACAACTAATAACCTTGGCTCCGAAAACTTTGAATTATATCTATTTAAAAAATTACGACGTACTCTCCTCTTCCCTGATATTTTCAGGCATTACAAATCTTTTGTTATTGTGTTTACAATCATTTATCTAGTTAATATTGTTGTCAACTTAAATTTAGAGTAAAGGCCCTTAGCCTTGCCTGGTCTAAGCGACAAAAAACATTTCGGTTAGAACAGGCTACGCAGAAAGACCGTGTTTCTAATATTCATTTACCAAAATTATTAATTTAACATGGATGCTATAGAAAATCACATAAATTTCTTATACCTGAATAGGTCGTTGAAGAGGGCGAAACGTAATTTTTTTGTAAAACATATAATAAATGTTTTCCTGATACAGTGCCATTTGTTTCTATTATTAATTATGATTCTATGACTTTTTATGTCAATATTATGCATGATAATGGTTATAATTCTTAAACACTAGATCCCCATTTGTTTTTAATCAGTCCCAAAAATATTCAAAACTCCATTATTAAATTAAATAATTAATGACCATTTGCAGATTTTATTCTATAAATTTAATTAGTAACAACGTTTCTGTATATTTTATACAGGTTTTCATTCTATATTTTTATTCCAAAGCGTTGTTACTAATTAAATTTAAAGAATAAAGTCTGGACAAGGTCAGTAATTGTTTAATTATGTATAACAGACATTAAATTTAAAAATTTTCATTACGGAGCTTAATAATTTTACGTAATCATCTCTACAGAAAAATTAAGCATACAATTTATGTTCTAAAATATTATTTTGTCCACATTAAAACTATTTTGATTTACATTCGTTTAGTTAGTAACTTTTTGTTTTAACAATTTTCACGTGAAGCACTTATTTCATCTCAATACATCGCTTCCAATGGGAAATCATCTAGAAATAAATTAAGTATATAATGCATAAGTATAAGAAATAAAAAAACCATTAAAATTATATTCCTTGAAATGTAAATAAGAAATGTGATCGCAAAAGTGCTTATTTTTCTGAAATAAAAATATAAAACATCATAATGATAACTGCATTGTGACCGCTGTATGAAATTAAATTGCTCGCGATTATTTTCAGCTCGGGTTTGTGACAGACTGGCGATAAATGAAGTATCTACAAACATAAATCAAGTTTCACAATTTCTTGGCGAGCGGCTTTGTTAGTATTATCTTGCCGATAATATGTTTGCCATTCATTCGCTTACATACGAATTCTGGTAATTTCCGCGGCAGAGAACAAACGGCAAATCTACATTTCGCGTGATTTATAAAAAATGAGTTTATCTGTGCAAACGCCACATGTGTAAAGTCAGCCAGTTAAACATTTAACTGAGGAACATTCCAGCCTGATTGGGTCCACCCCTCCTCTCTCTTTCTCTCCCTCCCCTGGTTTTATGAAAATTTTAAAGTAGGAGGCGTTCAATTGGGCTGTGATTGATTATTAATCGCCCATCAAACTATTATGGCCGTAATTGCCTGCGAAGTAACATCAAACAACGCATTCTAAACGGTCCATTTGTTCGCGATTCGGCGCGTTGCATCGGCAGAGAGACGGATGGATATTTTCTGCGATGATAATTCGTTGTATCGTTTTCCTGACATTTGTAAGAAATACTGATGTACGCTGATGATCACTGCGGAACGTCCCCACCCTTCTAAATAAACTAGCAAGGGTCTTTTCAAATCTATTATAAAAATATTCTGAAGTATGTTCACATGACAAAGAAAAAAAACTAAAACTTCTTTGGATAGTACGAGAAGAAAGATTATCACCTCTGGTGGAGAGGCGTGTCATCTCTGGTTGTGAAAGCGAAGTTTTCTGATTTTGAATTGATAATATGAGAGAAAAGATTGATAAATATAATATATTCATGGAAATTGATTGTGAAGAATGTAACAATGAAATATCACTTCACAACGAGTAAAACGTTTAATTTCTTAATTTTGTCAACTGTGTTGGACAATTTAAAGTTTTTTAATATATTTTGTGAAAAATTATGTAAACTTTATTCATTTCATAGCATAGTAGTTTACTTGGTTGCAAGTGGAACTATGTATTAACTCTGAGAAAAAGATTTGAATTTTTATTTCGGATACATGACGTATAATAACGTCGTCGTCGTCGTTTTATCATCGTATCTTTTTTTTGGTAACAGGCAACATGAGGCCTTTAATAGCATGGGAAGGGCATTGCAAAAGGGGGGATGTGGAAGGAAGATCAAGGTAGCCAAGCGTTAATGGGCCCCTGAGAAATAGTTTAAGGATCTTACCCGGTGTTTCACCTAAAGAGATGCAGGGACGAGCCGGGCCTAAGGATGCAATAAGTAAATTAGTAATATAGATGCGATATATAAAAATTATTACAAGTATAGATTTAAAAGTGAAAGGAAAATTTAAATTCAATATCTATTTACGTACTGCAGATAGAAGTCTTAGTTGTTATTAAACTTAACAGTTAATATGACGCCTTCCCTGTATTTTGCAATGTCGTTATTTTCATCACTCTACAAATTAGTTCAGTGTTAACGCAGAAAACAAATATTCCGTTAACTTAAATGGATATTTTTACGTGCAGAAAAGCACATTCAATAATAGTCTATCCAAAGTTGACTGCAGCACCAACGCAAGCTGGAGACTAGCGCTAATTGAAGGATTAATTTCGCAATTGGCAATCACATATAACTGAATATAATACTGAGTAACGTAAGCTTCCCGAAATGATGAATTCTTGTGATACGATCCAGTTGTATTTATTCTTTGCGTATTCATCTATAGATACATCAACACTACCTCACAATAATAATAATAACTATAATACTAATAAACGGAGAGCCAACCAGATTATGTTTTATAATTATTTATACTGTATATAGTAAAATATTTTAATAGCGACATTATATATTCATTGATTAGTTATTCGTATTGAAATAAATATTTTTTTTGTAAATTATGTTTTTTTCATGTTATTTTTCGATGATATTATTTGCGCACGATTGACCTCTACCTCTATTCTTCAATCTGCTTCTTCCTGAAAACAGTTCACCACTGTTTTGTTGCAGGCATTTATAAACTTTGACTTCTATCTTCCTCCAGTCACATTTTCGCTCCTTGCTACTG
Organism: Eucriotettix oculatus; assembly: GCA_034510155.1. NCBI lineage: Eukaryota > Metazoa > Arthropoda > Insecta > Orthoptera > Tetrigidae > Eucriotettix > Eucriotettix oculatus. The sequence continues at coordinate 51,207,366 of CM067381.1, forward strand.
TATAAAATTCCACAAAGAAAACGTATGACATTCAAATATTTCTGTACATTGCATGTTTAATGATAATTTCAACATGAGAAAACGGAGTCGTGCAGATGTTTCAGTCAAGAGCTTGGCGATTTTTCACAGCAATAAATGTCGACGGGATATCCTAATTATATTGTTACAGTATTATCTTCCTCTCGCGATTTACAATTTGTTGTATTTAATTATTGTTACTGACTGCTTATCCCAAACAGTTAAATTTGTAAGAAGATGAATTAGGTTCTGAAATCAAATAAGTGCACCTTCTTTAGTCACTTTCTTTTAGTAAGTCGCCAATTACTTATCCCTCCGACATAAACGCGTGGCAGGGCTTTATGCAGGTCCTGACGTCATGATTATTCAAAAGAGAAGGCATTACGTGACTTCAGTGGTCATATTAAATGCTGACGGAGGTAATAAATAATCGGAGAACACTTTTAATTGTAAACGGAGTTGTAAATAAACCGTACGATAGGAAGGTGCTGAAACTGTTTCGTAAGAGAAATTGCTGGATTCGTTCTAATAGTTCCCGATATCATCTGAAAGTGTTTACTTCATATCAACTTTTCTTAAAGTAAATCAATTTTTTCCACAAATCAGTGAAAATTCTGTCTATTCTACAACTCGTTCAAGATTGTTATTTCATGACAATGTTGCTTTATACACGTGGGGGAGTAAGATGATTCGAAAAAATTACCAAAATTGGGATTTGATCATCTTCAAATGCTTCTCCGTAAAAACGAAATGTCCTCAAAACTTACGGTAGTAGACTGAAGTGGACATTCCGTTTCCATATATATTATCAGGTTGGAGAACAAAAACGCGGGAAAGATTGAATAGAAATTTGTTTTTGAAAAACGATTACTTTGTATGCCTACTTGAAATAGTGAAATTCGTGTTTTTTTAATAATAGTGATACTTTGAATAATTATTTATTTTCAGGAGAAATCTTTCTAGGGTCAAACAATTATTAGTAAGTGACGTTTCGACGATAAAAGGTACTATCGTCGAAAAATTGTTTGACCCGGTTGGAAACCCGAGAAAGATTTCGCCGGCAGTTAGATATTTGATATTTATTTTCATTTTGATATTATAATTTTTTAGATTATTAGAAATTTATATTATATTTTTTTCTAAGTCTAATTTTTTAAAGGTGGATTCATGGAAAGATATTTAGCATAAATGGTTTATATTTTTGTAAGAATTATTTTGGTTATAAATTTTTGTAACTGTGGAAAATAAATTTTCATGTTCTATCAAATTCAGTTTATCTGCAACACGGAAAACTTAAATATCTTGCTTAACCTTCTAGTGCTCCCACTCCGTGATTATAGATATTTTTCTGTAATAACCTCAATTAGCTAGACTGCTCGTGTTTACCAAGTACGGCGCCCAGTGTGTTTAAAGTTTCTCTTTTCCTTGTCAGGAATAAAAGGCCATACTTAGCTGAGAATAAACCATTTGGTTCGTCCAAATACGGAGACTTAAATAAATTGACATGGGGCATTATTCTGTGCTTCATTCATCAAGTCCAACATGACGTAATAGATTTAAAATTGACCGTTGCTAGGAGAGGAAATGGATATTTCATATGCTACCCACAGAAATCGTTAGTAAAAAAGAATAGAAGCAGCCCAAAGCAATGACAAGACGATGTGATAAAATTAAATATTACACAAAGTTTCTGCACACTTTGTTGCTTTCTTCAGGTGTCGTCCGAGATTTTTCAAATTCACGCGAAATAATGCAGGAAATATAATCTAAAAGCAAATAATTTAACTCAAAAATTGTAGTTGTTGCTACGTTTCATAGCATCGGTTTGTACATTTGCAGTGATATATATTTGGGATATAATTTTACAACACTACCTGTTGCTAGCATCTATAATCTTTGCATTTCCCCCAATAAGAGGAATTTATAATATTTTTGGAGACGTCAGATGTGTATCAAAGGGGGATTTGGTATTTGTGACTTCTTCTTTTATACTGATTTGTCCTATTTAACAGGAATTTCAATCAAAGCACGAGATTATGTATGGACCTAAATATGTGTCAAGTGAAAATATTTAGCTTTTCATAATGAAGTAAAGTGTATTGATAATTTTTTAAATCTAATATTTTTTTAATATTTTCACTGCCTTGTTATGTCAAAATTTATAATAAGAGTGAAAAAAATAAATTGTTTTGGGGAGATTGGAGACGAGTAGCAGTAGAGTATAGGAATTTATTTAATTTATTATTGTCTTTAAAATAGGGTATTAAGAGAATTAATGAAAAAGAATTTTAACAGACAGTAGCTTTTTATTACATATTCATGTAAACCGACGTTTCGGCACCTATTTGTACCCTCTTCAAGGTTAACAATTCTGTGAATTAAAATAATCTGCATGAGATGAAAACAGCCAAACAGAGATACACTTTATAAAAACGTAACAAAAACCAGTAAGTTTTAAAGTTTTCATCTGGTGCAGATTATTTTACTTGAGAGAATTGTCAACCTCGAAGATGATGCAAAGAAGTACCGAGCCGTCGGTTTACATGAATACGTAATACAAAGCTTCTGTCTGTTAAAGGTCGTTTTCATTAGTTATCTTCATATATAAAACAGACGTGAAACGTCTATAGAAGAGGATTGCTCACAGTGTCTATATTTACATGAGGACATTGCGGGACTAATTTTCAGACCTGATTTTGTAAATTAAGTGTTTTATAAAAACTAAGGTTTCAATATTTTCATATTCTCTGATGAAGCCTTTATGATAATAAAAATTAGCAAAGTATTTATGGATTCTTCGGTCTTTTGTTCTGTGATAGAAATTGATCGATTCTTTTGAAAAACTAACGACGCACGATGTCCTACGTATTTTCCCTGCGTGAGTCTCGTTTCGACAATATTAATAAGTTTCCAATCGACCCGGGTCAAATCATCGATTATCACTATTTCAGCAGGCACCTAGATAGCAGTGAACTTGCCTGGAAACAGTAATACGTTGACTACGCAATTCTGTAATGACAATTCAGCCTTTAAATTTTAATTTTAATTAAAAGTAATATTTATATTAGAGTTGCCAAGAATTTTAATTAAACTGCAATGTGAGAGTGCAGTTTTATGTGTACTGTATACGTGCTTTACGAATAAGCATTAAGGACATAATTACACTGAACTATTACGAGAAATGTTTATTTTAGTTCTACTCCTGAAGTGTAGCTTGGAGACTAGTGACGCTAATAGTTTTCGGCTCGAAGCTTAACGATCTAGTTTTCGTGATTAAGAACAGATATCTTTAGCGTACAGGCATTGACCCTCATCCCTGGAATGAACAGCAGTGCAGTCGTTTAAATCAATTAATGTCATGCAATCCTAACCACAAAGGCAAAGAAAATTGAATAGTTCATGTACATTACTCTAATTACATACAGCAAATTACATTTTATTAATGATACTACTGTACCTGCAATGTGGTTTCCTATTTGTGCAGCAGGTAACTTGATTGATTTGTGGGCGCCAGATAATATTTTGTATTATTCCACAATGTAATAAATCAGTGATATTAGCATTGAAACATCAGCGGTTCCATTCCCATACGGGAAGAAATAATTACACAGGAAAAAATTCTAGAACCTGTTCTATGTTGTGAGACAAAGACATTAATTAGTGTCGAAAGTCTGGAATTTTTTTTAGAAGTTCTGTGCAATGGTTTCTCATATCAAAATTTGTCTGTACATCAAGGTCTCAAAATTAATTATTAGTTTAAATCAGACATTTAAACCTACTCCGATGAAAAATAAAGCTAATCTGGTTTTACTGAATTTAAAGACTCTCATAGATGATCTTTATATATAAAATTTCTATGTGCGTGTGTTCGTAATTCTTCTCCTCCTTAACGGATTGACCGATTTTGATGATTTTTTGTTGTATTTGTGGGGTTACCTGGATGGTTCTTCGTTGTATCGTGTCTAATTTTGTTTTCAATTTTACGACTAAATTTTTTTATATATGCCCATATATATTTTGGATTTCTCACTTAGAAAATACAATCCTAAATTTTCTGCTTGACCGTTTGAATAATCTGTGTTATTTGACTTACGCATTAATATATGCGCTAGTTCATTGCATAGTAGCCTGACATTGTTTTGACATTTCGATTACGGATTGCTGAGTTCTGATATATTCAGTGTATTGTAATTGTGCGCATACTGAGCGTACGGTAATGGTTTTCGTCTCGAAACACAACGATCTAGTTTTAGTGCTTTAAATATCTAATACATTTTATTTGTTCGAATTAACTAATAAATGATACTAGCATTTAAATGTTTAGTCTTGATTTACATTTAAAGAAAATTTATGGTGTATTTTTAAGATTAACCTCTTTTCATAACTCACTTCCTCATCTATGTCAACAATGGGGAAAAATTAAAGGAAAAGTTAAGTAATGAGAAGCTTATGATGATACATAAATATCACATTATATTTATGTTCCTTAGTTCTATTTCATAAATATTGCTTTGGATGGGCCGATACAACAAAATTATTGAAGCTAATTTTCTAAACATCATTATGGGTTTTCTAGCAAAAGGAGACAAAGAATTTAAAAAATTTAAATTATTGAGATTTACGGTTTTTTAATAATATTTAGTAGGTAAGTAATCGCAAAATAACAATAAAATGTAATTGCTACAAATTTTTCCAGAAATATTTTATACCATTATTATATGTAATGAACTCCAAAATTAATGCGTTTGACATTAAAATCTTAAATAGCAGTTAAGAATTGATTATAGAAGGAAGGTTAACTATATGATTTAATGCAACAGAAAATAACAAAACTTTGCCGACAAAATTGAAATCTGTATCCCTTTATTGAATAGATAATATTTTAAGTAAAAAAGAATTTTATTTATACCTCAGACACAGTTTGTTTTGTTCAATTTCAACATTAAACCGTTCTTAACGAAACACTTTATACAATTAAATAATGATGAACTGTGAAAACGGACTTAACGTTGTAAGAGTACAGTTTAATATTTACAGAGTATGTTTACAGTTCACATTGTAAAACTTTTTATATTAAATTTTAACATCGGGTTGACTAATATGTCGTTTAAGACTACACAAATTTCTAATACAATATTACGTAGTAAACCTTGAACCACTTAGAATATTTAAACTGATACATTGAATTAAATCATATTGAAAATATAAAGTGTGCTTAAGGAAATGTATAACATTAATTATTTCTTCTTGATCTTCATTTAATGATTTAGGCTGTCATCTGCTGAGATGAATTCTGCGTTGTGTGAAATATTTATTTCAGTTCAAAAGGATGTGTACGTTGTCTTTTGTACGTTGCAAGTGTCACATCCAGGTGGCTCCTCTCCAGAAAATAATCATGAGTGAGCTTAGCATGTAAGGTTATAATGCGAGATAGGACTACTTGTTCCTTTCTCGTAAGGGTTTTAAGAAATAAGGATGGGCTAGACAGATTTTTGAATATAAGGATGGGACCGATGTTTTTATTCTTTATTCTGTGTCAGCTTGTTTTCTAAAATATTCTTTCATGTCTTTCTTGTTTAAACTATAACTTTCTTCGTTTTCTTCCCTGTTATTTTAGCTTTTTTGTCTGCGATATCATTGCCTTTTAATGCCTTTATGCGCTGATATCCACTTAATTATTATTGTCTTCCTTGTTGGCCTGAAGAATATTATTTCTAATATTTAAAATATTGTTTTATCGATTTTAGCGCATCTGGAAGTATGTAAAATTTCACGTCTTTTTTAAAGGCAGTATTCTGTTGCTTTAGTTTCCGCTGTAGTTATAGATGTATTTGGGTGAAGTTTTGACTTTTCTTCTTCTGTAATTACCGCCACTTGTATCCCGTTTTTCTGTTTTGCCGTATCAGTGTATATTTCTGTAATATTGCCATAATTTGTAATAGCTTGTTACCATCTTTCATTATTTAGTTTGTATTTTCTATATTGTATCAGTTGCATATCTATTCTATTTTTTTTAAATGGCTAAACTCATTTAAAGATAAATAAGACAATGTGGGACTACGTGTACATTAGTAAGATAAGGCACGACCTACACTTGTACAAACAACGGTCAAGGTTTCTTATTAATGATTGTTTCTTTTTGTCTGTTGCAGGTAAGTGTCCTTTCCGTAAGTCGAGGCGTAGCATAAGGTGAGTCCGGGACGCAATTATCCTCCTTATAAGATCGGCCGCTGGAACACAACTCCTTAAGCTGGACGGCCGGGTCCGCTCGGGGGCAGTTTTCCCACAAGCCGATGGAACAATATCTCGTTACCGAAGAATCGCTACAATCACCGGGGGCCCCCGTCCTCCATTCAGGCCGCCGCCGACAATTCTTCATTTGCGTATTTCATTTGTCATTTGTCTGGTATTGTCGCGGGGCTGACACGGCCCGGTAATTCAGGGGTTTTGTAAATACCACGGCGCTACCACCCCTCCCCCTCCCCTCCCGCGCTGTCGGTTCCCCCTCCCCGCCGCGCGTCGCTTCCCCTCTCTCCCCTCCACAGCGAGGGCCGGCTTTTTGGAGCGCTGAGAAATGCGCCATTAGCTTGCATTAGTGCGCGTGTGTCGGCCATTCAATACGCGCGTCGCACTGCTTCTTTGCGTGTGGAACCTCACGATGCTCGTAGCTACACGACTCTAGTCGCCTGGGACGTACACATCCCGCTTAACTTGCGTGTGTCAGTGCGTCGCCGACCTTTATCAGTGCTTTGTAAATATCGATGATCACTAGCAACATCTCAAACAACGTGAATGAAAGAAGATGCTATGACTGATGGAAAACTTGAAAGTGAGTTACCTTTTTGATTATGTTCCACTAAATTATCACACGTATGCTGCTTAAATACTCTAATTAAAGTATTGTACCCACAAATAGCGTCGCGAGTGTAACATTATCGTTCAAGCTATGTAATTTCCGGGAAATATAAACGTCACAGCGTTAGTTATACTTACAATGAAAAAAATATATTTTTTAATTCATATTGATAATTTTTCGTTTGATGTACAGACCTAAAGAGGGAAATGCGTACTTCATATCATAATGTACAACGGAAACTTCAAACAAGTATTAACGTCCTGTTACATTTTTGTGTTCCCGAGAACGATCCAGATCGCCAGACGTGTATCTGAATACTCGGATTTTAGCGAAAATAATAATAAGAATGCGATAGCTGCTTTCTTAAAATCTGTTGTAGTTGTGTGACCGTGAGAAAAGTAAACATGCGAGCATGAACAACTCCAAAAATTAATAAAAAATACATTGTCCCAGCACTTCATTATTCGTTTAATACCAATATATTATGTTTTTTACATTTGATTTCCTATGATACTGAAAGATCGAAAGAGTAATCATTTTAATTTTCGTGGCCTATAGAACTTCACGAAAAGAAACGTTAGTTGCAAAATATTTTTAATATTGTATTGTAGGCGTTGTATTAATAATTTTCGTCAGCTTCATTTGAGAAATGTAAAACTGAACGGAAATTAATAAAAAACAATATTTTCTGACATTATAAGCCAAATCATTCTTTATTTCTCGTACATCACATCAACTCCTAATAAAAATAATCTGTGCTTCTAACTATTAACTTAAGAATACTTAATGTCACTTTCGCGCGGTAAGTAAACGAAACAGCCCAAATATTTTACGTACAATGTGGTGCAAATGATATATTTTGACATTGAAGTCGTGAAAGCTGACGGTTCCTGAAAAAGTTCCATTTTTTATTTAGTACGGCAATATTTTAAATTAAATTTTCTGATGTATTATAACTGTGTAGATGGCATTAGTGTGTTTTGTTAATCACTCCCGAAAAGTTGAAGCAGTTGAATTAATATTTTCGTGGTACGCAAAACGGAATAGGCCCTATTCAATGCGAATAAAATAACAATACCGATCAATTAGTATTTTTCATGAATGCTTATAGAAAATAAACTGAAGTCTGCCTATGTCTCCAGCAATATTGCTTGTAAAACGTGTTTTATTTCTAGATATTCGTTGATAAAATACTGAAAAATTCCTAATCACTTGAATAGCGGAATTATATTATTGTATTTTCCGTATGTTTTACTTTAATAGGATTGAATACTTTTACCTTTGTTTTAGTAAAACCAGTTCTTATAAGCTGCTTTACGTTTCGATCGTTAATTGAATTTCTCAGCTTCATATTTTTGGCATTATTTATCTGAAAATCCTTTTACGGTTTAGTGCTCAGTAATGACTTTCCAAATTATTTCGTTACAGTTAACGTACGGGAAATTAAAATTAAATTGTATCTATTTTCTCTGACTTTGAAACAGTTTTTCCGTGTCCGAATTTTCTGTTGCTTGACTAGCAGAGAAATAAGCGGCAGTGTTCAGAGAATGTGTTGGCGGTTTCCCGGTCTCGATGTAAACACCAGATTCGCCGTCGAGACATGCGCCCAGAACACGTGGAGTTTATTAATCGTTATTCTCCCCAGACTGTGGCAATATCGTCGGTTACTCCCCGAAAATTGTGTGCAGTCGTGTTCCAAACACGCAGCACCACCAACTACCACTATTATTCCATAGATTTACGACCCGTTTAATTACCCCTCGAGATATAAATCTTAAGGAGAATAAATGTAACTCGGGAAGGTGAAATACAACAGTCCCATATCTCTCTCCCTCTCTCTCCCTGTCTCTCTTCGCTGAATTGTGAAACACTTTCACGCTACTTCCACTATTAACATACCCGAAGTGTTTGTTATATGATTATTCGCGGCTGCCGAAGGTAATGTCTCATTTCTGGAGAACAAAGGTCTCTACTATGTCTTAATTGTCAAGATAAAACATCATACACGCGCGCTCTATTGTCTTTTTAAATGCCAAGCGTGAATTATCACTTTTTCCATTTACGGGGAAAGCTGCATGCCCTCTGCATGTTAATAGCCTAATCATCTTCTATTCTCTAAGATATGTAAGTTGTTTCCTTTTCCATACCATTTCCTGTAGTTAGAATTCCTTCTAATACATATTGCTGGCGTTGTGTATTTTTACCGAATTTATTTGCTTCATTATTACATTTCAGGGCTATTAGTTCGCAAAGTAGATAACAGGGTCAAAACTGGTTATTCTATCACAAATTCCTTTTCTTAACTACTATTTCTCACAACTGAGCCTAAGACAGATAAACGTTGCTTATAGAATAATCTTACACACAAATGTGCGTAATGTTATGATAAGATGTGCCTAAAATATCGCAAATTTAGGAGATTAAAATGGAAAAATTTCGACTGGACCCGTGACTTCCCACTTTTATATAATCTAAAATTATCTGTCATTAAATATTTGCAAAGATATGAATGTATATATACATACATGTATATATATACCCAGGGAGAGCCGAAGGTAAAGGGGGGCGGTAATTGACTCGGAAAGATATCAAAAGACGCTCAAAGTTAAAATAAATTATTTATATAAATATTTATTAATTACTACTAGCATATAAATTTTTCTTGGATACGTAAATAAATGAACATAATACAGAAAAGCGATGCAAACTGTCGTCAATTGGTCAAATTTATTTATATTACGTTTTACTCTAAGACGTAAAGATTACTTTTATATTAATACAGACTACATGAGAGTGATCCTGAAACAGGCTACTCCCCTATAATAGCATAGGAAAGGAATAGAAAAGGGGGGACGTGGAAGGTAGAGCAAGGTAACCAAGGGTTGACTAAGGCCCCCGGACTATAGTTTAAGGATTGTACCCGGTGTTTCACCTAAAAGAGATCCATGGAAAACCCTAGAGAATTGTGAGAAAAATATGTATAAATATTTTATTGTTTCTCTTGCAGAGGAAGTGCCAATTTGAAAACAAACGTTGCTTCGATTTTTATTTCACGTAAGAATTGATGAGCGAGTATAGCGAAAATCGAACCAAGGTAGTTTTTATTAGGGGCACAGAGGTAAGACCTAGTAGCACCTCTATCTCGAGTTTGTATATTAAAATCTAAAATGCTAATACCTACGCTGTTCAACTCACTCAGGTAGTCCCTCTAGACGACTACGGGAGATAATTAGAGGTAATTACGGCATCGTATGTTAGAAAAATCATTGTTTTGGGAATTCTAGTTTTCTTTTTTACTGTCTCGGTCTGAAGGCAGCTTAGGACGTCGTAAGTTAGTTTCAGATACGTAAGTGAGCAGTAGTGACACGATGTTAAATGCTACTATAAAAAACGAATATTCGTCCTAAAGAGAAATGATTAGTCAGATGATATTAGAATATCGCACTAAGAGAATAAGAATGTGTGAGGTAATTTATTTTATATTACGTTGACGTGAAAAAAATCGACGTCGATAACGGAGAAAACAGTTTTTAACAAGTCATAAAATTTGGAAGCTTCTAAATGCAGTGAAGTTCGTTTATCGGCACCTGTTTATAGAGGGAGGATACCGTATCTGCAACACGATGTTCTGATCTCGCACTTTGTACCTGTTTAAAGAATCTGTTTTTGTGGTTGTTCCCGATGACTCTTAAAGGCCTTCTGACCTGTGATTTGTGACGGGCCATAAGCTACCCACGTGCCGCTTGGGTTGTAAAACGTTTCCCCCCTCCCCTTCTTCTCCAATTCTGCAAACCAGAGCCTGTGTGAGACGAGGCCAAGCTGAGATTCCGGAAACGTAAGGAAAGTATACATTTCCATACTCGTGTATTATAATTTTGATCGTGCCTCATTTTCATAGGTAAATAGCATGCACGAAGACTCAATATCATAACAGGCTCGCTCCTTCTCAAGGAACAACCGAAGTCCGTAATCCCAAAAATAAAATACGAATCACAAGACTCAGTTCAAAGTCGAATTCGGAAAAGAAATAACTCTTGATTGAAATTCAAATAATCCCTGAATTTTAATGTTGACAAACTACAAAAACAAATAAATCCAATTATTGTTATATATTTATATGATAATAAACAATTATTCCACCCAAAAAGTTGTATATATAAGGGAAGGAAGCAATCGTAATTAGTGAACCTACCCTTAAGTAATTTGATGAAAATGTACGTTTTGATTTTCTAATACGCAACCTTTGGTTTTTATAATTATTGAATTACCACATTTAATTATCTAAAAGACTTTATTGATTAATTGATCTGTTGATTGATTTCTCGATTTAAATCGTCTCTGGAGCAGTCATTCAGTCTTCCGTATGTTGAATATATAAAACACACATTTCAAAGTACTTAATATGTGTAAATAGCTTGCAAGTTATTTAATGTGTGTTACCTGAAAATATTGGAAGGGATTAAATTTTCGATTTTATTACATTTCCGTTTTCATTTAATGAAAATTTGTCCATTTTTATTCCTATATACTCCAAAATTGTGGGCCGTAAATGGATTATTAGAACGAAATCTTTTAATGCCATATTTAATTTTATTTACGATTATGTAACATCTTCAATTTTAATCAGTACTCGTTTTTCTCTTTACGGCTGAAGTTCTTGACTTTTCGTTTCCATTGTATAAGAGTGTAAAATTATCCAATATAATTATACAGAATTAATTAACGATCAATTCAGGATATTACGATAAATTCTTTTAGATACAACTAGCAAATTTAACGTAATAATATTAAAATTTTCAGTTACTTAGTTCATTTTGCTAAAATAAATATTTAATGCGACTAACGACTTTGATTACGTAGTTACTCATTAGTTTTGATAAAAATAGAGAATTTCCCTTTTTTGCCAAAATGAATGTGCTTCAAAAGTCATATTGTTTATTTATTTAAATTAAATTAATTAAGAGAATGGAAATTTTAATTATTTGCTTTTTAACTAATAATTGACACTTTATTTTGTATTTTTTTAGTTATATCTTGAAGAAATTTTACCTAAATGTTAGGAAGAAACATAGTATGAATCAAATCAAAACATGGTTTGTATCAAATTGGTCGTTAATTAATTCTATATAATTTTAAGGTTGACTCAACCTCTACTATTACATAAAAATACTTTCAGAATCTTTCTTAATTTTTAAAAATTCAAGATCAAAACCTCGTAAGCTTACGGCGCAATTTGGAAAATAATATGCAATTTTTTAATGTAAACAGAAATTTCTAAAACAACGCAAAAGAATTAATATTTGAAAATTAAGTTTCGAAAAATCCAGATTTTAATAAATTTGAAGAAGTTACAAAAAATATTATTTTCTTATTGTTCACGTTGATTTGTCTTTACATGAGAATTATTTATGTATATCTAGTGAACAAGAAATGCTTTAAAAGTGATAAATATTCATCACGCAGACTAATATGATTTCTTGATGCATACTAGAAGCTCATGACCCCCTTTAGTTACGATTATTTATCATCTGACTTTCGCCATGGAGAGAGCATGTTGGTAGCCGTACGCTGCATCAATCACTTTATCTCGTTATTAATAAAACCTCTCGTTGCCGAGGCACCGCTGTTAATTAGCTACCTTTTAGAGGCTGTCGCGGGAGAAGACTTTCTCAACATTACTAGATTTGCGTCCAGTCAGTGCCAAGGAGCCGTCTTTATAATTACAAGTCGCAACTTACGTCGGTGTCAAGCTGGTTTGCGAGAAGGTTAAAGAGGAAACTGTCCAGAGAAAAAAGGAGAAGTACTAACAACTTGCAAGAAAAATGATACCAACAACTGCGAGAGACGGATATCGCAATTAATATACATTGTGAGAGGAGTGGAATTTTCCGTAATTAAAATAAATGGCTTCCTAATGGTAAGATACTGGCGTAGAATCCAATGCGCATAATTAATTTCTTTGTGCTTCGGATTGTCTTGAAAATTTACGAGCAATTAATCCTTCAGCGAAAGATGGACTTCTGTGGTACTCTTCTACTTTGTCAGATGCGAAGAAATTATAATCTGAACTTATGAAGCGGAAACTCAACAGTCCCTGTGAAGTGTGACGGGTTTCGGTTTGCACCTCTGAGCTTCGTTAAAGTCACTGGCTAGGTTAATGAATTCTGCCCAAAATAATTTTCAATTATAAACAGGTTTTTAATATAATATCAGATACATTTTATATTCCGCATTGTATGATACATTCAAGGTTGTGGTGGCATGGCTGCAGTTGAGAAACACTGCGCTATCTACGACGCCTCCGCGCTGGATTAATATTTAGTTTCAACTTTAAATATTATTCAAATTGCATATGCGAGGGGAAAGAGAAGCAGTATTATGTAATGATCAGCAACAAGAGCGACATGCAGCTGCACAGTGGAGGGTGCGGTTCAGGGGTGCAAAACCTATAGCTGCCACTTCCCCGCTCTACTCGTTGAGTGCTTGTTTTCACTAAATCAAAATTCATAATCTCAAGAACAAGAATACGTATAATTTATTGGACGGTTTACAAGTTGGATAGGCCCCATGCTTCAAATTTCACTTTGGATGACATTCACTCTCTGATACGCATTGCCGTAAGACGAATGACTCAAAATAATTTATTAGGCTGACATTAAAGTTTTTTACTGTCTTCTATGTTTACTTGGAAACTAACTGCGTTAAAAATGCATCTGGAATTTTCACTAATATACAACACAGAATTGAGTTCACATTATACCGTATGCAACTTTGTCAGTACACAGGCGAACTATTTCAATTGCGACGTTTGCTTTTACCGTAAAAAATGAATTAACTTTCTTTTCAATATTAAACTGAATCTGACATTTATAAATTAAAGATCAAATAGTCAACAAGACAGATTTTTTTATTTTATTCAACACATATACAACGTTGTGTTCACAATTTTGGACCCTATTGTGATAAAAGTATACTCAATTTAATTCAGAATATATGTATCACTTGTTCAAATTAAATGCGAGGCAGGAAAAAACAGATGTTGGAAAATAATCATTCCTAAATAGGACAGTTAATGACTGGAACAATTTGCCTGCAAAAGTGTCTAGAGAACATCCTCTAACGGAAAGAAAATTTAGACTTAATCCAAACTCTATAGTGAATATACTATACTGTAGTGTAATTCAGTGAAGTTAAGTGATCAGTGCTCCGAAATATCTAACAATAAGCTAACGTGAAATTTGTAAAATATTTTCCCTGTTTTCGGATATATTTCCAGTCTCTTGTTTTTCAGGCAAAAACAATATTATTCTTTTTTTTAAATTTATCTTCCAATAATATCATTCCATGCATATTTATTAGGTGTATATATGATTGATGTTGAAGTAATGTTTTATTGCTTATCTATAGGTTACGACCAGATTAGTTATTGTGAACTCATTTCCTATATATCTACTTCCCGGCATATGCCTATTTATAGATTAAATACATACGTATTAATTAAACATCAGAGGCCTAAATTGTTTTTCCTTGGCTGTGTCCAGTGACGATTATGGTCGTAACCAAAATTGTGGATTAAACATTGTATATGCATAATGTGCTGAATAACATAAAAAATTGTGTTTTATGGGATGTTTAATTTTTTAATGCTGTTATCTTACATATTTTCGATTTGATATACAGAGTGGCATTTCCTAAGCAAATTATTTTAATGTATTCTTTAAATACTAGGGCCATAAACGTCGGTACACTTTGAATACATTAACTTTTAACAGTCTTTTAATTTAAATACTACTTAGATGAACAATAACTAAAAAAATGTCGAGTAAAGTTGGTCACTTGACTGTATATTCGAAATTATCTAAATAAATATTCTCTACGATACACCCGCGGTTAGTAGTCATTATTCTCTGAACCGTAGAAATGCACATGTCTGATTATTTTGTTCGCTTAATGTCTTCGAGGGCTAACAAATTTAAACAAAACGACTAACTTTCAAATATTAAAACCTCTACGTACCTAACGTACTACACGTTAGATAAAATATCTTGAGGTTTATTTCTTGTTAGTTGGAGTCGTTAACCTGTGAGAAGAGGCGATTTCTCCGGAAATGAGATTCGCACTTTCGAACGAGAGGGGCTTAGTTAGGACTGGTCCAGGGCGCTGTTAGTCCCGCAGTGTTGCGGGGTCGGTCAGGGGGGACTCGACCTTGAGGGCTGTTTGCACCCCATTCAGGTCTAGCCTGGGGAGATCGCACAATGCGCAGAAATCAGCAAGCAGGGTTGTTGTGGCAGACTCTCGGGCCGAGACTAAAAAGTTGCGCATTTATTTCAATCGCGGAGAAGAAGCGGAGGGCTCCGGATGACCCTTCCAAGTGCGAAGGTAAACAGCGCCAGACCTGGGATGATTAATTGCGGGGCGCGAAGCAGGTGGAGAAGATACGAAAATAAATTGTGGCTTCTTATCGGCGCAATCTGTCATTAGGGAAATGTGCAGAGCATGCGCTGAATAATGGATGCCCACTGGCTGTGTGGGGCTAAATATTTACACGTCCAAGCCAACGATGGCTGTGTTAACAATCGCTGGGGCTGATGGGAAATAATGTAGTATGCACTTCTAAGGTTTCGGCGAACCTTGGTCGTGTTGCTGCTAGCAGATTATATAGACGTGTCATTCAAGTACCGGTAAGACTTTTCATTTTGTTCTGGGAAAAAAATTGGCTTTAAGTTTCTACGTTTCATAAGATTTATTTATATTATTTTATAATAAGGAAAATAAGAAATTGTATATAATAGACTAAAAAGCAAGAAAAGTCAGTAGAAACTAACTCAGAGAAGAATCTTTCATAATTTCAACACAGTGAAATACTTTACGTCAGTTCATTAAACCTCTTATGGCTACGTATATGTTCATGTTTTCACCTTTCTTCTTTACTTCACTTGTACCTCTCTTCTACTAATCCCAGCTCAATCACTCTTAAATGCGAATTGGACAATGAAGTGTAAAACGGAAATTATAGGCTACGAAATAAGTCATGAATGCAGATTTTTTCTGATAATAAATTATTTTTTAATATCATCGCTTTGTAATATATATTTTTGGATACTTCTGAAAATGTACAATTACTGGATATTTTGTTACTGAATGTAAATTAAATAAACAAGTTATGAAACTGAAAGGATGTAACATGTATCAATATGTGTTATATTTACAATTATTTAGAGTCAGAGCTATCAGTTAATTTAAGCCTCATTAAAAACAACTATTTACATTACTTAACATCCGTTTCGTTTTTAAATATAAAGATAAATTAAGTCGAACAGTTTACAATACAATGTTTTTCCATTACTAGTACGTTTCGTCTTCGCATTTGGGACATCATTAGTTACTAATAAATTTCTCCATCCTTCCGACTGCAAAATATGTTCCAAAAATTTAAATGATTTAAGTGACAAATTTTCGTTAGACATAAATTGTTAAAATTTCCATTTTCCTAATTAATTTAGATAATATTGACTACGATTTTGATGTAATTAAATACCACAAAAATTAAAGCTCACAATCTAAAACTATTCGTCCTCAAAAATCTATGGAAAAACATTTCTTTATTTTAGCTATTTTAATTAAGAAACTGTAGATTTGAACATTTTTTACAATTAAAATACTTTTATTCAATGTTTGAATATTGTTTAGGTATATTTTTTTGTTTGAAACATGAAGCTTTTAAGCTCCTGTTGAAGTTGAAGTCAAATTGTAAACTGTTCGTCTTAACTTATCTTTATAAAATTACTTTATAATAACAGTCGTTAGTGAAAATATTATCAATAGTTATTGTTAATAAAGCTCCATTATTTCTATAGTTTTAAGCATTTTCCTATCCAATGCATGCCGTCAAAAAATTTAAATTTCGATTGGTTTCAGGTAATTAGTTTTGCTAGTAAAAATCTTAAAATTTTCATTCACATATTCGTGTTCAAACTTTGGCTGTTTTTACTATTTTATATAGGAATTACAAATATTTAATATTTTACTATGAAGTATGTTCCTCGCGTTATTAAAAGGGTGTGTAATACATGATTAGGTTCAATAAAATATTCGATCATTGCGTAGACATATTACAAATTCCCCCTTCGGATAATATGAATTTGTTCTTTTTAGAATGAAAATAATAGACCTATTGTTTGAATTAGCCTGTTAACGCCCCAATTAAGCAAGTTGAAACAGAAAGAATAATTACACCGGTTCATTCTGAACTGGACACAGGCTAATTACTATGTTCCTGGAAAAGTTGCTCACGACTAATTATTTCTGAGTTCCCTTCACGATTCTTCACTCCTCGTTTTGAATCCATTCAACAGATATTTATAATTCTAACTATTAAATGTATATCTATTCATTAACTATTTATTCGTGGTAACATTAGTTAGTTTTATAAAATATTTATTCATAATTGTAATGAGCTATATTTGTTATCTAAAAGAGAATGTATACTTCATTACGTTTTCGTTGTGAATTTTTTAAATATTAAGACGAGGAGCTGAATATAAACTCATTTACTTCAGAGATGTATCCTGTCATTAAACGAGAAACCTATTGTAAGTACTTGCCGTCGGAATCTACTTGGCTTTAATCCACATCATTAGCCACGGCAATGTTCGTTAGTTTTTTTTTTTGAAATGCCTATTCATAGTATAATGTGATTGATCCAGTGGTGTCCCCTGTTAAGTAGGCACACCTGTCAGCCAACTGTTACGTATAGAGGATGAGGAGGAGGAGGAGGAGGAGACTGACTTTCCAGGAGTCGACCCTGGCTTTCATCGGAACGAGCTGCACGTACCAATGTGTGACCGGGAGTAGAAAGTGGGTCAGATTAGCTGCTTGCTTGACCCGAGTGGCCGCAATGAGAACCATAACTTGACGTTTATGCGGCGAAAGCACGCGTCTACGTGCACAAAGCGCGGTCTGACCCAACCTACAGATTGATTGATTAATGCGCGAAATTTGATTTGATTTTTTTCCCCTGCGGTCTCCCTTTGTCCGGATAACTGTGGCTTTTGTTTGGGAAGGGTGTGTGATTTCTCTGCGAGTTTTGTTTGCGTTCTATTTGAGCTCTGATCAGAGTATGTTCGCCCGCGAACTCGATTACGTAACTGGCGATTAGGCAACACGGAATTAAACAACGACGTGGCTCCGTCCATAATGAAGGCGTTAACGAAGCCATGACGTCACCTACGACGAGATGTTAACGTCACAATTGAAGTGCCTCTCGGCCAACATTCACCTCAACCTACCATATTTTCGCAGATTGGATTAATTTTTCATTTATTGGGAAGTAACTTAGACTGTTTTACTCTTTCCCCCTCACCTTCTCATGCTAGGGTTTATAGTTCAAATTATTAGAAAATGTGATTCTCCTGCAGACTATATTAATGTAAATTTAGTCAAACTACCGCTCTCTTGTAGTGTATCACCCAAAAAATTACCTCATTCAGTTTTCATGGGTGTATGTTCAAGAGTCGTTTTCCTCTCATCCTACTGGAACATTCAGCTAGCTGCCTCCTAAGCCGGTAGGTGTACGGAAAAGTTGCGTCCCGACAGCAAACCATCAAGCGTGGGACAAGTGCTAAGAATCCGAACTACCTGATATAGCTTTTCTTTTACCTTAAGGTAAATACTGGGTAGGATCCTTAAACTATTTCCCGAGAGCTATAGCTAATTCTTGGATGCCTTACTTTACCTTCCGCATTACCCATTCAAATACTTTGCTATTCTTTTATCACCCCGTGGATTGCTCTCACGTAGCCTGCCACACTAAAACCAAAATATTTCACCAGCACAGTGAAGACATATAAGTATATAATTGGTGAGAATATAATTTTCCATCTTCCCGTCTTGTTTTTATGAGGCAGCGAACACTTTCATTCCAACAAATTTTGCATCCTGATGCAAAATATGAAAATATGCACATGAACGAAACCGTTGCTTCTTGTTATTTTGGGGTTTCTGTTACTGTTTTACAATACGATCCGTTCTTAGTTAATTAATGAATGCTGCAATATTCGAGTAGTTCTATGTTTCCAGAAATGAAATACGTATGCATTGAAAAATAAAAATATTTTCAATGGATGTAAAGTGAATAGCGTAGAACTGTGATTGGAGCATAGAACTATGCACCCTCAGCAACTTTTCCAGGCACATACTAATTATCGTACCAGTGAAATGATGGTGTTTTATCTTGCTTAATTGGGGCGGTAACAGAAAAATTCAAACAGTAGGTGTGTTGTTTTCATTCTGCGAAGGACAAATTTCTTTCAAGCGTTTGATTGACTGAGAGAATCATATAGATTGTTGAAATGGTATTTGAGGAAGGAATATTGTCTTTTATATTCCAAGTCTTGTTCTTAACTGGTATGTCGTAATTACATATTGATAGGCTAAAGGTCTCCTTCTTTCTGATAACATCGTCCCTATGGACTTATTAAAAATTAGCCAGTGGAGGAGTAGTTTGGCAAGCTGAACCCTCGCATATGGCTTTGATCCGGCCAAACTTCCTTCCTTCCTTCGTTTCGTTTGTTTAGCAAGGCGCCCAGTTCCCGTAGCTTACCTGATTATATTTGTGGCCATTACTGACGGAAGCTGTTTCCTCATGCATAAAGACGTAGCACTCCTCTCCTCCTCCTGGACATCAAACGGGGAGCGTTGCGCTAATTGGCTGTTGGATTAGCGGCTGCAGCCATGTTTGCAGAATCGTACTTGGTATTATTTACCCTGGCCCCTGAGCTGCCTCGTTCCGTGTTATCAAATTCATTAGTCCCTCCTTCCCCCGCCACCCGGCAACGCAACGGCCGGCGAGGAGAGGAGAGGCCGCTTTCTTTGACATGGGTCCTCTCGGAAATGGACTTTGGCGAGTGAATATCCGCGGAAAAGGAATCGTTAATGGGCCCTGACTTGAACGCCGGAAATGCGATAACTTCGTTGAAGACCGGCTGCTGGCGAAGCTTGGCTCGCTCTCCCTCTCCATCATCTGCGCACGATGGATCACCAAACTCTCCCGATTTTTAAACACTAATTAGAATCGAGAGCAGCGGGTTATTTAGACCTGCTACCCGTGGACTCTGCCGAACGGGTTCTGCTGAATCAAGTTCCGTGTGAGCTGCTGCATTCCGTCATGTCATGACGTATAACTTATGTTGGGAAGCAGTCTCTATATTATGCCTTCAAGTATGTGGGAATAAACTCCGCTCAACATTTACACATTGCAAACTTTGACTCACTTGCTGAATGTGATCAATTATTTGTATAAAGAAATGGATGGCTTTCCCATTTACTTCCTCAAAACGAATGTCCGAAGCTTATAACACAATTGTGGCTAATTAGCAAATCAACAGCCCGTGAATATATTGTAATCAGAGTATTTTAAACCCTACAATTTACATAGTTAATTTAATGGTTCTCAGTTCTCTCCTAATAGTTTTTGTACTCATTAATAAAACAAATACCATTTCTTATTTAGATGGCTGCCTGCAAAAAGTACTTATCAAAAGGATATAGTTTTTAGAAATATTCCTATAGTAATGAAATATAATTTTAAATACTGAGTTTTTCATCTTTATTTAACAAGTAGTAAACGAATAATTACTTTTGTATTTTACTTTTAACAAATAATTAAATGTCACGTAATAGTGAAGGAAATCAATGAAATTATATGATTTTTGGGTGTTTCAAATTCTTAACGTTGTTTTATTATCGATAAGTTTTGGTTTCTTCGTCATATTTCAGATGAATATTACTGAAAACTATTGATTTTCATTACTGGCATTCAAATAATAAAGAACTACTAAATGTGCTGTAGAAGAATGCCTCAAATCAGATGTGTGGATAGAGTAAGTAACCAGGAAGTTCTAAGCAGAATAAGAAAAGAGACTTTGACCAAGTGAAGGGATAGATTAATAGGCCACGTATTGAGATGAGATACGAGGGTCTAGTAAGATTAGGATTAGAGGGAAGTGTGTGGGGTAAGAACACTCCGAGAATGGAATACGCTAAGCTGTTTGCGGTAGTTGTGTAGAAATGAAAATTTTTACGCCGAATAGGTTAGTATCGTGGATTTATCTACTAGCGATTTTGACTGGCCTGTCCTACGGCAGGTAGCAAGGCGCAGAAAATTAGGAAAAGATATTTTCAAGGTCTCATTACTTACCGAACAGACGGCTGTAGATCAAACTGCGGTTTATTTTATTTGATTTTTTAAATAAATTTTTAACATATATATATATATATATCAATTCTACACGCTTTTAGAAGAAAAATAATATCGAAGAATCTGTAATTAAACGAAATAGCCAATATCGGGTAAAATTCTACCCACGATTCCGGCATAGCATGCATAATGTAAAGAAATCAATAACTGATTTTAGTAATATAAAAAAAATATTAGTTTAGCGTATGAATAATGTCACGTTGAATTTGTACAAAAACAAGATATTTGAAACGAAAGGTTAGTAGTCAATGAAGTTAATGTCAAATGAAATAACTTTATCTGCCAATAATTCGCCACGGAATGAGAATGCGATTAGTGAACTCCCAACGGCAACCTTCAAGAAATTAATGCATCAAAGAAAGTGAAAAACGTGCGACAGTTGTTTAAGCACATAAATCTCTTAGATAAATTGTGAGCAAATTATTTAAAACATGGAGTTAATTTGTATTATTAGCGTATAAGAAAATTCAAACACATCCTTAAGTTCCATGTAGTTATGCAGTCGCTAATTACCTCGGGGTTATATTTTCATACTGATAAATGAGGTAAACCCAACATTAATGTGATTAGATTTGACCTTATTATTTGATGACGTCTGGGAAAATAAATGAGTAAACAACCTAGTTAGTTAGAAATAATATTATATTTAATAAGAAAAATTTTGTACAATAGGTTGTTCCCTTCCTTTCATTGGAACTTTCCACTCCAGGTGGATCAATAAATTAATATAAAGAAAGTAATTAATATAAATAAAATATAAGTTTAGGGAAAATAACTGGATTCAAAACAAGTGTTTTATTTTCATTAGCTGCGTCATGGATATTAAATCGTGGTAATAACAACCGATACCGTTGTACAGTTCTTGTTTCAAAGTTTCCATCGGTCTAAAATGATAAATAACCGTCATATAGTATTATATCACAGTGGCGTGTTGCGGCGACTTCAAAACCATCAACAGATGTAGGTCATAAATAGAGAGATTATGCGGGCCATTTGTTAAGTGTTTCTGTGCAGTGGCGGGCATTAGCATTCGCGTGTGCATAATAACATCATTAACCACGACATCCTGAGGGAACACTCCTAGGCCGAAGCCGATTTCAGACGGAAATTGGCTAGGGACCACGTGCGAATTGCAAAAGTGCAAACTGCGAGGGAGTCAGCATTCCAGATGTTGCTTTCAATCATGAGGGCCGTTCTTTTAAAGGTCCCTTCCATTTGCAATTCATATTTGCTCACTTTTGGCGGCGGAATTTATCTCTGGCCTCTGTAGGTACGGGAACCGCGGCATTCATCTTCGAAATGACAGAGTTATCTTGCTATACAAGCTTTGCTTCTGTGTTTACCGATAATGCCATGTTAATTTCGTATAATAAAGGATTAATATGAATATGTTAATGCAACAGGTCTGACAAACTGAAACTATTACAAATCTGAGTTCATTTTCCTATGGCATGACGCGACATGTTTTTAAAACCTTGCCCCAACCATGAACCGAAATTCATATCTGCGTCATATAAGAGCGACGCGTTGGGCTGCTTACAGTCAATTTTATTTTGTTTAAGATAAAGATTAGAATTTAGATGTTAGCTTAGGTATATATCACTACCGACGTTCATTGAGAAAATATTTTTAATTAAACATATGTACTATATTCACAAAATATTGCCCAATATTCCCCGTTTCTTGTTGACTATTCATTGCTCTGTATGAAAATTCCTTCAATTATTTCCGTTCATAACGCGCTAAGCTTTTATAAAACAAATCGTTAATAGTTTACACAAGAACAATTTGAATGATTTTATACTTTCATTTCGTTATGTCTTAGTTGCGTAATTTCTCAAGTTACCTGCCTGCAATTTCTTGACCTTAGAGCCCCATGACACTAATTGATAGTATAGGCGCTTAATTAATTGACGTCTGTGTGCAAGGAAAAACCGGGTTTTAATGTCTTGATCAGAAATATAAAATTGTCAAGTCTTGTTCGGCGTACTGTATATTTTAAATTTTATTTCCCCATCTGCAATTGTTATGGGAAGGGCATCTGACGTTTATAGGTGTTACTCAACAAACAGGATGCAACGTGAATGAGAGAACTTTAAGAAACACTTGCGTTAAACGTTTAGAATGTCAAATTTTAGGGAAATGCGTACTCCCGAATTATTTAAGCAGCTTAGTGTGAAAATGAAGAGCATTCCGTTTAAACGTATGCAGGCTTTAGACGTCCCTTGCGTTGGGCTGTTTCCTAATATCATTAGGACACTTAGTAGCGAGTTATTTAAGGGCAGAGAAATTATTCATCTATGGTTGGCAGGCCTGTGGCCGCGTGGTAAACGCTGCTTCGGCCTAACTTTTAGTTTAATTGGCCCTCGTTCCCCTGGCCGCTGAATATTAGCGAGCAATTTTTACCGAGAATGCGCACGTTTCATAATTTATGCTGTTTGAGTGAAGTTGCAGATGCAAATCCATCGGCGGGCCGGAGGGGCATTTGCGTGGGTGGGTTTTTCTCGGTCCAGGGCAGGAGGAGCCTCACTGACCGCTCGCATCATAATCCATCCGCAAAGGGTGCATGAATATTAAACTGTTAGCAACTATGGCTTACTGGCTACCGGGCGTCCCAAAACCTGCCTACAAAGCGCAGCCTCCTTCCCTTCCCGTGGTGCCAACAATCTAAGGCACCTAAATTAACTGCTTCGGTGATTCTATGCTTCTTTACGAAATAATTGATTTTTAAATTTCACAAAGGGAACTTTGTATTTCTCCATCCACATTCATAAAAGTAAAGACTCGTAAGAAACTATAGAGAAAATAACCATAAGCAATTATACGATTGTGGTATGGTTTTTAATATCATGTTCATTAGTAACTTTTCTACGAACTGGTGTCGGTCCCAACTTCAGACTCTATTTGAGTCAATTACTTTTTAGCTGAAATACCCTGTTGCTTTAGAACTCATCAAGGTATATCACTGCAGCCACACGTAATTAATGACTCAAAAAATTTGCCACACTATGTCAATATTTTTAAATGGTTGAAAATTTTAGTGCATGTAATATAATTGAGCTGATGAATCTCGAAATAGAACAATGTAGCAAGAAACAGAACTTAGTACGACGCCTTCGGCAATTCTCCGTCGTTCCAAGTATCCATAATACATCATTTAACTAAAATCACCAAGTCTTCGGGGCGCTTGTGTGATAAATTCGCTTCCAATTTTTCCACTTTGAATGAATCACTTGAATTTGTTTCTTTCACTTGAAAACTAAAGGCTAATGAAAGGTTTTAATAGAATGCTTAACACGGTTGAGACACAAACTACTATACTTTATGAAAACAACAAATTTAAATCCAAGACGACAGTTAAATTTAGAATTACTTATAGTATAATTTTGGTCCCAAGCAGCTACGTTTTATCAATGAACTCTAATAACGGGTTTATATTCCGATTATTAAATTAAATAAAGGTCCTGAAAGAAACGAGGAATATTTTATCTACTGCTTGTCACTGAACAGCAAAGCTCGTTTAGAATAATGTACAACGCGAATGCGACGTCGAGAACACTATCCCGACCGGGGATCAAAATAAATTAGAGCATTATCTTCATTCTGAATCTTGTGCCAATTAAAAGCGCTATAAATTATGCGTTCATAGCCTTCAACATCAGTAGAGTTCGGTGACAGAAAAGGAAAGTTCGTACTCACAAACTTATCGTCTAAGAGTAGACTAATTGTTGCAGTCATCGATATACGAATGTCGATTTGCATTTTGTCGTATTACATAATGATATGTGGCTCAATTAGGTAAACTTTTACTCGTTACCCAAAGATAAATGCGAACTTGCCTTCTGTTCAAGAACATCTGAAACCTTATATTGTTTATGAATATCGGTAAAAAATATTGAGAAACCTTTGTAGTAAATTACTGCAGGATGTTTTTGTATCGTGTTTAGTTTGGTATTATTTGATTGTCACGACGTATAGGAAATTAATTATTTGTTCACGAATACATATTAAATATCATTTTAAATACCCTGTGTGTATAATTTGAATGATCCTCAGGGATTCATTGACAATTTATTTTGAGTGGCATTAAAGGTCAGCATTGATTTGCTCGGTTAAATTGACTAATAAATTTCAGTTAGCAAATTACTTGTTTCCATAATTAAATTGTTTCGATACGACGTTAAATTTTATGGTTTGGTGTTGATATTTGAAACTAGATGTTTTCTGAAATATGGAACGAGGTACTTTGTTTCCGTTGATGAATCAATACACGAATGTGCATAAAGTTTATTTATTAGTTTGACATTCCATGAAATGACTCTTATGATGATCCTTTAATTGTCGGTCTTCTCATTAGTTTAGTTAATTACTGTTGATTTATTGGCCACTGTAAATGTACGTATAATTCCTGGTGCGAGTTAGCAATAAAGTAGTTGCCTTAACGTGAATGTAGCTAAAAATACAGGGTAAATTTTAGGCGTGTGGGAATAGGAAGGATTACGATTTATAGGAATATACCCGTCTACCATCACTAGAATTATCATATACTAGCTGGGGACCCAGCGTTGCCTGTGTATTTATTTATGCTATCCCGGTACATTATTTAATTCTTGGTCAACACATGATTAAACGAACATCGAAAACGTCACAATATGAACCTCAAAATACTCCCAGTGTCTCGAGAGACTCAAAAATAATCCCGGTACAATAGCAGGGCTAAAAATATTTTCAATACTCTAACTGACTAAAAATTCTCTTACACATTATAAGAGCACAATAATACTCCTGGTACATTAAAAAAAATTGCCAACAGTAATCTAAGTGAGTCAAAAGTATTTATGGTAACCAGAAAAGAGTAAGAAACATTCACTATTTCTTAAGAAAGGCAAAATTACGTCCGGTATTTTAAGGTCTTCTTAATTTGACGAAGGCTGCAGAAAAAGTCAATTCTTGTAAGTTTGAAAAGTCCACATGCCGATATTTCTATTTTACTTTTGCTTGAGTATTTAATAATTTTTAATTGTATAGATATAATTTTCAGGCAGACTTTCTAAGAAAACCTTTAAAATATGACAAAAAGATTTAATACAAAAAATTGAAGAATCAGAACTTATTAGCTTTTGAAAATTACTCAAATAGAATTATAATGTGAATTTCTAAATTTATTAGGGCTGGAAGACGAGGTAATAATATAAGTTACAAACGTGAAAAGAGATTACTATGGGTTGAATGCAAGTACTAACAATTTGACAAACATTTTAAAGTGGATGCATGTCTGATGTTCAGTTAAAATTTGGAGAACTCTTCATTCATATTTATTGGTAACTTAACTGCTGTTTCAATTTTTCTGTAACTGCAGATTACATGCAATAATCCAGGCGGCCGATAACTCCCATGATGTTATGGTCTGCAGAACGTAATTAGAAACTGGTGTAATGCGTTTACGGCCGTGATAAGGGTTAACGACCAACCTCGAAATAAGAGATAAATTTCTGTAGTTTCCTTGAGATATTGGACATTCTCTCTGACTGGCTACTCGGTGTAACTGTTACATCTCGCGAACCCGAACTAAAAATAGATTGCGTTGGAAGCTGGCCGTGGAAAAGCTGTAGATTGTTGGAATTTATTTCTACCTTTGTATTGTTCTTTCGCCAAAGACGTGATGCGCCAGTTCCTTTGCGAAATCTGAATCCAAGCCAAGGTTCTTTCAACTACCTGAACAGCAACAATCCCCTAAACCATTTCCTGCCTGGTCTAATTAAATGAGATTCAGAAACTTCAGGCCTTACATGGAAAACGATGAAAACAGAAAACAAAATATTTATCAATATAATTGGAAAAACAAAGAAAATGAGACTGACTAGCTGAATAATTAACTTAACTATTGTAATTTATTATTTAAACCGAAGCTCTTATTCGGATATAAAATTCCAGGTGTAGCGAAATTTAATTACCTTAGAAAGTTGATTGCCATGAATGAAATCAACACACACGTTACGATGTACAGGTTTAACAAAGAAATTGATTTTTCCTTCTTTAACCATATATATTATTCTATTTTTTCACTACATGCAGTTCGTACTTCCACATTAATAACTACACGTCCTAAGCATTTATTGCAATGTACTTAATTTTTTGTTACGCTTCAACGTACGTCGAAAAATAATTTATATTGGGTGACCACTGTGTATATATGGATTCTATTAACCATATATATAACGAAGAAATTTGGGTGTACTACTAAATTTTTATAATTTATCCCTGAAGTCAAGTGTCTGGTCTCTTGCAATGCCACCTCCAAGGCTCAAAATTTGGGTACTAGAGTGATCCGTTTCTGGAACCAATTATGGTGACCCAAAATTACATTTGGTAGGCCATTTGTTGCAGAAGGAAATACATGTTTCCTCCCGGAAGAGAACCATCCTTTTGTTTCTTTATCCAACGGAATAGTATCCCGCCTTCCGTCTGCCGCAGCAGTCACAGCAAATTATCGAATGCTTGAATAATTAAGCTCTTAATTATGAGGGAAGATGTAAAAAAAATAGGAATCTTGTCATGGATTTACAGTGAAACTGTTAAGGCTAGTTTGTTTTATCTAACTGATGAAATGTAGGGGTTTTCGATAAAGGCGGGTCGATGTTGAGAAGGAATAAAACAAACTGTGTGAGAGGTATTAAAAAAATTCTTTCTTTAGATGAAAAGGCATACACAGGCCTTCCAAATAAAAAAGATAATTTTGTTAAAACCTCACACACATTTCAACATCGACCCGCTCTTATTGAAAAAACCTGTATGTAATCCGGTGAATGAAACAGACTGGTTATCGGAAGATAATAGATGAGTTCCAACCCTCCGATTTGAAGATCGTCTGTTACAACGGATAAGTTCTTCATTGCTTCAACTGTAAGGACATGTAATGTTTTTCTTATGATAATATAACGTAAAATAAGCGAGAAATATGTCCTTTTTTTTCTTCTTCAAAATTTCTCATGCGTAATAATACGCAACAGTTTGTGATGACAAAAATAGTTAAGCATAATTTTAAATTTATCAACGGTATAATTTACTAAATATCTGAAAAAAGATTTATTTACTAGCACAACTGAGTATAACAATGCTATTATTACTTTCTAAAGAAACTATGTCGGTAGTAGTAAAACCGGCGTGTAGTAAAGATAAACTCGAAGGGCTCGTTGCTGTACAAAAGCAATAAATGTAACGTTGAACTATCTCACAGATTGTAAACTGGCATATTTTACTGTGTACTACTTCTTTTAATCTTCAATTTCCGTAACTGAGGTACTGTTGAGTGTTTCTTATAGGTCACCCCCCACAGTTCTATTAACAATCATCTCTATAAATATCTACTTAATGTTTCATGTGACACTAAAAATATGTTAACGTTATGTTTAGTAAATATAGTAGGAAAATAATCGCTAAGAAAAATTATTGATGTAACCGTTCACTTTTGCTAATTCACTCATTTTTAATTGCAGATATATCAAAGCATTTATCGTAATAATAATATACAGAGACGTTTAAGATATAAAGAAAACACGTAGTTTTAACATGAGTTCAAAAGCCATATTTACCTAGAGAGTTGTCATTGTTCATCGTACACATTAAAAATAAAAACCATCATATGGAATATAACGATATAAATTAAAAATTGACATAAATAATTTGCAAAAATAATGTGAATAAAACGTCATTAAAATGATGTAATTTCTATCTTATATCTACTACGTCTACTGAAATGATAATAATATTATTTTAATAGAATACAATAGTTTATATAAAACTAATCTAGATGTGAAAGTGAGTAGTCAAAACTTTCTTAATAATAAAACATAAATTTATTGCATAAAATAATTTATGATCTTTTACAGACTTTATCATTTAAATTAAATTAATAATAACGTATCATACCTTCATCGGGTTTTCTTTCTATAGAGGAAATGTTTAAATTAAATTAGAACCAAGACAGGACCGACATTATGAAACGTTGTTATTAAATAAATTAAAAGAATAAAGTCCTTAAAATGTCATAAATTGTTTTAATATATCTAACATACGTTAAATTTTAACTTTTTAAATATAAACACAGGACCGAAAATTGTGTCTAGTTCTTCCAACGCCATCTGTTCTTTCTTGCTTTTAATTTACTGTAAATATTTCTTCTATTGGAAGAAATGCTGAAAAATGCATGAAAATATACCGAAACGTTGCTATTAATTAAATTTTAAGGATACAGTCTGTAAAAGGTCATAATTTGTTTCATTATATATGACACACGTTAAATTATACTTTATAAATTTATTTAACTATTTGTTGATAATGAAAAACAACACTGTTTCAGCTTATTGGTTTTGTTAGGCACAACAATTAAAACTGGAATATATTTTTTCTAAAAAGTGGAATATAGAACTAATATAAAAGAACATGATTTAATGTTTACTAAGAAAATCTTAAAGATTAGGTATCATTAATATTTAATTAATAGATATAAAATAAAATAAAGAACATTTTTATTTAATTCACGATAAAATGACTACTGTACCATTATAACTAACCCAGGAGCGTGAAAAATGTATGGATGAATAAACGTAACAAGTATTATATTAGACCTGAAGTCAAATGTTTGATTAAATTGGATATAAAAATATATTAATGTGTGTGAATACTAATTTTCTTTAATTAACTAATATATTATGAGATGAAGTCAAAGAAGAAAGCTATTAAAGTATAAAAATCATATTAAGACAGACTGATTGAACTGTAGTTCAGGAGTTTTCTTATGTCGTCTCCTTTCATTTAAAATTATATTTTTTATTTTTACATCCACCAGAGTAACTTCACGTGTTTCACTATTTTGAACTATGACTGTTGACTGAATGGCGTAGCTTTATTTCGTTGGGTTGAATGAGTCTGCCACTCAGGAGCCACATAATGCTGAAACCCTCTGCCTCCCCCCAACACTAGAAGAGGGACGAGAAGAAGACCGTAAGTGATGCTTTTGTTACGCCCTATGCAATTCAACGTTATTTATAAATGGAGGACGTTAATCTTTTTGAAAGTTAGTTGTGATGAAAGGCTGGAGAATAGTTTCTATATCGTGTTACACGATACGCATGGGTCTGAATTTCCAAAACCGTATAGAATATCTCTGTCTATTATTACGATAGTAACATACTCCTGCCCCTATACCTATACCTCAGTGTATTTCTCATCACCCTTTATTAGTGTAAACATTCTAGCTCTGATTTCATCTGTATAAATGCCTTTTAAATTTTTTTGATACGTTAAAAGGTGTGATGCATCATCGTTATGGTTTAAATTTCAGCGACATATAATCTGACTGAACGCGTAAGAAAAATATTATTTCTACGTCAGTCAATATTTTCATATTGTTTCAGTTTGTATTTTTTAAAATTCACATGAGTGGATTGAATTAATATTAATGTGCTATTAAACCCGAGACTCAGTAATTGGTGAGCCAAACGACCCATCTTTTCCCCTGTAATATTGAAACAATGAATATAATGTCATCACCTTCGTTTCATTAGTTTCTTCTTAGCGTAACGTGGTATTAAATTTGGTAAATTTTATTTACTTACATATGCCACCACTATTCTTATTTTAATTTATCTCGTATTCTTACCGTCCCATAGGTCGCGTGCCAATATTTTTATTTATCCGAATAAAATCTCTTAAAGATTCTTCACAACAACCAGCGGCAGATACGGCTTCACCTTCCGCTAATATCAAATATTTTTAATAAACATTTTTTAATTAATTCGTAGTACTGGTTAACATTTTTGCTTCCTCCATCTTCATTTCAGTCTTCGTTACAATATTTTACAACTATAAAAGAATCTTTATATCTCGTATTTATGTTGGTTGTTGAGCCTCGTACACTAATTTATAATTTTATATAATTGTTTAATGATTTTTCAATTTGTTAAAGTTAAAAACTTTAAAAGTCACGGCGCGCGGCGTGGCAAAGTAGTTGTGTTGATTTTAGAAAAAAACTTTATTGTCTTTTGGTTTACGCAAGGGGCTTCACCATTTCTATATTTTTAAGTAGTCTGTTTTATATAAACAACATTTCTGGGTAGATATTTTAGGTACTCGTAACCTCCCAGAGAAGTTGTTCATATAAGAAAATACTTCTTGCATATAGGAAATAATCCATTTTATCGCGTAAACAAATGCAGGCAAACGAGGTTTAAAAATATTAAACAGAAATGTTTAATTTTAAAAATATAAAACTGAAGAAATTTTAGAAGGTAGAGCCATAAATATTGGAATTAATTTCAAGTGTTTTCAGGGAAATAAATGAGGAACATCTAAATAGTCATAATTGAGGTTTTAATGAAAAAAAAACTGTAAGACATTAAAAGTAGCTCGACAAATCGTTCCTACTTGGGAAACTCTTTAAGTGTATATAAAGATTTATATATATATATATCACATGAATAGGTTCTGATGTAGGAACGCTATGTCATGCTATTTTTTACCAAGTTCTAATTTTGTTAATTAAAATTTTAATATTTTCCAACGTGAACTTACTTATGGTTTACTAAGTACACTGGGGAAGACAAATATATGAGATGTCTTTAAAGCTAATTTTTTATCTTATTACATTCATGATGAATGAATATTAATACACTTATATTGATCAAAAGTATAGTGAAATGAAGGATATATTTGCATAAATAGGAAATGCGGTACTACTCGTAGGTATTAATTCCGTCGTTAACATTGTCCCTAAAGCGAACTTAATTTATATTTATGGAAATGGCGAGATGAATACAGTCATTAAATGGTGTTTCAAAGGGGCGACTGTCAATAAATCTGGATTAGACTTGCAGGGAAGTGGCTCCATTGAGAAGCGGGCTGCGTTTTGTGGCCTCTCCGGCACTTGAGGAACACCCTGTACGGCGGCCAGGGATTGGGAAAGCGCGGGGGTTGCTGAGTGGAAAGAGGTTATGCGGGGGTGGAGGAGGGGGCGCTAATATTCTGTCCGGCGGCCTACCTGGGCGTCTATTAGAGATAGAGCAGGTGCAGAAATCCCCCGCGCCGGACAAAAACGGAAAGCGCAGGATTATTGACAACAACAAAAACTTTTGCGGCTTACGCATTCACTACATGTTTGGGAAAACAGTGTGATTCGGGCTCCGCGCTAATGGACTGCAGTGGCCTGTCGGAAGAAGGGCTACACCCACGCTCATGCAAATGGATTGTCTCAAACTAGCTCTCAGGAAAGCAAGACAACTTAGAAACTCCATCACACGAAATGGTATTAGATCCTTGAGTACTTGCATCCGCGGACACAGTTCTAAACTGAGGATTCATTTAAAATCCACTAACTACTTACTTTAATTACTTTATGAAAACTGATCAACATTTTTGTTCCTTTTTTGCCTTAATTAAGGAGGAAAAATAAGTGGACCTACCCCTCCTCTCATTCATTACTTTTATATCCACAAAGTGATATTTCAATACACAATGTACTGCTGCTTTATTTCGCTGACCCAAGTTAATGTATTATATCTTTCATCCCTTAATTTTCGTCATATTTATTGGTTTCAGGTTTTACTGAATGAGTTATTCTCAATAAAGTGACAGCAATTACATATCAGTTTAAGAAATTAACATCAAAACGGCCATTAATTCACAATTTTTATACATTCTTCAACATATTAGATGTTAAAACTTTTCATCCTCAATTTTGGGACTTGTTTGGGAAATCATAGATTACATACACTAACAAATTGATTCTGATGTTAAGAATAGAAAAAATTGGTTAACAACAAATTTAATTTGGGAATAATTTCGTTAAAAATCTAATTTATTCAGTCTTGAATTAATTTATTTAAAATATAATTTTAAAAATCTCATTTCTTTCACAACCGCCATTAGAGGCAGTCTAGGACGCACGCACAAATTTTACTTTTGGACCTCTATTTTAAATTATATGTATTTCATTTATTCAATAGATATAAGTTAGTATTTTTTATTTATCTTTACTAGTTTAATTCAAAACAGAATAATTAGTATTTTAACAAAATTATTGTGAGCAAGAATTTATAATTTGTTGTTCAAATTTTCTTGCCTGCAGTTAACACCACGTTTTTTAGGTGTATTTGTTAAGTTTTTAAATGCCTGATTCATTGAAATGTTTATTAGTTTAGTCCCGAAAACGGCTGAGGACTAAAATTCTTTTCCAAAGTTATTATACTAAATTTACAATAAATACTAGTCTAAACAGAGTAATAAGGTTTCACGCTGTGTGAATAAAGTTGTATTAGTGCTATAGGGATAATTAAGGTCTACGAAACTTGAAGATATCTAAAATAATCTGACAAGTACAAAGGTTAATATTTCTAACACTAGCACAAGATGATTGTATTGCACTTCGCGGAAGTAATGCTTTTGTGCTAAAAATGTAGTCGGTTCACTTCATAATAATAAAGTGCATATAATTCAATTTTCAAAAAAATATTCAAGTATACATGCAAAATAATAAATTCATAATTTTCTAAGCTTAGACCCCAATTAAGATATTCCAAGTGGGTAAAAATCAGATGGATAGCTTTGTGATGCAAATGAACATCTCCAAACATGTTGACGCACAGCAGCACGAAAATAACCGTGGAAAAGGCTAATGTTTCTGATGTCAAGGAAAAATGTAAAATTGTTTGAAAGAAAATAGAGGAATCACTTAGCAGTGAGAATTTAATGGGATTTACATATAGAAGAGAAACGTTTCCAGGACCAGTCGTCGCGTGGTTATTAACCGTATCTCAAGGCTTTCGGGGAAGTGAAAGCTTCGGGAGCCAGAAACAAAACAGCTGGAGAAAGAATGCTTTGTGTGTTACCTGTTACTCTGGTGTATTGGAAGACAGTTCATTAGTTTTACTTTCAGAAGCAAGTCAAACAAACTAAAGCACCCGTTATAAATCGTTTTTTCTTCTGTTGACACCTACGGGGGAGGGGGAGGGAGGGTCGAGAATTATAGAGCCAGTTGCCGTTTCGTTTCCTGTCCCTGGGAACTAACCTAGTCTGGGAACATGCGTAAGGGCAGCTGGTGGCTAATAATCTCGTCGTTAAGCGTGGAGGTGTCAGGAATAGCTGAACACATTGTATTCGGACTCCGGACACCTGTTTTAGGATCAACCGGTGGTTCCGTCCTTAATTTTATGATACCTGAGAGCGTGTGAAATTAATCGTAAAAAGAGTTTGTATTCTACAACATATTCTATTCAAGTTATACAACTCCGGTTGATACATTTTTCACCCTGCGCATAAAATTTCTAATGACTAACTTTTGGTCAGTTGAATATTTTTGTTTCACGACTAACGAACTTCTGTAATTTTTTCATTTTTTTTTCGGATTCCATGTCAGCTATGGGAACACTTACTGTTTAATAATTTTTGTAAAATTATGGAAAAATAAAAATCACTTCATACAAGTATAAGTCATTATTCTATTCTATTACTTGCTTAATATAATATCAATATAACTTAAAACAACGAATTTAGATTTTTCATGAATTTTTGGAATAAACTTACAATCCCCCTTTAGTGCAATAA
This sequence comes from Eucriotettix oculatus, assembly GCA_034510155.1. NCBI lineage: Eukaryota > Metazoa > Arthropoda > Insecta > Orthoptera > Tetrigidae > Eucriotettix > Eucriotettix oculatus. Next base: position 51,242,096 of record CM067381.1, read on the forward strand.
GATTAAATTTAATTTACAAAAACTCTGAACATCTTTTGTGTTTTCTTTATTATACTTATTCAGAGTGCAGTTGATCGGTTTAACAATTTCTCCTTTCGCGAAGAGATTTTTTTTTGGAACTGCACAGTCTTTGCTAACAGTTTTTCCTTTTTTCCGCTCATTTTCTTTCTTAATCTATTCTTTTTGGATACAGCATTCTGAAACTTATTCTTATAAGTTGAGTCTGCCAGTTTTTCTCTTTTTTTGAGGAACACTTACATTTTGCCGTCTACAATAGTATCCCGTTCCGCCCCGCAGGCTAGTTTCAGTTTAAGGATATACACCGATTTGAACCTTATATGTAACGTATATGCAGGTAAAGACACCTAGTTTATGAATATATACCATTAAAGAGTTAAGAGCTAGGAGTTTTATCTTGTGTCAAAATACTGCAAAAATTTTAAATTCACAGATGTAAGAAGCCAATGTAAAGAGTTCATTCACAAGGTGCAGTCATAATTTAGTCAATTTGGCTGCCAAGTCTTCTTCTTTGACCAGTTACAATGTTCCACTCCTATTTAATAACCTCCAACACTAAAAAAAATATAGGATGGCCCGTTATACTCCCTATCCCGTTCCGCCCTGAGTTTCCCCTTAAATAATGGCAATAAGGATAAAATTCAACACTGCGTGTGGTCACATTTAAGTACTGTTTTAGGAAACTGTTCAATTATAGGAATGTATCGTCTCATGTCCCAAGAGATTTACGTCAACCAATCACTCCTGCAATTGCCTTTTCTTTCCAATTGTGTATCGTCACTTTATGTTAGATGACTCTAATACTCTGGAACAACAGCACGCCTGGATTGCGAAATATTATGTCGTAACTCCAGTTATGTTTCACGTTGCAGTCAAGATTTGCAGATCTGTACGCCCATTCATAATACCGAAAGCCGCTAACACCTGGAGCGGCAAATCTCTCCCTTCCGAGACAAAACTGTGACCCCGAAATCGCACAGATTAGCAGCTGGCTCTAAATCTGTTATCATCTCGACGTTATTATGTTTTTCACACTAATACATTCCGATAAGTATTCCACATACGTTTCGTGTACACTCAACATGGACTGTTCTAGTTTTTCCGGCTTAAGAAAACGTATAAGTATAAAATCATATTCCATAAATCCTATAGAGAAGCAGAAGCTTCAAGGATGTGGAACGAGTCAGAGATTTTACATAGGTTGCTTTATTAATATTAAAATATTCTGTAACTATTCATTAATTTTTAACTTATAATAAGATTTTCCTAAGTTCTATACAGAAGACATACAATTTGTACCTTATATATAAAATTGATAAATATTTTTACATCCTATACTAAAAAAATAGTGTTCTAATAATGTTCTTTCATAATTATAAATATCTACCCTATGATACATTCAGCTCCATAAATTCTTCAACAGAGTAGAAGGAGTGGCTTACTAAGAACTTAGTTCATATTTGAACTTGTTTGGATTTATTTTTAATTGTTTAATGGAGGTGGGAAGTTTATTAAATATGCTAATAGCATTGTAATGTATACCCCTTTGTATTACGTCTATTCCTTGTGTAATTTGTTTTTACTTCTGGTATCGAAGTCATGTATTTCTGAGGTTAATGTGAAGAGGTTACTGTTATTAATAACAAATTGTCAAGGTAGACCACTTGCTGATATCAAATGACTTACTTTAATATATTATGCTGAGTTTCAAGAACGTGGCTGAAACTATATACTAAGTGCTAAACAGTAGACCGTCAAGTTATTAAAATGCGAATAAAGATTTCTAAAGGAAACGTAATATGCTTTTACTCAGCGGGAAATATGTGAATATACCGAATTTATAATCTTCAACATAAAGGACCATACAGTTTGTGAGAGAGATCTGAAAGTCATATATCGAATTATTTAAACATATTTGCAAAGCAAGGGCAACCTGAATTAAAAATGCCGAGAAACATGAATCACAGAACAAAAATAAATTTGATACGTGAAGTACATCGATTGAATCCTTTGAAGATTTGAATTACAACATAAATTTGAAAAGTAAAGTTTTGACGTTTTAGGAAAGTTAACATCGACAAACAGGGCTGAACAAACCAGTTTGTTGTTACCTGTCACTAGTACCCTGTGACCCGCATTACTTCCATGTAATCTACGTCGCGCCTGTGTATCGATGTCATCAAAAAACACACACACGAGTTCTTCCCTGTATTATCTTCATTGTCATCCCTTTTTTAATTAAAATTTGGTCTTACATGAATTGCAGGCGTTTTTGTCCACTCGTCAAAAAAAGGAATTCTGGACTCAGATTTGTAATTCCTTGACGATTGTATTTAAACTTTTGATAACTTTTATTAACGGCTTTTATATTGTATGAAATTTACAAAATTAATTATTTAATAACGGAATTTATTTCAGGACCAGATTTGTTTAATTTATAACTACAAAACGTGAGGATAAAACGTTGTAGAAAATAACGAAAAACTCGTTTCGTCCATGTATAGTTGTTTAATTTAAATTTAAGTAATTTTTATTTAAAAAATTAATAATAACAAGATACATCGAAACTTTTATTTTTTTCCGAATAACCCTGTACATCATTTTTATGCAGCCATATAATTTCACTCCTCTGATCATGTTTGCCCTCAAATCTATTAAACGTCGCAATCCCGCTCCATCAAACGACCATCTCTATGTTACTCCAAATTTCTATATCGTTTACACATATAATTGAGACACATTCCATTATACACTGCCTTCCTTCTTGCATTATCGATATATTTAATTAAAAGTATTTCTCAGAATTACCAATCAACTATTGCCAATTTAAGTTATTTAACTTTTCTTGTTCACGGGAAAGAGTAGTAAATTCAATATTTAAATTAATGTGACATATATCTTTACAATAAAATTTGTTACATTTAGCTATTAAATACTCACGTTGGGTTTATTATCATAAATAATGTATTGAGTCTTGAGAAATAAATTATAAAATTAACTCCGGAAGAAACATTTAAAGTAATTTCTAAAGTATATTGTTATATTTTCCAACGTTCGCTGGCCTTATTATTTAGATTTGACATATAAGTTGGTGCTGTAAGTTTATTTTTTATTTCATATCAGGTTCAACCAGATACACTATTTACATTGTCTTTGTTGAAAATATTCCGGAGTAAGGATCGATTTTCACTTTAGATCCTCTTTCTTTAATAGATATATATGTATTTGCAACTCTTCATATATTTAACTCAGAGTAATATGGTTATCCTGAAAATGCCTTGGAATTGTGGACGAAACGTTGTGTAATATAGTAGTTTTCCGACTTACTGGTGGTTCTGACGTTTATTTCTTAATTGGCATATCATGTTAAAAGAAGTGGAAGCGTTCGAAATGTAAAGAGTTCTCGGATCACGTAGAAATCATCATTATCATCAAATACATAAAGTATATTTTTCTCTGATGTACAAGATTTTAGTATTCGTTTTAGTTTTCATAACTTTGGAGATGAATCACTTAACGTTGCCTGTTCCCAGTCGAGTGAATTACCGCCAGTAACGTTACCGTGGCCACTGTTTTTGACCGTTGCGGTTGTTTGCTATTAATTTGTTGTGTTTTTCGCGAATCGGGCGGCGTGTTGCTCCGTTCCCCGTGCGTACCGGGGGTCCCACCAGGAACCGGTTCGAAGCACCTGCCCCCCTCCCCCTTCCCCCTCCCTCCCCCCTCTCTCTCCTCTTTCCATCCTCATGATGGCAAGACGAGCCGTGGCTATCCTTAAAAACTCGGACAAGAGAGAGAGGAGCCCATCCCGCTGCGTTGCCAGCTGTAAACGGTCCGCGACGTGGCAACGCCGCACTCGCGTTAGCTCGCAGGGAGAGAGGGGAGGGGCAGCATTAAATAACACGGCGGAGGAATTTGTTGGAATGCCTGTTGTGTGAATGTGTCCGTCTCTCTCCTCTCTCTCTCTCTCTCGTTAAGGTGCGGGCTGTTACTAATTAAATTATCTTGCAGTGCTCTCGGAATCTTCGGCGGCGAGGGCCTCCCCGGCTGTCGTCGTTGAGGTTATCTTAACAATGTGAATCGAATTAGTCAATAACACGGCCTCTTTCAGATAAGGATTCATTTGTTCAGTCTCCGAATTGCTTCCGAACGAACCTGAAGGATCCAAGCAGATAACGCTTGCAAGCTTCGGGATCCTTACGTTGACAACAAAGTGTCTCTGCTGGGTGTATGTCAGTTACTAACTCAACTTCTGGAAATACGGCTGAATGGAGAACAAAGCTGATAATTTTATTTTCATGTTTAATTTATTCAATCCGGTCTGCAACTAATAATAAGAACTTCCAAGGGGTTGCTTTAGTGCAGAGAATTAGAAATAGAAACCTTTATTAGGAGCCTGAAGTAGACTGACATCTTTCTGAAATCCGACACCTCATTTTTGAATATTTTACCATTTGTAGTTGATGCTGCCTCTGGAAGCTGAACACAGAGTTCTTGGAGTTTCCCCAATCCTCCAACCTCTTCATGTCGTTCAGCATAGTTACTTATTTACTCGGCATGTTAATTTTTCATTCCTCCGTATCGTCTATCAGTGTTTACTTGTCAAGACCCCAATTATTTGAAAGACTCATTTCATATAAAAATATTTAGAACTTTCAAATTCCTCATTTAGTCTCTTCCTGAACTTAATATCAGTTTATTTTTTCCCCAAGGTACCAAAGTACCCTTTCCGATTATCGTCACATCTACAAATTCCTTCATTTCCAGTGAATTTGTGGCGCAGACGTAATAAATTACGTCTAGGATCATGGATTCTAAAATTTGTTAGGCTTTCCCTCCTACATTTAATTTTCTCAATCATTTTCTCTGACATAAAAAGTATATTTTACAAATAATTCTTGAATACATAGTGAATATATTCGGGCAATTACTTTTATATATGAAATTACAACTAATAGTAATAGCTCTTTTTGGCATTTAGTCTCCACCAGATCATTGGGTCTCTGAGAATCCAGAATGGAAACTGTTTCTCAAGCCCTGAAAAGGTCAAGGAGGAAGAGATTCGGGTTGAGGCTGAGCATACCTTGAGAAAATTAGGCTTGAGCATTCGATGAATGAGATACTGCTGTCATTAGGACTCCAAGATGATAAACTTAATAAATATTCTAAACTTCAGCTAAACATCCACGGAGATTAGGAAGCATCACTTCCATAACTAGTAACTGATCGAAATGAAATGACACTGAGAGAACAGGGAAGAGGAAAGAAGCAGGTAAAATTGGAATATGCTTATCTATGTGAACTATTATTTAGCAGATTATGGCTTTTAGGTGAACTTCAATGAAAGCAATTCTTCTCTCGTATTGGAAATATAATTTTATAAATTACAACATGATCAAACGTATATGATTTTTAAAACAGTTGTCTGAAAGCGTTTAATAATTGTTTTTATAGAAAAGTCGTTTCGGCAAATGATCAGATAAGACTTAATGGTAACAAAAGCTGGAAACTACAAGTGACATCCGGTCTTTGTATTCCATAACGACAATATTTCGTTTCCGCTTACAATCTTTGCTTTCTATTATTCACAAAATAACAGAACTATGTTCGTAGAAAGTAATGTTAGTCTTAAAGATACTTGTCATCTCAAAGTAAGACAGCAGAATCCAGTAGTTGGTTAAGTAACGAATGTGGTCGGTCTATTAGATAAAGAAGAATTAGCAGAAGGTTCTGTTATTTTATATAAACTGCACTACTACGTTCTTTGATCAGTGATCATAGTTTGTTAACTACGTTTTATATTTGTTGTTCAGTTCTAAGTTGACATATGATATATTCAGAATTATTACTCGGTGTTTTCGTTTGCCGATTACAATCAAACCCTTCACAGTTTCAACTATGGAGCATTTGGACTCGGAGTTATAAGTAAATAAGTAGGTCATTTCAAGTAATCAGTATATCAGATAAATTTTTCTTTCATATTTTATATGGCAATTATGAATCGTTAGTTTCAGTACGATTATAGAGTTGATCTATACTATTGATGTATTGCATATAAATACTTATAGTGCATTTCTGTTTGTTCTAAAATCAACTTATAGTTAACCTTGTACGTCTTAGGAAATTTAATAATTCAAAGGCCAGATTTGCTTGACAGTTGGAAGTAACAACGGTTATTCACCATGTATGAAAAATTTCGTTCTTTGTAAGTTGTTGTAATCGGCTCGTTAAGAGCAACTGTATGGTGACCCAGTTTTTGAAGATGCGAAGACACGGCAAGGGAAGAGGCAGTCGTCATAATTTTGGCTCGTTTAGGTGTGGTCAGAGCCGGGATCTGTCGGCTCGGCGTATCTGCTTAACGCCGGGATTGTCGCAGTGTCCGAGCTATCTATTATGGCCGTCCTGCGACACCCCAGTTAATTGTGTTATTTAATGGGTAGCACCCCTCCGCGTTTTTCCTTCGGCACCACGTTGATGAGAAAAGAGGAGCAGGAAAGGAGTGGAGTGTTTGCGGGGGAGGAGGGAAGAGAGGGGGAGGTTTATTGTTTTTTACAGCAGCGGACAACCCCCGGCTTCTTCTAATTAAAATTATCGACCATACACTATATCACGCATCAGCTTTCGGGCCTAATTATATTGCATTCCCTTCCCCAGGAAGGCTTCCATCTGTCGCCGGCAGATGGAAGCTGTTGTGCATGCTGAGGAGCGACCTTCCACAGAAACCGGAGGGAATTTCCGCGAATAGGCCCCGTAATTACAAGGAAACGCTTTAGTGTCCTAGATACTGTGACTTTACTCACCATAGAGTTACCCTACAACGTGAAGAGGCAGAACTACCCAACTTCATTCCATTTTCATAATAAAATAAGTCAAGTGCGTATCTGATACTCTTAAAAAATTGTTGTGCCATAATAACAACTCGAACTCACGGTCTTTAACTTTCGGATCTGTACCGCCAATATTAAAAATACACAGTAAAATAATAAATACAAAAACTCTTTTAAAATGTAATTACAAAATTTATGATAATTTTTTATAAAAAATTACAGGCGTATGTAGTTTTATCATTAGCATTATTCATAGACTATGTTTTATAATAATTTTTGGTATAGAAATAACAATTAACAATTTGTGCATTACATATTGCTATTACCTCTTTTCTTGAAAAATGTTTTGCTTTATTTCAAAAGTTTTTGAGAACGGTATAACTGGAGATATTACGATACACAGTAGTCGCTTCTAGTGTAATGAGGACGGAGCTGTTAAGAAAACTGCCTAATGTAAAAGCTATTCTGAAAACACGGAAGAAATCAAACGTATTGTGTTCAGTTCCGAATATATTGTGTGTCAGAAAACTCATCTATAAACGTTAATAGACTTTGAGTACGACATATTAAATAAGTGGAATACTTTTAAAAATGCTAGTTGGTCCTTTTCCAACGGCTATGCTCGACAATACTCCCTCTCCACCTTTCACCCCAAGAGAAGTCAAACGCAATATTAATTGTCGCAACATCACGTGGTTTACAACACACTAAAAATGGATTACTGGAACAGAATAAGAGCACAATTTGAAAATTCCTAGTGCTTCTCTATGCGCAAAAATGATAGACGCTTCATTTTCTCGTTATTAGGTACGTAGCTACGTGTGTAGATGATTCGCTGTTAGCTGGTTATTGTAGAAAAATTGAATTCATTTCAGTCTGGGAGTTAGAAATGTCTATTGATAAGTTATCAGCTCTTCCTGTTTTCTACTCTTATTTTCCGAAACATTACACCCAGTGCTTAGATAAGTACATTTTTACACATGGGATGTCATTTTACACTTTAAAGTATTTGACTGCTCTTGGTCAACTGTCAAACTGACCCGAACCACATAATATTGAAATGGTTGACTAAAAGGAGTTGATTATTTTCTTAAATAATTAAAAAAACAGTCTATTTAAAGGTTCTAAAAGGAGGTTAATTGCTGTTACGATTTAAATTTTCGTTAGTTTCTAATTACTGTTCCTTACAATTTCCTGGATCTGGCATATAATTCTATTTCCGCCACGTCTAAGTTTCAAAACTATCAACTTCTTAACCGAGTTAAATTGACCGGGAATGTTGCCAAGAAATAATAGATTACTTCCTGTTGAGCAATGCGTGGAGAAACCTTTAGATTGATTGCTTGTAAGTCTAATAAGTAATGTGGTATGAAGAGGTTAGTTGAGAAAAGAATGATTGATGAGTAAAAAAGTGAATCATATAAGGCTTTTGTTTAAACATTTTGAAATACTTAAACAAATATATTTAAACAAAATATAAGTATGATTCAAGTCGTTACGTGTGTAATTAATTCCATTGAGGGACATTGTTATAGCTACCTGGTTAGTTAAAAGAAAAGGCAATAAATATGGACTAACTAAAATTTGTGTTGCTTCATAGTTGACCCCCATGTGTTGAATTGTAAACTACAACAGTCGTTAAACTAATGCTGTTTTGTTTGTTTACCATTATTTGCAACTGCTTTTACTGCCTTTATATCTGCTGTACGATCTGCAGATAAGAAAATTAGTTGTAGCTTGAGGTTAACACGCACATGTAATATAATGATGTATTACGTTTTCAAGATAATAACAATTGTTTTTTAATGCTGCACGTTAATCAAAAATGTTCCGCGATCTTTATTTGTGTTTCTATAATTATAGGCGACTATTTTCAAACTAGCCTATAATACCGTTTTCCCATGAGTAGTGTAAATATTTAACAGCACTTCAAATATTTTACAGATATTAAACACATTAATGGCTTTCCAGCCCAAGCACTTTGATAAATGTAATTGCGAGCTTCATCAGCAACAATTAAACAAACAGCCGATGTGTATTGGATGATTATGCGTAATAGAGATAGGTATATGCGACTATGATTCAATAAATAATCATCAGTAATACTGGGGATTTTAAGCTTTATACCTTTGCATTGCTTGTTTTGCAATGTGATGGAAAACGTGAAATAAAAAAAAATTATCGACAGCTGAAACATGTTTTTGCGTGTTACGATACGTTGACTTGATTATTTTTTATGGGTTTGATTTTATTTGCAGGCTAATTTGTGTAGAATATTTAATCTCTCGATTACATATTGCGTTCATTAGTCAGCATCTGACACTTTATAATTTGGCCTAACGCAACGGAAATGCTGACATTTCCTATAAGACGAATAATGAATGACTTCCTGCAGTCACTTGCTGGTCCACTTATAAGAGGCAAATGTTGGCATCCTACCTTCACAACTCCTTGAGGGATTATATACTTATCAGAGCGAGAAATTAAATATGTTTGATAGCTATTTTACTTCATAACTTGGGGAAATTCTTTCCAGTCCCCTTTATTTTTTCAGTTTTTACCACCTATTCTGCAAATGAAAATATAAAGCTGATGCTTACCTAGAAGATTAATTAATATATGAGTCATATGAGCCTAAATCCGTCATACAGCTGCTAGACGCCTCGTTTCCTTTGAATATGAAAAATAATGACAATATTTTGGACAGGTGATTATTTGATGAATCCATTCAAAGAAGAAAAATATTAATGATATTATGGAACTTTAAATATATTTCTTTGGTTTTAAATCGCTTGGTCAAGACCCTAGACACATTTCTCAGCGATCTTATGGGCAAAGATTGACCACTGTTAGTATTCTTGCGGATCGCAGCGAGAATTTGAAGCAATGGACGTGGCCTAATGGACGCACCAAGTGACATGCTTGCCTGACACACACGGCACCTCAGGAGAGACGCACACAAAGGCGTGAGCGACACCAAATATTGACCGTCAGTACACAGCCTCAGCGGCTTTCCTTAGATCCGAACGCGGACCACCTACCATCGGTTTGGTCTCATCGTTCTTCCCTTAACCGTTGCCCTATTACTCTATCTTGAAATGAATCTTGATTGTTCCTTCAAACCTCTTCATGCTAATTAAATTTTTCATGCTGTTGCCAATTAGGGATATGGAAGAAATGCTTTCAATCACGAATAAGAGTTCCAAATTACATGTGAATTCAGATTGAGCAAAAATATGTGTTGCAAGTTATTGAACAAAGATTCATTGGATTCGATAAAGAGGTTATATATCATTTTTCAGAGTAATGTGAATAACACATTGGGAATTTTGAAAGGTGATTTTGTTTTATTTATGTCAGATACTGACCTTTAAAAACATGTTTTTTTTAATAGTTTCATTAATCTGAATTTCTTGAAAATAAACGAGTAAACTGTCTAGTAGCTATGGTCGCTGCCTCTCAATACAGAGGTCCCGGGTTTGAATCCTGGCATGGGTTTGGATGTTTGTAGCGTCATGGTCTTGGTAACTGGAATTAAGATTGCTGGAGAAACGATACGCTGACCACGTGTTGCTCTTAATTCGAAATGTGTCATGTAATATGACTGTCCGCAGTCGACCCGGTAGGCCAAAGCACTCAGTGGGCTGTAGAGCCAAGGAGCAGGAGGAAGATGATGAAACATTAGTTTTTCCAGAAATAAAACTAACTTTAATAATAACAATGTAGTACATGGCAACGTTGCGTTCATTTTATTGAAACTTCTTCAGTGCAACAATAAATTACTACAAACCATAAGGTACAAGGAAAACAAGAATTTACAAATATGGCATATACATTAAACTTTTATATTTAATATCATGAAACATTACTTACAAATGTAAGATGCAGAAACAATTTTGAATCTACTGAATGCTCAAATATTGCTGCTGTTCAAAAATAAACAATTAAATGGAAAATTTATTAGATTGAATGATAAAGTTCATATTTATAATATTAATTTTTAGGTACCAATATTCGCAGTAATTGTCGAATTATTTTGTCTAATATGTAACGCTTATCACTCTAGAATAATAATTAAATTCTAAAATTTCATTTTGATCATACTTATGTTGATTTAGAAAAATGTGTTTGTACACGATTAATTAATTTTAATTTCCGAATTTCAAATAATTTTTAGTTCAATTGTTTCATTTGAAACAAACATGTAGCGGTAATTCAAAAATTCAAACACTATTTTCATGAAGCATACGTTTTGTTCTTTGATAATTATAAAGACTGCAGCGCTCTGGGTGGAGACTGGGAGTACGAGGTTTTTTAGTTTAGTTTAGTTATCGTTGGTTATGGAGTCCACGTGTTGCTCCTACATATGTTAAGAGTAAAATGAATTAAATATAACGATTTAAAGTACTTTTTTTCCACTCTACAGGTCACTTAATCATTCCTGAACACATGCCTCTTATATTGTATATATTCATTACATTTCATTTCCCTGTCGTGACGTCATCGGCGCATGCGCAGCAGTACGTTCCTTGGTCTTTTGCTCCGTCTGATATAGCAATGTTTAAGCATTGAACTTTTATAATGCGTTGTCACGTATTTACGAATTATATTAGGCCCATCTATCCCTAGTATGTTTTAACGCTTTGCGGTTAGTTTGGAACAGTTTTCGACTTTCCATACATTTGAATGCCTTCCCTCGCTGAATTAAGAAGGCCAGCGTTTCTCGATCAAGTTAGGGGAAACTCCAGTCATAAAGAGCAATTTCTTTGGCAAAGTGGTTGCGCTAATAGATGGAGTCCTCGTTGTGCGTGGGCGACCCAGGTCGCGTGACTCAAGCACGTGAATCTCTCGGGTCGTGTCTCGCTTCCCTGCGAAGTTTACGGTGTCGTTAAAAAAAGATATACCGCCCTAATCTAGAACTTGCAGCGGACATAAGTCTACGGGAATATATATACTGGGAACGGAACGTTTCCGCGAGATCGCCAGACTTGGCTCGTTACGCCACAAACAAGATATTCACTAGAAAGTGCTTATCACAACAATACCAAGGTTGTCCAGCCTGCCTCAAACCGACACTTGACGTTGTGTGTAACTTAGATGACGGGAAACACCAGATTCATACTTGAAGCCTCAAGTTCCGGTCAGAGCTTGGTCGTGATCAGGTGGTAGATTTCAATTTTCATGTCGAAATCCTCTCTCGCAAATATACACGGCAGCCGTTCTAAGGGCTTATGAGTGTCTTTCTATCCTGCAAAAGCACAGCAAATCGTTCTAATGGTTGATTGTAATGAGGCTCTACTATCTTTTTTTTTTACAAAGTAACAGGCAATGTTAGAAATAAACACCTTCTTCAAGCTCTAATTTAGTTTCATTTTTTGATTCCCTTCTAATATATTTTTATGCTTCCCTCTAGTGCTGCACCGTTAAAATCCGAGACAAGTGGGACAGTTTTATATATGCTGATGAAACGTTCGTTTTCTCTATTGAATTACGACCACATTTTCTGTAAGGGTCAGCCTTCCAAAATTTTGTCTGTCTGGAAAATCACCTGATCGACATACATTTCAAAGTTTGATCTTACGCATGAGCGTCATAGCTCTAACAAATTGCACAGAGCATGATTTTGTTTCAGCAGAAACTTAGTCATTTTCGGCGGAATCTCTCATCCCTATCACGAGTTAATGGACTGCACCATCGACGAGCCATTTACCTTAATAACCCACTACTTTATATGCTACAGTGCACTTGAGATTCTTTGTTTCACATTACAATATTCCATTTCCCTTCCTAATCGTGAATATCAATATATTAAAGCAACGTCGCCATTTACTTACTTTAGTATCTTCACGTTCCTGGAACTTACGTTTCAACAATTATTTTAGTATTTTGTGTCTAGATTTTTGGTTTCGCATTTCGTAAGGTTAATTTATAAAAGTAATTTAAGCTGTATTTCAGTATTTATTATTCAATAATAAAATGATAGAAATAAAATTTCTCTTGTTTTTAGTTAGAATGTGGATATGGGTCACAACGACTTTTCTTTATTAAATTATTTTCTTAATATTCATGACGTAGTATTGATACGGCACAATTTATCTTAAGTGTTATTCCTCATCATCAAATATTACCAATAATTAATAATATTTCTTTTTATTTGGATTCTATCCTCAGATTTAATGTGTCTTGTTTCCAATTTTTTACAGACGCTATTGAGGAATGCTCATCCTGGCAATAGGCACAGCTCTTTGCCAGTTTCTTCTGCAACGTCAGGATCTTTTTTTCTGATCCAAAGGGTTGCTTTTTGGCGAGCGTTCTCTTGGCCGCGGCTATTCTTTCTTGCGTAAGACTTATAATATTGATATGTACACATTTGTAATTCTTATTACTATTTATGGTTTCTAGTTATAATTAATGATAAAATATAAATCCCTCTTAGTCTCTGTTCTTAGAGTGAAACGTCCTGGAAGATCTTGTAATATCAGAAGGGAGTTTCGTATTGGTTGTCATGATTAAAGAGATATTTTATCGATTCTTCAATCTATTTTCGGACTGCACGAGAAATTTACCAGGGTTTAATATTAGCAACGGAACGGTCACAGATTGTTTTGGCCCGCCGCACTATGAAACGTAGCAAATTAGGTTCTGCGTCTCAATTTGGGACCGTAAACGTTCTCATATTACGCTTATTTAAGTTGCAAATGAAGCCTGAACGGTTGCGGCATCTTCGGAGAACAGGGCGGTTTGTCACCTCATGTATTTGACAGAAGTTTCGCTCCGTCTCTTTGTCTATTATCCACGTACGTTGGCTGTTTCCAGTCTTAATGAAGCGTGCTTTTGTTCCTTCGTTTGATTAGCTTCTTTATTTTTCTTTTCCCTTGCAGTGGGTCATGACAAAAAATAAACGCTTTCGTTTCGTCCTCCATCTTCCCTGTTCGCGTCACGAACAAGATTGGATTTTGTTGGTGCTTCGATTGGTCCCAATTACTCGATTCAAAGACAGGGACCTGCACAGTGTTAAAAACTAAAGCGTGACAACTATTGTGCGCCGAAACGATTCATCGGCTTCCTATAATGTACGACTGTGATAATATATTGCGGATCGTTGGAGAAGCAGTTAAAAATTGTTGTCATATAAGAATTACTGATAATTTATTTGGCATCCCCGTTCTACTCAATCTGCTTTGAACATAGTTTTTATTTAATAATAATATTTTATTGCTAAAACAATTATTCTTGCAAGTAATTAGAATAGTATTTTTGGTACAAACGTAATATATTTAAGGAATGAGAAAACAGAAACTTAAAAAATTTTAATTGGCAAAACGTTAAAATTTCACGTGTAGAATGTACGAGTTATTATTCAAACATAGTTTTCTGACTTCAATTTTGCAATAAATAAAAAGTCAATATAAATTTATTACTATTTAATTAACATAAATACGACGTTTCGTCTCGGTTTTGTCTGCGACACCAAATTCGTTACATGTAAATACTTCAATACATTTAATAATCTTTACGGCTGACGGAGTCAAGAAGTACATGGCACGAATTGCTGATGAGGAAGTCTCAAAAGGGAGACGAAACGTCGTATTAATGTTAATTAAATGGTAATAAATTTATATGCTGAGTTAGCCGTCTTTTTATTACGAGTAATTATTCTTCCAGATTCAGGACTGAAATGTTGCACATCAGATCTAATAATTCGGCCGTTAATGTGAAGAATTATACCAATAGTTGAAATAAAATATTATTCCGTATTATTCTGAACTTTTTAATCATTCAGTGAAATATATTTTTCCATTGTTAATTATTGAACGTCTACAATACGTTACACGTTTATAAGTCATGTCAGCGGCAGTTTGTGCGTTGAGCATACTACAAAATTAATCCGTATATATCTCGTAATATAATTTGGAAGTAATTGTTCATAAATTTTCATATAATTGTATTATAATTAACATAAGTTTTCATTTTATTATTAGAATTGTAATAAGACCCAAAGTGGTTCCGATGAAAGGAACGACACATTTTGCTACTGTCATTACTGTGTACTAAATTTTTTCGTTAAATTTAATTTTATTATGAATAATGAGGTTGCTAAAGATAATAGAAAATAATTGTTAAAATAGATTGCTATGAGGCAGCAATCAAAGAAGGAGGAGAATGAAATTTCCTCTTCGCTACTTTAGACCTTACGAATGAAATAACATAGATTGGCTCCCGCTGAGCGCGAATAACTTTTATTTTTAATCAAAGCTGAATGATATTTGACTATTCAACTCACAATTACTTGGCGTCTGTCTTTTGTGAGTTGCAGGAACAGAGATTGTAATTTTTTGGAAGTTGATTTTACAGGCCGTAAGGTTCATGTGGACAATCAAACGTACTAGGTTAGAAATTGGCATCCAAATATGGGGATATATCGAGACCAAATTGGCAGGCCGCATTATTTAATTGAAATTCCACAGCAACAGTTATAGATATTCTGGAATCATTACGATACTGAGTCGGCATACCTGGACGTGAATATTGAAGAGAAATCCTTAAACACCAGAATTTATTAATCTCTAACTGCCCTATAGACGAATCGAAGCCATAGAGTACAAGGTTCCATAGAAGGGAAACATTAGTCAAGAGATAAACTCTAGAACATAATTTGTAGTATTTTTTCTAGTTTGCTGCACATCTCTAGTTGCATAATTCAAGGGTGCAACTGGCTTGGAATTGTGCGTTTTTGTATTATTATTGGGTTTTAATGTTTGTATATTGTGCAAATGACGCGAATGCTTTTCTTGTAATTTTGTAATGAGGGTCTTTAACTCTTGGCCAGTCCTGTACCTCTGTGGAGGGTGGCGGCGTGGGTGCGCGCGGCTGTACAGTCTGGAATTATAATGAGCAGCAGTTGTGTGTGTGTCCCGCGCTCCACCAAATTAGTAGTTGAGAAACAATTTGTTGGCCGAGGTAATTAGCGCTCCAGTATGTGTCGCTCGCGGTAATAATAAGAGGGGCTTCCATTGTGCCTGCGCGCTGTTACACTTGCGCCCCCTCCCCCGCAATCCAACCCTCCTCCCCGGGAACTGTGTCCCAAAACCACCCGCCGTAGACGCCGTCATATATCGCGGGGGTGAATCATTCACTGAGCAAGGGCTACCCGCCGGGTATGAAAGGAATACACGCTCTGGGAATTTTTGTGTAATTCAAATATGTGGTCTAAGAATTGGTAGCAAAATACCTGTGCAACTACTTAACAAAATAAAAAGTATATAATCAATGTCTTACAGCATTATAAAGATCTTCCCGTCCAATATAAGTAATTAAATAACAGATCAAAAATTAGACATATGCTTAAGGATGCAAAATATAAAAAAATATTTTTAATACACTATTAAACTGGTTACATAAGGTAGATTATATTGTGTTGACATTTCCACGCCATAGCACTTGCTTCATCCTTTAGTTTCACAGTGTTGTTATACTTGTCTTTCAGTACCATTTCAATCCAGCATTAAACCTTACATCTCCGTCTTTCATGCCACTTCAGTATATGTGGTACTAACAAGTCTCGATTTAATTCCATAAAAATTAAGTTGGTATTTAGCACGTCAGTTATTCTTAAAAATTTCCCTTAGACCAACATACATTCCCCATTTTTATTGTACTGTTATAGTTTTACTGCAAGCATACTTTATCCGCCCAAGCCACAATTTTACGCCTCTTCTCTATTTTTTATTCTTCCACCTTTAACAAAAGTAATATTAATAAAATATATAGCTGCCAAAAAAATCGTCGGTACGTAATAAAAACTTTGAGGCGTTGAACAAAATGTTTCACCTGCAATAATTATGTAGGGAGGTGTTTAATTATTTAATGTAATATGCCCCACGTTGGTTGACAATTGTAATAATTATGATTAATTAATTTAACTATTATTTATTATTATAAAGTTTTCTTTTGAAGGATAATGTAATATTTATAACAAATAAACACCATCCACCTTAATTATTACTTTTGTCAACGTGTGGAATATTATATTAAATAATTAATAAAAATTTTCCAATGTAGGGCGCCAATTGTAATCCATAAGTACAGGGGAGGGAGGTTTATTTATTTCTATTGTTTAATGAAGCTAATATTTCATATTGAGAAATTATAATTTAAAGGAGAAATAATAATGATTAAAAATGAATTTTAAGAATTTCATTTATTAAATTTTGTTCATTTATTTAATTAAATACCCACATTACTTAAATTCATTTTTCATCATTATTATTTCTCCTAAATTATAATTTCACAATATTAAATAATAGCATAATTAAACAATCATTTTAAATAAACCTGTCTAACCCATACATATAAATTAGACATCTTAAATTTTAATATAACTAACATTCAGTTGAAGCTATACCATAGCTGTTGAAAGTAAAGGTCAATAATTGGAGGTAAAAACCTTGTCTATTTATCTAAGTATGAAAATAAGTAGGTATCAATCACTCCTACTTTAGCGCCACAATATAATACCAGCCGGTCCAAAAGAAGATGTATTTTCGGTAATTCTCAGTGGAAGTAGTGAGTTTGAAAGAGAATTAAATTCTCTACAACATGATGTACCACCGACCATTGCGCATATATACGATAATATGCGACAAACTTAAAAGGACATGAAAATGAACAACAACCAATTAAAGTATATTTACAAAATTAGGTTATACATTACAGTTACACTTTTCAAATTGGCTAATCATTTAATGGGTGACAACTTAAAATTAAACAAACACTGCATTAAATACTATTATCTACAACCTAAGTTTATTTCTATTCTATGAAAGCGCTTCGTTTTTGCTTAGTTGTCCTTCACATCTGCACTTAAAAAGTTGCAAATTAACCTTAATATAGATTATTTGGTATCTACCTTGACTACAGTTCTGATTAGGTTTGGCCAACACCTGCACATTGTTTTCTCACAGGTTGGTTGTTTCTTCTGTTTAATTTTGAACAAATGAAGTATGATTTTACAAGCAGACGATTCTTCGAGGCAAGTCGTTTCCGTATGTGATATAACCGCAGCTTCTTCCAGGAAGCTTGGACATGGTTGGTGAAGAAATTCTTGAAAGAAACTTGAATATAGGAAGTTCCAATTGAGTTGAACAAAGAAAATTTCCAGTTTTATGGATTGCAATAGACTTGTTGGAGTTTGAACAATATTACAGGCGAGCTGCTCGTTACGCGTCATTTAGGAGGGTTAATTAAATAAAAAAAATGTTGCGGCGAAGCGATTAAAAGTGTTTACATATTCATACAATTTTGTTACCGGTGGCCGTCGGCTGTATGAAATGGTGCGTGGAATTTCACCGGCGACGGTGAGGCTAGATTGCGGGGGCGGTGGGACGGGGGTGGACACCCTTATCTGGCACAAACTGCGGACGTGTTCCTTTCGGATGAGCAGTAATTTGTGCGCAGATACAGACACACGCCGGATTGATTCGCTGCATTACGCAATAATTACACAGAAAGCAGATTAATTCTGGCACAAACGGCGGCTAAACCAACTAGAAGTTCTATAGAGGAAAACACATTGTAAACGGTAAGCCCATTGTTGGCGAAGATACACACGGCCCAGCGCCTCGTCATTGCCACTGGCGACGGCTTTTCCACGGTCCAGTTCTTCTTCAGGTGCAGGACGCTTTGTCTGCACAGAGACAGTTACATGTGAAAGCACGACTCTGTGTCGATGCATTCGGGTGGCGCCAAAGTAAAATCTTTGGAGAGGGTCGAGATTCTGCTCTCAGATAATTCCTAGTTTCCTTGCATAGTCACCAAATTAACAAGAACTCCCTTCATGCAATATTATCTATGTGTTCGTATCTTTTAAAAAAACTCTATTGTCTCATTGTCGTTCTTCTAATTTTACCTCTCATTGTTATTATGTATTCCATTGCAACACTTTACCTCCCGAAGTGAGCTCAACGTCTGTTTCTATTTTAATTTGGAGTTCAGAATGGACTGTATCGGGAAAAAATCAATTATTTAAATCTAAAAAAGGTTGTCTGTCTTTCGTCGCCAGCATTTCACTCTAAATCTTCGGACAACTGAATATATATTTAAAAGCTAAGGCATCACTAAAATGAAAATCCACATAGATAAAAGATTCTTTTAGTTTAATTTAAGTCGCATCAAGAGCTAAGGTCATTACCATTTTGGGGATCTTATTTTGTATATTAATATTTTGAAAGAATTTATCTATTTATACTGGACTGTGGAAAATAATTAATAAATATTCTATATTGTAATTTACACGTGGTCGTGGTTTCTGACAGGAACTTGACCATTAATTTGGTAATGAGACATCAGTTTCGTTACGCAACATATTAAATGAGGGTGTATCAAAATATTACGCCTCATATGAAGAGTTTACCTGACCTAACGAAGTAGTTAGATTAAATTTCTGTCCCAATAAGTATTTAGTATAAAAACATACATTAATAATACTCATAAATTTTGTGCATTTGTGCAATAAACACAATCTTAAGAAAATAAATTCATTAATTTTTCAGGATCTTTCGGCTCAACGGGCATCTTATGCAGTGTTCAAAGAAATTTTTATTAGAGGTGACAGATATTTAGCTAGGACCTAATTTCATCATTTCACATTTCACAATGCATATTTCACACATTTTAACCTTCGTTAATATTTTTATTTTTAACTAGCTATGCCCGCGACTTCGACTTCAAATTTGCGTGGAGCTGAAACTAAAAGTAAACATATGTTGATAGTCCTATATCTGATATAATAGTTCTGTCTCAACAACAATCCCGTGTTCTCTATCAAAACTCATTCTGAAACAATAGATCGAGTGACAATGCTAGCCCTCCCCCTCCTTCTCGCTCTCATGCTGCCAAAATTACGTTATAATATATAATAATTCAGTAAGGTGAATTAATGGTATAGGAACGCCTAATAAGACTTATAACTGGCAATTGGTTTTCAAACCGCGGCAATTCAGTGGATTTATAAATATTTATGTTAATATCTTCTACAAGATATCGAAATGAAACATACACGAAAATATAAGTTACATTTCTTGTTTCAATCCCTCAAATTTTCATTGAAATCCGTTGAGCCGTTTCGGATCCTATTGGAGACAAATTTCCACACATACAGACCATTCAATTTTATTTACTGCTGTAGACTTTGGAGGGCATACTTGCATTATGTATGCTCTCTTGTCAGATTATTAGGGTATACTACATTGGCCCGACTTTACTCGCGTAGCATATAGCAAAATAGTTTTATTTGTTATGTATTCTTACCGCTTTACTACTAATCGGCCGACTTCCTGTAAATTAAAGGTCGGGTGTATAAAATCAATTATCTAAAAGGTAGCGATTTGTTCATTGGAGAGAATTTTTATCCCCAATTTAAGGAAAAAAAGAAAGAGCTGTAATTCATAATTATTTCATATGTTGGAGTCATCGTGGTGTAAGAAAATATGAGCTCATTTACAGTGAGTAAATATTAGTATTTTTTGGTTAAAGAGGTGTAAGTAGTACATTGTCAGTAACGTCCACGTTGTAACATGGATAAACCTACTACAAAACACCAGATAATTTGGTACCCAATATGCTGCTTTCACCGAATACCTGGAATAAAGTAAGCGCATATGCCTCTACAGTAATTCAAAGATTAAGAAATTTCGAAAAAGAGAGAAATAATGATGTTTAAAGGAGACAGAGAGAGCTTGACGCTACGACTGCTTCCTGTGAAGTAATGTCTAACGACGGTCCCACAGGAAGATACACACAGTCATCGTTGGAAAGGGGGGTTGTTTTAGTGGGTAGAATCCCACACTACACTCGGCGAAAAAAATACTTCAACAGCATTGAATGTCGGAGCCTTTATCTTCTTTAATCGATTTACATGTGACTTCGTAGTGCTGGGTTAATATTTGGTGAATAAACTACCAATTGGTATGAAGTGAATGTAGATGTGTACGACGTGCGACAGTTGGCGGCCTTTGGATAGACTTTTAACTGGTGGTTGGTAAGTGATTTAGGGAGAGGGCAGAGCGGCGTATAGCGATTTAATTGCCGGCGACCCTGCGTTCTTGCAGCAGTCGTAAAGAAAGCCGCCTGCGCCCTGCTCCCCGCCTGGATTATGCAACTCTTATAAATATAAAAGTCCCTGGCCGGTCCGCCGGGCAGGTGCGCCATGAATATGAACACTGTGTAATTGTGAGCCAGTAAATTGCCCGGAGGAGCGGGCCCGCACCGCGAAATTTCATTAGCCCAGGTAGTAAATACAAGGGCGCAGGAGGGGACGCGTCTTATAAATTATGGCCAAGGCGCAAATTAACGTTTTAATGCGGTCAACCGCTGCACTCGGGTCGTTTAGCAATGTCTCCTTAGCAAGCGTGCCGCCTCGCTTACGGCTCGCAAGTCTCTATTTGCCCCCTTCCCGGGATGACAAACTTTCTCGTATTTTCTCATTCATGAATTTTCCCGTCGTTGCCAGATACAATATTGTCCTCGGCATGCTTTCACGTATTCCAATGGTTTGACGACTTTCAAGCCGCATTTTGTGTTTTAAATTTTACCAGCTTTCCACGATGATGATATGTTATAAACCAAGCAATTTTCATCATTTATGACTTGGCGTGTAGACTTTTGCTACTATGGTATGTTTCTCTGTTTTATCCAAGCTGGTAATCTGCAATCTTACTAACGTACAGTTCGTGAGATTCTACAGGGCGTGTTTACATGCGTAGTAGGGAAAGGGGAGTATTGTCGTTTGAGGTGGTACTACCCCTCCAAGTGGTCTGGCGAAACGCGACCTTCATTGTTCAGAATGTTAATTGCCGTCATACGAACGGAATATGGAGGCTGCAACGACATCTTTTTAACACACTCTATACTTATTATCTACTACATTTTAAGGATGATTTTTGTGACGTACAAAATATCCTGAACAAACAGCAATATATTTCCTAACGTCAGTAATTTAACAATTTATTTTACACTAGCAACATATCTGAATAACGAACGGAGTAAAAGTGAGCTGATGTGCGAAATTTCCCACTGCGCATCGTCTTAACACACGAATAGCTAATTCTCCTAACTGTAAAAGGCATTAGGCCATTCGTCTCCATCACTGTCAACTCTCCAAGCATTGTACAAAGTTTAAATAAATATAATGGTGATCGGAATAGTTGATTAAAAAAAAAGAATTTCTTCACCAAATGTTTCCAACTCTATCTTCTCCTCTTTTAGTAATTTAATAACCGAAGATAAGACTGCTTCAGATAAACAACTCACGAAACCTAAGACAAGACTCGTTTACATACGAGAGTGTTATGGTAGGAGGGAATGCAGTGTTGGTCATCCACATTCAGATTTTTCGGTCATTAGTCATGGAGTGAGATTCCATGCACAGCTAAATGTTTACCTGAAGAAGTCTCAAATAAGAGACGAAATGTTGTAATATTAATATTCAAAGTAAAAAACTGACAAAGAGGCTGATTTAACTCATTTATTGTAAAATGTTATTTCAAAGATCGTTTAGAAAATCGAGCAAGTGCTTGGTAATAAAACATTTTCATATTAGTTTTAAACTGTTTTTTAATGTTTCTATCAAATGCGTTTTTATTTATTAGCCAATTACTTGTTTGAGGGCAGTAATTAATTTTATTATATTAAATGATAATAATAACATCCCGACAGAATGCAATAATATACAATTTTGTATTGCAGAAATAAATTTATTTATTATGTACCCGAGATCATTTAGGACTTTTTTTTTGAAGAACACATTTTGCCGGGAGGCCCAATGGAGGTGCGTAATTATGCGCCATTTAAGGTGATCCAAGTTAATTATGTAAAAATAATTTTCCACGATGCGGTGCCTGCGAGCGGAATTTCGTCAGAGCACCACTAGCGGCAACATTCTCTCCATGAAATTTCTGGATGCCTGCCAGTTGCCGCTGAAATTTGGCCTTTCTAATTGAAATTTGAGTTTTGCAGACAGCGACAATGCGGCCGATTGTTAGGGCGCCGTGAATGAGTGAGTGGCCGTGGGCCTTTCAGCGATTTGATAAATCGCTGTCTTGCCTGGCCTCCGCTATTGGCCAGTATTGACACTGGCCGAGCCTAATTAGCACTTGAATGTAAGATACCGTTGATGCGAAAGCGGGTGGGGGTCGGGCAGGGGGAAGGGGGGTACACATTGAATTTCATTGCGCGCCGGGCTGCGAGGGTTGGGGGTGGTGGGACCATAATTTAAGAGCGGGTCGGGGAAGAGGGAGGGGCTTGGAGCACAATTAATTAGCCATAGGGTATACATTCTGCACTGCCCCGCCTCCTTGCAGCCTTCAATGGAAGCCATAGAAAGCAGGTCCATTGTTTCCGGGTATAACTCTTTCATTATAGCAATCTGCACTACTGCGATTGTTGCAGGCGTGTTTGCAATGTTGTAATTAACACGCGACACACGCGCAACCTCACAACGTCCCTCCAAAGTTTTCAATGCTTTTAAAATCCAAAATTTGGAAATCCATACGAACCTAGTCTCGTGAACGAGTCAACGGTACTTACTTTTGCAGGGACTGCAGCTTCAGGATATAATACCGAAACATCCTTCCAGGTGTGAAGAGCATTCCTTAGTAGAGATTTCGACACCATTACCCTACTTACACCCCGTCCATACATTTTTAATTTGACGCAAACCACAACTTACACTTTCCAATTTACTATGAAATAAAAATTTAATAGTAATAAACTCTAAATACGACGAATATTCAGTTTCATTTTTATATTAATAATTTATATATTCATTTAATTAAGTTAATTTAGGTTATGTATTTTTAAATAAATTACAACTCACAGCAATAATTTAAAGTGAATATTGGAAACTATTTAGATTTAAAAACATTAAAATGTTTTTTCCAGGAGTAGATTCTTAAATAACAAGAACATATTTTTTATTAACTGAAGATTTACAATGTTTAATAAGGTGCAAACCATTTGCAGCTAAACAACCATTTTTTAAACCACTGCTGTATAAAATTGTTAATCCTCAGAATAGGTGTGGATTAATATATTTTTCTTTTTAAATTACGTTTATCTGGATATACAATTAAAAATTTTGATATCAAAAAATTTTACGGTATAATGAATGTACATTAATTTACTATCCATTATATACAATATTAAGTACCCAAATGAACGCTTTTAGATTATGTTCAATATAAATACACAATGAAAATGTTTTATCTTCACAATTAATGACAGGCTATGCTTTTTGACATGCCACAATGACATAATTTGTTGTTTTGCTAAAAAGACTCGAAGTTTTATTAATTTTCCCTCTTTATCAGTGTTTTCTATACCATGAATCACCTATTGTTTAAGTATAACACATTTGTTCTTAAATTATAGATCATCAACATTGATGAATGTTGCTACTGTTTTCCTCGGCTCTGCCCGACTTTTATGACTTGTTTCTTTACATTAATTGGGTGTCAGGTAATTTTACCTTAGGAACATCGCCAAAAGAGTTTTATTTTAACACACAGGTCCATTTATTGGAGCAATAATATTAACAGAATCTGTCATTGCGTGGACATTAAAACAATGAAACCTCCTCCGTGCGACGTCGTCGACGGTCTCGTACAAAAACCTACAAAATGTAACAAGAGCGTACTTTTATCTGACGTGGACTATCAAATTATAATCACTAATCCGGGTAGGCGTCTCAGTATCTTAATTCGGCTAGCGTGTTCGAGACCCGAGCCTCGACTTCTTGTGGGCCCAATTCCACCCTTACGCCATCATGGCTCCTTGACGGCTGTCCGTGCTCTTACACTTTACCGCGCTCGTAGCGCGGCCTTAACAATTGCCGATTTCTTCTGTCGGCGAGTCTCAAACGAAGCCGACAATCTCTTCTCTTTGATAGGTCAGACTTGAACAGATAACTTATCAATTTGTCCAAATGTACATTTAGTTACTTATAACAATTGACTTAACAATATGGAAGTGCTTAAACTATCTCATTTCAAATTTGAAAAGAAAAAATTAGTGTCTTTAAGTGAAACATAATATAATTGAGTATTTTGATGGAAGTGGAATTGAATAATCGTTTCTAGTTTTGCAATCCACGGAACGTAGGTGAACAAAATCACACGTCGTTCCCAAATTTAAATTCTATTCCTTCCCAACTGTCATCGGCTTCGCAGCTTCCGACAAGTTGCATGTGACGGACAAGCAATTGAAATGTGCCGCCTGCGTTTACGCTGCTCCCGGAGGACTTGTCAAGACACCGACCGCCATTGTTCCAACACGTGCTGTGGAGACAGGAATACCAAGTACCGCACAGGCACCGCAGGTGGCATCACGAAAGCCTGTAGCCCTGCTACTCGTACAGAGTAAATGGTTCATCGTAATCTGCGATATCTATGTGCCTTATTAACGTCTGAAGTTACTAGATTATATTAAGAAGCCGATCGAAAGTAACTCAGATAATCTCCCTCATGAAAACTAGTACACATCTCCGCTAACGAAATGGGGACGATTTTTATGTTGGCAAATCAACTCCACTTTGCCTTCATCGTGATCGAGGATATTTTATAAGTTCCATTTACGGAAATATTAGGAGAGACCGCAGTTGGCATTCGAAGAAGTTAAACGTACGAAGCGAAAGTATATAAATTAAAACTTAGTTTTTCTGTAAATTGTTCGTTAATTGAATTATATGTAATATTTGGCTTATTATGCCGCCTCCGTACGGTTCGCGCTCTCAGTATAAGCATAGCACCCTCCAGATTTTGTTGTTAGGTGGAGGAATGTTAGAAAGCTGTAGGCCACCCTAAAATCACTCTCTGACTGGGTTATAATTATTTACTGTAATTAGACGTTACCTGCAATATTGTATTAGATCAGTGAGATATATGGGAAGGGAGGAGGGTCCCCGGTATACCTAGATGGGATAGGCTGATGACCTTGGATCGGCAAATATTGTTGAGCCCCGCTATAAATCTACCGGCTTATGAGTGTTTATCAACGGTCATAAATCGAGTGAGTTTTTCATTGTAGCGGGCATATGTGGCTGCTGAGAAGCGGGGCGCGTAGTTGATGTTATTTTGTGATGTAGCGTTAATATCGATGCAGATGCGTGTGTTCCCTTGGCAGGCAGGCAGGCCAGAGTGGCGTAAATGAAGTTAGCGAGGGCCGACCGTGTGTATTCCCGCAGTTGTCGCTGTCCGCCCGAGGCCCCTCACAACCGCTTATGAATATGGATTATTCGCGCTACACGGGATAAGTGACAGTTTTACAGACGTCTTACCTTCTGTTACGCGGATTTTAACGAGAACCGCAAGAAAACAACGAGGCTACATTCGTGTAGAATCCCACGCAGTTGCTAATGACGACACCGATTCTCTCCCAGTTGCATTCGTTCGGCGACGTCGTCTACCAGCGAGCGGGGAATTTTCCAGTTTTGTTCGTCGGCTACGGAGTTGGCTGTGGAGATACGGGGATGGGGAGAAAAAGAGGAGGGAGGGGGAGAAATTTCCATAGGCAGAGCTCTCCACCTTGTAACAGATGTTGGGAACACACACACTCGCACACAGAGCCGTGATGAAATGCAATAAATGCAGCCATACTTTCCTGCGTCACTTCGCCATTCCGTTTAGTGGCAGCCTCGGACTAATGGACGCAGGGGTTCCACATACACTTGCAGACTATCCTGACAACGGTTTTCTAAAGTTTCTGTATTTTAAACAATAAGCGAATAAATTTCTCCTGAATACGAACATTGTGAGGAATAATCCTTTTCAATACTGATTGACTTTGTTTTTAATTTTCAATATTAATAGACCTAACTCTTATCTAACAAAGCAATAAATTTCTTTTATTCAAGTACAGGGAGTAAAAATGAATTACTTTTGTTCTCATCCAAATTATAAAGTTATCTAGATCATAGAGGACAATATTTTATTCCTTTAATTGTTTTATTTGTCATTCGCTCTGAAACAGTTTTCATTCAAGTAATATCTTCAGTCTCTAACTCGTGTTATAAATTAGGAGATTTAGCTATTCGAGTGTCAACACGATTGTAAGTAGATAACCTCCCCGATGTTGTAGACGGGAGCTAAGTTTACTTCTAGTTTTTGTTGAGCTGTTGGTAATATAAAAGCACTTCTGTAACATTCACGCTAGGAAATACATTGTTTTCGGTTCAGGATATGGTGTAGGTCATGAAAGTCGTGCTTAAAACATTTATATATAAGTGTGTGGTAAACGACGTTGCCTCAGTCACGTTCGTAAGAATATATTATATGTTTTCAACTAATACAGTAGCGATGCGCAGGCACCCTTGAAAGCAAGTTCCTTTCTTTACTGCTTTTGGGGTATACCATGTTTTTTTAACAACTTTCTTAAAAATTACGCCATGGTCAACATAAATTTGCCCTAATTACTCCAATAGCGTTAACTTTTTCATTGAATTCCAACCAATTGGCAAGTTATACTGAATCCTTTTGTATTTTATTTGTTGTCCTTAGAATAAATGTGTGGGTCTTTATTATTTTAAGATATCTTAGTACGAAACCCTACAGTAATTATTGCAATTTATATTTTACTATTATCAGGTAAGGTAGCTTTATTTTGAGGACGGCTGTAAATTATCTCAGGTTCCTTCACCAAATTATGGAACCATATTAATTGTCTTGTGGAAAAAAGGTTTGTTTTACTTTGAAATTGTATTGTATTAAACTACAAATGGACAATAGCCCGAACAATACATCAAACAGTTACCAATGTACAATTTAGTAAAAATAATTACTATATAATGGATTATTATTAAATTTAAGGATTATGTGCCAATCCACTCAGTGTTTTGTTAAGCATTTTATCTTTCTGGGGAAAAAACCTTCAGGAGTCTTGCAGGTCAAATATTGCAATACCTGACGTTCTGTTTACTAAAGAGACTTTCTCTACGTCTCTAATAGTCCCGATAGTTTTCTTGTATTATATGCGTGTCGTGTAGTAAAATATAGCTTATAATAATGTTGTCGTTACTGCTTGGTTCCGCAACGCTGGAATGCGTGTGGCTCGGTAACGTTCCCTGAGTTAAGGGAACCCTAGGACCCACAGCCGAGGGAGGTCCGGGACGACAGTCCACTCCGAGTGGCAGACAACAACACGAATCCTCCCCCGCAGCGGACGTAATAATGAGCTGCGGAGCTCTGTCACAGAGATTGCCTGGGAAGGCAGCAGCACTGGTGGTGGCTGCAATATTTCCGCAGCTACTTACAGGCCAGTATTTATCTCGGGCAATTGTTTTGCCAGCGCTGGCGAGGCGCTCTTGTCGAAAGTTTTTCAATTACTGCTGCCGGGAGCGGTAAGAAGGGAATATTTGGGGCTACTACTCCGCACCACGGTCGGTATTGATTCTCGTGTGCACGTGCTTCCTTCCCGCTAATTGCCTCCTGCATGAGGTATGAGTGCCGCAAGCAAAAAGTCTCAACTGTACCTAATTATTATCTTCAGGACTCGTATACAGTTTCTATCAGACGAAATATACATTCCAAAATCAAAAGCAACAACACCGCTAGAAATTTGAGAGAACGTAGTTCACGTACCAGAAATCTATACGCGAATCGAAAAGAATAGCGAGTGAGAATACAATTGGCTTTAAATTCAAATAACAGTTTCAAATCCTCGATCGTATTTTCAATAGAAATCTGATCCAGCAGTTTGTTTACTGAAAAGTAAAATGTGATAATTGTCCTAAATGAAATATAACAAAAACACCTTATAACATTTATTTGCAATGTTATGATGATAACAATAAGCAACAGTGGAAATTTAAATAATGGGTAAACACCTATTGTCGTTTTACGTTACGAGTTTTCTTACAGTTATTGTGTATGTAACTCAACTGATGCAGGAGTTGAGGTAGGCGATGGTGGTCCGTTTTCAGTCTTCACTCGGTGAGACTAAAGCTAGTTTTGGGTTGCATTCCTATTCACTGAAAATATTTGACCCTTAACATCACTATTTCCTCTTTAATTGCTTTTATGTTTAAGTCTTCCCATATTTCTTTCTTAGGGGCGCAAAAAGGAGCACTACTGGTGATAGGAAGAATCTTCAATTAGAAACGTAATAGTATTTCTATCGACGCGGAGTTCCAGACCTAAACTCCGTATTGGTTGAATAGCATCCGGCAGAAAGAACAGACCTCTTTGTGAACCAAATAAGATAGAGAACAAATTCTTTTATTATTTGATAGGATACTTACCATTTCAATTTGTCGTTTTTTAAACACAATGTCGGCCATCATTATTAATACACTGATTAAGCCGCTCACGGCAATTGTCAATGTCTTGAAAAGCCATTTCGAGGGTAACTTCATGTTGAATTACCTCCTTCAAGGTTTCAACAATTTTGGAATCATGTTGGTATACTTCGGCTTTGAAAGAGCCAGCGAAATATATGGAACTGTGCCTCTTGCACAATAAAATTTTTGTAGGGATGCATTTCCAGATCAAGGTGCAGAATTCGGTCTGTTGGCCACAATGTTGCCGAATGTTTCACTGCCTGTTTTAGGAGGCAGTTGGCCGACTGATCCAATGGGATCAGAGGACAACTCTTAACGTATGGCCAGCACTGACTTTATAAACCAACTGCACATGTTATTTAGATAGTATATACAAAACTTAATATCTTTAAATTAAAATTATTCTAGGGCGTATTATTAGTTATTTAATTATTCTTGTCAACGAATATCGCGTATCTTCGTAAGATAACATCCCTTTGCTCTCTTTCTTTTGTAAAATTCATACCAAATTTTACTTATGGAATTTGTAAAATCAAATGTCTAAATTATTTTATTAACACCTTAATCAAAGCTTTCTCATTCAGATATGTGACACTTTCAATGACAGTTTCCATTATTTTTTTGAGTTTTTCAGTTAAAACCTCTTGTTTTGACGTATGATTGGTGCTTCAGAAGGCCTATTTCAAAAACGCATTTAATTCATTTCTAGAGCAGAGCTTCGATTGAAAGCATTTCCTCTGTTCCTGAACAAACACTTGTGCGAAATGATGGGTACAGTCTACGTAAGCTGAAGCCATTGCGTGAGCTGTTGTAATATCGTCAAGGAAGTGCTTGTGACGAATTAATGGCGGAGAAGAGGAACCGCTAGGCCGTGTTTGTAAGGTGTATCTGGAGACGTGTGTGGTCTGTCGACTGCGGACCATGGGCTGTCCGTCAGCTGTATGGAGCTGCCAATCACGACATAATGGCCATCCCGGCAGATGGCAGGAGCCCTCTAATACGGTTAGCAGTCCTTGTAGCCCAGCCGCACCCATCGTGTATTCAATTTACAAATTGCTTTTCAAAATGAATCGGCGCGGTTTGCTAACAGAAAGGAAAACCAATTACAATCAAGCTGTCAAATTACAGTGCAATGTATCTGTCCTCGTTTTTGTTATTAATATTCCTATTTACGTGATGGATAGTTGCCGCTGCTAATAATTATCGCTGCTATCTGCCTGCACACCCCCGCACGTTCTTTTTTTTCCAATTTTTGCCCCGAAATCACGGTCCTAACGAATTGGCCTGCACACAGCAAATTGGCCGCGTAATCGGAGCCAATAGTCTGTAAACGGCGCGTGTTTGATTTGCGCACGACTGAATTTTCCCCTGACACAGGACACGAAATCGCTACTTTGCTAGTCTGTGCTTGTCGAATTGTTAATAGAAGTCATAGTATTCCTGGACGCTTAAGTTTTCACTATACCCACAGAAGAAGAGTTTGAATTCCGTCATTTCTAGACTCAAGCAAATTGATTTATAAATTTTAGTGAAATTAGTAACTGAAGTAATATTATCTTTAAACAATTTCATTTATTGCATCTCTTATTGTGCTTTTTACGGAGAACAATTAAAATAATTGATGTTGAGGAATAAAAGTATATATTTTAGTGGATTTGGCAAAGTCGGCTATGTTTTGATCCACCGCAGCCGCCGGGTCCAGATCTGACGCAGCCTCCTGGTCCCGCGACCTTGGCCCTTGCTCCGTGATACTGGTAATTTTCCCTGCCCCACGCCTCGCATTCTTGGGTAATTCGTAGTTCCGATAACCTCTGCAGGTAAAAACCATAATGGGCACAGCGTGTTTACCTGCAAACCTTTGTTACCCTTCGCCGCAGCTGCGCTCGTCTGCTCCTAGCCAGAAAACACTTCATTTAACAAATTAAAAGGGACCCCATCCAGACTCCAACATATCACTCTGGCACCAAACATACGATTATTCAAATCAATTGTCCTAAGTAATTCATATTCTTGTACGACCGCCATGAGCTATTGTCGGAAGCAAGCCATCTTATTCAATCGCGTACAGTGTGTACGACAAGTACTGCCGTTAATCCAAAGTTACGACACACGAATTAATTATAAACCCCCTACAATTTCATATTTTCGTTTTGTGACGAATAAGAGTGTTTTCCAATTAATGTATAACAGGTTATGAAAATAAGAAATTGTTTTAATTATGGTCACAAGACAAACATTCAAGCCCAATTTTAATTATGTTTGCAACGCTTAATTAGATAACAACACACATGGTGCGTGCTTCCTGCCTTGGGAAAAGAATAGAATATAGCACCCTGTTCGATCAAGTGTTACGCAAAATGAACTCGTCGGAAAATGTCTTACATTTCTCTGGCCAAAATAAAGTCCATTTACAATCAGATGAATTATTTTCATTTTTTGTAAATATAATTTTTATTAGTTATTAGTTAAGTTGATTAACAATGCAAATAAATACGTTCATCATTGACTACTTGTGAAACCCGAACGATCTTCTTGACGATTCACGAGATTCAGATTAATTTTATTTGTACTTTAATCGAAATGTCTAAAACCTGCTGTAGATTTTATTTTTATGATTAGAGTTTATTATATTTGACTCAATATTTGAAGTATTTCCATGCAGCTATGATATTAGTAGTTGTCTTGCAATGGATATATTATTTGTTCTCCTCGCTATAGTACATATATAGTTTTTAGTGTTCGGTTTAGTTGTAACATTCCGGAATCGACGTCATAACACTGGTTGTGGAAATGAAACCGTAATAAACCCTGAAACCGTCCCAAACACAAGATTTTACTGCAAGCGATCCAGAGAAACGGACGAATGTCTTCGTCTCCGGAACTTTTTACCCAGGATTGTAAATCAGTGTTGTGAGGAACGGGACTGCGTAGTGATCAGAATTGTAGAGTTAACATTCGTCCATCGATTTTGGGCGCTCGCCAAAGGGGCGCGACTTTTCTTTATTTCCTTCGTTGACAGATATATTTGCTTTAAAAGCTTGAGTTAAAAAAAGGGGGTGTTGGGAGTACCCTAACATGAATGACGATTAACTGTCAAGAAGAAAAGGGTGGCGTTAGTATTTACTTAATTCTTCTTTTAAGTGTCTCTGAAACTCTTATACGTAAAGAAAATGTAATTTATATATCAATTAATTATGTTTATTTTTACTGATTTTCGACTGTCTTGTTAGAAGATTGTGTCAATAGTTTGTTTTTTGAATAATGAGACAGCGTCCAATGAATCTAATTCCGTGGCAGAAGGAAGATTTTCAAGTTCAAATCGACTCCCATTTGAAAAGTACTTTTGTATGTCCCGAAATTTCGGGTAAAATGATAACCGTGAATGTCAGTATGAAGTGATCCGTACTGACATGATAAATCAGAACTTAACAAAAAATTCGAATTTCTATCGAAGTAGTCTGAGAAATATATGTAGGTCATATACCTTGTTCAGAACGATGCAATAAATGTTTCTTAAAAAATTACAATTACAATTGATGAAAGTAGTAATCATTAAATGAAGTATTAGATTCTTATTTTTAATATTTTAGCTATACATTATTTTCATTTTATTTTTGCAGTTCAATTATCTATATATATAGTTTACGTCAATTCAAGTTTAAAGACAGTTTTCTGAAAAAAAAAATCGTGCATACGTATTTTTACCAGCCGACAGTTTTATGTTGACAAAATTGAAATTCTAGTCTTGAATGCCAAATGATCTCCTTCCGTGGCAGTAGTGCCTACGTTTTCGAAATAACCTGTACTCTTTCCGTAATTCACGCAAGGCTGTATTTATTTGTACTCTTTGCTGTAGGCCAACCAGGTCAGACACATCAACTCGCCATGTCAGCACGTTGCAGACATTCGCCATTACAAGCTCTGTTTTAATCATCAGCTGCGCTTTACAGGAAAACCGTTTTTGCGAACACTAAGCCTGTTCCGATAGCCATTTAGCAATTTAATCCAGCAAGTTCACTCCTATGTTACTACCATCCCCCGGATACTGGAGTCCTGCTGTTCATAGATCATTCACGGTTCGTTTCGTCGCGTATTTACAGCATAGAATTTAGACACGTTAGTTAAGAAAAAGGAATGAGTGAATGTCTGCAAAATTAAACCAACATATAATACTAGGAACTCGAATGAGCTGTTTAATATTCAAGGAGTTCCTCCATAATAGAAGAACGCGATGAGAAGGTCCAAATTTCGTATATCTTTTTCAAACAAAAATATTTCGGCATGCTATTTTTATATTTATAAATTATACGGATTCCGTGACTCAAGAAGTTTACCAAACTATTAATCAGTAGAAATGTCCACAGACACGAATCCTTAAAGGTTGTCTTAAGCATTTAAAAATTTTCTCTCTGTGGAAGATATGGGAAGTTATCACTTTATTAATTTTTTTTATGAATATAGTTATCAGAAAAAGTGTATTAGAATGTAACAATTATTAAGACTTGAAGGCTAGAATTGATTTCTAATGCAATATTAGATATTAGATAATGACATTTGAAATTGAAAAGATTTTAAGTTAGATTATTATTTACTAGCTTGATCGCCTTTGATATATCATAAATTTTCCTGTTTATTGACCACAACGACCGCATTAAATATTACGGGTTACTCTTAACTTTTTGCGTCCCGAGTAGACGATTGAATAAGTTTTTGCAGTTGTTAATACTTCAATGAAAGTCAGAGAAGTTGCATCAACGTTTACAATCCAAACAAATTTGTTATTAGTGAGGCGAATTCTTTATTTGATTACACTCATATTAATTGGTTACGTTCAATATCTAATAATTGTAATCTATCCCTGCAGATCAGCCTTACAGTACCTTTCAGGATCTTTGGTTGTGACGGTGCATAATATCGTATTTGTTTTCTTTTGCATGCACTTCACACTGAAACTTTTTTTTAAGTTCTACAATTCAATGAACGCTTCCTGTAAATTACTTTCACATAAAAGTTTCAGTACCTGTGATTTATTACATTAAATTTCAATATAAAATCGTCGAAGTCCTCTCTGTATTATAGTGATATTGCCAGATTCATTTTTTTTGAAATTATAGGTAAAATTAATTTTGTATGCAAATCAACATTACAGGGTATAAAGGGAAATAGAACAGTTAAGCTGAAGAGAAGTCGACCAACCTTTATTATCGTCCACTCCCTCCCTCGAATATTTTTATTCAGTCCTGAAAATGGATAACCTGTAACACAGTTGCTGTTAAACGAACATTAGTTCAAAAATTACATTTCTGCAGAGAATTATTAAATGTTACAGACTAAGTGTCGAGTTGTTAGATTCTCCCTGAAATTGGTAGCTCATGATTAACGTTGAATTTTTTCATCCGTGTTGTTTTGGTTGTAGCTATTACTGAATATAGAACCACCCACTTATATTTCTTTAGAAACCAAGGATTCTTCTGTAAGGTTTCGCCATCCCTATAGCAACATCTCACGCTCGCGGTTTTCGCAACTTGCCGCCTTTGTTGGGCAGCCAATATTGCGATCAAGGTACTCGGCTTCGGAGTTTCTACCCGGCTTAAATGGCACTACAATTTCCCATTGTTTTCAGGAATGGCAAATGTTAATCTCGTTAGCGTGAGCCTGCTACAAGGTCTTCCGATTACAAAGACATTTGCGAGAAATAATTGCTTATTGTCGTCGAAGTTGGAGGGGGAGGTAGCGCACCGTTGCCAATTTTCCACGAATTAATACTCTAGCGTGGCAATCGGTTATCTTAGCCTTGGTCTTTGAGGAAATAAATATTAAATGCCAAGGACCCTATACGTTCGCAATGCTATTTATCAGCCGGCGAGAGCTTTCCCGGGGTTGCTAAAATGTATTTTTCCTTTCTGTTCCAAGCCATCGCATAAGTTACCGCGTAATCGTCTCCTAAATTGTCCCCGCTACTCAATAGCTCTCTAGACTAAATACTCTGTAGTTTCATAAATTTAGAAATATTTTTGAAGTATATTTATTCAGAATCTTATTTTGCACTCAAATTGAGAGATAACTATTTACAACTTCATTGAGTCACAAAAAAGCAGTTTTTATATTTAATAGAATTTACTTCAAAATGCCACGAAAAATTATTAATGAGTGAAAATATTAGTTAAAAAGGGGATATTGAGTATCTTTCTTTCGTTTTCATAAAAATATATATTAAATTGTTAGAAGTGTTATAAATTTGTACTGGTAAAATAATAACTTGCTTATGACTAGGTGGAAAATATTTGTAGCATATTTGTGATGTTCATTGTGAACTTAAAATGAAAGGGGTCAATGCAAAATTGTTGCGGTACAGCGAAGGTGAGAAATTATTTCGTTTCATTTAGCTACTCATAGCGTCCCACAGTCAGAGCTATATCTATAATTAACATGGTTTTGTACAAAAATAAAACTTGGTGAAAATTATAAAAATTCATTAATAAAATTTCGAACAGCAGCAAGGAACTTGCTATGGCTGACCTCACTGTCCGGACCGTAGCTCGGCTAGAGAATCGTAGTAATTTGCATCAGGTTTGATGGAATTATTTCCCGCTGGTATGAGATTGAAGTAACAAAGCAGGAGAGTGTGACAATGTGTTAAGAAGAGCAACGTGGTGTTCTGCGTACGAGCCAATTGTTTATTTCCCCAGGACAATGCGATCCGCGGAATACGTTTCACATTTCATTTGCCGCAAATGTTTCAATTCTGCGTGCCCCACTTGGCGCTGTTATGGGATATCATCTGTTCATTTCCGTCCATCTCCGCCAGCGACTGCCCATGTGGGAGCCTCGTTGAATCACAGAAATATGATCAGTTGTGCCTCAACATTTCGTCGTTCGCGTGTTGTAATTGGGGGGGAAAAATGCAGGTATCCGTAACCGATATTCCTGTAACAGAATGATATTTGATCCCCACAAAGAAGCATGGACCAATTCTTGTTTGATGTTTATCTGTTTCTTTTGTTTTAACTGCTAATAGTGAAAGTGTCATGCAAGATGATAGTGTGCAGTCCCGGTGAGCCCAGGCCCTAAATGGGCTGTAGCGCCATCGAAAGAGAGAAGAATTTGTATCCTACCCATGTTATTTCCCATTTCACTCCTTAATAATCAAAATTCCTGGTTGCCAAATATAATAAATTATACACGTTTCAAAAAGAAGGTGCATTGGAAAGTTATTATTTGGAAGTGGCACATCTGGTTAAATAAAATAATCCAAAATAAACGTATATTCAGATATATTAAGGTAAATGATATTACTGTTGCAATATTATTACGAACCCTGGAATACCATTTGTGAGTCCGCGAGACTCATACGACTATTGCAGTTTTATCTGTAAAGAAAAGCAAAATAGTATTCTAGTATTAATCTGATTTTCTAATTATGGTAGGGTAGGATGGTATAGTCAGAATTATAATCCACCTTTTATAAAACTAACAAAATCAACAAAAGGGAATGGAACTATTTGTTACTCGAATTTCTCCAAAAATAGCGTCAGAACATTTTTCTTTTAAAGAATTACGAAGACAATGAGAGTTTTTAAGACAATCACCGGAGCAGATCTGGGAAAATAACGAGGTTAATTGTACTTTTCGATCAAGAAAAAAAGAATTGGAAGCGTAAACGTCAGTATTTACAATATCTTAATAAACAAAATGATTCGGACGAAGTATATTCCTAAAACACCTCTGAAGTTCAATGAATGCTAGAGATAAGATATTGGGCAAGTCTTGAATCGAAAGGAACAAAATCCCCTCAGTTACAAATCCTTATAATCATGACTAGAGACATCCTAAACACGTAATATAATCAGTTTTGTAAACGACAAATAGGGCTAATCACGAGACTTAAAAAATAATAGTCCATTTCTGTTAAAGTAATGGAGCCTTAGGTATGACGTACGATTGTTTCTCTATATCTGCATGCTAAATTTTTCGAAACCATGAAATAGATTTAACAAACTACAATGAGAAATGTGAAAGTAAAACTGCTGTATAATATAGTCTCGGTTCCAGGATTTGTTGTACGTTTGTATGACTGGCGCAGACATCGTACATTTATATGATCACTTCTCAATGTGTCTACGTATTGTATTGAAAAGAATTTTGATCTGGATTAAGCGGATTACCCTACAGATTTTCATCTGCATAAAAATATGTGTCTATAAAACTAATGTTTTTTCGATTTGTTGCAGAACTGTGCGCGGCAGCCGCCCCCCAAACCGGCAAGCTGGCCACTGCCGCAATGAACCCGCACTACCACGCCTACACGGAGCTCTCGTCTCCGCACTCGCCGCCCCCGGACAACAGCTCCTACCACCATCACCACCACCACCACCATCACCACCACCCCGGGGGCCCACACCCGATGAGCAACGGCCACGTGCTGGGCCCCGGCGACCACCACCCCTTCGGGCCCCCGCAGACGGGCCCCGGCGCCGTGCCGCCCTCGCACCCGCACCACCACCATCTCAACAACAGCAACAACAACAACAATACCAACAACAATAACAACAACAACGGTCCCGGACAGGGTCCCGGTGGGAACAACAGCAACAACAACTGCGCCTCGACGGTCAAGGTGTGCGCCGGCTGCGGAGGCAAGATCGTCGAGCGGTTCCTCCTGCACGCGCTGGACCGCTACTGGCACAACAGTTGCCTCAAGTGCTCCTGCTGTGGGGCCATGCTGGCCGACATCGGGACCTCGTGCTTCATCAAGGCCAACATGATCCTCTGCAAGACCGACTACATAAGGTCAGTCATTCAACATCCGTCCCATTCCGTGTTATAGTAACTAGTTCAGTCTCTAAGACACGAAACACCTTTTCT
This sequence comes from Eucriotettix oculatus, assembly GCA_034510155.1. NCBI lineage: Eukaryota > Metazoa > Arthropoda > Insecta > Orthoptera > Tetrigidae > Eucriotettix > Eucriotettix oculatus. Next base: position 51,280,130 of record CM067381.1, read on the forward strand.
CCAAAACATCTAATAATTTCGGCAACAATACATCTCAAATACCGATTGCATTTACAAAAATAAATCCTATCAATTACGCTAACCGTGTGGTGCTTCCATTGCCTTCATCCCCACCCTTAAAGTTAGGGGCCAATGGTGTTCCACTAACTGCCTAGACCAGGGATTGAGGAAGTATTAGGTGGGCGTGACTTTTGTCATGTTCAATGAGTGGACACTGGAATCCATGTTCTTTGAGAGGGGCGTGGCTCAGATCAAATGGGAGCAGACGAGCTTCGTCGTTGCATATATTGGCCGAAATAAAGTGCAATTAACATTACACGGAACATACGGTTTCCGCGTTGACGGAGACGCTGGTACTACTCACACATGTTTTGCAAAGAGATTTCGTATGTAATAGCAATACTAATTGTCCCGACCTTCGTGCTGCGATCCGATTGATGCTCGTGGGAAATGACAACGAAGTGTCAGCTACTTTTGATGAGACAGTAATATTTATAACTGGGCTGACTGGAAAGCTGTCACGGCTTTCTCAGAGCTGAAATACATTTAAAGTTCTCATAAAATAGAATTATTTTAAACCATTCAAGAGACAGAATGGCTCTTTGCACGTCACGTTAACTCGAATACATCTTATCTTCTTAGATGGAGAAGTGTCTATGGTTTAAAATTGTCTACGAGTTTAAACTCGTACATTAGTTTTCTGTAGCTGACTTTCTTAATCACAATTACCGTTTTATACTTTCCAGTCGTTTAAATATTCAAGCTATTTAAATTGCATTTCGATCACCGGTGTTCTTGTAGATTAACGAAATGGGAATATTTTCTTCATTACTATTTCTATTTCTCATTTCCCTTTCGAATTCTCTCTTTCGTTTCATTTGGTTTTAATGGAAACTAACTCCATATTTCTGTGTTGATTTTGTCAGTATTTAGACTCCTTAGATTTACTAATTAAAATGGCAACAAGATGAAAATGTAAGAGTTGAATAGACGCTATAGTTATTTTTTGTTAAATATTCTGGTAACATAATATGCATGAAAATTTGCGAGATCTCATCAAAATCCTATAATTCACAGAAAATGAATGGGAACTGTTGCCGGAAGAACAGACGTTTGGAAATCCGCTGGTTTTTGATATGAAGAGTATAATTTCACGAAAAGAATGTATTCATATGCTTGTAACAAAGATATCGTAAATATGTAAATTGTAGTCTATTTTTCGATTCCAGAGGTCCATAAATGGTCTCAATGAGTACGACTTTACAAGCCTTGTGAAGTATGAAATTTCCGCGGTTGTTTGCCAAATTTATGTGCACGAGTTTGGTCCGCAGGTAAGGATCACAATGAAGACGTAGCAATTGGACACGGCGGACAGCCTCTTCCAGGAACCGTCGGCTTCCAAACAAATCTTCAAAGCCGCACCAGATACGTTACACAGCGGGCAACCTCACGAAGCAATCAGACGCTGGTCCCAGCTGTCCTGGGCTCGTCAATGGACCGGCAAAATCGTACCCTCTTCCCTAAACTCAACTCCACTGTGCAACATGCATTTCCGCTGCTCTTCATACGCATTACTTAATTGTGACGATGTATGCAGTATGACAAGTTGACCAGAGCGTTCTAGAACAACCGATTATTCTCTCGTACCCCTTCATTCCGTTCTTTATATTCACGATTAATTCATGCCTTTTTTGGCTACCAAAACTATCTTCTCCAATTGGAACTCCTTTTCTCTTCTCTGACACTTTCTTTCGTTCATTGATCATTAATTTCTATAATAGCCCATGTGATCGCTTCTATTTAAATAATTTTCATTCACCTCCCGATCCAATTTTTTATCAATAACGGTACATCTTCACACAATAAACTCTTGTAACTTATTTATACAATTTTTTTAATCAGAACATGGAAAACTAGTTTATGAATAATAATGTCAAGTTTCCTTGGATATGAATAAATAGATAAGTCAACTGAAATAATAAAATATTCACATTCATACATGTCAGAAATGTAAACTTATTGATTGAAAACATATTGACAGGCTTGATGTAGTTTATTTTTTTGGGAGTAGAAATCATTCCAACCTGCAAATATTCAGTTTAACACAATTTGATTTATTCCTCAGTTCTTTGGAGCGACGAAATGTACCCAGGCATATGTGTGTAGACAACTGTCACTCAAAACAGCCATCATTTTATGATGAGCCGCTTTAGTATAATTTGTGCCTAGATTATAGGAATGCAATTCTTTTGTAATTCAAACCGTATCTTGGTGACATAAGTTGAGAGGAAGTGTTTTCGGAAGTTGAGGTAAAAGATCAGGTCAGTGCATTTGGAAATGAGAGGGTGACTTGTGGACGTGATCGGGAGGAAGGAGAAGTCGCTCTTTGTTGCGTTCTTTCCTAGGCGCCACGCACTCTTCGATCAGCTCAAAACACAGCTCCTCATTTACATGCTAACGAATTTCGTCCGCGCAAAAAGAAACCGGTAAACTACTTTCAAGGCGCCTGTAAAAAGCGGGTGACTTTACATGTTTTAATCTCTGGCGAAATATCTTATTAATGGCGGGAGCTTGTATAGATTTTTCCCAACTAGCTGGGAAAGTTCAATCGGTGTATTCTTTTCTTCCTTGGACGAGCACTTCAATATAATCATAAATAAAGGGACCAGATGGTGAATATCGATTCTAATATCGCTCAGACTTCAGTTTGCATCAATTAATATAAGACATAATCACTCTAGGCAATGCAAATTATTAAATTATTTCCGTTCAAACAATATGTTATATATAAAAAGAAGAACGGAACAGAATGGGATACGCGAATAATTTTCACAGTTTCCACATATACGAAATTTCAGTTCGAAATATCCATTTCTGTATACGTACGTGCTTTTTCGTTTCAAAAACGCCACTTTTGAGCTTTAATATTTTGGCAGTTATTAGAAAATAGATCCTGAAAATTTGTTTCTAAGGTAAATCTTATGCGTAGATTACGAAAATAATAACAAAAAGTTACACAAATATCATCCCTGGCAAGCATGTCTGCCCCCCCTCCCCAAGTTGCCAAAAAATTCGCCTTATTCATTTTCTTATTTTAAAGGAATCTAACGGGGATAAATAAAGTAGGTAGTTCGCATCTCTAGTTTAGTCATAATATTTACAAGTTTGCAGGCAATATACTTTGATAAATTTCGTGCAGCAACCTGGCGCCAAAGTGAAATACGCCAAAAATTAGCTTTTTCAGAGAGATGAATCGTTTTGGAGGACACCAGGCATCTTATATTACTTTTTTGCATGATAGTTCTGAGTTATTAGATGCTAACTTAAATCTTTCTCTAGGCCAACAGAATGTCGACCTTTCAACTTACAGGACATTGTTTTATTGGACCAATGGTTCAACCTAATAATCGATTGCCAATTCGAATTCAGGACTCTAGAGAACCTTAAACCTGAAATCGGAATAGAGATTAAATTCAAACATAGACAGCTGACGGCAGCAAGTACGTATTTTAATGACACATTGGCGAACTAGGTCAGTCTCAATTCAGCGACGGCGAAGAACCGTGACTGACGAAGTCTGGATAGCGGGACTGGGTCAAGAGAGGGATTTTGCCCACGGCGAGGAATCTGGAAGCCGATCGCCTCGCGAGCGCCACCTACACGCACGCGGAGGGTAATTGGGCTCGCAAAACTCGATTTGTTGGCGCACAAGTGACGGGCGCAATCAGCTTCCTCTAAGTTCAGCGCCAATCAGCAGACGGCTGCACAAACTTGGCTGCTCCTACGCGCCACTTCGTCGCCAAATAAAGTAAACGCCTGTTAATTTACGTGCGCTTCCTGTCGATTCAACGTACATACTACTTCCCGAAATGTTATCAATCTTCATTCAAATATCATTAATTTATGCTTTCTCCACTTGACAACTGTTTCATTAACCATGGGCTGGAGGTGTAGAAACTCAAAGAATAATTAAAGTGGACATCTTGAAAAACGAAACTATCTTCAGACTGAGAACCAATAAAAACTATTTGGCACCATGCAAATGTCCAGCAAAGTCTAATGAAAAACTCATGCTTAACTCCTTATAATAAATAAATCATTTTACTTTACCAATCACATGATATTAAAATGAAAATCGTAATTCGCGAAACCATTCAACCAATGCTGCAAAATTTCCAACAGATTATACAATTCAAAAAATTTTTCGGACGTGTTTTATATCTTCGTATTCAAAAGAAATATAATGCGTGTAGGATATCCTAATTTCCAGATTGCTGTCAATCGCTTCACGAGTAACATAAATTATCTATTTACATTTTTCTGAACATAATAATTATACATTATATATATTTAAAAATTGTTAAAGGTTTTGTGAAATTAGATTTTCGGTTCAACGATATTCAGCATTCATCGACTCTTCGGCCAAACGCTTCCAATTTAACAAAACTTTTTATCGATGCGACAAGTTTAAATAGTGGCATTTACATATTTTAAAGAGATTCGGCGACGGATGATTGATCGGTGGCGCAGCGTGAGCCGCTGAAGGTATTCCTTGGCGATATTTTGGAAAGTAGCGACGCCTGTTGACAGAAGCATGAAATGGCTCGCGTGTCGGGGCTCCAGACAATTTGGCAACACGGCCAGCCGACTCGTATGGATTGCACCGGCCCATTTAATCAATGTCTTGGCGCTAAGTACATTGTAGGCAGGCTAATTCAATCCCGTAGATGTGGCCACTTACGGGATTAAAGTTGACCTTTTAAGCATATTTGTTTTCTCCTGCGTCGTGCAACCAGTTTCGATTATGTAAGTACCGTCTCTGGCTTCTCCGAAAAGAAAATATTTATTGCCACGGAGCATCGTTGTGTGAAATAAAGCCGACGTGAATAAGATTATTTTCATACTTTTATTCTCCTCGCGTAAGGTATCAACATTTATTTCTACATTCAGACGTGACATATTCGGGGAAAACGTCTTAGTACGGATCCATATTTTCTGAGAGTAGGCATTACTATAAATGTACAGAAATGTGCATGTCATTATAAGATCGAATACCGTCAATCCTAACTCTCCCACCAAAAATTACTGTATTAATAATACACATAAAGTTCATTGGGAAATTATATATATTCTTCAAAATTTAAAATTATTTTACTGTTTTCTTTTATTGAATTTGGTGTTATATTCCAACATTTATATCACCCGCCATTTATTACAACCAAAACAAATTCATAATTATTCAAGGAATTTACTATAACCGATTTTGAGTTTTATAATTATCTAATTAAGTCCTTTGTATTTTAAATCAGTATCATATTGATTAAGATTATTAAAATTTTTAACAGTTGCTGAAAATTTCGTCCAAAATTTAAACAACTATATAAAGAAATATTTATTTTTAAAGGAACATTTTCTATATCAAATTTTTTATTGGTTTGTCACAAAATTTATATAACTAATTTTCTGGGTTTTCCTATTAAAAAAAGAAAATTGAAATATATAAATTGTTGACAAAAGAATTTGAAATTTTGTTATAGATATTTTTTAATGTGTAGCTGATTGTGGTATATTTTCGCATTATTTTTCCTTCTTTAAAAACAAATTGAAATTCAAACATATGAATTGTTTGACAAAAGAATATGAATTTTTTTTACAGATAATGATTTTTTAATAATGTAGATGATCATTGCATACTTAAGAATTTCCGTTTTCTTTTTGAAAATTTAAATATTTGAATTGTTTGACAAAAGAATATAAAATTTTTGTCAGCATTTTTAATTTAAATATTAAAAATAACGTTTAGTCTCTCATTTGAGACTTCTTCAGGTAAAAAAGACGAAACGTTGTAATGTTTAATATTTAAATTTAAAATGTGACAAAGAGGCTGATTTAACTCATTTATTGTATAATTGATTGTCAGATAAAGATTTAATATGAAATTTTGTTTTCAATAAGGGCGGGTTGGCGTATCTTAAATGAAACAAGCTGTTTGAGAGTTATTAACAAAATTCTTTATAAAATGGATCATGATAAAACATTACCGATATAATACAAATACGAAAAGAATCCATTTAAATTTTATTAAATTATTTGGTATACATTACAATAATGTTATAAAAACTATTTGATAATAGGCTATCGATATCCTGAAAATTTTATTTTTTAAAGATTGTAAATATATTAAAATTTTGCTATAGGAATGCTAAAGAGTGGCGAGACAAATTACTCTGGTTGTAGTGCCTAAAATTGTTTGAGTTATATTTAGCGAAAAGGATGCTTATTATATTATATTTAATATTCAGAGAGTTAATCTGTTTGTTATGCTGTACATGATTTGAAGTCAGATGGGTTTCAGTAATTAATACTACGTTCTTCAACTCTGGAAGGTTTTTGATGATGCAATTGCAATCTGTATCATGCGTATTGTTATTTATGCACAAATATTAGATTTGAAAGTTTCTTTTCGCAATAATAACGTCCTATTGCTTACTTGTGGCGTACCTTCTATAATAGCCTTTCTCTGTGAGAAACCCTGAAGTCTTATCTTGTGAATACATCGGGCACTGCGCCTCAATAGCACAATAGATGTAATTAGGCCTGTCCACTTTTCGAAAGCAAACCTCCTTGTTCTCTGGGCACCGTCCTCGCTTTGTGGCACAAAAGCAAATGTCCGTCGTATGGGGTGACACTAATGACCGCTGCTATGGATTATAGAAGCGGAATTTATTATTTAAAAAGCTATTAGCTGTACACTTCGTCGTCTGTGTAATTTACGAAAGAACTACGCCTTGAATAATGACACAACAGCGAAATTTTTTTCTTGGGCCTTGAATTTTTAAAAATAAAAGTTAAAAATACTGGGAAAAGATTTTTATATTAATTAACAGAATATCTGAACGCAGTTACTCTCATGATTTGAGATATCACTCTCAGACAAGAAATGTAATGATTATTGCCTTATAAATGTAAGCACTAAATTTATAATAACTTTCTATATAAGGGAACTCGAGGCGGAACGGGATAGCGGAATACGATGGGATACCCTACTTATTTTTACTGTATAGTTTTGGAGGTTATTAAATATTAGTAGAAAATTGTAGCCGTGGAGGAAGACGTTCTGGCTGCCGACTTGAGTAAGTTCTGACTTCACCTTGTGAATGAACTCTAGTTTTGGCATCTTACATAAATGAATTTATAACTTTTGTAACATTTCGACAGAAAGTACTCTGCAAAATTGTTTTTCTTTTTTTTTTTGGTTAGCAGGCTACATTGAATTGAAAGGGGGAGATGTGGAAGGTAGAGCAAGGTAGCCAAGGGTTTACTGGTTTTTTTTGGGTAACAGGCTCACGCCCTTTCAAATGACGGGAGTCGAGTTTGCCGTGGGATCGCAGCATTCCCTTCTCCGTGTCTCCACCAGTTTTAGGAGGCAGTTGGCCCATCAGCAGACAACTCTTGCCTTATGCCCAAGGTCTTCGACCCCAGTACATATACCTCCTAAAACAGGTGAAGGTGTCTTGGCATGTGAGAACTTTGAAAACCCAGAGAGAGTACGAGGCATTCCCGACGTAATCAGGTGAGCCCCGCAGTCACTCTGGGGTGAAGCGCCTGCAAGTAAACTCCCACAGGCGCTCACAATTTACATATAAGGTTTAAACCTACTTATATTAAGGCTCGGTGAAAAAAAAACTTAAACTTGCCTGCGGGGTGGAACGGGATACTAGTGTATAAGGCAAAATGTAATATGTTCCTCTAGAAGAAAATGAAAAACTGACAAATTCACCTTATAAGAATTAATTAAAAAATTTTGTTCACAAAAATAATTGACTAAGAAAGAAAAGGAACGGAAAAATGTTAACAAAACTGTTCAGTTGCAAAAAGATCTCTTTCCAAAATGAAAAATAAGCAAGTGACCAACCGTATGCTAAATAAATATATGAAAGAAAACACAAAAGATGTTAAGATAATTATTAAATTAAATTTTATTGCACTAATTGTAAACACAAAAAGCATTCTATCACATTTGGCCCCTGAGGGTGGGGCTGAAAGGAAAAATTGTAAGATTCTCTTTAAATATTCATCAAAAATCTAAATTCCATGTTTTAAGTTACATTAATATTATATCATGTAAGTAATATAGTAAACTATTGTTGTATGTTTTTATGAAGTGAGTTTTCTTTTTCCATAATTTTAAAGGAATCGTTAAACATGAAGTATTCTGCTCCGATTTTTTCTAATTTAAATTTAATTTTATTCCGATCTGCCCTGTGTGAATAAACTAATGTTTTAAATTTAATTTTTTAAACTGTTACGAAGTGATTTTTCTTTTTCAATTATTTTAGAAAAATGTTGAACAATAAGCGCCCCGTTCCGCCCAGACTACCTCTAATTAGTATCCATCTATCTCCAGCTATTTATTGTTATTTTCTTCAGAGACGCAGGCAATTTTTATCTACCCTTCTTGCTCATGGATTGTTTATTAACACAATTTAGATGGCCCTTTCGTGATGAAGAGAAATCAGTGTCAAACAGCACATCTCCATTCTTGATACGCAAGAACTCTTGAATTTAAAATAAAATAAAGTGAAGTAAATCACTTCTTTGTCAATTATGCGTTCAGCACAGCCTCAAAGACAGCGGGACCCTGGCTCATTACACAGAAGAAACACAGCGATCAATCCATTATTAAGAGAGGGTGACCAATATTATAAACAAACCTGAAAATATAGTCAAGAAAATGATGGAATACGGTAGAGCACATTCGTATTCTCGTTCAGTATATGACAGTAATTTTCTGCAATGAATAACTACTGTCGCAACGGTGTCATGTACTGCGGGGTAGAATACTTTTCTCTGAATTGTTTATGAAAATTTTAAGTTACTTATTTCCCCTCCCCCATCATATTCCATCACATTCAGTATTACTGAAGATAATTTTTCAATATAATTAAATTAACCAAAGTTTTTGTTCCGGTCATAATTTTGGGACACACGGAATCTAATTTCTTCTAAAGTTAAGTTTTGAATAAATGCAAATACATATGAAGAGAGAAAATTTTACTTCATGAGACTGCATCCAGTAACGGCCATATTTAATTCTTTTTTCAAAGAAACGTTAAGTATTATTGATCATAATTTGATTAAGTCTTATATATTCTTCGATAAAGTATAATTGAACGACGGGTCAGTAGTCAATTAATTTCTATAGGAAATATTTTATGTACCTCCTCTTTTTGAAAATACTATGGCTATTAGTGTACAATAGTATTATGTATGAGAAATATTACTGTAATATGGGCCAAAAATTTCGTGCTGTCATTTTATATTTAACATAAGATTTATCTAAAATATGATTTCGATTTTGCATCTCGTATCGTTATTTTACTTTTCTTCAAGAATTTTAAATTACATATGATAGATGAATGAATTATTGATGATTTTGTATTCTAAATCGCCTCTATCATATATGAAGAAAAGAAATTACTTTTTTAAAACACATCTTTAATTTGTAAAATAAAGTCCCATATCACAGACTTTCGGAACTAAATATTTTAGGCAGTTATTGGTAATATTTCTAATGGTAAATCAATTCAAATTCAAAAACATCAATTTTTGTATATTGTGTAATGATTTTTTAAAAAGTAATTTTAAATTAATCAATATTTTTATTTACGACGCAAAATGTTCTAGTGTTTAAATTACTTTATTTGAAACAAGATAAATTTGTCATTTAATGTTTACATTTTAAGTTTTAAGCAGGTGATTTATAAAATTTATGAATTAAGTCTATTATAAATCAATAATATTTCTACAGCCTAAATAGTCAGAAATAAAGTTAAATTTACTGAGAAAAATTTGGTACGTAGTAATGATACGACGTTACATTCAGGTGAGGTAATAAATTATTATTCCATAAAATGATATTTTTTTAATGTGCTCAACGTACAAACATTGTGGCGGAAATGATGTATTAGTTTACTCAAGTAAATTATGTAGAATTTTATTCATTGTGGTACTCAATTAACGTGTTTATAATGACAACATTTGTTGGGAAAATGAGACATGAGGTGACGCTATAGTTGTAAAAAGTAAACAATTTTCCGTTAGTTCCGCACTTCTCTGATTGGTCGTGCCTCGATACTTTATGTGGTCTAAATTGTTGGGTGACACTGTATATTTTTTAAATGATCTTTATCTAACCCGAATCCGCATGCATTAGCATAACTCTTGAGAAAAGCTTTTTGTGCAGTGGAAGAGTTAATTGTTCCGCCATCGGAAGCCTTGAAGGCGCACGCAACCCTCACACTACCAACTTCATGACAAATCCATTGTCTAGAAAATTTTGAAGATCAATAACCTTTTCACCAGAAGGGACTAAATTAACGCCAATTACATTCAAATTAGGGAAAATGATCGGTTCTCTAAATAATATACGATTAATACTCAGAAATCAGTAATTTAAGGTACTGCTATTTTCGGTTGATAGTTGGTAATTGCATTCTGCATTTGAAAAAATAAAAAATAATCCGTATTTTGGTTATGACGATGTTTTGCGAATGTGACATACACAAAACATTACGTTTAGTGCGCATAAAAGGAATGAGAATTATCGGAGAAGAAGATTTATCGCCAGTGGTAAATTTATCTGATTCCTTCCTAAACACATTTTCTGTTAATAATGACATTGACACACACTAAGAATATTATTCCTTATGGGCTGCCACATTTCGTAATGATTGTCACTTGGATTTATTTAACTCTGGTTTAGTTAATTACATCAGTACTAGTTTAATTGGTGTCCGTGTGCTGGGGGCTTGCGTTTGTTTGTTAAAAGGGTGAGAAAGAGATGCAGAAAGAGAGAGATAGAAAGAGAGTACGTAAGACAGCATGGAAGCTGGAGAGCAATCGGGCAGTGGCGCGCAATCGTCGGACAAATAAAATATTCGTCCCCAGGGCGCGACGGCAAATCAAGGCCCTGTCCTGACAATCGATGCGGCTTCCTTGCCATCTCGTCATCTCTGACCAGCTTCCAATCCTCCTTGCTCTGTAGTCGGTCTCGAACTAGTACTCACGTGGGCTACACAGAAACATTTTTTAAATGTGGATAGTATAAATGTGAATTAAATATTTTATAGCGAAACTATGATAATCACTTTTTAATTTTCAAAAATATATAATACATTCAGTGCTACCACTTAATCCCACCGATCAAGATCTCCTCCACCCTCGGTGCTCAAATACTGTCCATTTCAAACAAGTTTATTTCATCTGTTTGCCACAATGTACTATCAGTTCACTGTCATTATAGCATCATACCCTCCATCACGACGGTCAGACATTTTTTAATGTTTTGCATCTACTTCTTTAATCATATGTAGTTCTTTCCCAACGTTTTTCAAATTGAGTCCACCATCGAATTCACATAATTAGAATTTTTTTCATAAAATATGTGTAATGCTCCATCAGTGTTTTCTGGTTCAGTTTTGTGTTCTATTCCACAAGCCTATTTTTTAGCTCTGATTCGAAAAGTGACCATTTCTTTCCATCACGTTAGGACTTATCACAGACCAGAATTTTCAAAATTTGTAAAATGTGGGTAAAATTGAGAAAAATGAGGCTTCAAACGAAACGTAAAATGACGTAAGTTACCTACTTATGGTTGGGCGAAAAGTGGTCCCAAAAAAAAGACCTACCTCATGAAATTTATTTCAATAAATAAATTAAACATTTATCTTATTTTTTTGGAATTTTAATTAGAAATTTAGGAGCCCTCCTCTTCAGGTTCCAAAACTATTTAGCTTCAGGAATACATAGTATAAGCCAAAAAAATTAATAAATTATAAGAAATAAATGTTTTATTTTTTGTCTCATATTTTTACAAGTTTTTGAAAAAATGCTGACGTGATGAAATAAACCCTTCTATTTAGCGCTAAAAGGATACGATATAACAAATTATCACAAACTATGGAAAGGTTCTGTTATTGGCAAATTATATTGTGGGCAACGTAACTGCTTTAAATCTTTCTTTCTTCAACATAAATGATGAATCCAGGATTTTATGCATTATATCATAGAAGAATTGAAGGTGTTAAACATTTTTCTGCAGATATTAGGAGTATTAAGAGCCGGAAAATAATATTTCTTATGAAAACTATTAAATAATATCGCGATTGATAAAGGATCTGAGATGTTGAAAGAAACGTAACCGGCATAAGAATAAATTTCTCGGAAAAAAATATTACAAAAGTTAAATGTAAATGAGAAAAAGATTTGAATGTTGTATATTTAATGTAGTAAAAACTGTCGAAACAGGTTTCACCAATTCGAGTATTCCCATTATCTTCTCTACATCATACTTATTTTGCCTGTCTGTTCTGTCCGGAAGGAGTTAAAAGTCCACAGCACCGTGTTCTAAATATAGCATATGACCCACAATGACGAGGTGCCTTGTTTTGTGTTAAATGTTCTTCAAATAAAAGTGGCGTGCTATTGTGTGGAGTGGCTTGTTAATCAAGATTTGGATCACTTACGTCGGCGGCAGATGAATGGATATATTCAGTAAATGTGACGGCCCCCTTAATTGTGTCGTGTGACATGACGAGGCTACTTGTCACCTTTTTTGGTCGCGAAGACGACGAGGTCCGAGGAAGCAATCAATGTAAATGCTTCTAGAAGCATGACAAACTGGGGCCATAAATATTAATGTTATTGGAATATTAGTAGGTGGGCGTGGCCGTCGCCGCCCATCACGTTGGCGAGTGACATAGCAGCGACACCTGGCCGCAAAAACCCGGCTGCGTTCTACATAATTCATCGCCAAGTGCGCATTAGAAAGTAATTAGGCGATTCGTGCCGCACGGCCCGACGTAATGACTCACTCTAGCGCCCGCCATTAGCGTCTATGAACAAAGGGAGCAGCGCGCTCTAACCTCCCAATATGCGAGCCGGACACCCAAGTCACGGATTACAGGGGAGACACTTTAATATTGTCTTAGGAAACATCACCTACTCATTTATTTTTTGATTTAAAATCCTCAGTACCTGTCCATAAATCGTAATGAGCCCTAAGATACTAATTTTGAAGTATTCTTACTAGATCCTTGGAAAACAAATTCGAGTGAAAACCCAAGAATTTGAAATTTGCTTTTTTTTGTAATTTATAATTACCATTAGTGACTATCAGTATCTATGAAATTATACCAAGCTTCAGAGGTGAACTGTGTTGGCCCTTAAAGCGCCACTAACCCCCGACGCGAAATACTTATTTATACACTTTTGTAGAAAACCTCACAATTCACCCATAAAACACACGAAGCATGATTTTTAATGCATTGAATGTCACAATTACTGGACCTATCAGATAAATTGTATCACAAGGTAATACTAGAGAAAATTTCTGCAATAGTATTTACTATACGAAAATTAATATTTATAACTTTGAGGAATATCTATCTCACCAAATGAGCTTCAGTTCAGAATTCTCTCAACGTGGCCCGCTGGAGCGACAGCTGAGTCCTCGATTCCCAGGGTGGTTTTGCGGGTGACAGCCGTCAACCACGTTAACAGTTGCTGGTATTGAGACTCAGTGGACGTTGTTGCCGAGAATACTTGGTTCTGGTTTTGTACGAAGATACGGTAGCCGAGTATACTTTGTTTCCTGCGTTCTGACAAGTTGACACGTGAACCGTTGGTTATTAATCTCAAAATCTTTTGCACTTGGCTGAAAGTATGATACGATTTAAAACAAGTGACGAGGATATACGTAAAAAAGTATTAATAATTCTTAACATTCAGTTTCATGAAATATATATTTATATAAATGTTGTTCATGTGCCACAATGTACCGAAAACGACGGGAAATTGCCAAATAGCTGAAATACACCACTTTTTTCTATTTGAACTGAAAATTGCTTTTAATATAATAATATCAACATCCTTTATATTACAACAGCCATTTAGAGGTTACTTTTTACAACCGAATATTTATTTCCGTCGTTTGTGGCAATGTTCGGAATTGTACGTAAATATATTCTTAGATAAGGACACTTTATGCTGTGTAAGACTAAGTTTAGATATGCAAATTATCTCAAAATTTTGTGTGCCTGGAAACAAATTAACAGCAATTAGAGTCTGTCATCTGGATTCCGTTTAGCAAAATATCTTATTTCGTGTAATCTGGAAGATTAGAATAATTTACATATTCCGAGGTACAGTTGTACATCTTTATATCTGCTTGAAGAAATAACCTTTTGTATTGGAACCAGCACTTCGTGATCTTCATCTTCATTCATTGTGCAGTTAAGTTCTTGTTTCTCATGGAACCCCACTGAGCCACAATTAGCAACCGGTAAGACGCTCGAGCGTAGATGAGCCTATTAGTAAAGCGTTCATGACTCAAAGCTCCGATTTTATTTTTTCCCCCTTCTGCGGAAACTCATTGAAGGGGTTAGGGAAAGGGGAGGAGGCGGGCTTTCTGTATTCCATCAATTTAGAATTCTAAAGCCTTTCCTTCGACACACGTATACGTACACCGCCCCCACCCCTTCCCCGTCCCCAATCACAATCTGCCGACTCGCACACAAATTAACACGCACGCACACACGAACGCGAGACTAAACGTTCAAATTCGACGCCATAGCCGCCATTTTTAATTCAATTTGCACTTGGCCAGGCGCTCGACGTGGCTCACAAAAGCGCCCCCTACCGGCGGACGTGGAACTCCCTCCCTCCCCTCGCCCCCTTGCGTTTTAACAATTGGAATGAGCCGGCGGCTGCTGCCGGACACGGTGAAATAAAAGAGAGAGAACCATTTAGTTCGTACATTTAGCTTCTATAACTCACGCGACGGACAAATTAAAACAGAAAACGTGGGCTTGCCGTCAAAATTGTTGTTCATTAGATTTGCGAATTCTTTCATTGGGCGTCCCTTGTCTGTACGCATTGGTCAGTGCGGTTCTCCGTTAATTGTGGACCGTCGGGGGAGAAAAAAGTTAAAAAAAAAGTGTGTGCACTCGCAAGGGGAGAGAAACCAACCAGACTCTGTAAACAGACGGCGTTCGTTGTGGACGTCGCCGCGAAACGCCGTGGTCTCCGCGGAGGCCAAATAAGATCAGCCTCGACGCGTTCAGATTGCAGGGGATCGTCTGCTAAAGCGACGTGGGGAAGGCAGTGTTGTCCTACTTGACTAGTTTTCACAGAAATTCTACATTAGAATATATCCTGGACACTGATTGTTCAAGCGCACAGCCAATAAGTCACAACGTACCAAATGATTCCAACTGAATATTTGAAATTCAGTGAGATAATAAAGGTTTTTTTTATGTGTCAGTAATGAAATAATTTTTCCACGTATTATTACTGTTTATTCATTGCGACGGAAAGCTGCAGGCTAGGTCGAATCTTTGATTCTGAAAAATTCGTTATCTAGAAACGAACGAAAGTTTTTTCTTTTTAGTAAAAGTAATATCATTCAGATAATATTATCTTTTATTCAAAAGATGTAGCTTCTGTCAAAATACTATTAGTCTCTTTGAAAGTGCTTTTGTTTCGTGCCTATCCCTTTCTGTTATATTCATGTGACTATTAACTCATCTTTTAACTTTTCTCTGGGTTTTATGAAAAAATTCGAAACTAATGAGTTTATTTGATTTAACGTTGCCTAAGAACTGTTTGAATCGTTGGCTGAATAGTGTAAATTATCAGGAATTTGGGAGCATGTAAACCTACAATTGAAAATATAATAAGAAAATAATGTGATTCGTGTATTTCAAAAGTTCAACGGGAAAGAATAAAAGCGACTATACTTCCTCGGAATGTTTGTAAGAATAATACATGGACTCAAAGCGTGTTCCCAATACGACAAAACACGAATGTAAATAAAAGCGCAGAAAGAATTTGCTACGTAGGTCCGCCGCACAATAAATCCCAACGACCATCGAGATATTATTTGAGGGAGTTGTGCGCGTCTATTAAATGTTGGGCATATCCCACGTGAAGACGCTGGGAATTCTTTTACGAGCAGGCGCGTGTTTAGATTCGGAGGCGCCGGACGCCTGAGCGCTGTCGCTACTTTGCAAATGTATGCAAACGGCGTTAGGGGGAAAGTGGGCATGTAATTGGCGCCCATCCCAGCCCGTCCGTCGCCTATTGATTGAGCGCTGTGAGAGGGGTAGGCGCCCAGCTGCTGCACCGGGAAAACTCGTAAAGGCATCCCCACGGCCAATATTAATATGCCTGTGAGCCTGCATCAGGAGGGCCGCACGTGCGGGGATTGCTAGGTACACGTCATCTCTTCAACAGGAAAACCCTTCACAGCCGCACTTTCCTTTCTTTTACCTGTCTTCACTGCTTTGGGAACTAATTCGACACTAATCGTCAGATTCCTCAGACTAAAAAATTAGGTTACGCCACCAAACCGAAAAAAAAATTGAAAACCTGCATAGTTACGAGTCCAACCGATATGACCCACTTATTCATTCCTTGAGACTGAACAGATCACTGCTCCGAGTGGATCAAATATTTCCACCACTAAGCGTACCCAGTGCTTACCTAACAAAGTTTACCATAACCGTTAGTTCAGAAGTAATACATTTGATGTAATTACCTGGAAAATATGATAGCCACTTGTCGACATCTTCACAATCCGTTATGAGTTTAACGGAATTAATCGTCAGAGCCTGGCGATGAACCTCATCAATTCGTTTCCGAATTACACTGTAAAATTATCCACTTATCAGCCAAAATCATTCCGAGTAAATGTTAATTTTTCAGATAAGTACGATTACAGACATGTTCTGAGCAGCTGAAGGACGTATCAAGGAAATGGGTTGGGTGATCCAAGATTGTATAACTTTACTGGCTAATTTGGTCGCTGTGGTACACTAGCACGTTCATGTAATTTTTCCAAAACTTGCCTACGATATAGTTCGTTAATTGTTTCACTTCTGGGTTCTCATTCTGTCCCAGTGATACCTTGGATAACGGCGTCCTTCCAGCTAACTCGTCTAATCGTTCTTTGCTCTTAGTAGCACAAAAGTCTCGTGAGAAACGTAAAGTAAGTGCTATGATCAGTTTTATAATGGACATTAAAAAAGACGATTATATTTCCCCGCTGACTGATTTGATCAACAGAGGTGTATCTATTCACAGCGGAGTAATACAGCTCTGGAATACAGAAAAATGTACTAAGATACAGCATCAGGTTCGTATTTTTTTATGTGACCACGTAGTAAGTGTTTTGAGATACTTGAATTATATCAACTTGTTACGCAATAAAATTATGATCCTACATCTCGTGTTATTGTTATTTTTGATAAACACAATCGCTTTGCCCAATAACATTAGAAACGGCGCTTTATTTATATTTCATGTTTTTATTTGAAGATTTATCAATTATCCATCAGATTATACTTGAGCTAATATCACAAGTAGTTAAAGTTAACTGGGAACTGTTGATGAAATGACTTAATTTTGAAAATATTACACAGGCTCTTTTAATCAGTTGCATTCTGCTTAATTCAGCTTTTGTGATTTCTTCTGATCTTCATCCATGAGGTATGAGACAGCATAAAATAAATCTTATGAGGACCATCAGGGAAGAGAAACGCTCTTGAGTATTTGTGAACGTCTTTTCTAAGTCCTGCTTAGCATAATGCAAGGGACCAGACAATAGCGCTCTGAAATGCTAAGTAATGAAGTGCTATTGGAAACACTTTGCACTCTCGCGTGTGTATACACTCTCTACCAACGCAAATTGCTAGATTCAATCTCTATAATTATTGCGAGTGGCGGGGGCCAATTTAAGAGATTGTTTTCCAGCATTGTGTACTTATTTTTCCTGTCTGTATCTCCCTCCCGTCCCCACTTTCCTTTTGAATCCAAGTTGATATAAAAAGTCGTCTCCATACGCGAGAGAGCTGCTCTGCGCGTGCGCGCTGCAGTGTTTCATTAGCTAATGCACCCCTTCCCCCTTTTCCCTCTTTTACTTCACCCCCTCCCCCACGAACCTCCCCCAACCCTCTCCGTCAGGCAACTGCAAGAATTTGTGCAGCCATGTTTGATTTCTTCCCGTAGACCTGGCACTTTCCTTTGAGCGCAAGCCAAATTGCCCAATTGTGAGTTATTGACATTTGAATTGTTAACACCAATTATTGTGTTGTGTACGTTCTGGTTTTAAATCGATGAGGTGTTCACGTGCGCGGAAACGGGGAAACATCAACATCACAAGTGCAGTGTTTGGACTACATTAAGCGTCGACAGATAACACTGAGGCCGTTTTGCTCAACTACTAACTCTACAACAAGAGCTCTTCTGATCCAACGCATAGAACCCAAAAGCGTCAAGCAATGCACACCGACAGTAAAACTAAATCATTCTTTAAATGAAGATTCATCTCCTCCATGGACGTTATTCTCATGTTGAGGTTCATGGCAAGACAATATGTAACAATAGTTGTCACTGACAATGCTAGTGGCTGCAAATTCGCCAGGAATTCCTTTGTTACTATCCCAAACGTTAAGGTTTATACCCGAAAAGTGGATAAGAATTACTCCGAGAGAAGCGTATTTTGAACTAGAAAATTGTAGAAAAACGAGCTCTTATGATTGATCTTCATGAGGTTTTTTTTGCGGACTACGGATTGTCGACATTGCAACTGCAGGGTGTCAATAGTGCCTTGCAGTAAGTCAATTTCCTTTTCAGATTGAGCAACTTCACACGAATATCTTAAGTGTAAATCAAATAACAGTCTTGATGTGACTTGAATTGACATGGATGTTGCATCAGTATACTTTATCAGTCTCATCAATAGATGTTCAAATCTCAGTTTTATATAGTCCGCCTGAGCCACACAGATTTCTTGACTAGTGAAAGTTGACATCATTATCGTGGTAATGGATCATGTAGGTCCCATTTATCAGATGGAATCGAGGATTATGCGAGACAATTTTATTTCAAAGTCCTGAAAAGCAATAATTGAACCATAGATTAGCTAATACCCCGGAAGTGTCGAGTGACACCTGAAGGGATGGTTCTGATTACGTATAGCGACGACTATTTGCAGTCTTAATTGAAGCCACCGTAATCAGCGCCTCCGGGACCGTGTAGGCCGCATCATTAGCTCCCTTCCCCCGAAGCC
Source organism: Eucriotettix oculatus (assembly GCA_034510155.1). NCBI lineage: Eukaryota > Metazoa > Arthropoda > Insecta > Orthoptera > Tetrigidae > Eucriotettix > Eucriotettix oculatus. The sequence goes on from CM067381.1 coordinate 51,299,262, forward strand.
AATTACCCATTCTGATGTACTATCGGTACATTTCTTAAATTCTCATTAGAACGTGAACGGAACACGACCCCGAGCCCCCTGCAAGAAAGATAATCAGAGTTAAAAACGGCGCTCGCTATCTCCGGATTCCATCTCGCCGGAGCACAATTAAAGCTCACCGTAACAAGCGACTGGGTGAAGATCGATTTATCTCCTCGCCTCGCCGCCACGGCTGTCTTTGTGGACCAACCAGCCTCGTTACACCGTGAGAAAACCGACAAACCACCTTGCATCCGTTCATCCCTCGCCCGAGTTTTAGTCTGAGGCTGGGATACATCTCGACGCACCACAGTTCACGGTCCAGCGCTGTGCCTGCCTCGTTTTAAGTTTTTATGCCATGAAGCTTATGATTTCATATTTTTCATAAAACGCCACAGACTTAGATTCCATTCTCAAGGTGGTAGGCCCACTAAGAGTATGTGTGGTTTTGTACCTGATTTCCGTTTTCTATCTTTTCTTCCAATCACTGAAGCAAATATTGGAAAGGAGTTTCATATACAGACATTGAAGCTTAGTTCATTCTCTAAAGCTCACTAAAATTTACTCATTTTTACGATAGGAGTCGAATCATATCTGCAAGACGTACGAGTATTCAGGAATAACAAAAACAGTAAACCCTTAGATTGAGACTTATTTCTGAACTATTAGTCCTTGGTTGAGATCATTAGGATACGTCGTTACATATAATTACTACCATGAAACTTCTCTAATCCATAATTTAATTCAAATTACATGCAATGCATCAGAATCTCGAGCTTCACGGAAATTGTCAGGTGTAAAATTCATTTAAAAACAAACGTGAGTGATACAAAAACTATTAATGTCATCAAAGGTTACCAAGCAAATGTAATCCGTCAATTTGAAGGACCATCACCTTCGTATTGCGGCCCTCACACCATTCTCCACAACAGTCCTTGCTGTTATTTGTTACAGTCCACTAAAAACAATGTCATAAAATTTATAATCAATAAATAGAGTCCAAAAAACACACTACTTGTTACTAACATTGCAATGTAATATTTTACATACAATTATTTTTATTAAATAATTCAAGTAAGACAAGACTTGATAAAAAAATATTTGCACAACATAAAATTTTTAGAAGCACAAACAAACTCATTTACAAACCGTAATTATAAAAGTATTTCGTCAGAGAGGCGAATCCCATCTCTGAAATCTGAACGTTACTTTAAAATTATTTTTAAATCAGTTACTAACGTTGATTTAGTTGGTAACTGTATTTTCGAGTACCTTCTGTAATCTTCTAGAATTAAATTTATGTTTGTGGTAAGACCAAATTATACGTTAAGCGATGCTATAATCCGAACGTTAAATTTGGTTAATGCTCTGGATATAAAAATATGAATTATCAAAATTGCTTATACATACTATTTTATTTATAAAATTTAAGTATATTAGATTTAAATTATTAATATAAATTTTGTTTTAAGATATATTATTATTTTTTGCTTAAGATAAACGTGGTAGTTTCGGTGCAATGCAATACAATTACAGAATACGATATATAGTATTAAAAAGGACCTAACATTAACGTCGATACAAGTCACGTTTAGGTTCAACAGAAACCCCATATTTTAAATATACAAGCCAATAAGATGAAAAATTTAAACAGAAAGTAAGTAGATGAGGTATAATGGAAACCAACGCTACTAGATGGAACAACTTATGTATCATGTATAGAAATGATCATTTTCTACAATTACAGTTCTCTTCAATGGGTAAAATTTTCAGATAGGATTGGAGAACGATATACTATTTTCGTAGGGACTTGAGCGAAATCTCAGTGACATCTAGCGGCACATTTATCCCAGTCTTATCTGCAATCCACGTTGTTGTTTGTTGATAACGTTTCCGTTACGTTCTGCTGAGTTTTTTTACAGTACCCTCTTCCTCCAGGACAGTTAAGATGGGCTACACTTGCTACCTTATGTCATGCTTTTACAGCAGACAATTAATTCTAAAATTTAACCGGCACTAATTACGAAAGAATACCGACATTCCACTAAAATTGAAACACACGAAAAAATCTTTCTTATGAGTTAGGAGGAAGTTTGGTCGCCATTAAAACAAGAAACGAACAACTTAGTTAGAAGCGATTTCAGGTTGAGAGCTGGTAGATAGGTGCCTGCCACTTTATGAAGTCGTGAACGAATGGGGTCATTAAGAAGAGATCGCGAAATTGAATTAGTTCGCGGAACAGTTGTGCGGGTTTGTCTGCGTTGGATGACCTCCTACAGGGAAAATGAGAAAGATGGACGGATACTCATTTGGCTAAGGTAAAAAGAATCATTTAAAATTTTAGTGTGATTGGCAACTGAAATTAAATACTGTAAAATATAGAACCTGAAGCGACTAAATAGAAAAAAAGCGCTCTTATAAGGTTCACAAAAGCTTAGTAATTAATTACAAACATGGAAAAGCGTAGTTTTGTGAATACTAAATAAGTTTTTACCTCTTTTTTTTCCACCAAGGTCTTGCAGAATATGTCTCCCAATGATTTTGATAAAGCTAGTTTTTTTAACCAAGGCTGAGTATATCAAAGTCTATAGTCTTCTTTCAACTATTAACGCCGTTGGTTTTATACTAACTGCAGTTTTCTCCTCAAGATTTTCAATTAAATATATAATACTTTAGTTTCTGCTAGTGAATATTCTCAAAGGTGCGTCATAAATGTTATTTTTATTGGCCCAGGATATATGGTAAAAAAAATTTATATCTCGCAGCTATATTACTAGTTCATGCCCGGCTCGATGCGATTATAAAGAAAATGCCGATGACGTCATAATACTTCACTTGTTAAAAATTTCTAATATTTTTCTCAGGGTTAATACGTAGCTTTACTTGCGACAAATTAATAAAATTTACATGAATTTTCACAAAAATATTTAAAAAGTTTGAATGAGCCAACACAATCGACACTATATAAATCAAACGTTTTTACTCTTGGTGCATATTAAATATCCGTTGTTCCGAACCGAAATATTTCCATCAATCTCTGCGGTTTAAGACTCGTCTCTCTCCACATGTATTTAGTTTAAAATCACGCAAGCTCCGTTACAATATCCGCCATCTGATCTCCAGAGATTACACTCCTCACCCCAAAGGTGATATTTTTTCCCCTCCGTCTTAGGCAAAGATATATTTCTTTTACAGTCATTAAAAGTTTGCTAAATACTTGAACAGATTGTTTGCAAACTCTCTGATTTAGGTGGCAGTGTTTTAATTTTTGAGCCAAAGTAATTTTATTGCATGTACATTTAAAATCAATTGATTCTGAACTAATAAAATCTATCAAAACAATTTCAAAGTCAAGGGTAACACTTTTAAGGAAAATTAATTATGTAAAACATATATTAGTATAATATTATTAATAACGTTTCCCATATATCACATCGTGTATTTATAATGTATAATTATAATGTATGCAAGCACTATTCTACTCTCTGAAATTCGTACGTTTTCTAAACATTACTACGTATTTTTTTATGTCTTAAATATAAACTTATTAGGTTTTTGTGTATAGCTAGCAGGACAGTTCCTGTCAGTGAAACTGCTAATTGCTGACAACAACCTATTAATTACGCCCCGTGATTATATATCCATTCTTGTTTAAAACAAAAGGTGTTAAATGTTAATGAATCAGTTCATTAAATGAACCAAAACGTAACGATTATTCGACAGAACGGACCGGAAAAGTGCGCATGCAGTGCTAAAGCAAAATTGTGAAACAATGAGTCCCACTATTGGATTATTTGGTTGCCTAACCACCGAAACCATAACGATCTGTATTGGCGGCGGCAAGAATCGGCTATTATTTGCCTTGTTAATCTGTTCGCTGACGTTGCATGCTAATAGCAGTGAATTGTGTGGCCATTTAAGAGCTTTTTTAAACCTCAGCGCCCGTGTTTTTGCGCAGTTTGCCCCTGCCAACTATGCTACCGCGAATGACACCCATTTTCCATTATGGTTTATGGGGAAGAGCCTACGGAATTCACTTCTGCTTCTTCTGAAACTATGAACAGACTCATCTGCTGCTATTTCACGAATGTTGTTATTTTAGTGGCTAACACAAATTACGAATAAGTAAATTCACAGACGTAGTTATTTATCTGTATTTCTTACTTTATTCTTAAAAGAGTACTCAGGAATTATTTTATTTACTCAAACCTTACAAGAATAAAATTACTTAATGAATAACACAGTCAATTTAGCTAATTAACTGTTAATTGAAATAAAATTCAGAACGTATTTTAACATATCCCAACGTGTCGTTCCTTTTTTCCTGTTATAAATATATATTTATCGATATAAATTCTGACTAAATTAGTTGTTACTTAATTTTTTATAGAAATCGGTAATTATAAACTATTAATTTGTTAGGTAGGTTTGAAAAGCAAGTATATTTGGCGATATATTGTAATTTCTAATATGAATTTGAATTACTGACAAGTAATGGGTGAAAAAATATGAAATTAATTCCACTACAGTTTTAATGAATGAACGTGGCTATCAGACTATTTGAATTCTATCAGGAATAATAAATAAACGAAAATTACGTATTCGTACCTGTTGGGCCACGAAATAAAGTCATCGTTAAAAGAAGCTGGAGTCCTTTGCCGGTATAGGACAACGAACACTCTTCAGCTTAGGCTTAAGAATTTTTAAATAAATTATTTTATAGGGTCACAGACCCTCTTCACCTCAAGTTAAGAATATTTTAAAAAATTATGGTATAGGGCCGCTAACCCTATTCACCTAAGTCAAGAATTTTTAAAAAAAATAAAAGATTGTATGGGTCCACGAACCCTCTTCAGATTAGATTTAAAATTTAAAAACAATTATTGTACGGGGCCACGGACCCTCTTCAGCTTAGATTTAAAACTTTTTAAAAAATGATTGCATATGGCCACGGATCCTCTTTACCATGGGGTTAATATTTTTAAAAATTCTTGAAGCGGATTGAAGGACACATACTTTTTATTAATGAATAAGGCTACGCTTTTGTATTTATATTTATAATTTTTAATTTACGGGGTGGGAATTTCTTTTATAAGGACGTTAATGCTGCAAGGTTGATCTAAATGTTTTAATACAGTTTCAGTTAGTTCTGTATCACCCATATAGAGGTCTATTTTCTCTAAAAAGGGAATAGCTTTGCAGTTATTTATTTGTGTTAAAAATGCATTAAGACTGCAAAAGTTTGATTCACGTGTGTAAATTTTATGAATCAATAAATTAATTTTATTAAAGAATTAATGAATATAGAAACTGTTAACTTTAATTACACAAACTTTAAGTAATAGGCAGTTTAGTACGTCCCGATCATTACAAACAGTAATGTTTTATGAGCAAATTTTCTTTCTTTGTTTTTCATTGGGTCCTTAGTACTACAGCTTCGTTTCTTATTTCCTTTAACGATTTTTTTTTGGATACGTGAAAGGGAAAGTGTCAATTTTTTAGAACTGCTTGGATGAAGTAAGAAATATTTCCGGAGGAAATTTGAGGTTGCAACGTGTCTCATTCCTGAGCAATGGAACGTACTGTGAGGTGTTCTCCTCCTCTTCTCGACAGAGCAGCTATTTGGTGCCACAACAAAGCCTCACTCAGAGGCGCGAGGTGTGAATATTTGATAAGAAACAATGGCGTCCGCTCGCAACAATGAGAGCAGCTAATGTTGACGTACGACGTCTGGGTAATGAGAGTGCCGGCCAAATTACGTCCCGGCGACGACGAGCAGTTAAAATAATTAGTGTAAGTAAACGTTTAGCAGCGACGCAGCAGCAATTGTTTGCGGGGGCCTCGTAATGGTGTAGTTACACAAAACAGTCCCCGGGGGCGCCCTCTGCTCCTACCTCCTACCTGCGCCTCTGCCCGATCTTCGTGCCATCTATTATGAGCGTAGCTCACCAACCACTCAACTACGGAAAAATGCCTATTCCCTATTCCTCAACGAATTCAGCCTAGTCAGTCTTTCATGCAATTCCTAACCGAGCAACAAGTTTCTTTCGGAGAAAATCCTTTACAAATAAGGCTTAATCTCGCTAAATATTTCATTTGTATAATTAAATATTAATATTAATTTAATAATCTAATGAAACAGAGATGTGTTTCCTTTGTAACTGTTTACGGAGTTAATTTACTGTTTTGATTGCTATATAATAAATATTTATCGGCATTATTTAATAAATTGCCATTTAAATTAGTCTGCTTATAATTTGACTCCACTATTCATTACATTTTTATTTCTAGCCTTTCGATTATCCGCATCTAGTTTCTCCCTTGTATTTTTTTTGGTCTCCCAATAACACTGAAGGTTTACAAATATACGAGAGTATAACAGTCAGAATAAATTCTCGTTTCTCTGAGATTATTAAATATCCATCACAATTCCATTTATAAGAATAGTTGACTTAGTTAACCTGACTAAATATTCAAAAGCGATCACCTTGAATCAGTTCATTCGCTTCGCAGAGAAATGATTAAAACAGCATGGAAAGTGTAAGACATCATTATAATAATTGATATAATTATTCCAGAAGCTTAATTTTTTACAATTCGGTTTTATTAAGATAAGTATTTCTGAGATACTTCATTATAATTAATAAATTAATAATCATAAACTTTTTCGTGCACTCTATCAGGTTGAATAAGAACTTTATGTTTCCACGCTGACCAAATATTACAAATTTCTGTTTCATAATGTTAAACACATTGATATAAAATCACAACAGAATTTTTTAGCTTAGTAAATAAAGTTATGTAACAGAAAACCTTGTAAAATTCCATGAAACGAAGGGAACAATATAACAAATCAAATTTGCATATTTAGATAAATTTTAAAATATAAATCAAATAGATAAACAAACATATACAATGATATTCAATAATATATTGTTTTCCCAATTCATGTTCCTTACATTATGTAATGTATGTTTTGTAACTTATGGTTTCATTATATATTAAATTGTTTTTCTAGCTGTTTATTTAACAGGATAACATTAATACAAATTAAATTTTAATCGAATCAGATTTATTTGCAATATTTTATTGCTTTTCCTCATACAATGTGTGACATAAGGTGGTGTTTTCACTTTTTGATATATTTTATATCTAAATTTTTATTTAAAAAGTAGTATATTTAAAGGTTTCATCGTTCCCTTAACCTGTTGAAAGTCTGATCTACTATCTACTATTTTTTTGCTAGGCAGGATAAAATAGTGTATTCTGTAATAAGAAAAAAGTAGAATCAGTGAATTTTATATTAGAGATAAAATTTTACTTATTATAATATTCTTATCCAACCTGATGAGAGTACAAAAATACACGGAAATGCTGATTATTATTGATTAATAAAATATTTGAACTATAATAGCCTGTTGAAATGATCGTTAAATTAAATTAAAAATGAATTATTAATAAATGTTTCGTAAAACGAAATTTAAGAGAGACAATATGTCGTAATGATATTTCTGTTTCCCACGGATCGGTGAGATTTTTTGATACGAGTATGACACTAGTTCACGTGCAAATAATCTTATTTTTTTAACTGCGGGATGGCTCCCATTGCGTGCTGATCGAGATCTGTTGGTTCCATCCCGGGGACTTGATCACACTTCTGCTGTATGCGATGTGGAGGCGACCTGCAGCAGGTGAGGCAGAGCCAGGCCCTAAGGCCGCGCGCCTAACGAAGCTGCATTATAATATTCAAATGAGCACAGCGGACGATGACCTCCAACACCAAGGACGTTGCCATTCGCTCTTCAACAATAACCGCGAAAATATTATCAACTCGTTTTATGACTCAATTAAGTTGTCAATACCAAGGTTCCCTTGTCTTAGTTCCTCTCTGTTGCTTTCCTAGCGAGTTAATAAATCATTCGAAATTACGAGCACCTAAAGTGTGTTAGTGCCGACAGGCGCAACATTTGACGTTTCCTTTTCCCATTCAGTATAATTAGTAGACGAAGAGTTACTTGGTGATTTGAGGAGCGTAACTATAAATAAAGTGAAATAATTGTAAGTAAAGGGAGGTAATAATAATGAGACTGTCATGAAATTTCCACCGGAAAAAAATTTGAAGCAGAATAATTATCTACTGTTGTTCAACAATTTGGTTCAGTTGATTACGATTTGGTATGGGACCAAACTCAAGACGAATTCGTGTAGGATGCAAGTATTTACAACCCCCGAAATTAACACCTGGCAAGTATTACAAACCGTAATCACAGCTCAAATTACATGGCACCAGTCTACAAAAAATTGTAATAATCCTATCCCAAATTCAAAATTACTCAGTATGAGAGAAAAAATACACTGTTGATGTCATAAACATCATTTCTACAATTTTTCTCAGGGTGGTTTTACTTGCAACCAAATAAATCACTATACTACTAAATAAATGAAGCTTACGAAATTTTTCACAAAATATATTAATAAACTTTAAACTGTCCAATACAGTAACAAAATTTAGGAATCAAAATTTTTTACTAGTGGTGAAATAATATTTATCCCGGATTCATTGCTATATGTTTCACAATAAATTTCCTTGAATATATTAATTTTTTCAATCATTTCTCTTTTTATATTATTATTCAGGAACAGAAAACATCACAGATGTCCAGCTATCTTTCCTTTCTTCCTAGTACATGGGAAAAGATTTTTTTTCTTCTTTGTAGTCATACTACAAGATTCGTTAATTTCGAAAACATTTCAAATATGGCTTTACTGAAACAAATGTTTGCAAAGTTCATTGCTGTTGCAAATTTAACCTCAGTTCTGTTTAATTCGAAACACACACCGAAACAAAAATATAATTATAATCAGATAGAATTATTGAACTTGTTAAATAATATTATAATGTAACCGTTCTGAGACTCGTGCGAAATACCTAATAATAGATGCTAAAAATAAATAAAAGGTTTACTGTTCACAATAGATATAGTCAGAGTCATGGAAAATATTTCAAATTGCAAGTTTTTATCAGATTGCCTGTATTTTTATTATGCAAATTTGCTTCCTTCAGCCTTATTTGCCCCTCCAGTAATTTTTAACCGTATATTTTGATACGATCTTTGCAACATATGTTTTCCACTGTCATTTTTTTAATCGTTTCCAATGATATTACATGTTCAAAGATTATCTTTAGTACAGTTGGTTGTACAGCAATGCAAAGTTGGGTAAGAGTTGATCCCGAGTCCCGTGATGACTGAGGGGAGTAGGCGCCATATGGCAGGCAGGTGGCTAGGTGTGACCTAATTAACCAATGCGGAAGCGCCAGACTTATGAGTTGTCTAATTAGCGCCGTGCGGCCACTTCGGACCGGTTAGTGACGTCACCAGGAGAACTCGCCGGGACATGGGTCGGGTTCCGTTAGTCAGGGGTCATCCAAGAAAGTACACTCATTATGCACCCATGCTCAAACACCACGAACGAATGGCACAGCGAACTCTATCAGGAAATCAAAAAGTTGCAACTATGGCAAACGTGACATACATTACAATTATTATTACGGATTACAAGTGTTTGGCTATTTTTTGCGGCATGGAGGCAAGATCAGTAGAATTGCATCCAAAGTTTATCTCAGCTGTTTAGTTGCATGGTATGATCTTAATCGTATGATAGTATTACATTTATATTTTTAATTTGAATTGGAAATAGATTACAGATTATTAAAAATATTATTGTTGGGATGAACTGTCACGTTTGCCAAATTGATCATTGATAAATCTCTTCAAAGGAACTCTGGAAATTTTTAAAGTCAAATGAAACTATTTATTTTGAAACTTATTTAATCCTTTGTTTACAATACGTGTTTATTTATAATATATATGTAGCAACTATACATAAATGTTATATAGACATCTGATTCACTACATTAAGTGGTGTATTTAATTCCAGAATTGCCTTTTGTCGCTTGTGCCCGTTTTAGAAGGCTACGAAGAAATAGGTTTAGAAAAGAAGACCAATGGAAGAGTATTTAAAAAGGTTTTGTAAACTTATACATCGATAATCTCCACAGATTTAAACTTTTTACTTTCCGGTTGTTATTTTTTGTTAAAATATTTTTTTTCTTGACACACTAAGGATAAAATTATTAATCGTGATGAGTAATATTACAGCTATAATGATTCAAGTTATGATTTTGGAAATATATGCCTACATTTCTTATCCTCACTCTAAATAATAATATATTTTAACATTAGTCGTGTTTTTTATTTTTAGGAACAATGCCATTTCAGTGATTGGTGATTATCAACATTATAAACTCATTAATATGTAGATAGATTTTTTTTCTCCCTAGGAGTAAAGTATCGACTATTTGCACAATGCACTGTGAAAGTTTCTTAATTACTTTTACCCGAGTTTGGAGTTTTATTTAACCCATGATGCAAATCTTTATTGATGTGTCAGAATTCTCCGACTTTGCAGTAATTTGTGACGCGCGCGTTTACAATTAACAAAATATGTGTATTTTCTGCTGGATTCCCCTTTAATTTTGCTCTGAAATAATAAACTGATTGACGTAGTCCGTAATTTGCGCAACGGCCTGATTAAATTTAATCCTGTTAATTTATTCGATACTTCCGTTGCTGAGTAGGCACTTCATTGGCATATTTTTATGGTATTTTGAAATTTCAAGTTTTATTTATTGTGACAAGAGCTGCGAAGCATGGAGCTGCATGAATTATTAATATTAATTATGTGTAGTCACATATTTGTTTGAATTTTTGTGTATACTTTCTCTTATTTGACCCTTTAACCGATACGCCTCCGTATATATGAACTACAGTCTTAAAGCTTTCTGCGATTAAGTATTGTGTAAAATAATGTCGTATTTTTACTTTTAAAAAATCGTTTCTGGTACTGATAAGTGTGTTCAAATCTGTTCGTAATTGCTGTTGTTATATATAATTAAGATACCTAAATTTGAATCCAATCCGTGTAAAATCTAACGGACAAAGTGCATGCCGCGTAAAATTAAGCGGTCGGGCTAGTTTGTATTCTGAAATTTGCATCCCTTTTGGTCGCAGATAAATAGCATAGCCAACCAATATCTACCAGGGCTGTTTGTTTACGAAGTCTGTGGAATTGAGTTTAAAATCCGTGCAACTCAGTGTGTCGCCAACATAGGGAATTCATTCATGGCAGAACGCAGATCACTGTTAACTGTATACTAGAATTTTTTTTAGTAATAGTGGTGAAATTCTGTGCAAATTTACTTTTCTATTTCGATGAAAAATTATTACTTTTTGTGAGTAATGCCCTACTATTATTATACTTTAAAATCTATAGGCGATACTTAAATACACGTGACACGAACATTTTTTTTTTGGAATTTACTAACAAGCAATTGTTTGGAAAATAGTAATTTGATGATTTTCGACTGCAAATTTATTTTCTGTTTTGAAACTTGATATTTTTTCAAATGATGCTAAACATCACGAGGAATCGTTCTGATTTGGATTGTAAAGAGAAGTGGAGGGAGAGAGAGGGAAAGGAAGGGTAAGACAGTGAAAAAAGGGGTGCGTCTTTATGATTGATAACGCGGTGAAATTTCCCATAGGCCGTATTTCGTCTTCCTTCCTTCCGAAACAACAATTTGTTTTGGTGTCGGAGAGAGGTTACAAGTTAGGATGCATTGGTTGTCCGTGACTTGGCGTCTTTCGATGTCACTGCAAATCTTATACGAATTGCTTAATCATTTTCCAAACGCAGAAGAAATAATTTAATACATTTTACCTACTTTAAACAACCCATAATTTTCAGTAATAAAATATTTTTAAAAATTGGATAAAGCCGATTCCGTGGGCTTGGGACGTTTAAACCTTGTCTTTTGTTTCAACAAAGGGAATATTAGTAAGGGAAGTATTAATTACGTGTTCTAAAAGCTTTCTTCAAAATTGACTCGATGCACGATGCATCAAGTCACTTTTACGGAGTCCAAATTCTGGAATCCTGTCTCAATCTAAAGCACTGCTGATAGACTGAGTTCTCTTAGCATGTCTTGATGGCTATATAAAATTAAACATTCAGACGGAAACCAGAAATTAATAAGTACTTCAAATGGATATACAGTATTGGGTTTTAATGTTTTAAATAAAGAATTATATAAGAATGAAAATACATAAAATTTACCATTTATGAACGACAGTATACACTACTTGAATAAATTTTAATTTACAAAGCCGGCCTTTTCTTAACGGAGAAAAATATATACTTTACAATATTTACACAAAGATTTCTTACAAATTAGATGCATGAAATCATTTCTAGCGGGACTTGTCATAAAAGCAGAGACGCGGAATTGACAGTACTAGGAAATCGGAAAAAGGCTACAAATACTGTCATTACCTTATTCAGCTTAACTTGGAACATCGGCTATTTTTTATAGTTCATCATCTGTTACAAGATTTGTGATGAAACGTTGTTCACGAAAACATCTTACGAGTTGAGACAAATACAGAAGGATTTACGCAGCTTGCCATCGTTGAAGTTTTATTATGTAGCCTACATTGTAAGGTCTGTGAATCTGCCACTTCAGCATTTTCCTCTTCTATTTAAACCACGAATAATTATTTTTCTTTAATTGATCATTATTTAAAACATGGCAAGTGTTTCTTTTTCTGAGAGTGATAACGTTTATGTTCGGTCTCCGCTCGGAATGCTGTTAAAATAGTTGGGAACACGTCGCTTTGTTGGCACATTGTTGCTGTCTGCCGAGTGAATTGTCGCTGCGGTGTTAATTGTTTGCGTGTCGGGGTTCCCGAAGACAGGGAATTGATGTCGTCGAGTGGCGAGCTGAAATAGCCCTTTGGCACGGGGCCTCCAGGGTCTGCGAATCGAATCCACGTTGGGTTGCAGTAAAACGCACTCGAAAGCAGTGTCTGTGGTGTACATCACTGAGAACAGATGAAATTAGAATCCACACTTTCCATGCTATATTGTCGAATATTCCTATACGAGCGGTTAGGAATCTTTCAACCATTAGAGACCACATTTAAATTAGTCAGGAATAAAGGTGACCGCATAAGTTGATATACCTGTAACCCGACTTTTAGCGAAATTATTATTATAGCTTTTGCATTCTATACACACACCACAAAATGTCATTAAGTGATATATTCATTATTTAACATAAAAAGTTTCAAAATAGAAAATTTTTGTATTGATATTTTTTAATGTTTTTTAAGGAACAACTACATATTTAAATACGTTTCAAGTGAGTAAATTTTATTTAAAATTATTGTATTTTTGTTATTGAGTACCCAGAATGAATTAATTGGATGTACATTGCTTCATATGAAAACAATTGCATGTGTTTTGTATTTCTCCGATCGAGTTAGGACGTATTATCGACGAAAACCCAAGTTTTACTGTACTAACTTTAATGATGGCCGCACAATAAACTCACGGGGACTTCACGTTCTATGTGTCCTATACTAATGCGGCTTCGACAATGAGAACAATCGAAGGGTTAAAACAATTATTGCCATACCTTTGAACAAGTTTGAAAATAAAATAATCAAAGAATAAATCCAGAATAGTTTGACTTTAATACAATCACATTAAAGAATAATATTTCATGAAAGTAGAACACAACGTTTAGACCCAAATTTGGTTCAAGGCTCTATAGCGTGAATTAGTGTTTTAAATTTAAAAAAATTCCTAACTCTGGTATTGTATTCAATGAAATTCCTATGGTTTGGATTTTCTGCAGTATCAAAAGTAAAAAATTTGGATAAGATAATTTTAACAGGTTTGATTAATTTGTTTCATGTAATAGCAATAAATAATTATTATTTTATGAATACATTTCTAATGAGTTGTGCGTTACATACACATTGCAGCCGAAAGGGGAATCAGAATTTTTATAGTTATGACCCGGAAGATGTTACAAAACATTTGAACGATAGGAAGTGAAAAATTTTAGATTTAGAAAAATATATTTCAGAAATTTGGCTGGTTTACTCAGTGATGATTGAAGTCAGATAAATATCAGTATTACAGTGACCTTAATATTTTGCGTGTCATCCGCGAATAATTTAGAATTTGTGTAGAGTACCCAGACTTAATTTTCAATAAACAAGTGAATTAAACGTATACTTATTTAATTTCCTGTTCTTTTGTAAGCATGTCTTTGTGGCATGTTTGATGGTGTTCGTTCTCCATTACATGAGTGTTACAAGCTGTGAAACGAAGTGGCTCTCTGTAGCGATTCCTATCCGAGCGCAGCCCATTGACTTTGCACTAAGGCGTCTACTCCTCTCTGGGGACGCGCGCCGTCACACCAAAAAGAAACACAACAATAACACCTTCTCGCCGTAATTAATTCTAGCAGACCATTCCGACAAGCCTCCAGAAGAAATCGTCGGTTACTCCATAATAAGCAATGCTTTTAAATTATTATTTAAAACAGTTAAAACTCGGACGATTGTTTTGAAGCTAATGATTATTTATGGTCAGCCTAACGTTGATTCATCTTTAACGGAAATTACTGGAAATAACTTGTAATAAGCATTGTACAACTAGATGAAGTCTGCAAGGTATTATGACAAATTTAAATATTAAAATACAAGAAGGATCAAATGTTTTACAAAATACGTGTCCAAAGGTTATTATTGTAACAAATCACCCTTGAAGGTTAATACCCGTTAGAAGTTAGGATAACGGCGAAGAAAATTCTATGCAATTTGTTCGTAGCTGCTCTTGTGATCGCTGCCGTAAATTCAATAAAACTATTTTTAAAAATGTTATAAACGTACATTTTTATTAGCACACTACTCCACCATGTCAGAGAACATCACTACCAAGATACTTCTAACGGTTCGTGTGTTTTAATAATAATTTATAAAATTATTAATGTTATGTTAAGCAGCCCCCAATTTTTGATGACTCATTCTCGTTGTGTGCTATATATTAAGAAATGTGTTGTTCAATTAACTTGTCAGGTATCGTTAGTAACATTGTATGTGTCGAAGAGGTTCTTCTTACACTCCAAGGAAAATTGAAAGGGTTCTCAGGGGTGAACAATTTTCCTTCGGATCAGAATTAATTTCCTAGCGTAACACCAAACTGCATATTGACATTTAAATGGAAATATATTTGTAATAAAATTCAGGCTAATCAAATATTTCGGGGGTTTTATTAATGGCGGGTCGATGTAGAAATGGAATAAAAGAAGCTGTGTGTGAAGTATTAACGAAATTACTTTTCATTTCAAAGGACCTTTCAAATAAAAAAAGAATTTTTTTAATATATAACACACAGCTTGTTTTATTCTATTTCAACATTGACTCGCCATTATTGCAAAACTGTATAGATTCCGCTTTAGGCCTAGTAATTATTTTAATTTAAATGTTTAATTTTACGTCTGATTTATGCAATATTTAAATATAATTTCATGACCTAATTGTAATTTACTTTTAATACAAAAGGAACAATGTTTCGGTATGTATTTGTACCTTCTTTGGGTTTTTATCATAATTATCACCACAAGTTTACACTATCAGATACAACATATTTAGAAACATAACAATGTATTTTTTATGGTCTCCCGAGGCTCCTTTACAAATTCAACACTGGTTTACCACGTTATATTTGTAGAGTAGCCACGGGAGAACTTAAAACGTTGTAAAAGTTATGTTAGGTTTCTAAATATATTGTATGCGACTGTGTAAACTTGTGGATCACCACAATTATCAAATTATTAAAAAGCCGAAGAAGGAACAAATACGTACCAAAATTGAATATAATGTCTAAATAAGGTTATTAAATTGTATTTAATTATTTGAATTTCATTAATAATGGAAGTAATTTGGTTTTGCGTTTGGAAATTGTTATTTTACAAGTAATATAAATTACTATTTCATAAAACGGGTTTTATTATAACGTTATCAACAATTTTAATTGTAGTTTCGACAAAGATGTGACGAAAACATCATAATTAAATCTGAAGTAATTAAAATTCTAGATATCGCTTTATTCTATTTAAGATTTATTGGAGTAAAACATACTTTTGTGCTACTGAAATCAATTTCAATATTTTTAATCTTAATTATATTATTCTAAGACATCGGTTTGTGAAGTCGTAGGTAAATTAACCATTTATGAAAATGGATATTAGCAATGAGAAAATTCCCCAACTAAGCATATTTAATTTAAACAATATATGAACAGATCTGCAGCTATAGATAAATTTCCACGTGTATGAAACCCGTGCATTATAGACGAATTCGAATGTTGAAACCGAACACCAAAAATTGTCTCTACTTTAATTATTTATTTTTTTATTATAAGTCACATGAACCTTGCGGTCATTAGCGACTGATACATTTTTACGTCACATATTTACATAGAAAACATTTAATTGGTTGTCATAATTTGTTACGGAGCTATAGGTCATTAATAATATTTTTTTGTATAATGTATGGTGTTCGTATTGTTGAGTAAGACATTTATGACATACTCAGGTGATACATTCAATTTTATAAAAGATTATCTTTAATTTAAAATATTTGCTCGTATTTGACACAAAAGACGCAATAGAGGTTGACATCCAAGGTCGATAGTAGTAATTGGATCGACCTTCAAAAGTGTTTTACCTGGGCCACGACACACAACGAAAGTAAATGACACCGATGAAAATATTAAAGTTGGAGGTAAAACTGGGAAAGCCGAGGCTCGTACAGCCAGCCACCTGCTATGAGTCACACGGAGGAGGCGATGAATCTTAAAGGAGAAGAGGGGGCGGACAGACTACACGCGGAATATATATCAGCCTCAAGCGGCGGGAATTAAACCTTGGGCCAAATGGGTAACCTGTTGAAGAGCCCCTGAGGGCGGACATCCCTTACACTCCAAGGCCAATTGAAAGGGTCTACAGAGGTGAACGATTTTCCTTAGATCGGAGTTAATTTCCCAGTGCAACACCGAACGGCAATTTATAAATATAGACCTACATTTCGAATAAAATACAGGCTGCTCAATATCATTTCGAAATAAATTACGTAAATTGTTCTTGCTTAATAAATAAAATTTACAGAATTGATCCGAGAAACAAATAATTTAATTTAATTTATTTATGATAAGAGTAAATGCTTAGAAATTTGGCCGATCATCCTGTACATATATCTCGTCCAGATAGAATTGAAATTCTTAATCATTTTATTCGAAGTGTTCATTAAATATTATTATTGTATTCATACAATTATAGACAGGAGTAAAAGCGAATGAATGTGCAGTGTAGCTAGCTCGGAGCATGCGGTATTATATTCTTCTGTTTCAAAGAATTTAGCAATATTCCAAATAAAATATAGTATGGAATACATTTTTGTTGCTTAAATATAAAATTCATTAAATTTACAAGTTATTTGATAAGCAGACCAAATGGATGGATCAATTTCCTTATTATTATAAATAAAATTCATTATTTTTTTTGTAAAAAGAGCCCAAAATACGTACGTATTTGTGTTTGTATGTATTTTCCGCATGTAAATACAAACGCGTGGAGCAATTTCAATTAAATTTTGCACACATATTATTTGCGACTCGGAAATCACCTGTCGAGGTAGAACACTGCTACCTCTACTAGGGGCGGGAGTCAATATTGGAGAGGTTAATATTTTTACGGTGTTACCCGCGACACTATTTCTATCCATCCTACCCTAATGACATATATAACAACTACCAACTGTACCTTTACATGCGTGTAAGCGTGCGACGGCGGCAGCGACGACGACGTTCGCGAGACTCAAAAAGTATCATAACTCAAGTAAAATGTTTGTTATTTAATCTTTAGAATCCCGGGCATCGCCGGGCAGCCAGATAGTTCTAAATAATATTACTAGTCAATAGACTATAACAACAAGAGACACAAATTTGTTCTAAAATTATCGTGTTTATCGCAACATCAGCCCAATACAATTTATAACACATTTTTACACTCACTTTACCTATCTTGTTGAGGAAAAGCAGACAATAATTTAAGTAATCCAAGGTGCTTTCAATATTTTACGATTTGATACATCACTGAAACGAAAGGTGCGAAATCTTAACAAATGATTGATTTCAACTTGAGATGAGTGTGTTTTTTATTTTACTTTTACTTTTAAACAGGAAAAATTATTATTTATGGCCATAAATTATCTTCAGATCTGTGACATAAAATATTTTGAATTAAAACTTAAATAAAGGTATAAGAAAAATGAGAAATTTAGGCTATAAAAGTAATTTATGTTTTATTTTTGATAAACGTATTTTATTTTCAACTATATTTGTCGTATTGGTTGGCGGATAAAATAATTAAGTAGCATATTAACTATAAATATGGAATGATACGTTTTTTCTTCAACTCAGGAATTAACGCTGAGACTCACAACATTTCATTTTTAAAATAAATTTCTGGGGTCGGTCGGCAAACGGGAGAGTTGGAATTTCAGAGTGTTTGAGGCGGCTAGCAGCAGCAAATCACATCTGTAGCAAAGTTGAAGGAATGTTAAATGCCGTACTAAAGCCGAGTGTTTACGGAAGGCGGGACGCACTGCCAGTTTGACGTTTACTACAGCTTTATTCTGTAATTATTTTTAACTCGAGTGGTTGGCACGCGTGGAAACAGCTGCCTTCAGTTTTCTACTAAAATAACAACGAACAATTGCTGAGTGAGGGGCGGACTGCTGAATAAAGCATAAAATACCATTTTTCTGGTCAGAATAAAACAAACGTTTCTTTTCTGGGTGCTACAAGTACATGAGTGTGGAATATAGAAAGTATGCAAGGAATATATTTTTAGAAGCTTCACTTGTATTTTTACATTATTTTTAACAACTTCTCATGGAATTTGTTTGAAATGTGTGACTTACTAAGTTCAAACTGTGTTTTTAACCTTCTTCTTCTGCCAGAATTTATAATAGATTAATTAATTATTATTTTAATTATTAACCACTCAGTCTATTGTCAGCAAACAATTTTATATTGATTTAATGCATCTACGTTTCGTTCATGTCTGTGGAGTTTCTCAGGTAATTTTTAAATGGATAACAAGTACCCAAGAGCGGATAATTTTGCGTACGGGAAGACATAAATTATCCACTCTTAGATACATGTTTTCCGTTTAAAATTTACCTGATAAATTTCACAAATATGGACGAAACGTAGATGTATTAAATAAATATAAATTGTTTGCTGATAATTTGGCTGTATTGTTTATTTATACTTAATTGACAGACTTTATCTATTAGTGGCATCATTTTTTTTAATAATAATTCTAGTATGCACTCTTCGTAACGGTGTCACGCTTAATCCAGTAACGTTTTCGATAATTCTACTGTAATTTACTGTTATTATTTTTTATCTGTGCACTTTAGATCTTTTCCAGCCTTTCTTATAAAATCTTCCATTTAATTTTTGTTAGTGTTTAAAGAGTCTATAAGATTTTCTACTCAACTTGATATAAGGGAAGGTGAATTAAATGCTGCAAATTTGGCTCTCATCTAGTAGATTTTCTTCAACTACTAAAGTTAAACGAGTTCTTTTATACGTATTTCTATAGCTAATTTTAGAGAACTCGTGTTAATAGGAACAGCTTTTCTCCGTCTTTTGCATTTAGCTTGTTCGTTCCTAAATTATGATCTGTATTATGTCTATGAGACAGTCATGAATAGCTAATGTCTTGGATATTGTTACTTATACGGTTCTTTTCACGTACTTAAGATTTATATTTCTGGTAAGTTAATGATACAATATTATTATTTTTATTTTCTCTTTGATTCTTAAAAACCGAATCACATTTATTGATATACGACTTGCGGACTGTAATTCTGAATCATTGGTCACATTCAGTGGAGCGTGATTAATCTTTCGTATAATATCACGGCACATCATCGATGATTGCGTGGAGCCATAAGAGAGATCGGGATCAGGGCTGTTATGGTAATTCAAATATTTGTGGCTGTCTAATGTCTTAAGAAAAGCGTTTCTTATTCTTGGTCGACCTGGTATCTTTGACACACTACCCTTAATAAATTATTCGATTTAACTCATTGAAACGTGAAGTTTCCTCGCATTTCTACCTCTCGTTACCCTTCGTCACCCACGAACATCGTGTTCTTTGCTGTGGGTAGCCTGGGGAAAGCCGTCAGTGTTCCGGGTTGTAGGGTCCAGGAGGTCGCACGAACTGCATGTCCGCACACCCAATTACAAAGCCGACAACGCCATCAATATCTTACCAGCGCTGCTGCAACTGCAACCTCAGTTCCGTGTCAGCTGACGTTCACTTTCAAACTAGGAGGAGGTTGCCATAATTCCATCCAGAATCGAACGAATACAAGCGTAGGTTCCAGCCTGACGACTCATCTCGGTCGCTATTCTCCTCACGAATGAAACACAACAAATATTTCAATATTATCAGAAGTTTCTTATGGTACACGGTGTCTGATTTGAATTATTTTGCTTAAGTCGAACAGTTGTTGGGAAGCAACTGAATGAATGGATCAGGCTGACTCTGGTGCCGAGCAGTTTACAAAACGTGTGCTACATGAAAAGAGCGAAAGTATGGTTTAATACAAAAATTTCACAAATTAAACATCTTTACGCCTTTAATCTTTCACTGCTTTATTGGTTCAAATGCCACTTGTTTGTGATATATTTTTGAACTCTTGTTTAGGGGCGTAATTATCTGGATCCATTTGAAGGAATTGTTGACGTCACATCTTGTACATGAATGAAATAATTTGGGAAGAAACCTCACACATTCTTCTGTCCATTTTTCGTAAATAATTTCCAAAATTAAATGTTAAATACGTGACGAATCGTAGAAGTATCTGAGATGCACAAGGCCTATTACCGTTGTAATTACAACATTTTTCCGATTGAATAGTCGTGTTTTATAACGACACAGAGTCAGTTTCGTTATAGAAAGAGTTGAATTCTCCACAACATAGCAGTTATAACGTTTCAGCTAACAAATTGCGTCTTCTTGAGTTTTGATTCCCACGTTGCAAAACCTAAGTAAATTTTTTTTAATAAAAATATTACATTCGTTAAAAATGTTTCATGTTTAACCATAGAAATACTACGCAAAATCGTGGTACTGTGTCGTCAATCTTTTTATAGAATGGTTTATGAGAAAATGGAAATCAAAAATTTCTCAAACATGGAAATATTTTGCTTTTATTTTCATAATTGTTATTTTAAATCTTGTAGTTCCACTGGCGGGTAAAATATTATTTGTTAATAGTTCAAATTAAGTCACAAGTATCGCAGGATGAAATCGTAAAAATTAAGGGAGGATGTATTTAAAGAACGGAGAGTGTTTATTAGATACGTTTAAAATATTTCAGACAAAAACTATAACAATCTTGTTGATTAATTTAGAGTCTGTTTGTTACCTGTCTTCATTCTCGCTGTATCGAAGTAAACAGATTTTCTCTTTATCTGCCTGGAATCGTATAAATTGTAAGTGTTGGTGTCGTGAGTGGCTGCAGAAGGCGAATTAAGTGCTGACAATTATTGGCTGTAAGTCTTTCCGACGCGCGGCGTCTTTCCTAGTAAACAGCGAGCGACGCTATTCCTGTGCTCGGAGCTCAGCGGGAGCAGGCGGGGCTATTTTTGTTTTAATTAACGAAATTATATAATCAATAAATTAATTGGAAGAGCTGATGGAGGGGGAGTTGATGAACGGGGTTGCGGGGGAGTTGGGGGGGAAGCTGCGGGGGGAGAGTAATCCGCTGCCTTTGTTTGCCATGAACGACTGTTCATCAATTTAACTAGCTGTCATATTTTGATTAATTGCAGCAGAAGCTCAACTGAGAGAGTGGGAGAGACGTACTGCAGGAGAGACCGGAACAGGAGGAGGGGAGGGTAAATACGGAGCGGGGGCGGCGGGGGTTAGTTAGGGGGTGGAAGGAGTTTTGTAAATAACGCGCATGTTATATGTATAACGTCTAAGGTATATGTAATCAGCGTTTGGAAAGATTAAACAGCAGGTAATTTGTGCCAGCGTTGCCTAGTCTTGGAGAGTCAGCTTGCAGCGTTAATTGGCGGTTGGGGAGACTAATTACTTGAATTCCTGAGCAGACGGGGCCTTGTGTGTGAGGAGGGTGGAGCGTCTCTACTGTCGGAACGGATAACATCGCCGCCATTTCACCTACCGATTTTCGCGGATTTTTTAAACACACGTCACGAAATTACAGGGTGATAGATGGAAAAGTCTTTACAGTTAGCCTATGTCATTCACTAGATTTACGAGACCATGTAAAACACACACTGTAAGGCGTTGAAATCTTTAAATAAAAACAAATCCAATTTAATGTTTATTGAAAACGAGTTCCACCCAACACTTCCACCCTGCAGATATTCAAAATAATTACCAGGTTCATTAAATCATTCATGAATGGAATTCGTAGGGGCATTAAATAGTGTTAAGGTTTCCATGACTGCTCATCTGCAGAAGTAAAGATTATATTTAACGGGTTGAAAGTAGGAAATCGATTTACTGTAGGGAATATCGAAAAAGAATCTATCAATTCTATTCCAGATTTCACCTAAGTATATAAAAATATGTACAAATAAAACAAATTTAAGACTCAAGTTAGTTTTTACTTCCTTTGTCAAAATAATTGAAATCATCACGTCATGAGACAAATTATTATGCAAAATATACGTTATGCATATATAAAAAGTGGAGATACCGTTAGTGTACAAAAATTTGAGTTCTAATGGTGAGTAAAGACAGCACATGCTTGTGATTTATAAGGTAATCGAGGCATTGAGGAGGAATGCTTTAAATAAATAATACTTTATTTACACTTATCGGTTTACATGCGTAGGTTAATTAGTACATATTGATACATAGTCAATCAATGTCGTGTACGGATCAATATTTCTAAGCCAAGTGAGGAAAATAATGTAAACTCTTTTCTTGACAGTTGCTTTAAAAACTACTACTTTTCCAGAAATAAATATTGTTATATTTCTAAATTAATTCATGATTTGTGAAGCGATTTTTTCCTGTACGAAATGTTTGTGTGTGAGCAAGGAGTAGCTTTTAGCTGCGTTACGCTGCTTCGCGCGCGGCGCTCAATTCTGCGGCGAATCCGCCCGATTCCGGGCTGAGGAGATTTCCCTATAACGAGACTACAACGCTTTGCCATTAAAACTGATAGTTCGGGAGGGGAGTTTGCCGAATAACCTTTCGAAGAAATTGGTTTCGTCAACGTCTTTAACTCGGTGCAGCCGGGCCCGACCGCTCGCAGACGTCGCGCCGCCTCTGGCTGTTTATCGCGTTATCTGACGCAGGAAGAGCCAAAGATGACCCGGAAATGGAAAAAAAATGCAATTCAATAGGTTATCTATTGCATTAGAAAAGATATTAATATAATGAATATCAATACTATTTAAGTATGCGCCAACTTATGTTTTGAAACTTGAGTCAGTCACTAATATATTTACCATTAACATCACACACTGAACTTATCAACTTCTGAAGCTACTGATATACTGAAATTAAAGGGCTTGCATCTACTAAGCTCCGTTTTAAAATCAACACGTGTTCCAATATTCTGTACAAAATTAACAAAAATTTGAAATTTGTTATATTCAAAGATTAGTGTTGCACGATTTTGAATAAAAATTACTGGTAAAGTCATACCACTGAAGCACTAAAACTTATTTTTTTACTACGTAGATCTATTGCAGGCTTTATCATTCCCAAACCTGTGCTTATTGTTCTTAAGGAACGTCATACGTGACTATGCCAGGCATTATTCCTGGCTTGTCATGCAAGGCATCTCATGCCGCGCATGACAGAATTCGCTGCATACGATCATGCCGGACCCCTAATTCCGCTCGTAATTTTTATAGCAGTGTGTGTGTTGAACACCCATCCGAAATTCATCGGGTGACGTGGAGATGCGGATTTTGTGTCCAATATATGTGTATTTAAAATTACACAGAAGTCCTGGAGAAACAGCAGTTTGAACCACAACAATGTGACTAACATTTTTATCTCGTGATGAGCACAAAATGCCTTAAATGCTTTATTTTGATGCCTTCAAGATGTTTTAAAATAATTAATACTACATTTTAGTTATCACACAAACAGCTTCCCACTTGGCATAATAAATAAAATGCTACAAAAGGAAACAGAAATTGTTTCAGAATAATAGGAAACTCAAAAAGGTGTGATTTTCGTATTACCGTTGCTTTATTCTCGGCGCTGTTCAAACGAAAGAGAATTTTTTATTTATGCTTCATTATCAAATAATGAAATTCATCATGTGCATCATGTGGTCGTTTGATGGCTGTCGTTTTAGGACAGTGTGTAGCTGGAGACTTTTCTAATGCCTCCTGCATCGGGAAATTTTCCGTTGTGAGGTTTCAACCTATAAATAGAAAGATAGCAAATTAGTTGCATGTTTATTTGTACAGGAATTTGTATCAGTAGCTGAATGAGTTTAAGTTCTGTGAGACGGGTGCAGCGTTTAGAGGCGAGGGGCAGTTTATTCCTATAAAGTATCGTCGCATATAAAAATGATACAAGAATTTAACGTTACTTATGTACTCAAACTAAAATGACTTATTAAATTCGGTTCTGTCGACTAGTATCAATGATAAGGTACTGGAATACAAATCAGAAAGGTTTCTGTCGTGAGCAATATTTGCAGTAATCATGAACATAGGACTTGGGGTAATTTCAGCAGATATGATTTTTTCTGTGAAAGAGAATTCGGAAAAGCCTCATCCTCGGCCGCGTAGCCGAGCCTCTCTTTTCCGGCGTAGCTCTGCGCAAACGTGTGTGGGAAATGTAAGATTGGAAGGGGAAGGGAAGAGTGTAATTAGTTAACGTTGTGAACATGGGCTAATTGGAGCAACGCGAATAGAGTCCTTGTTTAGTTAATTCCCCAGCAGCTAGATTAGGGAAGCGTGTTCCGTATGATTGTGCTGCTGCGGAGCAATCTGGACCGTCTTCATTATTTTTCCCAACTGACACGCACGCTTCATTATCTGTCCCTCTTTCTCCTCTACGTGTTCGTGATTAGCCAGTTTCTCTCCCTCTTCCCGTTACTATGCTCTCTCGTATAACCCCTTTCATCCCTTCAACGGATTTCCAGTAATTTTGCATGGTTCGATGCAATGTGCAATAAATAATAATTCATTACGCCAGGTCAGTTATAATAGTTTTAAGCTTAAGGTTACAATAAGAAATTGAGCACATTTGCAATAACTCCTATTTTTTACCTTATTACATCAGTTTGATAATTACTAACAGCGTATAAGATAATAAATTCGCTCTGAAACTTTGACCAGGAAAGTAATTTACGATTTATTTCAGAATAATTTAAATGGCCATCAATTTACATTTATTGTTTTCGTGTTCCACATATCAACTCTATGCCCAACTGTTCTTCTCTTCTTTGGACAAATTCATTAAAAATGTGCCTAAGTATTTTTTTGTACAAAATTACAATATTTTCTAACTGAAATACACTGCAAGCAGATTAAATACAAGTTCAATTTTTTGCCTGCTGATAACATTTGAATTGTAGTGCATATTTTGTTAACCCGTAGGCTGTGTTCCTTGCAGGAAATACGTCCTTAATGCAGACAAAATTTAAATTGAGATACGATGAAAAATAAATTTACAAGAGCCAAACATTTCTACGCACCTTTAACGTTGTTTTCTAATTGCGAAATCGTGGAGACTGAAAATTGAACCGAAGATCTAAAATTAAAGATAAATGAAGAAAAGGGTCAAAGATATTTAAACAAAAAATCAAGTAACTTGTTAAGATTTTCCTCGTTATGCTTAATATTAACATTATTAGGCAGATTTTAATGTACAACATTCTAAAAATTAATCATTTAAAATAACCAGTTTCCCTGTCTTAAATAAAGACATCGTCATATTCTAAACAATTAATAAATTTAATACAATACGTAGTGACAAGTTGGCAGTTTATAATTACATTGATTCTTGTATTCAAAGTTATTTTCGTGTAATAATCTCCACAATTTAAACAATTAATTTTATTCACAAAACTGTTCGTGGAAAAATTATCAGTAGGACCTTTGTGTCATTTTTTAAAACCGAAAAAAAAGAAAATTTTGACTTAAAATTTAAAGAAAATGGAGCTTTTTAAATAATTGTATCAGATTAATTGATAAAATACCTCAGAAGTTGAAACAATGAATTCATTGCGTGTATTACTCCTTATAACGTTGTTTTGGTTGAGACAGGAACTTTTTACCTGATCTAATCTTACCAGACTAAAATAAAGATAAGCTAATAAAATATTTTTGAAAAAACGATGGAGTGTATTGGATAATGAATTAACTTTGTCCACAAAGTCGTGTAACAGTATGATGTAAAGATTTCGGAACACGGCCGGAAAAGATTGATTTATGTTGGCAAACTTTAAAATTATGATTAGTATGGGAATGTATCTATGTTACTGATATATTTATATTTTTTATTATTTACTTAAGGGCACTTAAACTACGAGGTCATTAGAGACCGATCTGACTTAAGGGTTACAAAAAGTGAATATTGAACATGTTATAATGCATCAAACAATTAATTGTGTTCAAGAATCTGATGACTCTTTCTCGGTCGTCCGGTGAGTGGTTGATCTGGTCTGGGTTGTCCTCAGGAGTTGATAAGGTGATGATTGTGCTTCAGAGATTGCAGATTGGAGGAGGTCTATTTGTATATATGTGCGAGTGTGTTAATTTGGAGTGATCCTACTCTATAAAAGACTACTTGATCTCTTCTGGATGCCTTTTCGAGGTGGAGGATAGCGAGGAAGTTGTCAACTAATTTAAATCTTGTTCACACTCAAAAGTAAATTATAAATGTGGGTTGTAACAATTGGAAAAGTTAACGTTTCATCAATGCAATTGTAAGAAATAATACAAAAAAATAATCATCCACATATATGTGATAAGTAACAGGCTACGTTTTCTAAGACTACAATTCTCCAGGTCACTCATTACCAACGCTGCAAGAACCAGAGACGAAGATTAACCTAAACGTAGCTCAAGTTCTTTTAGAAAAAGACGCTGAGCTGCGTCGAAACGTTTTTGTAATTGTATCTCCGTCACTGTTGCATAATAATATTCTTAAATTATGAAGTTATTTTAAATACATATATACTATAAATTTATTGAAATTTTTTATGGTCTTGATTCATTGAGGTTAAACAAGGAGGCAAGTAATTGGAAAAAGTAATGGTTGAATGATCGTTACTTAACCTATCAGGTCTTTGACGAAAATATTAGGAAGAAATAAGGTATAATATGTACTGTCCAAGGTGGTTAAGAGTGTCTTTCTTCATTCTGAGTTATGATTTGGTCCGGAGACCGAACATTAGTGGTTAGGAGAATTAAAAATTTCCGTGGATGACTGTTCGGTGAAATAGGAACGTGACATCACCAGAATGAAGCGCAAGTGAAAGTGCTGAAACTTAGGAGATCAATGGTACGGAGTATGAGTTGATAATTACATCGGCGCGGAACATTGACGAGTGATTGTGGGTCGTCTGGGTCGGGGTAATGGAATGTAGGTTATGATATGTCTGCGAGGAGGGAGCACCGGCCCAATTACGGGGCCGCAATCATATCTTGGCTGTCCAATCAGGGCCAGCTTCTTGCTAACGAGACACTTTTATGTCGCAGCGGAGGGTTTTGACAAATTAAAAACTCCGGGTCGCTTCGGTATCGACCTATCGCAAATACAGTAACTGCCGCCCCGGTTCGCAGAAATGAAGGGTTAATTAAAAAATTTCTGGAAGCAATGTCTGGTTATTTTAAATCCTTTCAATTAATATTGCTCGGTTTTGTACTTAAATGTCGTGAAGAACTAACAGCCGGAAGTTTTCGTATAGCACTTACTTTTACTTTCGGTAAATTCAGAATAACGTCAATTTTTTAGACAAATAATACA
Source organism: Eucriotettix oculatus (assembly GCA_034510155.1). Lineage (NCBI taxonomy): Eukaryota > Metazoa > Arthropoda > Insecta > Orthoptera > Tetrigidae > Eucriotettix > Eucriotettix oculatus. The sequence continues at coordinate 51,327,259 of CM067381.1, forward strand.
TCGGTTTTATATATTCACAAGCAATAGTTACAAGAATCATATTTTTAGTGTAAGGAAGGATTTTTATTTTTCATTCACATTTTTTTGATCTACCAATGTGACAAGGAAGAATTATTTAAAATACAGATGATATTTTTGTAAATTAATTATTTTCGAAAACAATTTTGTCCAACTTTTTTAGTTCCTAATGAGGAATTATAGAGTGAAAAAAGTACAATGACTACTGGCTTGGAGGTCTCATTTTTCATTCCTTACCGTCGATGAATTGTACAGGCAATGATGTTTAACAAACCCTTTTGAATCAATACAAAAATATTCTCTCCCTCGTTCTTCTTCCATAGACGAATACACGCCCTCACTCTTTGTTTAAACATGATCACTTAGGAGCAGAGGCCGTCTACAAAGCAGTGATGAGAAGGAAAGCATACGTTTGCAACGACCGCACAATAGCCACTTTCCAACACGCGTTTAGCTAGCCAACAGGTTCCTTCCAAACCACGAACCTCTCATAAAAAATACAACGGCGTGCGCCGCACCGTGTTCGTGTGTGCGGCGTGTTTTCGTCGTTTGGCCAAAACAAACATGTTAACATCTTTGACTGCTCATTTTTTGCCCATAAAGTGATTTTAAAATTCATGGAACTGCTCTCGTTTTTTATTCACCAGTGACATGTAAAACTCATCGCAATAGAAGCAGCGTTAAAACGCACGGAGGAATCTTTGATGTCTGTGCCGGATACAGAGATCTGGTTTCAATTTGCCTCCCCCCCCCCTTCTCTCTCTCTCACACGTGGCCCTGTGATAGGGAATTTTCCCTTAGCCCTTCAATAACTCCCACATCCTACTGGCCGCGCCTGCAGTGCTCCGTCTGTACATGATTGAATTACAAAGGATTATATGTTGCTGCGGGAAGCACTACAAATACCCTGTTGTCCGAAAATTAAAAATATTTCTATTATCGACTGGCTGATCCGAAAGACTAAATACAATGTCAATATGGTTCGTTGATCTGATTGGAATTAATTAAAAATTATTCCTATATTCTACAGAAACACTTCGTTCTTTTGCGTATCACCCGCGAGGGAAATCAATCAATACTGTTTGCTGATTTAATATTCGTATTACATTCTTTAATAAGAAATTAATCAAATAAATATGGTTATATAGAAACTGTTAGGTTCGCTAGAAGTGATCTCCCATTTCTCATAAATTCAGATGACTAGCGATCAAATTTTACTTACTTGTACCAAAATTCATTATTTGTTCAAAAAGACTGTCGAAATGTGAAACTTTAAATTGTGTTATACAGAGGGGTAGAAAGTTCTTGGCATTGCCAAACTACCATCCTCTATCCGGACACAAAATGGCGTATGTTGTTAAACATTATAATGCGGTAACATTACATTAAATTTGATAGGGGAGTAACAAACTGTTTACCCGTTGCTTAATTTAATAAATAAAATAACTTTGAATTAATTGAATTGTCAGTCCTAAACAAATATTTATGCAACAATAGATATATTTCAACATTAACGAATTGCAAGATGGCTGGTGTCTTAGCTGCCCACGCGTGGGGAGGTATAAATTGAGGCACAACTTTCGTGCGGCCACCTTGATGTAAGAACAATAAATGGAGGATGAGACTGCCTTTTTAAGAAGCGCGAGGAGATTCACGCTAGTTAGTCTGAGCGCGATAAGTTTTGAAGTAACGGTCTGAACTGGAGGATTGTGACCTGATACCGAACAGCAACGTTCAATCGACTAATACCTGACCAGATTTCCTTTCCACCAAGCCAACTGATGCCGCGAAACGGTAAACGATTTCCAAACAAAAAAATTATATATGGCTAGAGGGAGACTCTTTGGGCATTTATTAAATGGCCCAGCATCTCCTGTTACACAGAGCCAAGATGCATAAATTGATATTGTAACTGTGCCTTCAAAATTTAAGAAATAAAATATCTTTGAATTAATTGAATTGTCAGTCCTCAACAAATATTTATGTAACAATAGATATATTTCAACATTACCGCATTAGAAAGTGATAGAATTGATTTAATTGAAATTGTATATACTTTTTACAAAAATGAGCCAAACGTTTCTAAGTACTACACATCTACCGTCTGATCATCTTGAGCCAAAGCTAACGGTTCCAGGCATTTCTCTCTTACCTCGCTTCTTATCGGTTTCGTATTTTTATTATTCTATTCATTTAATTTTTTCTCAGAACTAGTTACAGCTATTGGCAATTTTATTTGGATGATTCAGGCTTCTTAAAATCAGTTAAGGAGCGATTTCCAAGTTTTTTGATATTTTTGGATTATTAAATAAGCAAAGAGGACTTACTGTAATACTTTATTGGGTAATATTTAACCGAGACGACCTTTAGCCGGACTTGGTTTAGCATCCTATCCGAGGTTCTACTGAAGCACTGGCCGGCATTGAATCGTTCCTCTCTTAAGCATTTCGACGTCGTCGTCGCGCCGCCGTCGTTACAATTTGTTAGGAAACGCAGCTAAAGAAGCGACGGCGCTTGCCGCCTGAATGGTCTCAACAAACAATCGTGGAGCGAGCCCACCAATTAGAGAGCATGATTGTGTACCATCTGAAAGGGAAACGTCCATTAGAGCCAGCCCTATATAATCTTAATCCGCCGGCAGAAACAATTTACGTGCGCTGCAGTATAACGAAGCCTCATTAGTCGCGCAATCAATGGGCAATCCTCCATCCACCCCCGCTCCGCGCTTGTCTCTACCGCCTCTTGCGCGCTTTCATCTCATATTGCTACATTAAAAATAATTGATGTCTCCGCATATCTTTAATTTTATTGCTTTGTATCATTATATCGGCTAGGGAGGCCTGAGAGAGTCGCGACCTACGTAGACGAACTCAAAGCACTTGACGCGATCTTTTAAATGCTTGGCTCGGCGTGTCTTGTCCTGTGCTTAATCATGTGGCATGTAGCCCCACCGATGCGATGCTGCTTGCTCTAATTGCTGCAGTCATTACTCTCGAATCGGGAGCTTTTTTCTCTCCCTCCATAACGCGTCGGAAAGCCAAGTGCCACACAGCCCTCTATTCCTCTCTTTCCAAAAAGCCGATAAGTAATTAAAAATCTAACTTTCAATTCGTTACTAATTAACATTGTACGAAAGGCTGTTCGTCTTGTAGGTTTGTCTGCACTTGCCATATTACATTGGCGAAGGAGACGAAGGCCTCTATGATCACGATCAGTGGAACAAAAAATATGATTAACTAGACGAGTAGGTTTCCAACCTCAAAGTCCGCCTGCTGCCAAGAAATTAACTCGGAACTACCTAAGTAAAAAACAGCGTTCACCGCTCCCCGTTCATAGGAATGAATTAATAAACAGTGCTAAATCACCGTAATAACGCTCTTTTACCATCTCCAACACAACTGAAACGCTCCATACTGGCAGATAGACAGCGTGTGCCACGTTTTAAGACCTAAACCCTCGCCTATCTTTAGTGCAATAAAAAAAATATTTATGCTGAGTGAGAACCTGAAAATTTTCTATAATTACGCCTTTAGCTACTATTGAAGATAAGATCTGAGGAATGAATGTTTATAGCCTCGTACGTTAAAACCTACTGGTTTTGTTTGGTTGTTTCCACGTGGTGACCTCCAAGATTGGAAGTATTTAATTAAATATTCCTGCTCAAGCCATTCCGTCATTTGGAATCCATTGCCAATTCGTCTCGTCCATTTCCTTCTGCGGAAAAAAAGGTTATATATAGCGTTGACTAGGTTTAAGGATTATATTGATACTTTTTTGTCAAACTTAAAATATGACACGATTTCTTTCAACGGTGAGAGTCTAGCTGGTTTTCTCTTCATGATTGAATTTTCCACTATAATCGATTATCCATATAATTGCCTCTTCCTAGAATTCTTTTTACGTTCCATTCGAAAGGTTTTCCGTTACAGTCCCTGTTACTCGTATTACAGAAATTGTTATGTTACTGAATAAAGGAAAGGTTATTTTTATATCACATCAGGTTGTGATAAATTCTCAGCGATTTATGGACAAAGAGACTGATATTAAACTGAAGTTTCGGTTTATGACGTTTTCAAAGCAAAGACAATATGTTTTAATAGTGTAAATAATATCTATATCTCGACTATAAGCAATCTTTCGAATAATTACATTTTTCTAATGAAAGGTTACACCTCTTTTTCTCTGTTTACCATTCAAATTAAAAGCACAGAAAGGTTAAATTAGCTACGCGTCTCCGCCCCACTTCTATCTGTGGAAAAGGAGCGGCGTGTTAATTAGGCCACGCCGCGGTGACTGGAGTGTGTATTGATGACGTCATCCGCGATGCGGTCACGTACTTAATCAACTATGGATGTAATGGGTTGTGGGTGAAGCCATCTCCTTGGTCTGATTACCTGTATTACGTCTACACCGGCAAGGGAGTAAATGATTTTTGAAAAGTAACGCGCCACCGCAGCAGTTTCCTTTAAAACTGACGTATCATTTAGTGAGACTTCTGAGAAGGAAAGTAGAAAAACTGGGAGGCTTCTTGAGTAATTTCTTTTTGTAACGGATGACTAATTCAATTCGAGCTTCATTTAACATTTGTTAGTTGTTTTACAGTCTTCCTGCCTGTTAACGGAATATAGATTCTAGAAATGAATAATAATTAGTAAAAAAATTTATAGACAGGGCGAAATAAAATTCAGAGAACCTAAGTAGTCTAAATTACTGACTGAAAATGTATGATTATATAGCATTAATGGAATTACTTTCTTAAATTTAGTCACGTTGATTTTCCCTACTACTTTTATTTTTATCATTTGTCGTTAGTATTCATATGTATCAACAGCTGTTTTACCTGTTCGATTCTTCAATACTGAAATAGTATTTTGGTTAATACTGACCCAGAACAGAATATATCTGGAAATAAATGAATTTTCCAACATTAAATATAGCCCTATAATATTTTTAATTATGTAAAAATTGAAACAACGCCGGGTATTGAATCTGGGATCTACCCAAACGTATCATGAAATAAAAATTATAATACTTATTTTTATAGGGATTTTTTTTTCTGATAACCCTATAATGTTGTAAATAATTGATTTTTATCATTATATGACAATTGTCATTGAAATATATCCTTTCCACAACATCGGCATAAAAGTAAAAAATTATTAGGATTTTTAATAAAAAAATTAATTATTCGTCTCTAAATTTAATACGGTATACACTTATAAAATTCCTTGTCAAGTAAAAGTCACGAATTCCAGACGACAGTGATAAAATGTGGCACGTCACGAGAAATTGCTATTTCGCTGCGTATCGGTTTCGCCAGGTGTAAATTAAACTCGGAACAATTCCTTCACCCAACCCACATATCGCCTGCCCTCCCACTTTTTTTTGTTAAATTGACTATCTGGATTTTATTAATATAATAATGCTGGTTCGCTATCTGTTCCCGAGATAAAACGGCGGCGTGTAATCCAATATACGCCCCATGTTCAAATTAGCACTTCCAACCCCTTCCACAACCTCCCCACCCCCTCCACGAAAAACCCACGAGTCCCTCCCTACGCGCTCTCCAATTGCGAATACTTAATATTATACACGTCAATCATTCCAATCAATTTTAAAATTAAAAATTATCCCCACACCATCAAATACTGTATATTGAAAGCATCAAAGTGTAACGCGGTATAATTTAATTGGTTGTCGATTTAATTAGTATAGATAGGCCCGGCGCATGGCTCGTGGAATTCAAATAATAAGTGATCCCGTACATGCATAACAAAATGCTGTAATAAATTTGTGCCGCGCAATATCTCGTCAAAAGCGCTCTATCCCCGCGAGATTGTTTACGTGCACAATGTGAACCCCTTCCTTCCTTCACTTCACTAAAGTCTCAAGTAATGCCAGTGTAATTAATTTCGCCGGTCACAAACTAACGAGGCTGCAATCTGGGCCGCGATGCGAGTTTTCACCCGTAATAAATAAGTTTGCATAAAGCAGCGATGGGTACATGTGTCTCATGTTTACCGTCGTACGTGGTAATTCCCACAGCTATGAAACCTCGCTGTATTTTACGATGGGTCGAAAATTTCAATAATCTTGAATCAGGATCGATGAGCTCACGTGTGTCGACATACTTTACTCTGCGTTTGGTTCCATTTAATTTTCTAATTTTGATTCAACTGAAGGTTTTGTATTACTTCGTCAAAACATATTCGCTGTCTCAAAAGTAACTCCGTAATTTATGTATTAGGAGATCAATTGCTTTGACTTAAACTCCTTCACTTGTTCTGGACATTCGTATGGCTCTGTATAACAACGAAATAAAGTTTAAAGAAAATTGGCCCCACTGTTTTCCCATGTAAAAATTATTAATCATAAAGGGACGTAACTAATGCAGGAGTTCGTAAACCTGTGTCCACCTGTGCCCAACACTATTCGACCACGACATCAAAAAACACTAAAAATTTAATTTATTTCCCGTATCAGTCGTCGTCTACGCATTGTTTATGTATTAGTGTATTGATGAAAAGCAAAAGAGAAAGGAAATTTTTCCCAAATTGATGAATAAAATATTATAGATCCATTCCACTCGAACAGCTCTAAATATAATATATGATACAAAATTTATGTTACTGTGTTAACATAATAGAGACATTTTTTGTATACACTGAAATAATAAAATCATAGCAATGATAAGATAAACATAGTTTCCTCCTCACCATTCACAGCAACATAATCTCAATCTCCTTTGCTGCCACAATCTGAACTCTCATATTCTCCAAAAAACTACTGTCCACTTCGTCGTTCTCAACTATCCTGGAAAACTCATATCAGTTTTCTCCTCTCCAAAATAAACCAAAAATTCAGAACTCTATATCCCCTCCTCACCACCAGCACAAAACGCCTCATATACCTTTCCATAATACAACCCACCTGGTCCTATGCCTCCATATGGGCAACAAAAGCCAAAATCAATTCAGCCAAAATTCAAACCAAACAAAACATAATACTACGCACCATTACAAACTCTCAGTGGTACCTAAGAAATTCCGTCATCCACCATAACATCAAAAATCCCAATGTAAACTCAGTAATCTCCAAATCCATAACATACCTAATCAAAAGCTCACTCAACCTCCCAAACCCCACGTTCCAGCAATTTCAAAACAATCCTCCTCCACCTCCACGCTCCAGTCGTCTCAAAAGAAAACTTCCAATTGGCCTCATCCTTCCCCCTGATCATTCAGGCACACCCTAACCCACTCTACCATCATTCCCGCAGACTACATCCAAATTAATCCTCCAAAATTCAGTTCACTGCTTGTCAATCCTCACACACTTACGTCGTATGCCCCTCAGATACAATTAAACCTAACCCGTTCGGCTAAAGTAGGTTAATCAAACGGATTAACCATGTTAAATTATATACGATATCTTATCTTCATGATTTTTTTAAATATTGTATATACTGTATCGATATTGGTCTAACTGATTATCTGTATGATAATAGTTTTTATATATTAAAAAAATATGTATCTCATACTACCCAAGGTTTATTTATTTTTAATTTTGGATTTCGTTTTGTTGTTGCTGTTGTTTGCATGTGAATGAGCTAGGATAGGGACTGCTGAGCTGACTTTGTGTGTGTTTCAGGCTGTTCGGGAGCACCGGAGCCTGCTCGGGCTGCGGCCAGACCATCCCCGCGTGCGAGTTCGTGATGCGCGCGGGCCCGCAGCCGCACGTGTTCCACCTGAAGTGCTTCGCGTGCTCCAAGTGCGGGGCGCAGCTGGTTCCCGGCGACCGCTACTGCCTCCTGGCCGGCAGCCTCGTGTGCGAGCAAGACTGGCACAAGCTGCTCAAGGGCTCAGCCGTCGCGTCGGCGGCTGCGGCTGCGGCGGCGGCGACGCCCGCGCGCAAGGGCAAGGTGGGCCGGCCGCGTCGGAGTCGCGACTGAGCAGGTCAGTGCTCTACCATGCCATGCCATAGCATACCAACCTAGCCTCTGCGAAGGACTGAAACAGTTCAACATCACGTTAGCGTTAACGTGTAACTCAGGATATTTAGCTTGTGTCAAAACACGATGCGATGTACTGGGGGTAGACCAGAGATCAGTTTACCTCGAGTCATTGGTAACACGAGTTGGTACTGTACAACCAGTTCTAAAAATATTTGTATTACGAAATATATACAAGTTACGTTGTAATTAAAAACTAAGAGTTAAAGACGCCCCCTCAGTCTGGATATCCCGTTTCAAAAATGACAATATCTTTCAGAAGGCACACTTGTAGTGGAAGTTCCTTCTCAAAATACAATACTCACCAGCCCCTCTTCCTTTCGTCACTGTCCGTTGGACATGGCGTGTTATAGCTCACGAACACTCCATGATGCTCGCACCAGCGACAGGCACTCAGTTTAAATACAGTCATTGAATACCTAAAACTTCAATTTTATAGTATTGGAAAAAAATCATTTAAAATTAACTGAACGATTCACCATGCAAAATTTTCTTTCCGGGAATCTGTGGTATAATTGTGTAAAAATGAGACTCCGAATTGTACCTTATTTCAATTCACCAAAATTAAGTCAAATAAATTTATTTGTTATTTTCAAAACAGGCGTCTTATTTCCTTTCAATATTATCCTCCTTTTTGGGCTAGTATACTTTGCAGACATAACTAATACGTCTAAATTTGAACACAAAATAGGTATAAAAACTGATCAAACACTCGGTAGTCCGCTTGGTATAAGCGTTACTTTTCTTTGAGATAATGAGATGATTATTATTATAATTTAAGATTGGTGTCCAACAGTAAAACAGTGAAAGGACCTTATTCAGTCATACTGCCGATGGCTTTCATTACATTTAATTATTTTTAAAGTCCACTGGTATTCAGCGATCTGTCCTAATAACGAATTTGCACGCCACAGAGCACGCAGAATTCGGCAACGTGCCACGAAACCGAATTTCGCAATCACTCAATACTCCCAATATAACTATTAGAGTCATTTGTTTGATTGTGTGTATTATGGTTCGCATAATTACTGTAGATCTCGCGACCCATTACTAATAAACGCTGGCTGGCGTGGAGTGGGCTGCAATTTATGCTCGCTGGGTAGATATCAGCCGACCGCACTGTTAAATTAACAAGTGTTATTTTGTTAGGCCCGACTGTCATCGCCAGAGCGCGCAGGCTGCGCGGCGCGTCGCGTCGTGTCGCGTCGCGTGTAGCGCTGGAGAATCGCTCCAAAGGAACGAAGTTCTTCAACTGTAGCAGACAGAAACAGTTACTTTGAAAATGTTTATCAAGTAACAAGCGAATAGAAATGTACTAATTCAGAAAAATGCATTAATGTGAAATAACTTACGTTCTTATCGGACGAAGGTCTGAAAAAGGAAAGATAAGGTTGAAAGAGCTCGTATATCAGGAGGAAATTTAATTCATGCATTAACTGCATACGTCATCAATGCGACAGGAACCGAACTAAGATGGGTTTGAATAAAATGTTTTAATAGCATTTAAAGTAGGCTTGGAGTTTATTAAAGGGAGGCTACTCCCTGTGATATTTTTAGACATAAATAAAAAATGTAGTATTCCAAAGAGAAATACTACCTTGGTTTTTTAGTGGGAATCGTTGTTGCAATCAGCGAATGAGAGTAGTGAAACAGACCATGATTGCTACATCGTCTCAATTCTCTTACTCTAGTATAACTGCGTGGACAATAATGAGAACGTCGCTTGAATGTATTCGGCAGTTCAATGCTTCCATTTGAAGAGATGTAATGTTAAAAGTTAGGTCAGTCTGTATTAGCAGAAGGCGTAAAAGCATGGTAAATTTTATCGATTTAAGATGATACGGTTGTAATCAGGGGCGCTGTAACGGAACATAAAGCTCTGCTGATGTTTTGGACGTTTTAGCAGAGCGCGGAGCTACTGAAGAAGCGACCAGGTGGCTGGTAATTATCAGGGGATCGAGTTTGCGGGTGTTATTCGAAGACACAGTGGACGGGCCGGCCGCTTTGATGGCAGGTATCGCCACAATAGACGCACGTCCAAGGGGCAGGTAGTCTACAGCCGGGAGAGACAGCCCGTGTGTATATGTGTGTGTGTGTATACAACAACACAGTTAGGAAAACTCGAGTTGGTTAATTATCTCCCCGCATGTAACATCAAAGCGGTTTTAGCAAGAGCGGCCGGCCGGCAGGGTTAGGCTAACTCTCCGTGCGAGGCTTACAACGGCAGTAGCTGGCGGCTGTACACTCTGCTCTGGACCAACCTAGCTCTCCTTAACACACGGTCCAACTATCCATTGTTGTCTTCGTTCGTATATGCCGACGCTGGCTAGACTTATAATAGATGGAAAAACTTCCCCTGATGACGACAGTTTCTCCCACGGACAACATGCTCAAAGTACCAAATGCCATGGTATTTTTAATATTACATTTGATGAGTTGTGTCTTAGGAAATTCTTATTTCGACTAATAAATGAGACACCCTAGCACCGCGATCGAGATGCCTCCGTCCTCTCTCCGAAACAAACAGAATACAAAACGCTGTAAAGCGTGCTGTGTTTATATACAGTTCGTACCTGGATCAGCCACAGCTAAGAACTTACTATTTTCAATATATATGTATTGAAAATAGTAAGTTCTTAGCTGTGGCTATATATATATATATATATATATATGCATTTGATCAAGAAAATATTTTTTTTATATGGTTAAAATGAGATGTGACATTCAAGGCACATTAAACTTCATCTATTCAATTTTAATTCTCTTAATATACATCAAGTATACAGGAAAAATGTTACCAAAAATCTGTAATAGCATTGGAATGCATATCAGTTATCGTTGGTGTACAGCTAACATTTTTAAATATTTCTTGTAAATACTTTTAAATACGTGTATTCTATATTTTAGGTAACTTGTATTGCTCTAAATATTATTATCGTAAATTGAATTTTTATTTGATTACTGTTACTTCTTTAGAACCTGAATTTTATTACCTCTTACTCCGTCACTGTCTATTGAATTAAATAATTTACTGTTTCTTATTTCTTGTATTTGCGTGTAGAATTGACATGTGATAAATATATATTTTTTGAAGTAAAAGTTATACCGACAGAAGTTCACTAGGTTAGTAATAAGGCGTCAATTCGACCTTTTCTAACCCTCTGTAAATTAATAATGCTATATATCTCATCGTTGCTACAAAATTCTTCATCTGGTAGAACGCCTGAACCGAAACTGGTTAAATTTTGAACGGAGCTTTATTTGGTCGTGCTGACTAAAATAAAAATATGATAATTCATCACTTACCACCGAAATTAAAAAAAAAGTAGTCATCTGCACTACATAATCAGTATCATTCAGAAATTTAGGAGGAGCTATCCAATCAATTATATTGGAACTCCGTTTATGAATGGTTCATGCATCATTGAGGAAAATAATTTATGGATAATTGAAATATGGAATTTAGAGTACATTAGTGAGAACAAGTCGGCTAAGGGTTAATTAGGGCTGTAGTTGAAGTATCGTCTAAAAGTAGTGTAGAGCGAACCTAGAAAGCATGTTTCCAGGAATTTTTTTTAATCTTAATTTTTGTAATGGGAATCTGACATTTACGTTCTAATCAACTCGTAGTTATCAAGAAACTTTGTTTGCACAGTATTATATTTATGCCAGTTTTCCTCAATACAACTGGTTCATTATCTTTAATACCCTATTTATCATTTCCTCAAATTTATGCCCTAGTACTTTTGAAACAGTTAAAGCTTCAAATACAGGCTGAAATAAATTATGAGCTGAACTAAGTTTTACATCTCGTGGGATTAGGGCAAAGGAAGTTACTCGTATAAATTTTAACAATATGGTGTCAATATAAAACGAATATGATTGTAAGTATGAATACGTATGAGTAAAGTTCGTTTTATGAAGCTTCAATAATGCAGCGAAGAAGGATCATTTTTTTATTCTGAGACTACGAAAGATTGTGACGAAACAATCGTGAATGTTCCAGTGCTTGTGTATATCCATATTTGAAACATTATTAGTATACGTTAAGTGTGCTTCCATATTATATCATACCAATTTGAAAATAATTTTTTTGTGAAGTCAATGCATGTTACTTGCCAAGATAAATCACCTTTTAGTGTTAAAACAAGTTTGTATAGTGTAAAAAAATTGTGTACATTTATTATAAATGTAAGAGGACGGACGTGAAGCTGAATCCAGTTCTTTTTCAACGTCGCTTAAGAATTTAGAAAATCAAGTAGTACTAAGAATTTATTTCTCTTAAAGTTTTCAAGCAAAGGTTTTAATGGGTAATGTTATATTCGAGGAATAACGTCAATTTAGAGACATGCCCAAGGAGTTACATGACCCTGATAATCACGAAAACCATTCATCTTCAAATAGTCAGCCAGTTTCTCAAAAAGCTATACGACAACCCCCTTTGGTATTGTGTTGATATAATTTATAATAAGGGTAAAACATTAGCAAGTACAATTAATAACAAATATTGTTTCTGCTAACGAAGTGTAATGATCCTGTTTTTACTCATCTGTTCGTCGTCAATAAAACGATATTTTGGAGGTTACGATTGATCACGAAATTATTTTTATACTAAAGGTTCGGTACCAACAAAAATAATATAATACTCATCTTTTCATTTATTATGATTCAGAAGCAGCCTCTCTTAGGGTGGACATAATGTACTATTTGTCATAAAACATTGATGAAGAATATAACTCCACACAATAATCATCAAAGATTATAGGAATAAAATACATGTGAAGAATTAACAAGTAGTATAAATTTGAAAAATTTTTGAACATAAAGTAGACGTTTCGACTATCCTAAGTGGTCCTAGTCAATAAACTAAAAAACCAAAGATATAACACAAACAGCATATCCAAAAGATAAAATTACCTGAGACGATTTCATTTTTAGAAATTTATATATTAAAAGCAATAAATTTATTGCAAATATTAGACACGACACTTTACAAGTCAATAAACTATGTGATGGTTTGTTAAATTGTATTAGTTAATTTTATCGTTTGGCCTATCTCTTCGTGTTATATCTTAATTTATTGCCAAGGACCACACGGGATGGTCGAAATGTCTACTTTGTGATAAAATTTATTGTTAAAGTCTGTTGTTATAAGCGTTGTTGATTCTTCATATGAATCATCATAGATATTGCATGGGAACCTTTTTTGTAACAAATATAAATAACGAAATAAAAAATCTAATCCCTAAAAAAAGTTCTTCTTCTTCGACGTAGAGAGACTGCTGTATATATTTTCATTTAAATTTCTATAATTCTTCGTAAGTTTAATTGTAAAAGCTAGATCCCACAAATTTCGAACTATCGACAAAATTCAGTGTACGGTATAGCGTAACTAGAATTCCAATATGGATTCTGGCAGGAAATTGCCTCGTCTGCTGGGTTTATGTTCCATATAACATCCGTACTCTAATGAATAATTTTAGTAGTCAAACCAACTGGGAAAACCTTTCGCACGGAAAAATTTACCTTGTGACTCTTTCCAGTTAACGGCTAAGAATTGTTCTAAGTTTGGGAATCATGTTGTCTGAAATAAGTATATTTTTATGTTATACAGAATTTGCCTTTGATCGGTAACTATTTCATAGCAGACAAATATTAATTAAATTTTGTAACTTACAATTGATCCAATTTTTTTGTACTTAGGTAGGGATAAGAGAAACCGTGCCAATCCATGTATTTAGAGTTTTAAGAAATGCAATGAGGTAAGTGTTCTTTCCTTGAAGTTCACCTCTGGTACAGCAGCTGCTTAGATCCCGAGAGAAATAACCGTGCCGGCTCTCGCAGCCAAGAATTAACACCTAGCCCCTGGGCGCCTAAGTTGGAGGTTTTAATAATTTCACGTTCCTTGTGAATTAATGGAATTTGCACTGCAGAAAGTGCGCCTGCTGGGGCGGGGGGGGGGAAGGGGGGTCTGTTTGGACAGCCCTGGCGAGAGCTAAAGGCCTCGTAGCAATGACTTTGTTAAAGGCCGAGCCCGCCTCTCGTATGATAGCCTGTGTAATGCGTTGATCTTTTGTTGTGTTAGGACTGCGCTGTCCGGCGCACACACACGCTGAATAAATCCTGTTTATTAAGTTAGTTTGCCATTAATAGCTAAACCTGGAGCGAGGGCCCTTTTGTAGTCGGAATACGCCGCGCAAAGGTATAATTAATTGCCCCGGGGTCAATTTGGCAGAAAAGGCTTCCTCTGTTATTACGGACGGCGTGCCGTACTCGAAACATTAGTTCTGCCGAAGTTGTAGGGCCGCGGAAGAAAGGAGCTGTGGACTCCTCTATGCTACGCAGTCTATTAATTAAATTTACTAGTCACCCTCCCCCTTCCCCCTCCTCCAAACCAACCAAACTCATCTGCTAATGCACCGCGAATCTAGTATTCTAATTACTTTTGTGCTCATTATCGTAATCATCATACGCGGCGGGGGCAATTATTGCTGTTCTTCCTGCCGTATAATTTGTTTGCGCGGCTCAGCAAATTGGCTTTGTTTCGTAGTTTATTTTTATTAATGCATTAATGAAATGGTTTTGGGGCAGCGTTTGATTGAGGCGTACTGCTTCGATTTTTTGCACTGCTTTAAATGACAATGCTTTTGTGTCGTACAACGGGTGGGAACCGAGTTAAACTAGTAAGATGGATTGTTGTTATATAGGTTATAGGCTCCACAGCTTTCACGATTTTTCTGCAATATGGCAGACTGGGACGATGAGGTATGTGAACTTCCCTTTGCTGCCTTCGCGTGTTTAATATCCTCTATCCCAATCTCGTTGCCAGGTTCTTCTCCTGCTTTTAGATCCATAAACTATCAATCCTTATTACAAAGGGAGTCAGTACAATTTATATTGATACGCATCATCCTTCAGTGCTAAACCGAAATTTTCAAAAGAGCGATCAATGCAGACAGTAATTAAGGCCTATGAACTGAATAAAATTATATGTACCAGAAAATGAAATTGTCAGGTTAATTAAAACCATTAATAAGGACAGGAAAGACAGCTTGAAAACTGGTGACTTACCTGAAGTGCACAGATGGCAGGCATCGTGTAGTGTCTAATTCTTGTATTTTCGGAGGCACCGCCCCCTTCATTCCTAGTGACGGTCAGCCGTAGATTATTATGTTGCTAAATTGTATCTGACAACTTTAGCTGTTTTCGTACATTTATAACATTTTATTATCGAGATTATGAAGATAACTAATTCAGAAACCTTCAGATTTGTTTTTACCTTTAACACTTTCTTTTAGAAGGATAATTGTTACTATTACTTTCTAACAAACCTGATATAAAAACTAGACTTAAGAGTTTTATTAAGCCAATCAGAACAATACAAATATATATATATATATATATATATATATATATATGACTTACAGTGTTTAACCAAAATTTTGAAAAGGAAGAAAACGGCAGTAAATAATTAAGTTTAGTGAACTGAATAAAATTAAAAGCTTTTTTAAGTCTGGTACGACTTTTTAACAACGTTCCCGAAGTTCGTTGCAAAATATATTCTTGCACGTGCTATCTGCGTTAATGTTTTAATTACTCGATTTCACAGTTTACCGAGCGTTCAGGGAAACGCACGTAAAAAATAAAAAAAATTATTTTGATATTAAAAACTCGTAATTCTTAGTATCAGTAGCTGTTTGCTTTTAATGATAGCTACTATACTATTACCAAGTAGATTCTTGAATACATCCAAATTATTGACAAACGTCATTGGTTTAAAGATAAAGAAACATATTTGAAATTTATTAACGCCAATTAACGTTCAATTCATTGTAATTAAAAATAAATAAATAAACAACCGTGAAGTGTGAAGTTCGAAGTCGTTCAGGAATTATCCGACTTATTATTTTATTTTTTTCAAGGTGATAAGGATGGAGAAAATGTATAATTATCCAGGTTGAATGCCGTAGGATGCAAGATTTAGTCAAGCTCAAGAAATTAATAAAATATCGAAAAATGAAATTTATATTTTACAAACAGAAATCTTTACGTATTCATCTAACTGGTAGGGAAAATAAAAGAAGAAATGTAATGGTCGAAAAGCTCTACAGGTGAACATATTAGCATTCCAGAATATATCTCTGCCTTTTGATGGATAACGCTCGTACACACACACATACACACACCATCTGATCTGTCAGAAGTCCATTGGCCTTCCAACAGAAAAGCAGTTTTGATGTTTCTGTTTCCTGAGATCGTCATATGCTAGCCCGTACAGAGATAAGCTACTCTTTGCCACCTGTACAGGTAGCTTTGAGGTAAACTCTGAGGTTAACTGGCTTTGACTCGCTTGTAAATTTCAAACATTCCCAATAACGCCGCGAGTAAAAGCTTTACAGCAGAATCCTCACTGTCCATGCTTTCCTCCAGAAGATTTGAGGTTATTGTGCAGTACGTAATAAAATCATTAAGACATTAAATACACATGTGTATTTTATTTACAGTAGGTTTAAATTGATTTAAATGATGGTAACATGCACTTCTTCTATAATATTATGCTATTGTCAAAATGTGCTAAGTTTTAGTAAAGATATTCGAAGTCGTTAAACACTTAAACATTGTATGGTATGACTTTCGCTCTACTTAAATATAAAAAAAAGTTCTATAGCTGTGCTTTTCCATTTTTTGTTCATATTGACGGTGTTTCAGAATTTAATCCCAGTTAACATGTTACCCACCATTTTTTGCATACTTTAACAAATTATTATCCAGAATTAGTCATTCTTTTCTTGAATATTAGTGAATTTTATGATGAGCGTGAATGAGCAATTATTCTATGGAACTTAAAAAAAGCGTAAGGCTTAATTTTGTTTAAATTCATGTTAAGATGAAGATGTAGTTGAAATATAGTGTTGAATTCCAGACATCAAATGATTTAAAGTAGAGGTAATCAAAAGCACTATTGCACTATCAAGTAAATCGTATTATAACTTCAATAATAACACAAAGTATCTTTCAGTATAGTAAACACATTTATAAATAAATCACATTATTAAATAGAACAGTAAATCACAACAATATCAATGTTAATCACTTAAGTAGTGATAAATAAACTAAAAAATTTAAGTGACATGTTTATATAGCTAATAAGATGAAGTGAAGTAAAAATGAAAGCAAATTGAATTTTATAAGTAATTGCTCGATACTGTATAAATTGTATATTTATAAGTATATCTTCCGTTTGAGCGGGATGAAGTCAAAACGTTTGAACAGATTATGAACATTTTTATTTTGCATATCTGTCGTCATAGAGTACAGAAGAGGCTATATAGTTTTCCTAATTTCGTGTTAAATGTTGTGGTTTACAGGAAAATCAAAATACATTTGAATTGTTAGTTTCGGATGACTTAATTGTGTCTTAAGACTTAAAGACGGATAATATGTGTGTTAATTGCAAGTATTGTGTGACTGAAATAAAATACAATATTAACTGCAGCGAATTTAATGAGACGTAGCTTAGTTTACGATTACGTTTTTCAACTTATTTCACGTCGTACAATTTAGTTGTGGTTTCTATTTTCGTTTCAATTACTTGCTACAGACAGCTGTACTGCCATAGGAAATATCGGTAATTTATCATGTAGTTCGAGATAATCAACCCTCATTTCACCGAAGCTTGTGTGCTCTATGGGGATAGTTTATTAAGTCAATGTCTTGGCAGTGCGAATCTACGTTCCCACGACTCCATGTCAGATAAGAAACTGGATCCACGCTCGAGCGTTGCTCTCCAAGGTCGTCCTTGCCCAGAAGAAAAATAATCGTCTTACCTATTAGAAAATACAACTTGATTTTGTGGTATGCCTTCGTTAACTTTTACGTTTTTTAAAATTATTAATTGAATATTTAATCGGATCATCACATTACGTAACGGGTATGCGATAAAATTAATTAAATATATTTAAAATGAAATGCGTTGATATTAAATATATTGTCAAAGAGTAATGAGCTCGTATGAACTGATTTCAGGCCAGTAAATCAGTTTTTTCATTACCCCGAATTTTAACTACTTCAAAAAGATTAATCAGTTGTATTAAATATAAGGACATTTTCTTCCCTGCCAATAGAAATCGATGAAAAGCAACAGGTTTAAATTTATGGTACGGTTTCGGAAACGGACGCAGTTTGTTTAAAATTCGGCGTTGAGTTACGTCGTTCTATTGTCGGCCGTGATACGAGACAATTAGGATCTCCGGGCTGAAGTATAGTGCGTTACTTAACAAGGATCACGAGAAGGGAGTTCCTAAGATATCACGTTTCTGGGTCACGAGAAAAAGAGAGCAACTCGATAGTCTTCTTTTCACAGTAATGAGATTCTTTTCCGAGACACAGTAGTTGCCAAAACGCTAAATTATCTTAATGCTTTCCAGAACGCGTGTGGCGGCGGTGTCTTCTAATTAGCAACATCTCGCCATAAATCCCGGGGGCAGACTACAATTTATTTATATTGCGGGTCCGTGCCATTGCAGAGCAACTGTCTCGCTTCACGTCTTTAATAAGATCCCCCGTTTCCCCTCTTCCAGTTTCTCCAGCGACTTAAATATGAGCAGAGCTGGAAATCAGTTTAATTAGCGTTAACGAGAGGGACGGCTGATTGAATGCGGAGAAAAGCACGCGGGGAAATTAAAACAATGTATTTAATTACGTGTGCCCTGGGGAATAAAATCCACCTTTCCCCCCAAAACCTTATCTTAATCCTTCGCGAAAGACATGAATTTTTCTCAGGGAACCTACCTGGCATGCAAACTCATCTACTTACATTTTCAGACACTGTTTAAAATTGATGTGTAAGATAATGTCAACTCCTTACTGAGATCGCCATCTCCGAGATGTAATTCTTTTTTCTTACATACAGAAACAATTTCGTTTGAATAGTTGACATTTATTCTGCTATTGAATTGGCAGTCCTAATTAGAGGCACGGTATCACAAGCTGCGATTGAGGGTTCTTATCAGCAGAGCTCCTTCCTCTCACGATATTACGATTGTAACGGTTGAAAGGCCCCATTAAGGGGGACGCAATGCTCGATCAAAGCCACCTGCTCGGGGAATTACACGTGGCGCTGCGTGTAAGTGTTCCGGAGGAATGGAAGAACCGTGTAGCGGGTGAGGCAGCCGTTCGTCATCGCGTCGAAGAGCAGAGTTCTGGAGGAGCTACAGCGGGGTCACGGCGTCGAATCCTTTCGAGGTCGTTTTCACTAACTTCTACTTCATGCAACTACTAATCATCCTCGTGCTGAACATCTTACCATCGATCTGTTTCCATATAATTTTCGGCTAGGGTTCACAAAATCAATAACCAGAATCGAGAAGCGAAGAATATATTTTATGTGGTGGTTTAGTATTATATTAACTACGTATAGAACGCTGTGTATGCGTAATTTTTCCAAGACGATACTTTCATACCGTATGGTTTAATGTGACGAAATTTTTATTATATGTGGTTACAGATGATCTACCGATTACTGTCTGTCTCATTAAGAAGGTCTGCGACCACTGAAAATTCACTATCATGTCGTCACTTCCTTTTGTAATTTTCCTAACACTTTCGTCACTGTAAATTTGGGGTTCATAATTTTCAGAATGTGCTGAGAAGTAATATTTGATACTAAAAAAATAATTAGTATTAATTTATACTGCTCAGTCGATCGCTGGCCGTCACTCAATGCTCCGAAAATTCGAAGAACACCCACTTCAGATTTATTTCTCTTTTACGTCCTTATCAATTTTTTTGTAAGTATATATACTGCAGTAAATTTGAAGTCACGTACAACCACCAGGACTCCAGGTCTCTTTTCTCACTATCCTCAGTGATTATCTTCCTTTCGGTCCTTGTAATACAGTATTAGACTGCCATCGGCAAAGCAAACCAAGTTTCAGTACTGTTCGTATTCCTTTTTAACATCGACTGATCGATCGCCAATCCTTGACCGTCTTCCAAGTTACGTTAACAGGCCACCTGAGGGTGATCCTAAAACAGGCAACTACCCCTACCCTTTAATAGCATAGGACGGGAATTGAAAATGGGATATGAGGAAGGTAGAGCAAGGCAGTCAAGTATTGTCTAGGGCCCCCGGGCTATAGTTTAAGGATCCCACCTAGTGTTTGATCAATACGTGATTCAGGGAAAATCCTACAAAACCTGCATCAGGTAGGTCGGGCAATAGAAAAAGTAGGGTACTATTCTTACGCCCTTCCGAATGATGTGGGTTCACAGCATTCTCTTATCGGTGTTTCCACAAGTTTTAGGAGGCAGTTGGCTGGGATCAGCAGACAACTCTCACCTGTAGACCCAAGGTCTTCGACCCCAGTATATACACCTCCTAAAATACATGAAGGTGCCTCGGCATGTGAGAACCTTGAAAAAAGAAAACAGAGAGAGTACAGGGCAGAAATTACAACTGCAAGACCGATCGCCCTCTCGTTGTGATCGTCTTATTTCATTAGCCGTGTTCGTCGGTATACGGAAATATTTGAACATTATTAATAAATATACATTCTTCTACGAATTGCTAATTGATTTTTTAATTTTATTATTTCTCTGAATTTATGAGTATTATTTATTACTTTTACAGATTTTTATAATACGAATATTGTGGTGCTATTCAATTATATTTAATGTAATTATTGTTTTTATTTAATGTAAAAAATTTGAGTTGATAAATTGTTGCGCTAATAATAGTTAGAGGGTGATGTGTTGCATGTGTCACGTTAGTACCAGAACCCGTTGTAGTGTGCCGTTAAGAATTTCAGACCCTGATTTGCATCTAACTGGGAAATCGCAACCGTACATAAGGTCATGACGTAAGCAATAAGCCGTGGGATAAAGGCAGGCGTGGTATAATGGGTATCTGCTCCGCGCTGTGCTCCGATAGACTACATACGTCTGTCACGCTGAGATCCTGACACGATGCCAATGTTGGATGCACGGATACGGTGCGGGCTTTGGACAGACATCTTAGCATTATGAATCGTCTGTTTAATTAATACTTAGAACACTTTTATAAGAATATATATTATTACAATTGTCGTTACAAATGATCTTTCATTAACAAGGGTAAAACCGATTATATAGAAAGATAATCTTTTCCAGATGACAAAAAAATTCTCGTACTCATCATCTTATTACGTGCATATACTTCACTTTAAGTAAATTACTGCACTTAAGAAGCAAATTACCTATAAGATAACGATGGATAAGCATACTGCTGCTAAGGAATTACCTTCGCGGAGTATGATATTTCTTATTTAAGGAGTCGGCTCGTTAACAAGGCCAGGGCATCTCACAGATCTTTAGCAACTACATCCCATTCTATTGCAATTTATTTTCTCATTGGCATGTCCTGATACAGTTGAAACCCAAAACTCGTCAGCAAATAAGTTTTGATGGAATGTCATGTATTTTATTACTTTGTAAATAGATATGACTTGTGATATATGAGCTCTCTTATTAAGAGAATGGAGTTTATTGTAGTTAAAATATAAAACATTGTGGATGTGAAATTTTGCAAAATTTATACAAGTTACATGGATTAAAATTGGTAATAACTGAATGACACCAGACAGAGGCAAGCTCCATAGTTAAAATAACAGAAAGAGGCAGAACAGCTATAAAACGTTTAGCTAAGTTTTGTTTTCATAATAGCAGGTAGAAATTAGATAATTTTTGGACGTCTTTACGGCAAGATTTGAGCAAAATTATGTTGCCCGCAGACTGAGAGCTTTCCCTGCCCCTTTTGCCATCCCTTACCTGACCTCACAAAGCATTTCAGACGTGGGTAATTAGGATGGGCCCTCACTGCCATTGTGCTAACATGGTCTCTCTTTGCCGCGCTCATTCTTTAGTAAAACACGGATTAAGGGGTTCCTTCCTGTCGACATTGCCTTCTGTCCGGTGGCTGCGGGGGCGGGGGCGGGCATGGCGGGGTGCGTCGGAAGGTGGGGGCGCATTTCGGAGAGGGGCACTCAAACTAATGAAACGGGTAATCCATCCCCACCCCTCCTAGCACTCTAGCAAGCCACCACCCTATTACGTTTTAATATTCATTTAAAACCCTTTCCGAGTTCGATGCTGAGAGGCCCGGGGTTAGCGCTGCGTTCAGCGCATCCTTACACTATGATTACTATTATTATTTGAGCAGCGTGGAGTTTTGGGCCGGCGGCCACTTCCAATTCAATCGCTCTCTACTCAAACTAATAACATTAATGGAGATTGTAAAGTGCTGGGCCAGGAATATTGTCTTGCCGCTTCTCTACTATTGTCTTGATTGTCAGTAAACCAAGCCTTTAGCCTGAGTTATTGATTTAGCGGGGAAACTTTCGTGAATTTGGCCCAAGATATCCGCGACACTTTGGTCGCCTCTCTTCGGCTTTATTAACTCCTTCCATCAACGGGGCTAATTTCACCGGGTTCGGGATTCTGACTATTTGCGATCGGATTGAAACTGCAATTAACGGCGTCTTGGTGAAGCATTGAGTAAAATACGCCTGTAAGTTAAGAAATCTGATTAAAAGGCGTTTTACGATAGTACTGCTGTAGAATGATTCATCGTATAATTAAAAATAATAAATTTATACTTATGTAGAACTGGGATCTATTGTTGAAATATATAACGTTTTAATTGGGTACTTAGAAACGCAAATAATTTAATTTTGTTTTCATTCGTAAACGAAGTATTCAAAATACAATTTTGCGAGTGTTTCAGTGTACTTCAAACACACACACAATAATATTATATATGTATATAATATTATTGATATTATATATGTATATAATATTATTGATTATGTATAAATTATTCACAATCGTACGATTTCTTAATTTTATTACAATATTGTCACGTTTATCATCTTTATTTAAAATTTACTATTTTTAATCATAAAGAAAGTCGAGATTACCGTATTTTGAAATTTATGTACTACAAACAGAAAAAAAATATAATTTATATAGCCCTGCTTTAATACTTTTTACATAGTATACCAAACTTAACATGGAAATTAACGTCTGTTATATTAATAATAAAAAGTTCGACCTTTATGACGGGCTATTTTTAATTAAAAATAATTGAAAACTACAAAACGCCCTTCAGTTCTCTTAAATTTACTTTGTAATTGTTTCTCATTACAGATTATATAAGGCAGATCTTTGTATCACTAATATTTCAAAATATTATATGAAAAAAATTTAATTATAATAAAGTTTCATTTATTTGTATTAATTACTTGGTAAGTAATGCATTTGAAGTGAGCTAATGTTCATCATTTTCAGATTCCTTTACTCATTTTTTCAATTAATTGTTATATTTCGTGTATAACATTTTAAATAAAGTTTCTTCGCGTCCCCTTTAACCTTCGTATTGAGTGGGAATACGGCAAAACTAGGAAATATGATTCAGTTTCGAAAGAGAAATGTTGAATCTATACCCTCATATTTAATTTTTTGTTTTGGTTATTAAAGAGTTATGAACAATTGAACGATTGTGAGAATTTAATTGAACTAGGAAATTTCTATTTAATGTTCTATTCGAGAAACGGATTTCTACTTCTTCCTTTTCCGTCTTACCTATTTCGATATGAAGCTTTCGATTTGAAACTAGATGCGAATCGATGTTGCGTCAAAATATGAATGTTATTTGTCTAGGGTATAATATTCGATTAATAATAATAATAGTGAAAACACTATCCCTATGAAGGAAGTTGGCGTCTGGCGCTATTCGCGTGCGTGGAGTGCCAGCCCGTGCTAGGCGCCATCAACATCCTGCGAAAATAAATTAGCATCAGTGCCCGGTCCCTAAATTGAAAAACTTGTGTAATTGAACGGCCAATTGCCTTTGTCTCCGTATTGCTTCGTGTTGGCTGAAATTATACGGCGCGGGCTAATAACCAAGCCTAATGATTTCCAAGTGGACCTGTTACAGTTCTGATTGTCGTAGTAAGTTAATTAGGATCTCTTCGACCATATTACTTGTGTTTTTTCTTTAATTCTTTTAGTTTAAAAGTTTAATTACTTTCTAAATATGGAAATGGGGAGGACGTATCGGAGGGAATCGGTTCATTACAAAGTTTTTATTCATTTCCTGAGGCAGTATTAGTATTTACGTTCAATGTTTTGAAAGATCTTTTAAATATATGGAATAAGAACTCGGAAAAAATATTACAATAAAATAATGTTGGCTGACTAATGTTTTGTGACTTTTTAAACGAATGGCACAAATGTTTATAATTACTTTGAATTTACCTTAAGTTCTGACTCTAATTTTCTTCTACTACAAATCATCGCTCGATACGAAACAGCTATAGTAGTATATCGGATCAATGTCCATCTATTTAGACTGATCAGCCGTTAGGTGATTTCGAAGACGTGAATATCCAACCGCAATTACAACATAATACGCCGCCGCGCAAAGTCGCTAATCCGCGCAAGATATGCGACAGGGAATTGTCCCTTTGATGTAAACAAGGGTCTGTTGCCGGTGCAGGGAACCTTGCGGTAATTAACCGTGATGCATGCAAGGGCTTTGCTGCAACTTTGCTAGTTAATTAGAAGGCGGGTCTCTCCTTCCTAATTGCTATCGACTGTAGTTCTTAGGGGGTCAAATCCTCGCAACAAACAGGACGCCCCAGAATTGATATTTACTATGCATTTTTATGAAGAAATTGAAGTAGTTGGGACTTTTCCAAAGTAAAAGAACTATTCCAGTGAGGAATATCTGCAAATTTTCAAACGTCTTACGCTGTAATCTTTGGTTTAAGGTTAACATAATATGTAAGCTCTTTTTAGAGACGCCTTTAACAACTGTTAATTTATTATCTTAAACTGTACTTTAAGTATCCTCTTACAAGATACTTTTGTTAACTGTTTACATAAATTTCAGCTTTACACATAGATTGGAGCACATTTTATTAATAAAGTGTCAAGTATATATTTAAGAGGGAAAGCTAGGAAAATCATTTCATTTGATTTTTCCACTTAATTGAAATTAGTTATTGGTCAGTTCACTGAACCAGGGGATTATTAATCTCATGCCAATTCGGCTCTCAACAAAAATTCCTGAATTTATCAGGATTGTAATGATTGTTTGATATAGTAATACAATAAAATAGTGAGATGTTTACTTCTCTTATTATATGACTACAGGACTCTATAACAGGAAACATCTGGCTGGGAATGCATATTTTAAAAGTTGGCTACGTATAGTATAAAATTTATTTGAAATTAATCACTTTTATTGAGATACATCAAATGTAATCAAGAAATATTACAGTCTATACAAATCCTTCAGTGTGAACCGTAAACAAACTATGCAAACCGAGATTAATCGAAACACAACGATGACAGGATATATCACAAATAAATAGCTTACGTTTTGTTTTAAAGAGGTATTTACTGTCGTCGGGTAGAGTGTTTAAGTTAAAATAAGAAATTATGATTGCTCAGTAGTTATTAATAAATTGATATACTTTGCATGTGAAAATTAAATGGATTAGTTTGCGTTGTCGTGACCTATGACACCTCGTATCCTCGCTCGCCATGTCTCACTCTGAGATTGCACGGACGGACGGATACACCTGGATATCTACCATCGTCATCAAGGACTGCAGGAACGAGGATGATTATCTAATCTGCTTAATTTCGTATAAGCTCTCCAATTTGTCATAGGAAACTAACTGAGCCCTAGCAGCAGAACTTTGGTTTGAAAACAGAATTTAGCTGCAATCCTCATACAGCGATGTCCAGCAGACAAGTGGCCTTAGATATGCTGCCTGCTGGTAAGCGTCTATAAAGTTGAAATTAATCCTATCAACTATCACCTTTCACCATACACATTGAACTACTCTGCCAGTATAAATGTCTGTTACTCGCAGCAAGACGAACTTGTCATTGAGAAGATGAAGTATAATTTCAGGTTGGACTCTAATGTTTCTGAAACGTTACGGTTGGAACAATATGTTAAATTGAGGATAAAAGAGATTACTTCAAAAATAAATTGCTTGTCAAAGTACCTTTTTAATTAAACGTTCCAATTACGCCTGTACAAGAATATGAGAATTTAGAATGAAGAGTGTCGGATCTTGGTGGTGCAGGTCGGCAATAGAAGCATATCTGTAAACAGCTCGACATGGGGTGTTCTGAGATGAAATATTTAATTGACGCGAAGCGGGGAACGAAAACAGCGCTGTGCCGTGGAGAGCTTTGTCGTGTATGGCTGTAATGAGCGCCTCGATATGCGCTTCTCGTGTTAGCAGCCCATTCGACATTTGCAACCGGCCTACTTAATTACCCCTCCCTGCCGTCTTTGTTCCCGGTCCCAATCGGGGGTTCGTCGCCAGGGATGGTCCACTTTCTGTCATTCACGCATCGCTAATGGCCGACCTCTGTATTCGCTGCAAAACCCCGGATTCGCTAAGTGTAAAGTTCAGATCTCAGCACCAGTCCGCAGAAACGTACTGAATATATGTCCCTTAGAACTAAACACTGTGCCTTATGCCGTAAATGAAAACAAGAATTGCTTAGCAACAAACATAAAAGTAGACCTTGGGACAAAAAAGTAAAATCGGTGGTATGTATTTTAAATAAGAGCTTAATTTCAACTTCTGTTAGTATAAAGTATGTCTGATGTCGATCTCTGTATATTTAATAAATTTATAAAAATATATGATTTGCAGTTATAGAATCGTTTCATTGTGCCGTAAATTTTAAGCCAGTACAGATTTATGATTTTACACATTAATATACTGTAAAACTGGAAACTTCAGTAATACCTCTACCAAGTCGTACGTGATTTATAACAATAATTCACAAGCATTCCACAGATTTGAATAATGAACGGAACTTTGTCTTAATATGGCGTTTATTGAAGCAACGTAGTAAAAATGTCACGGTGAAAGCCTTTCTCCAAAGTCTAACAAATACCGTAATACTTTTGTGGCCAACCGTTCCTCTATACATCATTCTCGAGTGTTTCGTCACGATCGCATTTTAATGTACATGGTGTCCATTAAAGAATTTCCCAGCTATAAACGTTAATGGTAGTGTGTTACTTCAAGATTTTAATTAAAGAGTTATTTATCGCACCGAGAACCTTTGGAGAGGGCGTGACGATGTCGCCAGGTGAGGCCTACTTTCAAGGCGTCAAACCACTAACACGAAGGATCGTTTCTTAAAGTTACTCTGTTCACTACCTTTTCTTCCTTTATGACTTTATAAAAGATTGAATCTTCGTTCTGCCATGACTTAATAATTTGCCAGGGTTAAAGACAGATTTGTGGAGGCTGTAGCTTCCTGACTTGTTACCCTAAGTGTGGGGAGAGTTATATTCTAGGTTGAATGTTTGCCATCCACAAATTTAATTTTGAAAGAAACTAGGATAGTTTACCTTCAATTTTATGTATAATTTGTTGGAAATAGTATAAATTAAACGGTTATAAAACCACTAAAGCTGAGACATTCTTTTATGGACTCCTTTTAAGTTCAAGCTTATAAAGAGAGATAAATCAAATATTTATACTTTAAGGAAGTAGAAATGATTTCACCGGAAGCTCAAGCAGGACCGTATAGATATTTTAGAAGAAAGATAAGAATGGACAAATGTCGACCGGACCACGGACTCGAACCCCGAACCTCCCAATTTCAGGATAATCATTAAAAAGTATAAATATTTTAAAAGAAAGACAAGAATAGAAAATCGAGAATGGTGGGATGTTGACTCGGATTAGCTCAGTGGTTAGTGCACCCGCCCGGAAGTCGGGAGGCCTGGGGTTCGAGTCCCTGGTCCGGTTAACATTTTTCCGTTCTTGTCTTTCTTCTAAAATATTTATACTTTAAAATTATTATTATTTGTAACGAGTACGAATAATTTTTTTTCTTTAATAAAATCAGAGTAATGGAAGGAGTTAGTACTAAGTAGGTCGCTTAAGAGCAATGGTGCGAACTGCACAATGAATTTCCGCTGTGCAATGAATTATAAACAATGCACATTAAGGCCACTGCAACCCTCCAAGTAGATGTGTATTGTGGTCACTTGTCAGGGCTGGCCACCTTACTCACAGCGACTAATATCCGGCTTCCCTTTCAGCCTTTGAGCAGCTATATTACTCGTAAGTGTACGTGATATTATACAATTGAACACGTATAATTTATTTTTCAAAGGCAACATGAGAACTATTGTGCTGGTTTTCGCATAATAAATACACCATTAATAATTACGAAATACCTTGCAATCCTCAAGAATCACAATCTGTTTCAAATTACAAGGACTACACCAGACCATTTTTATCAGTAAAATTCATTAAAAATAGATAAAACTACAGTTATTATTTATTCTAGTAAACAAATCTCAGATGGGTGTTCTCTTTGTATAATTTTACTGAGTTAAAAGCTACGCTGGGCATAATCATCCGGTGTCATCAATGTTTCCAAGCAAATGTCTTCCGGCAATGTAAAGTAATAATATAAGGTAAATATTCGTGGCATAGAATGCATTTTTAAGTATCACTGACGTATATTTTCCTAATTAATTTTACAGAAGGAAATGTCCAGAAAGCCAAAAGTTCTACAATTTGATTTAATTTTTTAATAAATTGTGGAATTTTGAGGAATTCATTTCCTTTCTGTCTTGGAAAATGGGTTTGGTTAATTAATTCCTCTTCATAAACTGTTTTCTAAATAGTTAATTGTTTTTCCTGTTTTGAAGCTATCATTTTCTGACCGTTGATAAGGCTCTACAAATTATACAATTGAAGTTCCTGTATTCCACCTTTTTCTTTCACTGTCTGCACATGAACAAGGTCGCCTAAATCTCGACCGTTCTCCTTTAAAGAAAATAAAAAAACTTTTTATTTAATATTGTAGTCATACGAGGTAATTAAATGCATTGTGTATTTATTCAATTACAATTTCATATTTGTATTGTAGTATGACTACAAAGGAAACATTTTTGCCTAATACGGAGGAAAAAAGATTATCAACTTTGACGGAGAGGTGTGTCTTCTGGTGGAGTTTTTAAAAGCGAAATTTCTGATTTTGAATTGATAAACATAATATATTCATGAAAATTTATATGTGTTGGCAAATTTAAAGTTGGTTAATATAATTTGTGGAAATTTATGTACGCTTTATAATTTGGCGGCATAGTATTGTACCTGGTTTCACGTTCAACAATTATTAACCCCGAGTAAACGAGTAGAAATTTTATTTCGAATCCTCGACGTATTATTACGTCATCGGCGTTTTGTTTATAATCGATTTTTTTGTGAACAGTCTACGTAAGGGTGATCGTCAAACAAGCAACTCCCCTTTATTAGCATAGGAAGGGAATTGGAAAGGAGGGATGTGGAAGGTAGATCAGTGTAGCCAAGTGTTTACTTGGGCCCACGGGCTCTAGTTTAAAGATCGTACCTAGTGTTTCATCTGAAGAGACACAGGAAAAACCCTTGAGTACTATTATAACGCCATTCCGAATGAAGAGAAACGAGTCTGCTGCAGCATTCCCTCCTTTGTGTCTGTATCAGTGGGATCAGTGGACAACTCATACAAGTTCTTCAGCTCCAGTACATACACCGCCTAAAATAGATGAAAGTGAGAACTTTGAAAACCTAAAGAGAGTACAATGCATTTCCAACATTGTCAGCTGAGCCACGCATCATTCTAATAGCATTGAGATGGGCATAAGGATACAATAAGTAAACTAGTAGCGGAAATCAAAAGCTTGCGCGAAATAGGAGCATGGAATATTGCATTAGACCAGTCTTAGAACTGAATACCACAACAACGACAAGTAAACCAGTAATATAACTATGAGATATAAAAATTATTAGTCTGTTAGAAGCGAGATGCCTAGAAATAGCAATAAATACACCTAAAACCTAGTTGTTTAAAACCTCGTGCAATTTAATACAACGCTGATATTATGTTACATGAAATTCGCCTTTCAGAATCCTTACGTTAACTATAGTTTTAGAAACTTTTATGGGGTATATGAGGTACGCAAATTATCTTACATAATTATTATCTTTAATTTATTACGATATTTTTCAATGTACATACATATTTAAAAAAGTACATAAATCTTCTCAAAGTCGTACTTATAATGGCAAGTTAAATAATGAACTGAACTAGTGGTTTCATTCATCTTATTGTCCGTATTGTTTTACTGATATAAATAGCTTTATAAGTAGTTATTTATTCTATAGGATATTAATTTAGTGGCCGTGGCAGACCCGGACGCTTTCTTTCCATCCCAACGCTCCCGCGTAATTGCTTGTTATATTATTGGCCGAATTATTGACATTGCGAAGGCATCACTCGGACAAACAGGACTGCAGTAATTGCTTCGTTTATGCACTAATGATGTTTGTGATTGGGATCGCTGGCCCGCGTCCGTATTTGCATCCCTTTAATCACCGTTGTTTATGACCGCGTCTTTGTGCTCCTCTTTCTTTCCTGCCGAGCCATCTGGCGGCGGGTCGTCGCACGAGGAGCTTAATCTCAACTCGCGTGTTCGGGAGACATGGTTAATTATGCGGAATTCTTCGGCAAAACTTTGCTTATTTCTAGCACGTCCTGAAATTGAAGGAATCTTCACATTTCGGGGAGTTGGAAGACATGAGGGTGACGTCATAAAAGTGAGAATTTTATTTGTGAGAGTCATTTCTGTATAGGTTCTGAAGTCGTCCACAAACATCGTTAACACCCAATAAAAACGACAAGAATTTTTCTTTTCCATTGTGGTTAACTTTCATCTAAAACACACTCAACAAAATATTTACCTATTATCGATTAAGGAATATAAGAACATTGATTAAATTTAATAAGTAATTTTAATTTTTTATCGTATTTTAATGTAGTTTATATTTATTTAAAATATTCAAATATTGAATATTATTCCGAAAACTACAAGTGCAGAGTCATAATTATTCAATAAATATAGATTATAATTGGATGCACTGAATATTAGTGGGGAAAAAAATTGTCATATTGCTAATAAAAAGCACCTAAAAGAAGTAAAGCTCGTGATTATTTACTTAAGCAATAGTTTAACGTTATCAGGCAGATATTGGAGTTAATTCGAGCTCACCATAGAATTCTATTTTTAAGTGTATTTTAGAGTAAAATTAAACCCTGAAAAATCTCTGATCTCTTGTTGTCCTGATAGTAGGAAGGCTTCGGAAATAATTTAGCCTCCAAGAAATAAATTCCACGGCTTGTTTCCACCCTTTTATAAATTTAAATTGGTACACATTTTATTAAAGATGAGATCATAATAGAACCATTTGACAGATTTCCCACAAAATGGAGGTAGAATTATTTGACCCTTTTTGTCGGAATGGCATTCTAAGCACGGCGCCAATTAACGTAATTAAGATATTGAATTGTGTTCGTCTGATAACACATCAGCTCTCGTAAGTGGAACACCTTGAGATTTCGGAGAATTTAATTAAGTTGAGACTTGAGCGAACTAAGTTTTGGAACTTCGTTTTAATACGGACTCGACGCCATTGTCCTAGTTTTACAAAAGCGTCCAGGCTACAAACTGAAGTATTTAATATTACTATTTATTCGTCTTAATTTACGTCCAAGCAATGTGGGAAGTACGTTTATTTTAATGTAATAATTATACACATACGGGAAGCGTCGAGCTTCTGGTTCAACCATCGTGGATGCTTGGGTACATGGAGAATTTTTTTATCCATATAAAGTACCGTCAATATTTTAATTACTCGTAATGCACCGGGGATTTCTTAGAGCCTCTTAAAGTAGCATTATTTTCTTACAGGCTAATTTTAACCAAACCACAGGTGTTAATGTTAATGGTTAGAAAAAGGTGCGGACTCTGTACAATTTTGACCAGAGTCAGGAAATGGTTTCTCATGACATCATTAACATTATTTTCCAAAATTTGTGAAAGAAGAAGTAATTATATTTTCTTTTTCATTATCATTTTACTATAAAAACATGTTTACAATCCTGTCTAATAATGTTCAGAGCAATTTGTGCTTTGCTGGCATAAAACGCTGGGTCCTTTTCTTCACATTCACTGTTATTGATTTTGTGAAAAAGAACAACAGACGAAACAATGAATGAGAAACAAGTGTTTTTCACCATCCTAAGGCGAGAGGACCTGCAGATATTCTCCTCGGAATAGATTGTCCACCGTCGTGATTTAACCCCTCCCCCCCTCCTTCCCAATTTCATTAGAAGTAAAGGGTGCTGAAAAGAAGTGCAAAGCCCCAAGTTTCCATTTAATTTAAACACGCCTAATGCCTTTAATGCTATAAAATACTTTTTTCTTCTCGTGTGTGTGAATGTGTGTGTGTGTGCGCACCAGCCTAGACTCATAGCGTTTCTAATTAATCACATTTTCACCTCATCGCTAATGGAGCCCCCTAAAATGTTCATTTCACCTAATGTTCAATTAACCTAATTGAACATTTGCATTTCTCTTCCACTTCCAAGCGTCTCCCTTACAACCCTTCATATATATATGTACGTATTTATATATATTTCGTCGTCTTTTGGCCGGGTGCTTACTTTAGCTAATTGCGTGCATCTAATATGTAGCGTCTAATAGACGGAAGTAGGCTCGATTCTTAGCGCACTCGTTCAGATTAATCTGCGTTATGATTTCGTAAAAGGAGCTTTATTCGATGTGACAACCCAATTCTGCTAAAAGCATCACCTTAAGTTATTGCTTCGGCTGCAAGATGTATTAATTCTCGCGCAATTTATTACGGGACGGACCGTAGCAGGCATGGGGGTGGGTATATTTCAGGGGCAACGAGGTAAAAGGGTGCCACCTCACCACCAGCCTTTCACTCTTCTACAACCTCCTACACACTTTGTTTAATCCCGTTGGGAAAGCCTCATGCTACAATCATTATCCACTTAAGGGATTTTATAATTTTCAATAAGAATGGCGTTGAATCTTTTAACTATTAAGTAGTCGTGTCATCTGGTTGCCCGGTGTTTCCCGAGTAATCTTTTATAGTAGCTCGGTACAGTACTGAATTCTCTGCGTCTTCTATAACCCCAGGAATAGACACTAATCTCGGGGGTTTTCACGATATTTTATGCAACTCCCATCCACGCCCACCTCCTATAGATGCTCCCCCCTCTCATTATGAATGGGGTTGAAATTATACTCACACAACATCTTTAAAAAATCGACATCAATATCATTTACACCGTAAAATATTTATCTGACGCAAATCTTGCCCGGTTGTGCGTGTTTTATTATTGATATCCCTGTTCACCATCGCCCCAGAGTATGACAATCGTGTCTTATCCCGACAGTGCTTGTTACTGGGTTACAATGAACATGTGTACAAAATTTTGACTAAATTTCTCTACATACTTAAATTTCTACACACATTCATGAAAATATTGGGTTGTGTTTATTACATATAATTTTGAAGAATTATTTTCAACAATATAATTTTTTAAATAAACAGGAATAACCTAACATTTTTTAACTGTCATTTTAGTTATTTATATGTATATGATACTTTTGTCATCACTATAATCCGTTTAGCGAGAGATATTTTCTAAATTTAGCCTGTTGTTTAAGTACGAATATTTAAGTAGTTACAAAATATTCAAGAAGGTTTTATGGCTCACATGATCCTCAGAGTAGGTTGCATATGTAAAGTGTAGCAAGGCTACCAACACTCAATTTTATTAATTACAGATGTGTAGAAACATTGTTCAATAAGGTTCAAAGACACATTTGATTGTTTTTTAATATGTAACAGTAAGCCTTGTTGTAACAGCATGTAATCTTTTAAGTTAAACAGAAATATCATGAAGATTAATCTGTTATTGCTATTGCAGTAAAAACACGCGAAGGACGATTGGTGGATGTTCTAAGTTGTCCAGAGGCCCCTTAACCAGTATTTCTAAAAGCAAAGAATGATAAAATTTGATACAAATAATTGATAAGCCATACAGATGTGTACTGCCACACTGCTAGATTCATATTTTGTATTTTTAAATTTCGAGCAAAAAAGAAGTTTCGTGAGTATAATTTCACATTGATTCAATATTTTCCTTAATGAACGCCTCAAATCTGTCTATATTCATGTTCATATTATGAATATGATATAATTCTTATAGTTATGGTTCCATGTTTTAAAAATTCAATTAAGGTAAGCAAATAACGATTTTTTATTAATAAATCCTATGGAAACATTCTTCAGGCTATAAATTTTGCACACGTACTGTGCCATTGTATGGAGAGTTAATTGAAGTGGGACATTGATAAGAAGGAGGAAGAGTATGTAGCCGCCAGGCTTTTATTGAACAAGGTATAATCGCCTTGGAAACGGGAATATTCGCTCGCGCCTGATTAGGCCAATGCATTATCTAAAGCTGCGTTGTAAACGTGGACCAATTTGGGGATAGGATGGGTCGCTTGTTAGCATTTCAGGGAATGGAAGAGCCATTACTCTATCAGGCGACTGGTCGTGCTACAAGCAAGGGTTGGAAGGGCGAATTATTCCCGCAGGGGTGGCGAACTCTACTACGCGTCACGAAAACATCGACTTCGGCACAGATCATCGGAAACATCGACCCTCGACTCTTTGAAGCCGTCATTTATGAACTGTTGCTTCCTTCAGTGGTAATGACTTCCTTTTTTTGGATTTATAATGGGTTATATAATCGGGATCACAATGTTTGTGCGTTAGTATTTCCTGAATTTGTTTGTAGTAATTTATTATTACACAAGTATAAGGAATATTAATTATAATTTTAGACAACTTAAAGTAACTAACTCTAACGTTTTTAATCACTTAAAAAAAGCTACGCTGTTACACAAACATTGTGACTAACTAGCTGGGCTAATCGTATTTTTGTTAGCACGACACAGAATTGAAATAAAAAGTAATACCTTCGTCAATGTGACATAATGGTTTCGACAATAATCTTTGCCTTTATCCTCGGACGCATCATTTATAATACCGAACCACTATTAAAAGTTACTAAGACTATACGACGACCGGTATAAAGAATTATATATATATATATATATATATATATATGAGTCAGGAAATGACATTGTCATGCTAATTAAAACAATTAATGGGGAAAGGACAGAGAGATAGAAAGAAGGTGACTTACCTGAGGTTCAAAGATGGTAGACACCTTGTGAGGTTTAGAGTACTTGAATTTTCGGAGGCACCACCCCCTTCATCAGAAAGTTAGGAAGACATTTCCAGTGATCGGCTAGCCGACTATATATATATATATATATATATATATATAATCGCTTAACAGCTTCACAGCTGTGTGAAGGCATAATGTATACTGTTGCAAGTTCTATATGTCTGTAGGGTAGGAATATTTTTGGCGATAAATTAGAGGGAGAAAAACCTAAATCTTCTAAAGGAAGACAGAAACTTTCTCTAGGGTAAACACCAGAATATATGGCAATCAGATGAAAAGTTTAGGAACGCATAACCCACAAACATAAAATGTCGCAGTGATCTAGGCACAGACCATACACATTTATATCTGTATAATTTACTTCCTATTGTAATATTCAATTTTTTTGACTAATCTGTATTCTTACTCATTTATTTTCAAAGAAATTATATCAATATATCAATTTGTAAATCACGTTTATGCTGTTTTGTAAAGCGTTTTATAGGTAACTATATGTTTATTTCCATAGGGTTGTATTATCTTGAATGAGCTTCTTATGACTATGACTAAAATTACCGAAAATATATTATGGGAATTTTTTTGGTATTTTCTCTCAAAATTAATGAGAGTCGATAAATAATAAAATGTAATGGAATATTACAGTATTTCGTATTTTGATTTCATATATCAATATTAATCGAGTTCAATCGTTTTTAATGTACTTCATGTTGAAATAGCATTTATATTGCCTGTGAGTATCACCAAGAGTGACGCAAGCTGTAATTAATTTTTCTAAATATCCAATTATGTGGCAAAATTTTTTCACTTGCCACTTATTTAATATTTTCCTTGTTTAATTAATTACAAATTACGTATATTTATACCAGCTTCAGTAGACAGCGCTTGAATGCCGAGCGCTTTTTTTCTGTGCACATCATAGCTGTGCTGGCTGTTTAGACATTCCCCTTTCAATGTTCCTAAACGCTGTTGAATTTATTAAACGATCGCGGCCTCTAACCCTGTCCTCATCCCCCAGTTCCCTCTCGTTTTTTTTCACCCAAGCTCAGCAAACCCTTCAGACCGCAGGCGACATTTAAACTCCCCTGCGGGCGGCGTCACTCCAAGCTATATTTTTGTCAAAATGTAATGAGCTCGTTCATTTATATTCATTTCGTGCGTAAAATTTATATTATACTACGCAAAAAAAGTTTTCGTCCTCGGGGACATGTATGTGTTAGGAAATTTAACATCCTTCAGAATGATTTGGTCATTGTGAAGCTACCAACGTTCTTGAATTGGCGCTCAGGTCTCTCTTATATAGATATAAACAGCCTTTTACCAATGAACAGTTATAAACGCTTTGAGCTAAACAATTTTCTTTACCACGAAATCTAATAATAGGTTTCTTCAATCTGCAATTACCAAAGCGATAGTTTACTTAAACTGTCAACTTTAATCAGTGAAATTCATTCCTTATCATCAATCGATTATTTGATGTGCCACCCTCTGTTTTCCTTTAATCAATAACTATTGAAATGTCATTTTATCGTCTACTTCATACATTTTCCAGTAAATTAATTAAATGAAAATAAGAATAGGCTAACGGTATATATCGCAAATCATAATAGTGGAAAAATATAGAGATTGTCCAACCGTAATCGTAATCGTGAAATGTAACAATATATTCCCAAAAATATTAAAATAACAGAAAATGTTAGTATTTTTACCTTCATTCTCCATCAAATTTATTTGCTAGGACAAAGAGCCAATTTATCGTGTAAAATGTTCAGGAAAGACGTTGGACCTGGTCTTGTTTTATACAACATTTATTATATAACAAAATTATAATTCGTCTATATATTAATGATTGATAAAATTTAACCGCCTTATTTTTGCACACTGTGATAAAATACCTAAAAATACCAATTTTGACGCATAAGATGTACTGCGATTCAGTAGACGGCGATAATTAGAAATAATTTGGACCATCTATAGTTTCTAAGCACCTATAAGTTCATATTATACAAAATTACGTTCAAAATACTTTACACTTTACATTATTTTGTGAAGATTCGCAGATAGTATAGTATTGTATTCATTATTATTACTACATGTGGACATCCTACGCTATTAAAGGGGAGATGTCTGTTTCTGGATCACCCTCATGTAGCCTGTTAACCCCCCAAAAATTATGGCAGTTCTGATCAAATAAAATTACAAAGAAAAAGATAAAACACAATTTTAAAATATTTAAGTTAGAGGTTTAACAGTTAAGCCTTGCAGTTATAATTTAGGAAAAACTTGTAGGTTTTAACGAAATATTGCAGTTACTATATTTATACTGTGGCAGTTAAGATCCTTTTAGTACCTTAGATTGAAACAAAACGTTTATACAGAACAGTTATTTAAAAATTCTGTACCCGTAAAAATAAAGTGATTAGAATATGAGTTAGGATATTTGACGTTTGGCATCTCTGACGTCAGGACGACTGTAATATGATACAGTAATGGGGAATAAACATATGGTTCACACTGTGGCGTATGATAGAAATGAATTGAAAGAAGGGTTACGTTTATGTTCTTGAAAGTGTTTCATTTCTTAATGCAGCGGAAGGAATATCGCACGTGTTCCACGTTTAGCTCTGGCGCGTGTAATTACCTGATGGTCCAAGTTAGACTTGCTAATGGAGCCTTGTCAAAGACTCGAGCCCGGCTGTCTTGTAGTCTTTTAGCGCTTTGCGCAGCTTAAATTCCTCTTCCCCTCCTTTAATGTCGACCCGGAGTTGCCGGTTTTGCGCCACTTCGAAAGTGCTTTCTTCGGATACCACGAGCCCAACTTGTTATACCCCGTCAATCGTGGACGCAAACCAAATGTGCAATATTATATAGTCGGAATTTATTTTATGGATAGCTAAAATTTAAGTATTGCAACCTACAAACAAATGCGCTGTCTTCATTTACAGTTTTAAGGGAGTCGTGAAATTTAGTTCTGTTATTATTGTTAGGACCAAGAATTCTATATAATTGATTTTCTGTTGAATATAAATCTCTGCGTCTTCCTCTAGTATTTTCTTTCTCTACTTAAATTTTACTACAGTAATTTTAACTAAGAAATGTAAAACGCATTTAAAAATATAACCTACTCGTTCGAGATGAATATATTTTATTATGTAATTATTTATTTCCTAGTACCTCCTCCTATTAACATTTGGAATAAATTTAACTTTAAATATTACAAGACTCAGACATATTTCAGCTATAGCTGAAGTAGATTAATCCTTCTGTTAATGTGGTGTGACTGGTATTGGAGTTGGAGGTATTTCAGGGAAGACATTTGTGAGACGCGCAGTAGGCAGGTCTGCCAATCCGTGGAAGTGGCGAGCCTAGCCAGCTCATTCTGGAAGTGCTTCTCATCCGCCAAAGCCAATAGTAAAAACTTTCTCCTCCCGCCTTCCATTGATGCGTGCCCTGCTACAAGACCTGTCTGTCACTGCCCCCGACATACAATACCCTAAAATCACGATTTCAATCAGCACCTAATTACAGTCGCTCTACTCATTGTTGCACACCCAATTCCGATGTGTTTCTAATATATTTTAATTCCAGGGATTTTACAGTAACAAACCTCCAGAATTACTAATTAATTAATTCATCTATTATTTCTACAACTTACGACTATACAATACATATCTAATTAACAATTAATTTATAAACATCATTAAATGATAGCATCATTCTATTTCCCTCATTTTTCCGTTCCTTGTAATACTTTGTAAGACTGTTCAATAGGTATAAATAAATTTAAACCAGTACAAATAGATCACGCGCGCGTCATTTCAACTTATGTATTCTCTATACACTTAATGAAAATTTTTAATCATTATAACATAAGCGTATAGAAGACCACACACTTTATATTCTTAATAAAAATACATGAAGTATTTTTCAGACCCTTCAGGTACTCAGAATCCCCATGACTTATTTATCGGACCGAGATTATTGTTCACATCCTTAAGGTATGGGGGAATATTTTACTCCGTCACGGTATAGGGTTCTATAATTATTTTTAACTCTCTTAAGTTAGAGGGACTATTTTCTTTCTTCTTTAATGTACCACGTTCATTACTTAGGGTACCTGGAAAATTT
Organism: Eucriotettix oculatus; assembly: GCA_034510155.1. Lineage (NCBI taxonomy): Eukaryota > Metazoa > Arthropoda > Insecta > Orthoptera > Tetrigidae > Eucriotettix > Eucriotettix oculatus. The sequence goes on from CM067381.1 coordinate 51,366,629, forward strand.
TTGATTCCTTTAAAGTACCGTGAATTCTCATCGGAATTGTCTTAATGTTCGGCGTTGATTTAGTGTTCCAGGAGAATTCCTGATTCGGTTAACCTATCGTCAGTCATCATCTTGATTAATTTGAAATTATAGGTCATGGTGTGTCCATCAATGGCTTAAAGGTTCAAAGAAAGGAGTCGTCGAAGAAATTGGCGTGGAATTAATTCATAAAATAAATATCCGCGTAACCCCTAGACACTCTTTTATCAGAATATAATTTGCTAATTGTCAAAATAACTGAATCACGGGAACTTGCGGATGGATAACTTTCGTGATATTTCTACAGCACGGGCTACAATCTTAAAATTTAAAGATGATGAATGTTAATCAATGAAGGACTCGTGGACATTTCGTGTATCACACTTCGCGAGAAATTGAACAAGTTTTTTACACCTGAATATTTTCTATCAACCCTCGATAGATCTAGAATGTGTACCTTAATCACTTATCGCATTCAATATACTCACTTATACTTTCCCTAAGAACACAAATAAATGGATGGCTTTGGCATAGAATTTAAAAATTATTTTTAATTGCTAGAAATCGAAGAACTGAGTTGAATTAATGAGGCTCCGTCCCATTGTCCCATTACCATTCATCTACAGACACCAGAGGTTTGAGAAACTATTCCTTCTTCAAACGGCCGATAAATTCTTTCACTAAATTAGTAGAATATTTTATTAGTCAAGTTGTTGGCGTAAACTCGTGTTTCTCTAAGACGTGCCTGTTAGGGAAACGGAACTACAGTAGAGCCGTGAAGTGTCGCGGTGCTGCATAACATTAGGCGCCCATAGTATTCCGGGAAGGAGCCGCTTTAATGATGGATGGCGGAATCTGGAGCTGGCCTGCAACAGATATTGGTTTACCGAATCGTGTTGAATAATCACGTTGCGGTCTGCATGTTGGCGTTAAATTTGGCGGCTTTGTAGTGGCGTCCCGTGTCCTAGCGCGTGCATGTATCGGAGAGGAACCTCCCTGAATAATGAACAGCCGGGCCGTTCAGACATGGTACTGCTCACGTCTCCGTCAGATTGCATCCCATACAGCTCTTAAGGCTGGACGGCCTGTCCTTTACCATCAATTAAACATATGTGCATAACAACCCGACCCATCTTTTTTCGTAAATTATTCCGATATCTTCTCTCATGGTATCTGAACCAGAGAAAGAAACTGCTCTGGACCTGTAAAGCCATTCATCCCAGCCTTTATCAGAATGACTTGGGAAATCGTTAAAGCCCTAAATAATGACAACAAGAAACAGATTCGAGCCGCAATCCTTGAAGTTCCATCTCCGAATTAACTATTTAAAAGATCGAAAAACCTGAGATCCCCTTAGAACAAGAGATGCCCGTCTCGCAGGGGCTTACCTTTGGGAATACGTCAAGCCAAGGTACTTGCATTTATTTTACGAGGTATATGTACTAGGGTCGAAGACCTTGGGCATACGGTAAGTGTTGTCCGCTGATCCCATTTTAATGACATGAGAATAGTACCCAATAGACCCACCTACCTGATTCAGATTTTCTAGAGTTTTTTATGCATCTCTTTTTCGTTAATCGCCAGGTAAACTATAACCCGGGTACCTTAGCCAACCCTTGGCTATTTTCCACATCCCCCCAATTTTAATTCCCTTCCTATTCTGTTAAAGGGGAGTTGCCTGTTTCAAGGATCACCCTCATGTAGCCCGTTCCCCCCCAAAAAATTCCCCTTAATGACGTTAGCATGATGATGACGTGACTCTGACTCATTTAAGTGTTTAGGTAATGTTAAAAAAATATTCACACTTCCATTTATTAATTTTTTGCATTACATCTAGACAATACTACGAACTATTTGTACCTTATTTATTCGTAGTATATATTATTATATATTACTATTTTAAGAATTCACAATTATGAGTTAATTTTTTTTCTGTTAACATTAGCTAAATTTCATTAACTCAGATATTAACTATATTTCTTATGTAGAAAGGAAAAAATAAATATCAATCAGAATTTTTTATATTATTCGAAACAATAGATCATCGCTCCTTTATTTGCCTTAGTATAAAATAATGTCGGAATGATTTTTAATTGTTTCTCGCGGGAACAATATAGCATTTAGTATGTTTAATTATATGTAAACTTGACAATTCTTGCTTCTTATTATATCATAGTCTGTTGTTGGCTTCGACCTCTCTAAAGAAATTATAATCTTTTTATTCGAATTTGTAGGTAATCAAAATTTCTTTCATTGAGTATTATTATTTATGTAAAAATTTATTTGAGCCCAGTAATATGATGATAATTTTACAGAACATTTACTTTAAATGAGATTAGTATGCAGACGCTACATGGAACTTACCCCTCAGTAGATTTGTCAGATATCGTACCCGAAATAATCCGCAAACGAATGTTGATGAGTATAGCTTTACGAAAGTTCAGCATTTGCTTACAACGAAGGAAAGAACATTCCTCTGCTATGGTTCAACGCTGAATATTTCAGTCAGTAGATTTGAGTAGAAGTTACATTATTTCTGATCGACCTGGAACGACGTGGTTCAGAGCTTTTGCCTTCTGCATACATTTTGGAGTTGAAAATAAAAATGTATTTCATCTCAGCTTTGAGCTGAGGAAGCCATTACGTGGGTCATTGGCAGTCTCTATGAACATGAATTATTTCCAGCGATTAATACTACAAAAAATGGATCCACTGAACGCCCTGTAGCCACGCAACATTTCATGCCTGGCGAAATTGCTTTGGCTAATTACTGATTTCGATAATATGTGAAGAGGGCGGTAACATGCATCCGATAGCCGCTGAAATGTGTGACACGTAGACGTAAATTAGGGCTAAAATATGTCATTTTAACAAAGCATAGTTCCACGCGACAGAAATGATTGTCAAAGAACCATGCGGTGTTTTGTTGGCAATTGTGGAGAGTCGCTCTTGGAATTGATATATTCAAGGATGACACTATTATTATTTTTATTTATTCGTGTTTATAATCAGTATAATACGTTATACCGTGAATATTTAATGTTTGTAAATACTGATTTAACTATCAATTTTTATACTGATCTAATCGTTTTGCCCTTTTTGTTTTCCTTCCAGATATCCCATTAATAATAATTTTTTTATATCTCTCACCTAAATTTCTGGCTTACTCAATGTATCCTTATGCCTTGACTGATGCGATTTGGAGAATTTTTGTAAAATACAATCTATTTCCAGCATGAATTGAAATCAAAACATACTACCGATTGTCGTCGCTTTCATTTAATCTCTAAGTAGAGAGTCGTGAACGATATATATACATATAATATTATCTGGTTAACAGAATATTTTTGATACGACAATATTTCGAAGACTGACACGGTAAATAGGAATGTCTCGTCCGTCCCGTAATCCTGATGACACTGATGAATCACCATGATGAATATGATTTTTGGACATGCAGCTGAAAGTTTGGTAACTATGACAGACAAAAACATTTAACACGCCAATGTGATGATATCCAAAACCATGATTAGTATGTTCAAATCAATTCCCAAAGGACGAAATTCTCTGTAATTTGGCGAGGGGGCGTGTACTGGTAATTAAGGAAGGAGTTGTTTGATGCTGTTGACGGTTCATGTCGGTGTTTGGTTTTTACCCCTGAGCAACAGCAACGGCGAGCGTTGACGGTAGCCATCTTGGCGTGGCGTATTGACGAGCAGTATGAGTTGCATTAGCGAACACTAATGGCGCCCCGCCGCTAACGAACGTAATGGATAAGAGATGTCTCGACACACGGCTTCATATATTCGCCATCAGATGTCGCTGGCGCCGCCACCTGCTGGCTAATTTGTGAATCAGAAACAAGTGCTGCCTCATTTATAATCGCGTGATTCCGGTCAAATAAATACTACCGGACCTGCTAAAATTGACTCGGACGAGTTGGAAATGGCCCAAGATGATTCATTAATGCTTACAACTCTGACGTAATTCAAAAGAGGAGCCGTTTTTCCGCCATTCTGCATTTTGATCCTAACTCAACTCATCTATTTTGACGCTTTGTCTAAATTGATTTCAGCATTTGTACGATTATAGAAAATATTTCTCTGAAGATCAATGTTAAAGAAATATAAAAATCACGCTATTTTGAAACTCAATGTGTCTTTCTAGTTTATTTGACACAGTAACAGGTAAAAAAATCAGAAAGTCTGCTACATATTTTAAATTTCCATATTTTTTAGATTAAATATTTTAGTGACGTTCGTTCTATTTTTAACAATAATCAACACCCTTTATGCCAATACATACATTTACATTGAATGTCATACGGTTTTGTTTTATTGTATTTCCAGACATTTTTTTCCAAACATTGAATCATGTAGAAAGTCATTCACGTTGATGAAGTATTAATAAACGTAGTTTGGAAAATACTGATTGTAGAAGTTTCCAGCCTGGTCTGGAGTATTTAGGAAGATTTTTTACAACAGACCAAACGTAAACATGAGACTGTCGAATATTCCCTCGTTTTTATAAATTAACATAATTGTGAAGTACAGAAAACTGTCAGTATTAGAAACTTTAGAGAATCTTACTACTCATTGTGTCTATCCATATTAAAGAGTACTTCAAACAATTCCATTAAAATATCTTCAACGATATTTTATTAAAATTTTCAATAGTGTTTCTGATCTCCAAAAACATTAAATTAGATGTACAAGAACAATTATCGTTTGTAAAGAACATTAATTAGATAATTCGCGGCCTTTATAACATACAATTAGAAAAATTGTCTCAAAAGATTTTAAAACTTAATATTAAATAGACGTTTCGACCAAGACTTGTGAAACACTTGAAAAACTGAGTTATAAAATTTTGTGAATGGAGAAGTGTACAGTTTTTCGCAGGTTGTTAGTCTATTTTCTAACTTTTTTAGGAGGGAGTGAGGGAAGTACCATACTTTTTTTAGTTTTGGGAAACTTGTGATAAGACAGATTCTCATGAACTAGGTACGAATCGCTCCTCCAACCCTTGTCCAAACAATGGTGTATAAAATAGAAACGCACACTTAAGTGCGTTTCGTGCTGGTCATAAAAGGTGCAGGTGGCGGGAATGTTTGGAAGCGATAGTTAATAGACCGCGGCAGCAGCACTTTGTCGCCGCTTCTTGCGAGGACAGTTTTTGCGAGCGTGGCGCGTAATTGCGATGTTTACACATCATCACGGTCTATTTAGCCGATAAAACAGCGCCGCTCGCCTGAGGGCTCTCGCGATGTCGTACACGCACAGACTTGAATTGCGCATGTGCCGACATGTTTTCCGTACGGACAGTACAGTCGCTGGTGACACCTCGCCCTATTGCAAAGCTAAATAATGCCTTAATCGCTTTAACTGGTAGCGGTGTTGCCACTTTTCCGAGGGAGGTAGGGCTAATAGCTCGGCCATGTTCGCTCATATATCGGCTGGTGAACGCTACGCGCGATTGCTTGCCCATTCCTGTACTTTTGTGCGGGGCCAGTTTTGTCACCCACGCGCTAATTATGCTCCAGATTGTGTTAAAAACGCGCGCAATACGTCTTTCCCGTAGCGCGACGTAGACAAATTGAGGAGTAATAAGGGGAAATTGGACCGAAAATTGTCTAATTATTTATGAATTTTTCATAATTTTGATTTCTGCTTCTTTTGCATTTTTTAATCATCACGGCACCCATTGTTTCACGTTCGTTATCTACTTATAATTTATAATTATATTAATACTAAAAATATACTCTTCTATGGATGTTCCATTGGGTACCTGCGTATCAAATGAATACCAAGGTAACACAAAAATTTCTGGCATAAATACGGGGCACAAGTTCATTCATTTTTAGTTGATCATCTGAAATAATAAATAACCTACCCGACAAAAAATTTAATTTCATATTCTCAAAAACATCGAATTTTAACGCGTCATTTATTAACATACTACTTTAAAAATTAGGAAAAGTCAATATTCGTCCCGCCAACCATCTTTGATTGACTTCTCGAAATGTTGTGGTTGTGGTAATTAGTCCTTAGAATTGTCTGATGCAACCCTTCATGCTCCATTATTCTGCGCAAGCCTTTTCATTTTTACATAACTACCATTACCATACTAAAATTTCTTTTGAATATAAGAATTCAATTACCTGTCTATCATTTAACATATGTCGTTCAAAGGTATCACATAAAATTAAATCTTTAACATAAAGTCATTATTTAATTTTTAGAGAGTTTCAACTACAGGTAAATTTCTTTTTGGTTTTAACTTCAAAATACACAACAATTTTGTTTATATATGTATTTAGACCTCCATATTTTGCCTAAATTATTGTAAAACTACATACTTCAAAATTAAAAAACCTGAATAAATTTTCCGGATGAATACCAAATCTGACAATGACTCGTAGGTATTGAATAAAAGCTTTATTTTCCTGTAATTGGTCTTTTAATTTATTTTAATAAACATTACACTTACTTAAAAAATTAATCTCCATTTATTAGTTTTTAAATTTTAAATAGGATCCAGTAAACTTTTAAAATCAAGATTTAAATGAAGTTATTGGCAACTGTTGTTTTACTTTCCGACAAGCTTACTCTTTAATTATATTTTTGGTAATCATGTCCACGTCTGTTTACGCGAAATTGAGTGCCAAATTTATAATTTTTTTAAAAAAGAAACGTTGCTATAGATTAATGGAAAATTGTTCGTTGGAAGGATTATATCTTTGGTAGAACTTGTTTCAAAGTTGGTCAATGTGTCTCGAAATTATTATTTAATGTTTTTAATCACTTTGTAAATCCTCTACTCTATTGACGGTTTTTTAACGGCAAACGATTTAAGATCAAACCAAAGTAAATATAATTCATGAGTATGGGGTGAGTTTCTATAGATAGTAACAATAACAGTGGTTATAGTTACGTTAAGAGTCCTCAATATAATTTATTTCAAGCCAACATACAAGTAGCATTCAGCCGTTCAGCTATAATCATCAGTGAATAACATTAAAAGACTATCCTACGATACTTTTCATTTATTTATTTTGTAGCAATTACGTTATTAATAAAATATAAGATTGTCTAATTTTTTCTTTTAAATTACAGATGGTTATTTTAAAACTGTTACTATTTATTAATTAAATAAATTATTTTGAGGATTGGATCAGACGGCTTTCTTAAATTTAAAAAGGTGTAATTGTTCAGTAAGAGGAACATTTAACTGTAATATTACCGAATTGTAGATTTTATTTCAAACGAATTTCATTATTTTTATTAAATTACAACTTCTCATGTTTTCATAACTATATCGTGGTGTGTGAATTCATTACACTTTTCAGTACAATCGTACTTAGAAAATTGAAAGTCACGTATTATAATTACATTATTATGTTTCATTGTGGAAAATTAGTAATTATTTTCTTATAGATGTTTTTTATGAATGTATACTAGTAGACATGCCAATAAATAGTGTTTTATTGTTGGTGATTAATAATAGGCGGCCTGTGGAATAGATGTTTCTTATATAGATTGACGACATCGGCTTTGTAGCAATCCGGTAGTCAACATGAGTTCGATTTGAATTACATGAGCATTTGTTCTTCATTGTATCTGGAAGCATCCAAATATTAAAATATACGTTAATAAGTCAGTTTTCCGCCATTATACGTGTCTGCGTGGTGTATTTGACGCATGCAGAGTAAACCAAATCAATAGGCAGCAAGTCGCAAGACACGCCACACTCGTGAATAAATTATCAGCCGTTTTCGTGGCGTAGGCCAGCTATTGATTGCCACTGTGGCTTTAATAGCCGCGCTAAATCATGCCGTTCGATGGCGCTAATTGGAGAGAGGATGGACCCGTCCTTGGTTAAACACAGTCTTCAGCTCACCTCTGATTAACCCGCAAGTGGTTCCAGCATTCAGTGTTGACAGACTGTGTGCCGCCATTTACCGAGCAGACTCCGGATCGTTTGTCAACATTGACAATCTTCAGAAAAATAATTATTCGACATTGCGCCGAACATTGCACAAAATAAATAAGTTTCGTAATTGGCATCAGATTTGCATAGGTGTGACCTTGCCGCGTAACGTCTTTTACTTGCTCCATTTCAGCTGAATTCCAGTTTGAAAAATATCCCTACCTGTTTCTTCGAAAGTTCCATGTGTTTCCGCAAAGTGTAAATTATTTTTTTCCATCATTACATTACTCACCGGGAGAGTTATGCTATAACGCATACTATTCACTACAGAAATGTAAAAAAAATAACATTTCATACCACATAGAGGAAGTCGAGACGGAACAGGACACTTATTGTTTAATAATTTTGTAAAATTCCGGAAAAAGAAAAATCACTTCATAAAAATACAAAACATTAGTTTATCCTATTACTTACAAAATCTAATATCAATGTAACTTAAAACTACGAATTTACATTTTTTATGTAATTTGTGAAAAATCTTCGTGTTTTCTGTCTTACACTTATTTAGCGTACGGTTGATCAATTTATCAATTTTTCCTTTCGCAATGATATTTCTTTGCAGCTGCACAGTCTTTGCTAACATTTTTCCATTTTTTACGTTCCCTTTTATTGGCATACTGTAACTCATTCATATGAGTTGAGTCTAGCCATATTTTCTTTTTATCTTGTCTTATAAATACAATAGTATTTTGGTCTCAGTTTAAGCAGATTTAAACACCATACGTACCTTATATGCAGTTAAAGACACCTATTTTACCAATTTATACCAGGATGCCAAAACTAAAGTTCATTCACAAGGTGAGGTCAGAACTTTGTCAAGTCTGCTACCAGGACTTCTTCCCTATTTTGTAACCTCCAGCACTATCAAGTAGAAATAATGCTATCCCATTCTACCCCGATTTCCAGTTCCAATAATATTTATCTCCCCCCCCCCAAAAAAAAGATCATTGACAGCAGTCAAATTTATTTCTGATATATATCTGATAAATCGGACTTGTTTTTTTAGAGAGTTTTAAATTAAGTCGAAGAATAGAAATATCACTGTAATCATTACATTGTAAACTCTCTAACTTGATATTTTTCCTCGGTTATGTGGAACCTGAGAAAAGCTATTTGACTTTTCTTAAAGTTACCAACATTCAGGTTCAATCATTAAGCTATCCATCATACAGTTTCTCTACGCAAGTATTATTGTTACGGTTGTAGCAGATGTTCCATGAACTTCCCACCGGATGAGGATGCAATTTTTTCCTCATTTTCCACATCAGCAGTGCGGGCTTCCCGTTTGCAGATGTCGGCAATATACAACTGTGACAATGCTGGAATTGCATCATTCGGTGGTAAGCGGGAGCACTGTAGATCGGTTTGCGTACAATGTCTTGTAGGTATAACATTCTCAAACAATCGATAAAGACTATGGAATGGATGTAAATTTGCTTGCAGTGCTGTTTATATTTTATTTGTCAGTAGTTACATTGTTGTCTGACAATATCAGCAAGAAAATAATTAGTGATTTTAAACAGTTGGTTATGATTTTAGCTATCTTGGTATAGTTTCTATTATTATATTCATTTCCGCAAGTCGTCCACAAACGTATTCTTTTCTAGATAGGTAATTAATCCGTGGACTTTCATTTTTTCTTCAGAATAGTATTGCCACATAAAGACGTAGCTACTGTAATACCTGAATTAAATAACTTACGAGTATATCGTCAGTGGCCGACTGTGTTTTCATAAAGGTGATTAACAATCTCCAATTTGAGTTTTAGAAAACCAGTAACATTTTCAATAAATGAAGTCAAAGTGGGCTTGAATATTAATTAGGGCACTTTGCAAGGCAAAAAAACTGTTGTTTTCTAGAAAAAATTGCACTTAATATCATGATACCGTGAAGCAATGTGCGTCGGGATACGGATCTATAAGATGGAGAAAGAGAGAGAGAGAGCTCAGATTGTCAGATGGGAAAGTATCCACCTGGAAAGCTAAGGTCCCATGTATGTGTCCCGATATTTTCCTTCTCTAATCTTATAAAAACATGTTTTTAAGTTGCTTTTAATTATAATAGTAACATTTTGGCTTTTCTTACGTAAGCTAATAGCTCCTGTGAAATATTTCCCTTTTAATATTGTAAATCAATGTTACGACAAACCTTAAGACGTTTGTATTTTTGTTTCAGTATATTTACCTGTAAAAAATATAGCGGCTGAGAAAATTGAACACAGTGATTTCACATTTTTATTTCTACCGTCGTAAGAGTTAAAATTATCAGAACTTTGATATTATTTAGGAAGCTTTCGCTTTTGTTTAAAAAGTGACACTTTCATGAATGGGCATAAAGCGTGGAATATATATACATACTTATCGAAGGCATAAGTGTATTGCGTGTTGCAGTCCGGAAGCTTTATTTCCTGAATGAAATTTTATCTTGTACGTAAGGATATTATACGAAGTGTTTTGTCGTCCACTAACAATACGTATAATTAAGCATGTAAATGGCTGGAGGTCTGTTTGAGCCAACGACTCCTGGCATATGAAATAGTTTATCTTGCGTGGTCTCTTTTGTGTAAACTATTAAGAAGCGTATTTCTGGCCGCAGATTTGGCGTGGCCAAGCGTAATTTCTTTTAAACGCCACGACGACGCCTGAGCGCTTGGGTTTTCAGACGAAACAATTGGTGCTGGAAATAGAGAGCTTACTGTAGAGAGTGTTTATTTTGCAAGCTCGCTCGCTGACCCTTGCTAACAGAGGCTGGCGTACTTTCTCTGTTTCTCTCTCTCCTTCCGCTAATTATCATTCATCATGGCATTGTCGAGTGTACTAAACTACAGAGGGCAGTTAATTCGTGTTCTAAGGGAATTGTTTGAGCGGCCGCAGGGGTTGGGGGAGAGTTTCTCCGCTTTGTCCACACGTGTGTGTGTGTGTGTGTATGAGAGAGTGCGCCACGCCACGCAGCGCCGCGCCGCGGGGTCCACAACATGGCTACCTGTTCTCTCCTTTGACTAGCTGCCTGCTCTTAGCGCTAATCTTTGATGGTAACCAGCGCCTGGGGCCGTCTTGCGCCAAAGTAAAGGTGTTATTGGATTACCCAGAGCATTGTGGACATTCAAATCCCTAATTCGCTGCTTCAGGCGCGTACGAGTAATGCAGTCACTGTCAGAACCACTGATGGAAAGAATAAATATAGCCACTGGATCTCTCACCACTATATTCCAGCCCCTTAAACCGTCTATATACGTACTAGAGAATGTTTTGTCGTCCAAAAAATTAATTTTATTTCAAAAGGAACTAAGTTTTCCCAATTACTTCTCAACTTACGCTTTTTGTTCATTTTTTGTTGATTGTTATTCAGTATAATTTTATGTAACATTTTTTCATTCCGCTGTTTGAAATTATTTTCACTTTTTGATTATTCCACCTTTTAAGAAACGTTTCGTTTGGCTGATATAGGACGTACACCAAAGTAAAAATTATTTATCTAAAATGTTAGCTTTGTCTTTGAATGAATACAACAAAATAAAAAATATATAACCACTTAATAAAAATACCAAGAGTCACGATACGTAGTGTTATTTAGCAATGTGTTCTAATGTTTTTGTATTTTACTGAAATTTATTTCTGACCAATTCGACTGTTGTATTCATTTATTTAATTAAAGTCAAAGAGGTAACTTTTAATAGTTCAGAACAGAAAAATCTCTACCTGATCAGGACATTCTTCTTGACCTGATGAGAATCCTGATTCCCTAGTATACCTGAAGGCCCAACTCACCTAAAAAACACTTGGTCTAATTTTTAGGACGTCAGAGAAGAAATTCATGGATCTCAAGTGCAACTATTTTAATTACAAAACAATTGAAGCTCATCCAAAAAGGTCACGAAAATTGAATTGGGATGATGTGGATATGTTTTCCATTCTCATCGTCTATTTCTTTTTGAAATGACGCTGTGTCTAGCGAAAGATTCGTTACCACAATCGGATTTTTAAATGTTTTGCATTATATGGCAATTGGTAGCTTGGTATTCCCAAAAAAATCCTTGGCACTATAAAACAAGAATACGAAGTTAAATTTGAAATCGATTTAACCGTCTTCAAACAAAGTCAACAAAGTTAAAGGTGACTGACCGCCAATAACATCAGGAAATGCCAATAAATGTCTACCTTACTCGATTTTTTAAAAATTTACTAATGGCTCATTTTTACAGTTCTCAGTTTTATCACGTAGTGTTTTTATGTCTACCAGCTTACTAACAGACGTGAGAAGTTATATGCGTGTTCCGGATAATATTTATTGGATATATTTAAGTACACCTTTATCAAAGATTAAAAAGACAGAAAGACTTCTATTTTATCAATTTCATTTACATCTGAAAATATTTATCACATCTCAAAAGGGATTGATTTAGTCTATAGACCACAGTAAAACTAACTGCTTTCTATTTTATATAGCTTTAACGTTATGTTGATTTCCAGAGGAATTATGTAGAAATATTTTTCTGCACGCATTCATTTCAGCAGTTTTCGACGCCGACCATAGCGCCGCTGTTACGGGTAGTTACCAAACATTGGTTTGAAAGTAGTGGTTCTGTTTGTGTTGGTCGCCTGCCAATTCGTATAAGTCTGGGCTCGTTTCTTTATTTCGCCACCCACAGTGCCGCCTGTGTTTAATTCAGTTCGGTCGGACTTTGTTCGGGTTACACACAAAGTGGGTAGCCGGACCGTGCTCTTTTTTTCCCCATGTGTTTGTATTATTAAATTAATCATGTAATTTACCTCAAGCGCGTGCTTCTGAAATTCCCGGAAACAAACATTTAAAAAGTTTTTAAATTGTGGCTCGGCAATTTCATTTATTAACGAGAAAATATTAGCGCGTAGGTTAGGTTTGTTCCCCAGAATAATTCACTTTATTCCTTTTTAATGGAAGAAATGAACTTTTTATCGCAGCAACAAACAATTCCAGAACGTTGTGCTTTGTATTTTTTTCTGTTACAAAAAAAAATCGTACGGGAGAAGTTTACACTTGCAACAAGGATGAAATTTACACTATTCATGCAAATGTATACTCTGTAACAGAAAGGTTTTGTATGCTTTGATTACTTCACATTTCCTTTAAAACTGTTCAAATCGTCAAATCGCTTTCTGTTTTCTCAGCATTTAATTTACTCAAATATAATTGGTGTTTAACGAGCAATACAAACGAAATTATAAATACGTTTTTTAAGATAATTATTTTTATTTATTATTAAAAAAATTCTTAAGTCGTTTGCAATTCTTTCAGTCCAAGATTTTCACGATACTTTTCCTAATTGCAACTGTAAATGTATATTTTTGGAGATATTTATCGGGATGAAATGACACTTAAATTCTAATAACTTACAATTATAAACTAACAAGCTATATTAAAGATATACTCAGATAATGGGTCACATTCAAGGAAAATTATTTAAAAATAAACAATTTAAAATTAATGACCAAATCCATTGAATATACAAGATACATTTAATTGTTCAATAATGCTTCTTAACTAAGTTTAAATGCAACAACTTCAAAAGTTAATGTTTAAAAGGTGTTTCTATTTTTATATCATTACCATTATATAAAAATTTGAAATCATCAAAACCCGTAGTTTGTTACTTGTTTCTGTCGTTGACATGGTTATAGTAAATCCTTCAAAATATTTTGAGAACGTTTATTTTTTGTGGTGAAAGCTACGAAAATCAAGGGATATGTTGTCGTGCAGGATTGTTAAATTCATTTAATTATTACCTATTTCCCTTATTATTTTTTCGCGGGTGGATAAAACATCCTCGTTCTATCATTTATACCATTATTTTTCTTGTCTGTATGGTTTCATTTTAATTGTTACAAATTTATTATCTCATGGTTCCTTTTTTATATCTTTATTCTTTCTTTATAATCTTCCCTAAAATTTGAAACTTGCAGTCCTAAATTTTATAATTTAATTCAGCGGGAATATTATTTACAGCAACTGTGTGTTAGTTAACCTCTCAACTCCGTTTGAGACGGGTTTGGCCATGAAGGCAGGGTTCCGTCACCCCGGGGCCCTTACAGTGGTCACTCGCTCCACCCACAATTTACCTACTCATTTATTCATTACCCAGAGCAATTACCCGCGCCTTTATGACGATGGCTTTTCTGTATAAGGGGAAGGAAGGGCCCATTGTTCTTAGATGGGGGGAAGCCTACAGCTCTGTGGGACGTTGACAAATTCCATTTACTACGATTCGCCATCTCCTCGGGCCATTTTAGTGGGGGAAGGGGGTGCAGAGGCAATATTCGGCAGTAGCTCTGGTCGTATTAATGGCCCCTTAACATTAATCTTGCTACTGAAAGAAATTTGCCCCTACTATATTCTATATTGATCTTTGAAGTAGAAGACTGGGGTAGGAAAGCCCATTTTATTTGTACAGTACAACCAAGTAACTACATGCCGCCAAGAAGATCAGTGGTAAAGAGAAACTCAAGAAAAGTGTGATAAAATTGCATAAGAAGAAAAGTATTCTCGTGGCTGAATTTTCGATATTCTAATAGGTTTGAAAAATCGGTTATAAAAGGACAAGATCAACGGGTAAAAAAGATTGCTAATTTAAAAATTATTTATGTATCAAATAAAGAGAGTAGTGAGGAACCAAGTTCGGAAACTTATCAAGGAGGTTGTACATTTGATTGAGCCTCGGTCATTACCCATTAGTGGGATTACTCTGTGTCACCGCGCTCCACTGCTGCTCTCTGCCGCCAAGAACAGCAAACACTGGCCAAATAACATCTCCCCCAGTGCTCTCTGCATTGATTAGCTTTATTATATCGATTCGGCGGGGAACGTTTGCCGTCAGAATGCAAAACGCGCTAGAAAATATTTTAAATAATAGCAGTGCATTACTATTTTCCCCGGAGCTCGCATTCGTTCGATTACGGTAATCCATTAGCTTTTGTGAGTCTACAGGCTGACCGCTGATGGAATAAACCAATGTAAGCCATTTACGCTTCAAAATCGACCTCCATAATTCCAAAAATTTCTCCTACATTTCCAGTCAAGCTGATTTTTCTTTTAGCATTCGTGCAAGTACGTCACTTACCTTTTTCGATCACAATCATATGCTCGATAGTAAATTCAGCAGGAGTCGTATTCTGTGTTTTTCCGCACTTTTTCTTTCTTTAACATCATTAGTCCAGTCTAGGGAATTATTGAAAGATTTTATCTGCTTTTTCATTAAAAAATTCTTTGAGCTTTTTTGAGATGCGAACTATTCTTTTCATTGTATAAGTTCTCCCTTTTCTTTGTTAAATTTAAGAGAACTTATATCTTCTTTTCTTTACACCAACTTTATCTCACTTCTTCTCCTATGATTGTTGTCCAGCAAAAAATTCAAATTTTGTGAAATCTTTAAAAACCCAGTCATTTTTAAGAGTGTAGAAAATAGTTATAAGAAATTTCCTAGCAGTGGCAGTTATAGCCTTAGCAGAACCACGCTTCTTTTTTATATGTTCATAAAAGCTTTTCAAGTAAGGACTGTAACGTAAAATCAGACTCGAATCCAGGATCTCCCGTTTTCCGGGCGGGTGCTCTACCGTCTGAGTCATTGAGAGTCGACTCCCGAACTTCTACGAGAAATGTCCTGACGCTCATTCTTCACAAGACTAATTTCTAGGACTCGGAGAAAAATGCACTTCTGATTTTAAAAAATCACTTACATGCTGAGCTTCAATTGGATGTAATTCCTTCTTTGAGACAAGTAATTGGCGAGATTTTGAAGCATGGAAACCGGGTATTTACTCTTCATAGTTAGTCACGATTATTTGTATAATCCTGTATAACCCTGGTTTTGTGCACACATATTTTTTTATACTGCTTATGCTGATTATAAACAATTAATGTATGTAACGTGGTGATATTTTCTGAGCAATGATAATGTTATTAATTTCTGTGTTGAATGTTGTCCTAATGGAGACCAACTGTTGCAGACTGGCCTGCGGGACACCAGCTGGACGGCGGCGGCGGCGGCGGGATCGGTGGCGTCGGCGTGGGCGGCGTGGTCGCGCCCCCGGTGCGAGGGCGGGGGCGAGGACGGGGCCGCCCCCGAGGCCGCGGCGCCTCTCGCTCCCTGCCCCCGGTGGCGGCAGTTCTGGACGACCGCTGAGGTGCCGCCCCGCCGCCAACCAGCACTGCCTCACAGGCCTGCTCTTCTCCCTCCTCAGGGGACCAACGAACGACAACAATCACGATGTTAAACAAAAGTGAACGTTGAAATGAAAAAAACATAATTTACCCCCGAAGTGTACAGAGTTATTCGTTATTCTGTAGATTGAAGATTATAAGAAAAAAAATCACCGAGTGTGATCCTCTCTCGCCCTTTCCCAAACTTATTAAAGTGTTTTCTGCGAGGTGTGGTGTTGTTTTTTAAATGTAAATATAAAAACAAGATACTATAGTGAATCCTCGAAATGTAGACTCAATGGCGTTTAAATAGCGAATGTTTTTCTCTTGTGTTATCCTGTTTATCCATACCCTCCCCGTCCCTGAAGTTGTATATGGTTAAGGACCTGTCGGAAAAGTGGATAATATTAATAATATTGACATGTATGTATATATATATATATATTAAAAAATCCCGAACCTTTCTGTACAGAGTGTGGGACTTTCGAAGCCGTTGGCGCTTTTTATTCCAGTCTCCTTGCGGGCACACGACACACACAAACACAAACATATAAATACACAAAACACATTTCTACACACGCGAAATTCTGCCCTCTACCTCCATCTCTCTTTCTCTTTATCACAGAACACTTCATACAAATTGTTGTACGATAACGAAAATAAGACCGATCGTTTCCGAACCCTCCATGATTCCTTCGCTCCCAACAACTTGACAAGAAACACACACAAAACAAAAATAATGAATAAAGACAACGACACTCAAAATGTTTCATTGTAATTAATGTTAATTAGTTATATAAAAATTTCTCGTTTCTATTGTTGTTAATTGTTCATATTTTTAGTCGTGAACATACACTATAATTTCTAAAATGGAGAAAAATGTCTCTATTTCTAATTTTTCCCGTCTTTTTCTCCTGAATAATGCTTATATAAATTTTATGGGAAAATGGGAAAGACCATTTTTTGTCAGTATTTCTTCTATAGTTGTTGACCTGTTGTGTGATAAGTATGTCTGACGAAGTATAAGTCATTTTTGAAATCTTTGTTATGTATATGTAACTGGAGATGTTGACGATTGAACCGTTACTTACTTATTTATTCGATAAATGTTACAATGTTCAAAAATTGTATACTTAGACATATTTGCTGATTTAAAAAATCGTAATATTTTGCTACTGTTTGGAGAAAAAAGATTTTTAAATGTTCTTGCTAAAGTAGTATCAAAATTTTAATATATTAAATTATTTTATTTTATGCTGAATTGACAAAAATAGTTTTAAATGTTAATAAAAATATGATGTTAGAGTAATTTCAATCCGACACATCTCCAGGAACCTTTTATCATATTCACTAAACTGTTACAACAATTGATAACAAAATAAACTGTTTCCGTTTGTTGAAGGGTCAAAGCAACTATTTCTCTTCTTCTTTTACTCGGAAAACAAGACGTTTTGAAACATCCTTTTGTTTTTTCAATCACTCTGAATAAATATTTCAATTTAAATATTAGTACTAAAGATTAATCCTTATGCACTTTTCACACTGAAAGTATTTGCTCAACAAAAATGTTTACAAATTGTGTGAGATTACATAATTACTTTTGACCTGTGTGCATTCCACAAAATAAAAAAAACAAAAGAATATTAAAACCCAAACACAAGCATTTTTATTCAATACCCCATTTCCATTAAGTGTTTTACTGTAATAATTAAGAGATTTAAAGTGGCGTCTTATTCAAATATGTTATGAGTGGAAGTTACAGAATTTTTTTCTTTGCTGCAGAAAATTTATTTATTCAAAAAAAGCTCAGAGAGTATTAAAATATTTTTTAATTTCGAATTTCATTCTGTTTACATGTATTCGAGGAGTTTTGTATTCTCAGGGTTTCAATTATGAAAGCTAATACAGGTTTCAAAGTTTCTTTTCAGTACTCGTTAATATATTATCATCTCTTATAAAGATGAATTAGGCTGAGCATGAATTTTTTGGGAGTGTAAAAGTAACTTAGATTTTCAGGAATATTGTTTGAATATGAAAGTTGCTGGACATTCATCTTGTATTTCGGAATGTTTTCAAATTTATTTCAGAGTGTACGAATTTTGGTTTTCTTTAGATGTAACTATTTTTCCTTGCGCCCAAAGTAATTGGTTTTCAGGTCCTTAATTATCATTTTATTTCACGTTTGAAATGTTCTCGGCATTTCGCGTTTAATGTATTTTCCCTTAAAACTGAATAATAGCCAAATCAATGTTTATGTCATGGAGAGACTGGGAAACAGTTTTGTTCTATATAACCATGGTATTATACAGTATTAAATTATGTATTACAAAACGTTTTTCTTGAAATCAATCATTAAACAGCGTCTCAATAAAATAAAAACCAATTTCACTTTCTAGTGTATTTATTTTCAGCTGCACTTTTGTTCAACCATTATGCCTTTACAATATGACTTATTGTATTGGGTTGGTGTTTCTTTTGTTTCTGAGGTAAGTGATCTAGGAATAATCTTATATAATTCTTTGGATAGATCGTGGTTAGATGCTTTGGCGGATTTGGTATTAATATAATACGTACTTAATATATTCAGGGACAATTGATAGAATTTCCTAATAAATCAATGAGGTACAGGACTACATTTAATAATATAAGGTATCCGGCGAATTAAAATGCCCTAAAAAGTGTAACTCATTGGTTCCATCGTCATTCATAAAAACAATAACGATGCAATAAATTATTTGTTAAATATTTGAGGACATTTTAATTAGCCGGAAACCTTATATATATTCCTACTAAATTTACTGGAGGGATTTTATATATGAATATATATATTATTGCAAACTTTTATCCGCAGATAATACAGTCTCAAGGGATAAAAGTAAAATACAATTCTCTAAAGAATTAACGACCTACAAGATTTTTGAAATTTTATTTAACATAATGTAGAAGTTTTGACCCTTCATTGTGCTCCTTATCAATATGGATGGTCAAAACATCTACTTTATTCTGAAACAAAATTTTTCAAAAATTTTGTTATATGGGTCATATGATTGTTATTTACAGACGTTAATAGTTCCTATAAAATAAACAGACCTCTGAAATTATTACCTAAGATTAAAAGTTCCAAAAAAATATTAGCCTTTAGATTTCCACCTGTATTGTCCATTATGAACTGATCTAATCGTTGAGATCTTAGAAATTGTTTATGTGATGCTGTATATTAATTTGGAATATTGTAAATAACACGAGCATATACTTAGGAAATAATGAGAAGTACAGGAGATATAATCAAATAGCCATACATATTAGAATTATATAGACAGTAAGAGAGAACATGTAATAAAAATAATCAAAGAAAAATATTAGGTATTTTTGTTTTAATCAGGTGCAGAATTAAGAACAGTTCAAACTTTTTGAAATACTCGCAACATAAACATGAGGAATGTTAATGAAATTGTCTCGTATCATTTTACTTTCGTAATGAATTTTTTGCATAAAAAATAGTGGATTAGATGTGTAAATGACGAAGAGGGATGTTAGTTTGACCGAGTTTCGCAGTTTTAGTTTGTACATTATCTTAACTGATGTTTGGTTTGATTTAAATCATTTAGGATATAATTCCATAAAATTAACTGGGTCAACATCTAAAATATGTTATAGGACGACGTATTATGTATGTGGATTGTAAATGTCTTATTTGATACGGTATTTCCTCTGTAACTGTTACACAAAGACGAGAAGGGAAGATGTGTCGTATCATTTTACTTTCGGAATGTGTTTTGAATAAATGGAGGATTAGAGGTCTGATATTTTTTGAGAAAGGGAATAAAGGCGTATCCTGAACAGATAACATTAGGTGATCAGTAGCACACCATTTTTCTTCATATGATATTTGCTGCTTTCATTAGGTGGAGAGTTAAGAATAGATCGCACCACAATACATTGGAGCCCAACCAAATCCATGAAATAATGTAAAAGCAAAGAGGTTACCGGAAACGTGACTGTGCTGATGTTAGTTGAAGTCTTGAATAGTATCTAGTGTCAATATCTAAAATTCCATTTCTCATCGAAATAATATGTTTAGAGAATCTTGATCAACGTTGGGGTTTATTTGGAAATGTGTCGTTCGATACGAGGTTTTAATGATCTCTCAGTTTGTCCTATGTAACAGGTAGCTGGATCATTGAAGTTTTGACCATAAACAAAATTTATGTAAAATGTTGCACATAGCCGCCAAGTGAAGATTTTCCTCGTATCATTTGAATCTGGGATACTATAAATAGTTGTGTTAAAATATTTTGCCTTTGTTGCTACCGTTAACAGGAACTTATTTTGACTTTGCGAATCTTATCGTGACTCTTTTAAGTCTATCAGCCTTATTTCACGTCCAAATTTTTGTTAACCCTGTTTAGCTATTTTATGTTACTTATATGAGATTATAAAAGCAAAGTTACATAGTTTTAGGAGTGCATTTACAATTTATTTGTAGAATGAAGATGTGATTAAAAACATTTGGTTGAATAAAATAACAGCGATTATGATGAAATATTGTGGATATTGAAGTCCTTGTCCTAAACGGATCAAGTATATGAACCATATTACATACTGTGAGGAGTATTATTTACGTTACTTATTTTTCTTTAACCTGAATAGTTGTAATTAACAGTATCGTGGTTAGTATTATTTATAATTTCTATAATAAATACCGCAGGAATGGGTTTACATGAAATAAAAAATATTCTTATAACTTTATAACAACAGTAAAGTTTGTAGATTGTTACCAAATTTATATCTTCCCGATAATTAGTTTCCTGTCATAGATTCGACAATTCTGTTTAAACGTTCTGAATAATTGACGTAAGTATACCATGGGCATGTATGATATATATTACATATTGTCCAGATTAGAAATGTATTATTTGAAATGAGATTTACACAAAAAAAATTATGCATAGAAATTAATTATTGTATTTAATTACAAAAATTTTAAATTTCTTAAAAAATTTATCAGATAGAATATCACTGTTGCTGTTTAACAGCGATGAGGACAGTCAAAAATAAATATGGAAAGGGAATCAAATTTCAAGGAGAAGAAATAATAGCAGCGAGGTTTTGCTGATGATATAGTATTCGAGAAGTCAGAAGGAGAAACTTAATAAATGGCATGAACGTTATCCTGGAGGAAGAGTACAACTTGAAGATTAATAGAGGGAAAACCAAGGTAATAGTGTGGAGTATGGTAAATTGTGGAATAAAAAAGGGTGTTCGATTGGGAACGGATAATTGAATGGAAGTTAAGGAATTATGCTACTTGGTCAGCATAATTACTAGAGATGATAGGCCACGTTTTGAGGCATGAGGGTCTTGTAAAATTAGCATCAGAGGGAAGTGTGAGGTAATAATAGAAAAGGGAAGAATACGCTAAGCAGATTAGGGAGGTGGTAACTATGTAGAAACGGAAAAGCTTGCGCAGGACATGTTAGCATCGAGGCTTCCATCAGACAAGTCGTAGGACTGATTACAACAACAAAAATAGGATATATTTAGCATCTAGGATAATAAAAATATTACCTTTGTTTCGAAGTTATTGGTAAAACTTCTCAAGTGAATGGAGATTTCTACTTTCTTGATAATATTGAAAGATAAATTAATTATCTGGCTACGGTAGTAGATAGATTATACGACTCGTGTTCATTAGTGAAGTAAATTTATAATATTCTTATAGGCATTGTGGCTTTATTTTCACCCTTTCATTTAGGTTAGGATATAGTATTGTAACAAACATTTGGCGAGACGAAAAATATTAGCAAGAACATCAGAAGACCGGATGGAAAGCCAATTCTGGATAAAAAAGAAAAAAGAGCAGAAAGATTGGAAGGAATATTTAGAATAGCTGTATTACGGTGGAAATCTAGAGAAGATGATGAAGATTTGGGGGACTAAATTTTATTGTTAGAGTTTGACTGGGCGCTGACAGAGTTGATAACATCCCAGTGGAGTTGATAAAAGCATCGGGCGAAGAAGCAGTATCATGGATGTTGAGGATAGTTTGTGAAACGTCCGAAACAGGTAGAATACGGAAGATCACAATTCCTCGTAATTTTAAAAAAAATTGATGCTACATAATCGTACAAAATAAATAATTAAAATGGCCAGTACGTTGGAAACAATTTAATATAAAATAGAATGATGTTTCACTTATTTCTAACCTGATGAATTAAAAGTAAGGAATAGCAAACTTTACGCCCCAAGGGAGAATGAAACATCGTGAGTAATTAAAATTTATATGAAACAGTTAATAATTTGTAGATTCAAATAAAAATTAAAGTAAAACCCAAAGTTTCATTAACATAATATTATTATTTAAAAATTAGTGCTAAGTGTTATGAAAAGCTTGAATAACCAAATAGAATTTTATACTTAGGGTCCAAATAAATTTAACATACCTTGAATACCAAAATATTGAATTTAGATATTCTAGAAAAACTTCGATGTCCAAAATTAAAGTAAAAATATAAAAAAATTAATGTATATTGCTGTAACGGACCAAGAAAGGATCCGAAACGTATAGACGTGTGTATTGTAATAAGTACGAAACGTTTGCACTCTTTATAATTATCCGTTGGTATTTTCCTGTGTAATGTCTACATCTTTAGAAAATTGAAGGAAATTTTTGTATGACTACTATCTAAAATTTAAATTAGAAGTCATTGACAATTCTTAATCCTAACACCTAACATTAATGGTTTTAGTCGTCAAATGCAATTAATTACCACGCTATAAATATACTAACGATATGTAAGATAACTCGACAAGTACGTCTAATTGTTAAAATTGTTGACACTTCAATTTGGTTTATTGACCTTTCAGTCAGATAAAATAAATACAGGAAAACAACTACAATAAAAAAATAACAAAACAATCTATGAAAGAAGCAAGAAATGTATTGTAGGATCCACATTTATATTTTAAGCATTTGATACTAGTTGTAATATTATTTTATTTAAACAATCAGAATAATGAATTAGATTGTAAGTTAACATTGATAGTTTCTTTTACACTTACAATGTTGAGAGATTTCGTCTATTTTCAAGAGACTATCAATCAGAAATAATATTTTCTTTTTGCAATTCTCAGATTTTTTATAATTTACACTGATTATCAAACCGTTATGGTACAAAATATTGCTGTAATAGAATGTTTGAAGTAAGTACAATAATCAAGTTTATTAACTAATGTAAGAAAAGCGTCCATCTCTCAACAACAAACACGACGGTTTTACGAAATTCAATTTTTTTTGGTAACAAATACAAGGTAAGTACATCCGCAAATTATTGCCCATTCATACATACATCGGCGAGTAAATTTGATATTTCTTACAAACGTATGTGCTTTGTAGAATATTAGCTTAACGAAACATTTCTCATTATTTGATAATGTGAAATACAAATCTACTAGGAAAAAGAAAATTCACAGAGGTAAGTATTACAGCAGAATAGAACCAGAGGAATTGTTCAATAAATATAATTGAAGCAAATAGTTAAAATAATATTTTTCAATTTAAGTAAAATATGGCTTACAACCAGTAAACACAAGCGTATTACAATCACAATTTTGACTTAGATGTCGCCATAAAAATACCATTAAAGATGAAGACTAATTTTAGTAATGGTGTTTGTTAAAAATAATTCAAACACTGTCGACATTAAATTAGACACCAAAAATCTGAAAAAGAATAGAAAATATTTCCTATGTTATGTTCGTTGAAGCTTCCATAACCAGTGTTTTACATTTTTTAATCATTGCATGTTTAAATTCTGTTACAAAATGACGGTAAGTAAGGTTGAAACGTCTAACATACGATACATTTCTTATATTGAAAATTGTCTGGAAATTAAGGTCGTATAATTTGTATTCGTTGGTGATGTATATTTTTAATTTTTTTCTCTTCAAGATATTAATTTTTTACAAATTCTCGTCGTCAGTATTGGTATTAAATCGTGTTCCATATATAAGTAGAACTTGAGGGATGTGAAACGAGTCAGTGATTAAACATAAATTGTTATGATTTAATTACTATTAACTCTGTGGTATTATTTACATTCATATCATTATGTTTAACTTATAATAAGATACGCTCAAGTCCTACAGAGAAGACAAGATATATCATTTTGACCAAATATATAATATTGCTAAAGACTGCTAATATCTTACACTAGTGTCTCAACAATGGACTGTGTTATGGTAAAGTACACTTAACTCCATTAATTCTTCAACGGAGTAGGAGTGGCTAAATAAAAAGTTGGTTATTCGTGTTTGAACTTTTATGTAATTTATTTTAATTTCTGGTATCAAACCTATGCACATCTGAGTTTATTGTGAATAGGTGACTGTTACTAATCACAACATAACATCAGTGCTTCAATTTACTGGCCAGTATTGAGTAAGAATTCCCGTTTTCTTGAAGAGCACCCTGCATGAAGTTTTTAGTTGGACGTGACAACTTTATTCTGTTGATTAAAAACTTTGTCTTTCCTTGATGTGTTAAAGAGTGAAAGTATGCAGAATATACTAATTTCCTTATGTTTGGGTCGACACAATTTGCCATAATTCTAACAGCAAAGCCAAGTTTTCTCCTATAATATCAGTAATATTGGTTTTGCAAATACCAAAGGCTTTTATCGCACGGATATATATGATTGACAAAGTATATATATATATACTTTGTCAATCAAATAATCGTCTTGCACTCTTGATGTTGTGAACTTGTTTACTAATTCTTAGAAAATTCTTGAAACATAATCATGGAACTACAGATAAAAGTCAAGTATGGATTGAAATATAAATTCTGTCAATTAGAATTATTAGTGGGGATTTCTCCAAGTCTCCTTAAAAGTTACGATTAATTTCACGATCATACTCAGGGATGATCTTCATCAACTGAGCTATCTATTCTTGGAACTGGTGAGTCAGTAAGTAGTACGTCACCTGTACAGACGCTATTGACCGTAAGGTTCACGATACTTTAAATAAATAATGTATTGAAGTCCATATAGTGGAAATCACGGACCAGACGGTAAGTGGACTCGAATAGCACAAGCGTGGAAAAAGAGGTACTGGGTTTTATTCCCGGTCCGGTCGAGATATTCCTTCCTAAATTTCGTATCCTCTTTGACAAAGCTTTGTTGAAAGCATTTCCTTTGTGATTGAAATTCAATGTAATTGTATTTATGAATAATGAGTGGATATTTAATTAATAGGAAATCATCTTAAAAGAGTCTATATTGAATGATATTTGTTTGCTTCGAAATATTGCAAAATAAACATGTTCTTGCGGTACGAAATCGGCCCAATTAAGTATATGGCTACAGAACCAAATGCCCCATGGTGTTGATTAATTTAGGACCGCGAAAGCCGTCCACCCCAGCCGCCCGCCATGTCTAATTTTCCCCACAGCCCTCTCCTCTTTCCCCACGGCCCCCTCAGCCAACAGGCAGCATTGTTGAAATTTGCAATGTCTATTATTGCGCGTCTGTCGCTACAATAACAAGGTCGGATTGCTCCTGAGCAAACGTTTTGCGCTCAATAGCCAGCACCTGCTATGAGTCTCATTTGGAAATCATTGCCTCGATACCAATCACGCCCAATTATTCGAGCTGATTGGGCTTCTGAAATGTTTTCCCCAATTGCTCCCTCCGCGTCCGTCGTGATTTCGTTTCGGTGCGGGGAATTTAAAGCGCGATCATTTCGAGGTGGTTCTTAAACGTTCGTATTGGACCGTGCAACGAATAACTAGCTCCTGCTCCTTCACCAAATTCCCTCGTAAATGCTACTTATGTCCGGAAAAACGGTTCACGTCTTTCCAGTCTTAATAAGTCATGAAACTGAAGAAAAATTTTATAATTCTCAGCCCAAGTGATTTATACAACACTAGAAATCGCTCTCAGTCCGTATTGAAAAGCATTGTCAAAGCCTTTTTGAAACAAGCATTCGATATTCCGGAATATATAAGGTACAAAATTTATTTGTAAATAGTTGTAAAATTTTTTGTTAATGAATGAGTTTGTAGATAGGAAGGACACATTAAATCCTCTTTACTGAAACAGTTTGCTGGTATCCAATCAAATTCTGCTATTATTTTACAATTATAATCCACTAGAATTTAAATGCCGATTCATTTCCTTTTTCATGTTAAACGGGAATCGACGCAAGTTTTGCTGCATCGACTGAAAATTGAAGATTTTTTTTTTTTGCATTTTACGAAGCCGATCTCTCTGCAGGATCAAATGGCTAATACTTATATTAATTAATTACTGTAATAGTCTTAAGACATTTATATTCATCTTTTTGAAAACTGCAAGTTTATGTCTTTCTCCTTTCTATTTATATAATTTTATTCTTTCCTTGTAACCTTAGATTTGACGTATCCTATTTCCTCGACCGAGGAATAACGGATTGAAAGATAAAGCTAAACGGTTTTTTGAATAATTTTAATTCTCGCGTCTCATTTCTTACCATTTCCTCCACTCGCAGAGGTATTTCATCTTCATGCACTGGACTCTTACGCAGGATCCTGGGACTCGTGGAACAGCACTCACCTACCTTAACGATCTCAGCCGTCAGATCGTGACAAGGAAAATATCATTTAATTCTTTTAAAGAAGTCCGGTAATTCGGACTGCTTCTCTGGATGGACTGTGATACTTAACCTAGGATTTTATCAATTAAAACATGAATTCTGCAACTTAGTATTTGATCCAGAATATAAATGGCGTCGCTGGAGAAGTGAGACACTCTACACATGCTTTAATGAAAATAAAAACAATAATTCGTGATTCCGGAACCAAAGTTGTACGGAAACCAATGTTGAGGATGGTAGCCGATACATAATGGAGGCTACGTCACAGCGCCTTTGCACCCATAGCTACGAGGCTATGGGTATCTAATATCTAAAATAATAAAGACGAATTTTAAGATTAAATTAAGAAATTTTAATTATTGAGCATGTCACGTGGCTTCCTTGTCTCGTATCACTGATATCCAAAAGTCATTACGGAAATGCAACTGAAAGTAAACATCCAACACTTTGACAGGAACCGAGTCTCAAAACGAAACAAATCATTATCGTCAGTTATTTCCTCAAGGCACCACGTGGTAACCATGACAACCATATTATTTTAAGATCATATCAGTAAAATATAGACACGAATAAACGTAATTATTTGAAAATGCCGCCTCCATATTGAAGGAAAAACTTTGGTTCCGGAATCACGAATTATCTGTTTTTACTTTCATTAAAGCATGTGTAGAATGTCTCACTTCTCCAGCGACGCCATTTATCTTCTGGATCAAATACTAAGTTGCAGAATTCATGTTTTAATTGATAAAATTCCAAATTACTAGTCCTCTTCAGATAGTTACAATAGTGGTAGTCAGTGAGTTAAACGGTGGTCGAGTGGTCTCGGCCACGGCCTACTAATCACAAACGTTCAGGCTTCAAACCTAACTGTTGTTATATATTTTTATCTTTCAGTAAATATTGTACTCCAGTTCTTATAAGGGAAATTAAAGACCCAACTCGGCCTCCGCCTGCGGCAGAGCGGTCAGAGGCAAGCAGAGATAATATGTACACACGTCTACAGTATCACACGTCAGAAGGCTCTCTTAATTTTTACAATTCAAGAAGCACCCAGGGTCAATGTCACAGATATTCATAACACTATTGATATCGAAGTCTCGTGGCTCAAGCCGCTAAGGCGCTACGACACGAAGAACTTGGGTTCAGCTGTCACGCTTTCAGAGTCCAGCGACGTGCACATTTTTAGCTCAAGTTAAGTACGCTGAGACGCTCACAGGTCCAACGCCATCTGTATTCTAGCACAAGTTCCAAAGTCGTCAGTGCAAATAGTAGTCTTTAATTCTTAAGAGTGAATGACAATAGTTTTTCAGATAAATTAAATGTTAGCCTGACTTTTCGACTTGATAGCTGAGGCCGTTAAGGCATTGCCTTACAAGTTGACGGAGTCTTGGCAGTGGGTTCGGATCCTGCACAGAGCTAAATTTTTAAAATATCATCCGGTGGAGTTAATCCAATCATCACTTCCAGACTTCGAGTAACTGGTAAAAATTCTTGTTCAATTTCCAAGTCTGAATTGCTACCTTTCTTCAGACAGTATAATGGCGTCATCAGACAAGAAACACGGTGGTTGAGTGGTCACCATGACGGCGTCACGAGTTCAATACCCACCTTCGTCGTGTACTTTTTCCTTTCTGGAAAAAATGTACATTTCAGCTTATAAGGGATATTAAAAGGTGAAACTCGATGTCCGCTCGTGGCTGAGTGGTCAGAGGCAGCAGGCATGAAGGGGAGAGCATGTCTGCAACGTCTCTGGCATCGAGCCCGGGCTCCTTCCTACCCTTGACCTATTGCCACTCCTATTCACCCCTCTCGTTCCTCCCCCTCTCCACGTTTCGGGGGGCAGGGGGGTGAACTAAGAGAGGGGTGGCCGGGTCTTGGGGAGGAAGGATGGACTTTTTTAAGTAAATTGTTATGATCACGTCATAATGACGTAGACATCACGTGACCTCTGCGTCATTATGACGTCAAGATCACGTGACCACGCGAGCGTACACTAAATATATATAATCTAAATACATAAAAGACCATCCTTCCCAGGTGTCTTAAAAAGTCAAGGGTACGCACAAATCAATATAAAAAAATAAGACTTTATTTCCTGATTTTTATTAACATATTATTATCAAGGTAAAAAATTGAAGACTGTTTAATATCAATTTTTACTGTAATTTTTCTGGAATTACACGACGTCAATTTTAAATTCATTTCTTTTTTTAAGAGTATAATCAATCATCTCATGGGCTAGACTTTCACTTATCCTTAATAATAATAATATTAATTTTTTACCTCTTTGAGAACATACATATTTATTTAAATTAGAGAATAATGACGTTCCTGAACATAATCAGATTTTCTCTCTGTGTGTTTATTCAATATGATAAATGTTCTTAATGACTAAATATTACAATTCTTTTAAATAAAAGCCAAAGAAGGTGGAAATAAGTACTGATACGTCATAATTCTTTCGTTTAAATAAATAAATTTGACTTATAAAAGTTATTTTGTAACAGACGTGAATAAGATCTTTCAGAAATAATTGTCAAACATAGCAATGATTGATAAAGTTTATAAGGCTGCAGCAGCGGTGACATCTGACTGGAGGTCCTCACCTCCTTTTCTATTGGTTGGAGTTCCGCGATGACTTGGGAATTATTACCTATAACATACTAATATTTTGTCATTACTAAAATTTCATCGTTTGATATGCTCATAAAGGCTTACAAACACAATGGTAATTTATACAGAAACACGCTCACATTCATTCAAAAGTACCGCTGCTGCTGCTTCTCCTTCACCTTCCGTTACGTAGACGGTTTGCCGACTCCCTTCTGATAAAATCTGTAAATTAAGGGGTTAATAAAGGGGGAAATGTGATAAAATTAAAATAAGTAAATAAAATAGGAATAATTACATACAAATTGTAAAAGGGCTAGTAGGATTAGATTTTGTCTATTGCCCCTAATACGTGCGCAACACATACTGCACAACGTCAACGCGGGTCAAGTATTAGCGCAGGCGCAACCGAGAACAATGAATTCTGTACTTTAAATCACGTTACATCGGACTACAAAACGGTATAGAAGTATTTGGTTACAACTAATTGACATCAGTCAAGAGATTGAATGTGAGAAAATCACTGAAGCATCTACCAACGTTTGGCAGTAAATAATAAACATTTGCTGTTAATTCAGTATGGCTAGTACCAAACTTATTCTTTATCGATTTAAATCACCATTAAAATAAAACAGTTTACATGCGTAACATATGTTATAGTTTTAATTATTAACCCGGTTTTCAGAACTATTAATTGAATAAATATACGTCATTATGTTAAAATATTTGTTATTTTTCGGATAATGGAAACAGGATTGCAACTTCTTCAGGCACTACAACATTAATTAGAAACGATTTTGGTGTTCCCAATTACTGTCTTTAATTTATTCAGTACAAGTAGGGAAGTCGAGGTGGAACAGGACACTTGTTAAATAATTTTTGTAAAACCATGGAAAAAGAAAAGTGATTTCTTGAAAGTATAAAACATTAGTTTGTTTAATTACTTACTTCATGTAATTTGAAGTTTTAAAGAGAAACTTACAATTTTCCCGAAGTGCTGCATCCCCGCGGAAAGACGGGATAGTGCAATAAAAATAAATTTAACTTAAAAAATCTTTTATTTTATTATATTTATTTGTCGTACGGTTTATCGCTTTATATAACTTTTCTTTCGCAAAGAGATTTTTTTGTAACTGCGCAGTCTTCGCCAACATTTCCCCTTTTTCCCGTTCCTTTTCTTTCTTTATATATTCCTTTCGGGTACAGCATCCTGTAACTCACTCTTATAGGTTGATTCTGTCCGTTTTTCCTTTGTTTTTTGAGGAACACATTAGATTTTGCCCTATACAGTAGTATCCCGCTGGTCTCAGTTTAAGGGTATTCACGTAGCGTTAATACAAGCTGATTAAACCTTATACGTAACTTATATTAAGTTAAATACATCTACTTTACGAATATATCCCATTAAAGAGTTAAAAGGGAGCAGTTTTGTAAATTACCTTATGTAGAAATGCTGCAAAATTGTAAGATGCCAAAACAGGAGTTCATTAACAAGGCGAAGTCAGGACTTGGGAATTATTACCTATAACTTCAGTAATATCCAGTAAAAAATAGGGTATCCCGTTCTACCCCGCTATTCCGTTCCGCCCCTACTCCAGTTTTTAAGTTTCATTAGTTTTAAGTCTAACATATTATATTGTAATTTTCCTTTCTTTCGTGCCTTGCACGTAAATATTTTTAACTATTCGGTGGTAATCAATCCATTATGAATGACCCATACAATTTAATCCATTCGCGTTCTACTTCTAATGCTTGGTGCTAACATAGATATTCTTATTAATAACCTTCAGTATGTTGTAAATTATCTATACGTAACGTGTGAAACGTCTTTCAGATCGTGCGATACTAATTTCTTTTTATTCAGGGAGACTACTGTAAAAGAACTAATGAAATTTGGATGGAAAATATAGTCTGAATATAAGGGGAAAGTCATATTTGGCACATAGACGCGAAGATTCCGTTGCGATATGTTGCACTGAAGTGGAATCCCATGTACCTCTTTGAGTTGATTGGCCCAATCAACGGCTACACACGCCCCAATTGCACAAATCCTGGGCCAGGTTCGAGGGCGGAAGGAATTTTCTTACCATACCTCAATTAGGTTTCATGAAACTATAATTAATTAGTAAATAAGAACCGTAGACTAAGCGCATGAAATCTAACAAAACGCCGATGACATCATAACACGTCACGAAATAAAATTTCTAATCTTTCTCTGAGGGTTAATACGTGGTTTCACTTGAAAGCAAGTAAAGTATTATACTTAACTTACATTTTTACAAATTTATTAAACAAGTTTGAATGAAGCAGCGCAATCAACTCGCTATACAAATAAAACGTATTTACCCTTGGTGAAGTGATGTTATTGAATATCGACTGTTATAGTCTTCCAAATCAAAGTATTCCATCAATATATGCCGTTGAAGACTGTTTTCTCTCACCATATTATTTTGTTTCAAATCCGGTAAACTTTGTTACAATATCCGCCAACTGATCTTCAGACCACCAAAAGTGATATTCTTCCTTCCTCGTACGTGGCAAAGATATTTATTTATTTTCTTTGTAGTCTTACTGGGCGGATTATCGACAGAAATTTAAACTATATAAATAACCGCAAAGAGTAAAAAGATAATTAGTCTATAGTATTTGACATCGGTTTTTTGGGCTGTTAGGCCACGTAAATTCTCGGCAGGAAAAAGATGAAACCTGCCAGGCGCTGCCGTCGATGTTGAAGTTGAAAATAAACACGTGTGTTAATGTTTTACATTGTGACACATATAGCTGAAAATGTAATCCCACAGATAGGACCTTTATTTTTATATAATTCTTGATTCAATTAGAGTTTCATCTTCAACAAATTGCCTGAGTTAAAAGTAGCCGTCATAAATAAGAAAATATTAATGCTCCACGACTCAATAACTGTTTTGCAAAAATTAATGCTCATTTATATTGTATTGTAATTTTCAATCATTTTCCTTAACATTAAATAAGAAATTTAAACAAATAAATAGTTACTGGTATTAATATTCTACATAATTTCGGGGGATGTAGTAGTGAGAGGCTTTACTGCGGTAGCGACTTTAAATTTTCCAAACACAACTCTTGCAATTGTTCCTGTAGATTGCAGGAACGCAGAGACGCCACGCGATATTTCGTTCCTTGCAACAACAGCACGAGCTCATATTGTCGTTGCTGGAGACACTGAAAGCGGTCATTTCGTAGGCTCCCGGACAATAGAGGTCCTCCTGTGCTCCATTTCGAGTCCCGTAGAAGTCCTTCCCCTCGCCGAAGTTTCCAAGGAAAGCGTCGCTGCAACTTTAATAAGAGTTAAATTTAAAACGGCTTTAAAAATAAAGAGAGAGCGGAGCAGTATGTTTGCGGAAGACAGGCGACTTGCCATGCATTACTCAGTACACACCAGTGTATACTCCCCGGGTGTAAAACTTCACTTTACAACCGTCGCGTGTTGTTTGCAACGCTCCTGGTAGCGGAGGTGCAAATTACTGCCTTGAAATAGTCCGCTCCATCATGACTTGCGGCCATTTGCATACCTCTAGGGGTGACATCCCTACCTCTTCGATTTTTAATGGGCTGTTCTTTAGCTGCTCGACCTTCCGAGCTACACTGTAAAACTCCAGGAGTATTGCTTCCCTTAACGCTCCAACTAAATAAAATATAGAAAAGATTTGCATTCGAAACAAACCAGCCATTCCGGCAAATTGCAATTCGTTTATGGAACCTACATATAAAATACTTTCGACTCAACTCAAGAAACTTAGGTTTTACTACCGAATATAACCTTCCTTCCGTAAACTGATACACTAAAGTATACTAGAATATAAATGTCACGTTTACTGTCGACGATGTGAATACTTTTCTATCAACGGGAATCACTTTTCATTGTTCAAAGCATCATTTGCTTCTCAAAATTTTATTTTTCGTTTTTGTAATAGAACAATGCATTGACGAACGGCTTAATTATCGTAAAAAATATAAAAGACGCAATTCAATTTATCTATGAAGACCTCAAAAGATTATTTCTAATTTCTATAAAAAAATTATCAGAAAATGTTTCGGCGCATGCTTACCGTCTCATACTAACGGCTATTGATAATATTTTTTGTATTATTCCTTTATGACATGTTACCTATTTTTAATTTATTTTCGAATGTGAACAAAATTATTGTATTAGTTTCAGAGGGGTTTTCCGTTGGTTCACAATATGTTTCATTGACACCGCAAACCAACGTTTCAACTTGTTTTCTGTATTTTTTTCTGATAATTCTGCTACTTGGAAGCGAGCTACTGTTAACAAAAAATCCTGCCAATCATTTGTTAACCTTATCAATTTTAATCATTCCAGTGTTAAGGTAGTATTTTATTGTCGTGAACAGGTATACAGAATTTTAAGTTTTCACGGCTTATTTTAAGCTAATTCTATGTTTATGGAAGCAAAATGATTAATTATGGACAGGAGACTTCAAAATTTTCCACAAAAACATATCTTGTTAAATTATCTAATAATTAAAATAAAAATAAAAAATTAATTTTGCTTTCACACATATATCACGCATTTGTAAAACTGCTGTGAAACAAATGCAGTATCTATAAACTATTTTAAAATTGGGAAAATAGGTCCTTCTGAATACCATTAAAAATATTTTACTAGCCAACCTCTACTGATTTCACCTGTAGATACATTATCTATGATTAATTAAAGTAAGAAACACAACATTGTTTTAAATAATGAATAAATTGATTTACCTTTCTTATTTACCTTTTGCCGATTTCCTGCTACTGACGATTCCGAGTAGTATTTGTGTTAGTGATTCTCCCTCGCACAAACCTTAGTGCAGAACTCATGTATTTAGTTTATAAGATAGTATGCATAAATTTTGGAAGTATATTTATTGTAAATCAGTAATTACAGCTTACAGCTACTTTCTGTTTATAAATCTTTTACATATATATTATATATAAGTGCATTAATAAAGTAATTCAATTATTGATTTTTATACGATTAAGATTTTTAATAACGACCATTTATTATCGTTGTAAAATAATAAGTTTTAACAAAATAACGTTTCTGTACATTTGTTAACTCTCTTAAAGTTATTAGAGTAAAACATTCCTCAGTCGAACAACTTGTAGAAGGTGAAATTGTGTACAGAAACGTCGCTGTGCTGTTAAATAAAGATTTTGTAAGAACTGATAATGACTGTAACGTATATTTCATTAAGGATAACAAGAATAAAAACGTATTATTAAAATTTTTAACCAGCTTCTTGTTTTGAATGTTTCAATAATCTGTTTACCTTATACTCAATGAACGGCAGTACACATTAATTACGAAGTTCTCTTTTATACTTAATTCACGGAAGACATTGATCACAACGATCAGTTTTATTTCATTAGCTTAAACGGTTCTAGTTTGGCTGATAAATAAAGAAAATGTATTATTAACTCCCAGCTTTGCATGACTTGAAGACATTCGCTCATTGTTTCCTCTTTTTATTTTTAGAGTGATGTAACTCATTATGCCGTGGAAGGGAGCAGTTAACAATTCAGCATTAAAATGATTAGGGTTGTCGAGACTCGAGGGATGTAGGGGGATGAAGCTATTATTATTTCATTCGCCGAGGGGTTAAGGGTTTCGTCAGCTGATATAGCAACTCTTACTTGAAAGAAAAAAACGAGCAGTGAGTTCCGTTTATGAGCTGGAGACTCTAATATTCAAGATGCGTGGCGTTCTGAGTCACTGTGTTGTTATGGCTTCTAAATATTTCATGGATATTTTCGTATAAAATGTATTTCACCAGTTTTGACCTGAGATTACTATATGTTAGTATGTATTACAATTTCTTTAAAGAGTACACTATTACAAGTGTATGGTGCTTAACCTATAAATATACGAATGATTTGAGCAATATCTCTGAATTCATCCGACAACTTATTGATAATAATTTACTTGACCTGTTTTCTAGATTCAATAACAGGTCTGTTTAACAATATTTTTCTTTTGTTAGTACATTTTTTTATATAGATATAAATATGTATGAATACAATAATAAAGTATATGCGTATATTTAAATTTGTTTTAGCATGTAAGATCATCATCTTTTTTTGGGTAACAGGCTACATGAGGGTGACCCTGAAACAGGCAAGTCCCCTTTAATAGCATAGGAAGGGAATTGAAAATGCGGAAGGTAGAGCAAGGTAGCCAAGGGTTAACTAGGGCCCCCGGTATATGGTTTAAGGATCCTACCCGGTGTTTCACCTAAAGAGATACAGGGAAAACCCTAGAAAACCTGCATCAGGTAGGTCGGGCATTGGGTACTATTCTCACGCCCTTCCGAATGACGGAAGACGAGTTTGCTGTGGGATCGCAGCATTCCCTTCTCCGTGTCTCCACCAGTTTCAGGAGGCAGTTAGCCGACTGATCCAATGGGATCAGCGGACAACTCTTGCCATATGCCCAAGGTCTTTGACCCCAGTACATATACCTCCTAAAATAGGTGAAGGCGTCTCGGCATATGAGAACTTTGATAAAAAGTACCCAGAGAGGGTGCGAGGCATTCCCGACATGATCAGGTGAGCCCCGCAGTCACTCTGGGCTTGATACAAGATCATCATCTGTTACACTAGTTTTATTATTATATTATTTTCGTGGAGAGACTGAAGGAGAGAATTCTTAATTTCTTTGTCTCCTCATCCTTTCCACCTTTATACATTTTGTTTGTGAAACAACTCCGGTTTTCCGGTTACGACCCACGTTTCCGGATCTCCATGACGCGCTGGTCGAATAGTTGTAGGTTCAAACTTTTTTACTAATTTTATACTCTTATTATTTATGACTGTATTTGTATTAGCAGTGTTATGTAATTTGTTTCAGATAATTACTTGAATAATCTTACTCATACTATAATTAATATTCTATTTTCTGTTATGATGTCCATATTTTGGTCCTTATACTCATCCGGTTCCGACAACTATCGATTTCAGAGGAGTTGGTTAGTGAATGCGGATAATTTGCAAGCCTAGACGTGATGTAACGAAATAAACATTAAACATATATGGCCTTTTCTAGGACTACAGTTAAAGAGAAGAAAATTTAAGATTTTGGAAAATTTATCGTCATGTGCGGGAAGGAATTCACAATCAATTGTAAGAGAATGGTCGAATTTAAGGAGCTCTTGGTCGTTCAGTGCGTCCGTCGAAGTAGAAGGGACCGTCAGTAAAAGTCGACGTATTACTGAAGCAAAGAGACCCCATTCGCTTCGAAAAGGGCGCCGGAATGAGTAAAGTGAAATGGCAAAGTGCGCCGTTTCCGCGGCCGAAGCAGTCATAAGCTCGGAGCTGGCTGTCTGCTGTTATTGCTATTTACATCTTCGGGTAATTCTGATGTGATGAGGCCCGGGCTTGCTTGGCGTTCCGCATTTATGCGCAATGCACTTCTGTGATTGCGCCCAGCCAGCAGCCTTTATTTGTTTTCCTTGCATTGTCGTGGAGGGAGTGGCCCCATAGAAAACAGCGACTTGAGGAGTAGGACGTGTGCACGTCTGCTTTTAATTACTCAAAGTGCGGCACAATTTGGGATAATTACAAACATCGGCGGCGGCGACGGAGGCTGCTGGAAGGTTCACTTGCCTCCCGGTTCTTTTCTTCTGGTGAAATGGCTGATAAACAACCGCCCTTTCCTCCCCCTGGCTGCCTTCCAGTAAACTAACTACAGCCTAATGGTTATTTCCAGAGTTGTACATGATAATATGCAGCAATGGAGTCGTTCTGTTCCGATACAAATAACTGAGCGAAATCCTTTTCCTTACACAGTAATAGCTACGATGATACGAAAGAAATTAACATCGTCGACGAAGGAAAATCGGTAGCAAAATTTTCTTAAGCAGTGCTGAATAAAACAAATGAGTTCCGAGCAGAATTTTATGCAGCTTTTCGTGAACTTTTATACTATTATAAAAGACTTTTAATTAATTACTTGTACTAGAAATAATATATTGATCGTTATTATGACACTAATTCTGCTGAGGTGAGATAAACCAAATTAATTCACGTGTGTGTTTGAACACATCGTACCAACATTCTTCCACCAATCTTCAAACTTTTATCCAACAAAAACATAACATTTATATTCCAGTTACCAAAATAACTTTAAAAAATCACCGTAATTTTTTTTACTTCCAAAACAACTTTTCTTCCTATAAGAGCAGTCTTACGTTCATAAAAGGTATTATAAAGAAACTATAACATAAACTCAAACCTCGGATGAATCAAAATCAATATACAAGCTAAGTTCATAGAAAATATAAATTATTAATAAAATAATGCCACTCTTATTTAGTCACGGGAAAAATGTTATTATTGTGGTAATCAGTCGTCAGACTGGTCAGATGTAACCCTCAATGCTTACCTATCTTGCGCAAGCCTTTACGTTTATACATGGCTACCTTAACTACTTAGCGTATTCCATCCTTTTCCTCCCACTTCTGTTCTTATCCCCACACTTCCCTCTTATGCTAATTTTACAAGACCCTCATGTCTCAAAACGAGGCCTATTAATCTATCCCTTCTCTTGGTCAAAGTCCTCCAAATGGTTGTATCCTCTCCTGTTCAGGGTAGAGCTTCCTGCTTCGTTACCCTGTCCACTCGTATGCTTTTTAGCAGAAAAATATAAGGTGTTCATATTTTATGAGTTACATTTAACGTGAAAATTTTATGTACAAATAAAACCTACAACGTTTTTGTAAGATTTATATTTTATTTAAAAGATTAAATGTACAATGTTTCGTCTCTAATTTGAGACTTCTTCATATATATAATAATTTTGCTGTTCATGGACCTCACTCCATGACTGCTTCGGAGTGGGTCCATGAACAGCTAAATTTTATACTGGAAGAAGTCTCAAATTATAAACGAAACAAACTATATTTCATCTTTTAAATAAAATAATAAAACTGACAAAGAGGCCATTTAATGATTTTTAATGGGGTCAGATAAACTAGTTATTCAAACACACACAAAGTTTTAAACGGATATTTGAAATCTATTATAACCATTCATTGCAAGGACAGAGAAATAGATGAGTTACAAAATGGTAAACATTCAGATATTTCTAAAAAATGATAAATAAATAATAAATTTATTAAATATCCATAAGTAAATGAAAAATAACTTATATTAAAGAAAGTTACTCCTAGCTTTCATAGTTAACCTTAATTACGTTTTTACTTTCATAGTTACCATTCATTACATAAAATTTATTCTCTTTGTATGATAAATATAGACATACTCGGAGAATCTTATCAAAAAATGTTCCATCATTGAAATTTTATGTACATGTAAAAATAAAAAGTCGTTTGGAAATTTCAAACTACCATAGGCAAAATACACCCGCACTGGATAAATACCCTGCAGGAATAAATCAAAAGCAATTAAAACAGAGTTCACAACAAATGTGTAAAAATACGTTATATGCCATAAATGTTTCGTGTATTAGAGATTGTAGAATTGTTCCATGTAAGTAGAACTTCATGTGCATAAACAAGACTGAAATAACCGTTAAGTTTGACGAGCGCAGTATTTTCAGTACAGGAATGAAAACTTTGTCCATTGTTGTTGATGTTATGGTTAAAATTTGGAACGAAGTATGTTATTGACAAGAAAGGTCTTTGGTTTGTCGTTGTTTCAGAGCAATGTCCACCTTCAGTGATTTAAAAACAAGAAAACTAGTATACTTTGCATATTTTCATTCTATTTTATCATATGGTATTATATTTTGGGGCAACTCAATAGCCATCGATAAGATTTTTATTAGTCAAAAACGTGTTATTAGAGCAATATGTCAGGTTTCCTCACGAACTTCTTGCAGAACTCTGTTCAAAAAGTTAGGCATTTTCACTTTAACGTGCCAATACATTTATTCATTGATGTTATTTGTAATCACAAATAGGCACTTATTTTTGAATAATACTGATATTCATCCCTTCAATACAAGGAACAAAAATAATCTGTATAAAAAATGTAAAACATTGTCAATTGCACAGAAAGGTGTGCATTATCCATCTTCAACAGACTGCCGCATAGAATTAAACAGTTGTCCGATAACCAAGGTAAATTTAAGACTGAATTACGCTCATTTTTGCTTAGCCACTCCTTCTATTCAATAAAGGAATTTATAGAAGAATCGGAGAAGAGTAATTAATTAATTAGTTTATAATACAAAAATTTGTTATAAGTATATTTATCTTTTATACAATAAAATAATGTAATAAATGTACACCCTGACCCATTACACATCCTTGAAGCTTAGCTTCTTTTCAGGATCTACGGAATATGATTATTATTATTATTAACTCGTGACTTTATAACATGTAGTTCCAATCTCACTTTATTCATGTGACTTGTTGCTGATTGTCTTCATACATGAGAAAATTAACTGTAAACAATTCATCACATGATTGAATTTACTGGTTGTAATGAGTTTCTTATAGCTGCGTTTATTAGTTTTGGGTGAACGAGACAGAGTGAGACGGAAGCCGAAACGTCGTTTGCAAGGATTGCACTAGTTTGACATGTGAAATTTTCATACAGTTATTGGGAGATTGTAGTGTCACGTTTTCACCTGAGATTATAGGTCCACAGGGAGCCGAAAACAAGAAAAGTAGGGATCCTTTGCCTGGATTTCGGTGAGCAGATTCTGGCCTTTACTTTTCTCACCAAAACAGGTTTGTAACGTGAAAAGGAAATGAGATATAAGGCTTATCTCGAAGGATTGTAAAGATGCAAGGAACGATTAGGACATTTTGGTAGTCTGATTGAGTTTGCCTCAATCTTATCAGTTAAGATCGGAAAGTCGTAGTATTTACCAGTTAAACACAGATATGCAATTTAGGTATGTATATTATAACAGTCACTAACATACACTGCAAGGAAGTAGGAAAGGAAGACGGCTAGATGAGAAATCTAACCAGGAAACCAACGTATGTAATCAACTCCGCTGAAAAGCTGGAGTGTGAGGTTTTTTAAAACGTGTTTGGGATGTCATTTTGGGGACAGCTGACATATACACATTCTCATCATTTCTACGTCGCTGCCGGGTTTAACGACCTAAGTTGCAGACGTCTTAAAGAATGCGTCAAATCACACAGGATAATAACCCCCGTGATAACGACGATTCGTTACATTGGTATAATGTATACAAATAGACGCCATATTGCAGAATTATTTTCCTAGTGTGTCTGAATGCTCGGTCACGTCTCAGAATTAAGCGGGTTGACACATTCGTATATAATTTCTTACATGTTTGTGGTAGGGGTTGACATATTCTTCTCCGCACCACCATTGTCTCAGTAATTTTTAAAACTGTGTGTTCCATATTTTTCCTGTAGATCTATATAAGTATTCGTAAACTGTTATTATGAAGATGTTAATAGACTTGTTCTTTAAATTTACGATTAAAAGTAATTAATTAAATGCTAATTTAAATATTGAAGACATAATTATTTACAACGATTGAATTATTACAGGTACGTTTTCCGCCATTTGCAACGTAACTATCGAAGCGGAGGGAAGAAAATTAGAAGTGAGGAGTTCACAATCCAAATCTGGTAAAACTACAAAACAACGGGTGGTTGTATGAATTGCTCAGGATCTATTCCGTATATACTGTTTCGTATTTTCTGGTTTGTTGACATGTGCAGAGTGTTTCCCCTGTGACTACGTGTAATAACGCCATGTCCAAGCATCCATTCGCAGCTGTCCGAAGGGCGATCGCTTCCAATCGTCCATTCTCCATTCCAACCCCCTCGCCCCTCCCCCCCCCCACGACCGCACCCTCACCCCATCCTCTTTCCATCAGCAAATTGCCCGGTGCTCGATGCTCATGAAAAATTTGCGATCTTGGCGCTCGATGCGGCGGTAATTAGCGATAATTCTCTTAGCGTGCCGGCCGTCACTCAGACGGGATTGACATGGCGCCCGTGTCAACTTGCAGAATTGTTTGTGACCTCTTCTCCCCTCCACCTCAGCTGTCTGAGAGCAAAAATATGTCTCGCAATATCGCGGCTCTGCATTTAAACATGAGGCTGGGAAGCTCGCACAACCGCAGATAACCAATAATACAGAATACTCTTTGTAAAACTGAATAATTTAACTTCAAAAGGGCGACAAATTGCAACATGTTTATGTAACCAAAGTATTGTTAAAAACTGTGATTTTTCATATTTTTTAAGCGTTTATATACTGAAGAATTTCTATTATATTCGTCTAATTCACTGTTAGAAAGGCACTTCTTCGTTCACTTTACTGATGTCCTAGAGAGCACTAAGCAGATTTTACTAAACGTCTGAATTGAACTTAGTTGACGAATATTTTTAAAAAATATTTAAAATATATATGACTATTGTAGGCGGATGGAATGGAGTACCGTGAGAAACTAATATTTTATCCCTTTGAATAAAATTTGTCTCCCAAGCAGGAAAAATTGTTAGTGACAATGTTAAGATGACTGTAGATTAAAGTTTCAAATCAAACTAAAAAAAACTGAACAGTCTATAAACATATCGAGATGTAAAGACACAGGCATTCAGACTTCAAGCGTTCAGAGAATGAGTGTAGAGAAATAGACCAAAGTTGGCGCATCGCCTCACCTCTACCTCGACAAGCCTTTACTCTGTCTCACACCACACAGGTCCCGGGTTCGAATCCTGGCATGGGCTTGGATGTTTTGAGTTGTTTGAGAAACCATACAACGTTACCCTTATATGCATATGTTATCCTAATCGTACATAGTCGACCTTGCAGTTGATGCGACTAAAAAGAGAATTGAAAAAACCCTTACTTCAGCTGCGTGTACAATAATATGTAACAATGCGGCAACAATTTGATTGGATGACACAAAGAACGCCTTAGGTTGTA
Organism: Eucriotettix oculatus; assembly: GCA_034510155.1. Lineage (NCBI taxonomy): Eukaryota > Metazoa > Arthropoda > Insecta > Orthoptera > Tetrigidae > Eucriotettix > Eucriotettix oculatus. The sequence continues at coordinate 51,408,983 of CM067381.1, forward strand.
GAATTATTTGGTCCCAAATAGTTATTGACCTGTTTTCATTGTCAACTCTCAAGGTTGCCTTGGATAAAAGGAAGTTCGATGGATTGCAATACAAGTCGCAAAGTGATAGTGAAGATACAAGAATGACCAGAGAGATGGCGAATGAGGTAATTGAAGTTAGAGGTAGAAGTAAGAATAGACACAGAAAGTAAAAGAAGTAACCATTAAATATATCTCTGAGAGAACTGCGCTACTTGTACTTGCAAAGTATTTATGTTGCCTGTCCAAATGTATTCTAGGAAAAGTGGCTGCAGGTCGTGTTAAAATTTTTAAATTGTACTTAATCCCAACCTCAGATACGTAACTTAAAAATAGTACAGGGTGATGGAAAAAGAGAATTAACTCAAAGTAATCTGACATTAATTTTTGTTACTGACTGGTGTACAACCGTGCCAGCAGATCATGCAGTGGATCATCGCCAATTTCAATGTTTTACAGTCGAGTCTTTCAGATTATTTGGAATCAGAAAGTGGGGTCTCATTACGGGCTGTTTTATTGGTACTAAGTCAGTAATTGGATCTGTGTCAGGCAAAGGTAAGTTGATCGATTTCGTCAGAGATGTTTCGTCTGATCTCCTTTACGATTCTCTGTGTGCGCGTGTGAGCGAGAGAGATGGAAAACCTTTTCCTTTTATTGCGGCAATAAACGACACATGAGTTCCGATCAAACCACTCATTCTTCCTTTGACGAGAAGAAATTCATATAGAGACCCTTTTTTGGCTCGTGCTGCCCGTCCTTCAATTAGTTATAATGTGATTTGGTGGGGGAGCAAAGCAGACTCGTTATGTTTTGATGAGGTTGACCATTCTTGTTAAAGTATGGTTTTTCCTGAGACTTTGTGGAATTGCTTTGCTTTTGCTCGGCTCTCGCAAGCCATTCAACGGCAAGGGAAACTCGTTAAAAAGTTGATGCCGAGAAAAATGGTTGTGATACGCAGGCGGAAAACATTGTCCCTAGAAAAGGGCCCCAGGTACGGGAACAGGGGTAGTACCGCTCCTTTCCAATAAGGGACAAAACAGCCGGCAGGGCTATAATCGGGAGGAGGTTCCTTATTCATGGCGTGGGGGCATATTATATCAGGCTCGAGGGTGCGCCAGGCTGCGAGGGAACTACGAGGTTCATTCGATTAGACAGCTCGCGAATAAACCGATAAATACGCCACTTATTACAATACAGCCGTGGTATCGACCGCATCCGCATTCGGTTATATGAAAGACGTCCTCTTACGCCTTGAAATCAACTCTCCTGAATCATTCAGCACCCTCTGTGCTCTCCAATAGTAATAGTAAATAACCCTTTTCAAATACCTTCCATGCTCTTGACAGCTCTTTCGGGGGAAAGCTGATATATAATTTACAGCGAATTGGATTGTTCCCGGAGGCGCGGATTGTTTTCTTCCAAATTAGATTACGAAAGAATATAGATTGACTTGTCTTTACCCACTTTGCCCAACGGTGTGTGGGTGCCCAAATTCTTAAATTAGATCTACTTCCTTCCACATTACACATTAATGAAATTTTAGTTACTTTCAGTTTAAATTCGACTTTCATTAGACCTGCTGACCTTAGATTCCAAGAAAATATATTTTGGTAGCAGAATGTGATGAATCTTTTAAGGTTTTCTCCAATCAATCTTCATGATATTCACCATTAAGAGACGCCGAACTACCGTCAATAAAATTACATTGATAAATAAAAAATGGAAACTTTATTCAACTTAATACAAGATTCTGTATTCACCAACCGGATGAAGTCAACGTTTTGGAGAAATTCATATTCGCCTTCGTCATGTGCAAGTTACCGAATTCTGCTACTTGTGCAGCATAATAACGAGGAATGGTAGACGTATAGTAGACGACATAAAGAGTAGGATAGCACAGGCAAGGATGGATTTCGCAAAAAAAAGCAATTTACTTAAAGAAAATATAAGTATGAATGTTGGGAAATCATTACTAAAAATGTTCACTTGAAGTTTGGTGTTATAAGGGTGCGAAACGTAGACGATAGGAGTTACAGAAAGGAAAATGATAATACCTTTATAAATGTGGTGCTATAGAAGAAAGCTAAAAATCAGATAGAAAATCAGATTTATTTTTGGCCGTCGATGCCCCGAGGAAAACGATTTTTCGGATGAGCATCAAGCAATGATTTCACTTACACCATCCTTTGAACCATTTTTAAGTTGACAAAACAGACGATAATCCAATTGGGGAAGTATGCAGAATGCTCCAATTCTCGGATTATGATGACGGTGAGAAGCTTGTCGACACACGTTAGTATCATTCCTTACCTCGGTATTCGTGGACCCTATTATTGACAGTTTCATGAGCATATTTTTCTCCATTTTGTAAATAGCCACTCGTCTCTTAATTAAAAACAGGACTCGGATTTTCTCCAAACCTAGGTGGTAGGCATTTTTGGCAACAGACCAGGGTGTGGACTAGAAAGAAAGGAAAATTATCGAGACGTCTTGAAAGATTGTGACTTCTCCGATCTGAACTGGCTCACGAAATAGGCATAGTTTCTTCACTTACAACGAAAAAAGAAGTTCAAGATGACTCAAATTCATAAATTTCCTTAAATTAAGCCAGTTTCAACATTTTTAAGTACTTTTCTCATGCTGCCCATAACTGTAACGTCTGAATAACCTTTTTTAATTTAAAAATAATAATTTATTTAAGAATCATATTTACTCAAAATCGTATTTACAACTTAGCAATGTCGGCTACTTAACATTAATTGTACTAAATTAGATCTAACAGAAGTAATTTGTGACTTTGCAGGACATAAACTTTGAAAGAGAATGTTTTAATCACCTCTGAAAATAAAAGGACTAGTTTAAATCTCTAAGGTCATTGTCGTTAGCGCATTAAAAATGTAAATTTTTGAATTTCACGAACACAAATTTCCGTAAATGTTTTCTGTTAGTAATTATTGTTTTCTTTCAGTTATGTCTTATTTTTGGTTATAATCAGTGTTTTATTATTCGTTTATTAATTTTTCATGATTTTGGAGCGGCATTTTTTTTCTAAGGCGACACAAACGCCAGGGTTCGGTCCCACTCTTTCATAGTTCTTCACGCTCTGTCGACGTGGTCATCAGTTTTTCTGGAAGCGCCTGGTGTGATTTAACACGACGAGCAAAACGTCATTATTGAATGCTGTTCATCTTCCATACAAATGAATAGTGCGTAGTCATGTTTCTTCGACAACAGCTTTTAGAAAACTGAAGTGATAACGCTGATAGCTGCTGCAAGCAAAGACAATGGTGGCATCCATCAAGCTACTTTTTACTTTCTCTCGTTCTATTATAAGTCCAGTGGAAGCCGACATACGAATAATGGGCAATCGTATAATCAGAAATAAAGGTGGATTGCCTCAGCTTTTCCGGAATGTTCTCGTCTCATCTGGTCCTGAGACGACGTCGGCGAGTCGTTAGCAACTGATTGGCATGCGCCATTGCCTTCTGCCGCGTGTTGGTGGCCCGTGACAGCGTCTAATTAAAATACCTGCGTCATTGTACAGAGCCGAGAGAGGAGGCCAAATTAGAAGGAAGGACAACGAAGAGAGGGCGACAGAGGCGGGGGGGAAGTGAAAAAAAAATACGACGTCTTGGTTGTTAGCCGCTGTAACAAATGATGGAATGGCGGTCTGAAATAATACTCAGTCATAAATAACATGACGGCAAAAGTTTCCGTGACTGGCTGCGCAGGAAAATCTGTGTTAATTAGTTGAGGGGAAGAGTTGAAGCAGTGCCAAGGCACTCAGCCCTCATCACGTAGCAAACACAGATCACATTTGACGCAGAAGTCACGCGCACTTAAAACAATTAAAATTTAGCTGAATTATGGGCGTTTCCGATCTGTCTTACGTCGCCGGAACGGGTAGATCTGATCTGTGATTAAAAATCCCTTTCGCTAACTTATACTTTTTATAAGATTCTATTACAATTAGTGAACAGAATGCAGGACATTGCAAACAAATCAAACGTCAGTTGACCTAAAGAGCCACAAAGCAAAATGTGTTCCTAACTTAAACACTGAAGTTATTCGTTACAGTCATTGACATCATCTGAAGATTATTGCATCTGGTCGCCAATTAACGCCATGAAATAATTTTCAAGGTGGGATTCTATTCCAAAGATAACGAGTGAAATGTATTAAAATTGTCGAATCTCCTCATCAATTTTTCAAATATCTTAAGTTTTCACCCGTACCTAATTATTAGTCCGAATGATCAATTCTGAATACCAGCAATAGAATGTATAATTAAAATCAATGTTCATACCTCAATATATACAGCCACTATCAACAATTTCAACATTTAGGCTAGGTTTTTTGTCTCAATTTTTGATTTTCCACTAGACAAAAATTTCAAGAAGATTTCTCTCTATGCACCTTCCACATTTTATTCAGTTATTTGGTGCAATATTCTTAACATTGCTGACGTGTTAAATAATTCTTCTGCTTAAGTTTTACATTTATACACAATTATTTTATTAATATTAGTTAAAGATTATATTTTCAGTTCAGCTATTTTCTTAATTTTTCAATAATGTTTGGGAAATACTTTAGCTTTTAATCACTGGATTTGAGATCACGTAAAATGTCCTTATCAACTTTGGATAAAAGTTTTCAATTAGGCCTCATATTGACATTCAATGCCATCATAGATTTCGTAGATATTATCTCTACTCTTCGTAGTGATTCTCAATTTGTAACTGCTTATCTATTGTTATTGTGGTATTCAGTCATACGACTGGTCTGATGCAAACCTCCATGCTAACCTATCTTGGGCAAGCCTTTTCATTTATGCAAAACTAGCACATCCCACATCTTCCCTAATCTGCTTAGCGTATTCCAATTTTGGCCTCCTCCCTCTTACCTAACATACTTCCCTCATATGCTAATTTTACAAGACCCTCATGGCCTATTAATCTATCCCTTCTCTTGGTTAACGTCCTATTCTGCTTAGAACTAACGCGTTAGTGATTTTATCCACTCATCTCATTTTCAGCATTCTTCTATAGCACCACATTTCAAAGTTTTTTTTATTTTCCTTCCTGCAACCCCTATCGTCCACGTTTCGCACGCAACTCCATACGACCATTTTAGGAACGATTTCATAATATTCACATTTATATTACCCGTAAGTAAATTCCTCTTTTTAGTGAAAGCCTTCCTTCCCTGTGCTGTCCTACACTTTATGTCAACTATACTTCTACCATCCCTACTTATTACGCTTCCCAAGTAGCAGAATTGCTTAAGTTCCGTCAAAATATGTCTTCCCAATCTAACAACTTTTTATAAATTTACTAATGGCATGTACTTTTTCTGCAGGCCCTCGTTAATGCCATTTATTTTGGTTTCCAAGCTTCTTCTAACTCCCATAATACTAAAATAACATCGACAATGCGTAGGGTTTTATTTCTTCCTATCTATTAGTAAAAATATAAAAATTGAAGAATTTTAACTAATTCCACACTTTTGATAGTATTAATATGATTGTCTAGTCATAGAGTTAACTTCTTACAACAAATAACTTTTTTTGAATTTGGTAGAAAATCTGATACAGATTTTTAATCCTCAAGTTATTACATACCAGAGACCGTTATTCAATTTCCAAGGACCTTAGTACGCGACACAATAAATATTAATGTGAAGGTGAACTTTCAAAGTTATCAACAATTATTTGATATCGTATTTTAACGTCGATGATAGGTAAATTTAAATAATTATATTATACATAACACTTTAATGATTGTAAGATGAAAGGAATATTTTATAAATCAGAAAACGTATTCATTAGGTATTTATTTTCACATTTCAAAAAGAATCATAACGCTTTTCCCTCATTTTATGCCATTTTCAGGTAATACAGCTTAAAATAAACGGAAAGAATGTAAATTGTCAAATTTCTACATTGACGAGAACTTGGTATTATAAAAATGTTAAATAAGTTAATTTTTCTTTTGTTAAGTAATTTAATTCCTTTTTAAATAGACGCTACAATTTTTAACAATATTAGCTTTCTTATTAATATTTTCCGATATAACCCTCAATGGATGCGATTCACGACGAAAAACGTTATACTTTTGACATCTACTTTATGTAAAAATTTAAAAAGCTGCAGAACTTTATTTACCTTTTCGTTGTATGTAATAAAATTCCGAATTTGAGGACGAAATATCGTTGAATGAAAATTGCTATTTCACTGTAAAAGTGGTAATTTGACATGTCTTTTTATAATTTTTTAAAAAGCAGTCGTATAGGAAAGCAATACCCATTATTAATTAAAAATTGTAAAGTAGATAATTTATTTGTTCTGTTATTGTTTTTATATTTTACCAATGTAACTGATTTGTTCTTCCACTAACTTGAAAGTCATCTGCTCATTTCGGCTGCTACAGAACTTAAACAAAACGCGAAATTTCTTATTATTTCGACGCTTCTCAAATTATCAATGCAAATTTATATTATTTTTCAAATTGTATCTGATAATTTTGATATATGTTAGATTAGTTTCTAGAACACAAAAATAGACATGAAGGAAGAAATAAATTTTAAAAATTATCAATTTAAATTATTATTGGTTATTGATTTACAATTAGTGATGTTTGAACAAGGGAAATCATAGTGTTTAATAATTTCTGTATTGTGTATAATTTCTGCAACTGACAACATTATAATCGAGTTTGAATTGTTTGTAGAGTTTTATTGGTTTGGAACCTTTCTTGTATATAAAGAAAGTTTCATTTCGAGATTAAGGTAGGAAATAATATAGCTTTCAGGTTTTATATGACGAGACATGTCAGCGATTATGAGAAGAATTAGGACAGATATTTTGTGAGTTGAACGCGTGGGTGGGCGGTCAATTAGGCAGTAAGTGTCGATCCCCATGTGCGATTCATCACGAGCACACTGCTCTGCAACAGAAGAAACCTGCCAACGAACCTTGTACGACAAGGCTTTCTGTTAGAAGCGTTTTTAAAAGCTTCATTAAGAGCTGGCAAGCAACCAACCTGTTTTCGGCCGCCGGAATCGCATTATCAGATATACTTGCCTCGTGTAAGAAAATGGTTCGTAATGGCTTTTATTTTAAAAGGGGGCACGAGATCCATTATTGGGTCCAAGTCGGAGGTGTTACGGCTTCTTAGATAAAGATTTAGTGAAAACTGGGCGATGTAAAGGCAATGAATTGAATGTAAGTGTCTTAATTGCTCCTCTTTGGGGGGAGCCACTCATTTTTTGTGACCCCCTAGTTGATGACTTATCAGTTAGAAATTAAGTGCTCTTGCTGCACAGCATTAGGAGATAATTGGGTTCGAAATGGCGGTCGTGACACAACAATTAGTGGTATTTGCGGTCAGGACTCTTGTCTGTCTGCGATGCAACAGAGGCACACACCACAAAAATCAATGGTTGCAAATGAATGCGGCCTGTCTATGTTGGTCCCAAAATATTCATCTTTTACCCCATGTTTCTTAACAAGTCTCGTGTTATTCGTGATTGAATGCATTCGGATGTTATGAATTTACGTTTTGAGTGAAAAAGGGCCATAAGTTCGACAATTCATATCGGGTAGTTTCTCTTTTTATTCCTACCGTCCGTCCCCTACTGTAAAAATTTCTAACCACGTACCGCTTCCTCAGTAATGGTGATTGATAAGTATATATATAAAGCATAATTTAAAGCATCTTAAAGGATACAGCAATTATTACTTATCAAATCCTTTTAATAGATAGATAAATATATTTCGTCACAACAGTCGCAGCTCGGTGGTAACATACATTTTATACTTTAATAATATAAGTTAAATACCAAATTCATTAAAATAACAAATATTTTCTAACTATTTTTACGCTTATATTTTGCCTAATATTGTCTCTAAATGATTAACATTCTTCGGAAATGTTGCTAGTATACTTGCTATCAAAGAATTCCAGTCATTTACAGTCCTATTTAGGAAAGACTATTAACGCCTGTTGAGCTTTCTCTAAATTTGGCGGATTAAATCTTTGTAAAGAAACGAAATTAACTTGGGTTTTAAAATTGTATATTTATTTATATATTAAAATACAAATTCCTTGCTGGGTCCTGCAATATCTATCTTTATTAACAAATGTATGATTTAAGGGGTGTTATATATTTACTTAGCACCGCTCTAGCTCAGTGTTAATTACAGTGGTGCAACAACGGGCAGCAGAGATTTCGTTCATTCATACAGGTACAAGGCGATTTCTCCCTTCCAGGAAATTTCTCATGGTGGCGATCCCTTCCTTCAACAGGGTGTTATGCGACGACGGAAACTGACAGTTCGCTTCTGTAGCGTTGAGGAAAAAATATTCTTCGTCTCGGCAGAGTCGTTTACGTCTCAGCAGAATTTTGGCTATGATATCGTAATTTCTTGTGAGACTTTGGTGTTCGTTTTCTAATAATTATCAAAATCGACTTTTTCTCTTCTTTTTAGCTTCAGACCCACACTCACTATTTAATTGCTCATGTTCCTTCTTCTCTCCTTGACTTCCACTTCTCCAAATTCGAAATCACACTGCACTTCTCCCGTCTCCTACTTCCTGTCCCTTCCATCATCCGAGAAACAGAATATTTCACCACCTTGTCACATCCCAGCCAATCCCTCCTTTCTCCTTCTCTATCGAAAAACGCCACCTCACGTGACGTGTCTTCAGCAATCGTTATAAATTTTTCACCAAGCGCGGAATTTAGATCTTACGAAGGAAGGAGTGGGCCTTTATAAAATCTAGGGTTAATGTCCCCTGATGAACAAACAGCTGTAATCCACTGTACCTAAGAAGCAGCGGTGTTGCCAACATGACACTAGACTCGTACAATTAACATTATCTCTGACAATTATAATAAAAGTTCAATACAATAATTTAAAACAAAAAGTTTAATCACTTCAAAATTAAATTTCCGGGGTTTCCTCTTGTTGCATTTCGTTTAAAATTAATAGAACCCAACCGGGTAGATTATTCTTATTTCCTTCTTATACAGTGTCTTTCGTCGTAAATAGCTAAGTGTGTGGCAGCGACATTCACCCCAGTAATACCGATTCATGATTTGATTGATTTTAGTTGTTATTGTTGTTACGGTTAATACTTGATGTAAATGCCACCCGATTGATGACGATCTATTTTATAGCCGCCAAACGTGACATGTAGTTGAAGCCGCACAATTTTTTTGGAAGTCCTACTACAGCATCAACCTTTCAAAGCTACAATTTGTGTTCACACTGCATAATCGATATTATTTATTCTAGTTTTCAATTTTTATAAATTACAGCATATTGAATAAGCACTATAAGGTAAGTTAACAGTATAATATTTTATTCTGGCATTTTTTATTAAAATAAATTTAACGGCCTATAAAATACATTTTTTAATTAAAGAGCATTTATATTTTACAAAAAATTTATTTTACAGCACATTTATATACATATTTTCAACCCCTCTAGGTTGTGGTTTGACTGAACGGTTTGTCCTAATGTTATAAACGTGGTCTCAGTCTGACTATAGATATTACTTGTTACATTTCTACGTAACAGAAAGCATATTGATAGGTTTGATTTTACTTACTGTTTTTGTTTGTCGTAATAATCATTTAATTTAAAAATGTAAAAGTTTCTAATTAGTGAAGAGAGCTATTCTATATTTCAAATTATTAATTTATGTTTAAAAAATTTAAAAATAATTTAAATCAAAAGTAAGTTAATCTATTGCTCATAGTTAATTAATTATTTACAATTACATAACGCACTGCTAATAATTTACAGTTTTTTCCTGACAATATTTATGGTAGAAAAATACTGTTGAATATCGTATAAGATAATTTTTAGAAATATTATGAATAAATTTATGATTTGATATAATATAGTGTTTGTTTCTTACGCCTCTTGAGTCAGAAACTACTGTTGTAAATTAGTTTTTAGATAGGGATGTGGAAATTAATTATTGTAAAATAATTTTAACTTAGTCGTGGAAAACTCAATTTTAGCTATTTATAAGTTTTCAAATACGTCATAAGTGAGCGTCATTTAATTCGTTATATAAACGAATGTGATAGAAGTGGCCCTGAAGGGCAGCGTAAGAAATGATTTCTACGAGATTCCTTCTTGAGATGGTTCTTTGGCCTCGCTTTGAACTTCGCTGGCCCCAATAAATAAATTGATACGAGACGAACATGGCCCATGAAGTCGCCTGGAAAAAAGCAATTTTGCTGATTGAACTGAGTTTGCCACTTACGGCTAATTACGGATGCAAAAAAGTCCTAGTGCAGATTGGAAAAGCTATATGGAATATAAAGTATGCGAACGACATCAAAACTACATCTGAGAATTCTTTGTCCAGTTTCAGTAAGTTACTTCAAACCCACTGCAGTTGTATCGATATGTTTAACATTCTCGAAACTACTACTCAACTATATAAGTGAATTTATTGTTATAAAAATTACTTTCTTAGATTGGACTATAAATAACGTCAAATATCATAAGTCAATGTAACCTAAATTCATTGGTCAGTTCATATATTTAAATAAAAAAAACTTGACAATATGTAAGCCTAAAATAACTAATGCCTTATTTTTCAAATAAATTCCTTTTTAAAAACGCTGAAGGCTACCTAATTATTGAATACAATACACATTTATAAAAAGTACAGTAGAATAATTCTGAATGGATTTAATTAAAAAAATCTTGTATTGAGAAAGAACAGAGACGGATCGTTTCCTCATATCCCGAATTAGAATGTCTCTTTATTCATAATCTTTACACTTCCTAGTTAGTTCAAAATAATACAGATATACTAAAATCTGTTAATTATTTATTCTATAAAGTATGTGAAAACACTTGTCAGCAAATGTGAACCAAACTATTGTATAGTGTAGTAGGTAAAATAACATCCATCAAGTCCTCAGTTTTTGACAATCTCTCTTTACCAAATCATTGTCAGTCAAATCATCCAGAAGCTTTTAACAAATTACGGCCATAGTCATCTATATTAAAATTCCATATCATTCCTACCCTTCCTTCCTCAATCCTTATCGTTGCCAGATAATTTTTCTCAATTAAGGTACCGGGAATATTTTTCACTGTCTTAGAGCACTGGTATATTTAAACACTCTTAAACCACCAGAATAATTACGTACTAGGTTAACGTACAATCATTCGTCATCGTGGGTAATTTTAGATTAATTTTGTATAATTTCATTTTGTTGGCTAATACAAATAAATACCCCGGGCATCCAGTGATATAAGAACAAAATGACAGGCGTTATTAAATAAAACATTAATTCATACGAATTGAAATGATTATTGTATTTTCTGCGCTGTTGGAAACACAGTTTCATTCAATAAAATTTCCTAGAATATAAAAATAATTCTCGTTAATAAAAGGACTGTAATCAATTTTATTGTATTATGATAAATTCATGTCAGTTAAAATGACTGAATTATATGCAGTTCATAATTTGTTGTCTTCTCACGTCATGCGTAATTATAGGCTCATAAAAATGTTAATCCATTCATTTCTAGTACAGAGTAAAATCATAGCCGAATAATACTATAAATAAATGAGCTATTTAGTTAATCAGATAATATTAAAAATCTCACTGCCTCTCCAAATTAAGACAATGAAGTTTTTCAAATATTCACGAGAAATAATTAAAATGTATGTACAGTCCGAAAAAAAATTAGGCACGGACAAATAGAGAGGTAATTAGAGCGTTAATTATTCTTATGCTTTCCACAATGTCCCTACTAATTGGTTAGTAAATGATTCCCAGTGCTCTACCACTTTACAGCAGACCATTACATCGTAGAATTTTAAAACACAAAACCTATTTAAATTAACCACTAACCATTCAAGCTAAGTGTAGACATATATACCTAATTAAAATTATAATATTTTTATCAGAGCTCTAATGAGCAAGTACCTCCAGTTCGGGTGTGCCAGAGTATTTAATTAGACTTTAATTCAACATTACATATGCTTCTTCCATTATCAGAGCGCCCTATCGAGTTTACATTATTAAATAGTCTGAAAGTGCACTTAATTCTTTAAATTTATTCAACTGCGGAACAAGTGTTTTCTATGAATAGGCTACTACTTAAGGTTGTAATAACTTTATTAATAGTTAACAGGAAATTAATATTGCAAATATAAATTTTAGTGCATATCATTACATCAGTTTGTAGAAGTATATATTTTTATGTATTTTAATATTATTTTATTATTTAGAGACGCTTCCTTTATTCCGTTAGTCGTGCATTCAACACTTTCAGTAAAATTACATTTGTATTTGCTATTTGTTATTACGTTTAATCCTTATACGTAGATATACTTCATAAAATTTCAATAATTATGAAAGGTATATCATCCTCACCGAATAATTTTCCGTGTCCTGTGTTAAACTGAATACTAGTCGTTCCCAGCATCTACTGTAGTAATTATTTCCCGATGACTCAGTTAAGCTTCCAGAATTACTAATGCAGTCATTTTTACTAAATGACTTCGAGGGCGAGTAACACACTTGGCTACGCCTTATTGAGGAAAAATGAACATTTTTTAAATATTTTACAATAAATCTGAATTTTTTTGCATTATTTAAATCAAATATTACTTTATTAGCAAATATTTTCCTATAGTTTGTAATGACTCGCCGACATGATGTTTTCATTCGAATTTTGAACGTAGCGGTTGCGCCAAGCAAAGAACAGCTGGGAATCAGAGAGGCAGAAAGAAAAAACCAGAGGGACGATAAAGTGTTTTGGGTTGGAGTAGCTCTGGCTTTTATTACCAGAGCCAACGGATGTATACAGGAGGTCTCTAAAGAAAATGGTAATGTTCAATTTATGATTAATAATTGTTCGCATGAATTAATATCGTCTATTAATTAAGTAAGATTTATGTAACCTGATATTCAATTAAATTCTTGACTATTCTACCACGAGTGGTATTAAGTCGAACAAGTTCATCAGTCACTTATGTCTATTGCTTCATCTTGACGTAATCCACGATTTTGGATGGTTGGAATTACTGTCCGACACAAATATGAAACATTAGCTATTACGAAATTGACGTCCAACTGAGTAGGTGAAAAAGTTTAAACAATTACGAAGCTGAATGAACGGTTAAACTATTACAACTTTTGGCACCCCAACGTGGAAGGTCATAAAGTATTATTGGAAGAGTGACGCCAACAGGGTGAGGCTCAATAATAAAATTTTTAATTTAATACAAGCTGTGTATCTTAAAACATTTCTCATTAAAAAATTATAAAAATTTATTGCATTCATTCAAAAAGTAGATGGTATTGAAACATTATCTTTATTCATCATCACAATATTTGGGTACCTCAACATGCGGCCATTACACTATTAATAATATCCTCATTGTAAGAAATTGAGTATATGGAATTATTCTTTGTCTAAATTTATTTCAGCCGAGTCTTCCGTTGTAAATACATAATATTTTGGCTATTACAAAAATAATTTACAATGCATTAAATTAAAACAGCATTAAAGTTTCTTCAGTCTCAATATCTACATTTCATTTTAAGAGCTGAAATTAGATCCTCATATAATGAAGGAATTAAGAATTCGATTTACTTGAGGGCATCAATTTGTTGGCTCCATGGCTAGGAGGATAATATATGGCGCACCTGGCCATTATAACGAGGGAAACGGACGCCCCTAGTTAGGAAGGATAATGTAACGAGAGCCAGGCACAACAGAAGTCGCAACTGCACCGGGGGAGGAACAAGAAGGTCTTTTCGTTCGCTACGGACCCTTAAGGGCTACTACTTAGTCAGACAAGAGCCTGGTTTGATTTCGAAATAATAATGTTGACTGTAGCGGCAGTGCCCGTTGCCATGGCGACTGTCCGCTGGTCAGCGCTCGCCTCGTGCAAGGCGGCATTTTCACCTTGCATACACCTCAAATTTATGACAAAAGAAAAACTTGCTACCACTAAGATCCACAAAAGAGATAGTAAAATTTCAAAATCCTAATTTACAAATTTGTTTGCATGAATACATTTTATATTATTGAAAATATACGGAAATATTAACTCAAATACAAAGTCTGAAAACTGACTATAACAAAATATAAAACCATTTATTAGTTAAAATTTATGGCTGAGCATCTATTAGTACCGATGTCATTAGAGAAGCAGCTGGAATTTATCATTGAGAAAAGCAACGAGATTTCAAAAAATAAATTGAAAATAAGTATATAGAGAGCTGCTTTTAAGAATAATAAGGTTAAAATATGGTTACTAATATTATTGAGTCTTAAAACAATTACAGCTACTTCGCGAGTAACATTAACATTTTCATCTTTATTTTAAAAGAAGATGACTGTACACGAATAACAAAATTATCTCATCGTTTAGGGCGAAGTAACATAAACACTAATATTTTTGCTGGAACATATTCAACGGATTCCATTTAAAACAAATTAAAATTTATGTAGCCTTGAGCGAAGAGTGCCACTTGCCATATAATAAAATAAAAATTAAAATGCCTGTTTATGCATTCTAATTAAATACATCAATAACAGTTGTCGAATAATGAATAAAATTGATATAAATACATTTTCTTTGTAATTAATGTGTTAGTTATGAGTTTTCTCTTTATAAATTAATATTTTCGCAGAATTTTTGTAATTTAGCTTCATAATTAAAAATATAAATTTATATCAATTCAGCACCTATGCAATTTTCGATGCATTAAATTCAATTGTTTGTCTACATCCCACCGTGAAACATAATTTGTCAACAGTTTTTGTAAAGCTGGAGGCTACATTCTGATGTACTTTATAAATATTATAGTTTCAAAGATAATTGTCACAATTAAATTTATTTATTAATTGTAAATGTTTTAACGTTTTTAAAAAACTGAAAAATACTTTAAAATTAAACACTAAAAATAAAAATGCGCAGTCAAACTTATTTGTACATATGGATTTATATTTCACATTCATTTTATGTTATCTATGTTAAGGAACAGCTACATTTTAAGTAACCAAGTTGAACCCATAAATCAGTACAACACTCAGCATGTATAAAAATGAAATATAAGGTATTTTGTACGAAGTATGGTGGTGGGAAGTTAATTCATTTCTGTGAATGAACTAACTCCGTAACTGTATAGATAATAACCTTTGTGATTCAAGTTCTGCAAATCAGTGGTAATTTTTGAAAATAATATACTCAAATATTAGTTAAAATTTTCATTGGAATAAATATTTTTATGGAACGAAAGCGTTTCATAAATCCAGTTATAAATCCATCACATCATGTAATGGTCGTTTTACCACTTCTATGAGGTGCTTGCTCAATAAATGGATCCAAATTATAATAATCCCACCAGTTCCATTCCTTCTTTAAAAAAATATCTACTAATGAAAGCAAGCGTGTCTTAGGGGATGGTGCTGAAATTGAGCTGTTCGGCAATTGTAATCCCTAAGGAAGATTTTTATAACTGTGAAGCTACAATACAGGTTTTTAATTATTCTACAATCATTTTAATTAGCAATACAAAACTGAGATGTAATAATACCGCTGTTAAGCTGTAAAGCTTCAATATGGCATTATTTTGTCATTTACAGCAGACCTTGATTAATAAGGGAAAATATACCGTATGGTAAATAATAATACCGTCGATTATTTTAGAGATAAAGAATTCTAAGTGAGATTAATTACAAATAATGGTTGAGACAGAGAAACAGAAAACACAAGCATCTGTAGCCTACGGCATAAGCGTAGGTCTGATATAAATCGCACGAGGGAGATATTAAAGGCGACTTGGGCGCAAGCGATACGAACCAATACAGCTGAATGCTTTGAAATTTGACTTATGCGGTGTGACAAGCGATTCGTCGCTGCCAGCATGAGTTGCTCGTGTCTCTGCTTCCCCGAGAGAGCTACCGTGGCATTATTTAGTGCTTTTACAGAGCAGAGCGCAGCCACGGCTATAAATACGGATTCCTGTGCATAAAAAGAGTGTAATAACATTACTGTAGAACTAAAAGGTGTTCTAACGGCGTGCAGTTTAATGGCTAGTTATAATGTGACTATATTTTACGTCAATGTCGAGTCTTCGTGTGGTTCTTCGACGCATACAATGCAGTCATTAAAATCTTACTAGATATATTTTCGATTCTAATTACTAGAATAGCACACATCTTTGAAAAATGAAGGTGAAGACGACCAATTAACGTATCTGGACCAAGTAAAATGTAACGGTCAAACACATCTGCCCGGACGTTGGCAGTATATGAGCCAAGGGTAATAAAACCCAGACAACACGGCGTTCCCGGGGTGTTTCCTATTATGGTGAGATATGGCGGCATCGGGTGGTGTTTTCCCCAAAAACCTTGGGGGAGAGGGGAAAACTGTTACTTCCAGAGAAGAGGAACCATGTATGTGATTGGTTGGTATCCATCCCTGCCACCTTCTGGATATGAACTAAAGAAGTGAGGAAGAGGTAAAGATTTTTTCAGAGAGATTTTTGGCAGTGATTTCGAGAGAGATGATTGGAATTTAGGCAAGGGAATTGTGGAGACGAGAGCGGTGATCAGATGTGATTAGAGGAAGCGTTGACTCTGATGGATCGAGCACGACCCAAATGGAAGAAAATTGCAACGAGGAAGACGCTGGATGGTCCTTTATGATGAAATGGTAATTACCTCTGTAACTTTTTGCTGATTTTCTATACTGCAGGTCCTAGTTGATTTTGTGTGAAATATTATGATCTATCAGAAGACCCATCACATACGACCCTGAGTTTAGAGATCGAGAATTGTTAGTTTTATTAAATTAATTTGTATAATATATTATGTAAATATATATGAGATTTTTAAATAAGAAATAATTTAAATATGAGAAAATTGTAACACCGATGAAATTTTGTTTAGAATAAAGTAAATTGTTTTATTTTTTATTTTAAAAGCTCATTATAAATATATTAACATTATTCTAAAATAAATCATATCTGCTATTCACCTCAACTACCTACTGTCGAAGATATTTTCCGTAGTACAGACACAAATTGAAATCGGGGTTGAAATGAAAGAAGAAAAAATAATGAAATAAATGGGAGGGATGGATTAAACTATTCTGCGAATTAAAATTGCTCATTTAAACTGGAATTTCAGTAGAATCTGAGTAATTTCGATGTTCCTTGAGGGACAGTGCACTTCCATCATTTTGTTTGTCTGTTTCCAGTTGGTTCATTCTCGACTGCTGCTTTGTCGCATCATTCCCGAAAGATCAAATTATCAACCAGAAAACAGAACATACTACATTATCGAACTTAACCATATAATCTCGTCAAAAATAACTGGCTTCATAGTTACTGTACTGTACCAAGTCTCATCTTCTATGTGAATTATACTATGTTTACTGTTCTCTGTATCATCACAACCAATCGACCTGCTCCCTCCAAGAAGCGGAACTAAGGAGAAAATGAGCCAAAAAAGAGCAAATCAAGGAAAAAAATAGAAATATTGCAGAGACGATGGTATAAAGAAACGACGGGAAAATGACAATCTACCTAATAGCAAAGCTGCTTGATAGGGTTAGTCCACGACACGGCGAGATCAACATCCATGTTCTACACTTGTTGAGCGACCATAGGTACTACCGGAAATACCTGCACAGAATAGAGAAACTACAGTCCCAATATGTAATCCTGCCGCATAATTTACGATATGAAACATATACCTTGTGAGTGAACGATCGGAGGAAGAACGGATTGGAAGAGAGTAGGAGGGGAACAGTCAATATAAAACAAAATACCAAAAAAGTTATGATACCAAAGAAGACCGAAG
Source organism: Eucriotettix oculatus (assembly GCA_034510155.1). Taxonomy (NCBI): domain Eukaryota; kingdom Metazoa; phylum Arthropoda; class Insecta; order Orthoptera; family Tetrigidae; genus Eucriotettix; species Eucriotettix oculatus. The sequence goes on from CM067381.1 coordinate 51,426,867, forward strand.
CAGATGCTCTTTAGTAATAAATGGTTCAAGTTAGGCTTAGAGGTTCCGAGGCAGTAATCTACGTCGATTAGAAATAATTTAGTGGGTTCACTTCCGACACTACTAGCAGCAAAGACATCTGTCAGTGTACGTTTGGCAACATTAAGATTATGGTGCACATTATAATATAATTTATAAATATTTCATTTGAAGCCAGCACAAAGCCAAGAGTTGGAACTTTCGGGACAAAGGGTGACGCTGTAAAATCCCGTAAAGGGACAAACACCTCTATTTTGGCCCCCTTTCTCAGAACTGACTAAGGAGGGGATATTGGGTTTAGCCATAGGCTGGTCTCTGAGATTTTCAGAGACAGACACTTCTGATAAAGACGGCGAGAGGGATGGTTCTGTTAGCGCCACAGAACGAGCGGCGTCCGAGAGTTCCTGAATGATCACGCGCCGAGGGTTCGTAACCGAAACCACCTCGGTTATCTTTGGGAAAAGGAGCCTCATTTTTAGCTTTCGGAATTGATAAGTTTTTAGGCCAGACAGATAAATATTTCGTATATAATTTTTGTTGTGTTTATATTAAATTCATTTTCTTAGGATATTTATTTTATTTTATTTATTTCCTGCGTAAATTACCTACGCAGGTGGCACCCAAAATCCCTGACCACGTGGTATTCCGAAACGTACCACAAGATAATAATCAAAAATGTATAATATCCAGATGTAAAGTTAAAATAAAAGAATTCCTGATTGGTCCATTCTTAAATCCGCAGTCGGTTGTAAGTCATAGTCTAAAAATAAATGCTCATTGATTGCATCTTATATTATAATTATTGAGAGTTTTTCTAACATTATATTTTTTGTGTTATCTAATGAATTAAGGTTGCGATTGCCATTTTATTCAATCAGTGGCGATACTCAGCTCTAACTCTGGTTGAGAAAGTCTCAATTGCCGCCAATCAGCAGGCAATAACAAGTATGAAAGACGCCGACTAGGTGGGGGATCAGTAACATGCACGAGTGAAATCTTGAATTCGCCCAGGGCGTTTAATATTCAGAAATTTCTAAGGTAGTTCCTCCCTCCGCGAAATCTGAAGACCAGTTACAAATTGACTACTTTCCTGTCGCATAACAGTTTCCACATAAATAACCCATTAAATAGATTGAATTAAATATGAGTTAACTGTGGCAGATTAATGGACCCTAAATTTGTATTTACATAAATTTGTTTAAGAATTTGTATTAATTTAACCAAAAATTAACATTCCTCCCTGTTCTATTATAGTTAAAAGTGTTTACTGGAGGTCTGCTGTCCATTCAGAGGGATTTGTACATGAACGGATTATGTTGTATTCTTGGTACTTAATTGATTGATGCTAACAAATTTATTTGGTATCTTCCTAATGATGTAAGCATATTGTCCATCAAAATAATTCTGTAAAGGTAAATCTTAGATTCTGCAGAAAAGTGTTCATTCACTGGGCTGTTCACTCCATTAAACTTCACGACGCAATTCCTTACCGATTTGTTGTATGAACAGATGGATTGTAATGAACGATCTTAGGTGAGCTGCACGCAGATGCGGCATTGTATGTACCCAGTTTTGCGGATGCTTGGTTGATGGGGGTGGAGGTTGTGAGGCTGCTCTCCCGGGAGCGGAAATTGACAGGAACCACGCCATCGATGATATGAAATATCAATGAAATGCGGTGTCCGATTAAGTTATGATGAAACGCAGCCGAGGAAGTTTTTGTCCGTCTGCATAAACAAACTGGGTAATATCGCCGCGGGCTAATGCATTTGGCCGCATGAATTTTTTTGTCGTTCGTTTCGACGACCTATAATGGCTAATAAATTATTTTTAAATGCGTAAAATTGTGAAAGTGTAGAAATGGAAACTGCGTCTGGTGACTGGGATGTGCCGTGGTGAAAAGAGCAGGGCAAGTTGCAGTGAACATTGAAAAAAATGACTTGAAGGCCCCGATTAAATCAGGAATGACTGGTATAACAGGTCTAATAATGAATTTCTCAAATAAATACGTTTAAAATTGTATTCACGAAAGATTCAAGACATCAATGAATGATAAATTTACTCATATACAGAAATTGTTAACATTTTTGCCTCCGTAATTTTTATTCGAAGATAATTTTGAATAATTAACTGTCTACAAAATTGGTCCAATATCGTTGCATATAATCCCCATTTTCTGCATGCACTTATCTGAATTGCAATATAAAATCGGAAAATTTAAATCTCTCCGTCATTAAAATTTTGAATCCTGAATAAAGTAGCGCAGCAGGACCCAACCCAATTTAAATTCCAATGTATGGCGTTTTAAAGTATATAACATTTCAGCAAAAACATGCTAAATGGCCAGGTAAAGGGGATTTTCCCGGCGCCGGGCTAGTGGCTGGGATACATATCTGTATGCGTGTTTTGGGCTGAATTTCCGAAGGACACTGTTCCCTGTATCATGGAAAATTTCCCGCGCCGGACGGAGAACTAACAAGGATTGGCAGAAAAATGTCACGTGAGATGGTGTTATCCCTTGGAGGGGATTCATACGGAGTTGACCTGTCAATGTGAGGGGCCGAAAAATATTGAGTATGGGGTGAGACATTGACAAGTCGAGGAATTAGAGGAGTGTGGTGCTATGCTGCGAGAGGATGAAGTGATAGAGATGGAGAATTTATCAGGATGTGGAAGGGAGGACAAAGCTGGAGAATCGAATGGATTTTGAAAGGGAGGAATAAGCTGGAGGGTTCAACAAGAATTGAAAGTGAGTAGTTGCTCTTTAGTGAGAAGGTTCAACCCGAAGGAATAAGGAAGATCCAGACGCATAGTAACCTGCATCGAGATGCACGTGAAAACAAGATACGTTCGTCCAGTGAACCGAATCTGCTACACGGGGTCGCCCAAAGAATAATTAACCCTGAGATTTTAAAATCATCCCCTTTAATTTCAATATTTATGTATTTGTAATAGCGCGCAGGACCCCATTTAAGATGATTGTTTTTTATAGAAATAAAATTATATATTATAGCCTAAAGCAAGTAAACTCATATAAAAAATTTAAATAATACCCATAACTATGATAAAGTACGGCGCACTTGGCCATTACAACGAGGGAAAAGGACGGATTCTATAACAATAAAACGTCTTAAATCCAAACTATTGTCGAAAATCTATTTAAGAACGTCTGAAGTTTACAGTGTATGTAAATTCTTTATTTTTCTGGTATTTTGATTAGTAAATAATATATATATATATAATATTAAGACGTTTGAATTATTGGGAAGAAACGCTTGATTCTATTTTAATTCATATTGTAACTACAATTTATTTACTTACAAACTAAGTTTCCGTCTTTGCTAGGATATTTCTGTATATTATCCCGAAAAAGTAATTTGTTACACAGCATTTGGTCAACACATAACACAATTGGCCACAAAAAGTTGATTTCTTAACTGTTTTATATCTCCACGCGACCTTCTCTAACTATTTCGATGGATGGTTAACTTAATCATAACCAGTATGATAATTTATGTTACCTGGAACGAGTCAAGAATGCTAATGATACCTCAAATAAGACAATTACCTTCAGTCCCGATACGTCTAAACCTCCCAGTGCACTAAGATAGTCGAAAATAACGTTCTGGGAGTATTTTTATCGATGATTCTTAAATCTGTTTAGTGAGAGAATTGTCTCTTACCGTACCTGTAGACATCACACGCTCTTAACATACCAGGAATATTTTTGAGTCTCTTAGGAAGATAGTAGTATTTCTAAATCTCTTAACTCTCAGGAAAGATACGTCTTATTAAAATACCGGAAGAATTTTTTGACGCTGTTAAGATCCTTATAGTATTTTTGATTGTTTTAGGGTATAGTTAGAATTTTTTACTCTGAAGGTGCCAGGTGCATTTTTGACTCTCTTATTGTGCTGAGAGACTCAATTAGTGCACCGGACTTACTTGAGTATCTGTTAAAATACAGGGAGTGTTTTTAACTCCATTGGAACATTGACGTTTACTCGCAAATTAAGGTACAAAAAACTAATAATCGCCACGCACGAATCAGTTTTAAATGTTGCAAATTACATTTCACCTCTGAGTTTAAAAAGACTATTAATATGTATCATAATACAAATCTAAATTTTGTTCATATGAATATTCCTGTATAAATTTTTGAGGACTTCTGCTTTACTAAGAACGTTTTTGAAGGAACATAAAATTTGTATCAATTGACAGTATTTCAAAAAATTTTATATTTTTATTAATACACTATTAAAGTCTTCTTTTATAAAATTTTTATTTCATATCATTTCATTATTGACAGTGATACTAGCTATCGACATTTTGGGATATATATATATATATATATATATATATATATGAAGAGAGAGAGAGACAGAGAAAGAGAGAAGCAAAATAAGTTAAGGTGTAAGAAATCCTCTTAAAGTTTTTAAAAAAATTTAATAAGTGCAATATATTTAATACTTTAACGACTAATGTACAAAACGAATTTTGTCGAAACTGATGAACAAGAGGTATATTAATAAAATAGTAACTCTATAAGTCTTGATCTAAAGAAAATGTTTATAAATTTTTTTTCAGAATGAACGCATGTGATGGACACTTCTACTAAAACCTTTGGGAATAAAAATTGTACACTTCCAATTGTTGATTCCACGAAAAATAATCTAATAAAACGTTGTTTGAAGAATAAATTGTATTTGCAGCAGTGGGAAAATTTTGGCAGCATGGTATCGTGTTTTCGAAAATATTGTAGAAGAGAATAATATGTTATAAGACATTTAAATGAATTAATAATCTTTTTATGAATTAAACTGATTGTAGGGGTAATTAAGGGATGTGTTGGCTTTCTTCCTGGCAATATAATATTTCTAGTTAAAAGTAATTAAGACTAAACGAATTTTGGAGATACCAAATAAGTCGTTAAATGATAGCCGCTAGAACTTTCACTATGGAGGAAAACTAATTATTATTAGTAATAAAGGCATCGTCATCACTTGGCAGAATGTTATTGCGTTTAATAACGCCGCCACAACAACGAGACTTTTAATCTTGGGTATTTCAAATTGAAGTTTAACGAGGATTGAATGTGGAAGCGAAGGGCCCTCGAGGAAGGATTCTCTTCGGTAATAATTATTGCGTCCGCGATAATCGGCCCTTCCCCTTCGCTTTGTTCTGCGCGCAAGAAGCGGCCGCTATTACGAGGGATTAGCGATTTGGAGCTATGTCAACAGCTTGCTTTTGCACGCAATCTAATTTCGATTCTTCCGACGCCACGAGCGGCCTTCTTCACGTGATGAAAGCGTCACTTAGGTCGATATGAAACCCGGATAACCCGATCCGCATTATATTGCGGATGAATACCATCACTCCACGAAATGAAATTTCAGTCAAGTCTTTCTCTGTGCACGGCTCCACCTATCGGGGGCAAAAAGGGAACACCTCCACTTCAAACGTACCGACTGATACACGCACACACACGCGCACGGCTATTAGCTAATAAAATCGATCTCGCTGTTGGTTTTAATCTCGTAAAACCCGAGCTGCGTAATGAAATGATTGTCGAGATGGTAACAATAAGGCTAGGTTGGCGATCCCCCGCCGAACGTAATCAATTTGTGTGCTGCGACACGCCAGACCTACTGTTATGTTGCAAAAACTGCCACATTTCATTAAACTTTTTAGTTAAAACTACATTTTAAAATGCAAGTCACACATTTCATTTACATTTTTTATAATTTATTAACAGTCGTAATCCATGAAAAAGTATTTCCGTTACATTAAGAGATTCGAAAATAGTCCGGATACGTTAAAAGAATTAAAAATACTCCCAATACATTACGCAGAGTATTTTGAGTCTGAAAAAATAAGGGTGTCTTTGACTCTCTTAATGTGCAAGGAGTAAAGAAAGTATTACTGCGGTGATTAATTTAGCTGAAAATGACAAATTATTATTTAATGATAAATAAAACGATTATTTAGAAGAAAACTTAAACGTTCTATTCAATTACGACGAATTTATGTTTACAAATTTGCGTCTTCTTATTGCAAAAGTAAAAACAAAAAAAAATAGGACAAGGTTTCGTTAAAATGAAAATTATTTAAATTTACAGTTTGAATCATTTTTAATAAAAATATAAAAAAATTAAATCTTAAGTTTTGAACATATGCAATTATAAATATACCGTTTTAAAAAGTAAAGGTACAAATACAAAATTATGTGTCATAGACTGTATCCATTTCCTGATACAACCGAAAAACAGGATTTAATAAAATAGAGTATAACTTTTCTATTTTTGACCGTTAAACTTGGAAATGTGAATTTTTTGGGCTTGAAATAAACGAAGAGAAATAAAATTAAATCATTATTATAATAAGCGTTTAAGGATCATAATATAATATTTAAAATAACATTTCCCTACTTTAACATTAAATGCTACCAATACGTCGTTAAATTCGAATAAAACTTTTTAAATTGTCTGTACAATTTTTATTTAATGGGTCTAGTCGTATATAATCGAACAAAGTGACGCAAATTAAAGTACTATAAAACATTATTATGTGGAATAATTATATGCAATACAAATGTATTAAACGTACCACGTATATTGCAGCACCGGAAAACTAACCCTGAAAACCCGTATTTAGTATTTAGTCAGTTTAATAGTTGTATAGTAATTTTATCTGGATTGTCAGTCTTCCCAATTTCAAATTGGTACGTCACCAACAATTATCTCAATTTCGCATTCTTCATAATTGCATCTATGAAAAATAAGAGTTAATTTCAAATTTAGATATGAATTGAGTCACCTGAAGGGAGAATTTTATAACTTTTAAATTGTAAATTTTAATTATTTTATCAGATATTATACACGAAGTTCTTCAGGAATTTACGCAGTATTTGCAATCCACACGTTACCCAATATCAAATATTAAGCTTTACAGTACCCATAACTGCAATAACAAAGCGTTTATGCGTTGATCGCAAATTTTAATTAACATCATCAAAGAGCTGTAATCATTTGCACCCTTCCCACGTCCCATTTGCTTTTCAAGTGGCCGTAACTTCATTATTCGTCGTAGTCGATTTTTTTTAACTTGGCCAGGTGCTCTGTTACGGCCAGAATAATAAATAGTAGCAGATTAACTTTTAGTCACACAAGAGAGCTTTTACACGATGCCATTTTTATGTAGTTGATGTCTTTGATTATAAAATTAAACTCTTTGGGTCTGTTCCTTCATCCCCTGCAGCAAATTCCCTCTTCCACACATCACACTCTTTAATCTCTGTTTTTTTTAAAATAATGTTTTGACTTTCCAATTAAGCGAAGAAATTAGCTGTTTCCTCGCTGACCTTTGACCGTGGTAACAGGAACGTTCACGTTTGTAGGTTGCTTCGGCTCGCCTCCAGCGTCCGATACACTACCTATTAATTTTATTGTCACTCAGTCTGTACAAAGGTAGAGCAAAAACGATTAATTGTATTGCCACTCAGTTACGCACAAAAGCGGTTAGTTGACTTAAGCAGAACTTTCTTTGTCGCAGTAGACTTCTAACAATTTTTCCCCTCCTGTGGATGGTATAAAGCGTATTTTTGCGGTGACAGGTTACGTGAGGGTCATCCACGTGGTGGCCTCTCCTTTAATTTTAAAACATAGCAAGGGATGAGAATTAGGAAACTATGCAGAAGAGAGTTTATTAATCCTACTGACATTCGCCTGAACGTAGTTCAGAGAAATTATTGTAGAGACCTCAACAGGTAGTTCGGCCATGTTGTTCCGAAAATTGAAAAAGGTAGGATTTGCAGTGAAGACGTAACATTCATGTCTCCATGCCTCGTGCAGCTGGTCAAGTGGTTCAAATAGAACACTGGACTGACGAAAATCATTAGATTTGTTAGTCAATTAGTCGACTCCTGACGAGAAAGTACAAGCCATATTTTTATAAGTAAATTTTATGAATGTATATATATATACATTCATTATATATATATATATATATATATGATTACAATGTTGTTTAGGACTGCACTTAAATAAAAATATAAAGAATTTCAAGACCGCATACTTGAAAATATTTGAAACGGATCATTTAAAAATATGGTAAACAATAATATATTAACAAAGTAAAAGAATACGTTACTATTATAGCAAAAAACAAAGAAGAAACACTGCAGATGTCAGAAAGATTATATGTAAAGTAACGATAAAAATTGCTGTTGGTAATATAAGCTTCACTTCACAAGTGGCACTAAATTTCTCAACTACCACTTCAATGCAAAAATAACAGTGCACTGTCATCTATACAAGAAGATGATATACAAATTAAAAATGTTGGCTTATCCAGAATTTATCTAGAAACTCTGAGCAGCTGGAAATCTGGTACGATCGAAACAAGTATCAGTTGAAACATACAAAAATAATAGAGATTTATGTTAGTATTCAATAATAAACCTAGCCTAACTAATCGTAATAAAATTAGTAATATGTATTCATAGGATCTGAATTTCTTCTCTGTGTTTTAATGTAAGATTCATACTTCTAGTAGGGATAAATTTTATCTGTTAAGCGTCCTATAAAAACATACTTTTATAGCCTGCTAATTGAACGTTCTTTCTACTCACTATACTACCCTAATTTTTCAGCAATGGTTGTTCTCTTCCTTATATTTTTGTACATACGTGAATAAATTACTATCATCAAATAATGTAAGCATTAATGACTGTGGTTATGTATGAAGCTATTATTAAAAATGTTTGTTATTGAAATTAATATGTGGGGTATTACTGGTTTAAGTAAATTATTAATATATAAAAATAGGAATCATTAAATTTACATCTATTAATTGACAATAAATTAAATGAAATTCTATTTACGAAGCCAGCCTCTTTCTTATGATTAACAATATATATTTTATGCAATATTTGGAAACATTTAATTTGATTTCTTACAAACTAACGCTTAGGTTACATGGGGTCGTACTTAAGAGCATTCTGATATTTAGAAAGAAAATCCTACGCGGAATCCGCAGTACGAGGAAATATTCAGAAAGGTTACAGAGTCTTCTGCTTTTCCTGGAATCGCCGCTTCTTCTCAGATCTCCCCCATTACTGGTCATAGATACCTCTCCACTTTCTCGTTGGAAAATGAGCACCTTCCTCATTTGAGTTTCTTAGCCGCTGCCACGATCAAGAACTTTCCGCCCTGGATCATCAAATTCAGAACCACTCAAAAGTTTGAAAACGTCTCGAATTCCTTCTTTTACTGTCACATTCTTTCTCTGCACCAATAATATCCTCATAAAATCCATTGCCAATCGACAATGGCCCAATCCGTAGCAACGCGATTTTTAATGTTTCATCACCAATCTCAGTCTCTTAATTTCCACCTTCTTCATGTCTCAATGAACTGGGAGTATTTTTGACTCAATTAATGTACAATGAGCTTATATCCACTATGCAGTAATGGATTGATTATCACCGAAGGAGACACGGGGAAGGGAATGCTGCGACCCCACAGCAAACTCGTCTCCCGTCATTTGGAAGGACGTGAGAGTAGTACCCAATGCCCGACCTACCTGATGCAGGTTTTCTAAGGTTTTCCCTGCATCTCTTTAGGTGAAACACCGGGTAGGATCCTTAAACTATAGCCCGGGAGCCCTAGTAAACCCTTGGCTACCTTGATCTACCACCTTTTAAATTCCCTTCCTATGCTATTAAAAAGGAGTTGCATGTTTCAAGATCATCCTCATGTAGCCTGTTAACCAAAGACAAAAAAAACAGTGGCTTAATCGTTTTGAGGGTTATAAATAAATATTTACAAGTACTTTAGCTCTGCGTGGAAATGCAAAAGGGTTCTGAATAATTAAAAAACGTTCAGCTGATCTGTGATCTAGTGGCTAGCGTTGCTGCATCACAACCCTGAGGTATGGGTTCGAATCCTGGCATGGGCTTGGATGTTTGTATCGTAATGAACACGGATACCGGGATTAAGACTGCTGGAGAAACAACAAGCTGACCACTTATCACTCCAATTTAAGAATGTGTCTTACAAGATGACAGTCCGCAGTCGACCCGGTAGGCCAAGGCTCTGAATGGGATGCAGAGCCAACGAAGAAGAAGAAAAATTCAAGCACATTTTATCTCATACATGACTCATTAAATCTAATTTGGAATCGTAGTTGTATGATTAGATGATTAATATACGAAACGGTAAAAAACTGGGAAAATACTCTGTTTCTTATATGAATAAAACTACATAAGAATGTTCATGCAGTCCACCTAGTTTTTTTATCATCTAGAGCTTCATGAATATATATGTGGATTCATATAATTATTAATCAATTATTATATAAACTTGATAGATACTTTTCAAGAAAGAAAGCAAAGTGTCATACTAGATCTTAGTACATTGATTTTGTTTGGCGAGCCGTTTGCTTCATTAATTAGATTCTCTCTTTTTTTCCCCTCTTTTCCGCGACACTCCGGAGAGTAATAGCAGTTCTCGCGGCGTCGCTAATCGGGTCTGTAAATCATCTCTCGTGCGAGGATTACTTTGTTGCTGGTCGGGGATTGTCGTTGTGAATTGGGCAATTAATACGTGGCACCCCCGCGGACTTAAAAGAATCGCTGTTCTACTCTATATATGCCTCGAGCTTGGCTTAACGAAACTGAGATGGATAATCGTTCAAATTAAGAACCAACAATCCTAGCCATCAGAAAATAATGGCGTTTTTACTACTATACCCAACATTGATATATGCACATTACGTCTTATAACCACAAACTTTAATGAAAATTGATTTGAGTCTAAATTTGATTTAGATTTTTTATTATTATTCAATCCATTAGTCCTCGGTTCAGGAAATAGGATACGTCAAATATAATATTACAAGAAATATAAAAAATTTTACAACTAAGAATTGAATGACAAAAAGAGGAAAGATAAAATTCAATCTTCAATTTTCAGGCGACGGAGAAGGCAGCAGAAGATCGTGCGTAGGAAAAAGAAAATAAGTCAGCAGTTAAATTCTAGTAGAGTATAGTTCCAAAATAAAAGGAGAATTTTATAAGACACCAGTAAACTGTTTCACTCCTTCCTATCTACGAACTCTTTCAGTGAATAATACGCTCCATTTATCAACAGAGATTTACAACTCTTTTTAAATAATTTTTGAACCTTTAAAGCTTTTATTCCTTCCGGGAGACTATTGTATAGATTTATACCGGAATACTGAATGCTTGTTTCAAAAAGACTTAGACGGAGCTGAGAGCGATTTCTTGCGTTGTACGAATGTTTAAACCGGGAGAAAACATAAAACTTACTCGAAAAAGTCAATCAGCCCATTCATCAGAAAAAATTATTTAATAAGAAATGTTTAATGCAAAGCAGTAACATTGTTGCGTTCCTTCATTTTTAAATGAAATCCAGAGAAAACAGATAAGTCTTTACATGTGCTTAACGTACACGCATACCATTCGAAACGACAAAAAACACAAGATTGATTGACTTTTAAACATTTATGTATTGTAAATATTGAAAATTTAAGGGGAAATTTAGTGAATTTTAAAAATAAACCGTTTCTTATAATATTATTAATATATAGGGTTTTTCAATAAGGGTGGGTCGTTGTTGAAATGGAATAAAACAAGTTGTGTGTAAGGTATTTATGAAATTATTTTATTGAATACCTTGTCAGAAGATTGAAAAGAAAAAGCAGAACGCAGTACATGCCAGAAAAATATAAAGAAGGCAAAATCAAAAAGACAAAATTGGATAGACTAGTCGATAAGTTTATAGTTTAGTATTTGTAAAATGGAAAATAATGGTTGTCTTTAAACACTAGTTTTAATTACAGGCACACTAATGCAATTATTTCACGAATATTTGTATTGTGGGACTTTTGGTGAATAAAAACATTGATATCCAATGTTTAAGTTAGAGACAGATTCCACCGGAGTTATTTATATTACCGTTTCTTCACAAATAAATGTCTGTCAGGTATCACAATGTGATCTCCGGTAATAGGCGGTGCACATAATTGTCAGGCAGAAACCATGAAACTCAACCAGATCTGGTCGAGTCTGACTGTCGTCACATTAAGACTGCCGAACACTTAAATAAATTATTTTTAGAAGATAACTTAGAATGAAGAAAAGATAGTAACTGAATAAAAGATATGGAACAAATACCAATTCCCAGACCACATGTAATTACACTAAATGAGTAAGTTGAAAAAAGGAAAGACAAAAAATTTAAGAAGAAATAGGAATAAATTATGTAATTATAGATATGTTTTAAGTACTATTTACAAACCTAGGAAACAATGTGGAGGATAGGATAAGATTTTACAGGCAAAAAGATAAATAAGAGTTAAGTGCAGAAATTTGTTTAAGATAAATGTTCTAAACATCATGTCTCGTTATTTTTCTGTGTTTTAAGTCAGCACAATATATTTCCTGACCCTTCAGGCTTTGTTTCTCGTGGACAAACTTGTCAGTCTACCCTCCATGGGCATTATTTACCAACTGCTCTTTACTCGTTTACCATGGCACAGTAATCGTTGCTTGGCTCCCGACAAGCCCAAATAACGTTCCACACATGTTAGCTCACTGACTAACTAGATGCCCGCTTCTTGCTTGCTGCTGACCATTCGTCAATGCGGAATCACCCAGTAACCAAACTGAACTCAAGGATCTAAAGTTTAGTTGGTTCAGTGGCACGGACAGGTTGAGATCAAACTTTCTTCACTATATTGTACCAGAATATATCAAATAATGCATGGAGAAAAGTTGGATTCTGTGTATATTTAATTGGGCCACGTGAATATGATAATTACAACAAAGGTAATAACGATTGAAATTATACCTTTTGAAGAAAGTGTGGTACGCGCGCGGGCTATTATATGCTCAAATATATCAATTATCACAAATTTCTTTAAATTTAATGCAGACATTTCATAAAAGCTAGAAGACAGACAAATGAAACATTGGGAAATCCTCTAACTAAAATTAGATAGCAGCTACAGTGGAAACAATGGGAAAAATTCGGCAAAACAGAGAAATGTAGTGTATTGAGAAGGGAGGAGAAAAATTCCGGGAAGACGACAGGGCGAGTAACCCCAGAAGAGACGCTTTGTGGGCTAGGAAGGACAATTCACAATATGATTGGCATATGGATCTAGCAACCTGGCAATATTCGATACGAGTAGGGGTGAAAACAGTTTACCTCTGGGATGGAGATAGAGCAAGAAGCCATTCTTAAATTTACCTTTGCACGGTATTCTTCAGTTTGACTTTCTCTTCAAGAAGAGTTAGTTCCGGAAAAGTGTTTCTCTAACAGTTATTCCGTTGAACAGTTTGTTAGTGGAGGCTACCACAACAACGACTAAGGTAAACTATGGCCACTATACACTTTTGTGAAGGGACTGTAAGAGGTCAAAAATCCTACGAGGAGGATGGTGCGTTGGTGATCAGATAAATAATTCAACTGTCAACAAAAATACTCTCAACGATCCTGATTCAAGGACACCAGAGGATACGCAATGCAGCTAACAGAAAATTTGTGCAAGGTATATAGTCGCTAATATTTAACAAGGACAGCAATATACGTATTACGACTTCCAAAGTATGTCTCTGCTAAGTGGAATTACCACCACGCCCTAATTGAGATATTTCTTTTGCTCTAACGACCGTTTAATTTCATTGCCTGTTATTTGTTGCTTTTAATATTAAGTTTAATAATGAAGATCCTATTTCAGAAATTATGTAAACCATAAAGGCCAATTAAATATATTTATTGTTATTAAGAGTCAACTTCACACAATAAATATAATAAATGTAATGAATCACAAAACATTATAATAGCAGAACTAATGTTCTTATGACAGTTAGTACTTATTTGGATAAAGTAAACAGAGTTGTCTTTAAACCACTACAATATAATTGATATATTTGATAGATTATTAATCGTTCGTGTTAAAACTTGAAAAATATAAAAAATTAGATTGATCTCTTATTATAAATATCAGTGTATTATTGGTTATTAAATATATATCGCTATAAACGTTCTGAGTAAACAAATTGAAAATGGCGGTTTTTATAAGAATGATATTATTTTCTATGTGAATAGAGATCTGCTAGGAGGAAGACGAAGACTCCTCTGGCTGCCGGTTCGATGGTCGACCAGCAGTAATACAAATTGCCAATTTAGAAATGGAAAGTTGAACTTAATTGCATCCTCTTCTCGTGGACGCGGGGGCAGCCTGTTATGGAGAGATATGGTATTTCTGTCGGGGCTGGCGGGGGTGGAACGGCGCGGCGGAGGAAGTACACTTCCCGCCACCGATGCAGTGGGGTAATGACTGCTAGTCTACCCATGCCAATTATCATGCAGGAAGAGAGAAGAGCAAGAAAGCAATTAAGTTGACTCGATACATCTGGCAGAAAAGCGTCGTACCCTTCTCCGTTCGCCTCTCGCCGGCAAAAGATTTGTTCATATTAATGAGCTGCCGGGCTTTTGCCGAAGAGAAATTTTCTCTGCAACTTCATTGTTGCTCACGCCTCAACGACCACTAGATGCTAATTTCCATTATATTGGGAAAGTTGGTCGCTGCGAAATACAATTTTTTCAAGTACTCCTTCAAGTTAAATTATAACCTTAAAAGAGATCCAGCCCTCTTACTCTTTAACTAGCAAATATTTTGATTCAAGGGAACACAAAGATTATTCATAAAAAATCTCAAACAGAAGAGTATATTCCAAAATCATAGAGGCTCGCAAATTTGGTTAGAAAGATAAGAAAAATACTCTTTTAATAAAAATTTCCTCCTATAATAATAATATATTTTGCATAATTCGTCCTTAATGTCTTGCTAAACAGGTGATATTGGACTAACTTTCTTTACTAATTTCATTCAGGCACCATTCCATAACGAGTGGTTCAGAAAAAATTGGTTGCTTGGCCACCACTGAAAAAATTCATATTTCGTTTGTGCATTCCCTTATATTTTGGTGCTTCAACTAATTATGTAAGTTTACTAGCATCTACGAATTTCATTACTCAGTGTTTAAAAATGAATTGCTTTACTTTTAATACAATCTAGGCAACAAAAATAAATACATTCAGACTAGCTGAAAACGGTTTTTGAATTCTTAAAAGTGCCCATGCCAAAAGTATACTGCACAGATTTTGCTGTGATCGAGGGAAAGAGACATTCAGCAGTTCTATGAATTAAATTCTTAAATCAGACGAAAATTTTGTATTGTAGAACTGAGAATATATATATATATATATATATATATATATATATATATATATATATATACAGAGAGAGAGAATATATAATGATCAAAATGAACTACATCAAGAACAAATATGACTCGACTATTGAACGTGGCATCTCCAGCTTATTCAATAATAATTTATTGACAAACTGGTATATATGAGAACCATAATAGATTTTATTTATGACTATAGCTCTAAAGGTGAGAAGGTGCACCCCGTTTTCTTGCCGCAATTGCTTTTAGGATGAGAGTTCTTTTTTAATTTCCGGAATGAAGTTATTAATACAGTGGTTGAAATTATTTTTTGAATCCCAATTTATATTTATCACTTTTACATTCTCAGCTCTCTATTTTATAGTTATTTTTTAATACGGGACGGTTGGTAAGGTTTTTCTTTTTGGAGAAATTTGTAATTTTTCATTATACTGAACAAAAGGAGGAGCCAATTTTATATAGCCAAGACTTTATATTGTTTACTGAAGTTTTCATACTGTAAGTATATTCCATTAGGTTGATGAGCATGGTATTTTATTTTGTACACAAACTGGCAGCGATACTATCAGCGTCGTCTGAGTGGTTTGGTGAGCAATTATTTATATGCATTTTGTCTTACAACCCGTTTCTATGCTTTGCACGGACTGATTAATTACTACACTAAAGTAATTTATTATTACCAATTTTAGCATGTTATATGTTGATAACTGACATGTTTACTTTGGACTTAATGTTGAGTGCCTTTGTCTTACAGCTCCGGGTAGACGCGATCTCCAGACTGCCGACGCCCCAGGCGCCTGGAACATCACAGGTCATCAGACGCGGGGCCAGCAGTATTTTATAATTGGCTGATTTACGCCTCTGCGTTCTCTGCAATTAAAAAAGAGAAACGTCATGACTGGGGGAGGGGATGTTTATACGTGTATCTATTTGTTCAGAGCTGCTCGCGAGTCCACAGAAGGAAGTGCTGGACGGGGAGGGATTTGGCGACGATCTCAGCTAATCTCGGCTAATGGCTGTCGTTTCCTAATCCTAATAAATCTGGGCCGGCGGTGTGTGACGCCAGCCAGGCAGCAATCTACTTTATGGATGTTGAGGTGATTGTTTACACGGAGCGCAGGAGGGGACGGATGTCCTCACATATTGATCTCTCTTATCTCGTATGCCCGATCCCGAGACCACTCAGCCCGGATTACCGGAGAATCAGCAAACATCTTCATGCGTGTAATTACTTGTTGAGTATCCGCGCCCCCTCAAGTCTAATGGAGGGGGAGACAGCATCTGAGAGCTTCGGATAGACGCTGATAACCGCAGCAGCTGTCACGATATCTGAGGCGTTTTCGATACAATTACCACCAACTTCACTTCACTAGAAATGTTATATTAGTGCATCTCCCCCAAACGCTGGGGGTTCTAAGTGTCTACCAATAACAAGAAAGGAACATTTGTGTGGCGCACCTATCATAATGGGGGAGTATCTAACAAATAAATGGTAAACATTTTAATGGAAAACATATACAAAAGAAAATGAGAAAAATAATAAATTATTGCCGACTGCTTCAACATGAAGATTACATTAATAAACTTAGCGTCGCAAAAACTGCAGGGTTGGAACTTTCGATGATTTACCAGAACAGAATTTCTGCCACTGGGCTGGGAGCAAAGTCCAGTTCATTCATGCCACGTGTACACATCTGCTCCTCTCTCCATGTCCCACGAACCTTGATCCATCAATTCTCAGCAATAAAGTGTTTTTCTCCCTCACTGAGCCATTTTGCATCTCCATCCTCCCTTCTCCCTGTTTAGTACAGTTTAATTAATATTCAAATGAAAATAAATTCCAGATTTTTTATGAAATCTCATTACTCACAATTTAAAAAATCAACCGCAATAATTCATTATATTTTAGACGTACCAAAGTAATGATTCTCAGTGTGAAATTCCTCATTATCCATAAAATTAACCCCCAAATTTATGCATGTTTTAAATATATTCTGGTGGCGTGAATCATACTTAATTTGAATTTAAAAATTGGGACTAAATATAGATAGTGGATAATATTAGTAAAATTCACATTGAAATGGGGTATATATTGCAAGCAATACTAAATAAAAAATATAATGAAATAATGTTTTGTTCATTTAAAAAGAAAATGTCTCTTTAGTGAACAATATATTATAACAAATTTGGAAGTTTCAGAATAAATTTTTCAACAATACGAAAAGTGGTAAAATAGATCGTTAAGAAAACTCGAATTTCTCTGTTTTCAGTTAACTTTTCAAATTTTACGTAGGCTCAAATTTCTACTGCATATTAATTTTACTGCATATTATTCCCAACAGGAACAAATACGGAATCGTAATAATTTTATGAGATGTTTCAATAATAAGGAATGAAATTTTGATAGAATTAAAATATAATAAATAAATCTCAAGGAGTTATAAATTTTTTTAAATTTGAGGGCAGGAAACCAGGTTATGCAGACAGACAAGAAATGCTTCAATTGAAGCTCCGTACAAGGTCAATAAAACTGAATTGAGAAGATCAAAACGAAAAATTTCGAGGAGACCCGGTAATTGTATCTCCTGGTTAATGGGCTCCAGCTACTGAACAAGTCCGAGTCGACGCCAGGAGTCGATGCGAGATCCATCGTCCCGTGTATACTTGAAGCTCAGACTCACCTACAAGTTACTTATCATACTGCAGAATTGTTTCAGAGGTATAACCAAGTTACTGAAAGTGAATTTCTTATAGATACTAAAATGTTTTTCAATACGGTATGAACTAAAGATTCATTTAAAGGTGGCCCAGATCTGGATGTCACGGTACTGTGAACAAATGCACTGCAGAAAGTTATTCAATAATTTTAATCTGAGTTATTTGTAATTAAAACAGAGTACGAATTTTACACTGATAAATACACTTGGGTGAGGCAACTTGATGTGAAATTGAGCGAGAAAGTTACTACAACGTTCTGCATATGAACAAGATGAGTAAGGGAATGGAATTAATGATTATATGTTACATTATGTAACGTTCTGCGCAGTTTGTCAAATTTAAAATCGCATCAGCTTTAACCAAACTGCTATTATTTTAAACTGGTAATATCTTCACAGGTTTAAATCACGTAAATATCAGAATATGCAGAAATCTAATTTGGAATCGTCCGATTAATTTAACTTTTTTAATATTACGTATCCAATTAATTATTTTGCCATTTGGAAATATTTCCATAACTTTTAACTGTGAGTGGGAGTAATGGAATGTTGTACAACATTTGCAGATGGCAGCATAATTTAATTAATATAATTAGAAATCACTTTCAGTAATATTAAAAATTTAATTTAATTCGCATATAATCATGATCAAAGTTATCGATGACATTGCAACAGCACTTCGTTCCGGAACAAGTCTGAATGAGGGGGTTGAAATAGAGGGTCGTGCCGACTTCAATTTACAGCAATGGCAGGCTTACGACGCCACGTTAACGAATTCCTGTAATTAGCAAAAACAAATAAAATCATCAGTTGCGGCCATGTGCTTCCCGTGTCTTTATATGCCGCCGCCTCAGTCGGAACAGTAAAGTTTTCATTAGAAAGGAGACCACCACTCCTCTCGTTTCACTTCAATCTCCCCTCCCACGCACGCGAAACTGCGCTCAGTTAATTTCGTGTAGTGCAACGAACAGGGAAGGGCACGGGGGAAAAGGAGGGGGGTAAGGTCTTAGTGCGGAATCTGTAGGCTAAGTTACAAATGAACTACTGCCCCGAATACGACGTTAATTTCGCCATAAAGCCTCGGCGAGTCTGGAATAGCTTCTTTCAAGTCCGCCGAGGAAGCAATATTGTCAGGAGCAAGAATATCATCGTCCGAGTTAAAATGTTCTTAGCGACGTTTAATTGCAACTCCAGTATAGTTTATTGTTCGCCTGGTCAACGAAAAATATGGAACTCGAGCAAGTGCAAAAGTTATCCAAGAGGAGGTGCGTATTGTTGAGAAATATGTTCGAACAATATCGTTGTTATTGCACGTTAGTCTTCTCTTTCTCGTTTTTCTTGTGGTTTCTTAAGAGCAGTGACATTAAGGAATATTTTAATTCGTAAATTGAAGCAAATTAGCAAAACCAATAAGAATAATTGAAATAAGAACGCAAAATTCAGTTTGAGTGGTCTTCTGGTGAATGTTGGAGATGCTAGTGATGTCCTTTAAACAAATTTCATTTTCTTGATAGTGAGTCTCTGTTTCAGTCTTTATGTCAGTCCTTTCCAGTACCGCCAACTTACAAGTAAATCTAAATAAATTTAAAAACGAACAAATAGTCCCACTTCCTTCGTATATGTTGTATCTCTTGCTTCGCCTTCCAGGATACAAAGACATCAACAATCCCCATTTAGTTAAGACGCATAAAATAATCATTCCCTCAGTTCAGTACGCAATCTTTTTGACGAAGTCCAGTATTATAAAACACATCATTAATATTATGATTAGATTATTTATTCATTATTGGTTAAATCCATAGGATAAAATAAGAATAGTTTTAAATTTTTTTGCTGTGTTTTATCAACCTGGTGAATTTGGAGAAAAAACAATTGGCAAGTAAATCATGTCCAAGTTCTTTGTCTGAGATTGAGTTGGTCTGTTGAGGTGCGCCTGGCAACTTGGAAGCCTGTACGTAATACGGTTTATGCTCGGACGCGGGAAGCTGGATGCTGCAGCTTGATAATCGGATGCCCTGTCCATCCACAAGTTCGGATAATCGGTATTCCTCTCCCCCCAGCATCGATTTCCACATCAAACCCATGCTTTAGCAACAGTTAGGAATGAAGAATTTCCTCTCACAAAGCGTGACTTATATTGGGTCGAAGCTGTTCTTTGTTAAGAGCGAGGAATCGCCGTTATTAAAACTGAGGATGGGCGCCGACAACGCAGCAATTAGCAATACAAACAGGGTCGGACGTTATTAAAAGCAAGGAGCGGTCAGCGAGGACTAAGTTGGGGGAAGTTGAGCCCTTTACTGTCAGTAACTGCGAGATAGGCCTCGCTTAGACAGAGAGAACTACTTTCAATTCTACTCCCAGAATATTAATTACAATTAGTATTAGGTCCTGTTCCGTAGCCTCTAACAAGAAGCGTACCATTTTGGAATCTATACACAAGTTATAAATCAATAATGTAATAATTATTTGTCATACATACCAATTTCTGGTAAGTATAGAAGGTTTATTTTAATATAAGTGTCATTCAGTCCATTCACAATTTGAACAGATTCTCACTTCTTTTCAGAATTAAATTTTATTATATTTTTCTTACGTCGTCTGGTAATTTATTAAACATAGTAATAACATTATAATGAACTTGTTTCTTTGTAACTGACATTGCTCTCCCTTATCTATATTTTTCTTATAAATTATGAAGATATGTATACTGAAGTAAAGATAGATGAGGTGACAAAGTCAAAATAATTAATTAAATTTGATACGAAAGAGAGAACGTCTCAAATTTTCAAGACCGTCAGCCCCCTTCTTCGAGACAGTGGCCGAATATTTATTTATTTAACAATAAGAGCATTAAGAGAGTTTTAGGATATATATAGGATGTATTACTTCTTTATTTATATATCCTATGTATTATAAATCCACAGAAACTTTTTATAACAATACAAATAATCATATAGTTTCACTCATTTAAAACGTACCTTTTTGGTCCTGATATTTTTTCAGTGGCCAGAGATCCGTAAAACTCTTAATTATTGATACTGGACTTTAAATATCACATTTTGTCATTTATATGATAACAGTTGTCCTTTGATAGACCAACATTTTGCTATCCGACATGTCTAGGAGTCCGACGAACCACCCGCCAAGTTCATTGTAGACTTCCATATTTCTTTCGATAAACATCCTTTAGTTTACCAAATTGGATGTTTAATTTCCATGTCAACCTAAGCAGCATTTTACTCATAAAATGTAGAAATATTGTAGGCTACTTCTATCAAAGCGATACGAAATATGCTAATCACCTTCGGTAATCCGGATACTTTTTCTAATCCGACACTCCTTCAGTCCCATACCTGTCACATTATCAACTGACCACTGTTTTTATTAATTAAGATATTCTGTCATGTGTTATGTAAAATTATATTTCGCTAAAAATTTAGCATTTTAATATTACTACTTTCATTATCAGTATTACCAGCATTTATAATGTAGTATTAAAACTATGGATAAAAGTAAATATATTTATTAACGTATTTTAATAATTTTTTAAAAATATTTGCAAGTTATAAATTTATAAATACAAAAAATATATTCTTTTAAGATTTCTGTTTAAAAAATAATGTGAATAGCTTATAATATTATACATTCATGTTTAATTTTTAATACTCTATTATAATATATTCAGTTATAAATGCTCGTAATGAAAGCAATGATATTTAAAAATGTTATATTAATATTCTAAATCAGTTGCATATTTAAATACGTCTCTGAGGTTAATAGCGCCATGGTCACCATACAAATAACAATATAATTTTTACAATTTAACATCAACTATATGAAAATAACCCAATCATATTTTATAATATAAAAATAACAGTTATATTTGTTTATGTACTTAAATTGCCTATTATCGATTGTAAGAACGTCAGTAATTCTTCCAAAATATAAATATTGAATATATTAAAGCAAATTTGCCCGAACACTGTATTTATGTATAACAGCTATTGCTAAAGAAGATAGAAAATAAGGGGAGTGATAAAACAGATTAATTTAATAGCGGTGTGATAATTTATCGGAGTTAATATGCGTATAAATGGAATTATTTAATGCCATACTAATTTTAGTTGTGCGTGATAATATAGTCCAGAATGTTAAATTGGCCTTATTAAAGCTATAATTCTGCGGTCCATTAGTAATTTAACGCCGAACACTATTGGTTCGTGCAGCAAAGCGAACACAAAACACGCAAAGAATAAACTAATTTTAACTTGACATCTCTCATTATAGAGCAAAACGTTTTAATAACCTCTCAGACGAATATACTTAATATTTTGACGTTCTTAATCAAATTTTATTCCTCAGATACTAAAACATTGTGAAACATGGGCTATGTAAACGTATTTAACCATACATAACAATTCACAGACATAAATGAGCAATACTTCCTGTAGATTGCCAGGGTAGGTAACTTGTGAAGGAATAGAGTATGTGGAATTAAAATTAAAACATGTGTTTTTATAAGAATTAGCAATTTTTAACTCTCATCTGTCATATCTCTTTACCAAGTGGTGTCAATATTGTAAGAATAAATTTGTCTAAAAAATATCTGCAAGAAGGGTGCAGCGTTTTCTCACAGACGAAATTCAGTGGACGGTCTGCCGGTTATTCGTTCAAATGATAATAAGTTTCTAAGCCGATTCGTGAGTGTTGATGAAACAAATATCCACTTCAACATTTCAAAAAGTATTCCAAATAGTGTACATATAAGAAAAGGTTGGTGCCATCTGTGTGGAAGATTATGATTATTTATGATATCATCCAGTGGCTATTTATAAAAATGGATAACGAGTAATGTTATATGCCAACAGGAGCAACGAAATTGAAACATAACAAATGCGTCCAGACAGAATACAATAAAGCAAATAATGAACACCTGAACCTATTAATTATATTTAAAATAAAGAAATTGACCATAAATTAAAAATAATAAATATAAAAAATTGATACAAATATAAATACACAAAGTTTCGTCATTAATTTAGAACTTCAATACGTGTAGCTATGTGTTACATTCATTGTTACGTTCGTCAATATTTACAAAAAATGTTAATATATAAATAAATTTTAAGTAATATTCGAAAAAATGCTTTGGCTGGTCAAACCGAAGAAAATATCCAATTAAAAAGTACATCTCATTAAGTTCTAAATTAAGGATGAAACATTGTCCTGATCGATTAATTTCAATAAAAAATATCAATTTTAGTTTTTAGTTAAACCTTTGTGATGATAAATGAATATTTCGTTATTCTGGAATGTATTTCACTCCACCGAAAGTACGCCATTTGAAATTTTGTTTATGTTCCCATTTCAAGTAGATAAAGATTGTAAAATTTCTACTCATACACAAATATTAATATGTACTCATAAAATGAGGTTATTTATAGTAAGTGTTTTAAGTAGTATTTCCAATTATTTGTCAAATTAGGTTAACGAACCAAATTATATATTTATATTCTATAATTCAGACTGTTTTAAACCTGTTTGGTTTTGAAATTTTTAATAATTTTAATCAAATATTAAACTAAAAATAATTATAAGAAATAAAGATGATACAAAACAGCCACAAACGTTTCAATAGAAACAATACAATTATGACAATATAATAACGCTGTTATCTAGTTTATAGTATAATATAATTTATAGCAGCAGAAGTAACACCAATTAACTACTTTTAACTGAAGTTTACTCTCTGTACAGTGGTTCCTTTGACGAAGCAGAAGCTGAACGTAACCCGAACGTGTGTTGTTTCATGGAACATGTTTCATCATTGCGTATGTTCAGGTGAAACATGTTTCTTCCCTGCTTGCACGTCCATTTGTGTGCACCGGGCTTAATCTCTAAAAAAATTAGGTACTTTTACTCATTAAACTTTCCTATACTTCTTCTCCTTCGTCGCTAAGGCCCTTGATGAGCCTTGGCATCCTCAACTATTCCTCCACATCTCTCTGTTCTCAGCTTTTCTCTTTCATCCTCGGATCTTCAACCTTTTCTATACGAATCATATATATCTTTGAGTTAACATAGAGTAAGAGAACGTTGTAGTAAAAAATAATTTTTTCCCAGAATAAAACAGTTAAAATTAAATGTAGTTGTTTTGATTACTTTTTTAATTACTATATCCTTTTTCCATTTTTCTTGAAATTGTGACTTTCGATCCAGTTGACTCGTTGCGTTAACAAAACATCTACAAATTTAAATATTATGATTGCAAGGTGCCATATTATATTGAATTTCGGTAAATATTAATCGACATACAATTCTGAATCAAAATTTTAATTTAGTTGGTTATTAATAAAATTTTACAAATAAATTTCTAAAATTCAAGTGTTTATTTGTTCGTCGAAAGTTTTAAAGTTGTTATTGAAAGCAAAATTGACAACACTTTCATTAAATTATATAATACGCAAGATAAATTAAATGAACATGTGATATATAGTTTTCTGCATATTGCATTACACTTCTTCAGACAGGGAAAGTGCAGTTCTCCCGAAATAAATCCAATAGTCAAAATACACTAGAGCTTCGAAATTAATGGCTGCAAGATTATGTAATGTTTGGTACTAAAGAAACGAGTAAGCTGATTACTGATTCTAAAGCATTAATCATTTGCGTAATAAACGTCACGAAATTAACGATACGATGCAGCAATAGAGGATTATCTTCATGTTGGGAGTGTAGATTGTATTCCATTCGGTGTATAATTAATAAATTAGATTCAACACATCACCGGAGCGGTTCTGTTGCGGGTTAAAAGCAGATAATTATTTAGTGCTTTGGATAAAATGGTAGACATATTAGATTAACAAACGTTTACGTTAATTATCGTGCAGAGCTTGCGATTCTCCGTTAATTATGTAGAGTTAATTACTAAGTGGAATATGTATAACAAAAACAATTCAGTGGGTAGTAATTTTGTGCATGAATATGGAAAATTAGTGAATATAAAGTGAAAATATTATGAAACTGAGAACATTATATACAAACTAAATTATACTCCAGATAGTTTTAAATTAAATTCGTTGTAGATTAAAGTGAAACTTTGTGGATAGCGATTTCGATTAATTCGCAAAGATAGTTTACCACAAAATTATTTTCAATAGGAAGTGGTTCCATGTGTAATTTTAAAATAATCCGACAGACAGTAATTAAAGTAATTTCAGGGATAAAGTATTCCAGAAAATATTAAAAATTATATATTTAAACGTTATTACATATAAATAGAAAGCATGCTACGAAACAAAGTCTTCTATTATATTTTGTGATTATTCATATCAAATTTTCTAAACACATGTACTTTGATAAGATCACTGGTTCTACTCCATATAAATTAAATGCATATACCACCGAATATCTTCCGTGGAAAACTATATTTTTACGAAAAAAAGTTTTTGTAAAAAAAAGAATTATATCATTTAAATGGATTATTAATTATGATTATAAATTCTTTTCTACTTAGCGATTTAGAATGTATATGCCCTGTTACCTGTTAAAACAATTTTAAATAGCTGCCAACTGAAAGGAAAATAAATAAATGAAAAATTTATATTGAAAATCGAGTTTTTGTTAGTTATAAAAATTGTATAAAATTAATCTAAAAAATTTAAAAAGCTGTAATAAGTTGATCTGAGTAACTGAATAACTGTTAGAAACTGAATATATCTCGTAATTCACACTAATTTAGTGAAAATAATCATTTAGCTTCACATTTGTGATAATGCCAATGAAATTAAAACATTGATTCAATATTGATTAATACTTCCTGAAATTCGTAATAATGACATCTTGCATTCATGATATTTGTGTTTGAGATGTTTTTTACTAAACGCAACGAGTCAACTGAAGCGAAAGAATAAATAATATATCACATTTTCAATTGTTTAAATACTCGCTGAATTATTTATTTCACGAAAAATCTCTAAAACACTTAATTTGTTTGTCTTTGATAGGAAAGAAAAGAGATGTGTTCTTTATGTATATAAGACGTTTGAAAAATATAAAATAACTATATGTTAGCAATTAACAATGTTCAAAAAATATTATAATTACAACTCATAGATTGTTTTAGAATTCAGGATTTTTCCAACTGTCGTTTAGTTAACAGTGCAGACAAAGGGTTTGAAATAAATATTTTCAGTAATTAATATTTGAATCGTACTGCTTCCGTTGGTAGTAATCAATCAAATCTTTTAATTATTTAGGAATGTGTTTTATATTGATTTTCAATTTTCTTTGTGTGCATAGAGATATACTGGCTGCTATATTTAAATTTCAATTTAATGCTTCTCCCTCTCTCTCTTCGCTCTGATATTAAACTTCTCTTTCGATGCATTCATTGTCTGATCATTAAATTTCAAAGGATGAGGTGGTTCGTTCTGTATTGTTTTATTTCAGTTTTTTCGTATTTTCTCTAGTCGAAGGAGTGAGTTGAAAATTTATTTTTCAAAAGTTTTAAATATGTCATACTTCATGTATTGAATAAGTTTAAATTAATTCTTGAATCGATTTTGCATATATAACTTTCATTAATTCAATTAATTCTGTTGATTGTTTACTTTCACAATGTCATGAAAAATACTTTTGTATTAAACAGACTTGAATTAGAACATGCTTTTATTTATTTTTAAATATACTATCACAAACTATCCCAAAGTTTGGTCAAAACGTCGTACTCCCTTTATTTTATACTTTCATGAGATATAATTATTTGATTTCTTGTACTTTCATGAGATATAATTATTTGATTTATAGTAATCAATTCCAAATATTCCGGTTATTAGCTGATTTATTTATTTAACTTAAGATTAACTTCATATACATTTATCGCTGTCAATGCTTGAAATATTACACAAATGAAAGTTAAGGAAGTTTGAGCACCTGAATTGATTTTCTATTATTATTATATCCTGAACTAATTTTTCGTTAAAGTCATGCCAGATTAAATATTACGTTCTACGAAGTATAATGAGGATTGTGTTATACTGTTGTAGTAAACCTTTCCAAAATTCAGTCCTTTGGGATTTATTTAGTAATATAACAAAAATAAAATTTGTAGTTGCATTTTGGTTTTGTGCACTTTTATTCTATTAGTCGTCAGAACCTATTTTAATGGAAACAATATTTTGAACTGTTTTGAATTTATTAACATTTCTTTAGCTTAGGGAGCGTTTCTTGAATCTTATTTATTTTTATAGTGTAATAATCCTATCCAAAATCAATATTATTTCAACTTTAAACATAGTCATAAGTAGTCACGGAGACAAAAGGTTTAATTTTCCTATCAGGGCATAAAATCGTGGTGTTGCTTGCTATCAAATCATTTACTAATTCTATTGTTTACATACCTTGAAACAATATACTTAGTAAATTTACTCTTTTCCACACCACAATACTTAAGTTAACGAATTAACAATTTTTGCCAATTCGTCTCCAATCAAAACAATTACCTCTGCATATCTCTCCTTAAGCAATTGTTTCCTTCATAATATGTTCCATTAAGCATGCAAAAAAAAATTATTTGCAGCTAATAGGGCATATCCAAAGATAATACCTCCCTCCTTCCTCTCAAGAATGTTCTTTCTTCACGTACTATGCAAAGATGTTTTGTTTATTTTCCCCTTGTAGTCATACTACACTATAAATCGGTCTACGTATTTATTAAAATTATTCGCAATTACATTAGTTTTCATTGAAATATGTAAATGAGTAGTAGTCTTGAATGGTTTCACTCTTACTGATATAGTAAACCGTGATATGCACTTACGGTCGAATAAGCTTGAGTCCGCGTTTGCAATATGACTGTTTCAAGAATTAGTTTCAAAGGACAATATTCGACATAGTCCAATGTGTGTATCTATGATTAGTATAATGATCAGTTGTCTTATAAATTTTTATTATTAGTTACTTTCCGTATTGCTTGGAAAGAGAAACAGATGAATGTTATCGCCGTTTTTAATTCGCGTCGTGTAAATTTGGCTGCTTGTCTTTTCGCTCACTTTTCCCCTCGCAATCTGCCTATAGCAGCAGGCTGCTCCATCACTTTATCCTGTCCCCTGTAATCCTTCCGCTCTTCAAACTCGGCGCAAACTCTACCCCCCGCCCCCTCCTCTTTCCACCCCTTCCCCCCACTCCTCTCTCGTTCCGCGCCGAGGAAAGGAGGGAGGGGGAAAAGCTGTCCCGCCGCTCCCTTTAATTAACAGAAAGTGGTTCATTAGAGCTTATTCATTAAAGCAAGGAGTAATTAGCGAACTCTAATGAATGCTGTAATAATCTAACAGTGACTATACTCTATTTTCCCTTGTGCTGCTGCTACTCTGTGCTGCTCCAGGCTGCTGCTCCTGACTCCTACTTGGCCAACAGGATTAGATCCGTAAAGGGACTTCCTTCTGCCCGAGGATAATTCCTAAAATCTATTCATACTCGCAAGCAAATCCAGGGAATTAAAGATCCGTCGTTTCCGTCGAACTCGCCGAACTCATATTTCATAAATTTATTAGGCTTTCAGCAGTACGTGACGCTGTTATGCTGCAAGATCAAACACAATTGGAGCGACAAATTTCCTAGAATCTGAAATACCAACCATGTCAGTGCAAATTTATTATTACGCCATTCTCTTCAGTGGCACAAAAATAGATTCATATTGCCAGAATTGATAAAAACATATAACTCCAGTAATTTTTACCCCCTTTACAGACTTTCGTTTCAATTCAATTCACCAAAATTATTCTCATATATTAAATCCCTTTACATTCAATGAGACTTTTAATATACTTTATATACACTATATAATTTAGTCCTCACTGTTTGACTTACAGAACGGATTATTTAGACGAAGAATATCATTTGTCATTTATAATAAAACATTATAGCTAAACGTTATATGTAGAAACAATAAAGCGAAGAAACGTCTGCAGTAACTGAAATGCTATAATGTGAATGTAAGACGTCCTGTAAGATTCATGAAATCTGATTTACAGAAAAATTATTTATAACGATTTACATACTAACTGGGGACTTGGTGTTGCCCGGGTATTTATTTATATTATCCCGGTGCATTATTTAATTTTTGGTTAACTCATGATTAAACCGGCATCGAAAACGTCACAATATGAACCTCTAATATACTCCAAGTATATCGAGACAGGAAATGATACGGCTAAAAATATTTTCAGTACTCTAGCAGAATAAATTTTTTCCTTACTTAAGGGATGAATTTTTACTTAAATCGCATATTAAACATCAAACTGTAACGCAGCGACTTGGTTTCGACACCAAACTCGATAGTTTCCTTGTTATTTCCATATGACTCATTTAGGCCTCCCCCTACCTTTCTCATGCTGGAAAGGGTTGAAAATTGTACATAAACATACATAAAGGTAATTAACCACAAGAATTTTTTTCCACTCTCATATAAGCCTTTAACACAGATAAAAATTCTGATAATTCCGCTCCTCTTCATGTATTATCTCCAAAGTGTTTGGATTTGGCTGAAGAGGAATATTAGAACAAAATATTATCAAAAGTGTTCTGACTTTTAAATGTATTACGCATCCCCCTGTTCGAAGATGAACTGAAATTTAATTCGCATTCTAAATTTCAGGATCAAACTCAAAAACTCCCACAGCATCGATTTCGATTACAAACGTGACTTTTTCATTCGTATTTTCATATGACGCCCGCTACACCCCCACGATGAATGGGGTTGAAATTATACGCAAACAAATTCACGCAAAAAGGTATCAAATTAATTGACCCAAAAATATATATTTGACAGAAATAACGGCAGTTCATGGATTTTTAAAAAATTACCGCTCCAACACTCCCGTGGTAGCCGTGTACTACCGTAAATGTGTTGACTTCGGTTAAAATTTGATCGAAATTGCTCCATCCGTTAAAGATAGTATGTGGAAGTCTGTTTTACCCCATTCCAATTCCTCTTAGGAGATGAAATGTAACTTAAATTACATTTTTTATGTCAAAATTAAACTCAGCGGCTCACATTACACCAGTGTTGAGCTCAGTCTGGATTGTTTCCTGGTTATTTTTGTGTTACGCCCCTCCACCCCACACCTCACGATACTCCCCTTCGAATATGGATGGGGTTGAAGTTATAAGCTAGCAGTATTGGAGGAGACACAATAAAATTAATTTATCGAGGAATGCATACATATATCGGCTTTTTTTTACTTATTTCAAATTTTCCATCCGTTCCACTCCCACCCCTAGGGATTTTAGCTAAATCGCACCCCAACATTGATTTCCGGTTCACAAAGAACACATGTACCAATTTTGGTCGAAATTGGTCCACTCGATCAGATTTTTATGCGGAACATACAAACACACACCCACATATACACAGACAATTTTACTTTAGAGATGAATGCGAACCGACGTTTCGGTTCCTATTTGTACCGTCTTTAAGGTTTAAATTCTATCCTAAAATAAATTAACAATTCAAAAACAGGTTTACAATCCGTTCATACACCAACGTTGACTATTCCTTCCGAGGCACAATGTGGTACATAGACACTGAACCCCTGTTAAAGGTCATTTTCATTAATTATCTTGATATATGTAAAACAGACGTGAGACATTTATTAACACAACAAAATTATATTCAATCTCTCTGATTTCAACCTAATATGCGGTATGCGGGCTCAAATTTGTATGTTAAATGATTTAGTTTCCCCAACACTAACACAACTTTACTCCAATTGCATTGGAACAAAAAAAGGTTTCAACCCATTATACCAAGTCACGAATGGAAGCACCCTCAATAATTAAAAACTAATTACTGCCGGGTATTACACGATTTCTCTTTGTACGGCGTTACCTAATATGTTAAAGGAGAAGTGCCATTTTTCTTCGTTCTTAAATAAGTGATGCTGTCTCTTACAAGTAATTAAGTTACAATACTTTCTTGGAGTAAAAAAACAAGGTCCATGATTTATAGTTACGAAGGCCAAACAATAATTATAAAGAGAATTTACTGTTTATATTTTTCACAATAGCATTACCGAAACTGCTAGGCTACTTAAATCAGTATAAATACTCCCAATAAACACTCGTGTGTCTTCACGGTCGTTTTTACGTTTGCTAGAAAATTGTTCAATATTTCTGTCATATTCTGAAACAGAATCAAAATAATGTATTCAATATACAGAGAATGTAAAATAATCTTTATACGTATGTAAGTGGAAATATAGAAAGCTAAATTAATTACAACTAAGTATTCAGAGCCTTAAGTACTAAAATAATGTTTCATTACCTTGATCTTTGATTTTTTTCGTAAGAAAGTCGCTTTATTTGTATTTAATGTGTGGATTAATATATATTCAATGAATATTCTAATAAAGCAACTTATTAGGAAATTAATTCCTTAAATAATATATATATATATATATATCCTTTTCAAATTCATTTTCAATTTACTACATTTTACAAAATTTATCAATTTCCTTATAATAGGTATATTTTGATATTAATTTTGTTGTATGCTTTAATTTAACGTAATTAGTATTTAGAGATGAAACTTCAACTTCCATGACAATGAAATCTTCCAATTATCTCAAAATAAATCTTTATAATATCTGTCACCATCGGTTTTTGCAGTATCGTCGTAAATTAAATATGCAATTACTACAAACCCAGAAACTCGTATTCTGTAACGTTTTTTTACAGATCTGTAAGAAATTAATTATTGATGATATTAAAATAGCTATAATTAAGGTGTCGTCTCATATGCAGTGAGTGGTATTTGTCGATCGACAACAGGTAGCAGCAGCTGTTCTAATTTATATTGCATATAAGGTAAAATTATGAAGTTCATTTTTCTGTCATTAATCTTTTTAAAAAGTCAATTATTGTCGGAATACCTGATTTTATTCAAACTAATTTTGATATGTTTGTTAATGATATTGATTGCGTGTGAATTTAGTAACATAATATTTGTAACTTTATTTAGATTTTCCCTGCGGTATTTGTGATGTGACAACTTGACAGATTATAAAACATGGCTTTCGTTTACACATCATTTTGGCCGTAACCGTTTCTGGACCAAATTCTTCACATGCAAATTCAATAGTTTTTTGGACCATGTTTTATATATAAATTCAAAATTGTAACATAGAGCTCAGAATAATTTATTGTAACATTATGTTTGTAGTAAGTCTGAAGAAGTTAATTAGTTAATAAATAGTTATATATTTAATTCTGACTTTTTTGCCGTTTTTATTTTAGTAATATTTTAAACAAATTAATTTTTGGGGTGTTATTTGAAAGAGTGGTTTTCTTTGTAATATTTTCCGTCGAATTGCTTTTCTTTGTGACTCCCAATTTAGCATTTTCTGGAAAGTCGTCCTCTCGTATGTCATAATATAAGTACGATGATCAGCATACAAGGCTGGTGTTAAACTTCATGGACGTCTGAGATCAAAGCTGAGTGACATTTCCCTGCCAGAGGCGAGGAGCCAGACTCTCTTTATGTGATGACCCAACCTTTTCTGTATTTGCAGCGAGCCTCGAATGCAAGGCAGCAGCGCCGTGGCTTAGCTGTGTTCCTCTCGCAGACACGTTAAGTATAATTAAATGAATACGCTCTACAGGGAATTCCGAAACATACCTTAATTAGCCTTCTAATTTAGCCTTTAGCCAGCCGCGGCAAGTTATGCTGTTAGGAGCGGACTGCCTGGCTGCCTGCTGAGGGGAGAGTTCTCTTTAAAGTGAAAAGAAACACAAATCGACGTCGGCAAGCGGCAGACACGACGCTCGTCCCCGGAGAGGCATCCGTGTTTTACATAATCGGCCAGCGTCGGCATTCCTGCTGCCGTTTATAGATATCACAGTTACAAATTCGCTAATTACATCTTAAATGGTATACTTGCACTCTGAAATAAACTGCATATAAAACTTATTTTGGAAACCGATCAAGAAGAGCCAAATTATGGAATCGGCCCATTATTTATTACTCCGTTCTCTTTCACTTACATCATGAAGTCCTATAAAATCCACTGCTGTGAAGCGACGTAAAAGGAGGCCTTATTACTGTGAAACATCTTCAAATAATTCACTAAATATATACATGTAGATTAAAATATCGAGAAACATAACCTCAACAGAAGACAGGCAACAGTAATTAGAATATAAGATCAAGAAAAAAAATCAGAAAGGAGTAAGACAAGAATGCAGTCTGTAGCCCATACTGTTTAACTTATATAAAAAAACAGGTGATGAAGCAGGTTAAAACAGATTATGGAAAGGTAATCATAATGCAAGGGAAATAAATAAAAACCCTACGCTTTGCCGATTATATTTTAGTATTAGGGGAGTCAGAAGAAGCTTGGAAACCATAATAACTGGCATTAAAGAGGTCCTGGAGAAAGAGTTCAATATGAGGATTAATAGCGGGGAAAACCAAACTAATGGAGTGTAGTATGAGAAACACTGGAATAACAAAGGGTGTCAGATTGAGAAGGAAGTTAAGGAATTCTGCTTCTTCGGAAGCGTAATAACTAAGGATGATTGAAGTATAGGAGACATAAGGATAGCACAGGCAAGGAAGGCTTTCGTTAAAAACAGGAATTTACTTGTGGTAGTATAAGTTTGAATATTAGGAAATCGTTGCTAAAATGTTCGTATGGAGTGTGGCGTTATATGGGTGGGAAACGTGGACAACAGGAGTTGCAGACAGGAAAAGATTAGAAGTCTTTGAAATGTGGAGCTATAGGAGAATGCTGAAAATCATATGGGTGGATAGAATCACTAACGAGGAAGCTCTAGGGGGAGCGCGAACAATATAGAGGACGTTGACCAAGGGAAAGGATAGATTAACATATTAAGACACGAGGGTCTTGTAAAATTAGCATTAGAGGGAAGTGTATGGGGTAAGGAGGGAGGTTGGAATACGCTAAGCAGATTAGGGAGGATGTGGTAGCTATGCCGAAATGAAAAGGCTTGGCAAGATAGGTTAGAATAAAGGTTTGCATCAGACCAATCTTAGGACTGAATACCACAACAATATATGAAGTCTTTAAAATGTTTCATAATTATGTAGAATTTCATTTACATGTGAGAAATTTAAGATATTTATACTGATAACGGTAGAGTAAGTACCAGACATAACAAAGAAAACATAAAAAATTGGGAAAAATATCTTTACCTTTTAAAATAGTCTCCGTTTAGCTCAAAACACTTTTTGTTGTGATGAGGATCTTGCAGCTCCTCAAAATATTTATCAACCACATTTTTTGGTCAATCTTTTACCTCCGAGCCATTTTCTGAAGAATGTATAATTCGAGGTAGTTATGTGTTGCGAGTAAGGAGCGTGAGAAAGTAATGTTAATTGAATTTGTCCATCGCGATAATGGATGTGTGAACTGGTGCACTGTAGTGATGAAAAAATGATCCCACTTTCACCATTTGTGGTCGTTTCTTCTTCATTTCAAACTTGAAGCACTAATTCCAAACACTGATGCAATGACCCTGCCAGTAGAAAGAAAAGTCTTCGTCTTCATCCCCTTTAGCCCATTGGTTTGAGTGTTCCTCGTCTGAGGTGACAACTGATGAATCCATTGCTATGAATCGACGTAAAAGTCGGTCTTATTACAGTGAAACATCCTCTAACAATCCCCTAAAATATCCTCACGGCGCTGTTTTACTTAATTCACTATTGGTGTGGAATTATTATTGGGCTAACTTAGTAAGCCACTCCTAATTGTTCAGATGATTATTTTCTCGCTGTGATTCCGTTGTTGTATTTTAGGGAGTAGACGTCATCTAAGTTGCTTTCAATGTAAAATCTTTATATTCTCATTTAATTAATCCATATTTCCTCTTCTGTGTTGTTGCCAGTTGGTGTATTATTCGAGTACATTAGCTGTTTAAATTAACAGTTCCCTGGAGGTTCCATGTAATTTTCCTTAAATGATTATTTTCTTGTTTTTTTAATAAATTTGAAAGCGTTGATGAGATTTATAGTTCATGATTAGTTGTGATACATCATTTTTGATATTTTGCCATAGAACAATCACGATTTAACTGCCGGATAATCTTTGAGGTCACCACGAAACTTACAAGTCAAGTGGGGAGAGGGTAAAACATGGCGTTAATAGATGAAAAAAGAAAAAGATGAGAGGGGTTTGCAGTGATACTTGGGACATACACGTTTATTGTACAAATAGCTGAGAAAAAAACTTTCCTTTTTTGATTTGGTTGATTTCTCTACTTTTTACTATTATTATGAATTAGTGATAAATAAGCGTTTATTGTCAATCATTACTAGAAGAAAGGAGTGAATTAACTGAGGTGGAAGCTTTTTGAAAAGTCCTTGACGAGATGCTCTGACATATTATTAAACTAATGGCAGATATGTCTAAGCAGAGGTCACAAGACATGTTCCGTTCTTAGTTTGTGACCCAGATTGTCATGAAGTTCGGGATACTAGTGACGTGACAGGCGACACCACAAGGTGCGAAGTTTCCTTTCGCGAGTGAAACTGATGAATGTGACTATAGAACACACACGGCTTTCACGAGTTGAGGATGAAGCTGACCTGCAACCGCGTATCGGGAGTCAAGGTGGTGGGGACCATCCAGATGTATAGAGTGATACAGAACTTTATCCCAGGGCAGAGCTCCCGGTCATTTATAAATGCAGGAGTAGAGCCGGGAGAGTTAGTTCGGTTAGCTTTGAAGCATTGAGCATTGCTAATGGGACGTGCGGTGCTCTGCCCCCCACTAACTTATTACACTGATGGCCTCACTGCGAGGTGGATGGAAACATACAGCCGGGGACGCTGAAAGAAACTGCAAGACGTTCTGCCGAGCCTGCCTGGCTTTTAATAGACTCTAATGGCTTCATGTTGGTAATGGGGCTTCCATTATGTTAAGTGGCGCGCTCCAGCATATCAATTATTTAAACATTCTGCACCTCTCAAAGAGTCCTCTTCTCGCCCCAACTCAATACTGGGGCCGATTCAAACGTTGTCATCCTTACCAGGCAGACGGGCCTCGTTTTGTTGCTCCAGACGCCGTCGACACTTTAAGCGTCACGCTGGGGCTGCAATTTTAATAATGCACCTAGACGACCTCATCTCGCGGAATTGTTTTAATTGCTCTTTCTATTAACGTTGCTTTCTATTTACAGTAATTTCGGCGAATGGGTGGAGGGGTTAATTACAGTCTAAATTAACATCTTAGCAGAAGAGAAAAATTATATATTATTTCTCATAATCTGTTCCTTACTGACAACTATTGAAAATTAAGGTCATGTTTCAAATTTTTTTTGTCTGAAATATTTAGAGCAAACCATTCCCTTCGTTACATTAAGTAATTAACATAATTACTCACATTTTATATCCATTTTAGCTCACTGAGACATTTTAAACAAAATAACATTCCATTTCATGTGAATCATATGATTAAAAATATTATATAATGTGATATTCGCCTATATTTATTTTTATGTTTGAACAGCTCGCTGACTGCTTTCATTGTCTATTGAAGTCTCTTCCCAGGTACCCTAGGAGCTTAAAAGTTTATTATATTGCTGTATAAATGTCGTATTGATATGTTCTTGTCCGTTTTTCCACGCATATTACCCTTCCAATCGTCATTCAACCTTGGAAAAAGTCGAGAAAAATTCGTGCTGGTTCATCGCATGGACATCGTCCCAGGAAAAGATCATTTTTTAATCCTATCCCAATTTCAAAAATACATCCGGCTCGTCCTTATGAGATACAAAACGCCGATTACGTCAAAATGCGTCAAAATGACTAACAAACGAAATTTCTACACTTTTTGTCAAGGTTAATGTGTGGTTTCCCTTGCAACCAAATAAATTACTATACTGCCAAACGAATAAAGTTTAGATAAATTTTTCACAAAATATATTAACCAACTTTAAATTGTGCAATACAGTCGACATAATTTATGAGTCACATGTCTTTACTTGCGGTGAAGTTTTATTTACCCAGTATTCATTGCTATAAATTTTCACGAGCAATATCAATTAGTACGTTTCTTTATCAATCGTTTCTCTCCTTATATTAACAATTCAAAATCAAATATCTTATATAACCTCCACCAGAGACGACACATCTCATCGCCAAAGACAATGCCTCTCTTCTTCGTACATGGGCAAAGAATTTACTATTTTCTTTCTAGTTATATTACAATTATCATCACGAGATGTAGTGTCTGTCCCCGACGAACTGAATAATGAAGAAGAAGGATTTGTTCAGAGTTTGAAGATACTGGTCCTCCCCTTGGAAGACACTGTCAGTTCTGACGAACTGAACAACGAAGAAGAATTTTTGTTTTCAGAGCTTGAAGATTGTGATGAAAAAGTAGAACATGCAGATGAGTCATTTAGAGTCAAGAGTAAGAAGCCCGAAGCAGTATTTTAGTTGGAGAACAGCATGGAACTTTGACTGTATCAGAAAAATTACAGTTTGGTGTTATCTTGACTGATACATAATGATCGATATACATATAACATTTTCTCAAAAACATCTCTGAAGTATTTGATAATTAAATTTCTACTCAGTCCCATAATAGTAGGAACTTTCAAGAAATGATGGAATGAATGACTGAAACTGAGAGTAATGAATAAAATGCGGGATTCTGTGACGCATAAGAATTTATGCGTATAGAAACGTACATTTGACTGAATTATCGTTAAAATTCAGTAGTTTATACTTTGGCACTTACATCAGAGTATATATATATATATATATATAAACATATATGCATATATATATATAGTAACCGTACCAGCTACGTTAGAGAAAACATAACAGAAACAATAATTTAATTCAATAATTTCATGAATCATATGGATGTACCCCTATGATTATACCCTAATTAAAAATCATTATAAATTACGATATTTTTTAAATATATAAATTAAATAACCATTTTTCAGATAGTATTGCGAAGTTTTTAATGGATATTTTGATTCAACTTTAGATTAACAGAGCAGGGGGAATAAATAATAATGAAGTTTAAAACTTTATAATATATTTAACAAATAA
Organism: Eucriotettix oculatus; assembly: GCA_034510155.1. Lineage (NCBI taxonomy): Eukaryota > Metazoa > Arthropoda > Insecta > Orthoptera > Tetrigidae > Eucriotettix > Eucriotettix oculatus. The sequence goes on from CM067381.1 coordinate 51,464,971, forward strand.
ATCTTATCTTCCTGCTATTTAAAAAGGTGCATTTTAGATTATGAATAACTAAATAAAATTAAATATTGACAAAACAAAATGCTACTTATCTCAACGGGTCAGATGCCTTCGGTCTTTGTATTTCAAACACTAATTGGGAGTCGATGGTCACAGTGGCATTTAGTTGACGGCTTTGAGAGATTTATAGTTTCACTATTACGTTACCAGCGGTGCCCTTTTTGATACCTGCAGTCCTCGGATCGTCGTTGATGACTCATTGCCATCAACACTTATGAAATCTTGTCCGCCACTTGTCAACACCTGATCAACAACCTCTCAACAACAACTGACTTCCTCGATCTTTTCTACCAAACTCGAAACCTCATACCCCCCTCTAGATTCGAATTACCCACGACTTTAGCCAATAGCAGTTCGTGTTACATTTCCTGAGTTACAAATGCACAGTTCACATGTCTTTCTGGAAAGTCGTGAAACCTCACGCACCATGTTATTGAACTTTTCTATGGAAAATTTACTTTCATGAATTTTTTTATTTAAATAAAATAAAGGAAAGATACTAATTATTTAGTAAACACGTGTAAACTACATTTTAAAAGTTCTATTCAGTTCTTTCGTCCACAAATTTTGGACTTACTTAGGTTCAAAGTTCCAACCGTTTGTAAAAATTGTATTTTGATTTCTACTTGCACTCATTCAAAATTTCAAAACCTAATTTATTATTATTTTTGTCTATTTATTTAAAGTCGCATCAACTACTATGGTTATTAGCGGCTACTGTAGGGGGAACTCGTGATCCTTAGTTTTCAAAGTGTGAAAACACACACGCAACATCCATGCCCGTGCCAGGATTCGAGTCCGGGACCTCTGTGATGCGTGACAGCAACGCTAACCACTACACCACAGAAGGGCGGCCAATGAAATTTTATTACACGTCCTTTGTACCTGACTAGTCTTAAATTTTTGAACGAAACGTCGTAGTTACATAATACATTTAAATTGTCTTTTAAATTATTATCTAATTTATTTTAAATAATAATCGTAATATTTGTTTGACATTTATTGTTTCAGAAACAAACTTTCTGCCAAAGACTCAAAATTAATATTTATTGTAGTCGGGTTATGCGTCATTCTGTCAACAGTGAATTTATTTGGAATATGAATATCCACATATGGGCTTTCAGCCCATAAAGAGACAACATGTAAATATTTTCCTTATTTCCGTTTTATAAACGCTTCTGGAAGTTTTAATTTCGTTTTAATCAATTAAGGCATACCTCCAACTGGAAAACTCATGTTAATTACATACAATCTTTATAACTTGTTGGCCATCTTCCACTGGCATTATATTTTGATTTGGAAGTTATGATTAACTCACCTGTGGCTCAAAGTTTGTAGATCGTGAGAACTTGTGGGGCAGCACATGATCTGAGGAGGCTGGATTAATATCTGCATATGAAATGAGTGTTGTTACAGCAAACGTGTTCCGAGTTTGAAATCATAGTGGGCCAGGGACGGCGAATCAATATCCACCTTCTGCTGGGAGAGAGAAGCAGACTTGGCATATGCTTCGGCCAGTTGACCGGATGCCTGTCTGACTGATGAGTGGTCGATGCTTCAATAATTGGCTGATTTATCGATTGGCCTGTCTAGCTGACGGCCCGTTGACTGCCTGATTAATGTTCCGTTCGAGTCATAGAACACGTAATTGACTTTCCGATAGGCCGATGTTCGGCAGAGGTGGCCAAGGAATGCTTCCGTTACGTGCTTTGCCGCGCGTTCACTTTTACTGCCTTTGCCAATATTAATCCTCTCACCAACAACGTAATATACTAAATTCCTTAAACAATCCCAATAAAATTATTTTAAAACTTATAAAACAATTTTATACTTTCGCTGATCGATACTAAATGTGTTCCCACCAAGCATGAGACTAACTCAGTATCAATAGGGTGGGAAAAATAAAAAGACCAGTATGTTCTATTTGTTATAAATTATTTCAAATCAATCAATAAAGCTCAGTTTTCCTCATTGCAGTTGTGAAAATTCTAATCGGTTTCGCTAATCCTCATATAGCTCTGGTAGGAAACATTTAATTCACATAATTAAAAACAAGTAAATTTACTGATTAATAATAATACGTCCGCATCAACACACCATTATATTACAAGTATTTCTGATTTCATTGAAATGTATGAATAACACTACCAAATAGTAGTAAATAAAAATTTAATTAAAAAATAGAATATATTAATATATATCCTATCACGACAAATCATTCCTGCTTAAAACCATTCAGGTGCAAGTAGGGCCTGCACACTGAATGTTTAAAGAGCCGCAGTATTTTGACTGTGCAAAGGTAGCATAATCAGTAGTATATTAATTGTGTACTGGGATGAAAGGTTTGACGAGAAATGTACTGTCTCTTTTTAATATATATAATTTTACTTTTTAGTCAAAAGGCTGAAATTTTTTTTGGACGATAAGACCCTATAGAGTTTAATTTTTTATTTTTTATTAATTTGAGTTATTTTTTATTTTTATAAAATAATGAAATTTAGTTGAGGCGATTTGAATAATTAATAAACTGTTCATTTATATTTCATTGATTAATGTTTTTATGAACCTTTATTATTGATTATAAGATAAAATTACCTTAGGGATAACAGCACAATCATCTTTGAGAGTTCTTATTGACAGGAATGGATTGTGACCTCGAATAATTCAAAGAAAATAGGTTTTACAAACATGATAAATTTTTATGAAAATCTATGGTAATTACTTAAAATTTGTCTCGTGTATCTAAAAACCGAAGAAAGAAAAATATATCTAACTGTGCTTAATGTACTCACATAACGGTAAAAATGAATTTTAAATACGCGCAGCTTTTGAGCGCATTGTTGCAGTTTTAAGTTAACAAAGGACTTTTTTTACAATGAAATCTAACAATAACAAGGAATCACAAATTATGTTTGAATTTTTGCTATCATTATTAGATTTAATATGTAACATTTCACTCGTCATCTCGAATAATATTTATATTGTTTGTGTAAAAGTTTTACATTTTATTTATAATAATAGTGCCCAATTAAATACATATGATTGAGTAATGTTGAACATCAAATTTTAAACTATTTATGCGTTCATTAATACGAATTTTAAAGAGTGCTACGTTTGGCGAATGTAAGAAGCTTTACATTAAAACAATTCATTCTATATATTACATTGTGGGTCGAGTGTTATTAAAAACATTTTTTCCTATATGGCTGTAATTTAATTTACACAATATAAAAGTTTAATTAACTTATTGCTCGACAATTGATGCGCATTTACACATCTCAATATTATATTATATAGCAAACTTAATAAGTTAGAAGAAGATATTTTGAAAATTTAAGAAAGGCCTAAGAATTTTTAAGTTATGTCTTTTACAAACTCAATATATTATTGAATAAGAATCGAACTCAGTAACAACTCGTGTAGAAAGAAATACTCATAGATTATTTATTGTATAGCGATCTCATAAAAACTCCTCAGCAATGAATAGATTAAATTTCTAATTTCTTACCATTCTCTATTCCCATGTAAGATACTTCATTCAACTGCATCATTCTAGAAGGTTCTACAGAGTTGTATTTCACCTAACCTAGGATTCAATGAACTTAACAGCTACACAACTATGAGTCTAATCACGCTCAGATATACATTTTTTACTAACTCTTCTTACTACTTCATGTCACTAATGTAATTAAAATCCCTCATCCATCGAATGCTCTGAAATATTAGAACGAACATTTTCAAGTACCACAACATTTTCTGTTTTTTGCCGTGTACGATTAAACGACTAAGCTATTATTATTGTTTAAATCACATTTTCTCTCTTCAATACTAATTCTGTAGATACAGTGTCAAAATACTAGCTATTACCTGAAAATGTATTCCACAAGGAAGATATCAGGTAATTAAGCTTAAATTGAACATTTAAGCGATGACTTTTCGATTCAGAAAAATGATAACTTGATATATATTTCATATAAACGGTTTTAATCTAAATATTGCTTTTGCCTAACAGAAAATATTTCTTCGTGGTTGATATTTATGTGCTGAAAGTTTGGCCATTTGCAAAGACCATAAATAAAACAATATAATGACATAAAAAGCGTGGTTTATTTTGAGAATTATACACAAAAAGACAAGAATTACTCAATTTTAAGTGTGATGATTAAAAATTCTTTTATTAGTGTCTATCTTACGATTTTATCTTTCTGAAATCTTTTTTTAAACTGATTGATTTGTGTTGGTTCGCAAATTTTTAGTAAGACCTGAAATGTTCTCCACATTTAAAGGATACATTGTTTTTCTAAGTGTTTAAACTTTCTTCTTTATTCTGCCTGTATATGACCAAATCCTGAATAATTCGATGTATGTGTTTAAATTCTTTATACACAATAATTATTTTAGTGTAACTAAATTTCATAATACAGTGTCACGTCTCTCTTTTATTTCCTTGTACTTGTACTTGAATACACTTAAACTCAATTTTAATATTGCTTATGAATGACATAAATGATTAAATAGTCTGTATTACTTTTTAAAATAATATTACTGCCAAATTTTTTGACATTAATATAATACACCATGTCTGAAAATAAAATTGTTTTCAAACCTCTACAGTTAAATTTAAGAGTATAATTTTCAATATAGGTACAATAAACTTCTGTGAATAATTAGGCCTCTACAAGCTACATGTATTTCATCACGATACATAGATGTGGTGAGATGATGTTAAGTTATAATAATGACTTTTCCAGATAAGTTTAATGTCCAAGGATAGCCATTATAATTTTAAATATTTAAAATAAAGTATTTTATAATTATCTGATGCAATTCAATGCTACTTTAATTTTGTTTTGGTCATGTTCTTCTATGGTTAAGTTCTAAGCAAAGGATTTTAAAATTCAACATGTAATAATCGTATTATATTTGGTTGAAACGGAAAAGAGGAAGGAGAGATTATTGATTAATTTTTTTTCCTATTTTCAATATTCACAAAAAAGAAATATAATCTTGCACCAACTTATAAGAGCCCGAGATGTGTTTTCATGTCGAGCTGCCGGGATATAACATTAACAGATACGTATTGATTAGTGGGCGTAGACTTTAATGATTAATAAAACTGTCTGGCTAGTAGATCCGGCATTTTCAAACTAAATTAACTCTGGTTTAATACTTATCGTGCTACATGAAGATAATTTCTTCCATGCCTCTTTCTACATGGCCGGGTCAAAACTTCCCAATGGAACGTGTATATTACTGCTAAAATTAGACATTACCATTTTTATTGCACTTTGCATTATCGTAAATTGAATGTGACTGTTTTCTTTGTGGCTGTAAAACGAAAAATCTCTAAAAATTACTTTCTGGGTTTTATATAAAGAGAAAAGGAGTTAAGTAACGTATTGCAAAGTCAGGTCAGAGAATTGAGGGGCAAAGTTGTCGTAACAAGATCCAGATTTGCGGGTTAGCTGTAGAATCTTGACGCTACAAACGCGAGCGGCGAGGAATTGTTATCACAAGCGGAGTGAGAAATTAGCAGCCGTTTGGAATCGCTTAGCAGGGCGACACGCCAGAAAAGCGGCCAGGGCTCTAATTAGATGAGGAGAGGAGAGGAGAGCCGAGGCGGACCATCCATTAGTGATAAGACCATTTGTGATATGAAATGTCGCTGCCCGCCCGCCTGTCACTCAGGAACGGCGGCCAGCGTCGCCTGCACTTTGGAAAATTATTCCCAGAAACTGTCTGGCCGTCCATATCCTTACTTCCTTCTCAGCCAATCACGTTAATGACACGTGCACCAGCGCTGGGCTTTAATTACGACAATGATTTCGTGGCGCCCTCCCAGCCCGAAGCTTTGACAGGTAATCTGTTTCAATAGGGGATGTCGCGAAATATTTTTCCTCTCTCTCTCTCTCACTCACCTTAAGCACATCGCGTGCCAGAATATCCATCACGCAAACATATCTTAATAGCCGGCATTAATTTCCCAGGGGGAAACCCCCTTGACAACAAGCCTGTATTTTTTTCCAGCTCCTCTTTCTGTCACAACGCGCGAAGTTGTTTTCTTGTCCCCGACTGGAGTCAGACGCTGGAATTGTCACCAAACATATGTAAGTAATTAAAGAAGACTTCGCACCCAAGTCCGGCGTCTTAGTGGCTCTGGATAATTTCCCCCGAGAGAAGCCTTCGTGTTGACTTTTCCTAGTCGGCTTCATTTTCCAAAGTTCATTTGCGAAAGAAGGAATTTGACAAGAGGTGCGTCGGTGTGTTCGCTGCCACAAAAGACCAACCAGCAGCAAAGTTCGCACATCCAATACGTGAAATGCGTATTGAACACGAGACCGTACTCCTGCCGTTAATTCGATGTAATATATATTTTTAAAACAGAACTTTCTCGTAGTAAATACCCTCCTGAGAACGCTGAGGCGGGCGTTATTTTTCAAGCATATTCAAATAGAGATTGTAAGAAGGACTTGACTGTCGTACTAATCTGATGCTAACTCAAAAAGAAACAATAAACATCTCCAAATGGTCTTTAACATTTTACACTAAAGACAATTTATGACGTTCAATTAAATTTGAACTAAAATAAACATTTACCGTATCTCTAACAGCTTAACTAAAATATACTGATCGTATATCAGGAAATTTTAAAGCACGTATATTTGATATTCAGTAAATATCCTCGTCTTAAAAGTCATACAGATATCAGTATTGAAAATTAAAATGCAATAATAACCTGTCAAAAACTTTTAATAATTTTTATATGTCGCGCAGAGATAATACTGCTTACGGGTTGAATACTTATGTCAGGCTTATCTAAACAAGCGTCACTGACGTCATAGCGTCAGGTATATGAAAAAAAAATAGTTTTTATGGGGTTCAAAATCTTAGTTTTACTTGCAACAAAATAACTATTGTACTGCCAAATGAATTGAGTTTCCAACAGTTTTCAAAAAATATATTAACCATCTTTAATTTAATAATTAAATGATTTCAGTCGTACTGGATTGATATTTACCCAGTACTCATTATTATATCAATTTCCATTAATATATTATATTTATCAGTCGTCTGCCTCTACATTATCAATTCAAAATCAGAAAAACTTCGCTTTAAATACATACCATCTGACCGCATACATCTCGTGCATAGGCAAAAATGTTTATTTCTTTTCTTTGTGGTCATACTACAAGCTGTCGATAGTAGTCATTATTAATTAATAGTTTCATACAAATGGGAGTCTTTTATACTAACCCTAAAATAATAAAATATAATAACAGTGTTTAAAATATATTTTGTGTTTTCACGCTACTATCTGGTGTCCAATATATTCTTTCTAATTCAGTGGATATTTTCCAAACGGTTATTTGTTTTTGTTGTTTGAGTATGGTCAAAAACTCTCCGTATGATTTTGAATTTCGTTGATTTTACCTCTGTTTGTTAAGCATGTGTTACCTTCAAAACTACATGTTCTTTCACTATAAACATAACTTACTTACGTATTTACAGCTAGAATTTAGTTACGTTTTTTCCTAGAGATAGTTTAATATATAATCTTAAAATTATTCAAAATTTATAAAGTATCCAACAATTACATTATATTTGATAATAAGTTATCGAATGATGCATGCGTCATACTGTAAATGTTACCTAACTTAAAATAAATTCTGACAAAATATTAAATCAAATTACGTAGAATAAACAGGTCAAATGATTGGATACGTTGTAACGTCTATAAGTCGTTTACTGATTTTTAACTGCATAAAAGTATTTAAAATTACTTTCATCCGTTAGATAGGAATATATGTATATAATGTTTCATGTCATTATGACATTTCACTTAATATACAATAAAACGTATGATAGCGTTTAATAGAAAATATATTTAATCGTGACTATAATTCATACCAATATATTGTAGCCATCGTCCCAGAGAGCGCTGTCAAGTCTTCATTAAGCCTACTTAATATAGTAGTTTAGTAATTGGAAATAGTGCGTGACTCGTTGTGAGGTATGATTGGTCACCGGAAAATGTTGTACAACTTTTTTGTTTTGACTTGCGTCTAAATTCCCCATTCTTTGCTTTGAACTTCAGAAAGCTATATACCACTTTTTTATCCCGATAACGTATAAGAATAATTTAAATATTCACAGCCATTCTTTTCGTTTATGCCATTCCAGATATAAGCGTTTCATTGATATAATTAACATAAATTATTTTATAATCTACTATGACGAAATAAACAGTGTTAAATAATTATTTCCATGAGTTTCAAAATATTGTGTTCTTGACTAGTCTTAATTTCACACGCCACTATGGATTCTCCGTTGTTAATTATCTATAAAGCTCATTGCATGACATTCTTCAACTTGGTTAATTAAATTGAATTTCGTGAAACCGAAACTATGTTAATTAAAATGTTGCCCCGACGCCTGTATCTGCAGTTACCTGTGGTTCAACTTGTGTTATACCTGCCACATAACTTCCGGCAAAAGTTAGTTATTATAATCAAACTACTCTGCTAGAACCATAATAGAACCACAACTATCAGCTTGTATGGAATTTTGTATTACGTTACTTGTTGATTCAATAAAACTCAGCCGAAAGAGAATTAGTGGCGATAATTTATGCTAGATAATTAGATCCTGACTACAACTTTAATTTAGACTTTCCTGAAATATGCAAGTGGGTTTCCGAAACACGTTTCCTGTAAATTACTGTATGATACTTTGTTTATTAACATCAAAGTAAACTAAATCCTGTGTAATTTTGCTGCATATTATACGGTAAATGATTTATTATATCAGGAAGCAGTAAAATTATTGTGTGGTATTTATATTTATTATGCAGTTTATGAAATGCTACATCTACGCAGTGCACTAATACAGAGAGAAAAATCCAAAAATATGTAATAATAAATTTAATTCAATCAGCGTAAAAATAACACTGGTTAAATTGTCATAGATGTTTCCACGAATGTATAAACGTTAAAGAGTAAAATGTTTGCGTTTTTAAAAATCGTACCCCAAACTCTAATTAATAATTTATAACAGTAGGGTTGTTTCAATTCCAAGAAAAAATAAATTTATGGATATATTATTTATATTTAACTGCATTTTTGTAACAGATATATAAATACCTGACCTCAGAAAAAACTTAAAATTAAATATTAGTAATTTTACAAGGTTAAGGCAACTTAGATTCTTTTTATGATAATTAACCTCTGTATTTAAGTGGTAACTTTCTTTCTGTGTTAGAAGATAGAATTATTAATCTTGAAGAGAAGGGTACAAAAAGGTACCGAAACGTCGGTTAACGTAATAAAAACTGGTATGTTAAAGGTCATCTCATTAATTCCTACAATTTAAAAAAGACGTAAAACATCTATTAATATAATTAATGAACGTAGACTTTCCCGGTGAAAAATTCGGATGAAATATTCACGGTTAACCAACCGGGTCAGGTTGAAGACGGGGGCAGAAAATAGCCGCAGAAACGTTGTGCTGAAACGATCTACTAATACAGTTAGTAATAATAATAATTAATGAAATTTATATATAAAAATAATTACTGTAATCAGACACTTCGCTATAAAACAAATCTTTAATTATAATATTTGTTGTGTTGTAAATAGTCCAAAGGAAAGGACAGACTTTTGAAGAATATTTATAATAGTAAGTATGCTTCTCAGTATATAAAAATATATTATTACGTCATTATTATAATAAAATTATTTTAACAGATTATATAGCTTTACATGTTTTTTCTGTAAGATGTGAATTACGTAGAAATGTAAATCAAATTCGTAAGTATTAATAAATTTACTGTGTGCTAGCCTTTGTCTGAAGCTTTCCTTCTCCATATTTTTCTGTCTTAGTTTTTTCCTTCATCATAAAAATTTAAAATATGACTATTAACAGGCAGAAAACATCTTTTCAATTATGTTATTCTTCTTACAGATGATAATATATATTTTCTCTCTTTATTACCAAATATCTTATTCGTTCTTCCATCACGTCTTCTGGCACTCTTCTTCGTCCACGACTTGGAACTCCATGTAGGTATCCTTGATTAATAAGGATTATAATATGGTACTAATAATTGATTTCAATAACAATTTTTATTTATTAATAGTTGTCAAATCACTCTGAAGATGAATAGGACGTAATAATTGTTGATGTTTATGTCCCGGAAAGGGAACTTTCTTCTGGGTGAAATTGTATAATCTCTTCACTTGTCACGAGCGGCTCGTATAATAATTACCGTTTATCGGTGTGCCATTTTATAAATCGTTGATATTATTAATACTGGCCTATTTCATCAGTTTTACCTTCTTCAAAGCCACCCCGATTGCAGAAACCCACTATTACTACTGACATTTACGATCTAGAGACTTAACACCACACAGACACTCATCAAATCATAGATCATTTGAGCTAACGTGATACCCGTATCGAGGAATATTTTTAGAGAAAAGTTTCATGAAAAATTATTGAGCAATGGAATATGTCTACGGCCTCAAAACGTTCGTAAATTTTGAGTCTTCTATCACTCAACAACATTTCATGGGAATTTGTGATAAGTCTTCACGTTTAGATGTCCGTCCTTGTTAAAATGTAAACGGTTTTCAAAGCTGTGGCAGATGCGTCACAAACTCATTTATTACTACCTGAAACTAAGAAAGTGACAAATTTACAGTAATGAAATTCACGATGGATATGACTGGAAGGAATTGTCAGATGAGTATTTTAAGGTTTGAACTTTTAAAAATGATCTCTCTTAGATTTTGTACAGTAGCTTAACTGAGAATTTAGTTTTGACTCGGATGAGTACAGCTCAATATGGACGTATAAACTCGCCACATTATCAATCACGCGAGCCAACGCGGTACTCTTCTTGGGGATATTTTTTTTAGTAAAAAAGTTAATGAAATTTAAAGAGTTCACTTAACTTGACTCTCAACACCATTTAGTAAATCTTGTCAGTCTCCTTGAAATGTCCATCTTCGTCTAAACGAACTCACCTATTTATCATCAGTGATAAATTGAAGACTGGACAAGGTTAGTGGCTAATTTGCCAAAATTTAAAATTTTTATTCAAAGCTTTAATTTTTTATTGTCATAAAATATCACCTAATATGTCGATATTAGTGTTACCACGGAATGCATCTGGTTGGACACTTGGTATAAACTATTTTAGAGATTTTTATAACCTAGTATGAAACTAATTGTACATTAAATAAGAAATTCTTATGATGTTCTACGACTGTCTTTCTGATTATTAAGAGCGAAAAGACAACTTAATCAAATAACACAAATTATTGTTCAACTATGATTTTTTTAATGTATCGTGTCTGAGAAACTAGGTATTCAAAGAGATTCTATATTTTCGAGACAATATATTATTGAATCAGGGATTGTTTCTATATTACTGGGAGGAGATTGAAAATTCAGCATGGTGCGTTGTCTCACGATTTATTCATCAATCAGCCTCCGGCAATGTTTGTCCTAACGCGTAAGTTTTGGCAAATCGCTCGTGATTCGCAGCGGATTAGAGGCGCTGATGTTAGGTACAAGTGTTGCGTTCCAATGCAAATCATAGCTGTAATCTTCCCGAAGCGCAACACACCCGCATCCTGTTAAAAGCATTCGGACGTAGGGGGTGGTGGATTTTTTTCCCCCCTTTGCGGAGAAGCTCGTAGTATCGGCGGGGTTTCCTTCTTTCACGCTGTACGTAATTCCTGATGCCGCTGCAACTTAAGCCGCTTGCGAACCGCGCGTACGGGAGAGGACCTGCGAATTTATCTCTCTCTGGATTGAGCCATTCGCCGTATTAATTCCTTCAGCTACAAGCCTTTCCCACGCAAATATTTTTTACACGAGAGAGTGCAGAATTTTTCTTTCGAGGATTCGTAAATGTTTTAAATCATGGGCATGGATACGCGAAAGTAGCTGCATCAACGTGCTCCCATTACACCATGAGCTTTTTTAGAATAAAACATTTACAATATGACGCAATATATACAATGTTACATTCTATTTTTATATACTAAATGTCATCGATAATCAACTTGGGCGAAAAAGGGGTTTGGTAAATATCACTTACCTATATTACATTCAAGTTGATTATTCGAATTCAACTATTCCGAATTATGGCTCTATATTCAGCTAATCCTCACATGTATGTTGTAAAAGTCTGGGACCTATTCCAACAAATATAACCTGACTTCTCCATATAAAATTTGAGCATATCATGCAATCAAAAGTACTGGGATTAATGCAGTGATTTATGTTTAGTTACGAGCTTTCATTGAACGCCATACTGTGAGTGCTCTTGTAAACGGATCTCATTTAGTTCGCATACCTCGGCGTTGTGTAGAGTGTGTTTTCTGTAACACTGATCAAACACAACGTTGTTGTAAAATTAGCTTTGCGGCCCTCCATTTGCCTGAGGAATCTGTAATCCTACACTGTTAGTTGATTATGTGGTATTCCCATTTATATCTCCCGCGCTCTCCATTAGGCATAGACTAAAATAAAACTATTGAACTGAAAGTTAGACGAGTATATAAACAATAAAATTAAATATAAATATAGCAAAAAACATGTGCCACGTCAATATTACTAGTTCAGATATTAATTTCCTCAAATCGTTTTGAATAACTGGTATCCGTTATCAATATTTAACAAAATAATATTACAATTTTATTCAAGTTTCTGGAATCTATGATTTTTTATTGATAAAAGGAGGACAGTCTTAGGTTAGTTTTGAAAACAAAATAAACAGTTTTATTGGAACAAAATGAGAATTGAATTTCAACTTCAAATTGAAAAAGCTGATATGAGAATTTGAAACGCTCTTAGTTCAAAATTCAAACAGAAAGGTATATTTTCTATTATGTATATGCGTGTGTAACAGTGAGTGTGTGTGTGTGTGTGTGTAGTAAATTGTTAGCCTTAAAGACTAACATTTTCATTATAACAGTAATTTGGAATGTGCTATATTTTAAAAGGAATGGAAACAATTTTCTTGAATTATAAGAGAAGGCGTATATATGAAGTATATCATATAACATATATATTTTATAGACAGTAATATAATTCCCACAATTCAATTTTCCAAGTTTCTTTTTATTTAGAAATTGACCAGTCCACGGAGCCGCATGCCCGAGATATAGGAATTATAAGCGGGACGAAAACTTAATTTTTGAATGTAAGGCAATTTGAAATTGTTCATGTGAGCCAATTTCGAGAACAGCTATATATGTGTAATTGGGCAATTTGAATATTCGTCTGTACGAGGGGGAATTAAGGGAAGAGGAGCAGACTGAATTCCCTGAAATTGAGGGGGGTACAAGTGCGTCCAATGTGCGACACAAATATCGAAGCGCTCAGCAGAACGACTCCAGATTTTACTGGCGAGGAGAGCGGGGGTGGGTACAGCTCAAAAAGTCCGTGTGTAGATCCAGTTCATTTATTGTAACGAACGAACGAAGCTCGGCCGGTCCTAGGGTGTGGGTAGGGGTTGTGGGCCACGTCGCGGTCTCATTAGGCAGCAACGTTGAGCGGCTGCAGCCAGGGGAGTTAATTAGAGCGAAATCATTGTGATCCGCCCCCGCCCCCCCACCCCCGCGCACCACTCACTGCTTCAATTATTCCTGATATCACTTAGAAATAAGTTCCGAGGCGTCGCCTTTAGTTTACTGCGAGGATAACAGATTATAAAATAAATTAAGTGATGTTAGGAGACGAACTCCTGTACACCTAAAACACATAAGAACTTCCCAAAAAAATTATCATTATTAATTAAAATTTGACTTTTGTAAAATTTAGAACGCTGGAACAACCAGAAAAATAAACATCGTCCGATAGATGCAACGCTAACAGTAATCTACTATTGACCTATGTATTGGTACTCCCTCTTCCCTTACATTATTGGGCCATGGCACATGGCTAAAACAGTAAATCAATATTAAATGCATCGGCTAACGACTATTGTTTACGCGCTTGAATTAATTACAAACATTTAAGACCCAATAATGCAAAGTAGAAATTGAACCGAAACAATTGACATATTCGTAATAGTCAATAGGACCTGAATCTTGAGAAAAAGTCAGCTACATTTGGGTTAAAAACACGAAAATAAGACTAAATCGTTGACAGTCTCCAACACAAAAGGCAGAAGAGAAAGATTTGGACGAAATATTCAAACGGGAACATTTAAGGTTGAAATTGTCGCATATTTATTTCTTGGATCCATGATAACAAAAAATAACTGATTGGATGGGAAAATTAGTTGAAGAATCGTTTCAGCGAATAGAGAATATTATGGATTTCATGTAATTTTTAATTTCAGAATGTAACGCGAAAATCAAAAATTCAATTTAAAAAAATAATAATAATACTAGTTTTATTGTATGAATCCGAGACATGGTTATTGACAAAACTGAACGAAAATAGATTAAATGCATTAGAGCGTAAAATTTTAAGAAGCATATTTGGATCAATTAATGAAAATGGAGTGTGGAGAAGAACGTAAATTCTTTAGATCAATGATCTATACAAAGACTTGGTGCGAAAATAGATTGACATGGGCAGGCCAAGTGATTCAAATAACCCAGTAAAACGTGTCTTCACGGAGAATCCAGTAGGAAGGAGACAAGTGGGACGACAAAAGACCAGATGGTCGGATTGTGAAAAGTATCGGGGTGAGGAATTGGAAGAATAAAACAAGCGATAGGAACCAATGGCATGACATTTTCAGGCACGCCAAGACGACGAGGATTGTGCCACCAATGATGATGATGAATTGACATATTCGAGGTACTTTATTTGGAAATTAAACGTGTTTAATTTATTATTTATAATACACGTCACGGCGTGGCGGAAGTCATCTGAAATTTCATGAAGCATTGGTCATGCACATTGGGTGAAAGTTGTTTAAAGTAATAAAAAAAAGTGTATCAGTAATTATTGAAGCTATAATCCGGCTTAAAATAGCCACAATGTGGCTCTTGGCAAGGCTTTACTATTGACATTTTGACGAGAAAATAAGTCAAAGAAGGCGGGAATTCAGTGGAGCTGTCATTTTGAAGAAGACAGAGACATAGAGTATTTATTTCAGTGATCAAAGTATTTGATGTTTGGATAAATCCGAAGTGAAAATTTGAATATTATTATTTATTGTGTAATAATATGTTGTTTGTAACTAACTATTTGAAATATTTAATGTATAATGAACAATTATGAAATATATTCAACGATGTTGCTCCCAAAATAGAAATTATGAATTTTGGTGAAATTAATAACATATTAAAAATATAGTATTAGTTTTTATTCAGACGGTATAAGTGGTCTCGTATGGCAACAAAGTCTTTTCAAATTAGAGGCCATAATCATGTTTACTCATCTTGAGCAAACCTTTTCATTTCCGCATAACTACCACATCACATATCCTCTCTAATCTTCTTAGCGTATTCCATCCTCCACCTCCCTCTTCTATTCTTATCCCTCACACTTCCCTTTAATTCTAATTTCACTTACTATCCCCTCTCTTGATCAAAGTCCTCAAAATTGTTCTCCCTCCCCCTATTCTTCTTAGAACTTCCTGGTTAGTTACTGTAGCCATCCATCTGATTTTCAGCATTGTTCTACAGCACCACATTTCGAAATATTCTAGTATTATCCTTTCTGCAACTCCTATCGTCCACGTTTTGCACCTATATAACACCACACTCCATATGAACATTTTTAATGATGATATCGTAATATTCATACTTATATTAGCCGTAAGTAAATTCCTCGTATTTGCGAAAGCCTTGCTTGTCTGTGCTATCCTACTATTTATGTGTACTATACTTCAACAATCCCTAGTTATTATGCTACCCAAGTAGCAGATTCCTTAACTTCCTACAAAATATCGCTTCCCTATCTAACACCCTTTGTTATTCCACTATTTCTCTATTAATTCTCACGTTGTACTCTTCCTACAGGATCATGTTCATGCCATTTATTATCTTTTTCAAGTCTTCTTCTGACTCCGCTAATACCACAATAACGTCAGAAAACCTTATATTTTTTATTTATTCTCGTTACTTTTAGATTCCCTTTCCATATTAATTTTTAACTTTCTTCGTCGCCTGTTTATATATAAGAGCACGGGCGACAGACTGCATTCTTGTCTTACTCCTTTCTTGATTTCTGATTTATATTTTTATATAATTTATCTTAAAAGATACAACCTAATATGAAATAAAGGAAATAACTTTTGTAGAAATTTGATCGTAATTAATGAATGTAATGTCGTCAAGGACCAAGAGTTTAAATGTTTAGTGACGTTTCATTTACTGTATTAGCCATCGTCATTTTATTACAAAACAATTGCCTGTAAAATAATACTAGCTTTAGAAGTATCGAATCCGGTTTAAGAAACAATAAACTGATTAAAAAGATCAACAAAGAGTTTTTATTTAGTTAGTAGCTTAGATGTTGTCTACGAAATGTAAATTCTATAAGAATTGAATACGCATTCTGCCTATTGAAATCTGTTTACGACTCAGAGATGATGAAAGTTTTTTTTTTCATATTAAATTTTGCTGCGAATTAACACGGCTGACTTAATATTAAGAACATTAGCTGTATGTATTCGCGTAACAACATCTTTAATTATACAGCAAAGTTTTTCTTTGTCAGGCTGGTTGGGCGTGGCAGACAAAGCTTCCCACTGTAAGACCGCATTAGGACGTGTGTGCCTCATATCTGCCTGTCCATGCGGCTCGCGTAATCTCATTGCTCTGCGGCTATCCGCACTTGCTAAAGACCCCCACAATTCCCTTTTTTTAATAAAAAATATCTGCAAGGTAGATTTAAACCTATAGGATTTAGAAAACTTGCCAGTAAGATTAACATTTTCCAACCGTGAGATCGGACCTCGTTCCCAGGGAGCGGCTTAAAAGGGAACACAAACTTGTGAATTATTGTACCGATGCTTTTAATTTATGAACGACCACTTTTTACAGAAAGATTGTAATTAAGCTGGTCACAAATTTAAGAGTAGGAGACGTGACTTAGAAAAGATTATAGCATAACTTACGGTAAAATAAAGTCCTCCTTAATGGGGTGACCTCTGCGATTCTTTCCAGCAAACAATCTTATAGATACACCACCAATCTTAGTCAAAATTATTAATTAAGGTTAGTAACCCCTTCGTAAATGAATTGAATAGCTTGCGCTCTACTGTAGAAGATCAACATTAAGTTTTCAGGTGTTTTAGTTAAAATGAAAAATTATCATAAGAATGCATACATAATTTTAGTCGAGAGACATTTTTATTTTGTTAAATATGTACATAACATTGTCTTCTGAAGCTCAATTCACAAATCAATAATTATATTTAAAGTTCGTTATTACAAGCGAATATAGGCATTCTGAAATTTTCTGCAACCACCAGACCTATTAAATAAAGGATTTTAAAAGAACTCATAGGTGTATATTTTTGATATATTCTATATTTCCACCGTATGACAGGAAACTATCAAACGTATGAGAACTCAGTAAGATTGTAAGACAAGGACCCTATGGTCCAGGCAACAATTATAGAATCCTATCCACGTACGCCATTTTTTATCAATTTGTGAAGAAAGTTATCCCTACTATTCAAATTGACACGTCTTAAAAAGTTCGCTTCAAGTAGAAATCGACGCGTACGTCAACATAGTGAAAATAAACATTTCACATCTCCGTTTAATCTAAAAATTTGTTATGAAACTTCCCTATATTCTTTCCTGGAATTGATACCATGTATTTTTTTTTGGAAACACATCTTTATGTTTTCCTTTTTAATATTTTTCGTGTCTTTATTATTTAGCCTGACCACGTATCACTCCTAATTCGGAATGTGTCATGCAAGATGACAGCCCGCAGTCGACCCGCTGTAGAGCCAAAGAAAATAATAATAAGCATTATACCCTCTTGAAAATTTGAATAAAGTGAGAATTAAAAACTCGTATAACAGGTAACTACAATATTTTTTACAATAATTCAATACTTAAACTAAACAGACGTTCTCCCACCACTTGTGTTTTTTGTAAATACTTATAACAAACTGAAGTAATAAGAACAAAGATAACACAAATCGAAGAATAAACAAAAGTGAAACTAACAAACACAAGACAACATATATTTAATTTAATTCAGAAGGTTCATGTTTTATATTAACAGATAATTCTCGTTTTTAATATATACCATTTCAGAAATTAACCTTTTCTAAAAAATTATTACGTTATTCAAAATAACAGCATTATCAATGTTTTGTAATAGCTGAATGTCAAAATCTATTTCATGTTTATTATTCAAATGATGTAGTCAAAAAGAGGTATTGGGTTTAGTATACATTTTTGACTAATTTTTATTGCTATAAATCATATTACCTAAATTTATACCACAACCTGCACTATCTGTTAATAAAATACATTCGTTTCTTCTTTTATTAAGATTTTATCTCTTCGTTTGTTAAAAGGCTTTTATTTTCCTTTCTGGTTTTAACCTAAATTTTATTTCGTCCATTACATTGATTTTTGGGAATTATTCACTTTTTTTGTGTGTATGTAGGTTAAAGATCAAAGTAGTTAGGTTTTATCAACATAATTCTTTTATCTCTTTAACTGTTGTTTCATTATTGTTGTTTGATGAATGTAATGTTTCATCTTTATTGATTGCTTTGAAGTAATTTCCTACGTTATGTATGTTAATTTTATTTAGTCTGGAAGTTATGTTAATATCTATGGCCCTCATCTTTATTGTCTATGTTTGATTTATTCATTTTACATAGATTAATATACAACAACTTCTATATCAATTTCTTTTGGATAGAACTGTAGCATATTTTTTGTATTTGCGTAAATGTTTGTGTTTGAACTGTATCAATGAAAATTTCATTCCAGAATACGATTTGTGACGCCAGATGAGATTTTTAAATTTATTATGATCTTTGCACAAAAAGTTTTATTGCAAGGAGTTGGCGATACTGTGCCGTTTACCCCCACAGTGACGCAAGAAAGCAAACTGGAGAATTCCCCTGACTCCCCACTTCATCAGCACAGCATATGAGCTTGTTTATTTTTTTAAGCCAGTGGTCAATTAATGGCTGCTGCCCAGAACCCTTCATCCCTCTACCCACACCCAAACTTCCACCATTCCCCGTACCCACCTTTTTCCTCCCTCTGCGAAACTCACCCGCTCCAACGTAAAAACGGCTTAAAATAAACATTGCTTCCAGTTAGGGCTACTTAAAATGAGAATACGTTTGATTAGGCAATGTGGCACACTCGAAATCAAGTGGCTAGGGCTGCACCGAGCGTTAAATTAGGAAAGGCGGACAGACACACAAAAAAGAAGCGGAGCAGGCAGGGAGGGGCGTTCGTGGTTAATTAAAACATCGCAAAAGAAAATATTGAATGGTATAACCCGTGTAACGTGACAAAATATCTTGTGCACGTGGGGCTGTACAAATGTTTAATGAACGGTTTATGCGGAACTGTTTAAAGAGGGTTTTTTTTTCAAAAAGAGAGAAAGAGACATCGAAATAAGAGGTGAAGGAGACTCGACGACGATTCCCTAATGCATAAGGAGAGACAGAGAGAGAGGTTATTTAATTACGGGACTGGTTTTCTCTGTGTCGAGGCTTAGAGAGCGCTAATTGGATCAGCTAAAGTCTGCAGGTGAGGCAAGATGTAAATATACCATTAATGCAATGGTCGGTCTCGGTCAGATGGAAAATTAAGAAAAACTAACAAGTCAAATATTTATAAATACTTAGCACAAAATATCTTAAATTAGTCTCCCGATCACATTGATCACAATTGAATATCAAAAAGCTATCAACCTTGTGTCACCTTACCCTTCATTAAGAAATAAAATATGTAGAAATAATATATATTGGCTTAAGAAATTTTGTTTCTTTGTTTTTTTATATTTTAAACAGTGTATGGATTTTTAAAGATGTTAAATTGATAGTTTTCAATCATGAAATGTTTATTTTACTGAAAAAAACATGTCTAATTGTCATATATTTACCTACATAACGAAAAAATCATTATAAATGAATTGAAAGGAACATTGATGACTGTTGTAAGTTACATTCACTGTGTTAAAGTTATTGAGAAACTGATTGCTATTATTAAGTTAAATGCAATCAGAAAATGAAGTGAAATTCTGATTTTAGATTTATTGTTGCTTCCCATTAGTCCTCGGTTGAGGAAATAGTACACGTCATACATTACAAGTAACAAAAAATTATGAGAAAAAAAATAAAGTAACATAATTAACTACAAATAATCTTTAAATAAATAACTACAATTAACAGGATATAGTCTTAAATCATTGGAAACACTACGCGCACAGTAGAGAGCACGAACACACACATACGGTAGGCACTTCTTGGAGCTGCACGACGAATAATCTGACCTTCAGGAGATATATTAAACAACCCAACAAAAGAGTAGAAAAATTTAAGGTTATGTAATGGGTAATTTTACAGAGCAACACATCCACGTTTTTCTTTCAAGACTGTACTGAGCAAAGTAAAGATATCATTTTAAATAAAGTATCAATTAATATAAATTGTTACTTATTATTTGTAAATGTAACTGTCGCATAGGATGAAGAAAATTGCCGAGTCTGGCTCCGGGGTCCTATAACGCCCAGACAATTATGACTCCCCTGTCCAATAAAACGACTCTTTCTCATAAATAAGACATCTAAGATGTGATTATAACGCATCGTTGTGAGTGTATCACATCATTTAATGGGACAAAATGGAGAGGTAGTTTGCGTCGTCTTGCATCGTCAAGCTGTCATGTATGCATTATCTGGGAAGAGAAGCGGACTTCTTTTCTTAATGGCCAGCTCGGCCCATTAACGAGAACAGGGCTTGTTAATATACAGCTGTTAGCGATTCCTCATCACAATGGCCCGCTGGACCAGAGTCGTAATCAAAATTAATTAGACGTGTGACAACGGACGACCATTGTTTAGAAGAGGAGCTCGCCCTCTCATCCTGAATTAAAATAGTTTGCAAAGTGCCCAACTCAAATATGTGCTCGTTTAACAAGTTGGAACTAATTATAAAATTGCCGTGTTTCAGCTGATATTTCCCGTTCAGAGCCTCGCTCAGCTAGCCATTATTCCGACGACGTCATTGTTCCGTCTGTTTACCCTGTTAATTATATTCATATGTTAGCTATATTTGTTGGGATATACAATGCCTGCTCGTGCAACTTATTGAATCAAATTTAATTACATCGGTATTGTTTGTTCCGGCAAGATGTATAAAACAGCGACATCCTTTGATGCTTATTGTGTCCATACATACATACATACCATTAATTAAATACGTCATAATCGTATTTGATTTCATGATGGCAAATATGGGATTCTAGCACGCATTCCTTATTTATTAAATGCTATACAAGGGTAGAGGATAACAATTAATTTGTCTCTTTAAGAGTACTACGAATTTAAGAGCACAACTCGACAACAATTTACTTGAAACTGAGATACTCTCATTAAAAGGGATTATTGACGAATAGTTATCTATTTGCTCAGAACCATTGATTAATTTAATTACTTTGATTCAGCAAAAAATACTGTTGATGCATCCAAATCAAACGCCAAACACTTTATATTAATATTTTTTAATTACTTAAAATTATTTATCTCTAAACACAAAACGTAATTCAATGACAAACTTTACAATTAAAATATTGCTTATTTGTTTTATATTCTTTATACAGATTCAAAGGGCTGAGCAAATTGCAACAAACCTTGGTACACATGATCTTAAACTCTCGATGTGAAAGACTCGGGTTAGTATTGGTGACAAGCCGAAAAAAGAAGAAACGCGGAAGAAATTAATGAAAAATAGCCAGTGCTGAAAAGTCAGTGACGTCACCATGCTATGAGAGATACAAGGTAACACGGTATGTTTAATTACTCACAATACGGCGACTATTTGTTTAAAGTGTTCTACTCCCACATTTGATCAATTATATTCCGCGAAATACGAACACACAGAAGAATTGTGATAAATAATAGGAAAGACTTGTTAAACTACGTAAGTTGTATGTTTCCGTTTTGTTTCGAACCGCCTTATAACGTGACATATTTCACGTTAGCACGGCTGATTTCAAACTCGGCTTTATAAAAGACCTTAGGTAAATTATTACAACAATAATAAGTTAAAAGATATGTTGTCAGTTGCAAAGAATGAGAGTTCTTGAGTATTTTAGATTGTCGGCTTTTAATTTTGTATTTAATAATTTTTTAATACAAAAAATTTCAACCATTAAAATTAATAAATTTTATTGTAAATATGAATTCATCTGGGTCAAATGAAGCCACGACGTTTCGATGGGATACTCAGCCATCTTTCTCAAGTGAAAAGCGTCGTGGCTTGTGCTTCATTTGACCCGGGTGGAAACCCAAGGAAAATTTATGCATAATATAAACAGGAAAAATCTTCGCTATTTGACATAATTTCAAATAATCAACGACACTCCACATCATTAATATTTTTTCTTTCGAAGAGCTTGTAGATTTCATTGTGTTTTATATTTGCCTTATAAAGTTAAACATAACTCATAATTTAGTATTCAAATCTTCTACGGGTGCAGGATTTAAAATTTTGAGCTATGCAACACGTTTTCAATAAATTGACACTATGACAAATTTCGTGTTTTATAGAAACGCTTTTTAGTTAAACTCCAAGACAGGAGTTAAACAAGGGGTAATTTTTTATACTTCCTTAAGGTACAGGAGTATTCGACGCAGGTATTTATGACTAGTCTAGTATATGTATATAATACATAGTGCGTGATACATTGGAGTATGTATATAAATTAATCATAACGTAGTAACGCTAACATTTTTGTACCTATTTTGGACAGAAAATTTGTGCGTCCCTATTTTTAGTTTAGTCTACTTAAACTTATAATTGTTATTTACTGTAAAATGTTGAAATTTTTATATAAGGCCGAATGCTATATATTGAATATTATATATGACGTTTACCTGTTCTATAATACATCGTAAAAATACATTTCTTTCTATTACATCTCAATACAATTATATTATTTAAATGAAACGAAAGCGTTAAATAAAACAATTAGAATATATCAATTGAATTTTAGGATATTAATCGTAATTTTAGTAGTTATGTTTTATGAGTAACATACTGAAGTATATTAGCAGCAGAATAAAATAATATCACGGATTGCTTTAATTTAATTTGAGAAAACCGTTTAATTTATTTTGTCATCAATATAATATGTTTTGTAAAAAAGTAACCTTTACATTCACTAATTCTTTCCTTTCTGAAGGAAAGACACCAAACTAGTACATATAAGCGCAATATTTCAATACCGTCATTCTTGTTAACATAGGAACGTTGAAAATAGTAATAAATATAAGTAGTTTGGGGTATATATAAGCTTATCGAAGGGGGAAATTGGTGTTCGAAACTAACACTTGTCAGAAAGCGTCTCTGTATCATAATCTAGGCTACCTTCCCTCCTGGGATATTTGCTTAGCTACAAGCTTTCTCCTAGCATTTCCTGCAGCTACCATTGTTATTTTTGCGCATTTCAGCTCTGGGTATGAATATCAATTCTTCGGCGGAGTGCTCCAGGGTACGGACTACATGTAACAGTGCTCTCAAATTAGTTCAATAAGAAGGAGTCCACGCGTCCTCATCATTATCTTGAGCTAGGGGGCGCCATCAGAGCAGGTACGGCGGAACCCATCAGCTGGGTCCAAATAACAAGAGCACCTGGGCACCGTGGTTTCGTCCAGTTCTCCGCTCGTCTCAGAGCGCCATATGAATCATGAAAAAAGAAATATTCCACTTGTAATTTAGAAACGCTCTTCACGGTTATTCTTCGAAAACAAATGGCGCGATTTGTAGGAACCGTCACACGAAGACATTCCCTAAAGTTAAATACAGCTACAGTTTAAACCAGAAAATTAATATATTTACTATCTGTAAATAAATACATTGTTTATTTAGATCATCATCGCAAAATTGCTTCTTTCCAGAAATGAGTAGGATAAATGCAAAAAATTGTGACCACCAACATGCGTGATAGCGTTAAACGAGTG
Source organism: Eucriotettix oculatus (assembly GCA_034510155.1). Classification (NCBI taxonomy): domain Eukaryota; kingdom Metazoa; phylum Arthropoda; class Insecta; order Orthoptera; family Tetrigidae; genus Eucriotettix; species Eucriotettix oculatus. Next base: position 51,489,181 of record CM067381.1, read on the forward strand.
ATTGGCAAACATTTCCAAAGATATGGGCAGTCGAGCAACGATATTCTCGATTGGGTTTGCTAGTCACTTGTAATTGCAAACCACAACAGAATGTGAAATTTGGTGGTACGAAATCAAAGCCGGGCGGCTTGAGATAAGTTGAAGAAGGTTAAAGACAGGGTAATAAAAATTAAACAAGTTAGCATCGGTTTTCAAATCATTGATATTCTGGGAAACCTTGAATTTTGCGAGACCCCAAAACATTCATGAAGCGGGGAATGAATCCCCCCAAAAACGAAAGCAACGATATGCTCTTATTGAATGGGATCGGGTCCGCCTCTAAAGGAAATCTAAAGAAATAGTGGGGAAAATTTTTTCAAACTGAGGAAAAGTGGTTCCTGGGTATTAAGAATTAAGGAGTGAACACTAACCAGTGATTAAGAGTGGACATTGAGAGTGAACAGTAAGCAGTGGCCATTAAGAAGGGGGCATTAAACAGTTATCAATTGGAAAGTAACAGATTGAAGTTTGCAATTTGATGTGAATTTTTGTATAATGAGCGGAATGCTTGCTCTTGTCCGTGGCGAAAAAGGAAAAAGTTTAATAAGACGATCCCAGTAATAGATCTCATGCCACTAGTTTATAAGATTTTTAATGATTGTAGATAAAGAGGCCGGCTTTGGAAATTAAAGTGGATTCATTTATTTTTTATTGTAAATTTACTGTTGAGTAAAGGAATTTTTCATTTTATACAATAACTGTTATAATAAGTAGTAAAACCTCACTTGTTCATCTCACACTCCACAACAGACACAAAAAAATACAATATTTTGTAAACTATAAGCTCATTTATTTTCTCTCAGAGGTAATTTTGGGATACTGACAACATTTAAAAACAGAAACTGTTAACGTCTGACACAGAACTATTCAATTTAAAATGATTCACATTATCATTAATTTCTCCTCCTTCTTCTATCTTCATAAAAAAATGGTAAGGTAATACCAGAGACAAATCAATTACCATTATCTTTGTATTCCTCAGACATTATCACACCCGAAATAACGAAGTAAAGGACTATTTTTAACTCCCATAAAACGTCGTCTATTACCAACGACCTGACGAATTGCTTGAAAACGTAATGAAAAATCTAGGGTATCAGTCACAAGTCCGTTTCATTTTTTACTCAGTAATTTAACTGAATGTAAGGTCTGTTAAAGTAAAAGTGAAGAATCATACATCAGATAAAGATCAAATTTATGGCGTATCTATAGTTAGTTTTCCTCAGGTTAATGTAGCAGAGTTCCAAATTTCGTACCCTTGTAATTTAAATGGGCCATTAACTATCGCAGAGATCAAAATGAAATAAATCATTTGACTACCGTGAATACGCTACAGAGGCCAAGACGGGATGTTAAGGTTGCTGCTTAAGGCGTCGGAATGTCCCGAATGTTTTTGAGTCTGTAGGATAGTACAATCGGAACAAACAAATTTAACTTCTCCTTAATATTTTTGTGTCAGTATACCTTAACTTTTGAAAATAAGATCGTCAACATTAGATAGCAATTTACTTTATCAAGAGATCAAGATGAAACGTACGACAGTAGTCTCCTTTTGGGGGCTTCGATTTGATAGTAGTCTTGTTTACTGTCACTGTATTAAATCTATAATAATTAAATACCTTAATCTCTCAATATTAAAAGACATAAACTATGGTAAAACCTTCTATGATGTCGATAAATTATTTAAATATGTATAGAATTTTGCAAATTGCAAATGTTTTTAAAAATTATAATATTGTTTGTTAGGATGAATATGGCAAAAGTTTTATAGCCGAAAGGTCCTTGGTCTGATTAATGAATAATTAAATATATGTATATATAAATGGAGCATTAAATTACTTACTGAAACTTATTAAAAACATAGGGGTATAATATATTAATTAAGTAATTTTTAACATTTTTGATTCACAGGTAAATCGTCTAAGAACGAAGAAATATTTCTTGAAAAATTGAAAATACTATAGTAACGTGTTCAGAGAAAATGAATTAATTTAGAATATGTTACGCCCCACAAATTTAGGAACTTCCACAGTTTTTCAAAGAAAAAATTTATACAGTTAAGGATAGCATCATGCCAATTTTATTTATTAATTTTTAATGAACTATGTATATTTACATGAATAAATTTTTGTAGGAAAAACTGAGGAGGTCCCTAAAGCTGGGGGCGAAACGTATTCCAATTAAAAATGTTCCTTTTCTTGCTTTTGGCCACTCCGTGTGTTTTATTTGTAATATTAAGTCAGATAAAATAATTCATTTATTTATAAAATAAACTATTTAAAACCATTTCGTTTGGGTTCAGCGTCTGGTACGACAAACTGTTACATAGTGAAATGAATAAATATTTTCATTGTCTAAGGTTGTATTATTATATGTACTATCAGCAACTGTAAAAATTGGTTTGTCTTCTTCTCTTAAAAACAAATATATTGCCTCTGACAACTCAACCAGGAAAGTTTAAATATCAGGCAAGAAACGAGACAGTATATTTTAACATTGTTGTGAAATCTGGTGAAGAGAAATGTTAAATAGGATTCAAAATATTAAGGGATAAGATTCTTTACAAAGTTTCAGGTAATGCTTCATTTGTGAATAAAAACCCCTTCATTAGATAGTGATCTCTTTGAGATGGTTACAAAAAGCGAATACAAAAGTATTCACTTTGGCACAGTTATACAATCAGATACACGGAAAGCGCTGTTCAAGTATTCGCTTTGAAACCGATTGAACAATCGAATGGCTTCAATCCGTGTAAAAAAAAGGCAGTCTCTTTGTGTACCGGATCGAATTTTGCAACGATACTTTGCAAATAAGTAGCGACGAAAGAATTCGAATAATGGTAAACTCCGAGCAATATTTAGAACTTTTAAAACACTTTTATATATTGTAAGCAATCCGAGATCGAAGCATGTTACTTATTCAGTTATTCAATGAATTATTATTGAAAACGAAAATTAAATATTATTTATTTGATCGTGATTTTAGAAACGGATTTTAGTTTTGAGAAAAGATGCTCACGTTAGATATCGTGTTAAATTAACGTTGCTTAATGTGCCTAATCAACGCATTAACCGGTTTATTAAATTACATAGGAGTATAGGTTGTCAATTGTGTAATTCTTGAAACCAAACCGCTACACGAATTCTATTTCATGAAACTTAGTAGTGGACCCTATAGAAAATATGAGCTTGAAGGGCGTGGAATTGATCATCAACTATAGATAATTAGTATATAACGTTTAAATAATATTTTGGGAATGTGACATAAAGTATATATTTAAAGAAGATTTATTTTAATACAAATATAATTCTGCGAAATCATTAATCAAGTAAAATAAGAATAAAATTTTTTTCTTTTTATTTTACTTTCTTAATATGCAATTATAATATAATAAGTAATAATTTTATATTAAGTAGAAATTATACCGCATTTCTTATAATATACATATCATTAGTATTTTAATCTTCAATTTTTTTTAGTTTATGTCTTTGGGACAATGAAAATTTCAAACATTTATAAGAAAAATAAACTATAAATTGATTACTACAATTCTTGTGCATTAATTTGTCGATTTTTATTATAGGTTTAATAATATTTTAAAATACGTAAGCAGTTTAAGAAAAATTTGAGTTTAAATGATAGTCAAGAAACGAGACATTATATTTTAACACCGTTGTTAAATCTGGTGAAGAGAAATGTGAAAATGGGTTGGCGAGCGTAATGTCACAGTATATATTATGTATATAATAACTTTGCATGTGAGTTTCAATTGACGAATTCCACTTCAATCCACTTGCATTACATTCACATTTAATCAATTTACATAATTCCGTTCTTCACAGTGTTCCTAACATTAGGTTGTGAAGAGTTTGATTAGAAGATTGTAGGTGAGGCTTGCTTTGGTTACAGGAATGGAGGGATGTCGAATCGGCCCTTGAGCGTCGACTCGGATTAGTTCAGTGGTAGAGTGTCCGCCCGGAAAGCGTGAGGTCCCTGGTTCGGTCGACATTTTTTAATTATTTTCTTTCTTCTAAATTAGCTATAAGATATTAATGAGCTTGAATTGAAGAATTCCAATTCCTATAATTTGTATATTATTTTAGTCCAATTTTTTGTCAAGTATAATGCAGCTAACTCTGTGAATATGAGACAAATATATCATTCAATCTGCTTTAATTTATGGGCTGACATTACTTAAAAATTTTCTGACAATTGGCTCGATTGTGAGCGGAAAGAAGAGGTACAATCAGAGGGATAAATAGGATGGAGAATTTTAACAGGGTACACGGGATCTTTGGAAAAGAAGTTCTGGGAGAACTGAAGACCCTACTACCCGATATAAGGTAAAATAGTCCCCCTGATGGACACACGACAACGCCACCACTCAACGCTCGTGTGTCAAGAAACGTCCGTTTTTGTATCCATTCTTATCAAGGTCTCAGAAGAAAATTAAGTTTCATTGAATATTGCACAATATGATTATAGTAGAGATTTTATTACTCAGCTACGACATATCAAAATCAGTTATTTCCTTAAGGTATTTAATCCATACTAAACTAAAAGTATTTTAATGCTGGTACGACGAAGTTATTTCACTTGTGTGGAATTTTTTTTTGTGGGTAACAGACTACATGAGGGTGATCCTGAAACAGGCAACTCCCCTTTAATAGCATAGGAAGGGAATTGAAAAAGGGGGGATGCGGAAGGTAGAGCAAGGTAGCCCAGGTTTAACTAGGGCCCCCGGGCTATGGTTTAAGGATCCTACCCGGTGTTTCACCTAAAGAGATGCAGGGAAAACCCTAGAAAACCTGCATCAGGTAGGTCGGGCATTGGGTACTATTCTCACGCCCTTCCGAATGACGGGAGACGAGTTTGCTGTGGGGTCGCAGCATTCACTTCTCCGTGTCTCCACCAATTTCGGGAGGCAATTGGCCGACTGATCCAATGGGATCAGCGGACAACTCTTGCCATATGCCTAAGGTCTTTGACCCCAGTACATATACCTCCTAAAATAGGTCTCGGCATATGAGAACTTTGATAAAAAATACCCAGAGAGAGTGCGAGACATCCCCGACATGATCAGGTAAGCCCCGCAGTCACTCTGGGCTGAAGCGTCTACGAGAAACTCCCGCAGCTCCTCCCTTGTGTGGAAATTTGTGCCAAAGGACTTAGATAACAAAATTAATTAAAAAACCTGCGAGATTAGTTCAAAGTTAATAAATATTATAAAATATACCCTAGCAATGATTAAATTATTATTTAATTATTAAGATATTGGTTTATAGATAAATGAAATACCGACATTTCCAGTTGATCCCAAACATATTTTCTTAGAACAATAAAAAACTAATGTTCCAATACAGTTGACATCGTTTCTGTATCCGTTTACAATCAGCCAGCGATGTACCTCTTCTGTTTAATAGTATCAAAGATATCCCCGGACTTCAAAGATAATCACATCTCCGCCGATAATTAACGTAGGCACAAAACTCTTAGTACTAAATATTAAATGTTTTTGAATGTGACAATTACAGATCCGTCACATCTAAACAGAGATTTAAAATATTCTTGCTTTCTGTTAATAAAATTTACTTAATAATTAAGATCATAAAATTTTGTTCATGTACTACGAAGCCCAGTAATTAACGTGTTGTTATAAGCACAGTGATAAGTATTATTTTACAGTCCTTGTATGAGGTTGTCGTATATTAAAATATATTGAAATATTATGCAACGTCTTACGTCCATATACCAGACAGTATATAGGAATTATGGTTACCAATTAAGGAGGAGAAGGTAAGGAATTCATAAATTAAGGAAGGTCCAAATACTAGTCAAAAGTTATCACTTCTGCGCCACGCTAGATAAAATTAGCTGAATTATTTCAAGAAAAATTCGTACAATTAGTTTGATATGCTGGGTTCGGTGTCGGTCAAGCACAACACCCCGAGTTTCAATGTTCGTGAGTGCAACCCTACGGGAGATGAGTTACGAGTGAAGAGTTACTTCTTCCGCTTAGACTGCGCATAACAATATCTCGCCGCTTCCCATCCTGAGTAACCTAATTTCACTTAGGATTTGAAATGTTCCGAACACGAGGCGTTATTAAAAAGCCCCGTTTGTCGCGATCCCTCTAAAGAGCAGAGGAAGACGCGAGGTTCACGGGTCAGTTTCCTCGCTTTAATGATGCGGTTCATTAAAATGCAACCCCCTCGAGGGATGTGCGTCTGAATGGATCGTTCGCTGTACGCACGGATGATAATGCTGTCTTGCCACTAATTGTCAGGCGTGTCGTGAGGATCGCGGAAGGCGTTAACACCTCTGGTCATTGTCACTCGTCAACAATGCCTCAATTCATTCTCCCGGGCTGCGATATCATTTGCAAATAAAGAAATTGACAACACTTGCAACTGCTGAAGAAAACTCTGCTGTGACAGTGGAACACCACGCTCGATCCAAATTATGGGAAATCATAATTTGTCTCCTCTAACAGGTCCATACGGTAAAAAATTATCAATATGAACTCTGAGGTCTATCGCACGAAACGTCAAATTATTCCCTATTTGAATATATATTACAACAGTTGCTTTGGAAACGGGAGTTTCGTGGGCTGCTGGCGATTTTCAATGTGTAATGCATTAAAATTAACAGATTAAATAACTATTATAATCATCAAAAATTACTTAACTAGTCACGATTGTCCCGTCACTAAGCAGTTGACGTCAGTCGCTCTAACTGTCGGAATGCACCTGCATAAAGTAATATAATCGGAATTAGTATCTTAATAAATTAATGAAAAAACACTGTAACATATAGATAATTTAAAAAAAGCACTCATACGTATAAAATTCCTATGCTTCAATATAAATTTCAGTTCAGGCATGGGGCTATGAACTACGAAGATTATTTTTATGTTAAAATGTTAATAGCCTAAAACATTTTCTGACTAAGCTGAACCACGAAGGTTAAGACAACTCTGAATATGGATAATATTGTATATTCTATTTTGTGATATAATTTTTTCTGTTAATTTTTCCCGTGTCTCTCCTCGCCTTTATAAGGGAACTCGGGATGGAACGGGACAGCGGAGTATAAAGGAATACCCCATTTTTTATTGGATAGTGCTGGAGGATATTTAATAGGGGTGGAACATTTTAACTCGTAAATGGTGCTGACTTGACCTGCTCCTTGTGAATGAAGTCTTGTTTTGGCGTCTTACCTCTGCGACTTTATAATTTTTGCAGTATTTTGGCAGAAAGTAAGCTTGAGAACTCCTAGCTTTTAACTGTTTAATGATATATGTTCGTAAACTATGTGTCTTAAGCTGCATGTAAGTTACGTAAAAGGTTTAAATCTACTTAGTGGAAACTTTTAAACTGAAACTTGCGTGAGGTGCGGAACGGGATACTACTGTCTGAGGCAAATTGTAATGTCTTCCTCGAGGAAAAAAAGGAAAAACAGGCAGATTCACCTTATAAAAATAAGTTACTGTATGGTTAAGAAAAAGAAGGAAGAGAAAAAAGGTGAAAATGTTAGCGAAGACTGCTCAGTTGCAAAGAAAATATTTTTGCGGAAAGAAAAATTAATAAACGAATCAAACAGGTGCTAAGAGTTTTCTTCAATGGGGCAAAACTGAAAATTCGTTATTTAAATTTATTCTTTTAAGTTATATTGATATTATATTAAGAAAAGATTGAATAAACTAATGTTTTATATTTTCATAAATTGATTTTTATTTTTCCATAATTTTATAAAAAATTAAAGAAGTGCCCTGACTTCCCCTACTTTTAAAATTCGATAAATAGTGAACGTGAAATGTGTGAATAAGTAAGCAATGCAAAGGCAGGGTTTTTGGCCGTTCCCTGTCTTCGTGGAAACTGCGCAGTATTCTTTCCACAGTTTTGCACGTGCGTGGGGGAGAGGACACCTGACCGCACGTGTGAATCTTTATGCAAGGGGCGGCCAACCCGGACCAGGACACGGACACAAAGTACTACACCACACTGTGTTCTTTATTAAATTTCGTTCCGCGAGGAAAATTAATGTTCTCTTACTTGTTATTTCGCGAAACCAAATTACAGACTACGGGGGGCTCCCGCAAACGGACTTTGTTTCATTAAAAACAAATCTGATTTTTTTATATTACTAACAAGGAAAACTCCGGCTACATACAAAGTAGTTATGCTAGTTGTAATCGAATTTTTTTAATGAGTTCAGTTTTTTCCCCTCTGAGTCATTTTTCTGTTCACGGATGCAGACGATCCTCTCAGTTTAGCGCGGGGCGCTTCAAATAAATATAAAAAGTCGGCCGACTGGGAGGTGGACCTCCTTTTTTTTAAAAAAAAATATATATTCGCGCGGCGTAATTTAGGGTTCGGAGACACGCCTTTGAGCTTGTTTACTTCGTTAAGTATTTCTAAATAATAAATGAAATAATTTTTAAAATGGATTACGCGTAGGCAGCACGGGCGACGGACGATTCGGGGGTGTACGCCCCTATGCGACAACCCTCTTTCACATGAGGGTCTCATTAAAGTAAGGACCTTTTGCACCCCTCCCCGGCATCAGGAAATTCTAATTGGACAGACATTCTGGACCGCGTCTGTCTCGGAGCTCCGGTGTTTAAATTGTGTTACTTCCGCTTCGTTTGTCGACGTAATCTGGGCGCAAATATGGGTAAGGACTTCGCTGTCCTTCGCGTTCCATTTCCCCTCGCTGTTGAGGACTACGGGAAAACATTTGCCCCAAAATTAGCTTTCGTACCCAACACTTATAGGCATGTACGATTCTCTAAATAAGGCAATCTAGTAAAACGAACATCTTAAATTCCTTTATTCTTATTCAGATATATAGATAGCAAATGTTGTGGAATAGAAAATAACCTACTAAGAGGAAGATATGGTTTTCTACTTGACTATCACATATAAAAGTTTGGAAAAACTCCTCAAAGTAATCTTAATAAAAATAAAGTTTAAATAAGGCCACAAACAGACAAAAAAAATAGTGAATCATAAAAAACTATAATTTTAAATTAACTACATGTTTCGGTGCTGATCTGGATTCTCTTCAGATTGAACTAAATGACCATGCACAAAAATTACTCTGCTGCCATACTTTAATATCTTTGGAATGTAATAAATATGCAGATGATTTTAAATTGTAGTTCGTTATGTTTCACTAATTTTTTGTCGTTTTTTACCTTATTTAAACTTTAATTTAAACTTACAGACATTAATATTATATTTAATATAAACAGCAGGCTATATTTAAAAAATGTAATGGATATTATAAATATTTATAGCTTCTTCACTCACAAAATTACACAATTTTTTTCATTGTTTAATGCAATGTTTAAATATGTTTTTTTCCCACAATTATCTTCCTTAATCAAACGTTTACGTAGTACCATCAAAAAAGAATATTTAATTTCACTTAATAACTTTCGTAGTAATCTTACAAGTAATCTGATACAATTAATTTTTATAGCATTATTTAAATATGCTATCATTAATATATTATCAGAAAATCTTTCTACTGTTTAGTTGTGTCCTTACCCGCCGCCCTATAATTATCATGTCCCGTATCAACTGAAATATTAAAAATAAATTGCGTGATTTGGAATGAATTATTTTTAAATGAAACTTCTATAGAATTAATGTCTTATAATATTAGCTTTAAACTTACTTTAAATGAAATATTTGTGTACAAAGCTACAGAAAATTTTAACAAATATACAGTAATATCAAGAACTTAGAATTCTCGAAAGAACATTCGTTCCTCTCAATAAGAGATAGAAAAGTTTAAATTCATAAAATAATTTTAAAAGTATTATACAAACAAATAAGACTGTGTTATTCGCATTAATAAATTAAACAAAACTATATTTACATTGTATTTATTCCCATATGTCTCCTAGCCTTTATAGGGGAACTCGGAATGGAATGGGACAGCGGCATACAACGCGAAACCGTTTTTTCAATTACGCTTGTCACCTAAATTTTATGAATTTGTTTTAATGTGATATTGTAGCAGTTCTGCTGTTTCGCTGCACGGAAATTACATTTCCTTCGGAATTCACATACAACTCCCCCCCTCCAGAAATATTACAAATTAAAATGATATGAACCACAAATTATATCGGCTGCTAATTGCGGAAATAATGAAATAATTCATTTTGTAGAAAAAAAAGCGCGTTCCTTCGTAATAACGCGTAATATAAACACAATTATTATTAATTATTTGTTTAATTAATTTTTTTTCATTTGAGAACTTGATGAGGAGGGTGAGTATGTATTTTCCACATTTTCATTTTTCGCGTCATTTGCAGGATACATTAAGCAATCAAATGTTATTTTCCAGTCAATTGCAGTAAATAAACGACGATGAGGAGAATAAGCGACAGTGTACTATTTTTAAAAAAGCGTTGCTGTAAAATTAATTTTTCCGGCAGCATAGTTGTTTCCATTAAGATTTTCACAGAAGCATCCTACAAAAGTCGTAATTTTCAAGTGTAATTATTAAAAGATTTTAACATAAATTCAACGCAGCTAATAAAATGCTTTTGGACACACTGAAATTTTACAACTGACTATAAATTTAGTTTCTAAAAAATTAGTTATTGTTGAAACACTATATCTGAAAATATCTTGAAACCCTGTGTTCTCCATTTTAATACTTTGTTACACTATTAATAAACAAAGTTAATTCAACCAAAATATAGAATTATCTTGATCACGTTGAACGTCTGGAGAATCAAGATTAGAATTTTTATCCATAAGAATGTTCACTCAAAGATACACCAAAAATATATAGTCATAAGAAAATTATGCCTTATTAAACATTGCAATTTATTGGCAGTATGTATCACTTGTCGTACGTATAAAAACGAAGACTATATCCACGTAAAACTGAAATATATATGATTCTTTTTTAAAAAAAATTTAGAGAAGAATATAAATTGAAAACATACCTTTGTTTCATTGTACTTAATTGTAAGCAAAATAATGTATACATATGATTCCGTTATGAAAGAGGTCGCTAATTACCTCTTATGCGACTTAAGATAAATCTAATATATAAAAAAGGAAATAAAGATTGGGATTTATTTAGTAATATAACAAAATTAAAATATTTAATCACATTTAAGTTCTGTGCACTTTGATTCTATCGGTCGGCAGAAGCAATTTTTTAAATAATCTATAATATTATTGAACTGTTTTTAATTTATTAATATTTCTTTACCTTAGAGAATGTTTCGTAAATTTGGTTTATTTTTTATAGTGTAATAATACTATTCAAAATCAAAATTACTTAAACTTTAAATATTTCCGGCTGTTTGTTATCAGAAACAAAACGTTGATGACATCATAATGTGTCAGTCACGCAAACAAAATTTCTTTCTTTTAGGGTTCAAAATTGTTCTTTTGATTGCAAACAAATAATTTAGTAAATCTTCTAATGAATAAAGTTTACATATAATATATTGAACAAAATTACACAATACAAAATTTAAGAACAATTTTTACGAATTTATAAAACAATAATAATACAATTTCACTACTCAATCGTCTCCAAAAAATAATTATTTCTGCCCATCTTTCCGTAACCAATAGTTTCCTTCATATTTTCCATTCAGCATTTTTTAATTCATATAAATCTTCTAATGAATAAAGTTTACATACAATATATTGAACAAAATTACACAATACAAAAATTTAAGAAGAACAATTTCTACGAATTTATGAAACAATAATAATACAATCTTACTACTCAATCGCCTCCAAAAAAAATAACCAATAGTTTCCTTCATATTTTCCATTCAGCATTTTTTAATTCATATAAAAAGTTTTATCTTTACCATTATCAGTTGGTATTATAATTGATTCTAGTACATACAATATTAAAATAATGAATTAAAAGTAGTGTATAGAATTAACATGTAGAAATGGAGGTAAGTTAATGCATGGGTTAACCTAATTTAGCTTATGGGTTTCCATTCAGCATGAAAATATTCTCATCTCCAGCTAACAGGCCATTATCTAGAGATGAATCCTCACCTCTTACCTTCTACCTCGTACTAGGCAAAGACATTGATTTCTATTTGTAGTCATACTACAATATCCACATATATTTTATCACTTTTATAATTTACAAGCCATTTTATAGGCCCAGAAATAGAGCACATCGTAATTTCCAGGTTGCATAACGATCAGGCGCTTTAGTTATAAGACGGTCGAGACTTCGATAGTTCAATAATTGTTATAATTTATACTTAATTTTTCTATTTGATTGAAAGGATGTTTATGACAGGCTTATCTTATTTTTGTAAATATTAGATTTACAAGTTTCTTTGAAGGATAATATTCATTCTATGCCGAGTGGGTTTATTTAACAGAGCATCATGTTGTTACACAAATCAGTTTCGTTAACACAATGCAAGCTGGCCAGGATAATTAAACGTCCCCGGCTATAACTTCGTCACAAAACATCTGGCGCGTATTAACAATCACGGCGCGCGACATGTTGAATGTTCTTCTGTGTGACAATTAGAACTGTCCGGTCTAGGTGAGGCTTGGCGAGCCGTTATGAATTCACGTGGCAATGGAGGGCTCCGTGTTTGCTGATTGCAGTGTGTTGTTTGCGGAGGATGCAATAACATGCAAAACAGCGAACCCTGCGGGCCCACGACGCAGATATTAAAATATAGCTAGCTCTTCACGTAACTGCACTCGTCGCGAAACAGCTGTTGAGATGTGCGAGTGGGGATTACCTTTCACATTTCTGACAGTTGTTTGCATTAACGTGACACCTCAAGGCAGTCCCTCTCAGGCATGGTATTAAAACAAGTGTCGTACAATTAACAGGAGACCTTTACACGTGCTGTCTGCTTCGAACCATTAATTCCCCATTATCACTTAATCATTACAGTCTGATGAGAATAGAATAATCCACATCGCCAGATAAAATGGTGTGGCCCATATTATATTAACAAAATTTAATCCAATTTTCAAAAAGCCTGACGGGACGGTATCGTGCTCTATCTGTATATAAAAAATTATGCGACTAATTTAATTCGTTTATTGAATATATTTCACGAATTTTAATTCTCCAATAAAATCTCCAATCAGTCCTATAAAATTCAAAGAAAATACTTCAGATTAATAGAGAGAATAATTCCCTAAACAGATCCACATTACTCTTTTCCTGGTTTGTCTTAGGCTTTCCACTTCCATGCAATTAGTTACATTTAATCGTTTTCAAAATGCATGAAATCACCTCATTTCGAGTATAATTGCACTGCGCGGCTTGTATGACTAGAAAGATCTTATGATCTTTAAGGTATAAAACAGCCTATCAAAAACAGATATTTACAAATTTACTAAGTTTACAAAACGGTCTTACACCCCTTTTGCGATGTCTTCTGATTTGAAATATTTTAACATTCCAAAATGTAAAATCCGTCTAAATCGTTTGATTCAGAAAAAAACTACTTGTTTAATGGAATTATTGGCAGTACAATTATATTATGTAAAGTCCTGTGGCTTTATTAAAAGAATGAAGTTGTATTGTATTAGAAACTATTATTTTCGCTCACTGCGGAAAAATTTTGAAAATTGAACTTGACTGGAATTCTAATTTATAAACCAAAACTATGTCATTCGATAGCAGAGATCAGTTTTTATTTCAACCATTCTGACCTTTAAAATTATTTGTATGATTGCTCATTTTACTCCAATCCGAAAAATTATTAAATTATTATTTATTTATGTTTAGGTATTATAAGGACGTTACTCTAATTATGTAGACACCATTTATTTGATACAACGTTAAATTTAAATAATAAAATGTTGTATCTTTGTAATTAATTTAGAACTACTAAATATATAAGAAAAATATTATATACAGTAAAGCTATAGAATAATGATGAAAATCAGATGGGTGGATTGAGCAACTAACCAGAACATTTTAAGCAGAATAGGGGAAGAGGAACAATAAGGAAGTCTTTGACTAAGAAAATGGATAGATTAACAGGCCACGTTTTGAGACATGATTATATTGTAAAATTTGCATTTGATGGAAGTATTTGGTGTTATAATAGAAGATGGAGGGCAATAATGGAATACACTAAGCATATTAGGGATGATGTAGGATGTGGTAGTTATGTATAAGTGAAAAGGATTGCTCAGGATAGGTAGCATGGAGGGTTGCATCATACGAGTCGAAGGACTGAATACCACAACAACAATATTAAATAGAACGAATGAAAAAAAATTGTTACTGGCATAAACAACACTATAAGTAAATAAGACTGAATATAAAGAAGAAAATAAAGCAAGGAAGATTTAATAGAAATATAAAATTATTTTTAATATAAACTTGACTTCAGCAAACGAAGAAAAATCAGCAAAAAACACTACATTGAGCAATACATGATGATCATCAAGTTTAAAATGAACAATTCACCAAAATGCTTTAATCTTTGGCGATTTAAAGGAAAAGACGACAGGATATCTTGTGCAATCGACATGCCATGAGTATCAGGTCGGTTATATTTAATTATTCTTAACCATTGTCTTGATTGTATACGGGAATTGGTGTGAAATAAATTTAGGTAGCAATAGATTGTGCTATTACATTAATTGAATTAAGATATCCGAAAGCAAAATTCATATTAAAATTCATAAAGTATACAATGATATTGAAATTGAAAAAAATTAAAAACTCGCATGTTTTCGAAAAATTAAAGCTACGAATAAAGCATTCTCTGGATAAATACCTGACAAGAATGACGAAGATCGCCATCGTAACTCTGTATTTAACTCGGCTGGCAACCACTGAAGACCTTTTTCAAAATTAAAATATGTTCTATAAACAGATAGTTATAAAGTGATAGAAAAACCCATCCTACACAGAATCGGGTCTTAAGTAATAATTTAATTAAATCCCAAATTGCCAAATAGATTCTAATGAAAGTTTTCAATTTAATATAATTACGGGAGTACTGAAATACAGTAGCTAAATTAAAATTCAAGACTGATCTTCAATTGAAAGTAATTTTTCTCTTATTGAACAATAATTAATTTAACAATACTGAGGGTTAAAATAATTAAATACATTTTCACTCTGTATTCTCGAGAATTCACAGACAACCACCAGTAAACGGAAAGCCGCGAAGAGTACAAATATAAACGTTTAACTGTTGCGTTCTTAATACTGAGACATTACGCTAAAGTAAAATAGTAATAGAGTTTGCTGTGTAGCTACGTTTAAAACTACAGAATTAACATAGTAATGTAGCTAATGAAACTCTTATATAATGTATTTTCTTTACGAGTTACGTTTCCGAGAAAATATTCCATTTGAACACATGCTGCATAAATGTCCGTATTTAGATAATTCCTGAAGATATATTTGTCTAGACTCAAAGAGTTATAACAATTTTACAATTCTGTAATGCTTTCGTATTAAACTTTTGTACAACGCAACGGTGAGGATTAGTACTATTCTAACAATTAAGACAGATAGACTGCAGTGCTGAAACATTTAATGTACTTCTTCTTTTAATCAGTACATATACGAATATTTCAGTATTATTTTATAGTTCACAGACCTAATTAAACGTATAATCCTCGAGATCATAATAAAAATTGATTATAATAATATTTATTTTCAATATTCTTGTTTAAAAGAAAGACATTATGAATTTTAAACGAGTAAAATGTTTATAGACCAACTTCCATGGAAATTATGACTATATATAATTTCCCTCGTCTATAAGACAATAATCGGATTATCAAGAATTATAAAACAAGATTAGATATAATATGACACTGATATTTCACTCGACTATAAAGTCATGTAATGTCATAAAGGGATTTGTTGATAACCAGAAATCAAACAACGTGCTGTCCAATTCAAATAAAAATGGTTACACGCAGTTCTTTTAGAAATCACGTCCTTTGCTTTGTATTTGCTGAGTGCATTTCGAAATTGTGCCTGAAGTCCACTACTATAATCTCCATAATACTATTGAGACACGACTAAACCCTGTCCACAGATAATAGCATTAGTGCACGTTAGTTATTGACTGACACTGCCGAAGTTTCTGTAGTTTCGGGATTTTATATAAACTTCAGGGAGGATTTAATTACCATTATTTAAGGACAAGGTTTCATAACTTCTATTTTAGAATATTAAGTTTACAATCAAGACATTCATCCTACCACCAATTGTTAACTGAAGCATAAATGCCAATTATATTAATTTAAATTGGTAAACTTTATTACTTGAGTATAATACACCGTTTTTAGTAAGTAAAATAGTTGCAGTTTCTATTTCTACTTCCGCACTGGCTTTAAACATTCTATATTTGCTCTTTACATTTATTTTTGCTTCCAGGACTCCATAATAGTATTTTATTGGTCAAGTAATTCGTCCTCTTTGGTAACAGGTGACTTCTGATTGGTTACAAAAGCAAGTTTCCGGAAACTTCCTAGCAGGGAACGAATCTAAGGAAAATTATCCGCTGTACATGAATGTGTGATAGTTACTGAAAAAGTATTGTTCAAACCGAATCTAATAAATTTACAACAGTGTATTTCTGTGAACAATACAAAAGTTGAGTTTGGATACTGTCTCTCTGTATTACGAAGGTTCGAGAATCGACTTGGTTCCGTCCATCCGCTCGACAAAGAGTTGAAAAGCAGTGTCTAATGTTTGGCAAGCGTGGGTATGAATTGCTGTATTTCAAGACAACGAACCGAAGCTACCGATAAAACTACATATATACTAATATTGATGTCACTCCAGCAAAACCCGCCCCACAAGACACTGATGATTATCTCTTATTTCTAAACGTCAGTTTTATGCATTACATCCAACATTCGTTGTAAATTATTTTTTCTTCCCATTTATTTCGGCTGGTATAATTAGTTATCGTTTCAAACGAACGAGATTTTCTTTCTTTTAATTTTAATATATATAATATATTATAATATTTTATGGTGATCTCCAGAGACAGAGAGACGGAATCGGCTGATTTCAAAATCCATCTAATTCGTATATTATTATTAGATGCCAATTTCGGTTCCAAATGTGGGAAAATGTATATTTATTTTTTACAGTAGAGATGAAATTTAAATTATGTAGAAGAAAGCAACATATTGAGGCAGAAAATATCTCATTTAAAAAAAAGGAATTGGTAGCTTAAACGAACTTGGGAAAATAAATAATTGAGAAATGAGATAGTCATAACATTCTCAAGAAACAAAGATAAAGAGTAAATTGGAGTAATTTCTTGTAGTAAATATTATAAATTTAAATGCAATTTATTTGTAAATGGAATTTAATATTTTTTAACATGCTCATATATTTGAATACTTTTGTGTCTTTACCTGAGTTTTTATCTTATTCTATTTCTTCAAATTTATTTAGTAAATACCTAAAAATTCATTGAGTACAATTCCAGAAGTGAATAATATAAATCAAAAGAACTCTATTGCAGTCTGGAAACTGTTTCAATACACTTGCCTAACATTTTTATTGCTTGGCGTTTGAGCAGAAATATTTTTCACACAAAGTAGATTCCCTTCTTTTGAGTCGTCGGACACGGCTTTTCGTCCAATATACTGGCCGTAAATTTGATTTAGAGTAATATTTATTTTCCAATTTGAAAATTGAAATTTCTTGTACTCCCCGTCCACCTTTGCGAGGATAAAGTCGGCGAGGAATGAAGGATGAAACAGGCCATCGCACAAGACACAGCAAATATGATTTTATTAATTTGGCTTTGCATCTGGGCCCAAGGGAGTCCTTATTGTGTTTCCCGACGACCACCCTCCCACGCCCCATAAATAAGATTTAGTTCCCGGGTCAAGGGTGGGACGTGATCGGCGGGGCGCCTTCAGCCCCTTCTGTTTCCTCGCCGCTCTTTTAAATAGCAACCCAACTTCAAATAAGTAGTACAAATAAAATTAACACTCCGCAAACACTGCTTAAACAACATTTTTAAACTGAAACCACCATTTTCAGTGACTTAAATTCAGTTTTGACATATTCCAATAATTTTATTGCGTTAACAGATTATTAATTTTACAGGTAAATCCGAACAGTTCATTATAACTAATATTATAATTAATACAATGGTTTTATGACACATATTTTCATTCATTCTATACTTATCAGTTAAGAAATTAATCAATATAAATCAAATAGAATTATTAGCCCTCAAATTGAAAAATAGAATTCATCAAAATTATACACATATAATATTAATAATTAATATAAATAAAAATATCACGCAATGCACTTAGGTAAAATATACTTTTTGAAGTAAAGGACTTCCAATATTTTTAGATTGTCAATTTATAGTAATGAAAAACTTTGATGCTTTAGTTGTGATACAGTTTTTGAAATAGTTAAATGAAATACTTTACACAAAGAATAAATGCTATTTCTGAAAATGTGAACAATAGATAGTTATTATTACATTATATATTATATGAATATGAACGAGAATAGGGTCGATAGCTCCTGGATTCACATCGACTAATTTTAAGAGAATAAATTAAAATAAAAGATACTGTTAATGAAGGTTAAATAAATAATTTTATGCATAGCATTTTATTTATTAAATCAGAAACATTCTACATGACAATATTAATTTAAAAATGAATATTATTTAAGGAATGAAAATATACATTCAACTGACATCTTTTAAGACCGAATACATAAACGTGTGAATATTTTAAAGTGAATCTGTAATGATTATAACACAATATCTTTACGAATTAGAATTTAGACCACAAAAATAATAATTATTAACTTGCGGTTGCAATGTGAATTCTATTTGCCATGATCACGGTAAAATGCTAGGAAGACGAGGATTTCGTAATTAACTTTAATTTTAATAAACTTTTGATAACTGTTCTAAATTATATTCTTTTGGGTTCAGTAATTAAAATTTCTTTTCCGAGACACACAATAAGAGGTATTTTAAAACTTCCTTCTTTAAAACAAAGTCCTAATGACAATATGTATGAATTTGGTAATAATTATACAATTTGTGTATCTAAACAAATCTTATATAAAAATGAAACATATTAATAATACTAAAATTTTATGGGCTTCAACTGTAACCCTTGATAAATATATAATCAAGACATCTAAGATTATTTTCAGTTACAACCACAACGAAGTTAATGATTTAATTGTTTCGCCAAATTTGAGTTCTTTGTCCACTAATTAATTGAATTCTATAAATGACTAAAAATTTTTCCATAATTTTTCAATACAAGTAATGTTATTTATAAAATTAATTAGTTGCGTTATCTGACTGTTTGGAAATCAATAAATAGTAGATCAGCCTGTCAGTCAGAATAAATTTAATATAAATTTTATTAAAATTAACTTGTACACGACGTTTTGTTCCAAAACTTGGAACTTCATCTAGTGAATTTTAAGGCAGGTAAGAAAAATCTTTATTCCTTAAATTTCACCAGTTGAGGTTCCAAATTTGATAACGAAACGTCGTGGACGAACTAATGCCAATAAATATTTTCTTATATTAATTATGACTGTTAGGCTAATATATTATTTATAAAGTTAATTGTTTAAATTTTGGTTTATGTTACAGTGGCCAAACAAAAACGACAATGATGACGAGGATTTAAGAACTTGGAACTAATACTAAGTGCAAGCAATTTACAAATGTAATCAAAATTTTGATTTGAAAAACCCACAATATTAGATAGGGAACCATTTTTTTAGCAAGAGAATAATTTCATAAATTTATTTTAATAATCATAAAAATAATGTCAACTTGAGATGGAAATTCTTACAAATTATAATTGTTATGTTAAAGAGTATGTCGTTTATGTATTTAACTATGTCCAATGTTTAAATTCTGCTACAGGAAGTCTGAAAGCAGTGTCGAAACGTCAAACTATATTTAATTTCTTATTCTGAGTAACTTTTTCTCATATTAAAATTGACCTGGAACCTTATACCATATAATTTATTATTAACTAATTGGATGCCTAGCGATGCCTCCTACAGTATTTAATTCGACAATAATCTCTTTCTCAACATGTGATTAAACCATCAGCAGCCCTTAATTATGACGTCATAACCACTGCGATGATTCAGCACCTTAATCAAGTCAAGAAATCTACTGATACCTTAAATAAGCACATACATACAGAAAAATACACAAAACGGTTCATTATATTTAATAGCAGAAGAAGATACTTGAACAATCTCTTCAGTTTCGTTAGTGTGAAATAAATTTAGGTGTGTGCGGTACATTTTACATATTTATTAACTAATTAAAAGTATCTTAACTTAAATAAAATGTAATTTAAATTTAAGTATTATATCACGCTTGACAGATATATTCCCTTCGATCTGATTACTTTGAAATTAGGTGTTGATCCTGACGTTGCCTGCGTCAAACGAGAAATAGTGCTTAAATATAACGAACATTTTTATCTAAGTTATAATATTTTTTCATTTATTTTCGTTGAAGTCGTCGTCACCTCCGCACGATTGGAGCGGTGAAACATCTCGCTTGGCAGGCTTCGTGAAGGATAATTTATCCTGTTGTACGTTCTATATGTGTTGAGGGTAGGACCTTTGAATGGTATTGTAAGTCATAAGGGATACATTTTTAGAGCGGAAATTGCAGTGGGAAATTTTGAAGCCTAAAAAGGGGTAACCAAAATGTTCAAAATATCAGCAGACACCTTCGCTACGATACACCAATATTTTTATGGTAATGGAATCAATGGTATAGGAAATCATAAAGGACAAACATGAAATCCCAGAGCAGATGATGGGTGTTTGTCCTTTCTTGCTCTGAAAGGGAAAGTGGTTGAAGGAAGGAACTTAGATACTGAAAAGATCAACAGAAACCTGTTTTTGGATGATCAGCACTAAACTAAAAAATTCACGGCAATTGGATGAATGATATAGAAATACCTATGCTAGCGTGTTTGAGGCAGATCGGTCGTATATATGACTTATTTATATGCATGAAATCACAAGGTAAACAAGAGAAAATTTTGCAATTCTTGAAGTTTCAGTTTGACTTCAGAGGTTTTTTTTCAATAAAACAGGTAAGTCCGAATGTCCGGTATTGTATATATCTTTTACTCCGTGTGAGTGGACTCCCCCTTTTTTCCCAGTCAGCGACTGTTCCCCAGACGAGCCAGCCAATTTACTCGCCAGCAGCAGCCCTCACAACATATAACAACAAACATTATTATTTCGCGAGGAGACGGACGGATGGAAGCTAGTTTAAATATTACCTCTTATGCGGACGAGGCACAATCTATTATTTTCTGCTCGGCAGCGTGCACAGCGTCTCTGGCCCTCGTTATTGCCGTCCGCCTGGTCACTCCGACGGAGATAAGCAGATAGAATCAACTCACCTGCGCCACAGACTCCATTTACAAGCATTAATTAGCAGCACGGCAATATAATTGTACACACATGAGTTGAAACGTCGGCGCGGAAAACTTGCCATCGACGAGGGAAGTATACACTGTTAAGTAACTCAGTTAATAATTAGTCTCGCTTTCCTAACCTTTCCCGTATATACCCTTGTGGTTTCGTTTTGTGACATGAAAGTAATAAGAAATTCTGCTGCAAAGCAATAAAATTTTCTGTCTGTTGCGAACTTATCCTAAGACCCCATCTCCTAACAATATTATTATTATAATAATTTGCGTTGCGTATTACTATTAGACAATGGTTTTATTGAGAAATAGCTGTGCCAGCGACCTCGTCCGCTCGGAAATAGCCCTTTTTATACTGCCCAAAAACGAAATTACGATATATCAGTTAACGATAGCTTCACGGTAAACTTTATAACTCGCAGTTGGTTTTTAACAGATCCCGCTTTCTAAGGTTTACAACAATAGATGGAGTCTGCAACTCCTCTCTCTCTTTCTCTCATACTGCCAAAATGATGCTTCTAATAACACAGTAAGGGGGATGAATGGTATATGAACGTCTATTAGGACTTTTAACTCGCAGATGGTTCACACGCCGCCTTTGGCGTTGCAATTCAATGTAATTTATAAATATTTACATTAATATCTTCTAAGCTTTGAAAAATATAAAAACGAAATATACACGAAACTTTAAATTAAAATTCCTGTTCCAGTCCCTGAAATTTTCATTGAAATCTATTTAGGCGTTTCGGAGTATAAACAGATATAGACTACAGGTAACCGCCATACAATTTTGGAGATTCGACCACACGTGTGCCAAGAAACCTGCCCGTAGAATTAATACTTATATTATATTAATATCATTATCGAAATGAAATATGCACGAATATTACAGTTAAATTTCTGTTTTTTAATTCTCAAATTTTCAATGAAATCCGATTCCGAGCCTATTGCAGACAAACATACGGACAGACAGATAGACAGACAGACTCATTTAAATTTATTTATTGATATAGATTAACGATTTCATTATTTAATTATTATTTATCATTATTATTTTTAATTAATTAATCATTATTAAATTGTAAATTTAGCGCAGAGAATTGGTTACACTACAACTGTTGTAGTATTATCAGTATTTACATAATTTTCATCGCAAAACTGTTACTTTGAGTGATGATGCACACAAGTTAATCATCACACAAATCTTCACTGACTAAGTATGCATTTGTTGCTCATTTAATCATAACGTTCATTACACTTTTTCTTCAAATTATTTTTCCAGGAAGTTCTACTTTCATAGTTTTTCAATAATATTACAATTACAAATTATTTTTTGTTTCATTTCTCCTGCTCCATGAACTATCGTAGGTCCAATTATTTTCAATTTTGTACAATGTAGTTTTTGTTTTGTTTAACTTTATTTTATTTTATTTTGGTTAACAGGCTACATGAGGGTGATCCTGGAACAGGCAACTCCCCTTTAATAGCATATGAAGGGAATTGAAAAGGGGGGATTCGGAAGGTAGAGGAAGGTAGCCAAGAGTTGACTAGGGCCCCCGGGCTGTGGTTTAAGGATCTTATCCGGTGTTTCACCTAAGGAGATGCAAGGGAAACCCTAGAAAACCTGCATCAGGTAGGTCGAGCATTGGTACAGGTTTTATTTATTCACATATATATATACACCAATGAGAAAATTTCAAATATCAACTTTAATTTTCAGTCATTTTCGTTTCCTTTTGCTATTACAATCATTTTATTGACGTCCTACTTTAATTAATAAACTAAAAATACGAGGCCTACAATATTTCCTAAAAGAATTATATTTATTCTTACTCTGAACTTATATGTCTTATTAAATTTTGTCGCAGAATACATAATTTACATTGCTATTATTAACTTTCACAGAATATCAGATGAATTAGAATTAATTGCCTATATATATATATATATTTGTTTTGTATCTTCTAAATTCGATATATATACATATTTTAGGAGATACAAAACAAATTTTGCTTCCATAGCAAATATATTTTTGCGACAGGAAATCTATATATGTATACATATTTAATTTTTTCCATAAAATGGGAACTGTTATTATTTCATCCTAATTCCATATTTGGCGCAAGGTCACTGATATCAATTCATATATTCATTCGTATTTTAAAGAAACAGTTGAACCTAAATACATATTTCCTAGAAGCAAGTTGAAAGAACAATTCGTTTTCAAGTACGCTAATTAAAATTATAATCATGCCGTTCTTACTAAAGAGGCGAAATGTAATACAACATGCAGCATACAAAGTAAGTCTTAGAAGTGAATCTGAACAAATAATAAATGTTTCAATTAAGTAGTAGTCTGCTACGGAGATGAACTGAAACACAGTCTTTTGTGTATATCGGAGCTTACGGTTTTAATTACGAATGGTTAGGCTCGTGTGGACAGCGATTTTCAGAGAAGTTTCAATATGAAAGAAGTAAAAAATAGAAGCTTCGAGGCTCGCCGCGGGACATAATTAGTTACAGCTAACTTTAGTAGGCTTTCATCAATTACAATAGCTCTCAATTTTATGACAGGATATTATTTTGTTCGTTGTAATCTTCCTGAGTTCCCTTCCAATATCAGTAACACAAGGGTATTTATTTTGTGTTGGAATCCATTGTGATTTTGTGAATGAAGCAAATAAATTTCATAAAATACATCAAATAGATTTTTGTTTTTAAATGATCAACGTATTGTTTACCCGTAAAAGTATAAGTTCACGCTGAATAGAATACTAAGGGAGTTTTATGTATCATTTGTATAGTTCATTGAGGAATTGTGTGGAAAATATAAAAAGTTAAAATATTTATAAGAGTAAAATTAACATAGTAAAATAATAAACACTTAATTATGTTGTAAAGAGTAATTTTTACTAGGTTTTGTCAGTAACATCAGTGGTGCAATCTCGTGGTAATCGATAGAAATAGTTTAAAAAACAACAACTTACAGATTATTTATTTTTATCTCTTAGTGTGTTGGCGAGTATGGCTTAACATTTTATGAAATTTTGAGGTGTTTTGTTGTAATGTATATAAAGGATTGGTGAGTTTTCAATAGAAACGCACGACTTGACGTGGTCTAGTGGTTAGCGTCACTACCTCGAACCACAGATGTCGCGGGTTTGAATCCTGGCATGATAAGTGCACAGTCGCTAATAACCTTGAAGTTGGTTCCATTATAAATAATATTTAAAAAAATGAAATGCATAAACTAGTGCTCATACACTCTACTAGTTATTTAAGACCAACAATATATAGAAGTGAGTTATTTTAATATAAGTTGTAAAGTAGCCACCATACGAATTGTAACGTTTAGTTTACATGAATGATGAGAAGAGACGTGGATCATCGTTGTCTATCAAACAGTGTTCTTGTTGAGGGGGACGGACTTGCCTGGACATCTTTACAATATTGATGAATTCTTCTTATGGCAACAGACTGCATGAGGGTGATTTGGAAACAGGCAGCTCACCTTTAAAAGCATAGGAAGGGAATTTACTAGGGTCTCCTGGGGAAACCTTACAAAACCTGCATCAGGTAGGTCGGGCTATTGGGTACTATTCTCAAACCCTTCGGAATGACTGGAGAAAAGTTTGCTGTGGGATCGCAGCATTTCCTTCTCCGCGTCTTAATAAGGTTTAGGAGGCATCTGGCTGATTGGTTCAATGGATCAGCGTCACTTCCTACCGAGTGTCCAAATCGGTGGGGAATCGATCACATGTATTGCTAATATATAAGTTTGATAAAGAATTCTGGTCTTCCGCCCGGGGCATAATAGAATTAAACCAACGAAACGTTGTGGTTTAATTCTAATATGATCCAAGTTCAAGAATTATTTATCAAATATAATCACCGGGAAAACCTGCGATTCCAAGTAAACGTTATTCGCAAATTTCCGGGACTCCGAATCTCATTGCTTAAATATATATCAGATGCAAGTTTGCCATTTGATCGGCAAAAATTTATCTTTTGGCTGGCGCCTATTTTTTGCATTGAATTGAATTTAGGACTTGAAATGGTTTATACCATCGTGAGCATTGATAACCAAATAATACCTTTATTTTGAGTAATAGAAGCGGTGACGTCATCAAACTCGCCTCGGAAAGGCGAGTTTAATAACACCACCTTACGTCACAGCCTGGAGCTGGGCACTGTCCTTATTTTAACATATCTGTGACGCGAAAATTGTTTATAAAACAGTAAAATAGTACTAGAATGAATCTTTACTACTTATCTGTAAATGTTTAAACTCTCTATTGTAACAGATGAATGACATTTTTATAATCTCAACTTGCACAATCGTAATTATTCGTTGTTTACAACCATTCACGACTGTAACAACAGAGTATAGTGAATAAAATATGACCGATTGTGATTAAATTATTCAGATGGTATTTTATTTATGGCTAATGAGTGGAAGAATAATTCCCAGAAAGGACTTCTGGGACGAGGAACGTAATGAAGAAGCATTTTCAATGTTCAGCCGCTTCTCTTTCTACCTTAACTGGACAAGGTCCTTATTTCTTCCTTTAACATATCGTTTGCTTCGATGACCAACGCTCAAAAACTGGCGGCGCTACAGTTCAGTTGCCAAGCGACTGCTGTCATGGCAACTCCGCCGAATCTCCATAACGGACATGCTTACAGCAAGTGACCGAGCAAAACTCAAATACTAATAACCTCTCCGTGCAAGCCACTCGTGATAATTTAGGGTTCCCGGTAAGGATTGCCCTAAGTTCAGCAGTCCTGTCTGAGAGAGAATAATCCATTGGAGAGTATCGAAATATAAATTACATCCGTAACGTTGAATACGATCGAGCCACCGTATTACAACACGGAAGAATGGACGATATTATAACTGTACAATAAGCCTAAAATAATTCTATTGGTAAGGGCAAATACTACGTAATGATGTTCTGGATCATCTATTAGATGTTTGGGTCAAAATAATCTACCTAAAAATTTTGGAAATAAATTTATATTATTCTATTACATTGAAAGGATGAATCTGAACTTCTTGTTTCATTTAAGACTATGTTGATAGTTGCCATCTATAAACGAAGCATGTTGTCATTATTGTGATCTATTTTGTAAATTATTTCCTTTAAAAACATTGCCTGAGGTGCCATATATTGAAAAATATATTTTATAGTAATTTATCATAAGTAAAAATAATACAATACTTTTCCGGTAACCAAGGTTAAGTAGAAATCAATGCATAATTATAACGTATTCAATGACAATTTTATAAAATAGATTTTCAGGTCTGTATGAGTTTTTCGCACGTTCTAACAGAATATTGCTATATTAACACCTAATTTGGGTGCCATAGCCCGACGAATTCCGAAAATTAAACCTTCAATAATTTGGGAAAGTACTGAAGTAACGGCTTTAGAAATGCATTAACATAATCACGTGACTCATAGGAGGATTAAATGAGACAAGAATATAATAATTATACGTAATGTTCATAAACACATTTTCTCTAATTACGTATCTTGCACAGGAAGATTAAAAGCTCAGTTTTTGCAACGGATCTCCATCGTCAGTGAAATAATGAAAATGTTTTCAGTACATCAAAGTTATTCTTTACTCAAGTAATTCCGTGTCACCTAGAGCTTATGAAGAAAATGTGTGCGTGACATCACAGAAAAATAAAAATATGAAAAATATACGGAATGACGTTTCAGCTTAGTAATTTCTACATTAGTATCATCATTAATGAAAATCGCAACTAAATTCAATTTATTGAAGTTTTGTAAAATTTAAGGAATTGTCCATGTTCTTAATAGTCACTTTTTAAGTCATCAAGGGTTTTTTCGCAGACCTTCTATGATCTAGTGATAACCGTTGCTGCCTCCAGAGTTCAAAGCCTAGAAACGGATATCATATGTGAGTTACATACTGCGAAACCTATACAAATAAAAAGAACATGTTCCCTTATCATAAAAAGAAGTTTGTTAATGGCCATAACAGTTTATAGACTAAATAAAATTAGAAACATGTTATTTTTTCCTATTTTATTAATTCTTTTACAGATTTTAGGAGCTTACACTTAAATTACCATATTATTTCCATGTCGTTTATTTTTTCTTCAAATTTCATACTTTCAATTTTTTCTATATTTCCTGAGACCTGTGAAAAATTAATTAAAACATTATTGCGAACTGTCAATTTGAGTGGCTTTGAATCAAATCAGCGTTTACGTTTCCCCCGTTTGGTTTAAAAACTTATCTTGAGGGTTTTGACAGGGATTTTACAATCCTGAAATTAAATTTGCTTACTTTAAATGTTGTTTTAAATTTCACTGCACTGCAGTCCATTTATTTCATTTCTAACTCGCGTACCGTAACTCTCAGTAGGTAACTAATGGATGGAATTTCTTGCTACTTAGGACGATTTCTACAGATAATTGTTGTAATGAAGTAAGGCATTGGTTACAATTTTAATCAATTAGTGATGATAGTCAGCAGAATCACTCTTCTTGACAAATTCATTTTGGCGTCAGTCAGACGGCGGCAACATTTCTTTAGACGCCAGTCAGGTGGCGACAAGAGATCCGGAATCGTGCGAAAACCTAAGCACAAGATATCACGGACTTTATTTGCCAGGGCGTTAACCCCACGTAAATTTCGAAGGACATTTTCTCTACACGCGAAGTCGAGCAAAACCTTCAACTTTGATTGGAGCACGCACGCCGTAGTAACCTGGCGTCCACCCTCTTGGCAGGGATGAGAAGAGATATCTTGAGAGGAGACGCGAATGGAGAGAAGGCAGTCAGAAGTTGATCTCTGAATGAGGAGAATGTAAGAAGATAGTGTGGGGAACCACGAGAGTCGACAAGGAAGTCTGGCCGGGGTAGACTGAGAATTTATAGAACCTAAGTTTATAATTATTTAATAAATTAATTTTTTTAAATGAGTTGTCATTCTTCGAATTTAAAAAAATAACATACCTCTGTTTCCCATCATAGTGTGACGCAGAGTACTAAAAAACCTAATATTCTTAATACAAGAGTCAAATTATTACAGCTATTTATTTAGAATCTATATTTTATTGAGTATCTTTTTTTTAAAATCACTGAAACATATGTTCATTTTTTATCTTGAATTTATAGGGTAGAAGAAAATAGCTGTTAGCTGAATTCATTGTATTTTACCGCAAATCATGAGCACGTGGCCTCACTAGAGTGCCATAGGTGAATTGAAACTCCAACTGCAAGCCACAACGTGACTACGTGCGGACTGCCAAATCCCTATTATGTATTTAATAAAGCTTTGGTATTGTCGAACCCCGGGTGGGACGAGTGTGTACACTAGGTTAATGTAATTGCGAGTCCTGCTCCGAACAATTACCTGATTACCTAGTGTCATCCCGACCAGAGGGGCGATTCGCCCCCTTTTCCATGGTTCAGCTATGGGGTTTGTTAGAGCCACCGACAGGTGATGTTTGGAAACCAGATGGCGAGCTGTCACAACTTCAATTCGAAACAAAACCCGTGATAAAATTTCGGGGGGGGGGGGAGGAAATTATATTGTATTATTACTGTGAAACGTTAAATATGAAATTTTTGTTCAATTTACGAACTACTAAGCGCTAATAGATATTGCGTAGAAGTTCTTGGTAGAGTAAAGAACAGAGAATGTCCAATATAAAAATTGAAACATAATTTTTCAAGATTCTAACATTACTTTTGAAGCTTATTGCCATACAGTTTGACACACAACAACAGTTAGTTCCTAGACAGCATTTATTTTATTTCAATTTTTATCAAAAAAATATATATTAAACTACAACCTCTTACAAGTCATAAAGTTGATAAGTCTAGTAACACATAGAATCTAACTTTTAAATACACTTCTCAATCTATTCTGATGTTTCTTCATAGAAAAATTATACACAATTAAAATAGGATTGATGAGAGAAAGCCAAAGTGGGTGAATTAAAATAATAATTTTTAAAACGAATAAGGATAACTATTATGGTTTTCAAATGGAAGCTACTCTGATTTTTATAAATTGAGAGAACATAAAAAAACGTTTCCACAAGCGAAAATTCAATAATAAATGACAACAAACCCTTAACACAGCGTATGTTTGTGGACAATAATGTGTGTCAACATCGCATGAATTCCCAAGGAAGAACTTCACGGTTAAGATCCTGTGTTAAAAGAGCTATAGACGAAATTTTGGGATTAGAACGAGGACCTGAAAATTTCAAATGTTGTTTCTAGAGTTATTTTGGTAGAATAAATGCCTTGATCCATATAAATACAAATCGAGAATAAGGAAAACTTCAGTAAAAATTAACTTACACACTGAGATAAAACTAATCGATTTTACATATTTTTTCACTGCCCTCCAACTACACTACATAAGTCAAATATCACCACAATGTGAATATTAAATATTATTGAGGACAATACAATGCATTTAGCAACACACAATTAATGAAAATTGATTCTAGAGCATAAAAAACATAACTTTCGTAGGTATTCGGAAATGTGATTTTTCTCTCCCCCACCGGCGCAAAGAAGTAAAGGTATAATCCTTCGTAGGTTGTGTAAGAAGCTAGATTGGATTGGATTTGGATTAGTTTAGATTGTAGAGGGAGGTCGGGTGATACGGTTAACCCCCTACCCCTGCAGTAGCACAAATGATCCCCCCAAGACCGGCTCGTTAGTGATGGATTAGCGGCGAACGTGATTCGGGAGATGAGGACCAGCATCCTCTTCCTCTCCCCGAAGTAGCGCTCGGAAAATATTACTTGGCCACACACTTACCTTATGGCATGGTACTCGTTTCCCACTCAATGTGCCTGGGATACATAAAGTACAAACAGGAATTGAAAACTTAACCCTATCCTACTATACCATTAATTAATTTAAACATCAAGGAAAAGAAGAATCTCTATTTCTTTCCAATTAATATTTTAAATTGCAATATTGTCATCAGAGGACTTCTTTACTATATTTTCACGATGTTACACAATTTTATAATAAAAATAAAACTAGAATACTTATAAATAATTGTTCCTGTTAATTTAGGAGAAACATTTCAAAGATATTAAACATTTTCGGTTTCAAAAATCGAAGTAGAAAATTCATTGATAAATAATGTATAACTAAATTTCGTATTTTTTGTTAAGTTAAGAAAATAGTCACCAACATGTTTCATAATTTCTATAACCGACTTCTATGTTTGTAGAAGCAACTCAAAAGATAAAGAACCCATGATTGGAAATGCACCATGTGAATGCAATGTAATATTTAATTGGAATGGATTCCAAAACTGCCTTTCACGGTACGCAAACAAAATTATTCATGTGTTGTGCAGCTCTTACGCTAAGTCCAGCTTCACCGTATCTGAACATTGTCTCAGAGAAATCTTCAGCTATGAATTATACCATCTCGTCCTTTAATGCTCATATACTGATTTAAATGCTGATTCAGTAGAACTAAACGTAAATATATTCCATTTTTTTGCGTACCGTGAAGTGGGAGATTAAAAATCTATTCGATCTTCTAAATTATTTTTCATCGAAATGGTACACTTCCGAAAACGGGTTCCATATCAACTATTTCCCTCTGCAACCTCTATGAGAGTTCTGAAACACTTTGTGTAAATAAATTGTCTGTATTTAAAAAAATTAAATAAGGATTAACATTTAAGGAAAATTCCATAGCACATATTTTAAAAATGTACTATTTTAGTTGTAATCCATGAAAAAAATTGTTTCAAAATTTATAGAAACAGACATAATGATGTTAATTTCCTATGTGTAAGAAAATAAAATAAATTAATTCACTTAATATTTACTTTTATAACTATCAGTATTTATAAACTTTCAAATTTGAAAGCAATTCGAAATATTGTTCGGTAAATGGGATACTAGAAACAATAAATAAAAACCTGTAAATATTATTTCTGAATATTAGAATGATTTCGCAAGAAAAAGGGACATCTTCCAACGCACTCAGAACAAGTGAGCTCTGTGCAAAAAATGTATCAACAGAAGAGATAAGACTTAAAGCAGTAGAAAAGAGTTATCCTGTTTTATTTTAATAAATCATAATTAATGTAGCAACAATAATTTATAAATAAATAAATTAGACTAATTTAGATAAGAGGTAAATTCTATAAATGGAAAAAGATATGTGAAAAATTAATATTCAATACAGACTTTCTATTATTATGATTTAAAGTAGCATTATTGAACGTTTGGAGTAAAATTCTTATTTTTTACAATAATTTGTTTACAACATTGTAAATTTTGGAACTGTTTCCTTGGAATTGTTATCACTCATTTCATAGAAATGTAGAGGTAGTAACACAACATTTCTATTTATTTGTTGGAATTAAAACTGTAATTATATTAATTTTTGTTGAAAGAAATAAAGAGATATTTAGGGACGAAACGTCTATTTTGACTTTTGGTTATTTATTTATAGTAATGTATAATCGCAAGAAAAATTCTGTATCACGGGATTGCATATCTGTATGAAACAGGGGCAGCGTTTTCAGCTGTCGCCTAAAATTGTGGAACTGGTTTTCTTTCAGATACCATTTTAGAATAGCCGCTTCTATTTATTGGTTCAAATATTCTGGATAAGTAACAACTATTTCCCACAGAGACATCTGATAGAAAATATTTCCTTAATGTTAACGTGTAGCATATTACGAGAATTTTTACGTTATAACGTAGAACGGAAACCTGTTGAGGAGAACTACAGGAGGAACAATGAGGGTGGCACGATTCCCGTAATATTGAGAAAATTCCTGCCACGCCACGCCACGCTGTCACGAGTTTAGCGAATTCGCGATCGGGAATTGGATCAGCGCGCTGCGTGATGCAGGGAACGGTTAGTCTGGATTGAGTCAGCGTCCGACGTGACTCACGTGCCTCATCAAAATATGCTCTGGAAGGCGAAGATGCTGCTAGGCGACGCTAATGGCGAACCACTTAACGTCGCTAAAGACGAAGCCTCGAATCTGATGAGGAATGAGTCCTAGAGCAACGAAGACCAAAGTGTTACATTACTTGCACATTCGGAATCATGCAAACTAACGTCTGAAAATTACGAAACCAGTATTAAGTAAAGAAGGCGAGAGCGGTATACACGTCAGTTAATATAGGTTATTTAGATTCATCGTGCCGCATTTGTAATTCAGATGGCGCACGCAAGGTTCGAGTTCTGTTAACGAAAGAAAATGCAGGTAATAATTCAAATATACTATGAATTTGAATAAACGACTCTATCATGACTTTAAAATTGGGCAACTATACACTATAAGATGTACGTTAAGAAATAAGAAAATAAAAATAATAAATCTGAAAGAAAATTCTGTTAACATTTTTGAGTTGCTCCTTTCCAAAAAGCGCAATTTTTTTACTTATGTAGCATTATATTGAAATCTTATGTGGAGTTTTTACTGACTGAACGTGTTAGTATTATTGGATATTTAATACTGTTAATTTCACTCTATCAGAGAGTCAAAATACATTTTTCTTCAAAAACAAATATAATCTGGAATGCTTTTTCTGAAAAAGTACAAGAGGCTTTCTTTAATAATACAAAGGTTTTTATAAAGAAGTTAGAAACACTGAAAAGTTAGGTGATTATTTTATAAGATCATGAAATATTTTAAAATTGTGATTTTTTAATTTTTCTACACTACATATTTTTCTGAAATTCATCTGTTTTAATTTTTATCAGCAAACTGCCACCGGTCAAATGCCGACCTGTAGTAAAAATAAGTACATAAAATTGTCATTGAAATGTTTTGATTGGTGCTTGCTCGACCAATACCTCGGGTGATTTTAACATAGAAGTTAAGGTTTAATTTAAACAGGTATGAATGTCCACTTGGCTTTAAATTCCAAATGTAATATATATTTTAATTATATTCTGGTTGCTAGCGTGACTGCATCAGAACTCGGAGGTCCAGGGTTCGAATCCTGGCATGGGCTTGGTTTCTTGTGTCGTCATGGTCACGAAAGACTCGATATGCTGATCATGTATCATTCTAAAATGCGGATTGTGTCGTGTAAGATGACAGTTCGCTGTCGGCTTGGTAGGTCAACGCCCTCAATGGGCTGCGGAGTCGAGGAAATTTATTTCTGGTTATTTGTTAAAATGCTATCGTTTTATTTAAACCTATGTAAAAGGAGTCTTAAATAAAGACTAATACGAGAGAATTGAGTACTGATAGAGGAGTGATAATAGAGCTAGCTGTTGTATTAAAATACCGACAAATGTTATTAAAATCAGTAGTAACGAATCGTAACACACATTTATGCAATATTTATTTTCGAACTTTAAACAAAAATTATACTCAACACTTAATGCTTTCTCTGGCAGAGTTAATAATTATCTTAGCTTTTTTTAAGCTTACCCATTTAATCGGAAAATTTTGTTAGTACAATATTTTACAGGTCCCAATAAATCTTCCCGTATCTTCCATTCACCCCGTATATTTAATTATGTACACTTCTACTACGATCCAATAGGACACTGAATATCTGAACTGATATCATAATATGTTTTTAGTTGTACTCTTACTTTGGACGTACTCTCTCATTCCTTCATTAAATTGAAATAATTGTTTTTGTTATTGAAATTATATTATTATACACACTATCAAGAATTGATTTTAAGTAGAGTGTCTAACCGTTAATAGGTTTGCAATAGATTCGGACTACATTTAACCTATATAAACTATAATATATTAAACCTTTACAGTTTTTATTTTAATCGCTTATGCAAACTCGGTACCGCGAAATTCCATTTATACTAGATAAACGAGACTATTTGTTGAACCATCTAATTTCGATCTTTATGTCATAACGTCTAGTGAGGAATGAAATTGTAAAACATTAATTACCAATAGGAAATTACTGAGACAGTGAAACACGTCGAACTATCAGAAATAAACAGTCACATGATACATATAGATACAATGAAAACAGTTATTTAAAATGGCGTAAAACTTACTATATGCAGTTATTTTAACTTTTTACATCAAAATATTTAGAAATGATTAACGTTCTCATTGGGGCTAGTTGTTTATTGCCCTCAGTGAAAACTTTTCCATAAAATTTAGCGTTATGACTCGTATGCATGTCAGGTAGATCTTTTCTAATTTCGGTTCAAAATCTTGGTTAACACGTATGATTCTTATTTTGCTTCCATATTTTTGATAGACGCTTCAACTTTTATAAGAAGAAATATATTTATAAAATTTGTTCATTTGTGGCAGGAATTTCTAACGAAACGTCTCAACTCTGAATTAGAAAGAGAACACATCCTTTTTCCCGTGGATTTGTCGGGGGCTCTCGATGGCCTGTGTCTTCATTCGATTAAGGGAGGCGATTCGGCTGATGTTCTCGCTAGTTAGCTCCGTAATCAGCTCGTAGCACCGACTGCACTTCGTTATCAGCGTCTGATTGATTTGTACTTCGCACACAACGCCGTTGCCCTCAGTCAACCCTTCTGTCCTATCACAGCCAACACTGAAAGAAGTATAAACACTCCAACAGAACCACACGCACAGTGTAACGTACGTAGTTACTCTGCGTTGGAGGACTGATCTGAAGCTTAAACTTCCATTTAACTAACAAAACGAATTGTTACGAATTCAATAAATATGATTGCGGTCTAAAATAACTTTTATTTCTATACAAAAATTATTTATTCATTTAAACGTATTTACAGATGTATAAAAAGTGTAGACAGGAAAAAATGAACTTTATAAGAAAAATGGAAATCATAAACTGAAAATATAATAACGTTTGTTTTTGTGGTATTCAGTCCGAAGACTGGTCTGCATAATTAGCACATCCAAAAACCTCCCTAACCTACTTAGCGTATTCCATCCTCGACCTACTGCATCCTTGGCTTATTCATTTCTTTATTTCTGCCTTCTTTTCTTGCCCTTCAATTCTAATTACCTCTGACTGCCTTCTGTAGAGGTTGTAGATAAGATGATTTATTCATGTCCTCTTCAAAATCCTTAATAGTGTGTATGACTTTACTTGATCGGTTTGAGAGTGAAAATACTGAAATATATGGTATATATTTTAATGCTAAAGTAGTTTTAAAAAACAGTAAATAAAATAACACAGCTAAATAAGTTTGAAATAGTTTTCTTAAAAACCTTTTTGAAAACTTTGTGTAGCGTTTATTTTATCTCCATAGTTTGTTTACTTTTCTTGGTCATATCATAATTAAATTAAATTCATACATTCTTCTTAATAACTATGAAAATTTCATACCCGATAGTAGGTCATACTAATTTTCATTTACATGTGTCACTCCAAAAGTTAAGCTTACTATTTTTATATATCTTATCTATTTATGTAGGTCATAGATGCATCCTTCCCCCATAGGTTCTAATATATTTTAACCCGTTCCCGTGAGTGGCGCTGCCTTGTTTGTCCAAAAGATTGCTGTTGTACTTCACATTTGTCAGAAGCAACGTGCTTTTATAGAATTCCTGTGCTGTAAAAACGAGAAAATAGTAAACATCCGATAGATTTTGAGGCAGGAATATGAAGATGTTTCTACAGTATTGTAAAGGTGAGCGGACACCAGCGTATTCAGAATACTCCACACTGAATTATTTACTTGTTAAGTGCAGAGAGTTAAAAGATGGTTTCTGCTAATAAACGCATTAGAGTGAAGGAATTTCCACTTCAATTTGAAATAGGAGTTGCAAGTGTTCACTTAATACGAAAATAGTTGTCGTAGAAAAAAATTGTTGACAGAGGCTAGAAAAGTAACACTAAGAACAATGTGCTGCAAAGTTTCGGAACAGTGTGGGAATGGCGGAGATGACTTTCTTGTAAGAAAGGCGATGAAAAATGTCTCCGCCATATTGAACCGGAGACGAGAATGAAATCAATAGAGTAGCATCATGCAAACTTCCCTAAGAAAAATCATAGATGTAGCTTCAGCTGGAAAAATTATTTCTACTGTTTTTTTCAATTCCAAAGGGGGTCTTTCTTGTGAACCACCATTAATTCTGACGCATATGGGACAAAGTTGAAGAAATTTTATCTCAGCTGAGTCAACCATATTGGGATAAGCAGAATGTTTTGCTGTCGCACGACAATGCATGGCCTCGTATCAGTAATGAAACCATGGAAGAGATCAGAAAACTTGGAAGGAAAAAATTAAAACATCCGTCTCTTTAATAAACTAAAGAATTTCCTCGTGGAACGAGGTTTGAAGATGATGACTCTCTAGTGAATGCAGCCAAGCAGTTTCTGAAACGTGCTGGACCAGACTTTTACCATGCGGTTTAAATTTGCCTTTTTTCACTGTGGTATAAGTTGAGAGGGATGGGTACTATGTGTAAAACTGAAATTCTGTTCCTGTAAGATATATCTACATTGTAAAAATGTTAAATCGGTATGATGAATGTGTAATATTCAGTTTAAAGTTGCGCATTCGTGTCTATACGGCTTCTAGATTCTTTCGAGCCACGGTATTGTTTTTTAAAAAAACATTTCCCTGCGAAATGTGTTGTATCTGTTCTGTTATGAATTCATTACATTCATTTTAATGACATTTTGTAATACATTTTAATTATAAATACCTAAAACATCTTTCATAGATTATCAGGTTATCGATGTCTGTCAACATAATGAGTAATGTGAGATACATTGTGTTGTACATGACACAATGACTATAAAGCGTTACTTTGCGTCAGTAAGAGTTCTGTAGTGTCCGCTACACTCCCTCGACGGTTTCTAAGTGATATTTAATTGTGTACACGTGCCGTGTTAACAAGTATTTATTTTCTGAGAGGGGCTAATCTGGTGCGGAATGTCAGTCAGTTTGTCTATACCTTTGCCGTCGGCACCATTACCATGTAAATAATACGAACCGGCCATTGTTTCATTGTGTCTTGGCTTTCCTTGCTAGCGCCATCAATTAGCCCACTGTAAACAGAGCGCAGTACATCCAAGGTTCAGAGTAATTGCAGGCTGTGTTTATGGCTTCCGGAAGCTCTTTCTGCTTGCAAACAATATCTGATTACAGAACAATACACACACATATACATGCACGCTTACCGCCTTGGTGTGGGGAAAAGTCTGTTCTTCGAAGCGCGTTTATTTTCCCTTCACGACAAAATTACGTATCTGTTTAACAACGGGTAATAATACTGCAAAATGAATGCTCCTGACCGGTAAAAATACTAGTAATTACACGGGACTTATATTTCTAAACATCTCGCATCGGAGGGTTTGGGCGTAAAAAAACAAGGAAATATATAATTAAATTTTATTCCCAGAAATTATATTTCAGCCCATTACTGGGAACTTGATCTTTTACGCTTACAAACGTATTAGACATTTAATGTAAAGTAAAATAAATCTCGCTTCCATGCATATTTAAATTGTCCCCATTACTTCGATTAATTAAGCCACGCGTTTGCTTCTCTGAATTTCAATTTCTGTGATAGAAAAATGCACTAAATTATATAAAATGTAGTTCGGCAATATCCCGCATCTTGTAGAACGATAGTATTGTATATAAATATTTCTGTACATAGGTTTCAACCCAAGAGTGGGTAAAAACAAAAAATAGACATTTAGAAAGTAGAAAATTTAACATGCATTAATGATGCATATGTTTGTTATAAATTAATCATAATATAACAAAACTGGTGTTAATAACTTATTTTGTCAACAACGCTGTATCATGAAAAATATGAAACTATATATTAAAGATGCAATTTAAAAATAAATAAATGTAATAATAAATAAAGTAAAATAGGAAAAATTATGACTGAATTCAAGTTAAAGCATTGTAGCAAAGGTAATTTTTAAATATGTGTGATTTTATAATATAGAGGAAGTTAGGATGGAACCGGACACTAATAATTAACAATATTATGAAAAAAGATTTCTTAAAAGTAATAAAAATTATATTTTATATTGCCTAATTAGTCTAATATCAATATAACACCACTGGGGAGTGGGGCAAGTTGTTTTTTAATTACATTAATACAACAAAATTTAATTTAAGAAAATTTTTAAAACCTCTTGTGTTCATTTTGCTTATGGCTGATCATTTTATCAAATTTTCCTTTGATTAAGAGATTTTTTGCATCTCTACAGTTGCTAATATTATTCCCGTTTCTTCATTACTTTCCTTTCTTAATCTATTCCATTTGAGTGTAATTCATTTGTAAAAGTTGAGTTTGCCAGTTTTTCCTTTTCTTCTTACGGAACGCTTTATATTTTTCTTTATACAGTAGTATCCCTTTCCGCCCCGCACGCTAGTCTCAGTTTAAGGTCCTTCACCCAGCCTTAATACAAATAGATTTAAACCTTATACGTAACTTATATGCAGCTAAAGACACCTATTTTACGAATACATGCCATTAAAGAGTTAAAAGCAAATACTTTTGTAGATCACCTTCTGTCGAAATGCTGCAAAAATTATAAAGTCACAGATGTAAAACACCGAAAAATTCACAAGGTGCAGTCAGAACTTGCCAGGTTTTCTTTCTTGACCATTTACTATGTTCCACCCCTATTTACTAACCTCCAGCACTATCTTGTAAAAAACATTTGTTATCCCGTTTTACCCCGTTATCTTGTTCCGCCCCGACTTCCACTTTATATATATATATACATACATACATATATACAAGCTTTTATAAGAGCTTTTACAGACATTTGTACAAGTGTTTATGTATTTCATAACATCAAACTTAATGTAAATAGCATTCATTCTGCGTGTAACTTTTAAAATATTATTTTGAATCCGAGAATTCTTCGTTTTTAATATTATATTAATTCATAAAAATTTTAGATTATTTGGGAAGTTTTAAATTTTAAAATTTTCATTAATCAACGAGTAAACTATTAATTTACTAATGATAATTTCTCCTTAATCTTAATGTTTCTAAACATTTTATTTTTCACAAGAGGATTATAGGCTATGTTTTGAACACGTTATTAATAAATAAAAATGTTCAGGAATTAACGAATAAAGTTTTACTAAGCTAATAAAACATACTAGTTACTTGTACCTGAATTTATTAGAGTTGATTAATTATTGGTGACAATTGAATCAGTAATTCCGTGTGTAGCAAATATTTTCCTGAGGACTGTGATTAAAGCAAATGATGTTGATGTAGGAGTCACTTGTGACACCACTAGCCACTTGTAAATGAGCATCCTTAAGAATCAGGAAGGTTCTACTTCTAATCAAAATGTAGACGGGATCATAGATTTTGGGGATCTTCCCATGGGTTCCTTGGGTAGTATATGGCGAGATTCTTGACATGGTTTGCAGGACTTTATCCTCTCTTCTCTATCTCATTTTATTTAAAAATTCATTGAATCTCAATATATTTTATATAATTAGTATAACATATTATTCCGTATACGCATAGGATACAAATATGGGCTCCCTTTTCATATGAAAATAATTAAATTTTACTTCAAAAACTTTTCATTTTAAGA
Source organism: Eucriotettix oculatus (assembly GCA_034510155.1). NCBI lineage: Eukaryota > Metazoa > Arthropoda > Insecta > Orthoptera > Tetrigidae > Eucriotettix > Eucriotettix oculatus. The sequence continues at coordinate 51,529,197 of CM067381.1, forward strand.
CAATACCAATCCAAAAAATTATCTCAATAAGATCTAGAGACAATAATTGTTAGTTGTTCTGATTGATTTGTCTGCTTCATTTATTTTTCCTAATATATAACATGTAAAAATATTAAACCCGGTAGTTTTAACAAGTATAAGTACGGCCCCATAAAAAACGATGAAACCGACCCAGATTTAGAAAATAATATATTAAATTTCAATTTTAAATAGTTTGATTATGGTCAGAATTTCTATATTACTTATTTGCCTTTTATTATGCTATTACGCATAGCTATTATACTTTTTCAGTTAAATATCTGTCCTCGTTGCTCTCGACTGATGGAACCACAAGGAACTAGAACATCCTCGAACAGTAGAACAAGAGAATAAATGATGTACATGAACCGTCCATTCTGCAAAGCCGCGACATGTCGTGGGAGGACTACAATCAGACATGACACTAATTTGCAGCAAAACATATCACATTTACCTTACGTGGCTACGTCAGTCACGATGCAGTGACGAAACCGCGCGTGTCAGCGGCCGCCATTCCAAAACAGCTGCTTTCACAGGGGCATTAGCTAATACTGCTACCTGAAACACCAACACGTCTAATCTAGCCTCTGGTTCTACACTTGGTGCCAACGTAACATAAAATTTTAAAACGTATCTCTTGCTTTGCGTTTCCTATCACGGACCTTTAATGAATAATATTGTTCCACACTGTTTTGATGCAAAATAATACGCACTTTTCTTTGACAGAGAATAAAATATTTTGTGAAGTAAATGATACTCATAATGTTTCCGTTATGCTAAGAATTTCTGAGTATCTCTGTGTGTTTTAATTATATGAAATGTAGCAGCGGAAAATAAGGCTTTTTACCGTTAATCTGCATAGACTGTAATTGTCTCCAATGAATTGAATATTAGAAATCTAATTAGTTAAAAGAAAAAAATCTTCATTTACAAGAAGAGACCGGTTCATTTTTATATTTATTATTTGACGTCAACTAAACAAATAATAAAACTCAATATATAATGGAAAAAATCATATGATGAGTAAAAAATAAAAATAATAATTAAATAATGACCTCTACTAAAATCTGAAAAATTTGGTTCTACAAGTTACGAGAAAAGTATTTTAAATTTATTTAAAATAAACTTTTCTGCGACTTTGGATAGTATATTAATTTGTAAAAAAGACTATTATATTCTATAGCAAAATTAAAGTGTAGTTTCAATTCGTTCCTGTATATATTAATATTAAGAATTAAACGCCCCTTGAAGAATAGATGTCGCAATTATTTTTAAGGTACACGTGTAACGCAATATAGGTTTATTTAAGATGGTATATCAGTATACAATAAAGTGTAAAAATCTATAAACATTTATGAAATTATGACAGATAAATCTGAACTAACAAATAAAAACTATTGTAACATTTCATTTATTAATGAAATAATAATTTATTCCGTATTGCAATAATGGAAAATAGTGGAATAATAAACAATTAACACGTAATCATTACCCGAAAATAGTACATACCATAACAGTTCCATAAATAATTTAAGTCTCGCAATTACAAATGTTAATACTAATTAATCGTTTTTTAAAGTTGTCAATGTTTTATGCACATAGAAGGATAGAAAAGCGAATCACTAACATTGTTTGAATATTATATATTAATTATCATTTTATAAGCAAGATCTTATCCCGAGAATTGCGGTCGTTCTAGTCACAAGTATTGAGTCATCAAAACATTTACACGAAGATTTTATACGAAAATTCAACATGTGTTATTTACTTCACTTATATTTGTATAACGTGCAGATTTTCATGTCACGTTTTTTTTAAATAAATTTGCTTTGAAATTATGAAGAAATAACATTAACACATTGTACATGTTCTTAGGTTGTAACGGATTAGGTTGAACATAGTTCATATAAGCTGTAATATTAAGAATAGTGGAGAAAGTTTAATATAGCTAGTGAGTTTAAATAATTCCATTGGACTCTTGCAGACAGTCTGTATCTCTCGCATTCCTAAGGAAGCAATTGCCAGGCTAATAATTAGTTGTCAGCCATAGCCATAGTCTAATATAAACATAAGTGATACTTGATTTCCCCTATAATTTTTACAGTTTTTATATATCTTGCGTTAGGAAAGTCTTTTCTAGTATTTTAAGTCTACTTTTCATTCACAGGGTATTTTGCATTTGTTTTCATACCGTTTTAATAAATTTATTTGTACAGAATCATCCAAACGGTAAAAACGTTTTGTGCCTAAGTAAATATCTCCTAAATTCATTTGCAACAATATTGTTATTGAGAGAGATTAGAATAATTCTGTAAACAAAATTTGAGAACTTGAATACACTAAACAAAAAATAATCCTATCCAATGTCTTGTTCCTGATCATGGTCTGTCGCCAACTAATTCTTCATTAGTTAGCTTGTCGTCCAAATTGATTAATTCTAAGGACTTTGCTACTTTTAGTCCTATGGTCTGTTGATACTTTAATAAAATTATAGTTCTACGTTTAAACACAGTCTTCTCATATTTTAATGTAGTTTCTTGTCGTGTAAAATTTTGTGGTTTGCGTTCAAAATAATAGTAAATACTGTTTGAAACGTATATTTCCGAACTGAAATATCTAGGATCCTACAAATTTCCTCAAGCTCCTTGATTACCATTGTTCGCAATCGAATTCCACGGATAATTCCATTTCTGGATAATTCGTGCGATGCTTAGCGAGGAGAGTTCCTGCCTGCTCTTCATGTCACTGATGTTTAATCGGCTGAGGTCCAGAAGTCTTTTGCGACAAGCGGGTAATCTACTCCAGCGGGGTAGTTATCTGCATGTCCTCGCGTGTGCTGGAGACATTTTTTTTTTCATTTTTTCGAATGTCGCATTTCAGCAGCGGCGACTAATCCCACTTCGCCTCGTAAATGAGTGCAGAATAAAGTGCAGACACCTGTAATCCTCTCCGGCCCAAGATTTAATTGGCCATAATACTTCCAAATGAAAATAATCCCACTGCTGACAAGGGCGATCTTTATTGTGAGCTCAAATTTCAATACGAGGTGGATTACGTCATATTAAAAGCGAGTACAGCAAAAAAAGATAGGTAGGGAGTTTAGTGAGTTGAATCCTCCTTTGAGGTCCGACCCCCCTCCCCCACTTTCTCTTCACATCGCATTTCGCGACTGGTGATTAAGTGCAAATTACAAGATTTCCACCTGCTTATTAGCGTTGCTTTCCTCCAATTACAGGTAAATGACGCCTAAACTTATATGACACGAATTGGGAATAATTAGTGGCTTCAAAGTACGCTTTCAGCTCTGGATGAATTGCAGTCTGGCGCGGACCCAAGGATTTAAGAACTAATCTGCAGGAATTGCAAATCCATAAATATCGGCAGTTTTGATAATCAGGGCGGTCGCTTCAAGGCACATTAAAAGAATGATATCCTTCTAATCCCAGATCATGGGTATTAATTCGCAAGAATTTCCTGTTAAGTGAAAATACAGGTAATTTGAAACCGATTTCCATATACAACTCTTTATTCAGTTTTATTCCTTATCCGTTATTTAATATTATATTTACATTGCGCGTAGAAGGACAAGTTATTACTTCTAACTGCCAACAACATAAAATAAATGGTACACAATTTGCTTCATGTCACAGGGCACTAGTTTTTAAAAAAAGGCACTTTCAGTGAAAGCCCATATAACAAGTTCTTTATACTATCGATTTTCATTATTTCTGCAATTAAATCAAATAATAAATGGAACGTTCCCAGAAATTACTTCTTCTTTGCACTTTTAAATTAGAATTGTGCTAAATGGAATGTTCAGAACAACAAAAAATATAATGTGTTGTTTCTCTTCTAAATTAAACCTTCCATGACATAATTAAAATAAATTTATCATTATTCGGTGTGTAAACTGTTACCATTTACAACTCTTCCAAGTTTTAATGTATATTAAAACGAATGAATCTACTACAAAATTACAGACATAAAGTTCTTATTTAATTAAACCGACGTTTCGTTGTCATGTTCTCGGATAATTTCTTGAATTGTTAAATTTTGAAGTAGTTAACTGGGTAATCAAATAGAAGAAGAAAACTAAAAAAATATAAACTGGAAAAATTAGTGTTAATTAATTAGCTATTAATTTATATTATATAATGCCTCCGAGGAGATAATTTATAAAATTTGATAAAAAGAATATATCAAATTTAACGTTTTGATAAATAGTATATAAGTATAATAGAAAGAGAAGAAATAATGAAGTTAGAGACATTGTATTTTTGTTTCAATTTAATTGCATATATTGTTAAATAAAAATGTTAAGTTGTATAAAATATGAATTTATTAAAATTTTATTTTAAATTACATTTTATAAAGTTGATTATTACCCATTTCGTTATGAAAAGTACGAGTCACCGTTTTTATGCAACTAAATCTATTGCTTAAAAAACTGATTATCATTTCTGGACAAATGGAAAGAAAGAATAAATTCTGAGTTTACTTTAAAAACCTTCCATCTTCTACTGTATTCTACTGTATTGGAAACAGCTTCCTGTGATTCATAGGGCGTCACTCCCTTTCTTTTAAAGTACTCTGGGACTTTTTTTGCCATTTCTTTCTCTTGATGTTTTATAATACTTCTGAAAAATAGTCCTTTACCACACAGACTCTTAAAAAAGAAGAAAATGATTACCCCTGCCTTTTCACTAACTTTTTTCAGTCGTTACCCTCACCTGGAAAAGTCATCTTATTTACCTTACGTGATATAGTTAATAAACTTTAATTTGACTAATTGTGGATTCCATGGCAGATCGTCTGAATCATTGTTATTAACGAAATGCATTACTTTTCCATTTCCGGAGGATTTTCAATGGTGGTTACTTTAAAGCGAATTTGTAATTTTTCTCGGCAGAATTATAAAATAGGTTCTTGATCGTGTGACTATATTTTTTTCTTTTATTTTATTCAGTTTGATTCTCTTTAATGCACTAAATGTATTATAAATATATTTTCTTCACTGAGCGACTTATTTATTGATACATAATGCGAGTTTATATTAACAGTGTATAACTGGTCCAGTTTCATTTTCTCAGTACCTCATACATCGTCGGTGAATAATTCCTGTCTGCATATTCTAAACATAAATTAAGCTGTTATTGTAACCCCAAAGACTATTGACTTTATTAATAACAATAGATGTCCTTTTAACGCGCTGCTCCCCTTTATTGTTCCACGTGAACGCATGTTGGTTTGTCATAAAGGGCTAAAGAACCCCTTACTCGACCATTCTGTTTCCAAGAGGTCTCATTTCAAACAGTCGTGGGAACACTTACTCTCAACAAAAAGCCGGGTCAAGTTGAAAAATGCATACTTCAACGTTGAGCCTACGCACCTGGTCATTATATGTATACTTAGCTTAAGTGCGGTTGGAGTAACTACCAGAAAACATCCCAATAGTAACATTATGAGGCAACAACAATACAATTAGATAATAAGCTTGAAGGATTTTATTTGGACAAACTCATGCATACTAAATTCATGGCAGTAGATATCACAATAACTCCCGTGAATGAAGGATTTCATAAAATATCATTAGCAAATAGTATTTCAGATAGTCACAAATATCACAGTGATTACCTATTTAATTATACGACGTGATACTCCAGCATCAATCACAAATTTTTAGCGTCTGAAAAAAAAGTTTCGGTGAAATTTTAGTAAATTAATCCATCACTTAATATTGTTTTTTTGCTGCATCTTATCCCCGCCCCCACTTTGGCGAGAACGGGACAGTAAGATTTTTAATTATAATTAATATAATAAATTTAAATTCAAGACTAATCTTAACACTTTTTGTGTTATTTTGTGTATGGTTGATCGCTATAGCAATTTTTTCAACGCTGTATCATGAAAAATATGAAACTATATACTAAAGCTGAAATTTTTTTTAAAAAATAAATGTAATGATAAATAAAATAAAATAGGAAAAATTATGACTGAATTCAAGTTAAAGCATTGTAGCAATGATAATTTTTAAATATGTGTGATTTCATAATATAGAGGAAGTTGGGATGGAACCGGACAGTTATGTTTAACAATATTATGAAAAAAGATTTCTTAAAAGTAATAAAAATTATATTTTATATTGCCTAATTAATCTAATATCAATATAACATCCCTGGGGAGTGGGGAAAGTTGTTTTTTAATTACATTAATACAACAAAATTTAATTTAAGATAATTATTAACACCTCTTGTGTTCATTTTGCTTATAGCTGATCATTTTATCAAATTTTCCTGAGGTTAAGAGATTTCTTGCAACTCTACAGCCTTTCCTAATATTATTCCCGTTTCTTCGTTACTTTTCTTTCTTATTCTATTCGTGATGGGTACAGCATCCTCTTATTCTTACAAGGTGACTGAAAGTTTTTCCTTTTCTTCTGAAGAAACACTAACATTTTTCTTTATACAGTAGTATGCCGTTTCGTCCCGCACGATAGTTTCAGTTTAAGGTTTTTCTCAGAGCTTTAAAACAAGGAGATCTAAACATATACGTAACGTATAAGCAGCTGAAGACACATAATTTACGAATATATGTCATTAAAGAGTTAAAAGCGAGATGTTTTGTGAATTGCCTTATGTCGAAATGCTACAAAAAGTATAAATTTACATATGTAAGACACCAAAACAAAAGTTCATTCACAAGGTGGAATCAGGACTTGATCAATTCGGCTGCCAGGATTTCGTCGTTGACCATTTACAATGTTCTACCCCTATTAGTAAACTCTATAACTACCCAGTAAAGAAAATAGGGTATCCTCTTCTACCCCGCTATCCCCCTCCCCAAAGTTAGTTGATTTTGGTTAAGAAACATTGATATAGAGTGATCGTGTAGCCAGTTAAATCGCGTTTCTACAAATCCCATGTGACGGGCACACAATCGGGAAGTCATACAAGATATTCCTTTCGTGTTTGATTGGATCCCTTTACGATCATTCGAAAAGAAAAATCGGGCGTTGATATCATCGCTTTGGAGAAGACATCACACAGACGTAGATATATAGCACAAGTATTTGTGTGTGAGTTACTTCCTACGATAATGAATCACAGATTCGCTTTATCTCCACAATTTGTATACAGAAAAGACATATATCGATCACGTAATCGAGACATTTATTGGATATATTTCAAGTGTTTCTCTGATGCACCTGTAAGACGTTGCCAATGCATGGTCAGTTGATCTAACTGATAAATCTTATTTCATAGTTTCTCAAACGCTGCGCATGAGATTATAGCTTTCAAATACAAATTCTCGTATTTAAGCAGTACTCGTATTTAAGGACGCTACAAATTAATTGAATAAGAAACACATATCCAAGAGTCGTGGCTCATTATAAATGACAAAAAGTCCTTGCAATATTGTTGACCACATTGCTGGTCTTGACGTGGTGAAGGACGCGAGCAAAGCCAAAAGGGCACGAAGCCCCTTGGCAAGGCCACTTCAATCCACCCCCCGTAGACCGGCCTTTGTGTCGATATTTTATCCCAGTCCATTACACTTTTCCCTCATTACGGATATCCGCGATAAGGTAACGATAAAAAGTGACGTATGACGTATGCGCCCAGGTTCCGACAGCAAAATAGCTTTTCTCAAAGAGCTTTGCTGTTACTTCAGCGGTTATATCCGTCTCCCGGCTTCGTAAGAACGAATTACCTTTTATTTTTGTCTACTTCTTCAAACCTCACCTCAGAAAATATAGAGGGACGCCTTGTGCGGGCTTCTAAGGCGATCAATTGAGTAAGATTATAAATGAGTCTTATTTACCTTTTCCTTTTAATTCTCACAAAAGCTGTGTTTCTTTATTTCTGAAACGGCTTCAGCCTCATCAGTAATATAATTTAAAACATTTTTGCCTAATTGAAGTCATATATTACATACAAATTAATCTTTAGTTAACATCCATTGTATTAATTCTAACAAAATAATATCAATATAAGCATAACATAGTACACATTAAACTGTCACACTTTTCTAATGACATATACCAAATTAAGATTTAATTACAAGTACTTCAAAAAAAATACTTGAATAATATTCAGTAAGAAAATTTTTTCATCAATATAAAAAGAACGACCTCGTTCAAAACTCGTTACATTTATGTCGATAATTTTTCACCTTTTCTCTCACGCAACAATAAAATTTGACTCCAGTAAAAGTCATGCTATATAAATTTAATTAATTAATTTGGTTTTCATATAATATATATAAGTCCGTAAATAAGTACTAAATATCCGGGATCCACGCTAGCTTTCATTTCCTTTACAATTTTCTTATTCGAAATATTTGAATAAAGATGAATAATAATTAGAAATTAACAGAAATAATAGGTTTAATTCATTCTTCCTTCTCTTTGGACCTATATCATAAACTTTTAGTGTTGGACTGTATCCCTAAACGGTTACGACCGAAACGTACTTCAAAATCTTTAAGATTTATAAATTACTCAGGTAGGATGGTCTTAAACAATATAAAATAAACATAGAAATGTTTACATGTTTATATTAAAGGTATAACAGATAATATTATAAGGATTTTTGTAAAATAATGCTTTAATGAATTTAAATATGTAATAAAAATAGTTAGTGTCTACAATGAAAGTAATATAATATACAAAATAAAATGTAAAGAATGTAATAAATGTTATATAGGAGATATGGGCATACGTGTGAGTAGGTGAATGCAATACCATAAAATTTTGACTTGTTTGTTGATGAAATAGATTGGGTATGAATTTCGTAACCGAATATTGGTACTCAAGTACGCATGAGGAAGTCTCAAAAAGGAGACGAAACGTCGCTATTGAATAAAACGTGATAAATTGTTAAGCTGACCTAATGGCCGTATTTTTATTTATTGTAAATATGAGAATATTTTAATGTATGTAAGAACGTATATAATCGTGTATGTAAATATGGCAGCGCTCCTGGTGGCTGAAGTAGTGAACTGTACGCCAGCTACAGTCGTGGAGCGTGTAGGGATAATTATGTCCTAAAAGAATGAAAGCTCCCCTTTTTTCTGATTGATGAGCACTTAAACAAGTGTGAATGTATAGTAACATGAATAAAGGTTTTAATGTTAATTACATATTCTTCGCACAGTACAAATAGAATTAGTCTCCAAATTGGCCCGATTGTTGGTAACAGTAAACTCACCATTAGAAAAATATGAAATTTTATTCCTTCTATCAGCACTTATTTTTTTATTATTATTAACATTGTTTTATTATTAATTAAATGATAAATGTAATTGAGAATATTTCCTAAAATGTAAATATGGATAGATATGGATCTTATAAATATACAGACGAAAAATTAATATCAATAAAAGAAATTTGGTTGGCTTGAGTTGAGAAATAAATAGGTACTTTAAGATCCATTTAATTAAAATTGAGCTAATGGAGCACAATAGCGAAATTGCGACCTAAGTGGTGGCAGAACATAAAAGACTGAAGTTGGGAGGTTCTATTATATTATACTTTCTGGGTGCGCTACTGCCATTGAATGTATCTCGGAGAGTGGGGAACATTTCTGTAAAAATTATATTTTATTAGTATAATAAATAATTTATCCAACTATAAATAATAGCAGACTATTTTATTTTATTTAATATATGTTACTTTTATTACATAATTAATAGAAAATAATGTTCTTGAATAAAAATTCATTCAACAGTACACAATTACAAACAATAAAACAATTTTAGTGTGTACACCCGGAAAGCGGAAGGTCCTAGGTTCGATTCCTGAGTCCGGTCGACATTTTTCCATTCTCGACATTCTTCTAAATTTAGCTACACGCTCTTTACATGAGATTCAATTAAACATTCCTAGTTCCTTTGTCTTGAATTCCATGCACCTTTGATCAATTTACACAATGCCCATTCTTCACTGAATTCCTAGAAATTAAGTTGTGAAGAATGTAATTAGTAAATTGTAGGTGAGTCTATCTGAGGATCGCAGGGGTGCAGGGATGTTGAATCGGTCCTCGGGACGTCGTCGACTTGGACTGGTTCAGTGGTAGAGTTACCACATGGAAAGCGAGAGATCTCGGGTTCGAGTCCTCGGACGGTCGACATTTGTTAATTTAAAATACAAATTTCAATTGTTCAATAAAGGGTAATTCTTTAGCTGCGTGAGAAATTTCATATCAGTATCATTTTTGAAATTAGTTGATTAATAACCAGAAGGTTGTCAGAAGACCTGTATATGGTATTAATGAATGCATTTTACGCTACGTATGAATTGATTTTAACACGTGCCACAATACTGCTATTTTCAGATATGACTAATATTAAATAGACAATTTCATCATTTAAAAAATAGTACCAATTGCATCACAAAATGCATTAATTCTGAAATGCTTTCCATACCTTCCACTTGTTCTCCCAATTTAAGGATTCGGCACTGGTTATGATAACAATAAAAATCACTTTCAATCGTTACATTCTATGAGTTGAATGAAGATGGTGGTAGGGAAGTTGTTTTTCGCCGTGAGGCAAATTTTTCGGAATATTGAAACGCAGTCTGCGGTGTAGAGGGAACTTTTCATCGCAGACTACTGTTGTTATTCCGTGCAATTCCGATAACATTGGTGGCTAAGTGCAGCTAATATTTGGAGGCCGTGAATTCCTGGAGCAGGTGAAATTTGCCTGCAGCCCGAACTTCGGCGTGCAGGAAACAATAAACAAACTAGAGCGCGGTAGAGCGCCCGTGTCAACACGAGGCCTGTGGATTAGGGACCGGGTGTGTTCCTAATGTGCTTGAAATGACATTTAGATTAAATTCCCGCGCACGCCTCCTACACACACGCCCTGCCCTGGCTGGCGTTTGCTTGCACAATTAAACAAGTGCGGCCTTTTCCGGTGGAACAGGTTGGACCTCGCCGTCCGGAGTAAGAGATGCGCCTCGATGGCTGGTGAATATGCAGACCCGCGGTATTAACTATTCAGCCCCGCCTCGTCTGTTTTAATTACTCTCCAATCGACTCAACTTAAGAAAGAAACATCGTTGGAGATTGTCAACTAAATGTACCGTTTTCGAGAGACCTAATGTGTTGCGTATTTCCTTCAAGGTATTCAATGCATTTTTCATACTAATAAAACATTACTTCACATCAATAATACCTGTCATTTCACTTAACAAGAAATGAGAAAGATATTAAACATGGAAACCATTAATATACGTGACAATTGTAAACAATTTGACCCGCATTATTTCAATATCCTCTCCAGCGTGTTCTAGTTCGTCTTAAAGGACACGGGGACTGAAATTCAGGCCAAAATATGAAGAAAAAAAAGATTTTATAATTTTTTCACCATAAATTGAGTAAACTGAAAAAAGAAGCTGCCAAACAAAAGAAGGAAAGTGTAACATATGCTGCAGGACAATTTTATTTAATATGTTTGATTCTAAATTATTTCAGAAAAAATGTGTTTTTTTCAGCTTCAAGAGTTCTTGAACTAAAAACCTTCTATGCGTCACAAATATTAGGTTATTTATTCTTTCTGTACAATACCTTAAAATACGAGTCTTATTTTTCTAATTTTTCAAGTAGCTTAGGTGAAAAAATTCAAAGCGCTGAAACGCGTTCATTTTTAAGTAACCGTATGAAGCTCTTAGTAAAAAATTATTTTCTCCCCACATTTTTATTAAATATTAAACATAATACTGACAAATGATAACACTAATCAGGCCTACATATTAATGTAAAAAACTCAAATATATTAAATTACGTAACGCAAGGAACATTTTCAAAACTGTAAATTTTAAAAATAATTTACATAATATCTCAACAGACAACAATTTTACAGAAACAGATTGCTACACATGTGTGTAGTTAACACACAGTTCGACTTTCAGCTCAGTAGCAATTTGTTTACAGGAATTTCAAATTTCTAAATGACACACGGTAAGACAATACTCGCTGGGTTTTTTTGGAAAGAGGAGGAGGGGGGGTTAACAGGCCACATGAGGGAGCTCATAATCACTTTTAGGAAATTATACTGCGGTTTCAACATTGAGAAATACTACAATCAAACTTCCACCGTTAACTATTTTCAGTGTGTGTGAATTATAAATGTCTTGAATTCTATTCAGGACTAATAAAGGTGTACATATCAAGCTTCTACGTCGTCTCACTCAGAACATCTCAAGTTCATTTGTCAATTATAATTGAAATCTAAGGGACAGTTCGTAATAATCTTATCCCAAACTCAAATCTAGTTTAACGTTAAATACGTCCGGCTCGTTGATATGAGAAACAAAACGTTGATGACGTCATCATTAGTTATAATGAGTCACGTAAAGAATATTTCTCCTCTTTCTCTGAGAGTTCAAAGTCGTAGTTTTGCTTCCAGTCAATTAATTTAGTAAATCTTCAATTGAATAAATTTTATATACATTGAGACAATTTATTGAAAAAAATTACTTTTCCACACCAAAATACACAAGTTTACGAATCAACTTTTTTTTCCAATTCATGAAACAATAATTATACAATCTTACTACTCATTTATCTCCAATCAAAATACTTCTTTCTGCATCTCTCTCTCCTTACACAGTAGTTTCCTCCATATTTCCCATTCAGTAAAAAAATTCTCACCTCCAGCTAACAGGACACATCCTCCCTCCTTCATCTCAAAGAGGATTTTTCTTCACGCACTATGCAGAGAGGTTCTTTTTTTGTAATAATACGAAAGGCTAATTGTGTACTACATAATTTATTGATGAAAATGTAGTTGTATTTGCAAAATTGAGTGCTACTTCTGAAGTAAAGTATAAATTACAAATAATAATCCCGATCCTTACTTTACATTTAAGTAAGTAGTGTATCTTCTTATTTACGTTTATGGTATTGTTCATATTAGTAACAATTCTTTCTAAATTACCCGTAATTTCAAATATATTCTCTTCCATATTTTTATATTACTAAACACGTTTAGTTCATGTGAATTCGTTATTCTAGTAATTTCTGTAATTAACTTCAATTTGACTTGTCTTATTTTCTCATCAGGATATTAGAGGAACGAAAATATGAAACCTAATGTATTGTATACTGTACGTTACATTAAACTAATATTTAATAACACCGGATGACGTCCCAAAAGGGACGAAACGTCTCCAGTGAACTGGTATCAATAAATTTATTAATTCTTCTGACCATTTATCGAATATTTATTTCACTGAATATAAGATTTTTTAATTGTGTAACAACAGAACATTATTATATCATATAAATATTGTAACAATTCAACGATGTGAACATAATTGTACTAACGCTTACGTAATACCTACAAATAATTTTAGGTATTAATTTTAATTAAGAATAACACGCAAGTTCAACTTTCATTGTATTGAGAGGGCGATTAGTTAATAATATATCCCGTCACCTTCAGTACACAAATAATTGTCAGACGGTTTGTCAAATCTGGTATGACACCTGCGTAGCCGTGACCCAAAAACATGTACGAATTCAAGTTGCTATAAAATTGTGTGTGGTAGTGTATTTCCTGTTGGAAGGGTATATGTTTTTTCTTTCAATCTCTAAGACTGCTATGATTGCCAGAGTTTCACAATAGTTTCTTTTCCCAGATAATTTTATGTGTAGAATTTAAATCGGCAATAGGCGTGTGGAATCGTTAGATTGGTGTGGTTCGTTTCCATATGAAGTGACGAACAGCCATCTGAACATCCGACCATGACATCCCACCATTCGTACTTAAAACATAATATTCAAGTAATGCTAATTCTGACCATAACTGAAAAGTCAGATTGATTTAAATGTTCATCATATCGTGATGGTTGTGACTGTAGGCTGAAATAAACAAAACCTAATTGGACAGTAAATTATCCAAATTACTGACAAAATCAAGCTATAAAATAAATGCCAAACAACGTTCCTACAAAAAATGTTGATATTGTCAGGTGATTCAAAAACCTAAGAGCGAAGAACTGCAAAAACCAGGTAGTGCAGCAGAAACATAATATTTTTGTTATATTTTAATTAAAGGACTTATAAGGTCCCCAAAGTTTTGGGACGAAACATTTTCAAATTAAATTATTCCATTTCTGACTTTTGGTCATTCTTTTGGTTTTATTTATAATTTATTATAAGTAAAAAGACTACAAAATTTATATTAATTGTAAGAGGTTTTCATATGTTCTTTGATACGCGTATTGATTGGCCTTTCTATTTCCTCATTGTAGCAGATTTAACTAGAGCAATAAATTTTGTAAACTGGACTATGTTTACTATATATAGGAATCAGCTGGGTCTTTGTAGTGGAGTCTGCTAATGTTGCATATTTCATATTATTTCAACAAATTTGTGATTGAGCAAAAGAGAAGTAAGAAAAATTTGGATATTGTTGAGAGCCGAGTAAAAGTACGATATTTGATTTTGTTCAATTTAATGGCTAGAGTTAAGTTGATTTATTTAAGAATATTTTTTGAAATATTATATTTCTCTACTTTCTATATTTAAAGCCTTAGATTAAAGTTTAATAATCTTTGGATATTTTATAATAGAGCGTTTCCATTAATAGGCTCATAAAATTTTATAACATTAAATAATAACATTTTCAACACGACGTGTGGATAATTATCTGAAAATATTGGTTAAAAATATCAATAGTAAGTTCCTAGTAGTTTTCTAGACAAATTGTGGTGTTAGCTGCGACGGTCACGGTGCAAATCGTGGTAATTTCCAACGTCCCTCTCCACTATCCCTCCATTGTCATTACTACGATGTGTTATAAGCCTTAAGGATCCCAGGTGTCTGCTTGTACGATATTAGCTCAGACTGGGTCGAACCCGGTGCGGCTGCTAGGAAAGCCCATTCACACCTGCCACGACAATGGCAAGCAGACATCTGCTCCGCTACTTACCACTGCTTTGTGGCGTGGCGTAATCTTTTCACTTACGGTCCGCTGTGCTCGAATCGACAGTTGCTAGGGGCGACCAACTCACAAGAAAACCACCGAGGAAAACTTTCCACTCCGCAGCCTGCGGGGAAACCACGCGTGTTCTCCAGACTGCCGTTCTTAATATCGCCACCTCCGCCCACAGGTGCTCAAACCTCCAGGTGTGGGAAAAGAACGGCCAATAAAATGAATACAACTATCAGTGCCAGAAACAAATTTACTTCCTTTACAAAATTTTCAGATAATTCCATATTCCTAACTTTTAATGGAAAATAACGTTTTGAAATACAAAAATTAAGGGGCGCGTTATTTTCCCCAAACATGCTTGTGGGATCTGTATGGTGTTTCTTTTTTTTTTTGTTAACAGTCTACATGAGGGTGATCCTGAAACAGGCAACTCCCCTTTAATAGCATAGGAAGGGAATTGAAAAGGGGGGGATGCGGAAGGTAGATTGGCCCGGGACCTAAGTATGCGATCACACATGGAATTGCTGCGGGAAAAAGGAATTGCCAAATCTCTGACATAAATTCATTGTCCAACTAACAATCACAAGAGAAGAGAGACTAGAGGCAAAACATACATTATTAACATAAAAAGATCAGTTTAACAAAAGTAAATCTGACTCCGACATGGAAATAAGTTCCCTTAATCGTACACAGTCGCTAATGACATTGCAGTTGATTCGACTATAAACATACAAAGAAAGAAAAAGTAAATTCGGAATCAAATGTAAAGGAAAAGAATATTTATTTAGGATATATTGAAATAATCATTTGTGGGAACTGTGAAGGGGCATGAGCTGTAATGATTATATAAAATTTCTTCTTCCTTCCTTCCTCCCATTGAGGGCCTGGGCCTACCGAGTCGACTGCGGACTGTCATCTTGCATGACACATTCCGAATTTGGAGTGACACGTGATCAGCGTATCGATCCTCCAACAGTCTTAATCTCGGTCTTCGCGACCATGACAACACAAACATCCAAGCCCAAACAAGGATTCGAACCCGGGACCTCTGGGTTGTGAAGCAGCAACTAAAGCCACTACACCACACGATGTCCTTAAACTACTTAAATTAATTCATTTTCGTTTGGTTTCTTACAGACTGCGACGCTAATCTGTTCAGATATTTATTAATTGAAATAGACTTCCACCGAAAACGATATAAAAGTCAATTGAAAAGATAAGATAAATTAAACGACATTAATCATATTTTTAGAATAATAACATAAAATTACAAAAGTGAGTTAAAAAATGCGTGCAATTGTTAATGATAATAAATGTATAATAAAATATATTTTATTTGAAAAGCTGCTATATAGGTCCTTTAATTTATTTAATACATAGAAGTAAATTATTTTTGAATCAACTAAAATATAAACATCTGTATTTTAAGGAATACTGTATTAGTACAAGACAAAATTATTTTTTGGTTTATGTTTATTATTTAAACCATGTTTATCAGTTACACTGACGAATGAAAATTGAATAAAATTGATAATCAATACAATTTGACACTAAAATTATTTCTGATCGTTTCTTGGAACCCATACTAATAACAGTAACTATAAATTGCATTAACATTAATCGAAGAAAGATATTTTGAAACATCAATTGGTTTGTGTATATTATAAAATAAAATAATAATGAGTTAGAATATTGTAATCAAGTTGAAGAATGTTAATGGAATAAACTGTAAGGTACGATTGGTGTGGCTGGAAGTATATCCTTTTAATTTGTTTTCCACATAACTGCCACTGTTTCACAAATTAAATATGCCCAAATTAAATAAAATGTTGAAATTCAAGGTCTACAACATGACTTGGCAATTTTCGGCTATTTTTTCTTTCGAAGAAGTAAATGTACCTTTCTATTTACAATTGTTTGATTCATTTGATAATTAAGGAAATATGTTTATTATTACGTAGAACGTCGAGATGTATAACGTAAGAATTGCGTTTTTCTGTCGCCAAGAAAAGAAGTCAAAACACTATTAAAAAATTGTATAATAATAAATTAACACTGTGTTTAAAGAGTGAAAAGAAATCATCGTAAATGTGTTGACAGTCTGTGATTTGAAATATCACTAATTGAAGTTGCCAATGTGACCCCTTCCACAATGGTTAATATTTACGTATTTACAGTTCAGTAATTTTGGATAATAACTTCAAACAACAACTGTGTTTCCAGTTCAACAGTTTTGAACAATAGCTTCACACAATTATAAATTCAATTGAACAGCTACTGAAATTATTTTAATTGATGGCTTTGCCCAAACAATCCGCTAGTGCAATGAACAAATTCAGCGGATATTTAATTTATATTTTTATAGTCTAACCTTTTTCATTTTTTGAAAACACATTAGTTTCGAAAACTAAGAACAAAAACATTATTACAGATGTTAAGTCAACATTTTTAGCTTATTAACTAATAATAAAATACTAAATTACGTTTATTAGTTTTTGTTTCGTATGTATTAATTTTGATACTATTCAATTTTCCATAAAAGCAAATTATTATTTTTCAGGACCTCCTAAACACATTTTAGGTTATATGCGCATCGCTTAACTTGTCTAATAAATTTTTATATCTATCTGGGAGTATTTCTTTATACACTTATCATCGAAGTATTTTTACCTACAGTTTTTATAGTATTTAATTACATTTATTCTGGTTTATATTTCAATTATTTTAGTACAACAGTATTAAATTTTAAAGCATGACTTTTCTTTGGTAGAAATTATTTCTAAGGGAGTATAATAAAAATAACTAACAAATCTGTCGTATCGTTAAAAGAAAAGCTATCGTGCGAAAAATCATATGGCTTAGTTATTCAGTTTTCAGTGAGTGATTGTGTTTCATTTTAGAATTATTTAATGCACTTAAACTCATTATTATAGCACCGTTTGTTCGTAAAACCGAGGAATGATGAACGTAATAATAAATATATAAAATTATTATCATAAATAACGAGTAAAAATTATAATTTCGTATATATCGCTTTATTTAAATTTCATAAAATAATTTCTAGAAATTTGAGCTCTAAAATGGGTATTTAAGTTTTATAGAATTGAAAGTTATTTCTATAGTGGAGTTTATGGACAGTGCTGATCTTATAATAATATAAGTAAATAGTCCGCCTTTTGTACTGTATAATTTTTATCTTCCGACAACCATGGAATTATTTGAATTTTTTTAAGGTTTACAATAATAGATTCCCCATAAAAACAAAGTTAACGTAAGGTTTCATATTATTCTGAGGAGTAAACCAGTGAGTATGTTGCACCTTAGGGAATTTTTGCGTGAATCTAAAAATAATGGCAGCGGACAAATATGAGTATATTAATCAAGAATATTCAACTTCATAAAAATCATATTTCATTATGTTGAAAGGAATATCTTCACATTAATACGATCAAATCTACTAATAGTTAATTAAAAGGATAAGTGTACATCGCAAGCAGAAACACTGTCTGTCTTTCTATGCTTGTTATTCATTACCTCCTGGAATTAATTCGCAAGGATTCTCTTACGCTACGCTACGTTTTCTGTCTCTCATTTTTCTCTCGTCTGTCTCTGCTTTCTCGCGCTTTCGTGCACTCACCTCATATTACTATAATTTACCTTGATTAAATATTTCTATAAACTAATGGAGAGCATCAATGTAAGTTCTTTAATTAAAATAATAAAAAATTCTCTTGTTGCTCCTGCAACGTCCCTGGTAGAATATAGTAAAAAAAGCTTTAGAAGCATACAGTTGTTATTGAGATGCACAAGACAGAATTAATGGAGAGCATGAAAGTGTAGCTTCAGAAAATTTGGAAACAAAGCCCGAAAAGTTTAGTACAGACGGATTTTTTCATTCATATAAAATTATTTAGTCAT
The DNA here is from genome assembly GCA_034510155.1 of Eucriotettix oculatus. Classification (NCBI taxonomy): domain Eukaryota; kingdom Metazoa; phylum Arthropoda; class Insecta; order Orthoptera; family Tetrigidae; genus Eucriotettix; species Eucriotettix oculatus. Next base: position 51,548,076 of record CM067381.1, read on the forward strand.
GGATTACATATATGTGGCCTGACAAATATATTTTCCTTAAATTCAAAGGAACCTTCCACTTCTTCGTCAGAATTTGAGTTTATTTTAGTTAGGAGTACATTCAGTTTCAGCAGCGTTTCAATTTCGATAAAGCAGTTAAGCTGTCAACGCAACGCAACTCTATCAGAACAGCGTTTATTCCCATTTCTAATGGGCTAATTATACAAGTTGACCAAGTATTACGCGTTGCCAGCTGTTTACGCTACACTCCATCAATTTCATCGTGACTGATTCTAAATGACTGTTTGCTTATAATTATTAGAAGCAGTGTAATATCTCTAATGTATTGTCTCACTAAATATTTATTTCTCGTTTAAAGCATTGCACAACGGCAGTCTGTGAATAACAGCAGCAGATGCCGGACAAGCCTTGATTCCCCCGACGGTATTCGCTCCTGCATTAATCAAGAGCAAAGTCATTGTTTTCTAGCTTACAGCCAATACATATGCCACGGGAAAAAAAGAGAGGGGTGGCCGGCGCTGGTGTTGTTTATATGGCCTAGCAAAGGCAGCAATAATTGAGATGCCTTTGTTTGTTGTCGCCAGCAGTGGCGCCGTTAAATCATGCAACCTCGCATTGTTAGGTCACGTGCGTATGTCACCTGTTCCCGAGGGATGAGAGCAGGAGCCTGTCGTATGTGTGGACGCTAATGCAAATAAGCACACACGCGAATTCGCGAGGCAGCTAGTAGCAACTCAGCTCCCCGCCGATCTGAGAGATTTAATAATCACAGATACGGAAAACGCTAATTGAAATCCTAAGGGAGGCGCCGACGGTGAGCAAATAGCGCAAAAGGACCCCGGCGCTGTGTACAGGATAAATTCACCTCGCTGCATGTAGATTGCGAATTAACGTGCGCGTGTGCGTGTGTATGTGTGAGGTCAGTAAACATCTAGCTACCTCCCGGAAACCAAGCAAACGAGAATTCCCTTAACGCGGCCGCAGCAGCAAAAGCCTTTGAAAAGGGTTCCGAACTGCCAAACGCTGCCTGCGCAAACACACATGCTCTCAAAGAGAATTCAAGATGGAGGTCTCGCAGTGTTTGGCAAGACACGTCCGGGAATCATACGCTCGGACATTTATTATGTAAAGATTAGCCCTCCGCTCTTTAGCCCGTGTCTGCGGAGGCAAATATTAACGCCGCTGGTTGAAGGAAACTGCATCGGTCAGTATTTTTTTCTGGCGTATTTGCTGACTGTTAGCATCCTTCACGACTCGCAGAATCCGCAACTCTTTGATCGAGCGCTTGCTTGCCTTGAGCTTGCGAAATACACAGAGAGCTTCTACACCAACTTTACCGGCAAACACGTTTCACCTCATTTAACAAGTATTATCCAAGATATATAATTTTTTCTTCTTTAATTAGCACATATTTCAGTTACTTGGACCAAATTGCGTACCTTGAAGAATCGTTCTCTCATCAAACAATTGGCTTGAAGAACTCAAGAACCACTTAATAAATTTTTACCCAAGATACTCACGATCTCAAAAGGAACAATCTATATATAGACCTAAGAACCGGCTCTAAAAAAATAGAATAGAAACCCTATCCCTCCAATATGCAGTCAACGCATCAACATTCCGTAATAATATAAGGAACGACGTCACACAAAGACCAACGCAGAAATTAATAAGTTACCTAAAGTATTATCTAGCATGGAAGTGTGATAGGGGTGCGGGCTATCGGCATATAAATTATCACTAATTTATTTCAATTTAGTAGCTTTGCAGACATTTCATAAAAAAAAATAGAAGACGGACAAAGGGAACATTGGATAATAGTATAGCTAAAAGTAGATAGAAACTGCACTAGAAATAATGGAAAATATCGGCACAACATACTGAAGAATGCCTTTCTTGCTCTAGCTCCACCCCAACATAGCCAGATATATTTTCCAATCATAGTGTGACTTGCCCTTGCCGTGACGTCTTCCCGGAATTTTTCTTCTCCTTGCTCACAAAATACATGAATATTAAAATCCTTCCATATCCAAGTAAAAGTGTTAATAAGGTTTCTAATTTTAAACAGGAAATAAATAAGATAGAATTACTTAGATTATTATTCAACTGGACACGAATTGTCTGAACTTTTATGACATTTACTTGACAATTTGTCATTAAGAATAAAAAATTATTCTCATGCCTAATATATTCGAATTTCAGGCAATTAGTTTTGTATGCTTCATTGAGAGTCTTCACTGACACGATTGTGGTAAAATTTATTAATGTATTTGATATTAAATAGCTGATTTGCTTATTTTAATATTACATTTCATAAACTTACTCAATATTATAGAGCAAATATTAAGACGCTTAATATATTTTCTAGAAGAAAATATGCCGGGTTAATATAATAATTAAAAGGTCAAAGAGTTTATACACGCTAATAACGAATTAGATACAAAAGACGGAGTGAGAGCACAACCGACACAGTTCTTCTTAATAGAGTTCAAATGCAGAGGTCGGACAACCCTGAAACACCGCAGAAAATTGTATCATGTGTACTGAAATATTTATATTTTTGACCGTCGAATAGCAGGAAACTCTTTCCAAAAGCAAACCCGGAGGCCTCTATTGTTTTCCTAATTTAATTCGTTACCTGAAACGACCTTAAATAATTGTCGCTGCCAGTATTTTAGAAACAGGGACAGGAGAACGAAATCAAAACACCAGACAGTCCCGAAAAAAATTAAAATAAAAACAAACGTTCCCGGTGTCTGTAGTCAGACGTGACATTTCTATCGAATGTGATTCTGCATCTGTTGTATAGTGTGTTTCAAAAAATTGTCAACAACCTCCTGTGTGTCATGTTGATACTCGTAAAACATAATGTCAGTAAATTGTAAAAAATTATTTTTTTCCAATATGGGAACATAAAAGAGAGGGAGGAACATATTTTTGAAGATCATGCTCTTCAGTGGTCATTTAAAAATTCTAAACTTTCAGTAATTGGTACAGAATACCTGGAGTGTTTATCCACTGCATTACCTATCTTTCAACGCAAATATTATCATCACTGAGCGAGGAAAATACAAACCTGTTTAAATTTATTTAGTACAGCGACAAAATATTCCACGTTATCTCCTCAAACTGAACACATTTCAATACATACAAATATTGTCCTCATCAATTTTCCTCGCCTAATCTGCTACCGATATTAATATTTTTATTTTCATATTTCTGTGATTGCAGATAATGAAAATACAGAAATAAACATTTTATAAAATATATTCTTTTTAATAATGAACAGAAAGTTATCTTTCTTTATAACTTGTCTAACAATTCATTTAAATAAATAATTTTAAAAAAGTAAAACGTTTTTGAAATATACAAATATTGAAACGAGCCGATTTGTTAATTTTGATAGTATTTATTCTACAACGTTTTGTCAAGATTTTGGGTTTTCTTTAGGTTAATAATAGTCGAAGCAAGTAATTTAGAAACAGGGACAAAACTGTCTCTACACGGAGTCCAGAAAGCCATTTTTTTTCTATTTTTGTATTTATAACAATTCAAAATTTATTTATTAAAACTGTTTTACTTGGCTGATTATATGTAACCTGGGGTCCTGAATAAATTATTAAAATTTATTTTAAATAAGTGTTGATAAAATTAACCTCAACAAATATTTTTAAAATATCATATTCAAGGTCACACCCTAAATTTGGCGGCCTGGATGTAAATACATAAATAAATTTATGTTCTTTGTAGAGCATAAATAAGTAATAGTTGCAGTATATTGGAACAATCAATAATTTTTTCCGCGAATTTATTATTCTAGTTTAGACTTTGTAGTTGTATATTTAAGTTATTTGTCAACTTTAATGTTTTCTCCATAATTATATATAAATATATTGCTTCAACTTGAATATTTTCTCTATTATATGCTTAGTCTATTATTTTGTAAAAACGCAATGAGTTCAAAATTATATTTGTACCCAGTTTAGGCCACTGATATGTGTTTGACATTGGCTGAGGCAGCCACGTGGTTTACAAATATTTCAGACGATTCCCAAGTTCCTAGTTTGCCAGGCGAATGTAATGCGGAAACCTCGAGATCAATCCCGTACGTGCCAAAATGCCATCACAAGGGTTTAGGCGTGACAAACTGGCGCCTTGTCTAGTTCTCAATCTTTGCTAACTTTTATACTAAAATTCAAGAAATACCTATATCAAATAATATATTGCTGCAATAAAATCTGCCTCTATACTGGACTTTAGCTGATTATGATGTTTCAACTAAGGGTTCATATCAATATTATTTCCTTTGGAACAAATAATCCACGCACATATCAATTATTTTAGTCTTCATTTTTCGGATAGCATTTTTATGAAGTTATTGGACGTGGTGATTTTCTAGAAATCTTTTATTGAATCAACAACTTCGATTTTAACAGAGTTAAGAGAAACACTAATTCAGTTATTTTGAAGTCAGTAACAAACATGAGAAATTTAGGGAAACTGTCATAATTTTAAGGGGATACAAAGTTGAAAACACAAAATTAGTATTTTCTCACACGGGAAATTCAAATCTTTTGGAGGTACGACATCGTAAGAGAGTTATCGAGTGAACAATGGTCAAAATAGTGTCTCAGTGGCTCGCTTTTCGTCAGGCGAAATAGTAAATATGAGAGTCATCTAGTTGCCATTTTTGGGTACTGGTATTTCCTTGATAGCCTGTGAGTGTCCGGGAGAATTCCTAAGTTCGTTTAGTGGCGGTTGCAAGACAGGAGCACAGAGAGCCGTTGAATTAGGCATGGAGAACACGGCCTAAGTCGGCGCCAAGATGCTTCTGCAATGGCATGAAATATTCGTCCGCTGACCACGCGAGTGCGTTCCCGTGTCTGATAGATGTCTCAAGTCGCCTCTCCTCGTCAATTAAGGCCTCAATAATTCAGTCGGCTGCAAGTTGCCAACAGTGGCGTGCGGTGAACTGCAGGGTCGTAAAGGTGGAAGGACCAGTGTAACCGTAGCTGTAAAACTATAGGGTCAACAAAAGGTAACAGTTTCGTATTCTCTTTCAGGTAAACTGCAGCCATCAAAAAGAGCAGTAAAGACCAAAATATGAGTACAGTTTGGACAGATCTTATCAAACTTTAGACAAAAACATCGGGTTCAATTTTATCCAGCGACCCTCAAAATACTCTGAGGTATTCAAACATAGTATATCCAAAGATTGTATCGATTTATAATAAATATATAATATCCAGAAGTCATTACCGTGAATCAGAAAATTAACAATTTATTATGTGTTAAACCCCGAATGAGGAGATAGGTCCTATACTATATATTAAACTTTTCTAATTTGAAAAGACAAATAAATTTTAAACATATAAGATTAATTTTTAAATACTTAGAAAACTATATACAGTACCTTGGACACTCATTTCTACGTAAAAACATCTCATGTTTAGTATTAAAACCAACTGGAATATTTCAATAAAAACTATCTATTCTTCATTGACCTTCCTATGCAATCCATATTTTGCAATATAAAAGTTTATCAAACACTAAATAAGATAAATAGAAAATGAAGAGAAACGTAAATGAACTTATAATGCTTATAATTATTAAAAACTGTATAAATTTCTCGCTAATAACAAAAGTAAAACAATGCATAATGTTTAGTGTCAAAAGTTATTCAGAACTAAAATCATATCTAGAGAAATGAAGAACGAGATTCGTAATACTAATTACAGGGTGCTTCATACCATGTTGAAAATATTATGTATGGGTCTTATGGTTAGATTTTGACATAAAGAGTTGTCTACGATGTTTACTTTTGCTGGGTTAGAATTTGGGCCTACTCTGCATTCCTTAAATCGTTACTTGTTTCATGTTCAAAGTATTTCTTATCTAACGCCTTTTCCTTACTTCTTGGCTCTATCTATTAGGATACCTTTTCGTCTACTCTTGACTAGAAAGAAATTTTTACATATTTTTACACATTAATAACAAACTTAGTTCGTCAGCCTGAATTTTAAGTTTTTAACTTTAGAAACTGAATAACAATTTAAGAACACTTCAAATTTATTTACCACTATAAGAGAAAACAGCTGAGTTGTTTTCTTACCCATAAAGCGAACAAAATCCACATCTTAAAATCAGGTATGGCACATACGAACTTTTTTCAAGGGGACGGGTGCAGGTTTATATTACCCTAATTCTTGTGATCTGAACAATAGCTATATAAACTCATTGTACCGTTTACTCGCAAAAATGGAACAAAATTATAGTTTTGAGACAGCAGCAAATTTATCTCAAGCTTTGAGTATGATGACAGTTACTTTTATACTTTTAATACCTTCTTACGGCGCTATGTAACAAGAATAAAAAGCTTTATCCTAATCAGACCGAGCTTTTTCTTTTTGTGAATCAGAACGACAGACAATATAAAACATTTATGGGATGTTGATATAATACTTGTCATTGTTGTGCCAGTTGTTTAATAAGCGTGTTCTTTGCAAAAATGTGCGATTGTTTTAATCAATGTTTTTTACAAAATCTAATACATCTACATTCGTAATTTGGCAGTTCGTAACCAATTGCAAGGGACGCGAAGAAAGTTGTACAGTCAGTGGTTATAAAACCCCGACAAGTAGGTTTTTGTCTTTGAGATTCGGTGGCATCGCGTTGTTAGGGGACATGTTGTTTCCCAAAACATCGGTGGTATGGGCTGAATGGCTCCTCCCAGAAACTATGGGTAATTAATTTTGATTGGACGTAAATGATAAAGTGGGTTAGAGGTGTTAAAATCCTATGAAAAATGAGTTAGGCATTAAGATTGAATTTTAAGAGGGAGAAGTAAAAGTGAAGACAGTAGAGGGGAAGAAATTGGAGATTATACTGGCCATAGAATTTTGAATAACAGGAGGTGCTGGAGTTTGTGGCACGAGGGAGGAAAACTAAGTGAGCAAGGTGCTCATTATAGCAACTAAGAAGTTCAAGCGGAAGGAGTGACTCCAGCGGCAAGTTCCAGGCCGAAAAATAGAAGAAAAGGTAATTAAAATGTTTGTAACCACTTGCCGATTTCCTAGAACTGCCGATTCCGTATAGAATGTGTGTATGCTTCATAAGAAGGCCCGCTAAGATGACCCTTAGAATAGAATTCTTATTTCTGGTACATACAATGTCTAATTTTCGTAAATCGTTTATCATTAAAAAATAAAAAAGCAGGAACAGTAACTTAAAATGATCCAATTATAGTAGATTGTAAATTAGATAAATGTTGAGTAAAGGTATTTTCACATTTACATAATAATAATTCTTCATTTTAAAATAGTATATTTCACTCATATACATTTCAATAAAGTAGGAATATACGTATGATTATGGAAAGCTACTAATGTGACGACTTTCTAGCAGAAAAAAAATAGAGATTGTAATCAAGTGGTTTAATTATCAGACAGTAATATTATTGTTTATGATAGATTCTACTGAATCTTGTGATTAAAATCGTAATCCCCTATGAACCAAACTAGTTTATTGCAAGAAAATTTCTTGGAATGAAGGACTCCCGGATGCCATTACGGAACGGAAACGAGGGAGTATATATTAATACTTTGTCATCCACATTTGAGTGAGTCAGTCAAGCCAAGATTTGTCGACGGGCACAAGCCATGGGCAGACACGTCCCGAGCAGACAGACAATCCAGACCGCTTTGATCAACTGCACGAAAACAATTGGTTTTCTTCTTCGTCAGACTAATATTACATTTATCTCGCCTGTTGCACACAGTTATTGGAAATCTCACGTTCACCTGCTACTAGTTGCGTCACCAAATTCTTAAACGGTAATTGCCTGTTTATTTTCCTGAAGCAGGTCTGTGTCAGTTTCATTGCTATTTCCTCTCTCGCGCTTCAAGGAATATTCAGTAACAAGCATCGAAACCTATATTGCTTGAAAAAATAAGGAAAATAAGATAGACATTTTAATACGGTATACTGGCATCATGTGATATCCTGATTTAGGTTATATTAACTTGTGAAGCGTTCCTTTTATTATATAATAATAATATATTATATTCGATTGTTGTCTCATTTATTTGGAAATTAGTAGCAATTTAGTAAAAAATACAATTTTTACTCTAAGATTTTAAAACATAGGAAATACGAGCTCTTTCTTCCACTGTAAAATTCCGTGGGGAGATATAATGGCAAATAAAAATTTAGTGGAAAATCTGTAAATAAATTTCTTTAACAACATAAACACGAACGTCTCTTCCGTAGTCACCGGTAAAGTTCAGACTTCTGCTCTGTCGTCACGGCTTTCAAAATCCGGATATGTAAAATTTTTCGCTGCATTATTCAAATATACCGCCTTATTTTCATTTTACTTTTGGCCTTAGTATTAAAAAACCTGTAGAACACTGATATTCTCTCATCATTGAGCCCTGCTTTTTCAATTTATTACATCAGAGTGACTAAAGTTTGAGAGTCTGTCACTCAACTGTTTCATGGCTCTTATCTGTTCTACTCTCAACAAATGCAGTCAATAAATTGTCAGCTCATCCCTTCTTCCGAGTTACACCACGACGCTACGTCGTAATACTTCCGTAATATTTGACCATTCAACTATTTTAAGTCCTCAAACTGAAAACAGATTTGCAGAACTCACATTTTTATATCAGCGCTAAGCTCACTTAGTTTTGACGCTGAATATAACAAATGAATGCAGAAACATAAAAAATTTGTAATTTTTTTTATAAATTTTTAATACTAATCGAAATAAGGTAATTTATGAATATTCACATAATACTCCATTGTACTAAAATTTATTTTTTAGTTTTTCTTCTAATATCAATATGGGTTTTTCGTATTCTTTACTTATATATTCCTAATTTACTTGATTATTTACCTGCAAATTTAGAGGTTTGTTAAATGTATTTCTTCACTTGACATCAAACCATAAATTATATTGAAGAAAAATAAGAAACTAATAACAAATCAATATTACACAAAGGAGATTTCAACTAATGGCCAATACAGACAGTACAACAACCAAAAAATTAAAATAATACAATGCAAAGTTTCCTCATATATACATATGGATCTCATCACGCATCATTACATTCAAATGTAAATTATTTTAACCTTTTTCATTATTGCTCGGTTTGTATTGGCCATCAATTAAAACCTGATTTCAGAAGCAGACAAAATTACAAAATTCTTAAAGTGTTTTTATAAATAAACGATTCTAATAGCATTATGAAAAACTTTTTTTCGTCAGGATATTGAGGACGTGTAAAATTGTAACAGTGAATTATTGTGAAAAATTGTTAACATATTTATTTCGAAGTTAATTCTTAAGTTAAAAATCATAACTAATTCAAAATGACTTAGCTGCCGAATTAGTTTACACTGAATACTTTTCCAGTCCGCAAAATAAAGTAACACACTGAAACAATTTTCTCCATCCCTTTCACAGATTAATTGGTCACTTTTCCCATAGTATTTGTAATTTTCCTTCGATAAATTCTCTTTAGACAAAATATGTAGTCTTTACTTCATTAGAGTCTTTGTTTGTCTACCAACCCATAAATATTATTTATGTACATAATATTGTGCATTTTTATTAACTCATTATGTAACGGCCACGCACTTAAAATTTAAATGAGTAGGGTACAATTTCTATAAATGTAACAGAACTAAAATTATGATCTAAAATTATCTACTTCAGATATGAAAATTAATATTTACAGAGAATATAAGAAAATGTTTCATCACTCACGATAAAGTTAATAATAGAAACAAATACAGTACTTAAATTTAATAAAATTGCTCAATTTATTTCCTGTAATAATTGTGCTGCCATATTTGAACAACTACCATTTCGTTTTAACAATTAATACGAGATTGTTTTATGACTCCCAGATAGTTAAAAAAATACCTCAGAAACCTTAATAATTTTTTAAGAGACTTAATGACTGCTAGCGTTTATTATTCATCTAAAGTTTGTTTAATGACAGAATTTTAAAATCCGATGATGAATAGATTGCATATTTGAGGCAGTATATAGCGATTTGTCAGAATAACAACAAATATTTTATATGCTTTATATGCTTTAATACTTATATTTATCTGAAATATGTAAAAGTAGATAGTAAGGAGCTTAGTTAGCAAGAAATAATTTTTTTTAATAAATTTAGAACGTCATGAAATTAAGTTCCATTCTCTTTAACCTCTTAAGCTGCAATTATAAAGTGCTATAAATCTAAAAATATAAATAAAACTATAATTTGTAATAATAACATATATGATAGAATTTTATTAAATTTTATAGTAAATTCCTTACAAGCTCAAGAGATGTAAACCGAATGCACAAACTTTGCTGCTTAAATAACCATTATAAACGATTATCTGTTAAGCTTATTTTTGACAATCAATAATAAAAAAGAAAAAGTATTGTATTGATATAAGTTAATAAAAATAAGGAATCTTAATATTGGTTTATTAAATAAAGGTTTCAGTAAGGGCGAGTTAATGTTGAAAAGGAAAAAAAAACAAGGTTTGTGTATTAAATAAAAGCTTTTTATATTTCAAAGGGCTTTTCAAATAAAAAAAAGAATTTCGTTAATACCTCACAAACAGCTTGTTGTATTCCATTTCAAGATCGAACCACCCTTACTAAAAAAACTATATAAGAGAAGGACAAAGTCAAAACCACTAGATACGTTACGTCTTATATATATATATATATATATATATATAGGAATAACGACAATAATTTTTCAATAGTCAAACACAGATAATTCCAAAACGAGAAGTATCCAAATGACAGTTGTCGTGTTACAGAATCAATAATTTGTGTGTTCGTTTGATAATAATATATTAGTCACACACAATACAAACAATTTCTAAATACATTTTTTTGTTTTTACCTTAAAAGGACGAATCAAACTGTTAAAAATGCAAGCCTCGAGAGATTTCTTCTAAAGAGGAAGCGTAATTTCAAGGTATCAAACGTAGAATTTATTTTAATGCTTAAAATGGACAAGGCTCTTGTTAAGCTTTAGTTTTAAAACAAGAGTTTTTGTGGAATAATGTTATCTTTTCTCATTTCCTTTTGTTTCCTCGGGCACTCACAAAAAGACAAGTAAGAAGCCGGGCTCGAAAAAAGCAGCGTTTACTTTAAGTGTAATCTAATCTGTAAAACATAATGACGAAGTGTACACAGGGGAAAGAGACACGGTGTCTTACAAAAACTGATTGTGCCCTTACAAATTTTCCAGACCGAAATTAGGTACGAGGGAAGAAGAAAAATATTAAGAATGTGATTCTTTTAACGTGAGTGGCGGAGAGCAGTCGCCATCCTTTCATTAGGACCTCGTATCTGTTGTTGTTTTAAGCATGCCTTTATCTAATCAGACAAAAGCACGGGGGTACGTGCAACGCTCGTTAAGGGCATACAGGCTTTTTGGTTGAAAAGGGGGCGGGGGAGACGGCGGGGAGGGAAGGGGAGGCATACACACACAATCGTTATAACTCTGCCTCGGGGGGTTACTAACAGGGTTTGCTTAATTATCGCGAGTCAATTAATTGGGAAAAAGGGGGTTCCGGAGAGAGGGGGTGGTGGCTCTTCTCTTCTTGTGTTCGCTCCGTCGGCGAAGCGCCCGACTATGAACCTGTCGCAATTAGTACCTATTAGCACCGCGGAGCCCAGCATCAAACGAGCGGCCAGATTAAAGAAGGCCGCAGCCGGCAAACAGCTCGTCTCGTTCCCGCCCGCGCCTTTCCCAAATAACGACAATGGTTTAAAGGTCAACCGTCTCCGAAATCATTAGTCCTCCAGATAAATAATCTCGACATTTTCAGTATCGGGAGAGACCAATAAACAAAGAAATCCCGTCCAATTTAGGGTAATAGTCCGCAACTTAAGTACACCGAAGCTTCTCGATATTTCACAATTATGGCAACCGTCGCGTGACGCATATCTGTCTAAACTATACAAACTATATTTTCATATTTATGTTTATGTTAATGACTTAGGTGATTATAATTTTACATTTAACGTTGGTGATTTTCATATTTAGAGTATTGGACATACATGGCTACATCATCTTTAATGTTCTGCAACGATCATTACTACTTCACTTTATTTTACCTCGTTGGACGAAATATTTAATAGTAAAATTAAATTGTATAAAGGATCAGAGAAATAGACGCTTTTTATTTGCAGACGTCAAAATAAAAACAAATTGTATTTCAGGGTCTTATTGTAAGCCTTTAGATGAAAAAATATGATATAGATAGTGCCAAAAACGAACCTGGTAGTATATGGTTTTTCAATGAGGGCGGCTCCATGTTCAGATGAAATAAAACGAACTGTGTGTGTGACGTATTAACAAAATTCTTTTTCTTATTTAAAAGGCCCGTGCATTCCCTTTCAAATAAAAAAGAATTGCGTCAATACCTCACGCAGAGCTTGTTTTATCCCATTTCAACATCGGTCGGCCATTATTTAAAAACGCTATAGTTCACACCTCTGTTGTTACTTCACAACATAAAACTGCTGTCCTGATGTACGACGGTGAGAGATGTACAGGGTGGAGGGTCACAACGTTTCCTGAAGAAAAATGTCAAGCAACAACATCCATGAAATTCAAGGTAATGTAAGTCTTCAAATTAGACTTTCCAACATCCAAATCTGTAGTAAAAATTTTTCTCGAAGAATTGTTTCTATAAACAATTTCAGGACTTGTAACCGAGTAGCAACGTCGCCGAAAAGTGTTTATACCTGAAAACTTGTCATTCCGATCGGTTAAACTAAAATTGAAATCCAATCACACTGAAATTCAGGCAATCACGCAGCATATATTATTAAAACTGTATCCAATTAAATGCTAAACGACTCCTTCAGTCAAAGAATGTCACGCTTGATCTCCGTAAAATTATGGCAGTAATAAGTTACTACGTTGCTCTCCAAAAGACAATTAATTCGTTAAAAATATATAAACTACACACTCTGTAAAATACATAAAGCTCTACAGACTGTAATTAGTTTCAATCCAGGCACCAGCTGATGGAATAAGCCAAAGGAAACAATATTTGGCCTTGGAAAATTATCATGATCAAAGAAATATCTATGAGCAAACCTGAATTCTACATAAAAATTACAACTTTCTGCTCGTTGGAATCAAAACAGTAAATGTTTTACTTTTTGACGACGGTAGTGATGAAAGTGAGAGCATAATAATAATAAACACTCTTTTTGTGTTAAATGGTTTTCCATAACTTCAATTCTGGTTCACAAGTAATACCATAATAGAGATGCCAAGCAGCAATATTGACTATCCTTCATTTCTGTATAGAAATGTTACGTTTTCTCGAATCTTTCTGGCAATCAAATTGCTATAATTTATTAAAATCTTAAGCGTCAAGATTTTGGGTACATATTAATTACATTTCTTGAAAACGAAACTCTAGTGTTCGTGTGTCAAGTCTTGTGAAATCTGTTATACATAATAAATTCACATTTACTGGAACACAATTGAACAGAAATATATGATACGATGCCTCTGAAATTAAAACCAATTCCTGATACTATTCTAAGATCGAAATTGAGCTGTGATATCAAGGAAATTGACACATTTGGAAGTCGCAAAGTTCCGAAAGAATTTAATACATTCTACCAGATAAAAAAATCACATTAAACATATTATGAAGTGCATTAATAAGGATGCACCAACCGCTATACAGTATGGAAGATGCTGGCATAGAAGTAAGACATAGGAAATATATATTACAACGCTATAATATATAATCTTCTTGACTTGAAATTTTTATTTTTTCTTACAGGGAAAGCTACAATGTAGGTAAAAAATAATCTGAGTATTAGATTAAAATGAAATAATACGTCCATTAAAATATATATTTATTTATGAAATTATTATCGTCGTGTTCTAATAATAAAAATTAAACTTAAGGTTAAGAAGCATGACACACACTTAAACTTTTTCTTAGGGGATTTCTGTCTCAAAATACAGTCGTCATAAATATTTTTAAAAGTTGGCTCCTCTGTCTCCCTAATATTTTTAAGATTTTCCTGGCCATTTTGCCTGAATACTCAACTTCCGGCATCTGTCAGGTAATCCAGCTCCTCAGCCACCTCGGGCTGTGCCGCAGCCTCTCATTTTCTGGACAGTCACAACGTTCCAACAAGAGCATAGCATTGGCTGTCGGTCTCCATCGAACTTAATCTTGCGGTCCTGAAGCGTTCCACTCGTTCAACAAGTAAGTAATCTGGCAACTCTCAACCCGACTAACCTCCAAAGCATTTCTGCCTGATCTTAACAAATGAATAAATTTCCTTCTACACTAACTTCCAACTGTATTGTTTTGTAACTACATCATTGTTCTACCACACATAATACAGGAAATCTGTTGATGGATGTTTGATTTCCTTACCTACACTGATGCCGCCGTTATATAAAGTAATTGAATAACCTCAAATTAATTAATTTCGCCTGTGTAAAATACAAAGGCAAATAGAGATTATAATAGTTTAAATAAGCAATAATTTTGCAGTCAAAATAAAAATTCTGGGAGAAACACGGAAAAAAGGGAGAACAGAATGCGAGGTAAATCATGTAGCTACAGATAAGAAGAAGTCATATATTAAGCCAAGGACGCTATCTTCATTAATTCCATACCTTAAGTACTTTCATTATTTTTATTCAGGTTCTTTGAAGTTAAAAATATTCACATCGATGATTTTAAAGAAATGTTATTTCTACAGCACGTTGACTTCTTATCGTATTTAAGAGAAGTAAAATAATTATTTTGAATTATTTAATATGACCGTGTCTTAGTTATTGATGTGGTTTGTATACTCAGACAGCTCTCGTATTTTCGCCCTTATGGAAAGAGAAATAGATCCGTCGCGTACAAAGGCATACAATTCCGGCTCTAATGATCATTATTTTTTGCCCACATTTTCCGCTATTGTAAATACAATACACCTACTCTCCTAACACAATGTGTGGCGAACAACGATCGGTTTGTTAGCGAATACGGAGGTACATTTCCGTAGGTAATTCAGCAGAGCAGACCCCAGCGAAACAACAGCCATTACTTTAATTAGAGAGAAAGTTTGTTACTCGCCTTTCGCCTTTAGAGCGGTGCACTTGTCCACAAAAGTCAGTCTGCCAGGGGGCGTTTATACGTCATTTAATTTGAGTCGTGCTTAATGAGGTCGATCATTATGGGGTGAGCAAATTGGGCCGCGCCGCGACAAACAGAACAGCGCGCTATTTTCTTCCTCAGTGAGAGGCAATGGTCATTGAAGTCGTGAGCTGCTGCTGCTGCTGGTGGTGGTAGTGGTTTTGGTTGTTATAAAAAAGGGGGTGGCAGAGAGAGACAGAGAGAGCGTTAGAATTACGAGATTAAGTTCAGCTGCGATATTATATTTCAATCCGCACTTGTTAGCGGAACACGAATTTGATCGCGTCAGGCAACAATACAGATCTCGTTACCAATTCGTTAATTCGGGAACTGTGGATAGTCGTTTGCGGCAGATTAAAGAGCACATCACTGACCTGAACTTACAGCCGTTGGTAATTGATACGTCGCTTCGGTGCCAGCGTCAATACTCAACCATTGGTGTGAATCACAATTATCATCTAATTATATATCTTACGTGTACGTATAAATCCTCCTATTTTAATAATACCTTTCGCAACATTTCCAGCCTCATTCATAAATACTACTTTTAGCGTTTTATAATTATTTGCATTACTATTTATTATGTATAGAAAAATCTGTTTACACTCATTGCGTGATTAAGATGTAGGCTAAATCGTGATCATAATATCATGCATCTTGTTCAAGAACCAAGTCAGAACCAGTGTCATACCTTTCTTATACGTCAATGCTTCATTTCTATTTTCTAAAGTGTGCTACTAATTTTATAAATTGTTGGTTCAATGGACTGACTAAAACGGTGACCAAAATTTAAATTATGGTGTTTTTATGATACTTCTATTAAATTTATTACGTATTTAATTCGTTGCTATGATGTGCAGCAATCATACGGAAGAAAAATGTTTCACTCATGACGCGATCAATAAACTTCACACATCTTCATTTCCTAAGTAATGTCTCAGATATTCTTGAAATGCCTTTGACTGACCCAGAACCAATAATATTTCTACGACAGACTAATAATAGACTACATATATTTGCTATACAACTTTTCGTCTCTCCACTAGGCATTGTGAAATAGTTTCTCTTTTGTTTACGGACACAAATTTTATCAGGTGCTAATTATATATACGCTAAAGTATTTGTGTAACTTAAAATCCTATTCATGAACCGGTTGTCTAAAAATGTAGCTATAACTTTTGGTAAACTATTGTACTAAAACATGTTCTTACTCCAAATTCTAATTCACATTCGAAAAACAACACTGTTTTAAATAAAAAAGGTCAATAAATAAAAATGATATATTCCCTTAATGACTGTATTTCTGTTATCAATACTTCCAATCGTTAGAGAAGTAGCATTCGAATTACTGTTAAAATGTGAATTTATCTTGGCCGCCCTACCTCACAATGCAGAGGTCCTGGGTTCGAATCCTGGAATAGGCTAAGATGTTTGTGTCATTGTTCGTGGAGACTGGAATTAAGACTGCTGGAAAATCGATACGCTCACCACTTATCACTCTAAATTCGGAATGTGTCATGGAAGATGACAGTATCCGGTCGACCCTGAAGGCCTAGGCCCTGAATGTGCTACACAGTCATGGAAGAAAGAGAAGAAGAATTTATCATTAGGAATTCTGAAATATTTTGGATGTAATGAAGGCAAATGTCTGTCTCGCGTCAAATACGTCATTCAGTAGGCCATCACAATTATAGTATTTTTCCAAATGGTCATACATACATGCCTCGCATCACAGAGGTCCTGGTCCGTAGTCGCTAATAACCACAGTAGTTGATGCGATTTTAATTAAAAAGATTTTAAAAAATCGGAAGGGAAAACATATTTGGGACGAGAAAATTTCTAAGCGATCAGTTTATTTGGTTGTATGTCTCTGAACCCAGACATATTGTTAAGGATTTAAGTTGAATAGATCTTCAAAAATGACGCATGGATGTGAGAGGTAAAGCAATATGCTTCAACGGTGCAGAAACGAGAAATTAGGCAAGTTTTAAATAAAAGAGGTGAAAACATTTTGATATACGTGGACGATTTTGAGTTCGCCAATCTATTGTTTTACATTATTGAAATTATAGTTGCGTCAACAATGGACGAGCAATTCTTTTTCAAATAGGAAAACCGATATTAAAGATAGGTTTCGTGGAAAGGCTTAAGTTGATGGTAGAACCGCTTTAACCTAAGTAAAATACAAGTAAATTATATATTCAAATATATAATCGGTTTAATAATCTGGTAAGATTAATAGTTAATCAGTTAATTTAATTTGAATAAATAAGCACATCAACAAGGTTTACTTTACTTCAGTGGCAAAAGATTTGTGAAACCTATACTTAAATTCTCTATTTCCAATGGTGTCTTCTAAAGTTTTCTACCTGTACCCCCGTTATCAATAATCAAGTATTTGTATCCTTTTCGCCTATAAATTATATTCTGGTACCCGAATGCTGTAGACAAGGAATTTGTATTTGTGATTATGTAGTTACCGCTCTTCTCTTTTCTTATGCAAAGTGGAGACGGAAGACGCTGCACTGCGGTGTTGATGTTGACGTGTCGAGGTGTGCTTCTCGCACGCCGGGACTGTACCGTTTCATTAAGACGGCGTAGGAATACCGTCTGCCCTCGATGCTTCATTATGACGAAACGACTTCACTCACCAGTCTGCTATACCAATTTCACACATAATTTCCCTCCCTACACCCCCGTCCCTTCTCTACATCTCTGTGTAAACGTCTCCCTTTATATCTATCACACTACCACCAAATAATTCATTTTCAGTGTCAAAGGAAAGGAACTTGCTTTTGACACGATCAAAGTGCCTTCTTCTTTCGTTGCATATAGCGTTCGTAAACGCATTCAGTGCTTTAAAAGCTAAAAGATACAAGCTTTTAATGGAATGGTTTTTAACTGCGGCGAAATGAAAACAGCAATAGGGTTCAATTTTCACTGCACCAGCCAGAAAAAGCGTAGCCTTCAACAACGCTCGTGGTCATTATTTTGGTTGCAAAGGTATTCGAGCTCGCAACCCTTGTTTATTTTACTAATAAAAATAATGTTTTATAGTGTCATCTACATAAATTTCTAATAAATAATTAACAATCATTACTGCAATATTTTCGAGGGATCTTCAAGACCTCATCATACTAGTCAAAAAAAGTCATTTAACAAGAGTGGCAAGTTTAGCATATTTATTCCCTTATACACAATAGATTATTACATGTCCGTCCATATTAATTATAGCAATCTATTATGACAAAAACTGAAATCATAAATCTATAAAATTACGGGCAAATAAATCGGTAAGTTAAGTTAATTAGTATTTAAATAATATAAGTACAAAGTTTCATCCAACTTTGTGGAATTCTTCAAGTTAATTTTTAAATTGATGAACAATATAATTTATGATTGATTTGGTGTCGCGGACTATCGCCCGCGGCGGATATGAATTTCAGCCATATTTTTTATTATTTATTTATAAAATTAATGGCAGAAAAAAAGATGTTTGGAAACTGAAAACAGTTTTGAAAAGATGGAAATTAAACAATTATTTAATTAATACCATGTAAGTAACCTAATTTTTAATATCGACCGATATTGATTGCGATTATACCCTCCCAAAAATTCATAAATAACCAGTATTTATTAATAGTTTACTCTGTCAATAGTCCTTTACATAATACTTACAAATTTATTTACACCTAGGTATGCGCGCGACTTTATTCGTGCGCAGATGCTCTGTTTATTTTGCTCTAAAATCGTAGTATGGTATCATTTATTTATGATCGCTTCACGGCAAAACTTATAATTCGCAGTTGGTTTTGAACGTTTGCAACAATAGATGGAGTGAGAACGCTCGCCCTCCCTCTGTCCCTCTCATGCTGCAAAAATTACTCTTATAATAACACAGTAAGTGGGATGAATTGTATAGGAACACCTAAAAGGATTATTAATTACAATTTTTTGCTGGGAATAAACAAAAATTAATGGAAATTAATAAGTGAGAGAGTAAGTATTAAAGAAAGTATAATTTTAGAATAAAAATAATTGACAGGGAAAGATGTATAGTTATAAAAGCTGGTGAAAGAACGCTAATGGTTTTCAAATTGGAGCCGTACTGGTTTTCAGAAAAATAGGGAAACGTTACCAAATGAGACAAGTTCAGTGGTATCTATCGCTTAATGCAGTGCAGCTGCTTGTACAATAATATGAGATGTAACATGTTCTATGGCACAAGGAAGAGAGGTTCAAGATTAATCGTCTCCCATTTTAAAAATATAATTTCTTCAAGGCCGTTCGTCAAGATATCAAAGATACTAAAACCCAATAAGAGCCTAAAAGATGTCCTATAGATACGGTATATTCTTTTTATTTCAATTAAATTAAATTTTTTCAAGCTGTAAAGCAGAATTAATATTCATAATGGTTAAAAAATTTTATACCGGTTTTACAATTTTCCTTCATATTGTAATTAAGTTTATTTTAGACTTATAAATCGACTGATACTAGGCTCTGGACTGACGCGTCAGTAACATCGCTGCTCTGTCCTATTTCTATTATCATTGATTTAGTTTTCTGCACCAAAGCACTTCGCTGTGTAGTACTGCTATTCTATTGTATTATTTTTGTGTGTAAATCAAGTTCTTTACAAATTCAACGGTTATTGTTCACCCGCTGCAGGCGGTTGCAATGAAATCACAGAATTTTAATATATAATCGGGGTTTAAAGATATTCCTGCAGACATGACAGAACATTCTACTGAGGAGTTTTATTTGGAATAACTTGACTGGTTTGTTGGAATAGTTGTGCAGCTTTTTTAACATAGGCTCTAATAGCTATTGCATAGATGACTATCGGGACAATTAAAAGAATACATTTTTACGTTGTATTTAATGTAATATCCATTACATTACCTGTAGATTTATAATATACAATTGCCGTCCTTAAGAAAGATATCTGTATACGAGTTGGTATCTTTAAGACGGTTGATGGTAACCGATGATTAGGGAATAACAAAGTCTTTTGAGGGGACTGGGGCTGTATCTTATCACATCGGCTGATCTTAAAGACGTTTCGACTTTGGAGAGGCACGTGCTTATGGAGGAGACTGTACCATGTGGCTGGTTCATTAGGACGATTCCAGCAGCCGTCATAATGGATTCTGCCCCTCGTTCTCGCTCCAAAGTGGAGTTCCACGCGCCAACACTAACAAGCATCGTTATTTCCAACGAAACCAGTTAACAAAAAACTGAAACTTCTTTACAACACACATTTTTTGTTTGATAATGAATACGTTTATAATAACGAAATCCCCTAGCTCGCAGCTTTTGTTTCACGGGGACGGATTCGCCATTGAAATATTTAACGGCGGACTGTGTCGGGCTATTTTCAAAGGAAATTTTCGCACTTGCGATTTTAATTTCACGGGAGGGTCCTCTCTCTGTTTTTGCTGTTTGTTCTGTTTTTTTTTGCACAAATTCTTAACCTGTAAATCCTTTACAGGTCTCATGCACCTCTTTTGCGACCTACCTTTGCCACTGTCTTTGTGGAAACGTTCTCGTATATATTCTATTCTCTAACTTTATTTCAGGTGTTTTCTCTCGACGCAATTGTCTAATAATAACTACTGAAGGCGATGTAAAAAAAATTCTGCATGTATGTTCATCAATTTTTTGATAGAAACTAGAAATTAATAATAAAAAGGTAATTTAACCGAATTTTTGTTCTAAAATGATATTTTAACTGAATCTACGTTACAATTTTTAAATGAAAAAACTGTCTATATCACTAATTTAACATTTTCAAAATGAAGTTTCTGAATACTCTGGAAATGAAAGTAACTCATCTATAGTTCGCTGAAAAGTTTTAGTTCGAATTTCTGCCAAAAGAATCGATACAGATATAATTTATAACTCTATAAACCAATTAATAAAAAATAGTTAGATTTTTGAATTACGATAGAGTGGCTCTGAAATGCCAAAAAAATATGCATATTTCCTTCATATCAAAAGAAACTATAATAGGGATTTTCCTATAATTTCATTAAATGTATAATTAATTTAATCATAAATTTTACGGTGGCGATAAAGAAATAAAGCTTATATTTAAACGTGTATTTATTCACGACAGTTAATTAATATTTTTGAATTAATATAAAATTAAGTTTCCTGAGTCAGCTAATCTTTTCATTTAATATATAATTGATTTTTGTACAAGACGAAATAAAATTACATTTTTCAACACAGGGCGCCCTGTTTTTGCTTTTACGTGACAGAAACACTTTTTTACCTGTGAGAATTTAATGCTTTGTTGTTGTTCTTTCGATAGACGTTGTCTAAAGTATTAGAAATAGAAATATCAATTGGCGAGATCAGCTGCTGGTTTACAAATGCCTCCGATTTCGAAAAAAAAAGTAGAAATCTTAATAAAATATTGTGAGAATTTGAATTTAGTTTACAAGCATTATGATTCTACCAGAATGTTTCATTTCTTCATTACTCGTGTCGTTTGATCAATTTCTCACTTATGTATTTATTGTATATCCTTACGTTTGTAACTTATTCTATATCCACATTGTTTTCGTAAATGTATTTATATATTTAAAAATAGACAAAATACTTTCATTAAAACTCTACCATGCAGGTTTCTTAAAAGAATTAATGTATGGTGATGGAAAATTTTCTACCGGAGTGGGAATGGAACCCTTAGTATATACATATTTGTTATTTGTGTTTGTCCTGTTTCCTGAGAAGAGAACTAAGGAAAGCAGAAAATATATCTCAATTTATGACCTTTCTATAGTTCCAAAATATATAATTTTTTTCGGTACTTATATATAATAATTTGTATGACAGTCTCAGGAGAGTGCAAAGAAGTACAGAAAAGTGTGTTGAACAACTAAACTTTCATCATTAATAAAAATATACAGGATTATAGAAATATCTGGTAATGGGTCAACAAATCAATACGAACCCTCAAATATTATTTTTTTACAATATGGTAGCTCCAAGCATAAATTTAATACTAAATAACAATATATAATTATATTTATGTTGTTGAAATTTGAGCTACAGAAAGTTTAAACATATTAATTAATAAACATAGCTGATAATTTAAAAATATAAATCGTATTTTGTAGTAATTATTATTAATTTGTTTAACTTTGGCTCTATGTTCAATTTTTATACATCAATCCTCTCAACTTGGTTTGCCAGTGTAGTCTATGTTAATGTTGACACAGGTCTTTGTCTAAGTTGAAAACATGACTCCATGACGCAGTGTGCTCTGATTGGTCTGTTGTAATCGGAAATTGTGTTGCGTGTTTTAATTGCGGGGAACTCGTGTCGTGCAATGTACACGCACCGCTCGGCCGGGGTTTCCTGTGATCTCAGCTGCTCATGGTTACACCGACTTCGCGTGCCTCTGCAAATTATTGCGAATTCGGTGACAAGCGTTCTCCCTTGTCGACAATCATTTGTACTCATATCGTTCATGTTTACGCAAATAACGTATTCACAAATTCTGTTCAACAGAAAAAACGACTGTCCTGCGATGCCCTGCTTCTTTAATGGGCAACTCACTGAATAAGGGCAGCAGTAAAACAAACTATTATTATTATATGAAAAACAGAGTTAATTTTATACGTTCCGCCCCCTTTAAGTATGCGACAGTTTTTGTAATAAGAATTTTGTCCCTGTATAATCAACTTTGGTTCATAAGTCTCGGCTTGTAAATTTACAAAACAAATTCATTTAACAACAATCAAATCGAAACAGTTTTTTAGAGTAATATGGTTGGCGTAACATAAATAAAATCGAAATTTATATTTAACAATTCTACATTTATTCAAAGGAAAAATTAAAGAAAATATATAGAAAAAAAATGAGCCAAGTACAAAAAAAATATTTTCGACTGCTGTTTCGGTATGGAAATTAGAAAGTAAATTTTTATGCAAAAAATAATAAACTTATCGATGAAAAAATTCCAGGAAAGAAACGGCTTGCCAGAACATGATTTATACCACACGGCTGGAAGCGAATTTGACTACATGGGCGTCCATCTGCTTTTCTTCTTCACCTTCCCCGATCCTTCGTTAATTCTAAACCAAAGTGTCTCTAGCTCTCCTAACAATTTTGTCTCGCTGTTCTCCCCTTTTCTAATTGGTGAAAAACTGGTCTTAGCATCACCATCCAAGCCTGTTATCAGTTTCCTAATTGTTTGTGGAGGACTTTTCCCCCTCTGGCTAGATATGGGCCCTTCCTCGAAATTGTTTATCCGTGTGCTATTCTTGGCTGGAAGCTTACTCCTTGCGACGCTTTAAACAGACGTATATTTAACTCAGTCATTTACGTTTAATGTAAATTAAAAACTAAGGAATAAAATAATAATTTAATAAACTGAGAGAAGTGCGCTATAGTGGTAATTCACGCAATGGTTGATCACCTATAATAGCATAGGAACAATAGCAACGCAGTCAAGGGTTAACTAGAGTCCCCGGCTACAGTTTACTCTGAATGTAATGCAGAGAAAACCCTACAAAACTAGCATCATCTAGCTCGGGCTATTGGGAACTTATCAAACTTTGTCTCGACGACTGGTGTGGGGAATTCTGTAGAGACGCAGGATAATCTTCTTCATGTCTTGACCAGTTAAGGAGGCAACTGGCAAACTGTCCCACTGACAACGCTTCGAAGCAAAGTATACAGAAACAAGTTGGAATTTTCCTCTGCGATAACTTCGATAACTGATTAACAATTCCTGAAGTGGGGTAAAGATGATAGTTTCCGAGACGAGAAAGGCTCTCTCAGTCCAGAATATCCAAGTGATGGAGGAACCCGCAGATTGATTTCCCTGCTGGCAAGTAAGTCATCGTATCCAGAATCCGTTCGGGTGACCGCATGCTTATTCATAAGTACTTATTTAATAGGGAAGCTTGACCTATTTGTAGTAGATGTGGGGTCATACTAACGATAACATTCTGTATACCTTTCACCCTTTGACGGATAATACACCTCCAGGTGCTCACCAGATCGGAGAGGGGGAACTCGCCCACTCATAAAGAGCCATAAAATTTCTGTTCACGTTCCTGACTCATTACATAATATATAAATGGCTCATATTCTTTTGGAACAACAACCTATTAGCTACTCTTCTTAAATGTCGCTTGAGTGCAAGATAATTGCATGAAAGTCCCTATTGACTTTAATTGTAAAAGGGACGACAAAATAAACTAAAATAAATAAAAAGGATTCGTGGACACTGAACTCGTTAATAGACACAGTATAGATTTATGTAAAAATCATTAGCATTACTGGAGAACCAGCAATGTGAATGTTGATAACTTGATAAATATTATCAGGAAGTATAATAGATTTTACAGACGATAGAATGAGTTGCCTCTTTGGGTGCTTGAAAATTAAAATTTTGAAGAGCATTTATGGAATGAGCAACGGACTATCGTCACCACGAAAATTTTGGTTGTTGCAGAATATTTCTTAAAATTTATTAAGCGGTATGAAAAGAAGATATTTCGAGGCGAATTTAATGACATTTTGTTTGCATTAAAACTGGTATCCAACTTGTTTGAAGTCTAATATATAATAGCATGAGTGGTAAAACTAAACAGTATTCAGTAATTTTGTTCCATTATGGGGTAATTTATAAATATCTAACTAGAGTATTTATGTCAAATAACAGTAACAAGAAACTGAAATACTAGTTTATATAGCGTATTTATATTTCTTAATGTCAACATAGTTATATTTTACCGTAACACCACAAGTAAAGATGAAGTTTTTCCAGCTCAACAGCATGTAATTAGGATAATGTGTAAGGTAAACTCCAAGGTTTCATGCAGAGAGCTTTTGAGGAAATCAGGTATAGTTACTCCTTCTGGCCAAGTCATTGATGGCATTTGTAATAAATAATTATCATCAAATTAGTATCAACTCAATTATGCATTGATTTGATACAAGTAATAAAAATAATTTGTATAAGAGTTATAATTCTTTTTGGTTGCAAAAAAAATGCAAGATGTATAATTGAAAATAATTTTTTAATAAACCTCCGAATACTATTTAATAAATAATAAGCAGTCCAGTTGCATTCAACTACTTAGCCACTCGTACTCTTTTAAAGATGTTTTAGAAAATAATTGTATTTAATACATTTTAAATCTAGTGTAAATAATTAGCAAGAATTATTAGCAGCCTGCCATTACTGAAATACTTTAGAGTTAAAATAATATTATTTTCTTTTATAAGTTAAATTTAATTTTAATCAATTGATACAGGGAAATTGTAATTTTATGTTACATTTAAAATAGTTTTAACTGAAATTAAGTTGACATAATTTAATGTAGGTACAAAACAGTGTAATATGTGTGCCTAAATCCTCGAAGTTTTGCTTTTCGCGTTTATCTATGGGAAATTAATTTATTCTATTCTACGTCATGTGTCTTATGTAGATGTCGACTTGGATATCATATTTAATAAATAAACATTCAGCACGTTCTGAGGAAGTGACGAGTTTATGCTCGCTTTCGATATCGCCAAGATGCCACTTTTATAATCTCTGGATATTGTCTAGATTCGTGAACTTCTCCTGAAAAATACGAACGTGTGTGAGAAAGCTCCAGATCTATTTTAACAAACATGGGAGTTCATGGAAAATGAGAGAGTTGGTGTTGCAGGGTATCAAAAAATCAAGTAAGGAATCTGCAAAGTAGTTGGCGTGTACGATACTTGAAGAGTGGGTACCGAAGAAGAAACGGGTCCTAAAAGGGTAATAACTTTCTCAATCTTTGATATTCCTAGAGACGAATAACAAAGTATAATTAACCAGAGATTGAATAAATTCGGATTATTTCCTCAAAATAGAAGTACTGTCTCGATATAATAATAAACGTTCAATTATTATTTAATTTTTTTATCTCTTCAATTTTTTTATTTAATTTCCATCTTCGACCTTTCTAAATGAGTGTTTTTTGTTATTCCACTGCAGAATTAAGCATTGACTTGAAGTACCGAGTGCTTGTTATTTGTAGCTAAGATAGTGTGGTAATATACCAAGAGCCGCTTGAACCGTGAATGTAGAGTATATACATATAAATGATCATTTTCTACGAATTTAGAGGCGGCGCATGGGAGTTGAAGCTTAGGGGCGGGACTTAACTGAATCGCAATATTGCTAGATGTAGGGCACTTGCAGAGGCAGGTAGTCTACTGAGGAGAGGGATTTCAGCCGAAATTGAATAGTTTGAGTAACCAAGAGCCCCTTGAGCCGGCCATTGTCCCTCTATTACCAAACTAATTAGTCGGGCCGCTGTAATGAGCGGTCAAGTATTCGTGTTAAATGGCCTAGCTCTGTGCTGCAACTCTTGTCTGGTTGGTTCTAACGACAGCCTCTGAGCCTCTTACACACCACCTTATTAACAATTATTTTTCATTACTTACGACCTCGTTACAGTGAACATCCATCTCGGTCAATTTGACTCTGCCAGAATTCATAGAATATTGGTCACCGAATCATTACATATCTCAAAGGTCTTAACACTTATCTAAGAGTAGAAAATATTATAGCAGATAAAGAAGATTTATTTTAAATTTACAAAGTAGTAGTCAAAAACTGAAACCTTTTACTTTAAATATCTACACAGCATTACCTTCAGAAGTATTTATAAGCTAGCATGAACTGAAAAACCCATGTATTTGTAATTTGTGGGAGTGTTGCTTTCCGCTAGTAGCCTGCTTAAGATAAACACTTGAAATTCTTTCGCTTAATAAGTCCATTTCTCTGTGTTCGATTTCCATTTAAATAAATAAAACAATTGCTTTCAAAATAATAAAAGAAACATTCTAGTGTCAATAACTAATTTGTGAAGTGTGAATCAATGGAACCTGTTTTCTATATTATTACTATGTAGGGGGTTACATGGAATTCCACCGAATCAACATGTGTATAAATAGTAATTTAAACAATGCAATTTGACATTCGCACAAATTATTTTTTCAAATTCACTCCATTTTTTCAATGTCGAATTAATCGATAAATACTACCTTCAGTCAGTGTGTACGCAATTACAATACACAGAATATATCAGAACTCAGCAATTCACAATCGAATTGTCAAAAAAAATGCCAAGCTACGACGCAATGAACTTTCGCAAATGCCACAGATTATTCAAACGACAGGCTGAAAAATTGGGATTACATGTATTTTATGTGAGAAGTCCAAAAAAAATTAAAAATCTAAATCTTGACAAACCTCCACTTACTGGGTCCACTTATAGCTAAGAACCATCCAGTTTACCCCATAAACACATAAAGAATTCATCAAAATCGGCCTTGCCGTTTAAAAGGAGATTATCTTATTTATTTATTGATATAATTTTCTCTCGCGATAATTTAATGAAATTCATATGCAATTCTCTCTATACTAAGGTTAGTAAAATATTGTATTTTCCAATGATAATTTTTTGGGAGTCTCTGATCTTTCAACTAGACGGAAAGTTTATCTGTACTAACTTTTTCAGGGCTGAGTCCAAGGTTCCTAGGCCCTGGATCTTAAAACAATATATAATTTCTCTCAGTCAGCTGAAATTTTGTTATATAATAAAAATTCTCTGCCAACCAAGCGAATAATCCTGAAATGAAATGAGAGAGAGTCAAATATTTCGATAAATGGTTAATATTAATAACATGAATGCATATCGAGTCCCTCTTACTTACGAAACCTTAAGCATACAATAAATGATATTCTCATTTTTTTATCTAAAAGTTTTTACTATAAAGACAGCTTAGCATGACATCAAGCCGCTTTACAAGCTCCGATTTTCCCAGTACTCGCGTCATAAAACATTAATGGTTCTTCTGAGAAGCAGCATTGACAGCGAAAATATGGTTTTAAACGTTGGCAACGAAAAAAAAAGAGAAGCAGAGTTATAATTAATTCAACTGATGACGTGTCACTCATATCCCGAAATATGCCACGTGTTGTGAACATCCCTGTTTTATTGATCGTATGATATTTTAACAGTAGGATTTTTCGTGACTGTGTGCAACCGTAATTGGCGTTCCCGGAGGTTAACAGCAGAATATATTTCTCTCAGTTTATCATATGACTCGATAAACGTTTAAAAAAATATAGAATTGGCAGGTCGCATCCAGGCTTGCGGACATTTCAGACGAAACGTCTGCTTGAATCACAGAAAGAATTGCGATTTACTCTGTTTACTTGCTACATTGACGTTTCTTTTCGATCCGATTTGTATAGTCAGTCTTATCTTTTTTTTAATGTTAAAATTACGAGTACAATTGAACTTAATTCTAGGCATTACACTCCACGATTTTGTACAAGACTGATAACAAAATTAAAAGTTGGTGGCACTCAGCCCAAATCGTAAGTTTTCTGAAAATTAGGAAAAATGAGAAGCAATTGATTCTTCTTATAGAAGAGTCAATTTTAGAAGATCCCGCTATTAGACAAACCCGCTTCACCAGTATGAGGACGATCTTAAGAGTAATCGAGATGGCTAGGGATTCTACCACAAGTTGTGAAAGTCCTATAATTATTTGGTAATTTTTTCTTATGAAACACGACTCAAACAAAAAAAAGAAACAGATATTTAGAAACCTACATTACGAAACATTGTAAACCTTAATGTAGCAGACAACAAAATTTAGATAAAAATAACAATTAATAGGCATAAATACAAGAAAAGTAGAAAAATTAACTTTAATTTTCCACAAGTATAGTAAAAAGTAGCAATGACTTCCTTTTTCAGTACAATCCCTCCTTCCTTATTGGTCCATCATTCTAGTACCTTTCTCATACCATGCCTTGAGAATAAAAGAGAGATTTATTCTTTAAGGATTATGACATTAATTCAGTATAACTATGGGGGTGCAAAGTAAAAGTGCAACAGCCGTGTGACAATGCCGACATCTTTAAACTTGCGAACTCAAAAAGTTGTATAGCCAACTTACATATGAGTTGAACGAAAGAATACTTTTTTAACTTATTATTATAATAAAGTGAAAATAAATAATAAGCAACATAAAATAGTGACGTTTAACTGTTAGTTCAGATTCAGGTATAACTAATGATCTAATGGAATCAGTGGGCAACAGCTGTCATGAACTTGCACTCTAAGTTCTAGACAAAGTAGATCTGCTGACAAAAGTGCGCTTTAACACTTAACTATTGTAATACAGTCCGTATGTACCAAATGCAACTGCAGAGGAGAGAGAGAGGACAAAGTAAAAGAGAGGAGAGAGTGAGAATAGAGTAGCAGGGTGGTGCTTGTGCAGCGGGGAGAAGGAGAGAGGGTGGCCCGGGGTTTGAAGCGGCAGTAATAGCGGCAAAATGGTGTCGCTGATGAACGCTGAATGGCGGAATTATCACAGCTGATTGTATGGACCGGGAGCTGCAGCTACATCAAATTAAAACGTGCCCTGCAAGTCAAGGTGATCACGCGGTGGGCTTCGCAAATACGACCATTCACCAAACTTCCCGCCCGACGCAGCTCCGCTCTTAAAACAACACGACCTTGTTTCGTGTTCCACTGGCAGGTAAAAGAAACCCGCAGTACCTCGGTATAAAATCTTATGAGCAAATAATTTTTTTAAATTTTTGTAGCAACTTACAAACTAAATAAACACTAATGGGCTACACAAAAATAGATTATTTATGCGTTAATACTCAAAATTGGTTAAAACCATTTTTTTAAACCACAGAAATGATTGACAAGGTTCAGATATTTGAATACAAGCTTTACGGATGTTTAAAGAAACGTACTACAAACGTTAATGTTTTTATTATTATTTGGATTTGATGTCGCATTAACCCTATTGGTATTTCGCGAGTTAGACACATCTCAAATTAATATTATAAAATAAATTATATTTTTTACTTTATAGATTTTAATTCTGTGATGGAATGTCAATAAGTAATATGTATAAATAATCAGTGGGCTCAATGAGATTTTAACCAACGAAACGTCTATAACTGTATGTGATCTGTAACTACGTGAACGTGTCAATTCCATATTGTAGATAATTTATGCAACGTATAATTATTTGGTTTTGTTTGAGTGACAACGCGTCATAAGACGACATTGGGAGTGAGAAACAAGCGAGTTCAGTGTAGTGTTAACAACAGCTGCGAGTGAGAGCGGGCGCTAGCAGTGCATATAAGACATATGAGACTAAATATCTAAAGGGCCGATATTTCCCTGTGTTAGAATGTGTGGCCATCCTACAATATTGACCATTTGTAATACAAAGAAAGATTAAACTGAATTGATATTACATATTTATGGTTATATAAAACAACAGTTTTTTAATTATAATTTCATCATGAAACAGCTCCCAGGTATATACTTCCAAATAATTCTTATTTGCTATATCTGATTAAAACCCAAAGCCAATTCTTTAAACATTATAGGAAGCGTAAACGGTATTCAATGTAAATATACAAACTTTTACCGATAAATCTCTTGCTCTAGTTTTATATCAGCAATGAGAGAATGTATAAGCCGAAAATCTGTTTGTTGTCAAACATTCTGTATGTATTCTTTCCGTTTCCAGATGAGACTCCTAAATTAAACAATCCTCTTAGTAAATAATGACGACGCCTGCATTTCAACAGTAATACTACTGCTATAATGATAAAGGTATTTTGTGGATTTGTTCAGTTATTGTTACACATCATTCATATATTAGTGAGGGATGTGTACAGAACGCAACCCGTGTCACACCGAGAATCCCTACACGAACCATTCTTTCCCTCAATCGAATACAGATTTCGTTTCCTCAGCTTAACATCATTCAGAAAACGTATGTATTCATATGTCAATCCGATCTTGAAAAATTCTTTCAGTGAAACAAATAAAATTGGAAGTATTTCTCATAAATAATTGCTCCGACTGTTTCTAATCGAACAGTTTTTTCTGATTATCAGAATCAATGTACCCTCTTGATGTTACTCGGTTGAGGCATGACTTCCCTTTGTTTTAAAATAACTGTTATTTATTAATTTGGGTCCTAGTCTTGTACTTCCCACATTATTGACACCTCGAATACGGGATTTGAAAGTTTCACCCACGTTTGTATACCTTAAATGGACGGATATCTGGTTGGTGTTGCGATGGTTGGAGGCTACGAGGTCTCGAGAGGCGGGGCGCCCTGGATGTTTACGGCGCTGACGGTCAGTGGTCGGCTGCTTGTTTAATTAGCGCTAATTGGCCGCTAGTGCATCAGCGAGAGCGCACGGACCGGGCCCTCGAGTGAGAGCAGCTCTCGACTCCAACAAATTAGAGCATTGTTGCTGGAACGCTCCTCGCTCGGCTGAAAATACCTGCCTCTCTCAATAACAATCTTGCGTCAAGGAAACCAGACAGAGCTGGAGTTTCAAAACATATGCCAAACACTCTCAGGATCTTAAGCGTTTACACAGTTTCAGTTGCACTTTTTCAAATAAACGCGCGTATAGAAAAAAAATGTCAAAACCTACACTTGAAAACATTATTCCTTTCATTTCTACTTGAAATTCGTTTACCAAGTCAAAACAATTCAACACGTCACTCTCTGATCGGCTGAGCAGCGTATGAAATTTTCGATTATATGGATTAAAAAAACTTTTAAAGTTGTCCTTTTTAACATTATTAACTCATAAAAAATTAGGTACATAACACACACAGCGTTAAAAATAATCTCTGTATAGAACACATGCAATTTCGTATATGTTCTAACGGCCAAACGTGTCGGATAGATTGCAAAGGTATCAAAGCTTCCACCAAAAACGTTAAGTTGGACATCGAGAACTGAGAAATAATAATAATAATCATATTCCGTAGATCCTGTAAAGAAGCTAAGCTTCAAGGATGTGGAATGGGTCAGGGTGCACATTTATTACATTATTTTATTATATAAAAGATAAATATACTTATAACAAATTTTTGCAACCAAATAGAAAGGCGATTCCAACATTATAAACTAATTACTCGTCTCCGATTCTTCTATAAATTCCTTTACTGAATAGAAGGAGTGGCTAAGCAAAAATGAGGATAATTCAGCCTTAAATTTACCTTGGTTATCGGACAACTGTTTAATTCTATGCGGCAGTCTGTTGTGTTACCTTCCCTAAAAGTTTTTTTTAACTAGACTATGTTATGCTAATAGATCGGTAAAATTTCCAGCTCTGTGATTTGGCGCAAAAAAATATTAAGCACCTCTGCAGACCGTTGGCAAACAATATTTCTCTATAAATAATTATATCCGATAAAATGACAATCATTTAAGTAACGGAAACTTTTATAAAAAAATAAATCTCAAAAGTTATCTGATGTCTAAAGTGTAAGAACAGATAATAGATATTTGACAAACGAAACGGGGAAGATAAAATCTCATATAAATAAAGCTATAATTCTTTGAACTTTCAAGCAAAATAGCTATGGTTTTAACAGAGGGTGAGTAATATTTAGCGGATAAAGTTAGAGCAGGGGGATAAATCCTATAAACTTCGTTGATATTAAAGATGGGATACCCAATAATTTGATACAGTTAAATATCAGTCTTTTTTTTTCAGGACCTTTCGGCTCAATAAACCGTATTCATTTGTAATATTTGATATAAAACAGTATTTATATTTGTAGATACAAGCAAACATTTCCATGATCTAGATAATTACATTGATGTTTATTTTATTGTTTCTCTCTCTCTTTCTTTCGAATAGTCAGAATCATCGAAGAGAAACGTCATAAGCTCACTTATAACATTTAATTTCACAATTCTTTTGGATGTGCGGTGACTCGTTCAGCACAAAACTTAAACATTAAATATGTGAAATTTTATCGTCTCCGGAAAGCACAGAGAAATTCTATGTATGTTGTACTTAAGCATGTACGTAATGCGCGTATTCGAGAGTGATCCTTCGTGGTTGTGGACGGGACAGTCTTTGGCAACTATACCAACTTCATTATTATATTGAAAATTTAAATAGAATACTTTCATTTAATAGAAGGTGTAAATGATTAAAAAACGTTACCCGAGAAATGTTACTGGCCGAACAATTTCTTCTTAAACCATTATTGTTACCGTAGAGTAATACTTATCCTATCAATCAGGGTTCATCATGATGAAACTGGAGCAGGATTTGGTTATAAGTTTATTCATATATTCTTTCATACTGAGTGTAATTATAATTCCAGTATCTACACTCTAAGGCGAATTAGCTTTCCACTTTTTAGTATAACAATAAGAATTCCATTATATTTATGTACTCGGAACACTTTAAAAACAATCATTATTTACACGTCCTGGATCTCTGTTACTTGAACGAGAAATAAATACACATCTGTAAACAATTTCTTTATTAAAACAAGATCGTTCCGCAATTTGAAAGCGGTTGTGGGGAGAGACGAGAGGAGTCGCGCCGATAAGTCAGGCCATTAGACAGTTAATGGCGTGCGTTAGAAAGAAAGCGAACCTCAGCCAGTGAATATAAGCAGACATCAAAGTCAACAGCTACTAATTAGAGACGGCATCTGAAGCGTCGCTCTCGACTGAAGCGAATTTCTGTCTGTCTACGTCACGCATTCAGCACCGCCTACTAATCACGGCTCAGCGGCAATTTGCTGGTCCAAGCTAATTTTTCTTTACCCCCTCCCCCCTCTTCCTCCCACCCCATACTCCGTCTCATATTCGCAATTAATTAATGCCCTAGGCAAAACCCTGCGACTATTGTGCCAAGAATCTTATCGATTAATTAAAACCTTTTCAAATATTGCACGAGATCACCTGAAATGTAACTCATACAAATAATATCGCCTTAATTGTAAGATAAATAACTTATCTATCCGAAATAAATTATTTTATTTCGGTATCTCTGTCTTATTTAAGTGAGTCGGATAATAAGTATCTATATTAGTACGTTCTGATCTGTGGAATATGGAAGACCTAATTAGTTGGCGGATTGTGGGAGATTACAATGGATTACGACGGTCATGTGTAGAAGCATCCTCGTTATAAGGCTGAAAGGAATGTTACAGTGTAATTAACTACCATCGTTAGCTAATGTACACAAATAAAATTGAATTCAATAACAGAACTCTAGTTTTATTTTTATATGAGGACATTCATATGCGACACGTCAAAGACTTTTGATTGCTTTATATAATATAAATGAAATTTTTAGAACCAGTAAACCTGATGTGAAAGTTGTTGTGAAGTCGTATGTTGATAATAGTTTAATATAGAAACAATGGAATAAAAATTGTCCACAAAAATGTCTGACATATTTAATTAATTCTTATGGATATTTAAGGTGAAATGGTGAAAACCTTTCTCGTACGAATGGTAGATAATAACATATTTTTATATAGAGGATGGTTGGAATGAAAATTAAGAACCGTTCCACAAAAAGTGGGTTTTTGAAACCAATTAGTCAGTAATTTATAGGTTTCAAGTAGAACGGAGTCATGCAGAAAACTGAGGGATATATTGTTTTCAGTATCATACGTTAATTGTGAGATTTTAGTTATAATTATTAAATACGTTAAGTAATTGATCGATTAAAGTCCCTGAAAAAATACAAAAGATGTCGTCAACATGTTTCAAATACCAATGAAGTTTAGAATTAAGTAGAGTCAGGAAATTACTTTCTAAATGAAGTACGACAATTTGCGCGAAGAAAGGAGAAAAAGGACTTATCATGTGAGAATCATTATCTTGGTCATAATTGGTGTTCTTAAAAGAGAAGTATGATGAATTGAAGATGTTATTTAACATGTAGAGTATTTCTTGGATAGGAAAAGTCGAAAAAGTGTACCATCGAGATTTGCAGCTTTCGATGATAAATTTGTTGGGGATCCTCTAGGCTTGCCTATATTGTAACTTATAATGTAAATACAAATATGAAAATTCGTTGAAATCTGTTATCCAGATGATTCCGCTCATAACGTCAATACGTTTGAATTATATTCAGTGGTAGTCACGATAGGAAATTTAAGATCAGTCTAAAGTCCAATGCTCATTGCACATATAGTAGTGATAATAATTATTCATTTTGTTTGGGATTTATAATCGATAGCGATTCACTGAACACTTGAAAATAATTATTGTAGAAAATTGACAGTGGCATTTCGTCAGTCTTTTATGATAATCCGCTACTCAGTAAGTCTTCTAATGGAATTTAATTACACTTTTAAGATTTATATTTTCGTTATTAACGTAATATATGCAAGAGCATACTCGAGATTTAAATGCAGTTAAGATGCTATTCCATTTTTATACATTTTCTAACTTAATTCAAGAATATAGTTTATTAATCCTGACTGCCTAACCTTTCTCAAAATTGTTGTAGCGTCTAACACACTCAACAGAAAAACTTCCACAAAGCATAAGTAGTCTCTTTAGATATTTAGCCGCACACCTTTCATAGTTATATGAAAATGTTACTATGTTGCGCAGATTAGAAGCTGTAAGTAGGTAATGTATTGTTAAAGAAGAGGGTTGTTGAAGCGTGCGGGGAGGATAACTCCCAGGCGCGCGGCGTCTTCTTAGAAAAACACTCAGCGACATAGCTTAAGACATGGCTGGTACGTGCCAAGTGTCCCACTCCCACACGAGGGGATCAACAGGTGGCTATGAATACGACGACCAGGCCTGGCCTCGCTGTGTCGCGACGGAGACGCCGAGGTGAGTCGATCTGGGCGCCCGTTATGGAGATAGCGAGGGGCCTGTAATTGGAGGACGACCGATCAACAGGTGTCCATCTATACAAGCCATTCAATATATACTGTAATCATTCCAAGCGGAGAGAATTTTTAACTTTATTTACATTCAGATATCTCTTTGGCAAATTTAATAGTTCCAAGGCGAGATTCTCATGGTTGGCTTCGTCAGCCGATGCAAAGAATTAATTAATAAATAGTCGATTTTTAAACAACGAAGAAAGATGTTTTTGACTGAGGGAGTCGCATACGTAATTTATTGGAAAGTATTGTGCTGAAACGAGGGATAAACATTTTATTAAGAATCTCAGATACCTATTCTGCTTCCAGTGAGTGTGAGCGATTTAGATTTTCAGCAAATTTTCCTTTTATTGACTGCACAATGACAATTGGAATTTTAGTTTTCACACGAAGAACCACAAAATAACACTGTGATATAAGTTTTATAACAATAAAACTGGTTTCATTATTTTCCTTTTACATATATATATCGTATGTCCGTCGACGACTGCTCAGATCACACTATTTCGACTCTCGAAATAAGACAATTTATATTATAGACGCCAGGTATTTTTTCCACACCATTAGATTCAAACAATAAACACACTATTTATTAAATCAGAGACATGAGAATAGTTCATTTAACACAGGGCGTGGTCATTACATATTCTAAAATCCAATATTCACTCTTCGGCCAATTCACCGGACACTCCTAAACACAATATTCGCCGATAAAATAAAAACCGTTCGCTTGCTACAACTTTCACCTTTACTGCGGCTTATCACCACTTAGATTCTGTGAATTGTTCGTTAGTCGAGTAATGTTCACGTGGGGCGCGATTCTTCCCGATCCCCTAAACGCGTCCTTTCTCACCGCATCTCGCAGGCTACTCATTTTACTGAAACTCTTGGATTACGCCATCTTCAAGAAATAACAACTGCCCATCAAACCACGACACGAAATCATTTGGACGCTTCGTGGTTTCAATGTTTACGCGTGCTCCTGCGGCGGCAACATTCCAGTCTGGCCGTTTGTAAAGCCAACTTAGCTGCTATTGGGCCCAGGCTGTAACTTACATGTTACAATATTTTAGCCGACTGGGCTTTCCTGCATGCCGCGGAAAGAAGCGAAGTTAGTCTACGAGGAGGCTCAAAGAAGAGAAATCGCGCATTAATCAACAATGTTAACGTCTGATAAATTGACGATAATGAGTTTAAACCCATTTCTCATAATGAATTTAATGAAAAACTAATAAAAATTGATAAAACAGGTAAAAAGAGTCCACAAATTGGCATTCCACATGAAATAATAAAAGTTTTTCGAGTTCAATTGTGTTAAAATTTTTTCAGAACTTAAAAGTATGATGTGAAAAATTTGACGTTACATTATAAGACTTCATGGAGATCGTTAAACATGAATTAGGAAAATTTTCTCATTCTTGTTTTATTACGAACCATAATAAAAACAATTTTCTAATTTTTTAACAAAATTACCTGGTACTCTACATGTCTGTGGGTCCTGGTAAAACTCAGCAGCGTTGAAGTAGGAATTTGTGGAGTCTGTTTCAAGTTCCACGTCATACACCTGAAAGTAAAACAAATTTCATCTCTATCTTTAAATATGCGTAAGACGTTGACTGAAACGTAATCCTCATTACATACATGTGTTTCAATCGTTGGACTCAACCTATGTATATTTGATACTTAGGTGGTAACTGTAATTTGGCATCAGTTAAAATCTTCAGGTTACTGACACTTACTTGTAATCGATAAGATGTCCGAAAAACCATAATTAAACTTGAGATAAGGATATCACCAGTTACCACGACTTTTTGATTTTCCTTAACGAAATTCAAATATTCTTCAGGTATCCAGTTTTCATACTTTAAATTTATGAAATATATATTAATAAATAGCGATAATATTATACGAACTCAGGAGTTTGTCAGAATAAAATTAGATGATTATAACGTTACAGTAACACATTTTATTTATTTATACAGCTCACTAATATTAACATTAAAAATTCACCAGTTGCTGTTTGATAAAAAATTAAATACAGATCTAATAATTGGTTAGAAACTTTGAGTACCGTATATAAATAATAACAACCATAGATTATAGTACTTGTTTTATTTTCTTCTCAACACTTTAGTTTCATAAGCCTTTCTTTACCTATTTTATCAGTCCGGAAATTTATTTAAATAATCAAATATTGAAATTATTTTATTATTATTTAATGTTAATTTTCTAGTCCATTATTAGTTTTAAGTAAAAAATAAATTGTATCTATTGACAATATACTATTTATTCGAAATTAATTGTTTATTACATTTTTGCATATCGATGAGGACCAGCGTAGAATTAGCAAAAGGAAAATTTAAAATATAACTTTCAATATTCAAATAGCTTTATTCATTTTCGCGATAAAAAATCTATATATTTTCCGAGGTAGTACTTTATTGTTCCTTAATCTTGAGATATAAATCACAGTGGAAAGGTTTAACAATTGTTTTTAATTTTTTAATTGTACTCGTAGTTTACACAAATGTGTTTAATGAAATTAATTCTCTGGATTTATGACCTTCTAGATTATTTGTAACAATCAGGTTTACACTGAAATGGTTTACTATTAATTTATGATTATTTTAATATTTTAAATTATAATAATAATTTTGCGTCCATTTCAGATACGGAAATAAATTAGTATGAACAATATATACACGACTTTATCTTAAAAGATAAGTTTGAAGTTTACGGGAACTCTAAGTGTTAATAAATATGAAATTCCGAGTGAAGTATATTGTGTTCTGAGCATTTCAGTATAATTGCTTTTTGTGACCGATTAAGTACATCATATGTCCTGCAAAACGGAAGAACTGTGATTTCACTCTCCTCTCGATTCCTCGATATTGAGATAGGAAGCGATGAGAAAAACAATCCAGAAGAGATCATTTATTAAAACTGAACTAACGTTATTGTGTCTTCAACGAATCATACAGCATCCCGATTTTTCAAGCAACGAGGGACGTACCACTGAAATTTCATAAAATATTTACACATATAGCGTTTTGCTAATTTGTCACGTCTAATATTCCTAAATATCTGGGGAAAAAGTGTAATTGCGGAGAATAGCTTGATCAATACTAAGTTTTAAATTATAGGTATTCATTTTCATTTCCAAGTATTATTTAAAGAGCAATCTCCGATTTGCACAGGAAAAGCCAATACATGCATTGATTTTAATAAAACGGCAATTACTCTTCAAAAATGCAAGCTTGTTAGATTAGTGTTTCATAAGAATATTTATATTTATACAAATAATAATACAAAGTACATTAAGTTTCACGGTATTATTTATATGTAGTGAGAATCCTCAATAATAAGAAAGTCAAAACAGACAGTTAAAAATTATAAAGCATTTATTTAACATGTATCTGTCAAAATATGAACCATCAACAGGTTAAAAATATAGATATTAAAATTGTAGAGATAACTTTACAAGTTATTAGAGGATAGTTTAATTTAAATTATGCGGTTGTTTATTAAAGTATCACCACATTTATTTTCAAGATATTTATGGTGATGATTACAATTTAATCATATGTTATTTCAATAAAGAAATGAATGTTTAAATTGTAGGATGGGCACACACACAAACACAGGACACCTTCGCAAGTTTGTCTGAACGTCTGACAGGAACGGCCGTACATACAAACAGTGAACTCGCTGTCTCTCTCTCATTGTCGTCCATGACGCATTGTTACCAAACATCATTGTCGTCCTAAGACGCGTTGCTCCTCAACAAAATCAAATAAATATAAGGGACAGAAATTATCTACAAAATATGATTTTCGTAGTACAGTGTGTCAGAGGTATCAATTATGTATTTATTTATCGTTTGATAAGATATAGACGTCTAAGTCTGTTACAATGAAATTGTTATAAAAAATTTCCAGGATCTTAGAACGAGTTGAACAACTGATTTAATTTTGAGATTAAAACATTAAATCTATTTTCTGAAAATTAATTTGTTTTATAAAGATCGTATTAGTAAACGATAATCAACATAAAATTCAATTCAGACACGAATGAGTTTATGAGCTCACCTCATTTAAAATTCCTGTTCAAGAAACACACTGATATTTATACAGATTTTCTATTCGTCGCTTTCTCCAGTATAAAGTTAGGCCTTCCAAATTAAGATTGTCTTCAAATGATTCGAGTTTTCTTCTTCCTTGCAGTCAATTGTTATTGTTTTCGACTACTGGGTAACTCAGACCTATATTTGTCATGTCTAAGCAACTATAAGCCGTTAAGTAAGATGTAATTAGTTTTACGTAAGGCTTTATATCCTTCACGAAGTTATTCACATCTGAGCGATCGTGCCTTCCGGGCCCACGCTTGACGTAACTTTGGTTCGATCCAGCTCAAGAGTTTCAGGTCCAATCCTCCGAGTTAGGGTCTCGTGAGTGGCATAAGGGACCCCGAGTTATCCGAACGTGGATTTAAATGGAGTGGACGGGTTTGGTGGATCGTATCACATCAGTTGTCGATGTGTTTTTCGTATCGATCCTCTGCGCGTAGCAGCTTTCATCATTTATTAACGACGGCGCGTTTTGTCGTGCAGCCGTTGCGTGCGGAAATAAGGACAGCTTACCACATGTCACTCCCCATCAATAATGCAGTTCTTTCGCCAGAATTACCGGCTCCTCTGACTGTCGGATATATTCAAATTATTACGCAGCAACGCTAAGTACCAGCCGCTGCAAAAGTCTGCTCCCGGGCTTCGTCCATTTTGCATCATACTCTGCGGTTGCTTCTTGTAAATAGAAAACAGATAAATATTACATCAGCCGCATAAATTATGCACCGTCTATGCTGACACAGGTAAAATCCCCTTTGAAGTCTTCGGCATTTTCTCTTTCGGAGATATTAAACGAATCCCTGAAAGCTGAACCGGGCCTTGAATTTCGAAAACTAGTCATATTAGCTTTCATTTTGTTCATAATACCTCAAGCAAATGGTACTTAATGGACAGATACATCTTTGAAGTCTTTGGCATTGTTTCAATATCAGAGAAAATTTCTTTCGTGACGGGGACGACGATACGTTTCCTTACATGGGTTAGTTTACAAAATCGGCGGTAGTTGTTAGTATACTGACGATAATGTTAGTAAAGATTTAAAACTAAAAGATTACATTGATTCAATCGGCTCTTTATTTCATTAATTGGATTCTGAAGACACAGTCGAGGACATCAAAGAAAATTGTATACGGCTTATACCCATTATGCAATATGGAACATTCTGTAATAAATTGTAAAGAAGCAAACATTTTCAGTCAACAGCAAAACTTGTCGTATAACTTTGGATAACGGACCTCGAGTTACAGAAACATTTTCAGAAATAACGTTCAGTATTTGAGCTACGTTTAAAATAAAATAAAAGATCTATGCTTAAACATATGACCACACATTGAAATTTAAATAAAGAAACAGATGTGTAATAATACTCCGTTCTGAAAAGAGGTGTTAGGTTCTCGACCGAGACTGCAATCAATATTACCTAAAAATAGCAAAATTATGACGGGTTTAATAGGTAATTAGTATAAAAATATATATAGTTGACTAACAAAAATTGAATAGACATGGAAAACATTCTTGATGAAGAAGGATAATGACCTCATTAAATTTAAAAAATCTATTTCCCGTCCGACATGGGAACAACCGACCTCAATTTCACTATGTCCCTTTTGGTTCCATATAATTTATGTTATAAAATCAAATGAAGACCATATAATTTTTTTTAAAATCCAAATTAGGTCTGTAAGCTAAGTTGTTGCAGCCAAATGCCATTCACTTTCAATGAAAGGTTTTGCTTTTTAAATCCAGCACGCATAGTAAAAAATAGTATATTAAGGACAAATACAAAATAATTTACAACTTTGACTAAACAAAGTTACTATACAGAAACGCCAACTGATCATGAATACTTTTAGTGATCCCCATCGCCTACGTAAAACATCACTTTGATTGTACTTTTATACAGTGACGTGAAATACTTTCGGAGAAAAAAGCAAAGCTTTTAAAAAGTAATTTAAATATCAGTATTCTCCACAGGACACACTTCTGACGTTTCCACTTTCATTTCCTATTTTAAAGCAATAAGGATCACACAGAAAATGTGGCAACGCCATGGCAACATCTGCACTGACAAATGTGGGGACGAAAATAATTTCATTTCTGCAAAAAAAAATTATAGCTTGTTAATTACTTGGACATTACACATCAAACAAATATATTTAAAATTAAAAATGTACGGAATCCGAGGGTAAAGAGAAAAGGGCTGCTTCGATGGATGGCGCAGTTAAATACTCGACTGTAATTGTATAATTGTTCTCTTTTATATTCGAAAATAAATCAGTCCTCTTGAACTCCGGGCTATTAAAATCACTAATTGCCATAGGATACATAATATTCAATTCCGTTGTAACAGCAACGTTTTATTAAACTTATAGGTGTAAGTGAAGTCATCCGAAATTCAAAAACGGTTTCCTAACTTATTATCTTTATACCTTCCAAACGACGGTCGTCGAAAAAATTAAAAACTATTCTAGTGACTAAATACTCTGATGTTTTATATAATAAATTATTGTTTAAAAATTTATATTGACAAAAATAATTTAAAACTTATACTAATACTTATAGGACTAAGAATCACAATAAATTAATGTAATGATCAATCAGTAAAGGCTAATTAATTAACATTATAGTTCTTAGAATTTAAAAAATTATTCCCAAGTTTCGTTCCTAATTTAGGACTTTATCAGTTGAAAAAATATGTAACCTTAATGATTAATTCATATTGTCATATAAAATTTCGTCAAACATCTTGAATATTCTGATACTAATCTTGTGTTGGAATTATATAAAACAAAATTTATTGATTCTATGCACTTCTATATTAATATTTCATTGATTAGGTTCCAAACTCTTATTAATCATAGCCTAACAACGACTTCACGGATATTGGCAACACTGACTATTCAAGCACCAATCAAACGCAACCGCGTCAATTATAAATTCAGAAGATAGGTTAAGCAATAATTGACAGTACTGTGTAAATTGTATGATTGCAAGATAAATATATTGATAATACAATATATGCTTATACATTTGACATATAGTTCTAATTCGTAAACTATAAGGCATGTGTTTAACGGCATAATAGTAAGAGATACGTTAAAAAAAGGCAGAATTTGTTTTAATAAATATTTATACTTTGGTTTCTATTTTTAAGTACAACTTAATTTTAATTGAACGTGTAATTGTTATGAGGCAAGTGAAACTGGTTACGGTTTTGTATTCAAAAATTTTCTTTTACTGTATCCGTTAATTATTTATAATGGAGATAATTGCATTTTCTTGCGATAAATAAGAAAACTTTACGGATGATATCATGACAAGTTGGAAGAAGAAGTAGACTAATTATCGACAGCAATTTTATTACATGTACGCATATCCGAATAATATATCATTTTTCCCGTTCTTTAATCTACCTTTAGTTGTTGTATTTTATTGTTTGAGATGTCGTAGTGTAAGTCTGATATTCCTGACAGCCATCAAATATATTATTTGAATATTCTGCAACGTCTGTTATGTGTGGAGTGCAGAAAAGTTATACATGCGTAGCTGAATGCTATATTTAAGACAGAAATAATATGTTACTAGTTCCATTGTTTTAATATGCCGACGGACATTATTTTATAAATGAAACTTAATGTTCTGTAAATATATTAAGAACGGTAGCAATAAATTAATTATATTCT
This sequence comes from Eucriotettix oculatus, assembly GCA_034510155.1. Taxonomy (NCBI): domain Eukaryota; kingdom Metazoa; phylum Arthropoda; class Insecta; order Orthoptera; family Tetrigidae; genus Eucriotettix; species Eucriotettix oculatus. Next base: position 51,591,830 of record CM067381.1, read on the forward strand.
CACTTTTCCTTCTTCAGCTTCTTTTTTTGGCTTTCTAAATTAATGAGCTGATATTTTTGCCACCTGCCTGTATCTGTACACTACAGGTTGTTGACAGATAACGAAGGGACTAGATTGTTTATGGTCGCCATTCATGTTTCAACAGTCGCGAGTAGTAAACCGTGTTTTTAGCCTATGCCCTTCATGTACTGCACATTCTTTCACTGGCTCAAACAAGCGTACTGCTTTACGATTTTGCAAGCGGATAATCGTCCTCAATATTGCAACTTTTAAATATTTTGTAGGCGCAGACTGACATAAATAAGCACCGTCTTTTGGAGATTCAACATTTGAATTACCAGGTTCTTTAATTAAATTCTGACGTATAAACATGTAAATTTTGTATAAATTATTCACAGAAACTGAACATATACTTTATGTCACATTTAAATTAAGACCCACTCGGTAAGTTGATCGCAAAAATTTCTTATTTATTCAAACTTTGCTTTTTGAATATTTGCGTTTATACATAAAATATAACGTGAAGATACTTTTCAATACAATCTCTCTAAACAAACAGTTATTATATGAAATCATTCAATATAATGAAATGCCTGATTCCATGCACTCTTTTATAACACTCTGGGTAGTGTAAATACTGGGTTTAGTATTTTTCTCTCACGCCGCCAGTCTTTGATTTCGTACCGCCACATTCCGAATTTGGTTGTGTTTTAATGCTTACTTGATAAGCTGTACGTGATCATTCGAATGAGTTTGCTTTAATATACGCTTCTTTTTCCCAGTTTCATTTAAAACAGGATTACCGTTAGGCTCCAGCTATGTCAAACTTTGGAGTTTTCTAAGCTGTAGACCATATTGTTTGAATGTGTAATATCAGATTAAATAATACCTTCAATTATTACTGTGTTTTCAACGTCCAATATTATTTTCATTATTTTCTCAGGGTGATGATCCAAATATAAATAACACTATAATATAAATAAACTGACGGCCTCGTGATTGAAATCCATTTATACATTATATTTAATACAAAAAATGCGATGTTTCGTCTTCTTCTTCCACTACAACAAATTTGATTGGAACAATGTAATAATTTTCGATGAAGAAATAAACTATTTCCTCATAGTGATGAGTGAGAAGTTACAAATGAGTTTCACTCCAATCACTTTAAATGCAAAATCTGATACTAGTAGTTAGAACCAAATTATGATACTCTGTTAATATATTAATTTAGGTACTTATTTTTTATTATACTGTAATTATATAATTCAAAACTTTCGTATTTTTGACGTATAGTCAACACTATCTTTTGTTCGGAAACATTTCAGTCTTGAGATTTCCCCTTTTTTTAGAACTGCCAAGGCAGATTGGCCTTGTCTGTTTCACTTATCAAAATTATTATTTGTATAAACGATTTTACACACAATTGTAATTAATACAAAAACAATTTATATTTGTTACGAAAAATAATAAACATACATTATTTGCTCTCTAATTGTAGATAAGCATTTGTTATACCTGAAGAGGACGGAAAGTCGTATTTTTTGTAATAAATATAATAAATTGTTTTACGTGACAAGGTTTTTTTATATTATAGTGATAATTGGCAGATGATTTTCGTTATTATAAATGACACTTTCTAAAGCTGACTAACTCGTCTTACCGATCAAGTTTCTTCGCTCATGATCGTTGAATAGTAGCAGCAGCGGTGACATCTAACTGGAGGTCCAGCCTCCTCTTCAAGTGTCGGAGTTCCTTCCTCGTGGAATCTACTCCGCGTTGACGTGGGATAATACCTATGACACACTAAATATAATGTCATTACTACAATGTCACTTTTGTTTACTCACATTTGCATAACATACATACAGTTGCCGTAGCGGCTACCTAACAAGGAAAATAAGTTAAATACACTCGCACATTTATCCAAACATTTCTGAATAGTAGAAACGCAAACCTTTATCGAACCACGTAACAACACCCCATGGATTTTACGACTAAGAAAATTATTTACCTTTATCCTCTGAGTCACGATTAGGCCCATTGTCACAGATGTAAATATAATGTTATGAAAATCAAATTTCAGGACCCTACCAACTGTATACAATTCACGCGTCTAGCTGGACGTCAGTCACCTCGCTAGCTTTGAGTTGCGAAAAAAAAAGATTTATATATCGGGCAGGACTCTTGCTCTGGATGTTATAAATCCCGATCACCAAAAACAACAAATATGTCAACGACGAAGTGTCCCCGCAGGTCTGGCCGTCACTTTATCTCTCTAAATAGGGCGCGTGTATTTAGGCAGTACTCGCCCCCGGGAGGATGTTTTTATTGCCCTACACCGCCGCGCTGTCGGAGCAGGGTCTGCAGCTCAATAAATATCAATTTCGGAATGTCGCGCTCCCTGCCTGATAAGGCATGTCGTCCTAAGGGCGGCGCTGGGGTGCGCGTAACCGGCGCCCATTAAATCAAAGACTTATCTGGGCCTCGCCACTGAGGTATTGCCATAATCGCGCGGTCCGCTCTTCTCTCTCCGACAGACGACACTCATACGTCAGGTAGAGACGTCGCGACGCCGACGCCTCGCTCTGATTAATAAATGCAGCTCGGCGCATGAATCACGCTGCGGTCACGGACAGGATCTTCAGAGCTGTTCAATTTAAAATCGCGTCGGGAGATATTGCGGCGTTATGCATAAATATATCAGTCTCGGCGACCGTCCTGATTCTTGTCAATTCTGATTTCAGATTTAACCCTTTAAATACCAAGCGTATCTTTATTGCCCAACAACCGCCGTGACACGGCATTACAGCGGTAGGTTTCCAGCAAGCCCTCGGTGCCACATATATTTATTTTGTGGGCAGGAGAAAACTTCGCATTGGAGGCCGTTATCGTCCTGCAGATACTATGTCTCCCTGTGAAACCGCATCTCTTATAACTTAGTAAGGCCATTAAACCTACGCTACATTGGTCGGGTTCTTGTAACTGTTTCTCCAAATTAGATGGCTCATTACGAAGCAGGAAGTGTCGTCTTCTACTAAACATTATTACTCGGAGGTCAAAAAATCAGTCCGTGATTCCTTCAAGCGGCATGTTTCACGCAACTGGAGTGACGTTTCTTTCTCTCCCACGAAACGTGATACACAACAAACAAATTGTTTAGAGTAGGTGAGAATAGTCACGGACTACAGATTAGGGGAGTCAGAAGGACCTAATCTCGCTAATGTTAAAATAGGTACATTTTTCTCGGAAACCGTAAAAGGTACAGCTTTGCATTTAACACAGCTTTAAGCTTCCATAAAAACATTTTTATAAATAAATTAATAATTAAAATTCTAATCGTAATAAATCATTTATTCTGCTTCCACACACATACCATGAGGTTAAAAATAAACTGTGGTAATTTATGTGCTGTATATAAAACGGTTTCCGAGAAAATGGTACCTATTTTTACATTCGTAATATTGGGCCTTTCGACTCCTATTATGGAAGCTACCAGATGTGGGAATTTCCTATAAAAATTGAATCAGGCGATTCGGGCTTACAATACTTGTCTCACGCCATTCCCATGAAATGAAGTGGGGTTTGCTGTTGGCACGTGGCATTATAATTCTTTCACTTCATCATTTCCAATGAATTGGGGGAGATTCTGGCAGCGTGTGTTACGCGTACGTGAATCGGATGAACACTTGATGAGTTGAACAAATGTTATAGGTATAAATACTGTCTCAAATTCTAAATTTTGTGTATTTTTGAGAATTATTTCCACTTTCCTTCAAGAAATACCCAGGTAGTCAATATATTTCGCACCATTTTTGTATACTTTCGTATTTCCTGTTAAAGAGATGTACAATCTCTTTGCTTATTAATATTCTGTATTATTTGAAAAATTTCCTTGGATTTTCTTCCTTCTGCATTCTGTATTTTCAGGCTGTCAAAATTTATAATATAGTGTTACCAAATAAGCAGACTATTTACTACATTGAAGAAGGTTTCTTCTTTAAAAGATCAAGTCAGAGTGATAGAAATTAACGCATGTTTACTACTTGCTTTTCAGAAGCGACATGCATCTTCAGAAAAACAAAAAGTTGATATTGTTAATCGTATACGACATCAAATTGAAGTATTGTTCCATAAGAAAGAATGATTTTTAAGCTTAATGCCTCATATGTAAAACAGTTCTGGACCGTAATGACTTAGGTAAAAACGATTTCTGAATTTTGTTTCTTCTTCTTTTTAAAAAAAACAAAAGGCACGCTCAATTTTAGTTCAGTTTGTTAAAAAAAAATTCGGTTGCTAGTATTTTAGACATGCTAAAGCACCCCGGAAACTACTAAGATTCAGTTGCTACGGCAGCGCGCATCAGCGGTGGCGGCGTCCGCGCTAAACAATTAATGAGTCAGCGATGCAGGATTATCAGAGCACACACAACGGTACTAATGTTTTGTAATGTACGCAGTTACTGTGAATAGTTCAATTAACGCTTTATGGTCGTAATAAGCGTTAACATACAAAATTCATAGGGAAAAGTCTAGAGCTGTGTGCGTCCGCCTCAAATCAGCACACATGTGCAGCACGCACGGCGCGCAGGCGGCAGAATGAATTAATGTCTGAATTGATAATTAGTTATTTTTGCGCGCGCTTCCTTCCTGTCATTCCCGGTAATTCCCCGGACGGCCGGATTTTGCGACTCCAACACGTCCCTCTCTTTATTTGGAGGCCTCCACTATGGAGTGCGAGAGAGACCGAAAAACTATGGTCAGATTGGGAGGGGAAGGACGTTTTGACGAGCTAGCAATACTACACAATATTGGTTAATGACGTTATGGCTAATTACGTAATTTTCCGGGCGGCTAGGCTGACAGGCCGGCGAGCGCTATATATCCCAGAGCCCACCTGGGGAACCAGCAATTAGCACGGCATTTAAAAGGTTTCAATTAACGGACGCGGCGTACACTGATAAACCAGCGAGAAACAGCAGGCAATTACCTCTCATAAAATGTCCATCATTCCCTGCGTACACGCTACAACAAAAGTGAACCTGCAATACAACTATTAAATTTCCGTTTCGTGAAGGATTACGCGGCGGTCAATTTTTTTTTAATTGACCAAAAGTGATTAGTCTGGCTCGTTCGCTGCCTATGTTGTTACGTTCTCCTCTCTGGTGTGACAAGGGCTCATTCATGCACGGGATAGAATTTACGGTGCTGTTAGGCAGCATCATTCATTTAACCTTATTACGGCCTTACAAAAGCATACGAACAACAGCTCATATTTCCGGTACCTAAATGTTCTTGTCTCAGATCAAGTAAAATTGTTTACGATGGCCTCAATTGTTCCATTATCAGACTGCATGCCAGTTCGTAGTGATATAAATATTTTATATATTTTTTCTTCTGAGTATATTTCAGACGCCAATCGATTTCATACCCCTTCTTCTTATTATTTACTTTCTCGTTCTAAATCAGAATCTAAAAAAGAAACTATTATTTGTGGAATTTCCCTAGATTTTCCTCCTTCTGCATCACGTTTTCTTCTCAATTATATCTTCTGGCCCATACATTTGAGACAATTTCTCTTGAATCTTTGAAATAGTTAATCGTAAGAATCATATCATTCTAATACAGTAATAATTTGATTCCTAGAAACAATAGCATATCTGAAGAATAAATATTATACCCTCAACACTTTTTCAGAAAAATAAGTTATGATACTGACCTGATAATCTCTGTCTATTCAATTGATATGTACCATTATTAAACCATGCTTACTTCTAATATTGTAAAGACGCCAAAAATCGAGTCATTCATGTGTGATGAAGGTGTCACTAAAATGCTATTTTTAATCCAATAAAAATGACCGTGAACTTGACCGATCGTATATAATGTGTAAATGTAATTTTATTTTCACATAATTTTTAATTCCCTGATTAATACAATTTATTTTAACTTGTAATGGATTCATATTGCGTGGGAAAGGAATTTTATGGCTGGAGTATTGGTATATGTTGTGACTACCCTCGCGTGCATGGGCATAAATTAAAATAATAACCATATGGTGGCGACCCAAAACTTTCGATAAGGTTGTCAATGGAAAAATAAACCAATTGAAGATCGCTGGTTACTTTGTAAATCGATGAAGACTTGATTCTGGAAAGATCGTTCAAGTTTAGTAGAAAAGAAGCCTGAGTCTGAGGCCACTGATAGCATCGTCTAGTCGGTCTATACCTAACCAGAAAGCACCTGTGTCTTCCTTACCACCAAGCTAGCAGACACCACAACACAGAAAAAAAATTACAAATCATAAATACTGTTTTCCGGGATAAAGCAGAAAATGAATCTCAAAGGCTGCTTCAAGGTATAGACAGGTGTTGTAAATGGGTCAATAATTTAGAGTAAAATGCCTTTTGATGATGATTAAATTGTTTCGATGATATATAAAAAGATCCTGTTGCAAACTCCTATTAGTCAGCACGTGGAATACGCCATGTAACAGCGATGAAAGAAGGAAGAATTTTCAAAGGGTGGAGATGGCACTAGTCCATCGGAACAAGACTATTTCATCGGGCTCACAAGAGAGACTGGGAAACTAAGATGTAGAAAGCCCTAGTCACATAAATAAAAGGTCACCAACGTGAAACAAACAAGATTTATGGCAACATTCACAACAAAATAGTGAAAAATAAGACAAATATACGCCCGAAGGAAATTGTGATAGTACGAAGAGAGAACAAGGTGTTTCATGCAATGTTCGAAGTTTTAAAAATGTCTGCAAAGCACTATAGAAGAACAGGTTTCCATCATTTTTGAACTGATGAATGTTTTGCGTTACTAGTTTTGCGGGTGAGACTTTATGGATACAGAAGTTGTTGTGTGGACTGTTTTTGTGTAGAAGACTGTTTTTGTGTAGATGTCGTAAATGAGACTCTGAAATTTACCTACGCGTCGACGTGAAACGTTCCAGGTCTGCTTCCAGAGAACAAATACAGGCGATCGACTTCTGGTGTTCGTCTAATACAAGGCCAAACTACGAGTGGACGTAACAGCCCATAAATATACAGTTAATTTATTTCAGAGTCCCTGGGTATTATTTTTTATTCTTAATTCAAAAATAATAAATTAAGTTAAAATTTTAGCAATTAAAAATATTTTTTAATATATATATTCTTTATAAGTAATGTGTATTCTCTTGGTAAGGTCTCCTACTTGCACAGGACTAAACATATTTTCGAGCTCTAGATCCACATTACTGCAGCTATATGACTTGATTCGGACACTGAGCATTTGCAGTGTTTTGCGATGCTGGGAACGTACTCCACTGTCAGGCAATCACTTCGCAATAAGGCACTCCGCTAGATTACACAGTCTGTGGTTCGAGCCCCTCTCCGCGGACAATGCCGCCATCCTAGCGGCTATGATGCAGCAATGAACTCGCTTATTGATTGACTCGGCTCGTTACGGACCCCGTAATAAACTTACCCCTCTTCCAACCTGTGTGCATATCACTTAATTAACACTCCGGGTTAATCATCCTGCTGCTTTTACGTCGCAATGTATACATCTGACGTTCAGACGCGGAAATTCCTTTATGTTACCAACACACGTTGATAATTTAATTATATAACGATTTTCACTCAATATACCATCACGCTGGTATTTAATATGATTATTTTATTGCACAAGTTCCGATTTTAACAAGGAGTCTGAAAATTTACCAAATTTGACGCAACCTTCTAAGAAGATATGATTACGAAAAACTGTATACAATACCTTGAAAGGACAACAAAGAATTCTATTTAAAAATCAAAAATAAATTAACAAACGACAATGAGATTACGTTTGAAATTATATAAAAATAAAGTGACTTTTCTCTAGATATCTTGGCTTATCAGCACGAGTTTACTAATAATTTCTGTAATGCTTTTCAGTGTACTCCACTTGAAATAATACATTCTATTCTCCCCCGATCCCGTTCCCGATCCGACTTTTGGTTAGATTGTATCAGAAATATTAAACCTGAATAATAAAACTGGATCGGATCTCAAAAAATACTTAAAATGATTCCTTCTGGTGATTATTGGATCCGTTAGTTCTGAATAAACAAAATCGGATACTTTATACAATCAAATGCATAAATATATAATGTATAGTGGTTTTGAATAAGGGCGGGACGATGTTGAAATTTTGAAATGAAATAAAACAACCTGTGTGTGAGATATTAACTAAATTCTTTTTCATTTGAGAACTAAAAATAACCTCGACCCACCCTTAATGGAAATCCTATATAAAACCGAGAAAATATTATTATAAACTTGCATATTATTGTATACACAATTGTTTAAATAAAATATTTAATTGATGAAATAAAAATAATTTTCGTTTTCAACATAGTTTATAAATAATGACATAATTATTATGTTAAGTTTAATTCATACCCCAACGTTTATTTACGAGTCACCGAGATATGAAATTCTGTTTAAGAACCCTCAATTATCGTTTATTAATTTTGAATTTGTTCGTAGATTTCGGATCGACATAAAAAGCCTATTTAATAAAGGCATTTCCTATTTTTATATTCGCATGGGAAACTATATAAACGTTATTTATTATATTTTATTCTACCATGAACAACGATCAATTAATAATTATATACATACCTTCAAATTTTCCAAATATTAAATAGTTATGTACGTGCATAAGTATATTAATATGTATATCTCCTTCCATATAAATACAAATAAATGAACCAGAAAAATGTATCAGAAATATATTTTAATAAAATGAAAACTTAGAATAATAAAATAAAAATTGACACTATGTGTGATTCCTTTTTCGAACCTATTCAGTTATAAATATAAAAATTTTACAAGCTTGAAATTTTGTGGAGAAAATATATATTTTTTAAATTCAGCTGCAATGTGATTGTAAAGCACACACTTTTACGAAATTTTATCCTCTGAATTTTAATTACATATTAATATTCATACAAATGAATTTTATTAAAGCTTGTAATATTTTTATATGTTCATCTAAAGATTTTATATTTTATTGTTCTAATTTTCGTATTTACTTGAAATATATTTTTGATAAACTTGGATAATTTATTCGCTTATATACAGATATTTGTTCGTTTAAATTTACATTTAATTATTTAAATAATAGAAAAAGATAAGAACGTAAGAATGGAAAAGAATCTAAATTGAGAAAAAAAATTGTTATAAAAATTCTTAAACGAGAAAATACAATACAATGAAAAAAAGATATACAAAAAGAAGAACATAATCGCAATAGATTCGAATTAAGCAGCTAGATGTATCTAAAATATAAAGATAACAATCAGAAAAATATACTTAAGAGAATTATAAAATAGAAACACAATACTATTTTTATTTGTTCTTTCTGTATAAATAATATCATGTCGAAGCATATTAATTACTTTCTTGTGTCTGCAGATGTGTCTGAACTGACAATACAAATTAATGTGATATTTTTGTATTAGAAACATAGCTGAAATCTTCTTTGGAAACGTGTCAGTGAAACTTTCGACTGAAGGGATTGTTGTTTAATCTAGTTGAGCAAGTTAATGACAGAAAATAAATCTTCATTATTGATTATCAGTTTTAATAATCTCTGATAATATTAACTTTACAGGGGCTTATCAATACACGTTATTGAGAGATAATTTGTGTCGCACTTGAATTGATTCTGCAATGACGCCTCATTTCTATAACAGTGTCATATTCCGGAGATAATGGAAAAATATGCCAAAACTCCGCCGTTTCGAAAAATAAAGTTACTACGAGATAGCAAGGATTTTTGAATGACGTGAACAACATTTGCGAACACGTCTACGCCGTAATTGGCATAGGGGTACGAATCTAAAACCCTGATACGATTCCCGTATTGCGAGGATGCCATTTGCCAATCCGCATCCGGCAGATAATGTGTTTATACCTGCACCATAATTTAATGGATACTGGACATTTATAGCGGCCATTTTAAGCTAATGTGCTATTAACTTTGTGTTACGTTCAAATCAAGGATATTTCCAGTACGCAGAAATAAACTGAAAGCTAATCTCGTTAGCAAAATAGAAAACTCGATTACATCGCCGCTTGTGGTTTTGCAGATAGAATCTGCGAATTTCATTTTCATAAATTCTCACTTCGAAGAGCGAATGTGTTGAAAAAACAGGAAAAATCATTACAGAGAACGTGTCACTAGACAGATATATACATTTGGTGGAAAATTAATGAATTGTTATCACATCATTTAGAATTTTTTCCAACTGTTCATCATTTTCACAGATACAAAGTGTAATGTAATCATTATTTAATAAAATGACTATGTTTTCATATTTGTATGACACAGCTATGAAAATGTACAATAGTAAACGGGAATTCATAACGTTGTCTCCTCTCATTACATCCTAGAGTAGACATTCATCATTAAAAATTATAATTCCGGTGTCAATATGAACTGAGTGAATCAATAGATTTAATATCGGTTATTGCATATGAAGAAGGCAATTAATTGTTTAAATGAACGACGGGGGCTAAATTATTGAAGATCGACGTAACGACTGAAATTTTCAAACGATGCTCTTTTTGAAACGGCTAGCCTATTAATATTTTTCTATAAAGAAAATTATATTTTTAGGTCATCGTTGATATTGCCTTCGCAGAATACGATAATTATTGCAATAGATTTTGTTTCAATTTTACAAAATATAAGGAAAACATATTACACCCGAATAACTTTCTTAATTAGTATGCATAGCTTATGTCCATGATAACTATATTAATATGCAACTCAGACTAAACTGAAGTCCAATGAAATTTTCCGTACTATTTTTAAAAAAATATTAAAATACCTATTAAATTTATCTGTTTAATTGAGGGTATAATAAAGTAATAATTTCAATAAATGTTCCTTAGATAATAAATTTAAAAAAAATTACAACTCTAAATAGAGAATGGAATAGATAGAGTTTAAAAATAGTCAAACAATTTTTTTTAAATAAATTTTTTACTTTTGTGTACCAAATCTGTCAAACTTATAATCATAAATACTATACATAACAAACTATAACATGTGTCTATAAAAAATAGCGAAATATAAAGTTGGAGATAAGTCAGTATAACAGAGAATCCGGTTGAATATTTTTATTTAATTTTATTTAAGGTTACATTAACTATTGCATTCTTTAGCAACTCGTTGTTTACAAGTGATGAGTAATATTTATAACTGATATGAAAATTAATTTAACTTTCGTATAAAAGTGTATTTGGGTTGCACTATTTTTAAATTTTATAATAAGAGACTATTATGTTAATAAATTATATTTCGTCTTGTAAGTTCGGAGCATCAATATGAAAATTAATTTAACTTTCGTATAAAAGTGTATTTGGGTTGCACTATTTTTAAATTTTGGAATAAGAGACTATTATGTTAATAAATTATAATATTTCGTCTTGTAAGTTCGGAACATCAATAATTTCATAGATTTATTTTTTTCTCAGTGCACTCTTTTTAACAGAAAAATTGTTCAGACTTTTGAGTGCGACTCGGTAACAATGCGGTCGATTAATAATTTAAACCTACGGAACTTTACTAGGGGAACTGTCGGAATAAATTCTAAGGCATCCCTACTCAATAACTACTGCAGTAAAAATGCTTATACTAGTTGTTAACATACCATTTTAAATGTTAATCATGAAAAGAGAGAATTTTCAGCTACATTATAGATAAAACATGAAAGGTGGTGTGCTTAATAAATAGCCCTGATGTATTTCACGAGTATCCTCAATGTATAAAATCCTCAGTATGAGGCTGGCACTTCGATTAATTGTGTAAAAGTGTGGTTATATACGTCACTTGATCTGAAACACGACGATGGCCTATTCACTGCAATCGCCGAATCAAAGAGCATTCCCATAGTTTTGTGTGACGTCATAAAGCCGCGTTGGGGAGCGAAAAAAAGATCGATTTTGAGGCGGGAGGTCCACTTAACAAATGACTGTCCGAAGCGCCCCACTCCAGATAGTTTCCATGGCATTCGACTCCAAACAGATAACGAAAGCTGGAATCGATGAGTGAGTGTGTATATGTGTATGTGTGTGTGACCACAGAAGCCCACTCGAAATGCAGCACTCGACTACTGGCCTATCTGCTCGATCATCCCGCAGCATAGTGGAGGGGGTGAGGATTAATATTAATGAGGCGGGCAGGCGAGTCGTGCGAACAGGCAATAACGCCAGATAGCGCCTTCCTTATCCGTCTCGCCCCCATTCCAGGCTTCCGGCCAGTAATTGCGCCACGGCAAACACTAGGAAAAATTATCTGGCTATTGTAGTATCCGTGGGGTGGTTTTCGGCGGGGAGGGGGTTGTTACTCGTGAGATAGCGCCACCCCCCTCTCCCCTTCCCCAGTAGCCACCGCAGCAACAATCAAGTACTGAATCATCACAGAAGATATCGGCACCAAAAGATATTATACTTTCAACACACGATTACATCCCCCAAAAAGATAGAGACCCAAATTTAAAAATTAGTTTGTTTAGAGTCTTGATCTAAGAATGCGGGGAATGAAACTTTTTTCATATAAAAACGAGAGATTACAGTGCAACAGTCACTGAGAAGACGCAAAATTCACAGCTACGAAGGAACGAACTCGATCAAAGCTAGAAGCGACGTCGAGTCGCAACTAAGGTTTGGAGGCGAAAAAACTAACATAATCGAGAAAGAACGCCACGATATGTTTTATTTCAGTGGATGTTTCTGTTCTTATAAATATAAACATGAATTCATAAATAAGACTAGCCTTCAGTAATTGAATCCGTAGGAAACATCTTTATCTAAGACGGAGGAAGAAAAAATGTCACCTTAATCCGGAATTAAAATGACTGTATTGTTTTATTTCTTCAAGTTAAAAAAAATAAAACCAATGTTTATGTCAATAGTCTTTATTCAAACATACTTTTAGGACCTTTCGGTTTTTATCGCCACATTCATCTACAGAACATAAATGTATAATTTTATTAAAATTATGTTTGAATAAAGACTGTGAATATAAAAAATGGTTTTACTTTGTCGAACTTGAAAAAATATTACCTTTGGCGGGGAGGTGTATCATCTCTGGAGATCAAATTTCGAGTATTATAACGAAGCTTACCTGATTTGAAACAAAAATATGTGGAGAGAGACGAGCCTTAAACGGCAGAGATTGATGGAAATAATTTGGTTGGGAAGCCTGTAACAGTCAATATTAACTCAAATATAAATATAGTATGCTTTGTTTTAATAATTCATTAAATAAGTCAGAAGGTAAAACGTTTAATTCTATTTTAAAATATCAAATTTATTAATTTATGACTTACTATTTATAAATCCTGACATGTTGTAATACATCAAGGTCATTTTCCGATTTAGTACCAGAAAATTCATAAGTATCAATTATCAAAACTTAAAGAATATGAGGTAGAGGTAATTGATATGGGGTTCGATAACTTCTTTTCTCAAAATGTCTCCAACAATTAATATTTCAGACGCAATATAAAATAATATCCAAATTATTGAATAATGTATCTCGTATGATCCTAAAGGCTAGGTCTTTGTTATAACAACTTTACATGAAGAAATTACATCCCTATGTGAATCAATTCCAGAATTAGACACTCTTATAGTGAAATAATGCGTTGGTAATAGTTTGAGATTTTGAGTTTACTTAATGGAAGAAATCGTTACAGATCTTAATGATTCGTCGATCCAAAGAGAATCTCAAACTTTGTCTTCCTTTTCTCTTTGCAGGACTGCCTTAGTAGAATTTTTCATCATTATAGAACGTTTCAACTAAAGTGGCCTACGCTCATGTCTGTGCAGAGTTATCAGGCACAGTAATCTCAAAGCAAAATTTGTGTGTTTAGTATCTGAAGAATTGCGGCATAATAATGAAATCTTACGAGTGTATCACCAAGATTCCATACACAACAACAGAGCTGAGAACTATATCTGTAATCTGCACATCAACTAGTGAATATGTGGAACATTTTCTGCGGTTAATATGATCTAAAAAAATTCAAGATGAGACAATAAAGACGGCTATGTACCATTTTTCATCCAGACGTAATACTTTATGACGTGTGGAATCGTCAACGAAGTTTTCATAAAAATATCAGTCTGATAGACACCTGACCTATGTAATCATTATGTACTGTAATTATTAATAGGTGATATAAATTGTTCAGGCGTACATAATTTATTAATCAATTGTATATATTAATAATTATATTTAATTGTGGCTGTATGCATCATCCAGAGGGAAGGAGTGGTGTCGATTTATGCAACCAGTCTCACACAACACGGCTTTTGGTACATACTCCTCAACAAAATAATAATTATGCCATTAAACTTCAGGACCGAAACGTGCCATGTTACGTATTAAATTATATTCATAATTATATATTTTTACAGAAACATTCACACACTTGCGTCGGCTCCAACCAAACAAAATAGATATCATCTTCATAAGATTCTATGCTCAGCGTATTCGTAGATTTTATTCAGTTTAACTACTGAATAATTAATTATTATTTTGAGATTAAATAGTACACACAATTACATTTAAATCAAAACTAACCAGAGAACAAAACGTAAACATCAAATCTCTTGCAACCACCATCTTTAAACTAATAAATGTTAATACGCTAAAGTGACTACAAGTAGCATGTCACAATCCTAATTAAAAAATATAAATGTCTCTTTAAAACATATAGTAGCTAAATTGCAGTCAACATTAAGTAATTAATGGAAGTTCTAATATCTTATATTTATTTTTACATATTTTTTTCTGTGTCTTAAAAATAATTCTCTTCGCTAGAGAATATTAAATAAAAAATAAAATAGCGCAAAAATAAAGGGGATACTGTTCTTAATAATGAATTTTCTTTTCTTTAGTACACTTGTAGACGATTCAGACGCCATTATATTGTCATATACCAATATAAATACTCTTGTATCGTTTATTACGGATTGTATTTTACAGATGGTTAACATTGTACAGTTCATATCTTCTAAATAGTGTTTATTTTCATTGCATATAAAATAAATTGACTACTTTATTTTTTCAATTTGTATAACCAGACAAATTTTTCTCTCAAAAAAAAATTATTATAAAATCTTTATTTGACAGCAAAACCACATTTCTGTAATTGTTTGTATCCCCGTCAGGCTGCGTTTTAGTGACAAGTTTGCCATGATGTCAAATAAATATTTCAAGGTTAATAAAAATTATTGTTGTTGTGGTATTCAGTCCTAAACTTTACATTTATACATAGCAACCACATCCCACGACGCCCTAATCTGCTTAGCGAATTTAATTCTTGGCCACCCTCTTCTGTTATTATCTCACGCACTTCCCTCTAATACTAACTTTATAAGATCCTCATGTCTCAAAACGTGGTCTATTAATCTATCCCTTCTATTGTTCTAAGTTCTCCAGTGTTCTCTCTTCTATTCTGCTTAAAATTTCCTTGTTACTTTCTCTATCGACCCATCTGATTTTCAGCATTCTTCTATAGCACCACATTTCGAAATCTTCTATTCTCCTTTCTGCAATTCTTATCGTCCACCCATATAACACCACACTCCATACGAACATTTTTAGTAATGATTTACTAATATTCAGACACATATTACCCGTAACTAAATTTCTCTTGTTAGCGAAAAATAAATTGACTGCTACCACAAAAAACAGAGCCTAAATGAGGGAAAACAAATCTAAAGAAACAAGTATTTAATTTAAAAATATTAATAGTATGTTGCGATTTACTATCTCTATAATTAGATGAATATAAGTTAATGAACGGAATATAACTAAAACTGCACGTAATCAGTTTGACATACGCAAACCAATAAAATCAGAAAATAGGGGAAAATAGTATTTGTGTTTAATTAGTGACAATGTTGGTTGAAGCAAGTATTTTTCATATTTGTATGAAAAATTAATTCGTATTAAAACATATTCATTAATTCTACATACATTTAAAACCGGTATTCCTTTAACGTTGTAATCAATTCGTTATTAAAATTGTTCTATCGTTGAAATTACATAATTATAAGCATTTATGTAATTTATATTTGATCCGATATGAAGCATGTCGCTCATTAAACGAGGATAATAACTGCTTTTTACATTGTTCCATTCATATCTTTTATTATCCCAATATTTACTTTTAAATGTAAAAGTAGATCCAAAAAATTTGTTTTCTATATAAACCTTAATGTGATATTGATTTAAAATTGCATTATTGAAAGTTTGAGGTTTAATTCGTGAGGTTTAAGAAGTCTGTCAGTTTTGAGATGTTTGTTTAGATTTGTCTTCCCTGGATGTTGCGGTAGCAGTCAACTTTTATCTACTCAACGATTTTTAATACTTTCCACATTTTGAATTATGTAAGTAACCATCTTATATGTAATTTATTTATTTGTTTGAAAATCAACTAGGTTATCTCTGTTAATTATAATTAAGGAACATAAAGCGAATTTAAAACTTCATTTAAAAAAACTCTCCAATTTCTAAACAATTTTTGTAACTAAATCATTCTTTTAACTTTTATAATACTATTGTTTTAGATAAGGAAGTGAATTTTAATAAAAGATTTATTTCAGAAATGCTGTATATTCAAAGCTAGAAATTTATTACCAATATTAAAAATTACTCTTTGCGACTAAAATATATGATGGTTTATTAAATTGGCTTGGTTAATTTTATCTTTTGGCTATGCTTTATTTTGACAATGATAATATTGTTAAGAATTTATGAATTATTGAACCGTTTTGAAAAATAAAACATATTAACGCATTTCAGTTTAAAATATTTCTATGGCAATTTATAATACATATTTTAAAGTAATGAATTTCTTCCTCGTTTATATAACTTGGCAAATATCAGGTTAAATTTTTAATTATTAATATTATATTTGTATTGAATATGCGAATGATTAGTCATTATATATATTTAAAGTGATTAAGTTCTAACAGTATCATCTATGTATGGTATGGATAACGTATTATATATGCTAGTACATGCGTTGATGATATTGTACTGACAAATCAAAATGTATTCCCAAATCATGTCGAATCTGAATAGTTTTCCCCACAAATACTCCTAGCGCTAAATATTAGCAACTAACAACAGTTATTTACTGTTCACTCACAGACTGTTTATGGAAGCTTCACTTTAGCTGAGTCAAATCAATGTAATGTACCAGCTGAATTAATTTCTGTTTGTTTTCAAGCACGACTCTGCTGGGACTGCAGAAATTTCGATTAAATTTCGGCATTCTCCGTTACCCTCTGCGGAGGGGAAAAATAGAAATAAAAATACTCACAATCAATTTAAATGAACACTAAACAATCACTGCGCTCTTCAGAGTGGAAAATAAGCGCGATTAAATATTGATTCTCTGAACGCTGCTATTTGCGCATGCATTTATTAAATTGATATGGACAATTATCTAAATACATTTCATTAGTCAGGCGTCGAAGCAATGCAATCACATTAACGTCTGGGGAAAGCCGCGATTCCAAAAAAATATATAACTTCACTCATACCAGACACAAAAATGTCACCCAATGTTTCGTATCTTGGTGCGCAGATGGCAGCATAAGTCGGGTAACCTATAGCAATGCATCTCCAACATTCAAAGTCTCAATTTAAATTATTGGTATATATAGAATAAACTCCGTCTATCGAACAACTATGGAAAATAATACAGAAATTTAATTCATTGTTACAGCCTCTTTGTCAGTTTTTTATTTTATTTAAAAGATGAAATGTGCTACGATTCGTCTCTCATTTGAGACTCTTTCAGGTGTACTTATGTGAAAATTACAATGGATTACATTAGGAAGTATGTTTCAATTTTTTAAAAATACATTAAATGGTTTCGTCTTTTAAATAAAACAAAAACTGACAAAGAGGTTCTTATAATTTATTTAATTATTTATTTAAATGTTAGATAAACTACTTATTTATTAATAAAGGAATTGATCTAAGTAACAAACTTTCTAATATCTGCCCATAAAATATAAAAGCCATGCGTTGCAACAATTATTCAGTTAAACGGAACAAAAAATATACTAAAAATTAATCGTTATTTTAAAATTTATAATAAATTGAGAGATATTAAATATTATTTACAACAGCGCAACAATAAAATGTAAGGAAATTGTTTTACCACAACTGGATTCTCGTTCATTCAAATTTAACGTAGTCAAGCATTGAAAACATTGTAACTAGCTGTATATAACGTTTTACCTTACTTATCAGATCTGGATAAACGCATTTCCAGCATACAGTAAGTCCTCTTATTTTTCATTCAAAATCTATCTTTCTGTAGGCTGTTTTATATTGGAAATTAAATACAGCATGTCGCTGATGTAGGACGCGATAAAAATATTTGATAATGTAGTATTTCATATTTGTCCTTACCTTTTTTTATTTGACTGACCAGATTTACTCTATAAACTAAAACGATAAACACATTCAAAAATTAGTTCATTTAGTAACGTTCAAAATAAAATGAAAGTTATCAAAACATTACTACTAAAGTAATCTTCTTAGGACAAATAAATTTCATGATACTCTTCGGATTTAAAAGTGCAGATACTTTAAAATACGTTCAAAATCAGCTATTTATAGAATTATCTTTTTATAATATTTTTCTCACTAGTTGAATTATCACTTCAACTTTGAATTTATTATTCTTGTGAAGTATAGTGATTTTGTATCTATTCAAAAATATCTTAGTATTAGCTATCTGTTATGAAACAAGTAAATAATGTATAATAAAAAATTCATCTTCTTTGGTCCCTACAAAAACCACACGTATTTAAACTCGATCGATTCAAAATTTGTTCACGTGGCTTTGAATGTGAAAATAATATTTTTTATCAACCATTTTTAAGACTAACATATTTTCCAGCATCTTTATAATTGTTTCAGAAAGTTTTACATGCCATATATTACAATAACTTTTAGAAAATACCAATTATATTATTATTATGACACTGCAATCTCCCAAGAAGAAACTTCACTTCTCTTTTAATGTTTTGACGAAAAGTCGACAAAGTTGTATCATTAGCAGAGTTGGATGTGAGAGATTGAAAGTAATCCACCTGAGATTTACGCAAACGTACAAAAATGATGTGAGATATATGTATAACGACATACTTATTTCGTCAATTATTTGAATAAAACTTCGCGTGATGCAATTCAATTTCAATTAGTGGGGTATTATTTTGTCTCATAAATTTCTTCGTAACCATTTCCATTAATTAGAATTACAATTTGTCCATTTTGTAAGGAAAGACATCAATATCATGCAAAAAGGATGCCGTGTTGATTTACAGACCTGCAAGATACGCCTGGCATTCTACCAGAACCATTACTAGATTAGCAATAATTTTGACTGATGAATGGCCTGTGAATTTATTCTAAAACGAGCGGAATATTGGAAAGGCTTTCCTTTAATCCGAAAATTAATTATTTATACCTTAACTCTACTCATTAAGTAATTTATTCATTTACCGCAAAACGTAACAATTTGGCTAAAGCTTTTATTTTCAGTGTCATACGTTATTTTCCTTTAAAGCTCTAATAATAATACGGATGTATAGCTATTTCTTAAGCAATAGAAACGTAAATCATAAATCAAACTGAGCAGATGAAAATAAACATTCGTCATATTATCAGATTAGAATAACAAAATTAATGTGACGTAAACGAGCCGTATAACAGACTTATACATTGAATTTTGAAAAAAAAATTGACAATTCAATGCTGAAGGACTTGTAGCTTTGAAGGTTGGTTAAGGAATAATGTCAAAAATATTAGATTTGGTTTTTAATTAGTTAATTAACGAAAAGTTTTCTATGAATAATTTTGATTTTTTATCATAATAGCAAAATATAATTTTTTTCCTTCAGTATCTGAGAATCCCGGATATAAGTAACAATCAGAATAATAATATGGTTATAGTACTCATTGGAACCGAGTTTGACTGTATGCTATTTAGAAAATTCGTTGCTAGATGTGGAAATGTTCTCTGAGTTGTATGTGGAAGTAGTAATAATTTTCCCACGTTTAACGCATCACAGTGTTTCTGAATGTTAGTGAGAACGGTACCAATGAGTAAAGAGCTATATAAAATATTTAGAAGGGTATCTTCCACGGACTAGACTACAGTGGTTTTCTGTACCTCCAACTTCTTGTAAAGGAGTGGTATTTCAGTCGCAAATGTATTCTGCCTCTGTTTCAGAATCAGAATCGTTTACGTCAAAGGCAAAAATTTTGAGCAAAAACAAGAGGCTGTCCTAAGACCGACATTAATATTCCAGTCGACGAGAGCGACTATTATTGGGGGGTAATTAGTGAAGCATAAGAGAAACAAATTGGTCAATAATTACATCGCAGGCTGCGAGATGTGGCTGCAGCAATTACAGCAGTTTCCGGCTCGATTGCTGCCAATCAGGAGCGGCCCTGCGCGGTCATTTGAATATGAATGTGTCGTAACAAGCGGCAGCAGCAGCAGCGCAGCGCCTCTGAATGCCACGTAACGAACTCGCTCGCTCGCTCCGCGTCTTAACGGGCAGCGGGCCTCACTCTCCGAAACACCGCCGATAATTATGCTCAAGGAAACTTTCGCAATCTCAATTTTCACACATTATTTAAAGCAATTTCAATCTCCCAGAAATTATCTAAAAAAAAATATTTTTCCTATTTCCGCACCAGGCTTCAATGGAGATAATTTCTCAAATTGACAGAGTACACAAAATTTTCGGACCACTTGGTTTTTATTTAATTAAATATATTGTTTTTAAAACGTACATTAGTAGAATTTTTTACCTTTTGAGGTAAATGCATGTAGCCGTGTACAACTAAAACTACTCTAACGAAGATTTCTATAAAGCTGCCGTTTACCAGGCAGTCCTAGCAACATGCGCCCGATCTCCACTCCGGTATTTTCAACGAAAGATTGTCCAGATTAAATGTACGTCACAATTGGTAAATGCAGTACCGCACCCAGCGGCCAAAACCATTCTCGATAAAATTTAAGGAAATTGTTTCATTTTTTACCACAACTGGATCTCGTTCATTCAAATTGTAAATCTGTATGGACATTTAGCGTAGTCGAGCATTGAAAACATTGTAACTAGCTGTATATAACGGTTTACCTTACTTATCAGATCTGGAAAAACGCATTTCCAGCATACAGTAAGTCCTCTTATTTTTCATTCAAAATCTATCTTTCTGTAGGCTGTTTTATATTGGAAATTAAATACAACATGTCGCTGATGTAGGGCACGATAAAAATATTTGATAATGTAGTATTTCATATGTGTCCTTACCTTTTTTTATTTGACTGACCAGATTTACTCTAAAAACTAAAACGATAAACACATTCATGTGCATTTAGTTATGTTCAAAATAAAATGAAAGTTATCAAAACATTACTACTAAAGTAATCTTCTTAGGACAAATAAATTTCATGCTACTCTTCGGATTTAAAAGTGAAGATACTTTAAAAATACGTTCAAAATCAGATATTAACGTGCGCGCTTAAGCAACTGAGTTACTTACTCAGCTTTCCATTCCTAAAAGCAACGTCTTCCAATCTTGATTGTTGTCTAGCAATTGCTGGCAATCAATCGTGCAACACAACTATAAACCAAGGGAGCAACTGAGATTATACAAGCGTCTCAAAATGTAACTCCACTTTTTATAGTTACCATTTCTCTAGGCAAATTTAATATTCTTTGTAATCAAAATAAAATTCTTAATATTAATACAATGAAACGTTACGGTCACGTTAATTTCAATTGACACTAAAAATATCTGTAAAGTGACGTATACTAACGTAGCTTTAATCATAAATTGTGTACAATAATGTACCCTACAGCCTAGTATTACCAATATAAAAAAGACGTATTTCTTTGCTGTGCAAAAGGGACTTCTTGAAGACGCAGCCTTCTAAGATGCGGACATCATTGTAATGATGCAGGTTTCCCATTTTATTCCTGAAGAGAAACGGAAAATCTCTTAGTGGATAACACTTATATCTTCTAGGACTCTCCAACCTAGAGTGAACGCTTAGTATCCATTAAGAAACCCGATCTAAAAACTTTCGTAGAACAATGGTGATTTCTAAAAAGACCGCTACAAAACTGATCGGCGACCGCCACATTGCAGTACTAATTATGTCGCAAAAAAGAACAAACATTTCGCTTGTAAAATCGTTTCCGACTGAAATACATACAAACATGCAAGAATTAGAAAATCAAAATGGTCCCGTAGAAATGAAGGTTGAAAAAGTTCATATATAGATTGTCTCATAGAAAAGAAATGAATTGGCTATGCTCGTCATAATTAAAATTGCATACAATCAGAGACCGAATTTAAAAATTAAAAATTAAAGTGATAAGATTATTTTAAACAGCGATCAAGTCTGAAAACTAAAAGAAGTAGATCTACGAGAATAATCGAAGGAACTGTTGATTCCCGTCGTGCGATACAAGCAAGTATCTAACTAATAATTTCACCGAAAAGAAATCGAAATAAGAGTTGAAAAAATGTAAAATTCAAATTAAAAAATAATGGTTTTCTTTACAAACAACTGATATCACGGTTTAAACCGGAAGAGGTAAATGAGATGACTTTTAGTTAGGTGGGGGAATGTTGGAATTTTTTTATTCTTCTGGGACTCGTTGCGAAATGCAGCTTTGTTTTTGACAAGTATAGCACCATAAGAATCAGGGGAAAAATTTGATGTCCCAAAGTTCCTTCGGAGAGATAGAGGCCAACAACAAGAATACCGACTACGGCGACTGGACGCACAATGAAACTAAAATTATGTTTACGGAGTTTTTCTTCTTGCTATTGATTAACTAAAATTGAATTTAATTAATAAAGTTAATAATTAGCTTTGAATAGAGCATGATACTAATAAAATTTCAGGGATTAACTGCGGGCCGTGTAGCAGTGAGAAAAGTCCAGGCGATACAGCGAGCAGCTGGAGTTGGCAATTTCATCCCTCGGAACTCGTAGGAAGCGACGTTCTGCGACGATTCCTAGTCGAGGACACCTTTCCTCGTAATGGCGTCGTTGTTGATAACTATTTGGAAGCGATCTTAGACCAACTTCCAGGCTGATCCTTCCACTATCTCAACCCATCGCAGACCATCTTGGTTTTCTCCTTTTCTACCCGACGTCACGTCTAACACCGTCCTCTTGGCAAACCACGTGCTCGTGGAAATAGACCGTCTCTGGAATTTTGCTGGCTTTTCCCGAAGATCTTCTAAAAGTTTCCTGAGGTCGATTTCTTTCCCCTAGAAACTCAGGTCAACTGACTAATCCGGTGTCTGTCCTGTTGAATGCAGTCCTCCCACATGTTTGCCCACCAATTCTTATTTAGTATATTCATTAAATGAAAATTACGGTAATTACTTTCCTGAAAGACCCAATCCGCTAGAATGTGTAAGGCTATGAAAGTAAACCTCAAAGCTATTTGTTACATTTCTTATTAAATGGAATTCTATTTTCCTAATTCTGCATTTTTCGTTACTAAAACCTGAGATAAAATTATTATATTCCATTAAAACGGTGGCCCACACTTTGCATATATATAGGTGATAAATTATTTTTTAAGATATTTGGACATTTAAAAAAATTGTTACTAATTTTTTATAATTAACTCATTTAGAGAAAGAACAATATATATAGCTGTGAACCTGTACCGGAATTTTAAACGTCTTATTATCAAAATACTGTCACCCTTGTTCCAAAACGTGTACATTTTCCTTTATAATATTTTTTTGGTATTCATCTGCAATTACCTCTTTCAATTGTTCTCGCAGAATTTCTTACTTTTGTTTAAACTAAAATTGAATGATACTCAACCGAATGGAATCTATTATATGCCGCGTTATAAGTAATTAAAAATTCAACTCAAAACGAATATAATTGGTATAACAAAAACTGTCGAAACGCTGATGGTGTGTCAAAATAATCTGTGATTAAGGGTCACAGCAGTGACTTTATTGGTGGTTTAGAGAAACTGCGCCGAGCTTTTTCTTAGTGGCTCGCATTTAGAGGCAGAGAACAGTTCCGCCCCCTTCGATGCCGAGATAGCGTAATCCTCACCACGGAAAGAACACGGCTCCTCTCTATTTTGGCGGTCGTAAGGCCGCGGTGGCCGGCGACAAGTTAATCTGGACGCGAGGATCAGCAAGCGTCAGCGGTAATGGAGCGTCCGGCTCTCTTTTTTAGCTTCCCTAAGGATCGTTATCGGCTCGGGGAGGATTAGCATAGCGGGCCTCAGTCGACACGGAGTCATTACCGACGACGACTGCGAGAGCCACGCCCCAGCGTCGTCTCGAGTCTGCAGCGTCGTCTTCTTAGACCAGGCCGCATTAAGGAACGTCGGCGCCTTGATCTATGTGGCCACCATCATTTACCTCCAGGCTGACACTCCAACATAACTCATCTAATACTCTCGAGATTAGTTTCTAAGGATTACATTAGAAATACATTTAATTTTGAAATTCAAATCTGTTATTTCACGAATCAAACTGACTGTAATGTACACTAACTTGACATGCGTTGAACGATTTTCCAAACTGTTGGTGGTTAAAATATAGCCTACGGAGATGACAATGATATCTTGGAGATTCGGGGAGTTGATCAGTCGTGGTGGACTCTACAGTTCGAAGCTGATCTGCGAGACGAATATCATCATCTGCAGCGCTCCCATCATTGACGCCACGTTTCAACAGATCGCGTCTTTTTATTATTAAATCCTGAATGGCCTTATTTCCAAAACTACACCCTATAAAAAATTGAGAATTCATTCCATCACGACTGATGTAAAATTTTCTTTTACCACGTAGTCTTTATATAAAAAGGGGTACAATGGAGATAATGAGACACGTCCCCCAGAAATTGCGAATGATCAAATTTTAACTCTCTTGATGCCCTGAAAAAAAACCTGCACAGACTCTAATTGACGGAAAGAAGCGTGTTTTTAGTAAAACTCACATTTTAGTATCCTAAGCTTCACGGAACATCTTTATAGACACCAAAGAGACGTAGTCTATATTTGTTCTATGGTGACCATCATAAACATATTACGTAAATTCCAAAACCACAAGATAGTTATAAAATTGAATATAAGGATTTTTCACCGTATTTTATTGGATAAATCTTTATTAGAAAACAGAGGCAATGAATGATTCGTGTGGGTAGTGAACATATTCATTCTTATGACCTCATTTGGTAATATCTTTGGTTAATTGTTCTATTATTTATGGTCATTAATTTAAAATACTTAGGTTCACTGTTTACTCAACCCAAGTCAGGAATATTTTTATCCGGATATTCGAGTTTTACCTGTTTAAAGCCATGTTCCGTAACGAACCGTTTGGGGAAAAAATACCAACGAAAGAAAATGTATCTGTGTCTTTAAATCGAAATACAGTCGAAAGAGCACTTGTTTTTTGGTCAGCTATGTGTCATAATATTTAAATCTCTCTAAAGTACCATAACTATCATAATACTCATATTATTTACACCTTTCAAAATTCAGCATCAACGTATCAAAAATTTAATTACGTTTTGTTCCCAATTCAAAATATATTAAAAGGTGTTAGCACAGTTACAAATCATTAGATACATACGTTATATAGATTGGTTTAACCACGAGTATCGACGTCTGTTTGTAATGACATACTCTTTGACGTAAGTATCCACACTGATCTCAACAACAGCGAAAACTTGAAATAAAAATGTCCGTAAGGGTTCTCGTGTCTTTTGACTTTGCTGATTCACCCAATGTCACCTTCAAATTTTTATGTGATTTGGTTGGAATTACGGTCCTACGGCGTATAAATAAATCAACCAGTTCCTTATCTGCTGACGTCTTCAATTTACAGTGGATGATTCATCCGTCACACGATCTTGATTTGAAGTTGTCGAACTCGCTATGTATTTGTCAACTTCAGACAAGGGAGCAGATTGCTGCTGGATTGGTACACACACGTACTAATGGAAGATCAGTAATTTTATCAATGATTGATTCAAGCTATTGGAATTTCCTCATCCCTACCCGTAATGTCATGATGATTTGAGACGAACCCAGGGCAAACGATCTTCATTGAAATTACTGTCGTCGTTTCCTCAAGGAAGCAGTGGTATAAAATGCCTTCGATGGAAGCAAGCTGCCGGAATAAATGAAAGCTAAACCAATCCGATAGAAGGGGCGTGGTCGATTTAGGAAACCCTCCTCTATCTATTCGCTGAGAACGGAGTGGCAGCGGGGACTGTGCCCCTAAAACAGAACTGCAAATTCAAAATCGCTTCCGCGGGGTTGATTATTCGCTGAGTCGGCGGACACTTTGTTCTTGTAACAAAAGACGACGAGGCTCCGTCCCAGATGATGTTGGTTCCGTTCAGCCACAAATCAAGAGCGGAGGGACTCCGTGGCCCGAAAACGATAAAAATCGAATCAGATTTATTCGAGGTTTCCTGATAATTGCTCAAGGGCTGACCATATTATAGACAACCAAAATCTAAAACTGTATTTCTAGCTTAGATACGATGAAAGAATGTGAGATATATACAACCAATATCCAATTCAGGTTATTGTTTACAAACGGTAAAATTTAATCCAAACATTTTTCATATATTTTGTCAATTTACAACAAATTTCTTTCAATACATACATACATTAAATTGTTTACTCTTAAGAATGATTTTTAATCATTAAAATACTCCATAAAATACGATAAGTGAAGTTGTAAGGACAATTTTTAGTTATTCAATTACAATTTATTTTGCAACACTTCAGAATTTAACAGACATACACTGATATGAAATTTATTTTACAAGGTCATTGATGAAAGAATAATCAATATAAAAAGTTTTTCTTTGTTTGTCTTACACAGATATAAAACTTTTACGATTTATTTTTAAACTTTATATACAGTGGCTATTAATATTATTAAAAAGGATTTATTGAATTTAGAATTTTTATACCAAATCATCTACCAAAACGATTTTAAAACAATTTCAACAAATATACGATATAAAAAGAAGAAATATATAAACCGTCAACATTTTTTGATTAGGAAACAGGCGTGTTTACTTAACTTTTTCGTTAAACATCGATATTGCACTATTGTATTGTGGTTGAAATATTGGCATAATTCAATAAATTTGCATATATGGATAAGATGGTATTTTTTATTAATTATTCTACATTTACATAGTTTCTGACGTACTTAGACTTTACAGCTTATACAATTTATATATTTCCCAAAAAGTAATGATATATTAATAATAGTATGGAATTTATAATGATTACCATTTAGAATTAATGATCCCATAAAATTGCGAGTAAATTAAAGTCACAGGTACAGAATCAAAGATCATAGACTTCGTAATGGCCTCGTAATATCTCAGACATCGTATGGAACATCTAAAGTAAAGTCGGCGCTTTTCCACCGTTACTTAACATCACATTTGGCGTAAGTACAAAAGTGTTTTATTTTGTAAAAGACTGTGTTTCGAAAAATTCAATATTCAAAAATCATCTTGTACCTATAATACAATTTTTTTGGCCTTAATAAATAGCTCATGACATAACAAAGTTATAGGTTAGGAAAACTGTTTTGTTTTCTACACATTTACTTTCCGGCATGTCCTATGCCAACAAATGTTAATTGAATAGCGGAACGAAAGGGTAAATAATATTATATACACATTGGTCTGTAGAAGTGATTAATGTTAAACTCCATATTCCGTTCATAAATTAAGAAACTTGAATAATGAAGTTGACCAAAATTGTATTCCACAAACTTTTTTTATTACACAAACCATGATTTATTTATAACTAACATAAAGACAGATGAGAATCATTTTGGGAAGTAGGCCATCTCAATAACTTTTAAATTTTTATATAACTTTAACTGTAACATAATTATATGGAAAACAATCATATTTCCCTTTAGCCATGTTTTCTTACCTTCGGGGATAATAATAAAACATCATAAATTTTGCTCTTATAAATTTCAACCACGTTCCTGTGTTTTGGTGGTATACTTTATGATGGATTGCCCATGATCGCTTGCTCAGGATGACGTCATCTATTGATGCTCCTGCCGCAAATCTCTAATGGCCGTAAAAGTAAAGAAACGTAAATCCGGTCCCTTGTCCTGCTCCTCTTGAGGGCGGAATATTTTGCTGGCCTCATTGCTGGAAACCGTTATTGTATCGTCCATAGCCCCGCTGTGTGAATAATTCACCGATTTCTGACTCTCCCGCCAGTGAATCATTAACACGGTTGGCTTTCCACAATTGTTGCTTACTGGACGAACACCTCAATAAAAATTTTTTGACTGCAGTAACGTATGTATTGACTCTGAATTCCTCACAATGGAACCTCAAAGTTCAAAGTCACTGACATTTCGATTAAATTCGCTTAAATTCCTAAATTATTAGTCACACATTGCAGGAGACAATTTTTAATAAATGACTTTACATTCTGTGTTGAATTAGGTATTTTGAACATAATACATAGAAACGTGTCAAAATGTAATGTATGAATTTGCTGCGTTATATTCTTCATAACATCTTAAGCAACGTTTCGATTACTGGCATCTCCGTGTTCAAGTTAACTACAGACAGCAATCCTACATACAGATAACACACGAAGAGTATGGTTGGTAATTTCCGCCATCGAAACGTTGTCGTTGTGGTAATTAGTCCTAAGACTGGTCCATGCTAATCTTTTATTTCCTCATAGCTACCACATCCCACATCTTCCCTTTGCGTATTCCATCATTTTCCCCCTCTCTTCTCATCTTACACCACACACTTCCCTCTAATGCCAATTTTACAAGACCCTCATGTCTCAAAACGTGGTCAAAGTTCTCCAAATTGTTCCCTCTCTCCCCCTATTCTGCTTAGAACTTTCTGGTTACTTACTCTGATTTTCAGCATTCTCGAAACGATGCATCAAAAAACCTGCGACCCGGTTGGAAAAATTATACACGTCTAAAAATAATAAATTAATCTCCACATTAAACCGCTTAAATATTTAAATGGAATTAAATTTATTTACATTATATTATTATAATCACTATATTATCTGCGATTACTACTGATGTAGAAGCGAAGTTACCATAATTATTTCAGTAATCTTGATTAACATAGAAAATTTATATTTTGGCCGTAAAGCGTAAATAATTGAGTGAGATAAATTTCCCTTCATTGTAAATTTAGCGCATTCAATCTCATTATTTTATATTTCATATTTAGCAACTAACAAATTTCTTCGAAAGCGTAACATTGTTTCCTCCCATTCCTTAATTTTGATGTTCATAAGTCACGTTTTCTGGACCTCATCTTATTTTACTAAAGGACATAAAAGAGGATGCACGTTACTCAAATGATTCGGACATAACTGCAGAGGACGGTTAAGTGAAAAAATTTAAGCTTAGAAGCATTATTTCTAAAATGCATATTTAGTTTGAAACGGGGACATAGACGAGGTGAAGCAGTGTTGCATTTTCAAAGGGTCTGTTTAGTATTAGTTAAAAGGTTGAGATATTATTCTTTAAAAAAATAACGTTTTCCATCCTGGAGAAATTTCTACCTGAAAGAGATTTTTCTGTTTCTAAATAAATTACAATAAATTCCTATAAATATTTCTCCTAAAAACGGGCACTTGCTTCTCAAACAAGAAACGTTATTATTATAACAATGAACAGAATAGTATTTGTGTTTATACAATATGCTATAATCTTTCTTAAAGTACGCCTTTGGATTTGCATGACTCAGTGTCAAAAGTTGAAATCAACTGATTGTACCGAACAAAGAGTATTTTGTATAACAGGTATTTAACTACTACTTGGAAGAAATTAATTTACATTTTCAATATTACAATTTTTTGAACATTTATTTACTTTGATTAAATCCAATGTACTGACTCACTCTGGATTCTTTAATCCATTAATCGCATTTCATTCTCTTTGAAAAATAATTAAAAACTATTATAAATGGTAAAAATGCCTATAAGTCAGAAGAATTAATAAATTTATTGACATCAGTTCACGACGTTTCGTCCCTTAGCTTGGGACCTCGTCTGGTATCTTAAAGAAAGAAGAAATTTAAGCAGAAGAAAGTTTGACGTGAATGTAGCACGAAAATGAAAAAATTGTAAATGGTCTATAAGTCACTATTATACGTATGAAGACTATTCTGTTGGTAAACCAACGTCTCTCCAGCCCAACCCTTCTGTACAGACATTTTGAGTAGAGTTATAAACAAGTTTCTCGGCACGAGTCGAGTGTTTTCCTAGAGCACCATAGACTTTTCGCGTGACTGTTGACGACGACGCCGTCATTACCGTAATATAAGCTTTCATATCTTTAATTAGAGGCAGTGTCGGGGCGATTAGTGTAGCCTGCGAGGGAGATAATGACTGTCTGTCTGTCCAGATAAGACGCGCTCGCCTCATTAAGAAACCGCGCAGCTACACTAATTAATGGGCCGGCAGTTTCCATAAAAGTTGCTCGTTTGTTATCTCCGGTTTGGCGAATTCTGTAACCTGCGCTGGTGCCTTTGACGCGGCAATTGAGAGAGCCAATACCTAGCTGAAAAGAAAGACGTAAAACCTTAGGAGAAAACTCGACTAACTCTTCCCATCGTGAAATGGCTGGCAAAATGAGTGGAGAAGTATTACGGAGACCTGTTGTAATGCTTCAAATAACTGACATGTCGCTATAGAAAATAACTGAAATATATTTAAGCCTGCAGATGATGAGTGTAATTTCCTGCAAGTGCAAGTATTTTGAAGAAAAAAAAATTATAACAGCATAGTGGATTTAGATGATAAAAGCTATTTTTGAAAATAAAAATTTCCTTTGTCGATGATGATAATATTTCAGAAGTTAAAATAAGTGTATACATAGAATAGTATTAGTAATTATCGATATGTCCCTTTTTTGTTAAATTGAATCTTGGTGTAACGGACTAGGAAACGATTTCGCGTTATTACAAGCTACCTCTCGGTTTCCTTATTGTCAATCGATCAGTTCTTTGGCAATTTGTCAGGTATCTTATTGCGTTCCAAGACCGAAATTCATCCTTATCAATAGCTAATAATGGCAAAAGCATGTCATTGTGTTTAATGGTAATTGTTGTTAGACGGCAGAACGTAAACACGCGAAAATCGATTTCACGACAGATTCGTGCAGTGATGTCTATTTGGTGGCAAATGATGACGTATATCATGGTTTCTAATCAGTGAAAACAAAATTTCTATATGCAACATATTTTGTCGTGCTGTGCAGTCCTATGAATGGTCTGATGCAACCCTCCGTGCTAACCTATCTTACGCAAGCCCCTTCATTTCCTCATCCTCCCTAATCTGCTTAGCGTATTCCATCCTTAGTCTCTCTCTTCTGTCTTTACAAGACCCTCTTAAAACGTTAATCTATCCCTTCTCTTGGTCACCATCCTCCATATTGTTCGCTCTTCCCCCAGTACTTCCTCGTTAGTGATTCTATCCACCCATCTGATTTCAGCATTCTCCTATGGTACCACATTTCAAAGGTTTCTATTCTTTTCCTTTCCGCAATTCCTATCGTCCACGTTTCGCACCCATATAACGCCACACTCCATACGAACATTTTTAGCAACGATTTCCTAAAATTCACACTTACATTAATCATAAGTAAATTCCTCTTTCTCGCGAAAGCCTTCCTTGCCTGTGCTATCCTACTCTTTATGTCTACTATACTTCTATCGTCCCTAGTTATTACGCTTCACAAGTAGCAGAATTCCTTAACTTCCTTCAAAATATCGCTTTCCAATCTAACAACTTTTTATAAATTTACTAATGGCATGAACGTAGGCCTAAAATTAGATGCAGGGACAAACAAACGCAATAATTCGTTTCGTGTGCTTTTAATTACCTACTAATCTAAGATTGGTGTCAGGATAACATTATACTTACCGTCAATTTGATGTTTCGTCCCAGTTTTATTTACATGTTGCTCAGTTATATTTAATTTTTTTTCTCGTGTATTAAAAAATAATGTTTAAATGATGCCAAAAACAGACATAAATTATTAAAACAACACCAAAATAATTTAATACATCATGTTTCGGTCCAGATATGGACGCTCTTTAGTATCAGTACAGAAACATTGAGTTGTATTAAATTATTTTGGTGTTGTTTTATTAAGTTTTGTCTGTTTTTTGCCTCACTTAAAAATCAATTCAAACTTACAGACGTTAACTATTATTTACCAAAAATAATTGAAAACAATTATAAATTAAATTCCAAAATATTTTCCAACACACAATATTTTTGTACATTTTCCAGTTTTAAAATGTGCATTCATTAATCGTATATTAATATTTTATGCGTTTTAAACCTATTCGAATTTATAGTTGCTATTGAGCATTAGAGCAATGCATTAACAGCATATGAAAGTATTTCAAACGTCTAACTTGAGTCAAGTTCGTTAAATTAAGGGAACTTATTTACCAGGGTTTAAAACTCATAAATCCGTAAAACTATCGTTTTCTTCTTCTGAGGGACAAGAGCATTCATGAAATATTTAACCGCAACTGAGAATACTTTAAGAACAAAATTGCCATATGCATCGGAAGCTACCTCTGCTCCAAACTTCTGTATTTCGTGCGTAATGCCCAAGGCAATACCTACGCCCCCCTATAAACAATCCTCAAGTTCTTGAAACAAAGAGAAAAATTTCGACCTTCAAAAAAACTCGTCAAACTTTTCGAAAGCGCCGATGCTTCAAGTACTTTTCTGCATGAAACGAGCCTCGAGCGTTATTGAGCGGAGATGTGTATGGGTTCCGGTGGCATTTTATTATTAATCGTTTGGCAATAACAGCCACGAATGTTTTGTTTTCCCCAGCCATTTTGCAACCCTTCGACGGTTTGACAAATCGTCAGAATATTATATTCATGGGATTTAGCGCAATTGTTCTAGTTACAATTTTCCCTGCAGATTAAAATTCATTTAATGACGGATTTCAGCGAATAATTTGAAGCAATCATTTAATTACCATTAAATATATTTTTCATAAATAAATAATCGAACCAATAATACATACTTTAATATTCCCTCAACAATCGCAATTTGACTGAACAAATTCTAATTAATAATTTAGTAAAACGCTCTGTTTGGCATAAAGTAATTAAATTAAACCCATTGAAAATCCAGGGATTATTTAAACTGATATTATATTGTATTTTTATAAACAATTAAATTTATAATAATAAATTCTAATGTATCGCATGGCTAAAAACGTAATGGGTAAAATTATTTCCCCCGTGAGAAAGTGGCAATGTGATATTTACCCAGTACTAAAATGACAAATAAGAAAGATTCTTAACGGTATGAAAAAGAAACCAACTTCGTTAAATTAAGAAACCTATTTATCGAGGTCTAAAGCTCGTAAATCTGTAACACTAAAATTTTACGAATCACGACCACTAATCGTTTTGTTGTTTATGCAAGATATAATTGTGTTGATAATTACAATCATTTTCTTCTGGCAATTTCGGTATATAAGAATCTGTTTTCATCAGACTGTTTGACAGCGCACATCTTATTAAGCGTCACAATGTGAACCCAACCCAAATTGTAATGAAATTTACCTTTATTGATAACAGGATGAGCCTTATTTCAGTTATACCTATCAGTTTCTTTAAGATGTAAGAACGTGTGGAGAAATATCTGCATACCTTCCACGAAATGTGGACACTAGTTATGAATCAATTGCGACAACAAACAACAAAATCATTCATTCCAGTAATCGCCATATTCTATTTTTTTTTAATGCAGACCATAATCTTTTCAGCACCCTTACTACGCTATATATTCTTTGACTCTGCAGCCCATTCAGGGCCTTGGTCAACCGCGCTGTCGACTTACATGACACATTCCGAATTTAGAGTGATACGTGGCTAACCTACCGATTCTCCAGCAGTCTTAATCCTAGTCTCCGTGACCATGATAGCCCATGCCAGGATTCGAACCCGGGACCTCTTTGTTGTGAGGCAGAGGACCTGGCTACTATACCACAGAGTTTTTAGAATCTCAAGTCAAGAGTGGAAGTTCATACACGTTTTATCATAGTTCTAGATTTAAACAAAACCTCAACTTCTACATTAAAATCGCCCACGTTATTGGTCAAGCAAGCACCAATCGTAAAGTCAACACACTCGTCAATTGTATGTATTCATTATTACTGCAGGTGGGTATTTGCCCAGTGGCAGTTTGTTACTAAAAATTACAAATATAAATTACAGAAAAAGGGATGAATTATACAAAAAAAATTAAAAAACACAATTTTAAAATACATCACTTCCTTTTTTAAGATAAATATTGCCATGTAAATATTTTCTACGAAGTTTCTATATGCTTCCCTACGTTATTACCTGAATATTATGGACTAGAACGTGGAATATGTTGTGTAATTTGCTTCATAAAATGAAACAAAGTCTTTAAAATTTATACACTTTTACGATTTATCGTTTACTTTTAAATTTTTAACACATATACGTATGATGCCTTTATTTAATTTATGATATCGTCTGTTATTGACACATGTCTGCAACATAATTGTTGATAGTTTTATTGTGTCTAGGAACAAAATAGACCGACGTTAATGTAACGGTCTGAGCAATGCCGCTAACCAAATTACTACGCCAAACAAGGTCAGCAAGAACAGTGTTTCGTGAGTTTTGTATTCATAAAAGGAGAATTAATTGCTAACAGTTACCGTCCGTGCTGTTGGAAAATTTCTGCTTTGACCACAAATTAAATTCAGTGAACCCTCAGTGTGACGTTTTGCCCCGAAGTTGAGAGTTGCGTCTGTCAACGGTTAGACCCTGAGGCGAATGTGCGGAAACTATTAAATCTGACGTCGGAATAACGACCAGCTAAATTAGGACGCTCCAAGCGGTTAAATATCAACAGCAATAAATTAAAATATCACGTTAGTTCGTAATTGTTAGAGAAGTCCTGTGACAACGATTTACACATGAAATAAAATGAAAATATATAAAATTTCAAGAAATAATTGCGTGTTACGGCATGTTACGTTTTGCGTTGGACAACACTGAAATGGAACGCCAATATAATTTCAGTCCACATCAGCGTACATCAAAATACAAGTTTTATTAATGTAAATAACAAAACAGTAACTGTTTCCATGACGCAAATACCCGTATTTTAACGTTCCTGTTCCCACGTTCTGTGAATAAGGCAATAACGACGAGTTTCTATATACGCTAGGTTTGATAAACAGTAAATTTAGGCTCATTATTGTAATTTAAATCATAATTATTGGTCTTCTACGTTTTCATTCACACCTAAACACTATTATATTCATCAAACAAAATTTATCAACAAGTAAAATTTACCAAAAGAAAATTAAGTTGATTTATTTTATTTTTCATAAAACAATTAAGTCTTACTCAATTACTACTACGTTTCAGCCTCACGCTTGCGACTATACAGATTGATTAATGAATTCGACTGTAATAATGATGTAATTGTACATTTCGAACTGAACTGCAAACATGCTTAATTAAGATAATGATGCATTATATTGACTATTATTTATAACCATTTTTAATTAATACATTTTTTAACGCTTTAAATAAAGTTTTTTATATAAATTTATATTTAATATTAAAAATTAAGTTTAAAATTATTTGACGATTGTAAAATTTATTTTTAATCGTATATTATACTTCTTTCTTTAATGACTTGTTACAATAATTTAATTTAAATTCACTCAAATACACATCGTCAAATTTAACGTTATTTTTTAACCACATCCTAAACAATTTTATACGTATCTAATGAAGACCCAAATGTGTTGGTGAAACGAAGTAATAACTAATAAGGCTTCTAGTTTGTCTGTAAATAATTATTTTTAAGTTATCTTTATATAAAAACGGACGTTCAGTAAAGTATTAATTTGTTTAAAAAGTCTGACATGCAAAAGAGTATACAAAAACAATTTTTTGTAGTAATTAAAACATATAATAAATATTAAATAATTATTTCTGATGAAGAGATAATAAAATTTTTTTTGACGGTCACAGTTGTTTTTTCAAAAAACTATTTTATTACAATGGTAGCTTTCGGCAACTTAAAACTGTCATATTCATCCTAAATACAAAAAATCGATAGTGCACAAATCAATCAACTACCTATCGGATACAATTCAGTTTTTTAATTTTTTAAGTATATGTAAAAAGTAAGCTTTTTTAAAAAGAGATATAAGTAAAACCTTTACGTGCTTCAAAGAATTCTACTTTAACAAAATTACTAGTACGACAAAATTTAAAATGTTTGTGTTACTCTACACGTTGTCAGGTCAAAATTAACGGAAACAGCTATAAAAGGAAGTTACGACGTCATGCACTGTCGATCAGTTGATCGATAGTCTATAATTATATAAATTAAAAATGTAAGTAAGTAAATAAATTATATATATACATATTCGTAATAAAATTATTCTATGAATAATATTTAGTCATTTTATACAGGGTAAAATGTTGAAAATTATTTTAGAATGATTTTAATTTATTGATAGCCTTAATGAGTACCAATTTCATTTATGAAGTTTACTATTTTTCTTGTATTAATATTAATAAAAATTTATTCAGCGAATCTTAGTTTTATTTTTTTGTATAAAATACTTATTTTATTGAATAAGAAATGGTGATTATTCCATTCAAGTAAACTTGGGGTAAACTTAGTAATTTTTTAATAATAATTCCGGAATAAAATGTCGCTACGACGTGTCCTCTTCCTACATTCTGATTTCTCCCAAAAAAATTAGGTATTCTTTTTACTTTCTTCTTCCCTGACCTCATATCTATTCAAATCCATAATGCGCCATAATGCCTGGTTGAAAAACAACACCGAAAATAATTTAATAGGTGTAGCTCGTAAATGTATTTTTTCTGGTTGGTGTACTTGTTGACACTGATATAAAATTTACTGCATAATATGAGGAATATGACAGAATTTCGAAGTCTTGCAGCTCTGGTGGCTCGTTATATCAAAAATAATTTATACTCTTTATTGCAATGCACACGCAAGACGCGTTTATGGAAGTGGTTTTTATGGATGGGGTCTGTACCTGCCGTAGCTAATTATAACGGAACTATTTGCCAATGATCTATTGTTGAAAAGTGCGGAACGAGAAGGTGTACATGTTGCAAACAATACCTCATAATAGGGAGTCTTGAAGGGTAGTCGGTCAGAAGTATTGGTAACAAAGATGAGTGAAAACCATAATTTGTTCATAAAAAACTTACATAATTTTTAAGACATATTAACCACAAGTGTGGTTGGGTGTAGACAATAAAGGTGATTTTGGTGGCTGGTTCATAAAAGAAAATCGTTGCTTCGTGTCCGAACACAGAAAGGATTAGACGAAATCGGCCACGCAAAAGTTTCGAGAACCATCAATATCAGGAACAATATATGAATAATGGGTACTTTTTTATCTTTTTTGTTAGAATTTAATTTAATTTATATTATATTAGTGTAATTATTATCTATAACATATTTTATTTTTAAGTTTATTTTTCGTAACTGCCACCGAGTGCTACTCAATTGCAGTATTAATAAATTCATCATCATCAACATCTCCGGCTATCTGAATCAGAAACTACGGAATATCGAATTCTCTAACTTATCTCTTTCTCGTCGTGGTTAATTCTTTTCGAGCTTTGAATTTATTAAATTCCGCCCAAGTTTCCTAGAGAATAGCCATTTATTTTCTACCGAGAGATTAAAAGTAAGCCCTTTCGTTTAAATTTATTAAGTCAACAACTAGTTTGAATTTTAAAAATTTGGGTTAAATCATTTAAATTATAAATAAAAGTTATATTTAAATTATGATTATAATGAAAATTTAAATAAAATAGTTTCATTTAATGTAACTCCTAAATAATAATAAATTTGGTGTAAGGATAACATCACACCACCACTAAGTACGAAAACCGTTGTGTGTTTGCCGTTGATGGTAAATTTTAGCTTTGTTTCAGTTCGGATGGAACAAGTTTCAAAATTTGCTGTGATGATCTGAGCAGTCATGGGGGACGACTTGATGCATCATCAGCTGTGCTTGCGTGTCATGTGGTCAGACGCAGAGCTGGACCTACGCCACCGCATCCATCCGTTCTGGGAGACGTCTGTGTCGGACGTCTTGAAAGAGCGTCTCAGCAAGCACGTAGACATCTGTAAGGAGCCCGAGAAGAGTCGGACGCTGACTCTGGACCCATTGCTGATGATAGCAGACGAGAAGAGCGACGTCGTGGACAAGCAGGTGCTGGACCGCGTGTGCGAGTGCGCGCTGCTGGGCGACGAGATGCAGCTCCTGTCTCAGGCTCTCGCCGCGATGCCTCGTCGCCGCAGACTTACCACCAACCTGCTCAAGCTGCTCGTTTTTTCTCTTCGTTTCAACAACTGTAATGTGAGTCATCCTTACATTACAACAGGGGTTCTGGAAATTCCATCACAAAATAATCACTCAAAAGAAAAGTTAGGAAATTACATTGCATCATAAGGAAAAATGAGGAAATTAATAATAGAGTTAAGAAACTAAATAAAGAATTAATTGCGAAAAAGAAAATTGCAGAAGGGAATTACTCAAAAAATCTTAATACTAATATAAATGGTTGGAGAGACTTCTATAAAGGGTAGGGGGATTCATCGACACCACTCATAGACGATATTATTACACAATATAAAGAAAAGGCAGACAGATATCAAATAACACGTCCAAATTTAAAATTAAAACTAACACACTATAGATGATGAAATCACTCTTTAAGTAGATTAAGGTAAGATGGACAGAAATTTACAAGATGAAAATAAATCCATCTAAGAGTAAAACAATTATTATTGCCAAAAAGAATATGGTCATAAAACGAAAATGAAAAACTGCAGCTTGTTGAAACGTGTAAATATCTACGAGTAACTTTTAATAAAAAATTAAACTGGGGCGAACACGTAAACTTAGCGCGGAAGGGATGGAGGTCGTTACATTTCATAAGCACGATGCTGAAGAAAGAATAAGACAGGCCAAGGCAGCTGCTTACATTTCTCTAGTTAGACCTATGATGAAATATAGGGCAGCAAGTTGGGATTCTTACAGAGAGGAGCACATCAATGCCCTGGATAAAATTCAGAAACAGTCTGGGTTTTTGTGAGGGGTCGAAACTACTAGGTGATAGGAGGAAAAAGGCTAGGCTTGCGGTACTCTACAAACCTTACACGGGCGAACCGGCCTGGTTAACACGTATTTTGTGTTTGTATCTAATTCTCTTTGAAATAAATTATGAATCGCATTCGTGTTAGAAAAAAAAACATATGAGTTACGCAAAATATAACGGAAAAGTTATAAAATAAACACATTTATAAAGTAAATAGTCAGCAAAGACTTTCGCACGTCAGACATTATAGCTCATTTGATACATTTGCGGGAGAAATAATTTTAAACGTAAGAGAGAAACAAAGCATATAAGTTGCCTATAGTTTAGAACTGAAACTGGCTGGAAGTTTCATTAAGTGAGAGCCACTTTTGGCGAGCATTGCAGTGCTGCAATATTCAAGCGCTCTCATGCTAACTACATTTAACTTGCGTAAACTAAACGAAACAAACGTCCTCGGACAAAGAGAACAAAAGTCTCACAATATTCATGTGTAACAATTGTTTAATAACCCGGGAAGTATGGTAATATTTGCGGTGCTGTAGGCAAGCGTGTGTGAGTATGACGTGAACACACAAACGTTGTAAATACACAAGGTCCGGCCTGGGAGACCGTGGCAATCCACAACTGACGAAAACTGACTGCGTTCGCTACTCCACATCTTAAATAATAGACACTGGTGACTACATTTCTAAAAAAGTACCAACAACTCGATACGTGAATAATAGAAGCATTTCAATTGCAAAGAAACGTTCTCCTGAATCAGCAATTTAGGTTCAGGTGATAGTATTAACAAAATGGCTCTGAGTGAAAATAAAAGCGACGGAGCCTATGATCATCCTCAACGTAAAGAAGAAATTATTTATAGTGACTTAATTTCGAAATTTTACAGAGGAATGCGTTTGGATGCTGAAAGCGTACGTACGTTGATTATTCTATGTTCCGAAGCTGTTAGAGAAACACGTACAGTAGCGTGGAAACGTACAGCTTATTTAAAAAATTGTTTCCATAGTTGTTTCTTATATTAAAATTGATCTGGAAACTGAAATTTATAAAATGTAACTGTATAGAAATTATAACTGATAAAGTCTTTAAGCAACTGTAAATTTAAATTTATAAAAATTTATCTTCCAAAACCGCAAACTTTAATTACGAAACGGTTATCGCATGTAGTTTTAACTACATTCCAATTGATCGATTTTCAGCATCTTACTACAGTTCTAGCTATTAAAGTATGAAATAAAATGGCATTAATCTAAATAGAATAAAACTTTTCTTAACTTAATTTTTCCGAGATGAGAAAGTCGAGAAGATTTGTTGCCCCTTCATGTAAAGGACCCGAAGGCCTGGCTTTCAGGACATCAAAACATCTATTGAAGAGAGAGATGCCTTTCAGTTATTAAGACGCAGGCCAGACATAAATATAATATAATCTGAGATTTACAAATTACTGTGACAATTATTTAGATTAAGAAAATTTTATAAGTTACTCAGTGATCCATCGTTGGCGTAAGGAAACCTTTTTAACTGCGGCTCATATTTTAATTTTGTATTTCCAAATTAATCGTAATCTAGATCCACCTCTTTTTTGTTAATAAACTAATAACTTTTTGTTAACTCCTACGAACCAGTTTTAAGAATGCCCTCATTTCTTCCCACGGAGTACATTTTACATCTTCTCAAGTCGCTTGTTCCCAGAATCTTCAAGTATCTTAAAAAATGATCACCCAGCCCGAAGACGACAGTCAACATTTTCTGTCGCAAACCTCAACACTGCTCCTTCCCTGCACGACTAAAATAAATTTCCACGGTTGTCAATTGCGTCTTGAACATGTTTAGGTTCCCACTGCGCAATTTTTTGACAAACCAGGTATTTTAAGTCATGCGTCATTACTACTAGTCTCTCAAGTGAATCCAATATATTCCGACTGTGGACGAAATATGTCCAACGCGCAATACCGCAAATACCAAAAAGGTGTATTATTATATACATAGTTATAAATCCTAACTCTAAATTCCAACAAAGATTTTTCAGTTCACCTCAATATTGATGTTCCATGGACTAGTCCAGACTTTGAACCAGCACCTCGTCCCTCCATTCATATCACCTCTTTGTATTGTACCAAGTGGCGTAATTTTCGTGAGTACAATGCTAACTAATAAAAGGAAATAAATGTTTAATTTAACCAAGTGGTACTCCATAAGCACTCTCAAGATTGTTTTTCTATGAAGTACGACTACAAGCTGAATTAAATTGCGGACACTTGTGACAATGTACCTTTATGCGGCGGGTAATTTAATAAAATTTAATTGGTGAGAAGTATTTTGTGAGACCAAGAGGCCGTCATATAAGGGGAAGTTCTAGAGTAGAATAAAAAAATAGTCTCTGCTATGGACTTTCTGAAGAAGGTTGCATTTAGGATATGTCGTGATTCTTATGCATTTCTTTATGGATAGGAAGCCAGAATCGTCTTCAGCGAGAATTCTGAGCATGATATTTATATCTGCTGCTTACGTGGGGTGTAACCTACTAAGCTTAATTCAAAGTATTTAACGAGAACCATAATCAGGAATTTTAATTAATCTATACTCACTATTCCTATCATATATAATTTTATTCATCGAATAGCGTTCTTCTAAT
This sequence comes from Eucriotettix oculatus, assembly GCA_034510155.1. Taxonomy (NCBI): domain Eukaryota; kingdom Metazoa; phylum Arthropoda; class Insecta; order Orthoptera; family Tetrigidae; genus Eucriotettix; species Eucriotettix oculatus. The sequence continues at coordinate 51,633,809 of CM067381.1, forward strand.
TAGTTTAAATTATTCAATTCTACAACTGCTTTGCGGAACTTCAACAAAAAATTAAAACCTTCTTACGTGTGGTGAGTTAATTGTGAGTGCAGTTAAATATTAATTAATACATCTGTCTTCACAACTGTTCACATATATATATAGCAAGATTAATCAATTTCGCGTTTAAGAAATGACAACGTAAATCTAGTTTTGGTAGACTGATTCTTCGAAATAAATTTAAATCCAGCGCTTAAAATTATGAATAATCTAGTTTCAGATAACGACCATTAAATTCAGTTAAATATGACAGTATAGCGATGTTATCGCGTTCATTTTTCTTTCCAGATAACCAAGATGGATCGTGGTTTAGTTGAGCTGTCTCGTCTTCAGGTCTTGTCTCTGGCTGGGAACTGGTTGACTGGCCTGAAGGGCTCATGGCTCCCTAGATCACTCAAGTTCCTCGAACTGTTCGCCAACCAGATCTCAGATGTCAAAGAACTCGTACACAAAATGCCTAAATTTCTCATTCATCTAGGACTCGCCAGCAATAAACTCACCGAAGGTAACATCTTCATTACTTAATTTCACTTACTATTTATTAAAAATAAACTCGATGTCAATATACAAGAGCAATATTTATTTCTCCTATAAAAGTAAATGCGTTTATTTAATTTAAAAATCCATAAAATTGATCAGAAGCTAAGCAGCAAAAGTTTCATAACATGATATTTTTGTACAAATGAATCAATAATTTGTTACCGTCCTACTTTAATACTTATTTTAGCTTATGCGTATGATATAAACCCATACAATGTTAGAAGTAAAGTATAATAAGACATAACTAGGGCTATGTTAGATTTAAAACAAAACAGTATATATATATATATATATATATATATAATGAACTCATAAAAGAATTTAACGATTTATTCATATAAAATACGGAATGTAAGAGTGTTAGTAAATTTAAGAACGGTTTGAGTTTTGGAATGTGAAATATAGTAGTATCATTTCTTTGCTAAATAACTTATTTGTTATTACTAAAAGTATTTAATAAATGGCAGCATAAAATCAAAATTTAGTATTTCGAGAATTTAAACCTATTGTAATAACTGCCTAATAAATGGGAAATTATATAAACTATTGATAAATTGAATATATTCCTATTATAATATTGTTTATTCCTAGAGCAGATTCGTTTTTATTTGGTAAAACTGTATGTACATAATGTTTCCAAAGGAAAAAATCTTAGATGAAATAAATTAACCACCAGATACTGCCCAAGTTATTTCCTCATTATTATGCTTATTATTTGATAGTAACAAAACTTTGTCATTAAGGTTAAAATTCACAGCTCTTTTCTGACGTATTACATTCAAATTTTGACTTCACACATTTGCAAAAAATTATATCTGGGACCAAACAATGTTTATTGACTGTATTATTACAAGCATTCATATGTGTTATTTCCCATATTATTACAGAACCAAGTTTACTACGAATGCAAAACGGAAAAAAAATTTATCGAGATCGGTTGCAGGGAATGGGTAGTTACAGACATGCGTAGTAGGGCTATCAATCACGCTTCGGGAAGTTGGAACGAAACATATGTATCTGTTCGTTTTTAGTCGCTTGTGGCTACATAAAAACCCCCTGGCTATATATAGAATAACCTCGTTTCCTATACGCAACATACTGTTATTTTATATTTTCTAAAAACCAGTGCAGCAAAATTCTTCCCGGTGAACATTTAACAAAATTCTGTTTTGCACCTGGTGATATCTTCTATATATGTAGTTTATTTCATGTTTTCATAAATAGCTACAAACAAAAATTGTATTAGGTGTGCATAGTAAAATTTTTAAATCAACCCATGGAGCCTATTTGTCCAAAACTGTAAACTTTTATTTCCACTACAGTGTTTCCAAGTCTTCTAAATTTATAAATCACTCATAATAATTTAGATGTAATTTTACTTAATTGTATATTATGTTTTATAATTCGTTTTTAATTTTTTGTCTAATTTCGTTTTAATAGAGCTGTTCTCGCATTAAATTTTGATTCGTGTGTATTCCTAATAGTAATAGAAATTGATGTAAAATATATCGCATACAAAAACTGAGAATGTAAAAATATGACTTTTGTTCATCTTCGACCATACGTTTATGTTGACTCTAATTTCCTTTAGAATCGTTTCTTGTTTCCAGGTTTCATTTTCTTCTATCTAATGCTATCGTAATCATTGAAAAATATTTGTCTTCATGTGTTACTTTTTAGTAGAGTTGTGTACAGTATTAACAACAACAAATTCATAATGGCAATGTAGGAGTTCTGAAACAGAGACACTGTTCTGTAAACTAAGATACACAATTATAATTGTTGCAAAAATAGGGGAAAAGCGTAGAAGTTTTCGCGAATATCAAATATCCCGCTTTTCGGCTTCTAATGATTTTCTGTGGTTTTCCACAAATAAATTGCTGAGACATAACAGCTACAAAACATTTGCGCATAGTGTATTATGTGCAAGTTATATTCGGCGTTTAGTGTAGACCGGTTATAGCGAGGCTTGCGAATTTAGGTGTTACACAAATTATGAGCGGATTTACCCTCTTCAGTGTCTGAGGGACTTGTGGTCTGGAGCGTTGGTAGATTGCCGTACCCCATTAGAGAGATTCACGGAATGTTTGATGCTTCCAATAACTGATATCCTCTCCTGACCATAATACATATGCGTTAATTAGCGTCTAAAAATACTACTAAATCAAAGCTAAAAATATTTGTTTCTCAGAAGGTTAAAATACATTTATTAAAATATCTTCGTTATTTTAATAGTAGTAAAAACCACTAGACCTAACAGTCTATCTGCATCTTTAAATAAATTTAAAACATGGAAAGTATATTTCCTTGCAATAGTTATTTTACTTAAAATTGATTTGCGTATACAATTTAATTCATTCGAAGTTATTTTATTTTATATTTTTGGCACATTTCAAATAATTCACGAATCTGAAGATTTTCTACCAGCAGGGATGGTGGGTGGTTTAAATGTATGTTCAAAGTCTCTGCTTTGTTCCGTCTACAGCATCTATGATTTGGAAGTATCGCGACGTCTACTAACTTGGCAGCAAGGAAGTCACAGGTACTAATTGAGCAGGTATAAATCAGCTGGACGTTGTTCTCTCTGAAGAAACTATGCTACTTCTCAGACACACTTCCACAGAATACTTTTCAATGATCTCCTTGCGCCTTAAAACGGCTAAGTCACTGCGTTTAATTGTTTTCCCATGGAGTGACCTCCATGAAATTTGCGGAGGTCACCATCGGTCCCATGCTCCATGTTGGCAAACAAAAGACCCCAAGATCTTCAAACTTCCGGTCCTCAAATCTCTTTCCCTTTGCAAAGGAATTCTATAGAGAAGCGCATAAGAACCAAAGTTTGTATATAAATATATTTGCCATGAAATAATCAGAAAATGTATAATAAGATGTTCAAGAACAATTCTGTGATCAATGACCATATTGAGTGGATGTTAAAATCCAAAAATATTCGAAGCACTCCTACCGGAAAATTATATGAATTCACCACTTCTCTCCATATCCATTACATTCTAAGGTGATATCCGTCTGAGACCAAATATACTTAGTAAACTACGGAAATACTAAAGTGAAATCAGAAAAAAAAATCGATTTACAAAACTAAATGTGTTGGGTTAAGATCGTAAATTCCACCTTTTAGCTTCAATGGGCCTCTCTTCGCCTCTATTTGTTTGTGATTGTGAAAATCATGAGCCTTTATTGCCGGCACATGGAATAAAGGTATTGAATATAAATTTCGTTTGTCGTTGTAAAATTGAGTAGCGCATAGCGCAGTGTTTGACTGCCCAGAGTTCTTTGTAAACATAAAACTGCACGACGCTCATGTTACAGAAAAGTGGAATTTTTGCGGTGTCATTTTGAAATCTGCTTGACAAAAATGTAAATAAAAGTATTAAAAGCGTCACAAAGGCTAACAGGTTTTCCAGAGAGAACTGCAAACTGAATGTGTGTAGGTTCCGATGACAGCTTTCTTCAAATGCATATATAAAGCCAAAGTTATTTGTGAATAACAATAATAAAAAGGAGGCAATGTTTGTGTTGTAATATTTATTTATATTCGATCATATATAACAGATCCATCTGGTTTGCAGTTTTTAATATAGTATTCGTATTTCTTCGAAATCTAATTTTCAACCTTGAAGTTGATCAATTCCAAGTCGACATTTTACGTAGTAAATAATTTACGATCCAATATATTATTTGACTTATTGACTTATGTTTGACACTCTCTAAAATTTATAATTGACGTACCTTTTGTCAATGTTCTGTGGTTTTCTATGCAATAAAATGCATAAAGTTAAAACATTGTTAATTTATACATTGTCATAATGGAATTATTTGACAACCTTTCAAATCATTATTCATATTAGTGAATTATATAAATGATCGTACCAAATTATAGATAGGCCAGACCAAATTCTAAAAGAAAATAATAAAAGCCTTTTTTATAAATTGGTGACTGATGGAAATAGTTTCATAAGGCAAAATCACAACTACGATATTAAAAATAAAATTTGCATTCTCACTTAATCAAATAGTTTCCGCTATCTTTCCTTTGTTCATTTGTATTCCATTCTACCGTCTCTGTTCTCGTAAAATTATTATTCTGCCATAATTTATAGTTATTTCTTCATCATTAATTTAAGAAAAATCCAAACACCTTTTGTGTTTCCTTTCTTATATTTATTTTATGTGCGGTTGATCACTTTATCAACGAAATTAGCAGCAATTTTTTAAACTTTTACAATAATTCTAATTATTTTTTTCTGTAGAGATCCCAAAAAGCAGGTCCGAATTTAAAAATTGGTCTATCTAAAGTTAAGTATGCCACTTCCTTTGATTTTGATCCTCACTTTTTTAAATTCTTGTAAAAAATGCTATGGTTTTCGGGTCGTGAAATCACCAGTACCTCCCACCCCAGTCTATTGTTGAAATATATACCTAGATATTTTCAGGTTATATAATTAGTTCCCTATCTCATCTATATTCCCTATCATTTATCAACGTACGTCCTGTAAACGAGCTGATCCCAACTATTAACCTTCATGTAACAGAAACATGTCTTGCTCGTTCGTTATCTGTTTAGTATGTGATGCAGTCGTCCATGAAAATCCTGATCGCATATTCTAGATTGTTTAGTAAATATTTTATAAATATTACAATCAGGAATTGTCCGATTGCAGAACCTTGAGGAACTCCCGACGTTGCAATCCGAAAATATTTTATCCGATTTTGACTTTTTGTTATCTTTTGCTGGCCGAATCAAAACGAGATTTCTGCTTCAGTCCTCCGCGGTATCGTTGATATTTAATTTAATGTGTCTACACTGCCAAACGTATTATACTTAGAAAAATTTGCTCCTTTTAGTTTTCACCACAGGTAGTCTGTTATTAAAGAGTCTCAACATATAATCATTAATGCTACCTCCTTCATTGTAAATAATTTTATTCAATTCTCTTGTTTGCATATTGAATCATTACTTTTATTCTTATTAAATTCAAAATCATTAATTCAATCTTTTTCTTTTCTCTTTCGTACTCTTCATAACCAATAAATTAAACCTTATTATTACAATTATTATCCAACGTGGGGCTATATTAAATAATAATTAATAAATTATACCCCATTTTATATTAATTTTACACTATACATTTTCATTTAATTTATCCAATAGGATATCATGAGGCTTTCCTGCTAATTTATGCCACGGAGCCAAAAAGCGTTCTTTTCTAATTGTCGTAAATGTTAAAGTGGGAACGTTATTGATTTTTAACGAACACGTAATGCTTTCTTCATAATTACATACTTCAGTTGGAAATAGCAGGTGGCTCTCCTTACCCCCGGACACGTGTCACGTCATACGTAACAAATGAATCAGTGTTGACGTCATTAGTCATCGGCGTGGATTACGTGGTGACTGCTGAGGCCGCAGGCTGACGCGACGATGCCAGGTGATAATTCGGCGTGATCAATATCCGGTCTGGCCAATTGTTTAACACGCGATGCGACGCGATGACGTCTGCAATAATTACTCTCCATCTGGCTGGTCGGCCCGCCAATCCATTAAGAAGACCCGCCACTTAATAAAACATTGTGGCAAGCGCGCCGTCAACATAAAACAACCGATGCTCAGGTCACGTTAATTAACACTTCAAAATCAATTGTTGCAACTCATAAAACAATTGCGCTGTCCGAAGTCGCCCTTTTTCACTGCTCCTTCATTAACTGTTTAACAATCAAATTTAGGAGAACAAACCCAAAATAAATTATTCTTGTATTTCCATTTTCAACTGATAGTAATGGTTTTACTGGAATTATCCATCGTGTGGCAAACCTAATATGATCTCAACGTTCGGGTAAATCAAAATGACAAACATCTTCCATAATTTGCTCTAGATACTCGTTCCACTTATTACTTTAACTCCATATTCTCCCAGGTTGTTCTCATCCATATGACAGCGACGCTGCGATCAATTTAGTAATTCTATTTAAGCTTTCCCGTGCATTTCATTATTTTCTGCAGCACTATTTCAAAATTTATTTCCCCATTAGAGTATCAGAAAGTCTATATTGTTGAATCCATGACTTATTGTAGATGAAATGTTGAAAAAATCATTCCTGTAATAATTTAATTGTGATTTATGTGCGGGAGCATGAACTGATAAAATATTTCCTGTTTTAATAATATAAAGTTGTTTCTTGCGTTATTAATATATTTACAAAGGCAAAACTTCATTAAAAATTATCAAATTTTCATGTTTTAATTAAAAGTAAAAGCGAAATAAATTCTACACTTTATTCTCATTTTCCTTGGTAGATGCTCAATCGGACCAGTTTCTATTAATAGTAAAACTGTAGACCTATTTTATGCAGTAATATATTACTGTGTAACTCATTACCACTCGAATCATGGTGGTCGTCAAAATGTCAAGTTCTACTTCGGTCTGCTGATTGAAGTTAACTTAGATATCAATTAGTACCAACATATTTTATTATATCATTATTTGCTTTACACGGCATATGAATACTTCTTTATATGTTTATATCCTGTTTTATTATAACCATATGCAAGACTCCTTCTCCTCTCCTATTCTTATCATCGTTGGTTAAACTTACTCCGTTGTCCAGTTATTTAATTTTTTGGAATGCTGCGATGAACTATTAATAGTGATGTCTGATGTTTGCATTTGAACCTTGGGCTTCCCCCTCGATTTATTATAAACATTACTTTCTTGTGCTCTTTTTTACCATATATGGGACGTTTTCTGCTGTCATTGGCATATTTTGGGCCAAAACTCCTTTTAGAATTGTCTGGAGCAAGTTTATAGAGACTAAGTTGATGCAAATACTGTACGTAAAGAGTTTCCCACTGTAAATTGTTAACTTCTTTACAGTATACAGATTAGCGGTAAATTATAATCCCTTGTCCTTATACCATTTACGATTATTTTACGATTTCGAGACATTCCTTTTTGGAAAGGGTATCAACGTGGGCCATAAATAAAAATTCAGTCCAAAGCTTGACAAATAATTGGGTACCACATCAGTGTGTGGTTTAATATTGTATTTGATTGCTGTAATTGCTGTGTTGTCATTGTTGAAAAGTTATCTAATTGGACGCAAATCAGTAAAAGGTTTTCCACTGAACCAGAAAACTTCTTCACATTGGTATTATGTTAATTAAACCTTATTAAATAGACAAAATTCCGATAAAATACAGCAAAAACAATTCCAAAAAGAAAATTAATAAGTGATAAAGAATACTTCTATATAGACCAAAGTTGTTTTATATTTTTTATGTCTTCAATAAATAATAATTTTTAAAAAGAAACAGAATTTGCGGTTAAAATTAGTATTTAGCAGTGAAAAATAATTTCCAAATTGATCCAATTCTGTATTCGATCACAGTAAGTGAGTAATTTAGAGGGTTTAATCAATTGGCTATTAATTTTTTTAAAATTTTATCGCTGATAATTTTGAAGATCCCCGTTAAGAACGAGAGCTGAATTCATCCACGGCATATTAAACACTTAGCATTCCGCCATTAGCTTTGAACGAGCGATGAATAATGATCCGTTGCGCATCAGGTTATCACTCGTCGTCCGCGATCATAGATCACCCTTGGTGTAATGGTGATTGATTGGTTGTATTAGTAACGCAAACGCCTCTATTCGGAGTGGCGATCGTTCGGACCGGCGTTGCTTATTCATGCGTTGCATTTCCGGTAGCAGCTGCGCCGAGACGCCGAGCGCCGTCATTAATCTCTCCAGCCACAATATCACCACAACTGCTGCTGCTCCCTAATCCCACTCCGTATTGTCTTGTGCGAGTGGACAATCCGAAACCAAATATGTTAAACGGCTCCTCTGAATGACGACGATTAACGAACTAGCCACAATTAACCGTTCAAGTAGTAATTTAATGTCATATTATAAACTAAAGTGGATGTGCTTGCTTCATTGCTCACAACGGCCGTACTATTGTACTTTGTACCATTGCCGCTAATTTCAAGAAGTTAATGATATACATGTTGTGACATTTCGTTCTGATTGAAACAGACCAAAGGGCTATATCATCCATATCGATTCGTCTAAATCCTCATTAATTACCGCCTTAATAATTATCATCCAAATCGACAGTGAACTATACGAAACTGCCATCTCCTAATAATTCCAAATGAGTTTATTATTTTAATGCTAACAGTCTTGCAGTCTTCTGTAGTACAATTTTCAAAAACTACACCATATGCACCATTTATATTTTTTAACAAACGCTACATGGTGATCCAACCCACTACTAAATATCTAAAAACATGTGGGTTTTCCATAAGGGCGGGATGATGTTGAAATGGAATAAAACAAACTGTGTGTGAGTTATTAACGAAATTCTTTTATTATTTTAAAGGCTCGTGTATGTATGGAATATAACTTGGTTCAAAAGTCCTCCGCGGCTTCTAACGGTGACACGGATCCGAGTGGTCTAATTTTCAATGACTGCCGCATAGATCCGGCTGAATTTGTGCGATGGCCAGAATTATGTTGGCTCTAAGAGCATCGGTCGATTGCGACTTATTGTCATAGACCTGTGACTTACAGAATCCCCACAAGAAAAAGCCTAGCAGGGTCAAATCGCACGATCTAGGTAGCCAATTCTCTGCCAGATATAAAATTATACCCTCAAATCGTTCATGCAGAATGTCTATAGCTGCGTCCTCTGTGTGGCACCGTCCTGCTGAAACTACATATCGTCTACGTCCATATCGTTCAATTTGGGCCATAGAAATCGGTTATCATCGTCTGTAGCGCTCACCGTTGACGGTGATGACCTCACCAACGTCTTTTGCAACAGCAAAAAAAGTCCGCCGCAGTGATTTATCAGCTGGCGTACGGGTGTTGGCTGATTCTTTACCAAACCGGTCGTCTCGAATTTGGCTACCAAACGTTGGAGAGTCAACTTTGAAGAGCCGCCGCGGTCTGCGCGCAACGTTTGCTCTACCGAACATTCATTTTCATAATAAAGTAATATAATTTGGACGTGCTGCTCAATCATGGTGATTGAATAATAAACAGCAGACTATGATTTAATATGAACAGAAACAGAATGGCGTTTACATGTATTGCAATATAATAATATTGTTATTTCTTTAGAATAATTTATTAATTGAAGACACTTTTATCTAAAAAAAATTCCTAAATTCTGCTTTTAAAACACTATTGTTTCAAAAATTCCTTCTATAGCCAGACAAAGCATTGTGTCGACATGTATTTTAAGAGAAGAATAAATAAACTGAATATATAATACCTGCAGAGTGATTGAACGATTATTTTGCGTTGCGCCACTCTAAGTAATTTGTTTTTAATGAAGAATCACGGCCATTCGTCAGTTGAGCCGGCGGGATTTAGAACAGACCTCGACAGGACAAACGTACATGCAAGACTTCGATTAACAAAAATCGATGTGAAAGAATTATAGTCTCATAATTTATTCCTGGGAAAGTACGCCACGACGCTTTTGCCATCGACCTGTCGCCAGATTTTTCGCGTCACTGGTGTACAAACAAAGCCGCAAGTGCACCACTACAGAAAAACAAAGGGCATAGCTCTTTGCCGTTTTTTTACAGTGAGGGGCAAATTATTATGTAATAGGAAGCCATTTGTGGCTTAGAAACTTTGATTCTTCGGAAACAAGCCGTGCACGCAAATTAGCTGGCATAATGAGACTTAAATTATTTTTATGGAAATGTACGCACGGCGCCGATGTGGAACTTGGTGGTGAGTTATACTAACGTTTGACGTTGTGGCGGGGGTGGGGTGGCTTGAATACTTTTAACGAGACTAATGACTTAATCCCTCCCCTTCCCCCGCTCTAACCAATACTCTCTCGACCCTCTGCCGAGTCATTGTTTAAATTAGTTCAACAGCATTGTTCACTCTACTGTCAGCTTTTACCTCGGTCTTTACTTTCGTAACTCAGACACAATACTAATGACTCGTAATTGTATTAGGCTACCTAATGCTTTTGCGAAAATGAGAAAACAAAATTACTCCCAAGTTGGCCGTACCGTTACTGTGTCTCACAAATATAACGTTCTATAATATGACAATAATTTATTCGTTACACTGCTTGATTTAGTTTACCCAGATAATTGCTATTCACATCTTATTATAAATATTTATTTCTTTTCAATTAAAAACTGTTTTCTTAATAAAATTGCTAGAGTACTCTTATTGTCACTGAAATATCCAAGAAAAGTAAAAAAAAAATAATTTACCGTAATGAGTGGATTATTGAATTTATTGACAGTTTCAGAAAAATGCATACTTTATTTTTGCATTCCGTTTTGTTTTGGTACTTCCAAATATTTTCTTGTAATTTTTTTGTGTCCAACGCTATTTTTTGCGTTTGCATATATCTATAATTTGCTTAATTAATCAACAGTTGGTTGTCCTAACACTTTAAAATAGATTGCAAATGAAGAAAAGACAATTTCGTATATTAATTCATTAAAGAAGGAACATCTAACCTTGTATTTTCTTATGCTTTTACTGATATCAAATTAGTTAATATAAATATATAAAGTATCAATAGTAACTAACGCACCCATTAAGAAGTTACATCAATTTAAAAATTGAGATAATATTCTTTCTTCAAAGTTTGAGTACCAATATCTCTATTAGAGGTCCAGGCACAAATCTAAAAATTGCAGACTTTATAGGAATTAACTTAAGTATAAATTGCAGCATTGAGATTCAACTTAACTGTCGTAAAACATTCTGACATCAATGGTTTTTTACTCTATTTCACAATTTTTATATCAACTTTGAGTTCAAAATCAAAGGTTAAATTATGATATTTTTTAATTTAGGTTTCCGAAGATGAACAAGCAGTTGAACATTTCTTTTGAAACTTCAGTCTGAGTCAGACAGACTTTATAGGTAAAGATTTGAAGAATAGAAATAAAAAGGAAAGAAGCTGTGAGAACAGAAATATATCGTACGCTGTTAATAATTAAAGTGTAAAATGTGCAGTACGTACGAATAATGTAAATGTCTAAACTGGATCAAAATATATTTTAAACAAATGTAAAGTAATTCCGATTCTAAATTTGCGTAATAGTATGAGGACGAGGGAGGTTCAACTTGAAAGTCAATTTCTCAATTCATTGTACGTTAATAACTGTTATGAAACATGGACAATAATTGTTTCACCTCATCCAACACAATTTTTAATTTTTATTTTACACAGAACTGTGTTCATAAAATATATAATTAAATAACTGTAACTATATAGAAAATATAAAATATTTTTCGTAAATTTATTTAAAGTACCGTATATAATAGCAAGTAATAAATTAAATTAGTAACTGCATTTCATTTTTATTAAAATGTTAATGTAATGAAAAACAATATTATTATCTTCGTGCCACAGACCAAATTCGTTTTTCCCCTCAATAAAATTAACTCAATGGGATAGAGAAATTCGTGTATTAATACATTAGTATTTTATCTAATTATTCAACAAAATTGTTTTTATAACTTCTGTAAACTGCCTTTTTTAGTTTCGGTCACTTATAATAATTAAAAATTACATGTCACATATATTGGAGACTATTTATTAATTTTTCACCCATGACCAGTAATAGTGCTCATTTTATATGTATGCGAGTTACTAATACATGTAAATTATGAAACCAAATTTAAATAACTAAAATTAATTTAAAATATCCCGTATAAAACAGTCAGCATATTAAAACACTTGAACTTTCTCCGAGCATTTAATTAATTTAATAATCGAAGAATCATTATCATAGACAACAAAATACTTGAAAAAATCGAACTAGTTTATTTCATGACTGAATTCAACATGAAGAATAAAAATAAACTTTCAAAATTATTAAAAAATAAATTCCATAATTAATAATCATCCAAAATGTACTAGGCAATTTGATAAAATTTATTCGATGGGCAGATTAAAAAAGGATTACTTCAGGTGAGCGAATAATATTAAAGAAGGATAAAATATAAAGAGATACTTTTAATTAATTATTGAATTGTGAGCAGCAGATGTTGAGAGTAAATAAATTTATGTTCCTTGAGGCCTTTCGAAAATATAATAGGTCCCCTACAATTCATAAATTTTACATTAATAATATCATAATAAATATGCTATTCAATTCTTCATTAGAGTAATATTAACTAAGAAACCAGACTTAAGTATTTACATATTTTCCGTAAAAATTGCTAAGAAGTATGTACTCTGAGGTAACAGGGTAAGTTGCAAAACAAATATTCAAATCTATTTAGTATTCATAGATTTTATTTTTAATTTTCTTTATCGAATATTCTTATTTATATTTTCGTAATTGGAACTTGTATTTCTTTTTTTTTGGGCGGGGGTAACATGAGGGTTATCCTGTAACAGGTAACTCCCCGTTAGCAGCATAGGAAGGGCATTGACAATGGGGGTGTGGAAGATAGAGTAAGGTATCCTAGGGTTGACTGGAGCCCCGGGCTATAGTGTAAGGATGATTCACCTAAAAGAGATGCAGGTAGGACCCTAGAAATCCTGTATCAGGTAGGTCGAACTATTGGGTACTATTCTCACACTCTTCCGAATGGCTGCAGATGATTTTGCATTCCTTTCTCCGCGTCTGCATCAGTTTTCCAAATTTAAGAATACTTTATTAAAATTATATTTCATACACATAATTGTAAGTGCAAGAAGCTGCAAAAAACTCCCGTCTTCTAGATTTGCATATTATGTAACAATAGTATGTCATGCTTTCTAGAGGAATTGTAGCGAAAGTTTTTAAAAGAAAATAATTTTATTTACATTGTTGAAAAGCTGCAAAAATGTTGCAAGAAATGAAGACTGTCCTACATGGGAACAAACTTTAATAAGCAATATTTTACTTCCAGCTTTTTATGTAGAAATTTATGGATTCCTTATTCATACACTTCGCTTTAATATTGAAAAGTTATGACTCACCATATCCGAGAAGGGGATGAAACTTTTATTTTGTGTCCGCTTGCAGCAAGCAACCTCCATCTGTTGGGAGGAAGGTGCAAGACTTTGCGATCTCTGGACTTGGGGGACAACGACATCTCTGACCCAGACGTGGTAATAAATGCGCTCAAACAACTGCAGCACTTGCGCTCGCTGAGGCTAGAGGGCAACCCATGCGCGGTGAGCTTTTCTCATTGTTATAAACAATCAAATAATTAGTGTTTATTATTTGTAATTCATCAGAAAGTGTGGCGTAATTATGAAAAAAATTAAATGTACTCATCCACCATGTGGTTAATTCGGATAAAGTACTGAAATCAGAAATCGTGATGCCTATATTCATAAAAAATACGTCGAGTAAAGATTATCGTTCTACAAATTTTATATTGAATCGAACACTTACAGTTGATCTCAGAATTCCGTTTTAAACAATTATCAAAGCTGAGCAGTAATTGTATTGCTTAGATTTTTTTGCAGTTTATTTGTTTTATAAAATCAAATGATATCCAATAATGATAATCCATAGAAATGTTATTCAGTCCCTGCATCATTCATTACACATTCTGGGCATACTGTTCTCTTTCTGAAGCAGTTCATTCCTGAAGTCATCAACGAAATTTCCGAATTAGTTCAATGATCTTCCACTAGGTGACCAACAAATTGAATCAAATACAACTGATACATTTCAGATCGTGTGTCCTGTTGATTTTAAAATTTCAAGAGATAACCGATTTGACTCACGTCTTTTTTTTTCAATAAAATTTGTAATAATCGATTGAAAGCTTCCCTTTCGCTATCAAATTCATTTATGCCATCCAAACGGCAAGAAATATATATATATATATATATATATATATCACAATTATTTTAGTTTATTACAATTTATTAAAAATTTTATCCTAAAATGTTTTCAAAAAACAATAAAAATGTAGCTATTGGGAAAGGTATTTCATATTTTTAAGAAAATTCAAATCTTCCAAAACCCATGTTAAGTGAGTTACAATATTGTAACATTTAAAATGCTTTTGTCATATACTTTACAAAATGTACACTTTATATCCCAAAATTATACATAGACCAACAGGACTATTTTTGAATCCCTTAAAATTCCGTGGCCTTTTTTCACTTCTATAAGTTATTGGACTATTTTTTACTTCTTTAATTGACCATATATAGATTTAATTCCCTTTAGAATGCCTCGTAAATTTTAATTCAAATAACGAACCGAGAATATTTTTCACACTCACCAGGATTTTTTGACAATCTTAAGTTCGGTACTCGTTTAATGTACCACGAGAGTTCTTGACTTTTAAGGTATCGTCAGTCATATTCCTGGTTAATTTTCAGCCGGTCAGCAAAAAGGTATAGGTGGGTATTTCCCCATCAATGATTTATGTCAATTAAATCAAGAGAATAATTTTGAATTAATTCATTCTTTGGGATAATATAAATAAATACCCGACAACACCCCGCACCCAGATAAATTACACAAAACTCACATACACGCCATATATATATATATATATTATACACGTGTTATCTCAGAGTTACTCCGCAATTATTTTACACGAAAGAAATACGTTGAGCTGCTAATTAGTAAAAAAGAGCCACCTTTACAATGGGATGGATAGCAAGAGCGTCAAATGAATATATCTATGCTATTCACCAGGATCATTTAATTAATATTAAACTTTTTCAAATAGAGAAAATGATATTTTTGTGTATACTTTTCTTTCTTCAGACGCTGTGTGATTATCGTCAAAAAGTCTTAGGAATCTTGAAAACAATATGGTATCTGGATGACATGGAGGTGTGGCCCACAGACAGAATAGTGATGGAACCTGGTGAAGAAGAAGAGCTACCACAACCTTCTCTCTTACTTTACTGTTACCGCGTTATGGGAGTTCCTGAACCGATGCCTTTTAAAGTTAAAAAACAGGTAAGCCACTGTGCTACGAATTAAATAATTAATTAACGTAAACTTCGGTCTGGATCTAATGCTATTATAATTTAAAATTCAGGGAAAGTCATTTGACTACTTACAACAATATGAAACAACAAAGTGGATGTCATCAGGTGTTTCCTAAGATCTTTACCATACTCGATGAAGCAAGTCAAGGAATTGGAAGGTTTCTAAATTATTGCCAATATCAAATTACTACTCCGGTGTCAATTATAATGTTGTTGTGGTAATCAGTCCTACGAATGGTCTGACGCAACTCTCCATTTCATTTCCACATATCTACCACTTCCCACATCCTCCCTAATCAGTTTAGCGTATTCATCCTTGGCTACCTTCTTCTGTACTTCCTCCACACTTTTCCCTCTAATGGTAATTTTACAAGACACTTATGTCTCAAAACGTGGCCAATTAATCTATCCCTTCTCTTGGCCTTCAGTATTCTTCTGTAGCACCACATTTCGAAAGCTTCACATTATTTTCCTATCGCCCCGTTTCGCACCCATATAACTCCACACTCCACACAAAAAATTAATTATGATTTCCTAATATTAGTCGAAGTTAATTCATCCCTTTGCGGAAGCCTTCCTTGCCTATGCAATACTACTCTTTATGTCTACTATACTTCTACCGTCCCTAGATATTATGCTTCCTAGTAGCAAAATTCCGTAACTTCCTTCAAAATATCCCTCATTTCTTCTCCTTGCAGATAGATTCTTTTTCCTAATCATTTTAAAATTCTTCGTTGCCTGTTATATACATAAGTTAAACAGCATGGGTAAAAGACTGCAGCCTTGTCTTACTCCTTTCTTGAATTCTGCTTTCGTTTCTTGCCCTTCAATTCTAATTACTTCCATCTGTAGAGTTTATGGATAGCCGTTCTTTCTCGATCTTGTCATCTTCAAGATCCTTAATAGTTTTTTCCAGATAACAATATCAACCGCTTTTTTCCTAAATTACAGATGCTATGAATGTTTTTTTCTTATACTGTCTTCTAAAATTAGAGGCAAAGTCAATATTGCTTCTCCAGTCCCCACATTCTTTCTAAAACCAAATTGATCTTCTCCTGACTCGCATTCCATTTGTCGTTCCATTCTCCTATATACTATTTGCGTTAAAATTTTGCAGCCACGGGATCCTAAACTAATTAATTGTTCTGTGCTGTTCTCCTCTGTCAGCCCAGTCTCCTTCGGCTAAAGGGATAATTATGTTGTTCCAAAAATATTCTGGTATTCTTCCTGCTTCGTAGAGTGCGGTAACTATCCTGGACAGCAATGATATTGCTTTTCGCTTTTCTTATCAACTCCGCTGGAATTATTAGCGGTTTACCGTTGCTCAGATATGTCAGCGCCTTGTGAAACACCGACCTTAAAATTTTCTCAGAATCGATCGAAATCAACATAGGATAGAAGTATGACGTGGACGATTAACTTGTGTATCATATCCCTTTTTTGATTTTTCGATTGGAATACTAGTGTTAACGTTTTTTTGTTTCCGAATGCCTAGTCCAATACGTCCCTTTATAATCTTAAAGTAGTATGACAGAATAGTCTAATTTCCCAGGAAACTGTTTTTGTAGGGTATATATATATATATATATATATATATATATATATAGTGTCATCTTTAAAATTACTAGAATTGTAATTAATGAGAAAGCCACGGAATAGGAGAGAATTTTTTTTTTCGTTTCGTATTCCTCTTCTCGAAGTCTGTCTGCTTTAAGCTGTCAATTGAGGCCGCCGATCAGCTTACGTGTAATTCCTGCCAATAAATTCCCGTGAGCGTCCATGCTCAAGGTTGAAGTGTCCCAAATATAACACGGCAACCTTTGTTAGCAATATTCATTCAGGGCCATAGTATTATGATTTTATCATAGAAAATCATGGACACTACGGCGAGGCATGACTCATGAATTTCACAGAAATTAGAGTTACATCCTATAATAGAAAATATAAAAACCTCTGTATTGGATTAAAATTAAAAAATAGGGCATGAAATTCCAATAAAACAGCGAAATTAACGTTACTCCAATCCTTGTTGCTTTCGTCTGGTTTGAAGGCCTCTTACGGTTTTCCATCACCTGACAAAAAAACATGATTGGAGAAACATTATATTGTTTTTATTTTATTAATTAATTGCGATTGTTTAGTGGCTACTTCATTATCCTTTGTTAATACCGTGTAATTATTATTATTGTATAAATATCAATTTTCGGAATGTTTCATTGTTGTTTATTGTTCCAAATAATACAGCACTGTTTGACGTTTTAAAATCTAGCGGTTAGTATTATACATTGCATGTTTTTACAAATCATTTGTCTCTACTTTCTATAATATATATGTAGATTTACCAGCCAAAACGTAAATTGATGACTATGATGACATCTTTCATAATATTATATATATATTATTCTTAATATTATTTACTCAATCATTTTTATATAATCCCGATTCTGTAAAATTATTAATATAAGTTCTGGCTATAGAAGT
Organism: Eucriotettix oculatus; assembly: GCA_034510155.1. Taxonomy (NCBI): domain Eukaryota; kingdom Metazoa; phylum Arthropoda; class Insecta; order Orthoptera; family Tetrigidae; genus Eucriotettix; species Eucriotettix oculatus. The sequence goes on from CM067381.1 coordinate 51,651,845, forward strand.
AATTTGATTAGTTCTTATTCTAATTTCATTGTACTTTTAACTGTTTAATGTTGTCTTAAAGGTAATAAATATATTAATACCATTATATTAATAGTGTTCTGTATTTTTATAAGCAATCTTTCGGCGGGCGGTAACAGGCTAATGTTGGTGATCGAGAAATACCCCTTTAATAGGAAGAGCATTAAAAAAGTGGGGTTGTGGAAAGTAAGGTAGCCAAGGGTTGACTAGTGTTTGGTGAAACAGGCAACTCTACTAAAATATTACTGGAAAATAATTGAAAATGAGGAATGTGGAAGGAGAGGGAATGGGGAATACCCGGAAGGAGAAAATCAGCCCTGTCGGACTTTCCAGAACTCTTCTGGGTTCTCCTACCCCCGCCTGGCTGTAAGTATCCTGCCCGGTGATTCACCTGAAAAATATGCAAGGAAATCGTAAGAAACCCTGCAAATAAATGCGAAATTAATTTCGTACAAACATATATCTCATTTTATTTCTAAAATTAATAATTTTAACATATCTGATTAAAAACACAATTATAATGTAATATAAAATTACTACCAACTTTGCTTCCAAAACTTATATCTGCTCCTAGTCTCATAACAGAAACCATCACTTTCTCATGATAGGTGCTTAGGTGATATTGTAATTTACCATTCTTGTTGAAAACTAAAGGTTTATCCAAAAATAATCTTATATCTTTCATCTAATATTTAACAACTATTTGATAATATCCGTTATATTTGAAAACAAAATCCAGTGTTTTGGAATAACAGCCTGATAAGGAGCTGAAATTTTTGAAACCGCTCATACTCAACCACTGTAAGAACAATAATTGAAGTTAATCACTTATTTTTTATGTCCAGGAAGTGGAACAAACGTACCAGATGGAATTCGAGGTTCCTTTGCTGAACCCCACACTACGAGCTAACTGTCTGGACTATACGGACTCAAGGACCAAGCTGATGGAAAAGCCTCCGTCTGATATAGGGGAAAAGTTGTCGAACAACACGAAATTAGTCAGAGATATTTCAAAAGACAATACAACAGATATAAACTTATCCTCGTGGGTCAGCACGCACCCGATTCACTGGGCGTCAATTATGAAGTTTCCAGAACCAGTGGAATTGATATCTCCGGAAAGAGACATTCGCGTGCTGAGGGACACGCTCAAAACCAAAATAAGAGCCAAGTTGGTGTTTGTGCAGGTCTGTGTGCTTAAATATGCTTTACGTTCACATTAACATACTTTCCGTATACGAGGTCGTTTACTACATACCCTCTCAAACAATTTATATCAAAAATAAATATAATAATTTGTTGTATTTATTATTACTACAGACGGGTACTTTCCCAGTGGCAGTTATGACGATAAAAATAATGTATAAATTAACGTCTGTGATAAAAAACAAACTAATAAAAAACTAGATGCAAGATTAGCATATTTCTCAAATGGCTCTTAAAGTAAGTCTCAAGAACTTTAAGAGTCATTTGAGAGAGATTCTAATCTCGCATCGAAACGTCGGTCTATCTAAATTGTTTTAATTAATTAACTTTGTTCTTTTAATGTTTGTCTGCTAAATAAAGTCTTATCTCTTGTTAAAAAAAATACTACAGACATCACGAAAATAATAACACTATTTTAGAATAATGTCAATAATAATCAAACAGTTATTTGTGACCGTATATTTTGTCACGAATATTTGAATCATGGTGATATCTATTAACTAAACAGTTGAATTTATACCAACGCGCTTTATATAAATTAATGCACAACATGGAAACTATATTATATACTATTCTCTTAAAACTTAAATTCTCTCATTCTAGTATTATTTTCTCGTTTCTTATTGTGCATAAAAAACTTTTACGTTCCTAGTCAGCACCGCACATCATTAGGCTGGCACGGCGTGGTCTTGCAGAAATCCAGAAATTTCTTGCGTGTGCATAACCAACCTTATAAACTACGCACTATAATTTATTAAGCAGTGACAAATTATCGAAAATTGCTTGGAGATAAATTAAATATCTGTAAACTGTGATCATGAATGAAGACCAATATTTTATTTTATACATTTGACTTTTTGCTAAAGTCTATTGTTGAATATATTTAAGCTATTCCACATCTATTTGATCTTTTACAGAGCTTGAAGGCAGAGAAAAAGGTTAAGAAGAAGAAGAAGGATGACAAGGTATTGCCGTTTCTGAATTATTCATGTCTTATCAATTTAAAATAGTACTGTGATTAACATTCAATTTACTTCACTTAAAATCATTATTAACAAACCATAAATGTAATAAAAGGTCAATACTTTCATTAAAGTTTATTAGCATTAAAACACCTTTCCTAATATTATAATTATGATTATATAATATCAAAAGAAAATATTGAATATAAAGTGTTTTCAGAAGTAAAAAATAAATATAAACTCACGGGAGTGTTAAACAATGATACAGAAAGAATTAATAAGGGGTTTGCTCGTGGTATTAAATTTGCACTCGATTAATTTATAGAAGTAATATGGTCGGAAGTGACGCATTGAGGCACAAACACAAAAAATGAACGATGATAAGAAAAACTTTTTATTTTCAACATCATCGAGAAGGGTTTCTTTCCGGCAATGTTTCCAATATGCTTAAGGTACGACCACCAAAAATAATACATGCTTGGTGAAGTCGAAGGAGTGATTGGCGAACAGCTCCAAAGATGCCAGCCAGACATTCCGCGCAGCTCGAAGCCGTAATGGATAGTCGAACAATGAGGTCCTCAATTGAGTCAACCTAATTTTCTTTCCTTTTGAATCAAACTAATTTTGAACATTTATTACAAAAATTGCTGGAAATAATGATAATGGGTTGATGTTGTAAAGAAATCACAGTTTCTTTTCATGTCAAATTTCTTGTGTTCTAGCAAAAACTAGTCACTTTCCATCATGCTTTGCTACACAAAATTGTGTTTTAATAATTTGTAACCCCCCTTCAAAGTTTGTCTGAAGCCTTGTATATTTTACTGAAATTAAGAACGATTACAGTGTGATTTAATAAAAGAAAACTAAATGCTTTTACAAACACAATAAACTCGTCTTAAAATATTAAAAGACTTGGTGATCTTTTACGAATAAACACTAAAAATAATAAATAGATGTTTCTATTAGATCCAAATGACGATCGTATTCATAATAATTATTTCCTAGGACGACGTAAAACCAATAGTGCTCACCAAAGACATCGTGGCACAATTTCTCATTCCTTTGCGTTCTGTGAAGTGGTGCCATCCCACGGACGACTATCTGTGGGTATCTTCATTGTCTGGGCAACATCCGCCTGAGGCCCAGCCCGTAGGACCGACCCTACAGGTCTGCTTTAGTTTATTTTCTCAGGTTCCCTATGTAAATATGTCATTATTTTCCAATTATATCACATAACTTACTCATATTATATTCACACAGTTAAACAATGCATAAATAAGACACATCATTTTCATCCCTTAATTTCAATTTGTTTTATTGCTATAAAATTTGAATATTTTTTACCGTCATATACTAAATCGTTCACGATTATATTTCAGAATATTATCTTGCCAGAAGAAATTGAAGCAGATAAAAGAAAATTAGGTGAGTAAAATCTTTTTCTTGAGCTTCCAGTGTTCATGTTAGTTGTTATTTAGTAGGTTTTTCCATTCCAGTTTCTCTCAAATGTGTAGTATGCGATTGACAAACTGTTTTTTAATGCAACGTACTATCTGTTTGTTTTTAATTGAGTTTTAACATGTGTGAAAAACAGACACCGTCATTGGATGCATGAAAGTGTGTTGGAGTTTAAATATTAATTGCTTTTAATTTAATTTCTAATTAATCAGTAATGAAATTGATGTTTTATTTATCATTATATTTTTTCACAAAAGAAAGGAATATTAAATTAATATCTTTTTGTTTTTTCTGTCTGTATTAAACTTTCATTTCATATTTCACAAATTTGAACTCTCAGGGGCGCTCTAGTGTTTTTTACGTAGCTGAACCTTTGTTAGAAGAGGATATTTACATGCTTCTGTTTTTAAATACGAGATACTGCAATTTCTTGATGTCAGGAGGTTGACAGGAATGCTCTAGGGCAATGTTACAGGAAATTTCTTGATGCTCATCTGATCTTTTCAGCGACTTTAATCCACTTTGTCATTTCTTCCTTCCAGTTGTGAGTACTTCTATACATTCGCAAGATGCTTGCTATTGGTGTATTTCCAATAGGTTTAATTAAAACTTGTTCCAAGGCTTCTCCTTTGATGGTGTTGATATTGCAACAAATATTTCTTCAAACGCCAAATCCAAACTGATAGTTTCAAGGCCAAACCAGATCTGTCCATCTAACGTTCCATCTTCGTGGGGGTTGACCAACGATCTCGTGATATTGGTTGTATAATCCTCATCACGTGACCAATTTTTCCAATTAGTTCGTCGCCTTTTTCCATGTTCAGTGATCACAAGGGACGTTATTTTGGGTTTTGACCCAGGTAAGCACATGACGACTCATCGCCTGTGTGGTACCTCGTTTTATGACTTTAGCGGCTGCTAGAATCCCCCCTTTAAAGAGTTTGTAGACTTATTGGTTTCTCACGTCCCGTTAATTTATAATATCTATACATAGTTGATGTAGTGCGAGTCACTAATGAAATTGATTGAATAAAAGAACACACGTCACGAGAGATAGAAACACAAAAATGAGCCTGATTTACGGCTTGACTGTATAACCCTCTTTACCGGGTAGAATGTAGGACGAGAAAAAGAGAAGGGCAAAGTATTATCTGTCTCCAAAAATACTTTATGTAAATTATTCTGCTTTACTGTATTTATAAATACATAAAGAGTTTATGAACATTCGTTATATTGGCCTGACATTAATTTGTGTTTTCAGTTAATATTTCCATATTTTACACTCGTAATATCGACTTAATGAGTTGTGGTTAAGGCATGTACATTTGACAGCATAATTATATTTTGTTAACCATGAATCAAAATCACATCTTCACGAATTTATGACAGATTACTTACTGAGAATTTGAATTTGATTAAAGTAAGTGGAATTCTCGTGTGATATCGTAGGTTAATATTCTATCGAGGCTCACTTTGTAACCAATAAAACAAATGGTGTGCAGGGGGAAGTTTGATAACACATTACTAAATCCAATATAAGAAAAGTTGAAACCTTTTTATATAGTCGTAATTATGTTTCAGGTCATAAAAAGGATAAGAAACATGATAAGAAACATGATAAGAATAAAAAGGACAACAATAAAAATGACGAGAAGAAAGGAAAGGAAAAACTGGATAAGAAAGGAAAAAAAGATAAGAAGGGAATGAATACCATGGAAATTGTCGAGGAACCCCCTAAACCTATTACGATTCATCTAGGCGTTGGGCTGAGGCGTCTGGAACCAGTACCACTGAGCATCCCTATCAGCGACGCTCTAGACCTTCTGGACATCCGACCGGAGAAGATGAAGGCCCTCAATGGCACCTAATAGCCACGTCTACATTTCATACTGTCTTCTAAAGAAAATAATAAAAACAGATTTAGATCGATATTATCACTTATCAATGAGTTGATATTACTACGGAATGGTACCAACTGTAAATCACTTATCCTCCAAACTTTAGAGTTTATGTGTTGTCCGTATCGAATGAAATAATTGTTGTATTTATGTGACTGTGTAAGAACGTTTGTCACTTTAATTAAAATATTTTCGTTCATTACCTTTCACCTTCCATGGGCTTGTACTCATAGTTTTGTAATGATTATTTGAATTTTACATGCGTGTTTTAACGATGTTCACTGAAACGTAAACAATATAAATGAGTCGCCGCTTAAAAGGACGATCAATCTAAAATGAAGATGTGTTCAACAAATACATTTCCACAATGAATGTTATTTCTATAAAAAATATTCCTCATTAGATACCGTCTAAATGTAATAGACAAATTCCTTAGCTCTAGATATGCGTTTGCCGTTTTTCATACATCTTTCAAAACTCCTTTAGCTTTGTAATCATAAATTTATGATTAAAGAAAACCTATTTGAAAAAATAAAAAATAATGTATTTAGTTTTATGTGACAGTGACAGTGAGCTTTCATAATAACTATCATCCTGAAATTCATAAAATCTACTTTCATTCTGGCAGATATTTTAAGAAATAAAACGTCCTTCAGAGGAAACTAATGTGCACAGTATTACAAATCAAACATTACAGCTATGAAACTAAATTTTACAAGCATTATTCATTAAATTGCATTGTTTAAACAGAAATTCTTCCAAACAAATTATAATTATAAATGCCTTTTCAGATAGTTTCATTCCTTAATGGTTCATTACCAGAATGTCATTGTATTTCACATTACTTTTTGTTTTTTGAATTTATACACAATAATTATTCCAGAAAATCAAGAATTATATAAACCCTTTTTCTGAATAACAAAGAGTTTCAAATATTTTACTTCATTTTATGTGAATAAACTTTTAGTAGTTAGGATTGTGGCTCTTCAGATGTCATAAATACACCATCTTCAATAAACCATTAGAATTTATCTTCGTATCCTCTTTCCGTTATAATGGAAAACTGTACGTAATCATTAGTAAATCAAAACAGTAACCAACAAGCTAACTGTATCCTGTCGTTATTTGCCCCTTTATATTGAAAGATAGCTTGTGTTAAATAAAAATGGTGTCGAATCGATTTCAATTATTTTAAACATTGAACCTCAACTATGTTTTAGTACTTAATTTAAGTTAGTGAAAATAAATTCCAAGAATATTGTATACCGTATTCATTTTTATATTCAAATGCTTAACGTTAATATTTAACTAAACTAAAAAAGACAATTACAGTTGGAATATTTTGTTGTTTAAAATGTATAATTCTTATAATCATTCAAATAATTTAGCCATTATCACCTAAAAATATTGGATCATTATTAAGAGTCCCTCACATCAGCATGTACAAATATTTACCGAATAAATAATTGAATTGTGACAGAATTTACATTATTAAAGATTAATAACTTATTTCCTTTGACACAATTCTAAGTTCCATATCTGAAATCTAAATATATATTTGATTTTATATATCCAGACGAAAGTCAATTATACTGGCGTTCTTTTCTAGAGACTAGGCACTTAGAAAGGTAGCTAAATATTTTTTTCCAATTTCTCCCTCTTTAGGAATTTTTATTTTATTACTCCAATCCAGTAACCGTAATTGTCCATCCTCTCACAATCCCTTCACAATCCTCTATCACTTTTAATTTGTCTGTCAACAACAACCAACCGTTTATTCCAGACTATTCCATCTTAGATAAGCAACGGTTTAATCTATATGCGTTAACAAACTGCCATCAGGAACTCTTCCAATCTAATCACCTTCCTCTAGCTTTCGACTCCGCTACGGCGAACCCATTACAACCACTCGCTCATGATGTTGACATATGAAGCAGCTGCTGTTTACAATGCTTCAGGTTTAATTTTATAGCTGTAAGATGTAGCTAAATTAAGGTTGGTTTTACACTTTCAATAAATTGCAGTCAGTGACTGTTGCAATTACTTGCAGTGTCATTAAACCTGTAGTGATTTTTTTGCAACAGTAGAAAGAAACAATTTCTATTTTATCTCGAAATTTCTAGGAAGCATCATGGAAGACCAAGTGAAGAATAAATCGGCACTAAAGGTATAGGATTTTAAAAATTGTCCCTCTGTAATAACCTTATTATATTATTTTTTCAAATCCCACTAAATATGTTTATTTCAAAAGTAATGAAAAGACAAATGAAACAGACGTTCATTAAAATGTCACTTTTAATTATTTATAATGCTATTCACTCCTAATTCATGAATTTCCACCCCTAAAAAATTTTAAGCCATTAAGTCAAATATTTACAAAAATTAAATCATAATTTACGTATCTTACTTGTTTTATTATAAATGATACGTCACGTCGTGCCAATTCTTTTGTTTCACTGAGAAGTTAAAATTTTTATTTCATTAAAATTTATCTCTGACAAATTTGGCTGCTTTATTCATTTATAAGATAGGTTGTTTATCGCCATGTCAAAGATAGGCATTGGTCTCTTTTAATGCAAGGGAAATATGAATGGTTATGTTCCTGCAAGAACTTTCATTGTTTCTGGTGACGGGCATCCACACTACTGACGCAACGTCTTGCGTGTTTACAAGAAAGCGCATGCAAACCCACTTCATATATATTTTACATTTTGTAATTACTTTCTAAGCAGATTGCAACAATTTCTTGTAAGTGTAAAGCCAACCTAACATCTGTTACAATTTCATATAAAACTACCTGATAGCAAAGTTTAAGTGAACGAGGGTAGAGTTTACATGATTAATTTTATTCACTTTCCTTCTTAGTAAAATTTCCTGGAGTCGAAATCATACTTCGCGTGGATACCACTCAGAAAGGAGTCATTAAAAATAAACTAGCATTCATCGAAATAAGTGTGGAATAATAGTTATGCTTGGGGAAGATAGACACAGTTGGAAAAAGCTGTACATTATATGGGCATGATGTTACTGACGTTGCTTTGTATGAGACATTAGGACAGGCTGGACTACTATTGACTGATGGGATAATTATCAGCAGATTTGATGCTGATCGGAATGAACGTTTCAAGCTACCTACTTCCAAGCCAGATCATTTATACAAACTTTATTATTAGTCGAAGTAGGCTAAAATGATAGGAAATTTTCACCTTAGTGAATATAATCTGAAACCAGATCTGTTTCATGCTGACAACAAAGTAGAAAGCTTTATAATTTCATGAGTCAAAGAAAGTTTTATTTTCATGTCTTATGTGGTGAAGTGAACTTCTCTGAACGATTTAAGTCTGCTACAGGATGTGCTTCACCTTGAAAAGCGTCAGCGTCCTTTTGTGGTCCAGAGGATCTCCGATTGAGATTGACGGGCGTTTCCGCTGCGACTCTCCTGCTCTACTGAGAGGAAATGTCGACCTTGGCAAAGCCTCCTGCTTGGCGAGGATAGGTTATGAAGGACGTGCCTTATGATTGTTCGCTAAACGCTTCCTTCAAAGTAATCACTCGTCTATTCTGAGACTGGAAGATTTTGTAGCCAATGGCCATAGAGCTACCAATCTTAAATTTCTAGAATATATTTATAATAATTTTAATGCACAAATCTCTCTTGTCTTTTCCTTTCTTCTTATTGATACCGTCATTCCTAACTCGTGCATGCAACTATATGAAAATTTCCCACATTTATATTTTAATAATATTAATCGTTTAATTTCTTCGAAAGACAACATAATCTGTGACCATTAAATTACTTACTGGACTTCATTAAGGTTGGCACTTTATTCCAATTTTCGTAAAAATTATAAAATTTATATTGAGTTAGTATGAAAACACAAAATTTTAAATAATGATTTTCAAATCCACGTAAGTAAATTTCAATATATTTAATGAACGAAGACATGTCGAAAAAGTGAATGGAATTTAAAATGGAAAATATATTATTGGTATATTTCAGATATAAAAATCATAGGTTCATTTTCCTGGGGTATTTATCATTATGTTGATTCCTTGCCGTATACTGAACGTAAAAAGAATTGATAAACAAAAGTGGCATGTTATTTCCACGGAGAGCCCAAATGATTAGTTATAAATATAAATTAAAAATAAACATCAATTATCAGACTGTCCATACCACAGAAAGGGAAAAAGGTGAACAATGAAAAGGAAAAATAAATTGATAAAAGATAGAACTAAAGACAAAGATAAAAAACAAAAGAAACGAAACCAAAATGTTGGTTAAAATAAAATTATTTAAAGAAATGAAGGAATGTTACATATCTAGAAAAGAATCATTAAAATGTTACTAAATAAAATTTATATTAGAGGCTTAGTTCAACGCTTTCTCGAATTACATGTCGGTGACATTGTAAATGTCGTTATCTACTAATATCATTGTTTGGGTTGTGAATGAACAGCAATTAGAGTCCAGTTACAGTTAACTGCTTACGAAACTTGTTACGTACTTCTCGAACACGTCTATTTATAGTCTCAGATTACAAACAGTAATTTTCCGTTCCAAGCTGACAGCCGCCAACAGGAAATTTTTTAGGATAAAAATACCAAGTAAAAAATTTATTTTTTAATAATTTCTTCATAGATAAACCATATTTCGCGTTAGTACAAATGGAAGTTGACTAACTTTCTAACAATGTAATAATATAGTCTGTACTCATGTAAGTCTTTATTTTAAAAATTAAACATTTACAAACGGAAAAAATGTGGCATAAATAAAGTGGAAAATAAACGTTAAAAAATTTATGCTTCAAACAGAAGAAAAGTGTTAAGTTTATCATCAGAGAATATGATTCTCTGGAATTAATGACTGGTATATACTTTTCGCAGTTCAATTATATTTATGCCCCTAGTAATATTTCAGCAATACGAAAGGAAATGTTCATCTATAAACCTCGTTTATAATTTAAAAGACGAGTTTATCATCTAGGATAAGTATATTACACTCCCCTCCAAAATGTCTTTACATTCTGTAGCTACTTGATAGAGCCACGTGTCAAAGAGTTATAAATCAGCTCTGTTACATACTCTAAAAAGGATGCGGCTACTTACACATTACTGAACCTTGGTAACTTTAAGTGATATTAATACGCATTCCATTACCTGCAGCCCTCCTCATACAGACAATAGGGAACAGATGTCAAATTGATCCTATTATCCTCTTAAGTTATAATTGAAGTGTAGAAGAAATGTATTCCAACAAAGAATCAGGGTGGAAAAATTAGACCGAACCGAGAATCGAACCATGGACTTCCATTCAATTATTTTGATTTAGAGTTGTTCAGTGCAATTTTGAAATTTATTATTCAATGTTAATTGTCAGCGTTATGCCAATTAATTTTAAACGTACATAAGACAATTTTTAATACACCAAACAATTGTTTAAGCAGTTGTGGATTTATAAACACATATTCTCTAAGAACCTTTTCTCTTCTGATTTATTCTGCTGACTACGTATAATATCTCTTAATTTTCAATGCTCTTTCCACACTCAGATAATTATTTTGATATTCAACATTACTTTGGATTCAGCTTCTTGTAGGTATCACTTACCCCTTTTCGCCAACTATTATTCCAGCGAAATTCAATAAAGATATTTATGGTTGTTTCTGTTTTCATAATACATTTTTACGGAGTAGGCAATTTTATTTCACAGTCGCTTCCAATTACTTAAAATAAATCTTGTAATGGTGCATGAATAAATCAACAATTCATTTTCAGATCTATCTTCCAACTGTTATTTTTATTTTCTTTAAGCTCGTCCATCTCAACAATATTACCTTTCAAAACAGATCAATTTTATATTTCATTCTGATCATCGGCGAAATTTATTTCTCCTTCTGGACAACACAACACAAATTTTAATTCACAGTTGTTGCAGATTTCTTTTTAATCTGATATTATCAGTTAAATGAAAACATATGCCTCGACTTAAACCGTGCCACGACTGTTACACAAATAATATATTGCAAAACAAACGGAGACCAGGATATCCGGTTCCAAAGTAGAACAGATCGATACTGATTGAAGCTTGTTGACCTCCTGGTAATGCCTGCTTTGTGAACGCCGCTTCCTTTTCGTGAATTAAAATGATCCCGGATCCGCTAAGAGTCACGCTTCTTAGGTTTCTTTTCTTGTGACTTGCGTGACAAATAATTATGGTCCTTATGTTGATTAACGTATTAGTTACGGCTTTCCGTTGATCTGATAATGCAAAGGTTCACTGATGAAACCACACATGGTTGTATGTAAAACTTCCTGTTTCAAGATGTGCAAATGATACGACAACCTTATAGCAGATATAATTATATACAAGCACAGCCAATAATGTAATTAAGTAACATGAAATTGCGACCTACTTGATTCTTTAAACAAATTAATATCATCTCCCCAGAGGTACGTTGTATAGTTAACTCAGACATAAAGTTCAGGAACAAAACTTATCTATGAACTGAAGAGAGAAGAAACTGGACATCAGTATGTTAAAAATCAAGTATTGAAATGTTGGCAAATTCGTTTCTCCCAATTGTGCGGCATGTTACATTTACATATTAAAAGTATTTAATTATGCGAATTATGCTTTTAGAAAAATTTTAATATAAGAAACAATTACCCTGTGGGACTTTTCGACTCTACATTGCCTCTTTTTCTAACAACATTTGAACGTATAATGATTAAGTGAAGCAAAAATGAATCAAACCATATATAAATACAGAAATACCAAAGAGCGTAAAATAAGATTCAAAATAGTTTAAGATTTGCAGTATCAAGTTTAATATTGACAGTATTTGGACGATTCATAATAAACAAGTGTTGAGACTCGTTACCTACCATTCTTTGTTTATACATTACATATGCAAAATTCTATTCTTTCAGTAAAGCACCAAGAATTTCTATTCTAATTTTCTCGCAATTCGCGTCTTCGAGAATGGTATTCATGGGGTCGGGACCTGCCACTTCCAATGATGACGTACATTTTCCTGGAATCTTTTGTTGAGAACTTCGGAGTGGAAAACGGAGGAATAGAAAAAAACGTCACAAGTTGCGTGGACAGGAAAGGAAATTACCAGTCATGCTGGAAAAGTTTTGTTTGTAGATAGGTGGATTCATGCAACAACCTAAAAAGTTAGTTCTTACTATAAAGATATTTTTTAAATAACACATTTTATTAATTAAAGTTAGCGAAAGGATTAGTTGAGTGCATTGCTGACCATACTGACAAGGTGACTTAAGTGACCGCCGTGGATTACTGAAAGTAGTCAAGAATCTCGTTGAACAAGAAAAAGCTCTGTTGTTCTCCGATAACTATAGAGACGACAGAAAACGGCTGTCATCGAGCAAGGCATGGCAATAGCATTGAACATAATGCTCATTTAAGGGGGTAGTTAACTGTTTTTATAATTTAATTACCTTTTAGACGTTTGTCAGAAATTATTTTCTTGTCATCAGTAGAACCGGAACACTTTTCTTAATTTCAGTTTCAAATGTATACATAGATTTTCAATTTATGATTTGAGTTTAAAATCTGTTGACAAAATAATTATATTCACAAAATATTTTTTTTAAGTTGTAATGAATTTCAAGTGTTTAAGTATATTGTTATTCAAAATAAAATACAATCTTTTCATTTAGAAAGTTATTAGTAGTTAAAGTAGAAAAAAAGGCGCAACACCACACAGAATTTCTTATACAGTGATAAGATTCCATAATATTGTGGCGTTTTAAAAATCAAAATTTTGATTAATTTATAGTTGTGTTTGCTGACTGTATGTTTAAAATTATACTTATATTTTGTAATACTTGAAATCAATGCCCCTTTGGTTTGCCGATATAACATGTTCAAATGCTGTTTAATGTTAATGTCATATAATTTATTAAGGCTCAAGTCTTTGTTTATCTATGTAGTAGTGTCTTCATTGAGGACAAGGAAGTTTTTGAGTTTTTAGATACTCCTTTACATATTCCACTATCCACCTCTAGCATATTATTAACATGAATATATTTTAAGCGTGGTGTCGATCAGAATGAAATGTGACACGTCATATGAAAGCGAGAACGAATACGAGAACAGTTACGATGGCGAAGCTATCTTTTCTGGAGTGGAACTTAATTTTAACGGTGGACTAGACGTGACGTGATTTTCAGCTGCATACTTCTTCATTGCCAAAAAAAGGACTAACAGACTAAAACCGTATTCATTAGAACCTATTTTATCAATTGGCTTTCCTGTCTTCTATTGAGTTCCCCACTCCATGTTAAGTTTAACAAATACGTAGATATTTCAAGAAAAATTGAGGAAATACCGTTCAATAAAGTAGCACACATCGGAGTGGATCTTATTAAGAGGAAGCGTTAAGTGGTATTCAAGTCCACAGACAAGGGCAAATGCACTAAATGACCGTCTTCCGAATGGCGCGGCGCGGCGCTGTCTTAGGGAGGAACTCCTTACGGCGGCGTTGTGCGTGGGCTTCTAATCTGTGCGAGAGCCACGGACGATTTGAGCGCTTACGAGCCTGCCACGTTTGATCTGTCTGAATGGCGGAATTGGTCACTTAGTGACGAGGTGACCGAGGCTAGTCGTGCTTGCACAACGAGGCTTCGAGCAGTGAGCAGGAGGACATGGCGACGGACGGTGGCGTCGATTTGGAGGTGTGACTCGTCGTGCTTTGCATAAACCACACTAATCTGTGTCTGTTCTCAGTTTTAATAATAAGAAGTGTTTCCAAAAATTTTGGGTGAATTACAACGTTGAGATTTCGGGACTTTTGACGGAGAATTGCTCCATTCTTCTTTCTATATTTCACAAAATTTGTAACACATACAATTCGCACAATGCAATTTCCTTTTGAAATTTCATTCCTCAAGCTTGCAAATTACCTCTAGTTTCAGATTGTGAAAACGTTCGAAAATAAATTTTAAACTGCTCTTTCCTTCCGAACAATATACGTTTCTATAAGCTTTCGTCTTGTATCCTAGAACAGTCGTTTTTCTCGTGATTTACATAGTTTTATCTTTCACTGTTGATCTATATAGAAATTAAATCATTCAGTAAACTTTCAGTAAGGTTTTGAATTTTTAAAACACACATTAGCTTATATTTAAATCATGTTATGAGACCGACTATAAAAATTAAGTAAGATTTTGTCTTATAATAAATAATTTATTTGAACGGGTATGACAGCTGTTTACTATAATCACTATTTTGCTAATTGATTTAGTAACTATTTGTCACAGCTTCGCACATAAGACCTTGTTTTTTAAAAAAAGCTGTAATATAATTCATTAACTTGTATGGGGTCTCAAAATTTATCGATAAATTCTGTTATTTATATTCTGCTGTTTTTTGTACTTGTATATAATCATTTTACTTTACATACTCTATATGTGATCGAGATATATCATGATGGGGTTAAATGTTATTATGGCATGATAGAATCTTGTTAATTATTTTCTTCGTTTATACAACCTTCCTGCATTTTGTATTGTTGATGGACGTAGTAGTAGGGGATGTGGTAAAGTGGGGTGCGGTCTGTTGTATTTACAGGGTGCCTGGTATTGTGGTCTATGGATTAATTGGTGATGCTTTTTCGGAGTTTGGACCTTTTTTTTGGTGTGATGGGTTTTCGCTGGGATTGTAGGTGTGGTTGTGTGGGTCGTTCACTTAGGGGGGATTGATTATACTTCGGTTATGGATGTGACGCGGAAGTTTTTCGGGTAGTGTGGGGCTGGTGGGGGGGGGGGGGGGGGGGGAGGGGTGGGGGGCCGGCGGAGGGGAGCGGGGGAAGGCGCCGAGGCTGTGCGTAGAAGCGGGGCCTAGGGAGACGGGGGGGGCGAAGAGGAGGGAGGAAGGGGGAGAGCTTGGGGGCGGAATGAGTGGCAAGGGCGCCAGGGCGGGGGGGCATGGGGGAAGGAAGCGGGCGTCGGAGGGAGCGGGGGGGAGGGGGCGGGGAGGCGCGGTGGCGGGCGGACGACAGGGACGGGTGGCGGAGAGATGGGACGAGGCGGAGAGGGCCAGCAGGCGCAGGGCAGGACAGCCATAGGAGGAAGTGAGGGGGAGGGGGGGGCGGGGTGAGGGGCGGGGGGCGGGGGGGAGGGCGGGGGGGCGTGGGCGGGTTGGAGAAGGGGGGAGTCACGTCGAGGAAGGGGCGCGGGGAGTGGCACAAGCGGGGGGGTGGGGTGCGGGGGGCCGGGGGCGGGGATAGGGACAGGAGGCGGTTGGGGATGGTGGAGGTCGGGGGCTGTTGGTAAGGGGGGTGGGGGGGCCAGAGGGGCGGACCAGCCGGCGGGGGGGGTGTGCGATGGTGGCGCAAGGGCGGGCGAGTGGCGCATGGGAGGGGAGGGTAGCACGGGAGAGGGGTGGGCCGGGTGTGGGAGGTCGGGGGGGGGTGCGGCGGCGGTGGTGACGGGGGAGTAGATAGCAGGATGTCGGGCGGGGGATTGGTGGGGTGGGCAGGAGGGGAGGGGGAGGGGGGGCGAGGGGCGCGAGGAGAGGGGCGGGGCGGGGTGGGTCGGGGCGGGCAGTGCCACCGAGGGAGGGGGGGGGGGCGGGAGCGCAGTTGGGGGGGAGAAAGGGGGATGGCGTGAGCGCGGGCGGTCGGGGGGAGGGAGGGGTGTGGGGAGCAGAGCGGACATGAGTGCCAATGGGGGGGACGGAGAGCAGGGGGGGGGGAGAAGGGTCCCTGGGGAGAGCGTGAGCGGTGGCGGGTGGGAGGCGGGGGGGAGGGCGGGGGAGGGCTGGGGGGCGTGGGCATGCGAGGGACGCTACGGTGAGGGCGGAGAGTGGGGCGAGGGCGGACGGGGAGCGCGGGAGTCCGTGGAGGCCGGGGCAGTCGGGCGGCAGGGGTGGAGGGGGAGGGGGCGGCCGGGAGGGATGTGGCGGGGGAGGGGGGAGAGGGGAGGTTGGGGTTCAGGGATCGGCATGGTGTGGGGGGAGGAGTGGGAGGGGGTGTGGAAGGTGAAGTGCAGTTTAGAATAGAGTGCGGACAGAGAGAGCGCGAAGCGAGAGGTGTGGGGGGGGGAGGGGTCACGCGAGGCGGCGGGATGAAGGGGGGTGGGCATGTAGAGCGGGTGGATAGGGTCGCGCGACCGGGCGTGGGTAGGGTTGGGCGGAGGGGTTGGAATGGGGGGTGGGGAGGCAGTAGAGGGGGGGGAAGGCCTAGCGAGGGCTGGGCCGCCGAGCAGACGTGCCCCGGTACGAAGCGGCGGTGGCGAGTGGGGAGGGGCGGAGCGTGCTAGGGGAGCATGTAAACAGTATAGGGCTGGGAGTGGCGGTGGCAGGGGGGGGGGGAGGGGTCGAGAGCAAACGGAGCGAGGCGTGAGCCGAGTTGGGCGATGTGGGAGGATGGGGGGGAGTGAATCCCTCGCGGGCCTGCAGGAGCGTGTGAGTGGCGGGTTGGGGGCAGGGGGTGTCCGGGACGATTGGGGGGGGATGTTGGGGGTCGGACGGTGAGAGGGCAGGGCGGGGGCAGGGGCTGTCGGTTCGGGGCTAGGGCGGAGCGGGGACGTCGGGGTCGAGTGGGGGGTGGGGAGCGCGAGTGGGTGGTGTTTGTTGTTTTCGAGGGAGGGTGGGGGCCGAGGGGCTGTGCGAGTGTCTCTGTCCGCGTGGTGAGTGGTGAGTACGCGGGGATCGGGAGGTGTTGCGCGCTGCGTGGCGGGAGGGAGGTGGCGTGGGAGTGGTCGGGAAGTGGGGTGGGGGTGGGGAGGGAGGGGGGGGGGCAGGGGGGGGGGATGCAAAGGGTGTGGGGGCGGGGGGTGGGCGGGGTGCGGGGGCGGAGATGAAGGGTCAAGGGCGCGGCGACCGGGGGGGTGTGCGGGGGGGGAGGGTGTCCGGCTGGACGCCGCGCGGCGCCCGCGACGGGGGGGGCGGAGGACGATGGGAGGGCGGTGTTGGGCAGCGGTAGGGGGGGGAACGGGCGGGCACGGCTCGTGGCGCCGGTCTGAGGGGGGAGGCGCAGGGCGGCGCGTTTGTGTGGGCGTGGGGGTGGGGCACACGGTGGGAGGGAGTTGAGAGGACTGAGGGGTGCGGCGTCGGTGGGGAGTTGGGACGGCGGAGGGCGCGGCGTTAACTGTGGGGGTGGCGGGGGCATGGGGCGTGGGGCCCGGGTGGGGGGAGCGGGCGGCGGCTGATCGTGTGGGGTAGGTACGTGGGTGGTGATGGAGTTGGGGGATCCCTCGGTGTCTTTGCGGGAGCGTGTGACGGAGGGGTCGGGCGGTTCGCGGCGAGGCGGGGGGGCAGAGGGAGGGTGGAGGGTCAGCGAAGGGAGCGCGGAGAGGGGGCGGCGGGGGGGGAGGGGAGGCTTGGGGCCGCGCGAGGCTGGGGGAGCGCGGGGGGGGGAGGGGGGGGGTTGGGGACGGGCGCTCGGAGGGGGGGAGGAGGGTATCAGGGGGGGAAGATCGACGGGTCGGGAGGCGGCACGGGTGAAGCTGCGGCGGGGCCGCGTAGGGCGGCGGGCTGTGGTGTGGCGCGCGCGGAAGAAGGAGAGAGGGGGAGGAGCGGAGCGGGGGGCGGGGCGGGGTATGGGTGGGCGCGGGGGGAGGACGTGGGGGGAGGGGGGGGCTGCAGACCGGCGGCGCCAAGGGGCGATTAGGTGTGGGGGGCACGGTGGGGGGTGAAGTGCGTTCGGCTGAGGGGGCAACTCGGCCTTGACCGCCGGGGGGGGGGGGAGGAGGGGAAGGTGAAGGGCGGGGGAGGGAGGGGGGAGGGGGAGGAGGAAGACGCGCGGGGGGCGGAGGTGGGGGAGGAGGAGGAGGGGCAGGGGGCGGTGGGGAGGCAGGCCGATGAGTTGCGGGGGGGGGGGGGGGGGGGACGTGGGGGCGGGTGGGGAGACGCGAGGGGGGGGTAGAGGGGAGGGCGGGGGGAGGGGCGGGGGCGGAGTCGTCCGGCCGGATGGGGGTAGGGGGCGGGGTGCGCGGGGGTGGCATCGCGGGGGGCATCCCGCGGGGTGCTGCCGGGCTGGCGGGGGGTTAGAGGGAGGCGGGTACGGTGGGCGGGCGCTGCTGCAGGGGCTTTTGATTTGTTTTTCGAGTTTTTCTTTCTTGTTTTTGGTGTGGTGGTTGATCGGGGTGTTGTTGTGCGTGTTCGGCATTTTGTGCTTGTTTGTCTGTCGCACGTGTTTCTTCTGATGCTTTGTGTTGTGCTAGTGTGGGTCTGATTGTGTCGTTGTGGGGGACTGTTGTGGGATTTACTGTTTTTTATTTTCTTTCTTCACTCTATCTTTTTGTGATTTATTTTTTCCGTTTTCTTTATCTTTTTTCCTTGTTTTTTTGTGCTTTTTTTTGTATTTTTTGTTGTTTTCTTTTCTCTTTCTTTCGTTTTTTTTTTTCATTTTATTTTCTTCTTTGCTTTTTCTATGTGCTTTCCTTTTGATTGCCGGTTCATTTCTTTGTGTTCTTTGTCTCTCCTTTTTTTGTTTGTTGCTTTTTTTTGTATTTTTCCCTATTGCTTATGTTTTGGTTTTCTTTTTTTTGCATTTTTTGTTTTTTTTCAGGTATGCTTTTGGGGTGTTCCTCGGGGGTTCTTCGGGGCATTTTATTTTTTTTGTAAGTTTTTTTTAGTATGTTTTTGCTTGTCTTCTTTTTTTTTTTTTCCATCTCTTTTCCTTTTTTTCTGTTTTTCCTTTTTTCTCTGTTTTTGTTTATTTGTTTTGTTTTTTTGTTACTCTATTTTTTTTTTCTTTTGTTTTTGGCTTTTATTTTTTAATTTTCTTTTTTTACTCTTTTCCTGCTTCTTTTTTTGTTTGTCTTTTTTTTTTTTTTTGTTTTTCTTCTTTGTTCATATTTTTTCATATATTCCATTTTTATTTTTTGTTTTTTTTTTCTTTTTATATTTTTTTTTCTTTTGGTTTTTTTTTTTATTTGTTTGTTATAGTCAAATTTTTTTTTGGTATCTTTTTTTGTGCTTTTCTTGTTGTTTCATTTTAATGCCATTTTTTTTTTTCTTTTTCTTTTTTGTTGATGCCACTTTTGTTGCTCGTTCTGTATTTTTGTATTTTTTTTGTTTCCTTCGTTTTTCTTTTTTTTTTTTTTTTTGTAATAATTCTGTTCTTATAAAAATCCTATATGTACAAGTTGGCGGTCAACTTATTTAATGGTTGGTTAAAAAAATTTAATAAGGTAAGATTAAATTAATTTTGAATATTTTAGTTCTAAACCTAACTTTCTCCACATTGACGACATCTTATGCGATTTGTTTATTACTTAATTTTTAAGTCTATTATTAACATTAAATATTTTTTTAATTAAATAGTGAAAATATACATAAATAATCATTCAAATTTATACTAGTTTTTGTGGTTTTTAAGTGAAGAAAGCTTACTGTTTTCTTTTTCTGATCTTGAAACAGGCAACTCCCCATTTAAATAGCATAGGCAGGGAATTATAAAAAGGGATCTGAAAAAAAGAACAAAAAACAATATTCCATTCAAACTTATTAGAACAATATCAAAATATTAATAAAAGATTGGAACCTCTTAAGGTTAAAGGTAAACAAGACACAATTAGATCTTCCTCCACAGAATTTTAATTACGTACTGAATAAATGTAAGTAATACAAAATCTATTACCACAGAATAACTAATATAACTATAAATCGTTTAAAGCGTTGTTCTTTTTAAAAATTTTCACAAAAAGAGGTTCCAGAATATTAAGGATAAGTAAAGTCAATTTTTATTTTATTTTTACGTTATAATTTTTACTATATTTATTTGGCTGGTTTATGTTTTTAATTCAATAGCGTTAGATAAATGTAAAAATTAATAACAATGTATTCAAAATATTACAAAGTTGTATTAACAAGTAAACAAACAATAATTCATTTATTGAGACCACTTTCAACATATAATTTTAATTGATAAAATTAATTCTGCCTTAAGTTGACTTCAACGTTGTTACAAAGAGTTTATCTTTTATTTTAAACACTTCTTTAGATTTCATTTTTATTTTTTTTATAATATAATACCTGATGAGGTCGACAATGTTGGATCAAAACGTTGTGCACGATTTATGGTACTTCCATGAGATGTGATAGAATTAATTCAAACTAAAATTGGCTGTTTTATTTATTTTATTTCTTGTGTTTTGTAGCCAAGCTAGAATTTTTATTGATATCACATTACGTGAGCATTCGTGGTTATCACATAATAATTATTTATTTTACTTTTCTGTTGGTTTTAGTAGCAAAAGCCTATTACATTTCAAAATATATAATATATTACATCACATTAGCCGTTAATGTTACAGGAAATTTACCTTTTAAGAACAACGCTGCTTTTTCGTTAACATTTTTCACTAAGAAAATTTAAGAGAATTGTTTCGTCGGTGAGAGTTGAGCCCAAGTCATGTGACTTTCTCCTAGTTCCCTTGAACCATACAACTGTTGTAACATTCAGATGGTTGACAGCTATATTTTGGACAGAGAATAGAGAGACCATCAAATCGTTTCCTTCCTATAAACTACACTATGTTGGAAAATAAATTTAGTATTTTAAGGTTACTTGTGATCAAGACCTTATAAAAAGAATAAGAAACCAAAGTACGCATTCAAATTGGAGAACTATTCTAAAACCGGATCCTTCGTTAAACATTTTGTAATGGGAAGGACTATTTTCAGGACTACCGCTGTGTTACTGGTTGCATTCAGGAAGGGACGCCCAATGTTTCTCATGACGAATGTACATTTCAGCCCTATAATGTCAAATACACTAGTCATAAATTTCTGGTTTTTATATCCTAAAAGGACGTTTTTATAACTAACAAAGCTATTTTATCGAGCAATGGCTTCATAATACTCGTAATCTCTCCGCTATTATCCGAGAGATGCCGATCGTAATCGAACCGAAAAGTGCGAAAATACTGCCAATATCAGTCTTAGCCCTAACTGGAAATGAGACGGTATGTTAAATTTTTTTTTATCTGAAGGGCAAAAGTATGAAACTGACAATATTCATTTCTATTTTCTATTTTGTTCCTGCGTAAATAGTTTTGTGATAAGTGGTTTACATAAGCCAAACGCCGCTGGATTTCACAGTAAAAAAATAGAGGTGTTAATTTTTCCCTTTAAATAGGTTTTTTCTTAATTGTAAATGTTCGGACACTGAAAAGCAGAAATAAGTGCTCCGGAACTCGAATTCTTTTTTAAAAAATCACATCGTTTATCCTAAACTCTAAAATTAGGTGAAACAGTAAATATGATATATATTAATAGCGTTTAATTTATTAATGTTGTTCATTTTCTGGTTCTCTAACGATTTCCGTGAAAATCTATTTTTTTGTCCCACAATATTCTACTATTATTCATATTTAAGTTCGTATAATCTAACTACAAAATTCTATTGCTGGTTTACATTTTTGGCATAAAATTATGCGGTCTTCACTTACTAAAACTCACTAAAGAAGGAATTTCCACACTCCCATGTGAAATAAATTATTCTGTTCTAGTGTTCCTTATGAGAAGGAACAGAAGGGCATGGTTGTCCTTGATTTTCATGTCCAGGAAAATATTACGGAGTAACTCGATCAACCGTTGCCTGCTAATAGCCAACCCGTAATACCCGAATTATTGAGAATTAGACATTTTAACATCGAATCAGTTTCGGATATGTAGTACGTAATTAATATCTTGATACATTATCAGGGTTCGCACAAAAATAGAAGCACTCGACAATCGTCTTGGCAATAGCATCGTAACGCGTACAAAAGGCTAGTTCTACATTTCTTTCTGATATAAAATGAATATTTTACCAATTTCCTCTTCTTCCTTGGCTCTGCGGCCCGTTCAAGCAGGGCCTTGGCCTACCAGGACTGTCAACTCACATGGCACATTCCGAATTTGGTCAGCGTATCGGTTATCCAGCTGTCTTAATCCCAGTCTCCGTGACCATGCCAGGATTCGAAACCGGGCCCTCTGTGTTGTGAGAGGCAGCGACGCTATCCACTACACCACAGGCGGTCGGCATTTTAAAAACTGATTAGCATTAACAATTATTTGATGGTGACGAGGAAGAAGGTACTACACTTATTTATTAGCAAGCAACGATCAATATGCCTCAAGGTTTCTCCGTGAAATTTTCCTGGATAGGAATGCTAATGTCACTTAAGCCCCACTGTCCTAATAATACTTTTAACTATGAAAGAAGCACTAGTCAAGAAACTTAATATACAGTCATTATTAAAGAATCGTTTACTAATGTTGCAGAGTAATTGGTTTCATATTTTTATAAAACCACAATGGCAGATGGTTTTATATTAAGGATAATAACTAATACCGCCGCCAACTTGCTACTAATGATATATTAGTTAACTGTGAGCTACTGCATACTTTAATACAAATGTATTAATTTTGACGAAAATAATGAACGGGACTTAAATCTTGAGAGAAATTCCTTTTCTTCAAAAGTATAACCCTGTTGTCTCACATACACGACACTCCTGCTGATGAAAAACCAATTTTGAATCAGGCTCATTCGGGCGTGAATGAAACTTAGCACGAAAAATGATAGTCATTGGCTTCTTGACGTTATCCACCTCTCCGCCCGTCCGTACTGTATAAATTGAATAAATACCATAAAAACTCCTATGTGAATAAAGGGATTGATATTATCATGTGCAATTGCAAATATAAAATACAATGGTGTCACACAGTTCTCTTTTAACAAGTCACGCTTAATACATGGCCAATGGCGCTTTTACTTTTCAACAACAAAATAAAAATTCGTTTACATAATTACTCTTTTTATGTGATCGTCATGGGCATTACACGACGATTGAGAGAGAAGCAGTTAAAAAGACTGATCATGAAAAGAATTTTATATATAAAAATTATCTTTAACGAGTCACTGTATTAGGAGACCCACTTGTCTTTGATTTTCTGATATGGCTATGATTTTTATCCCCAGACAAGCATTTATTCAGGAATAAATTTATCGTTTGGTCGTATATAACGTGATGAACGACCATAGAACTAGTTTTGTCTCATTATATCGTAGATAAAGGCAGGTTTGTCGTCCTTGAATCAGACAGACCCTGACCAGTGCTAAACATCACTAACGTCATGTCACAGGCTATTCTTCACACAACGGTGTAGTCCAGAGAAGTTGAATTAGAGATATCTTCACAGCAGTTTATACAGGATTTTTAAATTTAAAATATAATGTCGCTTCGATATTTTAATCATTAGCGACAAGCACATAAATTTTAAATAATTTTAGCTAAATACATTTACAAATTACAAAAGTTTAAACAAGTTTGTTTCCTCGAGAATTTCCTTCCGGATTAGTGTAGAACTCCTCCGCGGTAAAATTTGGTGCAACTCGTTCAGAATTACTTTCTTGTATTGCTTTTAATTTAGGAAGCTTAGGTTCACTCATTAAAGGCAGATTTTTTTTGTAAGAAACTATTTATATTCCAATGAAGAATAAGTATGCTAATACGGGTGTTATGAGGAGTATTCATATTCTGATAAATCTTTATAAATTAGCTTTTTAATAGTTTTTTAACTCTAGTCATTTTGACTCTGGCTACTTTGTCTTTGTTTATTGGATACAGTTCTTCTAAAATTTCTATCAGTTTATCTGCTGATATGGCGTAGTCTTGGATGATACTTTTTTTTGTTTTTTGTTGCAAAGATATTGAGAAGAAGATCCTTGGTTTGGTGGAAATTTAGAAAGGATTTTGGTACACTTCCTTCAAAGTTATCCAGAATAACATTAATCTTCCCAAAGAAAACTCCATAATCACCAAATCCATAACCTCCCTAATTAAAAGCGCCCTCAACCACGCAAGCCAGTAATTCCATGACAATCCTGCCTTTCTGTCGGCTCATCCTTCCCCCTGAAAATTCAGACACATCCTAACCCACCTTAACATCATGCCCGCAGACCACATCCTAATATATTCTCCAATAATCAGTGCACGCCTGTCAACCCTCACCAACCCCCATAATATGTCTCTCAGATACACACGAAAAAAACCTAACCCCTCTGCTAAAGTAGGCTAATCAATGGACTAGCTTACCTTCATGTTTACATGTTAATTATATACATTATTATAATCTTGTATATACTGGAACAATTATTGTACTAACTAATAATCTTATGATAAAAGTTTTTATATGAAATAAACAAAAAATAGTAAAGTGACCTTCCATTTTTCATACAAAACATTTTTCAGTTTATCGAGCTAAATATATTCCAAAGTTGGTGTCTTAATAGTTAATAAACACCCTGGTAGTTTATATAGAAGCTCTGGATCTAAGTAAAATGCTCGACAAAAAGGTAAAATATGAGCGAATTTCTGGAAAAAGGTGTTCGCCTTTAATTGCGTTATTTTACATTGAACATTATTTGGTAATTACTGAGTTGATTTATAATCTCTTGCTTTGTAATGATAGGATGCACATTTGATACTATTATTCTCATCATCTTTGGCCTAATATTTACTTTTTGGTTGGTGATAACTAAATACTTATGCTTATTTGTCATTTATAATACATATTATATTATTTGATATTCTTGAGTCGTATTTAATCCTTGTTACACATATAATATTTGATAAGTAGTAAAAGTCTCTTTAATTTATGAATTCCCTCATATTATGGAAAATTTTACCTACTGGTTATTAATACAATTTTCAATTATTCAACAGGACTCTCTCTAATGGTCAAGATTTTTCTTCTTAAACTAAAAATGTTTACTCAAATACATATAATTTCCTAATATGTTAGTTTCAAGTAAGAAAGCACAAGCCTATTCTTAAATGTAATAATTAGTATCCATAGAATATAGTAAACAAGATTCCAAGTTTCGTGTTAGATATTGTTCGTCTTAAAACTGAATTTTAATTTTTTTTTCATTTAAAATATTTATATATTTGCCATACTGTTTTTTTGTTTCATTTTATTATTAATTATAACAGTGGCATTATCATTTGTATTTCACATGATCTCAATAAGCAGCCATAAGGTTAAGTTTTATTCTACCCGATTATTAATATTCTCTTGAGTTGCATGCAATATGAATTTCAAAATATTCTTCCTGTTTCAGAATCTTCCTCTGAGTAAAGATGAGCGTTGTGTGGCAGGCATTACTAAGGTAAGCACTGCAAGATTTAATCGTTTTAATGAGAACCTTTTGTATGGTTTGACGTTCATCTACTGTCTTAAAATGTATAGCAATTAAAGCTTTAAAATGTATATAATTCTTTTTTCTTTTCTCAATTAATTTATACCTCCTTATAGTAATTACGACGAACGTTGTTTTGGAGCTCGACAGATATCCACCGATTCCCCTTGAGGCGCCTCACCTCTTCGTAACCCGTTGACAAATTTTATCAACCTTATTGGCAAGGCGCTCGATTAACGGGGCGATCTACGTCAACGTTGCTCACTCACATATCTGGCAATTAAAGACGCCACAGCGTAGTATCTCATGTCATTAATCAGTTTGCGTCACCGTGGCTTCGCTCTAACATAATCATAAGATAATTTTTTCTACTTATTTGAAACATGTCTAAAGATATATCTATGAGGAATTTTTTTAAATTTTGGTCACAGGTTTTTGTATATTTCAAAGTCAAATTAAAGTATGATAGAAAACGGGGCATGTGGTTGGTTACGTTAAATGAAAAAATGTAATAACTTAAATAAAACCAATTTAAAACATCCCCAAAGAGAGTTTCGACATTAGGTCATAATCATTCAGTACACAAGTAATTAATATATTGAAATGTATATAAGGGTTTTACTTGTTAAAATAAAGAATTAATATTGTGATGGATTATAGCACTATAAATTGAATTTGTGAACAGGAGAAAGCTGAGCCTGAACGAGGTAACTGGGCGTGCAAAGCTGAGTTCATCCTCTCTTGCATGGGATATGCCATCGGCATCGGAAACGTGTGGAGGTTCCCATACCTATGCTACAGAAACGGAGGAGGTGTGTATTAGGTCTTGAGAAATTATAGCATTAAGATTTGGAATACTGTACATTTGAAATACAAATGGAATACATACGTTTTCAGATGAATAATGAGAAAGAAAAAATGTTTAACAGTATTGGTGACGTGAGTAGATCACGTGGAACATTCTGATGATGTCCCAGATTCATACTCATTCATTCACATAGTTACTCTTTACAATCTCAAATCTGAATAATTTTACACTTTATCGCTTATACGCTTTTCTGGACTAAACCAATCGAATTCAACGAAGAAAACTTTCATTATAAAATTATGCTTAAGGATGATCTGTAGTTATTGAAATAAATCAAATACGTTGAAATAGTTGTGTATGTTTGAAGCAAATTGAGTTAAAATTAGACCTGTAAAAGAATGTTTCTTTTCAGGGGCGTTTCTGGTGCCTTACCTTCTCATGCTGTTGCTATGTGGGATTCCACTTTTTTTCATGGAAACAGCGATTGGCCAATTCTCCAGCACTGGATGTATCACAATGTTTCGCATATGTCCACTTCTGAAAGGTAACATGTTTTACTTGTTTCACATTGATGTAGTTTATACAATTACAGTCGCTAGAGAATTTTAAGCCATAGGAGAACCAATCAAACTGGTTTCCGGCCTTATTCTTCAATAGCTATTACTTAACAGAAAGTTATTTCATTACATGGGATTCTGTTCTTCTAAATTATCTCCTCCCGCTGTTGAATAGTATTTAGGAATTCCTTCTTTAGTAGAGCAATTTCTTTTATCCCTTTAACTGATTTCATAGTTTATTGACGATTTGAAGTCTGTCTCCCTTCACAGGTACCAAAGGCGTTTAAAACTTTGTAGATTGGCAATAGAGGTCATGTGAATACTTGCTTGTCCTCTTTGCATATTTATTTCTCTTTCCAGCTGCCAGTAATCCTTAAAAATGTTGAGAAAAATTCGTGTTTATTCGTCGCACGCGCCCCGTTTCATCATGAGATAGTGACTGCTCTTACCAATGAAGAAGATATTTGTTTAAAGTTTGATGAAAATTTTGAAGATCCTGAAGAGTCGTCCAGTGAAGACCAGAGAAGTGGTGATCCATTCGTCGAGGAGGAGAGCGGAAAAAATTTAAAGTTACCGTCATAGAACTTTAACTATACCAGCAAAAATAAATATAGTAAAAAAATTGCGACTGACAGAAGCTATATTCCAAATTATCTGAGTAGTTAAATATTACCCTTACCGCATATTTGTGAGGTGTCGTATGAAAATTGTCAATAGTGCATGGCATAGATTAGAAATTAGTGACACATACGTAACTTTTATAAAATCAGTTCCATAATATGCAATCTACGACGTTCGATATCTTTACTTAATACTATCTCATACTTTATGACTATCCATAATTACATTCACGGATTTAATTTTATTACCTAATAATAATATGTCCGACCTCCTGTCGACTAGTGGGTAACGTCGTTGCCTCACAACACACAGGTCCCGAGTTCGAATCCTGGATTGGGCTTCGGTGATTGTGTCGTCATCATCACGGATTAAGACTGCTGAACACGCTGAATACGCTGACCACGTATCACTCCAAATTCGAATGTGTCATGAAAAATGACAGTCCGCAGTCGACACGGTAGGCCAAGGCCTTGAATGGGCTGCAAAGCCAAGGTAGAATAAGAATAACATGCCTCGTAAAAATAAAAGTACTGACCTACTTTTGACAAAATTTCGTAACAACTTAGGATGACTGCAAACTTTTTACAGCCGTGATTTCTGTAAAAGCAAAAAATTCCTTATCCAATTTCTTAAATTAAGAATAAGATTGCTCTCCATTTTTTTCGGGATAGATGACAGTTTACTCCTGCTAAAAACCCTGCGTGTTGCGGAAATTTCTGTTAAAGTTTTAATTAAAGAACTGAAGAGGTCCCGAAAGTTGAGGACTAAACGTCTTATTTTGAATAAAAATCATTCAATTTCTAACTTTTGGCCGTTTGTTGTATTTATTTATAATATTAAGTTAAATTAATTATTTTATTGATAAATAAAAATTGAATCTGAACTCATTAAGCATTTAAAGAGTTTAGTATTGAAAAATTCATAAAAGGCATCCGTACAATACAAATTATTCTTTTAAGTATGTTGGGGCATATGCAAAAGGCTGGTTAACCCAAAAATGGAACATTCTAACAAACAAAATCTTTACTAATAAATTATTTTCAGCGAAATAATAAAGAAAGTGTGTGGCAGAATGCTACATTTCTTCACTTGGATTTATAAATTAGTGGAGGAACGTTTACCTGCTTCTCGACACACCTGAATCCAAAAATTTTCACATAGTCTTTAGAAACGTATGGGAATAGGTAGTATAGGAAGCATGGAGTTTGTAATTCCTTTATTCCATCTAGAGACAAATAAAAATTAACCAATAAGCATGTTGCGTGAAGTGTACGTTTCTGATAATAATAATAATCTGTGAAAGAATAAAAGTATTGTCAGAAGTGGGATTCGAACCCACGCCCACAGAAGTGGACTGCGACCTGAACGCAGCGCCTTAGACCACTCGGCCATCCTGACCTCTTCATTTACATGCCTTACAAAATTATATGAGTAACTCTAATGGTTATTACCCTTTTTATTTGGTAGTAGAATGTGAGAGAATTGATGATTGAAACACTGAAGATGGTTATATGTTCTCAATCACTGAAGTGTGTTCTATGTTCTCAAATTCGTATTTTATGAATATTTATTTTTTATCTCAGTTAATTTCAAAGTCTGTCTATTCATTTCAGGTGGTTTCTATCGTCCAGCACATTATTCACAAAATGGAGACCATTTTTACGTTGATCGTGAGAGTTGTTCTCAATTCAGTCGAACTCTGGCCCAGTTCCAATACGCGTGGCCTCGTTGGGTCTCTAAATGATACTACTGGAAGTCTGAGCAAAGATCGCAAACAGCTGTTCCCAAATTATGTCGCTTCGATCAAAATTGCCCGATTACCAGCATTCGCATCATTTAACGTATATTGTATCACTTTCTTCCACCATTGTCAATACAACATAAAACCACGTGGTAACCTTGATTTAAACAGGTCATTGTGTTTATAGTGATCTTATAATAATAATTATTTACCAACCTGGATCTGTATTCATCAGCTATTGCACTCGTTGCTTTTATTCCAGTTCGTTGGGCGATATTTTTGGATATAATTAATTACTATATCTGTGGTCAGCAAGGGCATATTTATTTAAAATCTAACGTTTCAGGGTCAAGGGTAAACCAGGAGCGTTCACTCAACGCCCCTGTGGCCTAATGGATAAGGCATCGGTCTCCTAAACCGGGGATTGTGGGTTCGAGTCCCACCAGGGGTACAATATTTTTCATATATGCATCTGTGTTTTTTTTTAATTTCGTTATAGTCGTATCAACAAAGTAGACATTAGCGACTTGTATGAAATTACAACAACCAGAACTTTTTGATTTTTAAAATTAACACTTTTATACATTTTAACTTGTTTTCAATGTAAAATTTAAATATACATAATGATGTATAATAGTTTACGATTTATGGTACAATTCAGTTTTTATTAAGAATTTTATTAAATATTCTTGAATATTTTCCCTTCTGCAAACTCGTTGAAATTATTTTCTTTTAAAGTTTCGTTCCTCTCATCATCAAATTTCGGACAGTTCTTTAGCAGGTATTTAACTGAAATCTGGGGTCTTTTGTTATCAATGTAAAGATGAGTAATATTTGTATGTCCAGTTCTTATTCTCGATAAGTTTATTAGTATCTGTGTTAGATTAGGTTTTACTAACATTTCACGATCACTAGTTTTGTGCCCTATTAAATGTCTCAAGAACTTCTTATACTCAAAAATCAATTTTCAGACGTTAAGTAAATAAAATAAAGAAGTTAATTTAATTGATATTTAGTCATTATAAATACAACGTTTCATCCATCTTTGTGGACTTCTTTACGTAATGTTTAATGGATAAACTAATTACACTTTGTGCTTTGGTGTCACGGTCTGCCTCCAGCGACGGATACTAAAATAAAAATTACAATATAATTAGTTTACTCAGTTAAAAATTTACCCTAAGAAGGCCACAAAAATGGACGAAACGTTGTATGTATAATAACTAAATGTTAATTATGTTTATTTGCTGATATATTACACTGTATTTTTATTTATATATCATATTATACTATAATAGTCTTTAAGTTATAAGGCCAAAGATAGACAAAAAATTAGTGAAACTTAAACTATAATTCAAAAACAACTACATGTTTCGGTCCTGATCTGGACCCTTCTTCAGCTTGAACCTATTTTTTATCCATGCTTAATACTTTTCAGGAGCCGGATTTGCCATTGTTGTGGTGAACTTTATGTGCACAAGCTATTATAACGTTATCATTTCGTATCCCCTCAACTTTCTTGCCATGGTAATGCGAGAAGAGTTACCTTGGCAAAACTGTGGTCATTCTTGGAACACGGACAAATGTCAGCCGGTAAATATTGCTTTGATTAAAATCTTTGATATTATAAACAATATACCTCTCTATACAGATCATACAAACTTTTGCAACTGAAGACTGTTCCAAAATGACAATTTTTTTCGCTTATATATTTCTAGCTCATCTGCCTGGTAAAATGACATTCTATCTGCACAATGTTATTGATGTTAAAATTGATTAACTTACAGTGGTAATTTTAGTATACTTTCAAACTATGGGTGGAAAGTGATTCAGAAACTCTCTCAAAGGATTCAAAAAGGAAATATTTATTTCGAATTATTTTGCTTATAATTTATAACACACGTTCCAATAAGTACGACATTATACCGTCAAAACCAGTTAAATACTGAGTTAATTCAGATAAATGTTCAGAACAAAAAGTATACAGTCTTTTTATTTTACATTATATTCTCTTTACAGTTACAAGGTGGACATTTTGTTCACTATAACCTTTTCTGAAGTAGCCACCTCTGAATTTACTCTTTCACACACAAAGAAATAGGAGGAGAAAACAAATTTTATATCTGAGAAACTTAAATCATCTGAGAAGATGGAGAAGATGTTGGGGGGTCGGCTTCACTTATGAAAACTAACAACACATCGAATAATACATTAAATTTAGCAACGATATTACTATCACTAAATATTGTTTAGTATGTTTGAATCATGATTATTCGCGTTCACAAACCAACCAACCATAATAATCATAGTCTATGATAATTAGAATTCAAGAAAGTGCACTACTGTGACGCTTTACCGGCTTTATACAAATATTTTTTTCATAAAATAATAGCCAGAAGTTGTGCAGCTATAAAATGATTCTTATCAAGATACTATCAATGAAAATTGTTTTTGTTCTCACAGTTTTTTATATCAACATATACGTAATTATTTTTATAAAATGAATAAGAAATTAAAAACTACCTTGAAGTAATACAACTTTCTTTTACAGCTTGGGAATCATAATCTTCGTGCCCTTAACATAACTGAGAAAACACGAACACCAGCCGATGAATTCTTCCAGTAAGTAAATTCTTCGTTTTTTGAAGGAGCAATAAGAAAGGTAACCCTTGGCAACACAGTTTATCTCAATACATCTCAATGCATGTAATATCTACGATTCCTTCTCGAGTTGCTTTCCCACATTCAGTCATTGCCGAATTCTACAGGTGGAGTTCGGGACTCTAAACTACGTCCGTAGATTAGTTGCTCGACCTCTCCTGTGCCATCTAAAGCAAGCATAGTTCTGTATACCCGTACTTAGTATTCATTAATAAAATAAAATATATTATCAAAACTCTAAATATCGCGTTCCAGTACAATCCAAATCTCCTTTATTCAGAGATTCTAATACATAAATTTTAATTCAAGAATATTTTTCAAAATAAAATTCATTATTTAATTAGGCCATTCTTTAACAGAATTCATACAATACTTATTTTATCCTGCAAGTCACGTTTAATTCATATCTTCCAATTGATGTAAGAAATCTTGTGTAACATGAGCAAGAGAGGTAAATTGGTGATAAATGTAACATCTAATTCTACTTTAATTTATTTAATATTTGACCGAAATTATTCATGATGCACAACTTGTCCTAGAAAAATGAAATAATCAATAACAACATCACTTACTGATTTGCTTATATCTGCTGTAAGTAATTTTTCCTGTAAGTGTTTGGTGCACCGTCAGTTGGTTAGTATTTAAAATATAGGAAATATAAAATATCGGTGATCAATGCGTTCCTTTTTTCTTCAGGTTAAGTGTGCTTTTTTTAGGGTTAACAGGCTACATGGCGGTGAGGCTTAGAAAGAAAGTGTAACGATAAATATACTGATTACGATACTTTAAAAGCAATTCTTCTGAATTACGTATTCAAAGCTTGACTCCGACCATAATTTGTATTCATGCCTGTAATCTTTACTCGCCAAATTGCTGTGTATAATGCAGAAAGTTACAAGGAAGGAGCGGTACATTTCTGCGCATCCCACCAAGTGAACTGTGGTAATGTGATTACAGCAATGGCATCCTTCAGATCTCGGAAGGTATCGGACAACCAGGAGGCATTGTGTGGTCACTGCTGCTGTGTAACGCCATTTCCTGGGTGGCAGTCTTCCTGTGCATCATGAACGGTGTCCGATCAGTGGGAAAAGTGGTCTACTTCACAGCAACCTTTCCCTTCGTCATCCTGTTTGTGTTGTTCGTCAGAGGAGTGACTCTGCCTGGAGCAGCCGACGGAATACGCTTCTACATCTATCCTCAATGGGACCAACTAACCAATCTCAAGGCAAGACATATATACTTTTCTCTTGAGAATAAATTTATGGATACTCGTGATTCCCAAATTTATGCTCATATCGGGGGCAACAACAGAATAAATAAACAGTACTCAATTGAATAACAATATGAAAGTATGGGGGAGAGAGAAAAAAAAATTAAGAGGCTTAGTATCCGGGATTTTTTGGGGGGGTTAACAGGCTACATGAGGGTGATCCTGAAACAGGCAACTCCCCTTTAATAACAAAGGAAGGGAATTGAAAAGGGGGGATGCGGAATTTAACAATAAATTTCACTGTAAAAATGAATAAAACACCTGTGACTTTTCACAAAATCCGTCCTATTTACTAAGTATTATGTTAATGTTAACTCTTAACTTGCAACTCATCAATGTTCTAAAAATATTGTTAGCAATAATTTGTAATTGTTGTGGAAATTAAATTTAAAAAAAACATTTATTTACTTTGAATAATGTTCTTACTTGTTTCAGTAGCTTTACGAGTAACCGCTTAGTTATTCCCTTTGCTAACTTATACAAATAAGTAGACAAACATTTTCCCTCTAGTCAATTTTGCTACTGCGCAATTTGAGAAAACCTAGAAGTGGAATTCGAAAAACGCTCCTCCCACCTCACCGCTTCCATCAGACAAATACGTGAATGGGAAAAGCGATGGTCCAACTATAAACATCTCCTACAATACTAGACACATAGACACGCAGGCTGTTATCAGCCTAAAATTGCTGGTTGTGGCTATTGAACATCCTCTCCCGTAAAAATGTAGCCCCGTCTGAAAACAAAATCAAGCTTTCGAATTTGAGGCGTCCACCTGTAGATCAAAATTACTCTTCCCTAATATGATTTGGTTATCAGAAATAAATTTTCTCCTCTGATTATTTTAATATCACACATTTTTGTATCAATTAAAAGCGTTGCAACATATTTTAGGGATTTGTGCAGAATTATTGCTTTTATCGTCCAAAACCGATTACCGAGCTCCTACAAAGCTTAAAAATATTCCAATAACATGTTAGAACGCTCAGGCTCATTCTCATTGTCTGAATCCTATTGTTTCAGGTCTGGGCTGATGCGGCCATTCAGATATTTTACTCCCTTGGACCAGGTTGGGGAGGTATTGTCAACATGGCAAGCTACAATAACTTTCGGAACAACAGCAAATGGTAACTATATGCAAATTTAATATCTGAAAAATGAGGATTATATTACTCGAAAACTTAATATTTCCATAACTTAATGACCATCGATGTAATTCTCAGTAAAATTATTTTGGATGCAAAATTATGAGTTATGGTCTTAAGCATTCAGAATGTTGTCAATTATGATGGTGAGAAACGAGACGATTCACGGCAGACGTTAAAGCTATATAACAGGAACATATTCATTTATATCATGAAATATTTGTTAATGATATTTGTGATGATGAAGGCCTAATATTTAAGGTTATAAATTTCAATATTTAATTAAAAAATCTGAAATTTGAATAAAATAATTTAATGACTGTACAAATAAATTTACGACGAAAATCACAGATAAGGTTTTATTTAATTAAACCGACGTTTCGTCAACATATTTGGTTGAAACTGCCGTTGTAGGCAGTCCAGTTTAGATTTTTATATATTTTGACTTCTATATGTACATAAAGATGTCAAAAAGTAAATTATTATAAATATGTCAGTTGGAGTTACTAATAACGCTGAAGCAGACAATTAAATTATAATTAATTAAATTAACAACACGTTTCTGTCCGGGAAAATTCAAATTAGTTTCCAATATGCTTCGCAATAAACATAATA
This sequence comes from Eucriotettix oculatus, assembly GCA_034510155.1. Taxonomy (NCBI): domain Eukaryota; kingdom Metazoa; phylum Arthropoda; class Insecta; order Orthoptera; family Tetrigidae; genus Eucriotettix; species Eucriotettix oculatus. The sequence goes on from CM067381.1 coordinate 51,686,973, forward strand.
TTAATTTTCTTAATGTCAAAACTGAATTTAATTTTTTGATTATCTTTTCATCCATGATAATCTTCAAACTTCTGTGCTATTTTTCTTTGTTGTTTCACCTTTTATAATTTTTGACCATTCTCTTCTTTCTTTGTAATACCTCTTAATTTCTTTGTTGTTAGCCTCGTAAGGGTTTATATCTGGACGGAAACATGTCGTTAATGAAATTAATTTATTATAAATTTTTACTGTCTATTTTGACCTTATTAATAACACAATTTGAACTATACAATCGTAAATCATTATGATTATAAAGATTAGTTTAAATTTATAGTATATGGTATAAATTCATATTTAAGGAAACTCAAGTTTCTGTGGTCAATAATTAATACAAATGTTTTAATTTTCTTTACGTTTCTCAGTCGAATAACGTCACTCACCATCTATCATCATCCAAATGCTCATACAATCTACAGTCTCTTAACATCCAACTTCTTAATGCTGTAATCAATTCGCGGCTGTTTTTAATGATGTTTCATCACTCCATCTTTTGATTTCCTTTGTGGCGGAGACGAAGTCCTCTCCAATCAAATCATTTGCCTTTATAATTTAGGAGTAACCATTCACCCCACTTTCCACCGATGTTTTGGATAAAACGCCATGTCTCGAAGCCAGGTGTCCCCGAGTCTCAATGATTTGAGAAAACGCAGACCGACGCCAAACTGTCTAGGTTTTATTACCGTGTCTGCAATCTTCTTCGATTTCTCTGCCTTTGATTTTGTACCGCCAAATTCCGTATTTCGTCGTGTTTTTACCATTATAATGACAATTTGTTACAGGGACGCTGTCTTGGTGCCAGTTCTCAATTGTGGAACGAGTATTTTCGCAGGATTTGTAGTCTTCTCCGTCCTCGGCTACATGTCTCACCAGACCGGTCTACCCGTGTCCTCAGTCGCTACAGGAGGTAATCCCCTTAACAAAACCGCCCAGATACCAATAATTCATTATCAATCCACATTTATTCCTATAAATTATTTAACCAATTTATTTATATCGTATATTCCTATGCTTCAACTATATATATGTAAAGTCATATTTTCAGTTTAGGTCCAGGACTGGCCTTTATAACTTATCCGGAAGCCATATCTATGCTGCCTTTACCACATCTCTGGGCCATCCTCTTCTTTGTGATGCTGTACTTACTTGGAATGGACAGCTGCGTATGTATAGCCACTATTATAGTATCTCTGTTAAATTCCACCTGGAAAATAAAATATTTCTCGCTTTCCCTTTCCAGTTCGTGCAAATAGAAGCGATTATTTCTAGTGTCTCTGACGAATATACTGTACTCAGGAGGAGGAAGAAATTGGTGACGTTTATTTCGTGCTTCATTATGTTTCTTGTATCCATTTCGTGTATTACAAATGTAAGTTAAATTTTTTTTTTGAAGTTTTATCCGACCAATGACAAATATTTTATACCTCTATCCAGTTTTGCCTCATTTTTCCTAAAGTAACCATTTTCATCACAATAAATAGGAATTTTGTTAAATGAAAAATTTTTCATATATGAAAATAAAAAAATGATAAAATCCAAACACTCACCTCTTTTCCTCTATTTAAACCGTTATATTAAATGTTACAATAAAAAGTAATGTTTGTTTAAGGGAAAAATATTAATTTTATTTCAGTTGCCTTTAATGATTTTTTGTATTCTGGTATAATTATTTCGCTCTGAATTTAGAAAGAATGAGTCACAACTTGGAGAAGTAACAAAAATGTACTGAAACTTGGCATAAGTCAATAAAGAACCAATGAAAGTCCTCAATGTACCAATAGCAGCGCTATACTCATCTGCAAACTTTAACAGACAAATTGATAAACATATAACTATTTATTCATTTACCTATTGAAATATCCAATATTTAAGTAAATTACAATACTTCGTGAAACATATTCAAATATTAATACCACCTCAAGGTGGTCTGATTACATTCAAAAGACACGTGACTACTCGTCATACGCATTTGCATTCAAATTTTAATACATTATTCCGTAAAAAATTAATTTTCATCCCTCATAAAACACATAATTATTGCTAATTTAACAACATTGCATTTATGACTAAATAAAATATAAATCACCATTATCATTTCAATTATTACATTATATACATTACCATATATCGATATTACAGTATATCTGAATGTTGAGCTTCGTATTTTTATTTAATATCATTCAAACATTTCCATAGTGTACCCCAATATTCTGTTATTGGAACAATGAATATTTTTATTGGTTTTTTATTAACTTACTTTAAAAGTAATAAAATATTCGTAAGTATTTTAAACTGATTTTTCTTTAATAAATCTCTCTGATTGGTTGGATAATACTTCTTTTCATTTAATAGTGACATGAAAACAAAAAAATATCAAATTTCTACGTTTTAAAGAAATAAATATTTTATTTACATGCTAATGCAATTTTGTGTTCCAGGGAGGAATGTACGTCTTACAACTTTTGGATTGGTATTCAGCATCTATATCAGTTATTATAATATGTGCAGTGGAAGTGATCATTGTAGGATGGATTTATGGTAAAATATTAATTCAATATTCACAGAAATAATAAACACATTTTTAAATATGCCATTTACATTTGCAGAATCATAAAGTTTCTATAAAATGCAGCCTCACAATCTACTAAACTTAAAAGGTTTACTTGACGTATACCAAAAGTTTCCCTGTTTCTAAAACTATTATCCAAACAGTGATACAATAATATTTTTCATTGAAAGCATGTAACAGTTTTGGGGAGCTTAATCATTAATTTTCAGTTTAACATGTAAGGTAGATTGGAGTACAACGAGAAGTAATGTTTGGAAACCTGTCAGGGATTCTGCACCCCTGCTAACAGTTCATACCTCAAAATGATATTGAACATGCATAAACCTTGGTCTGTTTTTACAGGTTGCGAAAATTTTTGCGAAGACTTAGAATTCATGATGGGCGAAAAAGTTCACCTTTGGTGGAGGTTATGTTGGAAGTACATAACACCTGTTATACTATTGGTAACTATTCGAGTCAATTTTCAACGTATTGGATGAGCTCCGATTTTCGAATGTTTAATCTAAAATATTTTACAGTTTATATTTGGAACAACAATACTTTTTAACACGCCAATTACGTACAATGGCTTGAAGTATCCAGAATGGGCCATAGGTATCGGTTGGCTAACTGCTATATGCTCAATGATCTTGATTCCAATATATGCCATTTACAAAATTACATGGGGATGCTCTGGAGGCTTTGCCACGGTAAATATTATGTTTTATTTATTTTTCTCTTTTTTTTCAAAGATTATTAGATTTACAATACAAAAAGCATGTTCTGTGAACATATACTGTATGTCAGTAGTCAAGCTAGCGGCTGCGACAGCTGCGAATCAGGTAGTGCCAACATAAAACGCGGTTTCCATCCTTGGCCTCCTTCTTCTGTTATTACCCGACACACTTCACTATAATTCTAATTTTACAAATTCCTCGCGTCTCAAAACGTCTCTTGGTCAAAGTATCATTCTCTCTTCCCCTATTCTGCGTAGAACTTCCTGGTTAGTTATCCTATCCACCCATCTGTTTTTCATCATTCTCCTATAGCACCATATTTCGAAAGTTTCTATCCTTTCCATTCTGCAACTCCTATCATCCACGTTTCGCACCCATGTAACGCCACACTCCATACCAACATTTTTAGCAATGACTTCCAAATGCTCACACTTATATTAGTAGTAAGTAAAATCCTCTAATTTGCGAAAGCCTTCCTTGCCTGTGCTATCCTACTCTTTATGTCTACTATACTTCTAGCATCCCTAGCAGAATTCCTTAACTTCCTTCAAAAAATCCCTTCCCAATCTAACACACTTTGCCATTCCACTGTTTCCCATACTACACTTCATTACCTTGGTTTTCCCTCTATTAATCTTAATGTTGTACTCTACCTCCAGGGTCACATTTATGCCACTTGTTATGTTTTTTCAAGTTTTATTCTGGCTCCCCTAACACCACAATATCACCAGAAAAATTTTAATTTTTATTTATTTATTCCCCTTTAAGTTTTATTCCCTTTCCATTATTATTTTTAACTTTCTTCATCGCCAGTTAAAGAGCGTGAGTGACAGATTGCATCCTTTACTTACACCTTTCTTGATTTCTGCTTTCTTTTCTTACCGTTCAATTCTAATCATTAATCCTGTCACCTATAAAATCCTTAATTGTTTGTTCCAGTTAACATTATCAGAGGCTTTTTTTAAAAAATATACAAATGCAATGAACGTAGGCCTGTTTTTTTATCCTGTCTTCTAAGATTAGACGCAGAGTGAGTATTGTTTCTCTTGTCCTGAAACCAACGTGATCTTCTCCTAACTCACATTCTATTTGACGTTCCATCCGCCTATATACTATTTTCGTTAATATTTTACACGCATGAGATTCTAAACTACAACACCTTACTGTCATTACTCACTTTTTTCCTCAGCTAGGATCCTATTTATACATAAATAGTAATGTATTTTATTATAATCTTTCGGTATAAATAGTTATAAAATATTTTGCGTCAATTATAGTGTCATCTACTTTATAGCACAGGCAGTTGACATTCGTCATTCTTTATTATGCACAAGGAAAAAAATTCCTATTAAAATCAACGAAGTATTTTCTGTATAATCATTCCTTATCCTGCTGAAATTTGTTTTAATAATGACTACAGCTTTCACTGTTCTGTTCCTAAAGCCTTTGGGCGTCATGTGGATGGAAGCCAGGTCGCCAACCAATGTAGCCAACATAGGCGACCAATATGTGGCACAGCTATTGGCCCATAGTGAATATTGATCGCGATTTTTTTTTACTTCAAATATTAAATTAAAGCCAATTCATTGCTCTTTCATGTAATTAATTATAGAATGGCTCATAAATGCTAAACAAAATTCCCGATTCTAAGTTCTTGCGTGTAACAGATTATCACAATTTTCATTTTTACCAGTTCAAACTATAATGCTGATTTCTGTCCACAGAAGATGAAGAGTTTATTGCAACCATCTCCGGAATGGGGTCCCGCTGGTGCAGAGCACAGGGCAGCTTGGAAAGAATTTTTGTTAACTAATCAGCGCAGATGATATATATTCCAAGAAAGTGATTGTGAACTAATTTCAGATTTGATAAAAAAATTAACTCAATTTAATTGTGCTGCTTCCAAATATTTAAGAAATTCATCTTGCCCTACGATAGGCAGAACAATAGTGTATAATTTAGTGAGCATTAGTGAAGTCACGCCGTATAGTAATCTTAAAAATGTAAATATAGTAAATATGTGTACATGGATAATGCGAATATCTAATTTAGGTTTAAAGAATCTTCTGTTCTCAACGTCACATTTGAAGAATAATATTAATTTATATATGACAATAAATGAAGAAATATCAGTGCGAATGTTATAATTAATATTAAAAGTTCCCTCATCATTATTATGTTTTAAAAAATATATTTGAACTTGTATAAAACTTATGTAATAAAATAGTGTGACCATATGTATAAACTCTGAAAATATAAAGCTGTTGATAACACCTTCCCGAATTTAAAGATTTTCCTCATTTTTTAGTAATAAGAGCCGCTAAAATTAACTTTGTATTTTTACCAAAAATTGTTTTTCTAGCAAAACGAGCCTTATACCTGTAAATAATTGTTCGATGGAACATTATTATATTACAGATATAGCCATCATAAAAGTATCAAAGATTAATCACTTTTAGACCAGTTTAAGCACCTTATAACTTTCTTTACATAACGCCGAAACGTGGTTCAAATTTCGCAAATATTTTAAGTAATTATTTTTTTAATTAAAAGTTTTTATGGGTAAATTTGATGTTTAATGAACAAAATTTACACCTGTATTAAGAAAGATAGCCAGGCTTTGGTGTGTGTACCTCACAACCGCAGTGCGCCAGTTTGGAAAATATTCATTCTTTTCCATGCGAACAGTGAAGGTAAAACTTAATTATTACGTTAATTCTCCTCCGGTTTTATGGGAACGTGAGGTGTTTACTACGTTGGATCATTAATATGTATAATAATAAAATAATATTTATTATGAAAAACGAAACACGAAATCGAATTGCTTTTGAGATAAGAATGGATAGTTTCTTTATAAGAGAAATATCAAATATGCATGAATTTCAGGATATAGATCAATTATTAAAAATACTTATTTAGTTCTAACACTAGAAAATTAACTACGGAAATGATAAATGAGCGTTCTGAGTAATCAGAAATAACTTCGGATGAAAGGCTTCTTGAAGGAGTTCCAATAAACGACAGCTTCCCTTTAATAGCATAGGAAGTGATTTTGAAGGCGTGATGCGGAAAGGAGAGGAAAGCATTCAAAGTTTGAATAGGGGCCCCGAGATATAGTTTTAGAATCCTACACGATATTCACCAGAAAGAGGTGCGGAGCAAACCCTAGATAGCCTGAATCAGGTAGGTCGGGCTATTGGGTACCTATCTCACGCCATCCCAATGACGGAAGAGTAGTTTACAATGGGATCCCAGCATTTCCTTTTCCGTGCCTGCACAAGTTCAGGATGCAGCTGGCCTACTGATCCAATAGCATCGACTTGTGAGAACCTTAAAAAATCAGAGTGAGGAAAGTAGACCAATCATTACTTTGGTGAGGGTCATGCGAGAGCTAAGTTAAGCTCCCACGTTTATCCCTCTGCGACTCTATCAGAATGTTAGTACTTTGGTCATAAATATTTTCGTTTAAACTGATTCGACTTGGTAGTTGCTTAATATTTTATCTACAGGATTCTAGCATTCGTTGAAAAAGAAGGTAAGTATCGATTAAAAATTCATGTTTTGTAAATAACATTCATGGCTAGTTAGTTTTTTATAGAAATTGTTTGATGAATATTTTCGTGGAGATGTATTATATTCATATTGATTTCATCATTATCATTGACATTTGTTGATTAAAAAAGTAATGCCGCTGTATTCGAACATAAGCAATTCCAAAATAAAATAAATCTGAAAAACATGAAGGAAATCTATCTTCCAAAGTCCAAAACACAAACAAAAAGGAATTGTATCAAAGATATTACCGCAATATTACGTTTTTGAATGGAATATCTTTCATCTGATACTAAACTTTTCTGCTAATTTGTTTACATTCTAAACTCGAATTGCTGTAGTGCAGACGGTATTCGTCAATAGATACTAGACAAATAAACAAATATTCAAAATGCCGTTTATGAAAGGAGCTGCCCCAATTCGTCGTACTTTGAAATATCTAGAATCGGGCAAAATAATATTCAGAGATCGTGTAAAAATATTCAGCATAAACTACAACACATTAGGTGATCACCACCAGGGTGCAAGGTACTTTGCATTGAGAAAACTATATGGGATTATGTGAATTTATAGCTCAATTATTAGCTGGTAGTGTCATTTTCATATATCAAAGTTCCAAAAGTACACATTTATATTGTTCTGCTATATTATACTACAACATTTTCAGTTAGGATCCAAACTTAGTTACACATAATTAAACATATTTTGTTACCTGACTTTCAGAGACTTTGCATTTTGGTATCTTCCACAAATACAATATAAGAACCCAGAAGTGCAGGTTATAACATTTATGAATATGACTCCTTCACCTTTTATTCGAAGTTATTTTGGTAAGTTGTTATACAACCTATTTTGAATTTAATATTAATCTTTAATTATTTGAATCTTCAAAAAATATCAATTTTTTTTTCAATTTAAAAAGTACAGTATTTTAGAGAAATTATTTCCACTTATATAATGAAATGTTGATGTAGAATGATTAGGCAAGGAAGTGATACAAAATTAGCTCAATTTCAAAAAATAAAGTAAAATTTTATTCATATTTTGTTTGTGTTTAATTATGCTTTCTTGTGTCTTTCTCCAAATGTTTTGTAAGAAACTAATGGACACCATTTCCATAGTGAGAGACAACAGCGTGCGGTTTATATAATTCGTATTCAATGACTGTCACAGATCTTGTGAAATGTAAAATTTTCCATAGTTGTGGAGAGGATGATTATTTTTATTTTTACATATGTACATTAATATTATATATTTAAGCAAAATTTCATATTAAATTTGCCTTACAGATGATGGTGAAGATATGGTTATTGATATAGATAGTAAGACTAAAGAAGATGTCCACAAGCATGTTCAAAGGGTCTTATGCAAATCAGAGTAAGTAATTTGACATATTTCTTGTTAATCGTTAATTTTAGTTTATCCAGCTATGATTAAAAATGTCATTTTTTGCAATATGAAAAAAAGAACTTAGTTATTTATCTAATTTATCCCATTTGTGTCATGATCATCAATAATGTTAAAACAAATTGAATTCATTGCAAAAAATATTAGATGTATGTGGAAAAGAGACCCCAATAAGTTTTAACAAAAAAAATAATATCACTGAACTGAAACTATATCTCAATAGTACTTACAACTTAATGCAATCTATGTATTATTTGTCTTCACAATGTCTCCTGTTCAATTTAATTTTAACTTCACCCTCACACTATTTATTATCCCTTCTAATAGCACTGTTTGGTGAATTTCAAATCAGTAATTACAAATTACTCCAGGATCCCTTCATATCTGGTAAAAATTATTTTTGTAACTATATTCACACACTTTATAAAGTTTAAATACATTTTTATGTTTCTCATATCATTCTTATGTATTTTTAATTTGTATGTTTTATATACCAGGAGCCAGTTGGCAGCTGAACTTAAAACTAAAGAGAAAAGGGATAACCCAGCAAATTTTGGATTTGGGTGTGAAAGACACTGTATTTGTGAAATACTGGGGCAAGTGCCTTGTCCAGCAGTTGTTCCAGTACCTGTTCAATGGAGGGGCAAGACCAAGTATCTAAAGGATTAGTATTTTTATTAGTATATCAACTGTTATTTGTCTCAAATAAATCATTTTCTATAAATTTATTGTTCAATTAATTATTTAAATCCAACTGTATGTATTGCAAGAATTTTTCAGAATTGTATCGTGTATATTACAATATTAGATTAACCAATTGCCTTACAACAGTTTTCTTGCAATCATTCACACTTATATTCAAACTACACATTTAATTCTTATATGAGAGCTTAACCTAATGATTCGTAATTTTATTAGACTGTCAGTAAAAAAAAGGCATAAAATTCTCCCAAATCTTTCTATCCAATTATCAATATATATGAGGTTCCACTTACAAAAATTCTAGTAGAATAAACAGGACAAACATTGAGAATAACCATAATAATGGGTTAGTGTCATTTAATTTCATACAGTTCAATTTTTTCAACACAAATAGGCAGCAATCGAACCAAATACTGTTTAGCATACATCATTTTGATTTCATTTATCCAATTTTCAAATTTATTCTTGAGCATTGAATCCTTCTGTAACTACCAAATTGCACCCAAATAAGAAAAGAATCACTTAATTTCCTTATACATTTGATTGAGCCAATGTTCTCATGCTGTTACATTGTAACAAGTACATTATTTTAAAAAATTAACTTTCCTTCTATTTTTTTATCAAATATAAAAAACTTAGTTGTGAGAAGTATTTTGGATTCTTACATATAAAATTAAAATTTATATAGGGTGAAGATTGAATCATATCAGTAATGGAAAGGAAGATTATTTTGTTACGAATGAACAATTCATCTTATTCTGAAAGCGATGCTTAGAAACACATGTTGACTATGTTGCCTAAGAAAAACTATACTCTCTCCTGAAAATCCTAACATTCTAACCCCACAGTATGGCTAAAAGGCTTCATATTATGAGAATAAAGAACATCCAAGATGATCTTAACTGAATTTGAAATAAAATAAAAACAAAAGGCAACACATTAGTGATCATTGGAATGATAATTTATTTAGAGTGATACATCTCAAAATATTTTGAGTACAAAAGTGACCAGCACATTAACAATCATTAAAACATAACTTATCAAATTTTTAAATATTAATAAAAATAAAGAATTGAAATAATATTAATGAAGAAAAACTATTATCCTAAAATATCAAGTTCCTGGGGTGTAAATACTGGCAAAGCTACAATATTTGTTCTGTAGTAACAAAAAAAGGAATGTAACACTTGGTATACACACAAGCATATCAAAACCTAAGGCAACATTTAGAATAAACTTTGAGCATTGTGTTTCTACCATACATTTAACTTTCTACAGTGTACCAGATGTGGATAGGAGTCTCACAAACAGAATTAGAAATGTGAGTAAATTGCCAGCAGCATTTCCTCCATTTATCAAAATTAATTCACAATGAGGATATTTTAGCTTGCACACTTCATATCAATATAAACAATAGGTCTTGTTGTATTACAAATATGTAATGTAATAAACTAAACTAAGACAAATATTTCTTTCAAATTGTATTGGACATTGTCAGTAGAAATTTTGATCATAGTAAAACAAAAAAGTGTACATTCTAAGTACACAACCAACTTATACTAAAAAACTGTAAAAATAAGGTTTAAATGCTTAGCAGAAGCACACAATGTGCACAACAGAACTGGCCAGGACACTGAAAATTGTAGTAACGATGACATAAAAACTTTTGTATTCAGTTTCAGAATTGATCATCATTTCGAGTTCAGATTGACTAAATTTTACAGATAAAACTAACACTCTTGGTTCAATGTCGGAAAGATTAATAGATTAAGTTAATTACAAAAGAAATTCAACACTAAATGTATCATATTTTGAATCTATAAATTGACAATTGCTTTATCCAAGAAATTTCTATTATTGGCATTTTGCACTTAGCATATTTTATAAACTTGGCAGGTTTTAACTAAAAGTGTGTCTAATTTCAAATATGTCACAATCAAAAGACAAAGCTTTAACAAAGGTCTTTTAAACACATCAAAAGAACTGTCTTTAATTCGTAATAAGAATGATTGGTTTAATGTTGAAGATGTGGTAAATTATACCCAAAGCATTTATGAGAACAAAAATAAAAAATTGGAAAGACTTTGAACCTATGTACAATGCACTTTGCAAATAAACTTTGACAAGCTGCTGAAATTTAATATTTTTTATTAATAAATGTTTACTTATATAATTGAACTGACAAAATAAATTCCTTTCAAGAAGAAATTGTGACCAAAATATAAGGTAACTTGAGGTCACCCCCCAACACACACACACACAATCAGATCATCCTAAGATATGAATAGTTAAAGATTTATATTTGAAACCCAGTATTCCAGGAATGAAAGAAGGTTTATTAGTATTTCTTAATATTTGTTTGCACAGCTAAGTCTAATGTGTCATTTAACTGTAGATATTCTAAAATGTATCTGCTGTGAATTTTCATACACTATTGATTTTGATTTTAAAAATCAAGGTTCAACATCTACCGCAGAAAGAATAAAAAACAAGGTTGGAAAAAGAATTTGGTCATAAGTAATGGACAAACATCCTGCATAAATATTTACTAGTTAGCACTTATAGATATGCAACATGTACATATTGTGGATCTTGCATTTCTTACAAATGTGACCTCAACAATAAATGATACAATAAGCAAAAACTATTAAACACAGTTTAAGCATATTATTTGCAACAATATTTAGGAATTTCAGCAACATTGTATATACATATTTAATATTTCATAAATGAAGATATTCACAATCCTTAAAAATTAGTTTTGTAAAGACAAATAAAAATCTCAAATCCAAAACCTGAAGTGACAAAATTTTTCATTCTATATATAACACTTACTTTAATGCCAATACATGTATACTTGGACTGGGATTTTAACAATAAACTGATTTATATTGGCTTTCAACTTCCACAATTATTTGATCTCATGAATGTAAATCAACTGTAATGCTGAAATATAAATACACTGATAAAAATTATCTTCACTAACACATCACTGAGACAAGGTATTACTGTCCAAAATTAAAAGTATTTACATATTTAATTAATCTTTCACAACACATAGAAAGGTTCAGAACAGAAGAAAATGAAGATAAAACCTACAGTCCTCTCTCGTGCAACAGACAGTATCACCGCTGTTATTAAAGAAGGCACATTACATCATTGGAACCAACAAAGAAGTGCATTCAGATTTACTAAATCTGAGGTAAATGGTGCACAAGAAGACTGTTAGTTTCAGCCTCCATATTAGCAATGTAACAGTAACCTGGAAAATAATAATGCAGGTGTATCTAATTTCCTGATGTGAATACACACAGTATATTAAAGATTTTTTTTCTATCATTCCATTAACATAACCTTTTTGAAACTAGCTCTAACAGTACATTGATCTGACATTCAGTAACATTCACACAAGCCTTTCATACAACTATCTGCTATGCCAATGATCTTTACACCAATTGTTTTTTAATAATGTACCATTACTATTCTAAATAACTAGAGATATAATTTGCAGTGCATGCCTGGATTAATGGTACTTTTACCAAATTCTGTCAAACTCCTCATGTTAAACAATTTTCCAGTTCAATTATTCTACATTATTGTAGAACTCCTATAAAATTTAAACTCTTAACAAAAAAGAAGCAATTTTATGAAAGTGATATAGATTTTTACCAGTAAGCTGATTAAAATTTGGAGAATGTTAACACACTGTTGCCTAATTTTGGAGATTTTAAATCCAAATTTGGTTGCAACACAAATTACAATCATAACAACTTTAAAATTTTGACAGTAAAAATTTAAATATCTTAGCACTATTAGCATGTACTCTCTTCATCCACATACAATAATATCAAATACTTCACCATAATTTCTTAACTTTCTAAGTGACTCATTCACTTAAGTAAATAATCATAGATGGTCCTATATGTTGAGATTACAGATTAATGGTAATGATAATGAGTAAATATAAGTAGCAATACTATATCTTGAGACAAGAATTTCTCAAAAACTTACAAAACAAATTTCAAATCTACACATTCCTCATTGTATACAATTAAATTAACCATAAATTCCAATATTATTTTACAAGTATATACATATTCTCTGAAAATATTTTAAATGATATAAACTCTAGTCTGAAGAAATAAAAAGTGTCTCAAGTTTATACAAATTTATCTAAGTAATTCATTTAAGTTCATAAACAAGAAGAAAGGAAATTACAATGTAGATTATAAATAGTTGGAGCTGCATATGTTTTTCCTATATAGGGAAATGTTTCCAATTGTTGATTAAGTCAACATCAAAGACTAGTTGTTTGATATTTTTACCATGCTTGAATTATAATTTGCTTCTTTAATCACTGATATGAAGCAAGGTGCTCAACAAGAAATTCCAATCTACCCGCATTTGATTTTATGAAATATGCTATGCATAGAGCCGTTAACCTTCCCTAGACATCAGGATAAACCAGGATGGCCAGGACATGAAATGTATCACAAAGAAAGTTATTCATCACCCACAGATGACTCAGCAGTCAATAGTAGATATTCACAATGATAAGTGACACAGCACCTTTACACGGATATGATCAACAAAATCCATCACACCTATAACACAAGAAAGTAATTAATAGCAGATCTCAGAATCAGATTCCACCTCTCTCTTATCAGTATATTAAATTAAATAAAAACAAAATCTTTGTTTGAAATAAAATTTAATGAAAATTCCTCATGCCAAATTTTAGGACTCCAATAAATATGATTATCTCTAAACAAATTTATTATTTGTACTCTAATGTGTATTGTGACTGTTTTATAATCTGGACAAATGATCTGAACAAATAGTTTCTTAGCCTTCATTGTTTTAAATACAGAATTCAATCAATCATGAAGCAGTTGGCAGACAGGTGAAACTAGCCACAGCATAATAAAACTGTTAGAAACTATATTCGTTCAAAATTTCACATTCTCCAGCAACCATTCTAAGAATAGGTACAAGATATATCACAAAAAAATTTACAGAGAAAAGCACTTGGCAAGTTATCTTGACAAACATCAAGTTCTCAAAACCACATAAAAATAAACAATATTTGTAACTACGGAAGCGAAGGAAAAGGCCATCTTTCTATTTTTAAAAATAAAACTCTTATTTACAATAAAATAAATCACTTCATACCAAAAAATATTCAAAATTCTACAATCCACATCTATTGGAAATTACAAAATTTATTGCACTATAGAACTGGAGCTATTCGGAAGTTACATGTGATTTTATTGAGCTAGTGTCAAAGAAGTTACAGACTGTTTAAGGTTTTAAGAAGTTATACAATGTTAAGATGCAATAAGAAAGAATAAATATTTTTCACAACTTTCAATAAAATTATACCATCAATGGGGATTATTAATTTTTGAAAGAACAATTATTACAAGTTCCCACATTAAAGAGGTATCCAAACCTACTGAATCCTATCATTGGTAAACAAGTAATTGCCATGGCCAATTTTTAAAAACTAATTTATATAATCACCAAGTTGAGTCATTGTATACCTAGCAAGCACAGCCATCCTTGTTTGCTTGTTGATCATTGACCAAAGTGTTTCGGCCAGGTTGTGATGGTTTATGTTGTACTCCGGATTCAGCTGCATTCAAGTCCAGTCTGCAAAAGTGAATGAAATATAAACTATATTTGTTTAACCAAGCACAAATAGAAACCTGTTTCAGATTAAGACTTCAAGAATAATGGAAGAAAGGGGACTAGTTTGGTACAGTCACCTTCCCACTGCCCCTTCCACTTCCTTGAAATACAAAACTTGAGCACAGCACATACGACCTATATAACCTAATATGTATGTGACATTACAGAAACACTGACATCATGGGCACGGGGGTATGAAGGTACCAAAATGGTTGTTATCCGAAGAAAATAATAGTTCACAACCAGAAATAGTGTCATTTTTCAGGTTTTATTTACAACAAATTATTCCAGCAACTTATAATTGCTAATTACTCTCAAATTAAGTGGGATTCACACATTGAAGTAAGAATGCAATTTTCGATACCTTCATAAACAAGAAGTAGGTTAGAATGGCGAAATCAATATGCCCTTAGAAAGATGAGAAATAAATCTAAATTCAATTCGTACAAAAAAAAATTAGTAACAAAAAATATCAGAATTAAAGGGAATTGCTAAACTTTTGTAATAAAAATGACTTATTAACAATGAGAAAAAAATGTTAATTAGTGACTGCTTATGAAGTCATACCTTCCATCTTGAATACTCTGATAAATTTTTCTAGCAGTTTCAAGGAATGCTTCTTCAACATTTGCACCACTGAAATTTATAAATGGGAATATAAGACATAGCCTGTTGCAATTATGAATATTATAAATTTAAACATGTTGAAGTGTGTGTTATCACTTACGTTTTTGCACTTGCTTCAACAAACATTAAGCCATTTTCATCAGCAAATTGTTTAGCTTCTTCATATGTAACATCTCGTTGAGCATCTAAGTCACATTTATTTCCAATTAGAAAGATAACCTGAAATTACAAAAATCTATTATGTAAACAAATAATATTGAAGACCAAAACCTTGAAAATTTTGACATTTTCATAAGTTTGTACTTTAATAACCCAGAAAAATAAAATAACCACAAGTCAAAGGAAGTAGAAATGCTTCAATTGAAGCTCAAGTAGGAGTGTATAACTGGTCCAGTTGAAATTTGCCATGGTCTTTCTTCAAATAACCACAATCAAATACCTTAAAGAGATAGACTAATAGGCCATTTTTGAGACATGAGGATCCAGTAAAATTAGCATTAGAGGGATGTGTAAGGTAAAAACAGAAGGAGGAGGTGAAGGATTGAGTACATTAAGCAGATTAGGGAGGATGTGATAGCTTTGTAGAAATGAAAATGCTTGCACAGAATAGATTAACACACATGGTTGCATCAAATCCCATCCGTCTAAGGACTAATTACTACATCTCAAAAGTTTAAGAACCTTGTACACAAAATTAGAACTTACTGTGCTTGGGTTGGTGAGATTTCTAGTATCTGTTAACCAACTGCTTAGATGGTTGTATGTTGATCTTCGTGTAATATCATACACCATTAATGCCCCAGCAGCACCACGATAGTAAGACCTGAAATTTGTATTTATTGTTACTAAATTAGCAGTTATCAGAATTACATTTGGAATTTTAACAACTACAAACCTAGTTACTGCACGAAATCGTTCCTGCCCAGCAGTATCCCAGATTTGCAATTTGATTTTCTGGCCACATACTTCAATAACTCTTGTGCCAAATTCAACACCAATAGTGTGAGGACAGTCGGCCATAACTACAAGAACAATCAAATATATTTTGCAAAATAATTCAAAACAAATTATATATATATATGTGTGTGTGTGTGTGTATTTACATGAGCAAACTAGTCTATGCACATGAG
This sequence comes from Eucriotettix oculatus, assembly GCA_034510155.1. Taxonomy (NCBI): domain Eukaryota; kingdom Metazoa; phylum Arthropoda; class Insecta; order Orthoptera; family Tetrigidae; genus Eucriotettix; species Eucriotettix oculatus. The sequence goes on from CM067381.1 coordinate 51,703,403, forward strand.
CATGTCAATTGTTAGACCAATTTAATCTTTTAGAATTTGACATTACAATGAAAAACTTGTATTTCTGTAATATCTCTCCCTGCATTCTAAAATTTGAGGTGTTAAATGCTGTATTACGTAATTTAGCAGCTAAACTGCTAATACTTCGAAAGGACTAGAAACAGCCTATTCTCAATCTATCAAATTATTGCCAAATTTAAGGCTAATATTCAGTTCAAGCTGTTTAAAACACTCCATATATTTATTAGCACTTCTCTATGGAAACATCCAAATTAATTGAAGGTACTTGCTCGAATAAAGCTCTGAAAGTTATTAAAACATTTAACACCCTAATTATAATTGTCAGGCACAGAGCTCTTTCTGGTAAATTGGTGAAGAACTGAAGTAGTACCAGAACTAAAGTTTCGGAAGCCATATTGGATGCTAAATAATGTTGAGGGACAGTACAATTTACAGAGTGCTTAATAGACTAATTAAACTGAAAACAGAAACGCATACTTCTAGTGTTCGGCTTATGAAATGAAGAAATGTTCTCTTCATCTTTACTGTTTTAATAATGACAAAGACCGATTTGTATAGCTAATTGCATTATAGTGGTAATTATGTGCTTAAGGGAAATAGAGACTGCTAATATTTGAATAATGCATTGCAAATACTTTAGAATCAAACAGAAGCATATTGAACATACACTTCACAATAATTTGATACACATATACAGCAAATTTAGCCTTTACAATTTTTAAGTTTTTAGATATATTTATATAAACTACAAGAAAGACATTAAGTTATACATTAATACTACATAACACAATTCATAAATTGATATAAGATGCAATAATTTATTTTAATGGAACATAATATTATACTATGAAATACCTACATTTCTTTTCAGTGAATTGGTGTAACAAGCATGATTTTCCAACACCCATATCTCCAATAATAATATACTTGAATATATACGAGTAATTGTACGGTGCTGCCGACATTGTGGTAATTATCTGGAAAAATATATTAATGCAACATGGATCGTATGCACATAAGCCACTGACAGCTGTCAAAATGGACAATAGTTTTGTCACATGAAGGTTGTGATTTATTGAAAATATACTTAAAAACCACCACAATACCTCAGAGAGAATTCAAAATACAATTCTGTATTGCGACCATTTAAAAGTGGTGAATAATCACAAACACTGTCAACAAAAAAATTGAACATTTCTATACATCAATACCTGTACAAAAAGAGGCGATGTGTGTTCCAAATTCTCAGAATTCGTTCAAGTCGAATGGAGTAACAGTCGCAGGCTTAGACCCAACTGGATACAAATATTTCAATATTCGACCGTGAAAATGATTAGACCCGAGAAATATGGCCGTGGATTGTCAGACAAGTACGAGTCTACTAATCAAACTCACTGTAATTAATGTTGTTACCAACCGCGCTTGGAAAATCCAGGCAAAAAATATTACTTTATAAAATATGTTGTAAGATTCTCGTAATTCTCACATAATATTCCCTTTATTCATTGTAACGCATTAATGACGGAGCTTCCGCGTTTGCAAAATACTCTCTGACTACAAGGATTCACGGATACGCCTATTGCGTTATTCAATAATGCAAACGTCTGAAATGTAAAATAAATATATATAATTTAAGTATAAATATTCTAAAACATAAATAAACTTAAAATTACTTTTTACTTATAATACGTAAAACTATAACGGAAGAATTATATTATTATGATTCTATGAAATGGAATTGAAGAAACTTAATTTTCAAAATAATTAAAAAATGTCAATATAATTAAAGAAACTACATTAATCTTAATTTCTTACTTAGTTTATTAAAAAATAAAACTTGATAGTGTATTGCAACATGAAACATTTTATATTAGAGTAAATACGTCCAAATTATAAAACTAAATGTACAACTGATTGTCTCAGCACATTGCAAAAGTTTTTCTTCATTTTAAGATATTGCTTCAACCTGGAATTATAATATACGCTTACATTTTGCAGTTATGATAGCGTTGGCACAACTTAATTATTACTGTTCTGCGAGTCTTGCTTACAACGAATGAATTGTATGAACTTAAAAATTAAAATTTGGAGAATAGTACCTAAATAATATATGTACTTCAGCATCGACAGAATGTTATATCTATATACAAATTTTATACTGTTTTCTGGTGAAGGTTTTATATGAACATAACTTGTCGTTATCGAAACAAATCTGCTTTAGCTAAAGAATCTTATGGAAATACTTAGTATAAGAACTTTGCATTAGAAAATATGCATTGCCAGACACAAGTATTCACTGAAAGTGGAAGAAAATCACGTTGTCGAACCTCATATTAATAGAATCCATGGTATAGCCGCATAGAATATATATATGACGAATCAGGTAATATGGAATACCAGGATTTCATAGTATCTGACGTTAAATCAAAATAATTCATATACTTAGATAAAACACTAATAACCCCTTAATATACTTTGCTTTTAGATAAGACAACAAAACGTCCAGTAATAGTTTTCTTGTCATATATGTCGAAAAAATATAGATAATTTTTCTATGGTATAAATAAATTTGAGTTTGATTTCACTTTTTATCCCCTATTCCATAGACCCCCTCTCTACAAAAATGAGTTTTTTATTATTTTTGTGTTTGCATGTGTTGAAAGTTTGTAAATTATTTTTTTACTACAAATAACTAATCACAGGTATCTGAAGTCTGAAATTGAATTCGGAATGTTATTTTAATCAATATCGGCCTATTGTACTATATAAATTGTATTCCATCTCAGTACCCGCAGCTCCTCTACTCGAACAAAAAATCGTATACCATTCAATTAGATATTTGAGGTAAAAATGGCAATATTGTTCTGAAAATATTTGTGTTGTTTCGTAAGGAATAAAGTGTCAGAAAGGTTTATAATATCAACTTTATCACTCCAATATATGATATAGTGGAAGCCATCAAACCTCTTTGGACTAATTCAGACACTTATTCATCATCTCATAGTACATTCAGCTTAAACCTTAAAATTCAGCTTAAACCTTAAAAATAAGTCTATCTTGATTTGCTAAATATTCTTGTCCCAATATTTCACAACATTTCTGCTTACACATCTTCACATAAATCTATTAGGACGTATTTAATATGAATGACTTTTTCTTCCTTCCTTCCTCCATGGCTCAACAGCCCATTGAGGGCTGTGCCTACCGAGTCGACTGCGGACTTTAATCTTGAATGGCACATTCCGAATTTGGAGTGGCACGTGGTCAGCGTATCGATCCTTCAACAGTCTTAATCCCGGTCTTCGCGACCGTGACGACACAAGCATCAAGCATCCAAGCCCATGCCAGGATTCGAACCCGGGACCCCTGGGTTGTGAGGCAACAACGCTAGCCATTACATCACAGGAGGTCGGCATGAATGACTAAGTAAATTTTTTTTTAAAAAAAAGAGGCAGATGTCTGCATGGTACTCACAGGAACACTGAAGCAACATTTAATATGTATTGGACAAAAAATAACTTACTCTATTATTAAATTTTCTTCTCTTAGTTAAATTGTAGGAAATGCATTTAATATTTAAGAAACATTGGATTCCCTATCTTTACTAGTTTCCACCAAGTAAAGTACCATATTATTCATCACGGAACACCAATCAAATAGAATAAAGGAAAACCATAGGAAACCTGCATCAAGTAGGTCGGGCTTTTGGGTACTATTCTCTCACCCTTCCGAATGACGGGAGGTGAGTTAGCTGTGGGGTCGCAGCATTCCCTTCTCCGTATGTTCATCACTTTAGGAGGCAGTTGACCGACAGATCCAATGCGATCAGCGGACAACTCGTACCGTATGCCCTAGGTTATCAACCCCAATAATTATTAAATTTAATATAATAATAATAAAATAAAAATTTAATAATCTTTACGGACGAGGTAGTCAAGGAGTGAAGGACATGAATTGCTAAATTTGTAAGTTTTCAACCATGTTTATATATATATATATATAATTGTAACATATTCAATCTTTTGCAATGTTATGTTTATAGTATGTCCGATGAAGTCTCGAAAGGGAGACGAAACGTGGCATTTATATTAATTAAATATCAATAAAATTATAAGCTGACTTATTGTAAAATTCATTATTTTTGCAAAATGGCTACAAGAAAAATTCTTGAACCTTAGCATGGGCATAAATACGGACATCCACTTTATTTCACCATCCTTATCACCTGCTACTTCACATTTCAATGCGTTGTAACAACTGCGTCGTCTGCATACCTTACCTGAACGCCTAAAATTCTGTGAAACATGCAACTTTGAAGTGATCATTACCAGCTGCGTGGCGATACTGATTTGTAATGATTTTCCTCGGAAATAGATAACTTTCATAAACCACTCAGTTAATTATACTAAAGCTATTGGGAATTGGTGTCTTAATATGAAAGATACACACTGTGACTTAAAAGAGTAGTCAAGAAAAATCAGTTGGTTATTTTGAAATATCTTGTGAAAAAAAATTAAATGGCAGGCAACGGGTTATATAGAGTAAATGGACAAATAGATCACACAGGCCATCAAGAGAGGTCCCATTTATCTTCTAGTTTGACTAAATTACATAAATCATGAAAATATTCAACTTAATTATTCCAAGTTCTCTACGCACAAGCTGATTTTCTCTACTATTGCTGGTTCATACTTCCGCATCGCATTCAAAGAAATTCAATGCGATCAGCTTGAGATACTTTATGTGACTATACTATATGTCAATATTTTTATTTGATCATAACAGGATATTCTGACATTCTCTCATAATACTAAAAAAGTGGGGACGGACTAAATCAAGGCAGCATCATCATCTCGTAGCTAGACGTATATCTAATGTAGGCCAAGCCTGATGGCAGAATGAGCCTTTCCACATCCCCAGGGAACATCTCGTCAGCCTCGTTGTCGGGAATTCCAGGCAAGACCATAATGCTGGAGCCCGGTCTCCAATCCACGGGAGTCGCCACGATTTGGAGTCTGTCGGACAGCTGCAGGGAGTCCACAACTCGAAGGACTTCACTGAAACACAGTTCGTCATTACGCACACGGCTTATGACCGAACCCTTCCACCAGCATATTAGATTTTGAACATTATCGACTTCGCTCCGATTGGGTTTCATAATAGCTTTGACGGTCTGTTGATGTCCGGCAGGAAAGGACGTGTCACCCAGAAACGTTGTTATTCTTCTTCATTCATACACACACACAAATATATACATAACAAATCATATCATTTTTTACTCTTGATTATAATTTACGATTAACATTGTTATATACTACACGGATTCTAAAAAAAATTAATATTCAACATCTTTCCTCAGATTTCTTTTCATTTTCGCAAAAAAAAATCAGAATGAAAATATTAACGCTTTTTAAAATATTTTTTAATAAAACAATGTCACCCTCTGCTCTCCTACGAATTTCTACCAAACTTTTTTCTTTACTTTATGGTGCAATGGTCTAATAGCTTTACTAGATTCTAAATTACAATCGACTTGACAAAATAGATCACCATCAAAAAAATTATTAAATTTTTATTTTTCACTGTCATTTTAACTCTTTTATATATATATTGCGTAAGGTTGTTATCTTTTGCCACAACGATTCGTCAATGATATATACATTCCTTCCAATATTTTCTCTTTAACGGGGTACAGAACCAAAATTCTTTAGGAACATTGAAGATGAATGAAACGTTAAGATAAAACTATTATTTTATTTAAAACTATACAATTGATTTCTCTAAGGGGAAATATCCGAAATAATCAATATTATTTCGGGAAAGGTGTTCACCATACGGAATATACAAAGAAATCTTTTTAAAAGTTTCCATCGATTCTAATTTTTTGTCAACCTCTTTCATTATGTTTCTTTTCTAAACAACACGATTTTAATCTTGCGTGTTAATGGTGAACAGATGCAGATGCACAACGAATACATTACGCTCAGATTACATAATGAACTGGGTGTTGTTGGTTTAATGCAAGGTATATTAAGTTTCTGAGAAATGAAACGTGTTTGAATAATAATGATTCAAAAACTTATTTTTAATATTAATAAATCGGTGGTTTTGATTTATATTGCCTTCCTTTCACTTTAAGTCAGTAATTACGAAAAAATTTACTAAATCGGATTGTCAGTTAAAATATTTATAACTGAGAGGCAAAAACGTAATTTAGGCACGTAAATGAATTGACAAAGCATCTATTATTATTGCGTTACTATTGTACAATTCTTTCCCGAAAATTTCATGTAAATTACTTTTGTTGCTCATGTTTTCAGCCCTCGTATGTTTAAATTCTAAACATGTCTGCCTTACGTGCTTGGTGGTATAATTGACTGGTGTTTATCTGGACTAAAAAGCCAATGACCCCCACAGACTGTGTCAACTTTTTGGAGCGCTCATCCTGAACAAACAGACCAAAACTCCAATAACTGACGTCACGGTGTGTGTCATTTCAACTTTACAAATTTGTGTGTTTTGTATTACCTATGTTGAAATAATTTCAATGTAAAGGAACAATAGTATTCTTATTAGACATGCATGAAATACGTATTCGAATTCGCAAAATAAATTAGAATTTAACACAATTATTTAGCAAAAAATGTTCAACTGCAGTTTCAGTAACATACCATACATACCTGGAAAGTAGTCACAGCTTTTAAATTAAAGAAAAATAATAACGTCCTATATTTAACTTTCGACAATATCAGTTAATGTGCTAAATTTAAAATACATGCATTTTAGAATATTGAACCAGTTTTCTCTTTCTTTCTCCTAATATTCTCTTTACACGAAAATATATACCCATTCAACTTGAGTAAAATGGAGAAGAAATTACCTTCGAAACATTCTTTTGCCTTACGATCCTCTGAGGTTCAATTAATCCATGTTGACGCAAGTATTAAGGTGCATCTGTTTAGTGCACGCGCAGGGCATTGTTTACAGAAGGCAGTTGCAAGTGTTTTTTAAAAAAGAATAATGCTGGTTTTGGTTTTTTTTTTCGTCAACTTAAGATCTGTAAATTATATAAATTTGCATTCTAAGCAAGAAAATGAGAGTTGTAATCTTCAGAACGGTCCTGTCATAGCGACGGACCTGTGTGGACAGACCGCGATTCATAATTAAACACGTGAAACGTTCTTTCTGTTGGACTGTTGGCGTTAGTTGAAGCTGAGAGTTGCGACGCTGGACATCGTGGGACAACGAAAAACAACGCTCCACAACGAAGAATGAATTAGATGACATTGATAAATGAAGATAATGGATTGTATTAGACTTATATCAAAATTTCATAACACATAGGTGTAGTGTAGTGGTTAGCATCACTGCCTCACACCACACAGGTGCGAATCCTGACTCGTGCTAGGACGTTGTGTTGTTTGAGTTACCATAATATGATTCCCTTACCTAGATAAAATAATACGTTATCCATAATTGTGCCTAGTCGCCAATGACCCTAGAGTTGAGGTGACTCTAAACTTTCAAAAACAAAAAGGAAAAAAGAATGAATTGAAATACTGCACAATTTCAATACAAGAAAAACGTTCAGAAACACGGTGAATAACAATAAATAAGGAGCGCATTATAATGGTATTTCTACATTTAACAAACTCCCACAAAGCATTAAACAGTTGAGGGAAAATAAAATCAAAATTTATTAAACTACCTATGTTTCTTCCTTAGCCACTTCTTCGATTTATTTAATGAACTGACAAAATTAGGTTAATATAAAAACGTACCCAATGTAAATTAAAAGTATTACGTATATTTATAATAAAGAAAAACATTATTACAATCATTACTCATTCCACATCCACGTCTACAGTTTCAGAGGAATGTGATAAAATACTATATTATCAAACTAATGTAGTAAATCTAAATATTGTGTAAAAATAAAATAAAGAACTATATATAAAAATTACGTATAAATAAGGGTTGACTGAAGCTACGATGAATTTCATATAGGTAGATTATGTAGATAGAAAACAACTAGTTAGTGTCTAGTGATGCCTGTAAAATGATATCATATAAAAAGTATCAATTTTAACGTCAATTCTTGTCGATGAGATTTATAAAAGAGATGCTAATTACTCACTCTATGTTCCTGCCCGTAGTTATCGGATACACCATGGAAAGGCGTAGCGTATTTTCAGGTCCCACAACATAAAGGGCCCTCACCGTCATCGCATGTGTCAGGTTTGTCCTTTCGGTTTCGTCAATCATGTCGAGTCTGGCAGCCAATTCGCGGAATTCGTCAGCTATTATAGGGTATGGGAACGGATGATCGACACGTTTATTGTACGCTCGTAAGTCCTATTCAAAGGATAAACAGTTATTAACACACAATTATTTGACGTAATAATCGTTCAACCTGCATCAAACAGAAAGTAATTAATGGTAGAAAACGGTCCTAAAGATTAATTTCATGTACGAATAAACTAAGGAACAGTAGGTAGAAAATATTTATTTAATTACTTGATTTATTTCAAGTAAAGATTTTCAAACAAAGCTCAGCTATATACAAGGTGTTACTGTGGTGATGAGACAAGTTTTGAGGTGTGGTTCAGCTAACTACAACATAAAATTTTTGTATAGCAAACTATGGCTGGTAGTTACGCGTTGAGGCACGAACACAAAAAATGAGATATGAAAAGAAAAGCATTTTTTGGTTCCAACATTAGCAGCAACGTATATCAGACAGCATGTCTGCCTTTTCATTATTCGTAAAAATCTCCCATCATAACTGAAAGCACAGTTACAAATAACGTTTTCCCGCATGTGCGTCAGTCCACGGATGGGCAGGCACGCTACTGCCTTCTGCCCACAGCATTATCAGCCAATTACAACCTCCTAGATTCTATTAATGTTTTGAGCATATATTGTAAATATTACTGAAAAAACACTTTCCGATTACTTAAATATAATGTGACGTGGTTTTTATAATTTATAAATACATTAAAACTTAGATAAATCTCAACTTTGACATTTACAACAGTTTTATTATAAACAAATGTAAAGTATTCAACAAATTACAATATTTAAAACTTTATTAATTTTTTTGAATTTTATTTGCCTAGCTGAGCCCTAACCAAAGAAATATCATAGCAACAGACTTTAGTAAATTTAATCTACTTTACTCAGGGCTGAATGACGTGTTTATACATTGCCATTTGTTTCTTACTTTGAATTAATCCTCCCGTAGTTTCCTGGTTGACCAGCAAACCTGGATTCAACGTAAGTGCATCTCCATCATGAACTCACCTCTCCTAAAAACCTCATTGGTCTTCCCGCTTTTTCTATCTTTCCCAGGTCCTTCAATGGCGTCCTTACCGTTCCTCTCCAAAAATCAAAATTTTGGAGGGACCACCCTGGCAATCTTTGAGTGAACCGCCTTTATACCTGGCTGAAGTTGGGATTTTTTTCCCGAGCCTGACAAAAATGCGAGCAGACTTAGGGCTGATGATCCTCAGGCGCCTTTCAGGAACTGTCTAGATTTATGGACTGGTGCTTGTTTGCAGGGTTTACCCCGGAAGGGTGCCTTGTGAATCTCCCAGGATCTGTTCTATATGGAAACTTCGTACAGAATGCATAATATTGTAAATAAATAAATAATTTATACGCGTCAAAAAAAAAGTTTTTCTTTTCATAACTCATTTTTGTGATCCTTTCTCAACGCGTCACTATCAACATTACATTCCAAAACAATCAAAAAAAGTATTTTTAGTAAGCTGAATCACAGCTCAAATTTTGCGCCATTACCGGGATGAAACTTAATAATCCTGATCGTTTAATAATGAATAGACATGATTTATTTCAATGGAATATTTGAATTAACTAACTTTATTGATGAGAATGAAACTGAAGTCCTCACTCCATATGTAACAAATATAATTCACATATAAAATATTATGAATCTGGATTACAATAATTGTATTTAAGTAAGATGAAAGATCATCTAATGAGAAATTGATCTCGATTGGGTATATCAGTATTCAGGTACATAGGAGAGAAATTTCAGGAGCAAAATAATTCACTACTGTTCTACTTTACGAATATTATTTATGCATACATCGATCCACTTGGCGTGTTCCTCTAGACTATCACAGGAGAGAGCCAATAGTTTAACGTTTCGTCTTTGAAAATCATTCTTCAGGGAGGCAAAGCGACTAAGCTCCGACGTACACACTGGAGTGAAGTCGGCGGGGTGAGAGAACAGGACACACCACCTGGAAACAGAAAACACCAAAAATTATAATAACGTCGAAACATTCTCGCTGTAGTCATTCCCACTGAATGTAACACTGAAAAGAGTCTCGAAGGTAATAAGGTTCTGATACAACTTTTCGGAGACTTTTTCACATTCATCTCATCTTTCTTTGAGTTATTACTGGAGTTATATATTACAATTTTATGAATTAAACAAAAATAAAGGCCAAAAGTGAGTAATAAAATATTTTTATTGGAAAACCTTTGGTCTCCCAACTTTCAAAACCTCTTCATAAAATAAATAAATATATTTGGTATTTTGAAGGTATTTAGAATTAATATATAAATATATTTATTTATGTATTTATGTACATTTAATGATATATTTTTTTGTAGAAAGAACTGAAGAGGTCCTGAAAGTTGGAGGACGAAACGATCTCAAATAAAATTACCCCATTTCTGACTGCTGATCATTTTTTGTGTTTTATTTAAAATAATAAATCAGATTATACATTGAAACCTATTGTGGAGAAAAATTGTCATACCCCTCAGGGAAGCGGAGGTATTATTTAACCCTTTAATTAATTAATTATGATCTAATAGAACACCGCGAATAACGCTTTTGGTATCAAATTAATAAAATAAAAAATTGAAGTAACTATTAAACCAAAAATTGGGTTGGCATCATTTTAAAACCAATATGACACTGCAGCATCCATAATACAGAAATCGCTGGTACCATAAAAAGGAGAAACCAAACATGTTCCTTTTATGAAACGGTTTATTATGAAAAAAATGTAATATAAATTGAATAATATTGTAATTACAATAATTATAAAAAACAAATCATGTTTTGGGTTTTGATATACACAACCCAACTTTGCATAATTTACGCGACCATTTTGTTGTATAATTAAGTATGCTATATCTTATCTGACTTTCGGCGGATAGGGAAATTAGACCCTGTCAGTGGAGCAATACTTTGAGAGATAACACAAATACTGCAGTGTAAACAGGGAAAATATCGTGGTAGTGTTGTTCTGCTGAGTCAGCTTCCTTGGAACATGTTATTTGATCCACTCAGAGTTAACGAAGATAATTTGTCGTTAGCGGGTGCAATCGTCATGCTATAGGATTTCGGTTCTACGATGTAACGACGAATGAAATTTAAAACTTATAATTGGTCACTTCATTTACGACCAAATCAATAACCCATTACTGGTGGGAAAATACACACATGCACAAAAGATTAGTAATATTTTATTGTCTGTATAATTAAATGCATAAAAAATTATTTAGTTTTCAGCATTATAGATTGTAAACGGTTGGCCCATAAGAAAGACTTTTTGATGTTCGTTAAAAAGTCTTCGAAGACTTAGAAAAAGAATGCAAAATTAGATGCGCATACCTGAGAAATGACCTACTGTCATACATTTGCAATCTGTTATCAAGGGAACTGAAATTTTAAATTATACATTGATATTATCACACGTGTTGAGTACGTGAGCGTATTTGAACTACCTGCTGAGAAGCACGGTACTGGTTATAATGAAACTGTAAAAGCGATTCATGGTCTACGAAAGTAATGTATCATGGTCGTCAAGGTGAATGTCTCAGCAAAATCGCTGGGTAAATTGGGGAGGTTGATGTCTACTCTTAAAATAAATCGTCTTTCGTCATAAAAAAGCTTCTTCAGACACATTTCTCCAACTTTACAAGAAGACAGCCTCACGTAAAACGACTACACAATAACTTAGCTTACAAAATGACTGAACGTCTATCGGTAGAAAGCGCCTGTCGCTTGTGTAACGAGGGAGCTTGATAACAGAATTCTGGTCTTTGTTTACAGCTAGATTCAAGAAACCATCTACAACAAAAACGTGTCATAACACCAACGTCTGACAAGATTAAATGACCAGCAGCCAGGAAGTCACAGTAAATAGTAAGAAAATTGCGACTTCCTCTAGCGTCACGTAGCAGGTCAGATAATGTTTCATTAAAATTCTTTTACAAACTTTATGGGCATTTTTATCACACCTACAGAAGAAAATGAGACTATAAAAACTTATGACCGATAGTCCTTCGTTTATTAGCTTCTAAAACATATGTTGCACAGTCAACAGCTCAGAAACTCGTAAGAAATGTTCAAAATGGCCACATCGTCGGATCATGGAGTGTTGAACACTTTCAAATACCCTCACAGGGCTTCTAACGACGTCATGACGGTGATGAAGTCAGTCTGAATTGTGTTTAAATTAATCCCAAAGATTCAGGTCGAAGAACGAGCAATCCAAGGAATTGGCAAGGAATTATTTGATGCATGTTGCTGAAGTAAAAAATATGAAGAATAAAATTTTATTTTAAGTCAATAATATATAATTGACGTATATTAACAAACAAGTCTTACATTCCTTTTATTTATTTAACAGCGCAACGAATCTGTTCAAATGTGTACGCTCGTCAAGCTCTGACTTGTGATTGTATTGTTTTTATAAATGTTTCCTCAGCCAGGTTATGAATATATAGTATCAAGCCATACATTTCTTTCAGTTAGATCAAGAAACGTTGTGCTGTTAAAAAAGTCAGCTGATTTGTCCAATCGTCTTTCTCGTAAGCATTTCTTCCCAGATTGATTGCGGGGCTCACCTTTGGGAATATGGTTTTTCTTAAAGGTTCTCACAAACGAGGCACGTTCATCTATTTTAGGAGGTATATGTACTGGGGTCGAAGACCTTGGGCATATGGCAAGAGTTGTCCGCTAATCCCATTGGATCAGTCGACCAATTGCCTCCTGAAAATGATGGAGACATGGAGAAGGGAATGCTGCGATCAAACAGCAAACTCGTCTCCCGTCACCCTTGACCCATTTTCTCAGATTCCACAGAAAAATTTTTGGCAAGTAATGTTAACCTAGACAGATACATTTTTTACCATTTATATCAATTATCTGTTGCTTATCTATTTATTTTACATAGGAATAATCCCAAGAGGTAAAGTTTCCTTGGCACGAAAATTTATCAGTAATAGTAAAAGAAATAAGTGAACATTACAGCCAATTTTTCAGTAAACGATTTTATATTTAATTGATACCTCTACGACGTTTCGTCCATACTTGTGGACTTCCTCAGGTAATTTCAAACGGATTACATGTATCTGTGGATGGATAATTTTGCATCGTGGACTACGTCCTTCCGAACTGATAAATTAAATAAATATAAAATTGATTACTGACAAATTGGCTGTATAGTTTATTTATTATTACTTATGTCAGATTATGTATTTATTATAAGTAAAAGAACAATATTTAAATTAATCTGACATTTAAAAATTAAGCAAATAAAGAGTCAATAAGTCAGATTTTTTATGTTCAACACATTATGTAATACACAAATTTGTGTATGCCTTTACCTGAAGACGCCCCAAAACCGAGGACGAAATTTTGATTATAATGTATTGAATAGTAGAAACGATCTTAGTTACTAAGTTTTTGATGTTTATTGAAAATAAATTACAATTTTAGCAAATGAACAGATTATAGTAAATATAAATTTTATAAAACATAAAAGTAGAAAATAAAAACGAAAATTTTATTACATAATATTAATGTATTAAAAATAGTTGATAATTGCTTATAAAAGAACCCTATTTGGTATCTCGGAACATTGCAGTGATTAATATATTTCAAACCATTATTTGTATGTCAATGATGAATAACCCTAAGCTTTAATCCGTTACAAAATTTAATGAACCAAAACTATATATTAATTTTGATTCAATGTTTTTATTCAATTTTGAAGGAGCTTTCGACATATGCCATAGTCATCTACAAATTTAAAAACACAATTTTGCCGAAAGCTCCTTCAAAATTGAATAAAAAAATTGAAATCAAAATTAATGTAATTTATATTATAATTATATAATATATAATTAATATATATTTTTGGTTCATTAAATAGTGTGACTGATTAAAACTTAGGTTTATTCATCATCAACATCTAAATTGAAAATCAGTCATTTAAAATTTTAAAAATTCCTTGAACAAACCATTATTTCTTTTTTTATGGAATAATTTTAGATACACATTGTATCTATGATATTCCTCTACCAAAATTTAGAATAAATTCTTTTATTTTTAACAAGATATAATTAAAGCCCAATAATGGGCATTTTTATATATTTTTATTTGTTTAATAGTTTAACGATTCTATACATAATTGTTTCGTCTTCAGGTTATGATCTGATTGATAGCAAAGTTTGTCTTAATGTTATATATCCATAGCCAGACTACGGAAACATCATAATACCAAAAAATAATCTTTCTTTGTCTCAGATAGCAGTCTGAATGGGATTAAATACGAACAGAAAAAATTTACGTTCCCTTTCCCTCTCAACCAAAAAATATTAATAATTTTCTCTTTCAGGATACATTTTGTAACTCATGGCTGGAACAGACTTTCAACCAATCTGGTGCTCCTTATTTGAATCAGTTATTGATGGGACGGCAAAATGATTTTTCTTATCGTTTACGAATTTGTTACTCACTGAGACCCACAACTTATGTATTGGCCATTCCTTTGTATGTTTCGTTTGCTGTCACAGGAGAACGAGAAAGTCTCCAGTCCTTTTTAACGTTGTTTCAGCTACTCTTGATCCCAAGGCCGGCCTCCTTGCTCTTACTATGCGATGATATTAACGGCTTTCTTGTGTGCGAACCTTGTCAAGGTTACATAAGCAACTGCATGTGTACACTCATCCACGCTGCGATTTTTCAATCATCGAACGGGTAAAGACGAGGTAAACAAATCCTTCGCCTTCACAGTATGGAAAATCATTAATTAATCTAGTGAAGACGACGATACTAAATCCTTAGCAAAGGCTAAGTTTACAAAACGTTAATCTGAGGAATTGTCATGTCCTCAAGCCTGAAAAAAATGACACTCGTAAATTTACGTCATTAGTACTTCAAAATGTACATAATTTCATTATAGAGGAAATAAATCGATCGATGAAAATATGTATTGTAGCAAAATAAACGAAAACACAGAATACGAAACATGTAAAGTATCATTCCATATTTTAATTAATCTGAATTTCTCAATAAACTAATAAGATTTACCTCTTGAATGATTTTAAACAAATATGAATTGAACATCAGAGGTATAAAATGAGAAAATTTTGCTCACTAAGCTGACGGTTACAGCAGAAACATTTCGACCGTAAGCGTGAATTTTTCTCTTTTGGACCCCTATGTTTTATCCATATGTACTTGTACCATTTTTAATTCAGAAGAAATTTGTCTGCGTATAGTACCTAAATAATTCCCAAAATCGTGTACGATCCTTGTATATGTGTTTAATAGTGTAAAAACATCTCTGACGTTTTTTGCTTATTCAGAATATTAATTCTAAAATTCATTAATTTTGCAACAGAACCATTTCAAGTAAAAGGAAACAAAACTTGTATAAGGAATTACATTCTACTTCATTTCATTATTTCATTATGAAAAATTATAAATTAATTGAATAATCTGACTCACTATTTTAAATAAAACACAAAAAATTGCCAAAAGTCAGAAATGAAATAATTTTATTTGAGAACGTTTCGTTTCCCTACTTTCGACCTCCTCAGATCTTTCTACAAAAAAATATGATTAAATATAGATAGTTGAATATAAATAACTATATTTATATTTTAACTGTACCTGCCTACAACATGTCAAGTTTATTTATTTACTTAGTTTTTGTAGAAAAAAACTGAGGAAGTTTTGAAAGTTGGGAGACCAAACGTTTACAAATAAAATTATTTCATTTCTTACTTTTGGCCATTCTTTGTTTAATTCATAATATTGTAATATATAACGCCAGTAATTACTCAAAGAATAATGAGCTGAAAGTGGGATTATATAACACTGTTTCCCGTTTTTATATCTAAAGAAGAAGAAAATCCTCGAAAAGTTGAATCAGAACCAAAGTTGAGACCTGAGTTACGGTATTTATGTTCAAAACAAAACCTTGAGTATCAATGCAGTTACATCCCAGAGGATTCTGAACTTTGCCAATTAAATTTCTTATCGGCAATAAATGTCTTCCAATATGACCCGAGAAACAAAGTTCAATATTTTCTACATTTAAAAGTAATCATTTTTTAAAAAATAACCTATAATCAGAAATAGCGGTATTATGTAACATGAATATGTTTTATTTGAAAGTAATCGGGAAGGCGTCAGGACAGTATGTTTACTGGAATTTTCATGACAGAGATCATCGTAGTGGTAGTCGTTTTTACGTTTGGTCTGTTACTACATATAATAAGGATTCCTACTGATTTAATGGCAGTCGAGAATTTTACATAGGACAAAATTCCACTCAAGTTGCCCAGAAGTCATCCCAAGGGATTATAGGCGGTACCAAGCCCGACTTTCTGACGCCAATTTAATTTTTTAATCGTTTATAAATTTATTTTAATAAATAATTAAATATCAACTATCGCTAGACAGATGACTTTTTTATTGTTTATGAGATCACCTGGATAGTTTTTGGCTATAGTTGGGCCCGGTAGATAGCGCTGCTGTCAAGATGCAGATTTTTTTATTTTTCTGACCATTTTTATGTATTTTTTTTATTTCTCACATAAAAACATATAGTACTATATTTTCAACCTAACCATTTAAATAATATGTGCCATTTAACTTGCACGTCAGTACATTCGCAAGTTCATTGCGACGTAGCTTGGCATTGTTTGACACTTCCGTTTGGGATTGCTGATATTTTCCGTGTATATCACTGTATTATTTATCGCTTAATTAAACAATGAACAAATTAAGTGTATTTGAAGTAATATTTTGTGCAAATGTATTCGACGGCATTCCACCTAACATCCTAAATAAAACATTTCATTTTCAGCCTTAATTTGGGAAATTTCGATAATAGAGAGCGTGAAAAGGTGAATTTTCAAAAATATGAGGATTTATCTGATGGTTTAGTCACGTTTGACAAAGAGATTACTATCGAATTAAATACTTCCGTACATCTACGACAACCGCGTACACGAATTGACTTTAAACTTGTTTTTAATAAAACATAAGTACCAATAATTTCATAGGACTGCTCCATTGTTGAAACCCAAAATTGATTTAGTTTCTTACCATAGACTAGAAAATCTATCATTTTTATTTTTTCCTAAGACGACTCAAACGGTATTTTTTACGTTGACGCTTTAAAATAAATTAATAGCACTCGACAAATATTCCTGAAATAAATTACGACATAAATCGTTTTCACGAAATCATATGAAAATAGAATTTAAGAAAGAAATGAGTGTTTCACTAACAATAACACAATTCTTATAATCAATAATTCTTGAGCGTAAATCAATTTTTTTTAATTAATCCCTCAACCAGATCAAAATTTAGCATCACATTTACAATCCATTGAAAAGTGAACAATTACGGTCTAAACCTCTGCCCCTTTGATATCTGAAGAAGGGTCGGTGAACTATCGACCCATCCGTCACTGAGTACGTAGAATATGACTTGGTAACACGAATCCCAAAAGGGTAATCAATTCTGATTATGACTGCTCCGCAATATTCGCCATAATCTCAGTAGGAAATTGCATGTGAAAGTCAGGGAGTTTTTCGTCGCAAAGAAGAAAGTTAGTTCATTCACGTGTGCATAGAAAAGGATGCGCTAAATGAATATTGATAAGAAGGTTTAAAATACGTGTTGCACAACGCGGTGACCAAATGGACTGAATTAGTTTCCAGACCAGTCAACAGATGGCATCCTACGGCTCACCGCGGAGCATTACACACACTGCTTTTGTTATTCACGACATGGCCAAATTATTGCAATTTAATTAAAATTAACCAATGAAATATTTTAGCGTCGGTTAGCTTCACCATCGTCGTAAAAACCCATAAATCTTTCATAGGAATTTTCCTTTTTATAAGTTTACAATTTTCAGGTTATTATATTTATAGGATACTTGCAAATGTGAATTATGATATGGTGATAAGATTATTATTATTAATAATAATACAATGTATTTTTGCCAAATTACGTATACGCTTGTTCATAATCTATATGAACCATTTATGAATTTTATGAAGCCAATAATTAAGTAAACAATTAATTATTCCAGTGTTCTAAAATGAATGAGAAAACTTTATAGTACTGAGGCTTTTGAAGATGACAGAAATAAAATATCGAGAAAGAAGATTGAACTATTGTGACGTGGTTTTTTATTTTTTAATTTATAAATATATTAAAATTTAGAATATATATTGAAATGGGTCGGTGCCTATAAATCTCAACTTTGACGTTTAAAATAGTGTTATTATTAACAAATGTAAAAGATTTAACAAATTACGATTTTTAGACTTAATTAATTTTAATGAATTTTATTTTTCCCAGATAAGCCCTAACCAAAATAATAAAATAGCAAGGGTTTTAGTAAATTTAATCTTCTTCACACAGGATTTATATATGTCTATACGCATAGCAGAGCATTCCTCCTCCCCTAGTTTCCTGGTTGACTGGAAATCCTGGATTCATGACTAAGGCAGCTTCGGAGCGGTAAGTAAAGTACGCAGGCCTCTGATGTCTTTCCTGATGACACTTGAGCCAGATCGCCTCTCCTCTCTGACTCCCGGAAGCCAACCAGCCCGCCTCCCGTTTCCAAAAATTCAAAATTTGGGAGGGGCCACCCCTGGCCATCTTTTGGGTCAACCACCTTGCTGTCCTTGTCAGACGTGGGTTTTTTACTGAGGTACAAAAATCCTTTCAGAAAAAGGACTGCACCTGCCAGGCTTCAAGTTTATGACTGTGTTTGTTTCCCGAGTTTAACCCGGAAGGTGCCTTTCGAATATCTCAGGATCTGTTCTCTATGGGAACTTCGTACAGAATGCTTAATATTGTAAATTAATTTAGCTAAATAAAATATACGACGGAAATTTATATGCGTCACACCATAAACTCTACAGACGGCAGTCAGCAGTAATTAGAAAGAAAGGCAACAAAAGAAAGCATAAAGAAAGAAAGGTGTAAAACAATAATGCATTCTGTCGCCTATGCTCTTTAACTTGTATATAGAACAAGCGATGAAGAAAGTTGAATATGGAAAAGGAATCAAAATTCTAGGAGAAGAAATAAAAATCTTAATGTTTGCTGATGATACTGTGGTATTAGGGGAGTCAGAAGAAGACTTGGAAAACATAATAAATTGCATGGACGTGATACTGGAGGAAGAGTACAACATGACGATTAATAGAGCAAAAACCAAGATGATGGATTGAAGTATGGGAATTAGTGGAGTAACAAAGGGTGTTAGATTATGGAAGTTTTGGTATTCTGCTACTTAGGAAGCATAATAACTAGGGATGGTAGAAGGCTTGCATCCGACCATTCAGGTATTCAATACCACAACAACACAAAATGAATTGAACCCTCTGTAACAAACCTTTTACTTAATATTTTACGAGCTGAAAATATTGCATACGAATCTGTTTAACTTACATATCAGTAAAAACATTTCAAAATAAATAATTGAATCAGCCTATTCGTCGTAAATTTTTTAATAAAAATCATTTAAAATAAAATAGGCTGTTTGGCTTATTTATTTTCAAAAAAGTCAGGTATAACAACTATTCATATTCAAAAAGAATGTTTGTTAATTTCTGAATATTTAAAATCAGTTTTACATTCGTGTACTGTGTAAGAGATTATATTTAGCATTCTTTGGACGCAGCTAAAGGGGAATTCAAGTTCTTCAGGAACTTAGCACTGAAGTCTGAAGGAAAAAGTAGATAAGTGATCACTCTATTTTCAAGCTATGAACTCAGGGGAATTACACTAATGGCAGAACTGACTGAATTTTAAACATTCATATGAAACGAAATGCTCTGCAAACAAAAGGTAATACTGATATTATTCTCTAACCGCTCAGGAACATCTTCAAAGTAGGATTTATCAAGCATTATGGCCGTTGTATAATTTCGGCTGTGTGAATATTAAGTTGGTAATATAATATGTGAATAATGCGCCTAGTTAACATTATATTTCGAACATGGTTTCGTAATTTATTCGTGATACAAATTCTTAGGATCATGTTTGTTAGAGAAAAGTTCTCGTGATAAATATATTTAGTCTGGAACCGTGTTATTAGCTGTTGGTTTCTCGTGATTAGAAAACGCCTAATATAGTTGCAAAAGGCTTTCTATGCCGCACTATTATACCTATCATAATCACAATGCTTTCAGCTATAGAAAGTTATTGATGAAACACGATATGGAGAAAACTCGATCGGCCTGGTTTCTACAGTCAATGTTCGACTGTCCTTTTTTCGTCTCGGACAATCCTCTTATTTTCCAAGTGCCATTTAAATGAAATTTGACAGTGCTTTCCTACCACAACAGCTCCAGTTAGGGATTTTTCGAAAATTCTTCATCTGCGAAGGGATGTAATGATATAAAGTTCCATTAGCAGTTCAGTTTTGCAATAGTTGTCTTTCCATGTCAACAGAGTCGTAATCACAATTGCATATGTTAAAATCCGCAATACAGAC
Organism: Eucriotettix oculatus; assembly: GCA_034510155.1. Lineage (NCBI taxonomy): Eukaryota > Metazoa > Arthropoda > Insecta > Orthoptera > Tetrigidae > Eucriotettix > Eucriotettix oculatus. The sequence goes on from CM067381.1 coordinate 51,724,234, forward strand.
TGATTTTGACTACAAGAATAGTATTAAACGAAAAATAATTTTCCAATATTCAGTTTGAAATACTCATCACTTGCTGTGTAGACTACGATATTACATCCATGTTTTGATATGATATAGTTCGAATGGCTTTTGATGTCATTAACTTCCAAGATTCTGTATCGCTGCTCAGCACTTTACTTGTTCTTGCTGTTCTGCTTTTATGTCTATCCATACAACAATTTTTTTCGGAAATAAACATGGCGATAAGTATCTTATTTTAATTATCCTTTTTTGTATACATTCTCAGCTATTGAGTTCAATGGATTAAAAAAATGTAATGGAAGCTCTAAATTTCGTATCTACATTTCATGCATTACCTTAAAAAAGTAATTACAGTCCTTTTACTCTCAAGATAAATAGAAAAGATAAAGTTGTTTCTTTCCGAGTAACTTATTGCGAAAATTTTTTAAATCTCTGCTGTTAAGAAAATTATATATTACGAAAATCTCGGCAATATCACATGAGTATCTTTCGATACAATACTTCGAGATAATTTTAGAAGTACTTGCGTTTAAACAAGTGATTCACCCGTTGAGTATGCAAAAAATGTTTCTATAAAATATGCCGTAATTCCGAAATAATTTCTTTTGTTTCATTCGTGAGACTTTTTCCAAATGCCGTATACATGAAATACGCAATTTGATTTCTAATATGGAATACATATCTATGTAATTAACTAACATTGACAAATGAGTGTTCATTTCCAGAAAGACAAGACGTTAGTTCAGTATAAAAAATTTAAGGATACGCATTGTAGAAATCTTGATTCTTTCTAATGACCATGTTTAAAATGGGAAGAGTCTTAGACCAATAACTAAAAGAAACGTATTAAAAATATTATACCTTCCAAATATATTAGATACCAAACTTACACAAATAAATATTATATTAGTTGAAAAAAACTAAAGAAATTGTAATACAATATTAAGGACCTCGTTTCTCAACTATCTATTGCGTTTACCAAACATGACCGTAGAATCGCACTGTATAGACTTAGGGGAATTCGTGGCAAAACGGAATAGCGAGGTAGATCGGGATACCCTATTTTTTGAGCTATGAAGTCTAGTAAATAGTAACTGGACAAGGAAGAATTTCCGGCATCCAACTTGACCAAGTCCTGCCTGCGCTTTGAGAATGAACTATTGTTTCGGCATATTACACCTGTAAATTTATAATTGTTGCATAATTTCTAAAGAAGATATTCTGTAAATCTGGTGACTTTTAACTCTTTAATGGTCTCTATTCATAAAGTAGTGAAAAGTAGTGAAAATATGTTGCCTAAACCTTGCGTGCGGGGTGGAACGGGATTCTACTGTTAAAGGCAAAATGTATCGTGTTCACAGAGACGGAAAAGCTGTTAATCTGACACACTCACCTTGTAAGACCGAGTTACAGGACGCGGTAGTCAAAAATATTAGGTAAAGAAAGAAAAGGGCCGGAAAAATAGTAAAAATGCTAACAGAGACTGCAGTTGGAAAATATCTCTTTGCGAAAAGAAAATTGGTAAACGATTAAACTTACGCAAAGTAAATCTCAGAAAGAAAACATAGAAGCTGTTAAGATGTTTCTTCAATTTAATTTTATTATACTAATTGTAATTACAAAAAGAAATCCTCTTCCGTTCTGCCCTGAGGTTGAAGCAGAACGGGAAATTAGTAAGATTCTTTATAAAAAATTTAAATTTGTAGTTTTAGTAACATTCCACGCTGACCTCGATCAAATTTGTTATAAATAAGTACTTAAAAATTCTCAATACGGTAACGGGACCGAATATAATTAAATCTGTATTCCTTGAAAAACTTTTAATGTCATAAATGAAACCTAAACATAATTCAGCTAAGTTTTCTGCGTCTATTATATAATTGAAAAATTCTCATCAGGATACGGGAATTTTATTCTTTTTACTGAAGGCAATATAAATATAACGTTGTCATTTTACATTAGTTTTCGTAAAAGTTTATTGGTTAATTCTTTGTTAATTGTACGTAAATAAGTTTCATCATAACCGACGACTATCGAATACATTTAAGTATTAAAATACGCTTTTATTTCAAGGATTTCATCTAAATGATTATATATATATATATATATATATATATATACGTAACTGGATAAAGTAAATATGAAATTTAAATTTAATGTTGACGGACTATTGAAACAAACATTTTTTATTCAACGAGATTTGTAAAAGTAAAATCGTATTTCTTTGAACATATTACGGAGCTCAATAAAGTTTATTATACTACTCCTTGGAAGACAATTAAATTGTAGTTGTTAATGTATCGGATGAATTATTCTCCTCTGAGTACGATTGGGTCCCTTAAGAATATTCATTGCTTAGTGAAGCTCAAGGTTTATCTTATCATAAGAGCAAAGCTTCACACAGATATGACCAAAGTGCTCTATTTTTGCCTCGTTCCGTATCAGTTATTTATGTCCTCCTGGGCATGAAGATATAGTCTCAGCCTTAAAAACTAAAAAAAATCAACTTGATTAGCAGCGAAACATAGTGCATTCCAACAAATGAAAATCATAGCATCTGGTGACGAATGCACACTGAAGAGAAGATTAATTGTATAGGGATTTTTTTTAATCTGAACATCTCATTAATGCTCAGTGGATTTAAGTGACAACATTGATATGTTTCGGATTACCAACTAGTAAGTTTTTGTTGTTGATAATATTATTTAAACGAGTTCATCTTTGATTGCACAACGTATATCCTGCAGTTCAGCAATTCAGGGAATTTAATATTCAGAACTTCATTTTTTGAGAGTTAATAGACTGCTTTTTTGAGGGTCCAATTCACCAGTAAATTGTAGACCTCTGTGATGTGGTTGCATACTCACGAATTTCCTTTCCACTCATAGAACTGGATGGGTCCTACGGTGGTTTCTGCGAAGAAGTTGGGAATGACGGAACCTAACCTCATCACACAGACATCAAACTGCACTCGAGTCAGGAGTGGGAGAAGCGGAGAAGCATGTTTGCTCTCTGGACGACAGCGGCCCCGCCGTCTAAGAAGCTAAAGTCTTCAAGCCAAATTCTGGGATGGAAGTAGATCCTATTTATAAGTAATTTTTCCAACATTTACGAGGTCGCGCACGTTGCACAATTGCCGAAAGAAAATGGGACACATGAACAAAATTGTTTCTGTCAATAGCAAAAATATCTATAATACTTTCTTTGTGCTTGCTATACGGTCCGCTAAGAACTCCATAAAAAAACGAAAAGGACAAGCTACTGTCACCGAACTTTGATAATGGAACTGAAGTAAGGAACCTTTGTCCAGACCCAACTGTAGGATGGTAAACGAGACACTTCATGCCCACTATTATTGCTCAACACTACCTACGCTTTTCAATTGGGAGCCGATTTGACCTTGAACATTTTCCTTTTGTCATCCAAACAGTTTGTTGTCATTGATTATTGACCTGCCACTATTTCTCTTCTCTTATTCGCTGAATGCTAGATCGGCTCCCATTTCAAAAGCATTAAAAACTACGGTAAAGCACAACACATTTAGCATGTTCTTTAAACATCGGTCCTATAACTGGTTCGAGGATAGTTCACTATTCCATTTATTGGAAAACATTTCTTAACTTGGTAAATTATCACGGTGGTGACTTCACATTGCCGTCCACTGATTTTCATTCAGTGGTACTGACCCAACGCGTCCATCAACACTGCGCAGTGGCAGCAAGAGTCCATGAATCAGTCTGATGCTGCTGCTGAAAGTGTAACAGAAAAATGCAAACAACTGAAGTTAATAAGGAGGATATTATTTTATAATAATGAAAAATCGTTAACAATGTAAATTATATTAAATTCTTTAATTTATTTTAATTCGCATAACCGATCTTTTTATAATAAACACAATATATATAACATTTGATACAAATAAATTTTCTTGAAACTAAATTCAAGATCTCTCACGAAGGCGCTTCTTCGTATGACTCTGGTCTGGATCACGCCCCACTGCTCTTGTTATTGCCCGTGGTCTGGACAATTTCTAGCTTTAGCCACAGGTCATAACCTCCATTCCTCGTCTCATCAATCTGTGCGAAATCCGTTTCTGCAGGTGTTTTTAATAATTCTCCACGCTTCCTTAGTTCATATTCCGCCAGTGGCGGTGCTCGATATTCACCAATCAAATTTATTTCCTCTCCTCTCTGGGAGGAACCATTTGCCCCTCTCCACCAACGTTTTTGGGGGACAGCCCCCGGTGCGCCGTGATGTCTGGATTTATTACCCCTGGCTGTAATTGCCTTGATTAATACGGTATTTAGTGAAAACTAAAATATTTCAAGAACCGAAATTTACAGTCAAAGATCAAGGGCAATGAAATGGAATTAACGGATTTGGATCGTCTAATAGGATACTCGACATCCATGTCGTCAATAACGTTGAATCCCCAGTTTTCCCAGACTAATACTGCTTCCATGACTATGATCCTGGACCTTGTAATACAATTTTAATAATTCCCTTAGTTTAAAAGCCTCTTTTACTTTATCTTGTTCAACAAACTCCACTCGATTGCAGACATTGCTAAGTTTCCATCTTTCATTTGTTTTACAGATCATCTCCTCCTGAAGAATATTCCCATACCTGGTCACTCGTCAGAAGAGGAAAACCGGAATGAGAACAGATTCTGTTTGTCTTTAAATGTGTACCATGTAGATAAGAAGTGAAGTTACTAGTCACCAGTCACTGGCCGCAGTTCTGTGTTGAATAGCCCCTCCTCTCTCTTACGTAACATACTTTCTAGCAGTGTCATTATATCAATGCGTTGATAAGAGCCCAACTGCTCACTGAGATCAGCACAATTGCTCCTGTCGGATATGTGGCTCTTGACTCAAATACTTAAAAGCAATCACTGAAATTCCTCTGCGCCATCTACAGATTAGTTGTGACAGCAAATATTTATGCTCATCACACTATTTTCCCACGATTTAATTCCAAGAAGCAGAAAGAACTACGAATCAACACGTTTATAAAATTTAATTTTTTTTCGTTGCTATTACACTATTTATTATTTGGAGAATCCCACTTCATCAACAAAGACAGTATAAAATTAAGTTTTAATAACATAAACGCACTAATATAATTTGTTTAAATATAAGATTATTTAATTCAAGAAACGAACCTGAATTATTAAATGTAATTATGGGGAATGTTTAAATTTCATCATTTACTGGTTCTATGCTTCTTAGCTCGCTCTTTTTCTCTCAGCGAAAGAACTAGTTTCATGGAAATCATTTGGTGAGTCCCCGGCTTTAATGGATTCTCCTGATAGCGTATGTCAGCTTCCTCAATCCATTTTCTTAAACTTCCTTCAAGAGGGTTGTTTCCAGTTTCAGACTTCCTTAGCGGCTTTCCTGGATTTATGTATTTTTTGTAGCAGTTATTGTGGTGTACTTTTCTTTTGATATTACTCTCCTTCATAGTTTTTTCATGTTTCAAAGATTAAGTCTCTCCAACATGTTTATATCTTAAACTCTAACAAACACAGCATATTGTAGTTATACACATAAAATTTCCCATTTGTTTCACAATTCATCTACGTTTCTTCTTAAACTTTTACCCTCTCAACTTGGTAATGTAAATGTAAAACGTCATTTTCCTGTGTAATCGTTAATTAGAAATGTTCTAAAGAAGTTTTTGCTCAATACGGTGCTCAGCTCAGTAATACAGTAATAATGTTATTTTAGGATGAACAAATATGTTTTAAAATACATTCTAGCTGAGTTTTTGGCGTTTCCAGAATATTTATATTACTCTGGAAAATTAATTCCACACAAACTTCTTAGTCAACGCGTCATTTAGCTGACATCAAGGCCGTTACTCTTTATCGAGTGTTAAGGGAATGGATACTCCATACACTTGGTTTTTACACCTAAAATATTGTCTAAAAATTGTTTTTTTTTAAATAGTCCACTTGGATTGTTTATAGTACCAACAGGTATATTTGTAAACAATCGGAAACATAATTTTCAGTATTAGACTACAACCTAAACATACCTGAACATAGTTCAGTCTGTCAAAAACAAATTTAAAGTACTCATTTTTTTAAATTTAATTCTTTTCATTTTCAAAATTCATTATTATTAAATATCTTGTTTTGTGAACAATTTATTGCTTTTTTTCCTCAAATACACCTAACATTCATCACGAGCATAGAAATACCATTCTTCTTCATTAATAAAAGTTTTTACCTGATATTCCTCGCTTCTTTTGTTTTCTTCTCAGCATCCTTTTTCGGGTCTAATCTTCTTTTTCAAAGTATTTTAATCATATTTTTTTGGAATTGGAATACCATGCTTTTCCGTGCCTCTACTCTTTCATTCAAGTCATTTTGAATAATTATTCTTACAAAACGTTATGTGACATGTTTAAAATCTTAGAATGAAATGATTCGTTTGAGGTCTGTGTATAACCATTAACACAACTAGTTCAGAGTATTGTGTCACATAAAATCCTGAAAAACAGGTTTACAACTTCCATTCGGGCAATAGGAATACTGTTCTCATGTGTATAATTTTCCAATCATTTTAACTCATTTGTTTGAGGCTATGGACACCATGAATTTGTTCTGCATTAACTTTTCATCAGAAGATGTGTTGTGAAACGATATGGCCAAAACAGTTCTTTTCTTATCAACTACAAATGAACGATTTTACTCGTGTCATTTCCGAAATAGTGTCTAACGTTGGTAATCAGTCAGTCAATTCTTATAAATTTTCATCAAACAATTTCTTACTTCCGTATATTTTTTATCTTTCTTAATATTGTTGCCATTCTTTCTTCCACATGCCCTGCAAAGTCTAATTTAGTGACATAGACATTTGTATAATAAGTGGTTCCATTTTATGTTCAGCTGCAGCATACTGTAACTTCCCCCCATTAATTAAAGCTAAAGTTGTGTTAACTTCAAATTAATCGGGATGATGGCTAGCGATACCTTAGCAGAGGCAGTAATTATCCCGGTTTATTAAACAAAACTCTAAAAATTCCCAGTGCATTAAAAAATTGAAACTTATTCCCGGTTGTTTAAATAAGTTAGAAATTCTCCAGGAATATGAAAATACACGCGGGACATAAAATAAGTAAAAGCAGTCCCTGTACCATAAGGGAGCCCAAAATACACCCGTGCTTAAATGGAGTAATAAATGCACCCAATATTTTACCGAAGTAAAGACTAATCTCGGTAAAAAAAAACATGGATATTCCCGGTATCTTAATGAGACTAAAAATTTATCCTTCAATATATAACACAAATATTTGTTGAGACGACTCGCTAGTCATCCTATTGTAAAATTTTGCAACTAATTTGGAAACATTCCCAGCGACTCCCAATCTAGCTGAAGTGAAACTATTGCTACTGTGTTGAGGAAGAGCCTTTTTTGTTCTGAAAGTGGAGAAGGAAAGAACCTAAACCTTCGAAAGATCGATAGAAACCTCTACACTAAATTTTCAACGCAATCAGATGAATGGTATAGGAAGGTGCACAGGACAATAAAAGATAATTCATTTTTATATATAAAGATTATATAAACAACCATCGTGGATGTGTATGATGGTTCATAACGACGTAAATTCACATATCATGACGAATTGCCGGTAGAGGTCATCATTTATATGACTTTTCACTCCAATAAAGCAGATTCATGTCAATCACAGAACAATTAGTCGTAAAAGAACACTAATATACAGCAGAGGTTCTGTTAGAATACAAACCGATCCAGGTCCTGCAATCGTCATATAATTCAATCTTTCGTTAAAAAAAACTACAAAACATATCGAATATATATTTTTGCAATACAGTAAATTATATACCGTTTGATATAATTTTTCTAGTAATAGTAAGTAGAATTTATGTATGTTAAACATTTTAAAATAAAATAAATAGGAGTTTGAACTGCAGAAGTCTGGTGAGTGATGAGACCTGAATAGGACCTTTCTTAATCCTCCGGACCAAACAACGAAATATCTGCAATTCGGACAGCCCAACAACATTCGCTAATTGATAGCACTATAAATAGACTCATTTTCATATATATATATATATATATATATATTTAATTGTGTACTCATTAAAATTTTTAATAATAGAATTGCCTCCATTAATTAAAGTTTTACTATTCCTATTACATTACACATAATATTATTAAATTATTTAAAGGAAACTAATTTTAGTATGCTAAAATTATACATTATTCTAACTTCACTTACCTCGGTCCGTCAGTAATAAGTGTTTCTAATGAAATTTATTGTCCCTATAAAACCCTCCAATTCTTTTATAAATGTTTCACCCTTAAGCTATGGTTTATTCTAAGTCATTTCGTTTATTATTATTTATTAAAACTCCAGAGTAAGTGTAAAGTGTTTCAGTCTAAATTTATTATCTTCGTTGCATTCACTTAATCGTTAATAAACATCAGAACGAGTAACGAAACTGGTACGTTGTGGAACACCAGTCGTCATCTATTTTGAGAAACAGGGAGAATTTCTACACATTGAAAGTTATAGATATTATTTGGGCTTACAAAAACGTTCCCTTAATGCAATTCGTCAATTAGCATAAATTTTGTAAACTAAATGAGTAGTAGTTCTGTGAGATTACGTGGAAACTGTACTGAATGGATGTCAACGAAAACTGCTCGTCACTCCAAAAGGACCAATCTGCTGTGTTGTCAACAAACGTTTTCCATCTCTCTCTAGACAGAAACGCACGAGTCACGGAGCGCTAGTTACCCAGATATAAGCGTCCTCCCGCGGCAGATCTGGCAGTGAAACAGCGGAGATCTCAGTATCAACATGAGGCTGGAAGCTATCGTACCAGATTTCAAGGCGCAGTCCACCGTGGGACCACTCGACTTCTACAAGTGGAAAGGCGACTCGTGAGTTTATTCTCTTACCAAACAAGAGAAAATTCTGCTTTCTACTAATGTCATTATGCTTAAATGTATTTCTGTATTTAAAAATGCATCTTCTCAAATTTTATGCTGCACGATTTTGGTGTCTCTGCCCACCTTCTGAATTATTTATGTAGTCTTAGAGCACCAGTCCCAGTTTATCAAGCTCAGGGTTGAAATCCATCCTCTCGAGACACTATCGCGTATTTTTAAAACGACATTTGCAATAAAATTGCTGATCAGCTTGCCGGGTTTAAAATTTTGGTCTTGGAACCCGAAAACATTCCAATAAGGATTCCATAATCCAGTCATTAATAGGTCATTATTTTGCTATCGGGTTAGAGGCCATCGGCACAGTTGTCCATGGGTTTATAACTCAGGATGTCTCAAAACAATCATCACGGCACTTTCTAGATTCTACCTACTTATTCTATTATTTGTCAACTTGCTCTTGGATATTTTTAATGCAGTCTATGGTCATCGTTTATGGAAAGCTTCTTTTACAAATTATTATTTAATACAAGCCGTCTAAATTATTTACAAGAACACTAAACACACAGCAACTGAACAACCTTCTGGTCGCTACAAATTTACACAATTCTTAATTACGTCAAGTCGAGGTTTTTCGTTGCACCGCTACAGTTATCTTTTTAGATGTTAATAAACAATAATTGGAGAATTCGTAACGTGTGTAGGTAGGAATTTTAATATTACAAAATCACTCGACCGATTCTCGTAGTCCGATGTTAATTTGCTTTCTAAAATATCAGTATATAATCAAATAGCTACAAGAAAGTCAGTAAGAAAGTTTGTTGACAGGGAAAGACTGGGTCACCTTCCACTAGTAGCTTTCTTTCTCGTGGACCGGTTTTGGGAATGGCGTTTCGTATTCCTTGATAACGTTCTGAATACGCCTGCGGAATTTCGAGATAATTTCGTTGTTTCTAATATAATAAAAATCGAACGTGTCATTACATCAGCAATTTAATATTAATGGCACGCGTTACCTTATAATATATACCTTTATTTCCGTAGAATACATATACACCGCTTAAAATTTCTAGATGAGCTTTGAGTGTCTATAGTGTCCTGCAAGAGACGTTCAGGGTCGTGAAATGCACTCTTTAACACAAAGATGCAAGCAGCTATGTACTATTATCATCTGCATGCTCGGGAGCGTATAATTTATAACGCAAAGCTCGTAACATCGTTGAAGGTCGGCCGTGGCTTGCATGGCACGAGACCTGAATTCTGCCTCCCATTTATGGTTTCAGAATATATCAATCACATATTTCTCAAACTCTCATCAATGAAGTTGGGAAAGTGTGTCTAAGAACGATAACTAAATGGACCATGCAGCAATAAATAGTAAATTTCTTGAAGTTAAAAAACTTTCCTGGCAAGAATATGTTTATAAAATTATTGATCTAATACGAAAAAAATAAAACAGGACGAGAAATAAAGTAATATCATATTTAACAGACTATATTATAATTTAAAAAATTAATCAATAATCAACAACGTTTCGTTACATTTTTTCACTGCGTGGTGAGAAATACGAAAAAGTTGTCGATTATTTATTAACAAAATACTTTTTGAATTATAATAAAATCTGTTACATTTATCTCGTTATTGTATACTATAACTTGTGAAACGTGAATACATTAACGATTAGCATAGAAAAATGTGTGTTTTAATGTATACATAATGTTTTGAACGAGGGTACGCCGAAAGGACTTCTAGAAATACTTTCTCGAGGATGATCTAACTAGAAACGCGCTACTTTTCTTTATTGCGTTTCTTTATTACAATTTTAGACTTCATGTACACCAAATTTATCAAGTAACCGTCAGGACTGAAATTAGTTTTACAGTGATTAAACATTAACATCGTCGCGAAAATAATTTAATTTTTGGACACCATTTTGGATTCCAAAACTATAAATCCGTTTGTAAATCATTATCAATTTTGTTCTTGCATTGCTGCAAGTTCCAATGACTCGCGTCAAAACACGATCTTCAATTACCTGTAAGTTATATGAAACTTCTTTAAAGGCATTTCCATATAAACGGAAACACCTTACAGCAATTTATAATATGTTTTGCGTATTCGACGAAGTAATATATATTGGAAATGTTGGTCGGTCAACCTATCTTTGCTTCTACTCGTATATTGCTTTTCAAGTATAGCTTACGTGAAATTACTCTATGCCCCATTGTTGACTTATTATTTAACTCTTCCTATTACTAAATTTTCTAATTTTCAGTTCATAGCGTCTTATACTACAAAGCATTCAAATATTCACGATGTCTGAATGTTAGATAACGTATTTAGGACAGATGTAAATTAACTGAGCGTTTTCCTGTTAGAGGCGTAGAGTTTTGTTCTGTTCATTACTTAAAACTTCTTTATACGAATGAAATATTCTTCCTCTTTTGGAAATTACAAACAACATATTTTCTAAATTAAATCTAATTTTATTATTAAACTTCACATAAATAAGTCAACGGACTTTGATTTGGTGTTAGGAGCGATGGAGAAGTCTCTGATCAAGTGTTAACAAATCGTGGCATTTTTTTTCTTCAGTTGGTGTGTCCTGTTCTCTCATCCTGCTGACTTCACCCCGGTGTGTACGACTGAACTGGGTCGCATCGCCGTCCACCAGCACGAGTTTAAGAAACGCAACGTCAAACTCTTGGCTCTGTCCTGCGACAAACTCCAGGATCATGTTCGCTGGGTTAACGTGAGTATCGTTTCACGTCCTCTGGTTTTCATGTACATTCCTTCATCACATCTGTTGCGCCGAAAAGAGGTGTCACTACTAGAGTCGGTCCTCTGTTGCAGTCATGGTAATCTACTGCCTACGGCGGCAGAACTGTCTGAGCTAGAGTGTAAAAAAAATCTGGAAAACAAATGGTGATTTTATATTTGGCAGACGAAATAAGCCTATTGATAAAGAGAGAAGATCCAGTAGATGTCCTTCAGATTAATTATTTCCTTAAAACTGGGTCTGAATTTTGCTAAGGCTGCCCTAACTGTTGCTACTGGCTAAAGGAAAAGATTTTCAATCAAACAATTTCCTGTAAATTTGTTTGTACCAAATATTATTATCGTAATTCAAGAACGTATTTTTGATGCTTAACATGGTTCTTTCATAATCATGTTTGCTTTTTTAAAAATACTGAAGCTTTGGGGCAGCGTCTTTTGGATTTGCCCACGGTGGCCAAAGGACCACGGACGGTCCTGATTCTATTGACCATTATAATTTAGATAATTCTGTTACGAAGTCCTTATAAGTATCGCGAATGATACCAACATCTGAGTTTTCATTCATTTGATAAGTTTCTACCCCAAAAATTCTCAAAGGGAATGGTCGAAGGAGAAGTCCTTTACCGTTACACCCAAAGATTGTTCAGGTGAAGTGTGCGGAAACTGCTCATTAAATCGACTGAGAAGCATTAATAATATTAAAATCGGTAAATTAGTGAAGAAAATGAGTGTTTTGAGAGATTCATATATATTAAACCGTGCAGACAATAATGAAGTATCAATGAGAAGTGTTGCTCCATCTGAAACTAATTTGGTTCGTTTGTTTTTTCAAGCCATCAAGTACATAAGATAAAGTTATACGGCTCGATTACAGCGATTGTCAGACGATTGAATCCCGAGGAACAATATACCCGATAGAGCTTTTTCTCGCAGATATTTCTTCTCAGAGTGATGATGAGGGTATGCCTCATTCTCTCTCTCTGGTTTCTAAGGATGGATCTCACATGGCGATGATTCGTGAGTAGGTGACTATATTTTACAGGACATCAAATCTTACTGCCAAGACATCCCCGGCGACTTCCCATACCCCATCGTCTCTGATGAGAGCCGTGAACTGGCTGTTAAGCTAGACATGATCGACGAGAAGAACAGACTGAATGAGTCGACAGCCATGACTGTGAGGGCGTTGTATGTGATCGGGCCAGACAACAGGCTGCGTCTCTCCATGCTGTACCCTGCTTCTACCGGAAGGAACGTCGAGTGAGTTCATTATATCTAATATAAATATTAATTGAGGACTTTTTATAATATCTGGTCTTCATGTGTAAAAATAAAAACAGTAATCGTGTTCAAAATTAACAGAATCTATTTTTAGTTAAAAGTAGAGACCAGTAATAGGGTTTGAACTGCAGAAGCCTTCAATGCACAGACGAGTTACATATCCCCGAGGCTTGTACGTGAAAAGTACGAAACAAAACAATTTCCCATTGGAACATTGATTCTCTCCCATTTCGCCCTGCTAAGACAGTCCTGCAACAAAAATAATTCTGTTTCTCTCTTTTTGACATGTCCAAATTTTCTATTACAATTACACAAGTCGCTTCTTTCACGTCCACTTTCATAATGAATCAATGAAAATGGTTATTTTTTGTTTGTTTTTTTGTACAGCATAATTGCAAGTAGGCCATAACTGAATACCTTAATTTCTAATCGTATAGTTTTCTTCATTTGATATTTTTGTCCCTTAGTGAACTTCTGAGAGTCATCGACTCCTTGCAACTAACCGATCGTCTAAAAGTCGTCGCTACTCCTGCCAATTGGACACCTGGTGAAAAAGTGATGATCCTTCCCAACGTCGCAGAAGCTGACCTTCCGCGTCTCTTCCCAGGGGGCGTTGACAAGGTTAAGATGCCCTCAGGAGTCACATACGTCCGCACCACGACTGATTATTGACGACGTCACGCCAAGAAGGCTCAACAAATGTTACTGCACAACATTTTAAGCAAGAAAATCACCATCATCTGTACTATCCAAATGTTTTTGATACAATAAATTTGGGATCACGTATAAAAATATTTTTTATTACAACCTAAAAACCAAACCTCCCTAACTAAGAAAGTGGAGTTTATAAACCAAATATAATTAACAGATGCCTTCAGGGATTGGTAATGACTGCCAGTTCCCGATAAGTAAATAAATCTATTATTAAATTTAGCCATTTTTAGTAACTGTGAGCTTAAGATGAACATAAAAAAACGATCAATCACCTTTATTTGATTCTCGTTTATTTATCACCTTCTCTGTACTGATATTTGGGGTGGGGTGATATTAAATAATTATAATATAATAAGAAAATCAATTAACGATAGGGTTTATGAATATAAAAAGAAAAGATGAAATTTGAAATTCTGAATTTAATAAAATAAAATATTTAAATACGAGCATTTGATTTAAGGCACACATTATTAAAGAAAATATTACTATTAACGTATAAATGTATACATTGAGACTTTTCCGGGGTGGACCTAGAGAAGCGATTTAGTTTTTAATGGCAATAGGTCTGCCAAATGTGAAAACTATTTTTATCAAAATTTACGATACCCGCGATGTTCTGCAGCTGCATTATGGTCTGCTCTGCTTCGTGACGATGGCTGGAAAACCTCTGCATTGGGTTAATCTCGTTGTCTGCTTTCAAATTCTCTCCTTGGCGGTTAGCAGTTTAGTGTTCTGGTCAATACTTATCGACCTCTCACCATTTTCTTCTCTGCGACTAGCAAATTAGTTTTAATCATCACTTGCTGACCTCTCAACATCATCTTTCAGCGGCTAGCAATTTAGTTTATTCATCCCCTCTTTCCCGCATGAGCTCGGTGGGACTTTAATGTCCTACTTGATTGCGACAGACAGATCCACACAAATTCGTTAGTTAAATTACTTTCCGTGATTGAAGGTTGTTGAAAAGTTTATGCCAATGAAATGACAAAGCAAAACAACAGTTGTGGGATTAATTCAGAGATTATATTATCGGAAAGCTGGACTTTTCTTGAAGCATTCCATTTTACTGTTTATGTTAACTGTAATCATTTGTAACATGTAACGTTGTACTCGTCTGTAGAGAACCAGTCTGAAAAAAAAATTAGAACTTTAAATGAAATTATAACAGCCGTATTTCCGCAGTATTGTACGATGACATTGATCTCGAAGTGTTACGTCACATGGTTCGTGCAACTTGTCACGTAACTACTGCAGCAGAGTTCTAATAGTTTTCGTCCTGCTTCGTCAATCTTGTCAACATTTCAGCCAAGTATAGCCAGAATCCCTTGTTTCCTCTTGTAGGCAAGTCTACTCCAGATGAGTATTCATCCTACTTTCTTCAGCAGCTGCAAACAGTTACATTAATTAACGCAGTGGAATGAAACCCGTTAGATATTACAGGGTCTTATCATACGAACTGACATAATCCTTAACCCTCATTAACATTGACAAATGTCAAGATCAAATGAAATAGTACTCCACAGTTTCTGTAACCTAGCGGAAAAATTAAACTAGAGTAATAACATCGGGCCGAAAAATAAAATTATTTTGGATAATTTCAGAAAATCAATACAGATACACTTTAAAAACAAAATTAATGACAATACTAATATTTTCATCATTCAATCTCAAATCCAATTATTTGCCAATATTTACACAATTTTGACTCGCATATAAATAATTGATTTTAGCAGTACTATTTTCTATTATTACATTTCAAAACCATTATATATTAGGATCAACGCGTGTTCGTAAGTTTGATGTTTGGAGTTGAATACTTTTAAATCAAATTGATCTTTGGTTCATTTTCGTATTTCGTTCCACGTTGTCCATTAATAATTCCAAGCTTTCAACATACCATCGTAATGCTACAAAATTAAACGATATTTTGAAAACTTACTAAATCAACCTCTTGGAATTAAATTGATTCCTCTAAAAAGATTTAAAATCCAGGCTGCATTAGGAGTGCTTAGAAGCTTGAAATCGAATACGTAATATGAAGAGCGTATCTCGTTCAATGAAACAAAAGTAAAATCATTGTAAAGTTTTTTTGAATCATTTAAAATGTATTCTGTTTATCTCAGCTTTTCATCGTAATCAATTTTCAGGAACTTTAGAAAATATTTGTTGATTTTTAATCTAATGAAGTTAAGCTCTAAATAAAAAGTTAACATTTGAAAATTGATGTTATATGTAGGCTTTTTATCCTTCCGACTGAACACGGGACTGTAACCATTCTAAATCAGCAACAAACGTTTAAACTTTGTTTTAAACAAAGTTTGCATATTTAATTTGAACAACTAAACAAAGAAAATTACTAATCTACTAAACAAAGTCTGTGGCATGATTTTACATATTAAAAAGAAAACAAAATATTATGACTTATTGTTTGTTCAAACTCGTAACGAATTTTTTTTAAGCAAGCATAATTTTGAGAATTTCTCGCAAAACCTGTGGAAGGAAGTTACGTTTGTTATTCTAAAATGAAACTTGGAACGGCTGTACCTAATTTCACGGCTGATACTACTGAGGGAACAATTCAATTCTACGAATGGCAGGGAAATTCGTAAGCGATAGTGTCTCAGATATTTGAATAATATTCAATACTATTAAGATAATCTTTAGATATTAATTATAAATACAACTTCGAAATACTTTATTGCATCAATTTCGGCAATGATTAAATACTAACGGTACAAAAAAATGTATTATTCATAATTAATATTAAAGAGAATTTGCTTCAACTGAAGATCAGCCAAAGGTCAAGCAACTGAATTTAGATCGGAATGAAAAATTCCCGGACCCGGCCGAGATTTTCCATTCAGTCCTAAATTCATTAAAAACACAAGCTTTAGTTCACAGATATTTTCTAATAACTAAGAAAGCGTAATAATTACTTCAATATTGCGATAATATGTGTATTAAGCTATTTCAAAAGCTATATGATTGTGTTAGTCAAGTTCTAATAATTGAAAATAACAGAATTCGGTCATTTAAATACATGTTTCTAAAAAGATAAAAAAAAATAGTTTGTGATTTGTAACTTACCACACAAATAATTTAACTAATTGATTTTGTGTATATTTTAACATATTTATTGCGGCAGGAGTTTCTTATACCCCTATTCACAAAAAGTAACCTATTTATAGGCGTTGGATTTAGAGAATTTTTGATTAGGCTTTTTCGTAATTTTTTTTAAGAACTGTGTGAATACTAACGAAATAATGTCCCAGTTGATATAAATCATTTCTCGAATCTTTAAATTCTAATACCGAAGTCCGTAGTATTCATTTTGCGTGCACGACGCCTATTATAAACATCCATTCGTCCGTTTTTGTTTCTAACTGTAAATTTTATTTTTATATGTAAACGTCTTGTTACGTGCAATGAATAGAAGAAAACTATAAAACATACTTGGGCATATGCCGCAGTAAAGTCAATTTATTCTAACATATGGCCTATTTTACAGCCAAAAATCTTAACAATATAACTACACTGTATCGTACATATTTGTCTCTTAACGAAATATTATTTGCTGATTTTAAAATACATAAGTGTCAAATTTAATTTATATTTAAATTTTTTGTACAGTAAATTTATTTCTCAAAAAAAGTGACACACATCTTATGAATAAAACTCACATTTCATTAAGTAATGGAAATCATTTACAATACTTTATTGTACTTACTTGTGCCTGCAATACAGGTGGTGTTTACTGTTTTCACATCCAAAAGATTTCACACCGGTATGCACCACAGAAATGAGAAAATTTCATGAGAAGTCAGAAGAATTTGAAAAGAGAAATGTGAAGTTATTGGGTCTGTCTTGTGATTCCGTGGATTCACACATGAATTGGGTGGAAGTAAGTCAAGTTACCTTATTAAATGGCATATTCTGAATCTCAGATATAATTTGTATAGAAGATATATTTAGGTGTACTCCACTTTGCCCCCACTTCTAATAGAAGAAAATAATCTACTTATCTAAAAATTAATTTATTAAAAGCACCATCCTCCTTCATGAAATAGTAGACTTGTTACTTCATATAAATTCACAATGTAATATGAAAATCCCACGTTTGCTAGAATGTATTTGTTCCTTATGATAATTAAAACTATTTAATAAAAAAGCATTACCAATTATCCAAAAAAAATATTTTTGGTTATCTATTTTTAATTACCCTGGATTATTTTCAACAATCAGTAATCATTTAACTCTGCCCAATAATTATTTTCTGACAAAGTCTTCATTTATTAATTTCAAATATTTATATTCTTAATTTCAGGACATAAAAGCATTATTGGACTCTGAGTGTGCTGGACTTTCATTCCCAATCATTGCAGACGAAAACCGTTCTATTGCTGTGCAACTTGAAATGTTGGATGCCAATGACAACATAACGCCTGTTAGAGCACTATACATCATAGATCCAGAACACCATTTACGTCTGTCAATGGTCTATCCCATCACAACAGGAAGAAATGTTGTGTATGCAAAAATAAAATTTTGACAGTAACTAATGAAGTTTCAAATTCTCAGTTCTGATTGATTACACAAATGCAATTTTATACTGGTAAAAATCAATTATTTCTTTTACAGTGAAATATTAAGGGTAATTGATGCTCTACAATTAACAGATAGACTTCAAGTGGCTGCCACCCCTGCAGATTGGAAGGTAAGCAAGTTGACTATATCTACACTTATGGCCCCACATAAACTAACTTTTTGCTTATGCAGCCAGGTGAGAAAGTAATGATTCTTCCAAATGCAACAGAAGACCAAGTATCAAAATCGTTTCCAAATGGCATAGATGTTACAAGTGTGCCATCTGGGCTGCAGTATTTAAGAACAGCAACAGATTACTGAAAATTTTGACATATGATCATGTTTTGCCAACTTGTTAAAATTGAACTAAAATAAGTCTGGGAACAGAAACCTGAAGTTCTTTATTAAATATGATTTAATTAACAAATTAAACTTAAAAAGTAATAAGACACTTGTATGCTTACAGTATTAAGATTTTAGCCTGAAATAAAATCCTTTTTAACACCATTCACATTATTTCAGAATTAAAAATCAGTGAAAGTTTAACAAAGTATTAAAACATTGGACAACAATTTTATATATTATATCACAAATAATAAGTACAAAAAATTACATAAAAAATAGAATATTGTTCATGTATCTACTCAATACTGACATTTTATAATTAAACTATTTGAACTGAATATAAAATATTTCATTTATGGAAAACAACCACAGTTTATAACAACTTGATATGAACGAACATTAGTTAATTACATTACACTTTATTAAACAAAGGACAAAAAATTTATAAAAATATATATATTATCACAATAAGTGTTAAGTACAAACAGAATAACAGAATTATAACCAAAGTTTATAGCAATTTGGTTTACAAAATTTTCTGCTTACTTGAAATACATATTAAAGAAATATAATGACATTTCAAGAGAACGTGTGAATTCCCCTTTAATTTGAAAACTGCAAATTAAGGTTGAGGTGTAATGCGAAGGTAAGGTTTACCAGATGGTAAATTCATAACAGATATACCTTTTGGAAAAAGTCCAATGGCCTCATCCTCTTTCAATGTAGGCAGAACCATGCAGTCACTTCCACACTGTTAAAATGAAATTAGTTTTAAACAGAATAAATAAAGATTCATTTAAAAAATAGACTTCAAATATTACCTTCCAATCTGCTGGAGTGGCAACCTTTTTATTTTCAGTTAATTGCAAGGAATCAACAGCTCTCAAGATTTCACTGAAATTAATTTCAAACTATTATAATTGAGAAATAGATTGACTAAATACATATAGGATAGAAGCAAAATTTAGACAGTTAATTGTTACACAGCCATAAACTGACTTACTCAAAGTTTCTGCCTGTTGTTGCAGGATATAAAATTGACAACTTTAATTTTTTGTTAGGACCAATTATAAATACTGCTCTACAAGTGAGAGGTAGTCCATCTTTATCCTTTTCTTCAGGGTCTAACATTCCAAGTTGCACAGCCAAGTCTCTTGCTTCATCAGCTATGATTGGATATGGAAAATTATCACCAGTTTGCTCAGCATAGCTTTTTATGTCCTTAAAATTTGGAAGAAAAATTTATTGTTCTATAAACATTCTATGTACAAAGACCGCCAGTTGCATTAAAACTTATAATATAATCAGAGAATTAAATCTAGCAGAAGGTGTAAAAATATAAAGGTTAGAAATTGTAACTTATTAAAAGAAATTAATGTAAATATTGCAGTGTTCTTACCTCAATCCATTTCAAATGAGATTCCACATTATCACATGATAAAGCAATTACTTTAACATTCCTTTTTGTAAATTCTGGAATTAAGGTAGCTACCCGTCCTAATTCAGTAGTGCACACAGGTGTGAAGTCTGCCGGATGAGAAAAGAGGATTCCCCATCTGTGACAATTGATATAAGCTACAATGATTCCCTAAAAAATGTGAAATGACTTTTAAGAGACAACTTACTACTGCATCATACAATAAACCTTATGATGCAGTAATAAATAAACCATATTATAGTTTCAATCAATTAATCAACACACAAACCTTAATAGGCCTATGACCTCACCCGGTCGTACTCATCTTTCTTATAGATAGTTATGAATACATATTTTAATAAACATACGTTAATGAAAATAAGCGACTCATAACTACTATCTATAAGAAAGATGGTTGTGCCCTTATGAGGTCGAAAACTACTTAAGGTTTGTGTGGTATTAAATGATTGAGACTAATTGGAGTGTTCTTCTTCCCTAAAAAACTTGTATTAAATTAAAAATACTATTCCACTTGGAAGACTTCAAGTTTTAGTCAATAGAATAAGACACTGCTCGTATCAAGACATCTGGCCTGTCAACATTTTTCTTGGTTGTCTCTTAAATGTCTTATCATTTACAGGTCTTCATTCCTTATATATATATATATCTCCTAACAATGACTAAGTCATATATACAAATGCACATGGCTTATCAGCACAATTAGATATATTTAACATCTTACATAAATCTTAGATCATAAATTCATAGTACAAATAAATCATTACGCTACTGTGTAATACACTCATAAGTTTCAAACTTACATTTGGTACACCAACCTTAATAGTAAAGATTATTTTTCTTACATCGTGATAATTTTTTTCATAATATAAAATGATTTTTGTCACATGCCAATGACACGCCATGTGCTTGCATGTTAAAACTCTTGATCCCTAATTATGAGCAGTTATTGTCTTTACAAATCTAGAAACTGATGTATCAGCTGCCTCTGACATGTATGGACTGTCACAATTTAAGATTATCCAAGCTTTATTTGGCCTATTCTAAACAATTAAGGGCTAACAACCACTTTGATGCCATCGTAACCTCACTTCAACCAAGCCACTCCGCAAGCTCCGCTCCACTGTATCATATTGTGTCTATCTCTACTGTTCCATGATGTCACTTGCCTTCATTTGAAAGGAAAATAGGAGGGAGGCCCAGTGAAGAGGGGAATGAGGAAGTGAAAGCATCAAACTAGTCCAGTTCCCAATTGTATAAAGATATATGCAGCAGTCAGAATATTGAGCTTATTCAAATATGGTCTGTATTATTAATGCTTTTTGTACTGTAAATACAAGTACTAATTCTTTTCACTCCAGGAAATTTCTTATAAAAGTATTGCACATATGATTGTGAAAAAAAGACGCAATAGGTATTCAACAAGAATTTGTCACACAAACCCAAAGTTTCCATAAGAGCTAGATTTGCAGATACTGGCTGACATGGTTAATTTTGCCATGAAGGTGAGGTACTGTCATTGTTATAGCTGAAGACATTTATTTATAAGTATATAAGAGAAAATGTTGAAGCACAGAACCTTCGTGTAACACCTAGAATATTTCATCATTTGTTGGTGAAATCTATTTGCTTCGTCACTTATATAGACAGTTCGAATGAAGACAAATACTTACGAATCCCCAAGCCAATCATAAAATTGAATTTGTCCAACAGTAGTGTTCGCTTTGAAATTGGGAAATTCGTCCCCCAAATTCACCATATTCACGGATGCACTACACACCTTTGACACCACTAAATTTTGCACAATCACAATTTTCTGCTTAGCGCCGGAAATAAAACAAACAACGCCCGATGCATAGATATTACTCGACACAATCACAAAGTCGAATTTGTAAAATTGCCGAAAGGGTGTTTCAGTGTTAAAAACTATATTTAATACTGTAGCATCTTAAATTAGAAGTAAATCTATGATTACATTAGTAATAAATCTATTAATTCTATTGGCCCTCAGGGATGTAGATTTGGATATCTTTAGAAATAAATTATTTAATTGATTTACGAATCAAGATCGATTAATTACCGCATAATGGGGAAACATGATCCTCATTACAAAATATAGTTGATAAAAATTTCGTAGAGATTTCTGAATGTAGACAGTGCAAACCAGGAATTCAGATCCTTAATGCCTTGAACACAAACCTATAATTGTTGCTTGCTTCAATTAAAAATATACCATAATTGCCCTTTATTCTTTTTTTAAAAAAATACGAGGCACACAATGTGCACTCTGAAAAACAATTCTCTGAAAGTCTCATAAGTGTTCAATAAGAAACGTGATTAATTTAATTATTTTTATTGAGATTTACAAGTTGTTACGAAATATTTATCTTAAAGTGCAGTATGACAAATCAGCTACGTATTATTTTTAATATTCGTTCCTTAGTATTGTTCATAGAACAAAAAAAACTTCAGCTAACATTTAATTGAGCTGAATGTTTTTATTTTTTTGGCAGTTTAAAGGACAAAGTTATATCCGAATTCAATACATTTTTTAGAGATATTTTGAAAATTTTGATCAAATGAACTTTATGCTTTATCCATTTTTAATTACTGACATTTAATGTTGAAATGTGTACGGAATATAAATATGATAAAAAAATAAAAAAACATCGTCTATGAAGCTAACACAATGATTTGCATACAAGAGGACAACGCCTATGTAAAAATTGTCACTTTATATCTTTGGTTAGCACTTATCTAGACAAATTGTCCCCTTAAATTTAATTTAACCTTATGCCCTGTTATCTTTAAAATTTTTAGCAAAACAAGATAAAATAAAGGCTTTATAAGAAATCAGCTTTGAATCCTGTTTTTGTATATTATTAATCTGGTGTCACGTAACAATCAGTCGGTGGAAAAACAGGTTATTGAAGTTTTCACTTTTGGTTTGTTTTGAGCTTACGAAGAGTCTGACACGTATTGTGCTTGCTTTTTAAGTAGAGGAATGCAAAATGGTTTGGCATTTTTACATTGGCATTTTAAATTTGTAGTTCTGTGTTGTGCTGAATTCATTAATTTCTTATATTAGAGAAGAATATTCTGTTTAAATTACGGTCTTATTAATATTACCTTTCCTCCATATGGCAGTTGACGAATGCTAGTTAATGTTAAGATGCACAGACATAATTAATAACAACTATTCTAGTGTATTGCTATTTTTAAAGTTTGCATGAATTTATCAAAAAAATTCATTATATGATCAATTTTTTTTGTTTACCTCAAATACATAGGATGTGGTCTGGCACTACCTTACATTTCCTTCCTTGTTTTCAAACTTCAGTGCATTATATTCTTGGTTATCAAAACACTTCAAATTTAATGTTGATATATTCTAAAACTATTGTTTATTTAGTATTGCTAAATATCGTGTCATAATGGTTTCAAGGTAGAATATTGATATATATTTTTAGTGTGATAGAATATATTTTGATGATCACAAAATCACCTAAGATGGAGTTAGATTGTATTTATACATATTTCTCGGCATTTCTTTAAAAAAGTACTAAGGGGTTATTTAATAAAATTATACTGAATTCTATTCTTAACTAAGTGAAACATTTAATTCCATTCACTGGTTTAAAAGCAAAATCATTAATTAGCACATTTAGTAAGGGCAAAAAAGAGAGACAGAAAGATGTTGGCTTACCTGAAGTGTAAAGCTGGCAAACATAAGGACTAGTGGTTTTCTTGAATTGACGGCTCTCTTCCGCTTAGTCTGTTATTGTTTGGAATGACATATTAGCTTGTGTCAATGTGTTTTAAAATGTAGTTAGGACTATTTTTTAAATAATTTACTATGCTTAATTCTAAAGCCTTTCTAAGTTGCAGTTTTTAGTTGTTTTTTAAGTACGTATACTTACATTGCAAATAGAATAATTTTTTATTCAAATACCACATACACATGTTTATAATTGATATCTTCTGATACTATGAGATATATTGCAAACTGAAATGTATTAGTTCCAATTAGATTGTTATGATAAGTGAAGACTTGAACCTCTTAAACACTTTGCAATCATATGTTTTATTTATCTGTGGCTAGTTATAGTTTGAATGCCCCAATCATTCTTCAAAAATGTATTCATATGTAATTCAACTTTCAGAGAATGACTGTGACACTTGGTCTAAAGCTATCCATTGAGTAAATAAATTATCTGATATAAATAGTTTAAAAGGTTCATTTGAAATAGAGAAGATAGAAATCAGAAAATGACTTGTGTGAATTTGGTTTCAACTGATGTTAAAAAAAATGGTTTTAGCCTTTGTAGCTGCTTCCTAATTAACAAGAAATTATTATATAGAATTATAGAGGAAATGGATGTATCTGATTTAAAAACTTGCATTTATTCAGCCTTATTATTGTATTTCTCCGTGATAGTAGTATCCCTTTTTTTATAACAGAATAATGTTATTGTTGGGTTTGAATTATAGATGGCTCTGCCACAAACAAAATGTTGGAAAGTTGGACCTTGCTCTAGTTAGTATAACTGTATTCACTGTCTTGCATCATAAAATACAACTTACTTCTTGAATAAGTGGGGCATATTAGAAGCTGCACAAAGAAGTGAATTGTTTTATCCACAACTAGCCACAATATTTTCATATTAATTGTTTTCAAGTAAAAATGGATACTTGAAAAAAAAGATAAAACATACATTCTCTGTGTGTGACGTATGTCTAACTAATATGCCTCTAGCTTAATTTTAAGCATGAGACTAGCAATCTATTAAAAAGTAATAATGAATAAAGGAAAAGAAACTTTCATAAGTAAATTATTTTAGATCTGTATTATTTTTCAGATTTCCTGTAGCTTATCATGTGGAAGTCATTGAATAAAGTGAATCACACCAAAAAGGTACTTACAATATTTCTTAATTAAATTTAACCTGATTTTGACATTTATTATCATATAAAAGTGTAATAAAATCATTATATTTGTTGGGTAGAAATATTTTACTTAATATTATTTCATGAAGATTATCAGTCTTATATTTTTAAATATATTAATATCCATGTCCATTATGTAAATTAATATTTCATTGTAATTAATAATTCTATAACAGGCATTTATTTCATTGCTTTTACTTTCAGGTGCTGAAGGTGTGTGAAGAAATGCTTCATACTAGAACAAAACCACTATATTTTGGAAATGTACATCATTTGAAACCAAATATGGTATCTACTCAAGCAACTTTACCCCACTTGCCTGTTCCACCCCTGGATAATACTTTACAAAAATTATTAAGGTAAATAATTCAAAACGTTCAAATTTAAAAGTTATGGAATTTATTTCAGCTTTATATTTTGCATTGGATTGTTGGACTAAATAAGAAACCCTTTGTTAGTCACGGTTTTAAGAAGCTATTTATTTCAAAAGTGGTAGCTTTCAGCAGCTTATACTTCCATATTAATCTTTGTACTTAAAAATAGTTCAATTTTAACACTATTGTCTGTACAACATACTTTGTTAACTTTTAAAGTATTTGTGTTGCTTAACATGTTGTCTGGTTAAAACTGTTTTGTTTGACTTCCTTGTCTGTGCACTTGCAAAAGGCCTTATGTGGCCCATGAGTTTGAGATGCCTTAGTTACACCAATAAACAAATTCAGTTTTTGCTTTGTTTTGTAAGTGGGTGAGTCTGAGTTGACACTTCCAGAATTTGTATTTGAACATTCCCAGCTTTACAGCGTTGAGTTTTATGACCAGACTTTCTAGGTGCTCACCAAATTCCACTACTGTGGAAGCACTTCTCAACCTTTGCCATATTATTTATTGAATTTTAATTTTGAAAGTCTGTTACTTGAGTACTTGTTCATGCACTGTGTATAAGTGTATATTAAGGAATGCTTAGTAATACTAATTGTGTTTTATGTTTATTGGAGTCCAGTAACTGTAGCATAATAAGGCCTTATATTTAATCAATGTTATAGCATTAGTTCCCCTAGTACATGTGAAGTTTCTCCAGTTATAAATAATTTATCAACCAGATTATTCTGTACCGGCTTGAATTGGTATTATTTCATGTTTTCTTTTTTTAAAATTTATTTATAACAGTCGCATTGACTGCCTGGTCATTACCGATCACAGTGACAACTGTTTACATATTACTATAAAATTATATAACCATTATTTACTGTTATGAATTTACATAATAAAATACTGGTAACATCCATTTTTTTTGCTTGTTACCACTAACTTATTATTTATCTTCTTTACTTTTTATTTTTAGATTTTAACAAAAGAGAACACATTTAAATTAGGTCAAAAATATTACTGTTCTTACAAAATTTAATGTCTTTTTGGTATTCATTGGAGTCCAAAATAGATTTTTAGTTTTTGTAGGTATTTCATGTTTATTCATCTTCAAACTGAAATATATTATGATTTGTTTGAGAAATAAACTGATCTTATTGGTATATGATATTTTAGAACTGTGAGACCATTAGTGAATGACAGTGAATATGCTGCAACAGAAGATGCAGTGAAACAATTTAGTTCCAGTGGAGGGGTTGGAGTCAAATTACAGAAACTTCTGGAAGACAGAGCAAAATGTCAAGAAAATTGGGTAAATATTATTCAGCTCTTTCATTTATAAATCAAATTAATCTTGTCTTATATGAATTATTCATTATATATAATTAGAAGTCAGAAAATGACATTGTCAGGCTAATTAAAACAATTAATAAAGACGGGAAAGACGAGAATCAGTGGCTTACCTGAAGTGTACAGGTGGCAGGCACTATGCTGAGTGTGGAGTTCTTGATATTTCAGAGGCGCCGCCGTTGGTTGAGCAATCAAAATTGCTGTGTGTCTAGCCCACCTTCCTCAATGAAGGTCAGGGAAGAAGCAAAGAATTGATGGGGGCTGGGGATATGTTTGTCGGGCAGTGTATAGTTTATTTTGTAGATAGTATGTGAGGAGAGGCAGGTTATGTTTTCTTAAATATTTTATTGGTGGGATTCTGGAAGGCTGTGGTGGGTAGAAGTATAGGGCAGACATGGCACTGTTCCTACTGTAAGGTTTGCAGCCACTTGTGGGTGCAACTGGGGTTTATAGGGTTGGGCCAGAATGTTGTGGAGGTTGGTTGGGTGCCTGAAGGCAACCTTCGAACATGTGGGTAGAATGGTGGAGAGAATGTTTTTAATATCTGGGTTGGATTGCAGTCCAGTGTAAGCCAGGCAGAGAAACAAGTTGAGTTTATGTAGTCCAGGAAAGTAGGGGAAGACTACATTTTGTTTTATGGTCTGGGGTGGGATTGGCTATTTGGGCAGTGGAAAGGGCCTGGGTTATTTGTTTGTGGAGAACACCTGTGGGGTAGATTTTTTCACAGAATACATTGAAGATGTGGTTAATGTATGATGCCATATTGACCCAAATGTAACAGGGGCTAGGCTGTGGGGAGGGAGCATTTGGTGTGTTTAGAGTGGCAATTGGAAAAGTGGAGGTACTGTAGGGTTTTATGTGGGTAGATGTGGTTATTATGCTTTAATTTAGGTGTACATCAACAACCAGGAAAGTGACGTTGGTGGGGGTAGTAGTACCAAGTGAACTTGACAGGAAAGTTTGTGTTGAGGTTGTTTAGAAAGTTGATGAAGGCATCTGTTACATGGGTCCATAGCATGAAAATGTCAAATAAGATCCGGAACCAGCTTAAGGGTTTTGAGTGGGGAGAAATTTAAATGTTACTGTTCCAGTTGCCTTATCAACAGGTTGGCATAGGACGGGGTTATCCAGATGGCCATTGGAGTACTTCTTATGTGATGGTAAATGTTGTTTTTGAAGGAGAAGTAGTTTCTGGTTAGGATAACTGAGTGAGGGCAATCAAAAAGTGGGTATTTGGGAGGGAACTTGGTGGCCTGTGAGACAGGAACTGCAGATGGGCCACTAGTGTGGGGAATGTTAGTGTATAGGTAGGCAACATCTACAGTAACCAGCAGTGCATCCTGAGGAAGTAGTTGGGTAATTCACATAATTATTGGAGAAAATGGTTGGTGTCTTGAATGAAAGGTGGGGAGTTTTACCATTATTGGCTGGCGGGAGTCATCCACCAAAGTGAAAATCCTCTCAGTGGGGGAATTGTAACCAATTGTGAGACCAGGGACCCCAGGTTTGTGGTTAGTAATTGGTTAATTAATGACATTTCATGCATATTGGTTTAAATATATAAAAATCATCTTAATTAAAAACAAGTGTTTATTAAAAAGGCTAATTTAGTATACAGCATCTTGAGACTAGCAATTACATCTGACTAGTGTTTCAGATTAGCTGTCTTGGAGATTATGAAGATTGAACTAGATTTTTATTTGTGGACTTAGCTGACCACTGAAGGATTATTTCTGGTAATATTGTCCAACTTAGCTTTCTGTTGTAGTGACAAGTCTATATTGTTTTATCTATCAGTATATATAAAGATTGAAACACTTTTCACCAGTAATTGTTACCATGATATATTACCCTATTTTTCTAATAATTAAAAAATATATATTTCCATGTACTCAAAAATAAGGCCTGGAGCTTTATTAACTATTAAACATAAATAATTTACAGACATTTTAATAAAATGATTCTTACTTCTTTGCAGATGTCTGATTGGTGGTTAAATGCTGCTTATATGGACTTTAGATGGCCAGTTGTTATGTGGTCCAGTCCAGGACTTGTATTCCCTCATCAGACATTTAAGTCTGGTGATGATCAACTTTTGACTGCAGCCAAAGTGATTGCTGGAGCAGCTCAATATAAACTAATTGTTGATCAGTATGGAATTTTGTAGTTGATTTTAACAATATAACAAACTAAAAGTTAGTTAAATGATTTTTTAATCTCTTCCAGAAATAAAATTCCTCAAGAAAAGATGGGGAACGATTTACTTGACATGGCTCAGTATCACAAGATTCTAGGGACATGCCGTATCCCAGGAATTAAGAGAGACAGCCTTTACTTTCTAGATCCCTCTGATCCTCCAAGACACATTGCTGTTGTACATAATAACCATGTATGTTTTATGTCTTTTTTTGTAACATAATATGGCAGTACAAAAATAATCCACATTCCTGAACAGGAACCGTGGGAAAGGAGAAGATTAATGGGTTATTCACAATGTCTTCTGTGGTACAGAGGGTTTACCCCTCACTACAGTTCACTACACATGAAAAATATAAATTCTATTCATCAGAAATTATGATTGATCTAATTTTGCTTCAAGATGTTATTGGCAACACATGACATATTTTGTCTAATAATATTCTTAAAACTATTAATTCTTATGGTATGTTATGATGGATACATTTCCATTTGAATGGTTAAATCAATTAGCAAAACTGTTAATTTATGGTAGTAATATGTCTATAAGAATTATACCAGAAATTAACAAAAATATCAGTGGCTGGTACTTCAAAACCAAACTGTAAAAAATGTGATTACAAATAGAAAGAGCCACTGTATAAGTAGTTAAAAATTGCTTCCTCACCACACACTACCATATTGTAATGACGTTTCCTGAACTCTTCAGTCTTAATTTTTTTGTTTGCTGTTGTTTTAAAGTGAGTCCATTATTGGTAATACAGAACACTCCTGATTCATATTATTTGAAACTACTTAGATGTAAATAGATAGAATCTGCATCATGCAAGTTGACTGTTTAGTGTTCCATTTAGTTTCTAGTTGACAATAGCCACTAGGAAAGAATAATCCACACTGTTTGCCAAACTTTGAATTCAGCTGGCACCATGTGCCCTACTGAGGAAGGGGGCAACACCTTCAATATTTAAACCATTTTCTCGTCACTATTTTCCTATCCATAAAATTTATTTTGACTGCAACATTATTCTTACTTTATTAATATATTATTTTATATTATATACAAACTAAGCTTAGTACATGTTATCTTTGTTTTTGCAGTTTTTTGAACTTGAGATATTTGATGAAAACAATATTCCACTGACTGAAGAACAGTTAGTAGCACAACTCAAAAAAGTAATTGAATGCTCAAGTTGTTTAGCAGATCCTGTGGGAATTCTGACCTCTGAAAACAGGGATACATGGGGAAAAGTATATGATAAACTTGGCAAAGGTATTTATAATTTTTCTGCTAATAATACTTATGTTAATATTTTGTCTGTCATATTTTCTTACCATTTTTATTTTGTTTATTGTGAATAAGGATATGTTTTTTTATAGTAACTAACCTTTCAAACTCAACTCTGGGTATCTTGTAAACTTAAGGCTCAAGTGTTGCATTTCCTGCTCTAGTCTAAGTAAAATAATTTAATACCTTAAAAAATATTTATATGCAACTAAACACATTTCCTGTTTGTCATATTTTTATCACTTAATGTATCGATTTTTTTGAAATGTTACAATTTTACTTTTTTAGACCCAGTAAATACTGTTTGCTTGGATAGCATAAAGAAGTCATTGTTTTTAATGTGTATTGATGGACCAAATCCAGTTCTAGCCAATGTAAATAAAGATACAATGGCTGCATTACAGACAGTTCATGGGTGTGGAAGCCGCTATAATGCAGGAAACCGATGGTATGATAAAACAATACAGGTAAGTGTTGACTTTTGTTTTATAATCATACAAATTCTGAATATTAATAATTTGATTTCTTTGTCCATCTTCTTTATGCAAAAAATTAAAAAGTCATTTCAAAATTTATCAACACAAATTTTAATGGGAAAAGTAACAGCATAAAGTTATTTTTTACAAAAAAATAAATGGTAATAAATTATGAAGATCCAAAAAACAGGAGACAAAACATTGCATGTCATATTAATTTTTAATAATAAAATGTCTTACATATTAAGTCATTATTTATTTAATTATTTTTAATAAATTGTATGAATATTTAGGCTCAGTTGAAAGTTTTACCACCGGGTTTTTATTTTAGTTTATTGTTGGAACAAATGGAGAATTAGGTCTAACCTATGAACACAGTCCAGCTGAAGGGCCCCCAATAGCTTTCCTTATGGATTTCATCATGGAATATATGTAAGTTAAATCTTCACCATCTTTGAGTTAATGTTAACCAAATACTACACAAATTGTATCTTGTATCATTATCTAACAAGATGCATACCCGGAATAGTCCTGTTCTTTATTTATTTTAATATGGAACCATATTTAATTCCACTTTAATCTCTTGAACAACACATGATTAAACTAACGGTGACAGCTTCACATTGCTGAACCTTTCCCTTTTCACACCCCTTGCCTATCTAAGCTAATGGAATGATAATTTCATCACAACCGGCCTTACAATTTAATTGAATCAAGAAATCTACTGGTAGCGTAATAAGTACAGTTTTAAGATAGTAATAATAGTTCCAGAACCCTAAGATAGTGGAAGATGCTTCCAACCCCCACTCCTCTTGATGTTACAAATGTTTTATTTATCTAGTGTTCAAACTGGATTGTAAATTAAATATATATAAAGTTAAATAGAAATTACTTCAATTGTAGGCAGAACATAGTTTCACCTGCCTACTAAGGGCTGTAATTCAGTCTAGATGCTTGTAGAATGTCATATTGAAACTCAATGATTTCTGCTATGGTAGGAAACACAAATCTAGTTTATTTTGTCTTATTGACTGCCACCTTCCCACTCAAGTAAGTTGCATCAAAATAGAACTCTATGACTTTCTTCACCTCAAAATATCAGTTAATTTCATCATATGGGCCTACACCCCTGACCCCCATCTGCAGCTGAAGTACATTTTAATTTGCATGTTGAATGTCAATTAAACTGTGCAACTTTTAAACATTACATTCTATGTTGTAAGTCTACATTATTTTTATGTTTTTGTATATTTAAAGAATTTTGTATATTCAGATTTATAATAAAAGAAATGGTCTGCAGCTAACATCTCTTGGACATTTATTAAGTTTGTACCAAAAAATGTCCAAAAATCTGGACGAAATGATGTAGAAATCCTTACTAAATAGTGCTCAGTAGAAAAGGTGACATTGGCAGTTTTCTTCCTGGTTATAATTTATTTCTATTACCAATAAAAGGAAGTAAATTAATTTAAATGCAATATAAATATACAGGAAAATAATGATTTATACAGTCACAATAGATTTGTATGCTATTGTATTTGTATTCAGTTTAACACACACATACATTACGATTGTATATCGGGTAATTATTTTTGAATGGTGTGCTTCTTATATTATTCATGTTATATCAAAATAATGCAAATTATTGCAGTAGAATACTATTAACTATAAGTGTGCAACATTTAAAAAATGGAAATTAAACTCATTCCACATCCTTAAAGCTTGCGATATTGAAGGACCCATGGAATTAGCAATGTATGTATATATATTTTTTTATGTTTCCTTTACTTATTTAATTATTAAAGTATTAGTGTTGCATTGACCTGATGACTCAGTAGAATTTAAGAATAAATTCATTTGGAACATGACACAAAATTATTCTTTTAGTTGTGAATAACAATTATGTAGTTTCATTTATTATTGTTATTCATGTGTTTTTAACTTATTTAATCATTTTTCTGACTGTTCTTAGTGTTTTATTTAATTCTTTAGATTATTTTAGTACTGATATATTTGCATAAAGAATTAAGTAGTATATTATTCAAAATTCATATAACTTGTTGCATTTAGAAACAAGTCTCCATCAAGCAGTATTACTGCAAAATCATTTTGCAGTCCAAAGAAACTTGAATTCAGTGTCTCTTCTGAAATCAAAGAAGCAATTACAAATGCAGAGAAAAATATGGACAGGTAGGTAAATTTTTTCTTCAAGTTGCATGAATTACATTGACAGTGCTAGAGGATGGAAATCCTGGGCTTTAGAACATGTAATGAGAGTTCCTAAAGATGGTGTTCAATATCTGATAAATGAGGAGGATTAGATATTGAAAATGTTGCATGTTGTGGCTTAAATTGGGGAACTCTCATTCCAACATATTCTACAGTTCTAGCAAACTCCTTTCCCCATTCAAACTCGTCCTACTTTTTATGGTTCACCTCATAGTATATTTTTTTGTGTGTAACGAGCTTGTTTGTATTATTCAATTTCTCTTCCATTTTTTTTTTACATTGTGGTGACCTTTACTTGGGAGAGGGTGAGGTTGGTGGTGCACTGTTTGAATTTGGCACTGAACTGGTGGCCACCACATTGTCTTGAAGAATGGTACTCAGGCTCTTGAAAATTTGGTTTGTTACCTTTTCTCAGCCATATTATTGTATACCTATTATTTTATATAATTGGTGTGGACAGAAAAGAAAACAGAGAATCACTGGCCCAACAGAACCTTAGGGCCAGTGTTGTCTTGCTTAGTAGGAAGAGACATGAGGATGACTTACTAAATGGCGAAGGAGGAAACTTTTCCTATCTTTTTAAACTATTTATTTGACTTATCTTTATTAAATGCCTAAATGTAACATATTTAAATATTTGATCATCACTAATTTACTTTTGTTTTTAGTATGGTGAATGATTTGGAAATGTCATGTGGTAAATTTGAAGGCTATGGAAAAGAATTTATAAAGACTCAGAAGTTAAGTCCTGATAGTTTTATTCAAATGGCTATACAGTTAGCATTTTACAGGTAATTTTTAACTTAAACAAATCATTCCTATTTTTAAAGATGTATTTATCTGTATGAATTACCATAATTTTAGGCCTGTTAATTGATATATAATAATTTAATGTGGCATGTCAAAGTATTTTACTTTTTGTCTTTAATAGATACAATAATTGGAATACATTATCCTGAGGGGATTTTCAAATATTATTTTGAACTAATGATGATTTCAGAATCCATAGTCTCCCAGGTGCACATTATGAATCAGCTTCAACACGAAAGTTTATCCATGGCCGCACTGAGACAATTCGGTCTTGTTCCATTGAATCTCTATCATTTGCAAAGTCTATGATGGACCCTTCAGTATCAGATCAACAAAAGGCAACAGCTTTGAGGAATGCTGTAAAAAGTCATAAGGACTACACTGTTGATGTATGTACTACTAAAGATTTAAGTACTATTGAATTTTTTTGTTCTTCCTCAGGTGATTACTAGTTTAAAAAGCTATTCAAATGTTTTATAGAGACTATTAATTGAACATTAGAATTTTTTGTAATTGGAAGTCATTAAGAATGTAATTATTATTTACTGTGTTAACAACTAGTACTTGTGAATTTTAACTTGAACAAAATGTACATATTTGTGACTTTTGTTCTCTAAGATATCATAAATTTCAGGCAATAAATGGTCTTGGTGTAGATAGACACCTTCTTGGATTAAAGTTAATTGCTCAAGAAAATGGAATACAAGTTCCCAGTCTGTACCAAGATGCTGGTTATGTTCGTAGTAGCCATATGAGAATATCTACAAGTCAGGTTTGTGATTTTTGGCATTACATAAGCATTGTTCAGATTTAGATGAAGCTATAGATTTTACTTATATGTAGACCTATGATAATAGACTGAATTTTTAATGTTAATTAGAATGCAAAGAATGGCCAAAAGTCAGAAATGGAATAATTTAATTTGAAAATGTTTCTCCACCAACTTTTGTGGATCCTCCTTAGTTCATTAATTAAATTGTTACAAAATTTCACATCGGTGCTGCAATGTCTGGGGCCAAAAACAATAATATTCAGTCATTAATTTAATTACTTTATTTCTAATTTTGTGGTATTGAATCAAGTCATATTGTTATAATACTTTTTTAAATGCCATTTAATTCAACACATTCCCAAGCTTCCTATGCAGTGATAATTGCAAAATTCTCAATTACAGGTTGCTGCAAAATGTAGTGGATTTATGTGTTACGGTCCTTTAGTAACAGATGGTTATGCATGCTGTTACAACCCAAGAAGTAATGAAATACTCTATGGTACATCAGCATTAAATTCTTGTGCAGAAACCAGTGCACATAAATTTAAAAATGCCTTAGACCAATCATTCTCTGACATGCAGGCAGTTCTAGTAAAAACACAGAAATCGAAACTTTAAGAGGTTAATAAATAGCTGCCCCATAAAATACAGCATTTATTTAGTCCACATATTCAGTTTCTTTAGTTTTATCAAAGAAATGAAAATGAGTATATCAAGAAATTGTTTATTTTTATAGTATGTGAATAATTTGTGCCAAGTTAAAAGTATCAGTATTCAAGATTTTATATACCAAGATATTTTGGACATACTAATATATGTTTGTTAAAGCAATACTTTTTCATTATATAAAATAAGTATACAATACTGTGATGGAGTTTTTAACAATATAATATAGACACAAAATACTCTCAAAAATGTATTATTTGTAACTACAATGTCTAGTGCTAAGGAAAAGTAATCATGATACTATAATTGTAATGTTAAGCTTTAAACAAAGCAATATATTTTACTTATGTGTAGGCATTAGACTGAATTTTTATTGTTAACCTTGTGATATTTAGCATAAGTCAAATTGTTGTAATACTTTGTATTAAAATGTTATATAATTCGACACATTTCCTATTTTAAACTAAATAAAATTAATTAACTATGCAATGTGAGCTCATTGTAGAAGTTAAATTTGTGTTTTTTATATTACAATTCCTATTTTTTAAAATGATTGTTTTATATCGTGTTGTTAAATAATTCATTTTTTTTTGTCCAAGAAGAAATATGAAAAACAGAATAGGAGACTAACTATTATAAAAATCGTGACAGTCCTAAAGATAGCAAAATTTTGCAACAACTGTAAGACTTGTTTGTACAAAAAAAAAACTTTATCACACATCTTTATGAACAAATACTCCACCAAATATGATGTAAGGCATTTTACTCAACAAATCACCACAAATTTTTTAATAGTGTGAGAATCTTCAATAGTTATTGTGACAGGTAAATGAACAATCTAAACATGTTCATTGAAACACACTCATTGAAAAAATTGCTATACTCAGAAATGTTTTCACTGATTAATTTGATTATTATTTCAGAACTCTGATTTGCAACTGCTCTTAAAATTCAAACATTAGTAACATTCTCTACTTTACCAAAGAGCCATTGGCTATCCAGTAGTTTTCCTTCATAGCACTTCCTCTTACCAAACCTATGTTCATCAAAGTCTAATTGTTTATTACAACACTGCTGTTTATTATGTGATTTACAAATAACCTTTGTTGGTAAACAATCATTTATTAAATTTCAGTAGTCACACCTATTACAATTTTATGTTAGCAATTAAAGAAATAGGATAGCAAAAATTAAACCAGCCAATAATACTTACCCTCACAAGTCCATGCATTCTCTCAATAATGTTCTTTGTGATTAACAATAAAAATATATAGACTACCAACACAGATTCAACACCAGAAATAAAAACAACCTTCATATGGAATGTAAGAGATTAACAAAAACGCAATAATCTACACCATAAGGGAACAACACTTCAACAAGCTTCTCCCACACATTAACAGCTCCAAAATGAACCTAACAAATTTAAAATTGAACAAGCTATTTTCTTATTTGGTCACTCCTATTCTCTAAAGGAGTTTGTTGCAACTAAATATAAGATTATCCTAATAATACTAATGTAATAGATTCATGAAAAACTATTTGACATGTTCCATATCCTCAAAGCATGATTATCATATTATGCTGTGTTCCAATTAATCGGGACAGAGTTTTCCCAGATTTTAATAGTAATGAAGTCGGGTCTTTCCCAATGTTAGACTGTAACAATTTTTTATTGTTATGAATACCATAAATTTGAAACACATACCAAAAACCTTAGTTTTTAGCAAATAAAGTTCATGGTAATTTCCCAACTCTATTGCAGAATAAATATCTCAGCAACCAATTGTAATGGGTGAGTTAATAACTTGTACTAAATATCTGAGGATGTCTGTCTGTCTTACTTGCTCATTTTCAATTACTACCACTTTTCACCATGGTGGTTACAGTATATAGATCTCCTTCATAGTTCACTATCAGAAATGTGCCATTGGCTAAATGTTTTAAATCTTGTGTACTACCTAGATTTGATTCGGTTAGTGCACAATGTTCAACTCATCTTCCATTTCTTCATATATCAGGGTCACCCAATCATCAGACTCTATAAAATTAATCAAATTTGATGCACAAGTCCTCATCAATATCCTTCATAATTCCTTAGATACCACATTTTTCATAAATAATAATAGATAAAGGAAAATAATAGAAGCCTTTGAAATGTGGTGCTATAGGTGGATGCTGAAAATCAGGTGGGTGGATAGAATCACTAATGAGGAAGTTATAATCAGAATATGGGGAGTGAGAACAATTTGGAGGATGTTGACCAAGAGGAGGGGTAGATTAACACGCCATGTTTTAAGGCATGAGTCTTATGGCTGAATACCACAACAGCAATGGTTGAGTAGGCTACTTCAAATTATGCACCTTTCTTTCCAAAGGAAACTGTAGCGTTGTCTATACAAATGAAAGTTTATGGAGCACCAATTGTTGATTACTAAACAAAAAATACCAACAATGATTATCTGTAGTTCTGGGCCTTGACACTATTAGCTTTAAAACAACATTCTCATGGCAGTGTCTGGAACGTGAAAGCAATTCAGAACCATCACTGTCCCAAATAACCTCAGTATTTTTAAATATTTTGTAATACCTAACAGTAACAAGCTATAAATTGTTGAACTCGTAGGTTTTAAATCTTCTTTATGTATTTCATATAGTTGCGTAGCGATGGTTTCAGTCGCTTGAGGCGCGGGCCAAATTCGCCGTTCTCTTCTATAAGTACTTAACTCCAAAATTTACAGAAATTATAAAAAAAACTTCGCAAGAATAGATGTGTTATTGAGTATCGTACGGATTACAAGTTATTATTTTATTTATTGGACTATTTTGTAGCATTCCCCGCCACGCCATGCTTCTGTTCAGTACATATCGACTTGTGATTGAAGTAAAAGTTAAAAGAATAATAAAAAATAGTGAATCTTTACAATCTTAAATTTCCGTGTAGTTTTCTAAATGAATTCTATATCAGCCAGACAAATTTATTATTGCATTAATAGAGTTATTTCTGCGTCAGTTTT